>CM077666.1:7505000-10005000 GCA_039707655.1 Elymus sibiricus
GTCCATTGCCGTTCTCCGCCGCCGCTTATCCATTGCCGTAGAGACTAGAGAGCGACAGAGATCTGAAGAAGAGAAGAGGGGCGCGAGCTCTAGCAGCTGACCATCACGCCGAGTGGCTAGCCAGGGTGGTCTCCGGAGCAGAGGAGGTTGCTGCCGTGGTGGAGGCCTGAGACGGCGAGTGGAGGAAAGGGGGCGACGGAGGCGTCGGAGTTGGAGGCGGGGCGGCTAGGCAGAGAAAGCCAGTGGGCAACAGAGGCGCCATGGTGCAAGGGATCTCGGGGAGGAAGGGCCTGGTGGACGGAACCACAGCGGCGGCTGAAGGTGGCTACAGGCAGATGAGCGGGAGACAGGAGGCTCGCCGGAGGACGCGCGCAGCGGCGCGGTCGCGTGTGAGGTGGCCGGCTACAGGGGCGTGCAGGCGGCGCTCGGGCAGTGGTGACGCGATGGTCGTCCGACGAGGCACGCTTCCCGGGCGGGAGGAGGAGCAGGAGGGTGGCGCAGAGGAGGCGGCGAGAGGAGGAGCAGGAAGGAGAGGCGCGGAGGAGGCGGTCGTCGCCGGTGGCGGGGCCGGATGCGTCGGACGCGCGCGCTTGCCCGCGGTCAACGCAGACGCAGCGGCCGTCCATATAGCAGCTCGGGTCGATGCAAGCGGATCTGGCGATTCCGCAGGGACGACGCACGGCGGCGACCTGTGCGGGGTTCAAGCGGCGGCTGCCATGGAGGAGGTTGGGCGGCTCCTCTCTGTAGAGGAAAAAGAAGAGACAAGCGGGGGAGAAGGAAGAGAAGGAGAGGAAGAGACAAATTCCACAACTCATGTATGCTCTCTTCTCCTTATACTCTGCTCCTCTAATCTTGCTGCGCCCTGCTGATCCTAATCTCTTGCTGCTCTCCGCTGTTGCTCCTCACGTCCTCCTCTCTGAATCTCCCTTTGCTGCGCTTCTTCTCTGAACCCCAACCTGCTGCTGCTTCTTTTCTCCCTGCTACCCCAGTGCTACTACTTCTCTGAACCTTCACAGTTGCTGCTCCTCTTCAGCACTTCGACCAACAACAAGGACTGGATTCTTTCTCTCTCTCTCTCTCTCCCTCTCTGAAATTTCTGTAAAGTTGAGAAGTGTAATGTTCAGAATTATGTAATATTCAGATTTGATGAGTGCTTGCAGTCAGTGATTGGTTCAGTTTCGTACTTGTAAATATAATGACATGTTTTGTGTGTTAAAAAAAAGCAATGTATATGTTAAGAAAGAGAAATATGGGATTTATGAGCATGACAAGTTCTGCAGCTATATGGGATCTATCAGGATGCGCGCGTGTGGGCGAGGGGTTGCCCCTGTTTGAATTTTGGATGGCAAGTTCTGCGGCTATATGGGATTTCTTCATGACCATCAGCATGGATGTTCAGGTACGGATTTCTTCAGGACCATCAACACTCAAAACAATATGTATGCATGCAGAGAACAATTATACAAGGATGTGTGTGTCTATCATACAATTCTACCACTACATGCATGTATTTGTTTATGGATCATTTATAGTTTGCAAGTTTGTATGGTCTCTAGGCAAGCTTAATGTAATTTCACATGAGACAATCATCATGCACAGACCAACAGAACAATTGTTTGGATGAGCATGAGATGATTGCACTGAATGCTTGGCACCGTATCAATCGTGAGACAAGATAAGTTATCCAAAGGAACTTTCTGCCTGATCTGCTTGGAATATACTCCCTCTGTTCCTAAATATAAGTCTTTTTAGAGATTCCAGTATGAACTATAATGAGTGAATCTATGCTCTAAAATATGTCTATATACATCCGTATGTAGTTCGTATTAAAATATTTAAAAAGACTTATATTTAGGAACGGAGGGAGTAGGAAGTATGTGTACCTTCTGTCTTCTTATGAACTTACATTTGTGAACCAAATATGTTCACTGCATTTTCAGCTGCATGTATGCTTAGGAAGACACAACATACATAGTTTAGTTTTGTTGTTGTTCAATTCTATTTAACAGATGCAGACCAACACACAAGTTCGAATTATTTTACTGACACTTTTCTATTGAGAATTGTTTGCCATTAATTTTTCTCCCTATTGATTTATTTTCCCCTTAGAATCCATCAACCATCATTGCCCGTGAACTGACTCGCTTTCCCAAATGCGCAAACAAACAAATGCCTTGTATGCACTGCAAAATTTAGTTCCATTCAATGCCAGCACATGATCTTCTTACAGTATGTGAACAACAGACTGGAATTTTATTCCTTGGGTTCATATGTGGCATTTACTCATTTGATTTTTTATTAAATTTGCGAGCGAGCTATTTTAGTTAGAATGCACTTTAATAAAATGAAGGATCGTTCCAAGAGGTTAGCGTGGAATGAAACTTCCTACGGAATGTAGTGCAAAAGAATTTGTACATTTGTTTTTTCTATAGGATTAATTCACTCATATAATAAGAGTGACTAGAAAAAAAATCATATGGATTCAACCCTCTGAACTTTCAATGAAAAGATTTTGGATCAAAGATACCCTAAGGTGGAATAGAAAGACCACCATGGCCACAATTATTATCGAAAGTGGTTGGTGTTTGTTATGAACTATTTTGACTACAAATAATAAGAAATAGGCCAAACATTTATTAGACTCGGAGAGGATGTGGCGTGCAATGGTGTTGGAGTAGGCCGACACCGGAGTAGACGTGGCATGTTGACCCGCTTATATATATGATGACATGACCGACCAGGAAGCATGAGGGTAGATCAAATGGACGACGACGAGCAGTTCACCGGGTGGACTGCAGCAAGGTCAACCATCATGCATCTCATCCTACGACCCACGACACGTCCAATAAGAAGCAATACATCAATAATTTGATCCTTCATGATCCCTATTTTGTTTTCTCCCGTTGCAACGCACGGGCATGTTTGCTAGTAAAGCTAACTTATTTAATGGAACCTACGTGTCATCTACTGCTAGACTAACTTAGCAATATTTTAATCCTAAGCTAAACTAACATAAGTACTAATTAACAGCCCACACACACGGCACCCACACTCACGCACACACACAGCACACACACTCACGCACACACAGCACACACACGCACACGCGCGGCCATGGCCACGGCCATAGCCGAGGCCAGCGGCGGACAGCGGCGGCGGCAACCAAGCGCAGCGGCACCTAGCGGCAGCAGCAACTAAGCAGCGGCAGCAGCTTAGCAGGAGCAGCAGCAGCTTGCGAGCAGCAGTAGTACAAGCAGCAGCAGCGCAGCCAGCAGAGCAGCGCAAGGAGCAGCAGGAGTACGCAGCGGCGGGCGCGGGCACGTACGGGAGCGGAGCTCCGGCCACGGTGAACATCGGCGTAAACGGCACGGATCGAAGGGGTAAAGGGGAGGAATCGATAGAGGAGATCACCACGAAGCTCGTGGACATGGTTAGAAGGCACGGGGACGACCGGACGCGACGCGCTCGTCGACGGGAGGCGGCGGCCGTGGCGGGAAATGAGCTCGATCCCGAGCGTACGGTGCGTCCCGGCTCGGGTTCTTCGGTGGAGACGAAGGATATGAGTGTGGGGAGGCTCCTGGACATCTCTTTAGGGAGCGGGGAGGTCGGTGGCCGCGACGATGACGGCAGCCATGGCGAGCAGCTCTCGGGCAAGCTCCAAAATCGGAAGAGGAGGAGCGAGGCAGAGGGATGTGGGGCTAGGGTTCGGTCGACGGGGCTCCGGGGTTGCTCTTATCTACTCCAGGGCGCCACTGTGGCGGCACGCGTCGAGGATCCGGCCGGCGAGCGCGTGCACGGGCGCTGGCGTGCCGACAGCGCGACGAAGACGACGACCAGCGGCTGATGGGCTGGGCTAGCACTGTAGATGGTGGGCTTGAGTGCACAGTGAGGCTTCCGTTTTTATTATTTTCCTTTTTCTGTTTTGGTCTTTGCCACTGTTTTGTATTTATTTAAGTAACCAAACCAATTTATTTTCAGATGAAACTTTGCACATAAGTACAAGGCAATATTTTGGATCAGCCCACAAAGTTTCAATTTATTTGGAATAATTTAAATATTTGTTTATTTTGAAATGGTTAATTAATTTGCTGTTGGCTCTGTTTTATTGATGCTAGATTCAATTTGACCAAATTAGTGATGTTGTTTTCCTTAACCATATTTATCTATGGAATATTTTCAAAATTATGAACTATTTTGTTTGCAAGTTTGTAGCTTTTCTAATTTCACTTGTTATTTGAATTTTGAATTTGAGTTGAATTATTCCTTAATTGCATTTCTTAGGATACAATGATGATAACTTGGCATCATTACCATGTGTTCACTGTAGTTAACCTCTGGGGGTGTTACAGCCCATGTAAAAGACGTAGCTTCAGTGTTGGCGTCCGGGTGGTCGGGGTCGGGGTGAGCAGGGCGTCGGTGTGGTCGGCGACGGGGTGAGCAGGCCGGAGGGCGCGTGGAGTGAGGCGACGAAGGGGTGGCGGGGGGACGGCGCGATTTTTGGGTGGCGAGAGGAGAGGGCGGCGGGGGTGGCGCTAGGGTTGGAAAAGGCACGACATCGGGGAGGTTGGGGAAGAAAGAAAGACAGGGCCCTATTTTTGTTGCCAAACCGGTACCTTGGTCACTTGGCGGTGGCATGCACCCTGTAATTTGCCGCAACTCCTCATTCATTAACTTCTTAGATCGGGCAAAGCCCAGCTTCTCACTTACTTCTCATTTTACATTAAAAAAAAGTCTCTCAATTTTACACTATGGCACGCCCCAGCTGTCCGGAGTTGAACTATGCGAGTTGGCGCGTTCGGCTGCGAGTGTTGCCGAACAGGCCCTAAGGGCGTGTTTGGTTGGCATACTAAGCTTGCCACGCCACAAGTTAGGCAAGTTTGACTGGGTTAGCCCCCCTGCTTGGTTTGTAGCCACACTTGTGGCAAGATTCCTTTCATGCAAACTATAACCCATATGTCATTGACTCGTAAAAATGTGGCAAGGATACCTCAAATGTGACAAAGCGTGGCGCCAATTTTGATCACCTAACCTTAGGCATGTGTGGCAAAAAAGCGTGGCAAATGATGGCAACCTTAGTATATGATAATATGAAGCAAACATGCCCTAGGCACTCTACGCCCTAGACGCCACCAGCAGAGAAGATCAAGGTACACATGTTAAATCCTCTCTCTGTGAGTGGTTCGATCTTGGCTAGATGATCCTGGAGATGCTAACAGTATTTGGTCAAGCTGCAGCCTCTGCAGGCCATCCCCAGGCTAGGTGCATCTGCATCCCCCTTCCATGCACCCATCCATCCAATTCCCATCACAGAATTCCAAATTAACAGTACTACTTTTTTTGTGTGCAAAACTAAAAACACCTCAAATCTCCAGACATGAACACGTACTTGATTGCAAGCAGATTCGCTGCTTCCTTGGCCATTGTTTATTAGGGCCTGCCAAGATGCCAGCATCTCTGGATCGATAATCCTCCTGACCAGCATTTCCAGGAGGGTGAGATCAGATGCATCACCTGGACTGGATGCAAATGGAGTAGTATATAGGAGTAGTACTACTCTATATGGTTTCCTTTTTCCCTTACTTTTTGTAAAGGTCATTGTAGTACTAGTAAATTGCAAGTAGGAAGGTGTCTGCTTTTGTCTTGTTTCTTTAGGGGTGTCCAGTTGCAAAACATCCACCTAAGCATCTTTGTCCAACAATAATTATTACTACCACCCTCCAAAATAAATAAATAATTAATCATTACCAACCTCAATTGCAAATTTTCTAGACCTCCTAAGACTTATTCAAAGCACACATATATATATTCGTACGTACTAGTTCTTTATCTTTTTTTTTCTAGAAGATAGACACTAAAGAAGAGGTCAGCACCAATACTTATGATTTTCTAGTTCTTTCTTTCTTTCTTCCAAGAATGTAGCAGGTCAGCATCAAATACTACAGTGCCTACTTTCTGCATTCACTGAATTCACCCATCCATCCATATCACCAAATCAAACACCCCATAAATTGGAGATGATCTTGTCTGCTCTGCTAGCTACTTCATGAATGAGTTACCTCATAAATTGATTAATAATCCAAGAGGTTTTACAATTGAATAGGCCTAAAAAGAGAACCTAGCTTTTTCATCTCTCCAAAATTCCCCACCTTCCTTCACCAAATTAAGGAACCAAGCGAAAAAAGGCAGGCTTTCATCTTCCTTCCTTCCTGTACAATTCCTTCCTTTTTGTGCACAAATGCTTCTTGTGATTTCTATGGGACCTAACCTGGCATAATCAAAACTACTAGCTAGTAGTAGTAGTAGTAGCGAGTTAACTATTCATCAAGCTACAACAATCTATCCGATCCGAGACTGAGAGGACTCTTTCAGTTGTGCTGAAGGACTCTATACAGTTCATCCCCCAGTGCCGCTAACGTGACGGGCTTCTGGAGCAGACCGTTTATTCCTGACCGCTGACATCGGTCCCGGACATTGTCGTTCGTGCTTGCCACGAGGGCCACGATCAGCGGCGGCCAGCTGTTGCTCCTGAACTTGCGGATAGCGAGGGCCACCTCGAACCCGTCCATCGTGTGCATGGTGAGGTCGAGGATCACCAGCTGGAAGGACGACTCGCCGCCGGCAAAAGAGGTCATGCACTGGACGCCGGAGCTGACCGAAATGACTCGGCAACCGAGCTTCTCCAGTAGCTTGTGGGTGACGGCTCGGTTGGTGTCATCGCCGTCCACAAGGAGGACATGCAGTCCGTTGAAGTTTGGAATCGGCGATAATCGGTATAGGTCCGAGGATGCTCCAGAGACAGGGGTCACATGTTGCACCTGGAACTGGAGAGCGAGCATGACGGTTTCTCTGAGCCCTTCTGGATCTGATACGGACCAGATATTACCATTCATCATCTGCGGCAGAACATAAAAGGCTCACATCAGCTAATAAAAGAATAGATTACACATCAAGCAAACAACAGAATAAGATTGAACACAACTTGACAAACTCCAGTGTAATTTGACAGTTTCATAGTGGTAACTACATGCTAGCTTGAATGGTTAGTAACTGTATGAAAAAAGAAAACCTGCAGGTAATAACAAATTCCGTAGCACATCAACGATATTCTAGTATTGTCTAACATCTAACAATGTTTGCATGTCTCATGCGAAAAGAATTGAGAAACTTCCAAAACAGATTAGGATCAACAAATAGTTATTTGTCAATAAGCATGGAGTCTGATACACTTGTATAAATAATATGAGAAGCAAGAACCATGAATAATGCTAACGCATGATGTTAATCCAGTTTGCTTCCTATCAGACAAGGAATGATTACCTGCACAATCTTCTTGCACATGTTGAAGCTAAGGCCCATCTCCGAACTGCTAGCATTTGGCTCTTGACTTATTTGGCTGGGAGATGAAGAACCCAACAAAAGGTTGTTTCTGGATTTTCTAATCCTAATCTCAAACTTCACACATACATATCCAGCAGAAAAGTTTGCACTCCGCAGCATCCAGTCCGGATTATGCCTCTCATCCATCTCGTTGTAACTATTCACATATAAAGAGAGACAGCCTGCACGGCATTGGTGTATTAGAGTACCTACCATGTGCAAGACAATATGGAAAACCCTTTTCTCGTCACCAATGACCCTTTCGGGCAAGGAGTTCTCCACTTGAAATTCAAAATCAACCCCCTTGGAACCACATAGACACCTTACAACACTGACTGCTTCCTTAATCAAGGAATGGAGGCTGAATGGCCTCCTCACTAGAGATAAATGCTCATGGTTCATCATCGATGTTTGCATGACATCATTCATCAATGTTGAGGCAACACTGGTTGTCTTGACAATGGCGTCCATTACGAGCCTTTGCTCTGGATTCATGCTTTCCTGTTGCATCATCGAGACAAGCCCAAGGACCGAGTGCATCGGTCTACGCATTCCGTCATACATGGCACTCTGAAAGGAATTCCTGGCTTCGGTTGCCATCACAGCCTCATGCTTTGCCTGCAGCAAGTCCCTATGCTGCTGAGCAAGCTTCTCTCGCATCAATTGGGACTCCTCCAGAACCGCAGCATGCGAGAGCGCGACGGCCACTTGGTCGGCGATCACTTCGACGATCTCCAGCTCCTGCTCACCCCAACCTAGGGAACCATCCTCAGGTAAAACCAAGACGAGAATAGCATAGCTCGTTTCCATTATTTCCGGAGTGCCTCCTTTGAAATTCGACACCCTTAGCATCGGCATCCGTATCGCCGCGACCGCAGCCCCTGCTTCAGGATTGCACCTGCTAGCAGTCCCGAGCGCCGACCCTTCCCCGAGAACCTTCGCACCCCTTGTTGCCTTTATTTGAACCACGTCCGGGTCACCAATGGGAATGGAGCCGCTGTGTGACTCGGTTATCTCCCTTTCTCTCAAATGATGTGTCAAGATCATCTCGGTCCTGCTCTCATTAGGCATCCACACGGCACAATTCTGCAGGTGGAGCGTCTTGGAGAGCTCGACCATGGTGGTGTAGAGGATGGTGTGCCGGTCGAGCGACTTGCGGATCTCCTGGGTGAGCATGCGCACGTGCCAGCTGGCCTCCTCCTGCCTCTTCATCTTGCCCACCTCCTGGTCCAGCTCCCGGGCCTTGATCCTCAGGAAGTTCTCCCTGACCTTGACCCTCAGCAGCTGCGGTATCAATGTCAGCAGCGTGATGGAGGTAGCGAAGGAGACGAGCGCGGTGAGGAACTTGGCGACGGTGAGGGCGAGGACGAGCTGGAATGAGTGTGGCTCGTAGGTGAAGACGTTGATGAGGTGGGTGAGGCCGCAGAGCACGATGAAGGCGCCAAACTGCAGGACGATCCACTTGAGCGGGAAGAGGTCGGAGCAGGTGGCGAAGTAGAGCAGCTCCAGCGGGATGGAGAAGTAGGCGGTGGCGATGAGGAAGTCGCTCACTTTCTGGCACTGCAGGATGTTGTCGGTGCTCCACAGGCTGCCCCCGTCGCCGTCGTCGCAGCCGCCGCAGTGGCTGAAATCGGCGGTGGCCGCCGCTCGCGACAGCGGCAGCAGCAGCAGCGAGACGAGGAGCCACCACGGGAAGGGTCGCATTGCTCTTCCTGCCATGGGCTCTACCAGGGCTCATTCATTCATTCATTCATTCAGACTGAGCACATTCAGCACTGGAGCTGGATGTTGATGGGTCTTGATTTTCTCTAGCAATTCAAGGCGCAGCTTGTTGATTCCTCACTGAAAAACACATGCCTCTGCAGCCATCAAATGCTTAAGCAGTTAGTACCAATCGCAATTCTTTTTCCCAACAAGAAACAGAAAAGCAGGATGTAGGAATCCCGGGGAACAGGGGATGAAATCTTGTCACCAAAATTGATCTAGCCTAGCGCATCTCGAAATCTAAATAATACTGTCTTTGTACATGCGCTTGTAACATGTACAAGATGAAATCTGGCTGATATTTCAAAGGTAATTGAAGGAGCCATGTTGTTTTTTTCTTTCTTGTACGAATTGATGGGTCATTTTAACAATATTTGAAACATAGATTTCTCTATACTGTTTGCCAAGAAACTTTTCTTGAGTATTCCTGAGACAAGATAACATCTCTAGGCTGAAACAAATAGTCACATGTTTTGCACAAGTTGATTTATGGTCTGGACAAGTTGTTGTAAGAAACAAATATTCCTGAGACAACATAACATCTCTACGCTGAAACCAACTTATCTGAACTGACCACCAACGTGTTGCAGCCTGGATAACTAGTGAAGTAGTAGTATTGATAACTTATCTATGTTACATCTTCCATTTTCATCTTGTACATGTTGAGTGACATGACTGATACTATATTGTAATTTCAGTGCAATGTTTTGGAGTGGGTCTCGAAAGCAGAGCAAGTTAGTAGTAGTATCAATCGCACTTGTTTTCTCAAGAAGAAACAACAACAACAACAACAACAAAAGCAAAACAAGATCTGGGCGTACAACAAGGAATCCCGCCGGCCGAACAGGGGATGAAATCTTGTCACCGAAACTGATCTAGCGCATCTCGAAAACTAAATATTGTGCTACCAAGAGAGAAAGGAAGCTAATTTCATGAAATCGGGAACGAAATCCGAAGAGCGGCGGCAAAGGAATAAGGAAAAGCTGAGAAATTGGTCTGACCTGCGCCGTCCAGCCGCAAATTGCATCCAGCGGAGGAGGGGAGGAGGGGGGAGAATCCACGGCACGAGCGCTACCGCCGCCAGAGCGCTTGCTTGCCCTTGCCTGCACGGTGGGCATGGATCGAATCGGGGCGGCTAGCCGGCATTAGGGGCCGATCCAAGCAAGGAGCAACAAGAAGGGAAGAGAAAAGGAGATTCTCATCTCCCCCTCCCCTCGATTTCCCCACCGGTGGGGGAGGGGCGGGGGCGGGGTTGGTGGGCTACAGCAGGCAGGCAGGCAGGCAGAGTAGCAGAGCAGCGGAAGCAGAGTGGAGTGCGAGGTGAGGAGGAAGGAGATGATGGATGTGGGGGAGCCGGCGGCCGGAAAACCGAAGGAGGGATGGGATGGGATGGGATGGAAAACCACGGCAAAGTTGCTGGTTTGGTTTTGCAACAGGACCAGCGAACACACGGACATTTTCCTCCGGCTACCAAGAAAGAAAGACAGACACACAGCGGTCTTCACATTTTCCTCCATCTACTAAGAAAGAAAGAAAGAGGAGGTCTCCCATTTACAGCCGAAAATGCTCTTTGGAGCTCGGGCTCCATGAAGGCCGAGTTTGACTTGATCAAAATTCAAAATTTTCACGTTTCAAAAAATTTTGAAAAAAAATACACACATACTTAGAGACATAAAGCATTTTCAGGACGAAACACATTAAAATGAGTGCTACACAAAAAGAATAAATCTGAGGCTTTTTAGTAGATGCACTATTCATCCTCAAAGTTCATGAATTTGTCTTTTTTGCACAGATCGCATTTTAGGGTATTTCATCCTGAAATTTTACATACATACACATAACATCCTTGTTTACTTGTATGATTTTTTTCAGATTTTTTTGAAACTGAAAAGTGCGAATTTTGAATTTTTCAAAAAATCCGGCCTCCATGGAGGCCGAGCTCCAAAACGCCCTTCTCATTTACTGCCACCTACAAAACACAGCAGGTCTCTTCCAATTTCCCATCATCTAAATAGAAATAGGTCATTTTGCTTGTCTCCTCCAATTTCCCATCATCATCTAAACAGAAAGAGGTCATTTTGCTTGTCTCCTCCAATTTCCCATCATCATCTAAACAGAAAAAGGTCCTTTTGCTTTTAAACTTTCCGCAGGGCGAAATGTAACACGTGTTACACTTCGCTAGTATTAACAAACTCGTAATTATATTTGCCGAAAGAAAGAAAGAAAGAGGTCCCGCCATTTTCTTCCATCTAAAAAATATGTCTCATCGAATTTCCCATCCAAAGAAGGAGGTTTTTCCGTGCCTAAAAAAAGAGGTCTTTTCGCTTTTATACTTGCCGAATGTAATTGCAATATTATGTTTGGGGGTTCGAACCAACAATTGCTCTACTATTGTAAGGACTTTTGAATATTCCTATAAAGAAGTATATTGAATATGAATACATTGACTTAGATCCTATTTGTGTGCATTACTGTAATATAGTAAATGTACCACATGAAATTTAATCGATATAGCTGGAACTAAACATTTTAGGGGCGTATATTTCCGGAATTGACTAATCCTCACTGATATCTGATGTCATATATTGACATTTATTATTTAGCTTTAGAGGTGAATTTTAGAGGTGAAGTTTCAGTCACTTTCGTGAATTTCTATCGCTTTCTTTTCATCATTTATATTTGTTTACTATTTTTAGTTTTGTACTAATTGCAATAACACTTTCGTTGTGCAATTGCACTTTGCTTTGCTGTAGTTGAACCTTCACCTTTTTTATTATTTAGTTTGCATTTGATGTAATTGCATATTTTTTTTGCGCGGTTGCACTTATCTATGGTACAGGAGCACTTTCAATTTCTTTTCTTATCTAATACTTTTTTATATTTTTGTAACTGCACTATTTTGTGCAACTATTCTTTAATAGTGTGGTACTATGCACTCCCCTTAAATTAATTGGGTCACACTAAAACGTGCACATGCATATGTTTTGATATTCGTGAAATAACAATAGAAACAACACAATGATATTGCTCATCCAAGGCCACATCATGCTTTACAGTTGTCACAGCCTTATAAACTTGTGGTAATTAATTGCCTTGTCGGTGAACACTTTGCATGTTGGCTACACGATTAGATGTTGTCACACTTTGCCATGAAACAAAAGTTGTGCACCCATTTAGTCAGTAGATGCACATTTAGCGATAACCTTTTTGGTCACTCCTTTCCAACACTACATTGAGTAGAATAAAAACAATCAGATTTAGCATACATGTAGGATCAAATATATGGACTAGACCAAGATAAATAGGTATCGGGGACTGACAAGGCCTTGGTGTTACATGCATATTTCTAATAGAAAATGGGAACCACATATTTAGGTCTTCCAATTTTCCACCTGCAAAGTGGTCTTTCCATTTTTCTTTCACCTAAAAGGTACTGGGTGTTTGTATATTCCACCTAAGAAAGTGTTTTTTTTATAACTTTGGTAGTCTTTGTTCAACAATTACTGTACCAAACATTTGACCACGTGTTACACTTCGCTAAAATTAACAAGCTCGTAATTATATTTGCCGAAAGAAAGAAAGAAAGAAAGAAGGAAAGAAAGAAAGAAAGAGGTCCCACCATTTTCTTCCATCTAAAAAATATGTCTCGTCGAATTTCCCATCCAAAGAAAGAGGTTTTTTCGTGCCTAAAAAAAGAGGTCTTTTCGCTTTTATACTTGCCGAATGTAATTGCAATATTATGTTTGAGGGTTTGGACCAACAATTGCTCTACTATCTTAAGGACTTTTGAATATTCCTATAAAGAAGTATTTTGAATATGAATACATTGACTTTGATCCTATTTGTGTGCATTACGGTAATATAGTAAATGTACCGCATGAAATTTAACTGATATAGCTGGAACTAAACATTTTCTGGAACTGGCTAATCCTCACTGATATATGATGGCATATATTGACATTTAATTTCTAAAACTAAATATGCGGTGTTCTTCCCGTGTTGCCTGGCCGTAAGTGGCGCATGCACAAAATATATAAGAAATTATTATTAAGCTCTTATTAAAAAGAATTAAAATGTGTCTTTTAAAATACCGGATTGTCAAAATGCATACATCCACAAATGTTTAAAGTTTCGGATGCTTTTTTTATCAATAGTATTTCCGTCAAACTTTTATCCAATGGTATCATGGTCACTTTGCGTGAAGTTCCAGTCACTTTTTTCTTTAATTAATGGTGTTTAAGTCACCACGAGTGAAGTTTCAGTCACTTCTTTTCATCATTTATAATTGTTTACTAATTTAGTTTTGTACTGATTGCAGTAACACTTTTGTTGTGCAATTGCACTTTGCTTTGTTATAGTTGAACTTTCACCTTTTTTTTTTAATATTTTAGTTTGCATTGGATGTAATTGCATTTTTTTTTGTGCGGTTGCACTTATCTGTGGTAGAGTAGCACTCTCAATTTCTTCTCATATCTATTTTTTTTGTAACTGCACTATTTTGTGCAACTATTCTTTAACAGTGTGGTACTATACACTCCCCTTAAATAAATTGGGTCACACTAAAACGTGCACATGCATTTATTTTGATATTCATGACATAACAGTAGAAATAACACAATAATATTGTTCATCCATGGCCACATTGTGCTTTACATAATTGTCACAGCCTTATGAACTTGTGGTAATCTCCTTGTCGGTGAACACATGGCATGTTGGCTACACGATTAGATGTTGTCATCCACTCAATCAAAAAAGAAAAGAAAAAAGATTAGATGTTGTCACACTTTGCCATGAAACAAAAGTTGTGCATCCATTTAGTCAGTAGATGCACATGTAGCAATAACCTTTTTGGTCACTCCTTTCCATGGGCGGAGCTAGATGAGGACATGGGTGTACAAGTGTACACCCATTATTTTGGCAAATTGTTTGTATATTTAGGTATAATTCACATATAGAACAATATACATCAGATAAATTAGGAGAAACTTGAGTAAAACTAAGATTGTTATTCGACTTTGTACACCCATTCTTTTGATGCTAGCTCCGCCACTGCTCCTTTCCAACACTACATTGAGTAGAATAAAAAACAATAAGACTTAGCATACATGTAGGATCAAATATATGGACTAGACGGAGATAAATAGGCATCGGGGACTGACAAGGCCTTAGTGGTACATGCATATTTCTAATAGGAATGGGGAACCACATATTCAGGTCTTCCAACTTTCCACATGCAAAGTGGTCTTTACAGTTTTCTTCCACCTAAAAAAGTACCGGGTATTTGTATATTCCACCTAAGAAAGTGTTTTTTCTTTTCGATTTGATAACTTTGGTAGTCTTTGACCAACAATTACTCTACCAACATTTGGCTTTTAAAAATGGTATACATTTTTTTTTAATTTGAAGCTGCAGTGTTTCTACGCCGAATTGTTGGTGGACGGTGGCACATTGAAAAAATGAATACAAATTTATGGCTAAGCCTCTCTTAAAGATAATCGATGAATACAAATTTATGGCTAAGCCTCTCTTAAAGATAATCGATGAATACAAATTTATGGCTAAGCCTCTCTTAAAGATAAAAAAAGATAATCGAATCTTCCCTCTTGAACTAACTCTTTCACTTTTAAACATGTACATGACATGTTGGCTCTGTGATTAAATGTTGACATACTTTGACATCTAACTGGAGTAACCCCCACATTTAGTTGGTAGACGCACATGTGGCAAGAACCTTGTACACTAGAATGAGTGAGTCGGAACATTGCCCTAATTAATTAAGATAATTCTTTTTCTGATTATTAGAAGGAGTGTGAATAGATGAGTAGGTAGCACTACAAGTATTTTTTTCCTAATTAACCCAAGTTTGCAGCATAATTTATGTAAACAGTTTGCACTTGACTGAAATCCAAAATCCAGTAGGTCCCATTATCAGTTGCACCGACAACAAAACCATAGCTAGCCAGCCAAGTTTGAAGGAAGCAATACCCTAAAAAAGAAGTTTGAAGGTCTATTCTCTATTCTGGGTCTTGGATGACCACCGGTAGGTAAAATAAAAATAAAATAAAAGGAAAAGAAAGCATCGTGGTCATGCTGACTATGCATGCATCCATACCAGTTATATCCACATGAAAAAACACCACACGTGAAACACACGTACGTACTTTAGGGCAGGCTACACCTACATGCGTCTGGATCGGATCTGAAGGCTGCAAGAAATCCATGGCAAATGGTCCGGTCGCCACTGACGGCGCTGGCATGCATGCGTACAACTGAGCCCGGCCGACACACAACATGCCAGCCATGCATGCACCAGGCGATCGAGACACACACACGCACTGCTACGACTCAGAACTCTGCATCTGCATCTGCATCTGCATGTTTCTCCTTGGAACCCAAGCGTGAAAACATGGCTGGCTGGCAAAGCTAGTACCTTGTACTCCCTCCGTTCCTAAATGTACATTTAGGAACGGAGAGAGTACTGTGCATGCATGTTCCTTCGTGGAAGAGAAAAAGATGTCTACCCTCATACATCACATGCAGATGCATGGTTAGTTGGTTACACGATCAATGCTTCCTACTAACATGCACACTACAGTAGTACACTAGTTAGTCAAGCACGCGCGTGGGATTTTATCGCCCAAGTGTTTCAAATTAAACAATTGACACCCAACTAACACATGCTAGCTGCACTACCATCACTGTTCGCAAATTAATGGACTTTTTTTTTAACACATGTACTACCTTCCCTTTTATGCCGATCGATCGATCGAGTTAAAAGTATTAGATAATGTTTCATATATCGTGTAACCATGCATGTACTACCTTCCATACCTTGTCACAAATTAATGAACATGTATATGAAACATTGTGCGCATCGATCGAGTTGAACCTTATGAAACACGGCCGGCCGGATCAAACTTATTAATTTAAGCCTAGGTACGCGCAGAGTCTTATGCCGTGGCGATCGACAATTGTCACATATACTACTATATATACTAGTAGTTTATAAACACTAAGTAAGTAATCAGCTTAGGTCAGCATAGCTAGAAAGTAGAAAATGACACGTTCATGCATCTGCTTGCTCCACCGTTTCCCTTCCCTTAGGTTCTGCTTTGCTTTTACGTAAGTGACGACGTGACACTCTCTTCCTCCCTCCTTGAATGAATGAATGAATGCATTAATGTGTCGCTCTCTCTTTGATTCTTTCCATCGGTAGAAAGAGTCATTTAATTACTTTATTAACAATCTTGGTAGACCATTCATCAACTTTATAGGGAAGAGTAGCAGCATTTATGGCACTAAATTAGTACTCCCTCCGGTCCTTTTTAGTTTGCATACAAGTTATGTCCGAAGTCAAACTATCTTTACTTTGACCAAACTTATAAAAAAAAGTATTAACATTCACAATGTCAAATCATTATTGTAAGATTCATTATGAAATGTAGTTTCATAATATATATATTTGGTATTGTAGATGTTGGTATTTTTTAATATAAATTTGGTCAAACTTTGTAAAGTTTGACTTGACACAAATCTAATACGCGGAGTAAAAAAGACCGGAGGGAGTATCTGCCGTAGATTCATTTTGAAATGTACTTTCATAATATACCAATTTGATGTCATATAGTATGTTATTACTCTTTTCTATATACTTGGTCAAAGTTTTAAAACTTTGACTTAGGACAAAAGATAGATGTAGACTGAGGGAGTAGACAATAACAAGTGGATCACTCCGGTATTTGTAGGATAGGGCATGCATGCCAAGTATAGGTAGCGCGAATGGTATATATAATTAGCTAGGTATTAGAGGTGGAATTGGTAGTGCTTTGCTGCTGAGACCATCTATCTATATATAATATATCTGGGTGGAGACGGCTTAATCGATCGATCAACCTACAACCTACAGTGGTATACATGATGATTTTCTTTATGTATCGATTGATTTAAGCATTGATGTGATTTTATTTGTTAATGATGATGGATATGAGTTCAACTCCTTGGATAGACCAGACCAGACTGGATGCAGTGTTCCAGCTGGGTCCAGACGTCACGTTGCCACGTCAGCTCTTTGAATGGTGGGTCTCCTCCTGAAATTTCAAACTGCCGATATCTATCTATCAAGCTGGTCATAGTGGGGATGACACTAGTCTAAATTACCACCTTCATACTACTCCCTCCGTCCGGTGAAGAATGTACGTTTGGCTTTAAAATTTGTCCACAAAAGAGTGTATTTCTATCTTTCCAATGCACTTTAAAGTAGAAAAAAATGCATCTCTCTCATCACACGGTAATCAAGACCAATAACATTCTACACATGGTCTTCTTAATTTTTACATGCACTTGGCTCATTGGGGTTGGGTAATTAAAGATGACAGAGATGGTGTCTTGCACCTTTCCAATGCATTTTTGACTCCACTCCATAATTTGTCTTAAAATTTCTATATGTACACTTTTCACCGGACGGAGGGAGTAGGTAGTAACATATGTGTGGTATCATACAAGCCTTCATTTAATTAGATATAGACTCATTTTGCCTCGGGGTGCGTTATATTACCACAAACACTTCTTTTCTCATTAACTACTGGCCACATAAGCAAACTTACTTTGGGGTGAGCTCCCACTATGGCCAGCCTCAGTTAGTGCACGTACACACGCACGATCATCACTGGTCAGCAAATTAATTAACTAGTGATGGATGGAAGTGGTGATTAGTATAGCGTGCTAGCTTGTCAATTTGTCCGGCCGGCGAAGGGAGGACGTCCTATATGACGTATTCTGCGTCGTATAGCACCAGGACACACAGGCAGGCAACCAACTGTGCCGGCCCATTGGCAGGCACGTGATTACTGTAGCCCATGATTCAAAATTTTGCGAACGAAAATATGAAAAAGAGTGAACATTATTTTTTGAAAATTTTGAGCAATTTTTGAAAATTCGAATATTTTTTGAAAACATGAACATAAATTTGAATTTCCAAACATTTATTGAAAATTATGAACAAATTTCGAAATTTTGAACAATTTTTGAAAACATGAACAAAATTTTGAAAAACCTGAATAAAATTTGAAATTTCGAATTTTTTATTTTTTGAACATTTATTAAAAATTGTGAACAAAATTTGAAAAACAGGAACAACATTTTGAAATTATGAACATTTTTTTAAAAACACAAACAAAATTTGAAAAACATGAACAAAATTTTAGAATTCCCAACATTTTATGAAAAAGCGAACAAGTTTTGAAATATTGAACAATTTTTGAATTTATGAAAAACAAAAAGAAATAAAAGAAACAGAAAAAATGAAAAAATAAAAAGAAAAAACCAAAAATGAAAACAAAAAAAAGTAAAAAACAAACAGATAAAAGAAACAAAAAACCAGCCAGGAACCTTCTAAAAGGAACCTTCTAGTGCGACGCTGGTGCGATAAAAACCGGCTTGAAACCTTCTAGAACCTCTGCGTATCGCTGTAATAGGCCGGCCCATTGCGCTCGCTGGTGCGATCCTCCAGTGCGACGCTCCGACTGTTTGACGCATAATGCGCCAAATAGGGAATTCCGGCGGAGGGAGTTGTGTTAGAACTGGACCATGCATAGATGCATGGACTGGAATGGACCTCCAAGGAAGGAACACTCAGCAAACTGAGCCCAACACTGCTACCTGTTTCTCAGAAAAGAAAAAAGAAACATACTAATCGCTGCTACCTTTTTTCCGGCGGCCACAGCTAACTTGCATCTCTTCAACAAAACACATGTTACAAGATTTCAAAAGCGAATTCACAGCACATGTCAACAAGAAAAATACTAGCAGCGGTAGCCACTAATTCAAGTCCGGTTTTGAATTTCTTTATTTTTTTTCCAAAAAAAAACACTCAAGTATATTAGCCAAACCAGACGTACAAACGGCCCTGTAAAACAAAGAAATTGCATGGCGCCAACCGCATTCTTCCTCCCGATGGGCCCGGTGGCATGCCGGCAGGGCCGGTCCTGAGATTTTGAGGGCCCGGGGCGAAAGTAAGAGTCTGGGCCTTTTAATATAAATATCATAGCAGTAATAATCAATATATGTCCATATGACATGTTACCGATAACAAAATTAATGCATTCAAAAGCAATATTCATATCAAATAATGTGTATGTATTACCTTTAAATTTCTTCTGACATTCCTCGATGCAAAGTCACGTTATGATGGGGTCGATGTCAATCTCATCTAACAATTTCTCCGCGATGCTCTTCCTCCACGGAAACTATCACCAACTCATCACCTGGGTCCATCGAAGCACTAGTATTACTCTTGAAAAAATTGTCAACAACTCATCTCTGTGATTCTATCAAGTTAACCTCATGTTGTTTTGTTTTCCATTTTTTCCTACGGGTTTCTGGACGACATGATAACACAGAGTGCTGAACAAAAATTATATCAAAAGTTGGACAGTGCAAGTTATGAATCGTGTATGTGAATGTAAATTATTTAATTAGCAACATATACATGTCGAATAGGGAATAGTAATATGGTTGTTAAGGACCTAATTTCCCAATCCTATATACCTAAGTCATCTCCACTAACTTATTTATCTCAACATGCAAGCATGACACCTCACCTCAACATACAAGGCCCACCTCAACACGCAATCAAAGACCCACCACAACATTCAACCATGCATGGGAAAATATTTTATTTTTAATTATTCTATTTATATTCAATAAATATTGTTACAACTACACATAATCAAATATAATAAGTCATGTATTTTTAATTTTGGTTCTCATGTTATTAACCTAAACTTTCATCAACCAATTTTCGTAGCAACACGTGGGGTATCTTCTAGTTTCACACACAGATCACACCCCTTTACTCATTGGGGGTGTAACAATGATATCCCTAGGATTTTTTGTTTTGTTTTTGCAACTATGATTTACCTAGGATTGATTAGATCTGTGATCGGATCGGCGTCGGTGATCGGACACTGGGCGATGACACGATGTGGAGGTCTGGCGGGAGGTGGGAGGCGATATACGCGTGCGGCCAGCGTCTCGACAGTGGAGACCGGAGGCGCTTGGCGATGTCAATAGTTAGGGTCTGAAGAGTGTGCGAGTTTTTTTTTTTAGGCAATGGAGAGTGTGCGAGTGCGTGGCTGCGTCCAGCGCCTGGAGTCCTGTCCAGCAGCTGCCGCTGCGACTTGCGATCGGGATTTCCGGACCCGGGGAAATAGAGAATGGGAAACTTTTTTTTTTTGAAATGGCAGATTCCTGCATTCATTAAGAAGAAAAGAGTTGCCCGGTTAATTAGAGAATGGGAAACTAGGGAACTCACATCTCACGATTGTAAGGAAAATGGGACGAGGTGATTACGCGAATTGTACGCGTGCGTACATTTTTTTTTTGAGGGGTAAACCACACTTTATTCAATGTTTGGAGTACGGTTTACAGGAATTACAAAAGGGTCGTGGGGAGATCCCATCCACAAGTGGCGACCCACATCTAAAGAAGAAGAAAACTTAGCTAAATTATGAGAATCAAAGTTCATACTACGTCCTTCAAAAATAAAATCGCAGCTAGTAAAGTCTCTCGCTCGAGCACAAATTTCCTTGATAATAGCACTGTGCCTTCCTTCCGATCCATTCTTTATCTCTGCTACAACTCCTTTGCAATCACATGCAATAACGATGCGGTGTAGCGATAGATCAAGGGCTAATGCCAATGCTTCGCGGCAGGCCAGTGCCTTCTTTATCTCTGCTACAACTCCTTTGCAATCACATGCAATAACGATGCGGTGTAGCGATAGATCAAGGGCTAATGCCAATGCTTCGCGGCAGGCCAGTGCCTCCAACGTCGCTGGTTCTGCTATGTCCCCGAAGACCATAGCCGAAGAACCCAAAAAAAGTCCTGAATGATCGCGACACACCGCTGCAGCTGCCCCGCTCCTTCCGTTTCTAGCTAGCCCACCATCAACTTGGATCTTGGCCACTCCCATGTCCGGTGCTCTCCAATGACTTGCACTTTGCCTCGCACCCAGTGGTGCAGCTTGCGCACCAGAGCTACCAGGTTCCACAATTTTATCTAGCTCTGCTATATAGTTCATCACAAAAGCATTTGTCGCATGCGGACTTTGCAAAACCCCCTCGTGTATAACTTTACGTCGAGCTGCCCAGATCGCCCAAAGGATGACGACCAGCTTGATGAGACTAGCATGCAGTAGATCATCTATAAGTGAAAATAACCACAACTTAGCATTTGGTTCCTCCGAAGCTTGGACATACTCAGCCACATCCTCATCTACTAGTGCCCACACGCACCGTGCTGTTGAGCAATCCAACAGTGAATGACGCCAAGAGTCTGGCATCCCACATAACCGACACTTATCCTCCTCAGCCATGTTCCTACTGTGTCTAACATCCTCTGTAGGGATTGAGTGTTTGGCAAGCCTCCAAAGAAAATTACGGATCTTCCCCGGTACCTTAACCGACCACAAAGAGGTCCAACTATTCGCTTGTGCTTCATAATCCGAACTTCCCTACATGCCTACGTCCCTTCATTCTCGGCCTTTACTTGGGCTATTTTCTGTTAAGAAGAAGCGATGGGCTATGGGCTACTTGCATACGAGTACAACAACATACACCTGGGAGACATGGGAGATTTAGTCTTTTTTTTCTCTATGTACAGCCATCACTGCATTTGCAAACGGACTCTCTCCCCTCTTTTCTACCTTGCCCATGTAATATGTTTCTCTTACCTTACTTAATGATGAAAAAGCAGAGCACCTGCTATTGTCCTTCAAAAAAAAAAACCTGGGAGGGACCCCCTGGATTTTGGGGGCCCGCCCCCTGCCCCCCCTCAGGGCCGGCCCTGCATGCCGGACCAACGTAGTTCATAACAGACAGGAAGATTTCAAGGTCGCGGTCCTGCCGAATCAGCATATTGTAGATGAAGTCGTCGCAAACGGAAGAGCCGCAGATCAAAGAGTTTTGACCTCTATTATTTCCCGCATGCCTCACGCCGGCATCAGAGGACGTGCCGACGTGACACAGATGAGGCCAAAGGATCAAACTGCAGAGGAAGCCGCGGTCGCCATCGCGCCGACATACCCTGCAAACCCTAGCCTCATAGAAATCTATGTCCACGAGCCATCGACGCCGCCATAGACGACACCGTTGAGACGAGAAAGCTCGAGGAAAAGCTATTCGCCAGGCTAGCGCCAACACCACCATCAACGATGTTTTGCTGCAAAACCATAACCCTAACCTATCCACAGGCCGGCTCCGAGGCACCGGGGTTCCCCACCCATCACAAGGCCGAAGAGGCAACCGGAGGAGGGGGAACCCACGTGCTCAACGCTGGCGGTGGTGGGTGGTGGGGAACGACGGCTCGCCTTGATCACCTGGGCAGAGGGAAAAGGGAAGGAGAGCGAAACCGAGTTTTAAATATGGTCTGTCGAAATTTGTCTTATTTGCTTTCCGAGCCATATTTAAAATTTCAACTATTTTGCTACCGTGTTACATGCAACTCGTGTCCATGTCTTATTTTAAATTTTTGAAATGTTTAGGAGTGTGAACCTGCCCCCGCTGGTGCATAAGGTAGACATGAAAACAGAGCAAACAGAGCAAGCGCATGTTTTGTAGGTAAAATGAAGATATAAACAAAGCAATTAATCACCAAGAGATTTGCATGCACGTACCGTCTACAGAGTACTACCTCCGATTCCTAAATATAAGCTAATTTAAACTGCCAAAACGTCTTATTATATTTATTATAAACAGAGGGTGTATTATATATGTTACTATTTCAGAAAGACAATAAGTCACACAAATCATTGATTTAGTACATGATCAGAGTTCATCCCAGAAGTATTTCCCGCAGAGGCGGGAGGCCATGGCGACGAGGGCCAGCGGCACGACCAGGACGAGCCCGGCGCAGACCACGAGCTGCAGCTGGCCGAAGGAGGCGGCGCCGGCGAGGTAGGCTACCAGGAGGGCCACGACGTCGAGCGCGACGAGGATCTCGAGGGCCTTGACCCTGGGCAGCCGGCGCAGGGCCTGGCTGCCCAGAGCCAGCAGCAGGATGATGGAGAGCGAGAGCGCGAAGGCGGCGGTGTTGGTGTAGTAGAAGACCCTGCACCTCGCTGGGCTTACGAGGTAGAGGAGAGGGAGCATCTGCTGCCCGGCGGCGTCTGGCGGCCTCTGGGGATCGCCGAGCAGTGGCCTGTTGACTCTCTCGAAGCCGCCGGGCGGGCTGAGGCCGGAGGCGTAGGTGATGGAGGCGATGAGCCACCCACGCAGCTCCCGGACGGACCCGGCGGTGTGGTGGCGGTCCGCCGGCGGTGGTGTGCGTCGCCGGCGCCACGGCTGACGACATTGACTGGCTCTAGCTGGCGATTAATGAACCTGTTGATCTAGCTAGCTATGATGACCGGACACACATATATAGAGAGATTGATTACATTACATTAGGGTGATGAGGCGCTGGACTGGACATATAGATTAGTCAAGTCACAGATTAGATTGTTTAGGCATGAATTGCATCCTTACCTACCATTGAAGCTAGCTAGCTACTCTAATTAACAAGTAGCCAAGCTAAGCGAAGCATATGCAAACCGTGCGTGACTCACACTGTAGTATATATACATATGTTACTATCGTGGAGTAAACCCCAAGGCAAGTCGTTGATCTCAATACTTACTTTTGAATTTGAAGGGAGGGAGAACACTTGGGTACATGCACTCAAGTACCGCACATGGCTGTCTCCATGGTGTCACGTGGCTGCCTTTTGAATAATTGAATTTTTGAGATGGCTAGAATTTGAAATACCTGACAAATACAACCATTGAATTGAATTAATACAATGATACCACCGATCACGATGCACTCCAATGGCCCATATAAAGAGCACCCTGACCCTGGTGCTCGGGCATAGCATAGACCAAGCGTATGAATGAGAGGTTGTGTCGTGAGTTCACGGAGGATGGGATGGATTCCTGGCGGTCTCTCTCAGAAAATTGTAGTCGTGGTCACGTTATTTATTGATTGATACAAGGGTTATGCCACCTAGGGCCGGTCCTGAGATTTCCGGGGCCCGGGGCGAGACTACAACCGGGGGCCCTTAATATAAATATCAAAATAATACTTGATAAATGTATATATGAAATGTTTTAATAAACACTAAAGTGCATCCAAAATCAAATAATTTATACATTTAACTTAAAATTTTCTTCTAACATTCCTAGATGCAATTACATTAATGATGGTATGAATATTAATTGCATTCAAAAATTTCTAAAGTTACCAAACCATTACACCTCTCTTGGGACATTTACAAACCTCACACCGTTTTCATCACTATATATATAGCTATTTAAAAGATGCACATGCTTTCTACAGTATGACAACAAACAATCACAAAAGGTATCATACCTCGGCCATGATCAACACATCGAGTGCCTCCTTATACATGTCCTTGATGAAAAAAACTGTTCTTTGACGAAGCATTAGAACCATCTTCGAAGCCCTATAGATAACATGGATAATGAGTTAAATGTCATAAACTATGAGAGAAAACCGTTGAACAGAAGATTCAATATGTTTCTTGCTATCATCTGGAAATCCACAAAGCTTTATTTCTGTAAACTTTGATCCTCGAGATGTAAGTTCAAATTTTCTACAAAGAAGGAACCATATGAATGTGTTTGAGATGGTGTTTTTCCAGCATCACTACAAAACCATAAAATCGATCATCGAGTTAATTAAACAGACTAGTTCATAAAGAATTTGACATAACTTAGGGGTTAATCCTGCTTTAGAAGACATCATCCCATTCTCCTAATTTCCCTAAATCAAACAGTAACATCATGGCTCCTAATTTTTGAATTCCAAATGAAAATCCCCTTCACAGTGGCTATTTTTTCCCGTCGAGAGCAAGGAAGGGGAGAAATCTCAGAATCCATAAAAGCGCACAGGATTCTAACGAGTGAAGCGATCTTTACCAGAACCGCTTCCCGGTGTGCTCCTCCAGTCTTCCTCCGTCACCGCGATCGTGGCATTGACAGCGATGGCGTTGCCGCGATTGGCGGCTGAATTTTGCCTTGGGCGGTGGACATCCACGATGAAAAAAAGGAGATATGGGCGTTGTACGCGCTGGGGGCTTCAGCAGCGATGGTCTTGCTGCCCACGCGCTGGGCCAGGCCCAATATCTTAGCGTGGATGATGTTGTGCGCTACTAGGGCCCCTGCGACTACAAGGAAGGTTCCCTAAAAAAAGCGATTGCAAGGAAGAAAACAGGACGAGCGTACTCGTGTGATCGTCGTCTTGGCTACGTCTGCGTGGGGTTTCCTAAAAAAAAAACTGCTGCGTCGGGCGGCATTGTCACTGCGTGGCTAGGTATCTGACCTACGTACCTGGTCAGTGGGGGCCCCTAGATTTTGGGGGCCCGGGGCGGCCGCCCCCCTGCCCCCCCTCAGGGCCGGCCCTGATGCCACCCGAGGGGGTCAATGGCGCCCAAACCAGCAATCTGCATGCTGAACATGCCTCCTTGTAACCGAAATATCTTGGCATCCCAACACCCCAAGGGCGGACGAACAAGGACGGATTTCAAAATTAACGCCATTGATCCCAAGTGAATTAACACCAAGTGAACAGTAATCCATGCACTTTTCATCAGAGCCCAAAATTTACTATAATATGTCCGTTTTGACCGTCTCGACGAACTGAATCCAAATACCAACTCCATTGATCCCAAAACAAATTCCTTTGATCTCCAAAATTCAAAAACAGTACCACGTTAAATTGAAATAAATCTTCCTTTATTTGTATTTTGTTCTTATCTTGCATTCACAAGCTTGGGCTTATGTGTGTTTGGATTTTCTTGCAATAGGGCACGATATAGACGATCCGATACAATCGAAGGTAGAAGGACAATACCCGGAAGCTGAGAATCAAGTGGGATACATACACTTAGGCAAGTAACAATTCCATTTGCCCATATTTGATCTCATATGCCTTTACATCAATTCAAACCATGGGAGTCACCACTTCATTTGCTCATCTTTGACCACATATGCTTTTTTCCTCATCGTTGTTCATATGTGTTAATATACGCAATTAATTCAAGTAAGTGGATAGTGGGTTCTGATAATCTAATCTTGCATGCCAAGTGAGTGTTGATTTCCCTTAAATAATCATGCAATATGTTTGGTATCCGCTTTAAGTGTATTTATTGGTCATAGTCACCTTGATCTTTAAATATGATGTTTAACATACATACATAACCATCAAGGATGGGTTGGAATTAATTTTGTGAATTATGGTGTCAGATACATTTATTTGGTAACCTAGAAGATGGTCATTCCAAACATAAAACCTAGCCCAACCATCACGTTAACCTAGCCAAACCAAACCCAATGGTTGCTATGTTCATTGGATAACTACAGATCTTGGTTTACCATAGCTGTCCTCTGGAAGTAGGGTTGCCATTGCCTCCAATATATAGGCGGTCGGTACGGATACGTGGGGGGCAAGGCCCACGACCGAGTTGACAACAACGCACGATCAACATGTCCGTTAATGACTCATAATTAATTGTCAATTAATTATCCATTCCCAACCGACAAAAAGAAAGCGCATACATGACATGGGTCTGAGCTCGGCTCATTCAAGAAACACGACGCGCGCGTGCGGTGGATGAGGAGCGCGCGGGAACCACTCCTCTTCTCAAGCTCCAATAGCATGTGGAAGAGAATCCCTTATATGTTGGTCTCAAGTCCCCTCCACTAGCGGGGTGGTACTAAACTTTCCACCATGTCATGACACCCCACATGGGCCTCCATGTTTTTCCAGGAATTATTGTTTATATGGGGCTAACGTTACTCTCCTCCATTTAACTAGTAGCTTGTTTTCTCAGGTCCTACTTCACGGGATCTCCGATCACATAGGTTGGGTTACCACCATGGCAACTAATGTGGGTCTCATACCCATCTCCCTCGATGCATTTTTTTATCACAATTCATGATAGCCCTTTTGGGAAGGGATCTGCCAGATTCTTAGCCGATTGGATGTAATCCAACGCTATTACTCCGGAGTTTCTTAAATGTCTGACAATCTCAATCTCCTTATTTATGTGCTTTCTGGATTGCATGTTGTCCTTTAAACTGCTTGCTTTGATAAGCACTGTCTGATTGTCACAGTACATGAGGATAGCCGGAATCGGCTTTTCAACCTGGCAAGTCCATCTACTTCAGTGCAAGATTTTTCTAATGTTGTGAGTTCTACTTCCATCGTTGAATTCGTTAAGATGGTATGCTTGCAAGACTTCCATGAATCAGCGCCACCTCTAAGGGTAAACACATATCCACTTGCGGCCTTCGTCTCATCAGCATCAGAAATCCAAGTTGCATCACTTAACCGTTCAAGTACCATCGAGTATCCAGTATAGTGAAGTCCATGACTCATAGTGCCTTTCAGATAGTGCATAACTCTTTCAACAGCATGCCAATATACATCTCCTGGATTGGAAATAAACCGGCTCAATGTGCTCACAGCAAACGTGATGTCAGGCCTCGTAGCTCAAGCTAAATTCAAAGTATACATCGAGAAAAAGAAGAAGACAAATTCAGGTGTGAATAGTGTTGTTTTTTGCTTTTGTCCGTTTGTGACACTATTCATGTTGGATTTGTCTTTTTAATCTCTTCATGTGTATTTTGAATTTGGATCTGAAAATTTTAGGGGTTGCAAACTCATGTCTTATGACCATCCACAAAAAAATTCAGATTTTTTTGAAACATTTAAATTGAAGTTTTAAAATGTGGTATCATGTGAGCATGTGATGGATGGTAGCACTAGATATTCTCCCTTGTTAGACCATGAACTGCATGCACTTGAAGGAATAACCAAGCCTAACCGCTCCTCTCGCTACCTTCTAAAAGATTGTTATTTAGGTGATGTGCTTAATTAATCCCATATTTGTCTTGGTGCATAGGTTTTATATGACAGTCCTTTTGTGCGTAAGAATCATTCACGATAATTTCCTTGACCAAAGAAATAACAATGGATTTTTTTTAGTTGCACCCTAGCTTAATTCCCAAGACTGTTAATCGTCTATATATAGTTCAAAAGTCGCACATGGCTGTGTCCATGGTCACACGTGGTTGGTCAGCCTTTTTGAGTGGTTGAATTCTTCAAATGGCAAAAAATGAAATACCTGAGTAATATCACCGACCACGATGCACTCCCCAGTGCACTAGGTACTTTCCCAACATAAACTTAGACGGACAATTAAACAGAGCAATTGTATACATGGTTGCAGGGGCGGACCCTGCAGAAAGAGCTGAGTGGGGGCCCAAGTACCCACTCAAATCCTTTAGAGTTATTAAGCACATCGTTCAAATTCTTTTGAATTCCCAATACAAGTGCCTCCACTAAAACACTCCGCCCCTCTCAAAATTACTTCTTGCTCCGCCACTGCATGGTTGTAGCTGAAATGAAGATGAGAGGGCTGGAGAGTTCACACCCCTCTAATTTTAGCTCTATATATATACATATATGTATACGTTATTTCAGAAAACCAAAAGATCACTCAAATCATATACTATCTAGCAAGGATTATACATACGTAATAAACATATTAAAGACAGATCGAAGGCGGTGCACGTTTTTTACTGTCTGAACTGTGGCAGTACGTAGAGATAATTGCGAAATCATAAGAGCGGTGCGTGGTAGAAAACATTCTCCCTCTCTCTCTCTTATTTCAGAAAACCAGGAAGTCACACAAACCATCTAGCAACGATTTACACACATACACGACACAGACCGTACGTGGATCAGAGTTCATCCCAGAAGTATTTCCCGCAGAGGCGGGAGGCCATGGCGACGAGGGCCAGCGGCACGACCAGGACGAGCCCGGCGCAGACCACGAGCTGCAGCTGGCCGAAGGAGGCGGCGCCGGCGAGGTAGGCTACCAGGAGGGCCACGACGTCGAGCGCGACGAGGATCTCGAGGGCCTTGACCCTGGCCAGCCGGCGCTGGGCCTGGCTGCCCAGAGCCAGCAGCAGGATGATGGAGAGTGTCAGGGAAATATCTTTCGGTGAGACCCGCCCGTTTAGGGCCGGGTTCTGGGGATCTTTATTGAAGATAGGCTAGTTGGGCCGGAGCGTTCTCAAGAGGCCCAGAAGAAGAGCCGCCCAAGGAAGGGCCGGCCCAAGACCCGCCGTGAGAGGCGGTATGTGCAAACCGCCTCGAGGTATAACTTAGGAAACAAGTAAAGGAGAGTTGGGCTCGGATTGCTATCCCGACCCGGACTCTTATGTAAGCCCCGGACCTCCGCCTATATATAAAGGGGGAGCCCTGGGGCTAGGGAGATCACGTTGAAACCTTTCGAGAGCTAGGGCTAGACAAGTTCCAAAACCCTTGTAATCTAGATCTTCAATACATCTAGCAGGAGTAGGCTTTTACCTCCACGAGAGGGGCCGAACCTGGGTAAACCTTGCCTCCCGTGTTCCTCGTTTAACCCCTTCGGTCTACTACTTACGCGATGGCTTCGAGATCAAGTCCTATGAGGACATCTGCCGTGAAAATACCACGACAGTTGGCGCCCACCGTGGGGCTATCGCATGGTGGTGTTGAGTATTCGAAGGGTCCTCCCCAAGGACTCGAGGGATACGTGATTGGCCGGATAACCAAGAGTCGCCGCGGCAATCTGCTCATCGACGACTCAGGCTGGGGCCCCGAGGCCGACTCTCTTGAGTACGGGTACCGGGTCCCCTTTGGCGGAATCCATGTCTTCATCGGGAAGGCCGGCGGCTCTAAGCCGGCCACCTCCACGGAGGTCGTTGAAACGGCCCGCCGCGCGCAACCCGCCGTAGCGAGAGCCGCCCCTAGGCTTCCGGCTCCTGTGCAGGCCGGCGGATCTGGATCTGGGCCGGATATCTTCACCGACACCTTCAAGCCGGTCCAGGACACGCAGCCCGCCAGGCGAGAGCACGTCTTCGTTGGCTTCACTCAAGGGGTGGAGTATTCTGGATCGTCGGCTTCCACGGAGGGCTCGGCGACTTACGTTGATGGTGGCTATTCCTCTGGCGGAGAGTCGCTTTATTCTCTTCACCAAGAGGGTCTTGGGGGCTTTCAGCAGAACTCGCCGGCGCAGGATTCTTTAGGCCCGCCCGCTCGCCCTGTTGTCTACATGGCGGGGGCGGCTGATATACCAGACCCGACAGCGGATGCTGGAACCTCCAATGCGGTGTCAAGAGTTTCGCCAGCACAGACCCTGGTGGGATTGACGGCTACGTTGACTACACTGCTGGGCACACAGGTCACTGCGGAAAATCAGGCAGAGCTCAATGCAGAGGTCGTCAGGATCAAGGATCAGATGGTACAGGCTCAAGCTGGCATTGATGCGGATAACGTCCGTCTGGCGACTCGTGAACGAGAGTTACGGGAAGAAGCGGCGCGTCTGCAACAGGAGAGTTATCATCTGGAGCAGTGCCGGGTGGAGTCTGACGCGGTTCATCACAGATGACACCGGAGCCGGCTTGCGGCCGAGGTTGAAGGTCAGGCCCTGCAGTTCAGCACCCCGCCAGGGGAACGCCTTCGAGGTCCAGCGACAGGAACTCCCCAGAGGTCGCCAGACCCGGGAACCCGACGCTCGGCGGATCATGGGGAGCGGCCAGAGGTACCGATGCTTACGGCACAAGGGCACTTTACGAACCCTGTGGACAACCTCTACGCGGCTACCACGGCGCTGGCACGTCTGCCCATCAATGGAGACACGCCCCTTGAGATCGAGGTTCGCAATGCAATTGCAAAACTGAAAACCGCCGTGGTCCAGCAAGCGAATTATTCGTACAGCCGGGAGCGACTGCATTCTACACCCGCTCCTAACAGAAGCCGCACTAGAAGCCGCCACGCTGAAAGCCCTGCGGTGTCTAGCACCCGCCATCATCGGGGTGCGCCTGGGGGCTTGCCGTATTCACCAAAACCCATGATCCCAGGGCACGGAGTACATGAGACTCACGCAGCACATACGGCGGCTCACGCGGCGGATCAGGAGGCGGCTCATGCGGCGGCTCTCGCGGCTCAGGAGGCGGCTCTCGCGCTAGTCGTGACTACAACAGTCACCCCAACAGGAAGATCCATTGGAGTGCCTTGCTTGAGCCCGGCTCTCCGCAGCGCACCCCTGCCCAGGGATTTCAAGGGCCCGCGGAAGGTGTCCAGTTATACACCAGATCAGGACCCGGCCCAGTGGATAGAAAGTTATGAGCTTGCCATGGATATGCAGGGGGTCAGCGATCAGGCTTGTGCAAGGTATTTCACCATGATGTTGGAAGGAGCAACGCGTACGTGGCTGAAGAATTTACCCCCGAATTCCATCAAGATATGGGGCGAGTTAAGGGAACGTTTTATCAAAAACTTCCAAGGTACCTGCAAGCGTCCGAAGACTATCATTGATCTTCAGCATTGTGTTCAGCGGCAGGGAGAGTCGGCTCACCATTGGGTCAGCCGAGTTGCAGAGATCATTCATTCTTCAGATAATATCTCCGCCCCTCAGGCAGTTTTGGTGCTGGAGAAGGCTTGCCACTATGAGCCTCTCACGCAGAAGTTAGGGCGGCTCAAATGGAGTGTCAAAGATATGGGGGAGCTCATGAATGCTCTCACCAAGTATGCTGAGTCTGATCCTACGAAGGACCCAGGAGGTGATGAGCCAGAGGTTCCTGATCCGAAAGGTAAAAAGCCTGTTGGTGGCAAGAGTCAGCAGTAGAACAATGATAAGAAGCGTAAGGGTCCAGAAGCCGGATCTGAGCTGGTGGCTAATACCAATGCAGGGGCTAAGTTTCAGAAGGGTGGTTCTGGTAACAGACCTTTTAAGCCACAAAACTTCGATGAGTTCCTCAAGGGGCCGTGTCCAAAACACGGTACCAAAGAGAGACCAGCAATGCATACTTGGGAACAGTGTCACATTATGGATGCTTTCGCTCAGCGCTTCCAGAACCCGCCGGGTGGCGGGGGTGGCGGATACGGACCGGGTTCCGGGCCCAGGTTCGAACCACCTGGTGGAGGCCCTCCTGGCGGCTTTCATCAACAGTCGCACCACCCGGGCGGGTCTGGTAGCGGCTTCCAGGGGAATAACAGTGGTCAGCAACCTCAAGGAAACCAATACAACAGCGGCCAACACTCTCAACAACAGCAGAACAATCAGACCGGGTTCCAGAGTAATCCTAAACAGTTGAATAGTGGATAGTATCATGTGTTCACTACATGTGCAGATAAAAGGGAGCGCAAGGTCAGGAGACGTTCTGTTAATGCGGTAGAGCCGGCTGTTCCAGAGTATCTGAAGTGGTCAGAGATGCCAATTACTTGGAGCAGGGAGGATCACCCTCCCAGAGTAGATAATCCGGGTCATCTGGCGCTTGTGGTAGCACCCCAAGTTGGAGGATATGCTCTCACCAAGGTTCTGATGGATGGCGGAAGCAGCATCAATATTCTGTACTATGACACTTTCCGACGTATGGGATTGACGGAGAAAGACCTTACGCCATCTAACACAGTTTTTCATGGGATTATACCTGGCAAATCAGCATACCCGGTTGGAAGGATCAAGTTGAACGTGGCCTTTGGGACATCAGAGGATAACTCTAGATGTGAATCATTGTCGTTTGAGGTAGTCAGGATCAAGAGTCCCTATCATGCTCTCTTCGGGCTGCCGGCTTATGCCAAATTCATGGCTAGGCCCTGTTATATTTATCTCAAGCTCAAGATGCCGGGTCCCAAGGGTCCAATCACAGTTCATGGAAACCGGAAAGTCGCCATGGAGTGTGAAGAAGGAGATGCTGCTTATGCTGAAGCGGCTTGTGCCTCGGAGGAGCTCAAAATCTACACAAGCAATGTAGACCCGGCGGATATGACGCCTCTCAAGAAGCCCTCTATAGAAGGAGAGCCGCCTCTCAAGTTTCAGGCTCACAGAGACACCAAGGAAGTGGAATTTACCCCTGGCAACTCTTCTGCTAAGTTCACTATAGGGTCCAACATGGACCCCAAATAGGAAAGCGCGCTCGTCGAGTTTATCCGTGAGAATCGGGACATCTTTGCATGGAAACCTTCTGACATGCCGGGTGTGCCGAGAAAACTCGCCGAGCACCGCCTTAATGTGGATCCTAAGTACAAGCCTGTCAAGCAGTATCTTCGCCGTTTTAATGAAGAGAGACGGAAAGCTATCGGGGAAGAGATAGCCCGGCTTCTGGCTGCCGGGTTTATCATAGAAGTCTTACACCCGGAGTGGTTGGCTAACCCGGTGTTGGTTCTGAAGAAAAATGGCACTTGGCGTATGTGTATTGACTACACGGATCTTAACAAAGCTTGTCCAGCTGATCCATTTGCTCTCCCTCGCATTGATCAAATCATTGATGCTACAGCGGGGTGTGAGAGGTTATGTTTCCTGGATGCATACTCTGGTTATCATCAGATCAAGATGGCAGTGGAGGACCAAGAGAAGACGGCTTTCATTACACCTTTTGGCGCCTTCTGTTATGTTTCTATGCCTTTCGGGCTCAAGAGTGCCCAGGCGACTTATCAACGTTGCGTGCAAAATTGTTTTCATGGACAGATTGGCCGCAATGTGCATGCCTATGTGGATGATATTGTGGTCAAGTCAGAAAAGCAAGAGACCTTGTTAGATGATCTCAAGGAGACCTTTGGCAATCTCAGAGTTTACCAGATGAAGCTTAACCCGGACAAGTGTGTCTTTGGTGTTCCTGCAGGAAAGCTTCTAGGTTTCATGGTCTCTGAGCGTGGAATTGAAGCTAACCCGGAGAAAATCAAGGCCATCACCTCTCTGGCTGAGCCTAAGTGCATCAATGATGTTCAGCGCCTGGCGGGTCATATTGTAGCTTTGAGTCGCTTCATAAGTCACCTGGGGGAGAAGGCTATTCCTTCATATCAGATGCCGAAGAAAGCGGACGACTTCTAATGGAGCAAAGCTGCTGGGGAGGCCTTTGAAGCTCTGAAGAGGCAGCTGGCAGAGCCGCCCATACTGGCGGCTCCTATCACCAAGGAGCCGATGCTTCTGTACATTGCAGCAAATAACAAAGCTGTTAGTGTTGCAATGGTGGTGGAAAGAAAAGAGGCAAACCGGGAGTATCCTGTCCAGAGGCCGGTCTATTATGTTAGTGAGGTCCTGACTTTGTCTAAGCAGCGTTATCCACATTGGCAGAAGCTGGTCTTCGGAGTTTTCATGGCAAGCCGGAAGCTGAGACATTATTTCCTGGAGCATTCTATCACGGTGGTATCTTCAGCCCCTTTGGGGGATATCATTCATAACAGGGAAGCTACAGGGAGAATTGCAAAGTGGGCCATTGAGCTTGGACCTCATGAGATCAAGTATGTGCCTCGCACGGCCATCAAATCTCAGGCATTGGTGGATTTCATCAATGACTGGACAGAGCTTCAAGCCCCGGAAGAAAGGCCGGATAAAACATATTGGACCATACACTTTGATGGGTCTAGGCAGCTGGAAGGCTCGGGGGCTGGAGTTATAATATCTTCCCCTCGAGGTGACAAGTTCTGCTATGTTTTGCGGCTTATGTTTCCTTGCACTAACAATGCTGCAGAGTATGAGGCCCTGCTCCATGGGCTCCGAATTGCAAAGGAGATGAATCTCAGTCGGGTTAGGTGCCTAGGCGACTCTGATCTGGTGGCACAGCAAGTTTCAGGGACTTGGGATTCTAAAGACCCACTCATGGCGGCTTACAGACAAGCTGTTACTAATGTGGCTGGTTGCTTCAAGGGTTATCAGGTGGATCACATTGATCGGCGGCAGAATGAGGCGGCTGATGCTTTATCACGACTTGGTTCGCAGCGAAAGCCGGTTCCTCCAAATGTTTTCCTGGATGTGCTCCATAACCCGTCAGTTAAGCTGCCAACGGAGGAGGACCTTGCTGTCCCAGACCCGGAGGCCCAGCTCGTGGCGGCTCTCCATGAGATCCCGGATTGGACTGTACCATACTTGGATTATCTGACTCGTGGCGTCTTGCCAGTTGACGAGATTGAAGCACGCCTGATTGTGAGAAGGTCCAAATCCATGACCATTGTCAATGGCGAGTTGCACCGAAGAAGTGCCACAGGCGTTTTTCAGCGCTGCGTATCGCCTGATGAAGGCCGGAATATCCTCAATGAGATACACTCCGGCGACTGTGGTCATCATGCCGGCTCTAAATCATTGGTGGCGAAGGCTTTCCGCCACGGTTTCTTTTGGCTCACGGCTCATGCTGATGCAAAGGAAATAGTCAGGAAGTGTGACGGTTGTCAGAGGTTTGCCCGCCAAGCTCATGTGCCGGCTCAGGAACTTCGGATGATCCCTATCACATGGCCCTTTGCGGTCTGGGGGCTGGATATGGTGGGGCCTTTCAGAGCTTCTAGTGACAAAAAGACTCACCTTTTGGTGGCTGTTGACAAATTTACCAAGTGGGTAGAGGCAGAACCTATCAGCAATTTGGATGCAGAGATGGCTGTTAAGTTTGTCAAAAAGTTAATCTTTCGTTTCGGGTACCCGCACAGCATCATTACTGACAATGGTACAAACCTTTCGAAAGGCGCCATGAAGCAGTTCTGTGATGAGGAGCACATCAGACTGGATGTGGCGGCTGTTGCGCACCCACAGTCCAATGGGCAAGCTGAACGCGCCAATCAGGAGATCCTTCGAGGAATAAAGCCCCGGCTTATGGTTCCTCTTCAGCGTACACCCGGCTGTTGGGTAGAAGAACTTCCCTCCGTCTTATGGAGTTTACGGACAACTCCCAACAGATCAACGGGTTTCACACCTTTCTGCATGGTTTATGGGGCAGAGGCCGTTTTGCCAAGCGACATCCGCCATGACTCGCCCCGGGTCTCAGCATATGTTGAAGAGGATAATGAGTTGGCTCGTCAGGACTCTCTGGACGCCTTGGAGGAAGAGCGGGATTTGGCAGCCGCCTGATCTGCTATCTACCAGCAAGACCTGCGTCGCTATCATAGCCGTAGGATCAGAAGCCGGACTTTCCAAGAAGGAGATTTGGTGCTTCGTTTAATACAAGACCAGTCAGGCATGCATAAGCTTTCGCCCCCTTGGGAAGGGCCCTTTGTTGTCAGCAAAAATCTTCATAACGGGTCTTATTATCTGATTGATCTCTGGCCTGGGAAGAAGTCTCGAACATCTGAAGAAGAGACCAACAGGCCCTGGAACATAGCTCATCTGAGACCCTACTACACCTAGAGTTCCGGCTCTGGGAATCTTGTACATACCTCTCATGTATATATTATCAATAATGAGTAAAAGCCGGCGGCCCTGAAATTCGGGGTATCTGTCGTTTTCCATCCAACATGATGAGTAAGTTTTATTACGTTATTACTTGTGCTTTATCATACATATATTGTGAAAGTGCAGAAACAAAAGACCCACTTCGGATGAGCTTCCTGGTAATCCAGAAGCCTTCACCATCATGGGACACTTAACCCTATGGGCCGAACTTACTGGTAAGCCAGAAGTCGCCACCATATCGGGTCAAAGCCCTAATAAGCGGGCTGTGTTACTGGTAATCCAGAACCTTCATCCGTGTACAGGCACCTAATAAACGGGCTGTGTTCCTGGTAATCCAGAACCTTCATCCGTGTACAGGCATAAAAGACTCATGTGGGTTGAGCCTCCTGGTAATCCAGAGGCCTTCACCATCTTGGGACCTTCAGCCCTTATGAAGCTAAACTTACTAGTAAACCAGAAGTCGCCATATTGGGAAAAAGACCTAACAAACGGGCTGTGTTACTGGTAATCCAGAACCTTCATCCGTGTACGGGCACAAACGATTTAGATGGGATGCTGCCTGCTGGTAATCCAGAAGGCTTTACCATCTTGAAATAATCAACCTTATGGGCCGAACTAACTGGCAAGCCAGAAGTCGCCACCATACAGGAAAAGAAGTAACTGATCTGGTTGGGGGTGATCCAAGAGTCGCCACCATACTGGGGACTTTGCAATCTTTAGAAATTCGCTAAAGCTTTTATTTAAGATATACTGCTTTAAAGAGTTTTATGACCTCTCTTATGAGCTCTTTTTAATGTTCGTATTTGGCCAAGAGCCGCCAGTTGTATTATATTGGCTACACCGTAAGCATCTGCAAGTTTACTGGTTATAAGCCGCCATGACTGCTTTAGTTATTGGTTTAATATTTGTTAAGAATAAATTATACATCTTATCAAGCTTTATGACTGTCTTGATGTTTGGCCAAGAGCCGCCAGCGTCAAAGGATTCAATTTCTTCCAGAAGCAGCCAGAATAACTTTTCATAAGGAAGCTTCGGGCAAAAGAAGCAGACTTGCTTCCCAAGGAAGCCAGTATGAATTTAAACAGAATTTTTTCTAAGTCTATTACAAAAGGCCACTAGAGGGCATTTCAGAATCATTGATCAAGACATATATTACAAGCAGTTAAACAACTGGCGACTTTCAAGGTTCCGGTTTTACTCCCGGGTCTTGCTGCCTCCGGCTTGGGCTGCGTCTGTTGAAGGATCTGTCTTGGCTTGATCGGCAGCCCAGTCAACAGTGGCAAAGGCATCAAAAATTTCTCCATCATCAATAAGATCTGAAGAATCAATGTCCGGAGCAAACTCGTCCTTACGGCCTTCAGGAGTAAGACCGAGAGGCGGAAGAGGACCGGGCTTTACGCGTTTTCCGTCTTCACTGTAGGCTGACTGAAACCTTGTAAGCTTCATCTCTTGGACCAACTGGCTTGCAGGGACAAAGGTCTCCTTCTTCAAAGCGTTATAGGTAAGCTGATCAAGAGCTTGCCCCTTATAAGTTTCGGGAAAGCCACCAACTAAAGTTGAAAGTTCTAAATCCTCGTAATGAGCTTTAGCGCGGGCCATGGTGTGCATAGTGGCGATGCGGGCGCTGGACTCTTTCATGATCTGCAGCTGAGCAGGCAGAGTGGATAAAGTCTTCAGGACTTCCTTGATGGTGGATGGGTTTTCTTTTCCATAGAAGGCAGCTTGAATAGCCCGCCGACTCCCAGTGTATAACTGTTCAAGGAAGTCATAAGCCGCCTTGAGCTGCATTACGGGTTCTTTCGCCAGTTTATCACTTCTAGGACCTGCAAGGGAAAAGTGTCAGAGTTATCAAGATTATCAAAATAGGGATTATAAACAGGCGACTTACCAAAGATGGCGCTGCTCATTTGCTGGATGTGAAATTTTAATCCGCTGAGCTCATCGGAGGCAGTCTTCAGGCGGCCTTCAGCGTTTTTAGCACGTTGAACAAGGAGCTGCTTCTCCTTCTCATGCTCAGCGGTCAAAGCAGCCAGCTTGGTGGTCGCCTCAGACGCGGCTTCCTCCAATGTCTTCACCCTTTCTTCAGCGGCGACTCTCAGCTCTTGCTCAGTTTTCAGCTCTTTCTGACTGTCAGCCAGCTGGGTGTGAAGGGAAGTTATTTGAACCTGAAAGAAAGGAAAAGTTCAAGTTATTTATGCAGATGAAGTTCCATATTGATTACAAGTAATCCACATGGCACTTGGGGGCTAATGCAATCCCGAAGTTTTACAAAGGAATATTATCGAATAGCTGGAAGCATTTAAGACTTGGACACATGTGGTTCTTTGCTTCTAAGACCCGGCTATTTCAAGAAGACAGCCGGCTCTTGGGGACTACATGTGGTTCTTTGCTCTGAGACCCGGCTGTTTCAAGAAGACAGCCGGTTCTTGGGGACTACAATTGGCTCTTTGTTCTATATAAGCCTGTGGTTCTTTGCTCCATGTAAGACCCGGCTGTTTCAAGAAAACAGCCGGCTCTTGGGGACTGCATGTGTGTATTTACGTATTTTCAAATATGTAAGCTTACAAACCTTCATACAACTATGAAATTAGTAATATGCAGGTTTGGGCGACTAATAAGGGCCATAAGTAAATTATGATTCACCTTTGGTTTGTTGGCCAAGGTCTTGGCAATCTCCTGACTCTCAAGTAGTCGAGTCTGAAGGGCTTCATGAAGATCATTTAAATCAGTGCTCTCCAAGGAGGAGAGATCTAATTTATTCTTCTCTTTAGAAGACATGGCTTCAAAGGAAGATTTGCCCAAAGCCGCCGACGAGTCTGGGGCGGTGGCAGTGGCAGTAGCAACAGTACCCTCTTCAATATCGAAGGAGGGGATAATAGTATCCGGCTGTTGTTCAATGTTATCAGCCGGCGCTGCCATCTTTGGTTCTAAAGAAACCTGAGTTTCTGGAGCGGTGGAAACATCTGGCAGAGGAGGATCATTGGCCCTTTCCTCTGTGTCTTTGGCCGGGTCTTCAGAACCTTCAGGAGGCGGAGACGAGGCAGAAGTTGTGGGTTTTAGTTTCTTGGAGGTAACCCTGCATTTTCGACAAAGATCTCAATAACTACTATCTTTTGCTTTATGTAAGAGGAGTGAGAATAAGGGTGATCATATCTTTACCCTGCTTTAATAACAAAAGTCGTATCTGGCGACTCTGAGGCGTCATCATCAGAGGATGTGTCCTGATAGTCCGGATCTTCGGGATTAAGAGGTCGTTTAAACAAGCCAGCTTTGGGAAACAGAAGAGTTGGGTGAAGAAGTACCTCACGAGGGCGCTTATGAGAGCCGCCCGCATCAGCGTCAGACCCGCCCGTACCAGTCCTAGAGCCGCCACAATCAGTTTGGCGGAGCTCGGCGTGCTGAGACGTCTTCCATGAATAATTTGGGTCCAAACGAGCAAAAGGATGAGAAAAAGGGTATTTTCTCACAGCTACTCTGTTTTTCTTAGGGTTACGAATGTCGAAGTCAGACAAGGTCGAAGTTACCTCAGTTTCATCCTGGTCTTCTTCTTCTTCTTCGTCCTGGAAAGTTACAGATTAAAATTATTAGCAGAAAGTTGCAGATGAAAGACAGATTGATTCAAGTTATATACTTGCCTCTGACTCATCTTTAGAGGATTCTAAGATGGACGGATCCACCTCTAAAGGATTGATGGTATTCTGCTTCTTCTTCTTAGCGACGGCTTTTTTCGCCGTCTTCTTCTGGCCCTTCGTAGCTATTTCTTTCAACATCGGCCTCGCTTGCCAGAAGGAGCTATCCGCCTGTGGTTTATCAGAGAAAAGGTTTTCATGATATGAAAGTTTAAGCAGAAAAATGAAGATTGCTTGAAAGTTTCTTACTGCTGGTGGCGGGTTAGTACTGGTGAAAGGCGCCAATCCAAATTCGCCAGTGTATTTGTCTGGCAAGTTAACAATAATTCTCATCTGATTGATTACAGATGACAAGGAGATGTCTGTAGCGCTGATCCTTTGTGGATCCTGTAAGCCGGAGTATTCATGCATCAGTTTACTCCGGAGACTCAGTGGCTGGATTTTCCATGATAACCAGCAACGGATTAAATCGGCACCTTCCAGGCCGTTGGCGGCCAAGGCAGATATCTTATCCATCCAAGGTTTCAGCTCTGCTTGTTCCGCGGGTGTAGGCCTGGGAGGGTATTTCTTTTTGTGATCCAAGCGCCCTGGCCTAAAACCCGGCAATGGGTGCTCTCCTTCAGGAACAGGCGCCTTACAGTATATCCAAGACTTGCCCCAGCCCTTGGGGTGGCTTAGCAGATCAGCTCCGGGGAAGGTGACTCCTCGTCGTTTCTGGAAAGAAACGCCACCAAGCTCTTGATGACGGCCTTGGGCGGTTTCAGTTTGTTTGTTGACATAGAAGCATTCCCGAAACAATAGAACTGTAGGTTCTATCTGAAGATAAGCTTCACATATCACTGCAAACTGGCTCATGTTGACAATTGAATTGGGGGAGAGATCTTGTGGGTGCAACCCATAGAAGTTCAGAAGGTCCCTAAAGAACTTGGAGCCGGGAGGGGAAAATCCCCTCTCCACATGATCAAGGAATATAATAACTTCTCCTTCTTTAGGCGTTGGGGGACATTCGCCTCTTCCAAGTCGGGTGTTGGTAGCCCCTTTCAGTATGCCTGTCTGAATGGCATTTTTGAGAAAATCTTTGGTGATCTCAGAAGGAACCCAGTTGCATTCAATTGTTTTCTTTGTCATCCTAGTTAAGGGAGCAAGGAGTTGAGTTAGCGGCTTTCGGCACAAAGTAAGGGATGTTACAAGAAATGAAAGACGGCAGTTGGATTATGTTCCTAGGGCCTGAGACATATGGTTGGAGAAATCATTGAATATATACGGCGGCTTACATAAGTCGCCACAAGTGAGAGCTGCTTGGCGAGGTGAAATTTTTTACTAAGCCTTTGATAACAGTTTTCTACCGAGGAAGGTGAAATTTTGGATCAAGAAGCCTGTAAAAATAAGGAAAAGAGCAGTTCATGCTACTGTTCGTCCAGCCGCAGCAAGTCATCACTGATGGATTTTTCTTAGATCTATTCTAACGCAGATTTGATTCCTGGGATAAAGGGGAGTTCAACGGCGCCGTTTCTATGCCGAGGAAGCCTTAAGATGAGGCCGGCGGCGGCAGCCACAGAGAAGCCGAGGTGGAGTTGAAGCTCTACAATGGCGGAACCCTAAGAGAGATGAAAAGGGACGGGGATTACCTGGATTGACGGCGGCGCAGCGCGGTTGCGCACGGGCGACGGCGGTGCGTCGGGGCTGCTTCTCCTTCCAGTAGCCGGCGAGCTCAAGAGGTGGCGCAAGGACGCGACGGTTCGGGCGGCAGGAGGAAGAAGACGAGGAAATGATAAAGTAATGACCCGAGGGGGTACTTATAAGAGGATGGGACGCTCAAGAGTCGGGGCGGAAATTATGGATCTACAGTACCCCGACGCCCCGATTTTCGTGCCTAATCGATTCATTTGAGACATGGATGATGTCATGGAAATATCCGTTTTAAAGATTCGGTGACGTCACAAGGCGAACAGGTTTAAAAGAAAAACAATTAAGAAATATTCAGAAGTGGCGGGTTCTGCGGAGACTCGCCAAATGTCAAAGACAGTTTTGTATGAAGACAAGGTTGTCCAGAACCAGTTCAAGTCAACCTGAGGGCTAATGTCAGGGAAATATCTTTCGGTGAGACCCGCCCGTTTAGGGCCGGGTTCTGGGGATCTTTATTGAAGATAGGCTAGTTGGGCCGGAGCGTTCTCAAGAGGCCCAGAAGAAGAGCCGCCCAAGGAAGGGCCGGCCCAAGACCCGCCGTGAGAGGCGGTATGTGCAAACCGCCTCGAGGTATAACTTAGGAAACAAGTAAAGGAGAGTTGGGCTCGGATTGCTATCCCGACCCGGACTCTTATGTAATCCCCGGACCTCCGCCTATATATAAAGGGGGAGCCCTGGGGCTAGGGAGATCACGTTGAAACCTTTCGAGAGCTAGGGCTAGACAAGTTCCAAAACCCTTGTAATCTAGATCTTCAATACATCTAGCAGGAGTAGGCTTTTACCTTCACGAGAGGGGCCGAACCTGGGTAAACCTTGCCTCCCGTGTTCCTCGTTTAACCCCTTCGGTCTACTACTTACGCGATGGCTTCGAGATCAAGTCCTATGAGGACATCTGCCGTGAAAATACCACGACAGAGAGCGAGAGCGCGAAGGCGGCGGTGTTGGCGTAGTAGAAGATCCGGCACCTCGCCGGGCTCACGGCGTAGAGAAGAGGAACCATCCCGGAAATGTTTTGCGGTTTATCTGGATCGGTGATCTTCCCCCCGGCCTCAAGTAGCCGGGCGGCGGCGGCGTGGTCACCAGTTTCTCGAAGCCGCCGGGCGGGCTGAGGCCGGAGGCGATGAGGGTGGCCAGCACCATGAGCCACCCGCGGAGCTCCCGGACGGACTCCCTCACCGGACCCGGCGTGGTCGGGAAATTTCCAGGCAACATATATATTATAACCAGCCAAAAGTAAATAGAGCGTGTGGAGAAAAGACTGACGGTACATAGTAAATTTGACAGTTTCTCCACGCGCACGCGTCACAGGGTTACGTTTGCTGAGTTTTATTTTCTTCAGGGTAATTGGTGAACTTGAGTTTAGGTCGAACTAGAGGAATAAGTGCGCTTCGCCGCATCGGGAACACATCATGGTCCGCCATCGGCGACTCCTTTGCATTACACTATGAACTAGCGTATTTCTATATACTAGCAAATATGCCCGTGCGTTGCAACGGGAGAAAAATATATGAGTAGTCACACTCAGCAGTCGCCAATATCAAGGATCGAGTCCAGCGTCGTGTTTCACTTTGAGGGCTCTTGCCTAGAGCTGAAGGAGTCCATATGTCCGACTGGGCGATGTTCCGGCCGATGCACACTTGACTCGATTGATTGCCGAAACACCGTAGTTCGCTCTGCTAGCTGGTTGTTCAGCTAGATGGGATCGTTGTTGTCGTTCCATTCGACGCTCAGCCATTGATTTCGGAACACACTTAGCTCTAGATGGGATTGTGCTCTGAATCGTTTCCGGCCAGAAGGCCATGTAAGCTAGCCGGACACGGACTCATGCATGGGCATCGATTCTTTTATTGGTCAGCATGGGACAGGCACCGGAACACACTTAGCTCTAGATGGGATTGCGTACTCCTGAACCGTTTTCGGCCTGAAGGTCATGTAAGCTAGCGGAGCATGACAGGCACCTAGGCTGCTCTTTCTTCGATACTTATTGCATGTGCCTCTTTGATTAGTCATAGTCATGCATGCATGCACGTAGAGGCGTTCTTTCCTTGCTGCTATTTTCCCACGAACGTGCATCGACCGCCTCTCCTCACCCTTTGCTTATTGATCCTCTAGACGGTTTATTAATTTTAACTCATAGGTGTATTTATAAATAGATGAGTTTAGATTCCCTCAAAAAAAAAAAAAAGATGAGTTTAGATGCAAGGTGCCGAGTCGACGTACACGGCACAACATGCAGCATCACAAATCCGGATTCTTTCCAACACACATGAATCTTTTTGTTTGAGAAAAATCATTTCTTTACCTAATATTAAAGGACGGAGCGTTTCTCCACATTATTTCGTCCATCAAAGTTATTTCGTACGTCCTCTGTCGTTGTCTCTGTCGTCCGGGTACGTTTTCCTGCCTTGCCTCTGTCGTTGTAGTAAAGGAAAATTACAAAAAAAATTTGCGCGCACAGATACTCGAACCCTGCCCGCTTACATCCCAGAACGCTCAGCTGAACCAGCTAAGCTAGGATACCCACTATGCTATATAGCAAAGAAAAGTTTCTTTTATATAGGTGCTAACGAGTTGTGTAAAAAAAAAACATTAAAAGCGAGCCAAACCTATCTGCTCGCTCAGCGCCTATCCACTCGCTCGTCGTTCCGCCGCCGCCGCCGCCGGCCGCTCTCCACTCCTCTGCACCCGCCGCTCACCGCTCCGTCGACCCCCGTCTCTCAGTCCCCTCCTCCTCCGTCTCGGAGTTCCTGTGCCGTGTCCGCGCGGGATAAGAATCCGGGCCGAGCACGCAGCCATGGGGTTGACGGAACCCGCCCAAGCACGCAGCCATGGGGTGGTACCCGACTCGGATTTCATCCGAGCCGGTCGCTGCCATAAAAAGGTCTCGACTCCTAACCCCGAGAAATCGCAAGTCACGGCCGTTCCAATCTCGCCGTCCTCGGAACACCGTCCGCTCGAGTTCGAGCCGAGATTCCAATCTCGCGTACTTCGTCGGAACGCCGTTCACTCGAACTCCAGCCAAGGTACTAACTTTCAATCATTGTTTTAGGTGTTTCTATCTATACATGAATCCCATGTCTCGATCGCCACCACCTATACAGAGTTAGCCTCATCTGATATGTGATATGTCACCAGCTAACTTACTTAGGTAGATTTGTTGTTTGTTTAGAACAAATTAGTTCCCTTTAAATTTTTAGCCTCATCTTTTCTGTGATATTTCAGCAGCATTCATAATTAATTAGTCCCCTATAATATTATGCATATATGTTCAGTTTTATATGAACAAAAGAGATAGATCATTAGTACAGAGTGACACTTGATTAGTTTGTATGTGGAAATAGAATTAAAAGGGATCAGCAGTGACCTACAGATTGTATTGTCAAAAAAATTGAAGGGGTCAGCAGTGAATACCAACTGACAAGAACTGGACTTAATTTATGCACCCTAAGAACCAAAGGGGTTCAGTTTTATGGGAAGAAAAAAGAACAGTACAGAGCAACACTGACGCGAAATAATGTGCTCCTGTGCCCTTTAAACCTTTCAGGTTGAGATGTGCCATTAGTATTTAAAAGTTCCTTCTAACCCGTTTTTCTCTCATATGTAATGTTTTCTTTTCTGTATGAAATATTTATGCATAGTAATTCATTCTGAAAGATAAGAGCGAACTTATCTGTGCTATAGAGGGCATCCAACATAAAATAAGTTGTTTTAAGTCTGACAAAGCATTTTTATTGTACAATCCAATCTGAAAGATAAGAGCAAACTTATCTGCCACTATACAGGGCATCAAACATAAAATAGGTCACATGCAGATTTTCACCAGATTACTTTGTTATGGCATTACTACTCCATTGGTGCATGTTTTTTTGGAATGTCATTGCAGTTTAGTTATTACCATATATTTATTGTTGTTATTTTGCAGAAGATGGATCAAAATGTTGAAGCGAGTGTTGATGAGGATTTTCATAACCGACCTTCAAAAAAAGCAAAATGTTCTGAATCGAGTGTTTTAGAATCGGACGAACAGATCAATGGTGATCCACTTCCATCTCCTCCATCGCCAATCATCTCGACATCATCTCCGGTTTCTGGAAGTTCTGAAACGAATGATTTCAAATCAGATGAACAGATAAATGATAATGTACTGCCAGCACTTCCATCATCAACGTTGTCAACATTATCTCCGGTTTCTGGATTGATGAATGAAGAAAAAGTTCCATTAGATGATGATAACCAATCATATGAACATAAACAGACTGAAGTTGATGAAAGATATGATTATCTCCCACAAGGTTATTTTTCCACTTATACTTTTGTATTTGTCATTTTCATTACAACTAAATGAACATATAAGACCAATCTGGCAATGCCCTCTTGTTACTATTGAATAATTTGCTTAAATTATTGGGCCTTTTGCAGATTATGCATTGACCGAGCGGGATTTGTGCGCTCATGTAATAATAGAAACATCTTTGAAAAATGATTTGCTGGTGAAGATAGATGACATCTCTGTCAAACAACATCAATTGGTGTGCCTGCTAGATGAGAGCAAATGGCTAAATGATGATGTAAGTACTCTTATTTGCAATTAAGTAGTTACTGATTGTTAATAGCTATCAGTAATGTATTTTTTAATCTTTATAGGTAATCAGCGCATATATATGTTGTATAAAGGAGCAAGCACACATGCAAAATAAGAATGATGGTAAAGTATATTTTGAGAATCCCTTTATTTCCAGACTGTTAAAACGGGATGGCAGTATTGGAATACATGAAGATGGCTCCTTTATGACAGATATTGTCAGAAACTATCTGAAATATGACATGGTAACATCTATATCCCTAATTTTCAAGTTCTGCATGTAATAGATCTTATCAGATTCGTAATGTTACGTGTGTACAAGTAACTGATTGTCTTGATTTTAGATTGAACTTCCAATAAATATCTACAACAAGCATTGGTATTTAGCCATTGTCAATGCAAAAAAGTCTGAGATACAAGTACTGGACTCATTGTGTTGGGAGTTCGACCGAAATGACCTCACTATTACGGTTAGTAACTATCACTTTCATAATCCTTCATTTATGTAATAAAATGCTATAAATTGATCCTTAAGTTATGTGCATCACTTCTGATCACTAATTATTTTACAGCTACAAGGACTACAATATCATTTGGACATTCTTAGAAGTCAACAAGACTTGATTAGCCATAAATGGACAGATCTTGATGTTACTAAATGGACGATTACAGAACAATTACGAGAGCCAATTCAGGAAGACAGGTATATATATCACCACATATACTCGTAATATATTGTGATCCATGTGGAGTACTTAATTTTGTTTTTAATTATACAGTTCATCGTGTGGTTTATTTATGCTTAAATTCATGGAATATTTTACCGAAGATACACTATCCCATCCGATTACACAGGTATACATATTCTTTTGTTTGAGGAACATATATAGTTGATAACATTTTAAATTTCTATATGTAATAATATTTGTTGGTGTTGTGCAGGAAATTATTACTCCTTTCAGATATAAGTTAGCCAGCATATTATTATCTTGGAAAACAAATATTGTGTCAATGACTACCATGCTTGAACAAAGAGATCATATTGAGGAAGATCCTAATGATGTCGTGATGTTGGAAAGTCCGGATGATCAAAATAAAGCAAACCAATTAACCTCATTGTCCGTCGATAACAAATACCAATCACTAATATCTGTTATTTCTAACATGAGTCTACATGCGTTAGTAGGTGGCCTTTGTGATTACATCAAATCAATAAATTCTGCAGAGACCTTGGAGTAAGTCATTTCAAATTACTAAAAAATGTGTATTTATTTCATAGTAGTTGAACACGATTGACATCATGCATACATTATTTTATTTTGTTCCTTGATGATAATGATTGATGACAGGAAAGTGTGGGTGCAAAGCTCCAAGCCATATTCGATTAGCTTGACTTTGAAGAAACTGCAAGAAATTCTAAACGACGATTTGCCCATGGACCGCAATTGTTTCAATTTGGTTGTACGGAAAATTATGTTTGATGACAGTGAAATGGTGAAGAAAAAGAGAGGAAATATATCAAAGCATTATCTAGACATGCAATTTTGGGTATGTTCCTACACTTATTAAACGTGTGTGTGTGTGTGTGTGTGTGTGTGTGTGTGTGTGTGTGTGTGTGTGTGTGTGTGTGTGTGTGTGTGTGTGTGTGTGTGTGTTAGTTAATCCTTTCTCATTGCCTTTCTAAACCCTTATCTTATACTCCTATTTCCTAGGTGATTACTGATTTTGGACGGCACCCAAAATTCCGAAAAAACTTAGACGTGGAACAACTAGCATATTCCGTTCGTAGCTGGCCTGGTATTAACTATAGTGTTTCAATGTGCAAATCGGTAAGAGCACACTTCCAATCTGCCAACATAATTATTTTTGTTATTACATATAATATCTAATCTCTAGCCTATAACAGATTCATATTCCAGTACAATCCAACGGTGATTTCATTGTATTCATATTGGACAAAGATACCAGAACTATCTACATTTTGGACCCTTCTCCTCTTGATCCCATTTACCAATATAATCCGCATGCAAAATATGTGCATAAACTTTTATGGATTGCTGAATACTTACCGAAAGCCATGTCAAAGGCATGCCCTGGGTCTAGATGGAACGAGAATGTTTTCCTATGGAAACAAAAAATCCTGAATAATATTCCGGTTCACAACAGGTAACATTTCTTTGTTATTTCAATGTTATTATTTAGCACTATTGTTTTTTGTTATTTAGAATCATATTTTCGATTAATATTTTTGACATCGATTATTAATTTATATCTTATATTAGGGAACTGTCTGGTTATCTTGTTCCCCTCTTCATGTCCACATGGGAAGATGAAAAACTGCATCTACCATTTTCAAAGGTCAATATCATAGCTATTTAAATTATTATATTATTATTATTCACATGTGATACTAATCTTATTTGTTTACAAAAAAAGATGAATGTACGAGATGGAAGCGAACTCAGGAAACAAACTTTGGGACACCTACTAACGTTCAAGGACAATGAATGTGAAGACAACATGCCTGCTGGTGTCTTGGAGTTAGTCCGTTGTATTAAGGAAGCCCAAAGTAAAACTGCTATGTCAAATAACTCAAATTTCGGATTCTATTTTTAGAAAGTAAAGCTGGAGTTATGGTTGTACTTAAGACCTCACTTAAGAAGTTCTTCACCAGATGTAAATTCTTTTGGAGCTTGCCAAGATACACATTTTGTTTGGATTGCCAATTATATGGGGTGGTGTAGTGGTTTCAGCTTTGATGTTTGTGGGTTCTGACATGATAACATTGTGGAAATTACAAGAACTACTGAGTTTGTCCTGTGTTTGATCAATAGTAATTTTAGTTACATGCCGCTGGCTTTATATATTTTCCCCTTTTGCTAACATGATCGATATAAATATTGTGGAGAAGCAACTGTCGAGTGTTATTACTTTCCTTCGAGTGAATCATGATGGCAATATGTTTTTCTCCTGATATTTCCAGTGACGCAAATATACTTGAACTTTGGCATGTTCAGGTTGATTTGTATGTCCCTTCAACGTTTCAATTCATGAAAATTACCCGACACATATACGTTTGTAAGTCGTCGTCCAGCATGACGTGCTCCAGATCCGTCCGATCATGTGTTACACGAGATGGTGTGCTATTTGATGTTCTGATGATGTTTAGTCTCCTCGTAAAAGAACGAGTTTTGTCTCTGCATCCAACAATGGAAATGATACGAGTGGAAACAAAAACCACGGCAAAGCTTTGTCTGCACCAAAAAAAAAAAAAGAACTACGATTCAGGCCACGTAGTACAACAAAACACCAGTGGGACTCGGTCTTCACTCTGCATAGATGGATGCGAGTACTCGGTCAAAAGACAATTAAACCATACTAATCGACACATCTGGCAGGGAAAACAAAACACCCCGAAGAAACCGTGTTCGAAAACCAAGAGCTAAAAACTGAACCCATATACAGTATTAACGAAGAGCCAAATGCACACGACCCATGCGACGGAAACGCTTCGCTTCTTCTCTGGTCGATCGGGCGTCGCAGCCACCTTCCCTTTCCAAAGCAGCGTTCGTGCGTTGTGGCCATCAAAGGAATGGTCGTGCGCTGTGTAAATAAACCAAACAAAGCCACACATGGTAGCTGAAAAGCGTGCACACGTTGAATAAGAGTTTGAATCCTACTAGGTACAGGAATCCTGCACACGTGACACGTTCCATAGGAATCTGAATCCTACTAGCAATAGGAATTTCGATCCGACTCTGAGTGGAATCCGTATTTTGCACAAGTGACAATAGAAGTCCGAATACTATTACCTACAGGAACCTGGATCCTATTTATAAATACACTTGTACAACACCCTTAATGTAATCTCAAGCCTTCGATCAAACAAGGTACTTGGCAACTCAGCTTTGCACGTCGCCACGCCGGCCTTGCCGCTGACACCAAAGACAACAAGCCATCAGCACGTCGCCTCGCCGGCATCGGCGCCAAAGACAAGGAGCCATCAGCACGCCGCCTCGCCGCTGACACCAAAGACAACGAGGCATCAGCACGTCGCTTCTCCGGCATCGGCGCTGACACGCTGACAGCAAAGACAACGAGCCATCAGGTGTGTTCATCATTATCTCTTTCCATAGGACTTCCTTAAAATGTGCTACCTGCCATATATAAATTAAAAATTTGTCATCACCAATTCAAAGTTTCAGGAACTATAATTTGGCTCTAATTGATCATAACGTGCTGAACTTTATGCAGCCATACACTTCCTTCATGGGTCTTTTTCCTGCAGATAACGTAACCCAAAGCATCTTATTCTGGATAGTGACTGCTACATACACTAAACAAGCAAACAAATTAACTTCTTGGGATCTTTAACTGATCAAAGAGGAAAGTCAATAATCATCTCTTAGCAAGCAAACTTAGTTACTTGAATTTCTCAATGAGCTGCAGCTGAACAGACTGAATGTAGTACAACATTACCTGAACATGCATGTACATGCAGCCCCTGGGATGACTGCTTCTTCGTTTTCTATTGTTCCTACTTATTCTCTTCTCTCTACCACTTTTTCTCCAGTTATGAAACTACCGTATACAAACTTTGATGCAGGCAAACCATGGATGCGAATGAACAAAGAAGAAAAAGAGATAGAGAGCGGTATGCACGGATGAGCAATGAAGAATGGGAAGAAAAACTGAAAAAACGCCGTGAAGCCTATCAGCAAAACAAAACAAACAAAGATTCAAGGAATGAACCAGATCAAAAGACTAAACGAAGGCAGGAATATGCAAATACACAACAAGAACAGAAAGAAGTTGGAATAGAACAAATTGCAGCTAACTTTGAATTGGAGTGTGGTACACCAACCAAAGATTCAGTTGAGCCAGAACAAACTCAAGTTGGAATAGAACAAATTGCAGGTAACTGTGAATTGGAGCGCATTACACCAAACAAAGATTCAATCACGACCGAAAAGGAAGTTGGTGTAAATGAGAGAAAGCATGCCATGTCAGGAGAAAAACAGAAAAGAGATAGAGAGCGCTACGAACAGGAAGTAGGTGTAAATGAGAGAAAGCGTGCCATGTCAGGAGAAAAACAGAAAAGAGATAGAGAGCGCTATGCAGCGATGAGCAATGGAGAAAGGGAAGAAAAACTGAGGAAACGTCGAGAAGCCTATCAAAAAAAAAAACAAACTAAAGATTTGAGGAAGAAGACAGATCAAAAGGCAAAAAAAAGGCAAGAATATGCAAATATGCAACCGGAACAGAAGAAAGCTAGGATAGAAAAAGTTAAAGCTAATCGTGAATTGAAGCGTAACACGCCAAGCAAAGATTCAATTGCGATGGTGAACCCTGCATATATTGCAAACGAGCAGAAAGTCTTTACATCTACCTGTACTGTAAAACACGGGAAGCATGTGACAGCGGGAGAAAGACAAACATTGCTACATCGTCGTAACGAAGAATTCACGGCAAGACGGATGAAATCATCACAAGAAGATATATCCATGACGGAAAATGACAACGATGACAAAGAACATCCGGAACAACCAGAAGTCATGATTAATGGTAAAAATCTAAATTTTATACAATACTCTCGCTTCCAAAAATATATGCAACTAACCATCTTTTGTGGACAGACATCCCCCTCTCTATAATGTTTCCATCCATTAAAGAAGCGGATGCCCCAACACAAACAGCCTACAACGACGATCACAGTAAGGTGGCTTTTTGGCCAGACATCCCCTCTTCAATGTCTCCAACAATCAAAGAAGTAAATGCACGAATACAATCATTCTACAATGATAATCACGGTAAGGTTATCAATTTCATATTTTCTTTTATACAATACAAAAATTCTATATTAAAAAATTACTACACAGGTAACGATGAAGGCATATGTGAGCAACACAAAACCATCAAAGAAGTAGATGCACCAAAACAAACAATCTACAACGATGATCATGGTAAGGTTTCAATTTCATATATGTCCTTATGCAATACAAAGAAATACATAAAAAATAAAAAATTACAACACAGGTTATGATGAAGTCATATTTGAAGAAGACACAAACGAGGATGAATATATGTTCTTTGGTGAAGGTATGCTCAATACAGTTTAAATATATTTGCATCGTTATATTATCCCTTTACTAATTTTTTATATTGCTACAAATCAAAACAGAATGGGACGGAGAAGTGGAAATTGAAACCAAAGAAGATGAGGAATTACACAACCCTGATCCGTGTGATTTCGTCTACAGCAACATACCAAAGAACACACATGTGTTCAAAACGGAACAAAATTGCAGGTTCTGCAATGCAACAAAATTCAAATATGAATCTAAGGGGTTATGCTGTAGAAAAGGGCAGATAAGACTAGCCAATCCAGATACACCACCTGAACTTATGAGACTTTGGACAAGCAATGACTCTGATGCAAGACATTTTCGGAACAATATAAGATTTTTCAATGGACACTTTTCATTTACTACTCTATACTGCCAGCTTGACAGAGACACAACCGACATTCGAACAACTGGTATTTACACCTTTCGAGCTCATGGTCAGATCTATCACAACATACACTCATTTGGTAATAGTCGCTCAGACCCAAAACATCTGGAATTATACTTCTACGATGATGATCCAAGCTTAGAGCATCGGTATCGCCACTGCCGCCAGGAAATGTACGAGCAAGATAGGCAGGTGATTGGAATCATAACCGACATTCTACACGATAACCCATACTCTCAACAGTTTAGGGGTTTGGGACAAGTCCAAAACCTTGAGGACTACAGACTTATCTTGAACCTTGACCAAAGATTGGACCAGAGAACATACAACACACCAATCAATTCGGAGGTAGCTGCAGTGTGGATTGAAGGAAATGAAAGAAGAGATACTTATGACAGGAATGTAATACTACATGGGAACAACAACGAAATAGAGCACATTAGATCATATTATGGGTGCTACGACCCGTTATCGTATCCTCTATTCTTTCCAAGAGCTGAACTCGGTTGGCATAGGAAAATCCCAAAGAAGGATACACAGGAGGAAGATGCTGGTGATGAAAATATCAGTAATGATGATGACCCAGGTAATTGTATTTAAAATTCAATTTTCATATATGGTTCACTACTACATATGCAACTAAAATTTCATGATGCAATATTTGCACAGATTCAGTCAGTGGCCTGTGGATAACCATGAGAGAATACTACTGCTATAAGTTCCATACACGACCAAACATATTCAACCCAATATTGCACGTCGGAAGGCTTTTCCAGCAGTTTGCTGTAGATACATACATCAAGATTGAAAGCTCCAGACTGGATTACATGTGGCATCATCAAAACAAAATAAGGGCAGATCTATACCAAGGCCTTCTAGACAGCATTGAAGCTGGAGAACAGAATGGAGATGCAATCGGAAAACGGAGAGTACTTGCTTCATCATTTATTGGAGGACCACGAGATAAACTTCGCCGATATCTAGATGCTATGGCTTTAGTTAGAAAATATGGAAAACCAGACGTATTCCTCACAATGACCTGCAACCCAAACTGGGAAGAGATCACACGTGAACTACAGTCTGGACAAACACCACAAGATCGCCCAGACATTGTCGTTCGTGTTTTCAGGGCAAAGCTAGAAGAAATGAAGAAGCAACTATTTGTGAAGGCCATTCTTGGAAAGGTTAAGGCATATACATATGTCGTAGAGTTCCAAAAGAGGGGATTACCACATGCTCACTTTTTGCTCATCATGACCAGCAAATACAAATACACATGTCCGGAACAGTATGACAGAATCATCTCTGCTGAGCTCCCTAACAAGCACAAGTACCCAGAGCTATACAAAATGGTAGTGAAACATATGATGCATGGTCCTTGCGGTGCATTGAATAAATTTTGTCCATGCACAAAGAATCGTCCGTCATGCAAGAACAACTATCCAAGGCCATTTAACGAAACTACCATTCAAGGCAAGGACTCCTATCCACTATATAGGAGACGAAATGACGGCCGTAATGAAATGGTCCGAGGTTGCAAACTAGATAATAGGTGGGTGGTTCCTTACAACCCCTATCTGTTAAGGATGTTCAACTGCCACATAAATGTTGAGATATGCTCAAGCATTAAAGCCGTTAAGTACCTCTTCAAGTACATCTACAAGGGCCATGACCGTGCATCTGTATCTGTAACTGACAAAGTAGACGAAGTCGAAATCGACGAGATTAAACAGTACAGAGACGCACGGTGGGTGACACCTCCGGAAGCACTGTGGAGAATATATGGCTTCGAACTAAGCAAAATGCACCCACCAGTCTTGCAACTGCAGCTACATCTCCCAAATATGCACATGGTTTCATACCATGGCATGGAAAAAATAAAGAATATTGTCGACCGTGATGGCACAGAAAGATCAATGCTGACTGCGTACTTTGAAGCAAACAGCTTACATGAGAAAGCACGAGGTATACTATACAGAGACTTTCCGGAATATTATTCTTGGCAAAGACAAGGGAAGTTTTGGCAAGAGAGAAAACGAGCCGCCGTGTTCCAGGTTGGCAGGGTCGTCTCAGCACACCCGGCTGAAGGAGAACGATACTATCTTCGAGTTCTCCTAAACCACGTGACAGGCGCCACCAGCTACGAAGACCTACGAACTGTCGATGGACAAGTAATGCCAACCTTCCGTGAAGCCGCAGAAAAACGAGGGCTCATTGAGGCGGACAACACACTAGATGACTGCATGACAGAAGTAGAGTTGTTTCGAATGCCATCATCGCTACGTAGGCTATTCGCGACAATCTTGGTTTTTTGCGAGCCCAGCGACGTACGTGGCCTCTGGAACAAACACCTTGAGGCAATGTCAGAAGACTACAGCAGAAACTGCAAATGCAAGCACACGATCGAACAGATGGTTCTGAAAAATATTAGGGACATGTTGCACTCAATGGGAAAAGACATAGAATCGTTTCCTCTTCCAGAGATCGATAAACAACATGAGACGACAGAAGACATACCTAGGGAGATCATTGAGGAGACCTCCATCGAGGTGGACCCTGAGGACGTATCGTTGCATCAAAACCTAAACAACGAGCAGAGGAAGGCCTACGACGAAATCCTAGCCACAATTGACCGCAAAGGAGGAGGTATATTCTTTGTCGATGGGCCGAGAGGCACAGGAAAAACTTTTCTTTATAGGGCGCTCTTGGCCACAATACGCGGACAAGGAAAGATTGTTGTGGCGACGGCCACTTCTGGTGTTGCTGCTTCCATAATGCCTGGAGGGAGAACCGCACACTCAAGGTTCAAGATTCCACTAAAAATAGACGATGGAGCTATTTGTAGCTTCACAAAACAGAGCGGGACAGCAAAGCTACTCCAAGCAGCATCACTAATAATCTGGGATGAAGCATCTATGACCAAGAGACAGACGGTGGAGGCACTAGACAAAAGCATGCGGGATATAATGGATAGACCAGATCTTCCATTTGGTGGAAAAACAATCGTATTTGGGGGAGATTTTAGACAAGTGCTCCCTGTTGTCCGAAAGGGAACAAGAGCCCAGATAGTAGATGCATCACTACGCAGGTCGGAGCTCTGGAATTGCATGCGTCAATTGAAGCTTGTACGCAACATGAGGGCTCAAAATGACCCGTGGTTCGCAAAATACCTACTACGCATTGGAAACGGAACCGAGGAGACAAATGATGATGGTGAAATACTTCTACCTACAAGTATATGTGTGCCAAATAAGATGGATGATAATGGCCTGGATAGACTCATTGACAGTATCTACCAGACGGGAAATGATTCCCTAAAAGATCCAAAGTACATCACATCAAGAGCAATTTTATCCACAAGGAACGACTGCGTAGACAAGATCAACCTAAAAATGATTGATCGCTTCCAGGGGGAGGAGATGGTGTACCACAACTTTGATTCTGTAGAAGACGACCCACATAACTACTATCCACCAGAATTCCTAAACACCCTAACCCCAAATGGGCTGCCTCCACATATGCTGAAGCTCAAAATAAATTGTCCAATCATACTACTCAGGAACATCGACCCGGCTAATGGACTCTGCAACGGCACGAGATTGGTCGTACGTGGATTTCAAAAAAATACAATTGATGCAGAGATTGTGGTGGGACAACACTCTGGAATGCGAGTTTTCTTGCCTCGGATACCACTATGCCCTTCTGACGATGACATGTTCCCGTTCAGTTTCAAGAGAAAACAATTTCCAGTCAGGCTCAGTTTTGCAATGACAATAAACAAATCACAAGGTCAGACAATACCAAATGTCGGCGTCTACCTGCCTGAACCAGTTTTCTCACATGGTCAACTATATGTCGCGCTTTCTAGAGCAACCTCGACATCAAATATAAAGATACTAACAGGTACACATGATATGAACAAGCAGAGGAATAAAAAGACCAGTACATGCGACACAGAAACAAATGGGAAGAAGAAAAAGAAGAATAAAAAGATCAGTACAAGCGGGACATATACGAAAAACATTGTCTACACGGAAGTCCTAACCAAATAGGTAATGCAACTTTTCAATTTCTTGTATAAAATTTCAGTTTCTACTTGTTAAGATCATCATTTAAGAAAAACTTGAGTATTTATATTTCACATTGCATTGCTTATTTTCTAACCTTAAATTTGTTGCTTGTATTCTACAGAAACAGTGCAGCCAAGTGATAAACTCCGCAGTTAGAATTCAGAATTTGATTGTCTTGAAGGAGACTACCTCATTTGTGTATATACAAACAAATCATCCATGGTGTAATTCTCACGTATAATGTCTTGAACCACTAAATCATTCATGGGTATTTTTTATTATATGTCAACTAACTCATTCATGGTTCTGCTACAGAAGTAATTCTATGTGTATATACAAATTTAGCACAAACATGTGTAACTAAGGGCAGAAAGAGACTTACAAGTCCAAATAAGAACATATCTCTCACCTTGGAACTGCTGCTGCTGCCCTGATTCCTCTAAACATCACATTCTCTACCTCCCCCGAAACCTGAAATATATATGATCAATTCTGTAAAAATACGACCAATTTTGCAAAAATACATATCAATTTCATAGCAGCCGAAGAAGAGCAATCGGTCGGAGCTCGGCGCAGCCTCGGGGCTGCCTCACACCGAAGCCGCCGCGCCGCTCGACGGAACTGGAGCATGGGGACGCAGGTCGGCGATGTGGTGGCCCTGGAAAGGCCAGCGTCCGGGCGCGGACGACGGCTCGCCGTCTCCGGCGGTGGCTCGGGTCATGGAGGCGATGCAGGTTAGGCGCGGCCAAAAAGAGGGTCGGAGGTGCGAGGCAAGCTGGGGAAGCGAGAGCAGGCGTGGAGGTCACCGGCCGGCGGGGATCCAATGGGTCGCCGGGCAAACTACGGCGGGGTGCGGACGCAGCAGGGAATCGGGCACGAGCGGTGCGGGTGTGTGTGTGCGCGCTTGTTGTGTGGAGGCGCTGAGGGGATTGAGAGGGTGAGGATGAGACTGGGATCGATTGGGAAGAGGAGAGCTACCGATCGCTAGGGTTAAGGAGGAGTTTCGCTGGGCCTTGGGCCAGTTTGGATTGTCGGCCTGTGTAAGGAAAGAAAATGCAGCCTTTGGTCTGAATTTCTGATTGAAAATGGAGTCTTTCAGTAACTAAGTCTGCATTTTTCAGATGTAACATACAGATTGATCTCTTTATAGGTCTCTATTGTGCCTTATGCCCATTCAAAATTTTATGCTGTGTCCACTTATTTTAGACCAAGGGTGATATGACCAACATTTATAAAAAAATCATATTTGCTATGAAAAAAAACTTCGAAACCAAAGGAACAATTATCTCTAAAAATTCAACATTGTAAAAATTCATTAACATTCAAATGTTTTCAATTTTTGTAAAAAACATTAGAATTAGATATTAAACTCTCGAATAGTATAGAACATTCAATCATCCGCATGTCCCACTAAAAACAAATACACCATTATTTTTCCATCCGGTGATAGTGCTATGCTCAAGGAGGTGTCATCGAAGTACACCACTACGACTTTCTTAACTCTATACTCCATGGTCTGGACACCAACAATCATTTGTTTAATTACCTGCACCAAGCGTGTATTTTTTAAATATAATGAGCGTTTCTAAGTGTTCTAGGTTTCAAAACAATATTTATATTTTATATATGTTCACACTTTTTAAGAAATGCTGAAAAATCCCAAAAATGTTCCGATCTAGAAACATTTAAAATTGTTAACAAAATCACTAAAAAAAAGCATGTGTTCGCCTTCAAAACTGTAAGAAATGGCACATGGAGCAGGCTTTGCAATTTTCTTGCCCGTTGCAACGCACGGGCATTTGTACTAGTCACTAATAAATAGAATACCTTCCGTTCTTTTTTCAATAACTATGGCTGGATGAGTTGGTCCTTTCGTCAAGGCTACGCGTCCTTTCCTGTCAACCATGGTTCAAATCCTTCTACACACAATTTTTTTTGTAGCTACGGGTAACGGAACGACCTAGGAAAAAACGAACGAAAATCATGACGGACGAAAGAATATTAGGACGTATGAAACGGACGAAAAATCGGGAGAAAGAAGCGTTCATCCCTTTAATAGTAGGTATAGATATAGATATAGATTAATAGTAGGTATAGATAGGATGTGGAGTATGTGATCCCGAGCTCACAGGATCTCGGATTAACAGTAAAATCAGAAAAAATAGTAAAAAAAATCTGAATTTTTTTGGAAAGAAACATTGATGTTTTCTGTACACGCATGCAAATTTTCATGATGAAATAACATTCGTATTTTGAAAGCTTCAATATGCTAGGGACCGTAGATGGGACAATACCGGAGTTAGGTTTCTCAGAGATTATATATGCTAGCTAGGAGTAACTCATATCGGAGGCGGTTTCTAGACAGAAACCATCCTGAGTACTTTACATTAGTTGCGGTTTGTTTCAGAAACCGCCTCCACTACTTCGTCAGCTTATTACAGGCGGTTTTATTTTTCTCTACAGTCTCAGCAGGCTGATTAGAGACGGCTAAAAGTTTTAACGCTCAAAACCGCCTCCGTGGACCGCCTCAAATACTCATATCTATTATATATTAAAAGTAATTAACGGGCTAACCAGAAAAAAAGATAAACATGCTAGAAAATCCCACAATAATTACAAACATCTAACCATTGATTTTTGTACATAATTTCAGTTGATAGATCTCGACCGACCAATTTCATTAATCGTACCCACCGTAAACTGGCATTGTACACTAAACATCGTGCCCTTCCCTAATAGCACGCCCAATAATCCTACACCTACGGGCTGTTACAGCCGCTCATGCCATAGCTGCAGCTCATGCTCCTCATCGGCTGTTAGTGCCGCCGGCTCCGGCGGTGTCAGGTACAGTGGGATCGAGTAGGACATGATCAGAGTACTGCTTACCATTAGATAGGATGCTACCTAATCAATCATGGCACGCAGATGCAAAATCTCAGCAAAACAACGCAGCGGGCAAGAGCGAGAGCTTGAAGATGCCCAAAAGCTATGTGGATTTTTTTTAATCATGTCCTAATTGGTGTTAGCATATGAATTATGATGTCCTGCATGTACGTCCGCGATGTCGGCCAAGACGACTTGCCACATGTACACACCCTGATTGAGCTAGGCACCGGTAAGTGCAGAACAAGCACCATCTATTTCTCTGTACAGTACAACATATGATCCCTAGATTATTATGTTCTTTGATTAATCTTTTCTTGCTAAGGTATTGCACATAGGAGAGGCCCCAATCAGTGACATAAGACAAGGCCTGTATAAGGCATGCAATTTTTGCCTTCTTCTGCCGGTTCCAAGTATGTAAAAACCTACTGCTGCTTCTCAATTTTCGCCTTCTTCTGCCGGTTCCAAGTATGTAAAAACCTACTGCTGCTTCTCAATTTTTGCCTTCTTCTGCCGGTTCCAAGTATGTAAAAACCTACTGCTGCTTCTCAATTTTTGCCTTCTTCTGCCGGTTCCAAGTATGTAAAAACCTACTGCTGCTTCTCAATTTTCGCCTTGATCTGGTCTGCAACTCGAATTACTAACAGTCTGCAGCATTTTTCTTTTTCAATTTTTGGTAGGACCGTGGGAGCCATGGTCCTTCTGCTTGAGATTAACCTGATCCTGATCCGTTGCTACCAGTCATGGAACACTCCGTGCAATCTCCTTGGCTCCGCCACAGACGACCCACCTCTCCCGGCCCCTTGCTGCATACACCGGTCTGCCGGGTCGCTGGACCCGAGAACATGGCATGGGAGGCTTACATTTTCAGATTGAACGTCTATGCCTAGCGTTCTCGCTCCATGATGCGGCCCTGGGTACTCTGCATGGGGGCGCCTTGCTACGGAGGTAATCAGATAGCTTTTATACTGATAGTTAAGCAACAAAACGAATTAGTGAAACATAGCCAGGAACCCTTGTAGACATCAACCACGGATATGGAATAAGTTTTAAGCAAGTAATAAATATTTATACTAATTATTACAGCAACTGCCCTACAACTCTTCAAGATCTTTCTTTTTTATGCAGCGTTTCAAGTTTCAAGTTGTTCTGACAAACTATAGCTGCAACTTAGTGTGGCTCTCACTATATATAGAGACTTGAATCTTTGTAAGTTAATTAATTTTCATAATTTGACTGACAGAATGAAAATCACCATAGTAGTTTGAAGATAGAATTGACATGTCATGTGTAAAGCCCAGTAGTTAAATGAAACTATTAATGTAGTATCAAAGCCCTCATGGTTTTCAAACATGCATGATCCTATGAGGCTGCAAGTGGGATGGGTTAAGTTTATAATTCGGTGAATTTTGCATTGTCAGTGCTTCTTTGTGCCAGTCCAATAGCAGTACAGATTTGTTGCTACAATTGCTCATCTCTACTCCTAAAGGGGCACTTGGTAGCTTCTTGTCTTGCTTTTTTTTCGTCATCCCTCTCACCTCCCAACTGGTTTTTTTTCGTCCTCCATCCCACCTCCCACCTGGTTTTTCCATCCCACCACGTTATCCCTCGCGCTACCAGCTGAAAATCGGCCAAAGGGGCTCCCTCGATGGAAAAACCGGACGAAAAAGATCGAACGAGGCTCCCACCCGACGCTCGGACGAAAGATCGGAGAAAAAAAACCTCTCGGACCCCCCACCCGACGCTCCTGCCTCCATCGCCGCCATCGCCTCTGTCGCCAGTCGCCGCCATCGCATCCATCGCCAGGCGCCGCCACGAACTCCAGATCGCCTACGTGGGAGTCCTTCCCCGCCATCGCCGCCGCCCAGGATCCCGCCGTCCAGGATCCCGCCGACCGCCGCGCTCCCACGAATCCACGGCGAGCCGGCCGCCGCCACCCTCTCGCGCGCCGGCCGCCGCCACCCTCCCTCGCGCTGGCCGCCTCCGTCCCTCGCGTCGCCGGACTGCCTCCTTCCCCCGCGCCGTCCGCCTCCGTCCACGGCGAGCAGGCCTCCTGCTTCCTCCGCGCCCGCTGCCTCCCTCCATCGTGCGTCCCCCTTCTCCTTCCCCGACGCCGGCAACCTACCTCCATCGTGCAGATAAATGCCACCCTCAACTCCTTGTTCATCCCACAGGCAGATCTCGGGCGCTGTCCTGCAGCAGCCGATGATGCTCCCCCGCCAGCACTCTGCCTCCTTTCTGATGGGGCTTCGCCGCTGTCGGGTACAGGAAGTTCATGGCCGCCACCCCTGTCCGTTCAATGCCACCGTCGTGGATGCGCCCCACTCCAATGCCATGGCTTGCGCTTCAACAGGAAAACAATGGAGCCTGCAAGAGGAGCCAAGGGGTGGAGGACCTCTCATTCGACAGTCCAACTGCTTGCTCCTGTCATGGAGTTTGCACTGATTTGGTTTAAAGGGTACAAGAACGCATGGGCACCGAGCCATAGGTTCGTTGCCCCCAACTCCTATGTCTTTTCTCTCACTAATGGATTCTCAACCAAACCATCTAGCTATATATATATACTTAATTCTGCCTTGGAGGATATGCTTGTATGAATTTATTTATCAAAGTATTTAAAGATATGTGTTAAATGTGATGCAGCAAAGAATCGACAAAAGGAAAAAGAAGTGCATGATGCTGTGATTAAATGCACTCCACCTGTTTGCTGTTATGCTTAAGATGGCTGATTTTTGTTTTGTTTTTTCCACTTCACTATTTTGATGAATCGTGGGTGTTCATTTTTTTGCTCAGTGGTTCAGTTCTTAACTGCGCAATTTTCCAGTTCAATTCTGACAAAAAACAGATCCTTTGTTAAAAAAATATGGGCCATAGATCGTCGCTCCATGGCCTCTACTGCTGCTCACCTCGACAGCGCCGTGGACGCGGTGGCGCTACCAGATCGTTCCGTTCCCGTTCCCGTGCTTCCCGGCCAGTATGTCTGTTGCCAAGAGTTCAAAATATCAGCTGCTTTCAACTGAATAAAACAAATATGTCACGCAAGTTCAGGTATACCTGCTGCAGGAGTTCAAAAATCTGAAGGAATAAAGCTCAATAGGTGCGTTCATCTCCTAATCTCATTTCGTTTTGCTCCCTGCTGCTCCTTCCATTTTGGCTACAAGGCTTGATTGTGCTTTTACAGAATATATTACATCTCTTTTACATCTCATGAACAATCTTCAGGAGGTACATAGAGGGCGCTAAATATTCAGGAGTTTTGAATAACGGAGACGAGGAACATCACTACAATGGAGGACCAAAGTGTAATGCAGAGGTACTCTTCTGCACCCTTTGTAATGCAGAGGTACTCAGCTCCAACCCTATTCAGCAAACAGAATATATGGTACTCTAGAGTTCGGACTTCAGACACATTTTATCCTTTTGTTATACCCATGGTCGTTCTGAAAAAAAATGATGCAATGCACATGCTATGTATTCTGCTTCTGCTTGTTCAAGGGCCCTCTTAATGACGCGTGATGGAAACGGATCTGTCGACTAATTCAGATGACAATAACTGGAGAGAATGGATCTGGCTAGGCCTGCAATGGCATGTGTACTAACGAACCATTTTAGTCCCAGGTTCCCACCTGCAAAACTGAAGTTCATGTTCGCAGAGCTTACAAAGGTATATGGATTAAAACAAAGATGATGTGTATTTGTCAGTATATATGTATTTTCTTTAAGAAATAACTTTGGAAGAGTAGTAAGTACAAAAATATTTTCTATAAAAAGTACAACAAAATTTTCTATCAGAATACGACAGTTGTATTTCATAGTGTGTTTCTATGACATGCATGCTTCTATGACATGCAGGAACACGACATGCCCCTTGAACAGGCAATTTCAATGGTGCTTGAGAGGCACCCTGATCTCAAGTATGTATAAAATCTTTTATCATGCTGACGCAATGATTTTTCCAAGATACAATATATAAATTGGATGGTTGCTGCATAAGAGCTGGACTGATATTGTTGTAAATTTATAGGCTAGAAGGGCTAGATGATCGAATCCTGCAATGGTGTGTCGGCATGGTGGAGGCATGGTTTGCTGCAGATGCAGATGAAATATCTCTGAAAAACGGGGATCAGGAACATGTTCTCACTGGTGGCCATGGTCTGATGGTCGATGGGTACTATCCTGTAATTCAGGCCCTCGCTCAAGGTCTCGACACTGTATTATTTCTTTCTTTCCCAACATGCATATACCGCACACTGAATAATTTTAGTATGTCTTACCAAACATGTTTTTATTAAACTATCCTGTCATGATGGTGCCAAGTACAATTGAAATATAAGTTAACCATGTTACTTGAGTGAAACCATAGTCATTTTGAAACTTCCTTCTGTTCTGCCTCAGAGTCAGATCATCGTTTTCTTTTAGGTGCACCTGCTAATTGCAGTTTGTAGATACATTTACTTACCTTTGCTACTGCCATATATTCAGAGTAAAGAAAATTGCACGCCAGCACAAGGGAGTGACGGTCGCCATATATTCAGATGTACTCTCTTTGGATGTTTGATGTAATCGTTTCCTACTTACACTTTTGATTATGTCAAATTATGCCAGATGTGACCTTTTACTTTACTGTAATATTTATGGATTCATTGTTGTCGTGTCCTATCTCAGGTGTTCTTCGTATGAAATTAGGCTGCTCCTGCCATGTCTATCGGTGAAATGCCTCCTTCCATGATAAAGCAACCTACTCTTAGGTTCTTACATATGGTTGAACCATCGGTAATTCAGGCTTTTTTTAGTAGTGATTTGGTGCACCAAAAAATAGATGTTCCTACTGTCTTAGAAAGTTTTAGCACGTGACACAGGATCCAAACTTGATTTATTGATTGTGTGCTGCCTAATTTGTTTTGCAGGTACAAAACTTGGTGTTGATTCTGCCTCACCTTTCCAGCCGACAGTGGTTCGGTTTGCTGCAGGTTTCCTCGGTGTTCAGGTAGCTGATTTTACCCCTCCCCCATTTATTTTACTTAGGTTTGATGCATTCTAGGTATTGTTTGTTGTCGAATGGATTCAGAACCGTCGTACTGGCATAAAAAATAGATGGTGATGTATCCACACATTCCAAGTGTAGAATTACTTTATTATGCAAAACAAAGATAATTCTCAGTAGAAATATATTGTCAAATGTGTGCTGCAATTGTAATTAGGGATCGGGGTCGGATCAATATTTTCGTTTTTGTATTAGCAATTTCTTTTAAGAAGGACCTGCATATGGTGTTCATTGACTTGGAGAAGGCCTATGATAAGATACCGCGGAATGTTATGTGGTGGGCCTTGGAGAAACACAAAGTCCCAGCAAAGTACATTACCCTCATCAAGGACATGTACGATAATGTTGTGACAAGTGTTCGAACAAGTGATGGCGACACTGATGACTTCCCGATTAAGATAGGACTGCATCAAGGGTCCGCTTTGAGCCCTTATCTTTTTGCCTTGGTGATGGATGAGGTCACAAGGGATATACAAGGAGATATCCCATGGTGTATGCTCTTTGCGGACGATGTGGTGCTAGTCGATGAGAGTCGGACGGGGGTCAACAGGAAGTTGGAGTTATGGAGGCAAACTTTGGAATCGAAAGGTTTTAGACTTAGTAGGACTAAAACCGAGTACATGAGGTGCGCTTTCGGTACTACTAGGCACGAGGAGGAGGAGGATGTTAGCCTTGATGGGCAGGTGGTGCCGCAGAAGGACACCTTTCGATATTTGGGGTCAATGTTGCAGAAGGATGGGGATATCGATGAAGATGTGAACCATCGAATTAAAGCCGGATGGATGAAGTGGCGCCAAGCTTCTAGCATTCTCTGTGACAAGAGGGTGCCACAAAAGCTAAAAGGCAAGTTCTATAGGACGGCGGTTCGACCCGCAATGTTGTATGGCGCTGAGTGTTGGCCGACTAAAAGGCGACATGTGCAACAGTTAGGTGTGGCGGAGATGCGCATGTTGAGATGGATGTGTGGCCACACAAGGAAGGACCGAATCCGGAATGATGATATACGAGATAGAGTTGGGGTAGCGCCAATTGAAGAGAAGCTTGTCCAACGTCGTCTGAGATGGTTTGGACATATTCAGCGCAGGCCTCCAGAAGCCCCAGTACATAGCGGACGGCTAAAGCGTGCTGATAATGTCAAAAGAGGCCGGGGTAGACCGAACTTGACATGGGAAGAGTCCGTAAAGAGAGACCTGAAGGATTGGAGCATCACCAAAGAACTAGCCATGGACAGGGGTGCGTGGAAGCTTGCTATCCATGTGCCAGAACCATGAGTTGGTCGCGAGATTTTATGGGTTTCACCTCTAGCCTACCCCAACTTGTTTGGGACTAAAGGCTTTGTTGTTGTTGTTGTTGTTGTAGGAAGTTAGTACCTTTCTTGTTACATGCAAAATGAATATAATCAGTTAATTATATTTTCTTTTACAAAGAGGTATTTATGTCGCTGGCCTTTGTGGTATCATGCGTGCACCTGAAATGTGCATATTATCGAATTTTTTGGAGAAAAAGAGTGAGGGCTTATTGTGGCCGTCATCTGCATAGCACCACACCTAGAGCTAAAATCAAGTAACCTTCAGGGTTTTTGTTGACAAGAAAGACATTGAACTTTTAACAGCTTGAAGTTAATTGCACATTTTCATACTGCATTGCACCATGACTGACACACTCGACCATGACAAGGAGCAGCTCAGGAAGCACTTGGGCGCAAGGGCAGTGACCGAGCGGCGGTAGCATCGCAGGGCCCCGATGTGGAAGCCGGGAGGATGATGGGCAATTCAAGATCACATGCGAGCCGGACGAGCAGTTCCGGATCACCATCGATGGCGAGCCCAATGTAAGTGGTACCCCCTCCCTCCGTCATTCCACACACGTGAATCCTGCGTGCTCAAGGTGGCGGCATCAGTAGGTCACACATACGCCGATGAGAGCAGCTATTTAATTCCGTGAGAAGCCACCCCGTGGCTCCCTCCCCTCCGTGACTCCCTCCACTCTCTGACCATTGCTAGGATAGAAAATTGGAAATACATGCATGAGTGCCATCAGATGCACTAGGCGTCAAAGCCTTCCATCGTGTTACGTATGCAAGCTGTTTGACAAAAGGATGCACCTACAATCTTCTTGAACTTTTCACTGTATAGAAAGAGTGAATACTATACCTTTGGGTGATGTGCATATGCTATGAACTTTCTCAGTTCATTACAGTTATTTTATTTTTTCAGATGAAGTATGCCTTTTGTTCAGTCCTACGGATTTCACAAATTGATTTACAGTTGTGCTAATTGATGGTTTCCAAACCCAAAGGAGCATTGGCAACCTCAGGGAGTTGGGCACCAATGTGGAGTCCTTGCAAAAGCTGCTCACCCAGAAGATCGTCTTCTCCAAGGCCTCCCTAGATTTTCAAACATGACCGCTCCATCGAGGTATCTACCCACCTTTCCAATTACCAAACTTATCCTTTCACTTGGGCCATAGGACAATAGTTCGTCTTCATCATTTGAATCCATTAATAAATCTTCTTCTTTATTCGAGTTGAATCTATGAAGAGTCCCATGGAGCAATGTCATCTTCGTCAGACTGCAATTATATGCCTCGGGGTGGTCAAACTAAAAAGTTCAGGGAAGATACGGACTAAATGTGGATTCCTTTGTGTTGCCTACACTTCCACAGCTTAAATCTTGCTAATTGTGCGCATGGATACATTTCTAGCAGAGATGATTCCAAAAATGTTTGCAGGTTGGTTATATACAAGCAGGCATGTTGTACATCTGTTAATTTTAAGTTAGAAATGCTTAGATTTTTTCAGATGCTTTCCTTACTGTTATTGCTAAAAGATATCCAACAGATAAGGACCAAAATTTGTTGGTTTTTCTCAACTTGTGCTTCTTGATCGATACTCAAATTTTAGCTATGCTAAAACTAACGTATTGGTATATTTCTAATTGTTGCTACCATATTTCAAAGTAAGAATGCGATGGTGCAAAAGGAATCTCTTTATCTAGCCATATGTAGTCTCAGTTTTTTACTATGCAAACTATGATAGGAGTAAGCCCACATAAATGTGGGTCCATTTTTGCCTTCTATTGATCTGTGACAAAGGAGATGTGCTGGACTGAGTGTTGGTTGGTGTTGAAACAAAGGAGTGGAATTGGCAATATTCCAGTCAACAAAGATTATCTTTCCTATGGATTTTCTTAAAATTGCAGATGTTTCATATAACCATCAATTATCTTATTGTGGTGGTCCATGTACATGTTTCTTAGATCATATTTTTATCTCGTGTTGGCCGTATCGGCCACCATGCTCTGCACCGACTAGGCCCTCGGGGCAACCAACCACACCCGGACCCCCAGTCCCTTTTCTGAATAATGTACTGTTCTATCTACATTACTTACCCTTTTCTGAATATATGCCATTTTTCTAGGCGACATATTCTTAAAACTGTATAAAGTTTCTTGGGTAGTAAACATGATTTATGGCACAAATTGTCATGAAGTGAGCTTCCTTCTAGATGAGGAAACTAATTATGATGTTCCCTGTTTTTGTCGAGCAACATGAACCAAGAGTAATATTTGACATATAATCTCTTGTCTTGACATTTTCAAGAAGATCATTTATTTGACCAGTGCCACTCAAGCTGGGATGTGGATCGTCTTTGGGATATATGTGCCACAAATCCTTTCATTCGGCGGGCTCTTAGGTCACATATTTCTATTTTGCAAATTGCAGCAAACCGAGAAAAATGAAGGATCAATATGTATAGCCATCATGACTTGCTTAGAAATTACTGTTCTTTCTTGACACCAATAGCAATATGCTTGATCCAATGCTTTATAAATCTATTATATATGTCAACTTGTCAGTTTATTTCTCTTTCTTGTAACTTCCTTTTTTTACATTCATGTTATTACTCGGGGATTTGATTGCTAAGTCTTATTTTGTTGTGTTTTTGCATACAAGTCTCGATGGTATGCATGAATAAGAAAATTTAAAAAGTGAAGGGGTGTAAATATGAATTTTGTGTTGCTTCGACTCTGTCACATGCTCATTTTGCACGGCAAGCTCTGAACTATTGAATGTTTCCCAACACTTGAAGACATCAAGTGAAGTTAAATCTGCCATCTTACAAGCCAAAGCCATGAGAAACACATGTACTAAGTTTCAGAGGCATGCATATGCTGTCATGCCCTTTCTATTTGGTTATCTATATTAGTCAGAGTGCTCTTGTTGTTATCTAGATTATTTTCTGGTAAGACCACTGTGTTTAAAAACATGCTCTAATGTTACCTTTGTTTTGTAATTTTTTGGCAATTTTGCAACAAGTCCATGAGGAAATAGAGAAAAATGTAGCAACTATTGGGTGTTTTTCAACACTTGAAGACAACAAGTGAAGTTAAAGCTGTCATCTTATAAGCCAAAGTCGTACCAAGTTCCAGAGGCATGTATATGTTGTGATGCCCTTTGTTATAAGTGAAAGCCATGATAAATGACAACATATTACTTACTTTATTAAGCCAAAGCCATTAGAAAACTGCCATCTTGCAAGATAAAGCCATGAGAAAGGCATGTATATGTCATGATGCCCGTTCTATTTGCTTATCTATATTATGATTTAATGTCACTGCATTGTACCATTTGAAATGATAGCATATTACTTACTTTATTATTTATCATTTCATGTCAGTGAGACATGTATAGGAGCCAAATAAGTCTATTCCTTTCCCCTTTTTTCTTGTTCACAAAAATGTGGAATGTCTCCTAAATTTCACATAATGATGTTCCAACATAAACTTTGTTTATATCTAAAAGTTTAAGGAGAACAAGCCTTTGTGCCTCATGATTTGGGTATCATACTTTAATGAACTTCATTTTATTGTTATTTGTAATCAGTATTCTGCTTATAATTGCGCATAAGAGGCATTGAAGCATCTTTGTCTATGAGAGAGAGGGTGTGGGAGAGAGAAGGGTATGTAGAGAGATGGAGGGTGTTAGACAGAGTGAGGGGGGCGCGAAACAGTTATGCATTATATTCATACGTGCAATCAGAAAAACAAATTAAAAGACCCATGGCAACAGACGGGCAAAAAAAAAAAAATTAGACCTATGAATTTTGATATGCATTGTATTATGTGGGTGCAGTTGGGTCAAAAGAAAATTAAACAGCCCGTGGCAACGCACGGGCGTTCTACTAGAGGTGTGACAGATTGTATGGCGACACAACACGACTGTGCTTGGCACGACTCGGCTGGTAAGAAGATCATGCCCGACGACAAGGGCGTCGTCCAACTTCCTCTCCACGCCACACATACAAACATGTCAGCTATGTGCCTCAAACTAATCGAGAGTTGTGAGCCTATCTGCACCTCCCGTCCGGATCCAACTGCCCAGGATGCCAGACCGGCGGTGGGCGTGCTGGCTTAGTGTCAAGGCGCGACGGAAGAGGTTGTTGGGTAGAGAAGGAGGAGGGCTATGTCGTGGTGAGGATACGAGGGGCGGTCAACGGCGTGGAGGGAAAGGGAGCCGGTGGGGAGAGGGAGCCTTGTGCTTAGCCATGGCGTGGAGGGAGGGTGCCTGGTAAAGATGGTGGCAATGATACGTGGCGGGAGATGAGATCTGTCGACACCCGTTGGCTGGCGGGGAGAGCGGGAGGCGGCTGTGCAGTGAGTGAGTGAGAGGAATGTCTGTTTTTTCCTTCAAGAAAAGGAGAAAGGAGTAGCTGCTACGCGGTGACATAAATGCCACATAGCATAGCAAGTCTTCTTTAGAAAAAAATACCATCCAAGTGATCTATAGTTATGGGCTATTATTTCTAACTCGTTAAAATCGGGATGCGACTCACATTGTACATACAAATGAAGCTAAAGACAACATTTCTCACATTCTATTGAAATATTTTAAATCCATCAAATAGATCTAAGTTTGCAACAAATAATTAGTTAGATCATTGCTCTCTATGTACACAACTTTCTATTATGTCTTTTATCATCTTACAACATCAAAAGTGGAGTGGATTTCAATTACTTTTCGATTGTTATGGGCTATCATTTCTACATATGCAAAATTTGGCATGCATTATGTCTATATATGCAACTGACAAAAAAAATATATTCATGGCCCGTGACAACGCACGGGCACTCTCCTAGTGTGCGTAAGTTTACAGCTAAGGAAGCATCAACTTCAGGATCTCAGTTGAGGGCAAGGTAATTCAGGAAACTTGCATATCGTCCTACCATCCTATGTTGATTTTAAATTTTGATGGAGCAGAAAAACTGGCATGTGGTGTTATTATACAATGTCAAGCACATAGGGAAATAACTCCTTTACAAAGTAGGTTCTTTTATAATTTCTATTTCTCAAAGTGTATTTGCTATATATATTTTAACCTTTTGATATGGCAACACTTAAATTACACCCGCAAAAAAAGAAGAAAAAAAGGCAACACTTAAATTAGTGACTTTTCTATCATGTAGGTAGCATGTGCAGCCAAAGGTAACACACACATTACACTGGGAATAAAGAATAACTATAGTGTTTCAATCTACTTTCGTCCTAAGCACGGTTTAGTTATTTGAACTATTATCGACACTTATATATGTTGGGTTAGAATAAACCTTTGCAGTTATTAGCAGAACATTGACGGCAGAGAGCTTATTTGTAGTTATAATCTCTACTCTTCCTAAAGCGTTGTTTGGATAAGAGGAATATAGAAAACGCGATGTACGTAAGCCAAAGAAACTGCCTAACCGTACAAAATCTTGATTGGCTCGTCTAACAACCCCATGGATACAGGAAACTCGGTTTCTCAAAAACTCAGAATTCCCGGTTTATGGGAAAACGAGTACTACTCGTTTTTCCACAAACGCGATTAGCGTATACAGATGCAACTGTCTTTCTCCGCCTCCGCCTATTCCTCAACAACCTGGATTGGCGCCAATTCTTCTTTTTGCGACTCCACCTCGCGCCTTTTCCATTGCCTATATAAAAGGATTTTGTTTCCAGTATATTATACACCCAGATCGCAAGGGGCTGGCTGCGATCCCAGCGACAAGCACCGGATGGGAGACATCGACCTTAGATCTGAAGTTGGTCAGGTTCAATAAGGCTGCGCATCTCCACCAGGCTTTCGGTTCATCGTCTTTCCATCTTCAATTAGTCTTCCAATCTTCAATCAGGTTCCATGGCTTCACCATCCTAAATTGCAGTATGAATTGTATTTGCTAATATTTTCCTGGTACTGTTCATTGAATTAATCTATTTGTTAGTGAACCCTACTTGGCATACAACCTCTGATAATTTCATATAGGCAATTCCTAGAATTTAATAGATCCAACAACCTGGTACTTTGTCAACCTGATGACAACAATTTTTGTTGGAGGCCAAATTAGAGCCAAAGCCAACTCTGATTAGGTAGTATCGTAAATATGAACATGTGGCACATAAGAGAATCAGGTTGCACTATAAATGCTACCGAACCACAATTAGATTATCGATGGCTATATATTCCAGTGCGGTTGTTAATTTTTCATGACAAGGATGTAGTTTAAATCACATTGTAAGGATAATTTTGCATGACTATCCATCATATTTATCCAGAAAATATTTTCTTCCGCTTCGTAGATTTATTCTTCTGAACCAAACAACTCATGTTGCATTATTGCTTCTTGTATCTCCTGTAGAAAAACATGGATGATGAGAAGAACAACAAAGTTAAGAAGGAAAACACAGAAAAACCTAAGCGCCATGTATGGAAATCTTCAGAGGACAAAATACTACTCAATATATTGAAAGATCAAACTCTACATGGAGGAAAAGAAGGAACATGTTACACAAAGAAAGCATGGCGTGATATCTTAGAACAATTCAATGATTCAAGGGTAGAAAAACTTGAATTACAACAATTGAAAAATCGTCATAAGTACTATAGGAGTTGCTACAGCACCATGGAGAGACTTCTAAAACTCACTGGATTTGGTTGGGATGACGATGACAAAATGATAAAAGCTTCAGAAGATATTTGGGAAGAACTAATTAAGGTAAGTTTGTTCAAGTAGGATTCATACAAAGTGGCCATATCCTATTATTAACCAAAAATTAAACAACTTGCAGAAGGATAAGGCAATCCAAGAATATCGAGAGAAGGTGTGGCCTAGTTGGATAGATCTTGAAGCCATATGTGCCAGTTCAACAGCATCTGGAGCTGGTGCTGTATCTAGCAAAGGAAAAGATGGTACATGTACAACCAAGTCTTCACAAATTGATCTCAATATGGATGTTGAAGTACATGACATCGATTCTGATGAAATGAATGCTTCCCCTGGTGTCTTCACCAAGAAGTCAACTACCACTGAGCCAGAAAAAAAGAAGTCCCCTGGAAGTGGATCCAAGGAGACTGCAAGAGGACAAAAACGGACAGCCGACGATGCCATAATAGCCATTGATCGCCTTGCAGATGCATCACTTAGCATTGCTGAAGCGAAGAAGACATTAGCCCAACAAAATGAAACTTACTCGGTTAAATCTTGTATGGCAATATTAAATAATATGAGTAATCTAGATCCCAAAGAGAAACTAAAAGCAATAAAGGCATTTACAGATGGTGATAAACGGGCCATTTTCATTGAGATGGATGAAGAGACGCGGAAGCTCTGGATTCTTGATCCTTAGAATTTTTGTAATACACCTTTCAGCATAGTATTTCATTTCAGTCGTTGTCGCGCTTTACAAGATTCAAAAAACAATTTCACTTATGTTTTGTCAGTTTGTGTAAAGTAATAAATATTCTTTTCAGTTCTGTACTGTTCATTTTCTGGTTCAACACTGTTACATTTGAAAACAATTACCCTGAGATGATATTGTCAACTGTGCAAATCGTGCAGGGATCTATGAACGTTTCGGATGTGCAAGATGATGAACTTTCTAATTCCAAGCAAGTGCTTATTAATAACATTTCTGCAGTGTCCTTGTTTCGTGATGTGTTGTTCACAAGGTTATTCAAAACAACCCGTAACACTTATATATTAACTGGTGCTCAGAAAACAATAGAGTTTTTAGAGGGACATCCAGTTAGATTTTATGAACAATTTCGTCTTGAGAAGCACATATTCTACTTGCTGCGGGATGCTTTGTGTGAGAGGAAGTTACTCAAGGACACAAATCGAATGACAGTGGAAGAACAACTACTCATGTTTCTACATACAATTGGTCACAATGTTAGAAACCGTGTCATCCAAGATAGATATCAGCATTCCGGCGAACCAATCAGTCGACACTTCAACAAAGTTTTAGACGCTATAAATGGTTTGCGTGATGTTTGCATAACAGATCCAAGCAATCAAGTACCATCAAAAATATTGGGTGACGCAAGGTTCTACCCATATTTCAAGGTATCTTTGCTATTCAAAGCAAATACTCCTTTACATATGATTTTCATAAATACAATGTCCACACCATCGAAACTTTATTGTTTGACTAACAAAAAAATCCCAACAGAACTGCCTAGGAGCAATTGATGGGACACATATTGAGGCGAAAGTCAGGCTTGATAAGCAAACTCCTTATAGAAACAGACATGGTTATCCGTCTCAAAATGTAATGGCAGTAGTGTCATTTGACATGACATTCTCTTATGTCGCTGCTGGATGGGAGGGTTCTGCATCGGATCAAGCTATTCTAAGATGGGCTGTTACTAGTGGGGGTTTAGTTGTTCCTGAAGGTAAAGTACAATTATTTGTGTATCTACAATATATATAAAGATTCCGAGTCTGATATGAAATTTATGTGCAGGTAAATTTTACCTTGTTGATTCAGGCTACGCAAATACTCCAAGATTTATTGCCCCGTATCGCGGAGATCGCTATCATATTGCTTCTTTTCGTGGAAGTAATCGGCGATATACTGGTGAGAAGGACTTGTTCAACCATGTACATGCACAGTTGCGGAATGTTGTTGAACGAACTTTTGGTGTTCTAAAAGCTCGTTTTCCAATTCTAAATAGGAAAGGAGGAATTCCTTATCCATATAGAACTCAAGTTAAAATTGTTATGGCTTGTTGCATTATCCACAACTTCATAAGGAAGGTCAATCAGCCTGATGAGTTATTCGAGCTTTATGAGCATGGGGAAACCGAACAAAATACTGACCATGGTGATCAGCAAGTTCATGGGCAAGCAAGAGAAGATGATAGAGTTGCTGGTGAGAGAGTTCGTGCTGCCATCGCCCGAGAGTTGTGGACTAAACATCAGCATCGCAGTGCTCAACAACAAGATGATTAAGTACTGTAATATTTGTTTTCCATCTTCACTTGCAGATATATCTGCATAGTTATTGTTCCAACTTTTAATTCTTCATATGGACATGAACTTCCCATTCTATTATAGGCTTTGAGCTCTATCTCTCACTCACCCTCTCCCTCTCCTTCTCCCTCCCTCTATCTGCAGCTACACGATGAAATGTTATTGTCTACCAATCTTTTCAGCAAGTGAAGCAACCAATAAACTACTTCAAATTGGTGCATTTTTATGGGACATTCGAGTGTTCCCATCCTACCTACGCACCAGATTCTTCAATGGACCAAGTAGATATGCAGCTAATTGCTAAGTGCAGTTAGTTATGAACTAGTATACTCTCCGCAAGTGCATGATGTAGACCATGAAAACAAGCTAAGAAACCAAAAAGGGACATAACTGTAGCTTCTCTCGTGAGGTGCATGATGCAGACCATGTTAATTTAGTACAAAACTTGAAAATACTAATCAAACATACCTGCTCCTCTGAATCCCCATCCCCTAGCTTGTCATCCCATCTGTTGTTACTGATGGAGATGTTGGTCAGGAGCTACAGCTTCCTGCTGCCCCCGGTGCCGCCGATTCTGTGGTAAAACCGGGTAGAGCTTGTGCGGGGGCGACAGCCGACGCAACGCAGTACGCCTGGGACCTAGCCGTCCAGGGGAGGGGATGCGAGCAGCAACCAACATCCAGGGGAGCGGAGGCGCGCAGTAGCAGGTGTCCGCGCGTGGCGGCGTGTACCTGGCGACCTGGGAGTCCGGCAGCAACCGGCGTCCAGGGGTACGGAGGCGCGCAGTAGCCGGCGTCCACGCGCGGGTTCTTCCACAGGCGAGACGAGGAAGCAGCGGTGTGAGCGAGCGGAGGAGGAATCGGCGGAGAGCAGGAGCTCCGCGAGCTTAGATGAGGATGACGCCGTGGTGTGTGATTTGGGGAAAGTGAGAGTCACTGACGGAGGAAAAAAGGAATAGGAACAGCTAGTGGTCGTGGCCTCGTGGGTATCCAAACAAGGAACTGGGCCGACCAGTTTTCTGAATTTTCTAGCCAAACGTAGTTTTTTATAAACTGGTTATTCGCAAAAGCTAACGTAAAACGGGTTTTCCTAGAAATCGGCTACAAACTCATTTTCTATAATCCTAACGCTAATCTCCGCTATCCAAACAACGCCTAAAGGGGGAGTCTCGTTTCGATTCGTTAGCCTCCCACCCCATCGATGGAAGCCCCGCCTCCCGTTTATGCCACCGGTTTTTTTCAATCGAAACCGAGAGGGAAAAACCCGCTCCCGATTCCCCTCTTCCTCCTTTCTCTCCCGATTCCCCTCCCCCAAAGCGGCCGCCTCCTCCTCCACTCCCCCCAACGCCGGCGCCCCCTTTCTCTCCTCCCCTTCTCTCCCTGCTCAGGCCGCGGCCCTCCCTCCCTCCCACCTCGCGCCCGCCCGAAACCCTAGCCCATGGCGGCCTCCATGGCGACCGGCGAGCAGGCGCAGATCAAGGCCGCATGCAGGAGGTGGTAGCGTCACCCTCTCCTCCAAGGTACGAATCCCTCCTCCCCTTCTCTTCTTCGTCTTCTCGTTTTCTTCGTCTCCCTCCATCTGACCTGTGCGTTTTTTTATGCAGGTTGCTCTGATCTGGTTTCGTCAAGGGGACCGATCTGGTTGCGTGAAGGGGTCCGTCCAAGGAGAAGCTGCTGCTGCTGGGGTTCGTTGAAGGTGCCACCATGGAGAAGCTACTGCGGCCAAGGGCCCCTTGAACGATCTGTGGAAGGATCAGACTTATCAGCCTCGGTTTTGTTGCATCTTCAATAGCAGGTTTGGTTCGCCCAACACCATTGTCCAGTTTAAAAAATTTACCATCTTGCAATGCGAGGTGCAAGAGAGCATGTGTTGTTCTATGTCTTATCCCATTAAATCCTGTAGGGGAATGGCATTGTAAGCTCGATTAGTTTCATCTTTGTACCCTTTTCTCCATTGATCAGTGCAACAACTTATTAGTGAACTTTACCTGATATTATTTTTGCTTGAGACCGAGTTATTCCTGGTGTTGATCATATTGTATTCTTGTGATGTTGTTTGTGGACTTGTGGTTACATTGAGGGATACGTACCTGATATATGTTTATTATCTTTGAGATTGTTCTTTTGTATTTCATTTGCCAGGCTCACATCAATTTCTTCTGAGTTACAAGAAAGCATATTTGCATATGTATTTGATTTGTCAGGCTCACATCAATTTCTTCCGAGTTACAGGAAAGCATAGTTGCATATGTGCAGTGACTAATTAGGGATTTCACTAATCCGTGGCTCGATTACCTTCATAATCTTCTCATGGCAGCAGGTTCAATTTTTTTTTGGGTACAACCATGGGTATAGCTTGCAGTGGTAAAATCCTGTTATCCCTCATGTAAAGAGAAGCAGAATGCCCCTCTCTTTTTTTTTGCTGTAGTGTATGCCTTTACTACTTATTTATAGTGCAATAGTAATATCCCAATAAGTATTCGGAATAAGAGCAAATATTTTTATGGTTATTTAGAATTCCATTACTGATGTTTGTTTATTGGACCAAATAACAAGCCTTGGTGTTGTTCTTCCTGCCGTCGTGTGTGTTTGGTTCTTCAGGTTGCTTGGTCTTTTCAGTTTTGATATATAGTATGAACTGAATGAGATGTGCTCCATGTTGATCTGCTTTTCTTATATGTAAATTAAGCTTGGAAATCAAAACTAGCCTGCAGTTTGACCCCTTTTTTAGATTGCTGGTGTGGTAATTCTTTGAATCATGGTAATTAACGTGGGACTGTCGAAGATAAGGCTGAATTTAAGGAGTGCTTACACCTGACTTGGAGCCGGCCTTTTATATTCTTCGACTTCTTTTCTTTGCTGGTATGGACTGTCTTCTTCTGGATACAGGTATGAAGTATATTGTTACATGTCACATGATACACACACTCGTCTCTATTTGTACTGCTGAAGTGCCATGATGATGCTTATGTTTCTTCTATGCGTTTAACTAAACTTCGGGGGTGCAATTTGGATGGCAGATTTATGTCATTGTTAACATATAATTCTCTTGGATTGTATACATGATTTAGCTATCAATAAAAAGAAGTCAAGATCACAGCTCCTGTCATGTATCGTATTAGGCATGATTCTCCTGGAGTTGTCTCGATTTCATTGAAATGTTTCCCTTTTCTATCATGTCAATAACTAATATACTCTAGATTTTTTCCTCATGATAAAATGCCAATTTGTTCAGAGGGGTGATGAAAACTGTCAAGCTTAAAGAATTATAGGTTGGATGCTGAAGTAGAAGTAGTTACAGCCAAGTCGGTTGGTGGAGTTGGTAGAAGAATTGATCTAGGCTTTGGAGATACCAGTGCAAGGGAATTTTCGTGATCTCTCGGTTGTGGAGAAGTGGAGGTCATCGGAGAACTGGGGGAAGTTTGATTCGGATGGAGCTGTGGATATGTCTCATGGTGTGGTTGGGTCAGGTACAGTAGCTCATGATGCAGAAGCAAATTTCCTTGTGACCATATGCAATCAGTATGTGGGCATTCAAGATCCAACAATTGTTGAAGTTTTAGCCTGCAGAGACGCTCTAATGCTAGCGAAAGAGAAGGGATACCAATGACTTGTGTTGGAGTCAGTGTTTGTTAAGTAAGGGCACTCAGGACAGGGGAGGAGGTGGTTGGCTATTGGCCAAGTGTTTAAGGAGAGGATTCTTTTGAGGATTTTAAGTTTGTATTTGTTGTTTGCAAGTTCTGTAGACTCTTTTGATTTGATTCCTGTTTTTTTTATTGAGCCTGTTCAACCAGACATGTTATTGTCTTTTTGGAATAAAGTGCCAAGGGCGTTTTGACTCAAAAAATATTATTCATTCATCTATATTATCACTTCTTCGTTGTATATATATGTCAAATAGGAGTGTGGCGCAACTTAGTGAAGAAGGGGCTGAAGGTGGCAGAACAGGAGCGGTACATGCCTTCTTATCATTATCATTAGTGTGCTAATCTGAAACGTTATAAGCAACAATTACAATGGGTACCAGTGTGAACATCGTGTGAGCAAACTGCTACATGGTGGCCTTACAAGATTTACATGTTCGACTAAAGGTTGGATGTCTATGGATATATTGTGTATGCTTACGCTCATATTTTGTAGCCGGATCAAGCAAGCATCGTAACAGAGAAGCTGTATGAAGTTCTTAAAAGCATTCTACATAAGCAAGTTCATATGTTGACATGCCTTTTTTCGGTTTTGTTAGTCAGAGTGAAACCAAGTGACTTAAATCAGAGGTATATTTCTGTTACATCGCTATCATCCACAATTTAGAGTATTCTCTCCATGTTGTGAAAAGTGTTACCGATATAATATCGGCTATGCATGTGCTTATCATTTTTGTGTACTTTTTCATACTTGTAATTTGTGACTATCTCTGTGGGGGTCCGAACAGAGGCGGCGAACTTGGTTTGGGGAGGCAGAGACAGTGAAGGAGGAAGAGGAGAAGAAGAAGAAGAAGAAGAAGAGTGATTTAATGTAGAAAAAGAAAAAGTCAACAATGTTGTATGTGTGCTCTAAAGGTGTTATACAATGATTAATGTTGAACTACTAAAATATGTATGCCCCCGTTGCAACGCACGGACAATTAACTAGCAGGTTTCACTATTTTGATAAAACTTTTTCAAGTATGAAGAATGGGTGCATTGATCTCGCTTTTATTATGGTGCAGACATGTTGTAGATGCACACAAGTTGATATTACAGTTCTATAACATAAGAGGTATTAGCCTTGTTTTTTCCTAACAGTGATGTTTGCTGCGGAGATTTGACTGGAAATTCAGGTATATTATTACACTGCAATATTTAGCAAGACTGCATGCTATTTATACGCTACCTTTTCTACTCATTTTATTCAAAGTGAACTGAATTTATGGCCATGAATCCGTTGGTTTTAAAGTTTGCAATAATGAATCAAAATTGTGTTTCTTGTGTACTGGTACAATTTCTTTCCAATTAAGGTAGTTGCTTATTCCATGTGATTATCTAATTTTGGCCCACTCTATTTTTTGGTTTCCTGGTACTCATCTCTCTGGAGCATGGTGAAGCAAGGGGGCGTTGCTTATATCCAAGTTGGTGCGAGGTGCCTTTCACCCTCAATTGTAGCTTTAACAAATATAGATGTAACCCACAAAAAAAAGGAATATAGCTTTCACTCTCTTGCTGGATTAATTGGATTTCCCTGTAATCCTTCAATGTCGGGACGAAGCGAAAGGGCTCATGGCATCGGCGGCGAGCAGCGGAGTCCGCCGGAGTCAAGGATTGGGGCGGCGACCGGAGAGAGCAGCAGAGTTTTGCCGGCATCGAGGACCATGGCAGTGACCGGGGTGAGCACTGTGATTGTGCGAGCGCCGAGGAGTATGGCCCCGACTGACGGCGGCGAGCAGCCGGGATGTTGTGAGCGGGGATAATCGCGCCAACATCGAGTACTGTGACCCGCCATCAGGGGTGGGGCACCAGCGCGGCAGGTTGGTGTCGCAAAAGGGGATGGCAATGGTGCGTTGGATTTCACATGGGAAATAGAGAAGAAGGTGGTTGCTTTAAGATCTGTGCTGCCACGTGTCGTTCTATGGAGCGGGTCTCCGGATGAGAAGCATCCAACCAGGTCGTATATGATTTTTTTTCCATAGGCAACCCTAGGGACGATCTAGGGCATGCAAGGATAAGTCAATGTGGATGAGGTGATGTGGGGATGAGAGCCAATGAAATCAGGCGACACGAGGATGAGTCCAGACGAGGCGACACGACTATGAGTCTAAAGCGCTAGGGAGCGGGTGGTAGTGGGGATGAGGTGGCAGAAAACGAACCAGGAGGGCATAATTCTCACTTACCCCTCCCTCGTCTACAGTTGAGAGAGGCGAAATGGGAGCTTCGCTCGTTTCCTCGCTCCGCCGACGGCCGATCTGGCGGTCCCCTTCCTCTCCGGCTGCCGTTGAGGTTGCTAGAGAGCGGGGGGACCTCAGATTCGTGTCGAAGGCATGTAGATACACTAGTAGAAAACAGGGCATCTGTCCCGGTTCCAGAGGGCCTTTAGTCCCGGTTCTGGAACCGGGACAAAACGATCGGGACTAATGCCTAAAACCTTTAGTTGGCCTACGAACCGGGACCAAAGGTGCTCCACGTGGCCGCTGTGGGGCGCCCAGGCAGGAGGGCCTTTAGTCCCGGTTGGTAACACCAACCGGGACTAAAGGAGCTCCACGTGGCCGCTGCGCAGCACTCATGCAGGAGGACCTTTAGTCCCGGTTGGTAACACCAACCGGGACCAAAAGGCAGCCACGCGTCAGCAGCTCGCAGGCGCTGGGGTTTTTGTTTTTTTTTAAAGGGGGGGGGGGGGTTTAGGGGTTTTGGAGGGTTTAGGGGTTTCATATTGTGTTAGCTAGCTAATAGAGAGAAGTGACCTCTCTTTCTCCGTGCTTGGTCGACGCTAGCTACTACATATAGAGAGAACTCGACGCTAGCTAGTAAGCAAATGAAGGAAACCATTAATTACACAAGATCGTCATGAACATATATAGAGAGAAGTGACCTCTTTTTCTCCGTGCTTGGTCGAACAACAAGTTTTCGTATATCTATCCGACGCTACTACATATATACAATATAACATCCCTGACATCATCAAGCGCCAAACTCCCATTGAATTTCCGTATGGTATTCTCCCTTTTCATGTATGACGTGGTCAAGAAAGAATCCCGCCAATTCCTCTTGAATTGCTCGTATGTGATCATGTGGTAAGAGTTCATCCCGCATCTGCCAGATCTAATTTAAAGAAGGGGGTCAATACATATATATGAATGAAACTCAACATAATTGATGGTAATAAAATAAAATTGTGAATATTGTTTACGTACTTCAAATTGTTTGTCAGACAAGAAGCCCCGCTCAGTGGTCGAGTCGCGAATTAACTCGCAAACATAGTATCCACATAAATTATTCCCGGCTGCCTGCCACCAGCACTTTACGAGAATAGAGTTCAATCAAACTGATAATCAAGCATGATAATGGTATTGATGAAACTAGAATCAATGAGAGATGCGCGGAACTAGCTAGTACTACTTACTTTGGGGTGTGTAAATCGCAGCTCGTTTTTCAGACCCGGAACCTTTCCGGTGAACTGTTTCCAAACCCTGCCAGGCAAAGAAAATGATTACTTGATATCAGGAAATGAACGAAAGTTGCCGATATGGTCCCGGTATTGATTGAACTTACTTCTGGAGCATTGCAGTCATGTCCGCATAATCCTTGGGATCTTTACGTCTCGAGTCTAAGACAGTTACTACTCCGCCGTCAAGCTTAATGGATAGCAGAATATAGTGGAACCTGCGCACACATAACTCATCAATTACAGTACTTAACCTCGAGTAAGCGAAACCGAATATGCACAAGACAGTAACACTCACTTGAAGTTGTAAGGAAAGAGTATTTCCCTTTTGTTTTGATGTCGAAGGAACGCTTTTAGCAAGTTTTCCTCGGTCTCTTTAACTCTATTTTGTACCGCCCATTCATTTACGGTATTTGGGCTAATGAACCCAATGTCATAGATTTGTCTTTTTGGGCATTCGACGATCTTCAATCTGCATAATATAGTGAGGATAATTATATATACATGCAATGAACGAGCTGAGCTAGAGACTTAATTACAGAAGTAATACTTACAGACAGTAGCAAGTCATGAGTTGTTTGTCGAGGGCCTCTTGATTGAATAACTGAAATAACTCCACAAATTCAACAGGCATCAGGTCGACTCCAATGAGGTCGTGCTCATCTTTAATACTCACCATCAAGCAATCGGACCCATTCTTCCTGCAGCTTTCCAAGTACCACTCATGCAATCTTCGCATCATCGTTGTTAGAGGAGGATGATCAGGTTTGACGAGAGGCTTCCCGTGCTCATATGTAAAGATCTCTACTACCTCAGCCGTTTCAAACTATACATCATCGCCCACGTAATCACCAAGAGTGGTACCGGGCAGTAGCCCCGGATGATTAGCGATATCGCTAGACACCTTGAGCGGGGGGCACGATTGCTTCTCCTGTTCGCTGAGCTGGGGAATTGTTTTCCCACTTCTTCGTCTTGAAGCACTGGCAGTACTTCCCGACCGCCGCGCTTCATCATATGTCTTTTCAATACAGCGGTCATAGTTGGATTACGGCGGAGGCGGTGGTGGTCGCTTAAGGGCATCCAGAGTGTGCTTCGCTTTCACCGGATCTATTGTTTCCTTCGAAGGTGGACATTTCGGTTCAAAATGGGCCTGCAGTTCGGCTTTCACGATGTCATCGTTTTCCTTGTCAGTCCTCTCATATGGTAACTTTGGAGGAACCCTGAGGCTTGGACCAAATTTGAATTTCTTCCCGCCTTTTGTACTGCTAGCCGCCGGAGCGGCGGCGGCTCTCTTCCGCTGTTGCTGAGGCGGAGGAGTCCGCTGACGCGCCGGAGGAGGCGGAGTCCGCTGACGCGCTGGAGGAGGCGGAGTCCGCTGACGTGCCGGAGACACCTGAGGCGGAAGAGGACTCTGCTGAGGGGCCTCATCCGGCTGAGTCTGCTGAGGGGCCTCATCCGGCTGAGCTGGACTGTGAGGACTCTGCTGAGGGGCCTCATCCGACTGCGTCTGCTGAGGCGGCGTCCAGTTTGGAAGCTTGATGTTCTCCTTTCTCCATAGACAGGTACTCCTTAAGGCATTTTCCAGAAGATTATCCCCTTCACCTGTAGGGTAGTCAAGCTCCAGCCCCTCAAATCCCTCCATTATTTCATCCACCGTGACAATAGCATAGCCATGTGGAATCTGACGGCAATGGAAAGTTCCCTCAGCTCGAGGAGGTAAAACAGAGCCGACCGCCGCCTTCAAGGTCAGGTTCTGGCATTTCGCCATTAGCACACAATGTTCAGCCTCCGTGATACTATCCACGGGGTAGCGAGGAGCCGTGAAATCAGGCTGAACGAGCTCGATGGAAGCCACGCTGCTTCTCCGCTGAGATGGTGGGGTAGCTTCTGGGGCAGTGTCGAAGGAAGGATCTTCGTGCCGCTGAGATGGTTGGCCGGTAGCTCGCTGGCTCTCAAGTTCCTCTAGTTTCGCTAATCTTGCACTGAGCTTCTGCATTTCGCTTGCTTCCTCTTTCTTCTTTCTCTCTCGGCTTCTATAACCACCGCTGTCGGGAAACCCATGCACCCACGGAACAGAGCCTGATGTGCCTCGTGTTCGTCCAGGGTGTTCAGGATTCCCGAGGGCCTCTGTCAGCTCGTCCTTCTCTCTGTCGGGAATGAACGTCCCTTCCTGCGCTGCCTGGATTGCTGCCTCAAGCTTCTTGACGGGTATTGCAAGTTGAGCTTTTGTCCAAACACACTCCCCTGTGTCTGGGTCCAAAGTTCCCCCAACCCCGAAGAACCAAGTCCTTGACCGATCTGGCCAGTGCAATGTCGCTGGTTGGACCCCTTTAGCAAGCAGGTCTTGCTCAGCTTTGTCCCACAACGGCCGGGCTTTGCTGTAGCCACCTGACCCCGTAACATGGTGATACATCTTCTTTGCAGCATTTAGCTTATTTGTCGCTGACCTTTGCTTGCCCTTGTCCGATTTCTTGTAGGCCACAAATGCGGGCCAGTGATCTTTTATCTTCTCATATGGACCGGTGAATTCTGGAGTCTTGTCTTTCTCGACAAACTTTTTGTTCAAATCTTTCTTCCAGTTCTTGAATAGTTCTGCCATCTTCTTAAGAGCAAACACCTTGACCTTATTCGGATCCGCCTCTGGCGGTAGGCTGAAATTCGTCATCAGTGAGGTCCAAAGATCATCTTTCTGTCTATCCTGGACATAAGAAACTTCAGGGTCCTTCTTCTTATTCCATTCTTGGATGCTGATCGGGACGCTGTCCCTAACAACCACTCCGCACTGATGTATAAATGTGTCCCTGCTCCGCTTGGGAGCAATCGGTTGGCCATCTCGACCGACTTCTTCGATCGTGAACCTTTCATCCTGGCGCAACCTTTTCTTCGGGCCTCGTCTCCTTACGGAAGTTTGGCTCGATCCGGAGGGCTAATTAGAAGAAGAAAGAAGCGTTAATATATGTACATACAAAACAATTAATGCATCAAGTCAGCAGAGGCTTAATTAATATATGTATATATACCTCGCCGGACTTTGCAACAGTTAAGGCTCCCTCCTCCGTTCGGTCACCGGAGCCGTCATGATCTCCTTCCTCCTCCATTGTTGGATCACCGGAGCCGTCATGATCTCCTTCCTCCTCCATTGTTGGATCACCGGAGCCGTCATGATCTCCTTCCTCACCATCGGTGTCGTTGAGAAACGACAAGGTGATATCACCTCCTTGAAGGATTATATCCCCCAACAACTCTTCTTTTTCTAAGTCTCTGTCCATAGTTTATGCAAACATTACAACATGGCAATATACAACCATGAGAGATGGATTAGTGGCAAACATGGACTTAATATCACAACAAGGAATCATATGCATATGAGCAATGGATTAGTGGCAAACATCATGCAAAGTTGACAAGTTTTATAACAGTCAGTTTCAGACGATCGTCGAGGACTCCTCCCCCCTCATGTCTGATGAGTCGTCCTATCTTTCGAGAGAGGATACTTTGCGGACCGCCTCTCTCATGCATGGTCGTCGAGGATACTTGCGGACCCCCCCCCTCATGTCGAAGTTATCGGGGATATGTTGAATTCCCGAGAGAGTTAGGGGTGTTCTAACGCGGCACTACACGATATAGGTGAAGGGGGATAACATCCGGGAATGTTTTCCCGAAGTCTGCATTTTCGGACAGATGAAACGGAGGGGGACGGTTCCAGGTTTGCTATGCTAGCTGCTTGTGACAGATGAACAGAGGGCATATTCGGGTTCGTCATATTATTCTGATCGGTTTTCATATATCAATTATTTTCATCGGAGTTACGGTTAATTTTCTACGAATTTCTATAGTTTTACCAATATCCTGAAAATTCCTGGAATTCTGCTAAGTCTGAGAATTCCTCAGCTTTAAACATCACTTAGCTGTTTTCCAAAGGCTACAAGTATTGTTCTGTACATCCTATGGGTTAGTGCCTTATATCAATATTGATCACTCGACTGTGATCTACAAGATAGTATCAATTGATTCTCTGCTAGAGTCCATTAGCTTGCTCAAAACTTTGTTTGAAAAGTGCCACTTGATATTAATTCTATGAACATAAAAAATTCTATGAACAAAAAAAATTTCATCATATCAATATTTTCTATATACATCCATCCATCCATCCATACATACATACATATATATATACACTAAGCATCTACATATACATCTACATATACATACATACATAAACATAATTAATAAACAAAAAAAATGGATAGCGGGCCGGGGCGGCGGCGGCGAGGGCTCACAGCGGGGGCGGCGAGGGCTCGGGGAGGAGGGAGAGCGCGCGGGCTCGGGAGCGGCGACGGCGACGGCGGGGGCGGCGACGAGGAGTGAGAGCGCGCGGGCTCGGGGGCGGCGACGGCGACGGCGACGACGTCGGGGCAGGGCGCGGCGAGGGGAGCGGGGGACGGCGTAGGGGCAGCCTGGCGGCGTCGAGGTGCTCTTCGGCGTCGTCGGGGGAAACTGTAGATGAACTCTGAAAATTTCGTAAGTGTTGGCTTATATACCCAACCCTTTAGTCCCGGTTGGTGGCTCCAACCGGGACTAAAGGCACCCCTTTCGTCCCGGTTGGAGACACCAACCAGGACTAAAGGTCAATTTCAGCAGCCCGAAGGGCGGGAAGCAGAGACCTTTAGTCCCGGTTGGTGACACGAACCGGGACGAAAGGGGTGCCTTTAGTCCCGGTTGGATCCACCAACCGGGACTAAAGGGCTGTGCTGCCGCGGCCAAATGTTTAGTCCCACCTCGCTAGTCGAGAGGCGCCTGCACCGGTTTATAAGCCCCGCTGCGACTGAGCTGTCGAGCTCCTCTCTATTGCACGCAGTACATGCCTAACCTTTGTCACTGCCCTGTTGGGTCTGCTGGGCCCGCGGGCCTGCATCCTGGCCCATGTAAAGATGGGTTTCTAGTCGTATGCAGGTCGTGGTGGCCTAGTAGGCGGCATTTTTTTATTTGTTATGTTATTTTAGTTTGCTATTAAAGTTTTTAACAAAAAATACTTTATGAAAATTCTTTTTGCTATTAAAGTTTTAAACAAAAAATACTTTGATAATTTTAGTTGCATAAATTTTATATAATTTTAAGTTAATATTATTTTGATAATAACTAGAGGTTTATAAAAGCTTTTTAGTTGATTCTTTTTGCTATTGAAGAATATTATAGTTTTGTTTTAGTTGATCATAACAAAATATTTTAATTGATTCTTTTTAGTTCATTGTTTTTGCTATTAGAGTTTTATAAAAGCTGCATTTTTTTTATTTTTTATGTTATTTTAGTTTGCTATTAAAGTTTATAACAAAAATACTTTATGAAAATTCTTTTTGCTATTAAAGTTTTTAACAAAAAATACTTTGATAATTTTCATCGTTCAAAATGCACCATTCAAAGCCACATCATCAATTTTCAATCCTTTTGTGACTTCATTTGCTATTTTTCATGCATATAATGATTTATTTTGAGCTAAATGACCCTGAAATTGACAAGCACTACAAATGAACTCTGAAAAGGTTGAAACTTGGCATGGTATCATAATTTCACCCACATAGCATGTGCTAAAAAGTTGAGAGGGTTACGACAAAAACTGGATGCATTTCGTGTACGAAATGGACAATATCTTTCGAAGTATCAGGGTTTCGGACGAAAACTCATATGTTACAAAGGCATTCCATTTTTTTTAACTTATTTCAACTCCAGACGTTTTGTGCGTTCAACATGCACCATTGAAAGCCACATCATTAATTTTCAACCCTTTCTGACTTCATTTGCTATTTTTCATGCATTTACTGATTTATTTTAGCTAAATGACCCTGAAATTGAAAAGCAGTACAAATGAACTCTCAAAAGGTTGAAAGTTGGCATGGTATCATCATTTCACCCACATAGCATGTGCTAAAAAGTTGAGAGGGTTACGGCAAAAACTAGATGCACTTCGTGTACAAAATGGACAATCTCTTTCGAAGTATCAGGGTTTCGGACGAAAACTCATATGTTACAAAGGCATTTCATTTTTTTTAACTTATTTCAACTCCAGACTTTTTGTGCGTTCAACATGCACCATTCAAAGCCACATCATCAATTTTCAACCCTTTCTGACTTCATTTGCTATTTTTCATGCATTTACTGATTTGTTTTTAGCTAAATGACGCTGAAATTGGAAAGCAGTACAAATGAACTCCGAAAAGGTTAAAAGCTGGCATGGTATCATCATTTCACCCACATAGCATGTGCTAAAAAGTTGAGAGGGTTACGGCAAAAACTAGATGCACTTCGTGTACAAAATGGACAATCTCTTTCGAAGTATCACGGTTTCAGACGAAAACTCATATGTTACAAAAGGCATTTCATTTCTTGACTTGTAACTGCAGTGATATTCTAGATCAAAGCCATCATCAGAATAGTTGTGGAGAGAAAGTCTTCACTTTTTCTTCGCGTGTGTCCCTTGCTTATTGCGCCGTAACCATGGATAATCTTCATCGTTTAACAGGGTGCTTGGGTCAGCCTTCACTTTGAAGGGAGGAATTTCATGAAACTTTTCATAATCTTCAGACATGTCTGTCTTGCCCTCCACTCCCACGATGTCTCTTTTCCCTGAAAGAACTATGTGGCGCTTTGGCTCATCGTATGATGTATTCGCTTCCTTATCTTTTCTTTTTCTCGTTTTGGTAGACATGTCCTTCACATAGAAAACCTGCGCCACATCATTGGCTAGGACGAATGGTTCGTCTGTGTACCCAAGATTGTTGAGATCCACTGTTGTCATTCCGTACTGCGGGTCTACCTGTACCCCGCCTCCTGACAGATTGACCCATTTGCACCGAAACAAAGGGACCTTAAAATCATGTCCATAGTCAAGTTCCCATATGTCCACTATGTAACCATAATATGTGTCCTTTCCCCTGTTGGTTGCTGCATCAAAGCGGACACCACTGTTTTGGTTGGTGCTCTTTTGATCTTGGGCGATCGTGTAAAATGTATTCCCATTTATCTCGTACCCTTGGTAAGTCAATACAGTCGAAGATGGTCCCCTGGCCAACGAGTACAGCTCATCTCCAACAATGTTGTTACCCATGAGATGTGTTTGCAACCAACTGACGAAAGTCCTGATGTGTTCACATGTAATCCAGTTGTCAGACTGCTCCGGGTGTTTGGAGCGCAGAAAATTCTTGTGTTCATTGACATACGGGGTCACCAAGGTAGAATTCTGTAGAACTGTGTAGTGTGCTTGAGCCCAAGAATGCCCGTCCCTACATATTATTGAATCCGCTCCTAGCGTGCCTTTTCCAGTCAGTCTCCCCTCATATCGCGATTGAGGGAGACCAATCGGCTTAAGGTCAGGAATAAAGTCAACACAAAACCCAATGACCTCCTCTGTTTGATGGCCCATGGAGATGCTTCCTTCTGGCCTAGCACGGTTATGAACATATTTCTTTAAGACTCCCATGAACCTCTCAAAGGGGAACATATTGTGTAGAAATATAGGACCCAGAATGGCAATCTCGTCGACTAGATGAACTAGGACGTGCGTCATGATATTGAAGAAGGATGGTGGGAACACCAGCTCGAAACTGACAAGACATTGCACCAAATCTTTCTTTAACCTTGGTAGGATTTCTGGATCGATTACCTTCTGAGAGATTGCATTGAGGAATGCACATAGCTTCACAATGGCTAATTGAACGTTTTCCGGTAGAAGCCCCCTCAATGCAACCGGAAGCAGTTGCGTCATAATCACGTGGCAGTCATGAGACTTTAGCTTTTGGAACTTTTTCTCTGGGATATTTATTATTCCCTTTATATTGGACGAGAAGCCAGACGGGACCTTCATACTGAGCAGGCATTCAAAGAAGATTTCCTTCTCTTCTTTGGTAAGAGCGTAGCTGGCAGGACCTTCATACTGCTTTGGATGCATGCCGTCTTTTTCGTGCACACGTTGCTGGTCCTCCCGTGCCTCCGGTGTATCTTTTGTCTTCCCATACACGCCCAAGAAGCCTAGCAGGTTCACGCAAAGATTCTTCGTCACGTGCATCACGTCGATTGCAGAGCGGACCTCTAGGTCTTTCCAATAGGGTAGGTCCCAAAATATAGTTTTCTTCTTCCACATGGGTGCGCGTCCCTCGGCGTCATTCGGAATAGATTGTCCGCCAGGACCCTTTCCAAAGATTACTTGTAAATCCTTGACCATATCAAGTATGTGATCACCAGTACGGAGGGCGGGCTTCTTCCGGTGATCTGCCTCACCTTTGAAATGCTTGCCTTTCTTTCGACATTGATGGTTGGTCGGAAGAAATCGACGATGTCCCAGGTACACATTCTTCCTGCATTTCTCCAAATATATACTTTCGGTGTCATCTAAACAGTGCGTGCATGCGTGGTATCCCTTGTTTGTCTGTCCTGAAAGGTTACTGAGAGTAGGCCAATCATTGATGGTTACAAACAGCAACGCATGTAGGTCAAATTCCTACTGTTTGTGCTCATCCCACACACGTACACCTTTTCCATTCCACAGCTGTAAAAGTTCTTCAACTAATGGCCTTAGGTACACATCAATGTCGTTGCCGGGTTGCTTAGGGCCTTGGATGAGCACTGGCATCATAATGAACTTCCGCTTCATGCACAACCAAGGAGGAAGGTTATAGATACATAGAGTCACGGGCCAGGTGCTATGATTGCTGCTCTGCTCCCCAAAAGGATTAATGCCATCTGCTCTTAACCCAAACCATACATTCCTTGCGTCACCTGCAAAGTCCCCCCACCTTCTCTCGATTTTTTTCCACTGCGACCCGTCAGCGGGTGCTCTCAACTTCCCGTCTTTCTTACGGTCTTCTTTGTGCCATCGCATCAACTTGGCATGCTCTTTGTTTCTGAACAGACGTTTCAACCGTGGTATTATAGGAGCATACCACATCACCTTGGCAGGAACCCTCTTCCTGGGGCGCTCGCCCTCAACATCACCAGGGTCATCTCGTCTGATCTTATACCGCAATGCACCGCATACCGGGCATGCGTTCAAATCCTCGTACTCACCGCGGTAGAGGATGCAGTCATTAGGGCATGCATGTATCTTCTGCACCTCCAATCCTAGAGGGCATAGAACCTTCTTTGCTTCGTACGTACTGTCGGGCAATTCGTTATCCTTTGGAAGCTTCTTCTTCATTATTTTCAGTAGCTTCCCAAATCCGTTGTCAGATACACCATTGTCTGCCTTCCATTACAGCAATTCCAGTGTGGTACCGAGCTTTGTGTTGTCATCTTCGCAATTTGGGTACAACCCTTTTTTGTGATCCTCTAACATGCGATCGAACTTCAACTTCTCCCTTTCACTTTGGCATTGTCTCTTTGCATCAACAATGACCCAGCGAAGATCATCATCGGGCACATCGTCTGGTTCCTCTTGATCTTCAGCTTCCCCCGTTGCAGTATCACCGTATTCAGGGGGATAGTTGTCATCATCCTCTTCTTCTTCGTTGTCTTCCATCATAACCCCTCTTTCTCCGTGCTTGGTCCAAACATTATAGTGTGGCATGAAACCCTTCTCAAGCAGGTGGACGTGAAGGGTTTTCAAGTTAGAGTAATCCTTCGTATTCTCACAGACAGGGCATGGACAATTCATAAAACCATTCTGCTTGTTTGCCTCAGCCACTTTGAGAAATTTATGCAGGCCCTCAAGATACTCGGAGGTGCGTCGGTCACCGTACATCCATTGCCGGTTCATCTGCGTGCATTATATAATTAAGTGTATCAAAAACCATTACAGAACATCATGAATAGAGAAGTGACCAAATTAATACAAGTTCATCATCACATTAAAACCAAAGTACAGTAGTGATCAAATGTTATTACTGAAAAAATAAATTCATAAAGTTCATACATATATAGTTCTCATAGAACAACATATAGCTCTCTAGAGCATCTAATTAAAACATACATTGAAACTATGAAAAACATTTAAATGCAACAACAAATGCGATCATAATCGCAACTAAGGTAACAATTGATCCAACGGCATAATGATAACAAGCCTCATTATGAATGGCATATTTTCTAATCTTTCTAATCTTCAAGCGCATTGCATCCATCTTGATCTTGTGATCATCGACAACATCGGCAACATGCAACTCCAATTCCATCTTCTCCTCCTCAATTCTTTTCAATTTTTTCTTCAAGTAATTGTTTTCTTTTTCAACTAAATTTAACCTCTCGACAAGAGGGTCGGTTGGAATTTCCGGTTCACATACCTCCTAGATAAAAACATCTATGTCACGTTGGTCGGCATAATTGTCATAAACACTAAATGAAACAAATCATAATAAAAGATAATATACCACATCCGAATCATAGACAGGACGAGGGCCGACGGGGGCGGATACCAAAGTCAAGGCACTATATAATAACAAACAATAATAAAAGTAAGAAAATTATACAAGTATCTATCTAAATCATACAAGTAAGAATTTTTTTCTTTTAAAAAGAATATAAGAACAAGAGGCTCACCACGGTGGTGCCGGCGACGAGATCGGCGCAGGCGATCGACGGCGGTGAGGACGGGGACGAGGACAATGGTGCACCGCCAAACCTAGACAAATCTTGGGGAAAATGGAGCTTGGAGGTCGAGCTTGGAGAGGAGAAAGCTTAAGTGTGACTCGGGCATTTCATCGAACACCTCATGTGCATAGGAGGTGAGAGCAGAGCAGCACACACCTCCCACACCGGCCGGCCAAAAAACAGAGGAGTGAGCGGGCAAGGGAGAGCATATATATAGGCATCTCTTTAGTCCCGGTTCATGGCTAGAACCGGGACAGAAGACACACATTTAGTCCCGGTTCCAGCCACCAACCGGGACTAAAGGGATGCGCCAGGAGCGAGGCCCTTTAGTCCCGGTTCGTGTCTGGAACCGGGACCAAAGGGGTCAGATGAACCGGGACTGGTGCCTGCCGTGGCCCGGCCGGCGCCCTGGCCTCACGAACCGGGACTGATGCACCCATTGGTCCCGGTTCGTAATAGAACCGGGACTGATGCTCTTATCTGGCCTGGACCAAAGCCCTGTTTTCTACTAGTGATAGTAGGGTAGGGTTCCCCGGTGGCGCTGGCGAGGTGGTGGCGGCGGCGGCGCTGTGGAATAAAGGTGTTGGAGCTCGATCCCCATCTCGGCGTCGTTCCTTGTGGCGATGTCGACGAGCTTCCGGCGTGGCGTCCTCCTGGATCGGTGGATCTGGTGAGGCTTGGTGCTCCAAGCTTGGTTTTCATGGCGGAGGTGAAGGCCGGCTGCAGGAGATTTTGTCCCCCGTTTCCTTCTTCGCCATGGTATGGCTTCTCCTGGCCATGCTTTGGGGATTCTGGGGTGGCGCGGGGAGGTGCTGTGGGTTGCCGCTGCTCGTCGCCGTCACCTGTGCAGGAGCTTCCCGAGGTCTTCCTGGTTGTATTGTTGCTGGCGTGGTCAAGCTGGCCTTCCTCTTCCCCCGCCGTGCTGGTCCTCCGGGGCCGAGGCTGAAGACTTCCCGTCCGCGTTCTCTCCGGTTGCGGATTTCAATGTCACGCCGAATCTAGGTGAGAGTGGCGGCAGCGGTAGCGGCGGCGCGCCGGCAGCCCGCGGTGGAAGAAGGGTTGGGTTGGGTCCCCAAGGACTTCTTTGTTATTTTCTTGTTTGTTGGGGTTCTTTGTACCACTGCCTGGTTGCAATATAACTGGAGGTCCTTTTTGCAAAAAAAAACATAGGAAGAGATGAACATGCATAATGACATGGTCAGAAACCAAACATGACACCTTTCAACCAAATATCATTATATATATTTATGTTAGCCCGTGGCAACGCACGGACGTTCTACTAGTTGGTATATCTGAGCAGTATTGCTCGATTTGTTTGTTCCCATTTTTTTTGTCAGCTACGTTATGTGTTGCTTGCCCATCTATTCATTCAGTGGCTTCATTGTTATCACTCATGCAATCTCATGCCCCTCGATCAAAAGAATTTTCATTGACACCTAATTCGGTTGGCGACCTATAACTCTTTATCAGTTCTAAAACATGTTATTATAATAACACCTACAGAAGACACATATAGTCATTAATATAGTACTTTTTAAATGGCATATAATCATTCACCCACAAATTAAAGATGACTAAACATGTTACATACACATGTGGTATCTTATTTAGCTCAACATTTGGGGTGGTTATAGAACCCTATCATTTCATATCGCATAATAGGAATATCCATGAAACCGTAAGTTTAATGTAGTACACTCAACTCACTAAGGGACACTTTGGTTAATAGGAAAAGTGGAGTTAACACACAGGAATATACAATTTTCTATCCGTGGCACTATTCAGCCAGTTGGTTCAAAGTAACGAAGCACATGAAAAATAGAGGAAATTTCATTTGATTAAGTTACTAGAGAAAAACAATCCACTCAGCCCTATTTTTAAAATTCCTACACATGAAGAATGAGATCAAGATCTTTACTGGCACAATAGTATCTGAATTATACCTTTTCATATAGTTTGAGTTTGATGTCACCGTGTTTAATATGTTATTGAGAATAATGTGCCAGAGAGACCCTAAAGGAGATGCCCTCACATTTGCGAGGGCCACTGTGCTAGTCTGTACTAGTGAAACAAACCTATGCATCTAATCCAAATCCAAGTCATATGCTCCAAGTCCAAGTGTCCAACAGCAACAGCAAGCTAAGAAGCACACATTCACAAGTCACGAATAAAATATTAACAGCGAGCTACGAAGCTCCAAGTCTCAAACATCAAACCAAAATACAACATAACGACTCCCATTCTCTAATCTCTACCACATGATAGCAGCACCACACTAATGGAATCGACCTCTTTGCCTAGTGTCTTGTTTTTTGCCGAGTGTCTTTTCTTGGGCACTCGGCAAAGGCCTTGTTTGCCGAGTGCCGTGAAGAAAACACTCGGCAAAGCATGGTCCTTTGCCGAGTGCCGCAAAGAAAGCGCTCGGCAAACATGCTACACTCGGCAACAAATGTGCCCAACACTCGGCAAAGCCAGGGCCACGTGTCCCTTCCCACCGCAGCTGACGACGTTGTGATGGCGGGGCGAAGTTTGCCGAGTGTCACCTGACAAACACTCGGCAAACTTTTTATTTTTTTTAAGTGCAGAAACTATTTGCTGAGTGCCCGATATATGACACTCGGCAAACATTTTTATTTTTTTAACATCCCCTCCCTTTCTTAAGCATTTTCTCGAGTACCTCCCGCCATTTTCCCGCCCGTTCTCTCCTGCCCTTTCTTTTCCACCTTTTCTCTCCCGCCCTTTCTAAATTGTGCATTATGACCGGAGGATAAAGAATATGGAATCGAGCGCAGAAATTATTAGGGGTGAACCAGAGTGAAGAGAAGTTTTGTGAGCTGTCAGGATTTTTTATGAGGTGTCTCTACTGTTTCATGTCATAAAAAATAATTCTATATACCGTTCATTAATCCAACGTTCAATGTGTTGGAGATTCGTGCGTCTCAATTTTACTGATATACGATGAAATATTAGGAAACATTAAGATATACACTGAAACAAGAAAAACTAGATAAAAATCCAACGAGTGCAATCTTATTTTGCTGGTATACAATGATACATTATTATACACTTTTAAACAAGAAAATAACTCCACAAAACATGGTATAAATCCAAAAAACATGGCATGAATCTCTAAGACCACGACGGACTGGTAGAAAACCATTTATCATCCCTCCCTTTCACTCACTCTCATATTTCAGAAAACCAAGAAGTCACACAAACCATCAAGCAACGATTTACACACATACACAACGGTACCGTGGCTCAGAGTTCATCCAAGAAGTATTTCCCACAGAGGCGCGATGCCATGGCGACGAGTGCCAGCGGCGCAGACCACGAGCTGCAGCTCGCCGAAGGAGGCGGCGCCGGCGAGGTAGGCGACCAACAAGGCCATGACGTCACGCGCGACGAGGATCTCGAGGGCCTTGATCTTGGCCAGCCTGCGCAGGTCCTGGCTGCCCAGCAGCAGGATGATGGCGAAGGCGGCGGTGTTGCTGTAGTAGAAGGTCCTGCACCTCGCCGGGCTCACGGCGTACAGAAGAAGAACCATCCCAGAAATGTCATCCGGTTTCCGGGGATCGATGATATTCGGTTTGATCCCTGTGGGTGGCGGCACGGGAGCGAGCTCCTCCGGGTCCGGGGACGGCGGCCGCGGCGATGCACTACCGGAATAAAGCTATATGCCGACGGCTTTTTGTCGGGGCCATCGGCATAGTTGAAGATATGCCGACGGCCTTGAAAAAACCGTCGGTATATAAAAGCCGTCGGCACACCTCCATCTATGCCGACGGCAGCCGTAGGCATAGTAAGGCCGTCGGCATACATCGATCTATGCCGACGGCAGCCGTAGGCATAGTCAGGCCGTCGGCATAGAGGTGACCATGGCGGCCTGGCGACTGACGGTGGGCTGCCGCCGTCAAATATATGCCGACGGCCCTCACGGCGGCCGTCGGCATAGATTTTATCTTTTTTTTATTTTAAATCATTTTTATTTTTTTAAAGTTAAAATTTGATTAATTTAAATCTGACTTATCTAAACTTAAACATACATAAATTATATATCAATTTGGGGTAGAATTTTCCATATATTATGAATATCCAGTTTGTTTTTTGTTTTTGAGTATGCTAGAAATGTGACCTCATGTATTTTTGCATATAGGTCCTTATACTTTGATAAAATCACAAGTAATTGATACTTGCATCGATTTTGACAAATTTTATATGGTTTTTTATCAGAATCTTGAAAGGATTCTATTTCTATACTATGTTATCAAAGTTGAACAAGCTAAAATCATATTTGCTTTAGATTTACAGAAAACACCCTTTTCTTTTGATTTTTTTGTATATTTTTCATTTCTTGGCCAAACGAGACAAATTTTATATGGAAGTGTGGTGGCAGGTGCAAACACCCGGCACGCGGCTCCGGAGTGTGACCCCCTTCACGGACGACCCTGCCGCCGGCACTTGGAGGGGGGAAACGGCCACGTCGGGTCGACACGGAGGGAATCTTGCGGTGGGTTGAGCGCAGACCTTGTTCTGAAGTGTTCCTATGGGCTGACCTATCACAACCAGGTGAAAAAGTCCATTGGTCAAAGCCCGTCCGGCGAAAGTCAAAGGGCTAGATCTGTGGGTCAACTGGGCCAGGGTTAGGCGGGACGGGGGCCTTGGGGGGGGGGGTTAGCAATGCCACCAGAGCATCACACCGGGTCCTCATACATGTCTTAAGGTGTGGTGGGATGTCTGAAGAGTCAATGCGCGGCTCCGGAGTGTGGCCCCCCTCACGGACGGCGATTACACCGAAGTAACGTTCTGCGGTTTTGGTGTTGCGTGAATACTCCTAAACACTCGGAGCGTGATCAATTCATGAAATTTTTACACAGTGCAGACACATGTGATATAAGATTTGTGCTAATTTTTCATATTTTTTAAAGATGCAGAAGTATGCGCAAAAATCCCCCATTACGGATTGTTCTTCGCATGTCTACGAGTGTGGTCGGGGGCCTTCGGGGGGTAGCTATGTCACGGACCACAACAGTCGCATGATGAAGGTTAGTTTAGCCCCTTTCATTTCACTTTCATATATTGCACTTTCATTTCTTCTGACCTTCGTGTTTGCTTGGTCAACTAACATGCAGCTCGTTTTTGACTCCATTGCGGCCGGCACGGTTCCTGTAATGGAACCACCACCACCACCTGCTGGACCACAACCAGTGCTGCCTACATTTGAAGAATTTCTGGCACAGCACAGTTGCACTCCGTTTAGTACATCCCCAAACTATTCAACCACTACTTATCGTTTATTCAACACAATCATATATCCCCTTAACATCTCTTTTCAAACATCCAGGGAACTGGTGGATCATCCGTTTGTGGTGGTGCCAATGATGGCATCACTCCCGAGTCACGGAGCCCGGTCACTTCGATCCATCGAGGAGGTGGCGGTGGCGGTCTTGGCAGTAGCGGTGCCGGTAGCAGTGACGACCTGGGCTTTGGCGGTCTTGGCGGTGGTGGTGGATGTCCTGGCGCTTAAGCCTCTGGGTGGTGGTGGTGGTGGCGACTTCTATCTTTTATACTTCTCTATTATGTTGGTGTAGATGCTTATGTTGTGATGATTCGACTTATGTTGTGATGATAATACTTATGTTGTGATGATGTTCTCTATTATGTTGTGGTGATGATGATGCTGTTGTGTGATATATATGTGCTGTGTATGTGTATTTGAATTGAAATCAAACAGAAAAAAAAAAGACAGGAGCTATGCCGACGGAGTGACCGGGCTCCGTGACTCGGGAGTGGGCCGTGCTACCGATGGGCGCCACGTGTCCACTATGCCGACGGCCAGGCCATCGACATAGCTTTATATCTATGCCGACCGCTAGGCCGTCAGCAAAGAGGACACGTGTCGCCCACTGGTGCGTCCTGGCACAGAGGTATGCCGACGGCTAGGCCGTCGGCATACCCGTGCGCCGGGACGCACCAGCGGGCGCCATGTGGCACCTATATGCCTTCGGCATATAGGTGCCACGTGGCGGCCTTTGGTTGGGTAAAACCTGACGACGGCGCCGTCAGCCGCCGTCATACGTAAAATTTTGCCGACGGTGAATCTATGCCGACAGCATATGGATAGCTATGCGGACGGTTTCTCTATGCCGACGGCCGGGGCCAGGTACGCCGACGTACGTGTTGCCGACGGAGCTATGCCGACGGCCCCCGTCGGCATAGGACTATGCCGACGGCATATGGGCCTATGCCGACGGGGCACGGCCGTCGGCATAGGACTCCAGTCCGGTAGTGATGGCACCAGTTTGAGTTTCTCGAAGCCGCCGGGTGGACTGAGGCCGGAGGCATAGGTGATGGAGGCGATGAGGGTGTTCAGCACCATGAGCCACCCGCGGAGCTCGCGGACGGACTCCCTCGCCGTCACCGTACCCCGGGGCGTGGCGGCGGCCTTGAAGCTGGCAGCTGGTGTCGTAGGAATCCACAGCATCACGGGAGGATGCGGTTCCGGCGCCGGCTCCGAAGGTGGATCCTGCTGGAGCTGCTCCCGTGGATCAGATGACCTCCCGACGGCTGTGTACGTCGCCGGTGCAACTATTGGCATATCTACTTGCTGGTACGTAGCCATGTAGTATTGATTAACGGGATTGCTAAAACTCACTCGACTGAGATTTAACCAAGTCTCAGTCGACCTTGCAGCATTTTGTCCCATCGTTTGCAACATTTCTTCCTACTGGTTGCAGCATCCATCTTGCAGGTTGTACCATGTCGTCCCTCGTCGATTGTAGCACGTCATCTCACCGGTCGCAGCATCCTCCATTGATGGTTGTAGCATTTTAGTCAGAACGGTTGTAGCATATGTTGTCGTTGCTTGCAGTACCATCGCAACATTTTTCATTGTCGTTTGCAGCATCCAGCTGTGCCGATCGTAGCACTAAAACTACGCTGACGTCATTCGACTGAGACTTCGTTAAGTCTCGGTCGAGTTCTAGACACACCCATTGATTAATTAATTAATCTGCATGCACTAGATAACTAGTCGTCACGATGATTCTGGCCTGCAGGCGATATATGTGCTACGTGCTGGATACGAGTATTATATAGATGAATCGGCAAACAAGTGAGACCCACTGCAGGCCAGAAAGTTGTTTAGCCTTCGTTAATAGTCATCCCTCCTTAATTACCTAACTAGTAGCTACGGGAGAAATATCTGGTTAGAATATTCAACTGTGACTCGCACGTGCTGGTATCGTGAATCACACTACTCATGTGTTAGGTGCTACACACATGCATGCTTACCAAACCTATTGCATCAGGGGTTGATTTGTTTCCACAAAGACCTTTTTACAGCGTGTGTGTTTCCACAAAGACTTGATAAGCGGAAGGAACCTAACAACATTGATCCACATAATTAGAGAAATTTACAAGTGCGTGCTTCGGAGACGCAATGGGTAGAACCTATTAACGGACAAATTATATCGTGGTTGGTAGTTCGATCAAGACTCTATCAGAAAACTAGTGTAAAAGACTAGGAATCTTAATAATGCTATAAGAGGTGAACTCTTTAGAAAGGCGGTATAAGAAGGGGCTGCCCCCTAGCCTAGCGACAACACGGAAACCGTAGAGGAATAGGAGGTTGACCACAAACTATTTTTCTTACACTTTTGAATGATTGAAATTTTAAAATAACGAAGTAAATGGCCGTGAGAAATACAACCCTTAAATACAATAATATCACCGAGGTGAAGGTGACCCTCGTGCTTGGACATAGTCCAATTGCTGGCGTGTTTCCTCCATCTGCCCGGGTCCCAAAGGCCAGATATTTCCCGACTGGGTATCTTTACTGATGCAATTTTCTCTGTAGGAATGCGTCACCGTTGAGCACGGTCTCGATTTGCTAAAGAAGGGGCTCATTTGGCAGGAGTATATATTCCTAGGGCTTTGCTACACCTACGTACAGAACCCAGCTGAATTCAGGGGGGGGGTGGGGGGGGGGGGGGGGGTGGGTGGGTGGAGAGATTATGGAGGAAGGGGGGGGGGGGGGGTGTAACAATTTCGTAACACGTTCGTATGTGTAGGATTATTGATATTCCTAAGAATACTTCTCTTAATGATGTTGATTAGCAAGGAACCGTCAACAGAAAAATCAATCGAAACGCCACCTCGGCAAAGCAAGAAAAATGATATCTTGACTTGGCATCCAGAGAAACCAAATGTCTCTTTTTGTCAGTCAATATGCTTGAGACCGTACGTGTCTGGTAGTTTCGTTGGTGCTTCTAGCCTTCTAGTGTGCGCCCTGCAACGCAACCGTACGTGGTGGGATACTTAATTATGATCCTCCACAACCACAACAACATAATTAAGTATCCCACGAAATGAAGTCACGCATGATATAAGCCGTCATCGTTGTTGGCCTCAGGCTCGGTTTACACTTTTGCCGACATAATTAATTTCGTCGAGAACGACCTCAACAGCTCTAACCAAGACGGATTCACAAAAAAGAAAAAGAAAAAAAAAACTCTAGCTGAGACGCAAGACGCCCAGTGCACCACACTGCACAAAAATTAAAATCTAAAATTGAAATGTTTGTTGAAAAAAAACAATTTCATCACTGATCATGTTTTTTTTAGATTCATCACTGATCATGTTAATAGGCTAAATTAGTTTGTGGAACAACTTCAAATAACTACTATTCACAACATCCCCTAAAGAAACTACCACTAACAACATGGTCTTGCTTTTTTGTTTCTCGATTTGTTGTTTGAATTTGATTCTCACATTTTACAACATGTAAAAGAATATTATATGTACGTACTAAATTATTTTCAGATTTTGAGCCAAAAGAGTAATCCCTACACATAGCAGCCACTCCAAAGGTAGTAAATCATATTACCCCGTCGACATCCATGCAGGTTCTTCAGATACCAACACCACTTATTCTTAGCAACAAATATTATTCTTAGCAACAAATAAATTTAAATTTAAATTTCATTCAGAAATCTCAATCGGAAATTATCTGGTGGTTTTCAGTTACCACGGTAACCCTAAATCATTGGTTACAGCTACACCCGTTGACTACAGCAACCTGGACTACGGGATTTCATGGAAGGTAATACATGTCAGATATGTCATGGAGAGGAGGCAGAAATTGTTGTTTGTAAAGGGTTAGACATGAAGTGGCCGAAGAAGATGAAGACAATTCTGAATCTAGAGATGAGATTATACGAGACGTGGGGGACAATTTGGATAAAATGTTCCACCACGGCAACCTAGCAGAGAAAAAAGTGGAAGACTTCAAGGATGGAAGATAGGCAGGGCTGGTCCTGACATTTTGCGGTTCCCGAGGAGAAAATAGAGCCTAAGGGTATCCCAACGCCGGCCCCCAAAACGGACACTGTATTTGTCCGCGGACACTGATGCGGGAGCCGGCCATCCAACCCTGTCCACTAAACGTCCGTCTCTATTTATTTTTCTAAGTCCGGAGCACTCAAAATAATAGCATATCAAACCTTCGATGAGTAAAAATATTCAAATGCGACGGTAGTTCTAATTAAAATATTACAATCCAACTAAAATTTTGAAATAAAATAGTTCAAACTTGAATTCAACTCGCACATATGTTTCAGTTGTCCCCTTTAACCGCCCACAGATGCTCAATAAGATCTTCCTTGAGCTGCTCATGAGTTGCTCGATGACGAATTTGTTGCATTTGGACAAACTCATCAAATGTGGCCGGATTCTTATGTGAGAGTTGGATAGGATCACCCATGATCTCAAATTCCAGACGTCCGGCAGCATCTTCACCCTCATCCTTCATGATTATGTTGTGCACGATCACACAACATGTCATCACCTCCCACAAGGTCTCCGGATCCCATTGTTTTGTAGGTCCACGAACAACTGCAAAATGGGCTTGGAGCACTCCAAATGCCCTCTCCACATCCTTTCTAGCTCCTTCTTGTCTTTGGGCAAAGTGAGCTTTTTTCTGACCAACTGGCTCAGAGATGGTCTTGACGAAGGTCGCCCACGGAGGATAGATAATGTCAACTAGATAGTAGCCCATGTTGTACTCATGCCCATTGACAGTGTAGTTGCACGGAGGAGCTTGTCCTTCAGTCAACCTAGCAAACAATGGAGACCGCTGCAGCACATTGATGTCATTGTGAGACCCGGGCATGCCAAAGAAAGCGTGCCCAATCTGGAGGTCCTGTGATGCAACTGCTTCAAGAATGATGGTGGACTTCTTAACATGGCCCTGATATTGCCCTTGTAGAGCTTTTGGGTAGTTCTTCCATCTCTAGTGCATGCAATCAAGAGATCCGAGCATACCTGGCCATCCTCTTGCTTCCGAGAGTGCCATGAGCCTTTCGGTGTCTGCAACAGTTGGTTCTCTCAGGTACTAAGGTCCAAACACCTCGACCACCGCAGTAGCAAATCTGACCATGGCGTCTTCGCATGTGCTCTCAGACATCTGGAGGTACTCGTCCCACGAATCTGCGGCCATGCCATATGCAAGCATCCGCAATGCAGCCGTGCACTTCTAGTAACCAGAGAATCCAATTCTTCCTACGGCATCCTTCTTCAAGATGAAGTAGTCATCGTAGCTCCGGACGCCATTGTAGAGGCGATCGAACACATTTTTGCGCATCCGAAAGCGCCGGCGAAAGTTGTCCGCGAATAGGGCATCGGGGGCAAAGTAGTCGTCCATCAGCATCAAATGCCCCCGTGCCCAGTTCCGGTTCAGCACTCGATGACCCTTGATCGATCCCTTGAAGTTGAGAACATGCTCTTCCGCACGCTCCGCGTCGGCAAAGACCGCCTGCATCATCGCTGTTTCATCCGCATAATCCTCCTCGTCGGACGAGTCGGAGGAGGACTCAACGTAGTGCTCGTAGATGTATTCCATGTCCGAATCCATTGCTTCAAAGAAGGAAGGAAAATTGTCAAAATTTTAGCACGGGCATTTCACCGAACACTTGCCGGGCGTGGTCACCCCCACGGACGGCATCCGCCGGGGCGGATGGTACCTGCGCGGCGGACGGTCAAGAAGTGTGGAACGGCGGCGTAGGCAAAGCGGTGTGTCGACCGGTTGGAGTGGCGGAGTTCGCGCAGGTCCGGCAAGGGCTTGGCGGGCGGCCAGGTGGTACAACGTCGGCGTCGGCGAGGGAGGAAGCGGATGTAGAGAAAGGGGGAAAGGATGGAGACACGGGGTTCGGGTGTGGTTTTGGGTGGGCCTGGGGTGTTGGAGTCCTATGTGGTGGAGGTCCGGACTCCCGCAAAGCCCCCCCTAGTTTGCTTCCGGTTTGCGGGAAAACGGACAGCCGGACTGGTCCGCGGACAGATGCGGGACGGCGTTGGATGGTAAAGTGCGTCCGGACCGCTTGGTCTGGACGGTTGCGGGTGGTTTGAGGGTCCGCTTTGAAGATGCCCTAAGGCCCATTCATATTACATTCTCTAAAAAAGTGTTTGTAAAATATTACCAATAAACATCTAAAGTCTATCGAAAAGCACTGGCGGAGCTTCAGCTGGGCCAAGGTGGGCTGCCGCCATGCCCCTCCCCCAGCCCATGACTTTTTTCCTGAGAAACCCCTTGGTAAATGGCTATAGTATCCATTGATTTCAGCTCACAGCGCATTTTTCTTGTCAAATGATTTAGACATATGTGACATCATTAATTGCATGCACAATATGCACAATATGATTGACTTCCTTGCTGGCTATTTCAAGTTTCCAGTGCAAACACGTAATGAATTTTGCGTCTAATTCAAAATCTTGTTTGTTATAGTCAGGACCCACATGTAACCGGTGGTGTAAATTATTTAATCTATATACACAAATGTGGGGAGTTGCTTTTCTATACTTCTATTTTAATAATTTATAATACTATAAACATTAATAATATATTGTGGTGTTTGCTCTTTCTTGTCGTTCATTGATGCACTCTTCTGAAAAACGTGCAATTTTGGGGGAGGATAACACTAGCTGGTGATAGCTCAGCAAGAAAACTTGTGCCTATTGAGTACTAGTATTTATTTATTTTTGTTTACGAAAAGTACTACTATTTTATAGCTCAGCAAGAAAACTTGTGCCTCCGTCCAGGTACATAGGGCGTCTAAGGAGCTGCATCGCAATCTAGGCGCGTGGAGATTGGGCGGATGATATTAAACAAAAAATCAATGGCAATAATGACTCTTGTTGGGCCAGCCAGAAAAATTGGGAAGAGCCAACCAGTACGTTAGTTTCCCCTGTCATTAATTCCTAAAGAGCAGCATGCAAATCCTATTTAATGCGCTAACCAATGGAAAGAGAATACCAAATTTTTTCAGGTCATGGCTTGAGCGATATCGAAGAAACAACATTGCCACCCTTACTACCGCTGACGGTGATATTGTGGAAGATCATATTGGAAAAGAATCAGTAATTTTTCACTCTTTCAAAGAGGGGTTGGGTACCTCTTCAGCCCATGAGATGCGTTTTAATTTACAATCTATCATTCGAAAAGTGGAGGACCTGGATCAGCTTATAGTACCCTTCACACATGCTGAAATTGACGATGTAATTAAAAATATGCCGGCTGATCATGCACCTGGTCCGGATGGTTTCTACCGCGCTTTTCTCAAGCATTGCTGGCCTGTGGTGAAACAAGACTTCTACAACCTTTGCGGACAATTCTATGATGGGAAATTGAACTTGATAAGTATAAATGATGGTTTTATCACTCTACTATCGACCTATCACGCTGCTGAACTGTTGTCTGAAGGTAATCATAAAAATTCTTGCCAACCGATTGCAAAGGATTATTCTCCAAATTATCCATCGTAACCAATATGGATTTCTCCGTGGTCGTTCGATCCAAGATTGTCTTGCATGGGCATTCGAGTATATTTTTCAATGCCAAACTGGATTTTAACAAGGCCTTCGACACTATAGAACATGAGGCCATGATAGAGATTATGAAACATATGGGCTTCAACGAGAAGTGGTTGGGATGGATTCAATGCATTTTCGCATCCGCAAAATCTTCTGTGTAACTCAGTGGTGTTCTGGGTCGTCAGTTCCACTGCCAGCGAGGTGTTCGTCAAGGTGATCCGCTTTCTCCGCTGATTTTTGTGTTGGCAGCCGACCTATTACAAGCCACAATCAACGATGCCTTCAAACACAACAAAATACAGCTACCTTTCCCTTGCCAAAGCCAAGACGAATATCCCGTTATTCAGTATGCCGACGACATGATTTTGGTTATGCCAGCATGCCCCCCTACAAGCAACACTGATAAAGGAGATTCTTTCAGACTATGCATCATCCATTGGGATAAGCATAAATTTTGGTAAATCTACACTTATTCCCATCAACACGGATGATTCCCTAAGTGTCAATATTGCCCACATCTTTGGATGTATCACTGGTACTATGCTGTTCACTTACCTTGGCCTTCCGCTAGGCCTGACGCGGACTACTGTTCAAGATCTTATGCCTCTTCTTTGCCGGGTGGAACACCGCCTTTCCTCCACCTTATCCATGATTTCATATGGAGGAAAGGTGTCCCTGCTCAACTCGGTAATCACCTCATTGACAATTTACGCCCTATGCACTATTAAGTTTCCTCCGCAATTTTTGGAACTTCTTGATAAGATTAGAAAGAGATGTCTATGGACAAAAAAGACCGAGCAAGGAGACAAATGTAACTCGTTGGCTGCCTGTGACATGGTTTGTCGTCCCAAACATCACGGTGGTTTGGGAGTTATCAATCTATGGGTGCAAAGTGAGGCTCTCCTTATGAAGTACTTACACAAGTTTTACAACAGAATGGACTTGCCTTGGGTGGATCTACTTTGGTCTACGTACAACACCTCCAAGATACCACATGCCTATGATTTATGTGGGTCCTTTTGGTGGCCCGATATTATGAAACTTTGCCCAAACTTTCGAGGAATTTCTAGGGTGGATATTCAGTGTGGTTCCACAACTCATTTCTGGAAAGACCTTTGTCTTGACGACATCATTTCAGAGACCCATCCACATGTTTTTTCATATACATCTCAAGAGGATATTTTGGTAAAACAATTCTTGGGCATTACGTCACTAGAAGAGGCATTTCATCTACCCCTATGCATACAAGCCCACTCGGAGGTACGTGATCTTCAAGCGAACACGGTCCATATCAATCCCGACGCCTCTGAACATGATAAATGGAGCTACATTTGGGGTGCGACGGAGTTTAAATCCAAGCAATATTATACCTTCTACTTCCGAAACGTGCAAGCACACAAGGCATACACTTGGATTTGAAAATCAAAATGTGTGATGAAAATCAAAGTCGTTGGCTGGCTACTTCTTTCTGATAGGCTTAACACGCGTAACATGCTCAAGAGACGTCACTATAACATTGTGGATGATGTTAAATGTTTGCTCTGTGAGGTACTCATTGAAGAGACGATTGACCATATGATCTTCACTTGACAATTCAGTCAAACCTGCTGGGCTCGGCTGGGCATTTCTTGGCACCCCTCTGGCACCAGGTTTCATAAAATCACCTAGGCAAGAGCTGCTTGGGGGCGACCCATGTTCATGGACATTTTCATGGTTGCTGCCTGGAGTCTTTGGAAAGAAAGAAACAACAATCACTTTAGAGGGGTTCGGCCAAGTATCAACTCCTGGGCTGCAAGTTTTAAAGAAGATCTCATCCTACTTGCCCATAGGATTAAGGCCCTGTTTGTTTGGGTTTCGGCTGAACGAGAAGCGGCTGGAGCTGGTAGAAGCTGAGAAGTGGGCTGGAGCTGGTAGAAGCTGAGAAGACCAAAAAGCCTGTTTGGTAACTTTTTTAGGACGGCTGGTGAGGTTGTAGCTGGTGGTGAAAGTCTATAATGCCCCTGGATGCTGAAGATGTTATTTAAACCCTGATTTATCAGGCCATGCTGTATATTAGCTAAAAAACATGCTTAGTACCTATTTTCGCCCAAAACTTAACATATGCAGATATGCACACATTCACTTTAATACCACATGATAGATTAGTAATAACAAGGACCACAAACTATAAGCAGTTTCCCATATTACAATTAAGTTAGGACCAAAATACAAGCCAAGTCTTTGCGCACACTAGTCATCATCTTCGTCATCCTCCTCTCCGTCGTCTTGTCCCATCAAAGCGTCTGCAATATCTTCACGAATGCCATTCATGTTGGCATGCTCAATTCCCACATGAAGGCCATGAAGTGGTGTAGATTGCTCAGATTGAATGTTACCCGGCATACAGTTCTCATCTTGATCACACAAGTAAAACTCCTTGTCATGGGGATTACTCTCTCTTATCCAATTATGGAGCGCATTACATGCAACTATTATCCGGGTTTGCTTCACAATTGGGTAACTTGTGACATGTTGTAAAAGACGCCATTTCATCTTGAACACACCAAAGGAGCGCTCAATGACATTCCAAAGTGAAGAATGAGCATGGTTAAAGATTTCCTTTTACCCACTTGGTTTACAGCTTTGTCGAAACTCCGACAGATGGTACTTTGTTCCCATGTATGGAGCTATATATCCGGTCTCATTGGGATAACCCGAATCAACAAGATAGTATTTTCCTAAAAAGTACAATTGTTAGTGGAAAGCAATGGAAAGAAGATAATATTATTTAGGGAACAATAATGCACAAGCTAAGCTGCATGTGGATGTGGAAATCGATCAGCTTACTTTGTCAATGTATCTTTGAAAATCCTCGTGTCATGTGCGGATCCGGGCCATCCCGCGACTATTGATGTGAATCTCATGTCAAAGTCACACACTGCCATCACGTTTTGTGTCGGATATCCATACCGACCAATATGGTTAGCAATGTCAATTGCCGGCACATCAACACATATGTGTGTCCCATCAATTGCACCAATGCAATTTTTAAAATGAGGCCAGAATTTAGAGTCTTGAAGCCTTTCATGCATAGTTGAGAACTGTGGATCTCTTGGTTTGATATTATCCACGGCTAAACATACGAAACAATGCAACACCTCTTCAAACTACGATGGATTGTTTCAGTGGACCTCTTGAAGCGATTCTCATCTTGACTCAATGATTGAGGGCCTCCAACCATCCACAAGAACATACCAAGAGCTTCAATAGAACCCATTTCACGTGTGGACTTCAAGTTGCAGACGTCAACAAGATTTTTATGCATTGCATGAAAACAATCCGGGTACATTCTGAACATCTTGTAACAACACTTGTCATCACTCAGGTTTTCATCAACCCATTGTTATCCTGTGCATAATGGTATCCTCTTCTTCTTCTTCTTCTTCTTCTTCTTCTTCTTCTTCTTCTTCTTCTTCTTCTTCTTCTTCTTCTTCTTCTTTTTCTTCAAATACTTCTCAGAGTGGTTCATGACATAATACCCAACCAATAGCATCAGCTCATCTTCATTTGTTTCATCATCATTTGCACTCTCACATGTTTCATCATCACTTGCACTAGTGCTCATCTAAAAAAAATAGCAACATATGATCAGTACTTGACAACAGCAACACGTGACAACATATATGAACAACACATGACAATACTTCATCCAAGTTTCAATGTTACACAATTGTTCGATGCTAAAGGGAAAAGACAACCAAAGATAAATGTTCGATGCTAAAGGGAAATGACGCCCAGTTGTGCGGATACATGGTACGAAGATAGTCGTTCTAGTTCCTCTTCCTGTCTTGATACATCCTTGTTAGCTATATGAAACGACCCTCGCGTGTCTTCATAGTATTGAAGAAGACACGATTTTCAGATTTACCGAACAATTTAGTTGCCATGTAGTGCTCTTCAGTTCTTCTTTTGCACCACACTCGACGACTTTGACCATGATGGCTTCAATTTCAGATTGCACGTCGACAGCAGCAGATGCAACCGATGACTTCTCACTAGTGTAATGATCAACCATGCACTTGAAGTCTTTTTGCATAGTAGACTTCTTTATCTTTGGGCTAGGGTCACCACCGTTGGTCGGACGCTTTCCGGCCCCACGCACCTTGATCATTGGGGTAACAAGTGCCTCCTCAACTTCCTCATCTTCCTCTACTTCCTCTCCTTCTGCATCAACCCCCGGCATAAAAGAACTTGTACCATCAACATGCGCATTAACAAACATCTTCTCAAGTTCCTTCACATATATGGCGGAGGTCCCTCACGAAAACTAGCACACGCTTTGTTTCCCTACACAAAAGAACATTTGAAGTTAGTACAAAGTTGTAGTGCCAAAAAATAAATAGAACACACATAGATAGAAATTCTACCTCTATGGTTTCTTTCCACCACTCATCATCAGCTGTAACAGTTTTCTTATTATCATCCCAACCAAGTCCAGTTGCTCTACCTTTGAAATGCTTCCATGCTAGGTACAAAGTTTTCATCTCATCCCATCTATTTTTGAATTGTTTTCTGATGTAGGGTCTTCCAGTTTATTCATAGAACCCCGCCCGCGCATTCTTGTACCCAGTGTCCTTAGGTACCAGGAAGAGAAAAATAATGACCGCTTCAACACTCACTAGCATTTCCTATTCAATGTTGTGATTGACATATTGGATCTTCGGGAGGCCAGTATGTCGGGGCGACAATTCACTTGGGCTAATAACCGTTCTGTGCCGACATACGAGAAGCTCGATAGGGTACTCATGGATACCGAATGGGAGCTAAAATCTCCTCTGGTAACTGTGCAGGCCGTAGAGCATATCGAGGCACTATCGGATCATGCGCCCATCATTCTTGATTCTAACTCTACGAGCCCATCTGCCCGTCGCCCTTTCAAGTTTGAATTGGGATGGTTGAATGGGGAAGGCTTTGTAGACATAATCAAGAATGTTTGGGAGAGGCCCGCCGTTGGTCGTATACCTATTCAGAGATGGAACTTTAAAGTAAGGGCCACAAGGCAATACCTCTCTGGATGGGTGAAACACACCAACGGGATGTATAAAAAATAAAAATTGCGCCTCTCAACCATTATTGATGACCTCGACAAAATCGCAGAGATTCGCATCTTGTCTCAACAGGAGATTGAATTGAAAAATCGATCCAATGAGAAGGTTGCCCGTCTTTTGCGGGAAGAGGAAATCAAATTTTACCAAAGATCCAAAGCTAACTTCATCTTGAATGGAGACAGTAATACAAGATACTTCCAATTGGTCGCCAATGGTCAGCATAGGAAGAAATGTATTTTTAGTCTCCAGCAAGATGAGGGGCGGATCGAAGGTCAGACGGAGCTCAAAAGTTCTATCACCAATTACTACAAATCTCTATTCGGGGCGCCGGATGAAGGGAATTTCACCCTTGAAGAGACCTAAACAGATGATATTCCACAAGTCACAGCAGAAGAGAACCATATCCTCACGGCACCTTTCTCAGAAGAGGAGGTGAGAGCTGCGGTGTTCCAAATGGAACATAACAAAGCTCCAGGACCTGATGGCTTCCTCGCAGAATTCTATCAGAATTTCTGGGATGTCATCAAGACTGACCTTTTGGAGTTATTCAATTGTCTTCATGCCGACCGACTTGACCTATTCAGGCTTAATTTTGGCGAGATCGTTTTGTTGCCGAAGATTAAGGAGGCTGAGCAGATCCAGTAATATAGACCCATATGTCTTCTTAATGTCAGCTTCAAGATTTTCACCAAAGTGGCTACTAATAGGCTCAACACGATTGCTGACCATGTCATCCGGCCATCTCAAACGGCTTTCATGCAAGGAAGAAATATACTCGACGGAGTAGTAATCCTGCAAGAGACTGTTCACAAGATGCACCGAAAAAACACGAGTGGAGTAGTTTCCAAGATTGACTTTGAAAAGGCCTATGACAAGGTTAAATGGTCGTTCCTTCAAGAGGCCCTCAGAATGAAAGGATTCTCTGATAAATGGAGCCAGTTGATCCAAAATTTTGTAACTGGAGGTAGTGTGGCTATCAAAGTCAATGATGACGTAGGGCATTACTTTTAGACAAAAAAAGGACTACGGCAGGGTGACCCCATGTTCCCAATGTTATTTAACATTGTTGCTGACATGCTGGCTATTCTGATTGATCGCGCCATGCAGGACAGTCAGATTGCAGGAGTAGTGCCACACCTTGTGGATAGTGGCCTCTCTATTTTGCAATATGCCGATGATACAATTCTTTTTATGGAACATGACCTGGATAAAGCTCGAAACCTGAAACTATTGCTTTCAGCGTTTGAGCAAATGTCGGGCCTTAAAATTAACTTCCATAAAAGCGAATTGTTCTGCTTTGGAGAAGCCGGAGAGGCGGCGGCCGATTATGCTGACATGTTTGGATGTGCGGAAGGCCAATTCCCGATTAAATATTTGGGAATACTGATTCATTACCGGCGTCTTACTAATGCGGAGTGGAAACATGTAGAGGAGCGCTTAGAGAAACGGTTGAGCAGTTGGAAAGGCAAGTTGCTCTCTGTTGGAGGACGACTGGTCTTGATCAATTCTGTCCTCACAAATATGGTTCTCTATATGCTCTCTTTTTTCCAACTCCCAAAAGGGGTCTTGCAAAGGCTCGATTATTTCAGATCCAGATTCTTTTGGCAAGGAGATAGTGAAAAGAAAAAATACAGGCTGGCCAAATGGAGCGTGGTTTGTAGGCCGAAAGACCAAGGTGGCCATGGCATTCATGACCTGCAGGTCAAGAATGATGCCTTACTTAGTAAATGGTTGTTCAAATTACTTACCGAGGATGACGTTTGGCAAACCCTGCCGCGCAATAAGTATCTAGGCCAAAAGGCTGTGTCTCAGGCCTATTGGAAACCTGGCGATTCGCACTTTTGGGCTGGCCTAATGGCGGCAAAGAAACATCTTTTTCGCTTTGGGTCCTTCGTGATAAAGGACAGGTCAGAGATTCGTTTCTGGGAGGACAACTGGCTAGGCATTGCCAGTCTCCGAGAACAATATCCGGCATTGTACCGTATTGTTTGCGGTAAGAATGATACTCTTGCGCAGGAGCTCAGTTCATCCTCGCCGAATATTTCGTTCATGCGGGATTTGATTGGCCCCTGTCTTATGTCATTGCAAAATCTTTTTTCCCGATTGGATTCGATTAACCTGACACAAGGTCGGGATGTGTTTCGCTGGAACCTCACTACATCTGGGTCCTTCACAGTCGACTCTATGTACCGTGCGGTCACGGATTCCGAGGTCCCAGTGGATAATAACAAAAAAAATTGGAAATCGAAGATTCCACTAAAAGTTAAATTTTTCATGTGGTATCTTCGGAGGGGAGTTGTGCTAACCAAAAACATCCTCGCACGTCGCAACTGGTCAAGAAGCAAGAAGTGTAGTTTTTGTACTCATGACGAGACAATTAAACACCTCTTTTTCCAATGCAAGCTTGCGCGTTCTACATGACCAGTCATCCAAATAGCGTATAATTTGTATTCGCCCACAAGTGTTGCCAATATTTTTGGTCATTGGTTGGACGGTATTCCAAATAGGTTCATAACACTAATAAGGGTGGGAGCGTATGTCTTATTATGGTCGTTTTGGCTATGTAGAAATGATTTGGTTTTTAATGGCAAAATTCTTCTCCTTTGCAGGTTATTTTCCGCTGTACACACTCGCTTCGTATCGTGGTCTACGCTACACCAAACGGAGTACCAACCGCTCTTCAAGGCGGTGTGTATGCGGTTGGAGCGGGTGGCCAGGGAGGTTTTTACCCAACATGGGTGGCAGCATAATCTTCGGATTGGTCCACCACTTCCTTTGACGTAGGCATATTGTCGGTCCTATAAGACTCTACTGTTGCCGATATGTCGGTTTTTTATTCTATTTTGTCAGACTCTTGGTGTTTGGCTGTGTGCATCTTAGTTATGCAGAGGTCGGGTGTTACTCATCATGCTTTGTATCCGCTTGATGCTACATTTTGAGATAATAAAAGCGCCCTTTATTGAAAAAATTAGACGCCCTATGCACCTGGATGGGGGGGGTTACTATTTATTTATTTTTGTTTACAAAAAGTACTACTATTTTTTTATGGGAGAAACTTCCAATCTATTCCTAATCAATCATGATAGTACAAAGAACACCAAAGGTAACAAAAATTATTCCTAATCAATCTATTCCTATTTTTTTATGGGAGAAACTTCCAATCTACTCCTAATCAATCGGGCCGCCACGCCATCGGTATTTTACATACCGATGGCGTGGCACTGTTCACTCACGCCACCACTATTTGAAATAGCAATGGCGTGGACATTTATACACTTCACTACTATTCACTAGTAGTGGTCACGTGAGCAAAACCCACCAACGCCACCACTATGTATTTATGGATTTAAAAAAAATCAGTTATACAATTCATCCATGCATCCAAATATTTATACATTCATCCATATATTCATATCAGTTATACAATTCATACATTCATCCATATATATCAGTTCTACAATGTGGTCATCATCGTCGTTGTCGTTGTCGCAGCTTTGTGTGGTTGTCATGGTCGTCGCCGCCGTTGCAACACCGTGTCGATGTGGCCGTAGTCGTCGCCGCCACAACCCCATGTTGATGTCATCGTCATCGTCGTAGCCGTCGCAGCCCTGTGTCGATATCGTTGTCGCCGAAGCAACATACTTCCAGGTTTTCATTGCCAAGCATGAGAAATCAGCTAGTGAAAAGTGTATAAAGCAATAAAACACAAACTGTGATCATCTAAATTTCCTATAGATAGTAAATCTGACGTGTGTATGAGTACATCAAAGACATGGACTAGAAGAGAATAATAACTGTTAGGATTTATTTCCAGTTCTCGAAGGAGATTTGTACAACAAGCCAATTTGACCACAGGACATCCATTGTAAGGCTAACATACATATGCAATACTACGCCCGTCCAAATTAGCAGAAAGAGTAAGACATAGATTGATATAACAGTAAGGCAAAATGGCAGATGATGGATGAATACTAATGATATTCATCTTAAAACCATGGGCCAGATGAGGAATAATCTTATGCAGCATTACGGTAATCAACACTAATGGTGACAGTCTAATCAACAATTGTAGATGAACCATCACGGGACAGCATTTGCATTCGTCCTCAGCAAAATCATGAAGCTACCGGCATATGAACAAAATCATGAACATGGGTACAGCGATCTACACGGATCTGCGGAAATTTCAATGTTGGTGTGACTAGCCAGCTACTCACACTCAGTGGTCACTTTTACTTTGCCAGATTATGCATGCCACATTCCACTTTTAAATACTTAATGCATCCTGTTGGGGGCTCTCTGTTTTTTTTCCACTCTTGACGATAGAACATGTATCTTGATATTCACTTTATAAGAAGATAGGTAAGAGTTCGGACCCAGCGACACCTTGGCAGCAGAAACTTGCCAAGTAAGAGATAAATATCTTGGCAGCAGCAAAATTCAAAATAACATATATGCGCATACAATACCAGCTCCAACATCATTAAATAACATATATGCTGCTGAACACATTTGCATGCATCAGAACAGCAAAAGACAGAGCAAATGTTTGATCAATGGAGAACTAGTTCATGGTCAAGTGATTTGTTTTCACGAAATAAATTTTACATAATAGAAGAGATCATACTAACCTAGAAATACTTTCAATTATCACATACAAGTGCATATTTTAAACAACAGCAAAAAGTACAGGAAATGCCACATAATAGATTAATATGTGAGTTTGAGAGACCAAAATTGTATCATCCAAACGTTGTGTATTGCTGCTATCAGACCCACAAGTAATGGACCAAACTAACTCCTTTTAAATATACTTCAGTTTGATAATGAAATCGTCCAGAACTTTATCATGTGCATGATTTACCTTTGCTTGAAGCAAGCAGGTAGAATTTTTGCATAATAAAACGTAAGGACGACAACAAGTAACATATAAGTGATATTTCTCTATCTTGTTTATCCATTCATGAACACACGAATCTAATTAATAACATCTCTAGAAACATAGTGGTACTACCATATAGAAAACACATGGAATGTTGAAATATGCGGACAACATTTTTTCATTCTGTCCAAAGGACCACAAAATAGAAGCTACCTAATTCAATAGCTCGCTGTCCTCGAAGTCCTAGGGTTCTAGTTGGCTAGTTACCTAATTCAAAATCCCTCGATTGACTGCTCCCTGACCTCCCCGTCCAAGAACCTCGAACCCCACCTGATATTTTTCTTAATTTAGGTAATACCTCCAAGACGCTTTATTTCTGAATTTTGGCACTCATATATATATTACATGATGTTCGTTTTCTGAATTTTCGTGCACATATGGTATGTTGTTCATTTTCTTAATTTTGGTTCACATATGACATGACGTTTGTTTTCTGAATTTTGGTACACATAAATTGGGTTCAGATAGATTGATAATCAGTCAATCTGGAGGTTACCAATCTGCTGAAACTAAACCTAAACAAATTATGGCAGATAGAGTATACACACCGGAAAATCGGATCGGGCCACTACGTCTCCTAGCTCGGGACAGACGGAGGATGGGGAGGTGGGTGCTCACCGGCGGAGGAAACTCCGGCGGCGCTGGAGGGCTTCGAGGACGGCGGAGACGCGGGAACAACCGGATCTGGTGGAGGCGGCGAAGCAGCTGCAGGGGCGCCGCCGGCGGAGACCTGCGAGATGGCGGCGTTAGCTGAGAAAAGGGAGAGAAGAAAGAACAGAGGAAAAGGGATAGGAGAGGGGTAGCACCGAGGAACAGCGACAGCTCTCTGCCGCAGCGGTGGTGCGAGGTGAGCGTGGCGCTGGGGCGGCTCTACCTCCCACACGGCGGCGGCGGTGCTGGCTGGATCGGGAGGATAAGATTTTTTTCTTTTTTTTTTGAAAAACGGATCGGGAGATAAGAGAGCCCACTTAGCCCCTGCGGAGCGGGCCAGTTCCTAGGCGACTTCGGCCCAGTTAGTACGTAGTCCAGCCACGCCACATTTTTTTAGTCTGTCTTAGTGACGTGGGCTGGATTGGCCACGCCGCCAGTAATTAAGTTACTGGTGGCGTATGCATACAGTACACGCCACCAGTAATTGGTTCATTTTTTTCTTTTTAAACAAACTGGTCCGTTTATTTATGACGTGGTAAAAAGTCAAACGCCACTGGTATTACAAATATTGGTGGCGTGGCAAAACAGTCACACGCCACCACTAACATGCGCTAGGCCAGACTATTGGATCCCAAATACTAGTGGCGTGGATTTTAGGAGGCACGCCACCGGTAACCTATTACTGGTTGCGTACCAAATATGCCAACGCCACCACTATTTAAAAAAAATAGTGGTGGCATGGATTGAAAATGGGGAGCCACCAATTAAAGTTGTGGCTAGCCATTTCTCTACTAGTTCATTGCCGAGTGCCGCACTCGGTAAAAATGCCGAGTGTTGCACTCGGCAAAGCCTCTGTCAGGGGCTAATTTAAATTTATTTTTTGTTAGCCTCCAAGCGTAGAGTTTTGTAGAACTGCAGCAAATTTCCCTCGAGTGGATGACCTAAGGTTTATCAATCCGTGAGAGGTGTAGGATGAAGATGGTCTCTCTCAAACAACCCTGCAATCAAATACAAAGAGTCTCTTGTGTCCCCAACACACCAAATACAGTTGTCAATTGTATAGGTGCACTAGTTCGGCGAAGAGATGGTGATACAAGTGTAATATGGATGGTAGAAATAGGTTTTTATAATCTGAATAATTAAAAACAGCAAGGTAGCAAGTAGCAAACAGCGAGCAAAATGGTATATCAATGCTTAGAAACAAGGCCTAGGGTTCATACTTTCACTAGTGCAATCTCTCAACATCATTAACATAATTGAATCACAAAACAATCCCTCAAAGTGCGGCAAAGAATCACTCCAAAATCTCTATTCCTATCGGAGAAAGTAGGATGAAATCGTGTAGGTAGTAAACCACCTCAAAGTTGTGGTTCCAATCAATCTTATGAACCACCCCAAAGTGTCACGAATAGTTCTAGAGATCGTACTACGACAACACCATATGAGACGCATCAATCAACTCTAGTGTCACCTAGATACCCCAATGTCACCACGAGTATCCGCGAGTGAGACATGCATCAAGTGATCTCAAATCAAAGATATTCAATCCAACATAAAGAAACCTCAAAGAGCAAGACTCAATTCACCACAAAAGAGATAGAGGGGAAGAACATCATGTGATCCAACTGTATTGATAAAGCTCATGATACATCAAGATCGTGCCAAATCAAGAACATGAGAGAGAGAGATCAAACACATAGCTACTGGTACAAACCCTCAGCCCCGAGGATGAACTACTCACGCATCACCATGGAGGCAGCAAGGATGATGAAGATGGCCTCCCCAATGATTCCCCACTCCGGCAGGGCACCGGAAAAGGGCTCCAGATGAGATCGCTTCAGAGCAGAGGCTTGAGGTGGCGATAAAAAAAATTTGGGTTTCGCTCCGACGGTTTCTGAATATTGGGGTATTTATGGAGGTGGAATTAGGTCAAACGGAGGGCCAGGGGGGCCATAAGCCTGCATGGCGCCCCCCCTAGGGGCGCGCCACCCGGGCTTGTCGCTCCCTCGTGCGTCGTCTGGTCTTCTCCCGAAGCTTCTAGTGCTCCATATATTCCAGAAAAATTCCTCGTAACTTTTCATCGTGTTTGGACTTCGGTAGGTATGGTTTTTCTGTGAAACCAAAAACATGCAGAAAACAGGAACTGACACTGGGCACTAAATTAATAGGTTAGTCCATAAAAATAATATAAAATGACATGTAAAGCATATAAAAGTGATAATATAATAGCATTTAACAATAAAAAATTATAGATACGTTTGAGACGTATCAGCATCCCCAAGCTTAATTCCTACTCATCCTCGAGTAGGTAAATGATAACAAAAGAATTTTTTATGTTGAATGCTACCTAACAGGTTCTTGATCTATTGATGTAAATCTTGGTATGAATATATCTAACATATCTAATGAAATCTAGGAAGGATCAACATGCATACAGGTAGAGGCGGTTGCAGTCGATCCTGGCGCAGCTGCGGTGCCTCAGCTCCTCCACCTCCGACCCGCACACATAGCACCGCCCCAGCCACCACGACGACGACAGCTCCCCGTTGTCGGCACCACCTTCTTCTGCCTCCGCAACTTGGCTGGTGGCAGGAAGAGCCGGTTGTCGAACACAAACAAGTTGCCAGCCCACTCCGCGCTCCCTTCGCTCTTCAAGTAGTTGGACACGCCCCCCTTCAGAGTGTACAGGTTCCCGAAACCCTTCTCCCTGTCAAGGACACGCACACAAGATTAAGGTATACATAGCCACCCATCCCATAGCATATATATAAACTAAGTTCCCTGCAAAACATTTTCATGCCCACTTCAGAGCAACAGATCAACAAGCTAAAGGATGCAATCATGTACAAAATTAACATGGACTTACAGTAGGTGGAAAATAGAGCACAATTTATAAAAGGTTCAAGTTCATAGGAGTCAAGGTTAAACAAACATGATTTTTGCAAAATGCTAAGTTCTGTTGCACATCCAGGGACTTAGCAAATTTATAAGTGTCAACAGATTAATATTACCAGACCTACTTTGACAGAACAAACAGTGGCCTAAACAATTTTATTAATTTTAGCATGTTACATATCCTGATGGATGATGCAAAACTGATCAAATACCATATAGGGCATGCATCCATACGAGCAACAGATCATTTCCTATGAATTTTACAACACGCTACAGAGCACATACAAAAATCATCAAACCCTAAGCCCCATCCCCATTGAATGCTTCATCTTTGGAAACCCATCTCCCAGGAGAAGGATTTGGCCATGGACGCTAGAACAAGGGGGGAGGAGGAAGGAGGGCCGGTGCCCCGGCGCCGCCGGCCGGCTAACCGGCCCAGGGCCTCCGGGAAGAGTGGAGGAAGGTAGGAAGGAGGGAGGAGGGAGGAGAGTTACCTCGGAAGGGAGGCCGGGGACGGCGGCGGCGGGCGACGGCGCGCGGGAGGAGTGGGGAGAGGGGGTGATGAAGGGGCAGGGAGAGGGATATGAGGGTGCTGCACTTAGTAGTAGCGCGGGGCGGCACACACACGCTACTACTATCAACATAGTAGTAGCGCGGGTTTTATACCTCGCGCTACTACTATAGCCTGTCCCGGGGGCACGGTGGGGACCACGTAGTAGTAGCGCGGGGTACAGGCGCCCGTGCTACTACTATTTCCTATTAGTAGTAGCGCACTATTTTAACACGCGCTACTACTATGTAGTAGTAGCGCGGGCAATACAACCCGCGCCACTATTATGTGATTACCTATAGGGGTTTTCCTAGTAGTGCATGATCAGCAAGCTCAACGGCGTTACATGGTTGCCAGGAAAATTTATCAAGACGGTGAAACAATGGCTAGAGGAGTGGTTCTACATGGCCGATGTGCCATCGAGGGACCCAGAGGGAGTGCCCTTAAGGAGGTTGCACTCCTGGACTGCCAAGGGCCTTGACTGGGGGAACCAGGTGGAGGTCCGAGCAATCCAGGACCAAGTAAAGGTCCTTATCGGGAATGGTGTCACCCTGGTGGACGTGATCCACGTCATGCTGCACCGCAGGGTCCAGCCCCTCCAGGCCCGAGCATCCCCTCTATGGAGGTATGAGCCGAACAGTGAGGCCTCGGTTATCCGAAGTTTCTTCAGGGGGAAGGATCTCGACGGGATGTTGACCATCCTCTTCAAGCCATCGGCGAAGGAGAACGCCTTTCGGACCAAGGGGGACGACATCGGTTACTGCCGAGCACGTCCGGCGGCCGAGGTAGGTCACACATCCATTCTTAACTTGTGGTTTCTATTTCTGTTTCATTCCTTGACTGAATGTCTATGTTTTTCTGTCTTCCTCGCAGAACTGGCGTACATTCGCCATGTCAGTCAAATCATCAGCGCCCTGGCGCGAGGAACCCGCGAGCGCCGAACTGGAGAAGCTGCTGACCGAGGACACATACGTGGCCACGGTCAAGCCGAAGAAGACCACGGGGCCGAAGAAGACCAGGGCAAAGGGCCCGGTCATTCGGGAGAGCGCTCCCGAGCAGCAGGCCTCGGACTCAGGCTCCCGTGCCGAGCAGCAGGATAAGTCCAGCGAGGACCCCTCTTCCCTAAGCGGGAAGAGAGAGCGGGCGGCGTCGGAAGGCGATGAGGTGTTGGCCTCCCCTCAAGCTCCCAAGCGCCCGAGGAGGGCCAAGGCTCCGGCGGCGAGTCAATCCTCAGCGCCTGTCGAGCATATCGTTAGCTCGGACTCCTCTGGGGAGCTTCGGCCAGACAACCGTCCTCGTCGCAAGCGCCCCGCTGCCTATGAGTAAGTTTTTGACAAGCTTTCTATTTCAATTAGGATAATGTAAGTTATTAATCCTTACGTCTTGCTTCATTTCCCTTTACATGGAGCAGTGCGACTCGCCAGACGAGGAATCCCCTGGTCTCCCAGGGAGCTCACTGGCGGTGAGCTCCTCGGAGACGGAGGCCAACCCCTCCCTCGTTCGAGCCGAGGAGGTCTCATCACAACCTCCGCCGGCACCTACGTAAAGGTAGAATTGGCCATATTCAACTTAATTTCACTAGTAACAAAAGGACCAAGATTGAGACTATCATAAATAGACTTAGGGATAGTGGAAACACTAGCACCTAGATCACACAAAGCATTGAATTTATTCAAACCAATCTCAATCTCAATAGGATGCTCAAAGATATCTTCTTGTTTAGTAGGTAGCTTACCGAATAGCTTATTTCTTTCATCATCCAAACTCACGTACCTTAGCTGCAACATGATTAACAAAAACATTATATGCTTCATCATTTGATACTTCAGGTAATGGGTGTTTCATTGCTATCACCTTCACGAAGTCTGCAACTATATATGTATACTCTGGCACATGGCTTTTATCAAGCTCTTCTGATTTTTCTTCGTTACTTCTCATCATCTTGACATCTTCAACGGGGTTTGGTTCTGGTTTACCCACAAACTTGGCTAGAATCAAATTTTGACTCTCTGCAATTTTAGTAACTTGTGCCTCCATGCTCTTTGTTCTTCCATCTAGAGCCTGCACATCGTTAGTGAGTCCAGCAATCTTACCGGTCAATTGACCAAGTAAGTTATCATGATTCTTCAAGATATTTTTAAAGGTTTCATTTTGCTCACTTTGACTAGCAATAAAAAATTTCAAAGTTTCCTCCAAAGTATTTCTATTACCATTGTTCATCCAATTAAAATTATTTGGTCCTCCACTATTATTAGGATAAGGCAATCTAGGAGCATACCCATTATTTTTTCAGTTGGGATTGTAGCTATTACGAGCAATAAAATTGACATCATTGACATCTTCTTCGGTAATAGCATTTATGTTTACCTCTTCTTTACCTTTAAATATGGAGATGAGTTCATCAAGTTTAGCTGTTAACTCCGTATTCTTTTCTTCAATAGCATTGACTCTCTTGTTGGTAGCCCTTTCAACATGCCATTGGGCATGGTTTTCTTGCATATCATCCAGCAACTTTTTAGCTTCATTAATGGGCTTCCCCATAATAGTTCCTCCTGCAGCAGTATCAAGCATAGTTTTCGACATGGGAGTTAAGGCATTATAAAACATATGAAGAATTAACCATTCTTCCATTCCATGATTAGGAAAATTCCTTATAGCCTCCCTCATGCGATCCCACGCAAGTGCTAGTGGCTCATGATCTTCCTGCTTAAAACCTGTTATCTACGAACGCAATTGCATTATCTTTGCAGGTGGGCAAAACTTAGATAAAAACTTACTGCAACACTCAGTCCATGAAGTTATACTACCTTTAGGCAAAGCTAAAAGCCATTCTTTTGTGTTTCCTCTCAGAGAGAAAGGAAATAGACGCAACTTCAAAGCGTCAGGGTTATAATCTTTTATGCATGTCATGTTACACAATTCAGAAATATTATGCAAATGCATGCCGGCATCCTCAGAAGCAGAGCCTCCAAATTTGTCCTGTTGAACCATAGAGACTAGGTTCGGTTTAATCTCATACTCAGCGGCAGCAACATCAGGTTGTGCAATTGGTTCACGCGTGAAACTCTTGCTAGGAGCAGCAAAGCTTCCAAGATTACGAGCCATGGTAATCTTTTTGGGTTTTCTAGTGACAACACTTGCAACAAAAAGTAAACTAAAAACTGAAACTAAATTCGAACAAAAACTCTAACACAAAGACTAGGCACACAAATCCTCCCCGGCAACGGCGCCAGAAAAAGGTTTCATTACTTCCTTTTGTGATCCGGTAAAGGAGCAGAAAGGAGTCTCGCCTATTTCCCCAGAGGTGACCCTGAGTTATCGAACCCACGAGAGGACGGTGCCCTTGAAGACTGAGGTTTCTACCAAGCTTTTGCGAGAGAATTATTCCAGCTTTTGACCGGATCAAAATCAAGTTGAAACTAGAAACACTTATAATAAAAATAGGCATGGGTATGAGGACTTATTCTTACAACAATATATTTGTGAACCGGATCATCATGATATTAATTTTTGCCCTGGAAGTCATCCATCGAGATGTGCTTGCAACGTATCGAAGTGGGGGATGTGTCCAAATTACGTCTTGACCGGCACGCGTCCTGCATCAAGAGTCAGTTGTCCAACCAAAGGCCCTATCTGTGCGTGGGGTTGCCTCGCTAATTAAGATAGCAATAATCAGACAAAAGCATTGGGCGTTTAATGACTACACCTCTTGTATCCCCAAGGATAGGATCCATGTTACCGTACTAAACCTTTCTGTCACTGGTGTTGAGAATAACACTTCACGGTCTCCCTGCCCTTAGCCTCTCCGTGACTCGCTCTCCACGATCCTGGGTACCTACAGGGATGAAGAATGCGGACGAGACAAGAGACAACTATGAAGCAATTTTATGCTACACATACGGGACGTTAATTCAATGTACTTCCATCGATCCCTGCAACAAATACATCGGGTTGCAGGGCTATGCCTCAACGCATGACCTTACCGAACAACTCACACATGGAGATAAGATCACACGGAGAAATCATTGAAGAACACATCATGAAGATTGATTGATTGATAATATGTCTTACAATAGATGCCGGATGTGGTATCCAATTACAAAGTATGGCTAGTTGGCTGAATGCTACGGTGGTGGAGATGGTGGTGGCTATGGAGATGTAGATGGGAAATGGCGGCGGCTAGGGTTGCTGTGGATGACGAAGATGGCGATGTCCTGGTGGTTCTGTCGCACTTTTGGCATCGGGCCTTTCAATATATTTGTAGTTGTGGATCAGAGGGCGCCCTTGGCAGTCCATACGGCCGCGCATACGAGTGCGTGAGGTTGTATGGAACGCCGTCTTTTGCTCTGTCTTCTCTGGTGAGCCTCCCACTTGATCTCCTTCATGTCCTTTTTACTCCTTTCCATGTATTGGCTTGATTTGGTCCATAAATAGCCCATTTCCTGTGGAAACAAAATAAAGATCAGATATTTGGAATCCTTTGCATTCATTAGTCATTAGTGGTAATATCGGAGCAAATATCTCGGTTTTTATGAAATATCTCGGTTTAAACCCAGGTCTGATGAGTGTAAAAATAACACTCATCAGCAGACCACACCAAAACAGAGGAAGAGAGATCCGGAGGAGGTGGAATGCACTTAGATCCATTCCGGTTTTCTCTACATCACGATCCCCCTTTCATTCATCGACATCATCACCATAGAGAGAGATTTTGACTTGTAAGGCTAGGGTTTGTAACTCTATTCATACTTGATCAGAGATCGAGATTGGTTTAATCATTCATCTTATTGTGGCAAACTACGATATTATCGAGATGGTTTTCCTTTGCATAATCTTTGTGATTGGTTGTTATTCCTCTCTCATGCGTAAGTAATCCCCCATAGGCATGGGAGATGTAGGGGATTGGTGAGATTCATTTGTGCATATTCTATATGTCGTTATTTGTGAAACTATCCTATGATTAATTATTAGGTTGATTATATGTGGTGAGCATAATGCTTGTTGTCCAATTTAAGGGCCCAGATAACATGATCCGAAGACCTACACAGGTAACCACATATTATTTAGCGAATACGTGACCTCTAGGTGATAGAGTTTGGTATCTACGAGGAGCGAAGACAATATGAGGATAACGGGAAGCCACGACACGTAAAGCGTTGGTCCAGTCTAACGACCTTAATTGCTGAAACGACTATGCATATGGCAATGGTGATGCAGGATAATAGAGTTAAACAATCCCGGCAGGAGGAGTTTAACTATTCCAGGGTGACCCACCTACCAAACGTATAATTCCAGAGGTAAAGTCACATAAATAGGTGACTACACGTTACCGCTGCACTGGCATATTTGATGTACACCATGACCTGAATTTCCCCGTCCCTAACCTCTTCATTGCAGACAACTAACGGTTTATTTCCAGTACTTTACTTTTATGTTATTTATTTGTTACGCTTGTTATTTATTTCACCCTTCATTAGCCTGTTTTCCGACACCATACTAATCCTTGCAGATACCGAAACAGTTAATTCACACAAGACCTGTGACAACTTGTGTGCAACAGAAACACTCGCATTAACTCTCTCCTCCGTTCTTCGTTGGGAATGATACTATTTTGGGATACTTACACGAAGGTGCTACAGCTAACCCTGCGTGTCTTGCAGGACATCAAGGTACTTGGCGGTGGCAGTGTCCAAGCATCGTTGTCGCTGTACCAGGCGTCGAAGGCGGTCGGTTTCGGGTCGGGGTTGACGACGGCGGATCTACGGAGATGGTGGTTGTTGGCTTCGGATCTCGTGGTCATTTTCGTGTGTAGCGTCGCCGGTGAGGCTGATCGGCATGGCGGCGACGAACCAAGTGGTGGTTCCGGGTCATGGCGGCGGTGACGTGCGGCGGGCAGCGACGGTGATGGTCGGGACGACGACGATGGAGGCCGGAGGTGGCGGTTGTCGGGGTTGTCGGGGTGCTGGTCGACGCAGTCGGGTGGTCACGGTCTCGGGCGCGCGGAGGCAAGGTCGGTGCCCGGGCAGGGCCTTCCGGAGGTCGAGGTTGCACAACCGTCGAGCGGCCGGACGGCGTCAATGCTGGAGAAGACCGGCGGACGGTGGCAGACCGGCGGCCGAGGTAGTTCGCAAGCGGCGCAGGCGGTGGTGGCTTGGCCGACGGCGTCCAGTGCGGCGGAGGCCGGCGGGTCTCGCGGTTGGCGGGCGTACGGAGGGAAAATGTAAAGAAAATATATAGTAGTTAGTTTCACTTCCTCTTTGGAAGGGATCCTCAATTGCAAGCAAACTTGTCGCCTTCTCTCCTCTTCTCTTGCATGCATAGCAAGTTGGCAACGTTTTCAGGCCATATATATACGTTTTTTTTAGATAATCTGCTAGGCTTTATTCATCAAATGGTATGGATACAGGTATTACAACGGGATCATGTGGTTGCCCCAACCAAAGGTGGCGCCCCTGATCCATGTTAATAGCATGCCTAGCCAGATTATGTGGCTCAAAGTTTGAGCTTCTAGATTCATGAACGAAAAAACAAGAATTAAAATGAGTTTGCCAACCTCTAATCTCTCTAACTACTCCTCCATAGCTACCTCCTATTCCCTCCTTAATATGCTTCACCACTGACTCACAATCAGACGCAATAACCAACTTCTGGAGGCCCAGATCTTCTGCTAGCGACTACCCCTCACGGCAAGCAATAGCTTCTAAGCTTGGAGGATCCGTCATTCCCCGTATTACGAAGGCCGATGATCCCAGATACGCCCCTTGGTGATCTCTACACACAGCTGCAGTTGTGCCCATACCATGTGCAACAGCCGCGTCGTCATTTAGCTTAGCATACCCCGCCAACGGCGGGATCCATCTCTTGGCCTGAGCAGATATAGGTGCCCTTCCTCCCCGGTTACCATCAGTGCCTTGAACCTCGCCAAGATCTGAAATAAAATGAGTTATAAACATGTATGTTGACAGCGGGCTATGGTTAATTCCTTCATTAATTAAATTCCTCCGTGTCGACCAAATTGTCCAAAGTGTTACTGTCAACCTAATGAACTTGTCATGAGATAATCGCTCAAGCATTGTGAACAGCCAATTCCTGGCATTCGGTTCTGTATTAGAGATCAACTCCTCCATAAGCTCCTGATCTACTAGGGACCAAACACATCGAGCAATCGTGCACTCAATCAAACTATGACGCCATGAATCCGGCATCCCACAAACTGCGCAGTTACACGTAGATGACATGTTCCTGTGCATTCTCACGTCCTCCGTCGGGATGGACTGATGGGCCAACCTCCAGAGAAACACTCGCAACTTTGCAGGCACATAAACTTTCCACAATTTGACCCATACTTTCTCCTCCTCCTTTCTGTTTGAGGGACCGGGACATTCCTCTAGCCAGTCCTCCCGGCGCCATTTTGTTTCAATGATCATTCTATAAGCTGACCTCACGCTAAAATTCCCTGACTTCTCATACATCCAGGACCAATAATCATCAACATTTCTTGAACATATTGGTATTTGTAGAATCTCGGCTGCATCACAAGGCAAAAAAAACCTGCTGTATTAGCTCAGTATTCCAACGTGCGTTTACTGAATCCATCAGTTCAGAAACAAAATGCGGTGGGTCAGCCACCCTAGACACTATCGGCCTCATCATTTCCTGCCTAGGTATCCAGCTGGTGTTCCATATATTAGTGGTAGTGCCATTCCCTATCCATTTCACGAGCCCTTGCTTCATAATATCGATCGCCATACCTAGGAAGGGTGATTTCCTAGGGCGGCTTCCAGAATAGAACATGAAGGGAAGTATACTGCTTTTAATATACGGGCACTCAGGGATTCTGGACAGACTAGAATCCTCCACGCCTGTCGTGCCAATAGCGCCAAGTTAAATAATTCAAAATCTCTGAAGCCGAGAGCTCCCATATATCTTGGCATAGTCATCGTATCCCACGATACCCAATGGGGTTTCCTCTTCCCCTGCTTGCTTCCCCACCAGAAAGCTCTAATGGCTGAAGTTAACTTATCACATAGGCCACGGGGTAATTTGAAGCATGACATAGAGTAGACCGGTATAGCCTGTGCCACAAATTTTATTAGGACATCTTTTCCTGGTGCTGACAATAATTTCTCCATCCATCCACGAATTTTGTTCCATAACCGATCAATAAGATATTTAAAAGCACCATTCTTGGATGAACCTACATCTGTAGGCATTCCCAAGTATTTCTCGCTGAGCTGCTCATTAGGGACCTGCAGTATGTTTTTTACCTGTCCCCTTACCATATCTGGGCACCCCTTGCTGAAGAATATTGATGATTTCTCTCTATTTACTCGCTGACCCCTTGCTGAAGAATATTGATGATTTCTCTCTATTTACTCGCTGACCAGATGCTCTAGCATAGGATTCCAACAATAGGGATACTTCATCTGCAAACAACAAATGGTTCACCGGCGGAGCCGATGGAGCCACTTTGATTCCGCCCAGATTAGATGACTGAACACGAGATTTAAAAGGCATGAAAGGCCCTCTGCTGCCAGCAAAAACAAATAGGTTGAGATAGGATCTCCTTGACGAATTCCACGGATAGGTCTGAACTCTTGTAGCTTCTGGCCATTAAAGAGAACTGAAAAAGAAACGGAGCTGACCATGCCCATAACAATGTTAACCCAGTTCTGAGAGAAACCCAGTTTCAGCATAATAGCTCTCAAATAGTCCCATTCAACACGGTCGTAGGCCTTCATCATATCTAGCTTCAAAGCACAAGACATGTGTATCTGGGCTTTGTTCCTCTTCATGAAATGCAGACATTCATAAGCAGCAATAATATTATCTGTAATTAGTCAGCCAGGAACAAAAGCAGACTGCTCCTCAGAAATAATTTTAGGAAGAATAAGCTTCAAACGGTTGGCTATTACCTTTGATGCTATCTTGTACAGGACATTGCATAAACTGATGGGACGAAACTGTTTGAGCATTGTCCTTTTTGCCATATATATACGTGCGTGACATACTCCAGGCTGCATTTTTTTTTGGGAAACTCCAGGCTGTAGTTGGCCCACTGACATGTGAGCCCAGGACCTGCAGTGGGGAGTTGAGTCCATATATGTACTGGACTGGACCATCGAGGAAGCACACAGCGAGCTCAGCCCAGCACGTACGGGCCAGCCCGGAGTGAAGTATAAATAATTCTCTCTGACTTGGGCTTCGAAAATCGAATGGTAAGAAAGACAACGTCGTCGTTACCCTTTTTTTTGGGGCGCCGATTTTCTTTCTTTTTTCCATTCATTTCCTTTTTTCTTTTTGGTTCTTTCTGCGGGTTTTTTCCTTCCTTTTTTCTTTCCCCTTTTAATTTTTGTCAGGTTTTATATGTTTTCTTTTTCCTTTCTTAAAAAAATCATTAATATTTGGAAAATAATACGTGAATATTTTAAAATTCTGGAACATTTTTATAATTTATGATATTTTTAATTTTGGGGAACAGTTTTTAAATTCATGAATATTTTTTAAAATTTATAAAAATTCTTTAATTTTGGTACGAACATTTTTTTGAATATATATTTTTGAAATTTTTCCTGGAATAATTTTTTTTAAATAAAACATTTCCCCGTTTATTTTTTAAAATATACACCATTTTTCTATTAGTGAAACCATATTTTCAAAGTATTTTACTTCAAATCCGTTAAATAAAAAACAAAAATCAAACCCTTCATGGGCCATAGCCCAAGGAGCGCGCGGGTGCGCGTCACCTCCCCTATTCCGCGCGAAACAGTTGGAAGAAAAACTTGCATCTCTGAAACATATCAATACAAGATTTCGAAATCTAATTCATAACACATGTCAACAAGAAAAATAGCGGCAGCTACTAATTTGTTGGAATGACCGTAAAAAACATTATGCAGGCCAAGACGGGGGGCACGAGGCCTCAACCTTCTTTGATCGATGATGAGCGCGAGGACATGGCGATGAGGGCCAGCGGCACGATGAGGACGAGCCCGGCGCAGACGACGAGCTGCAGCAAGCCGAACGCGGCGGTGGCGAGGTATGCCACCAGCAGGGCCATGATGTCGAGCGCGATGAGTATCTCGAGGGCCTTGATCTTGGCCAGCCTACGCAGGTCCTGGCTGCCCAGCAGCAGGATGATGGAGAGTGACAGCACGGAGGCGGCAGTGTTGCTGTAGTAGAAGGTCTGGCACCTCTCTGGGTTCACGACGTAGAGAAGAGGGACCATCTGTTGCCCGGAGGTGGCAGGCGGTATCTCGGCATCACAGATCCTTGGCGTGTTCATCATTGTCTCAAAGCCGCCGGGCGGCCTGAGGCCGGAGGCGTAGGTCATGGAGGCGATGACGGTGGCCAGCATTATGAGCCACCCGCGTAGCTCCCGGACGGACTCCCTCAACGGTGTCAGACGGACCCTGCCCTTTCAAGCCGGCGTTCACCGGAATTGGGGAGGAAGAACAGCACACAGAGAACACACAAGAGATTTTTTTTGCGCAGCGTAATGTCGCACAACTTTTTTGCTTTCATTGCCTTTTATTCAAAGTATAGAGAGAAGGGCCCTAACGGTCGATGCGAAATGCCCGCTGCGATCCTGGGGCTCGTGCCATCCCACGAGCCAGATCGTGTGGGCGAGGACTACACCATCACCCCCTGCTCCAGCTGACCTATTCAGTCGCGCCATCCCACGACCAAGCCAACCAAAATCGAACGGCTAAGGCACCTAATGACCTAGCTCCGGCACACAATAGTGAGTATGCAAACCTCTGCCATGGCACGATTTATTGGGCCTAAAACGCTACCATGGCAGCTGAAAATGCTTGCCATGGCACGAAAATGAGTAACGCTGCCATGGCAGGCAAAAACGCTGCCATGGCAGCCAAACTGAACCCGAGTTTAACTGCAACAATCACCCCCTAAACTTAGCGTTCAGGGGTCACCTCCAACATGCCCACACTCGATCGTAGTTGGTGCAGATGAACACGACCGAGAGGCTTGGTGACCATATCCGCGAGCTGAAGTTTAGTGGCCACGAACTCGAGCTCGATCATCTTCGTCTCCAAGCAATCCCTGATGAAGTGGTACCTGAGCTCGATGTGCTTCGAGCGGTCGTGGAGCACTGGGTTCTTGGCTAGGGAGATCGCCGATTTATTGTCCACCTTCAACACCAAGGTCTCTGCCTCGTCATCTCTGAATTCACCCAGCAGGAGCGACAGCCAAATCCCCTGACAGGCTGCAGTAGTGGCTGCAACATATTCAGACTGGCAGCTCGACAGCACCACGATCTTCTGCTTCTGGGATTGCCAAGTCACCAGGCTGCTATCGAAGTGGTAGAGGGTGCCGGAGGTGCTCTTGTGAGTGTCCACGTCCCCGCCCAGGTCGCTGTTGCTGTAGCCGACAAGGACGGGATCACCATCTGTCAAAGCACCTATGCACGCAAGCTCCTCGAGAAAAGCAGCATGGCCGGGTGCAAGCCCTGTCACATGCCGATGGAGCAGCGATTCAAGTTGTCCAGGGACAGCATGGCGCCGGCGGTCGACGCGACAGAGTACCCCAGCATCGTTGGGAGCCTGCGGTACTTGGTTCACACGTGGCCCGATCTGACGTACTTTGTTGGCTTTGTCTCGCGTTTCATGGAGGCGCTGATAGAAGAGCATCTCACCACCGTCAAGCACATCCTCAGCTATGTCGCCGGAACAATCCACCTCGGCTGCAAGCTCTCTAGGTGCATAGGCGCTTTGACAGATGGTGATCCCATCCGTGCCCTGCCGCACCTCAATGCCGAGGTAGAAGCTCAGTAGGCCCATGTCTGACATCTTGAAGAGGCTCTGCACCTCTGGCTTCAACTTGGCGATTTCGTGGGCATCGGATCCGGTGATCACCAGGTTGTCGACGTACACCCCGAAGATGAGCCATGTTGTCGCCATGCCACGCGTGTAGACAGTGTGCTCCAACCAGGGCCGGGCCGGCAAAATCCGGGGCCCTGTGCGAAAACTACAAAATGGGGCCATATCTCACTAGAAAAAATGAACTAACGAGCAATTATAATGTATATGATATAATGTCTTACATAACAATTGGATATCAATTGGAGATTATGCGTCAATGTTTGGCAATTAGACGAACCATCTAACTCACCTAGTCTCGTGTCCTGTCCGGTTGAACTGCTATACTATGATTTTTAACCGAGGAGGCAAGAACCGATCTCTAACGATCCTTGCCAAAAGCTAATTAGGAATTAGGAGTAGGAGCCAAAGTTAATCAGAAAGGAGGACAAGCCAGCGGCAGCTGGCGGGCGGCAGGCTACCTGTTTTGGCGAGAGGAACATGGTTGATCAGACGAAGTTAATCGGAAGCGGCAGGCTCGTTGCCTCACCTGGCCCCCTGTTGCCGTGTCGCCCGTCGCTGGTTCTGGATGCGATCGATTTTGCTATGGATGCGCCATGTCGCCTGCCAATTTGCTCTGGATGCGATTGATTTTGTTTGCGATCGATCCCTTTCGGTTTTCGATCGAGGCATCGAGCAGGCGGCCTGGGACGCTCGACTCACACGGAGTCGCGGATGCGCCAGCGGCCCAGCGCCTAGGAAGAAATATACGTAGGCCTATATAAAAATTTGGGGCCCCCAAAATTTATGGGCCTTATGTGGGCCGCACAGTCTGCACACCTATGGGCCCGGCCCTGGCTCCAACTCATAGCGAACAAAGCCCAGCTCGCCTAGGCATGTGTCGAGCTTCATGTTCCACATTCTGGGTGCCTGCTTCAATTCGTACAGCGCCTTGTCTAGCCGCAGCACCAGATGTTCCATGCCGGCGACGGTGAATCCAGGCGGCTATTGAACGTACACCTCCTCCTTGAGCTCTCTATTTAGGAAAGCGGATTTTATGTCCATGTGGTGCACGACCTAGCCCGCACTCGCCATGAGCGCCAACAGGAGGCGCACGGACTCAAGACGAGCCACCAGAGCGAACACATCGTTGTAGTCGATGTCGTGCTGCTGGACGTAGCCCTTCGCAACCAGGCGTGCACTGTGCTTCAACACCTCCCCTTGCGTGGACTTCTTCACCTTGAGCACCCACTTCAGGCTGATTGCATGGTGGCCGGGAGTGAGCGCAGCGAGGTTCCATGTATGGTTTTCTTCGATCAACGCCATCTCGTCGAGCATGGCGAGCCGCCAGCTTGCATGCTGCTTCGCCTCGCTGAACGATGATAGTTCTTCTGCTGCAAGGAAGTGCAGCTCCTCTTCAGGCTCTGCTTGATGCCTGAATCGTGCGGAACCGGTGCTCGCACTCTGTGTCGTCCATCGCATCGAGCGTGTCAGAGAGGCTCAATGGCGGTGAGGCGAAGTCCACCACTGGGGGAGCCATGGGTGGTGCAGATGGTGGTGCTAGCGACGCAGCTGGCGGTGCAGACGGAGGAGACGACGGCTCCGGCGGCGCAACCCCACCTGCGGGAGTCCCTAGAGGATTGACCACCAGGTGTTCGACCGTGAACGTGTCACTGCTGCCGAACGAGTTCACGCCGCTTTCCGCCGAGCTCCAGTCCCAGCGAGCGTTCTCGTCGAGGACGGCATCACCGGTGATGCGCACGCGCCGTGTCGACGGGTCGTATGCCCTGTAGCCCTTTGTCCCGGGCTCGTAGCCGACGAAGATCATCGGGCAGCTGCTGTCCTCCAATTTCTTCACTCCAGGGTGCGTGTCCTTCATGTGCACGACGCAACCAAAGGTGCACAGGAAATGCACGTTGGGCTTGCGCCCATGCCAGGCCTCGAACGGCATCATACCGTCCATGCTCTTCATCGGTGATCTGTTCAGCAGGAAGACGGCGGTCGAGACCGCCTCGCCTAAGAACTCAACAGGGACGCGGCTAGCCTTGAGCAAGCTGCGGGCCAAGCCCACCACTGTCCCATTGCGGCGCTCAACGACGCCGTTCTGTTGGGGCGAGTACGATGCAGTGAGGTGCCAGCCGACACCCAGCTCGGCGCCGTACGCCGTGAACAAACCGGACGTAAACTCGCCACCGCGGTCCGTCCGTAGCACCTTCAGTTTGCGGCCGGACTCCGCTTCCGCGCCGGTCTGAATCCGCTTGATCGCCGCCGCAGCTTCATCCTTCGATGTGAGAAGCGTGATCCACATGTAGTGCATGGCGTCGGGAGGAAATATTTCTTCCCGCTGGGTGTCGCCGGTGCGATCAGACCGCACAGGTCGCCGTCCACCTGCTCGAGGTGCTCCTCTGCTCGGAATTTGGCCTGCTGCGCGAATGATGACTGCTTCCTCTCAACTAGGAAGGTGTTGGGCCCCCAAGTGCAAGGGTTTGCAGCATGTAGCAGTTTCGCTCAATTGACCTCAAGTTTAATCGAATCCACGAGAGCTACACGTTTACAATTAATGATCGGTACCTGCACACACAGAACAAAACTTCCTTGTGCCCACAACAGGACTAGCGAGGTTGTCAATCTCACTAGCTTTGCTAGTTACAAAAGGGATTAGATGCAACGGTGACAGAAAAAGGGTTGGTTTTAATGGAAAGTTGAGGGGAAAGTAATTGCAAGGAATTAAAAGAAACGTTTATTGAGATTGAAAGACTATTGGAAGAAGATGGGCCGGGATCTGTAGGTTCACTAGTGGTTTCTCTCCAAAAAGATAGCACGGTGTGGTGAACAAATTACAGTTGAGCATCGATTAAATTGAAATATTTATGAGTATAAATATCCATGGCATAATTATCATATGAGCATCACATCCCAATATCTATAGACCGCCATCCGACTGCATCTATAGCTAATACTCCACCCCAAGACCGCTATCCAGCATGCATCTCAAAGTATTAAGTAAAACAGAGTATTGCATTAAGTAATGACATGAAGTCGATGATATATTGTCTTCACCCATGCGTTCAAAGGACGACTACGCAATCATCTTTTTATCCCTAGCGGCCACACAATACAAGCCTTTTCCACTTTCTGTCACTGCGGTAGATTACTTGCAAGATTGAACCCAACTATCATACACAACTCCCTCTTGAAGATCAAAGCACCAACTTGGCCAGAGAAAGAAGAATAGATCGGAGAGCATATATGAATAAGAATTATGCTAAGAAGAAACCAAATAGATCTCAAAAGAATTCATGGATAAATCTGATCATAAAGTGACAATTCATCATATCCCAACAAACACACCGCAAGAATTACATTAAATGGATCACAATCATGTAGGGCAGCTCATGTGATCTTTGTATTGAGAAACATGGGACAGAAAACCAACTAGCTACTGCTACGGACCCATAGTCCAAAGGAAACTACTCACAAACGATCATGATGGCCTTCAAGTTGATGGAGATGGCCACCGTGATGATTTTCCCCTCCGGCAGAGTACCGAAAAAGGCTTCCAGATTGGATCTTGACGAAACAGAGGTGTGCGGCGGCGGAAAAATTATGGTGAAAAATTCCCAAAGGTTTTCAAAAGTATATAAAGGCACGGGGACCGAGAGGCGGTAAAACGGAGCACCGGGGGGCCCACGCAGCAGGGCCAGTAGCCCCCCTAGGGCGCGTGGGGCCCACAGGCTCCCTCCTAGCATAGGTCGGTGACCCCTGGAAGCTTCTGGACTTCAAACTTCCGTTGATTTTTTCTGGGATTTTTTTGAGCCCGATAAAATTGATTTTCCTAAAAAGTCCAAAAACAGCAGAAAACAACAACTGGCACTGGGCACTGGATTAATAGGTTAGTCCAGGAAAATAATAGAAAATGATTTAAATAGGTGCCAAAAGTATGCTAATTTAATATAAATATGACATGAAGCAAGCAAAAATTATAGATACGATTGAGACGTATCAGCATCCCCAAGCTTAATCCCTACTCGTCCTCGAGTAGGTAGATGATAAAAGAATAATTTTTGATTGTAAATGTCATTAACATGAGTTGTAATCAATATATTATAATTGGGTATGATCTTAAAGGATAGTGATGCAATTCAATAATCTATAGTTGATATAGAATAAGTCATATCAAAATATGCAAATAAAATTATTATCATGTTTCATGGATCAAAACTTTCACGTCACACTCATCAACACTAAAAAGAAAATAAAAATCAGGTGTATCATGAAACTTGATGCACGGAGGCTTTATCATATCAAACATCTTATCATAACATAGCCCAGAGCTTCGGTCAAGTAACCAATCACGTGACTCTCCCTTTTCAACTAATTAGTACCCACGCGATGCCCAAACACAAGCTTTGATCTTTGCACTTATAATCGATGTTAGTGCGAGGAGTAGAGATTGCCATGCAACGGATGCACTAGAGCTATGAGTGTACGAAAGCTCTTCTAATGGACTAGTGGGGTGTGCATCCAACTCGCTTGCTCACGAAGACTTAGAGCATTTTGAGGAAGCTCATCATGGGAATATGCAAGCCGAGTTCTATAATGTGAAAATCTCCAACTAGTATATATGTATGAAGTATATGAAAACTCTCTATATGAAATGCAATGTGCTACTTTGAAGCACATGTGTATAAAAAGGATAGTAATGTGTCCCTTCTCTCTTTTTATTTCTCTTGTTTTTCCTTTTTTCTTATTTTTTTTCTTTTGTGGCCTCCATGGCTCTTTCTTTTTTTCTTTTTCTTTCTATTTTTTTCTTCCCTTTTTTTCTCTTTTTTAACCTCATAGGTAGGAGCAACACTCTATAAAAATGATCAATACAAAAAACTGTACTCATATCTCAAAAGATGATAAACATGATGCTAATGAATGCCTCTGGCAGTGTACCAGTGTGTGTGATGATCTAGCATAGCAAGGATATAAAATGAATAATGAAAATCTCATGCCAGCTATCTTACGATCATGCAATGACTATACAACAATAATATATCATGTAATTAAAAATGATGGAAGTTGCATGGCAATATATCTCGGAATGGCTATGGAAATGCCATGATAGGTAGGTATGGTGGCTGTTTTGAGGAAGATAGATGGCTTATATGTAGGAGAACAGGAGAAAGTTCTCCCACAGGTTTTGGATGTATCGGGGAAGGATGCGCGAAATCTCGAGGTGAGAGTGGGCAATGCACGATACCGTAGAGGCTAGCAAAATATGGATAGGTGGAAGTGCATATAAGATCGCAACCCGCGCTCGAACATTCTTCTCGTACATCATAGTCTACACAAGGATTATCATGAAACCAATTACTCCTAGGGGAAGTGTTTGGCGAAGCCGAAGCCCGTTACGCATCCCCAACCCACGCTGAATGCAGCAAAGTGAGTCAGGTGTAGGCAACCTCCTGTACTGCCATCTCGATTGACACCCCTGCACCGAAGTCATGGTGAAGTGGTGTAGAGTCTCTGGGATCATTGGGGTAGATGTAGATGACAACACGATACTACTGCTGGTTGAAGTCATGGTACTCCTCGTAAACCACATACTCAGGGTACCAGTGCAATCCGATGTAGTCCATGGCCTCAATCAGCATAGCTGGATGACCAGTCACAACATCGCACCGAGTCAAATGCACAACCTGAGGTGGTGCCATCTGAAATGGTAGGAAAATGCAAAGGTATCAGATGGTGAAGTCAATGGAGGAAGACGAAAATTGGCATTTTTACACATATCATGAAAACACTAAGTATTGGATATGGAAACATTATCCGATAAGAAAGCAACATTGGACAATAAACAACATCCTAAAGGTCTAAGGAATTCCCAACCTCGAGAATCCTCAGTTTGAACTTGGGAAAAGTTGAGAGTAGAATCTTATATGTAACTCATCCTGACTCAGATCGATTGGGGTAAAGAGTAAAAAGAATCCTACTCTCACGCTAACTACCTATATAGCTACAAAATAGTTTTGTTGACTAGACTCAACAAGGACCAGTAGTAAGGGATCCTACATGCAGTCCTGCTCTGATACCAAGTCCGTCGGACCCTGGATGCGGTACTATACCAAGTTTAGCATTTTCTGCCAACTAGGTATAGAAGCTTATCCGAGTCCTGCCCGTATCATGTACTTTCATACATACATGCATTAGCACATGCTACGGGGTAGTACATCAAAAATATCATTACAAAACTCGAAACGAAAAACAGATATATAAAGGTACGAAGCTCACATGAGCCAATAGTAATTATTACAACCAAAGATCAACATGATCCAACATTACATCATTCAGCGGAAGCAAAAGGTCTGAGTACAGACAAAGTAGCAAATGTGCCTAAGTGGATGCAAGATAAACGACGATCATCCCACAAGGGCTCAGGCTGCCACCTGGGACCTTCTATCTACTCGTCATCGTCGAACTCTACGAAGTAGCCGCCATCGTAGAAGGTGAAGTCCTCTGCAGCAAGTTTATGTAGAAAAGCAAGGGTGAGTACAAAGTACTCCTCAATACTTACATCAGATCTATGCTAAGTATGCAACATTCTCAAAGAAGGGGTATGTGGTTTGAGCGGCAGCAAGCACTAGCATTCTATAGAGACACGCTACAACTTGTGTCTATCAGAGATAAGGTAAGAAAGCGTATAAGAGCCATCTACTCTAATCCACCTAACCTATCCACATCAATACAATACCTTGCATTCCCCTTCGCATCTCCCACGAGGAAGAATCCCCAAGGCACTCACACGGTTGGCAAGTTTTGTTAATTATGTGTTGAAGTTGTTCTATGATCAAGTACAAAATCTCCAAGTCATCCATAACTGCGGACACGGCTATTTGAATAGATTTAACCCTACGGGGGTCTACGACTGTACCCTAACACGTGCCAATCGCTCTTGATGCCCCAGAGTAGCACACTACATGAGATGTGCCGGCAGAGAGAGATTGGCCACGACACTTCTCCTACGCTGCAAACAAGTCCAAGGAGACACCCAACCAAGTTGTACCCGAATCGTGAGTCCGGCCGAAGCTCCGAGACAGACCCAACTATTGCACGACTCAGCTCATCCAAGTAACCCTTGGTGAACTGGCCCGCAATTCCTATATGCTATGCAAATGTAACATCCGTTGCATCCGTAACATAATAGTATCCATGCGTATGCCAAATGGAAAGCCCGAACTATGTGGCCCCTGGACAGGTCTGAGGTAAGGTACTAGGTCGAGAGAGAGGCCCATTTTCCCCCCAACGAGAGGTTGAGTACGCTCAGTCTTGGATCAAGATAACAAAAACTCGGGTCCTAGTGTCGGCCCAAGTGGAACAAAACACTGATGCATATATCATGGCCTCCCACATTTTCCTTATTTACATGTTTAACATAATTAGCTCCAGAAGTGCAACATAAATGTATCAGAGCCAGGTTAAACAACCCATCAATGATAGTAGCTAGATATGACATGACTCAAGCATAAAACCTAAGCATGGCATACTACAACAATAAGCAGGGCTAACATGGCAATAACACAAGCATGTAACTATTCATGCTAGGAATGGTAAGTAAGGCAATATCAAGGTGACAACAATCAGGCTATGCATAAGAATAGGCATTGAATAACTACTACAGTATCGTTACTCTAATGCAAGCATGGGGGGAGAAGCATAGGTTGCAGCATGTTCAAGGAGGGGTTGCTTGCCTGTTGGCTCAGCAGCCTGGTACTGGGCCTGATCCTCTGAAGTAGTCTCGCAAACAACGTCACTCTCTGGGTCTAATGAGAAGTAGCAAATTCACTGGCTAAAGAGGAAATATCACACATAAGCTTTCAAATGCAATGCACAACAAAAGATGATGCATGACATGGCATTTAAAGTGTTTGAGCTTATCTATAGCTAAGCTACTCAATTTAAATGGAGTTGGAATATTAAAATATAAGTAATCCCAAAATACTCCATGTAAGAATAAGGTTTAATAGGTTTTATTACAAAACAACAAGTTAATTATATTAAACATGCTTGAGAATGACATAGTAGGATTCTATTGAATTTTCTGATCAATTGGTATATTTAAACTTAATTTTCTAAGTTAGGATTATTTAGTTATGATTTATGCAAATTAAATAAGTTATTAGTGATATTTAATAATGCACATATTTTTAAGTGTTCAAATCTGAAAACAGAGGATTGATTCGAAGTCTACACATTTTTCTGATCAAAATGGACCTATCATTTGTATTATTCAGATTTGAAATGAATTTCTTATGAATTATTAAAGTTTCAAACATTTTATGGATTAACTGATTTATTTTAAAACGAAAAATAAAATAGGAAAACTGTTGTTAGGCGAGGCGGCCCTAGCCACAGTCATAGACATGCCGGGCAAGGTGGTGCTGACTGTGCGTTGACGTGGCCATGGGGCCACGGGCTTTTTCTCACGCGGCTGTGGGCTAGCCCCAGGGGCTGACCGGTGGGACCCGGGACCCACATGCAGGCCGCGGAATAAATCCCAAAATGGGGAGGTATTTGCCTCGCGCTGGGATTGAACCAGCGACCTCACGGTCGACGCGGTGTGGTGCTAGCCATTGGATCTGGATCGTGTTCGTGTCGATGGAGGGGGCCGAACCAAGTTAAGGTAACCTGGCCCAGTCAGAACCTTGCCGGAGCACAGCGAGCTTGCCGGCAACGGATTCCGACGACCAAACTAGCGGCGGCTGGTACCTACGTGCTTAGAGTGATGATGTGCATCGATTGGTGCATACGACAGCCCCGCTCAGAGATGGAAACCATGTCATCGACGAGGTCCCGCGGCGGAGGCGCTCGGGTGTGCGTGCATGCATGGTGCTAGAGCTTGCAAACGAGCGATCGAACGTGCCAGATCTCATCTATCTGTTCGTGTAGTTCTGGTTGTGCAAGCGGACGACCCTAAAGGTCACCGAATGAACACCAGCGACGAGGTCGGGCACAGCGGTGCTATGGCATCCATGGCGGAGGGCCCTAGAGCAAGGAATTGATGGAGCTAGGAAAGGTCTTTTGTCGAGGAACTTACCACGAGCACGGTGGTGTGCTTGGTTTGGCCGGAGGGGGACGGGGTCGACCGGAATTCGGAGAAGAACGCCGGCAGCTGAAGGGGAAGTAGAGGAAGAAGGCAATGGTGGTAGTGGGACTTGATTCATTTCCTCGCGTGTAGTGGACGTAGACGTCATTGCGGATCTTCCAGACAACCTCGCCGGACTTGAGGACGACGTTGGCTACGCGTGGGCACAGGCCATGGCGACTGGAGCTCTCGGGTAGGTGGCCATGGCGACGAAGGAGTGGGGGAAAGGGACCTTTTGGGGGTGATGGTGGATGGGGAAACCCTAGGGAGCCCGGGGGCTCTTTTATAGCACCGGAGGAGGAGCGTCCCGCCCACGCCGGTGGTGCGTGGTGAGGTCGGCCACGGGGGTGGTCAAGCGAACGACATGACCCCCCAAGGAAGATGACAACACAGTGGGCAGGTGAGTTGGGCTAGGCCGGCTAACTGGGCCTAGTGCACTGTGCTGCATTGCTTTATTCTTTTTCTTTTTCTCTTAGAAAAATAGGGAAAGCTACTATTTTTTAATTGTTTGGAGGGGCAAATGGTTTCCAAATGGTATGTAGATTTTTGTGGGGCCTCTCTGGAATATATCTAAGCCATACAAAAATAACTAGGGTTTTTGGGCTAAAGTTTATATTTGATTAGGGAATAAGGTCAGAATATTACATCCTTAGGGTTTGAACTATAGCTAGGAGAAGGGCTGGGGATAAAGTTATGAAATATTTTAAGAAGGCCATGAGCAAAGTTTCAAATGGAGGATTGGGGTATAACTCCAAAAAGGAAAATGGTGAAGATATTCCCTAATAAATAAAATAGCAAAATTAAATAATGGTTTGGTGTGTTTAATGTTTTGAGGGTTTTAGTGAACTTAATTCAAGTTTAATGCATGATGATATGATGGCATGATGTCATGGTGATGCAAAAATAAAATAAGAAGCAAAAATAATTAGTGTATTACTTTGGGCCAGTCCGAGGTGGTTGCAGTTGTCCAAGCGAGAATCTCGGCTTTCTGTCTGATCCTTCACAGCTAGATTTGTATAACTCTGATGCCGGGTCCCAACAGCCGGCTCCAGAAAAAGTAGACGGCCATCTCGGTAATCATGGAACAGAGGCATGGCAACGAAGAAATCAAACAACTGTGACAACAATCAAATGCTGCGAACCCTGTCACAGGGGTAAAACTGGGGAAGGAGGATCGGGGGAGGGGGTGGAGGTCGAATGGGGGAGGAATGGGGGGAGGTGGGGTGTGGTCGTAAGGAAGAGATGAGGGGGAGAGAGTCAGTGGTTGGGTTTTACTACTGGAGGTTTCGGCCTTTTCCTTTGTTCAGGCCTGTTTCATGCCAGGTCGTGCGCATGCCAACCCGCCAAGTCATGTCGGGCATGTTGGGGAACGTGCTACGCAAGAAAATTTTATGCTACAGGGTCACACCCAGGAACACATGAAGAGGCAGGTAACGATCAAGCTTTCCGACAAGCAGAGTAGCAGAAGCAATGAAGAAGTCGGTGAAGCATGACGATTCCCGCATCTAGGTTATACCTCCCAGCCACGAGAATATATACGTGAAGATACCTCTAACAAGAGTCGAAGAAGACGACCCCTCCGCCGGTATCCACGCGTTCCCAAGTAGTAATCCGGCAGCACTCCATCGTCCAGAAGAAGAGCTCTGAGAAAACTAGAAAGAGAAGCCTAGAGCCGTTCCCGTCTAATTAGGAGTCTAATTCTATTAGACCAATTAGACCGGGAGAACCCATCTATTTTGGAGTCTAAACAATAGACCAATTTGACCGGGAGAACCCGTCTAATTAGGAGTCTAAACCGTAGACCAATTAGACCGGGATTAGAGCATGGCTATGCGGGAGAGCACCTCCAAGAGGGAGACCCCCTGCATATTTATAGGTGAAAGGGGGCAGCATGGGGGCACACCAGGAGGTGGAAAGCTCCCCTGGTTCAGCTACACAAGGGAGGGAAAGCCTCCCTCCCTCGTAGGATTCGGCTTGGGCACTTGCCTTGATTAGGGGGTGCCCCCTTTTGAGCCTTTTCCGGCCCATGTGGGGGCTGCTCCCTTTGAACTTTCCAATGGGCTTTTGCACCAAAATACTTCCGGAAGTTTCCAGAATATTCCAGGAACCTTTCGGAACCTTCCGCGCCTGCCTTATTTAGAACGAAACCTTTTCGGACTTCCCGATACACTACAGGCACCTCCCGGACACTTCCGGGACCACCGAAAACGTTTCCACTACAATAAATATGGCAACTTGCGACCATCAATATTGGTCACTGAATGGTCATTGTTTTTCATTTGCGACCTTTTTGTGACAAAAAACAATTGGTCAAAAGTTGGCCATCTTTAATGAAACTTAACGACCTTTGTTGTGAAATGGTCGTAGAAGGTAACGACCAAAATAAAAGGTCGTTGGTTCTACGACCAATTGTTTTGGTCACTGACAGCCTGCCCAAACCACGTCAGATCCAACGTGGCAAGCTGACGTGGCAAAATTGCGACCAATTGAATTGGTCGTTGATAAGAATCAGCCCGGTCCAGTTCGGTGCTTCACATGGGCCGAGCCCAACAATTCAGCCTGTGTATGTTTTTTTTTCTTGTCAATTCTGGTCGGCTACATGGGCCAAACCCAACAATTCAGCCTTTCTATTTTCTGGGCCTAAGCCTTTTTACAATGCATTTATTTATTTATTTCAGGGTTCTATTTTTATTTTCCAATACTGTTTTTTCCAGCGTTACCTGGGCCATGACCATTTTCCAGACCATTATTCGGCCCAGCCATTTCTTATCTCAGCCCAACTTCATACATTCAGCCCGTATTCACAAACAATTGATTTTTTCAACAACAAATAATTACATATTTCAGCTCTAAATATCCATACATCCCAGGCTTAAAGACCAGCAAAATTATTCTACACTTTCTCCGAGATGAGAAACCAAGTTGTCAAATCATACATACATGACATAGATACAGAAAATTAGTTGATCACAATAAAAGCAAAGGCTTCATTGTCTTCCTCTTCAATCTTCCAATGGAACTATGGAAGGATCACCCGTGAGAAGCATATAGAATAAGGCTAGTGAGGTTGCTGCTTCAGCCTGCAATGCACATAAGGGAAAAAGGCATGAACATACACACAAAAAATGGGCCGACAAAACCAAAAATTGCCATCAAAGGCTAACACGAATGATCAGCAGCAACGAGCGTCAAAACTGAAGTATCATCACAAAAGGATGGCAGTTCAATAGCTTACTTGGCAAGACAAAATCAGCCATATCACATAATGGTAAGTAGAAGACTTGATGCTTAATGCAATTCTTTGAGTTTATAGTGAGCAAACTGAAACTATAGCAATCAATCAACACGATGCCTAACATACTCTACAATATTCTGAGACACCATAGTACAGAGGTACAAACCTTCCGATGGTTTAATAGGAGACACACAATTACAGAAAAAGAAACATTTAAATAGTTTAATATTGCTAGGCTACATAACAGGATGAATAAAAGCAACAAATATAGACTTGATGTTAACAAACAGAGACTGCAAATCTATAGAACAGGGATCAACCGACCTTGTGTGGTGGTTGGGGTGGACGACGACGTCCTCCTGGTCAGCTGGGGCATCCTCCTGCACCAAATCAAACAGAAGAATAAGAAAAACGTTGAAGCATGTTGAATAACTAAACATGCATACATGTGTATAGAAGCAACAGAAGAAGTATATATCCTCTCTCTCTTCCTCAACATGTGTATATAGGCCAGATCGTTTAATGGATTGTTGTTGTACAAAAACGAATGTGTTGTGGATCCATTGCTTGACTAGATTTATTGTTAACAGAGGCGAGAGTTTTTCCTCAATCAAACTGATGTACCACTAGTACTAGCACTAAAGGATGAACTTGACAGGAAGGAAATCAAAACAAGGACAATAGTTTGCTGTTGCACCCAATAATCTAGCATGCCCAGAAGGAATCAACAAGGAATTACCTTGAATCAGAAGAAGAAAAATGAGGTTCAGGTTCAGCTAGGTGTCCATGAGTGGCAAACCTTCCTCTCCTAAAGGGCAGGGGTATGTTGAATTGTCCTACAGCGCAACACAACAGAGAGGGAGCATGAGCAACAAGGCAAATAGATTTAATTACACTGCAATTTGATATCTAAACCAATAACCTTGAGTATTGATTGTGTCATTTGCATACATCAAAGAAAGATGATTAAATTCAGTTAACAGTAGCACGCAGTATATATGAAGGATTATAGATTGCATAACTGATCAACTAATCCTCCATCTATAATTCTATCAGCAGCACACTAGATAGGCCAACATTTATTCCTACAGTACAGTGAGGTACAAGTGCGATTCAAATATTGTAAATATGTGTATACTAATTCAGGGATTGGGGTGCTGATTTGCAGCACCAAATCGAATAGGAAGTTGAATAAAAGGGGGTTCAAGGGAGGAGGGAATCATACCCTAGGTCGCCGCAATTGGAGATGGTGTTGTGTGGTCGATATCTACCTAAAGAGTAGAGACGAGATGGGGGTCAGAGGAGAGAGGAGCGAGCAGATGAGGGCACCAAATCCCTTGAATTGGATCTGACTAACGAGGGATGATGTGTACCTTCACCAACTCCATGGCTGCCGCGGTCATGGAGAAGCAGCACGCCTCGGTTCCATTGGTGTGGTTGAGGAGGAGGAGATCCTCCTCTCCCGACGCGTGCTCGTGGAGCCGGACGTCCGCCGTTGCCCAGCTCGACCACGGCGCGCGCGAGGGAGTCGGTGAGGGCCTCCCGGTTTCCATTCTTCTCCTCCGTCAGGTCCCGCGATGAGCTTCCATCGACGGCCGGCTCTTGTCTCTCCGACCGCAAACCCTAACCCTGGCAGAGAAGACGATGTGAGGAAGAGAGGGAGCGTTGTGAGGAGGAGGAGGAGTGGAGGGACTCACCTGACTCGCCGGAGCAACGTCGGAGCCACGCCGACGACACGGTGGTCAAAACCCTAGCCGCTAGGGTGGGTCACGCGTGGCCGCAGTAGGAAACGCGCGTCGGATCTGGTCGGAGAGGATGGAGGAGCGGAGCGAGGGGGTCACGTGGGTGTGCTGGGCGCCGGCGACGGCCGCTGGAATCGGCCGGGATCGGCCGTCGTAGGTGGCGGCGCCGAGGAGTCGTGGGGAGAGAGGGGGGCTCGCGAGAGGGGAGGGGTCGTGGGTGTCAGAGAGATGGGATTTTTTTTCTTTCGCAGGAGATGCAAAGGCAACAGCCAATCACATGCGAGGCCACGGATCCCTCCCTTAGACAAATCCTGACCATCCATTCCTCCTACATCCAACGTTCCAAAACAATCTCCTCATCCAACACTTCTCTCTCCCTCTCTTTTTCTTTTTCTTTTTTTTTCTCAAAACTTTTGCCACAAAAATGAGGTTTTTTCTGAATAAACCACCAAATATTTGTTGCAAAAATGGCACAAATCTATTTTTCGAAAATATTAGACCATATTTTATGTACAATTGACCAAATAGTTTTTATTTTCTTTGCACAAAAAATCATTTTTTATTTTTCGAGTGCAAAAAATGTTTTTATTGTGAAGAAACTACCAAATATTTGTTGCAAACTTGGACCACACTAATTTTTAAAAATATTAGGTAACATTTTATGTACGAATAACCAACTGGTTGCATGTCAAAATCTTTCGATCCACCTCTCATCAAAAAGACAAATTTTCGCCGATTCAGTTGGAAGTGGGTCAAATTTGAACTACAGGTGCTTGATAGTTTGCTCATGATTTTTTACAAAAATCATTTTTAGGTACAAAAATAGCTATTTCATTAGAGAAACACCAAAAGTTTTCCAAGATTCAACCACTAGCTAGGAACGGTCATGCCCGCCGTTTTGACCGCATTTTGAAATGGGCATGAAAAATTCAAAAAAATCAAAAAATTGGAAAACCTTGGCATTGTGTCATTATATGTGACCAAGTTACCAGAAAAAATAATAAACTTGTAATACGGTAATTATTTTAAAAAAGTGTTCTTAGAAAAGAGCTATCATGTGTGAAGATTCATGGCTTTCAAGCCAAATGATCAATCTTATGGCCACATTCATGGCATAGTTTGTTCAAATGATCTCATATTGTGCACAAAGGTGCATCTTGGAATGGCAAACAATGTTGCCTAAGAAAGTTTTCATTTTCTTTGAACGAAAATTTCATTTTCCATTTTTGGAATGCCCAAAATAAGATTTTTTGTGAAGGACCTACAATATATTTGTTGTAAAATTGGACCAAATCAATTTTCTAAAATATTAGGCCATATTTCAAGTACAATTGACCAAATGGTTGCGTGTCAAAATCTTTGATCCACCTCTCGTGAAAAAGACAAATTTTCGCCGATTCAGTGGGAAGCGGGTCAAATTTGAACTGCAGCTGCCTTATAGTTTGCTCATGATTTTTTCCAAAAATCATTTCTAGGTACATAAGTATCTATTTAATTAGATAAACACCAAAAGTTTTCCAAGATTCAACCACTAGATAGGAACGGTCATGCCCGCCGTTTTGACCGCATTTTGAAATGGGCATGAAAAATTCATAAAAAATCAAAAAATTGGAAAACCTTGGCATTGTGTCATTATATGTGACCAAGTTACCAGAAAAAATAATAAACTTGTAATACGGTAATTATTTTAAAAAAGTGTTCTTAGAAATGAGCTATCATGTGTGAAGATTCATGGCTTTCAAGCCAAATGATCAATCTTATGGCCACATTCATGGCATAGTTTGTTCAAATGATCACATATTGTGCACAAAGGTGCATCTTGGAATAGCAAACAATGTTGCCTAAGAAAGTTTTCATTTTCTTTGAACGAAAATTTCATTTTCCATTTTTGGAATGCCCAAAATAAGATTTTTTGTGAAGGACCTACAATATATTTGTTGTAAAATTGGACCAAATCAATTTTCTAAAATATTAGGCCATATTTCAAGTACAATTGACCAAATGGTTGCATGTCAAAAGCTTTGATCCACCTCTCGTGAAAAAGACAAATTTTCGCCGATTCACTGGGAAGCATGTCAAATTTGAACTGCAGCTGCCTTATAGTTTGCTCATGATTTTTTCCAAAAATCATTTCTAGGTACATAAGTATCTATTTAATAAGAGAAACACCAAAAGTTTTCCAAGATTCAACCACTAGATAGGAACGGTCATGCCCACCGTTTTGATCGCATTTTGAAATGGGCATGAAAAATTCAAAAAAAATCAAAAAATTGGAAAACCTTGGCATTATGTCATTATATGTGACCAAGTTACCAGAAAAAATAATAAACTTGTAATACGACAATTATTTCAAAAAAATGTTCTCAAAAATGAGCTATCATGTGTGAAGATTCATGGCTTTCAAGCCAAATGATCAATCTTATGACCACATTCATAGCATAGTTTGTTCAAATGATCTAATATTGTTCACAAAGATGCATCTTGGAATGGCAAACATTGTTGCCTAATAAAGTTTTCATTTTCTTTGAAAGAAAATTTCATTTTCCATTTTTGGAATGCCCAAAATAAGATTTTTTGTGAAGGACCTACCATATATTTGTTGTAAAATTGGACCAAATCAATTTTATAAAATATTAGGCCATATTTAATGTACAATTGACCAAATGGTTGCGTGTCAAAAGCTTTGATCCACCTCTCATGAAAAAGAGAAATTTCCGCCGATTCAGCGGGAAGCGGGTCAAATTTGAACTGCAGCTGCCTTATAGTTTGTTCTTTATTTTTTCCAAAAATCATTTCTAGGTACATAAGTATCTATTCAATTAGAGAAACACCAAAAGTCTTCCAAGATTCAACCACTAGCTAGGAACGGTCATGCCCGCCGTTTTGACCACATTTTGAAATGGGCATGAAAAATTCAAAAAAAATCAAAAAATTCGAAAACCTTCGCATTGTATCATTATATGTGACCAAGTTACCAGGAAAAATAATAAACTTATAATACGGTTATTATTTTAAAAAAGTGTTCTCAGAAATGAGCTATCATGTGTGAAGATTCACAACTTTCAAGCCAAATGATCAATCTTATGGCCACATTCATGACATAGTTTGTTCAAATGATCTCATATTGTGCAAAAAGGTGCATCTTGGAATGGCAAACATTGTTGCCTAAGAAAGTTTTCATTTTCGTTGAACGAAAATTTCATTTTCCATTTTTGGAATGCCCAAAATGAGATTTTTTGTGAAGGACCTACCATATATTTGTTGTAAAATTGGACCAAATAAATTTTATAAAATATTAGGCCATATTTAATGTACAATTGACCAAATGGTTGCATGTCAAAAGCTTTGATCCACCTCTCGTGAAAAAGACAAATTTTCGCCGATTCAGCGGGAAGCGGGTCAAATTTGAACTGCAGCTGCCTTATAGTTTGCTCATGATTTTTTCCTAAAATCATTTCTAGGTACATAAGTAGCTATTTCATTAGATAAACACCAAAAGTTTTCCAAGATTCAACCACTAGCTAGGAACGGTCATGCCCGCCGTTTTGACCGCATTTTGAAATGGGCATGAAAAATTCAAAAAAAAATCAAAAAATTGGAAAACCTTGGCATTGTGTCATTATATGTGACCAAGTTACCAGGAAAAATAATAAACTTGTAATACGACAATTATTTTAAAAAGTGTTCTCAGAAATGAGCTATCATGTGTGAAGATTCATGGCTTTCAAGCCAAATGATCAATCTTATGACCACATTCATGGCATAGTTTGTTCAAATGATCTCATATTTTGCACAAAGGTGCATCTTGGAATGGCAAACAATGTTGCCGAATAAAGTTTTCATTTTCTTTGAACGAAAATTTCATTTTCCATTTTTGGAATGCCCAAAATAAGATTTTTTGTGAAGGACCTACCATATATTTGTTGTAAAATTGGACCAAATCAATTTTATAAAATATTAGGCCATATTTAATGTAAAATTGACCAAATGGTTGCGTGTCAAAAGCTTTGATCCACCTCTCGTGAAAAAGACAAATTTCCGCCGATTCAGTGGGAAGCGGGTCAAATTTGAATTGCAGCTGCCTTATAGTTTGTTCTTTATTTTTTCCAAAAATCATTTCTAGGTACATAAGTATCTATTTAATTAGAGAAACACCAAAAGTTTTCCAAGATTCAACCACTAGCTAGGAACGGTCATGCCCGTCGTTTTGACTGCATTTTGAAATGGGCATGAAATATTCAAAAAAAATCAAAAAATTGGAAAACCTTCGCATTGTGTCATTATATGTGACCAAGTTAACAGGAAAAATATTAAAACTTGTAATACGACAATTATTTTAAAAAAGTGTTCTCAGAAATGAGCTGTCATGTGTGAAGATTCACGGCTTTCAAGCCAAATGATCAATCTTATGGCCACATTCATGACATAGTTTGTTCAAATGATCTCATATTGTGCACAAAGGTGCATCTTGGAATGGCAAACAATGTTGCCTAAGAAAGTTTTCATTTTCTTTGAACGAAAATTTCATTTTCCATTTTTGGAATGCCCAAAATGAGATTTTTTGTGAAGGACCTACCATATATTTGTTGCAAAATTAGACCAAATCAATTTTATAAAATATTAGGCCATATTTAATGTATAATTGACCAAATGGTCGTGTGTCAAAAGCTATGATCCACCTCTCGTGAAAAAGACAAATTTCCGCCGATTCAGTAGGAAGTGGGTCAAATTTGAACTGCAGCTGCCTTATAGTTTGTTATTTATTTTTTCCAAAAATCATTTCTAGGTACATAAGTATCTATTTAATTAGAGAAACACCAAAAGTTTTCCAAGATTCAACCACTAGATAGGAACGGTCATGCCCGCCGTTTTGACCGCATTTTGAAATGGGCATGAAAAATTCAAAAAAATCAAAAAAATTGAAAACCTTCGCATTGTGTCATTTTAAAATGGAGAAAAATAAATTTGATTTTTTTGGGTATTTTAAAATAATTTTATTTGTATTTTAAATGCAACAGTAGCACTGTTTGAATTATTAGATTTTGTGTGAATTTTCTTTTAACTTGAAAAATAGTCCACGTTTTAGGATTTATTTTTTCTGATCATTTTGGTATATAATATGCCTATATCATATAATTATTTATTTTCCTTTTTCATTTCTTTTCTCTCTTTGAAAATTCAAAATGGAAAATGTTTAATAAAAAGGAAAACCCCCCCGGCGCGGCCCAACTCTCTCTCCCTCTCTCTCTCTCCCTCACCCCACCGGCCCACTGGCCCAGTCGAGCGCCGGCCGACACCGAATCCCGAACGGATCGGCTAGCCGATCCGATCCCCCTCTCCCTCACTCGCCGACACGCAGGACCCACCGACCGCCCGCGAGGATCGCGCGCTCGCCTTCCTCCTCCCGCGATCCCCTTCCTCCTCGCCGGAGCGCCGCCGCCGCGATACGGGATCTCCCCGATCTCCTTCCCCCTGTGCCCCAACCTCCCCTCCAAGCTACCCCGGGTATAAATACCCGAGGCCTCGCTCGTTTACCCCCCTACGTCCCCTCTCCCGACGCCTCTACCCCGCCCGATTCCTCGCCGGAGGCAGAGACCGACGCCGACGCCCCGAGCTCGCCTCGCTCGCCCCGGTCATCCCCACCCCTCGCCGAGGCCACCATCCTCTTCGCCGCACTCGTCTTCATCACCTGAGCCACTCCGCCGACGCCGGGAGCCCTCGGAGCGTCCTCCCTCGTCAACCACCGCCGCCACCATTGCCGGAGCATCGCCGGAGACCCCTCTCTCTCTGTAAGCGCCGTCAGTCCTCCCGGACCGTTAGATCTCGCACGATCGGCTTAGATTAGATCACTTATTAGCCCGAATCGTTTTCTCTTAATTGCCGGTCGTCCGCTCGTTTGTTTCCGCAGTGCACGCCTGTAGCTAGTAGCTGTTCGCCACGTGGCCACAGGCCGACCCGTAGGGTTTTAACCTTTTTCTTTTCAGTTTTAATATTCAGAATAGTTTCTGTTTTAGAAATTCAATATCTTTTAATTTATAGATCCAAATTGAGTGATTCTTTTTGCTATGGATTCAAAATTTTATGAAGTTTCTGATGGTGCACTTGTATTTCAAATTTGAGTATTTTAAATTTGAATTTGCTGAATTTTGTTCAAATCACTAATTTGGCCATATTTCGAGGTTTATAAAATATTTTTGATTGATTCTTTTTGCTACTGTTTTGTTGTTGATTTACCTATCCAGTAGCATTTAGTGAGTTATTTTTAGTTTTATTTAAATGAGGGTTTTAGCTAAAACAGTACTGTTTTGCTTTTATAGTTGTTTTAGTCATTAAATTATTGTTTTTAATTATTCTTAGTTAGTTCTTTTTAATTATTTAAATTTGATACCATTTGGACATGCCAAAGTGGTACTTCCTTGACAATGCTCTTCTCCGGACAGAAACTTGGGAAAATTATTAAGAGAAATTTGCTAAATGAAATGAGCTCAAATTTGGAGGAGGGAAGTTATATAGGTAGGATCATGCCCTGGTAAATTTTCAGCAATAATGAAGCAATATAAAATATAGTTGCTTCACAAACTAAAAATATGACCAGAATAAAAGATTGGATGATGAGCTCACATGGATTGCTAGATAGGTCTCAGATCATTTGGAGAAGCCTAGCTAGTACTTCCTTCACAAAGCTTCTCTCTGGATAGAAATTTTGGAAATTTGCTGAGGAATATTTACTAGGAAAATGGAGCTGAATATTGGCATGTGGCAATGATTTGGATATGGAAGAGTTCCCAAAAAGTTTGAGGGCAATAGGAGGGGTCTAGATAGCACTTGCTCTGCAATGTGCCAATCTGGACAGAAAATAGAAATTGAAGCTGGGCTCACATAGATGATTGGATTGAGCTTAAATTTCGAGGAGGATGATAATTTGGGCATATGAAGGCACTGTAAAAATTTCATACAATTCGGATAAATAAAAATGGTACTTCCTTCACAATGCTCTCCACTGAACAGAAAATTGGGAGAAATATTGAGGGAAATTGGCGAAATTAAATGAGCTAAAATTTGGTGGAGGGATAATCTATGGGTAGAGTCATGTCCTGTTAATTGTTTTAGCAATTATAAAGCAATATAAATATAGTTGCTTCACAAACTGAAAATATTACCAGAAACAAAGATTGGATGGTGAGCTCACATGGATTTTTAGATGGGGCTCAAATTTTGTGGAGAGCTATGATTTGGGCATATAGAAGATGTAGCAAAAATTCAACTCATTAGGATATGTCTAGCTAGTACTTCCTTCACAAAGCTTCTAGCTGAACAGAAACTTTGGAAATTTTCTGAGGAAGATTTACTAGGAAAATGTTGCTGAATTTTGTCATGAGGCAATGATTTGGATAGGAAAGAGTGCCCAAAAATTTTGAGGGCAATCAAGAAAATATAAATAGCACTTCCTTCACAAAGTGCTGTTCTGAACAGAATAGGAAAATGAATATTCCTGAATTATTTTTGAACTAGGCAAGGAAGGTTTTTGACATATTTGAGGAATATATGATCCAAAGAATTTATGAGAATTTTTTGGGAATTTTGGGAATGACAGAAATGTAGGCTGCTTCACAACCTAGGGCAAAAATTGACACATGGACATGACACATAGGCAAAACTGATGAGGTGGCGCCTAGTCATAGCAATGCACCACAATTTACAAGGCTATGACCATCTATATTGGTCGTGATCAGCTAGAAATAAGGCAGCGGACCAGTGCTGTCTGCTTTACGACCATTTCGTGTAAGGAAATTACGACCTTTCTGACCAAAATGGTCGTTATGGTTTAGGGTTTGGAGCCCCCCGAACAGCTTATGACCAATTGGTCTAAAATGGTCGTAGATTTACGACCATTTCTTCCAGGGTCACTGACAGAAGGTCACAAGTTGACATATTTCTTGTAGTGTTCCAGAACCCTCTAGAACACTTCCGGTGCTCGTTTCTCATCCACCTAGTTCTCATAAATATTACTAGTCGTTAAGCGTGTGACCCCGCAGGTTCGGAAATAAGTGGACATTGCCCGGAACCCCTTCTGGTCAATAGTTAATAGCGGGATTTGGACATCCTTATTAACCCCCACATATTTCACGAAGATCTTTATCGAGTGAACCTTTTGTTCCCGCATAATATTCCCTTTGCTTCGCGATATGTTGCAAAAACCGAGGCGAGATATATTGGTATCCTTGTGAAGCAACACCTTGATCACTATACCGTTCATCCTCGTTACCTGTTTTGTTCTCTTTTCTCGTTTCCGTATTCCGGTATCCCTGTGATCTCCATCACATGTGTCTAGCCAGACGATGATGATACCGCAATACCGAGTGTGCCCAGAGAGTATCTCTCCATCACCGGAGGAGCAAATCGCAGTCTTGAACTATCGATACCGAGACATACTTTGCCGGTATACCCGTAAGTTACTTTTATGATCCCCCAGTTACGGTGTAGGGATGAAAACGGAGCGGAAACGGACGGAACTGGGTGCTGCCACATTTGTTTTCATATTTTTTTTGCGGAAGCGGAAACAAATACAGAAACCCCAGAAACAAATATGGAAATGAATACTACTGGAAACGAAAATGGAGCGAATATGGCACAGACATGGAGACGGAAGCAAAGTGTTCACAGGAACTAAAGACCCCTTGAACCATAGACAAAAAACAAAAAAACCAACAAAGTTGTTCAATGAATAAGATGGTTACTAAATATTATGATATATCATGGCTATAAAATAGGATATGTCAGTGATGGCGGTGTGCTCGATTAGGGATTAGGGATTTTTCTCACATGCTGCCATGCTCGATGTAGTAGTAGTGTTGTAGAAGTTGGGCCATCTGGGCCATTCTACTCATATTGTGTTCGTTGGGCTAGAGAACAATCATGTGCTCATATTCAAACAGAAAGTTGCATATTAACGGAAACGGAAAATTCCGTTTCCGTGCATGTTCCACCGGAAAACGTCGTTCCATTTCCATTTCCGTTTCCGCATAAAAAATTCCGTTTCCAGCTCCGTTTTGCAAATTTCCATTTCCACTTTCATTTTTCCTCTTCGTTTCCATTTTTCTGCCGGAAAAGCGGAAAGTTTCCACTCCATTTTCATCCCTGTTACGGTGTGACGTTCGGTAACCCCAAAGTAACCTTCCGGCATGCTGGTATACAATATTCTCATGGTCTAAGGACGTAAGTAAACATTAACATATTATATGAAATTACCGTCAACAAAGTGACAATGTGATCTCGCAGTAATTCATAAGTTGGGTCTTTCCAACACCATTGTTCCGCCAACAATGTGTTCTCATTATTGACAGCATCCTTGTTACTCTTAACAATGCTCATGATCAGGAAAACAAGATCATCATCAATACATGAGCTAGTCCTAGAGGCATGACTAGGGATCATCTTGGTGTTTATCTTTCCACACATGGACTTGAGTTTCCTCCCAATCTCATATTCAAGAATCAATGCAATTATAGCGCAAAAATATAAACTTAATCATGAACCTGAAAATATAATAATACATTTATTATTGCCTCTAGGGCATATTTCCAACAGTCTCCCACTTGCACTAGAGTCAATAATCTAGTTACATAAGTTCCTAAACACCAATGGCATTCCGGTGTTGCTTATGCTTTGCTCGTGGTATAGACTTCGTCAATGGATCTGACGCTTTCAAGTCCATATGTATCTTGCATATCTTTGTGTCTCCACGCTCCACAAAAGTTCACAAATTATGTTGTCGAAGTAGAATTCAGCAGATCCCTCTGGGGGTGTCCCGGCATGGTGAGTAGATCGGAGGGGAAACAGGAAACACAGGATTTACGTAGGTTCGGGCCCTCGCTACGGAGGTAATACCCTACTCCTGCTCTTGTTGATATTGCGACAGGGGTGTGTACAGAGTATAGAATACAACCGAGGGATTGAATCTATGTTGTCTCTCGACTAGCTCGTCCCCGGTTTATATAAGATACAGGGACCCCTAGGGTTACAGATCCTAGTCGGCTACGTCGGTGGAGGAGTAGTCCCCCACGGATCCGGCTTCTTGTCTTGTACGCCAAGTCTTCTGGAATCTTCCTTGCATAGGGCCCATGGGCCGGCTTGACGGCCCATGGCAAAACCAACCTAGGGGGCCTCGGGTCGGACCACTCGGGCCGCCTATACCCAAGGTGAGGCACCCATGGGTCGTGACACCGTCAGTAGCCCCTGAACTGGTCTTCGAGCTCGGCTTGCTTCATAGTCGATGTAGGTCGTCAGCGCCGTCTTCTATCAGCTTGCCGAGGTTGGAACCTGTTCTTCGAAGCTCCCCTAAAAGTGCAGTTCGGCCGCCGGTCCGTGTCCGGCGTGCCCTCCGAAGTCAGCCCTTCTGTGTTTAGAGAAAAGCTTCGTCCAGTCTTTAATTGTCGATGAAGATATCCGACCTGCGGGTCAAGCCGACTGATACGCCTCCGACATATCTATAATTTTTGTTATGTTCATGCTATATTTACATCAATTATACATGCTTTTGGTACAATTTTAGTTAATTTTTATTGGACTAACATATTAATTTAGTGCCAAAGGCAAGCTGCTGTTTTCTAGTATTTTTGACTTTTTCAAAAATCAATATTTTTAGGGCCGAAAAAAATCGGGAAATATTACGATGATTTATTATGGAATAAAAAGAGACCCAGGGGACCTGGACCCACCTGGAGGGGGTCTCAGGGGCTCCACCCGGGGTGGCGACGCGTCTCCCTGGCCACGCCGTGGGGCTGCGTGGGCAGCCCTTAAGTCGGTTGCTCCACTCCTTTGGACAGTGGCTTGCTCCGGAAGTTGATGAATCGCCATAAAAATTTTGGATTTTTCGGAGTTATGAATCTCCTGGAATCGATAAAACGGTGAAACCACCCAGAAAACTGCACAGAGAGAAATTCCAGAAAATACACGATCCAATCTCGAAGGGGACTCTCGCCCTCCGGGGGCCAAGAACACCATGGACCAGAGGGGGAATCCTCTCCCCATCTAGGGGAGAGGCCAAGGAAGAAGAAGAAGGAGGAGGGCCTCTCTCCCCTCTCTTCCGGTGGCACCGGAGTGCCGCCGGGGGAACCGTCATCACCGCCATCGTCTCCATCAACTCCACCGTCTTCACCACCATCTACATCATCTTCCTCCACCTCTATACAGTGGTCCACTCTCCCACAAACCTCTGTAATCCCCTACTTGAACATGGTGTTTGATGCTATAAATTATTATTCAATGATTTGTTCATCGCTATTATGTCTGAGTAGATTATTATTGTCCTATGGTTAATTCGTGAATTGCTATGGTTGATTTGAGTTGCATGTTGTTATGTTGCTGTTATTTGGTGCCCATCATATGAGCGCGCGTGTGGATCACACCTTAGGCTTAGTAGTATGTTTAGAAAACTATACATATGGCGGCCGGAGTGACAGAATTACCGTGCTTGACTATAGGGATTGATACATATGGGATGAAGGGGGACCAATATATCTTACTGGTATGGTTGGGTTTTACCTTAATGAATCTTTGGTATTTGCGGATGCTTGCTAGGGGATTCAATCGTAAGTACGTATGAGTCCAAGTATGAATAGTATGTTAGCAGAGGCCTCTCCCACATATAAAACAGCAATAGATGATTATCTGTCTAGTAACTTAGCCAATTGCATAGGGAAACTTCCACAACACCTACCACCACTACTCCACACTCGTTACCCTTTATTTTATTGTTCCTTTACAAAACAGCACCTAACTTTTATTTACAAGTTCTTTATTATCTTGCAAAGCTATCTTTTTATACCCGCAAAGTACTTCTAGTTTTATTTCCTTAGTAAAGCAAACGCTTGGTGTGCGTAGCGTTGTATCATTGCTAGGTAAAACCTGAGAGAATATTAATCTTACCTTTAACTACTCATTCGGTTCGACACTCTTACTTATCGAAAAGTCTACAATTGATCCCCTACACTTATGGGTTATCACCGACCCACGCTGACCAAACTTTCCTGCGCACCTCACATGGAATATCTGCAGATCGGTAAGGTCCAACGGACCAGACCAGGATCTCACCCAATAGGTCAAGCCAGACCACGTGGTTGGGCTGACCACTGGTCAATGAGACGTGCGTCAGTGGGTTGGGGCCCCAATAACGTCACGTTCCATCAACAGACTGTCATGCACCTCGACCCCCGCCGCCATTAACCGCGAGCTCCTCGAATCCCACGCTAATTAAGCGGTGTTTAGTGGGAAATGCAGAGATATGGCGTCACGTGGGGGTGTTTTGCCGCCGCCGTTACCCGCTAATGTTGAGTATGAAGAGAGGAGGAGACGTAAATTTAAACGTCCAACTCGAGCTTTCTGGCTCGGCTCGCACTCGCTCAGGCTCGGCCCGAGAAGTAAAAAGGCCGAGCCGAGCTGCGTTCTTGGACTTGTTTCGGCCTCGAGCCGAGCCCAGCTCGACTCGGGCCAGCCCGTGAGCTCGTCCAATTCTGCAGCCCAAAATGGCCCAGCCACTTGACCTAGTCCCCACGAGCACAATGGAACCATTCATCCCCATTCCCATCCCCGAGCACTGAGCTAGCAGCCGCCGCCGCCATCCCTCGGCATCGTCCTCGCCGGCTCGCCTCACCATACATCTATACGCCAACCGATGCCACACACGCCGCTAGCCCAGATCGCCCAAGGAGCCATGGAGAAGAAGAAAGAGAGGTCATTGACCTCCATTCTTGAGGACAAGACGGCGAGAGGAAAGAAGAAAAAGGGCAAGGACACGACCTGCATGGACGCCGGCATCGAGCCGGCGGTGGCCAATCCAAGCATCGTCCTTGTCGACCCCCATGTGAAGGCAAAGCAGCTGGCGCGAGCGCGGCCACCCCTGCCTCCGCCTCGGCGTCTACCTGACACCAAAGGTGCCGGCGCGCGCGCGGCAGCTGTTGTTGCATCCGGCTGGACCGGCTCCGCCAACACCTCCGTCACGCCTACTTCTCCGGCTGAAGCTGAGTCCTCGGTAAGCACTAAGCACTTGAAAGAGAAATGCTTAATAGTCGATCACACGAACACATCTGCGTGAAACATTTTCACAAACACATGGCAAGCACGTTGCAGTACCAATCAAAATAAACATGTTAAAGGGGAGAGGAAGGCAGCAACCTGTGAGAGGAGGCAGAGCATGTTGGTGAGGCGAGTGAGGTTTGGAGACGGGTGTCAGTGTTGGAGTTCCGCAGGTGGTGGCGACAGGCATGATGAGCGGCAGCGGTGACGAGCCCAGCCGTCGAGGCAAGCTTGGTGGAAGCAATGAATCTGCCACAAATGTATCCACAACGACAAAATTATTTGTCTCACAAGATTTAGAAAGGGGGAGAGAGATGATCGCGTAGGATTAATCTGCAATACTGAGATGGCAGATTTTGAGATTTGCACAAGTTTTTCATAAAAAGCTTTGGATAAAATAAACACATGGATCTGAACAATTCTAGCCTAGAAGGTATTACATGCAAAAGTTCTCTATACTGAAACAAACAGGCTTGTATTCTGTTGTATGGTACAATACTACAATACATATAGCAAACTGAATATCTTGTATTTTATCCTAAAAAAATGCTCTAGATAGTTATGGACATAAGGTAGTAGCTCACTGTCTTCTACGATGATAGCTGGAACATGAAACTTTGGTATTCCCACACATCAACATATACTCCAACTTGCAATTTAGAAGAGAGGGACAGATGACCGTACCTATCGAAGAGCAGACATATCATTGGAGACAGAGGAGTACGTGGATCCGGCGATTGAAGCTATAAGTAGTGACGGAGATCCTGCAAAGCACAAGCAAGAGCTGTTGTTTTCCTCCTAATGGCATATCCCCCATTGTCCATTCAGTAGAAACATTTCTCTGTACAAGTTCACAGTTAGATACAGGAATAATAATGGGACAGTAACTCAAAAATTACAATAATATAATTATTATCTGGAACCTACCAAAGGTGTATACCCATTCCAACTGCAACTTGAGGTGCAGACAAATTTACTTCAATTATTTCAACCGGAATGTACGACATTTAACAATGTAAACGACTGCCGACTGCCCTTGCCATTGCCCGTTGAGGTGCCGGGCAATATTTAGTGTATTTTCTGTCAAAATTTAGTGTATTTTCTGTCAAAATTTACTTCAAATTTCCCAATCTCAGTGTACTTGCTGTACAAATATTTAGTGTATTTTCTGTCAAAATTTCATTGTTTCATTGTTCGAACAGGAACATGAACCGGAAGAGGATCATGTCCAGGAGCATGATGAGGAAGAGAAGGATGAGAATATGTATGTGCCTGCTGATGAGTCTGAGTCTGAGTCCGAGGAACAAGATAACTCGTATGATCATAGAGATGACATGTCGGAGGACGGAATGGATATGGTTCAATCCCCTGGAGGTGGGACTGATGTGGTTGATGTTAGTTCAGAAGAAGACAATGCAAGAGGAGGAGAGAAACGCAAGAAAGGGGTGAAAGTCAATCGCAAGGTCACTACCAAGGGCAGTAGCAAGTCCAGTACTAGCAGGGATAGTTCAGACTGTTGGATTTTTTTTGAGAAGGTGATGGTGGAATCAGAAAATGATCCTAAGGTCGAAGTGTTGAGGGCAAAGTGCATGCATTGCCACAATTTATACATATATGTTCAAGGTTCAAGCACCACAACACTTAATAGGCATATGAAGAAGTGTAAGATCTTCAAGAACAAGGTTGCGACGAAACATATACAGTCACGGCTTGGGTACAAGCCATCCAATGCTAGAGGTCAATCTGGTCTTCCTCTAGGTGTGCCATCCAATGGGTATGAGCAGATCACTATGAAGGAGTTGATTGCAAAAATGGTGGCTGTCCATAACTACTCATTTAGGATGGTGGAACATGAGTGGTTCAATATTGTGATGAAGTACTCGAACCCGCTATATCAAGAAATTGGCAGGAAGGCAATAAGAGCTGAGTGCTTGAGGGTTTTCAAGAAAGAGAAGGAAATCCTTAAGGCAGCCCTGAAGAATGTGGACCACATTAGTCGCACTACAGATATGTGGACAAGTAACCAAACCATTTCTTATATGTGTGTAGTGGCACACTATCTAGATAAACATTGGAGGATGCAGACTCGTGTGCTCGCGTTCATGGAGTTGGACCCCCCTCACAGCGGAAACGTCATTGCTGTTGTGTTGTTTGACTGTGTGACTGAATGGAAGATAGAAAACAAGATAGTGTCCATCACACTAGACAATGCATCAAACAATGATGCTGCTGTTAGAGATTTGAAGGCAATGTTTTCTGTTCGAAGAGGGACAGACTATGAAGCCAAATATTTTCATGTCCGGTGTTGTGCTCACATTGTCAACTTGGTAGTGCAGGATGGGACAGCATGCATGAGCACTTTGGTAATGAATCAAGGGAGACAGTAAAGTACTTCAAGAAGTCCCCTTCCCGGCTGCACAAATTTGTTGAGATCTGCAGGAGTTTAGGCCTTGAAATTGAAGAGCATTTGACCCTAGATGTTTGCACAAGGTGGAGTTCTACTTACAAGATGTTGAAAACTGGCCGACCATATAGGCAAGCCTTGGTGTCTTATGCTGATTCAGATGCCAACTACAAGTGGAAGCCTACAAACAAAGAATGGGAGATGTTTCAGCTTATTGAACCATTGTTGTTTGCTTTTGCTAGAGTGACTACGGCCCGAGCTTGTTTGACAGGCTGACGAGTAAGTTTCATCCCGTTCCTTCTTCGCGGCTAGAGCTACCCCATTCACCCATTTTTCCGAGGTCTGCTCCACTTCTACGGTCTCCAATTGCATCGTTTTACCCCCAACTCTGTTCTGCACATTTCGTGCTTTATTTCCGGCTGCGAATGCTTCTTGGCCATTAAGCCACACTTCGGCCTCTAGAGGAAGTATTTTGACGTCAAGCGCCAAACAAACGTGGATGAGACCAGTGAATGCGGCAGGGCCGCCATCAGCAGGCAGGCCGGTCCGAATACTTGGAGGGAACATTCTCGGAAAATAACCAGAAATGGCAAGAGGAGTGGTTTTAAATGCCCGACGTGCAGACCGGAAATCTTCCACGAGTCGGCATCGTCGAGGCCTTCACACCAGTCCCACCAGTCAAGTGCAACTCGCGGAGTCCTAGACACACCCTGGCCGACACCCCGTAAGTAGAAAAACTTCACAAGTTCCTACGTCTCCAGGCCATGAGAGGCCTGACTTTAGTCGAGGTGATCCACCAGGTCCTGAGTCGAGGTATTCAGCTGCTCCAATATCGAGCACATGCCATGTATGAGTACACCGGACCCAAGGATGCCACCAGGACAATCCGAGGTGACTTTGGCACGTGAAAGTCTATTCAGGAGATGCTGTTCCAGCTCTTCAAGGGGAAGGTGCCGGATTTTCCCTTGGAGCCGACGCACGTCGGCTTCAGCCGGGGGTTGCCTCCCAAGGATGTAAGTATCCTGAATTATTTCAATCTTGTACACCCTGTCCGAGCCGATATGATCGATAGCTTTTTCTTACAGACTTGGCTGGAGTTTACAGCCACCGTACGCTCACGCGCGCCACGGCAAGAGGATGAGCTGACTGACGAGATGCGCTTCCTCCTTGCTGCTGACACCAGCAAGGCTTTAGCCCGAACGCCACGCAACAACACGCTAGCGGAAGTTGAAGACCGCCAGGAGGTCGAACAGCTGTGGTCAGATAGCGAAAATGAGATTGGAGAACGCGAGGCCGGGAACTTCCTGCTGCAGCCCCGCAATGGGGAGGACGCAGGTTCTAGTTCTTGAATCGTTCCCCCAGATCCAGACAAAGAAGAGGTCCCAGAACAGCACAGGAAACGCAGTTAAGACCCTACTGCCGTCGTGCAGCAACAACCCCTCAAGCGACTGAGGCGAGGACCCCGGGTTGTTGAGACTCGCGTTGCCGGCGATCTGTAAGTCTATTCATGACAGTCATGTTTTGCATTCAAGCACGGTTTCTTTACGGATGGTTAACTGCTCGCAGGTCACAGCGGGCTATGGCTGCCGACCTGGCCGGTGGCCCAACCAGCAATCCTGCGCCGTTTTTGGATAATGCGCCCCGAACTGCGGACGGGGCATTTCTTGTGACGCCGCTCACCGCAGCCCCTCCTCCCGAAGTCACGACGACGACCTAGGAGGTCGGAGGGGGGCACGTCTGAAAGGATCGAGATGGACATAGATCAGGGTGGACACGGTCCGGTCCCTGACCGAGCCGTTGTTTGGACCGGCCGCCGGCGGTCCAGATCGGACCAGACCGAGCAGCCGAGCGGTCCTGTTTTCAGGGACCGGACCGGCGACGACGAAGCCCGGGCCGGACCAGAAGGACCGAACGGACCGGCCAACAACAACCGCCGTTGATGTGTGCGGGTGCAGCGGCAAAGTGGGCGACGTGCGCGAGTGATGTGACAGTGGACGACGTGCGCGAGCGTGAGAAATTAACTGAGAGCTGAACTTTGATGAAACTGACGAAACTGAATTTTGACGAAACTGACAGCGAGAAATTATCTGACAGCCGAAGTGGGCGACGTCAAGAAGAAGCGCATGGATGGCTCGAACATCAGCGGCGGCGTCACAGGGCGTTCGGGATCGTGCCCCAGTTCATCCTGGTGGCGCCGGCGAGGTGTTCGCCTACCTGGGCTAGCTGGTGGCCAGTGTGCGTGCTGTGCTCAAACGACAGCCATGGCAGCGCTGAGAACTCCAGATCGGCGGCAGTGCAAGCACGGCAGCGATGGTGAGTGGCAGCAAGAGGCTATGGCGCACGGGGAGGAGAGGAAGGAAGAAGAGGGGAAGCTCGGGGACACGGTGGTTCACCCGGGGGCTGCCGGTGGCCACGACGACGAGGAACGGCGGCGGCGGTGACTGCATTTTCTCGGTCCGATCGAGCGGCTCGGTTAAAGACCGGACCGGACCGACATTTTTTCGGGTTGAATATTGCAGCCCGGACCGACCAGTTTTCCTACCGGTCCAGGACCGAGCCGGCCCGGACCGAGCGGGCCACGAGCCGGACCGGCGGATCGGACCGTGTCGTCCACCCTGAGACATAGAGGGAGTGAATAGGTACAATTACAAATTTTAATTACTACTTAGCAATTTTAGGCAATTATGCAGAATATGAAAATGAGCCTAACAATTGCAAGGGTGATTCTAGTGCTAGCAAATATATTCAACACCAACTAATAGAGATGCAAGCAAGCACAATATGATATAAGTAAAGACAAGGAGACAAATAACCACAACTAAGGAGTTAGGGTTAGGGATAACCGAAACTCCGGAGACAAGGATTTATCCCGATGTTCACTTCCTTGGAGGGAAGCTAGTCACCGTTGGAGGGGCGCATGTTACCACGAAGGCACACCAACACCACGAAGGCTCACCCTATTCTCCTTGAGACAACACCACGAAGGCGTTTTTCAACCACTAGTGGTAGACCTTGAGGTGTTTTCCAAACCTTCACAAACTTTTCGGGGGTAATCACACTGAACGATTCCTCTCCGAAGAACTCCTACCGTCTAGGAGTCTCCAAACTCCAAGAGTAATAAGATCAAGGGGAAAAGCTCAAGATTTGCTCAAATCACAAATTCCTTTGGTCACAAGAGGGAGAGGGAGTGGATCTATCACTTGATTGGAAAACCTCTCAAGAACTCTCACAAATGCCTCCGGGATCTAGGATTTGGTGTAGGAGGATGTGAGAGGGAGTAGTATGTGTTCTATGGTTGATTCAAAGTGATTGGTCAACCCTCTCCCGGAGTGGGAGAGGGGTATATATAGTATCACAAAAAAAGTGGCCGTTGGAGGAAATCTGGGCACTTAAGTACCGGACGCTCGGTGGATTACCGGACATCCGGTGGCTAACCAAGCACCGGACATGCGGTGGAATCACCGGACATCCGGTGGCTGTAGAGTGTGTGCGTGCAGTTTAGTAGGTGAAAACGGCTAAGTACAGGAGATATCGGACATCCGTCATGGACCAGAAATCCGTTAATACTTGTGCAATTTGGTACTGGATAGGAGTACCGGATTTCTGGTGAGGACCGGACGTCCGGCACGGACCAGAAATCCGTTAATACTTGTGCAATTTGGTACTGGATAGGAGTACCGGATTTCCGGTGGCCACCGGACATTCGGTGATACCAGAATTCCGATATAATTCTGGTGAAACCCTTCTGTATAGACTTACCAGTTTTCCGGTATGTACTGGATATCCGGTACCAGAAATGGCACCGGACATCCGGTAGATACCGGACATCCGGTGATCCAGAGAGTCTTGTGGTTTTCCTAAGAGGTCTAAGGGGTGAATATGGTGGGAATATTTCTCAGGGTGATTTTGTGAGTGTATGTGTGAGACACAGGAATAAGATTCGAGTGCAGAGCATTTGAAGAAACCGTGGGTTTGAGAAAATCTTTCACGAGCCCGATGATCCCCTCTTAATAGTGCGGGATCCCTATACTCAAGAGCAAAACGAAAAGCTTACGTTATTTATCTTTGTTTCTTTGTTCTTGAGCAATACCAAATTTTGTGGGTCCATGATCCACACACACACATATGATTCCATGGGGACTAAAACCTGTGATATACTTGACAAACATGATTAGTCCCCTATATGTATATTTTCATCAACATCAAAATATAATTATGGGCATGATTGCACTTTTTCAATCTCCCCCTTTTTGGTAGTTGATGACAAAACACATATAGCTCTCGATAGATAGAAATATGATATGCTTAGGAGAGCAATTTTGTTGTAAGATATAGGAAAACTCCCCCTGGATATGTGCACAAATGATCTTGACGTAAAACATGATGCACAATGCAAGGAGGACTCCCCCTAAATCCTACAACCCTATTTAAGCATTTGATCAAAGTATATACCAGTTTTTGCTTATATCAAATGCATATATTTGTGTGGCATAGAACAACATGATAAACATGGAGATACAAGCTATATAGAAGATATGAACTGAACTAACATAGACATCATCTCCATGACATAGATAATTAGGTTCCACACATAGTTCTTACAATAAGACAACCATAATCAACATAGTTCACACTAACAAATAGCACCAAATGACCAAATAGACTAGTTCTCATGCCAAATAACATCAAATAAAATAAACACTGAGGCATGAGACTAGGGACACAACTCCTAAGATAAAAACTTCTCCTCCTTTGGCATCAAGTACCCAAAAGGGGTGAAGAGATGGACTCGAGAAGATCACTCGTCGTCGTCACGGACGCCACTGCTACCGGCCTCAGAGAAGAAATCCGCCCACTCGGGGCCCGAAGGGAAGCCGAAGTCGGTAGGAGGAGCCTCAGGCGGACGCTCATCCTCGCTCACATCCGCAGCTCCAGAGACTCACAGACGCGCCTTCAGAGAGTTCTTTAAAGTGATCAGGCGTGTCACAACGTCGTGGTTGTGATGACAGTTCAAGGAGACGGCCTTCTTTAGTGCATAGTGAGCTTGCCCTAGGAACCGTGCAATACGGCCGAAGGGAGCAGAACCAGAGTCAGATCCAGATGCGGAACGCCTCGCCTCACGCCTGGGAGGAGCAGAAGATGTAGCAGGAGACTTCCCTTTCGAAACCCAATCGTCCTCCATATGATCTGGAATGATCCATTTGTGGTGTACATAGGTCCTGGCAATCGAGAAGGCTGCAGTGCGCTCAATGAGCGCCTGAATAAAAGGAGCGTGAGGAAAGGCACACTTATACTGAAAGCTTGCCAGCCGAATCTCATGCCAGAGGAAGTGTGGAATGTTGATCTTGCGAGTGGGAGCATCATGCATACGGACCATCAGATCAATGGCATAGCTGTTGCAGGCCCCTTTATCTCCCATCGCCGGATACAATGTGCGGAGGACACACTGAATCAGTATGAAGTATGGAGACCGCCAAATGGATACCTGATTAAGATCTTTCTTCTTCTCATCATCATCTAACTCCTCAAGAGGCTTGATCAGATATCCGTAGGCATCAATGGGCTTGGGTCTGTGTTTGGGATCATCCTTATGAATCTTGAATCCAACATCCTCAAAGCCAAGAGCAGAAACAAAGCCACCATATGTGGCGGTGAGCTGAGTATCAGAAGTCATCCAGGTGACAGTGTTGTCAGCACTGAAGAAGCAAGTAGCATAGAACTGATGGATGGTAGCCATGTTAAAGTCATGACGAAAAGCAAATGCCGTAGCAAGGCCAACAGCATTAATGATCTCAATAGCTCCAGGGTACTTGGTAGGGATGCACATGAATATGCACAAGATCAATATAGTGGTGTGCAAACAGACCCTTAGGGATGATGATACTGGAGAATACGTCTGCCTGCACATTGGTGCGAAACCGAGGGTCCATAGAATCTTGTTCCATAGTGAACTGGTTTATATCATGACGGAATTTCAGATAAGCTGGCTTGGCAACCTTTGAGAAATGAGTGGGCACACGACCGAGAGTGGCTGGAGGCTCCATGGAGATATGATGGCCAACAGCTGGGGGCTGTGGTGGTGGTGGTGGAGGTGGTGGTACATGAGAAGCAGACTGCTGAGGACCCCTCCCAGTGCCAAGCTTGGGCAGATTTGTGCGAACCACACGGTAATGAGGCACAAGATCTTGATTCTCAATTTCCTCCTCAAAATCCGCATCGGTACCCTCATCACCAGAAGATTCTACCACATAAGATGGGCGAGGACGACCTCTCCGCTTCCGAGGGTGACGACGTTCTTCGGAGTCATCCGAGTCATTGCGACGGGCAGCTGAAACGAAAAGTAACCGAAAGTAGTATGAGCGTGCATGTCATACATGAGGTGATAAAGCTAGAAGGAATAGATAAACGAGTTGAGAGTTTGTCCAATGTCATAGGATAAACCCTAGATTAGGGGAAAATTCCAACACATTTACCATAACGATACTTTGTATGCATGTGTTTGATAAGGCCCTAGAGACGAAGATGAAGTCAAATATATCATCAGGGCAAACAATAGGTGGAACACATGGGAGACATGGAAAGATACATGGAGTGGCACAAGGACAAGGGAATGACATGGAGCATACCACGGGATCCGGAGCCCGAGGCATCTTTGTGCACCGTGTGTTTGGTCGTCGGCATGGTGGAACTACCCGGAGCCAACGAACACCCTAGACCAAGAGGGGCACCCAACCGGTCAAAACCCATCACCAAAACGAGTATCGTGTGGATGGTAGAATAGATCGGAGAGGGGGTCACCTTGGGGAGAGAGATCGGAGGCTGGGAGGGACGGAGGCGACCGGGAGCAGCCGGGGAAGCCACCGGCGGCGGCAGTGAACAGATGAGGCGCATGGGTGGGGATCGAATAGGGCAACTGCCTGTTCGATCCCGAACCCCAGATTTGATATGCCGCGTTGTACCGGATATCCGGTAATTACGGGATGTCCGGTGCTTGTGAATTATGCAAGCGCCGATAGTGGTGGAGTGTAAAAAGTCATCAGTCACCGGACGTCTGGTGAAAGTACCGGAGGTCCGGTGCCTGATGGTTGCAGTTGTCAGCGCAGAAAACTGAGGCTAGAAAGTTGATAGTGACCTGACGTCCGGTATAATGACCGGAAGTCCGGTGACTGGAGGTTTTTTGAGAATTAGCCTGGGCAGAATGAGATCGTTTTGGAAGATCCAAATAATCTTTTGGCACAAAGGGCTGATTAGAGAGATATATAGTAGGGACGGCCGAGATTGACGACGAGAAGAGAAGAGAATCGTGAGACATCAAGAATATATATGTATTTTGTTATATATATATATATATATATATATATATATACATACATACAAGCTATTTTGTTTCGCGTAACAGAATATTATTCTGTTACTATTCTCGAACTGACGAATTCGAGCGGTTGTACTGACATGCCTTTCTCTTTGAACTGATTCGTCTGTGTCTTCCACGGGCGGAACCAGGGGGTTCGTCGGAGAGCTTCCGGCGGTTCTCCGGCGCGCTCCTGCTGGCCGCGCGTTGCCAGAGGAGTCGTCGATGAGATTTCGCACGCGCGCGCGTTCTTCTGGTCGTGTTTTTCGAACTCAGGGGGCTGCCGGTGACGCCGTGAGCAGCCATGGCGGAACCAGGGGGTTCGTCGGCGAGCTTCCGGCGGTTCTCCGGCGCGCTCCTACTGGTCGCGCGTTGCCAGAGGAGTCGTCGACGAGATTCCGCACGCGCAGCGCCCGCAGCACATCGGACCTGCGCAGCTGCCCCCCGGGCGACTCCGGCGATGTGGGCGCTCGTCGCCCCGCCCCCATGGGCGGCCACTCCTCCTCGTCCGGCTCGTCTTCTTCGTATCGCGCGTCCCCGAAGAAGCTCTCGTCGATGCCTTCCTCGTCGCCGCCGTCGTCGTCCCATGAGCGGTCGCGGTGCGTGCCTCCGCGTTGTGGCCTCACCGAGACGGCGGTAACCCCCCGTGCGCCGCCACGAGGCGCAGCCACGAGGCGCAGCGACGCGCGGTTGTGAGTGAAAGGGGAGGAAGTAGCGTGCGGTCGAGAACATCGCAGAATGATGGATGCTGGTGGCGCCCTACATTATCTGCAGCACAGCCGAAGGGCGGGCGCGCACTCGACTAGAAACAGAGCACTCTGTTCTATTCGCAGCTGGTCCACATCTCCTCACAGACTCTGAGTGCACTGGCAAGAGCAATGCTAGATGTCCATATGCAGCTTGCAACTCTGCCGATCCATGCATGGCATTCCATTCCTCCCGGGCATCCATGAAATTAAGTTTCCTGTGTGTTTTTCTGTGCTCGTTGAATTTGCTCGCAGACATCCATGCACCTTGAACGGCTACCGTTTGTGTACTTGAACTGCTAGGTGTCACTGTTGTACTATGGGTCACTCGTACTATTAAAGAACAAGTGCAAGATCTGGCATTTGTGCGGTGTTTGCCTTTGTGTTATGTTTTCTTAAGTAATGTTCATGAGAACGGTGGAACTCAATTGTATGAGTTTTATTTTATTTTTTGACCAGCACTGATCTTGAACTGACATGCATTCTCTGTTAGTACTGGTGTATTTCATGCAAATAGTAAGAAAAGGAAATTATGTGCTATGCAGGGATGTAGCACTGCTTATGCATAGGTGGTTGAACTGACTTGCTGTTAGTGAGAGTACTGGTGGACTTTCTATCATAGGCCCCATCATTTGATATGATAAGCCCCAGCCCCATTCAAGGGTTGTAGGATCTTTTTTGTTAGTACTGATGGAATTTGTTTGATCAAACTGATAGTCTTTTTTGGACTGTTTTTAAATGGTTGAATTGTTTTTGGTGCTGAGGGAAATTTAGACCACAAAGTTATTAGTTAACTCCTGATAGTTCTAACCAATCTTTTTTAATTTTGATTGTGCTGCAAAATCAATATTTTTTGGACTCTTCTGAAATTTAGTAGTTGCACTTTAAATTTTTTGTTTTGGAAATTTAATAAAATCTCCTATGTTAAAATATCCTTTCTCTAGTCATTTTATTATCGTGCTTCATATCTAACGTTTTCTTGAACTTTTATAAAAAAATATTAACTATTTTTTAATAAAAAAAGTCAAATGGTTAATTGATTTATTTTACAGCGAACATGTATTTGAACTTTTCTATAATCAGTATTTCAACTTTTTTGTTGTTGTTTAATTTTATTTTTCGGGTCTGGTTCCTTCAATGGGCCGTGGGGGTGAGTAGGAATTTGTACTGGAGGCAGACATCCAACGCGCAGTCGTTTTGGGCCCTCTTCCCGAGTCGTCTCTTTTGGCCCAAATAGCTCCCCCGCACGGCTGTGCACTGCTGCCTGCGCTTGGAATGCTTTTTTAGTACCACGTCGGCAACCGAGAGGCTTGAAGACCGGTTTATAAGCGCTGGTGACGCTGTTCTGTCGAACTCCTCTGTACGTTTCCTTGAGCGCTTAGACACGGAGCTCGCGCTCTGTCCATGACCTGTGGGCCCTGGTCCGCTGGCCCACGCACTATTGTTACCAATAGACCAAAGTATGAAACTGCGTGGGTCTGGCTGGTCCTTAGGGCGGTCAACTTTTTTATTTTTTATTTTTTGTTTTTCTAACAACATTTTTGTATTTGCTTTTTGTTTTGTCAAACACAATTTTTTATACTGCTTTTTGTTTTATAAGCACATTTTTTGGCATAATTTTATATTGCCCCATTTTGACCGCACTGTGCCTGTCAACCAAGCGCACTGCGCTTTTTGTTTTGTCAAACACAATTTTTTATACTGCCTTTTGTTTTATAAGCACATTTTTTGGCGTAATTTTATATTGCCCATTTTGACCGCATTGTGCCTGTCAACCAAGCGCACTGCCGCGTCAGCGCGCGGCCGAGCCGGGGGGTTACCGCGGAGCGGGGACCCCCCGGCGAGGCCGAGCCAGGAACGAGCCGGAGCAGGCGACGGCGCGTCGTGCCGCGGCGTCGCATGCGGAGGCGAGTCCGTCACATGACTTGCCCCAATATCTATCTTAGGGGTGGGGGTGTGTTTGGGGGGGGGGGGGACAGAATAACTAGCACCGCACTGCGTGGCATTGTCGTACTGAGCCATATTTTGTGTTTGGACTTTTGCCCCTCTGCGGCAGCGCGAGGTAACCAAGCGGTGAAGAGACAACCCCATTATCTATCTTAGGGGTGGGGTGCGGTTTGGGGGGAAACAAAAAACCGCACTGCGCTTCTCAAACAAGCGCACTGCCGCGTCTGCGCGAGGCCGCACCGGGGGGTCCCAGCGGGGTGGGGACCCCCCGGCGAGGCCGAGCCGGGAACGAGCAGGAGCACGCGACGGCGCGGCGTGCCGCGGCGTCGCATGCGGAGGCAAGTCCGTCACATGACTTGCCCCAATATCTATCTTAGGGGTGGGGGGTGAGTTTGGGGGGAGGGGGGGGGGGGGGGAACAGAATAACTAGCACCGCACTGCGTGGTATTGTCATACTGAGCCATATTTTGTGTTTGGACTTTTGCCCCTCCGCGGCAGCGTGAGGCAACCAAGCGGTGCAGAGACAACCCCATTATCTATCTTCGGGGTGGGGGTGCGGTTTGGGGGGAAACAGAAAACCGCACCGCGCCTGTCAAACAAGCGAACTGCCGCGTCAGCGCGAGGTCGAGCCGGGGGGTCCCCGCGGCGCGGGTACCCCAGGCGAGGCCGAGCCAGGAACGAGCCGGAGCAGGCGATGACGCGGCGTGCCACGGCGTTGCATGCGTAGGCGAGTCCGTCACATGACTTGCCCCAATATCTATCTTAGGGGTGGGGGGTGTGTTTGGGGGGGGGGGGGGGGAACAGAATAACTAGCACCGCACTGCGTGGCATTGTCGTACTGAGCCATATTTTGTGTTTGGAGTTTTGCCCCTCCTCGGCAGCGCGAGGCAACCAAGTGGTGAAGAGACAACCCCATTATCTATCTTAGGGGTGGGGGTGCGTTTTGGGCAGAAACAGAAAACCGCACTGCGCCGGTCAAACAAGCGCACTGCCGCTTCAGCGCGAGGCGAGCCGGGGGGTCCCCACGGCGCGGGGACCCCCCGGCGAGGCCGAGCCAGGAACGAGACGGAGCAGGCGACGACGCGGCGTGCCACGACGTCGCATGCGGAGGCGAGTCCGTCACATGACTTGCCCCAATATCAATGTTAGGGGTGGGGGGTGAGTTTGGGGGGAAACAGAATAACTAGCACCACACTGCGTGGCATTGTGGTACTGGGCCATATTTTGTGTTTGGACTATTGCCCCTCCGCGGCAACGTGAGGTAACCAAGAGGTGAAGAGACAACCCCATTATCTATCTTCGGGGTGGGGGAGCGGTTTGGTGGGAAACAGAAAACCGCACTGCGCCTGTCAAACAAGCGCACTGCCGCTTCAGCGCGAGGCCGAGCCAGGGGGTCCCCACGGCGCGGGCCCCCCCGGCGAGGCCGAGCTAGGAACGAGACAGAGGAGGCGACGAGGCGGCGTGCCACGACGTCGCTTGCGGAGGTGAGTCCGTCACATGACTTGCCCCAATATCTATCTTAGGGGTGGGGTGTGTGTTTGGGGGGGGGGGGGGGGACAGAATAACTAGCACCGCTCTGCGTGGCATTGTCGTACTGAGCCATATTTTGTGTTTGGACTTTTGCCCCTCTGCGGCAGCGCAAGGTAACCAAGCGGTGAAGAGACAACCCCATTATTTATCTTAGGGGTGGGGGTGCGATTTTGGGGGAAACAGAAAACCGCACTGCGCCTGTCAAACAAGCGCACTGCCACGTCAGCGCGAGGCCGAGCCAGGAACAAGCCGGAGCAGGCGACGACGCGGCGTGCCGCGGCATCGCATGCGTGAGTCCGTCACATGACTTGCCCCAATATCTATCTTAGGGGTGGGGGTCTGTTTGGGGGGGGGGGGACAAAATAACTAGCACCGCACTGCCTGGCATTGTCGTACTGAGCCATATTTTGTGCTTGGATTTTTGCCCCTCCACGACAGCGCGACTCAACCAAGCGGTGAAGAGACAACCCCATTATCTATCTTAGGGGTGGGGGTGCGGTTTGGGGCGAAACAGAAAACCCCACTACGCCTGTCAAACAAGCGAAGTGCCGCGTCAGCGCGAGGCCGAGCCGGGGGGTCCCTGCGGCGCGGGGACCCCCCGGCGAAGCCGAGCCAGGAACGAGCCGGAGCAGGCGACGACGCGGCGTGCCGCGGCGTCGCATGCGGAGGCGAGTCCGTCACATGACTTGCCCCAATATTTATCTTAGGGGTGGGGAGTGTTTGGGGGGGGGGGAACAGAATAACTAGCTCTGCACTGCGTGGTATTGTCGTACTGAGCCATTTGTGTTTGAACTTTTGCCCCTCTGCGGCAGCGCGAGGCAACCAAGTTGTGAAGAGACAACCCCATTATCTATCTTAGGGGTGGGGGTGCAGTTTGGGGGTAAACAGAAAACCGCACTGCGCCTGGCAACCAAGCGCACTGCCGCGTCAACGCGAGGCCGCACCGGGGGGTCCCAGCGGTGTGGGGACCCCCCGGCGAGGCCGAGCCAGGAACGAGCCGGAGCAGGCGACGACGCGGCGTGCCGCGGCGTCGCATGCGCAGGCGAGTCCGTCACATGACTTGCCCTAATATCTATCTTAGGGGTGGGGTGTGTGTGTTTGGGGTGGGAAACAGAATAACTAGCACCGCACTCCGTGGGATTGTCGTACTGAGCCATATTTTGTGTTTGGACTTTTGCCCCTCCGCGGCAGCGTGAGACAACCAAGCGGTGAAGAGACAACCCCATTATCTATCTTCGGGGTGGGGGTGCGGTTTGGGGGGAAACAGAAAACCGCACTGTGCCTGTCAAACAAGCGCACTACCGCGTCAGCGCGAGGCCGAGCCGCGGGGTCCCCGTGGTGCGGGGACCCCCTGGCGAGGCCGAGCCAGGAACGAGCCGGAGCAGGCGACGACGCGGCGTGCCACGACGTTGCATGCGGAGGCGAGTCCGTCAAATGACTTGCCCCAATATCTATCTTAGGGGTGGGGTGTGTGTTTGGGGAGGGGGGGGAACAGAATAACTAGCACCGCACTGCGTGGCATTGTCGTACTGAGCCATATTTTGTGCTTGGACTTTTGCCCCTCCGTGGCAGCGCGAGGCAACCAAGCGGTGAAGAGACAACCCCATTATCTATCTTAGGGGTGGGGGTGCGGTATGGGCGGAAACAGAAAACCGCATTGCGCTTGTCAAAGAAGCGCAGTGCTGTTTCACCGCGAGGCCGAGCCGGGGGGCCCCCGCGGCGCGAGGACCCCCTGGCGAGGCCGAGCCAGGAACGAGACGGAGCTGGCGACGACGCGGCGCGCCACGGCGTCGCATGCGGAGGCGAGTCCGTCACATGGCTTGCCCCAATATCTATCTTAGGGGTGGGGTGTGTGTTTGGGGGGGAAACAGAATAACTAGCACCGCACTACGTGGCATTGTCGTAGTGAGCCATATTTGTGTTTGGACTTTTGCCCCTCCGCGGCAGGGCGAGGCAACCAAGCGGTGAAGAGACAACCCCATTATCTTTCTTAGGGGTCGGGGTGCGGTTTGGGGGGAAACAGAAAACCGCACTGCGCCTGTCAAACAATCGCACTGCTGCGTCAGCGCGAGGCCGATCCGGGGGTCCCCGCGGCGTGGGGACCCCCCGGCGAGGCCGAGCCAGGAACGAGCCGGAGCAGGCGACGACGCGGCGTGCCGCGGCGTCGCATGCGCAGGCGAGTCCGTCACATGACTTGCCCTAATATCTATCTTAGGGGTGGGGTGTGTGTGTGTTTGGGGTGGGAAACAGAATAACTAGCACCGCACTCCGTGGCATTGTCGTACTGAGCCATATTTTGTGTTTGGACTTCTGCCCCTCCGCGGCAGCGTGGGACAACCAAGCGGTGAAGAGACAACCCCATTATCTATCTTCGGGGTGGGGGTGCGGTTTGGGGGGAAACAGAAAACCGCACTGCGCCTGTCAAACAAGCGCACTACCGCGTCAGCGCGAGGCCGAGCCGGTGCGGGGACCCCCCGGCGAATCCGAGCCAGGAACAGGCCGGAGTAGGCGACGACGCGGCGTGCCACGGCGTCGCATGCGGAGGCGAGTCCGTCACATGACTTGCCCCAATATCTATCTTAGGGGTGGGGTGTGTGTTTGGGGGGGGGGGGGAACAGAATAACTAGCACCGCACTGCGTGGCATTGTCGTACTGAGCCATATTTTGTGTTTGGACTTTTGCCCCTCCGCGGCAGCGCGAGGCAACCAAGCGGTGAAGAGACAACCCCATTATCTATCTTAGGGGTGGGGGTGCGGTTTGGGCGGAAACAGAAAACCGCACTGCGCCTGTCAAACAAGCGCACTGCCGCTTCAGCGCGAGGCCGAGCCGGGGGGCCCCCGCGGCGCGGGGACCCCCTGGCGAGGCCGAGCCAGGAACGAGGCGGAGCAGGAGACGACGCGGCTCGCCACGGCGTCGCATGCGGAGGCGAGTCCGTCACATGACTTGCCCCAATATCTATCTTAGGGGTGGGGTGGGTGTTTGGGGGGGGGGGGGGATAGAATAACTAGCACCGCACTGCGTGGCATTGTCGTACTGAGCCATATTTTGTGTTTGGACTTTTGCCCCTCCGCGGCAGTGCGAGTCATCCAAGCGGTGAAGAGACAACCCCATTATCTATCTTAGGGGTGGGGGTGCGGTTTGGGGGGAAACAGAAAACCGCACTGCGCCTGTCAAACAATCGCACTGCTGCGTCGGCGCGAGGCCGAGCTGGGGGGTCCCTGCGGCGTGGGGACCCCCCGGCAAGGCCGAGCCAGGAACGAGCCGGAGCAGGCGACGACGCGGCATGCCGCGGCGTCGCATGCGGAGGCGAGTCCGTCACATGACTTGCCCCAATATCTATCTTAGGGGTGGGGGTGGTGTGTTTGGGGGGGGGGGGGGGGAAACAGAATAACTAGCACCGCACTGCGTGGCATTGTCGTACTGAGCCATATTTTGTGTTCGGATTTTTGCCCTTCGCGGCAGCGCGAGGCAACCAAGCGGTGAAGAGACAACCCCATTATCTATCTTAGGGGCGGGGGTGTGGTTTGGGGGAAAACAGAAAACCGCACTGCGCGTGTCAAACAAGCGCACTGCTGCGTCAGTGCGAGGCCGAGCCGGGGGGTCCCCGCGGCGCGGGGACCCCCCGGCGAGGCTGAGCTAGGAACGAGGCGGAGCAGGCGACGGCGCGGCGTCGCATTCGGAGGCGAGTCCGTCACATGACTTGCCCCAATATCTCTCTTAGGGGTAGGGGTGTGTTTGGGGGGGCGGGGGGAAACAGAATAACTAGCACCGCACTGCGCGGCTTTGTCGTACTGAGCCATATTTTGTGTTTGAACTTTTGCCCCTCCGCGGCAGCGCGAGGCAACCAAGCGGTGAAGAGACAACCCCATTATCTATCTTAGGGGTGGGGGTGCGGTTTGGGGGAAATCAGAAAACCGCACTGAGCCTGTCAAACAAGCGCAGTGCCGCGTCAGCGCGAGGCCGAGCCAGGAACGAGCCGGAGCAGGCGACGACGTGGCGTGCTGCGGCGTCGCATACGGATGCGAGTCCGTCACATGAATTGCCCCAATATCTATCTTAGGGGCAAGAATGTATCTAAGGCATTTTTTTGTACCTTTGTGATAGTAGTAATCGAACTGGCTGTGATTAATGTTAATTATGTTTCGCACTATGGTGAGTTGTGTTTAGTTATTTTGTTATGCTTTGCCCGTTCCGTTTTCTCCCACTCATCATCATAACTTCCCCTCTCTCGTGGAGGAGTTACTCAAAGCCATTTCTTTTTTCTCTCCCTCTCTCCTCTTCCCCAGATGAACCTCTTTCTCCACTGTCGCCGCGGGAGCGTCGGCCGGCGGCTCGAACTACAGGAGAAGCTTGTGTGGCGTGGTGTTTCCCCTCCTCTCCCCTCCCCACCCCTCATGATTTTGCTGGCGTCTAATTTGTTCCTCCCCTGCCGTCTTGTTAGTTTTTGGGAGGAGAAGCTTTGGTGGTGTGGTGTTTTCCGGCGAGCGGCGCGCGGGTCTCCGCCGGGATTCGGGGGCGGAGTTTCTGCTTGGTGGTAAGATTTTTGCTTGTTCGCTGTGCTTCCTTTCTAATCTGCTAAGAACCCTAAGTTTTGCCCATGGTTTTTGCAGGTCTGGATCGGCAGGTGTGTGGCTTGTAGATCTCGATGGGTACGTTACCGAGGCCCAAGAATGTGGACGCAGGTAATACATTCTGCTGAAACCCTTCTTTGTTTGCTGTTTGATCTTTATCAGATCTGGTACAGAATAGCTTTTTTGTCCTGTGATTCATATAGTTGTTGTATGGATTTTATTAGTTTTTTATTTTTCCCTTGAATGTGTGATATATGTAGTTTTTAGGTTGTTTTATTCTCTATCAAAGTTGTAGTACTGATTATCCTGTACAGATTGAACTGGGTAGTGCCCTCTGAATAGTTTATTACAGTTTGAGAAGAACTGCTAACATATTGAAACGGTGGCCAGTTGTTTTTGTTATATGATTTTTTGGTTGCTGGTTATGTTCATGAACTGACATCCAGTCATGTTTGTGCACTGATAGGGTTGGTCTGTTTGAACTGAGTGCTTGTTCATCTTTTTTGCAATTAGTGTTTTTTGCTGACTATTATGTTGTTGCAGATGTTGGAGTGCCAGTACCTCCTGAATCTGACAAATCAGACCTAGTTCAAGATCTTGTGAATGCTATTTTTGAGATAGCAAATCCTCTAGAAGAACTTGCGAGTGTTGCTGGTGTTTTCTCTTTTGTTTGCTCTTTTTTACTAGCCTGGTTTACATAAATGTTTTGAATTACCTGAGTTTTTCCTTTTGTTTGCGTGTGTTGCTATGCATCTTATTTTCTTGCTTTTGTAGTGTTGATTATTATATTTGTGTGTGTTTATGTTTTTGGTTTATGCAGTGAATGATAGCCAGGGTGTTGATGAGGCCATTAACGATGTTGTCAAAGATATTACTGATGGGATTTCTTCTCTTAATTTTGATGATGGTGTTGGGAGTTTGCTGTTGTCTGTGACTAAGTCTCAGAGTGTGGATGGCACTGAGCCTGTTACGCAGGCTGAGGATGTGCCTTTGCAACTTCAGTTGGAAGATGAAAGGAAGAGAAAGAAAATGAATGCTCTTCTATGGGCAAAGGAGTTGTCCCGGCATCGAAAGGCTGCTTGCGTGCATCCATAGGCTGAGGATGTCAGAAGTGTGCACGCAGATGTTATGCAACCTGAACATTTGAAAGGGGGTGTCCAGCCTGCTTCGACCGGTCATCCTGGGGCTGATGGAACTGACATGCCTGCGAAGACGAACTTGGTGCAGACTCGGTTGACTCAAGTGTTTCCTCGTGATGGAGTTAAGGCCAAAAAAACTATTAAAAAAAGGAAGAGGGCAGATGCAAATCCTGATTCCATCCAGAGGCGTTCCCCACGTGTCAAAGCTGCTTGCCAAACTGCTGTTGACGAAGCTGATGGTGATAGCGATTTTGCTAAGATTGGCCCAAGCACAGTCGGTGCCTCCCCTGTTCGTCGGAGCCCACGTGTTTTGGCTTATAAGAAGCCTTCTGCATCTCCTCTCCTTGACCACTGTTCGTTAAAGGAAAATAAGAAGCGCAAAGTTCTTCCTGCCAAGGTCAACAAAGGTGTGAAGAAGCGTGCCCGTGTTGAGGCTGAAGATCCTGCTTTCGAGGAAGATGATCTTGAAGTTAATTCTGAAGATGAAGACGCACAGGTATATGTTTTTTTGGTTGAAGTATTTGAAGTTTTCTAGTTAGTACCATTTTTTTATTTGCCATATGTTTGTTTTATTCCTTTGTTTAGTCTCCCTAAACTAGATTAGCTAGTAAATGTATTGACCTCTCGAACCTGTTTGATCAGTAGTGGTTGTACTGTTTAAACCTTTTTTACACGCATGTTTTTGGTCTGGTATATCTGTTTGTACTGTAGCTGGTTTATTAGTTGAACTTGTGCAAACATTTTTTGCCTTCCTAGGTTTCTTTTGGCTTTACTTTTTAGATTCATTGAACCTAAATCATGCCTTCTTGATTTCCTTTTTAGCCTGTTAACGTGAGGAGTCCGGTCAAGCAGACTAGAGGCAGAAAGCAAAGTGGTGCTGTGGATGAAGGCGACTCACAGCGTTTGAATATAACTGTTCGATGTTCGCTGAAAGAGATAGATATTTGTGCTCGTATGCTCAAGAATCGCCATGTGGCCAGAGTTCATGCGGCTGGTTTTTGTTCTATTTTCGATTGGAAGGTGAAGGCTAACATTTCCCGCCCTCTGATGGGAGTCTTGTATCTGATGATAGATCCTGATACCATGGTTGTTGACATGGGTGAGGCGAACAAGAAGCTACGCATCACTAGCGATGGCATACAACATCTTTTTGGGTTCCCTCGTGGCAGTCGTTTTGCACCAAGGCCGTCTGAGGACGGATACGACGATGCTCTGATGAGGTTAAGATCAGAGCTTGGCATCAGCAGGAGCCAGGATATCAAGACCAGCGATTTGAGGGATAAGCTTAAGGTGCTTGTCAATGATCCTGATAAAGATGACCTAGCTCTGCGGGTGTTCTTCATTATTGTATTCATGAAAGTTGTGTTGCCTAGTGCGGCCACTCGGGTTTCCAGAGAGGCAGCAATGTTTGAGATCCTCGTCTTTGAGGACATGGCTAATATGGATTATTGCCAGCTCATGGTCGATGAGCTGAGGACGGCTGTGGTGAGGTACCAAGAAGGTGTTACCTTAGGGAAGGCAATCACAGGCTGTGCTATAGGGCCGGTACTAATGTATCTTGACTGCCTCATCCGTGGGAAGGTTGCAGATGTTGATATGCGAACCCCCCGCATATGTTTCATGAACCAAGACAAGCTTTCTGATCTTGCCGATGCAGACTTGATAAGAAAAGGCAATGTAGACCCCAGGACCTGGGTGTTTGGGAAGCTTCCGGTGAGCTTTTTTTCTATCCTGGTCTTTTAGTCTTTTTTTAGTACTGATGTGCTTTTAACCGTACAACTGTTTGCTGAAACGTATATGTGTACTACAGAGTTATCTGCTTAGTCCGGTCAGTTGTAAGCACGTGAGTTTTAAGTATGTTCTTTAGTACTGATGTCTCTTTTTTGGTTGAACTGATGCTCTTAGTTTCTCATATTACTTGTGTACCTAACCAGTTGGCACTGACAGTCCAAGCATGTTAGTACTGAGGCTTTAAATCTTTTACTGAAATGATATTTTTCTGTGTGTTCCATTCATTAATTTCCTTTTTTTCTCTTTCCCAGTGGAAAACTCAGGATGAAGTGGTATTTTTCCGGGTCTATAAATGCCCAGTCCTGGAGATGAAGTCTCAAGTTCCCAGGATTGCATCTCCGCGGGATGAGTTGAGAGATGGTCGCCGTACTGAGGGCGCTGTTGATCTTCCCCCTGGCCCGAGTAAAACTAGTACTTCCCAGAGGCCGGGTTTTGGTATTGACGTAGTTGTTCCTGCGTTGGAGCGCGTCGAGCATATTTTTATTAATGTGCGTTCGGAATTGGATAAAGTCCCAACTATAGTTGACCGTCTGAGCCGTATTGATGGCATTCTTCCTGATGGTCATCGATTTAATGCTGAAGAAGCAATGGACTACATCAAGATGGAGAGAATTTTAATTAGCGATATGCGTGATTGAGCTGCTCACCTTATGCAAAGCTCGGCGCACCTGTTTAAATCCGTCAAGCGTTTCAAGACTATGCAAGACTCTCACTGCAAGCCTTATGAAGAAGATGCTGATCTTGTTATCAAGCAGATGGAGCAGAATGAGGCTGCTGCCGGCAGGACTGCTGTTGATACCGAGGCTAATGTTTCAGACGACGATAGGAATGATGTCTATTTGGAGGCTCCTGTTCCAGAGGTGACTCAGTTTTGATATTTGGTTTTTACTAGGTTGTTCTGCTATCAGTGCTGTAGTTGAACTTGCTCATCTGCTTTGATTAAGTTTTGTTTTGAAAGTGGTCCTTTTTTCAAGTAATTCATGCATGGCTTATGCTTTATTTTGTTTTTTTATGCAGGAGACCACTGCTGGAGTTGAGGCTGGTGCTGTTGACAGAGGAGTCAATGATCTATCTGCTGATAAGAGCAAGGTTAATTGTTATTTTTAGTGTTTAGAAAGGCTTTTTAAATTTTCATGCGCACCTCTGTGCCTTACATGTTCATGTTTCTATCTGACGTCATTATGAATTGTAGGTTGTACTTACCTTTGTTAGTGTAGTTTAACTTTTGGGTTTGTTGCTAATAACAGCATTGTTTTTCCTTTATTATTATCAATCAGGATCCTGTTGATGGTGATGAGGCTCATTCGCCCATTGGTGATGTTGCTGTGAATGTTAGCAGCAGCAACGTTGGTGATGTTGCTGCGGATGCTGCTAAGGTTTGTTTTATGTACTTGCATTATTTCTGCAGGTTTCCCTGCTGTTTCTTGTAGTTGTTAAATTTACCCTGCGCACCTTTGTAGCTTTTTGTGGTTGTTAGTTTTGCTCACTTTCTTTAGTGTCTGAATTTTTTCATTCAGATGCCTGATGTTGAACACGAGGTGACCGTTGTTGGTGGAGCAGATGCTGGTGGTATTCCATTTAGCAGTGATTGCGACGTCGGTGGCAAGGTTGCTGATGAGGATGTTGGTGCTGCCAGTGTACTTGGTGGCAAATCTTCTGGTGTAGGTAGCGATGAGAATGATAATGGTTCTGATTGTGAGGATTTGCCTCCAGAAAATTTCCCGCCTGGAGGGCTTGACTACGGTGATGCATTGGAAGACGTTGTGGTGTCTAGCGTGGAAGAGGTGGTATCCGAAGATGATGGTTTACTTCTGTCCTCTTGACGCAGGAGGCGTTGCTGTCGTCACAGGATTTGCCGTCGTCAAACCCTGAAAGTTCAGGCAAGAATCTGTAATAGCGTTAGGATTTGGTGCCCCTTTCTAATTTACTTCTCATTTATGGTGTGGTGGCCGTGTGCCCCTGTAGTGTTTGAACTGAATGTTTATTCCTTGTTGTGTAAGCAGATGGTGCTAATGCTGCTAAGGTTAATGAGTTTTTCTTCATTGTTACGAGGTTGCGCACAAACCGTAGGAAACGTTTAGTGGGGGTTTTCGTGTCCTATTTGTGCCTATATCATTTTCAACTTTTTTCCTTTTTCTCCTCTGATTCTTGTTGTCACTGGAGTAGTTTTAATTCCTCGCATCCTCTGTTTTCCCCAGTGATATGCCAATGTTTCAAAATGACGAGTGTGATGCTAGCGTTGGTGATGTAGCTTCCGCGTTCATCCTGAATGGCATGCTCAACTCGGATGTTGCAGATGTTGTTCTATATTCTCTACGCGAAAACTACCGGGGCACTGACAAGCTGATTGTTCCCAGATGGGTGACGGTGAGTATCGCTTGTTTATTTTTTATTTTTGTTTGTTTGTCTTTACTGTGCTGCCCCTTCAATCTTGTAATTACCTTTCTTGCATTAGGTTTGATAAGATATTTGACAAATTTTTTAACTATTTTTGGTGTTTCGTATAACAGATCAAGATCCTTAATGGAGATCTCGATGGCAATGTGCGGCAGTGGTTCACAAGATCACGGGTTGATGGTCATGGCTTTGTATGTGACTCATCCTTTGTTTATCTTTTTTTCTGTACTTATCCTTTATTTAAAGCTGAACTTATTGTAGTAATGAACTCAGACTGAAATGTTTCTTGTAAGTTTAGACATTGGAAATAATTTTCACTAGTCTGCTTTTTTCGTACTGAAGTGCTTATTCATTTAGAACTGAGGATTTTATGATCTGTTAGGAGTGATGAATTCCTTGTTCTGCTTGATTCTTGTTTGAAGGCTGAATATGAGTTTCTTTAGATTTCTTGAATTCATTTTCTTCTGCGCTTGTTTTTGTCAGGTTCATTTCCCTAATTTTGATCCGCCGCCACTTGTGCCTGGCATGAAGGCTGGTGAAGATGTTGGCCATTGGTGCTTGGTTATTCTCAATATGAAGTTCCGTCGTTTCTAGTGCCTTGATTCACTCCGTGATGAAACCTGGGGTGACGCGGTTAGATTTTTCAGGACCATGACAGATAATATAAAGAGGCTCTGGAGGGAATCCAGTTTAGATAGGGCCAAACCGTTCTCTCTGATGCATATTGATGATTTCTCTAGCGAGTTTGTTCATGTGCCATAGCAGCAAAACACGTGAGTATCCCTTTTAATGAAATTTATTAGTTGTTTTTTGTTCCTGTAATGCGAAGTTTCGCAATCTTTGTTGTATTCATGTATTTTCTTGTAATGTACCGTTTCTTTTTCTGGTTAACAGGTGTGATTGTGGTTTTTTTATGCTACAAAACTGCAAGTCTTATCATTGCCGGGAGGATGGTGTGATTGAAATGTTGGATTACTCACACGAAGACATTCCTGCCATTAGAAAGACCCTCCTGTATACTTGTGCGTAGTGATCTGTTTGAGGTCGACTTCCGGGTTTTATTTGGCATTGACCCTTGTACGTATACATGACTTTGTCTTTGTTTCGAGCTTTCCCTCTTGACTAGTACTCTTATGCATTCTGTAGTTGAATTTACCATTTTTTCCTCCCTTTTGCTGTAGGTGAATGGTTGGATCTTGGGGAGCATGACTACAGAATCTTTGGCAGTCAGTTCTTGGAGCTGGAGCGTGAAGTTATTGATTTGAGCCAGGGGCGTTCTCCTGAGAAGACAAGATCTGGTGTTAAGAAGGGTCGGTTGGAAGCTCTTAAAGGTTCCACAGCAGCTGATCCAAAGACCCCCATTACACCCAAGAATCCCATCGTCGAGTTCATAGACAGTGATGATGACACGTTTGACAAGATTGCTGGCATGGGAAGAGTCACCAGGAGTGCTGCTGCCAAGGGCGTTTCTCCTCTTGCTGGAATAGTGCGCCGTAGAGCCGGTGTTACTAGGAAGGATCCTGCGTTGCAGTCTACTAATGTTACAAGCATGAAGCGTGCACCCAAAGCTCCGATTAAGTTTTGCTCCCCTGTGCAGGAGCTGCACGCTTATAAATTCCCTCACCTGGACAAGGCTCGCAAGTTGTATGATATCATCGTTAGTGAGGAAGGACGCGTGAAGTACGGCGAGTGAGTCTGCCATTATGTTTCCTCTTTTTCTTTTCTGTTTTTTCACTGCTCAATATATAGAACTTGAACTGCTCTGAGGTGCCTTCTTTTCCTTTCCTACTTGTTTTGTGTGTAATGCAGGAATTTCTTCTCACTGATACCTGAACCGGATGGCAATGTAAGTACCTTCACTGGCAATCGCATCTGGGAAGTTTTTGGACCTGGAGAGCTGATGGAAGGGGATGTAATGGACTTCCTCATCGATGAATGGAAGGATGATCCCGAAAGAAATGGTGATTTAACATCTGGAGATAGGGTCTTGCTGAGTCCATATTTCATTACGGTAACGAAGGAGAACGGTTCTTCTCTGAAATAAATCTGCCTAGTGTTTTATGAGTTTTTTCAATACTTTCTTTATTGATCCTTTTTCACTGTGTTTTTCTTTTTGCCTTTGCAGGTTGTGCTTGACTATACCTTTTACGGCGAAATCAAGGACTTTAATGTGGCACAGACATCGAAAGAGTTCAAGTCCTATGTTCGAAAATGGGGAAGATTTACTCACTGCCAAGCTTGTGAGTTCTACTAGCTGATTTTCATGCTAGCGAAATATGCGTCTGTCATTTTGGTTTTATATTTGCTGTAATGCAGGTTTTCATTTTGAATATTTACTATCTTTTTGGACATGGTTTTAGGTCATGATGCCTTTATTCAAACCGATGGTTTTATCAAAGGAGTCGACTATGTCACACTATTTCTTGTACGTCATCAATCGCTGCCGAAACACCATTGACATCCTTAACGCATTACCGTACCCGAAGAATCGTCGTCCTTCAAGGAGCACGTACCACAAAGACTGCGAGAACATTGTGAGTATCCTTGATTTTTGCTAGCTAAACCTTTATTTCTACTAGAATTAATTTTTCCGCTTTTGGTTTCTGCTTTTCTGAGACCTGAAATGTGTTGTTTTGTTCTTTTTGGTGGTTTTTAATATACAGATCAGTAGATTGGTCCAAGTCTTGGAGGCTGTGTATAGCCAGAGTCAGTATAATGCAAGCAAGCAGCCTAACTGGGGTGTTATTGCAAAGAGACCCAAGTTCGTCACTCTTCCCTTCCAAGGGCCGAATGAGTGTGGACACTATGCTCTCAAGTTTGCGGCAACATATGATGGTGAAAAGCTTGTCGAGGATATTAAAAATTATGATGTGAGTTCTAGTTCAGCTTTCCCTTTCTGTGTTTGGCTGATCGTCTTTTCCTTTTCTGTGTCATCATTTTCATTATTTGTCTTTTGTTTGCAGCTCCGTGTTGTAGATTGGAAGGCTGAGGATATGTATTCAATCGTGTTCAACCCGAAGAACCAGGTTTTGGTGATGGAGCTTCCTAAGGAGGTTCAAGCTTTGGCTCCGAATGCATAAAAGAATTGACGATCATTGTGTAGTCATGGGATACTTGTGTGATTTATCTCTTGAAAACATTCCAGCCTTATGATTTTATGTAAGATTTGGATGTCTTGTCAACTATGTCATAACCACGATACTTTGTGATGTTTTCTCAGTGTGGCACAGCAATGTATAAACTTTTTGTGTGATGAGAATGTGTTTGAAGAGCTGTTTCACTTTTATCTGTTACTAGGGATTGGTTTTGGTTAACTCTATTCGTACTGAAGGCTTTTACATTCATTGAACTGAACACTTTTTTCACTGCGTTGGGACTTGTTGCTCAAAAGTGAGGCTGATTTTATTTTATCTGTCTCAACTGATGGTCTTGTAAAGTTTTGGTATTCTTTTTGTACTGATGGTATAGTACTGTGAGAACTGAATGGTTTTTTTCTACTGAAGAGGGCTCTAAATTTGATTGTCTTCATATACGATTTTACTAGTTCTAGTACTAAGGGATGCAATATGAATGGACTGATGCTTCTTAGTTTGGTAGTACAGTTTTTTTTATATGTTCGAACTGAGGTGCTTGAACGTATGGCAGTTATTTGTGCTGATGGAAATTATTAAGACAAAGTTGTTAATTGAGTTCTAAACAGGCTTTTAAAAAAAATTGAGCATACTTAACAACCAATATTTTTTGAACTTTTTGCCTTTAAGTAGTTGAACTTCAAATGTTTTTCCTTTTTAAAATTACCTATATTTAACAAATAGGTTATTAAGGTCTCCACTTTTAAAATATCATTCTTTTGTACCATTTTTATTCCTTCGCTGCAGAGCTAAATTTTTTTTTTAAAAAAAACTAATTATTGCCAGCCAACATGTATTTGAACTTTTCTATAATCAGTTTTTTGAACTTTTTTGTTGTGGTTTAATTTTATTTTTTCCCGCTCTGGTTCCTTCAATGGGCCTTAGGGGGTGAGTAGGGATTTGTAGACGAGGCAGGCTTCAAACGCGGAGGCGTTTTGGGCCCTCTTCCGGGCCCAAAAAGCTCCCCCCGCACGGCTGTGCACTGTGGCCTGCGCGTGCGCTATAAGTTTAGTCCCACAAGAGGCTTGAGGACCGGTTTATAAGCGCTGGCGAGGCTTTGCCCTCGAACTCCTCTATATACTTACTTGAGCGCTTACACACGGCGCTCGCTCTCTGTACCATGACCTGTGGGCCCTGGTCGGCTGGCCCCACGCACTTTGGTTTGCGACGGACTCGTCCATGGTTCGCTGTGGGCGCAGTCCAAGTACTAGGCTGCGTGGGGCAGGCCTTTCCTTGGGCGGTCAACTTTTTTTGAATCCAGTACTTGATTGATCCAGTAATTCATGGAATGATGCTCAACGTGTAAGTACTGATGCTTCTTAGCCTTTTTGTTAGTAATGATGAATTTTTTTGCATGCTCAAACTGATGAGTTATTAACATGTTTTTATTAGTACCGCTGGTTCTTCTCGGCTCGAACTGAATCTTTTCAGTGTGATAGTACCATTTTGTAATTATTTTTATATCTGGTGCGCTTTTTGTCATTACAACAGTTTTTGGGGGAAATGTATATGTGTACCACTGAGTTATCAATATAGTCCAGTCAGTTTAAGCAGGTGAGTTTTTAATTTGTTTTTAGTGCTGACGGTTCTTTTCTCTGATCGGTCTGATGCTATTTAGTCTGATAGTACTTAGGTACCCAAGAAAGCTGTACTAAACGTTATAGGATATTAGTACTGATGAATTTATTCTGTCATAAGCAAAATAGCAAGCTAGCAAACTTGTTCAACCACACACATGACGTAAGCAAACTTGTTCAACCTTACAAAAGCAAACTATGAACATGAAACAAGAGACAACACAAGCACAAGCAACTTGAAGGCCAGACTTTGATGTTTCTTCATCCTTAGAAGCCGTAGGGGTTTCCATCTGACCCCTTCTCCTCTTTTGCCCTCTCCAGCTCCGCGCCGATGGTGTAGACTTTTTTCCATGACTCGTAGGTGGCGTACGCGTCTGTCGCTGCGTACTTGATGAGCCTCTCTGGCAGCGGGCTGATCCCCCACAGATCATGGTCTTCCTCGGGGTTGATCTTCTTCTTCATGCCCATGTTGAATGGGTGGATCACCCTGGAGGAAACATCAGCCAACGAGTCGAACTCCTTTGTTGTGTATGGATCTCTCCATTCGCGCTGTATGTCGATGTAGTTCTTGGGGTTGATCACCAAACCGGAGTTCTTCAGCATCTCTGTCGCCTCGAATGCTGAAGCCGGTGAAGGTGTAATTTTTGTCCATTAGGAATGCGTCAAGATCCTGGGCCTGCAAGGGGGAAGAGAGATTGAACATGAGTGTTTTTTCATGATTTAATTATGCAGTTTGGTTTACAAGTCTCATCTTTTGGTACTGAAAACCTTTGTACAGTGTGTCTGATAGTTTTGAGTTTTGGTGCTGAATAACTTTGTACAGTCTGAATGATAGTTTTTGGTACTAAGCAGCTAATTACAGTATGGCAGATAATTCTTGTAATAAGCAGCTACCAAACAGAAAGAAGTGATGAATCCATGAACTAGTTGCTTATATAGTCGAATACATGGATGAAGTAGGGGTGATATACATTGTTGAATATAGTTCAGAAATTAGTACACCAACTTCAGAAACTAAACTAGTACACCAAGTTCTTTTCTGTTGGTATTTACAGTTGAGTCAATGATCTATCTGCTGCTTAGTACTAGTTTAGTTTTTTGGTTGAATAAAAAAACATATACCAGTGCATCACCAAGTTCTTTCTGTTGCTGATGAAAGTACTATCAGACCAAGTTCAGAAACTACACTAGTACATCAAGTTCAGAAACTAATCTAGTACATCAAGTTCAGAAACTACACTAGTACATCAAGTTCAGAAACTAGTTTAATGAAATTTCAGGCAGCAATACTAATCAAATAGATGCATGAAGAGGTTGAATGAGTAGCATGGCTCACTTTCTTTTAGCCGCGGTGATGTGGTAGACCAGACACTCGTACTCCACGCATAACTGGAGAACTGCTGCCCTCTGTGGGTCCTCAAACTTGGTAAACTCGACATTAACGCCGACGATCCTCTTGAACAAACCGCCGACCCTCTTGCTGAGCCTCCTGATCATCGCGTCGGCTTCGCTGGGATTGCTGGTGCAGACGACGTGCAGCGGCTCCTTGCCATGGGGCTCAACGTCTTCGAGCTTCGTGGTGTAGTCCAGCTTCTCACTACGGGGCCGTTTGGCAGACGGCGCATCCGCCATTGCCCTCCTCCAGCGATGGCGGCCTTGGAGACAGAGAGGTTGTGGGGAGTTGCTAGGGGAGAGGGAGCGGCAATGGCGTTTTGGATTTGAGGCAGAGAGGAAGGTGGTTTTTTATGGCGTGGTTTGGGACGTGTGGGAGGCGGTTGGAAGCGGGCTCACCATGGTAGTGGGGTGGTGGGGTTGTGGTTGCAGTGCTTCGTGGCAACCGCCGAGTGGTTGTGCTGGCGCTGGCCTGGAAATACCAAACGGCCTCGCCTCATTTTTAGCACGAGATGTAACTGGTCACACTGACCCGTCGTGTCAAGGTGAACTTAATTCCTTGTCCCACTTGCACTTGGCAAAGTCAGTAATTATGGTCTATGAACCACGCGATTATCGATAGTTGTACAGACCGTTGAACTCAGGCTGAACTTGTCAGTGCACCTTTGGCAAAGGCAGGCAGCGTGGTGATGTGGTGTTTTTTAGTCCCACCTCGCTGGTTTTGTTCTTCGTCTAGCTGTTTATAAGGTGGGAATTTTTGCACACACTATCGTGTTCCCTTGAGGAGACTGACACATGAGCCTGTTCCAACCATCTGCATAGGGCCGTCCTGGCACACTAGGCATCAAGTTTGTCACGCCAGCCCTGTGCAGTTGGTTGGAACAGATTTACTCTTTGTGTGTGCTCCTAATTTTTTTATAAACCTTTTTTTTGAAATGATGGTTTAAATCAATTTAATTTGAAAATATTTTTACATATATTTTAATTATTTTTTTCTCTATCTTTTCTAATCCACAGATTTTCAAGTAGTACTGTATAACCAATATTTTTGGAACTTTTTAACTTTAAGTAGTTGAACTATATTTTTTGGAAATTACATTTTTTTAACTAGTACTATTATTAAATTTGAGGCGTGTAACATGTAATTAATATTTAATTGTAGTGCATAAAAAATTAATGTTGAACTTTTAAAAAAACAAAGTTAACTTACTTTCTTAAAAAAATAAAGGTAACTACTTTATTTTTTCTGTAAAGTATTGCAATTTATTTTTATTTGTTCTGTACAACCAACATTGTTCAAACTTTTTTATAATTTGTACTTGAACTTTTTTATAATTAGATGGGCCGTGCATGGCCTGGTAAGTCCAAGGTTATATCCCGCATGCGTGTTGGGCCGTAGTTGAGTTGGTCTTCTTCCGGCCCATAAGTCCAAATTCCGCACGGCTGCGCCTGCGTTGTGTGTGTAGGCATATCTGTTTAGTCCCACCTCGCTAGCCGGACAGCTGCTGGACCTGTTTATAAGCGCTGGCGAGGCACAGCTCTCGAACTCCTCTGTACTCTTCCTGGGCGCTTACACACGGCGCTCTCTCCCTTGTGGGCCCTGGTACGCCGGTCCCACGCACCTTGGATTGCAAAATGGACCCGCCGTCTCGTTTGGCGGTGTCCTTGTATTAGACTTGCGTTGGCTCGGCTATTCCTTGGGCGGTCAACCTTTTTTTTTGGGTTCCTCATCAGTACAAGTGGATTTTTTTGTACTTGTAACTCTCTGCACGGTCAACTGTTCTTTCTTTCTTTTGGCTCATTTTTGTTGCACTGATGGGCGTGGTGCATTAGGACTGACAGATCAATCATAGTGTGTGTTTGGTTGCTCCGGCCAGGACTGACGTGCCAGTTTTAGTAGTACTGATATATTTTCAGCGTTTGAACTGCTTTAAATTTTTCTGGGTTACTGGTGGGGGTTATGTTGCTGATCCAGAGTAGTACCGACGATACATAAATCCAGACCAGTTCAAAGATATTTTCACAGTGCATCGAAAAGGTTTATGAAATCGTTTACATAATAATGTCACTGATCCAGCAGCAAATCACAAATGATTTCTTATCTATAATAGTGACACGGAAATCCAAAATAAACCTAAATAAGTTTTGGTAACGACAGTATTTTGATACGATTCTTCAGTGTGGACCGAGGGTACCGAGAGTCGCAGTTAAGTTCGCAATGATGCAGCACAACCACTATGCATTCTTCAGTCTTGAGCTCCTTCTAACTGGCTGTGAATGTTGTCCTTTGTCGGCGTCCTTTCCTGCTTGAGCCTCGGCAGCTACATCGTCAGTTTCATGTTCCTCGTTGCCAATACCGTCATCTTCGTTGTCTTCGTCTGATTGCTCGTCATTCTCGTCAAACTCTTCTTCTTCATCCTCTTCTTCTCTTGATTTTTTGGAATTCTTGACCGTGCCCTGTCGCTGTTCAGCGCCATTGCGCTTGTCCAGTGTGCATGTGCGGGCATTATGTCCATCAGTCCCCCCACACTTGCCACACGCGTAATTTTTACACGTGTTGTCTGCAGTGGCAGAATCCTGGGCTCCGACCTGCTTCTGCAGCTTTTGCTTGTCGGCAATGGCATCTGGGCGGTGTGGGCATGTGCGTGCATTATGTTTGGTTACAACGTTGCAGACACCGCATACCCTTATCTCGATAGGTTTGTCGTCCTTGCCGAATTCCACTCGTCTGACAGGGGGCGGCGGCTTGTTGGCTGCTGCTTTCGCTGCTTGCGTCTTATTCTTCCTCCCCTTTGTGCATGAGAATATGGGTAGTTTTATTACCCTTTGCTGCTGCTGGTAGGATCTCCTGCTATCAGGCTCTTCGCCTACAGCACCGTCACGCTCGTGATCCTGCGTATGCCCATGCTGCTGCTCTTGCCTCTGCACATGGTCAAGCTCTTGTTGCTGTTGCTGCTCCTCCTCGTCGTCATAGTTGGTAATAGCTCCCAGATGGTTCATTTCAGATATGTAGCGACATCAAGGTCAATAGTTTCTGCTCCGTTGTCCGCATCGTCTCCATTTGCAGCAGATTGCATGGCGTCGAGCTCTTGTTCGAGACCTTCCATAACAACCCGTGACCTCGCCATTTGCTCTTGGCTTCTCAAGCTTTTTCTGTGTACCCTCATGTTCAGCTGGAGCAGTGCGCTTTCAATGCAGTAGTGGGAGGCCCTGTTCGACGCTACTGTCCTCAAGTCATTCCTGTTGAAGGTTGGCTACGTGCTCGGGCGTCTGGTGTATCTCCTAAGGATGTATCTCTCCGGAACGCTGTTAGTCTTCTTTGTCTCCATCATGCACAGGACATGCAAGCAGAAAATATCTGTTTTGGGAAGAGGTACATGGTTTCCGTCATTTCAATCGAACAAAACTGACAAGAAAATTTACTACAGTTTGTACTATCTTTTTTGTCCTCACCTGTGTGGTCCCACAGCTTGCATTCGCACTCATATATTCCTCCCGCTGGGTCTGCAACCACCTGGAACGCGTGCTGTGAACACGCAAACTCTTTCTGCGGGTTGTTGTAGCGCACAAGTTACTTTGTAGGCTCATCCGTCTCCGTCGCGCTGAAGAGCGTGCACAGTTTCAGCCTCTTTCGGAGCTCGTTGTACAAACCTCGCGAGAAAACCTTTGCCATCTGTGTGTCGAATCCGTAGAGAGTTAGCGTGTTCTGTTCTTTCTGCGCAAGAAGAGCGATGAACAAATAATTAGTTTCTTGCAGCAAAAACTTGTGTCAGTAAGAAAGCATTTTTCTAGTAAGCACATTTTTTATCATGCGACAGGTGATAGAGCTATACCCGGTTAGCCATTGTCTCCTTGTTCTCTTTCTGTCTCCTCGTCAGGACGCAACTGTTGACTTGGCTTATAAATTGGTGTAGGTTGTGTCTCTCATTTATGAAGTTTTTCTTGAGCACAAGGTTCGTGCTCTCACTACGCTGTGTCGATGTCATTTTGGCACAGAAAATTTCTTTGAAGTAAACCGATATCCACTTCTCTCGTTCGTTCCACATGGCCACCATCGTTGCGTCGTCGTGAAGTTTGTACTTATCCATCAGCGCTTTCCAGGCAGCCTCAAACTCACTTGGCATGAGGGGCCAGTTGAGGATTGCTGTGAACTCGTCCTTGAACCTTGGATAGAGGTTGTATAGGTATGCCAAATGCTCCTTGTATTTCTTGATGATGTGCCAGTGGCATAGCTTGTGTAGTGTATTTTGGAAAACATCTGGGATAGCCAAAGCCATTGCTGGGCACTGGTCTGGAAATGAGAAAGACGAGGAGTGGTCAGGGGATGTAAGTGCATGTACGAATGGAACTAGCAATATGTCAGGATGCTTTTTTTTTGGGGTGGCGGTGGTACCTGTGAGGATGCATGTTGGAGCCTTTCCTCTCATGCACTTTAAAAATGTTCTGAATAGCCACCTAAATGAATTTGCCTCTTCATCTCTTATTAGGGCGAAAGCAAAGAATGGGGTCTGCAAATGGTTGTTAGTACCCACAAACACCCCAAGTGGCATATGGTACTTGTTCGTCTTGTATGTGGTGTCAAACGTCACGCAGTCACCAAAGTCTTGGTAGGCCCTGCGGCAGCTTGCGTTCGCCCAGAATATGTTTTTGACTCTGTCGGACTCGTCAAGCTATATGTCACAGAAGAATTCCTTGTTGATCGCTTTCATCTCCCTAAAGAAGTTGATCGTCTTGAGGACATCGTCCACATCATCCATCCTTGCATTCTTTGCTTTCCCGCAGAGCAAATGTGAAATGTCAGTGCAAAATGCAAGTTGAACTGGCATCAGGTCATGCGTTGAGTTATCCGTTTGAACTGATGACAGAAAGGGGGCCAGGGAGGAAAACAGGTTTGTACTTACGCATTAATCAAGTCTCGGGCCGTCATTTCGAGGAAGTAGCTACCAGGGTCATCACCGCTTAGTATGCTCATGATTTTTGAGTGGGGGATGCCTTTGAACTGCAGGTACTTGAGGTACTCCATACTTGTGCTGTCGAAGTTTTTGTGGGAGTGCAAGAACACGAGCATCTGCGGGCTGACCACAAGCCTGTGGTTGTGTTCCCAGTGTATGTCCTTTACAACAAGTGTCCCATCCTTTTCCTGCTTCAGCCTCATTCTAACCTTGCAGTCAGTCCTGCAAGTGGTCTTGTTCCTCTGCCGGTCTGCCTCTGAAACCTTGGATTCATACTTTCCATAGCACGTGCAGAAAAGGTACACTCTGGTGTCAACCTTAGAACCTTCCCGGATAGCAAATCCTGCGTGCCTTGCGTACACGTTGTAGAAATCCTTTTCCTCTTTGAAAGTTTCAAACCACATGTCTAGCCTTGGTAGGACGTAAGCGTCAATGGTAGGATGCTGCACGCAATAGTGAATAAACAAAAGATGGTTAACAAATGTGAGATGGGTGGTCACAGTACTATGCTATTTGTATAAACATTATTTTATCTAAATGTGAGATTGGTGATAGTAGGGGTTGGATACTTACATGTGTATAGCTCTGTGCCGCATCCGGTGTTTGCTGTTCACCCTGGAGTATGGGCGCGGGTGGTGTCACCCTCGGCACATGCAGGAGCGCATCTCTTGGTGGGAGCAATGTTGATGAAGCACTCCGCCTCTCATTGTACGACCGTCAATGTGCAGATGTGTTGTGAGGTGGCTCCTGTCTATACGACTCATATCTGTTACTTTCCAGCCTCCTAGTTTGGTGAACATTATTGTATCTTTGTGGATGTCTTCCTATCGCAACCACTTTTGTAGCACGGACGATGGATGTTGATGGCGCGACTGGTGGAAGCCTGTGTGGCCTTGGCTTGCTGCTTGCTCCGGGGAAGCAAAACTTTGATGGTTGGGGACAATGTGGCTCTCGGTGCACCCCGGCAGTAGCAAAACTTGTAGCCCCGTTTAGTGGCGTTTGCTGCAGAGCAGAACCAGATAGTGCATCCGCCGATTCTGGTGTAACTTCAAATCTACCTGTAGAGTTGAAGTATCCAGGGGGTACATCCGGCATTACCCAACCAGGCGGCGCCTCATATCTGCTTGGCTCATCAAACCCTTCCTGCGCGTGCCGCCTTCCATGTTTCTGCATTGTCATTCAACATCAAACTTTAGGATTAATTTTCCTGTTTTACACTAGTAGAACTGATGCATTTACATGTCATGTACTGTTAGTAACCTGAACATTGTACTTGCAGTGGCAGGGGGGTTAATAAACTGGTGTATGTCTTTCTGTTTTACACTAGTAGAACTGATGCATTTACATGTCATGTACTGTTAGTAACCTGAACATTGTACTTGCAGTGGCAGGGGGTTAATAAACTGGTGCATGTATTTTTGTTTTACACTAGTAGAACTGATGCATGCACATGTCATGTACTCTCAGATTCTATATGAATGAAATTTCTGCAGAATAGAGTATTGAATTTTTTTTCAAGATCAGCCTGTCTCACTCGAACTGATGCATGCACAAGCAATGTGCTGACAGTAACTTCAAACCGTACTTACAGTAGCAGGGGGTAATGAATTAGTTCAATCTGAGGCTATCTATGCGTGCAATCATATTCTGATCGCAAATTCAGCAAATAACTAGTGGGAAAGAGGCATCACCTGCAACGGGACGTCGTTACATCTGACATCTTCTTGCTCATGGCGGCGGCGCATCGGGATTAGCTTGGAAGGCGGCGCCATTGAAGCAGCTGATGCGAGGACGGTGGAGGAGCTTGGTTAGTCGGCGACACGGCGGGTGGTGGCGGAGATCATGGATCCGGCGCACGGGGAGCTCCGGGGAGTTGTTTGCAAGGCGGCGGCTGTTGTAGGTGGTCCCGATCCGGCGACACTGCAAGGTGGAGTGGTCGGTGGTCGGAGGCGGCGGCGGCTGGCGGGCGGAGGCACGGATCCGGCGGTGGAGGAGCGACCGTCACGGCGCCGCGGGCTCCCTCACTCCGGCTGCCGCCGTCGCTCGCTCGCCCGCGACGGCTGCCTTCGGCGGAAGGAGGTGGTTCGGGTGTGGCGGGTCGCACTGGTTAGGGTAGATTCTTTCCGGGTGGGGCGGGTCGCACCCTTATAGGGGGCGATAGTAACAGAATAATATTCTATTACTAGTAACATAATACTCATGTCCTATATATATATATATATACTATTCTACTAACACCCCTTAAGACCTTATTATACTAACAAAACCTTATTCTACTAACACTACCGAGCTGACCCGTAGCTACAAATTAACCCCGCAAAAGAACCGAACCGAACCGCAACTACTCTGCCACCACCCTTCTTCAACCGGGCGCCTACCCACTATCCCTGCCCCCCCGACCCCTCCACCTTCCTCTGCACGCCGCCCGGCCACCACTTCCCCCGTGCCCACCTTCCCGTGCCAGCCCGGCCATCACCCCGCACCCCCTGGCGACCACCACCACGTCCTGCGACACCCTAAAGCCCGGCTGCCAACCACCGTTGCCCCGCACCGGATCTCTCCAGATCTGGTGTACCCTGCTTCCACCGCCGCCGTCCCGGGCTGCGAGACGCCTAGATCCGACGAGTCCACCTCCCCTCGTCCCTCCTCCGCCGCCGTGCATGATGCTCCGCCCCATGGAGCCCCCCCAGCGCCGCCGCGCACCCGGCCGCTAGCCACCCGAGGAGCAACCTCCCCAGCTCCTGCGCATCCGTCCTCGCGCCGCCCCGCGCGTTCCTCCCCTCACTGCCGCACTGGGAGCGGCCGCCGCCCCGGCCACCGCCTCCCCTGCGCTCGCCTCCACTTCTTCCCACGTGCCTCCTTCGTCTTCGTCTGCATCCCTTCGCAGCTCGGATCCGCGTCCACGGCGGCTAGATCCGCCTCCCTCGTGGCACGGGAGCTCCCTGCTCCGCCGCCGGGAAGAGAGCCCTCGGGCATACCGGATCCGCCTCTAGGATTCAGTTCGCTGGACCACCCCCTCGCAGCTCTCTCCTTCCCCAACATGCAGTTCACCGCCGGCGCACTTCAGGCCCCCAGTGTTTTTTTGTGCGTTCTGCATCGTCGCCGGCCGGGGGCCGATGCTTTTTTTGTGTGTTTTGCGATAGTTGGCTTGTAATCCTATACAGTGGTTCATTATGGATGTTTCTGTGTGATGCAAAAAGCATAAAAATGCAGTGCACTAGTGTTGTATTGCAGTTCGGTTCCCCCTCAATGTGCATTGGACATGTGCAAAAAAACGGTGTCGAGAGGTTCACTTTTGTCCATAGAGAGGTTCAGTTTTATTTGGTGCAGTTCACAAAAAGAAAAGTTTTAAAAACCAAAAATTTGTTGCAGTTCACAGGAGAACTTTCAAAAAAGTGAAGTTCACTTTGATCGTTAATAAAGAGCAAAGAAAAGTTTTAAAACCAAAGAAATTGTCTTAGTTCACAAATAAACCTCAAAGTTAAGTTCACTTCGATCGTTAAAAGCAGTACACAATTTCGTCAAAAAAGTCAACATTGACTTGTAGTTCACTTGTTCGTGTAAAAAAGTTCATTTTCAATTCAGTGACTACACTCAGCCGATTACTATCAACCGTCGTAGTCCGGGTGCCTCTCTGATGCAGTTCACTAGCCTCGACCATTCAATTCACACGCGTTTATAAAAAATAAGTAGTTAGAAAAGGACAAAAAAGTCATGTAGTTCACCTCGACTCGTGTCGCAGTTCCCTTTTTCTTCGATGTGAACTGCACTCGCCTCGTGCACTGACCTCATAGCAAAAACAGTAACAAAAACTCGAGTGCAGTTCCCTCTGTCGACATTGCAGTGCGGTGTCCCGTCTGATGCAGTTCACTTCGACGATTTTAGAGTCCACGAAAAATAGAGTGTCCGGGTTTCGGTAAAAATGAAACTGCTCTTAAACCGTAATGAATTAGAGAGACTGTTCTACATGAAAAAGTTGCGCCTCGTCGATATATTTCCAACGCCGTATCATTTGCATCATTCCGATGAGCGGTTTAGAAAAAATCGCGAAAATACGCTCGCTGCCACTCGTCGGGCACCGTCTCATTTTTGAAATTACTTTTAAACCGTAAAGAATCTCGAAAAGTGTTCAATATGAAAAAGTTGCGCCTAATTCATAGCTTTCCAACGGTATGTCATATGCCTCGTTCCGACAAACGGTTAAAAAATTGGGTCAAAAATAGTACCGAAAAACCCACATGGAGTTCGCTGAGTCGACATTGCAGTGTTGTTTTCCGTCTGATGCAGTTCACTTCGTCGATTTTGGGTCTGCGAAAAAACAGTGTCCGCGTTTCAGTAAATTCAAAACTGCTCTTAAACCGTAAGGAATTAGAGAGGGTGTTCTACATAAAAAAGTTGCGCCTGGTCTATATCTTTCCAACGGTGTATCATTTGCATCATTGCGACGTGCGGTTTAGAAAAAAATCGCGAAAATACGCTCGTTGCCACTCGTCGGGCGCCGTCTCATTTTCGAAATTACTTTTAAATCGTAAAGAATCTCGAAAAATGTTCAATATGAAAAAGTTGCGCCTAATTCATAGCTGTCCAATGGTATATCATATGCCTCGTTTCGACAAACGGTTAAAAAATTGGGTCAAAAACAGTACCGAAAAACCCACATGCAGTTCCCTGAGTCGAAATTGCAGTGCTCTTTTCCGTCTGATGCAGTTCACTTCGTCGATTTTGGGTCCGCGAAAAAACAGAGTGTCCGCGTTTCGGTAAATTCAAAACTGCTCTTAAACCGTAAGGAATTAGAGAGGGTGTTCTACATGAAAAATTTGCGCCTCATCGATATCTTTCCAACGATGTATCATTTGCATCATTCCGATGAGCGGTTTGGAGAAAATCTCGAAAATACGCTCGCTACCACTCGTCGGGCGCCGTCTCATTTTCGAAATTACTTTTAAATCGTAAAGAAACTCGAAAAGTGTTCAATATGAAAAAGTTGCGCCTAATTCATAGCTTTCCAACGGTATATCATATGCCTTGTTCCGACAAACGGTTAAATAATTGGGTCAAAAACAGTATTAAAAAATGCGTGCAGTTTTTTTGCGAAAAAGCAGTTTCCTCTTCCAGCATTGCAGTTCGCTTGCTTTGAACTGCAGTTCACTTGTGTTGAGCATGCAGTTCGGAAGTGTTAGCAGAATATTATTCTGCTAATGTTAGCAGAATAGACCGGCTATATATAGGGGTCAACGCACTCACTTTGCATGATACAAAAGATAAATTCCCAAAAGTGAGTGGGTGACCCATAGTACTCAATTAAGGGCATATGTAAGGGCCTAGATACACAAGACACAAAGATGACAATGAATACTAATGCACGTGAAGACCAAACCTCCCAAAGAGGAGGGCGGTGGCCGAGGCCACCATGTTCGAGCATATGTGACTTGGTGCCGCGAAGATTTTAACCTTGGGCCAAAATCACTACTCAATCTTTTAATCATAGTTGAGTCATAGGAATGAACAACTCTACTTAGATGTTTTAATCTATTTACGCATCTTATAGAAAGAAGAAGATTCATGAATTGAATTTCTCCCCCTAAATACATGCCTACATCTAGACAAATATGAAGTAAGTGCATGTATGAGTGCAAGATATCACATAAGGCTTTCGAGTTATACCAAGTTCACGCCGTAGTTGGCAAAACCTTGCTCCGTCCAATGGCTTGGTGAAGATGTTGGCAAGTTGCATATCGGTGCCAACATGAGCTATATCAATATCTCCTCTTGCAACATGATCTCGTATAAAGTGGTGACGAATGTCAATATGCTTGGTGCGAGGATGTTGAACGGGGTTGTTGCCGATCTTGATTAAACTCTCATTGTCATGTAGAAGAGGGACCTTCTTATAAGTGATTCCATATTCCTTCAAGGCTTGCCTCATCCATAACAATTGTGTTGCACAACTTGCGGTGGCGACATACTCGGCTTCGGCGGTGGAGAGGGAGACGCAATTTTGCTTCTTCGAGGACCAACTCACCAATGAGCGTCCAAGAAATTGACATGAAGCGGAGGTTGACTTCCGATCCACCTTATTTCCGGCCCAATCCGCATCCGTGTACCCAATGAGATCAAACTTGGCATCCTTGGGGTACCAAAGGCCCAAACTTGGGATGTGAACTAGGTATCTAAGAATGCGCTTAACCGCCAAATGGTGGCTCTCCCTAGGAGTAGCTTGCTATCTCGCACACATGCCTACACTTAACATGATATCCGGTCTAGATGCACAAAGGTAAAGGAAAGACCCAATCATAGAACGATATAGAGTTGGGTCGAAAGGTATACCATTTGCGTCTTCATCAAGATTACCTTTTGTTGGCATGGGGGTCTTGCATGGTTTGGCATTCGTCATTTCAAACTTCGCGAGAATGTCCTTGGTGTACTTGGTTTGAGAGAGAAAAATTCCTTCATTGAATTGTTGAATTTGACATCCGAGAAAGAAAGTTAACTCTCCATTGAGTGACATCTAAAAATGCTCGGTCATGGAGGCCGCAAACTTGTCACAAAGATTATTCTTAGGTGAACCAAAAATTATGTCATCTACATAGATTTGGCATATGATCAAATCACCTTTTTCGCTCTTAGTAAAAAGAGTGGCATCAATAAATCCCCTCACAAAACCATCATTGATTAAAAACATCTTAAGATGATCATACCAAGCCCGTGGGGCTTGTTTGAGGTCATACAAAGCCTTGTGAAGTTTATAAACATAGTCTTTGTGGTGGGGATCAATGAACCCTGATGGTTGTGCAACATATACCTCCTCTTGTAGAGGACCGTTAAGAAAAGCACTTTTCACATCCATTTGTTGTAAGACAAAACCATTGAAAGCGGCATAAGCAAGTAAGATGCGAATGGCCTCAAGATGGGCAACGGGAGCAAAGGTCTCATCAAAGTCCAAACCTTCATCTTGTGAGTACCCTTGTCCCACTAACCTTGCCTTGGTTCTAATGATTGTACCATGCTCATCTTGCTTGTTCTTGAAAACCCACTTGGTTCCAATGACATTATGATCCTTCCAGGATGGCCTCTTCACTAATGACCACACCTTGTTGCATTCGAAGTTGTTCAACTCCTCTTGCATCGCAATAAGCCAATCCGGATACACCAAGGCATGTTGTACCTTGAGTGGCTTAACACTAGACAAAAACGAGAAGTGAGCACAAAAGTTCATCAATTGTTTACGAGTGACCCTACCTTGTGAAAATCCTGTTAGGCTATTGTCAACATCCACTCGTCCTGCCACTGTAGGAAAGATGGATACTTGACTTTCTCGAGGTTCAACATGATTTCCATCATCGTTATCTTCATCAACTTGATTCTCCAAAAATGGAGCATGATCGTCCACTTGTGCATCCTCTTCATGATCTTGTACAATGTCTTCATCATCTTGAGGATCTTGCACATTTTCTTGAGGAGGTTCTTTTTCTTATTCTTGGATAATGGGATCATCTTGAGCAATGTGATCTTGTGGTGGTGTAGAGGATGAAGTTTCTTGGCCACAACTAGTGCTAGAGTCTCCTTCAATATCTTCATGAGGCACTTGTTCCATAGGAAGGAGAGCACCAACACCCATGGCCAAAATATCTTGTGAAGTATCTTCATTACCTACATCACTTAGATCAAATTGCTCCCCATGGGAGCCATTAAATTCATCAAACACCACGTCATAAGTTTCTACAACACATCCATTGGATTTGTTGTAGACCCTATAGGTGTGAGAGTTTGATCTATACCCAACAAATATACCCTCAATTGTTTTGGATTGAAATTTAACAAACTGATCTTTCTTGTTGAGAAAGAAACACTTACAACCAAATACTCGGAAGTGTTTAACGTTTGGCTTGTTCCTGATTAGGAGCGCATATGGGGTCTTATCCAAGATCTTGCGAAGGTGGAGCCGGTTGGATGCATGACAAGCGGTGTTGATGGCTTCGGCCCAAAAACTATGTGGTGACTTGTACTCATCCAACATGGACCTTGCCATCTCCACCAATGTTCGGTTCTTCCTTTCGGCTACACCATTTTGTTGAGGTGTATATGGTGCGGAATATTATGCTCGATCCCCTCATCACTAAGGAACTCTTCCAAGGTGTAGTTCTTGAACTCGGAGCCATTGTCGCATCTTATTGCCAAAATCTCTTTGTCGAACTTGCGTTGAGCTTGCTTGGCAAAATCAATGAAGGTGATCTTCGTCTCATCCTTGGACTTGAGGAAGAACACCCACGTGTATCTTGAGTAATCATCACCAATGACAAGACCATACTTCCCACCAAGACTTTCCCATGATGGAGGCCCAAAGAGATCCAGATGAAGGAGCTCCAAAGGCCTCGAAGTTGATACAACATTCTTGGGTGGGTGCTTTCTGGCTATGCATGCACTACACACACAATCTTTCTCAAAAGAAACATCGGTTAGTCCAAGGATGTGTTCACCCTTTAGGAGATCTTTAAGATTTCTCGTGCCGACATGGGCTAGCCGGCGATGCCATAGCCACCCCTTGTCAGCCTTGGCCATTAGACAAGTTGCATGGTAAGTACTCTCCTTCGAGAAATCAACCGTGTAAAGGTTGCCGTCCAACTTTCCAACGAAGGCCACTTCGAGAGTATCTGTCCTAAAGACTTTCACATCCGTTAGTCCAAATAGTGTATCATAACCTACGGAAGCCAATTGGCGAACGGAAAGCAAATGATATTTAAGGGATTGGACAAGCATGACATTTGCAAGAGACGTGTCTTTAGTAATAGCCACCTTGCCCAACCCAAGTACCTGTCCATTTGAACCTCCTCCAAATACTATGCTCATGTACGCACTACTGCAGGAATGCCTACAAGTGGCGGGTGCCAAAAGCCCATCAGTGGCGGGCGAGGCTGTTAGGGGCGCCCGCCACTGGTCTCCTGCCACTGGTAACATGGCATCAGTAGCAGGCATGTCGCCCGCCAATGGTGGGTCTTTTTCAGTGGCGGGCGTAGGCTAGTGCCCGCCACAACAACTGTAGGTAGCAATTCCAACATTTCTCTCTTCCCGCCACTGCTATGCGTAGCAGCAGTGGCTAGCACTGTTGGCGCCCGCCACTGGTAGTGATCTAGGCCTACAGAAGAATTGCTACCGCAGCAGCATTTTTCGCTACCGTGGCAACATTTTAATGACGCGGTTACATCATTTTGCACTTGATCATCACATTGCATTACATATATAGAATATTGTCTCAGCATTCAAACAATCATCCACATGCACACATCACATTACAATGTCGATACAATAATTATGAGTATTAGTGAAGCAAACATAGTATAAGAAGTGCAGGGCAACAAACATGTCTCAACACATAATTAACAGTTTCACAAGTTGTTTTGAAGAAGAATATCTACCGACTTGGGTTGTCGGCGGCAATCGACGAGAGCTTGTTTTTGACTTGGTGAAGTCGTTCTTCTTCTGGCTCTGGCTTGCAGTGGAACTTCCCGTACTCATTTACAACCTCCCTATTGATGATTTTGGCCAACATCTTTTGGAGGCACTCATGCTCTCTTAATAATTCCCCTATATCCATGTCCCTTTCCTTCTCCTCGGACCACTTGATGATCTGGCTATGATCTCACAAATATTGGCTTTTCTTCAAAAATCGTCCATGATGACCATGGCACAGTACCCAGACCTTTGGGAGGTTTTGACATTTGGTTCTTGGTAGCAACAAGCGCTGGTGATGAACTTGAATTCTGAATGTTGTGTTATCGCTTTTTTGTAGTTCTTACACTTGCGTAGGGCATCATATAGAACCTCCTTCAATTTGGTCCAATGCTTTTGAGGGTCTCTCTTCGAATCGAAGAAATAAGCCAAGCCCTGTGTCGGCAATAGTGCGATTACAATCCAGTGTCTGTCGCTGCGTAGAAAATTGAAGAAATTAACATGGATGAGATCAAACCACAAAGGTCATGTATATGTTTTAGAATAAAGGAGTGAACGTTAACGACTTACTTGTCGCAGAATGGCCCGAGAAAGGTGTCCTTATGCGGAAGATTCATAATCATGCACGGGAACAGGTAGTTTGAGATGAGGTTCTGGCCAGTTGTGGATTCGATGTTGTGCCAGTGCATGTAAAAAGGATCAGGTAAAACCACATTACTATGCCGGAGTTGAGGATCTGAAGCTCCATGAAGTGCCCAAAGGCTCATGATCTCCGGGGAGACTATGCTGACATAGAAGATATTTGCATGGATAACCTCATTAAAGGGAAGATCAATTTTATCGGCTGGAAACTCCTCGACGAAATTATAACCTTCTATAACCTTGGCTGTGTAACACTGTTGACCCTCTTTTGATTTATATAATATGTCGTTGTGAAGAAGATTTAGTTCGATTGAGAGGTTCCTCAACGTAGAGTTCGATAGCATCGGTTGACCGGGCTTATACATATTCCATTTGCGCCCTTCGGGGACGAAAATGTGCACAGGTGGTTTGTCTGCGGATGGTCCAGAATTGGCAGGTAGATCCTTCTCCGCTGATGCTGGAATATCTTGGACTATGTATGCGGTGCCGGCAAGGTTGAAAAGGGGGTCAAGGTTCGCGAAGGCGGGATCACCGTCATTAGCAGACAATCTGCGGGGAATCTCCTCTATATCACTCAGTGGCCACTTAAGCATGTGGCCCTAGGTCACTTGTCTTAACATAGTGACGTCTTCTTCAGGGGGATGAGGCAACGGCCATGATTCAAAGCCCGGCTTTACCTCTTGCACCTGCACCCTCATCATGTCCAGTGGCAGGATGATCCCGTGCATCATTCTAGTACCATCGGTAAACGGGGAGATTGGCCCCTTGGCAACCCTTTTCATCACGCCACCCACGTTGGCTTGCAGCCAGCATGAAACAAAGTGCGATGATCGTGGCTGCTGGGTGGTACTAGACATATGCTGCTGGGTACGACTCGACGTGCCGTGCGAAAACAATTCAGCTAACTTCTTCTGAACTGTTGCATCTACTGCTCTCGGTACCGCATGTCCTAGTCGTGCTTCCTCTTTGGCTTCGATCTTTTCATCAACCCTGTTTTTCCTTCTGAATTTTTAAGTTCCTTGGTTTGGGGATAGGCCACGTCCCACAAAATCTTTCCTGTGCCCAACGCATGCCCAGTCTTGGGCTTCCTGTCAACCCCGAAGCCCTCGTTAACTACCCGGGTAAGAGGGTCGTCATACCTAAAGCCATGGGGATTATCTTGAGGAGCGGGTCCAAATTCCTGCTTTATTTTTCTCTAGGAAAAATACATATGTTGTGGTAAACGTTTAGTAAGGTAATAAATGTATTAGGTACTAAATTATTAGTGGTGATTGAGGTTACCAGGTTCTCCTCCGTCGAGTGAAGTTTCAGCGTCGGGAGGACCAACTCCTTACTATCTGGGTCTTGCATTGCACGGGCCCTAAGGAAACAGAAGTCACGAGCACGATCTCGATGTTCCAAGAACGGAGGCGGTTTACCCGCGGCTTCAAAGTCCACGGCCTCCTTCGCCCACTTTGGTTCTGCATCTTTGTAACCACCAAGGCCCAGACGGTGGTTACCTGGCAACTGTGACCGTAAATTACGGATATGATCGCTGATCTCTTTGCTTGACTCGCTTTTGGAGGATTCACAAAACTTCGTCCATTCGTCGGGATCCATAGTGGGATTCAGCCGCTTAACGGTCTCGAAGTACTTACCCTTTATAGTGCAAATGGCCATGCTCTTCCAGTCTCTAAACATCTTTGGCCATTTTGAGAGGGCATACTCTTCGGCTTTTTCTTTGTAGTCAGGCGGAAATTCATAACTACGGTGTAACGCATCCAGTAGCTTCTCCCTTTCTCCACCCAAATCCTTGCAACCAATTAGGACGTTATTTCGCAAGATGCAACCAAGCATTTTGCTGTACGTTCTTGCTGCGTCAGCTGGGCTGACGGGCTCGCCTTTTGGGCTCACTTCGGTGATTGAAATGATACCTTCGTGAAGCGTGTTCGGATTCCTAGGCTTTCGCTTGTTCTTGTTTGTGGCGGCGGTGCTAGACGAAGTACCGTCTGTGTTGGTCGTTTCATCTCGCCCGGTGGTTGGTTCATCCTATTGGTCGTTGCCCATCTCTATGTCAGGGGCGCCCATCTCGACGTCATGGACGTAGTTGGGTTCCTCTTGAGATGATGTTCCGGCGTGGGGATCCATTCATCGAACTGCAGTATTGTGACAAAGAGTTATGTTCGAAACATAAAAAAGAAATATCGACGGAAAATTTCGGCATGACCTTTGCTAAAATAAGGCCATATTGAGTGCCAGAAATTTGACGAAACGGAAACGAATCAACGTTTCGTCCAAACATTGGCACTCATATTACTTCCTGCAAATCAAACACAATCTTGTGGCTATACATCGAACGACACAAATACAGTTTGTAACCAAGAGGAATGAAAAAACATAAAATAATAAATATCGACCGGAAATTTTGGCATGACATTTGCTAAAATTAGGTCATATTGAGTGCCAGAAATTTGAAGAAACGGAAATGAATCGACGTTTCATCAAAACATTGGCACTCATATTAATTCCTGCAAATCAAATACAACCTTGTGGCACCTAGATACTTCTTTAGCATTTCATTGAACACGTTACATGCGGAACAACACTTAACTCCATGGATGTGGAACAAAGGTCAATATACCTTTAGAGGAGACGCGCCACTGTCGGAGGAGAGGCAACTAAACGGTGGTGTAGAGTGGCCGGCACACGGGGGATGCTGAAGGGGGCTGGGCAACGTCGTGCCATGATGGCTGGGCACGAGGGAGGGGCGGCGCGAGGGCGGGGCAGCATTGGGGTGGGGCGGCACGAGGGCGGGGTGCGACGGTGGTGGAGGCCAGGGCACACGGCGGCGATGGTGAGGGCGGCGTGTCTGGATCGGGCCGGGCGCGAGAGAAAGAAGACGCGAGTGGTGATTGAATTGTGAGGAAACCGCTGAAATTGCTAAGTGCGGATTTGGTTGTCCATGTGGTGGGCATTGCAAAAGGCCCGCCACATGAAATATTAGCTGTGGCGGGCGCTACGAAATGCCCGCCACCCGAAAGTATAGCTTAAAAATAAAACGCAACTTCATTTTTTTAAATCTTTTTAACTTCAAACTTTTCTATGACTAACACACACCGTCCAAAGCCGCATGCTCAAATTTGGCCACTTTTCGAGTTGGTCTGCTATTTTCAAGGCATTAGTTGATTTTGCGGCCACAAAAAAGGGCAAAACGCTCTTCGGTAAGAAATAGCGTGCAAAGGAGTTCCGAAAGGGATGATACTTTGCATGGTGTCTTATTCTTACCCATGTAGGGTGTGGTAAAAATTTGAGAGCGTTACGGCAAAACTTTTATGCACCTCGTGTACAAAACGGACACTCTCCCCCCAAGTGTCAGGATTTCGAACGGAAAATGCCCCCTGTCACACACAACTCCATTTTTTTAATCTTTTTAACTTCAAACTTTTTCTATGACTAACACACACCGTCCAAAGCCACATGCTCAAATTTGGCCACTTTTCAAGTGGGTCTGCTATTTTTGAGGCATTAGCTGATTTTACGGCCATTAAAAAGGGCAAAACGCTCTTCGGTAAGAAATAGCATGCAAACGAGTTCCGAAAGGGATGAAACTTTGCATGGTGTCTTATCCTCACCCATGTAGGGTGTGGTTAAAATTTGAGAGCATTATGGCCAAAACTTAATGCGCCTCGTGTACAAAACGGACACTCTCCCCCCAAGTGTCAGGGTTTTAAACGAAAAACGCCCCTGCCACACACAACTCCATTTTGTTAATCTTTTTAACTTCAAACTTTTTCTATGATTAACACACACCATCCAAAGCCACGTGCTCAAATTTGGCCACTTTTCAAGTGGGTCTGCTATTTTCGAGGCATTAGCTAATTTTACGGCCACTAAAAAGGGCATAACACTCCACATTTTTTTCCATCATAAATACACACATTTGGAAGCCCCATGCTCAAATTTGAGACTACTCTGGGTTTAGAAAATTGGATTTTGAAGGATTTTTGAGACTTAAGATATATGTGGCGGGCGGCCTAGATCACCCGCCACTGCAAACTCTTGGAAACGTTTCAAAAAATTCGCGCGTGTCGCCCAAATAATGCTGTGGCGGGCACAATTGTTCGCCCGCCACTGATATGTTATGCAGCAGTGGCGGGCCGTTAGTTCGTTCCCGCCACTGCTGTTTTTAGCCCGTGAGCAAATTTCAAAGAGATTACTACTGGCGGGTCCAAATTCCCGCCCGCCACTGTTGTGCTAATACCAGTGGCGGGCTTTTATTTCTACCCGCCACTGGAACTTTTCCAAAATAGTTGTGGCTAGTGCCTGGCCATGCTCGCCACTAATTTGAGGCCACCTATAAACCTTTTCACAGTAGTGATGGTTTGATAGCATCCATGAAGTCCACGAGCAATTTGCCGTCTCCGGTCATATGATTGGTGCATCCATTGTCGATCACCCATTTGACTCCACCGGAGAAGGCGCCCTACAGACAATTTAAGTCTTTGTTAGAGGCACCCATTTTGCAATGGGACCTCTCAAGTTAGTAACAAGGGTTTTGGAACCCAAATAGCATAATAGTGGAAAGCATTTCTAGGACCACCAAATTTAGCATAAACATCTCCATCCTTTGCCTTACGAAGCACATAGGATGGAGGCATAACTTCTTTTGCCTTGTTGAGAGTGGGCTTCCCCCTTGTGGCCTTCCCACTCACAACCACATTAATCTTTCCTTTTCCTTTCTCCTTGTGCCCTTGACGCACAAACGTCTCCTTTAGAGGAGTGGAGTTCTTTCAGGAGTAGCATTCTTCTTCTTGCTAGATCTTGGGTCAAACCCAACACCTTCCTTTGCAACCACCTCCTTGTGTTGACTGAACACTTCATTGAGGTTCTTTTCTCCTTGCACACACGACATGAGCCCTTTCTCAAGTTGGACCCTAAGAACACGGTTCTCCTCAACAAGGGATGGTTGATCACAAGTAGAGTTAGTAGCACAAGCATCAACATTTATGATTGTAGAGGAATGAGTCTTGCCAAGAGTTTCAAGATGAGTAAGTTTAAGACTCTCAAAACTCTTTTTAAGTTTAGTGAGCTCTTCCTCTTTCGTCTTGAAAGACAAGATGAGGAGCTCAAGATCCTTAGAGAGAGTAGCATGAGACTCTTCAAGCCTATTCTTATCATTGGTTAACTCTTTACAAGACATCTTGGCCTTTTTCAAGGAGGCTAGTTTCTTAGTATGTAGATCATAATTTTTTTGAATTTTTAAGCACAACTCATCATTCCGTGCTTCCTCATATTCGACTTTCCGCTCAAGGATTTCATTTTTCTCCTTCTCCTCGGTAACGAGGGTTTCGAGTTCGCTAATGGAAGTGGTGTGCTTACCCCATATCCATAAGCATACGAAACATAATGAGCTTCTTTCATTTGAGGGAGCCCATGAATTTGCTCATCTTTTCAAACAATGCATCACCAATATCATCTTCATTACAATTATCCTCCGCGTCGCGAAACTCATCACTAGAAGTACCAGGGATGAACAAAGGTGGGTTTACTCTTGGAGTTACCTTAACCTTGTCCGAAGAGGCATGTTGCTCCTCGTCATCCATGACCGCCTTGGCCGTTAAGCACTTGTGAGTGTTGCCCTTGTAGTCCTTCATGTAGTTGTAGTGAACCACATCACCACTCTTGTTGACGAGTCTCAGTTCTGGGAGTCTTGGGCTACACTGGCAACACCACCAACATCATCGGGGTCGGATTCTTCTTGAGCAACCATGGCCTTCCCTTCTCTCGATCCTCTTAAGCTTGGAGTTCAAAGGATTTGGCAACTTCTCCTTGACAAAAGGCTTCTAGGGGAACCTTGGTCGATCTTCTCTTTTCTCATAAGGGCAAGCATCGGAGAAGTGACCCGACTCTTCATAGTTGTAGCAATTCCTAACCTTCTTCTTCGGAAATCTTCCCTTGAAGGCTCCTGAGCTAAATTTCTTTACAAAGAGTGCCATATCTTCATATGAGGGGCACTCATCCGAGTCAATCTCACCACATTCTTCATACTCTTCTTCATCACTTGGTTCCTCATCATACACTTGCTTGGCCTTCAAGGCAAGGTTTGGTTTGATGAACCACTTTGCATGGCAAGATGTCTTCTCCCATTGCCCTTGTGTTCTTCGTATTGTTGGAATGTAGCAATAACATCATCAGAGTCATGTTTTTGAAACCATACTCACGCCTTATGTCCGACACCATCTTCTAATGGTATGGAGAGAGAGCGGTAAACAACTTGTCCACAAGGTACCTTTTTGTCATGTTGAAACCATCTTGAGTCTTGTCACAATCAAAGCACTCAATGTCGGCGGCAAGAGTCTTGAGGCGCTCATGAAGGTGTTGGTGAGTCTCATCTCTCTCCATGCAAAAGTAATGCAATGCACTCTTGGCTATTTCATATCTTGTTTGTAGAGAGGTGGTACCGGTCTTGGTCAACACTATATTTCCCCATAGTTCTTTGGCACTCATGATGTGAAGGTATGGTCTCCTCTGATCATCAGACATGCCCTTTCTTATAAGTGCACATGCGGATGAGTTGAGGTGCCTGTCGTAGACTTCTGATGGCGTGAGATCATTTGGGTTGACGGGCTTGTAGCTGGTCTCCACAAGATCCCACATTTCATCGGAGGTAAACCTAAGATGATCATGCATAGCAACCTTCCAAAGAGTAAAGTTTGCCTTTTCATCAAGAATAGGAGGAATACCGGAAAAGTTATACTTAGGTTTCTCAATTTTAGGTTTTGGGTAAATCCATTGGAAACCGGTGGTGTTAGTCGAGCGGAAGCATTTGCCACCGAGGGCATACCTCCCGTATCGATAGGTATAGCAGTCGGGACATATGAGGCCATCCTCGCTTGCACCCTAGCCTCAATTAAAGTATCATTTTCAAGTTTTTGTTTAGCTAACGCGTTAGCTAAATCCTCGGAGGTAAATCTCCTACCATCATCATCCGATGGTGGGGCAACTTGCGCCCGAGGATTCGCAACAACCGGAAGCACCGGAACCGCCCGAGGCTCCACAACCACGGGAAGTGCCGGGTCCCCTTCTTGACTCATCTCGCTCTAGGGTGGTTAAGCCACAAGAATAGAGCACGACGCTCTAATAATAATTGAAAGGATCGAGATGGACCTAGAGGGGGGTGAATAGGTACGATTACAAATTTTAATCACTACTTAGCATTTTTAGGCAATTATGGGGAATATGAAAGTGAGCCTAACAGTTGCAAGGGTGATTCTAGTGCTAGCAAATATATTCAACACCAACTAATAGAGATGCAAGCAAGCACAATATGATATAAGTAAAGACAAGGAGACAAATAACCACAAGTAAGGAGTTAGGGTTAGGGATAGCCAAAACTTCGGAGATAAGGATGTATCCCGATGCTCACTTCCTTGGAGGGAAGCTAGTCACCGTTGGAGGGGCGGATGTTACCACGAAGGCACACCAACACCACGAAGGCTCACCCTATTCTCCTTGCGACAACACCACGAAGGCGTTTCTCAACCACTAGTGGTAGACCTTGAGGTGGTCTCCAAAGCTTCACAAACTTTCCGGGGGTAATCACAATGAATGATTCCTCTCCGAAGAACTCCTACCGCCTAGGAGTCTCCAAACTCCAAGAGTAACAAGATCCAGGGGAAAGTTCAAGATTTGCTCAAATCACAAATTCCTTTGGTCACAAGAGGGAGAGGGAATGGATCTATCACTTGATTGGAAAATCTCTCAAGAACTCTCACAAATGCCTCCGGGATCTAAGATCTGGTGTAGAAGGATGTGAGAGGGAGTAGTATGTGTTCTAGGGTTGATTCAAAGTGATTGGTCAACCCTCTCCTGGAATGGCAGAGGGGTATATATAGTATCAGAAGAAAAGTGGTCGTTGGAGGAAATCTGGGCACTTAAGTACCGGACGTCCGGTGGATTACCGGACATCCGATGGCTAACCAAGCACCGGACATCCGATGGAATCACCGGACATCCGGTGGCTGTAGAGTGTGTGCGTGCAGTTTAGTAGGTGAAAACGGCTAAGTACAGGAGATACCGGACATCCGGCACGGACCTGAAATCCGTTAATACTTGTGCAATTTGGTACTGGATAGGAGTACCGGATTTCCGGTGAGGACCGGATGTCCAGCACGGACCAGAAATCCGTTAATACTTGTGCAATTTGGTATTGGATAGGAGTACCAGATTTCCGGTGAGGACCGGACGTCCAGTGGCATGGGAGCCACCGGACATCCGGTGATACCAGAATTCCGATATAAATCTGGTGAAACCCTTCTATATAGACTTACTAGATTTCCGGTATGTTCCGGATATCCGGTACCGGAAATGGGACTGGACGTCCGGTAGATACCGGACATCCGGTGATCCAGAGAGTATTGTGGTTTTCCTGAGAGGTCTAAGGAGTGAATATAGTGGGAATATTTCTCAGGGTGATTTTGTGAGTGTATGTGTGAGACATAGGTATAAGATGTGAGTAAAAAGCATTTGAAGAAACCGTGGGTTTGAGAAAATCTTTCACGAGCCCCGATGATCCCCTCTTAATAGTGCGGGATCCCTATACTCAAGAACAAACCAAAAGCCTATGCTATTTATCTTTGTTTCTTCGTTCTTGAGCAATACCAAATTTTGTGGGTCCATGATCCACACACACACATACGATTCCACGGGGACTAAAACCTGTGATATACTTGACAAACATGATTAGTCCCCTATATGTATATTGTCATCAACATCAAAATATAATTATGGGCATGATTGCACTTTCAACGTCGGCATGACCGACCAGACTTTGCCGCCTGTTACCTTGCAAGTCCTTGCTGCTGATGCAAGCAGGGAGAAAGATCATAACCAGGCTATTCACGAAGGTAGAAAGGAGCTGGCCTCTGCAAACGACACCGTGGCCACAAATTCCGTAGTGCCACCAACATTAGAACCAGGCACCAGCAATACCAGCACCAGCACCGGCAAGGACGCCCGCACCAACACTAGTGGCAGTATCGGCATGAGATGCGCAGCTGGCGGATAATGTCGCCCTGCTGTCAAAGGTAGCCCTGGCTCCTTGGCTGCCTGGGCCTTGCCCTTCTGCCAATATGGCAGTAGAGCTGCATTCCGGTGAGGGCACTTCGGATGCCATGTCCGGCCTACACGAAGGCGAGTCGGCCAAGCCCTGGGAGAGCCCTTATCTGACGAAGTAACAACACATTGCTCTCCGGGCCGTGCGGAAGAAGGCCGACGCCATGAACTCCATGGTGAAGAACCTGACAGATGTCTTTGCGTCCAAGATGGAGGTATTTACTTTGTTATCTTGGCTTTTTTACTTTCGAGCATCGTAATATATACTCACTAGCCTTTAGGATGTAGATTAATGCAAAAACTATATCAACAACCTAAATTTCTTCTGCACTTCTGCTATCCAGTAGCCCCCGAGCCATAGTCCGGTTTAGTACAAACCAGGTTGTGGGTCGTGTTCAATATAAGGTCTTAGTGATAGATGCGCAGTGCAGTAGCCCCCGAGACTCAGGTCGGGCATCATGGCCGACCTGAGGATCGAATCTCTTCGTACAGCTGTAATACTTTGAGTAGAAACGTCGATGCAGTAGCCCCCGAGACTCAGGCTAGGCTGAAAAGCCCGGGCTGAGGAACGAAATCTTGTAGGAGCCCTTGTACATCATGTTCTTTTTATTGAAAACGAAGGTGCAGTAGCCCCCGAGACTCAGGTTGGGCGGAATGGCCGACCTGGGGATCGAAATATTGCTTGAACTTATTATTTTTTATTTTAGGCTGCTGTCCTTGTGCAGAAGAAGCTTGGCGATGAAGGGAAGAAGATCAAGGCCCTGCTCGGCCAATCCTAGCAGGAGAAAGAGAAACTCCGCAAGAGTGTTGGTGACACCGATTGTGAGTACTGCTCCCTTTGCTTTCCCTCTTGATAGGTTATAATTTGCCTTTACTTGACCGACTTGATCCTTTCAAGCAGTAGCCAAGAAGACTATTGCCGAGTTGTGCAAACATCTTGAGCATAGTGTCCCACGCTGACTGGGAGAAACTCCTCAAGGCAGCCCGGGGCCAGGCTGATCAGTTCGCCAGGCAGCTCCAAGAGGAAGACAAAAAGACCAAGGCCGCCCAGGACGACGCCTGCACCGACACGAGGGTCCAGCTTGACGAAGACCAGGCTACGAAGCAGCGACTGACGACTAAGTTGTCCGAGCTGGAAAATGAACTATCCTCTATGAAGGTTCAGCTTGCAGAAGTCAGCGTTGCTCGGCGGAGCGCGGAGTACGAGGTCAAGGGTGCCCACGATGTATTTGTTGTTAAGTCTATCCTTTGCCTATTGTACCATCTTGGTGGAATTGTTTCCGACTTGTCTGAATATTTTTGTATCTTGCAACAGAGCAGTTCTGTGATCTTCCCCGTAGTGCCGACAAGGCCGCCAAGTACTTCGTTCAGTTCGAGGAGGAAGAGCCACTCCAGGAGTTCTGGCTGAAATATCAGAACCTCAACCGGCCTCTTCTCCTGGAAGATAAGGTGAAGCAACTGGCCGAGCTGCAATGCCAAGCTCGGGGTACAATGGAGGCTGCCCTCAGGGCACTATTGCCGAAGGACCCCATCCCTTAGAATTTGTTTGACCTGCCTCTTTGCCTAGAGGACATGCCGCTCTGGATTGCTCAATGGAAGAGCTCGGGAGCTAGGGAGGTAGCTGGCACGCATGGGCAAGCCTCAAGTCGCACTACCCTGGCCTGCCACTCGAGCCCAACGTCCTTGTTGATCCCAAGGACCCTTCCACCACTACCGGAATACTGCACTATGCCGACGGCAAATTCTATGCCGACGACTTTTTGTCGGGGCCGTTGGCATAGATTGACATATGCCGATGGCCGGGGGAAAACCGTCGGCATACAATAGCCATCGGCAAACCTCCATGTATGCCGACGGCAACCCTCGGCATAGATAGGCCGTCGGCAAACCACCATCTATGCCGACGGCTACCGTCGGCATATATCGGGCCGTCGACATATGTGCCGCCACGTGGCCCTGGCGACCCGGTCTCTGACGGCTGGCTGACGCCGCGGCCGTAGGCATAGATTTTATCTGTATTATTTTTGATTTTAAATCATTTTCTTTTTTTAAAAGTTAAAATTTGATTAATTTAAATCTGACTTATCTAAACTTAAACATATTCAAAATATATACCGATTTGACAAATTCATACTTGCATTGATTTTGACAAATTTTATATTTTTTTATCAGAATCTTGAAAGGATTCTGTTAGTATACTATGTTTTCAAATTTGAACAAACTAAAATCATGTTTTCTTTAAATTTACAGAAAACACCCTCTTGTTTTGACTTTTTTGTATATTTTTCATTCCTTGGCCAAACGAGACAAATTTTATATCTACATGCATTACATAGTTTCTACGATTGTGGGAGGTGTCAACTGTAGGGGAACGCAGCAGAAAACAAAAAATGTTGGTACTGTGAGCACGCCCAGGATCACTATGGAGATGCATACAAGGTTTTTGATCTGATCATTACCGACTCGTAGCGCAGCGGAAGTAGAGTCGATGAAGATCGGCGGTGCAGATCCCCGCAGCTAGGATTTACAACCTCCCAACCGCGAGGATGTTCTCCCTCATCTGTACCTCGGACAGTCCCTCGGACAGCCCTTCGGGAGGCAGTCGGACAGTCCCTCGGACGGTGTCACGGACAGCCCTTCGGGAGGACCCTCAAACTCGGACTGTAACTCGGACAGCCCTTCGGGAGGACCCTCGAATAGCCCCTCGGGCAAAAGGTAGAACCTACGACCTCTCTACAGGGTTGCACACATATGATGCCATCTATCCGGCAGGGCTTCGCTGTCCAGAACTAGTTCCCACCGGAACCCAGACAGCCTTTCGGCTCTACGAAACTATTTCGTGGGAGGGAGAGAGAAAAGCCAGATCATGCATGGCATTTGTATGAGAGTCAGGAGTGATTGTAGGAGATATGCCCTAGAGGCAATAATAAATGCTATTATTTATCTCCATGTTCATGATTAGGTTTGTGTTCCATGCTATAACTGCTATGGTTCTCGAGTCTACAAATAAAACGAGGCTCGGAGGAAGACTCATATGCACGTGTGGGATAATAAACGGTAAAATGTATTCCTAGTCTGGCCTCTAAGACTGGCTCAAGTATTGCATGATGATCCTGTTTTCCTGATCATGGGCATGGCTATGCCGGCAATTTTGAGGGCACAATGTTAGAAGAACATTTGTGTTGAATCGACCCGTATTGATGTTATGCTATGAGATACATTCGTCATAAGTTAATGGTTAATAACACAGAGAAGTTAATGTTTGCATAATTCCTTAGACCATGAGAGTATTGAGTTTCTTCATGCTTGCTTCATGAACTTTGGGGTTTGTTAAACGTCATCCGTAAATGGGTGGCTATTACGGTGGCTTACGGGTTCATGGAAAAGTATGTCAAGTAACTTGATAGCTCAAGATTGGGATTTGCTCCTCCGACGATGGAGAGATATCTCTGGGCCCTGTCGGTGTTACGGTATCCATCATCGTCTGGCCAGACACTTTTGTGATTTGATCACGGGAATGCCGGAACACGGGAACGAGAAAAGAGAACAATACCGGTAACGAGGTAACTGACATTGTGGACAAGTTGTTGATCCAAGGGGATTCCTACATGTCTCACCTCAGGTATTTGTAACATATCGTGAAGCAACAGGAATAGCACACGGCAACTGGAGGTTCACTCGAATATTCATTCGTGTGGGTATAGGGATCAATTTGGGTGTCCACGGCTCCGATGCTGATCATTGATTGGAAAGTGTTCCGGTCATGTCTATACTTCACCGAACCTATAGGGTCACACGCTTAAGGGTTATCTATCTGCTGAATACTAGACAAGGAGTCCGAGAGAAAGTCACTGAAATAGTTTCGGAGACAGCGGAAAAGTTCCGGAGAGAACACCGAAAAAGTTTCGGTAAAACCGAAAAGTTGTTTCGGATAAAACCATTGATCCAAAAAGGTTTCGGCAAGCACCGGGAATGTTTTGGAGGTTGCCAGATTGGTCTGGTAATTTCTGGAATTTTTCTGGAGAAAAACCGAAAAATAAGTTTCGGAGCTGCCTGACTTGTTTACCGGGTAAACGAAGATGGTTTTAAATTAAACCACCATACATGAAATGTTCTGGAGCGTGTCCAGATAATTTTAGAGGGTGCCGGAAATGTTCTGGGACCTTCTGGAATTTTCAGAAGAAATAGTTTCGGAAAACATCTTGTCCCAGCGAGAGGGGACAAGATCCCACGGATCGTGGGGGCTGTTTTTGGGGGCGCCCCCTTTAGGGGACAGCCCCCTTGTGGCTGGACAAAGTGTTGGGTGGGGCCCCCATGGTGGGGGGCAGCCCCCACAAATGGTGGAGAGTGTTGGGAGGAAGGTGGGGCCCCATGGGGGAACACCATGGACAAGGGAACATGTTTTCTCCATGTTTGGTGGGAACATGCTTCCTTGTTTGGTGGGTGCATGTTTAGTGGGCTGAAATTTCAGCCCCCCCTCACCCCTCCCAGCACTATATAAGGAGGTGGAGAGGAGCTCTCCATACTCACTCCAACTCTCATACACATGCCATGCATTATCTGGCTTCTTCTCTCCCTCCCACGAAAAGAGTTTCGTAGAGCCGAAAGGCTGTCTGGGTTCCGGTGGGAACTAGTTCTGGACGGCGAAGCCCTGCCGGATAGATGACACCGTATGTGTGCAACTCTATAGAGAGATCGTAGTTTCGGTCTTAGTTTGAGAGTGCCTCCCGAAGGGCTGTCCGTGTGACCGTCCGAGTTTTGGAGGTCCTCCCGAAGGGCTGTCCGAGTGACAGTCCGAGTTTCGGAGGTCCTCCCGAAGGGCTGTCCGTGACACCGTCCGGGGGACTGTGCGACCGCCTCCCTGAGGGCTGTCCGCGGGGCAGATGAGGGTATATATCCTCGCAGTTGGGAGGTTGTAAAATCCTAGCTGCGGGGATCTGCACCGCCGATCGTCATCGACTCTACTTCCACTACGCTACGAGTCGGTAACGAAAATGATCAAACCTTGTATGCAGTCTCCATAGTGGTCCTGGGCTGGTGCGTAGGTCGGAAATTTTTTGTTTTCTGCTGCCATAACCTACAGTGGCATCAGAGCCGTGCTATGCGTAGATGCAGGTTGCGATCTAGGATACGTAGAGATGTATGGGTGTTGCACAATATAATTAGGTAGTAGATGAGAACTATTACTGAAAATTATTTGTGCGGGTAGCAGATGAAATCTGTTACCCGATGTTCTTGTTGCTTCCCTGGAATTTGCGTAGTCCTGATCTTGACGGCATGGTGGAATCTCACAAAGTTCTGGCAATCCGCGATCCTTTCATGCTGCTCCTGAGTATGCTGATTGACAGATCAACGAAGTGCTAACAGTTCTTTGGGTTCCACCATAGTTGAGAAAGATGGATGTTTCGCAGACGAAAGGGCAATGCAGATATGATCTGCACGGGGGTCACGCGTATGACGAAGTTCAGTATGGGGCTCGAGATTTTATTATCTCGTGTTTCATACACCCCGCAATGTTAATCTAGCAACTTGGATTATCATGCTTGATGATGGACGTTGGTAGCTTCGGTTTGTTTCGAAACCTTAGAAGCCACGTAAAATAAAATTTCGCATGAACCAATTAGAGGCGTCTAACTTGGTTTTGCAGGATGGTTTGCATGTGCATATGATGTGGTATAGCAGTGTTCATAATAATTTGATTATGTATGAGATGACTATATGATGTAAATTGATTAACATGACCTGCGTGTCATGATTCGGCATGATGGCTGGAGCCATATGATTGCACTTTAATGACCTGCGTGTCAACCTTATGTAATGCACTTATTTTATTAGCTATAGAGATAGCAATATTATCTGGGTCATCGACAAGGTGGTGGCAATATTCGCGAAGGTGAACACCGACGCGAATGCCGAAGACGAAGAAATGAAAGACTTCTCCGTCAGAAAGGGCTATACCATATCTTGCTATTATGAATTGCCTGAGATGTTTATCCCTTATAATGCACCCTTCTTGATTGCGCGGTAGTCGCTTTTTATTAGGGTGATCTCTCACTAAAAATATCAAGTAGTTAGTGTTCTCCCAAGTGTAGCACCGTCACGGCACCTAACTTTTCGGGGTGCGCCATGCTGACATGGGTACGAACGATCAGGGATGTGTGAGGCGGGTAAGTTAAGACCTCGCAGCGAGATCACTTGGTTGTCTTGACGTTCAGGCATGAAAGTCATGAGCTCGGAACACACGCATCGAAAGATGAACAAGAGTCACATAGAGATGTGATCGGCAAGTTTGCCTAACGATTGAAGTTCTCGTCATCAGTGATGCTAACCATCAATGGCGTTGAATTGAAATTTGTGTCTTGAATCAATCATAATCAATTTTGAGAGATATTGATTTGAGTGGGAGCGCACTGTTGAATTAACTTCTTTTAATTCTCAGTGCAATTAATTTTGAACATTGTCTAAGTGTGATTTGCAAAATAGTTGTAGAATAATGGCTCGCGTTTCCACCTTCCCTATTAAAAATGAATAGCTGTTAAATATCTGGTTAAAACTTTACGGTTGGTAACGTAATGTGAGGATTGTCCTCAATAGTGCCGAGAAGGACTTTGTCCTATCGCATACTTTCGGTATTCTCCCGCTAATGCTATGGATCATGTGACTCTCGTCCTTCAATCCAAAAGCTAGAATTCTGTTTTCAGTCAAGTGCAATATGTTTGCTTCCATGAGACCCGAACTTCGAAAGTTTGGATAGTTATGAGATATTCATGGAATCTGAAAATCATTTTCAGAGACAGACAAAGGCTAAAAGATATGAGATATCCAAAGCAATATTTGTTTGCAAACTATTAGTAAAAGAGTTTACTATGCATAAGACTGATAAGAGAGGGATCCAGAAGAACGCCTGTCATATGATGATGGTGAATAAAACAACAACTTAAAGAGAAAGGAAGTGTCCGAAGGGTGTTAGTGAAACTTTCACGCCTAGGAAGTCCGGGGCTATCGCCACTCTTAAGTTGGGTGCTTCTTCTGAGAGTAGGAGAAATACTGAAAGTTAAACTTTTAGAAGTATAAAGGCAATAAGAAAGAAGACTGGAATATCCAGCTCATGTATGAATGTCATACAAGTTTTTGATGTATAGAAGGCCGGTCAAAGATATAGTTCTTGGGAATTATGGTTAAACATGTTAATCACTAATTCTTGGGTATTGTGAGTTAATCATAATGATACCCGCTCGATTGCATTCTGATGCAACTCGATGTAAGAACTACTATGGCCTGAAAGACTAGCTAGGAATGAGGTTTAGATACACGCAGGGAACATAGTAAATGTTACTATGTCTTCCATCGGTGTATTCCCTATGTATTTACTTTCATAATTCATTTAGAGTTTCATACACTCTAGCCCTTTGCATAAGGTATCTTGCAAGAAGGTTGTTCATAAGAGAACTTTTAATGTTCGGTGTTGTGAATAACATAAGGGCCATACTTTCATTATGAATGAGACGTATGTTATGAATATTGATAATAATACATTACCTCTGGATTTACTTTCATAATTCATTTTAGAGTTTCATACACTCTAGCCCATTGCACAATGTTTGTTGCAAAAGAGTTGTTCATAAAAACAACAATTGTTGTTCAGTATTATGAATAACATGAAGGGCCATACTTCCATCCTAGATGGGATGTATGTTATGAATATTGATGGAAATATGATACATCTATAACACTGGCGCTAAATGTCACAAGACTAAAAGAATACCACACAAGTGTGGCACTGCATTTGGTCACATTGGAGAAACCCGCATGGAAAATTCCATTATGATGGATTTTGAAGTCGTTTGATTTTGAATCATCCGACACTTGCAAATTTCCTCCGAAAAGTGAAGTGACTGAAATACCGTTCACAGGCCATAAGGAACGAGCAAAGAACATATTGGTGATCATACATTATGATGTGTGTAGTCCAATAAATGTTGTTGCAAGTAGTGGATTCATCTATCTTCAGAAATGACTCAAGCTGATATATGGATATTTATTTGATAAGACGTAAGTCTGGATCTTTTGAAATCATTCGAAAGATTTTCAAAAATGAAGTAGAAGTTATTGTAACAAGAAAATTATGTTTCTGCGATTTGATTGCGGAAAGGAATATTTGAGTTACAAGTTTAGCAAATGTCTGATGAGTTGTGAAAAGAGTTTCATAACTTGCACCTCCCGGAACACCACTACAAGTGGAAAGTCTGTGAAGATGTAATCAAACCATTTATGACATGGTAAGGTCAAAGATGACATAAATAGATTTGCCATTATCCCTTTTAAAGAGTGATGCTTTAGAGACTGCGGCTTTTACACTGAAAAGAGCTCCATCGGGTCTGTTGAAATGACGTCATGGTATGGTGCGCCCAACCATGTTATATCTTTTCTTAACATTTGGAATATGGGGCTTGTGTAAAAGGTTACAAACATATTCCAAATCAGACAAGTGCTACTTTGTAGGTTATCCCAAGTCATTGGGTATTCCCCCAACACTGTACCGAGGCAAAGGGTTTTGCCACAAAACGGTATCCTTTTAAAGAGAATAGTTCTCTCAAAAAGTCAGTGGGAGGACAGTGCAACTCGACAAGATAACCAGTATCTTCGTCATCAGGTCAAAGGAAAGGAACCTTGGAAGTGATTCCAGGGTTTCCTACTGCGACTGATACAGAAGTCTCTACAATAAAATGTATTGACTTCAGTCGAACTTGCAGCTGAACCACGTAGGCAAGGCTCGTGCAAACCTCTCAGGTGCGCAAACGAGATATTGTTGTTGGACAACAGTATACCTACGATATACAAGGAAGCGGTGATGGGCCCTGACTCCGGAATTGGCTAAATGCCAATACAATCCGAGATAGTTTCCATATAAGTGATTCATGATTTAGATCTTGATACACCTTTTGGAAGACTTAGAGTCTAACGAATATTTATGGAACTAAAAACTGATACGGATAAAAATGTTTTAACCATAAAGCTCGACTTGTTGCAATAACAAGTTCAAGGAGTTGACTACGATGAGATTGTCTCACCGTAGCGATGCTTGAAGTCGGTTCGGGTTGAACTAGCAATTAATACATATTTCAATCATGAGATATGAAACATGGATGACAAAAGGATTTCCATCTGATGGAAATGAAACCGAGGACTTGTATGTGATACAGTCCAAGGTATTTTGACAATCCAGAGGATGCTAGTAAGGGTGCAAACTTCAGAGTTCCAGCGATGGATAGAAGAGAGCAAAATGGAGTTGGAATCTTCGTGTTTTGATGAAATGGTCAAAGGGGTTTGACTTCATCAATGGGTAACGAAGATGCTTGTAATTCAAGAAATTAAGTGGGAGCATAATAATATTTCTAAAAACCTTGTGTGCTTGACACATTGTTAATTGGAAATAAATTTTTTGACACGAATTAGGACTTCATTTGAAAAGGGTTTTTTCGATGAAGTGCTTGGGCTAAATAGCCTTAATATTAGACATGATGATCTATGGAGATAGATTTACCTAATAGGGTTGAGCAATGAATACATATTGACAAGATGCTAAACTTTTAGCATTTAAAACGCCAAGGAGTGATTCTTGCCGAAGTCACATGGAAAGAGTTTTTGCAAGATGCAGTGTCCCAAAACACTGATGAGTGAAATACATGATGGAGATTCCACACACTCTTGTGTTTGGATTAATCATGTATTCCATGGTATGTAAAACAACCAGATATGTCCGATACTCCAAAGTTGTTGCGAGTATGGGTACAAAAGTGATCAAAGTACTGATCATAGGACAACAGTGAAAGATGTCATTGAGTACTAGAGTAGTAGTGATGACATGTTTTCTCGCAAGCAGAGATTATGAAGAGTTCGTTGTAAAATGTTAGATCGATACAGTCTTCATCAATGCTCCATGCGATTTTCGATTTAAGTTAAGGGTTTTGTGTAATACACAATATGGTGGCACGGTAGTTGGAAATTGTTCCAAACATGATAGTGTGGCGAATTCTATAACAAAGGCTAAGTATGTTGATGCTTTAGAAGCGACAAAGAAGTTGTTGAATCATATAGTTCATTCATGAACTTAGTATGGTTCCAAGATGGCTTTGGTCAATGGGACACTATTGCAGATAGTTGCTCCATAGCTCAGTCTGAGGAATCAGTTTTCGACCAATGATTCACATACATACAAAGCCAAGTCCACACAAAATATGAATTTTGTGAAAGCGTGAAAACGCGAGGATATGCAAAGTTACACACGGAACTGAAGCTGTCAGATCCGTTGGACATCAGGCTATACCACATGCGAAGCATTTTTTTTACACCGGTATGCCATAGGTGTAAAGTGCATTAGCATTGACTAGATATTGACTCTAGTGCAAGTGGGAGTCTGTAGGAGATATGCCCTAGAGGCAATAATAAATGCTATTATTTATCTCCATGTTCATGATTAGGTTTGTGTTCCATGCTATAACTGCTATGGTTCTCGAGTCTACAAATAAAACGAGGCTCGGAGGAAGACTCATATGCACGTGTGGGATAATAAACGGTAAAATGTATTCCTAGTCTGGCCTCTAAGACTGGCTCAAGTATTGCATGATGATCCTGTTTTCCTGATCATGGGCATGGCTATGCCGGCAATTTTGAGGGCACAATGTTAGAAGAACATTTGTGTTGAATCGACCCGTATTGATGTTATGCTATGAGATACATTCGTCATAAGTTAATGGTTAATAACACAGAGAAGTTAATGTTTGCATAATTCCTTAGACCATGAGAGTATTGAGTTTCTTCATGCTTGCTTCATGAACTTTGGGGTTTGTTAAACGTCATCCGTAAATGGGTGGCTATTACGGCGGCTTACGGGTTCATGGAAAAGTATGTCAAGTAACTTGATAGCTCAAGATTGGGATTTGCTCCTCCGACGATGGAGAGATATCTCTGGGCCCTGTCGGTGTTACGGTATCCATCATCGTCTGGCCAGACACTTTTGTGATTTGATCACGGGGATGCCGGAACACGGGAACGAGAAAAGAGAACAATACCGGTAACGAGGTAACTGGCATTGTGGACAAGTTGTTGATCCAAGGGGATGCCTACATGTCTCACCTCAGGTATTTGTAACATATCGTGAAGCAACAGGAATAGCACACGGCAACTGGAGGTTCACTCGAATATTCATTCGTGTGGGTATAGGGATCAATTTGGGTGTCCACGGCTCCGATGCTGATCATTGATTGGAAAGTGTTCCGGTCATGTCTATACTTCACCGAACCTATAGGGTCACACGCTTAAGGGTTATCTATCTGCTGAATACTAGACAAGGAGTCCGAGAGAAAGTCACTGAAATAGTTTCGGAGACAGCGGAAAAGTTCCGGAGAGAACACCGAAAAAGTTTCGGTAAAACCGAAAAGTTGTTTCGGATAAAACCATTGATCCAAAAAGGTTTCGGCAAGCACCGGGAATGTTTTGGAGGTTGCCAGATTGGTCTGGTAATTTCTAGAATTTTTCTGGAGAAAAACCAAAAAAAAAGTTTCGGAGCTGCCAGACTTGTTTACCGGGTAAACGAAGATGGTTTTAAATTAAACCACCATACTGGAAATGTTCCGGAGCGTGTCCAGATAATTTTAGAGGGTGCCGGAAATGTTCTGGGACCTTCTGGAATTTTCAGAAGAAATAGTTTCGGAAAACATCTTGTCCCAGCGAGAGGGGACAAGATCCCACAGATCGTGGGGGCTGTTTTTGGGGGCGCCCCCTTTAGGGGACAGCCCCCTTGTGGCTGGACAAAGTGTTGGGTGGGGCCCCCATGGTGGGGGGCAGCCCCCACAAATGGTGGAGAGTGTTGGGAGGAAGGTGGGGCCCCATGGGGGAACACCATGGACAAGGGAACATGTTTTCTCCATGTTTGGTGGGAACATGCTTCCTTGTTTGGTGGGTGCATGTTTAGTGGGCTGAAATTTCAGCCCCCCCCCCCTCACCCCTCCCACCACTATATAAGGAGGTGGGGAGGAGCTCTCCATACTCACTCCAACTCTCATACACATGCCATGCATTATCTGGCTTCTTCTCTCCCTCCCACGAAAAGAGTTTCGTAGAGCCGAAAGGCTGTCTCGGTTCCGGTGGGAACTAGTTCTGGACGGCGAAGCCCTGCCGGATAGATGACACCGTATGTGTGCAACTCTGTAGAGAGATCGTAGTTTCGGTCTTAGTTTGAGAGTGCCTCCCGAAGGGCTGTCCGTGTGACCGTCCGAGTTTTGGAGGTCCTCCCGAAGGGCTGTCCGAGTGACAGTCCGAGTTTCGGAGGTCCTCCCGAAGGGCTGTCCGCGACACCGTCCGGGGGACTGTGCGACCGCCTCCCGGAGGGCTGTCCGCGGGGCAGATGAGGGTATATATCCTCGCGGTTGGGAGGTTGTAAAATCCTAGCTGCGGGGATCTGCACCGCCGATCGTCATCGACTCTACTTCCACTGCGCTACGAGTCGGTAACGAAAATGATCAAACCTTGTATGCAGTCTCCATAGTGGTCCTGGGCTGGTGCGTAGGTCGGAAATTTTTTGTTTTCTGCTGCCATAACCTACAAGTGTGGAGAGCTCCTCTCCACCTCTATTTATAAAAAAACCCAGTGGGTAGTGTGGCACTTGATAATACCAAAATACCAAAGCTTTATGTCACACATAAAGGGCATAAAGGGCATAAAAAGAAGGCAAGTGGAGCTCCATGGAGGAGCTCCATGCTTGGCCGGCCACACCTAGTGGGGCCCCCCAAAAGGGGTTCCTTAGTCCCCATGTCCTTCTAGAAGCCTTTTGGGAAAAGCCCAAAAAAGTGGCTTTCCAGAAAGTAACCCAAAAAGCACTATCACTATTCATGAAGACATTTTTCAGCGACCGTTAATTCTGAAAATATTTCTGTAGGCCTAGAACATTTCTAGTACCCACTAAAATAATTCTGGGCGCATTCCGACACATTTTCGGAACAATGATTTTCTTCAGCGAAAAGCAACCATAGCAATTCCGGCTGCTCCGGAACATTTCCGGTTTTTCTCTCCGGCACGATCTCCATCATCACCGGCATAACACCATGATCTCCATCATCATGATCTCTATCATCGTGTCGTCACGTGGTTGTCCCCACCAACTATTGCTTCTACGACTATTGCTAACTCATAGTGATAAAGTAAAGCAATTACATGGCGTTTAATGATTGACACGCAGGTCATACAATAAATTAAAGACAACCCTATGGCTCCTGCCAGTTGCCGTACTCATCGACATGCAAGTCGTGAATCAATTACAAAACATGATCATCTCATACATCAACATATATCACATCACATTTTTTGGCCATACCACATCACAACATGCCCTGCAAAAACAAGTTAGACGTACTCTACTTTGTTCTTGCAAATTTTACGTGGCTGCTATGGGCATCATATAAGAACAATTCTTACCTACGCAAAGCCACAACGGTGATATACAAGTTGCCTTTTAACCTTCTACAAGGACTGCCGTTGTCAAATCAAATTCAACTAAAGTGGGAGAGACAGACACCCGCAAGCCACTTTATGCAATACAAGTGGAATGAAAGTCCGTGGAACCGGTCTCTTGTGCGAGGACAAGTAAAGTTGGTCCGGGCCGCTTCATCCCACAATACCGCCGAATCCAGAAATAACAAAGGAGGTAAGCAATCTGAACATCAACGCACACAACTTCTTTGTGTTCTACTCGTGCATATACATCTACGCATAGACCTAGCTCATGATGCCACTGATGGGGAACGTTGCATGAAAATCAAAAAAATTCCTACGAAACACCCTAGATCTAATCTAGGAGATGCATAGCAATGAGAGGGGAGTGTGTCTACGTACCCTTGTAGACCAAAAGCATTAGCGTATGTAACGCGGTTGATGTAGTCGTACTGTTCGCGATCCAATCATGATCCAATCCGATCTAGCGCCGAACGGACGGCACCTCCGAGTTTAGCACACGTTCAGCTCGATGGCATCTTCTCCTTCTTGATCCAGCAAGTGAGGGAGAGGAGGTAGATGAGATCGGGACCAGCCCAACGGCGAGGTGGTGGTGGTGGCAGCGGAACAATAGCAGGGCTTCGCGATGCGCTACAACGCAGGACGACGATATGGGAGAGGCAGGGAGAGGGCAGCAGCCAGGCAAAGGGATGAGCCTTCCTCCTGCGCCTCCCCACTTTATATAGGGGTGAGGGAGGGGGCGGCCAGCCCTAGCCCCTCCTCCAAGGGAGGGGCGGCGGCCCTAGGGGAGGAGTGCCTCCCAAGTCAGGTGGAGGCGCCCTCCCCACTTAGGGTTTCCCCCCCTTAGCCGCATGGGCCCAAGGGGGGCTGGTGCGCCTGGCCCATCTAGGCCAGTGCGCCACCCCTCAACCCATGCTGGCCTCCGGGAGTCGTGGGACCCACTGGTGGACTTCCGAACCCCTCCGGAACCTTCCGGAACCTTCCAGGAGCTTCCCGGTACAATACCAGAAAAAAACCGAACTTTTTCGGAACCCCAAAAAACAACTTCCCATATATAAATCATTACCTCCGGACCATTCCGGAGCTCCTCGTGATATCCCGGATCCCATCTGGGACTCCGAACAACCTTCGGATGTTCCACTATTAATATCTCAACACTACCCTAGCGCTACCGAACGTTAAGCGTGCGACCCTACGGGTTTAGGAACATGTAGACATGACCGAGACTCCTCTCCGGTCAATAATCAATAGCGGGACCGGGTTGCCCATATTGATTCCTACAGATTCAACGAAGATCTTTATCGGTTGAACCACGATGTCAAGGATTCAGTTAATCCCATATACAATTCCCTTTGTCCGGCGATATGTTACTTGCCCGTGATTCGATCGTCGGTATCTCCATACCTAGTTAAATCTCGTTACCGGCAAGTCTCTTTACTCGTTCCGTAATACAATATCCCGTGACTAAACTCATTAGTCACCTGCTTGCAAGCTTCTTGTGATGTTGTATTACCGAGAGGGCCCAGAGATATCTCTCCGTCACACGGAGCGACAAATCCCAGTCTCGATCCATGCAACCCAACAAACACTTTCGGAAATACCTGTAGAGCATCTTTAAGATCACCCAGTTACGAAGTGACGTTTGACAACACACAAAGTATTCCTCCGGTATCCGGGAGTGGCATGATCTCATGGTCTAAGGAACAGATACTTGACATAAGGAAAGCTACGGCAAAGTGAACTTAGTGATACGATTAGATGCTAAGCTTACGGTTGGGTCTGTCCATCACATCATTCTCATAATGATGTGATCCCATTATCAAATGACAACTCATGTCTATGGTTAGGAAACATTAACAATCTTTGATCAACGAGCTAGTCTAGTAGAGGCTCACTAGGGACACGATGTTGTTCATGTATCCACACATGTATTTAAGTTTCCGGTCAATACAATTATAGCATGGATAATAAATATTTATCATGAACAAGGAAATATGATAATAAGCACTTTATTATTACCTCTAGGTTATATTTCCAACAGAACCCAACATTCTCCCCCTCAACCCTATCGCCGGGGTTGAACATCGACGATCCCGAGTGTTGAGTATGTAATATTGCATGTGTATTTCTTGTACAACAAGCCCTCCTCCTTCCATGCATAGTTGAGGACGTGGCTATCCCTTGTACCTATATATATACGTGCATATGCACCCGATGAATATATTGTGAGTTGCATCCCATCTATTCTCTCTACATGGTATCAGCCTAACCTACGATCCTCCCCTCCCCTAGCCGCGCTGCCGCCGCTCCCCCGAGCCGCCACCATGCCGCCCCACCTCCCGTCGCTGCCGCTCGCCTCTTTCCGAGCCGCCGAGCCGCGCCGCCCCTCTCCACACCTCCCGATCCCTCCTGATCCTCCCCCGCCCGCTCCCGCTTTCGCCCCACCCGCCCGCTCGCGTAAACCACCCCCGCGCTGCCGATCCCTCCCTCGGCCGCGCCGCCAACCACCACTCCCTCCCACGGTCGCCGATCCCTTCCTCGGCCGTCCCTCCCCCCTTCGGCCGCGCCGCCCCCTCGGTCGCGTCCTCCCTCTCCCAACACAAAAAAAACCAAAACCCTAGCCGCACCTCGCCGCCGCCCCCATGTCTTTCTCTCCACACTCCTCTCTCTCTGGAGGCCGCAGCAACCCCTTTGCCTCCTCCGGGAGCACCAACCCCTTTGACGGTCTACGGCTGTGGTCGTCTGCGACGTGCCCATCTTCGAGCGCGTCCCGGTGAAGCTTTCCCACTTGGAGGCCAACTTCTACTAGTGGAAGACATATTTTGGTCTTCTCTTCTGGGAGTACGATCTTCTCGATCACATCGACGGGCAGGCCGACCTTCTAGCCCTGCCTCACGACGATGAGTGGATGGCCATTGATGCCACCATCATCCGGTGGTTCTTCCTCATCGTCTCCAAGGAGATCTTTCACACCATTGTTCACGACGGTGACTCGGCGCGTACGGTATGGACCAAGATCACCGGCCTCTTCACCGACAACCGGCTACAGTGCATCGTTTTTCTTCAGCAGGAGTTCTTTGGTCTCCACCAGAACACCTCCTCCATCGATGAGTTATGCATGCGTCTCAAAACTCTTGCAGATGAGTTGCGCGACTTGGAGCTTCAGGTTTCTGACGAGCTGCTCCTCTCCACCTTGACGGCCGGTCTCAACGAGGATCTCAGCAACGCCGCCTCCAACCTTACACCGCTGACTACGCCGACCTTCAAGAAGGCCATGGCATACCTTCGCCTTGAGGAGCGCCGGCTGAAGCAGCTGCGCTCTCGTGCGGGTCACACCACCCTCGCTACCGGGCTCTCCCGCGGCGCCCCTCCTACGCCGCCTCCTGCGCCATTACAGCCGCGCCCCTAGGCGCCCGCGGCGCCGACCCAACCGCAGCAGCAGTCGCGCAACAACGGCGACAGCAACCGCCGGCGTGGCTGCGGAGGACAGCCGCGCAACGGCAGCGGTAACGGCGGCGGTGGCAACGTCGGGACCATGCAGCGTCCCGGCAACCAGCACCCCACGCCGCCTTGGAGCGGCGGCCACAACCCCTGGACAGGGGTGGTGCACGCTTACACCATGCCGGTGCCCCGTGCACCCGCCCCAGGTCTCCTCGGGCCGCGCCCACCGGCCCATCAGGCCCTCTTCGCCGCGCAGCAGCCGGGCCCTGCAGGTGCGCCTCCTACCTACGTTGCTGCACCGCCTGCCTACGGCGGTGTGACGCCCGCCGCGCCCCCTTGCTTCACTGGAGGTCCGCACGGCTACCCAGGGTACGCCACTCAGCCGGCCGCCCAGGCCCCTTGGGACCCGGCGTTGCTCGCTGCCCTGCAGCATGCGCCCCCTCCCAGCTCCTACGCTGGCGGCGGTGACTGGTTTATGGACACCAGAGCTTCCGCTCACATGGCAGCTCACCCGGGTAACCTCTCCTTCGCGTATCCTACCTCCACTTCTTCTCGCATCATTGTCGGTAATGGTGCCGGTCTTCCTATTTCTCATGTTGGTTCCGCTAGTTTTCCGTCATCATCTAAACCATTGTCTCTCAATAATGTCATTGTTTCTCCCCATCTCATTCAGAATTTAGTTTATGTTCGTAATCTTTCTCGTGATAATTCTGTAACTGTGGAATTTGACGAAGATGGTTTCTCTGTTAAGGATGCTCGTACCCGGATGGTACTTCACCGATGTGACAGTCCCGGCGATTTGTACCCAGTCTAGCCGTCGTCATCCTCTCGTGCTGGACCGTGGGCTCTTTCCGCCGGCGTTGATCTTTGGCATGCTCGCCTTGGGCATCCTAGCTCCACCGCGCTTAGTCAAATAATAAGGGGTTTCTCCTTTTCATGTAATAAAACAGATGCTCACACCTGTGAAGCATGCTGTGTGGGCAAACATGTTCGCCTACCCTTTAGTTCTTCATCCACAGCTGCGTCTTTTCCCTTCGAGTTGATTCATAGCGATGTATGGACCTCACCTATACCCAGTAATTCCGGTTTCCTTTATTATCTTGTCATACTGGATGATTATTCACATTTTGTGTGGACATTTCCCCTACGTAGGAAATCTGATGTTCCCGCTACGCTCATCGCCATTTATTCCTATGTGTCTACACAATTTGGTAGTCCCATACATGCACTTCAAACAGACAACGGGAAAGAATTCGATAACCTCACCATCCACACTCTTCTTTCCACTCATGGCACCATCTTCCGTCTCACCTGTCCATACACATCACAGCAAAATGGCTGGGCTGAACGCGTTCTTCGCACCCTCAATGATTGCATTTGTACCCTCCTGTTTCATGCCCACGTGCCGCCTCAGTTCTAGCCCGATGCTCTCGCTACCGCTTCACTCCTCATTAACCTTCGTCCTTGTCGTTCCCGATGGAACTATGCGCCTCACCACCTTCTCTTCGGCTCCCCTCCATCCTATGATGGCCTTCAGATTTTCGGTTGTCATTGCTACCCTAGTATAGCCGCCACCACCCCTCAGAAACTCGCTCCATGCTCATTGCCTTGTCTCTTTCTCGGTTCCCCGGCTAACACCAAAGGCTATCGCTGCTACGATCCGGTGTCTCACCATGTCATCACATCACGACACGTTTACTTTGATGACCATTGCTTTCCGTTTGCACAGGAATAGGTGGTGGCCTCCTCTTCGCCCGCGGTCGGTCCCTCCTTGACCGCCCCCCCGCGGCGCCGCATTGTCCCGGCCCTTGGTGCACCTGCACCCGCGCCGCCGGCGACCACGGCCTCTGTCTCGGGCTCGCCTGTCGACTCGGCTGCCGCAGCCCCCAGCTCCGCGGCTGCCTCCGTGGCTGCCTCCTCTGCTGCTACGGCCGCGGACTCCGTGGTCTCTTCCGCTGCCATGGCAGCGCCGGCCTTGCCGACCTCTTCGTCGCCCTCGTCGCCTGCTGACTCGGGTGACGCGCCATCGCCAGGCTCGCTGTCTCCCACTACGGCACCACCTCTGCCGGCGGCCGCACCCTCCGCAGGTCCCACCACCCGTGCACGCGCGGGCGCCTTCCGCTTGAGCTCGCGGTACGCCGCAGACGAGTACGCCTGCACGGCGTCCACTTCCGCGCCATCGCCTTTGCCGGTCTCTGCCCGGGCGGCCCTACGCGACCCACTATGGCTTGCCGCGATGCAGGAGGAGTTTGATGCCCTGCAGCGCAACCAGACATGGAAGCTTGTCCCATAACCCCGTCACGCCAACATCATCACAGGGAAGTGGGTCTTCAAGCACAAGCTTCGTCCTGATGGTACACTTGACCGCTATAAGGCGCGTTGGGTGGTTCGTGGTTTTCGACAGCGCGCCGGCATCGACTTTACAGACACCTTCGCCCCGGTTGTCAAACCAGGGACGATTCGCACTGTCCTTCAGTTTGCGGTGTCTCGTGCCTGGCCGGTGCACCAGATGGATGTCTCCAATGCCTTTCTTCAGGGTCATCTCGAGGAGCAGGTGTATTGTCAGCAGCCCACGGGGTTCGTCGATGCCACATACCCGGATCATGTGTGCCTGCTTTTGCACTCGTTATACGGGCTCAAGCAGGCCCCACGCGCCTGGTACCAGTGCATCGCAGTGTTTCTTCACCAGCTCGGCTTCTGCTCCACTTGCTCCGATGCTTTACTGTTCGTCTATTGACAGGGCGATGCTACCGCCTACCTGCTCCTCTACGTCGACGACATCATCCTGACGGCATGCACCATTGCTCTTCTTCGAGAGCTCACCGATCGTCTTCGAGCCAAGTTCGCTATTAAGGACTTGGGGCCTCTGCACTACTTCCTCGTGATCGAGGTGGTGCGTCGTACGGATGGCTTCTTCCTTCATCAGCGGAAGTATGCTCATGAGCTTCTTGACCGCGCTGGGATGCTTAATTGGAAACCCGCGGCCACGCCTGTCGATACGAAGGCCAAGCTCTCTGCCACTGATGGGTCACCGGCTCTGGATGCTTCGTTCTACCGGTCTATCGTTGGTGCTCTCCAATACCTCACTATTACACGATCGGAGCTGCAGTACGCTGTCCAGCAGGTGTGCCTTCATATGCATGGTCCACGCGATGCTCACTGGGCTTCGGTGAAGCAGATTCTTCGCTATATCCGCGGCACCATGGATCTCGGCCTCTCACTCCATGCCTCCACCGCCACGGATATCACCGCCTACTCGGATGCCGACTGGGCCGGTTGCCCCGACACGCGACGTTCCACTTCGGGATATTGTGTCTACCTTGGACCATCACTCATCTCATGGTCGTCCAAGCGGCAGCCCATTGTCTCTCGCTCCAGCGCCGAGGCGGAGTATCGTGCGGTGGCTAATGTGGTTGCCGAGTGCTCATGGCTTCGCCAGCTTCTCCATGAGCTTTCGTGTCCTGTCGACAAGGCCACCGTGGTGTACTGTGATAATGTCTCCGCCGTCTACCTCTCCGCCAATCCGGTTCATCATCGCCGCACCAAGCACATCGAACTTGACATTCATTTGGTTCGGGAACAGGTGGCTCTCAGTCACGTACGTGTTCTACACGTACCCACCTGACATCATGACCAAGGGATTGCCTACGGCGACCTTCGAGGAGTTTCAGTCCAGCCTTTGCGTTAGCCATGGCGATGCTTCGACTGCGGGGTGGGGCGGGGGGCGTGTTGTGTATGTAATATTGCATGTGTATTTCTTGTACAACAAGCCCTCCTCCTTCCATGTATAGTTGAGGACGTGGCAATCCCTTGTACCTATATATATACATGCATATGCACCTGATGAATATATCATGAGTTGCATCCCATCTATTCTCTCTACACCGAGCTTGTCATGCAGTCCCTGGAACTGGACACGTCCAAGTGCCTTTGTCAGGATGTCGGCCTTCTGCTCACCAGTCCGGATGAACTCCACGTTCACCGTGCCCATCTCGACGCAGTCACGTATGAAGTACTGCCTCTTAGGTCATATCGATGTAAAGCACATGAAGGAACTCCATACTGATGGACTTTTGGAATCACTTGACTTTGAATCATTTGATACATGTGAACCGTGCCTCATGGGCAAGATGACTAAAACCCCGTTTTCCGGTATAATGGAGCGGGCAAGTGAATTGTTGGAAATAATACATACCGATGTATGCGGTCCAATGAGTGTTGAAGCACGCGGTGGATATCGTTATTTTTTGACCTTGGCAGATGATTTGAGTAGATATGGGTATATTTACTTAATGAAACACAAGTCTGAAACATTTGAAAAGTTCAAGGAGTTTCAGAGTGAAGTAGAAAATCATCGTAATAAGAAGATAAAATTTCTACGATCTGATCGTGGAGGTGAATACCTGAGTTACGAGTTTGGCATGCATTTAAGACAATGTGGAATTGTTTCACAACTCACGCCACCTGGAACACCACAGCGTAATGGTGTGTCCGAACGTCGTAATCATACTCTATTAGATATGGTGCGTTCTATGATGTCTCTTACCGATTTGCCACTATCGTTTTGGGGTTATGCATTAGAGACAGCCGCATTCACTTTAAATAGGGCATCGTCTAAATCCGTTGAGATGACACCGTATGAACTATGGTTTGGCAAGAAACCTAATCTGTCGTTTCTTAAAGTTTGGGGATGCGACGCTTATGTCAAGAGGCTTCAGCCTGATAAGCTCGAACCCAAAGCGGAGAAGTGCGTCTTCATAGGATACCCTAAAGAGACAATTGGGTATACTTTCTATCATAGATCCGAAGAAAAGATCTTTGTTGCTAAGAATGGATCATTTCTGGAGAAAGAGTTCTCTCGAAAGAAGTGAGTGGGAGGAAAGTAGAACTTGACGAGGTTATGGAACCTTCTCTCGAATTGGAAAGTAGCGCAGCACAGAAAGATGTTTCTGTGATGCCTTCACCGGCTAGAGGGGAAGCTAATGATGATGATCATGAAGCTTGGAATCAAGCTACTACTGAACTTCGTAGGTCGACCGAGACACGTACTGCACCTGAATGGTACGGTGATCCTGTCTTGGACGTCATGTTGTTAGACAACGATGAACCTACGAACTATGAGGAAGCGATGATGAGCCCGGATTCCGACAAATGGCTGGAAGCCATGAAATCCGAGATAGGATCCATGTACGAAAACTAAGTATGGACTTTGGTGGACTTACCCGATGACCGACAGGCCATTGAGAACAAATGGATCTTTAAGAAGAAGATAGACACTGATGGTAATGTCACCGTCTATAAAGCTCGACTTGTCGCAAAGGGTTTTCAACAAATTCAAGGGGTTGACTACGATGAGACTTTCTCACCCGTAGCGATGCTGAAGTCTGTTAGGATTATGTTAGCAATTGCCGCATTTTTCGATTATGAAATCTGGCAGATGGACGTCAAAACAGCGTTCCTTAATGGTTTCCTTAAGCAAGAGTTGTATATGATGCAACCAGAAGGTTTTGTCGATCCTAAGGGTGCTAACAAGGTATGCAAGCTCCAGTGATCCATCTATGGACTGTTGCAAGCATTTTGGAGTTGGAATATACGCTTTGATGAGGTGATCAAAGCTTTTGGTTTTATACAAACTTATGGAGAAGCTTGTATTTACAAGAAAGTGAGTGGGAGCTCTGTAGCATTTCTAATACTTTATGTGGATGAGATATTATTGATTGGAAATGATATAGAATTTCTGGAAAGCATAAAAGGTTATTTGAACAAGAGTTTTTCAATGAAAGACCTGGGTGAAGCTGCTTACATATTGGGCATCAAGATCTATGGAGATAGATCAAGACGCCTGATATGACTTTCACAAAGCACATACCTTGAGAAGATTTTGAAGAAGTTCAAAATGGACCAGTCGAAGAAGGGGTTCTTACCTGTGTTGCAAGGTGTGAAGTTGAGTAAGACTCAAAGCCCGACCAGGGCAGAATAAAGAGAAAGGATGAAGGCCGTCCCCTATGCCTCAGCCATAGGCTCTATAATGTATGCCATGCTGTGTACCAGACCTGGTGTGTGCCTCGCCATAAGTCTGGCAGGAAGGTACCAGCGTGATCCAGGAGTAGATCACTGGACAACGGTCAAGAATATCCTTAAGTACCTAAAGAGGACTAAGGAAATGTTTCTCGTTTATGGAGGTGAGAAAGAGCTCGTCGTAAAGGGTTACGTCGATGCTAGCTTTGACGCTGATATGGATGACTCTAAGTCTCAAACCGGATACGTATTTATTTTGAATGGTGGAGCAGTCAATTGGTGCAGTTCCAAGCAGAGCGTCGTAGATCTACATGCGAAGCGGAATATATAGCTGCTTCGGAAGGAGCGCAGGAAGGAGTTTGGATGGAGTTCATGTCCGATCTAGGAGTAGTACCTAGTGCATCGGATCCTATGACTCTCTATTGTGACAACACTGGCGCCATTGCCATTGGCAAGGAGCCAAGGTTTCACAAGAAGACCAAGCATATCAAGCGCCGCTTCAACTCCATTCGTAATTACATTAAGGATGGAGACATAGAGATTTGCAAAGTGCATACGGATCTGAATGTGGCAGACCCGTTGACTAAACCTCTTCCGCGAGCAAAACATGATCAGCACCAGAACTCGATGGGTGTTAGATTCATTACAATGTAAACTAGATTATTGACTCTAGTGCAAGTGGGAGACTGTTGGAAATATGCCCTAGAGGCAATAATAAAGTGGTTATTATCATATTTCCTTGTTCATGATAAATGTTTATTATCCATGCTATAATTGTATTGACCGGAAACATAAATACATGTGTGGATACATGAACAACACCATGTCCCTAGTGAGCCTCTACTAGACTAGCTCGTTGATCAAAGATGGTTAAAGTTTCCTAACCATAGACATGAGTTGCTATTTGATAACGGGATCACATCATTAGGAGAATGATGTGATGGACAGACCCAACCGTAAGCTTAGCATCTGATCGTATCACTAAGTTCACTTTGCCATAGCTTTCCTTATGTCAAGTATCTGTTCCTTAGACCATGAGATCATGCCACTCCCGGATACCGGAGGAATACTTTGTGTGCTATCAAATGTCACTTCATAACTGGGTGATCATAAAGATGCTCTATAGGTATTTCCGAAAGTGTTTGTTGGGTTGCATGGATCGAGACTGGGATTTGTCGCTCCGTGTGACGGAGAGATATCTCTGGGCCCTCTCGGTAATACAACATCACAAGAAGCTTGCAAGCATGTGACTAATGAGTTTAGTCACGAGATCTTGTATTACGGAACGAGTAAAGAGACTTGCCGGTAACGAGATTGAACTAGGTATGGAGATACCGACGATCGAATCTCGGGCAAGTAACATATCGCCGGACAAAGGGAATTGTATACGGGATTAACTGATTCCTTGACATTGTGGTTCAACCGATAAAGATCTTCGTTGAATAAGTAGGAATCAATATGGGCATCCAGGTTCCGCTATTGATTATTGACCAGAGAGGAGTCTCGGTCATGTCTACATGTTCCCGAACCCGTAGGGTCGCACACTTAACCTTCGGTAGCCCTAGGGTAGTGTTGAGATATTAATAGTGAAAAGTCCGAAGGTTGTTCGGAGTCCCGGATGGGATATCACGAGGAGCTCTGGAATGGTCCGGAGGTAAAGATTTATATATGGGAAGTTGTTTTTCGGGGTTCCGGAAAAGTTCAGTTTTTTCCGGTATTGTACCGGGAAGCTCCCGAAAGGTTCCGGAGGGGTCCAGAAGTCCACCAGTGGGTCCCACCTCTCCCGGAGGCCAGCATGGGCTGAGGGGAGCCACCCTGGCCTAGTTGGGCCAGGCGCACCAGCCCCCCTTTAGCCCATGCGGCTAAGGGGGGGAAACCCTAAGTGGGGAGGGCGCCTCCACCTGACTTGGGAGGCACTCCTCCCCTAGGGCCGCCGCCCCCTCCCTTGGAGGAGGGGCTAGGGCTGGCCGCCCCCTCCCTCACCCCAATATAAAGTGGGGAGGCGCAGGGGGGAGGCTCATCCCTTTGCCTGGCTGCGGCCCTCTCCTTGCCTCTCCCATATCCTCCTCCTTCGTAGTAGCGCTTTGCGAAGCTCTGCTGCTGTTCCGCTGCCACCACCACCACCTCGCCGTTGGGCTGGTCCCGATCTCATCTACCTCCTCTCCCTCGCTTGCTGGATCAAGAAGGAGAGGACGCCATCGAGCTAAACGTGTGCTAAACTCGGAAGTGCCATCCGTTCGGCGCTAGATCGGATTGGATCATGATTGGATCGCGAAGAGTACGACTACATCAACCGCGTTACATACGCTAACGCTTTCAGTCTACAAGGGTACGTAGACACACTCCCCTCTCGTTGCTATGCATCTCCTAGATTAGATCATGGGTGTTTCGTCGGAAATTTTTTGATTTTCATGCAACGTTCCCCATCAGGTTCAACCCCTGTCTCCCGGCAAGGCCTAACCCGGCAAGCCCGTGTACAGTTGGTACACTGGGTGGCTTGCGTGGGGCCCCATGTGCGGAGCACATGGGGTGGCTTGTTCGACACGTCTTGGCCAAGATAGTCTTGATGCAAGACGTCCGTAGCAGTAGAAACCTGCTCTCTCTGCTGTGTCAAAGAGAGAGGACTAGTCTAGTTTAGTCTAGTGGTAGTAATAGTCAAGTTCGGTTTGTGAACTTGAGCTCAATAGCTGGCAGTAGATATTTGCTGTAAATATCTACTACATAAGCAATGGAATGCTCACTGTTGGTGAGTAGTGAAAAATGGAAAAGATCTTTGCCCCTCTTCTCCCTCTGCTTGCTCTCCCCTGTTTAGCTCCACAACCAGCTTCGGCATCATCCTCTCCCCTGGAACAAATAGTTCGCCGGCAGAAGGTCCGTTTGGGCTAACAGCACGTACCCTGGAAATTCTCAAGGAACCTGTCTTGCATGTCGTCCTAGGAGGAGATCGACTGGGGTGGCAATGTATTTACCCAAGCCCGGGCCGATCCTTTCAATAGGAGTGGTAAATGCTTGACAGCATGCCAATCGTCGCCGTTCGCTTCCTGGACTGCAAGGAGGTAGTCTGTCGCCCAGATGCTGGGGTCATGCGTCCCGTTGTACCTGTCAATCGATTGACTCACATTGAAGCCGGCGGAGAACATATTGTAACAGCCCCAGAACCTAATACCCTATTTATGCTAATTAATATGCCATGTCATCATGTTTATCCTATTTAAATTGCAATAAGGAAATAATCCAACTCTCAAATTCAAATTCAAAATACAAAAGAAAAATGCTTTCCCATATTGTCATTTAAAAATGTTCAAACCATTTCTTTAAATCCCCAAGTATTTGTAAAAATAAAATAAACTCAATTTGGTTAAATAAATTAAACCCTATCTTTATTAAACATGATCTATTAAATCCAAAAACAAATAAATACTATTCCAAAGAATATGGAAAATTACATGTGGCTTTGTAGTAATGCTAGTAACTTATACAAAAATTTGCAGCACAAATAAAAATCATTTTATGCCTAAGTTAAATAGAAAGCAGTAGCTAACCCATTTAACAGAAAAGAATAAAACAGATATGCAACTGTGCACTTTGGCCCAGCCATCTATATTAGCCGGCTCAGCCCATCTCTCTCTTATCTTCTTCCTATCTCCCCAGCTGTCGACGCCGCGCACGGACTCTCGCCGCGATCACCATGGATGTCCGACACCTGCCGCTATAGGACGATGCCGAGGAGGATAAGGAAGCCCCAGCCATCTCTCTCGCAAACCCTAGACACCACAACTCCTCTCCGTCTCTCTCGTTCTCGATCTGGAGCTCACGCCCGAGCCGCTGTCGCCGTGTCGTCGTCGTCTTCATGGCCAGAAGCACCCCCGCGCCTTGAGAAGCTGTCCAGGAGGACCGCCGTCGATGTCTACCTCGCCTACGCTTGCTGGTTTTTATTGAGACGCTGCATCGACGACGCCGCATCGCTTCTTCCCCGACGACGGTCGCCGCTGCCCGCCGTCGATCCACGCCACCCCGACTAGCCTCGGCTACCCCGATACCACACTGAGCATCGCTGTGAGCTGTTGCTTGTCTTCCCTCTTTATCCCATGTCAATTTCGACCTCTAGCATCTCCTCGCCGTAGATCAAGCTCACCCGTGAACTAGGCGTCGCCACCGTGCTACTTCCGGCAATGCCGTCCACCCACAGCCCAGGCAAGCACGGATTCGTGTTCAGGGCGTCACCTGGATGTCGCCTGGCTTCTTAGAATGGTCGATCTCATCCCGTACGTGCTATCCCGTCGGATCCATGTTGCCGCCGCCGCTGGACTTCAACGTTGACGTCGAATCTGTCCACCCCAGCTCGAGCCGATGCCACCATTCGACGCGGCGTGCTTCACTGGTTTGGTAGGACAAAACCGCGCGTTGATTGGCTGCCGGAGTTGGCCGCATGCGTGCCTCCACCGCATTTGTGGTCGCCGCCGGTGCGCCACCGTTCAACCCCGGGTATGTGCCATTGCCCGGTGGGCCCGTCTTGATTAAGCTGATTAGATTAGTCTAATTACCGGTTAAACTTAATCCATCATTAGCGTGTACCACTGACACATGGGACCCCCCGGTGCGGAATAACCTTTAAATAAATATGTGTCTATTACATGAAGGTCCCACTACTAATTAAAGCAATTTAATTAAAATGTATTAACTACAGTCACTGATCAGTGGGTCCCACTGCCCTGTTTGACCCAGTCAACCCAGCTGCTGACTGGGCTGCTGACTCAGCATGGCCCCACATGCCATACACTGTGGCTAGCCCACTGCTAAGTAATAAAAGTAATTTAGAATTTAAATTCGAATTAAAAACAATTCCAGAAAATCCATTAAACTTTGGAAATTCATAACTAATTCATACTACCTCAGAAAAATATAAATTTTATATGAAAAATTATCAGAAAATATGCTCTATCCAATTATGTCATTTGCATGCATGACAACCCACATTATAATACTTTTTAGCCATAAATCACTAATAGGCCATTTTATAAATAATATTTGGAGTTGGGGAAATGCCTTTTGGTATATTCCCACTTCAATCAAATTGTGTAGCAATGCACTAGATTAAATCAGCGTCACATTTTGCCATGCCATGAATTTTGTGTTGCATTTAGATACACTGTTATTTATTGCTTTCCGGCATTTGCTTCTTATCGGTAGATCCTGAGACCGTTGTAGAGTACGACTACGACTACGCTTCTAAGGAGCTGATCCCGCCTGCCAAGCTACAAGGCAAGCAAACCCCCCTGATCATTCCAGATATCGCCCATTCTTTCTCTCTACTTCATGCATTAGTATCGGTTCAGTTATTGTCGGTAGCTGTTCTCCTATACCTATGCATAGACTGTTTTTGTCACCTATTGTTGCCTTTACCTATTATCCTAGCATGCCTAGTGTAGATATGCTTGGGTTCCATTAGTTGGCCCTACATCCTTGCCGTGTGTCGCTACGCTTATATTGCTGGGCAGTGATTGATCTGAGAGATGATCACTGGTATATTATACATAATACTTGAGCATACTATGAGCTTATATGATATGATATACTATATGGTGGACTTGGACTTGGTGGCCTGCGCCAAGATGTGAGATGGACCGCGACAGAATGCGAGATGGACATGAAGATGTGATAGTGATATGGTATGGTGTGGTCTCACCTAGGTGCGGCATGGCAGGGCAGGCGTAGTGCCATCCGGAGAGGTGGGCCTGGATCCCGATCGTCCTCGCAGTGTGCTCCATGATAATTTAAATAATATGACTAAAGGCAATAGGTGGGAGGCCGTGCTGGAGAGCAGGGTTGTTTGTTCCACCTAGCCGACCTAGGAACTGAGTTCTGGTTATTGATCCAAGATACAAATATACGCACTAATGGCCACGCGGGATAATGGTTTATGGGCCCCTCGGCGTCGTAGTTTCTCACCGAAGCTTTCCAGATGTCACACAGATTCAGGTGTTTATTGCGTGTGTGTGTGACTGCAGGTACAGCGAGATGCACATGAAGACTGGTACAGTGATGTGAAGTGATGGTGTGGTCTCACCTAGGACGTGGGCTGGTCGGGCACACTACTGCAGGAATGCCTAGCAGTGGTGGGCGCCAAAAGCCCAGTAGTGGCGGGCTAGGCTCTCAGGGGCGCCCGCCACTGCTAACATGGCATAAGTGGCGGGCGCTCGCCTGCTATTGGTAGGTCTATTTCAGTGGCGGGCATAGGTTAGCGCCCGCCACAACAACTGTAGGTAGGAATTGTTGCATTTCTCTCTGCCAGCCACTGCTGTATGTAACAGCAGTGGCATGCACCTTTGGCGCCCGCCACTGGTAGAGATCTAGGCCTACAGAAGAATTGCTGCCGCGGCAGCGTTTTCCACTGCCATAGCAGCATTGTAATGACGCAGTTGCTGCCTTTTGAACTTGATCATCACATTGCATTATATATATAAAATGTTGTTTCAGCAGCATTCACACAGTCATCCACATGCATACAGCACATTACAATGTTGATACAATAATTATGAGTATTAGTGAAGCAAACATATAGTATAAGAAGTGCAGGGCAACAAACATGTCTCAACACATAATGAACAGTTTCACAAGTTGTTTTGAAGAAGTATATCTACCGACTTGGGTAGTCAGTGTGAATCGATGACCGCAATATGTTTTCCACTCGGTGAAGTCGTTCTTCTTCTGGCTCTTGCTGGCAGTGGAACTTCCCGTCCTCATTTACAACCTCCTTGTTGATGATTTTGGCCAACACCTTTTGGAGGCGCTCATGCTCTCTTAATAATTTCCCTATGTCCATGTCCCTTTCCATGTCCTCGGACCACTTGATGATATGGCTATGATTTCGTAAATATTGGCTTTTCTTCAAAAAGTCGTCCATCATGGCCATTGCACAGTAGCCAGACCTTTGGGTGGTTTTGACATTTGGTTCTTGGTAGCAACAAGTGCTAGTGATGAACTTGAATTCTGAATGTTGTGTTATCGTTTTTTTGTAGTTCTTACACTTGCGTAGAGCATCATTTAGAACCTCCTTCAATCTAGTACATTGCTTTTGAGGGTCTCTCTTCGAATCGAAGAAATAAGCCAAGCCCTGCGTCGGCAATAGTGCGATTACGATCCAATGTCGGTCGCTGCGCAAAAAATTGAAGAAATTAGCATTGATGAGATCAAACCACAAGGCCATGTATATGTTTCAGAATAAAGGAGTGAACGTTAACGACTTACTTGTCGCAGTATGGCACGAGAAAGGTGTCCTTATGCGGAAGATTCATAATCATGCACGGGAACAGGTAGTTTGAGATGAGCTCCTGGCTAGTTGTGGATTCCATGTTGTGGCAGTGCATGTAAAAGGGATCAGGTAAGGCCACATTACTATGCCGGAGTTGGGGATCTGAAGCTCGATGAAGTGCCCGAAGCCTCATTAACTCCGGGGAGACTGCGCTGACATAGAAGATATTTGCATGGATCACCTCATTAAAGGCCAGATCAATTTTATCGGCCGAAAACTCCTAGATGAAATTATAACCTTCTATAACCTTGGCCGTGTAACCATGTTGACCTTCTTTTGATTTATATACCACGTCGTCGTGTATAACATTAAGTTCGATCGAGAGGGTCCTCAATGTAGAGTCCGATAGCAACGGTTGACCGGGCTTATACATATTCCATTTCTGCCCTTTGGGGACGACAATGGGCACAACTGGTTTGTCTGCAGATGGTCCGCAATTGGCACGTAGATCCTTCTCCACTGATGGTGGAATATCTTGGACTATGTCTCCGGTGCCGGCAAGGTTGAAAAGGGGGTCAAGGTTTGTGAAGGCGGGATCGCCGTCATTAGCAGAGAATCTGTGGGGAATGGTTACACGGCCCTGGGTCACTTGTCCGAACGTAGTGACGTCCTCTTCAGGGGGATGAGGCAACGACCATGATTCAAAGCCCGTCATTACCTCCTGCACCAGCACCCTCGTCATGTTCAGTGGCAGGATGATCCCGTGCATCATTCTAGTACCATCGGTAAACGGGATGATTTACCCCTTGGCAACCCTTGTCATCATGCCATCCACTTTGGCTTGCAACCAGCATGAAACAAAGTGCGATGATCGTGGCTGCTGGGTGCTACTAGACATATGCTGCTGGGTAGGACTCGGTGTGCCATGCGGAAACAATTCTGCTAACTTCTTCTAAACTGCTGCATCTACTGCTGAATCTAACGCGGGTCCTAGTCATGCTTGCACTTTGGCTTCGATCTTTTCATCAACCCTGTTTTTCCTTCTGACATTTTAAGTTCTTTGGTTTGGGGATAGTCCTCGTCCCACAACATCCTTCCCGCGCCCAACACACGCCTAGTCTTGGGCTTCCTGTTAACCCCGAAGCCCTCGTTCACTGCCCGGGTAAGAGGGTCGTCATACCTAAAGCCATGGGGAGAATCTTGAGGAGCGGGTCCAAATTCCTGCTTTATTTTTCTCTAGGAAAAATACATATGTTGTGGTAAACGGTTAGTAATGTAATAAATGTATTAGGTACTAAATTATTAGTGGTGATTGAGGTTACCAGGTTCTCCTCCGTCGAGTGAAGTTCCGGCGCCGGGAGGACCAACTCCTTACTATCTGGGTCTTGCACTGCACGGGCCCTGAGGAAACGAAAGTCATGAGCATGATCTCGATGTTCCAAGAACGGAGGCGGTTTACCCGCGGCTTCAAATTCCGCGGCCTCCTTCGCCCACTTGGGTTCTATAGCTTTGTAACCACCAGGGCCTAGGCGGTGGTTATCTGGCAGCTGTTTCCGTAAATTACGAAAATGATCGCCAATCTCCTTGCTTGACTCGCTTTCGGAGGATTCACAAAACTTCATCCATTCATCGGGATCCATAGTGGGATTCAGCCGCTTAACGGTCTCGAAGTCCTTACCCTTTAGAGTGCAATTGGCCCTGCTCTTCTAGTCCCTAAACATCTTTGGCCATCTTGAGAGGGCATACTCTTCGGCATCTTTTTGTAGTCAGGCAGAAATTCATAACTACGGTGTAACGCATCGAGTAGCTTCTCGCTTTCTCCGCCCAAATCCTTGCAACCGATCAGGATGGTATTTCGCAAGATGCAACCTAGCATTTTGCTATACGTTCCTGCTGCGTTAGCTGGGCTGACGGGTACGCCTTTTGGGCCAACTTCGGTGATTGTAATGATACCTTCGTGAAGCTTGTTTGGATCCTTAGGCTTTCGCTTGCTCTTGTTTGTGGCGGCGGTGATGGATGAAGTCCCATCCATGTGCCTCGTTTCCCCTCTTCCGGTGGTCGGTTTTTCCTGTTGGTCGTCACCCATCTCTACGTCAGCGTTGCCCATATCTACGTCAGGGGCGCCCATCTCGACGTCAGGGTTGGTGTAGTTGCGTTCCTCTTGAGATGATGTTCCGGCGTGGGGATCCATTCGTCGAACTGCAGTATTGTGACAAAGAGTTATAATCGAAACATAAAAAAAGAAATATCGACGGAAAATTTCGGCATGACCTTTGCTAAAATTAGGTCATATTGAATGCCAGAAATTTGATGAAACGGAAACGAATCAACGTTTTGTCAGAACATTGGTACTCATATTAATACCAGCAAATCAACCCACAAATTTGTGGCTGTACATCGAGCTGCACCAATACAGTTTGTAATAAAGAGTTATGATCGAAACATAAAAAGCGAAATATCGTCCGAAACTTTTGGCATGACCTTTGCTAAAAGTAGGGTATATTGAGTGCCAGAAATTTGACGAAACGGAAACGAATCGATGTTTCGTCAGAACATTGGCACTCATATTAATACCTGCAAATCAACCCACAAATTTGTACATCGAACGGCAGCAATACCGCAATACACTATAGTACTCCTTTGTGTGGCATTTCATCGAACATGTTACAATCATCCGCAATAGAGTGGTATACGTATGGATATGAAAAATGGCAATATACCTTCCGACGCTGGTGGAGATGGTGCAGAGGGGCGGACGCACAGGGATGCCGGGCGCGAGGGCGGGCGGCGCGACGGCGAGGCGGCGGGACGGTGAGGCGGCGCGACAGCGGGTCATCGAGAGGGCGGGCCGGCGCCAGTGCGGAACGGCGCGACGGCGGAGCACGACGGCGGTGAAGGCCGGGGAGCACGGCGGTGATGGTGAGAGCGGCGTGTGGGGATTGGGGCGCGAGAGAAGTGGGTGGATTGAATTTGGAGGAACCTCCCAAAATGCTAAGTGTGGATTCGGGTTTGCACGTGGCGGGCTTTGCAAAACGCCCGCCACCACTAAGTTAGCTGTTGCGGGCATAGTGAAATGCCCGCCACATAAAATACTGAACCATTTTAACTTATTTCTTTTTAAATCTTTTGAACTTCAAACTTTTTATAGGATTAATACACACCATCCAAAACCACATGCTCAAATTTGGCCACTTTTCGAGTTGGTCTATTATTTTCGAGGCATTGCCTGATTTTCCATGCAGAACCCTCTTCGATACGAAATAGCGGGCAAACGAGCTCCGAAAGGGATGAAAATATGCATGCTATCTTCATTGGACACATGTAGGGTGTGCTAAAAAATTGAGATCGTTGCGGCAAAAACTTGTTGCACATTGTGTACAAACCAGACACTCTCTCACGAAGTGTAAGGGTTTCGAACAGAAACCGCTGCCTTACACACACAACTCATTTTTTTAAATCATTTTAACGTCAAACTTTTTATATGATTAGTACACATCATCTAAAGCTCCATGCTCAAATTTGAGCACATTTTGAGTTGGTTTTTCTATTTTCGCGGCATTAATTGATTTTCCGGCAACTAAAAAGGGCAGAATCCTCTTCGGTACGAAATAGCGGGCAAACGAGCTCCGAAAGGGATGAAACTTTGCATGGTATCTTCATTGGAAACATGTAGGGTGTGGTAAAAAATTGAGATCGTTACGGCAAAAACTTGATGCACATCGTGTACAAACCGGACACTCTCCCAGGAAGTGTAAGGGTTTCGAACGGAAACCACCGCCTTACACACACAACTCATTTTTTTAAATCATTTTAACCTCAAACTTTTTATATGATTAGTAGACACCATCTAAAGCCCCATGCTCAAATTTGAGCACTTTTTGAGTTGGTTTTCTATTTTCGCGGCATTAATTGATTTTCAGGCAACTAAAAAGGGCAGAACCCTCTTCAGTACGAAATAGCGGGCAAACGAGCTCCGAAAGGGATGAAACTTTGCATTCTATCTTCATTGGACACATGTAGGGTGTGGTAAAAATTTGAGATCGTTATGGAAAAAACTTGATGCACATCATGTACAAAACAGACATTCTTCCACGAAGTTTAAGGGTTTCGAACGGAAACCGCCGCGTTACACACACAACTCATTTTTTTAAAATCATTTTAACCTCAAACTTTTTCTATGATTAGTACACACCATCCAAAGCCCCTTGCTCAAATTTGAGATTATTCTAGGTTTAGTAAATATGATTTTCTTAGGAATTTTTGGACCTAACTTATGTGTGGCGGGCGGCTCTTAGGGCCCGCCACAGCTAACTTCTGAATATTTTGAATTTTTTTGGCGCGAGTTACCGAAATTTTTCTGTGGCAGGCAAAAGTTTCACCCGCAACTGTTGCCGGATAAACCAGTGGCGGGCGATACTTGTGCACCCGCCACTGATAGCTTTCATCACGCGGGCAAATTTTGGAAGAGTTTACGAGTGGCGGGTAAGTATTTCTGTCCGCCACTGCTGTGTCGATTCCACTGGCGGGTATGGTTTGTTACCCGCCACTGCTACTTTTCCAAAATAGCGGTGGCGGGTTCCTGGCCGTGCCCGCCACTAATTTGAGGCCACCTATAAGCCTTTTCCCAGTAGTGGCAGGTGAAGTACCATCCGACAGAGGTGGGCCGGGATCCCGATCCGCATCGCAACGCATGGGGACCGCATTGGGAGTACGGCTGAACTACCACTAGTACATGACGCCCTTATTAGCAGCGTTCGATAGTGGCTAGTAGCAGCGTTCGGCCGGCGCGCTGCTAGTACGACGCGACTGGTAATAGGTTACTAGCAGGGTTACTAGCAGTGTGAAGAATTTGGGCACTCTGGTAGTAACTAGCGGCATGCACAATTTGCGCACGCTGCTAGTAACTAGCTTACTAGAGGCGTGCACGATTTGCGCGCGCTTCTAGTAACTAGGTTACTAGCAGCGTGTAGAATATGCGCACGCTGCTGGTAATTGCTGCTAGTAATTAGCGGCATGCACAATTTGCTCGCTGCTAGTAACTAGCTTACTAGAGGCGTGCACGATTTGTGCGCGTTGCTAGTAACTCGTGTAGAATATGGGTACGCTGCTAGTAACCCAATTACTAGCAGCGTGCCATTTGCTCTTGCACGCCACTAGTAAAAATTTGTTGATTAAAAGAAATATAAATAGTTGTGGCGTGCCCGTCAACTGGCATGGCAATTGTAGCAATTCGTGGTATAAAAAAAATGCACCACGTTTAATATGTACATATCATCCATTTGTCCAAATACAAGAATCTAGTTCATCCACTAGTACAAATAACACAATTGCACACGGTCAAAATGCATACATATATACAAAGCGACGACGCCGCTCATCGTCGGCGACGCCTCTAGTTGCCGCAGTTGCTCCTTGTCCTGAAGTCGCCGACCATGACCTGGACACTGTCGAGCGATCAGACGAGGTCTCATGCTTCGTCATCGCAGCCGGACGTCGTGGATGAGCTCATCTCCATGCCGTCCAGACACCACGGGATTTGATCAAACTATTTTTTAGTAACCCTGTGGTAGAACTGCATAAGAGTTAGATGCAGAATTGTTTTGCAAAAGATGGTGAATGAAGTTATCAAGCTATTTTTCGCATTAAAAAATAAAGGAACATAAATACATCTTTTGCTTTGAGGATCTAGCATATGTCATGTTACGCATTGTAAATTCAGTCCCAGTTCAACTAATAAGGATGTGTGTAGTTTGTAAATCCAGACAGCTTGCCAAGTAAGGGGGAAATACCTTGGCAGCAGGAACTTTGTTTTCACTCGATAAAGGGAACATAATGAGCAGCATGACATTGCGGTGGCGGGCACCTGAATGGAGGAGAGCGACAGTTTCTAGTTGGCGTCATAGAAGCCGTACCAATGTTTTCATCGCTGCCTTCATTGTGGCCGCAGCCCATTGGAGTGCTCTCCGTCATGGACCTGGATGGGGTAGTTAGTTCTCACATCCAGACTGACAGTACCAAAGAGAACAGACTGTTTGTAAAGTTTGTCTCATCCTAAATCTTTTATGTGCGTAACTTGTCACTTATAGCTAACAGAGCTACTTCTGCATGCAGGCAAAATGATTGATCTCTTTTCCTTTAAACGTTCCTGTATAGCTAAGCAATTATTGACATTGCATTGTAGGCAGCCTTAATTTCTATTGAACATCACCGATATATATGGAAATAATTTATATTTATGGCACAACAACTTAGCACGGGCACAAAAGGAGATACAAAGAACACAATCACCTAACCTAGGAAGTCGGCGTCATGTACGTTGCGCACCAGCTTCGGCAAGTCGTTGCCCTCGACGGTGATCCCCTGAGTATCATGTGCAGAATACCAAGAGCATCCCTCAAATTGGTTGATGAGGGAATTATGTTCTCCAAAACCTATTATTGGCTCCAAGTCTAAGAAGTCTAACCTGCAAGAAGCGGAAAATAACAGAAGGCATAGAAGCGAACAACAATGTATGTCTTAACTATTCAGCAATCACTCGCGCACCCAATGAACAGTATAACTACATACTAATCAGTGTTTCCTCGAATGGACAGTATAACTATAGACTATTGGAACAGAACACTGCTAAAACCCATGGAGATAGAATGAGAAGAATTTGGTTCAGCTCACTTTTTCCATAGGATCATGAGATTAGCTCCAATATGCATACCATGGATAAAGAGAAAAAAAATTCAATAATGATAACCCATTTACCTTTTCAGCAGTATGTTTGAATTTTCGATAGCATTACATGTGTATTTCCAGTACAATCAAGTGCTCCCAGGCAACAAAACTTGACCGGATGATTTGTATCATGGCCATAAACATGGAGAAGTCCTTTCAGTTACAGAAAAATACACATTGCTTAAATTTTGGAGAACACTTTACATCGACTGCCCTGAATAATTACGCAATGACAATTCCCTATGCAGATTCGTCCTTGACTAAATCGATAGATTGTTGGCATCGCTGCTTGCTGCTGCTCGCCACTGCTGCTATAAAAATGTATCTACCACCGATTTCTAATCATGGCTTTTGTATATTGGTCAAGAATATATATTGAATGCATATATTGGACAAGAACAAAGTGTACATAACTGCCAATTGGGTCAGAAAGCAACATTAGGCAGCATCATTGGCCAATTTGGACAACATATAACAGTAGCGATCAAGCAATTTAGGAAGCACACAAACACATACATAGAGTTGGTAGATAGCTCACATGAGCAGAGCACAGCACGCACACATGGGCTAGATTCCATAAGTAAGCAACTATAAACGCACGCACACAAAGAAGTGACCTGAACAGTACCTATGAACCAACCCTAGAATTTGGGGATTACAATTTGCAGATGCCATACCAAGCAAGGTTTTGGGCACCGCCCGAGAAAAACGGTTACCGGGCGGATACCGAGCTTCTCGCTGCTCCACAAGAAAGACGTATGCCGAGCAAAAAATTCCGAATTTTTTGAATTTTTACGTCCAAAGTATACTAAAATACAATAGCATCTCAATAATATCAACGAACTTAGCTGTGGCTTGGTGGTAACCATCTACTTCCCTCCTCGAGAGGATGCTGGTTCGAGTCCCCTTCATTGCACAACCTTTTTTTATTTATTTTTCAGAATACGTACGTGAAAAAATAAGGACCCAACAAGAGTTGAACTCGCGACCTCATCGCTTAGCGCGTGCGTACACGACGTTCCACTGAGCTACTATCACTTTTGTGCTCAATACCGGTTCAAGTCTTATCTATATCTAGTTTCAAAGAATTTGAATTCAAAATTCAATTATAAATTTCGTCCGAAATATGTTCGGTATTTCTCGGTAACCATGGTAACCGAGAATCTCGCCCCCCTACGAGAAAATTCGTCCATTCGGAATCCAAAACCTTGATAACAAGCATCAATTAACACTTAGGGCAGGCCAATTGACCTCAAACAGTGCCAATCCCTAACCCTAGAACACCACTGGCTCGATGGCCATGAACCATAGCAACATGGTGGAGGAGGAGCTCACCTTGTACGCTTGTAGCCGAGGCCGCGTCGCCGAGTCCGTCAATCCCCAACCAGAGGCATGCGTGGGCGCGAGGGCGTGCACCAGGCGGCGGAGCCGCGCGAGGGAACACGTGAAGGTGTCGAGGATGAGAAGTCGGAGGCGCGAGTGCCGTGCCGGCGTCCATGGCGACGCCGTGCACCGGCGACCGTGGCAGCTAGGTTTGGCCGCGAACGACAGAGGAGGCGGCGAGTGACGAATCGGCGTGGTGGAGAAGGTTGGGCAGAGCGAGGGGAGCTCGAAGAGGTGAGTGGCGGCAGCGGAGACTGTCGGAATCGGCCGGCGGCTGTGGCGGCGACGAGGGGAATCGAGAGAGGGAGAGATGTCGAGAGAGAGAGGTGAGCGAGAGAGATGAGAGGGATTCGGGCACGCTGGGTTTTCCCCCAGCTAGGCTATTTCTTTTTTGGACCCCACTACGTAGCGGCGCCGCACAGGTGCCTTCCCGTGCGGCGGCAGCCGAAACACAACGCCAGCTTGTTTAACCGATTTGTTCGCTGCTGGCTTGGACGTATACGACACCATTTCCCTTGTCGCTTTCACCCCATGCTACTTCTTCGCTAAATTTGTTCACCTATCCCCAGTCGCTTTCACCCCCAGCTTCGTGCTTCTTCTTCTCCAAAGACACCTCCCAGCCCCGTGCTTCTTCTTCGCCAAAAACTTCACCTGCGAGGTTAAGCATTAGATCAAGCTACCATGAACAGGAACCAAAAGGGGGAAACGAGGAAAAAACTTTGACAGAACGAAAAACAAATGTAGCCGCCAATATTGCTTTGATGTACTTATCTACTGCCTAATTGCCAGATTATTGGGTTGCCAGATTAGCTGAGGAGCTTGCCATGCTTCGATTTTCCTGTACTACCCCTAGTTTCCAAATTACTTTTATTAACTCGTCATATTGGTTTTATCAAGTTGCCAGAAATAGTTGCTGAGCTTGCCATGCATGGATTTCCTGTACTTGCCAACCCCATAGTTGCCAGATTAGTGGCGTGAACTAGCCAGATTTGATGAACCAAATTTCCGGATTAATTTGCTGAGCTTGCCATGCTTGAATTTCCTGTACTTGATTACCCCATAATTGCCAGATTAGTAGAGTGAACTTCCCACATTCGATGAACCAAATTTCTGGATTAATTTGGCCAACTTGCCATGCTCGAGGGGACCTGGTTGTGAAAATTTTGTCGCTCAAATACATGGTGATAGGAGCTTCACGGACTGCTGCAGGCCCAACGGAACAACAACGCCTCGCCGGAGATCCAGACCCCCATCAACCCCTCGTCAAAAGCTCGCCCGAGATTTGAGGAGTTGCCCCCGCGGAAACCCACAAAAAGCCATTGGCGAACAGAAAATAGGCATGTGGGAAGTGGTCGTGTACTCACCGTAGGCTGAGACGAGCTCGCGTTGGAGCAGATCTGCGACTTGTGCGGCGAAGCGGCCGCCGGCGCGGGAATCTCTCGTCGTCGATGGATCCGGGGGAGAGAGAGAGAGCGAGAGAGAAGAAAATGTCGAGAGTGCGGAACGGTGACGTCTCGCGGGTCCATTACATGCGCAGGCTTCCTTCTCCCACCGCATGGTAACACAGGGTCGTACGATGCTTGCACAAATCGCTACGCACGCCCGCTGCACGGGAAGGACGAGGTGCGACGTCATAACTTAGATTTTCCCTTCTTTTTTTGGGGGGGCTTCAAGTCACGTATTTATACATGTAAACAAATAAAGATTTCTAGCACATTACAAGGAAACCGTCCAATCACTAATTGTTTTTTGCTTCAAGTCACGTGTTTATACACGCACATCCTAATTGCTTAAGAAAGTCAACACTGATTGATCCGCCAAGAATATTTCCAAAAAAACAAGATCCAGCGAGAATACACGTGCACGGGCTCTAAATTCAAAGAACAACACGCACATGCATCCATGCTCCTGCACGGGCTCTCAATTTAAATTAAATATTAGGCTACACAAATATTATGTATAAACAAATCTTTATTTAGGAATTTTTCAGAGAACATGGGAACAAAACATTCTAAGAAATTTGTTGTCCCTAAAAGTTGGATTACATGGACAGAGAGTAAAACTGTATTTTCAACTTAACATGTGAGAAATTTCTTATGATGAATAAATAAATAATTTGATGGATAAATAATACAACTCTATTTGCCTAAAGGGCTAAAATTTGGAATTAATTAACGATAATTTAGGAAAGTAACAAAAAAAATGAAATATGGAGTATTTATTGAAATATAAACTTGATTAAGATTCGGTGAACATACATCTATGATCATGTTGTCGTTAAGGTCGTGAGGTGATTCGTGACACGATAGAAAAGAATCAGCGATCGAATAGATTTGCCACACAGTAATTGATGATAGTTGTGAGATGTAGGAATGCAAGAATGACCGCATTCCGAGAGGCAGGTCACTTGAGGTAGTGATGGTAAAAGACCATTTGGAATTTGATTCTTCGAGAAGAGAATAGTCACAAGTGCACATAGGTTGCTCAATACATACAATTTCCATAGCATAATTTCCATACGAAATCTGGAGATTTGTACCAAAGTCTATAGTCTTTGCATGGTAGACCATCAATAATACAGTATTAGGTCCACAACTTTGTCTATCGACTTATACGAGAGAGCATACAAATGCTTACCTGCCTTATAAGGATATGCTAAAGAGGCCGAGACAATGCCAAATTTTCACATTGAAGATGTAACGGTGTATGTTAAGTCTAGAAAAAGTTTCAAGGCAAACTAATGAAAAAAAAATTAGCCTAATATTTAGTTACTTACATCTTATTGATATTTTTTTTAAAATATAAATATGGTCAACAAAAAATAAAACATATTATATTGGATACATCTATTTATTTTTCAAATTTAGAAAAAAGAATCATTGAATTTCCACTTAAAAATCAAAAGTTATTGATTTTTAAATGATGCAGATATTACTAGCAGCGTGTGCCAGGATATGTACGCTGCTGGTAATATACTAGCGGCGTGTGCCATTGTATGCACGCTGCTGGTAACACATTACTAGCAGCGTTTTCCACTATAAGCACGCCGTTCGTAACATATTTTTAGTAAGTTTCACTTAACAATATAAATATAGTAAACTAATTCAAAAATATTATAAATTTTGGTATGAAAGATATAATGGTGTATATTAAGTATAAACAAAGTTTCAAGGCCAACCAACAAAGACGACCATCATTTTGCCTTCAATTCTAGCTCGTTCCCACTCAAAACCACAATTCTTCCTTTGAGATGGTGCGGTTTCTAAGCAGTTTATATGATAACTTTTGTGTAACCTTCTCAAAATTTTACCACGACTTTTAGGTGTCATATCATGATACCATGCCAACTTTTGTGTTTTTTAGACTTGCTTTGAATTTTATAAAATTAAAAAACCAATAAGCATCCTATTGGTGGTCGACTCTTGGCACCATGATGATTGGAACAAGTTATATTTCCTTGTCTAAGACCTAAATATTGATTTAATAACACAAATAATATTTCACAACCCAATTGTTTCCATTATTTTCGTGTACTTGTAGTTCAAATTTGAATTATATCCGCTAAATGCATATAAATGCACTTAATCACTTATATATCAAAAGAAGCCAAGACAATGACAAATTTTCACATTGAAGATGTGACGCTGTATGTTAAGTTTAGAAAACCTTTCAAGGCAAACTAATGAAGAAAAAATTTAGTCTAATATTTAGTTACTTACATATTATTGATATTTTTATAAAATATAAATATGGTTAAAAAAAATAAAACATATTACATTGAATACATCTATTTATTTTACAAATTTAGAAAAAAGAATCACTGAATTTGCACTTAAAAATCAAAAGTTATTGATTTTTAAATGATGCAGATATTACTAGCAGCGTGTGCCAGGATATGTACGCTGCTGGTAACATACTAGCGGCGTGTAACAGTGTATGCACGCTGCTGGTAACACATTACTAGCAGCGTTTTCCACTATAAGCACGCCGTTCGTAACATATTTTTAGTAAGTTTCACTTAACAATATAAATATAGTAAACTAATTCAAAAATATTATAAATTTTGGTATGAAAGATATAATGGTGTATATTAAGTATAAACAAAGTTTCAAGGCCAACCAACAAAGACGACATCATTTTGCCTTCAATTCTAGCTCGTTCCCACTCAAAACCACAATTCTTCCTTTGAGATGGTGCGGTTTCTAAGCAGTTTATATGATAACTTTTGTGTAACCTTCTCAAAATTTTACCACGACTTTTAGGTGTCATATCATGATACCATGCCAACTTTTGTGTTTTTTAGACTTGCTTTGAATTTTATAAAATTAAAAAACCAATAAGCATCCTATTGGTGGTCGACTCTTGGCACCATGATGATTGGAACAAGTTATATTTCCTTGTCTAAGACCTAAATATTGATTTAATAACACAAATAATATTTCACAACCCAATTGTTTCCATTATTTTCGTGTACTTGTAGTTCAAATTTGAATTATATCCGCTAAATGCATATAAATGCACTTAATCACTTATATAGCAAAAGAAGCCAAGACAATGACGAATTTTCACATTGAAGATGTGACGCTGTATGTTAAGTTTAGAAAACCTTTCAAGGCAAACTAATGAAGAAAAAATTTAGTCTAATATTTAGTTACTTACATATTATTGATATTTTTATAAAATATAAATATGGTTAACAAAAAATAAAACATATTATATTGGATACATCTATTTATTTTACAAATTTAGAAAAAAGAATCACTGAATTTGCACTTAAAAATCAAAAGTTATTGATTTTTAAATGATGCAGATATTACTAGCAGCGTGTGCCAGGATATGTACGCTGCTGGTAACATACTAGCGGCGTGTAACAGTGTATGCACGCTGCTGGTAACACATTACTAGCAGCGTTTTCCACTATAAGCACGCCGTTCGTAACATATTTTTATTAAGTTTCACTTAACAATATAAATATAGTAAACTAATTCAAAAATATTATAAATTTTGGTATGAAAGATATAATGGTGTATATTAAGTATAAACAAAGTTTCAAGGCCAACCAACAAAGACGACATCATTTTGCCTTCAATTCTAGCTCGTTCCCACTCAAAACCACAATTCTTCCTTTGAGATGGTGCGGTTTCGAAGCAGTTTATATGATAACTTTTGTGTAACCTTCTCAAAATTTTACCACGACTTTTAGGTGTCATATCATGATACCATGCCAACTTTTGTATTTTTTAGACTTGCTTTGAATTTTATAAAATTAAAAAACCAATAAGCATCCTATTGGTGGTCGACTCTTGGCACCATGATGATTGGAACAAGTTATATTTCCATGTCTAAGACCTAAATATTGATTTAATAACACAAATAATATTTCACAACCCAATTGTTTCCATTATTTTCGTGTACTTGTAGTTCAAATTTGAATTATATCCGCTAAATGCATATAAATGCACTTAATCACTTATATAGCAAAAGAAGCCAAGACAATGACAAATTTTCACATTGAAGATGTGACGCTGTATGTTAAGTTTAGAAAACCTTTCAAGGCAAACTAATGAAGAAAAAATTTAGTCTAATATTTAGTTACTTACATATTATTGATATTTTTATAAAATATAAATATGGTTAACAAAAAATAAAACATATTATATTGGATACATCTATTTATTTTACAAATTTAGAAAAAAGAATCACTGAATTTGCACTTAAAAATCAAAAGTTATTGATTTTTAAATGATGCAGATATTACTAGCAGCGTGTGCCAGGATATGTACGCTGCTGGTAACATACTAGCGGCGTGTAACAGTGTATGCACGCTGCTGGTAACACATTACTAGCAGCGTTTTCCACTATAAGCACGCCGTTCGTAACATATTTTTATTAAGTTTCACTTAACAATATAAATATAGTAAACTAATTCAAAAATATTATAAATTTTGGTATGAAAGATATAATGGTGTATATTAAGTATAAACAAAGTTTCAAGGCCAACCAACAAAGACGACATCATTTTGCCTTCAATTCTAGCTCGTTCCCACTCAAAACCACAATTCTTCCTTTGAGATGGTGCGGTTTCGAAGCAGTTTATATGATAACTTTTGTGTAACCTTCTCAAAATTTTACCACGACTTTTAGGTGTCATATCATGATACCATGCCAACTTTTGTATTTTTTAGACTTGCTTTGAATTTTATAAAATTAAAAAACCAATAAGCATCCTATTGGTGGTCGACTCTTGGCACCATGATGATTGGAACAAGTTATATTTCCATGTCTAAGACCTAAATATTGATTTAATAACACAAATAATATTTCACAACCCAATTGTTTCCATTATTTTCGTGTACTTGTAGTTCAAATTTGAATTATATCCGCTAAATGCATATAAATGCACTTAATCACTTATATAGCAAAAGAAGCCAAGACAATGACAAATTTTCACATTGAAGATGTGACGCTGTATGTTAAGTTTAGAAAACCTTTCAAGGCAAACTAATGAAGAAAAAATTTAGTCTAATATTTAGTTACTTACATATTATTGATATTTTTTATAAAATATAAATATGGTTAACAAAAAATAAAACATATTATATTGGATACATCTATTTATTTTACAAATTTAGAAAAAAGAATCACTGAATTTGGACTTAAAAATAAAAAGTTATTGATTTTTAAATGATGTAGATATTACTAGCAACGTGTGCCAGTATATGCGCGCTGCTGGTAACATACTAGCGGCGTCTGCCAGTCTATGCTGCTGGTAACATATTACTAGCAGAGTTTTCCACTATAAGTACGCCACTGGTAACACATTTTTAGTAAGTTTCACTTAACAATATAAATATAGTAAACAAATTTAAAAATATTATCAATTTTGGTATGAAAGATATAATGGTGTATATTAAGTATAAACAAAGTTTCAAGGCCAACCAACAAAGTATATTTTCTTTATAAAATATAAAACGATCAACAAAAAGTAAAACATATTATATTGGATACACCTATTTATTTTAAAATTTTAGCAAAAAGAATCATCGAATTTGCACTTATAAATCAAAAGTTATTGGTTTTTAAATGATGCAGATATTACTAGTGGCGTGTGCGAGTACATATATGCACACGCCGCTGGTAGCTGCTCAATTTTTTTTATTTTTTGAAAAGAATGGTCCTGTTACTAGCGGCGTTTCGGCTAAAGGGCACGCCGCTAGTATACTAGCGGCGTTCCGGCTAAAGCGCACGCTGCTAGTAATTTCTGCCAGTCCCGCTTCTGGGTCTCCCTTACTAGCAGCCCGCCCTTTAGTCGGAACGCCGCTAGTAATTTGTTACTAGCAGCATTCCCTGACAGCTTGCACGCTGCTTGTATTTTGGCCAGTTACTAGTAGCGTTTGCATTTTCGGGCACGCTGCTGATACGAAAATCCTATATGGGGTTTCTGCACTAGTGTACCCCTTTGCGGTTAGGTTGTAGACTCGGCGGATGACCTCTCTGGATTAACTGACGTAGGGCTACGTCGTGTCATTCACCTCTCCCAGCCTACCATAGGAAGTGTGCTTATTAAGTGGCGCTAAGAGGTGTTCGAACATGTCGGGCAATGTGTTGCACCCCTGCAGGGAAGAACTAAACTATTCGAATAGACTTGTCCACGGTAACGGACGACTTGGAGATGTATCCCGTTCATAGACAACATTAACTGGTTACTTAATAAAATTACCAACTTAATAGATAGAATGCCAGGGATCGCTTCCTCGCAGGGAGTCGAGGGAGGATTCAGGGTAGTGTGTTGCTGTGTTGAGAAGATGGACTTGTGTGTCTCCCTCTCTTCTATTGCAGCAGATACCGGTAGTCGTAGGTTCATTTGACTTCTCATCTATTCTGGTTTTTCTGCAGTTCAGTACACAGATATACCCCCTTTACCTTTGATACCAATGCATATGTAGATAGATCTGACGTAAGTCTTGCGAGTACTTCGGTTGAGTACTCACCATCGCTTTGCTATTCTTTTCTTGACCTAGATGCTGCACTTCAGATAGTGGCACCTGGGATGCAGGTGATTCCGACGCTGGTTACTACTTGGATCTCGACGTTGCCGAGTAGTGGCACCTTTGGGAGGGTCGTCGCTTTTGTTCCAACCTTCTTAAGGCATTTGTTAAACTTGTCTGTACTCAGACCTATATTTGGTTTCCCCTGTGATGTAATGTTGGGTCATGTGACCTCTGTGTATTATATTTGCTATCTCTGCTCATGTATGAGCTTGAGTATATGCTTTGGTCGTAGAGTTGTGTTGTGGTACTACCTGTAGTGTCACCCTGATGAGCATGCATGCTGAGTGTATGATTAGTGCACGTTTATGAGCGGGGTCACGGCAGTTATGCTGGACGATCTCGTCAATGAAGCATGTCGGATAGATCGTTGATCGACGCGTAGCTGATGTCGGACCAGGACTGGCGTGCGGATGGTGTTGATGGTGTTTCTAGTGTCGTCCCGGCCTACCCTACGATCATATTCGTTGAAAGCTGGTAGGTCGCGATCCCCGGAGTTCCGGCGCCACCGGCTTGCTCATTCTTCCTCGGTTTCCCGAGGCTCATAATACTTGTTGTGCGGAGTGAACAACGGGCGAGGAGCTGGGCCCTTCTCACGCTGCGGGTCATATTCGCGGGCCTCCTCCCCGTAGCTTTTACGCCTTGGGGGTTCCCGATCATGATTGCTTGACTTTTTGCTGTGCCGGGAGGTCAAGCTCTTCATGTCGCTGGACGTCCTGGCATGGCTTTTGGACAATGCATACATGTTTTGCAATACCACCATGTTCTTCAGCAGCTCCATCCCCGCCTTGAATTCTTTCTTGTTCGGGTGGCTATCGGGAAGCTTCACAGTCATCAGAGCGCCCGCCGCTGCCTGCATGCTCTTGGCCGGGGTGTGATAAGTCCCCGGGCCTGGAGGCGCGGCACCGTCGAATGCCTTCTTCATGCACCTACTCTTGAGAGCGAGGGATGTTTTGTTCGCGGCTGGTAAGGTTTGGTGGCCTTGCTGGCTTTTCTTGAAAACTTCCTTGGATTCTTGCAGCTTGGCCCATCTTTTCTTCAAACGTCTTTTCTCTTTGGAGACCTTGGCGAGATTCTTCAAGGTCTTTACCCGAGCTGCCTCCATTGTCAGATCACTAAAGGCTGGCCCATCCAGTGCTTCGATGTCCCAATCTGAGAACTCCTCGTATTCACCGGCCTTTCTGGACTCCTCGGGTTTTTAATGTTCCTCACGTTCCCCATGTTCCTCGCTATCCTCGGGCTCTTTTTGATCGTTAGGCTCCTCACGCCCATCGCTGCCTTCTTGGCTCGGATCCGGTGTGTCAACCATGTAACAGGACTGGACCGAGGTCGCCTGCCACAGGCGTAAGGGCACCGAGGCTGGCGAGCGGCTCTCGGCTGAGTCGCCCATCTCCTCATAGGGTCTTCGAGCTCCATGGTTTCCTCGAGGATGCTAGTTCGATCCTCAATTTTGGCGATCAAGTGGGCGGTGGGTGGGTTAAAAAACCTGATCTATCGCTCCTGGTCCCGGCGTGACGCCAGGCCTTGGACGACGAGCTCGCTGCGGGAATCCATGACATATTCCAGGTTGCCGAAGTGGACGATCCGGCATGCCGCGAAGGTCTCGACAGACTCTTGGCGGCCGGCCGGGTTGGCGACGTAAGACATCGCGCCGAAGAGAAACAACTGTCCAGGCGCGTAAATGATGTCAGCGTCGATCTCGAATCCCATCTGATCGATGGTTTCACCTAGCTGGACCTGCATGGGTCCCCACCGTCGGACTAGAATCCGGTTGATCCCTCGGGGGGTGTCCCGGAGTGGTGAGTAGATCGGAGGGGCAACATGAGACACATGATTTACTCAGGTTCAGGCCCTCTGTACGGAGGTAATACCCTACTCCTCCTCTTGTTGATATTGCGATACGGGTGTGTACAGAGTATAGAATACAACCGAGGGATTGAATCTATGTTGTCTCTCGACTAGCTCTCCCCCGGTTTATATAAGATACCGGGGCCCTTAGGGTTACAGATCCTAGTCGGCTATGTCGGTGGAGGGGTAGTCCTCCACGGATTCGGCTTCTTGTCTTGTATGCCAAGTTTTCTGGAATCTTCCTTGCACAGGGCCCATGGGCCGGCTTGATGGCCAAGGGCGGAACTTGTAGGGGAACGCAGCAGAAAACAAAAAATTTCCGACCTACGCACCAGCCCAGGACCACTATGGAGACTGCATACAAGGTTTGATCTTTTTCGTTACCGACTCGTAGCGCAGCGGAAGAAGAGTCGATGACGATCGGCGGTGCAGATCCCCGTAGCTAGGATTTACAACCTCCCAACCGCGAGGATGTATACCCTCATCTGCCCCACAGACAGCCCTCCGGGAGGCGGTCACACAGTCCCCCGGACGGTGTCCCTGACAGCCCTTCGGGAGGACCTCCAAAACTTGGACTGTCACTCGGACAGCCCTTCGGGAGGACCTTCGAAACTCGGACGGTCACACGGACAGCCCTTCGGGAGGCACTCTCGAACTAAGACCGAAACTACGATCTCTCTACAGAGTTGCACACATACGGTGTCATCTATGCGGCAGGGCTTCGCCGTCCAGAACTAGTTCCCACCGGAACCCAGACAGCCTTTCGGCTCTACGAAACTATTTCGCTGGGAGGGAGAGAGAAGCCAGACAAGTTAATGGCATGTGTATGAGAGCAAGCATGAGCTGATTTTGGAGAGCTCTCTCCGCCTCTATTTATAGGAGGAGCAAGGGGTAGAGGAAAGACCAAAAGGACCTTCCTAGGATCTTTCCACCACATGCCACATAAGGGTGTGTAGAAGATATCCACCATGAGGTGGAAGGACACCTCAAGGAGGGCGCCCCCATGCCATGGCCGAAATTTGCAGCCCCCTTGGGGAGCTCCACCTCCCTTTCACACAACAAAAGTGGTTTTCTTCTAGAAGAAAAACCCCATTTGCAAATCAGCCCAAAAAGTGCTTTTCACTATTCACGAAGACATTTTTCTGCGTCCGTTAAAACCCAAATTATTTCTGTGTGCCTAGAATAATTCTAGCACCCACCAAAACAATTTTGAACGCATTCCGAAACAATTTCGGAACAATGTTTCTTCAGCGAAAAGCAACCAAAACGGTTCCGGCTGCTCCGGAACATTTCCGGTTTTTGTCCCGGAAAATTCCCGGAAGTTTCCAGAACACTTCTGGCATCCTCCAAGAATTTCCAGGCATGTGCCAGAACCAATTTGACTTAATGGAATACCCTGAAACAACGTTTCAGTTTCACCGGAACTATTCTGGTGTTCTCTCCGGAACGTTTCCGTTTCGTCCGAAACTTTTTCGGTGATTTTCTCTCAGACTCCCTGTCTAGTATTCAATAGATAGATGACCCTTAAGCGTGTGACTCTATAGGTTTGGTGAAGCATAGACATGACCCGGAACCCCTTCCGATCAATGATCAACATCGGAGCCGTGGACACCCATATTGACCCCTATACCCACACGAATGAATATTCGAGTGAACCTCCAGTTGCCGTGTGCTATTCCTGTTGCTTCTCGATATGTTACAATTACCCAAGGTGAGACACGTTGGCATCCCCGTGGATCAACACCTTGTCCACTATGCCAGTTACCTCGTTACCGGTATTGTTCTCTTTTCTCGTTCCCATGTTCCGGCATCCCCGTGATCAAATCACAAAATGTCTGGCCAGACGATGATGGATACCGTAACACCGAGAGGGCCCAGAGATATCTCTCCATCGTCGGAGGAGCAAATCCCAATCTTGAGCTATCAAGTTACTTGACACACTTTTCCATGAACCCGTAAGCCGCCGTAATAGCCACCCATTTACGGATGACGTTTAACAAACCCCAAAGTTCATGAAGCAAGCATGAAGAAACTCGATACTCTCATGGTCTAAGGAATCATGCAAACGTTAACCATCTCTGTGTTATTAACCATTAACTTCTGACGAATGAATCTCATAGCATAACATCAATTCGGGTCGATTCAACACAAATATTCTTCTAACATTGTGCCCTCAAAATTGCCGGCATAGCCATGCCCATGATCAGGAAAACAGGATCATCATGCAATACTTGAGCCAGTCTTAGAGGCCAGACTAGGAATACATTTTACCGTTTATTATTCCACACGTGCATATGAGTCTTCCTCCGAGCCTCGTGGTTATTGTAGACTCGAGAACCATAGCAGTTATAGCATGGAACATAAACCTAATTATGAACAGGGAGATAATCAATAACATATATTATTGCCTCTAGGGCATATCTCCTACAGACTCCCACTTGCACTAGAGTCAATAATCTAGTAAATGCTAATGCACTTTACACCTATGGCATACTGGTGTAAAATATGCTTCGCTTGTGGTATAGCCTGATGTCCAACGGATCTGACGACTTCAGCTCCGTGTGTAACTTTTGCATATCCTCGCGTTTTCACGCTTTCACAAAATTCATATTTTGTGTGGACTTGGCTTTGCATATGTGTGAATCATTGGTCGAAACCTGATTCCTCAGACTGAGCTATGGAGCAACTATCTGCAATAGTGTCCCATAGACCCAAGCCATCTTGGCACCATACTAAGTTCATGAATGAACTATATGATTCAACAACTTCTTTGTCGCTTCTTAAGCGTCAACATACTTAGCCTTTGTTATAGAATTCGCCACAGTATCTTGTTTGGAACAATTTCCAACTATCGTGCCACCATATTGTGTATTACACAAAAAACCCTTAACTTAAATCGAAAATCGCATGGAGCATTGATGAAGACTGTATCGATGTAATTACTTACAATGAGCACTTCATAATCTCTGCTTGCGAGAAAACATGTCATCAGTACTACTCTAGTACCTAATGACATCTTTCACTGTTGTCCCATGATCAGTACTTTTGATCACTTTGGTATCCATACTCGCAACAACTTTGGAGTATCGAACATATCTGGTTGTTATACATACCATGGAATACATGATTAATCCTAACACAAGAGTGTGTGGAATCTCCATCATGTATTTCACTCATCAGTGTTTTGGGACATTGAGTCTTGCAAAAACTCTTTCCATGTGACTTCGGCAAGAATCACTCCTTGGTGTTTTTAAATGCTAAAAGGTTTTAGCATCTTGTCAATATGTATTCATTGCTTAGCCCCATTAGGTAAATCTATCTCCATAGATCATCATGCCTAATATTGAGGCTATTGAGCCTAAGTACTTCATCGAAAAGCTATTTTCAAATGAAGTAATAATTCGTGTCAAGAAATTTATTTCTAATCAACAATGTGTCAAGTACACACGGTTTTTAAAAATATTATTATGCTCCCACTTACTTTCTTGAATCACAAGCATCTTCGATACCCATTTGATAAAGTCAAACCCTTTTGACCATTCCATCAAAAACAAAGATTCCAACTCCACTTTGCTCTCTTCTGTCCATTGCTGAAACTCTGAAGTTTGCATACTTACTAGCATCCTCTGGATCGACAAATTACTTTGGACTATATCACATACAAGTCCTAGGTTTCATTTCCATCAGATGGAAATCCTTTTGTCATCCATGTTTCATATCTCATGATTGAAATATGTATTAATTGCTAGTTCAACCCGAACCGACTTTAAGCATCGCTACGGTGAGACAATCTCATCGTAGTCAACTCCTTGAACTTGTTATTGCAACAAGTCGAGCTTTATGGATAAAACATTTTATCCGTATCAGTTTTTAGTTCCATAAATATTCGTTAGACTCTAAGTCTTCCGAAAGGTGTATCAAGATTTTAATCTTGACTCACTTATATGGAAACTATCTCGGATTGTATTGGCATTTAGCCAATTCTGGAGTCAGGGCCCATCAACGCTTCCTTGTGTATTGTAGGTATACTGTTGTCTAACAACAATATCTCGTTTGCGCACCTGATAGGTTTGCACGAGCTTTGCCTACGTGGTTCAGCTGCAAGTTCGACCGAAGTCCATACATTTTATTGTAGAGACTTCCGTATCAGTCGCAGTAGGAAACTCCGGAATCACTTCCAAGGTTCCTTTCCTTTGATCTGATGACAAAGATACTGTTTATCTCGTCGAGTTGCACTGTCCTCCCACTCACCTTTTGTAAGAATTATTCTCTTTAAAAGCATACCGTTTTGCGGCAAAATCCTTTGCCTCGGTATAGTGGTGGGGGAATACCCAATGACTTGGGATAACCTTACAAAGTAGCACTTGTCTGATTTGGAATAGGTTTGTAACCTTTTACACAAGCCCCATATTCCAAATGTTAAGAAAAGATATAACATGGTTGGGCGTACCATACCATGGCGTCATTTCAACAGACCCGATGGAGCTCTTTTCAGTGTAAAAGCCGCAGTCTCTAAAGCATCACTTTAAAAGGGATAATGGCAAATCTATTTATGTCATCTTTGATCTTACCATGTCATAAATGGTTCGATTACATCTTCACGGACTCTCCACTTGCAGTGGTGTTCCGGGAGGTGCAAGTTATGAAACCCCTTTCACAACTCATCAGACATTCGCTAAACTTGTAACTCAAATATTCCTTTCTGCAATCGAATTGTAGAAACATAATTTTGTTGTTACAATATTTTCTTCTTCTTTTTGAAAACCTTTCGAATGATTTCAAAAGATCTAGACTTACGTCTTATCAAGTAAATATCCATATATCTACTTGAGTCATTTCTGAAGATAGATAAATCCACTACTTGTAATAACATTTATTGGACTACACATATCATAATGTATGATCACCAATATGTTCTATGCTCGTTCCTTATGGCCTGTGAACGGTATTTCAGTCACTTCACTTTTCAGAGGAAAGTTGCAAGTGTCAGATGATTCAAAATCAAACGACTTCAAAATCCATCATAATGGAATTTTCCATGCGGGTTTCTCCAATGTGACCAAATGCAGTGCCACACTTGTGTGGTATTCTTTTAGTCTTGCGACATTTAGCGTCAGTGTTATGGATGTATCATATTTCCATCAATATTCATAACATACATCCCATCTAGTATGGAAGCATGGCCCTTCATGTCATTCATAATACTGAACAACAATTGTTGTTTTATGAACAACTCTTTTGCAACAATCATTGTGCAATGGGCTAGAGTGTATGAAACTCTAAAATGAATTGTGAAAGTAAACCCAGAGGTAATGTATTATTATCAATATTCATAACATACATCTCATTCATAATGAAAGTATGGCCCTCATGTTATTCATAACACCGAACATCAAAAGTTCTCTTATGAACAACCTTCTTGCAAGATACTTTATGCAAAGGGCTAGAGTGTGAAACTCTAAAATGAATTATGAAAATAAATACATAGGGAATACACTGATGGAAGGCATAGTAACATTTACTATGTTCCCTGCGTGTATCTAAACCTCATCCCTGGCTAGTCTTTCAGGCCATAGTAGTTCTTACATCGAGTTGCAACAAAATGCAATCGAGCGGGTATCTTTGTGATTAACTCACAATACCCAAGAATTAGTGATTAACATGTTTAACCATAATTCCCAAGAACTATATCTTTGACTAGCCTTCTATACATCAAAAACTTGTATGACATTCATACATGAGCTGGATATTCCAGTCTTCTTTCCTTTTGCCTTTATACTTCTAATAGTTTAACTTTTAGTATTTCTCCTACTCTCAGAAGAAGCATCCAACTTAAGAGTGGCGTTAGCCCCAGACTTCCTAGGCGTGAAAATCTTACTAACACCCTTCGGACACTTCCTTTCTCTTTAAGTTGTTGTTTTATTCACCTTTCATCATATGACAGGCGTTCTCCTGGATCCCTCTCTTATCAGTCTAATGCATAGTAAACTCCTTTACTAATAGTTTGCAAACAAACATTGCTTTGGATATCTCATATCTTTTAGCCTTTGTCTGTCTCTGAAAATGATTTTCAGATTCCATGAATATCACATAACTATCCAAACTTTCGAAGTTCGGGTCTCATGGAAGCAAACATTTTTCACTTTGACTGAAAAGGAATTCTAGCTTTTGGATCGAAGGACGAGAGTCATATGATCCATAGCATTAGCGGGAGAATACCGAAAGCATGCGATAGGACAAAATCGTTCTCGGCACTCTAGAGGACAATCCTCACATTACGTTACCAACCGTAAAGTTTTAACCAGATATTTAACAGCTATTCAATTTTAATAGGGAAGGTGGAAACGCGAGCCATTATTCTACAACTATGATGCAAAACACACTTAGACAGTGTTCAAAATTAATTGCACCGAGAATTAAACAAGTTAATTCTTCAGTGCGCTCCCACTCAAATCAATATCTCTCATAATTGATTGTGAGTGATACAAGATCCACATTTCAATTCAACGCCATTGATGGTGAGCATCACTGATGACGAGAATTTCAATCGGTAGGCCAACATGCCGATCACATCTCTATGTGACTCTTGTTCATCTTTCGATGGGCGTGTTCCGAGCTCAGGACTTTCAAGCTAGAACGTCAAGACAACCAAGTGATCTCGCTGCGAGGTCTGACCTCACCCGCCTCACACATCCCTAATCGTTCGTACCCATGTTAGCATGGCGCACCCCGAAAAGTTAGGTGCCGTGACGGTGCTACACTTGGGAGAACACTAACTACTTGATATTTTGTGAGAGATCACCCTAATAAAAAGCGACTACCGCGCAATCAAGAAGGGTGCATCATAAGGGATAAACATCTCAGGCAATTCATAATAGCATGATATGGTATAGCCCTTTCTGACGGAGAAGTCTTGTATTTCTTCGTCTTCGGCATTCGCGTTGGTGTTCACCTTCGTGAGGATTGCCACCACCTTGTTGATGCACCAGATAATATTGCTATCTCTATAGCTAATAAAATAAGTGCATTACATAAGGTTGACACGCAGGTCATTCAAGTGCAATCATATGGCTCCAGCCATCATGCCGAATCATGACACGCAGGTCATGTTAATCAATTTACATTATATAGTCATCTCATACATAATCAAATTATAATGAGCACTGCTATACCACATCACATGCACATGCAAACCATCCTGCAAAACCAAGTTAGACGCCTCTAATTGGTCCATGCAAAAACTTGTTTTACGTGGCTTCTAAGGTTTCGAAACAAACCGAAGCTACCAACGTCCATCATCAAGCATGATAATCCAAGTTGCTAGATTAACCTTCCAGGGTGTATGAAACACGAGATAATAAAATCTCGAGCCCCATACTAAACTTCGTCATACGCGTGACCCCCGTGCAGATCATATCTGCATTGCCCTTTTGTCTGCGAAACATCCATCTTTCTCAACTATGGTGGAACCCAAAGAACTGTTAGCACTTCGTTGATCTGTCAATCAGCATACTCAGGAGCAGCATGAAAGGATCGCGGATTGCCAGAACTTTGTGAGATTCCACCATGCCATCAAGATCAGGACTACGCAAATTCAAGGGAAGCAACAGGAACATCAGGTAACAGATTTCATCTGCTACCCGCACAAATAATTTTCAGCAATAGATCTCATCTACTACCCAATTATATTGTGCAATACCCATACATCTCTATGTATTCTAGATCGCAACCTGCATCTACGCATAGCACGGCTCTTGATGCCACTGTAGGGGAACACAGCAGAAAACAAAAAATTTCCGACCTACGCACCAGCCCAGGACCACTATGGAGACTGCATACAAGGTTTGATCTTTTTCGTTACCGACTCGTAGCGCAGCGGAAGAAGAGTCGATGACGATCGGCGGTGCAGATCCCCGTAGCTAGGATTTACAACCTCCCAACCGCGAGGATGTATACCCTCATCTGCCCCACAGACAGCCCTCCGGGAGGCGGTCACACAGTCCCCCGGACGGTGTCCCTGACAGCCCTTCGGGAGGACCTCCAAAACTTGGACTGTCACTCGGACAGCCCTTCGGGAGGACCTTCGAAACTCGGACGGTCACACGGACAGCCCTTCGGGAGGCACTCTCGAACTAAGACCGAAACTACGATCTCTCTACAGAGTTGCACACATACGGTGTCATCTATCCGTCAGGGCTTCGCCGTCCAGAACTAGTTCCCATCGGAACCCAGACAGCCTTTCGGCTCTACGAAACTATTTCGCTGGGAGGGAGAGAGAAGCCAGACAAGTCAATGGCATGTGTATGAGAACAAGCATGAGCTGATTTTGGAGAGCTCTCTCCACCTCTATTTATAGGAGGAGCAAGGGGTAGAGGAAAGACCAAAAGGACCTTCCTAGGATCTTTCCACCACATGCCACATAAGGGTGTGTAGAAGATATCCACCATGAGGTGGAAGGACACCTCAAGGAGGGCCCCCCCATGCCATGGCCGAAATTTGCAGCCCCCTTGGGGAGCTCCACCTCCCTTTCACACAACAAAAGTGGTTTTCTTCTAGAAGAAAAACCCCATTTGCAAATCAGCCCAAAAAGTGCTTTTCACTATTCACGAAGACATTTTTCTGCGTCCGTTAAAACCCAAATTATTTCTGTGTGCCTAGAATAATTCTAGCACCCACCAAAACAATTTTGAACGCATTCCGAAACAATTTCGGAACAATGTTTCTTCAGCGAAAAGCAACCAAAACGGTTCCGGCTGCTCCGGAACATTTCCGGTTTTTGTCCCGGAAAATTCCCAGAAGTTTCCAGAACACTTCTGGCATCCTCCAAGAATTTCCAGGCGTGTGCCAGAACCAATTTGACTTAATGGAATACCCTGAAACAACTTTTCAGTTTCACCGGAACTATTCCGGTGTTCTCTCCGGAACGTTTCCGTTTCGTCCGAAACTTTTTCGGTGATTTTCTCTCAGACTCCCTGTCTAGTATTCAACAGATAGATGACCCTTAATCGTGTGACCCTATAGGTTCGGTGAAGCATAGACATGACCCGGAACCCCTTCCGATCAATGATCAACATTGGAGCCGTGGACACCCATATTGACCCCTATACCCACACGAATGAATATTCGAGTGAACCTCCAGTTGCCGTGTGCTATTCCCGTTGCTTCGCGATATGTTACAATTACCCGAGGTGAGACACGTTGGCATCCCCGTGGATCAACACCTTGTCCACTATGCCAGTTACCTCGTTACCGGTATTGTTCTCTTTTCTCGTTCCCATGTTCCGGCATCCCCGTGATCAAATCACAAAATGTCTGGCCAGACGATGATGGATACCGTAACACCGAGAGGGCCCAGAGATATCTCTCCATCGTGGGAGGAGCAAATCCCAATATTGAGCTATCAAGTTACTTGACACACTTTTCCATGAACCCGTAAGCCGCCGTAATAGCCACCCATTTACGGATGACGTTTAACAAACCCCAAAGTTCATGAAGCAAGCATGAAGAAACTCGATACTCTCATGGTCTAAGGAATCATGCAAACGTTAACCATCTCTGTGTTATTAACCTTTAACTTATGACGAATGAATCTCATAGCATAACATCAATTCGGGTCGATTCAACACAAATGTTCTTCTAACATTGTGCCCTCAAAATTGCCGGCATAGCCATGCCCATGATTAGGAAAACAGGATCATCATGCAATACTTGAGCCAATCTTAGAGGCCAGACTAGGAATACATTTTACCGTTTATTATTCCACACGTGCATATGAGTCTTCCTCCGAGCCTCGTGGTTATTGTAGACTCGAGAACCATAGCAGTTATGGCATGGAACATAAACCTAATTATGAACAGGGAGATAATCAATAACATATATTATTGCCTCTAGGGCATATCTCCTATAGAACCGACCCAGGGGGCCTCGGGCCACCAATACCCAAGGTGAGGCACCCCTGGGCCGTGACACCGTCATATGTGGAATTAACTTTGTATATGTTTGAGCTCCTGGCAGGACCTTGGCTCTTTGGCCTATGCTATGCCGTCACTATTGTAAATAGTGCTCCATTCGCTCGAGCACACTTGAAACCACACCAAGTTCGGTGACGAACTTCTTGGTCCAAACACCCTCCTTTGTCGCTTCCAAAGCGACGATATACTTAGCCTCTGTTGTAAAATCCGCCACAGTATCCTGCTCGGAACAATTCCAACTTACTATGCCAGCGTTCTGTGTATTGACAAAACCTTGATCGAAATAGAAAATCATCCAGATCAATGGTGAAGATTGCATCGGTGTAACTCTTTACTACGAGCTTGCATCGGTGCAACTCTTTACAGTGAGCTCTTCGTCACCTCCATATACGAGAAACATGTTCTTAGTCCCTCTCAGGTCCTTAAGGATATTTTTCACTCTTGTCCTATGATCAACACCTTGATCACTTTGGTATCTTGCTCGTAACACTTAGAGCACAGGACATATCTAGTTGTCTACATACAATGGCTAACATGAAAAATCCAAATGCAGATGCATATGTAACTTCACTTATGCATCTTGATCATCAGTGTCTTAGGACACCTAGTCTTGCTTAAACCTTTTCCATGTGACCTCGACAAGAAACCCTTCTTGGCGTTTTTCATACTAAACCACTTTAGTATCTTGTCAATATGTATTTTGGCTCAGCCCCGTTAGGCACTTCAATCTACCTCTATAGATCATTATGTCCAATATGTATGCTGCCTCACCCAAGTCTTTCACTGAAAAACTATTTTTCAATGAAGTCTTAATTCGTGTCAAGAACTTCCATTATTTCTAATCAAAAATATGCATTCACATAACATATTAGAAACATTATTGCGCTCCCACTTATTTTCTTGTAAACACAAGCATCTTCTCCCTTCTTGATGAAACCAAACTCTTTTGACCATTTCATCAATACGAAGATTCCAACTCCTTGATGCTTGCTTCAGACTCTCTGAAGTTTGCACACCTTTCAACAACCTTAGGATAGTCAAAACCTTCGGATTGTATCATATACACGTCATCGGTTAAATTTCCATTAGGGAAATCTGTTTCGATGTCCATCTGCCACATCTCGTAATTGAAATGTGCAGCAATTGCTAGAATAATCCAAACTGACTTAAGCATCGCTACGGTGAGACGATCTCGTCATAGTCAACTCCTTGAACTTGTCGAAAAAACCTTTTTGCAACAAGTCGATCTTTATGGATGTAAACAATTTCATCCGCATCTATTTATAGATCCATTTTAGGTCTAACACCTTCCGGAGGGTCTACCAAGTTCCAAACTTGATTTTCGTACATGGATACTATCTCAGATTACTTGGCATTCAGCGAATTCCCAGAGTCAGGGCCCATCATTTCCTCTTTGTAATTCACAGGTCTATCATTGTCTAACAACAATATCTCGTCCGCATACCAAAGTGGTTTGCACGAGTTTTGCCCAACCTGCGTGGTTTAGTTGCTAGTTCGACTAAAGTCTCTACATCACATGTTGGAGCTTCTATAATAGTCGAAGTGGTGAAACTTCGGAACTTCTTCCAGCGTTTCGTTAATTTGACCTGATCAGGAAGATTCTCTAATCTCGTTGAGCTGCAATGTCCTCCCACTCACTCTTTCGCAAGAAACTATTTCTCAGAAAATAACACGTTCTTTGTGACAAACACTTTGCCTCCGATGCAATGATAGAAGAAATTCCCAACACTTTGGGATAACCAACAAAGTAGCACTTATTTGATTCAACAGATTTAATGGCGCTCTTTTCAATGTAAAAGCCATAGTCACAAAAGCATAACCACAAAATGATAATGGCAAATTAGTCAATGACATCTTCGATCTTACCATGTCATATAAGGTTCGATTACGTCTCTCGGACACTCCACTCTCAAGTGGTGTTCCAGGAGGCGCAAGTTTATGAAACTATTTCATGACTCATCAGATATTTGCTAAACTTGTAACTCAAATATTCCTTTCCGTGATCCGATCGCAGAAACTTATTTTTTTTGTTACAATAACTTTCTACTTCATTCTGAAATTCCTTAAACTTTTCAAGGTTTCAGACTTACGTCTCATTGAACAAATATACTCATATTTACTCAAAGCGTCACTGAAGGTAATGAAATAGAGAAATCCACCGCGTGCAGCTACACTTATTGGACCGCACACATCTGTATGTATGATTACCAATAAGTCAGTCGCCCGTTCCTTATGGCCTGTGAGTGGCGTCTTAGTCAATTTTCCTATCAGACAAGATTCACAATTTCGAAATGATTCCAAAAGTCCATCACGATGGAGTTTCTTCATGTGTTTCTTTCCAATATGACCTAGATGGCAGTGCCATAAACATGTGGTATTCTTATTTGTCTTGCGACGTTTAGCGTCAGTGTTATGGATGTCAAGATTATCTTCAAGATTCATATCATACAACGCATTCATAATGGAAGTATGGCCCTTATGTTATTCATATCATTGAGCAACCATTGTTCTCTAATTTAAATGAACAACCTTTTGCCACAAACATTATTCTGAAATAATGTTCTTACACAAGGCTGGAGTGTAGTAACACTTACTAAATTCTAAAATGAATTTTGAAGATAAATGCTGAGATAATACGCTGACGGCGAGTTCAATAACTTTTACTATTTCCCAATGCGTATCAAAACCTCATCCTTAGCTAGTCTTCTAGGCCTTAGTAGTTCTTGTATCGAGTTGCAAAAGAGCAACCGATCCATTATCCTTGTGACTAACACTTCATCATAATACCCAAGAATTACATTGTGGACTAGCACGGAATTCATCTATAACATGTATGGCACTCATACCTAAGCTGGATTTTCCAGACTTTTCTTTTCTGCCAGATACTTGTTTTAGTATTACTTCCAATGTCCCACCTACTCACAGAAGAAACATCAAACACCAAGAGTGGCGCTAACCGTGGACTTCCTAGGCGTGTTAGTCATACTAACATCCTTGTACTTGCCCTTCCTCTTGAAATTGATCATTTTATTCACCATCATCACATGATCGGCGTTCTTCTGGATCCCACTCTCAGCAGTTTTAAGCATAGTGAACACTTCACTCATACTGGTCTCCACTATCTTGCAATTAAACATTGCTTTGGATATCTCATATCTTTCAGCCTTTGTTTGCTTCTGAAGCAAATCTTTCAGTTCCAGTATAACAACCCCAAATTTTCAAAACGTTTTTGAAATTAGGGCTTTATGGAGGCAAGCATAGTGCACTGAACTGTGACGGAATTCTTGCTCTTGGATCGATGGACGTGAGTCCATCATCCGTATCATAAGTATGAGAGCACCAAAAGTATGCGATAGGACATAGTCCTTCTCGGCGCTTCTTGAGGACAATCCTCACATTACGGTACCAATCCGTAAAGTTTTAACCAAATATTTATACAGTTAATGAAAATTAATCAACATGGAAGGTGGAAATGCAATCCATTATTCTACAACGATAATGCAAATACTAAGACATTGTTCATAATTAATGCAACTCAAATTAACAATTAATTAGAGTGTGCTCCCACTAAAATCAATACCCCTCATAATTGATTACTAGTGTTTCAAGATCCGCGACTCACTTACTACACCATTGATGTAAAATCACCGATGGGGCAATAACGAGACCGATAGGTCTACTAGCCGATCATATCTCCATATGATTCTTGTTCATCTTTCGATGGGTGTGTTCCGAGATCAAGACGATCTTGCTATCTCGTCAAGACAACCAAGTGTACTTGCTACACGAACCGTTTGTGCCCGTCTCATACACGACACATCTATCATACCCATGTGACATGGCGTACTTCGAGGAACGTGCATTTTAGACGGTGATACAGTTGGATGAACACTAACAACTTGATATTTTCTATGATGGATCACCCTATTAATCACGTCTACCGCGCAACAAACAAGGTGCATAAAACGGATTAACATCACATGCAGTTATTATATGTGACATGGTATAGCCCCTTTGCGCCGAAGATTTTCCTGGACACCGTGCCCCTTTCTTCAATGTCATCTGATGGAGAATACCTTCTTCGCATCCGGCATAGAGTCGAGGTCCATCGATGCTTGATCGTCTTCATAAAGTCACCGAGGTTGACACGCAGGTCAACAAATAAAATAAAAGACAATCATATGGCTCCAGCCATCATGTCGTACCATGATTGACAGGTCAAGATATATAATTATAACATATCGCATCTCATACAAATATATTGAATCATGAAGCTATGTCACATCACTTAGCACACCGTGCAAAAACGAGTTAGAGGCCTCTAATCGATTTTGCTAATCGTGGCTGATATGGTTAAGTGGGCAAAATTTTAATTTCCTATGAAACCATTAAGCATAACACTTCCCGTCGTTGTTTTAACATGCGGGGTGTATGAAACACGAGACTTAATGAAAAATCTCGAGCCCCATACTAAACTTCGATCATACGTGTGACCCCCATGTAGATTCAAAATCTACAAGCCCTTCACCTCGCAAAATTTTTCTTTCTCAACTATAGCAGAACCCAAAGAATCTGAAGCATAACTTCGATCAGCGATTAGCATACTTAGGAGCACCAGAAAAGCACCTCAGAAAGTTAGACCTTTGTAACAAAATCCCACTATGCTGTCAAGATCAAAACTTTGCAATTAGAAGGGTTACAATATGAACGTCCAGTAATTAGAGCTATCTAATCACTCGGCAATAATGTGCAATGCCGCATATCTCCATATGCCCTAATCGTACTTGCATCTACTCATAGATATGCTCATGATGCCACTGTACGGGAACATGCTACGCAAAAAAAAAATTATGCTACACGGTCACACCGAGGAACACTATGAAGAGGCAGGTAACGATCAAGCTTTCCTACAAGCAGAGTAGCGGAAGCAGTGAAGAAGTCGGTGAAGCGCAACGATTCCCGTAGTTTGGTTATACCTCACAGCTGCGAGAATATATCCGTGAAGATCCGTCGAACAAGAGTCGAAGTAGACGACCCCTCCGCCGGTATCCACGCGTTTCGAAGTAGTAATCTGGCAGCACTCCATCGTCCAGAAGAAGAGCTCCAAGAAAACTAGAGTGAGAAGCCTAGCAGCGTTCCCATTTAATTAGGAGTCTAATTCTATTAGATCAATTAGACCGGGAGAACCCGTCTAATTAGGAGTCCAAACCGTAGACCAATTAGACCGGGATTAGAGCATGACTATGTGGGAGAGCACCTCGAAGATTGTGTGCGATTGGGGGGGGGGGGGGGGGGGGGGGGGAGACCCCCCGCATATTTATGGGTGAAAGGAGGTGGCAAGGGGGCGCACTAGGAAGAGGAAACCTCCCCTGGTTCGGCCACACTAGGGAGGGAAAGCCTCCATCCCTAGTAGGATTCGGTTTGGGCACCTGCCCTGATTAGGGTGCGCCGCCTTTTGGGCCTTTTCGCCCATCTAGGGGCTGCTCCCTTTGTACTTTCCAATGGGCTTTTGCACCAAAATACTTCCGGAAGTTTCCAGAGTATTCTAGGAACCTTCCGCACCTCCCTTATTTAGGCTTTCGGAACATCGAGATTTTTAATCAGTCCCGGCTGGCTAGACAGGCCTGGAGACTGATCCAAGGCCCAAGCACTCTTAGTGCGAGGTTACTGAAAGCAGCATATTATCCGAACGGCTTGATTCTGGAAGCTAATCTAGGACCTCACCCATCACAGATATGGCGGGCAATCTTGGACGGGAGGAATGTTGTTGCTCAAGGAATCATTAGATGGATCGGTACCGGGGAAACTACAAGCATTTGGGACAGTAATTGGATCCCCCGGGAGGGTCTGATGAGGCCGATTACTTTGTTGGTAGCTTAGCCACCACGAATGGTTTCCGAGCTGATTGATGGTTCCTCGGCCACTTGGCGCGAGGAACTCGTCCGGTCAATTTTCCTGCCTGTTGATGCTATCAAAATACTCCAAATTCCTTTATGCACCAAGCAGGTTGATGATTTCTGGGCCTGGGGAGAGGATCATCGTGGTATATTTTCAGTAAGCTCAGTCTACAGGATGCTGCTGAGGACGAAATTACAGAGGGAAAGTTTTCTGCAAAATGAAGGGGGATCGTCTGATATAGAATCTGAGGGAAAGGAGTGGACTTCCCTATGGAATATTAAGGTCCCTTCCAAGCTAAAAGTTTTCTTATGGAGATTGTGTAGAGACTCGCTTCCAACTGCTGACGTTTTGCACCATAGAAACATGTCAACAACTTTTGTGTGTGAGCTATGTGGTGCTGCGGATAACTAGAAGCATGCGTTGATCGACTGCGTGATGGCTAGAAGTTTCTGGTCACTCGCAGGGGAGGAGATGGTTGAGAACATGTGCGATCATCTAGAGCTGAATGCAAAAAACTGGGTTTTCATGATGCATGGGATCCTCACGCATGATGATTTTACACACATGGTGGTGACGTTGTGGGCAATTTGGAGAACTAGGAGAAAAGCTATCCATGAAGATATATTTGAGAGTCCTCTGGCAACCAACAATTTCATCACATTCTTTCTGAGAGACATCCAGATCATTGCAAAACTTAACCAGCCGCCAAACAGAAATGTGATGGTTAGACCATCGGCATGGGTACCACCGCCGGCAGAACATGTTAAGATCAATGCTGATGCTGCTGTAATGAGAAGTGAAGGATTTGGAGCTGTGGCAGTTGTATGCCGAGATCAAGGAGGAGTTTTTCTGGGAGCATCTTCTATTACTTTCAAAAACTTTACTGACCCGGCCACTCTTGAAGTCCTGGCTGTTAGAGAGGCTTTGGCAATAGCAGATGATCTATATGTGCAAAGGATCCAGGTGGCGTCGGATTGCAAGACCGTCGTGGAAGATATCAAGCAGGGATGTTCATCTGAGAATGGAGCCATCGTGCATGAAATCATAGAAAGATCTCGAGGTTTTACTGCTTGTAATATCATCAATGAGTATAGGAGCTTGAATTTCGAGGCTCACAATCTCGCTAAGCACTCAATAACACTTGGGTTCGGTCGCCATGTGTGGTTAGGCCAACCCGGGGATCCTTTTTATACCTGTAAACGTTGTGTCGATATGAATAAAGCTTAGCGAGAATGTCTAAAAAAAGGTGTTATCCGCTCTTGGTTATGATTGGGTGCTCCCTCTTCATCGAACTACGCGCCACATGAACCCCGCCTCCGATCGCCATTTTCTACAATGCCGCCCAGCTATGTCGACGCCATACACCAAAGCTCCATCTCCCCCATGACCGGACGTGGGAGTCCTCCGCCTCAGGGTGGGCAAGCGGCCAAGCTGCCCGCCGCGACCCCCAACCCCACCTCGTTGGCTCCATCGACGGGGGCCTTTGCCGGCTTCGGCCCGACCGCCGGACCTCCACGCTTTGGGGTCCCTACTACGCCCGGCAGCCATGCATTGTTGGCTGCTCCTCTTGCCCTGGCCCAGGTGCAAGGGCCGGTGGTCTTTGGTGCTCCCGCACTAGCGGCACCTGGAGTCTCGTCGAGCCGCCCAAAGAAGAACAAGCGCAAGGGGCCACGCTGCAATGCTCCTGCCGTGGCAGCTCAGGCTGCAAATTCAGGGCATCCGCTCTTTGTTCCGACGACACAAGTCATGCCGACGGTCTAGGTACAAGCTGAACAGGTGGCTGAGGTTGCCACTCCATCGTCGCAGATTGATGCTTCGGAACAACTGTCAAAAGGGAAGAAAACAAATATGTGGTGTTACAAATGCGGAACTGATAATCATCTCTCTAAGGATTGCTCTGCTACCCATTACTATTACATTTGCAATAATTTCAGGCATCCATTGCACCATTGCCTGGTTTTGAAGCAGCAGAAGCCGGTCGCATCTTTTTGTGGTCAGGGCATGAACGAGGCCATGTTTGTTCTAATTCTGGACTCGGTTTATAAGGAGCACCTCGCACCATCGACTTCATCAACATGTTTGGTTAAGATTTCTGGTGGTTGTCTGTCCGCTGCTGTTGTGGAGGCCGAGGTTACCAAGATTGCCTTGGTCTTGACTCCGTGGAAGTGGGAAGCCGTTCCCCATGGAGACGATGCCTTCCTGGTAGCGTTCCCGTCTATGGAGATTTTGCAGTGTGTCGCAGCTTTTGAGTTCCGTGTCAAGTCTCATGATGTCATGATTGCTATCAGTGAATAGAAGGCTGATGTTGTTCCATCCATTAGTCCTCTGAAGCCAGTTTGGGTACATGTCACTGGAGTCCCACTTCCTCTCCGGCACTTCCTTAGTCTGTGGGCGGTGGGATCCGTTATTGGCGCCACTCAGAATGTTGATTTGCTTTGTCTGTGTCGACATGGCATTTTGCGTATCCAGGTGGCAGTGTTAACCAAAAGCTTGTTCAAGAAGAGGGATGGAACTGATGGTGCCTCTGTTTCCTAAGATGTGTTTCTTAAGCTCAACGGATATGAGTTTTGGTATGTGCTAGAGTAGGATGATTATACTCCTGATGATGATTTCATCCCTCGCATTTGGGAGCAAATGATGGGCCTGATCACAGAGGTAATCGTGAGGACATGCCTGATAGAGATGCAAATAAGAGAGCTAAAAATGCTATTGTCGAAGGTGGCAGTACTTCTTCTGAATCTCATGCTGAAGCACCAGTACCGATGCATACTACAAGTATGGTAATTGCTCTTACACGTTCACCAACCATGCAAAGTAGTCTGCTTTCAAATTCGCAGGGAGTGGCACTTTCGGCCCAGCTGCAGGCCTCTTCGCATGCTCCCGCTACTGCGCTTGGGGGAGGCCCACAGCCGAGGCCTGCTTGTCCTTCCGGCCTACTCAGGGGCAAGGCCCATCTCCAGGGTGGGGCCGTGCTCTCCTCGCTACCTGTCGGGCTGCACGCTGCGAGGGCGAACATTGCCCAGGGTACGACTGGGCCGGCCCAGCTTCCTCGTGTCAGCTGTGGCATGGCCAGGCTGGCCTCGCTGCCTGTCGTTGGGGCCGCGGCCCAGCGCAGTGTTGGGGGTATAGCGGCTGGGCTGATTCGGCCTCTCGCCTCGCCTGTTGTGGCTGCCTCTGCCGGGACTTCGCCGACACCGCCGGCCTCGCCTGCCGGGACTGCTCCGACACCGCCCGCCTCACCAACCGCAAATGCTGCACCAATGGCATTCACATCGTCGGGGACGACCTCTCCCGTCCATCCCAGCGGATGCCATCCGGTCTCCGTCGACGGTTCATCACCCACGGACGAGGACTCCCTCGCCAAGGGGATGCGTCGTCAGGCTGCACGCAATTTGGACACACCGACAGGTACATTGCCCGCGAAATCATTTCTTTCTTTTTCCGGTACTTGCATTTCCTATAGTTTAAATAATGTTGGGATATCAATGGGGAAAAATTGTAATACCCTATATTTTCACTACTGGAAAATTCTTTTCCAGATTTGGCTTCTGTCTTTTTTCTTTTGGTGTTCTTGGATTTTATTTGCACTGTTGTGTTTATTTGAGAGTTAGTGACTTGCCTAATTACTTGGGATTAGGGTTTTGCCTCCAAAACCCTAATTGCCATCTCTTCTTATTTAAAACCTTAGTACCCAGTTGCACTGGACCACCATTTTCTCTTCCACTTTAATTCACCAAATTATTTGGAGGACTCCTCCTACACATATCTTCACCTTTTCCATCTTAAAACCCACCCACTTAAGCCAAGCTTAACCAGAACAAATCATCCAAGGTTTCTGCCAAAGCCACAGATCTGTGAAGCAAGTGCATTGTGCATCCATCCTATTTAGCTGAAATTTTGCATAGATCATTATCCACTCATAGCATGCCTATCCACAAATTTTGAGCATCAAGCACCCGCCACAACTTCCTCCACAATTTTCCAAAGATTGCATCCCCATCACCAACTTGTGAAGGAAGTATACTTTTCATCCATCCATTTGAGCTACAATTTGTCATGGTGATCAAACATGACAAAAGACCGTTGCCATCCAATTTTCATCAAATTTCATCCCACCAATTGACCACAATAAGCTCTCAAAGTTTTTGACCAGAGATCAGTTTAGAAAGGAAGTGCCAGCTACACCCATCCTTTTGCTTTGAAATTTTGCATACATATCCATCATCATATAAAACAACACTACACCAAAAACCAGACCTTTTCACCACACCAATTTCAAATGGCAGATAACAAACACCTTCTGGCAGAAATATACACTACTAGGAGAAAGCTTATAGATAGAATTTTAGTAGTAGCGCTGGTTATGGGGCCAGCGCTACTGCTACTTAGTAGTAGTGCTGGGTACCAACAAGCGCTATAGGTACCAAAGTAGCAGTAGCGTGGGGTGGCCGGACAGCGCTACTGCTCAGTCGTCCCACCGCCACCGGCCGGGGCTACCCTTAGTAGTAGCGGTGGCCCGAAACCAACGCTACTACTAAGATCCATAGCAGTAGCGCTTGTCGGTGGCCCACCGCTACCGCTATCTGTGCACGGGGCCAGAAGGTGGGCCCAGATTAGCAGTAGCGCTGGGCCACCGACACGCGCTACTGCTACGAATCTGAGCAGTAGCGCCGGTGAGGTACCAGCGCTACTGCTACACGTAGCAGCCACCTTTTTCTGCCACCCTCCCCTCCTCCCCCTCCCCTTTCCCCTCTCCCTCCTCTACCTCCCTCACTTACTTCTTCCTTCTCCTACCTCTCTTCTCTCCCCATTAATGCCCCCATCCACCATCTCCTCCATTAATGGCTTCTTCTCTTCCTCACTTGAATTTATTTGTCTCTCCCTCCTTCTCTCTTTCCCCACTCTTGCCTTTGTCTCACTAGCTAGCTTTCCCTCCCTCTCCACTAGTTAGGTAGAGCATCTCCTTCCAACTAGATCTACCATGCTAGCGAGCTAGCTTTCCCTCCCTCCTTCCACTACTTTCGATCCCTAGCTAGCTAGATAGCGGCAACGGCCATCTACCGTACTTGTGTGCTCGATCCCTCTCTCGGGACGATAGGTGAGTAAAAAGTTGTGCTTTGCAAGAATGAAAATATTTGTGTTTGCGCTATGATGGTGAGAATGTGCGTGTGGCATGAGTTGCCGCCTATGTGTATTTGTCGGATCGTGCGTGACATGAGTTGCTTATGTTTTGCCGAAATGTCGATTTATTTCCGTTTCGGCGAATTTCGGGCAAACTCTATATGTCCTATTTTTAGGGAAGTTCATGCCGAATTTTTGTATGACTTTGATGCATGCATGCATGGATGCGTTTATAATCCTTTTGCTTATTAATTATACCACGCAGGCGATCATGAAGGTCAGTGGAACGATGGTGGAAAGATGGTTGCGATCCGCGGTGCACGACATGTATGAAAATAACCGGAAGGAGATTTTATGTCCGTGTCGAAGATGCAAAGGAGGAGTCTTGCTCGACCCCTTTAAGGAAGGCCGTTTGAAAGCGCACCTGCTCATGACTGGTTTCATGGATGGCTATACTCGGTGGATAAGTGAAGATGATGACGTCGATGGGGCAGCCAATGACGACATTGGACCAGACGAAGAGATGACCGATAATGGTGGCGGAGAAGAGGCCGGACATGGGGGCAGAGAAGAGGCCGGACATGGGGGCGGAGAAGAGGCCGGACATGGGGGCGGAGAAGTGGCCGGACATGACAGAGAAGACGCGGACACGCCGGAGCATTCGTCGCTACTAAGTTCAGTCGTGCGGGACCCTCATGTTCGAGACCTGCTTTACGCTCCATTGTATGATGGTTGCGATCCCGAGGAGGCCAAGCTGGAGCAACTAGAAGTAGACTCTCATACTCCATTGTATGATGGTTGCGATCCCGAGGTGACCCGCTTGAGTTTCACGATCGAACTTCTAAAGACAAAGGCTAAAAACAAATGGACCGACAGAAGCCTCGATGAGCTTCTCAAGTATCTAAAGAAGGTTCTTCCCGCGGGGAACCTGTGTCCTACTAGTGTCGATGAGGCCAAGAAGATCGTGTGCCCTCTTGATCTGCCGCACATTAGATACCATGCATGCATCAACGATTGCATCATTTATCGGAAGAAGCACGCGGAAAAAAACAACTGTCCGGTGTGCAATGCTTCTCGATACAAGAAGGCCGGAAAGAAATCTCCCCAGAAAGTTGTATGGTACCTACCGATCACTCCCCGTCTGCAGCGTTATTTCGTAGATCCTAAGGAAGCAAAGCTCATGCGCTGGCACGCGGAGAGGGTGAAGCCCGATGATGGAGATGATCCGAAGATGAGACACCTCACGGATGCAAGCCAGTGGAGAGCGTTCAACGCCGAATATCGATTTTTCACAGGTGATCCAAGGAACATCGTGCTTGGCGCGAGTACTAATGGCATGAATCCGTTTGGCAACCAGAACACCAACCATAGCACATGGCACGTGTTTGTATGGATGTACAACCTTCCCCCCTGGATGTGCATGAAGACAAAGTACATACACATGAGCATGCTGATTCAAGGGCCGAAACAACCGGGAAATAATATTAATCTGTATCTGGGGCTACTTCAAGAGGAGTTAGACACGTTATGGAAAACACCGGCCAAGACATGGGATGCCAGCAAAGGCGAGTATTTCTATATGAGAGCCGCGCTAATGACGACGGTGCACGACTATCTCGGTTACGGATATGTCGCAGGCCAGGTGTGCCACGGATATTGCGGATGCACGTGGTGCATGGATGATACAACGTCTCAGCAGCTAACGAAAGATGGCGGGTCTGGAAAAATCGTGTACATGGGGCATCGAAGATGGCTCGCGATGGACGACCCGTGAAGAAACCGTGGAGATCTATTCAATGGTGAGGCTGAGCATCGAGGACCTCCACGTAAGAGGAGCGGCGCCGAAATCGATGAGCTGTTGAAAAACTGGGAACAGTGCCCCGCGCCGGGAAAGATGAAAAAGGTGTCGGAGCCGCTGCTGAAGGTATGGAAAACGCGGTCTGTTTTCTGGGACTTGGAGTACTGGCCCAAACTCGACATGCCTCATTGCCTTGATCAAATGCATATCACGAAGAATGTCCTTGAGAGCTTGCTTGCAACACTGATGAACATGCCGGATAAGACCAAGGATGGGCCGAAGGCAAGAAGAGACTTGGAAGATTTGAACATCAGGGCAGATCTCCACATGCCGCCCCGTAAAAAGTCGGAGGAGACGGAGATGGAGACGGAGGCGCGGGACCAGGGAAAAAAAGTTAACAAGAAGGAAGAGAATTATTTCCCCCCTTCTTGCTTTACCTTAACTCCGAAGGAGATCGATCAATTCTTCAACTGCCTTACCGGAATCAAAGTTAGTTCCGGTTACTATGGGAAGATAAGCAGATTTCTAGACACCAAGAAGAAAAGGTTCAGCGGGATGAAGTCTCATGACTGTCATGTGATGATGACGCAGGTACTTCCTGTTGCCCTTAGAGGGATAATGGACAAGCACGTCCGTGACACGCTTATTAGTCTCTGCAACTTTTTCGACGTTATCTCTCGAAAGTCGATCAGTGTGAAGCAGCTCCGAAGGCTACAGGAAGAGATCGTTGTGATACTAAATGAGCTTGAGATGTACTTCCCGCCCGCGTTCTTTGACGTCATGGTGCATCTGTGTGTCCACATTGTGGACGACATCATAGACCTCGGGCCAACATTCCTGCACAACATGATGCCGTTCGAGAGGATGAATGGGGTCATCAAAGGATTCGTTCGTAACATGTCCCGTCCGGATGGAAGCATCATCCAGGGCTATCTGACCCAAGAGTGCACCTCTTTCTGCGAGAATTATCTATATGGCGGAGACCCTATTGTTGGTTTGCCTGTTAACAAGCACCTTGGGAGGCTCGGAGGAGAAGGTCACACCAACGGCTGGAGGGAACTGCATGTGGACCACTCGGGTCGACGCAATGACTTTGACAGAGCAAACTTAGTAGTGCTACAACACCTAGACGTGGTAGATCCTTTCGCGACACTGCACAAAGAAACCATCGCAAAGAAGTACCGTGACCGGGGGCTATGCAAGACGAACGCCGAAGTTATTAGAGAGCACAACTCCACTTTCCTGCCTTGGTTCAAAGAGCATGTTCTTGCTAATCCCCCGGAAGAGGGCTCTACAGACGGATTCCTCATATACGCCTTAGCGCATGGCCCCGCGTCCAACCTCGCGACCTATCAGGCATACGATATCAATGGATACACGTTCTACACGGAGGCCAAAGATATAAACAGTGATTTTCAGAACTCAGGGGTGACGATGGAATGCATGACCGGCGACAACGCCGCAACTCAAAGATTCTACGGAAGGGTCGAAGAGATCTGGGATCTTGACTACTCAGGACTGCATGATGCGACGATGTTCCGTGTCAGATGGGCTAAGAACATCGAAAGAGAAAACCGGTATTTCACTACCATGTCTATACCCGACGCCAAGAGTGCTACCGTGAACGCCATCGCAAAAAACGAGCCATGGGTACACGCTAAGCACGTGACACAATGCTACTTCATAACCGACCCGAGCAATCCCAGCCGTGTTGTCGTGAGGAGAGGCAAAAGGAACATCATCGGAATGGATGGAGTCGCCAACGAGGAAGACTACGACCAGTACGGCAACCCGATGAGGGAAGATGACGATGACGATGAAGCATACGTCAAAAGAATAATCAATACTACATTACCTAAGAAAGATCGTACTCCATGGAAAAGGAAAAGTCACAACGAGGGGCTCAATTATTCGACAGCGAACAAGAAGGGAAAGAAGCTCACTCAGAAACGAAAACGTCGACGCTGAGAAACCATCATTTATATATATGTATTTATTTTGTGTACGCACTTAATCGTTATCGGTCAAATGATATGTAATATATATCGTCGCCTGAGTTATATATACATTGTATCCGATCCCCTTCTTCCCGGCTCGGTCGTCTTTCGGAAAAGAAAATAAAATGAAAAGAAATAGAAAAATGAGAAAGGAAAGAAGAAAATGAAAGGATTACAAAAGGAAATGAAAATAAAAAGAAAAAGGAGAAAGGAAATAAGAAAAATAAAATGAAAAGAAAAAGCAAAAGGAGAAAATGAAAAGAAAAATCAAAGGAGTAGCAGTAGCGCGTTTATGGACCCGCGCTATAGTTAACTTAGCTGTAGCGCGGGATACCCAAACCGGCGCTATAGATAAGTTAGCTATAGCAGTAGCGTGTGTCCACACCCGCGCTATAGCTAAGTTATCTGTAGCGCCGGTTTGGGTAGCCCGCGCTACAGATAACTTAGCTATAGCGCGGGCCCATAACCGCGCTACTGTTATGTTTGAGTTAACCGCACCGCGCGGGCGTGTCTTCCCCAATTTCCCCCATTCCATCCCCTTTTCCTCCTCCACGCCGTAGCCGGAGCCCTCGTCGCCCTTGCCTCCTCGCGCCGTCGCCGGAGCCCGTCCTCGCCGCGCCTGCCTCCTCCTCGACGTCGCCGTGCGCCTGCCTCCTCCTCCTCGACCTCGCCGCGTTTGCCTCCTCCTCGATGTCGCCCCCTCCGGTGCGCCAGCCTCGTCGCCGCCTCGCCACTGTCTCCCCCGACCTGCACCTCCCCGCTGCCGTCTCCCCCGACAACCGCTATAAGTCCCCGCCCCTCCTCTCTCTCATTTTAGTATAATGAATTCTAGGGTTAGGTGTTTTAGTTAACTGAATTTTAGGTGTTTAGTTAACTGAATTCTAGGGTTAGGTATTTTAGGTGTTTAGGTGTTTTAATTAACTGAATTCTAGGGTTAGCTGTTTTAGTGAACTGAATTTTAGGTGCTTAGTTAATTTAATTCTAGGGTAAGGTATTTTAGGTGTTTAGTTAAGTTAATTCTAGGGTTAGGGTTTTCAGTTCCTGTTAAATGAATTCTAGGTATTTTAGGTGTTTAGTTAACAGAATTCTAGTGTAATGTTAGTAAGTGAGTGAGAGTGTGCTTGCTTTTTAAAGATTGGGGGAAAAGATGCAAAATTAGTTAACCCTAGTAGATAGGAATTTAGCTAGGTTTTTTTATTAGAAATTTAAAACATATTTTGATGGTGAATTTCTTTATGGTGAATTTCTTTGAATAATTAAAGTGCATGAATTTCTTTGATATACATGATGTTGGCTGTTGATGGTGAACATATTTTGAATAATTGAAGTGCCAAATGATGTTGGCTGCTGTTGTTGCCATATGATGTGCCGAATGATGGAGATGATGTGCTATTGTTGCCTATGTTGGCTTTTCTTGTTTGCAGGGAAATGATCCGAGTGGCCTATGTTTTGCCGGAATGTTGATTCATTTCCGTTCCGGCGAATTTCAGGCGCTCGATATGTCCACTTTTTAGCAAAGGTCATGCCGAAATTTCCCGTGAATTTCGGCATGACTTGTGCTAGAAAGTAGGCATATCGAGTGCCCGGCATTTGCTTGGACGGGAATGAAACGGCATTCCGGCAAACCATAGGCCTTTTTTTTATGTCATTACTCATTTTATTATAGTTTAAGAATTAAACGAGCAGACTTAATCGTAGGAAACATGTCGAACAACGACGAGACCGGGCCTTCTGACCACGCTGCCGACGACATACAATATGACCATGAACATGATTACCTCGACTTTTTGTCTAGTCAGCAAATAGAAGGTTTGCAGGGCGACCTGGTCACAACGGACGATGGTACTGCCGCCGACATAGACACCGATGGCACCGGCACCGATGGCGGCGCCGAAGGTACCGGCGCCGAAGGCGGTAACGAAAAGAAGAAGCAGAAGAAGCAGAGGACACGACGCCCTAACAAACTCGGCATCGGAAGAATCCTGGTCACAGAGATGCACCCCGGCAAATTCAAGCCAATAGCGCCGGATGAACCTCGCAAGTGCTACGGCAACCAAGTCGGATGCATCCTACGTGAAACCGCGAGCATCAACGACAATGACTTAAGGAAGAAACCACATCTGGAGCACTTGCTCCTAACGAAGCTGCACAAGAGATTCCAGTTCCCCGGCCGGGATGACCGCATAGAAAACCTATGGGATGATGCTGCCATGAAAGGTTTCAATAACCACGCCATGGGCATGTTCAGCAACGATTTGGCCGCCTGGAAAGGGAGGGTGAAACGAGCGATTGATGCTAACGAACCCCTATCCAAGATTTTGCCGGACAATCCGACACTGACGGCAGAGGAGTTCGAAAAGTTCAAGGATACTTCCGCTACCGAGGCAGCCAAGATTAAGTCTGAGAAATACAAGTCAATGCAGCAAAGGAACACGGGGAACCAACGCCTCGGAAGCCGTGGCTACATTGTCAAGAGGCCCATATGGGATAAGGAGGACGCGGAACGTGAAGCCGCGGGGATCCCAGACCCCTACGCGGAGTTCACCGACCCGCAGGAGCGTGACTTCATCAGGGCCAGGTACAAGTGGGACAAGGAAAAGAAGGTTTGGTACACGGACCAGATCACGAGGAAATTGATTAGATTACATTTAGCTTCTGATCAAGTGGACTACACGTTGTAGTAACATTTGTAAACGGTTCACATTCCTTTTGCAGAAGGAGCAACACAGGCTTGCGGCCCAAAGCGACTCGTCGTCTCAATCATCGATGAGGCCCAAGTGGGACACCCCTCTCAACCGGGCCTTGAACCAACTGAAGGGACTCCCTTTGGACCAGCGGCCGCAATATGGACGTGTGCACGGCGTCGGAGACGGTGCCACGTGGAAGTACTACTACAACGAGGGCCCGGAGGCCAAAAGGCAGAAAAAGAAGTTCAGTCAGTTGAACATCGACGAGAAGGTGAAGCTTGCGGTCGAGAAAAATGCAGCTGAGGCCGAGAAAAAAACAGCTGAGGCCGCAGAAGCGAACAAAAATGAGTTGGTCTAGCAGGCAGTCAATGCAGCTGTAGCTGCCTGTAGAAATGATTTCGCTACTAACTTGATTCCGGCTATTATCGACTTGACAAAGCAAAATCCAGACAAGACGGCACAGGATTTTCCCATGCCCAGCTTCGTCGGGAGCAACTCGGTGAACATCGCACCACCACCACCTACTGCCGCTACCGCACAAGGTCCTGCTCCCGCACCCACTCATAGCAGCCCGTCCTCTGTCTCTGGTGTGCTAGGCGGGCCTTCGCCTTTGGCTGACCTCGACGCCCTCACGGTAATTACACGCCGCACCAACATATATATAATCTTCCGTTTTTCATTGCCTTTCGGATGTCTTACGCCGTAGACATGTCTTCGTAGGCCGACAAAACCCCGTGCACCGTACTATACATGATCAACGGCCGGAAGGTGGACGTGGGAAAGGAAGTGATAACGAAGCCCTTGGAACTCACGTTCCACGGCCAGCCGATCCCCGTTGGCACTTTCAGGGTTACCCTGTCGAGTGTGAAAGCGGGCCACGAGGATTTGACTCCTCCAGTACGGCTCGGGGGAGAGGAGGACGAGACCCCGATGCGGCTTGGAGAATGCAAGGGTTGGATGCTGTTGTGGCCGAAGAATCTTCTTCGTCTGGAGGCGGCCGAGAGCACACCAATGCAAGGATTGGAGAATCAGCAAGGTATGAACACCACCACCCCGCCTACGAAATTACCAGCGCCTCTCGTGCCAGGTAAGAGCGACGGACGACCCGAGGAAGGGGGTCCAATAGTGGATGATGTAGTCGGCCCCGTGGAACAAGGAATGGATGATGAGATGGAGGAGGAGGACCCTCTCCGGTTCCTCAATACCGGTGCCGCCTATGACGACGGACAAATGATGAGTCAGCCATATGACTCGGGCTATGAGCATGCGGATGAGGAGATGGATGATGTGCCCAGGCAGGAATGTCCTAGAGTTGATTGCAAGAAGTCTCTCTTCATGCAATCCTCACAGGACACGCCTCCAGATGCCGCCTCAACGCAGGGTCATCTAGCCGAGGGTCGTAAAGTGCTTAGCCCGACGACACTGGTGGTGGGGGTAAGGAAGGGTCTGGACGGTGAACCCAAGAAAAAGGAGAGGAAGAGACCGCCGAAGAGAGGCACTGCTGCCGCCAAAGCTGCCAAAGCTTCTAGCAGCCAGCCGACCGATTTTGCCGACCGTGTACCGGTCAAAGGTGCGGCGATGTACCATGTCGCGGGCGAGCCGATCCTACCGCCGAAACCGCTAGAGTCCATATCAGGGGATCTCAGGAGAATGCACGACCATGTGCTGTCGACTGAGAAAAGCCTTCTCGCCTCGGAGGATCCAGGATATCCGCTTTACGCGGTTCGTGTGCCTCAGGCCAAGTGCTATGTCGACACACTGCCCGCGGAGGTGTTCTTCCTGCGGTTTGATCACATCTTTGAGATGTTTCTCATGAGCCGGCTCGATTTTATGATCGTCCGCCTTTTTGCGCTACATATGAACTTTGTCATCAGGAGAGAACAAATCTCGGAAATCGCGGTGGCGGATCCATACTACATGCATGAGTCCTTCTTGAGTCTCGGCGAGTTTGAACGTAAAGCTGCTAGGGACTACAGCGAATACTTCATGGTAACGAATAAGGACAAGGAAACGATTCTCCTGCCTTATCATCCAATGTAAATCATTGCCGGACAACCCTTTCGTATGTTTCAATCATTCCTTCGCTCGTATGCAGACTAATTTGAGGTGTCGTGGTTTTCCGCAGCAACGGGCGCGCCGTCCTTATCATTCTTTTCCCGCGAGTCTCCCACGCCGTGTATTTCGACTCGTCCAGAAACTTCGAGAAGAAAGACTACATCCACATAATGGATATTCAGGATGATGCTCTCCACGGCTTCAGCATGAGGGGTGGCAACATGCTGATCAGGAAACAAAGGAAGAACAAGCCGGGTTTCTCGCATAAAACTACCTTCTGCTCCATCCATCAACCGACAGCAAGCAAGAACGACGGATTCTACCTCCTCCATCTCATGATGGAGTACAGAAGGGATCACCAACATCTTCGCATGACAACAAGAAACGATGAACATATCCGCAAATGGGCAGAATCCTTCAGACATGAACTGGATTATAGAATCAGAGATGACTTCTTTCGCATCCAGAAGGACATTGCAACGATCATCATGAAAGAAGTTGTCGAAGAGAAGGGGATGTTCCACCATGGCCCTATATCACGAGCTGACGTCATAACTCGCATAGGCATGCAACGTCAAGACCTGACGCCGTTCACGAAGCTAGGGTGCATCCTCCCGGATATGGATGGGTAAAACTTCCAGTGATTGACGATGCCGATGATGATGTGTCGGTTGAACTTGTAGTTTCTGTAGCGATGAAACTTTGTGATGTCAACGGTCCTGCTGAACTTGCATAACGCTAGTTTGTTAGTTTGGGTACGATGACCTGCGTACATCTAGTTAATTAGTTTGGGTACGGTGAACCTACGTTGATTAATTATGTTTATTATATGTTGCATCTCTTAGCTAACTCTTTCTTTTCGTGTTGCTCAACTATATTATGTTGCATATTATTGTTGAATTCGCTTGATGAAGATGCATCTCTAACAGGTACATAGGTCCTTGATGGCGAAGAAGTGATATGCCGTGTACATAGGGAGGGTTCCGGGAGTGTACGATGAGTGGACCGAGTGTCAGGCCCAAGTGTCACGGTTCTCGGGCGGCAGCCATAAAGGGTTTGATAGCAGACAAGTAGCAGAAGCTAGTTACTTGAGGTTCACGCTTGCGCGAGAGAGGAATCACAACCGGCGCCTCATGTACTGCATAATTCCGCTCTTACTCATAGTGATAGCTCTTCTCTTCTATATCATCGTTTTAGATGGATGATGAAACATGTGTATGGGATGACGATGTAGTTGCATGTATTCGAAACATATCATAACTTGTATCGCTATTTCGAGATCCATGATGATGATAGACATCATTTGTGTTGGATGATGATGGCATGATTTGATGAGAATATTTGCATGTGTATGATATGATGAGACTATTGTGTGTGATATGACAGGCTATTGTATAAACCTATTAAAAAACAGAGAAAAAACGTTGCAGAATTTTTTTTACAGACAATAGTAACAGTAGCGCGGGGTATGTGTATCAGTAGCCCTGCTTTAGCAATAGCGCGTGTTAAATAGGCGCGCTGCAGTTTTTAGCAGTAGCGAGGTTCACCTAAACGCGCTACTGCTAAACTCTGTTAGCAGTAGCGCGGGTGGAACAACGCTACTGCTAATAGTTAGCTGTAGCGCCGTAGTGATATTTTGGATGCTCAACTTAAAGATATTACAAAACCCCGCGCTACTGCTAGGGTTTTTCCCTAGTAGTGATATTTTGGATGCTCAACTTAAAGATAAAACGAACCAGGCCCCACTAGCACCCGGACGTACCCTACTAGCCCTACCCTAACCCCTTGACACACGGGCGCCAGCCGGAAACAACCCAGGCTTCTAGAAGCCATGGTGACCACGGCGTGGGCGTGCAGTTCACGCGCTCTGCATGCACAGAGCATCGGGCGTCGTCTTGCGCCGCCCACGGCCGGACCCGATGCGCCCCAGCTCACCCACAGCCCCGCACGACCCCCCGGACCCCCCTCGGTCTTATCCCCTTGCCGGAGCCTCCCCGCGTCGCGCCACTGCCGTCGCCATCTTGCCCATGTTCGCATGTGTCCCGGCTGGACCCCCCTCCCCTCTCCTCCGAGCTCCCTTGCCTCCCAAGGCAGTGCCCGGACCCCCCTCCTTTCCTCCTAGAGCTAACTGACGCGCCGCGCACCTGAGCATCGTAAGCCGAGCACCCAGGCCCCGGCCATGGCAGCCCTCGGCCGTGCCTCTCCGTACCTCGCCCCGGGCTATAAATAGGACACCCCCGTCCCTCCCGAAGGCACACACATCTTCACCACACTCCCGTGATTCTTTCGACACCCCCTTAATTTCTGCAAGAGCTCGCCGTAAGTGCGAAATCGACGGAGGCCGAGGAGCACCGCCGCCATGGACACGGCCAGCTCGCCGTCCGGCATCCCCAGTAGCCCTGAAGGGGGCCACCAGATGCGCGGCGCAATGAGGAACACAACGGTGCCATCAACTCAACCACCGGAAGCCGGAGTTGCCGGCGGCCATCACCAAAGCAGCTCTGCCCGCGAGTGAAAGAAGATAAAGAAGAAAAGAAGAAGAAGCTGACAGGCGGGCCCCACCCGTCAGCGAGATAAAGGAGAGAGGCGCGGGCCAAACCGTTTCAAGTGGAAACGTACTCCGTCGTTTACGTTTTTGAAGTAAGGAAGCGTATGCCAGAGAAGGCGCCTTCGACATCACCGCATCCACTACAGTTGGGCCGGCCCAGTAGCACAGTGGCAGGCCGGCCACTTTCGGCCCAGTGCAACCCAGTGATCTGTTTTTATTCTTTTCTCAGATAAACACAGCCAGGGACCTCTAGGTAAATAGTTTATTTTGCAGTTTAGCCCCTGCACTTCACACCCTAATAACTTTTCACTCACAACTCCGTTTGCGATGAAACCAACGCTCACGTTCTTCTCTCGACACAAACTTTCTGATGAAATCACTTTCAGTAACTTTGTATAAACTAAAAAGACCATTTTTCCCCTTGTCTCTTTTAGGCCACTTCGGAACACCGAATTCTTTCACCGGGCTACCGGGCTTTATCGGCCTCCTCCCGGTAGACCCCCAGGTATCGAGGAAAGTCAATTTCTCTAATGTAGACCCTGAGTTTTTCACTCGTTGTTATTCTTGCAAGTTATTTGGCTTTTGTGTCGGTCTCTGCCGGTAGGTTTTCTCGGTTGGTTTACCTACAGTATTTACTTTAGTTGTATTGTGAAGTTGTTATGGTTGTTGCACTTTGACTTGCTTGTAGTAGTATTACTGGAGTTAGGTTGTTGTACCTTCTTACTATTGCTTGTTTACTTTCTTGTGCAAGACTAATGTTGCAGTTACAGTAATAAACCAGAAGTATATTTAAACAACCTCCTCCAGGCTGGGTAAGTCATTGTGCCACCGAACCGGACTCACCGTACGACCACATTTGCCTATGGGAAGGCCCTACTTAGTTTATAGCTATGTCTCTTACGCCTGTCACCACATAGGGAAGGTTGGAGGTGTAATGCCCCTGATCAGGGATTACCCTCCAAGCCTCGAGAGCCTGGGTTGGTAGGATTGAGCTCAGAGATTGTAGATTCCCGTGTGGGAAAAGTTGTGCCACGGGGTGGCAGGGACCCAGATCCTCTCACCCAGGACTAGCCTGTGGGAGGTTGGAGGCATGGTAAGAGGGCCATGCTGTAAGCGGGATTTGTTGGACAATTAGTACATGGTGTGGGTAAAGTGTACAACCTCTGCAGAGCGTTTAGAATCTATTCGAGTAGCCGCGTCCTCGGAATGGACACAGTTCATGGGAAGTCACACAAGGTTTTCTTGAGTCGGAGGTACAAACATTAAAAGTGTTAACAGGGGAAGTTAAGAGATTGGTACAAGCAGCTTGGGCATCATGGATACTAGGACTTGTGGTTAAGCCAATGGAAAGGCTTGAGAAAGACGGTCGGAAGACCACAGGGGAGTGAATTGTATCGATTGTTGTTTACGTTCTTCTTCTTACTGTTGTTGAACTGTTGTTATTTCAAGTGTTTACTTAGTGGTAGCATGGATCACATTGGGTGTAAAGACTTTAACTTAGCAGTGATCATATTTCGGGAGTATGACTTTAAGCTAGTAAGTTGAGTATTAAAGATGCTTCAGTAAGATAACAAGGATAAGCATAGAAATGGTACAACTGGAAGTATCAGAGGAGTGATTTAAGTAGTAGTGATCACTTTCGGAGAAAGACTTTAGTCTAGCCGTGATCACCTTAAAGATGGTAATCCAAGCATAGAAAGATCACATTGGTGGACAGACTTTAATTTATTAAGTGATCATGTTGGGGACAGATTTTAGTTTAAACGTAGTGGCGATAGTTATTCATTGGTTTAGCTTTATAGTTGTAGTACTATGTTACTTTAGTAGTTAAACTTGGTACAAGTTTGTACCAAGTTGTTGTTGATGGTTGTTGGTTTTGGAGCAGTTTCATGCTCGACTAACTTGGAGTGTTGCTTGGGTGGTTTTACGAGGATTTGGTTTGCGAGTACATTCAATGTACTCATGGCTTTTAACATGGCCAGGTTTGAAGCTGTTTTCCACCAGTAAGGAGATAGAGTCGATGCGACGCTAGGAGAGTAACCCAGTCAGATCCCAGTGGCGTGGAGCCACGCTAAGACCATGCTGCTACCATTGTAGACTTTCCGCTGCAGTCATCTCTGAAGTAGTCACCATGACTACTCAGCACCACTCCGACCTCGACACAATGTTGAGGCTTGGAGCCTTATAAGTCAATGTTATAAAGTGGTATAGATCAATAAAGCACTCTTTTGTCGAATGGTTTGTATCCTATTACTCTTGGATTGTAAAAGCATACGCTAGGTAGATTTCCTGGGCTGGCGTGTGCGGCGTTCCGTCTGAATACAGTGGTAATTCGCTGTACTCAAACGGGGGTGCCACAAAAATGATGATGATGTGCCTGTCTCGGTAGGGGTGCTCAAACATACGGACATATACCGGTTAAAGGTTTCTCCTAAATGCTCAAGCCCCCTATCCAACCCTGAAACCGAGGACGTAGAAGGGGCGGCCGCATATGACGGTCCGCTTCTGTCCCACTTGTTTGGTGCGGTAACTGAGGTTGGACTAGATGACGCAAGACCTGGGTCCATGTTTCGTGACTTCACAGCATCTTCGCGTAAATCTAAGTCTCATTCCTCTAACAAAAGACGAAAACAGCCCAAGAAGGCGAAGATTACAACTCCACCTCGAGTTTCCACATGAAAGGCATGTTTTGGAATAGCAGAGGTCTAACAGACTTGGCTAAACATACACACACTGGTGATTGTGTGCGTAAACTCGGGTTGGACTTTGTGGCAATTTCCGAGGCAGGTAGACGTGATTTCTCTGTGTATGTCCTCGACCACCTTTCAGGGGGTTTCGACTTCACATGGCATTGTCTAACCACCCCCCCCCCGAGGGAGGTCAGAAGGAATCTTACTTGGGATCCAGACTACATCTATGGATTTGTTAGCCTTTTTGGTTCGTGAATTTCATATAAAATTTCACCTACGAAATAGGACTGCCAATTTTACATGGAGTCTGGTTGCAGTCTATGGGGCTGCCCAAGATGATAATAAACCCACCTTCCTCCGTGAATTGGTCAACCTGGCAAAGGATAGCCCACACCCTATGCTTATTGGGGGGACTTTAAGTTCCTGAGGTACCAGGAAGAGAACAACAATGACCGCTTTGACACACGTTGTCCTTTCTTGTTCAATGCTGTTATTGAAAGTTTGGACCTCCGGGAAGACAGTATGTCAGGGCGGCAGATCACTTGCACTAAGAACCGTCATACGAAAAACTCGATCGGGTGCTCATGGATACCGAATGGGAACTAAAATTTCCTCTGGTAACCGTGCGAGCTCTAGAGCGTATCGAGACACTTGCGGACCATGCTACCATCATTATTGATTCAAATTCTGCTATTCCCTCCACAGCACGATGCCCATTCAAATTCGAATTGGGAAGGTTACAGCGGGATGGCTTTGTGGATATTATCAAGAAAGTTTGGGAAAGGCCCGCCGTTGGCCGAACGCCGATTCAGAGATGGAATTCTAAAATTCGTGCCACACGGCAATTCCTAACTGGATGGACGAAACACGTCAGCGGAATATACAAAAAAGAAAAGCAACACCTTACCACTATCATCAATGACCTCGATAAAATTGCAGAGACTCGCACACTGTCCGCACAAGAGATTGATGTGAAAAATCAATCCAACGAGCAGATAGCACGTCTCTTGCGAGAGGAGGAAATCAAGTGGTACCAGAGATCCAAAGCCCAGTTCATCTTAGAAGGAGACAGTAACACACGATACTTGCACATGGTCGCCAATCGGCGCCACAAGAAGAAGTGCATTTACAGTCTCTAGCAGGATGTGGGACGGATTGAAGGACAGGCGGAGCTGAAAGAATACATAACCAAATACTACAAGTCTTTGTTCGGGGCTCCGGAGGAAGGAAACATAGCCTTTGATGAGTCCCAAATGGAAGACATCCCACAAGTTACGACAGAAGAAAACGACATTCTCACGACACCTTTCTCGGAAGCGAAGGTTAGAGCAGCGGTGTTCCAAATGGAACATAACAAAGCTCCGGGCCCAGATGGCTTCCCCGCAGGGTTCTATCATAACTTCTGGGATGTTCTTAGGGTTCTGGGATGTCATTATTGAGATGTTTAATTTTGTTCACACCGGCCAACTTGACCTATCCAGGCTTAATTTTGGTGAAATACTTTTGTTGCCAAAGACTAAAGAGGCTGAACGATATGAGCAGTACAGACCGATATGCCTCCATAATGTCAGCTTCAAATTTTTCACAAAAGTAGCCACGAATAGGCTCAACACGGTTGCTGACCATGTTGTCCGGCCATCCCAAACGGCTTTCAGGCAAGGAAGGAATATCCTGGATGGAGTAGTTATCCTTCATGGGGCCGTTCACGAGATGCACCGGAAAAACATGAGTGGGGTAGTATTCAAAATCGACCTTGAAAAAGCTTATGACAAAGTCAAATGGTCCTTTCTCCAGCAGACCCTGAGAATGAACGACTTCTCTGAGAAATGGCGCGCGTGGGTCGATAATTTCGTCTTTGGAGGCAGTGTGGCTATAAAAGTCAATGATAATGTTGGCCATTACTTTCAGAAGAAAACGGGACTACGTCAGGGTGACCCATTGTCTCCAATGTTATTCAACATTGTTGCAGACATGATGGCTATTCTGATCGAACGTGCTAAACAGGACGGCCAAATTGCAGGGGTAGTGCCACACCTTGTGGATGAGGGCCTCTCAATTTTGCAATACGCCGATGACACAATTTTTTTTATGTAACATGACCTTGAAAATGCGAGAAACCTGAAACTTTTGCTTTCAGCTTTTAAGCAAATGTCAGGTCTTAAAATTAATTTCCATAAAGGTGAATTGTTCTGTTTTGGAGAAGCTAATGAGGCGACCGCGCAATATGCCAATTTGTTCAGTTGCGCGCAAGGCCAATTCCCGATTAGATACTTGGGAATTCCGATACATTATCGACGCCTGACTAATGCATAATGGAAATATGTTGAAGAGCGCTTAGAGAAACGCTTGAGTAGTTGGAAAGGCAAGATACTCTCCGTTGGAGGACGACTTGTCTTGATCAATTATGTACTCACAAACATGGTTCTCTATATGCTTTTATTTTTCCAACTTCCAAAAGGGGTCCTGCAAAGGCTGGATTATAACAGATCAAGATTCTTCTGGCAAGGGGATAGTGAAAAGAAAAAATATAGGTTGACCAAATAGTGCGTTGTTTGTCGACCAAAAGACCATGGAGGACTAGGCATACAAGATCTCCAAGTCAAAAACGATGCCTTACTCAATAAATGGCTATACAAGCTTCTGACCGAGGACGGTGTGTCGTGAACCCTCTTGTGTAGAAAGTATTTAGGCCCAAAAGCTGTGTCTCAGGCAAGTTGGAAGCCAGGGGACTCGCATTTTTGGGCTGGATTGATGGCGGCCAAGAAACATATTTTCGCTACGGATCCTTCGCGACCAAGGACGGCTCGGAGATCCACTTCTGGGAGGTCAAGTGGCTGAGAAATGCTACTCTCTGGGAACAGTATCCAGCTTTGTACCACATTGTTCACGATAAGAATGATACTCTTGCGCAAGTTGAGTTTCTCCCCGCCGGATATATCCTTTCGGCAGGATCTAGTTGGCCCTCGTCTTTTGTCATGGTAACATCTTCTAGTCCGTTTGGATTCGATACACATGACACAAGGACAGGATGTGTTCCGCTGGAATCTAACTAAAAATTAGTCCTTTACGGTCGACTCTATGTCCCGGGGGCTTTCGCACTCGGAGATTCCAGTGGACAATAAAAAAAAAATCTGGAAATCGAAGATACCACTAAAAGTTAAGATCTTCATGTGGTACCTCCGCCGAGGTGTTATGCTGACAAAGGACAACCTTACTCGCCGCAGCTGGAAAGGAAGCAAGAAATGTAGTTTTTGTGCTCATGACGAGACAATTAAACATCTCTTCTTTCAGTGCCAGTTCGCGCGTTCTACGTGGTCAGTCATCCAAATAGCGTCCAATCTGTATGGTCACTGCCCGATGGCATACCTAACAAGTTTTGTACGCTAACAAGGGTAGGAGCGTCTGCCTTATTATGGTCGCTCTGGCTATGTAGAAATGATATGGTTTTTAATGGTAAAACTTCTTGTCCCTTCCAGGTTATATACCGCTATACGCAGTGGCTTCGTACTTGGTCTACGCTACACTGAATGGAGTACCAACCGCTGTTCATGGCGATGTGTACGCGGTTGGAGCAAGTGGCCAGGGAAGTTTTTACCCAACATGGGTGGCGGCATAGTCTTCGGATAGGACCCCCACCCTCCCCGACATAGGCATAGTTTCGGTCTTATACGAGTTTACTTTTGCCAGCATGTCTTTTTTACCTTTTACATCGTGAGACTATTCGTTTTGGCTATGTGCATGCTAGTCATGCAGAGGCCGGGTGCCCACTCATTATGCGTTGTATCCTCTTGATGGTACATTATGAGATAATAAAAGCCCCTTTATCAAATTTTTTTCCCAAAGGTAAAAACAAAGACAAACGTACAATGCATGTATATATAGCTAGCAAACTCTACCTCACCTTTGCGTTGCCATCATTGCTACCAGCGCCGCCCCCAAACATGTCTAGTGCTGGCCTTGAGGCTGCAGACGAAAGATGGATAATATTCGGCCGTGCTTTGAATGCATGGTATGACATCACATGATTGATGGGATGTACTAGTCTGCATGAGTTATGACACTGACCTGATGTTCAAACCAAACCAGTTGGTAATAATTGTTTGTGACTCTTTCTTCTTCTTTCTTTTTTCTTTTTTTACACAAAGAAAAATATAGGCTTGCAGTTACTTCTCCTACCTAGGAGTACTGCCTAGCTAGCATGGTGACTATATAGCTGGAGTAAGCCACAGAAGCAAATATAGGCTGGTAATTGCATTTAAGTGCAAGTTACTCACCCGTACGGGTACGGGCCCCCCATAGTTAATACTCCTACGTTCGTAATAATATCTCGCTTATGGCTAAAGATGGCAATGCGCCAGCCGTCAGGACACACAGTATTTCCTGTTCGATCTGTACACACAGTATTTCCTGTTCGGTCTGTACGGATCTGGTTGTTGCCGGCCTTGTGCGGGCCGGCGGGCAAGGCGTGGTGTCGTCGTCGGCCGTGGGTGGCTGCGGCTGGTGGAAGACTTGGTGGTCAGCTGGCTTCGGGCAGGGGAGTGCGCGTCAATGCAGATCGAAAGCTTCGCGCCGTCACCTTCATAAAGGCGTTGTCATCGTGTTGTGCTGCTCTCCTCCTCCCGAAGTGCTTGCTCAGAGGGAAACCTCAGATCTACCTTGGATCAGACGATGACGGCGCTTTGCGTCATTCCTCTCCTTGGAGGCTTCGCCTTTTGAGCTGACGCCGACTGCAGGGACCAGTGGTTAGCGGCCTGTCCGCGTGGTGGCCTTGCGACTCGTGTGGCGACAACGATGATGGCGAGCTGAGCTGGGCCGCGGCTTGTCCTTCTGATGTCGACGGTTTGGTGTGCCAGTTGGGTGCGTCTATGCTTGTTTCTCACTGTGACAGAGAAGTCGAAGCTGCGTGTTGCGGTGCCACAGCGGCAACGATGACTCCATGAGGGTGGTTTTCAGCGGACGGCACTCTCCGGTTGATGCGTTGGACTAGGTCGGTATGAGGCTCGCAACTTTCTCTTGCGAAGCTCATCAACAAAATCGGAGCTGCCTTCTCCTCGACGCTTCGGTCGACTGTTTGGCGATGCTTTGTTGCTTGGTGTAACTTCTCCACGGTTGGTATGTTGGTGCTTGTCCGAGGTGAAGTCGAAGTAGACTGATCAGGCGTGATGGACGATCCCGATGACGCTTTCGTTTGGTGTCGATGATCCGGTTGTGTTGTTGTCTATGCCGAGATCTTGTTAGTGGCCAGGTCGTCTGCGGGTACCTTGTGTTAGGCTGACAATTTTACATGGAGTCTGGTTGCAGTCTATGGGGCTGCCCAAGATGATAATAAACACGCCTTCCTCCATGAATTGGTCAACCTGGCAAAGGATAACCCACACCCTATGCTTATTGGGGGGACTTTAAGTTCCTGAGGTACCAAGAAGAGAACAACAATGACCGCTTTGACACACGTTGTCCTTTCTTGTTCAATGCTGTTATTGAAAGTTTGGACCTCCGGCAAGACAGTATGTCAGGGCGCAGTTCACTTGCGCTAAGAACCGTCCGGTGCTGACATACGAAAAACTCGATCGGGTGCTCATGGATACCGAATGGGAACTAAAATTTCCTCTGGTAACCGTGCGAGCTCTAGAGCGTATCGAGACACTTGCGGACCATGCTACCATCATTATTGATTCAAATTCTGCTATTCCCTCCACAGCACGATGCCCATTCAAATTCGAATTGGGAAGGTTACAGCGGGATGGCTTTGTGGATATTATCAAGAAAGTTTGGGAAAGGCCCGCCGTTGGCCGAACGCCGATTCAGAGATGGAATTCTAAAATTCGTGCCACACGGCAATTCCTAACTGGATGGACGAAACACGTCAGCGGAATATACAAAAAAGAAAAGCAACACCTTACCACTATCATCAATGACCTCGATAAAATTGCAGAGACTCGACACTGTCCGCAGAAGAGATTGATGTGAAAAATCAATCCAACGAGCAGATAGCACGTCTCTTGCGAGAGGAGGAAATCAAGTGGTACCAGAGATCCAAAGCCCAGTTCATCTTAGAAGGAGACAGTAACACACGATACTTGCACATGGTCGCCAATCGGCGCCACAAGAAGAAGTGCATTTATAGTCTCTAGCAGGATGTGGGACGGATTGAAGGACAGGCGGAGCTGAAAGAATACATAACCAAATACTACAAGTCTTTGTTCGGGGCTCCGGAGGAAGGAAACATAGCCTTTGATGAGTCCCAAATGGAAGACATCCCACAAGTTACGACAGAAGAAAACGACATTCTCACGACACCTTTCTCGGAAGCGAAGGTTAGAGCAGCGGTGTTCCAAATGGAATATAACAAAGCTCCGGGCCCAGATGGCTTCCCCGCAGGGTTCTATCATAACTTCTGGGATGTTTTTAGGGTTCTGGGATGTCATTATTGAGATGTTTAATTTTTTTCACACCGGCCAACTTGACCTATCCAGGCTTAATTTTGGTGAAATACTTTTGTTGCCAAAGACTAAAGAGGCTGAACGATATGAGCAGTACAGACCGATATGCCTCCATAATGTCAGCTTCAAATTTTTCACAAAAGTAGCCACGAATAGGCTCAACACGGTTGCTGACCATGTTGTCCGGCCATCCCAAACGGCTTTCAGGCAAGGAAGGAATATCCTGGATGGAGTAGTTATCCTTCATGGGGCCATTCACGAGATGCACCGGAAAAACATGAGTGGGGTAGTATTCAAAATCGACCTTGAAAAAGCTTATGACAAAGTCAAATGGTCCTTTCTCCAGCAGACCCTGAGAATGAACGACTTCTCTGAGAAATGGCGCGCATGGGTCGATAATTTCGTCTTTGGAGGCAGTGTGGCTATAAAAGTCAATGATAATGTTGGCCATTACTTTCAGAAGAAAACGGGACTACGTCAGGGTGACCCATTGTCTCCAATGTTATTCAACATTGTTGCAGACATGCTGGCTATTCTGATCGAACGTGCTAAACAGGACGGCCAAATTGCAGGGGTAGTGCCACACCTTGTGGATGAGGGCCTCTCAATTTTGCAATACGCCGATGACACAATTTTTTTTATGTAACATGACCTTGAAAAGGCGAGAAACCTGAAACTTTTGCTTTCAGCTTTTAAGCAAATGCCAGGTCTTAAAATTAATTCCCATAAAAGTGAATTGTTCTGTTTTGGAGAAGCTAATGAGGCGACCGCGCAATATGCCAATTTGTTCAGTTGCGCGCAAGGCCAATTCCCGATTAGATACTTGGGAATTCCGATACATTATCGACGCCTGACTAATGCATAATGGAAATATGTTGAAGAGCGCTTAGAGAAACGCTTGAGTAGTTGGAAAGGCAAGATACTCTCCGTTGGAGGACGACTTGTCTTGATCAATTATGTACTCACAAACATGGTTCTCTATATGCTTTTATTTTTCCAACTTCCAAAAGGGGTCCTGCAAAGGCTGGATTATAACAGATCAAGATTCTTCTGGCAAGGGGATAGTGAAAAGAAAAAATATAGGCTGACCAAATAGTGCATTGTTTGTCGACCAAAAGACCATGGAGGACTTGGCATACAAGATCTCCAAGTCAAAAACGATTCCTTACTCAATAAATGGCTATACAAGCTTCTTACCGAGGATGGTGTGTCGTGAACCCTCTTGTGTAGAAAGTATTTAGGCCCAAAAGCTGTGTCTCAGGCAAGTTGGAAGCCAGCGGACTCGCATTTTTGGGTTGGACTGATGGCGGCTGAGAAATGCTATTTGTTTTGGCTGTGTGCATGCTAGTCATGCAGAGGCCGGGTGCCCACTCATTATGCGTTGTATCCTCTTGATGCTACATTATGAGATAATAAAAGCGCCTTTATCGGATGAAAAAAAATTCCCAAAGGTAAAAACAAAGAAAAATGTACAATGCATGTATATATAGCTAGCAAACTCTACCTCACCTTTGCGTTGCCATCATTGCTACGAGCGCCTCCCCCAAACATGTCTAGTGCTGGTCTCACTCAAGTTCATTTAAGTGCAAGTTACTCACCCGTACGGGTACGCCCCCCCCCCCCCGCCCCATAGTCAATACTCTCATAATTTTCTTGTTACAATAATCTCTACTTCATATTGAAAACCTTTTGAATTGATTTCAAAAGATTCAGACTTACGTTTCATAAAGCAAATATCCATATACTTACTTGAGTCATTACTGAAGGTAGACAAATCCACTGCTAGCAACAACATTCATTGGACAACATACATGAAAATGTATGATCACCAATAAGTTAGTTGCTCGTTCCTTATGGCCTGTGAACGTTATTTCAGTCACTTCACTTTTCAGAGAAAAGTTGCAAGTGTCAGATGATTCATAATCAAATGACTTCAAAATCCATCATTATGGAATTTCTCCATGCGGGTTTCTCTAATGTGACCAAATGCAGTGCCACACATATGTTGTATTCTTTTAGTCTTGCGACATTTAGCGTCAGTGTCACGGATGTATTATATTATTATCAATATTCATAACATACATCTCATTCATAATGAAAGTATGGCCCTTTATGTTATTCATAACATCGAAGAACAATCGTTCTCTCATGAATAACCTTCTTGCAACAAACATTATGCAATGGGCTAGAGTGAATAAAACTCTAAAATGAATTATGAAAATAAATACAGAGGTAATACCCCGATGGAAGGTGTAGTAATTTTTACTATGTTCCCAGCGCGTATCTAAACCTCATTTCTGGCTGGTCTTTTAGGCCGGAGTAGTTCTTGCATCGAGTTGCAACAGACTACAGTCGAACGGGTATTTCTGTGATCAATTTTTAATCACAATACCAAAGAATCAGTGACTAACAGTTTAATCACAATTCCCAAGAACTATTTCTTTTGACCAGCCTCCTATACATCTATAACTTGTATGACATTCAGACATGAGCTGGACATTCCAGTCTTCATCCTTTTTTCCATTATACTTCTAACAGTTTTACTTCTAATATTTCTCCTACTCTCAGAAGAAGCACCCAACTTTAAGTGTGGCGTTAGCCCCGGACTTCCTAGGCATGTAAGTCTCACTGACACCCATTAGACATTTCCTTTCTCTTTAAGTTGTTGTTTTATTCACCTTCATTACATGACAGGTGTTCTTCTGGATCCCTCTCTTATCAGTCTAATGCATAGTAAACACTTTACTAATACTTTGCAAACAAAACATTGCTTTCGATATTTCATATCATTCAGCCTTTGTCTGTATCTGAAAATAATTTTCAGTTCCATGAATATCACATAGCTATCCCAAACTTTTGAAGTTCGGGCCTCATGGAAGCAAATGTATTGCACTTGACCGTAACGGAATTCTAGCTTTTGGATCGAAGGACGAGAGTCACATCATCCATAGCATTAGTGGGAGAATACCGAAAGCATGCGATAGGACAAAGTCCTTCTCGGCACTCTTGAGGACAATCCTCACATTACGTTACCAATCGTAAAGTTTTAACCAAATAAATAACAGCTATTCAATTTTAATAGGGAAGGTGGAAACGCGAGCCAATATTTTACAACTATTATGCAAATTACACTTAGACAATGTCCACAATTTATTTGCACTAGCGTTTAAACAATTCAATCCTAAAGTGCGCTCCCACTCAAATCAATATCTCTTATATTTGATTGTGAGTGATTCAAGACCCGTGTCTTGATAGTTCGCCACGATGGTAGCATCACAGATGACGAAAATCTCAACTGGTAGGCCAACTAGCCAATCACATCTCTATGTGACTCTTGTTTACTTTCGATTGCACTAGTGATTAAACAATTTAATTCTAAAGTGCGCTCCCACTCAAATCAATATCTCTCATAATTGATTGTGAGTGATTCAAGACCCGTGTCTCGATTGTTTGTCACGATGGTAGCATCACATATGACGAAAATCTCAACCGGTAGGGCAACTTGCGAATCACATCTCTATGTGACTCTTGTTCATCTTTCGATGCGCGTGTTCCGAGATCAGGACTTTCCTATCTGAACGTCAAGACAACCAAGTGATCTCGCTGCGAGGTCTCAACTCACCCGCCTTACACTTTCCAGTCGTTCGTACCCATGTTAGCATGTGGCACCCCGAAAGGATACATGCTGTGACGGTACTACACTTGGGTGAACACTAACTACTTGATATTTTAAGTGAGAGATCACCCTAATAAAAGCGACTACCGCGCAATAAAAAAGGTGCAACAAAAGGGACAAACATCTCAGGCAATTCATAATAGCATGATATGCTATAGCCCTTTCTGACGGAGAAGTCTTTAATTTCTTCGGCTTGTGCGTCGGTATCCACCTTCGCAAACTTGTCACCGCCTTGTGGATGCACCAAATAATATTGCTATCTCTATAGCTAATAAAATAAATGCATTACAACAAGGTTGACACGCAGGTCATTATAAGTGACAATCATATGGCTCCAGCTAACATGCCGAATCATGACACACACGTCATGTTAATTAATTTACATTATATAGTTATCTCATACATAATCAAATTAAATATGAGAACTGCTATACCACATCACATGCACACCTCATGTCATCCTGCAAAACCAAGTTAGATGCCTCTAATCGGTTTATGCAAAATTTTATTTTACGTGGCGTCTAAGGTTTCGAAACAAACCGCAGCTACCAACGCTCATCATCAAGTATGATTATTCAAGTCGCTAGATTAACTTTGCGGGGCGTATGAAACACGAGATAATAAAATCCCGAGCCCCATACTGAACTTCGTCATACGCAAGAACCCCGTGCAGATCATATCTGCATTGCCCTTTTGTTTGCTAAATTTCATCTTTCTTTAACTATGGAAGAACCCAAAGAACTGAAGCACTTCGTTGATCAGCAGACCAGCATACTCAGGAGCAGCATGGAAGGATCGCGGATTGCCAGAACTTTGTAACAAAATTCCACGATGCTGTCAAGATCAGAAATACGCAAATTCAAGGGAAGCAACAAGAACATCGGGTAATAGATTTTATCTGCTACCCGCACAAATAATTTTCAGCAATATAACTCATCTACTACAAAATTATATTGTGCAACACCGAAACATCTCATGTATTCTAGATCGCAACCTGCATCTACACATAGCACGGCTCTGATGCCACTATAGGGGAACGCAGCAGAAAACAAAAAAATTCGGCACTCCGAACACGCCCAGGATCACTATGGAGATGCATACAAGGTTTTTGATCTGATCATTACCGACTCGTAGCGCAGCGGAAGTAGAGTCGATGAAGATTGGCGCTGCAGATCCCTGCAGCTAGGATTTACAACCTCCCAACCGTGAGGATGTTCTCCCTCATCTGTACCTCGGACAGCCCTTCGGGAGGCAGTCGGACAGTCCCTCGGACGGTGTCACAGACAGCCCTTCGGGAGGACCCTCAAACTCGGACTGTAACTCGGACAGCCCTTCGGGAGGACCCTCAAACAGCCCCTCGGGCAAAAGGTCGAACCTACGACCTCCCTACATGGTTGCACACATACGGTGCCATCTATCCGGCAGGGCTTCGCCGTCCAGAACTAGTTCCCACCGGAACCCAGACAGCCTTTCGGCTCTACGAAACTATTTCGCTGGGAGAGAGAGAGAGAAAGCCAGATCATGCATGGCATTTGTATGAGAGTAAGGAGTGAGTGTGGAGAGCTCCTCTCCACCTCTATTTATAGGAAAACCAATGGGTAGGGTGGCACATGAAAATACCAAAATACCCAAGCTTTATGTCACACATAAAGGGCATAAAGGGCATAAATAGAAGGCAAGTGGAGCTCCATGGAGGAGCTCCATGCTTGCCCGGCCACACCTAGTGGGGCCCCCCCAAAAGGGGTTCCTTAGTCCCCAAGTCCTTCTAGAAGCCTTTTGGGAAAAGCCCTAAAAGGTGGCTTTCCATAAAGTAACCCAAAAAGCACTTTCACTATTCACAAAGACATTTTTCAGCGACCGTTAATTCCGAAAATATTTCTATAGGACTAGAACATTTCTAGTACCCACTAAAATAATTCTGGGCGCGTTCCAAAACATTTCCGGAACAATGATTTTCTTCAGCGAAGAGCAACCATAGAGATTCCGGCTGCTCCGGAACATTTCCGGTTTTTCTCTCCGGAAAAATTCCAGAAGTTCCCAGAACAATTCTGGTACCTCCAAAATGTTCCAGGCACTTGCCGAAACCTATTTGGCTTAATGGTTTACTCTGAAACAACTTTTCGGTTTTTCCGGAACTTTTCCGATGTTCTCTCCGGAACTGTTCCGTTGTCTCCGAAACTTTTCCGGTGACTTTCTCTCAGACTCCCTGTCTAGAATTCAGCAGATAGATGACCCTTAAGTGTGTGACCCTGTAGGTTCGGTGAAGTATAGACATGACCGGAACACTCTCCGATCAATGATCAATAGCGGAACCGTGGACATCCATATTGATACCTATACCCACACGAATGAATATTCGAGTGAACCTGTAGTTACTGAATGCTGTTCCTTTTGCTTCGCAGTATGTTACAAACACCCGAGGTGAGATTTAATGGCATCCCCGTGAATCAACAACTTGTTCACTATGCCAGTTACCTCGTTACCGGTATTGTTCTCTTTTCTCGTTCCCGCGTTCCGGTATCCCTGTGATCAAATCACACTGTGTCTGGCCAGACAACGATGGATACCGTAACACCGAGAGGGCCCTAAGAATATTTCTCCATCGACGGAGGAGCAAATCGCAATCTTGAGCTACCAAGTTCCTTGTCATACTTTTCCGTGAACCCGTAAGCCGCCGTAATAGCCACCCTGTTACAGATGACGTTTAGCAAACCCCAAAGTTCATGAAGCAAGTACGAAGGAACTCGATACTCTCATGGTCTAAGGAATTATGCAAACATATAACTTTCTCTGTGTTATTTACCATTAACTTGTGACGAATTTATCTCATGGCATAACATCAATTGGGTCGATTCAACACAAGTGTTCTTCTAACATTGTGCCCTCAAAGTTGCCGGCATAGACATGCCCATGATTAGGAAAACATAATCATCATGCAACACTTGAGCTAGTCTTAGAGGCATGACTAGGAATACATTTTACCGTTTATTATTCCACACATGCACATGGGTTTTCCTCAGAGCCTTTATGGATATACGGGCTCGGGAACCATTGCAATTATAGCACGGAACATAAACATAATTACGAACATGGAAATAAATAATAACATTTATTATTGCCTCTAGGGCATATTCCCTACATATTATACATAATACTTGAGCATACTATGAGCTTATATGATATGATATACTATATGGTGGACTTGGACTTGGTGGTCTGTGCCAAGATGCGAGATGGACATGAAGATGTGACAGTGATATGGTATGGTGTGGTCTCACCTAGGTGCGGCACGGCAGGGAAGGCATAGTGCCATCTGGAGAGGTGGGCCTGGATCCCGACCGTCCTCGCAGTGTGCTCCAGGATAACTTAAATAATATGACTAAAGGCAATAGGTGGGAGGCCGTGCTGGAGAGCAAGGTTGTTTGTTCCACCTAGCCGACCTAGCAACTGAGTTCTGGTTATTGATCCAAGATACAAATATACTCACTAACCGCCACGCGGGATAATGGTTTATGGGGCCCTCGGCGTCGTAGTTCCTCACTGAAGCTTACCAGATGTCACATAGATTTGGGTGTTTATTGCATGTGTGTGGCTGCAGGTACAGCGAGATGGACATGAAGACTGGTACAGTGATGTGATGTGATGGTGTGGTCTCACCTAGGACGTGGGCCGGTCGGGCAAGCGAAGTACCATCCGACAGAGGTGGGCCTGGATCCTGATCCGCATCGCAACACATGGGGACCGCATTGGGAGTACGGCCAAACTACCACTAGTACAGGACCCCCTTATTAGCAGCGTTCGATAGTGGCTACTAGCAGCGTTCGGCCGGCGCGCTGCTAGTACGACGCGGCTGCAGAATTTGGGCACGCTGCTAGTAACTAGCGGCATGGACAATTTGTGCACGCTGCTAGTAACTAGGTTACTAGAGGCGTGCACGATTTGCGCGCGCTGCTAGTAACTGGTAGTAACTAGGTTACTAGCAGCGACACGCTGCTAGTAACCCAATTACTAGCAGCGTGCCATTTGCCCTTGCACGCCACTAGTAACAATTTGTGGATTAAAAGAAATATAAATAGTTGGGGCGTGCCCTTCAACTGGCATAGCAATAGTAGCAATTCGTGGATTAAAAAAAATGCACCACGTTTAATTTGTACATATCATCCATTTGTCCAAATACAAGAATCTAGTTCATCCACTAGTACAAATAACACAATTGCACACGGTCAAAATGCATACATATATACAAAGCGACGGTGCCGCTCATTGTTGGCGGCGCCTCTAGTTGCCGCAGTTGCTCCTTGTCCTGAAGTCGCCGACCATGACTTGGACACTGTCGAGCGATCAGACGAGGTCTCATGCGTCGTCGCCGACCATGACCTGGACACTGTCGAGCGATCAGACGAGGTCTCATGCGTCGTCATCATAGCCGGACGTCGTGGATGAGCTCATCTCCATGCCGTCCAGACACCACGGGATATGATCTAACTATTTTTTAGTAACCCTGTGGTAGAACTGCATAAGAGTTAGATGCAGAATTGTTTTGTAAAACAAGGTGAATGAAGTTATCAAGCTATTTTTCGCATTAAAAAAATAAAGGAACATAAATACGTCTTTTACTTTGAGGATCTAGCATATGTCATGTACTCATGTTACGCATTGTAATTTGTAAATTCAGTCCCAGTTCAACAAATAAGGATGTGTGTAGTTTGTAAATCCAGACAGCTTGCCAAGTAAGGGGGAAATACCTTGGCACTTTGGCAGCAGGAACTTTGTTTTCACTCGACTAGTAAGCGTGCACGTGGAACGCACGTCATACATATTTTAAATTAAATCAAGCATTTCATCAAAATTGATAAATCAGAAAAAAATGATAATCCATGAATTTCTAAGTGTCTTCTGCAGAAAAATCCACTATAGACAATGTAGACAAATATTATATAGTCCTAATGCATCTTTTCTGTCTCTTAAGGAAAAACTAATAGAACTAAAAAACAACATTTGAAAACAAATCTAGCAAGCGACACATCAGTGCCATCGGGTACACAACACATGGAGAATTTTACTTACGTTCAGAATTACTTACATATCTTGACAAAAATGTTTGTCAAAGCGATATGAACCCAACTCAATTGATACATACCATATTCTTATTTGGTACTAACCGGAGCAACTGTCTACCTTGTTGCATATCCCAGACATCAATATTCATTCATGATCCCATTCTCATTCAATGATGAACGGGGACGCCAAAGTACAATCAATACAGAATCCTCGCAGAAAGAACTTTGCATGACAACGTTAGTAGCACCAGACCATATTGCCTTCATAGTATGGAGTATTTCATATGACTGACCTCAAACATTCTAAATGCAATAGAATGCATACTAAGAATTTAAGATCCGAGACCCCCAAAATAAAATCAAAAGTAGTATGGCCACTACAATTTGAAGTGATCCAAGAAAAGCAACTTTCCCAATCATGGCTAAGAGGATAAAGGATGACAATTGATATACATACAGCGCTCAATTTTTGAAAGGGAAGGACCCTTGCGTACACACATTCCGCAAAAAAGAAAAGAAAGTCTATGCAGATCAAACTGACCATATGTTATATAGTGTAGGCAAGAGGACCTTCTGAATTCTACATGTTGTCTAACTTAATATATTTTTTGAGGGATTGTTGTCTAACTTAATGGTAAGAGTGTAGCACTCTTGTACGCACATTGTGCATCTCTACTCATATAATTCAATGAAAGCAATTACAAACCCCATTAAAAGTAAATATCATTGTCAAGCTCAAGCCTGGAATAAAATCCGATTACTCAACTCATCCTAAGAAGACAATTTATATCCTTGACCACATAAGCGTCACCAATCAAATTACATAAAAATATACAAATAAGTTGAACGATGAGCGCTTTCGTCTATTCTCATGATTTCATATTTTTGAAACCCACATATGATAGATGCAACTTCGATCTGTAAGAAGTATCACTCCCTTAATGCCTTGAACTTAAGTCTTGTCATCCCTTCAGTGAAGCCTTGTAGTTTCGGTGAGAAAATCGAAAGCCATCAAAGCATTAATCAATCTCACAATAAGATGTAGTATGTATCAAGTGGCCAAGTATATTTTTACCTTGCGCTCCCACTACTTGCTATAATCAGTGAATCCTTAAGTTGTGATAAAAAAAATATAAATAGTGGAATAAAAATGAAAGGATCATCGTGATCAATGTACAAACATGAAGCTCCATATAAGACAAGCATTGACATGCATGCATATCTAGCAGCGTGCCCACGCCGAATGAGTCACTCCTAGGTTCTAGCTTAGTGTTATCGCCATCACTGCAGATCAATTATAAGGCATGTGCTACTAATATTAAACATACAAAAAAATGTATTGCATATTGCAATTTACTATCGAAGCAGAGACTATAACACGTTCTACTAAAACACATCTATTGTGTCTTCTTGCGATTCTACTTTGCTCCATTGTTAATACAATATTCTACTTTGCTTCATTCCGATCCTTACAAAAACATTGTTGGCTGCCCCTTTTTGGGTGAGTGGACCAGGGTGCAAAATAAGATGCAATGAATATTTCATGTAATATAGTGGAAGTTACTAACATAGAAAACCAAAGCAAAGCATTAACATAGCAAAGCAAAGCATGAAATAGCTCATGTAGTGTGCATATGTTTCCTACCAGTATCAAGCAATACATTTGGCAGAATTATGCCTTGTACCATGACGACATCAGACAAAAGCTAATTAAATAGACCATATGAAAAATGCACCAAGTAATGCATCGCTTGTCTTTTGCATTAACCCCTGCATCTCCATAGAAATCAAGCATGCCTGATGTAAGCAAAAAGTTACTCAATTCATCTCTCGAAGTTATTAATAGCCACCTTCTCATCCTTCAAATGCGCCTTCTAGGAGCAGCAGTACATAAAACTGAATAGATGCAAGTCAAGAGCTGAATTCAGCGCACAAGAATATCAGTTCTGCGCAATAATAACATTAACCCCACAACTACAATAAAAAACTGAATCCCCACAAAGAAAAATCAAAATTGAATGTCCTGCAGGTACGATTAGGCCAATCACAAGCAGCAAATAAAATTAAAGAAGATGGGACATGCATGGCATAACTTGTTCAGTGTGCAATCAACCTGCACGTATATTCGAGAAGCATTTCCATCTCTTTGATATCAGGCTTAACATTTAGTTGAAATTTCACAAGCTCTCTCCATCTTATGGTCAGACATCTTCCTCCTTAAATACACGTGCAAATGGAAGATTAAAATGACCGCAATAAATTCTGGGTATGAGCATAAGAACTACCCATCAATCAGGATATACTTCAATCATCAAATAGAGCAAATATAAATATAATCAAGATAGTTCAGGTAGTTGTAGCGCCTAGTTTCGTCCCACTATTCCAGCAACCAAAAAAAAAACATCTGACATATTTCTCATAGTTCAGCTAACATACCAGGTCGCCGCCCACATCACATAACTGAGCTCTGCGGTATCTGCAGAGCTGTGGCTATGAGACGTCAGGCCGCCCCATCTACGGCAGCGCCCAGTTCACCGCTCCACGCGGTAGGGGTAACTGGCGCTCGTGGGAGTGGGAAGGCGGTTGGCGGTGGAGCTCGAGTGGGATACATGAGAATAGCTAACCTTAAAGACGATGTTAGACTTGGCTGCAAGCCTTCAACCAAAGAGTCTCTCAGGTTCTGGGCCTGGGCCGGACCCTGCAAAAACACCATGAGAAAACTCTGTTAGAGCACGGCACGGCCACGAGACTTATTGGGATAAGCATCAATAGCATACACTTTTTTTTCCTTCAATGGCGTACAGGGGCACTCTGTCTGTCTAGGATGAAAAAATGAACAGTTCAGCTTCAGTTTTACCATGGATAGACGATTTGGGGATGAACAAATGGACTGGAAACAAAAATCCAGCAGCCAAGAAAGTACAGTAAGTTTTGAGAGGGGACAGTTTTTTCCATAAGACTAAGAGTGAACAATAATCCAACAACTAACGGATTTTATATCCAAGGAAACTCGACAGAAACTCACCAAAAACAGAGGAATATTGAGGATCTCTGCATGCCGCCGCTGCCACGGCCTCGCATCTGCGAACAAGAAGCCCGGAGAGGAAGCTCGTTGGGCACGATTGGGGCACACGAGCGGATGGATTAAATAAACAAACTGTGGCCGAGGAGACAGTTCAAATGCACATGGCGGCTGACATTCCGCTCGAGTGCGGCATCCAAAAGAATAGCGAACTCTGAGGGAGGTGCAGGGAACATGTCGGCAGTGAGGAGGTGACGGTGCGGTGCAGGGCGGCGAGGGCGTCGTCCAGGAAGGCGACGACGCTGCCCCGCAGCGAGGGGATCTGCCAGGCGGCGAGGTCACCGCGACGGTGGTGCGGTGCGGCGAGGTCGCCGCCACGGGGATCAGTTTTTTTCTGCCTTGCGTGATGCGTGATTGCAGGTATTGCCTTGCGTGATTGCGACGGGCGTGGAGTTTATTTCCTCTGCGGTGGAGTACAGTCTGGCCGTGTAAATTATTAAGTGCACACCATACAACCATCAGGTTAAGGCTAGCGGTTAGATTAAAATTGATGGACCTAATCATGGGGTGGTAATGAGTCTGTGTACGTTTTATGGGTGCGGTTAGAGAAGATAATTTTTACTCTTTTATAAGTAGTGAAGATAAAGGGAACATAATGAGCAGCATGACATTGCGGTGGCGGGCACCTGAATGGAGGAGAGCGGCAGCTTCTAGTTGGCATCGTAGAAGCCGTCGTCGAAGCCGTACCAATGTTTTCATCGTTGCCTTCGTTGTGGCCGCAGCCCATTGGAGTGCTCCCCGTCGTGGACCTGGATGGGGTAGTTCGTTCTCATATCCAGACTGACAGTACCAAAGAGAACAGACTGTTTGTAAAGTTTGTCTCATCCTAAATCTTTTATGTGCGTAACTTGTCACTTATAGCTAACAGAGCTACTCCGCATTCAGGCAAAATGATTGATCTATTTTCCCTTAAACGTTCCTGTATAGCTAAGCAATTATTGACACTGCATTGTAGGCAGCCTTAATTTCTATTGAACATCACCGATATATGTGGAAATAATTTATATTTATGGCACAACAACTTAGCACGGGCAAAAAAGGAGATACAAAGAACACCATCACCTAACCTGGGAAGTCGGCGTCATGTACGTCGCGCACCAGCTTCGGCAAGTCGTTGCCCTCGACGGTGATCCCCTGAGTATCATGTGCAGAAAACCAAGAACATCCCTCAAATTGGTTGATGAGGGAATTATGTTTTCCAAAAACCTATTATTAGCTCCAAGTCTAAGAAGTCTAACCTGCAAGAAGCGGAAAATAAAAGAAGGCATAGAAGCCAACAACAATGTACAACCTCCGTCCGGAAATACTTGTCGGAGAAATGGATGTATCTAGACGTATTTTAGTTCTAGATACATCCATTTTTATCCATTTCTGCGACAAGTAAATCCGGACGGAGGGAGTATTTCTTAACTATTCAGCAATCACTCGCGCACCCAATGGACAGTATAAGTATAACTACATACTAATCAGTGTTTCCTCGAATGGACAGTATAACTACAGACTATTGGAACAGAACACTGCTAAAACCCATGGAGATAGAATGAGAAGAATTTGGTTCAGCTCACTTATTCCATAGGATGATGAGATTAGCTCCAATATGCATACCATGGATAAAGAGAAAAAAAATTCAATAATGATAACCCATTTACATTTTCAGCAGCATGTTTGAACTTTCGATAGCATTACATGTGTATTTCCAGTACAAACAAGTGCTCCCAGGCAACAAAACATGACCGGATGATTTGTATCATGGACATTAACATGGAGAAGTCCTTTCAGTTACAGAAAAATACACATTGCTCAAATTTTGGAGAACACTTTACATCGACTGCCCTGAATAATTACGCAATGACAATTCCCTGTGCAGATTCGTCCTTGACTAAATCAATAGATTGTTGGCATCGCTGCTTGCTGCTGCTCGCCACTGCTGCTATAAAAATGTATCTACCACCAATTTCTAATCATGGCTTTCGTATATTGGACAAGAACATATATTGAATGCATATATTGGACAAGAACAAAGTGTACTGAACTGCCAATTGGGTCAGAAAGCAACATTAGGCAGCATCATTGGCCAATTTGGACAACATATAACAGTAGCGATCAAGCAATTTAGGCAGCACACACACACATACATAGAGTTGGTAGATAGCTCACATGAGCAGAGCACAGCACACACACATGGGCTAGATTCCATAAGTAAGCAACTATAAACGCACGCACACAAAGAAGTGACCTGAACAGTACCTATGAACCAACCCTAGAATTTGGGGATTACAATTTGCAGATGCCATAACAAGCATCAATTAACACTTAGGGCAGGCCAATTGACCTCAAACAGTGCCAATCCCTAACCCTAGAACACCACTGGCTCGATGGCCATGAACCATAGCCCGTTTTTAACCTCCCTCGCGAACCTTATCCACTGTTGTTCTTCTTCCTCGCAACAAAAAGACACCGCACCCAATCTTCTCTCTTCGCTAACCCCCCCGCCTTACGTGTCCCATGCCCAATCTGCTAGGGCGCTCCTATCTCTCCCTTTTTTCATGCGGCAGACTCATGGGTCGGAGGTGTCCCTCATGGCACACGAGAGCTGCAGTGTGTTTTTGACCGGAATTGCAAGGCGGGCGCGGCGCCGCGAGTGCACGGGCCGGCGACGACGGACTGCGCTGCTAGTGCAGGCGACAAAGGTGTTGCAACCAGCAAACCCAGGAGCTATTACCCAAGGCACGAGAAGCTGCGGCGACGAGGTGCAGCTAGCATGTGGGGATGGGAGGGGAGGAGACATCACCGGAGCTGCGAGCGCCAATCGGCCACGTCCAATGTTACAACCGGCGTTCGAGGAAGCTACAACCGGCGACGTCAACTGGCGAGTGCGCTGAATTGACGGCGATTGCGACCGGCGGCGAGGGCAGCCGGCTGCTACCGACGGCGGGGCGGTGGCCGGAGGAGGGCGGCCGATGGCGTGCGAGGGAACTGTTCCTCGTTGTGAGGCTCAAGCTGCGAGAGGCAGGGGGGTAAGAGAAGACGACCGAGTCTGGGAAGAGATTTGGGGCGCTCAATCTCATGCGATCCTACACTGCAGGTGCGACCGGCCCAAAATTGGGCCGGTTGACCGGCGGCTAGTGCTCGCTTTTCTTTCTTTTTTGGACCCCACTACGTAGCGGCGCCGCACAGGTGCCTTTCCGTGCGGCGGCAGCTGAAACACAACGCCAGCTTGTTTAACCGGTTTGTTCGCTGGTGGCACCATTTCCCCAGTCGCTTTCACCCCCAGCCTCGTGCTTCTTCTTCTCCAAAGACACCTCCCAGCCCCGTGCTTCTTCTTCGCCAAAAACTTCACCTGAGCTACCATGAACAGGAACCAAAAGGGGGAAACGAGGAAAAAACTTTGACAGAACGAAAAACAAATGTAGCCGCCAATATTGCTTTGATGGGATAGAGAAAGAAGGGCTCCCTCGTATCGCTCCCTCCAGGGCGATCAGGGGGCCAACCCTAGCACCCCGGCCTCCGCCTCCTCCCCCTCTCTCCTCCACCTCGTCGTCCCTGGAGACGTGCGCCGGCTAAGCCCGGGCGCCGCCGGTGATGGGGACGGCAGGGATCTAGGCTGCAGCCCCGCGGTCTGGAGGGACCGGCGGCGCGAGATCGCCCTTCGGTCTTCGTCTTTCCCGACGGTTCGGCGCTGCTTCGGCGGCTTCGTGGGGAGGGCGGATCAGGAGGGGATGTGGCCATGGTGGATTGGTCGGCGGTGCCTCCGGTCAGATCAGATCTGGCTGGTGCCGCCGGCGATGGTGGCCATCTCCTCCGTCGGAGGTGGTCAGCCTGAGGCTAGATGGTCAGATCTCGAGATCCGCCATCTAGTTCCGGCCGCGAGTCAGGAAGACATAGTTGTCGGTGAAAACCGAGCCGATGGCAGGCGATGGCGGCGTTCTGCGTCGTTACCTTGATGAAGGCATCGTCGTGTAACTACTGTCGACCCACTCGTGCTGCTCCGGGGGAAACCCTAGGATCTGGTCTTCCAGATCGGACGATGGCGGTACTGCGGTGTCGTTTTCTCTCTTGGGAGCATCGTTTGTGGAGCAGAGCCGGAAGACAGAGTCAGGAGGTGGAGCGGCTTCGTCTTGCACGGAGCTTTCGGTGGAGATGTCAAGTCATGCCTAGCCGACAGGTGCTACGCTGTGTCATGCCTGGTCGGCAGGTGCTACGCACGACAGATCTTCCAGAATCTTCGCGTCTGGACGGACGAGCGCGGGGCGGTGGCGCCGTTGGGCGCCGTGGTGGCGTCGACGGATGGACGGACTGGTAAGGATGATGCGGACCTCTCTCCTGAAGATGGGTCAGCGGTTCGATGATGATGGCGACGTCTAAAACGTGTGCATGTGGTGTACGTTTTGGTCTGATGCACCGGCTGTGGGTTTCGATACGTTATGTGGATGGATCGGCGACGGCGCCGGTTTTAGATATGGGGAGTGAGAGCACTCCACATTATTGAGTTTTGCAGGTGTGAGTGGTTGCTTCGGGTGGCTTGATGTATGTCCTTGTTAGACCTATGTTGAATAATAAATAAAGATGGCCGTATGCATCGATTGATGCAGAGGCCGGGGGTCTTAACCTCCTTTTCCAAAAAAAAATATTGCTTTGATGTACTTATCTACTGCCTGCTTGCCAGATTATTGGGTTGCCAGATTAGCTGAGGAGCTTGCCATGCTTCGATTTTGCTGTACTACCCCTAGTTTCCAAATTACTTTTATTAACTTGTCATATTGGTTTTATCAAGTTGCCAGAAATAGTTGCCGAGCTTGCCATGCATGTATTTCCTGTACTTGCCAACCCCATAGTTGCCAGATTAGTAGCGTGAACTGGCCAGATTTGAATTTGATGAACCAAATTTCCTGATTAATTTGCTGAGCTTGCCATGCTTGAATTTCCTGTACTTGATTACCCATAGTTGCCAGATTAGTAGCGTGAACTTCCCACATTCGATGAACCAAAGTTCCGGATTAATTTGGCCAACTTGCCATGCTCGAGGGGACCTGGTTGTGAAAATTTTGTCGCTCAAATACATGGTGATAGGAGCTTCACGGACTGCTGCCGGCCCAACGGAACAACAACGCCTCGCCGGAGATCCAGACCCCCATCAACCCCTCGTCAAAAGCTCGCCCGAGATTTGAGGAGTCGCCCCCGCGGAAACCCACAAAAAGCCATTGGCGAACAGAAAATAGGCGTGTGGGAAGTGGTCGTGTACTCACCGTAGGCTGAGACGAGCTCGCGTTGGAGCAGATCTGTGACTTGTGCGGCGGAGCGGCCGCCGGCGCGGGAATCTCTCGTCGTCGATGGAACCGGGGGAGAGAGAGAGAGAGCGAGAGAGAGAAAATGTCGAGAGTGCGGAACGGTGACGTCTCGCGGGCCCATTACATGCGCAGGCTTCCTTCTCCCACCGCGCGGTCGTACGATGCTTGCACGAATCGCTACGCGCGCCCGCTGCACGGGAAGGACGAGGTGCGACGTCATAACTTAGATTTTCCCTTCTTTTTTTGGGGGGCTTCAAGTCACGTATTTATACATGGAAACAAATAAAGATTTCTAGCACATTACAAGGAAACCGTCCAATCACTAATTTTTTTTTTTTGCTTCAAGTCACGTGTTTATACACGCACATCCTAATTGATTTAGAAAGTCAACACTGATTGATCCGCCAAGAATATTTCCAAAAAAAAAAAAACAAGATCCAGCGAGAATACACATGCACGGGCTCTAAATTCAAAGAACAACACGCACACATGCATCCATGCTCCTGCACGGGCTCTAAATTTAAATTAAATATTAGGCTACACAAATATTATGTATAAACAAATCTTTATTTACGAATTTTTTAGAGAACATGGGAACAAAAAATTCTAAGAAATTTGTCGTCTCTAAAAGTTGGATTACATGGACAGAGAGTAAAACTGTATTTTCAACTTAACATGTGAGAAATTTCTTATGATGAATAAATAATTAATTTGATGGATAAATAATACAACTCTATTTGCCTAAAGGGCTAAAATTTGGAATTAATTAATGATGATTTAGGTTCGGTGAACATACATCTTGATTAAGGTTCGGTGAACATTACATGGACAGAGAGTAAAACTGTATTTTCAACTTAACATTTAGTAACCAAAAAAAATGAAATATGGAGTATTTATTGAAATATAAACTTGATTAAGATTCGGTGAACATACATCTATGATCATGTTGTCCTTGAGGTCGTGAGGTGATTCGTGACATGATAGAAAAGAATCAGCCATCGAATAGATTTGCCACACAGTAATTGATGATAGTTGTGTGATGTAGGAATGCAAGAATGACCGCATTCCGAGAGGCAGGTCACTTGAGGTAGTGATGGTAAAAGACCATTTGGAATTTGATTCTTGGAGAAGAGAATAGTCGCAAGTGCATATAGGTTGCTCAGTACACATAATTTCCATACAAAATGTGGAGATTTGTACCAAGACCATCAATAATACAGTATTAGGTCCACAACTTTGTGTATCGAGTTATATGAGAGAGCATACAAATGCTTACCTGCCTCCTTATAAGAATATGCTAAAGAGGCCGAGACAATGCCACATTTTTAAATTGAAGATGTAACGGTGTATGTTAAGTCTAGAAAAAGTTTCAAGGCAAACTAATGGAGAAAAAATTTAGCCTAATATTTAGTTACTTACATATTATTGATATTTTTTATAAAATATAAATATGGTCAACAAAAAATAAAACATATTATATTGGTTACATTTATTTATTTTACAAATTTATAAAAAAGAATCATTGAATTTGCACTTAAAAATCAAAAGTTATTGATTTTTAAATGATGCAGATATTACTAGCAGCGTGTGCCAGTATATGCCCGCTGATGGTAACATACTAGCGGCGTGTGCCAGTGTATGCACGCTGCTGGTAACACATTACTAGCAGCGTTTTCCACTATAAGCACGCCGTTGGTAACATATTTTTAGTAAGTTTCACTTAACAATATAAATATAGTAAACTAATTCAAAAACATTATAAATTTTGGTATGAAAGATATAATGATGTATATTAAGTATAAACAAAGTTTCAGGGCCAACCAACAAAGACGACCATCATTTTGCCTTCAATCCTAGCTCGTTCCCACTCAAAACCACAATTCTTCCTTCGAGATGGTGCGGTTTCTAAGCAGTTTATATGATAACTTTTGTGTAACCTTCTCAAAATTTTACCACGGCCTTTAGGTGTCATATCATGATACCATGTCACGTTTTGTGTTTTTTAGACTTGCTTTGAATTTTATAAAATTAAAAAACCAATAAGCATCCTTTTGGTGGTCGACTCTTGGCACCATGATGATTGGAACAAGTTATATTTCCTTGGATAAGACCTAAATATTGATTTAACAACACAAATAATATTTCACAACCCAATTTTTCCATTATTTCGTGTACTTGTAGTACAAATTTGAATTATATCCGCTAAATGCATATAAATGCACTTAATCACTTATATAGCAAAAGAAGCCAAGACAATGACAAATTTTCACATTGAAGATGTGACGTTGTATGTTAAGTTTAGAAAACGTTTCACGGCAAACTAATGAAGAAAAAATTTAGTCTAATATTTAGTTATTTACATATTATTGATATTTTTTATAGAATATAAATATGGTTAACAAAAAATAAAACATATTATATTGGATACATTAATTTATTTTACAAATTTAGAAAAAAGAATCATTGAATTTGGACTTAAAAATCAAACGTTATTGATTTTTAAATGATGCAGATATTACTAACAGCGTGTGCCAGTATATGCGCGCTGCTGGTAACATACTAGCGGCGTGTGCCAGTGTATGAGTTTTCCACTATAAGCACGCCACTGGTAACATATTTTTAGTAAGTTCACTTAGCAATATAAATATAGTAAACTAATTTAAAAATATTATAAATTTTGGTATGAAAGATATAAACAAAGTTTCAAGGCCAACCAACAAAGTACGTTTTCTTTTTATAAAATATAAATATGATCAACAAAAAGTAAAACATATTATATTGGATACACCTATTTATTTTAAAATTTTGGAAAAAAGAATCATCGAGTTTGCACTTATAAATCAAAAGTTATTGGTTTTTAAATGATGCAGATATTACGAGTGGCGTGTGCGAGTATATGCACGCTGCTGGTAACGCTTGCTACAAGCAGCGTGTGCCTATATGCACACGTCGCTGGTAACTGCTCAATTTTTTTTATTTTTTTGAAAAGAATGGTCCTGTTACTAGCGGCGTTCCGGCTAAAGTGCACGCCGCTAGTAAGCTATATACTAGCGGCGTTCCGGCTAAAGTGCACGCTGCTAGTAATTTCTGCCAGTCCCACTTCTGGGTCTCCCTTACTAGCAGCGTGCCCTTTAGTCGGAACGCCACGAGTAATTTCTTACTAGCAGCGTTCCCTCACAGCTTGCACGCTACTGGTATTTTGGCCCGTTACTAGCAGCGTTTGCATTTTCGGGCACGCTGCTGATACGAAAATCCTATAAGGGGTTTTTGCACTAGTGTACGCCTTTGCGGTTAGGTTGTAGACTTGGCGGATGATCTCTCTGGATTAGCTGACGTAGGGCTGCGTCGTGTCGTTCACCTCTCCCAGCCTACCATAGGAAGTGTGCTTATTAAGTGGCGCTAAGAGGTGTTCGAGCATGTCGGGCAATGTGGTGCACCCCAGCAGGGAAGAACTAAACTATTCGAATAGCCTTGTCCACGGTAACGGACGACTTGGAGATGTATCCCGTTCATAGACAACATTAACTGGTTACTTAACAAAATTACCAACTTAATTGATAGAATGTCAGGGATCGCTTCCTCGCAGGGAGTCGAGGGAGGATTCAGGGTAGTGTGTTGCTGTGGTGAGAAGATGCACTCGTGTGTCTCCCTCTCTTCTATGGGAGCAGATACTGGTAGTTGTAGGTTCATTTGACTTCTGATATATTCTGGTTTTTCTGCAGTAAAGTACACAGATATACCCCCTTTACCTTTCATACCAATGCATATGTAGATAGATCTGACGTAAGTCTTGCGAGTACTTCGGTTGAGTACTCACCATCGCTTTGCTATTCTTTTCTTGACCTGGATGCTGAACATCAGATGGTGGCACCTGGGATGCAGGTGATTCCGACGCTGGTTACTACTTGGATCTCGACGTCGCCGAGTAGTTTGGAGGTCCCAGGCAGGAGGCCTGCACCTTTGGGAGGGTCGTCGCTTTTGTTCCAGCCTTCTTAAGGCATTTGGTAAACTTGTCTATACTCAAACCTATATTTGGTTTCCCCTGTGATGTAATGTTGGGTCATGTGACCTCTGTGTGTTATATTTCCTATCTCTGCTCATGTATGAGCTTGAGCATATGCTTTGGTCGTAGAGTTGTGTTGTGGTACTACCTGTAGTGTCACCCTGATGAGCGTGCATGCTGAGTGTATGATTAGTGCACGTTTATTAGCGGGGTCACGACACTTATGCTGGACGATCTCGTCAATGAAGCATGTCGGATAGATCGTTGATTGACGCGCAGCTGACGTCGGACCAGGGCTGGCGTGCGGATGGTGTTGATGGTGTTTCTAGCGTCGTCCAGGCCTGCCCTACGATCATATTCATTGAAAGCTGGTAGGTCGCAATCCCCGGCATTCCGGCGCCACCGGCTTGCTCATTCTTCCTCGGTTTCTCGAGGCTCATAATACTTGTGGTGCGGAGTGAACAACGGGCGAGGAGCTGGGCCCTTGTCGCGCTGCGGGTCATATATGCGGGCCTCCTCCCAGTGGCTTTTACGCCTTGGCGGCTCCCGATCATGATTGCTTGACTTTTTCCTGTGCCGGGAGGTCGAGCTCTTCATGTCGCCGGACGTCCCGGCATGGCTTTTGGACAATGCATACATGTTTTGCAATACCACCATGTTCTTCAGCAGCATCATCCCCGCCTCGAATTCTTTCTTGTTCGGGTGGCTATCGGGAAGCTTCATAGTCATCAGAGCACCCGTGGCTGCCTGCATGCTCTTGGCCGGGGTGTGATAAGTCCCCGGGCCTGGAGACGCGGCACCGTCGAATGCCTTCTTCATGCACCTACTCTTGAGAGCAAGGGCTGTTTTGTCCATGGTTGGTAAGGTTTGGTCGCCTTGCTGGCTTTTCTTGAAAACTTCCTCGGATTCTTGCAGCTTGGCCCATCTTTTCTTCAAACGTCTTTTCTCTTTGGAGACATTGGAAAGATTCTTCAAGGTCTTTACCCGAGCTGCCTCCATTGTCGGATCACTAAAGACCGGCCCATCCAGTGCTTCGATGTCCCAATCGGAGAACTCCTCGTATTCACCGGCCTGTCTGGACACCTTGGGTTTTTCATGTTCCTCACGTTCCCCTTGTTCCTCACTAGCCTCGAGCTCTTTTTGATCGTTAGGCTCCTCACGCCCATCGCTGCCTTCTTGGCTCGGATCCGGCGTGTCAACCATGTAACAGGACTGGACCGAGGTCGCCTGCCATAGGCGTAAGGGCACCGAGGCTGGCGAGCGGCTCTCGGCTGAGTCGCCCATCTCCTCATAGGGTCTTTGAGCTCCATGGTTTCCTCGAGGATGGTAGTTAGATCCTCAATTTTGGCGATCAAGTGGGCGGTGGGTGGGTTAAAAAACCCGACCTGTCGCTCGTGGGCCCGGCATGACGCCAGGCCTTGGACGACGAGCTCGCTGCGGGAATCCATGACATACTCCAGGTTGCCGAAGTGGACGATCCGGCATGCCACATAGGTCTCGACAGACTCTAGGCGGCCGGCCGGGTTGGCGACGTAAGATATCGCGCCGAAGACAAACAACTGTCCGGGCACGTACACAATGTCGGCGTCGATCTCGAATCCCATCTGATCCATGGTTTCACCTAGTTGGACCTGCATGAGCCCCCACTGTCGGACTAGAATCCGGTTGATCCCTCGGGGGGTGTCCCGACGTGGTGAGTAGATCAGAGGGGAAACTGGAGACACATGATTTACCCAGGTTCGGGCTCTCAGTACGGAGGTAATACCGTACTCCTCCTCTTGTTGATATTGCGATACGGGTGTGTACAGAGTATAGAATACAACCGAGGGATTGAATCTATGTTGTCTCTCGACTAGCTCTCCCCAGTTTATATAAGATACCGGGGCCCTTAGGGTTACAGATCCTAGTCGGCTATGTCGGTGGAGGGGTAGTCCTCCATGGATTCGGCTTCTTGTCTTGTATGCCAAGTTTTCCGGAATCTTCCTTGCACAGGGCCCATGGGCCGGCTTGATGGCCCAGGGCGGAACCGACCAAGGGGGCCTCGGGCCACAAATACCCAAGGTGAGGCACCCCTGGACCGTGATACCATCATATGTGGAATTAACTTTGTATATGTTTGAGCTCCTGGCAGGACCTTGGCTCTTTGGCCTATGCTATGGTGTCACTATTGTAAATAGTGCTCCATTCGCTCGAGCACACTTGAAACCACACCAAGTTCGGTGACGAACTTCTTGGTCCAAACACCCACCTTTGTCGCTTCCAAAGCGACGATATACTTAGCCTCTATTGTAAAATCCGCCACAGTATCCTGCTCGGAACAATTCCAACTCACTATGCCAGCGTTCTGTGTATTCGCAAAACCCTGATCGAAATAGAAAATCATCCAGATCAATGGTGAAGATTGCATCGGTGTAACTCTTTACAACGAGCTTGCATCGGTGCAACTCTTTACAATGAGCACTTCATCACCTCCATATACGAGAAACATGTTCTTAGTCCCTCTCAGGTCCTTAAGGATATTTTTCACTCTTGTCCTATGATCAACACCTTGATCGCTTTGGTATCTTGCTCGTAACACTTAGAGCACAGGACATATCTAGTTGTGTACATACCATGGGTAACATGAAAAATCCAAATGCAGATGTATATGTAACTTCACTTATGCGTCTTGATCATCAGTGTCTTAGGACACCTAGTCTTGCTTAAACCTTTTCCACGTGACCTCGACAAGAACCCCTTCTAGGCGTTTTTCATACTAAACCACTTTAGTATCTTGCCAATATGTATTTTGGCTTAGCCTTATTAGGCACTTCAATCTACCTCTATAGATCATTATGTCCAATATGTATGCTGGCACACCCAAGTCTTTCACTGAAAAACTATTTTTCAAAGAAGTTTTAATTCGTGTCAAGAACTTCCATTATTTCTAATAAAAAATATGCATTCACATAACGTATTAGAAACATTATTGCGCTCCCACTTATTTTCTTGTAAACACAAGCATCTTCGCCCTTCTTGATGAAACCAAACTCTTTTGACCATTTCATCAATACGAAGATTCCAACTCCTTGATGCTTGCTTCAGACTCTCTGAAGTTTGCACACCTTTCAGCATCCTTAGGATAGTCAAAACCTTCGTGCCACATCTCGTAATTGAAATGTGCAGCAATTGCTAGAATAATCAAAACTGACTTAAGCATCGCTACGGTGAGACGATCTCGTCATAGTCAACTCCTTGAACTTGTCGAAAAAACCTTATTGCAACAAGTCGATCTTTATGGATGTAAACAATTTCATCCGCATCTGTTTATAGATCCATTTTAGGTCTAACACCTTCCGGAGGGTCTACCAAGTTCCAAACTTGATTTTCGTACATGGATACTATCTCAGATTACTTGGCATTCAGCGAATTCCTGGAGTCAGGGCCCATCATTGCCTCTTTGTAATTCACAGGTCTATCATTGTCTAACTACAATATCTCGTCTGCATAACACAGTGGTTTGCACGAGTTTTGCCCAACCTGCGTGGTTTAGTTGCTAGTTCGACTAAAGTCTCTACATCACATGTTGGAGCTTCTATAATAGTCGAAGTGGTGAAACTTCGGAACTTCTTCCAGTGTTTCGTTAATTTGACCTGATCAGGAAGATTTTCTAATCTCGTTGAGATGCAATGTCCTCCCACTCACTCTTTCGCAAGAAACTATTTCTCAGAAAATACCACGTTCTTTGTGACAAACACTTTGCCTCCGATCCAATGATAGAAAAAATTCCCGACTTTGGGATAACCAACAAAGTAGCACTTATCTGATTCAACAGATTTGATGGCGCTCTTTTCAATGTAAAAGCTGTAGTCACTAAAGCATAACCACAAAATGATAATGGCAAATTAGTCAATGACATCTTCGATCTTACCATGTCATATAAGGTTTGATTACGTCTCTCGAACACTCCACTCTCTAGTGGCATTCCAGGAGGCGCAAGTTTATGAAGCTATTTCATGACTCATCAGACATTCGCTAAACTTGTAACTCGGATATTCCTTTCCGTGATCCGATCGCAGAAACTTATTTTTTTTGTTACAATAACTTTCTACTTCATTCTGAAATTCCTTAAACTTTTCAAGGTTTCAGACTTACGTCTCATTGAACAAGTATACTCATATTTACTCAAAGCGTCACTGAAGGTAATGAAATAGAGAAATCCATTGCGTGCAGCTACACTTATTGGACCGCACACATCTGTATGTATGATTACCAATAAGTCAGTCGCCCATTCCTTATGGCATGTGAATGGCGTCTTAGTCAATTTTCCTATCAGACAAGATTCACAATTTTGAAATGATTCCAAAAGTCCATCACGATGGAGTTTCTTCATGTGTTTCTTTCCAATATGACCTAGACGGCAGTGCCACAAACATGTGGTATTCTTATTTGTCTTGCGACGTTTAGTGTCAGTGTTATGGATGTCAAGATTATCATCAAGATTCACATCATACAACCCATTCATAATGGAAGTATGGCCCTTATGTTATTCATATCATTGAGCAACCATTGTTCTCTAATTTAAATGAACAACCTTTTGCAACAAACATAATTCTGAAATAATGTTCTTGCACAAGGCTGGAGTGTAGTAACTCTTACTAAATTCTAAAGTGAATTATGAAGATAAATGCTGAGATAATACGCTGACGGCGAGTTCAATAACTTTTACTATTTCCCAACGCGTATCAAAACCTCATCCTTAGCTAGTCTTTTAGGCCTTAGTAGTTCTTGTATCGAGTTGCAAAAGAGCAACCGATCCATTATCCTTGTGACTAACACTTAGTCATAATACCCAAGAATTACACTGTGGACTAGCACGGAATTCATCTATAACATGTATGGCAATCATACCTAAGCTGGATTTTCCAGGCTTTTCTTTTCTGCCAGATACTTCTTGTAGTATTACTTCCAATGTCCCACCTATTCACAGAAGAAACATCAAACACCAAGAGTGGTGCTAACCGTGGACTTCCTAGGCGTGTTAGTCATACTAACATCCTTATACTTGCCCTTCCTCTTGAAATTGATCGTTTTATTCACAATCATCACATCATCGGCGTTCTTTTTGATCCCACTCTCAGGAGTTTTAAGCATAGTGAACACTTCACTCATACTGGTCTCCACTATCTTGCAATTAAACATTGCTTTGGATATCTCATATCTTTCAGCCTTTGTTTGCTTCTGAAACAAACCTTTCAGTTCCAGTATAACAACCCCAAATTTTCAAAACGTTTTTGAAGTTAGGGTTTTATGGAGGCAAGCATAGTGCACTGAACTGTGACGAAATTCTTGCTCTTGGATCGATGGACGTGAGTCCATCGTCCGTATCATAAGCGGGAGAGCACCAAAAGTATGCGATAGGACATAGTCCTTCTCGGCGCTTCTTGAGGACAATCCTCACATTACGGTACCAATCCGTAAAGTTTTAACCAAATATTTATGCAGTTAATCAAAATTAATCAACAGGGAAGGTGGAAATGCAATACATTATTCTACAATGATAATGCAAATACTAAGAAATTGTTCGTAATTAATGCAACTCAAATTAACAATTAATTAGAGAGTGCTCCCACTAAAATTAATATCCCTCATAATTGATTACTAGTGATTCAAGATCCGCGACTCACTTACTACACCATTGATGTAAAATCAACGATGGTGCAATAACGAGACCGATAGGTCTACTAGCCGATCATATCTCCATATGATTCGTGTTCATCTTTTGATGGGTGTGTTCCGAGATCAAGACGATCTTGCTATCTCGTCAAGACAACCAAGTGTACTTGCTACACGAACCGTTCGTGCCCGTCTCATACACGACACATCTATCATACCCATGTGACATGGCGTACTTCGAGGAACGTGCATTTCAGACGGTGCTACAGTTGGATGAACACTAACAACTTGATATTTTCTATGAGGGATCACCCTATTAATCACGTCTACCGCGCAACAAACAAGGTGCATAAAAGGGATTAACATCACATGCAGTTAATATATGTGACATGGAATAGCCCCTTTGCGCCGAAGATTTTCCTGGACTCCGTGCCCCTTTCTTCAATGTCATCTGGCGGAGAACACCTTCTTCGCGTCCGGCGTAGCGTCGAGGTCCATCAATGCTTGATCGTCTTCTTAAAGTCACCGAGGTTGACATGCAGGTCAACAAATAAAATAAAAGACAATCATATGGCTCCAGCCGTCATGCCGTACCATGACTGACAGGTCAAGATATATAGTTAGAACATATCGCATATCATACAAATATATTGAATCATGAAGCTATGTCAAATCACTTAGCACACCAGGCAAAAATGAGTTAGATGCCTCTAATCGATTTTGCTAATCGTGGCTGATATGGTTAAGTGGGCAAAATTTTAATTTCCTATGAAACCTTTAAGCTTGACACTTCACGTCGTTGTTTTAACATGCGGGGTGTATGAAACACGAGACTTAATGAAAAATCTCGAGCCCGATACTAAACTTCGATCATACGCGTGACCCCCATGTAGAATCAAAATCTAGAAGCCCTTCACCTCGCAAATTTTTTCTTTCTCAGCTATAGCAGAACCCAAAGAATCTGAAGCATAGCTTCGATCGGCAATTAGCATACTTAGGAGCAGCATAAAAGCACCTCAGAAAGTCAGACCTTTGTAACAAAATCCCACAATGCTTTCGAGATCAAAACTTCGCAATTAGAAGGGTTACAATATGAACATCCAGTAATTAGATCAAAACTTCGCAATTAGAAGGGTTACAATATGAACAACGGCAATAATGTGCAATGCCGCATATCTCCATATGCCCTAATCGTACTTGCATCTACTCATAGATATGCTCATGCTGACACTGTAGGGGAACGTGCTACGCAAAAAAAAATTATGCTACACGGTCACACCCAGGAACACTATGAAGAGGCAGGTAACGATCAAGCTTTCCTACAAGCAGAGTAGCGGAAGCAGTGAAGAAGTCGGTAAAGTGCGACGATTCCCGTAGTTAGGTTATACCTCACAGCTCCGAGAATATATCCGTGAAGATTCCTCAAACAAGAGTCGAAGTAGACGACCCCTCCGCTGGTATCCACGCGTTTCGATGTAGTAATCCGGCAGCACTCCATCGTCCAGAAGAAGAGCTCCGAGAAAACTAGAGAGAGAAGCCTAGCAGTGTTCCCGTTTAATTAGGAGTCTAATTCTATTAGATCAATTAGACCGGGAGAACCCGTCTAATTAGGAGTCCAAACCATAGACGAATTAGACCGGGATTAGAGCATGACTATGCGGGAGAGCACCTCCAAGATTGTGTGCTATTGGGGGGGAGACCCCCCGCATATTTATAGGTGGAAGGGGGCAGCAAGGGGGCGCACTAGGAAGAGGAAACCTCCCCTGGTTCGGTCACACTAGGGAGGGAAAGCCTCCATCCCAAGTAGGATTCGGTTCGGGCACCTGCCCTGATTAGGGGGCGCCGCCTTTTGGGCCTTTTCCGCCCATCTAGGGGCTAGTCCCTTTGGACTTTCCAATGGGCTTTTGCACCAAAATACTTCCGGAAGTTTCCAGAATATTCTAGGAACCTTCCGCACCTCCCTTATTTAGAACGAAACCTTTTTGGACTTCCCGGTACACTACCGGCACCTCCCGGACACTTCCGGGACCACCCGGAACGTTTCCGGAACCCTCCAGAACACTTCAGGTGCTCGTTACACATCCTCCTAGTTCTCATATATATTACTAGTCGTCGAGCGTGTGACCCCACAGGTTCGGAAATAAGCGTGTGACCCATAATTGTCTCCAAATAGGACCACTCAAGCCAGTCATAAGGTTTCATCATGTCCAGCTTTAGAGCGCAGTGGCTATTAGTTTTTGCCTTGCTTCTCTTCATAAAATGTAGACATTCATACGCACATATGATATTGTCAGTGATAAGCCTACCAGGAACGAATGCCGATTGTTCTTCAGAAATTATGTCTGGTAGAATCTGCTTCAATCTGTTTGCAACCACCTTTTAAGCAATTTTGTACAAGACATTGCACAAACTTATGGGTCTGAACTGGGAAAGAAGAGTTGGGTTCATTACCTTCGGAATCAAAACCAGAATGGTGTCATTTATACATTCAGCACTCTCTTCTCCCTTCACAATCCGAAGAACAGCCCTTGTCACCTCCTCCCCACAAACATCCCAGTGCCTCTGGTAAAAATGTGTTGGGAATCCGTTAGGCCCCGGAGACTTCGTATGGAACATTTGAAAAAGAGCTATTTTCACCTCCTCTACCATATAAGCAGCACACAGAATATCATTCATGTTTGTAGTTACTTTACGGGGGACATGTATCTCGGGATGCCAATGGATGTGGGCCACTCCAGGAATGGAACTTTCAAATATCTGAGAGACGGGGTGTGGGAGAAGGTAAATGGCTAGATGGAAAAACTTATTTCGTATGCAGGAAAGGAAGTACTGATTAAGACTGTTGCCCAAGCAATTCCAGTGTACTCAATGGCATGTTTAAGGTTGCCTAGAGGTATTTGTGAGAGTGTTACTTCAATGATTAGGCAATTCTGGTGGGGGAGCAAGAGGGGCCGAAGGAAGCCATGTTGGGTTTCTTGGGATGTGTGCACAAGACCCAAATCTTTGGGAGGATTAGGCTTTCGGAACATCGAGATTTTTAATCTGTCCCGCCTGGCTAGACAGGCCTGGAGACTGATCCGAGGGCCAAGCACTCTTAGTGTGAGGTTACTGAAAGCAGCATACTATCCGAACGGCTTGATTCTGGAAGCTAAGCTAGGACCTCACCCATCACAGATATGGCGGGCAATCTTGGACGGGAGGAATGTTGTTGCTCAAGGAATCATTAGATGGATCGCTACCGGGGAAACTACAAGCATTTGGGACAGTAATTGGATCCCCCGGGAGGGTCTGATGAGGTCGATTACTTCATTGGTAGCTCACCCACCACGAATGGTTTCCGAGCTAATTGATGATTCCTCGGCCCCTTGCCGTGAGGAACTCATCCGGTCAATTTTCCTGCCTGTTGATGCTATCAAAATACTCCAAATTCCTTTATTCACCAAGTGGGTTGATGATTTCTGGGCCTGGGGAGAGGATCATCGTGGTATATTTTCAGTAAGCTCAGTCTACAGGATGCTGCTGAGGACGAAATTACAGATGGAAAGTTTTCTGCAAAATGAAGGGGGATCGTCTGATATAGAATTTGAGGGAAAGGAGTGGACTTCCCTATGGAATATTAAGGTCCCTTCCAAACTAAATTTTTTCTTATGGAGACTGTGTAGAGACTCGCTTCCAAGTGCTGACGTTTTGCACCATAGAAACATGTCAACAACTTTTGTGTGTGAGCTGTGTGGTGCTGCGGATAACTAGAAGCATGCGTCGAGCGATTGCATGATGGCTAGAAGTGTCTGGTCACTCACAGGGGAGGAGATGGTTGAAAACATGTGCGATCATCTAGAGCTGAATGAAAAAAACTGGGTTTTCATGATGCATGGGATCCTCACGCATGATGATTTTACACACATGGTGGTGACGTTGTGGGCAATTTGGAGAACTAGGAGAAAAGCTATCCATGAAGATATATTTGAGAGTCCTCTGGCAACCAACAATTTCATCACATTCTTTCTGAGAGACATCCAGATCATTGCTAAACCTAACCAGCCGCCAAACAGACATGTGATGGTTAGACCATCAGCATGGGTACCACTGCCGGCAGAACATGTTAAGATCAATGCTGATGCTGCTGTAATGAGAAGTGAAGGATTTGGAGCTGTGGCAGTTGTATGCCGAGATCAAGGAGGAGTTTTTCTGGTAGCATCTTCTATTACTTTAAAAAACTTTACTGACCCGGCCACTCTTGAAGTCCTGGCTGTTAGAGAGGCTTTGGCAATAGCGGATGATCTATATGTGCAAAGTATCCAGCTGGCGTCGGATTGCAAGACCGCCATGGAAGATATCAAGCAGGGATGTTCATCTGAGTATGGTGCCATCGTGCATGAAATCATAGAAAGATCTCAAGGTTTTAATGCTTGTAATATCATCAATGAGTATAGGAGCTTGAATTTCGAGGTTCACAATCTCGCTAAGCACTCATTAACACTTGGGTTCGGTCGCCATGTGTGGTAAGGCCAGCCCGGGGATCTCCTTTTTCACTACAACAGGAATGCCTAGTAGTGGCGGGTGCCAAAAGCCCAGTAGTGGCGGGCAAGGCTCTCAGGGGCGCCCACCACTGACCTCCCGCCACTACTAACATGGCATCAGTGGCGGGCGCTCGCCCGCCAGTGGTAGGTCTATTTCAGTGGCGGGCATAGGTTAGCGCCCGCCACAACAAATATAGAAAGGACGTGTTGCATTTCTCTCTGCCCGCCACTGATGTATGAAACAGTAGTGGCACGCATCTTTGACGCCCGCCACTGGTATAGGTGTAGGCCTACCAAGAATTGCTACCGCGGCAGCGTTTTCCACTGCCGTGGCAGCATTGTAATGACACGGTTGCTGCATTTTGTACTTGATCATCACATTGCATTACATATATAGAATGTTGTCTCAGTAGCATTCACACAATCATCCACATGCATACAACACATTACAATGTCAACACATAATGAACATTTTCACAAGTTGTTTTGAAGAAGTATATCTACCGACTTGGGTCGTCGGTGTGAATCGATGACCGGAATATGTTTTCGATTCGGTTACATCGTTCTTCATCTGGCTCTGGCTTGCAGTGGAACTTCCCATCCTCATTTACAACCTCCTTGTTGATGATTTTGGCCAACACCTTTTGGAGGCGCTCATGCTCTCTTAATAATTCCCCTATGTCCATGTCCCTCTCCATCTCCTTGGACCACTTGATGATCTGGCTATGATTTCACAAATATTGGCTTTTCTTCAAGAAGTCGTCCACGATGGCCATGGCACAGTAGCCATACCTTTGGGAGGTGTTGACATTTGGTTCTTGGTAGCAACAAGCGCTAGTGATGAACTTGAATTCTGAATGCCGTGTTACCTTTTTTTTGTAGTTCTTACACTTGCGTAGAGCATCATTTAGAACCTCCTTCAATCTGGTCCATTGCTTTTGAGGGTCTCTCTTTGAATCGAAGAAATAAGCCAAGCCCTGCGTCGGCAATAGTGCGATTACGATCCAATGTCGGTCGCTGCGCATAAAATTGAAGAAATTAGCATTGATGAGATCAAACCACAAGGCCATGTATATGTTTCAGAATAAAGGAGTGAACGTTAATGACTTACTTGTCGCAGTATGGCACGAGAAAGGTGTCCTTATTTGGAAGATTCGTAATCATGCACGGGAACAGGTAGTTTGAGATGAGCTCGTGGCTAGTTGTGGATTCCATGTTGTGGCAGTGCACGTAAATAGGATCAGGTAAGACGACATTACTATGCCGGAGTTGGGGATTTGAAGCTCGATGAAGTGCCTAAAGCCTTATTAACTCTGGGGAGACTGCGCTGACATAGAAGATATTTGCAGGGATCACCTCATTAAAGGCCATATCAATTTTATCGGCCGGAAACTCCTGGACGAAATTATAACCTTCTATAACCTTGGCTGTGTAACCATGTTGACCTTCTTTTGATTTATATACCATGTCGTCGTGTAGAACATGAAGTTCGATCGAGAGGGTCCTCAATGTAGAGTCCGATAGCAACGGTTGACCAGGATTATATATATTCCATTTCCGCCCTTCGGGGACGACAATGGGCACAGGTGGTTTGTCTGCGGATGGTCCGCAAATGGCACGTAGTTCCTTCTCCGCTGATGGCGGAATATCTTGGACTATGTCTCTGGTGCCGGCAAGGTTGAAAAGAGGGTCAAGGTTCGAGAAGGTAGGATCGCCGTCATTAGCAGAGAATCCGCGGGGAATCTCCTCTATATCACTCAGTGGCCACTTAAGCAGGAGGCCCTCGGTCACTTGTCCTAACATAGTGACGTCCTCTTCAGGGGGATGAGGCAACGACCATGATTCAAAGCCCGTCTTTACGTCCTGCACCTGCACCCTTGTCATGTCCAGTGGCAGGACGACCCCGTGCATCATTCTAGTACCATCGGTAAACGGGATGATTTGCCCCTTGGCAACCCGTGTCATCACGCCGTCTACATTGGCTTGCAGCCAGCATGAAACAAAGTGCGATGATCGTGGCTGCTGGGTGCTACTAGACATATGCTGCTGGGTTGGACTCGGCATGCCTTGCGGAAACATTTCAGCTAACTTCTTCTGAACTGTTGCTTCTAACGTGGGTCCTAGTTGTGCTTGCACTTTGGCTTCGATCTTTTCATCAACCCTGTTTTTCCGTCTGGCTTTTTTAAGTTCTTTGGTTTGGGGACAGGCCTCGTCCCACAACATCCTTCCCGCGTCCAACACACGCCCAGTCTTGGGCTTCCTGTTAACCCCGAAGCCCTCGTTCATTGCCCGGGTAAGAGGGTCGTCATACCTAAAGCCATGGGGAGAATCTTGAGGAGCGGGTCCAAATTCCTGCTTTATTTTTCTCTAGGAAAAATACATATGTTGTGGTAAACGGTTAGTAAGGTAATAAATGTATTAGGTACTAAATTATTAGTGGTGATTGAGGTTACCAGGTTCTCCTCTGTCGAGCGAAGTTCCAGCATCGGGAGGACCAACTGCTTACTATCTAGGTCTTGCACTGCATGGGCCCTGAGGAAACGGAAGTCACGAGTACGGTCTCGATGTTCCGAGAACGGAGGCGGTTTACCCGCGGCTTCAAATTCCGCGGCCTCCTTCGCCCACTTGGGTTCTGCAGCTTTGTAACCACCAGGGCCTAGGTGGTGGTTACCTGGCACCTGTTTCCGTAAATTACGGAAATGATTGCTGATCTCCTTGCTTGACTCGCTTTCGGAGGATTCACAAAACTTTGTCCATTCGTCGGGATCCATAGTGGGATTCAGCCGCTTAACGGTTTCGAAGTCCTTACCCTTTAGAGTGCAATTGGCCTGCTCTTCCAGTCCCTAAACATCGTTGGCCATCTTGAGAGGGCATACTCTTCGGCATTTTTTTTGTAGTCAGGCGGAAATTCATAACTACGGTGTAACGAATCGAGTAGCTTCTCGCTTTCTCCGCCCAAATCCTTGCAACCGATCAGGACGGTATTTCGCAAGATGCAACCTAGCATGTTGCTGTATGTTTTAGCTGCGTCAGCTAGGCTGACGGGCTTGCCTTTTGGGCCAACTTCGGGGATTGTAATGATACCTTCGTGAAGCTTGTTCGGATTCCTAGGGTTTCGCTTGCTCTTGTTTGTGGCGGTGGTGCTGGATGAAGTCCCGTCCATGTGGCTCGTTTCCCCTCGTCCGGTTTTTGGTTCTTGCTGTTGGTCATCACCCATCTCTACGTCAGGGGCGCCCATCTCGACATCAGGGTTCGTGTAGTTGCATTCCTCTTGAGATGATGTTCCGGCGTGGGGATCCATTCGTCGAACTGCAGTATTGTGACAAAGAGTTATGATACCTTCATGAAGCTTGTTCGGAAAATTTTGGCATGACCTTTGCTAAAATTAGGCCATATTGAGTGCCAGATATTTGACGAAACGGAAACGAATCAATGTTTCGTCAGAACATTGGCACTCATATTAATTCCTGCAAATCAAACTCCATGGATATACTTGTCGAACACCTAGAACGGCAGCAATACACCAATATACTTGTCTAGCATTTTGTCGAACACATTCCATGCCTAACAGCACCTAAGTCAATGGATGTGCACGAAAAAGTTCAATACCTAGATGGTGGAGGAGGAGAGACGACTTTGTCGGAGGAGGCGCGACGGTGTTGCAGGAGACGGTGGAGAGGGGCGGGCACCGACGGTGCAGAGGGCCGGGGCGCACGGCGGCGAGGCCGGGCGCGAGGCCGGGCGAGGCGGCACAACGGCGGGGCGGAGGGGCGGCGCGAGGGCGGGGCGGAGGGGCGGCGCGACGGTGCGGCGGAGGGGCGGCGCGATGGTGGGGCGGAGCACGACGGCGCTGGAGGCCGGGGCGCACGGCGGCGATGGCTAGCGAGGCGCGCGTATGGGGATCCGGCAGGTGTGATAGGAAGAAGTAGAGAGGTGAATTGAAATTCGAATAACCGCCCAAAGTCCTAGTCTGGATTCGGGATTCCGCGTGGCAGGCGCTGGAAAAGGCCTGCCACCCCTAAGTTAGCTATGGCGGGCACTTAAGAACGCCCGCCACCCCTAAGTGTCAGGGTTTCAAACAAAACACCGCCGCCTGCCATATTTTTAAATCTTTAGGACTTCAAACTTTTTCTAGGATTAATACACACCGTCGAAAGCCACATGCTCAAATTTGGCCACTTTTCGAGTTGGTCTGCAATTTTCGAGGCATTAGCTGATTTTCCGGCCACTGAAATGGGCAAAACGCTCTTCGGTAAGAAATAGTGTGCAAAGGAGTTCTGAAAAGGATGAAACTTTGCATGCTGTCTTCTTCTCACCCATGTTGGGTGTGGTAAGAATTTGAGAGCGTTACGGCAAAAACTTTATGCACCTTGCGTGCAAAGCGGACACTCTACACCCAAGTGTCAGGGTTTCGAACGGAAAACGCCTCCTCCCACACACAACTCCATATTTTTAAATCTTTAGATCTTCAAAAAATTTCTAGGATAAATACACACCGTCGAAAGCCACATGCTCAAATTTGGCAACTTTTCGAGTTGGTCTGCTATTTTCAAGGCATTAGCTGATTTTCCGGCCACTCAAATGGGCAAAACGCTCTTCGGTAAGAAATAGCGCGCAAACGAGTTCCGAAAAGGATGAAACTTTGCATGCTGTCTTCTTCTCACCCATGTTGGGTGTGGTAAGAATTTCAGAGCGTTACGGCAAAAACTTTATGCACCTTGTGTGCAAAGCGGAGACTCTACACCCAAGTGTTAGGGTTTCGAACGGAAAACGCCCCCTCCCACACACAACTCCATATTTTTAAATCTTTAGAACTTCAAACTTTTTCTAGGATTAATACACACCGTCGAAAGACACATGCTCAAATTTGGCCACTTTTTGGTTGGTCTGCTATTTTCAAGGCATTAGCTGATTTTCCGGCCACTGAAATGGGCAAAACGCTCTTCGGTAAGAAATAGCATGCAAACGAGTTCCGAAAAGGATGAAACTTTGCATGCTATCTTCTTCTCACGCATGTTGGGTGTGGTAAGAATTTTAGAGCGTTACGGCAAAAACTTTATGCACCTTGTGTGCAAAGCGGACACTCTACACCCAAGTGTCAGGGTTTCGAACGGAAAACGCCCCCTCCCACACACAACTCCATATTTTTAAATCTTTAGAACTTCAAACTTTTTCTAGGATTAATACACACCGTCGAAAGCCACATGCTCAAATTTGGCCACTTTTTGGGTTGGTCTGCTATTTTCAAGGCATTAGCTGATTTTCCGGCCACTTAAATGGGCAAAACGCTCTTCGGTAAAAAATAGCGCGCAAACGAGTTCCAAAAAGGATGAAACTTTGCATGCTGTCTTATTCTCTCCCATGTTGGGTGTGGTAAGAATTTGAGAGCGTTACGGCAAAAACTTTATGCACCTTGTGTGCAAAGCGGACACTCTACACCCAAGTGTCAGGGTTTCGAACGGAAAACGCCCCCTCCCACACACAACTCCATATTTTTAAATCTTTAGAACTTCAAACTTTTTCTTGGATTAATACACACCGTCGAAAGCCACATGCTCAAATTTGGCCACTTTTCGAGTTGGTCTGCTATTTTCGAGGCATTAGCTGATTTTCCGGCCACTGAAATGGGCAAAACGCTCTTCGGTAATAAATAGCGCGCAAACGAGTTCCGAAAAGGATGAAACTTTGCATGTTGTCTTCTTCTCACCCATGTTGGGTGTGGTAAGAATTTGATAGCGTTACGGCAAAAACTTTATGCACCCTGTGTGCAAAGCGGACACTCTACACCCAACTGTCAGGGTTTCGAATGGAAAACGCCCCCTACCACACACAACTCCACTTGGAAGCCCATGCTCAAATTTGAGACTACTCTGGGTTTAGCAAATTTGCGCAGGTCGCCTGAATAATGTTGTGGCGGGCACAGTTTTTCGCCCGCCACTAGTTTGTTGTTCAGCAGTGGCGGGCGGTCCTTCTCACCCGTCACAGCTGTTTTTGGCCCGCGAGCACTTTCAGAAGAGATTACTGCTAGCGTGCAGAATTATTGGCCCGCCACTGATTTGTTACGCATCAGTGGCGGGCAGCTATAGAGAGCCCGCCACTACTGTTTTTAGCCCCCGGGTGCATTTCGAAGATATTAGTACTGGCGGTTCCTAATTTCTGCCCGCCACTAGTGAGGTAATACCAGTGGCGGGCATATCTTGTTACCCGTCACTGGAACTTTTCCAAAATAGTTGTGGCGGGTACCTAGTCATGCCCGCCACTAATTGGAGGCCACCTATAAGCCTTTTCCCAGTAGTGTTTATACCTGTAAACGTTGTGTCGATATGAATAAAGCTTAGCGAGAATGTCTCAAAAAAAGGTGTTATCCGCGCTTGGTTATGATTGGGTGCGCCCTCTTCATCGAACTACGCGCTGCATGAACCCCGCCTCCGATCGCCATTTTCTACAATGCCGCCACCCAGCTACGTTGACGCCATACACCAAAGCTCCGCCTCCCCCATGACCGGACGTGGGCGTCCCCCACCTCAGGGTGGGCAAGTAGCCAAGCTGCCCGCCGGACCTCCACGCTTCGGGGTCCCTACTGCGCCCGGCAGCCATGCATTGACGGCTGCTCCTCTTGCCCTAGCCCAGGCGCAGGGGCCGGTGGTCTTTGGTGCTCCCGCACTAGCAGCACCTGGAGTCTCGTCGAGCCGCCCAAAGAAGAACAAGCGCAAGGGGCCACGCCGCGATGCTCCTGCCGTGGCACCTCAGGCTGCAAATTCAGGGCCTCCGCTCTTTGTTCCGACGACACAAGTCATGCCGACGGTCTAGGTACAAGCTGAACAGGTGGCTGCGGTCGCCAATCCATCGTCGCAGATTGATGCTTTGGAATAGCCGTCAAAAGGGAAGAAAACAAATATGTGGTGTTACAAATGCAGAACTGATAATCATCTCTCTAAGGATTGCTCTGCTACCCATTACAGTTACATTTGCAATAATTTCAGGCATCCATTGCACCATTGCCTGGTTTTGAAGCAGCCGAAGCCAGTCGCATCTTTTTGTGGTCAGGGCATGAACGAGGTTTATAAGGAACACCTCGCACCATCGACTTCATCGACATGTTTGGTTAAGATTTCTGGTGGTTCTCTGTCCGCTGCTGTTGTGGTGGCCGAGGTTACCAAGATTTCCTTGGTCTTGACTCCGTGGAAGTGGGAAGCCGTTCCCCATGGAGACGATGCCTTCCTCGTAGCGTTCCCGTCTATGGAGATTTTGCGGTGTGTCGCCGCTTTTGAGTTCCGGGTCAAGTCTCATGATGTCATGATTGCTATCAGTGAATGCAAGGCTGATGTTGTTCCATCCATTAGTCCTCTGAAGCCAGTTTGGGTACATGTCACTGGAGTCCCACTTCCTCTCCGTCACTTCCTTAGTCTGTGGGCAGTGGGATCCGTTATTGGCGCCACTCAGGATGTTGATTTGCTTTGTCTGTGTCGACGTGGCATTTTGCGTATCCAGGTGGCAGTGTTAACCAAAAGGTTGTTCAAGAAGAGGGATGGAACTGATGGTGCCTGTGTTTGCTAAGATGTGTTTCTTAAGCTCGACGGATATGAGTTTTGGTATGTGCTAGAGTAGGATGATTATACTCCTGATGATGATTTCATCCCTCGCATTTGGGAACACATGATGGGCCTGATCACAGAGCTAATCGTGAGGAGGACATGCCTGATAGAGATGCAAATAAGAGAGCTAAAAATGCTATTGTCAAAGGTGGCAGTACTTCTTCTGAATCTCATGCTGAAGCACGACTACCGATGCATACTACAAGTATGGCAATTGCTCTTGCACCTTCACCAACCATGCAGAGTAATCTACTTTCTAATTCGCAGGGAGTGGCACTTTCGGCCCAGCTGCAGCAGGCCTCTTCGCATGCTCCCGCTGCTGCGCTTGGGGGAGGCCCACAGCTGAGGCCTGCTTGTCCTTCCGGCCTACTCAGGGGCAAGGCCCATCTCCAGGGTGGGGCCGTGCTCTCCTCGCTACCTGTCGGGCTAAAGGCTGTGAGGGCGAACATTGCCCAGGGTCTGACTGGGCCGGCCCAGCTTCCTCGTGTCAGTTGTGGCATGGCTAGGCCGGCCTCGCTGTCTGCCGTTGGGGCCGCGGCCTAGCGCAGTGTTGGGGGCATAGCGGCTGTGCTGATTCGGCCTCTCGCCTCGCGTGTTGTGGCTGCCTCTGCCGGGACTTCTCCGAAACCGCCGGACTCGCCTGCCGGGACTGCTCCGACACCGCCCGCCTCACCAACCGCACCTGTTGCACCAATGACATTAACATCTTCGGGGATGACCTCTCCCGTCCGTCCTAGCGGATGCCATCCGGTCTCCGTCGACGGTTCATCACCCACGGACGAGGACTCCCTCGCCAAGGCGATGCGTTGTCAGCCGGCACGCAATTTGGACACACCGACAGGTACATTGCTTGCGAAATCATTTATTTCTTTTTCCGGTACTTGCATTTCCTCTAGTTTAAATAATGTTGGAATATCAATGGGGAAACATTTTAACACCCTATATTTTCACAACTGGAAAAATTCTTTTCTAGATTTGGCTTCTGTCTTTTTTCTTTTGGTGTTCTTGGATTTTATTTGTACTCTTGTGTTTATTTGAGAGTTAGTGACTTGCCTAGTTACTTGGGATTAGGGTTTTGCCTCCAAAACCCTAATTGCCATCTCTTCTTATTTAAAACCTTAGGACCCAGTTGCACTGGACCACCATTTTCTCTTGCACTTTAATTCACAAAATTATTTGGGGGACTCCTCCTACACATATCTTCACCTTTTCCATCTGAAAACCCACCCACTTAAGCCAAGCTTAACCAGAACAAATCATCCAAGGTTTCTACCAGAGCCACAGATCTGTGAAGCAAGTGCATTGTGCATCCATCCTATTTAGCTGAAATTTTCCATAGATCATTATCCACTCATAGCATGCCTATCCACAAATTTTGAGCATCAAGCACCCACCACAACTTCCTCCACAATTTTCCAAAGATTGCATCCCCATCACCAACTTGTGAAGGAAGTATACTTTTCATCCATCCATTTGAGCTACAATTTGTCATGGTGATCAAACATGACAAAAGACCGTTGCCATCCAATTTTCATCAAATTTCATCCCACCAATTGAGCACAGCAAGCTCTCAAAGTTTTTGACCAAAGATCAGTTTAGAAAGGAAGTGCCAGCTACACCCATCCTTTTGCTTTGAAATTTTGCATACATATCCATCATCATATAAAACAGCACTACACCAAAAACCAGACCTTTTGACCACACCAATTTCAAATTGCAGATAATAAACACCTTCTGGCAGAAATATATTTTGGATGCTCAAGTTAAAGATAAAACGAACCAGGCCCCACTAGCACCCAGACGTACACTACTAGCCCTACCCTAACCCCTACACACACGGGCGCCAGCCGGAAACCACCCAGGCTTCTAGAAGCCGTGGTGACCACGGCGTGGGCGTGCAGTTCACGCGCTCTGGGTGCACAGAGCGTCGGGCGTCATCTTGCGCCGCCCACGGCCGGACCCCGCGCGCCCCAGCTCACCCATAGCCCCGCACGACCCCTCGGACCCCCCCTCGGTCTTATCCCCTCGCGGGAGCCTCCCCGTGCCGCGCCACTACCGTCGCCATCTTGCCCATGTTCGCTTGTGCCCCGGCCGGACCCCCCTCCCCTCTCCCCCGAGCTCCCTTGCCTCCCAAGGCCGTGCCCGGACCCCCCCCCCTTTCCCCCTGGAGCTAACCGACGCGCCGCGCACCAGAGCATCGCCAGCCGAGCACCCAGGCCCCGGCCATGGCCGCCCTCGGCCGTGCCTCTCCGCACCTCGCCCTGGGCTATAAATAGGACACCCCCGGCCGTCCCAAAGGCACACTCATCTTCACCACACTCCCGTGATTCTTTCGCCCTCCCCCCCTTAATTTCTGCAAGAGCTCGCCGGAAGCGCGAGATCGACGGAGGCCGGGGAGCACCGCCGCCATGGACACGGCCAGCTCACCATACGGCATCCCTAATAGCCCTGAAGGGTCCACCAGATGCGTGGCGAAACAAGGAACACAATGGTGCCATCAGCTCGACCACCGGAAGCCGGAGTTGCCGGCGGCCATCACCAGAGCAGCTCTGCCCGCGGGAGAAAGAAGAAAAAGAAGAAAAGAAGAAGAAGCTGACGGGCGGGCCCCACCCATCAGCGAGAGAAAGGAGGGAGGCGCGGGCCAAACCGTTTTAAGTGGAGACGTACTCCGTCGTTTACGTTTTCGAAGTAAGGAAGCGTATGCCAGAGAAGGCGCGTTCGACATCACCGCATCCACTGCAGTTGGGCCGGCCCAGTACCACAGTGGCAGGCCGGCCACTTTCGGCCCAGTGCAACCCAGTGATATGTTTTTATTCTTTTCTCAGATAAACACAGCCAGGGACCTCTAGGTAAATAGTTTATTTTGCAATTTAGCCCCTACACTTCACACCCTAATAACTTTTCACTCGCAACTCCGTTTGCGATGAAACCAACGCTCACGTTCTTCTCTCGACACAAACTTTTTGATGAAGTCACTTTCACTAACTTTGCATAAAATAAAAAGGCCATTTTGCCCCTTGGCTCTTTTAGGCCACTTCAGAGCACCGGATTCTTTCACCGGGCAACCGGGCTTTATCGGGCTCCTCTCGGTAGACCCCCAGGTATCGAGGCAAGTCAATTTCTCTGATGTAGACCCTGAGTTTTTCACTCATTGTTATTCTTGCAAGTTATTTGGCTTTTGTGTCGGTCTCTGCCGGCAGGTTTTCTCGGTTGGTTTACTTACAGTATTTACTTTTGTTGTATTGTGAAGTTGTTATGGTTGTTGCACTTTGACTTGCTTGTATTAGTATTACTGGAGTTAGGTTGTTGTACCTTATTAATGTTGCTTGTTTACTTTCTTGTGCAAGACTAATGTTGCAGTTACAGTAATAAACCAGAAGTATATTTAAACAACCTCCTACAGGCTGGCTAAGTCATTGTGCCATCGAACCGGACTCACCGTATGACCACATTTGCCTGTGGGAAGGCCCTACTTAGTTTATAGTTATGTCTCTTACGCGTGTCACCACATAGGGAAGGTTGGAGGTGTAATGCCCCTGATCAAGGATTACCCTCCAAGCCTCGAGAGCCTGGGTTGGTAGGATTGAGCTCAGAGATTGTAGATTCCTAGGTGGGAAAAGTTGTGCCATGGGGTGGCAGCGACCCAGATCCTCTCACCCAGCCCTAGCCTGCGGGAGGTTGGAGGCATGGTAAGAGGGCCATGCTGTAAGCGGGAATTGTTGGACAATTAGTCCATGGTGTGGGTAAAGTGTACAACCTCTACAAAGCGTTTAGAATCTATTCGAGTAGCCGTGTCCTCGGAATGGACACAGTTCATGGGAAGTCACACAAGGTTTTCTTGAGTCGGAGGTACAAACATTAAAAGTGTCAACAGGGGAAGTTAAGAGATTGGTACAAGCAGCCTGGGCATCGTGGATACCAGGACTTGTGGTTAAGCCAATGGAAAGGCTTGAGAAAGACGGTCGGAAGACCGCAGGGGAGTGAATTGTATCGATTGTTATTTACGTTCTTCATCTTACTGTTGTTGAACTGTTGTTATTTCAAGTGTTTACTTAGTGGTAGCATGGATCACATTGGGTGTAAAGACTTTAACTTAGCAGTGATCATATGTCGGGAGTATGACTTTAAGCTAGTAAGTCGAGTATTAAAGATGCTTTAGTAAGATAACAAAGATAAGCATAGAAATGATACAACTGGAAGTATCAGAGGAATGATTTAAGTAGTAGTGATCACTTTCGGAGAAAGACTTTAGTCTAGCCGTAATCACCTTAAAGATGGTAATCCGAGCATAGAAAGATCACATTGGTGGACAGACTTTAATTTATTAAGTGATAAAGTTGGGGACAGATTTTAGTTTAAACGTAGTGGCGATAGTTATTCACTGGTTTAGCTTTATAGTTGTAGTACTATGTTACTTTAGTAGTTAAACTTGGTAGAAGTTTGTACCAAGTTGTTGTTGATGGTTGTTGGTTTTGGAGCAGTTTCATGCTCGAGTAACTTGGAGTGTTGCTTGGGTGGTTTTACGAGGATTTGGTTTGCTAGTACATTCAATGTACTCATGGATTTTAACATGGCCAGGTTTGAAGCTGTTTTCCGCCAGTAAGGAGACAGAGTCGATGCGACGCTAGGAGAGTAACCCTGTCAGATCCCTGTGGAGTGGAACCGCACTAAGACTGTGCTGCTACCATTGTAGAGTTTCCGATGCAGTCATCTCTGAAGTAGTCACCACGACTACACAGCACCACTCCGACCTCGACACAATGTTGAGGCTTGGAGCCTTATAAGTCACCGAAACCGAGGACGTAGAAGGGGCGGCTGCATATGACGGTCGGCTTCTGTCCCACTTGTTTGGTGCGGTAACTGAGGTTGGACTAGTTGACGAAGACATGGGTCCATGTTTCGAGACTTCACAGCATCTTCGCGTAAACCTAAGTCTCATTCCTCTAACAAGACACAAAAACCGCCCAAGAAGGCGAAGATTACAACTCCACCTCGAGTTTCCACATGAAAGGCATGTTTTGGAATAGCAGAGGTCTAACAGACTTGGCTAAACATAAACACATTGGTGATTGTGTGCGTAAACTCGGGTTGGACTTTGTGGCAATTTCCGAGACAGGTAGACGTGATTTCCCTGTGTATGTCCTCGACCACCTTTCAGGGAGTTTCGACTTCACATGGCATTGTCTAACCCCCCCCCCCCCGAGGGAGGTCAGGAGGAATCTTACTTGGGATCCAGACTACATCTATGGACTTGTTACCCTTTTTGGTTCGTGAATTTCATATAAAATTTCACCTACGAAATAGGACTGACAATTTTACATGGAGTCTGGTTGCAGTCTATGGGGCTGCCCAAGATGATAATAAACCCGCCTTCCTCCATGAATTGGTCAACCTGGCAAAGGATAACCCACACCCTATGCTTATTGGGGGGACTTTAAGTTCCTGAGGTACCAAGAAGAGAACAACAATGACCGCTTTGACACACGTTGTCCTTTCTTGTTCAATGCTGTTATTGAAAGTTTGGACCTCCGGCAAGACAGTATGTCAGGGCGCAGTTCACTTGCGCTAAGAACCGTCCGGTGCTGACATACGAAAAACTCGATCGGGTGCTCATGGATACCGAATGGGAACTAAAATTTCCTCTGGTAACCGTGCGAGCTCTAGAGCGTATCGAGACACTTGCGGACCATGCTACCATCATTATTGATTCAAATTCTGCTATTCCCTCCACAGCACGATGCCCATTCAAATTCGAATTGGGAAGGTTACAGCGGGATGGCTTTGTGGATATTATCAAGAAAGTTTGGGAAAGGCCCGCCGTTGGCCGAACGCCGATTCAGAGATGGAATTCTAAAATTCGTGCCACACGGCAATTCCTAACTGGATGGACGAAACACGTCAGCGGAATATACAAAAAAGAAAAGCAACACCTTACCACTATCATCAATGACCTCGATAAAATTGCAGAGACTCGCACACTGTCCGCACAAGAGATTGATGTGAAAAATCAATCCAACGAGCAGATAGCACGTCTCTTGCGAGAGGAGGAAATCAAGTGGTACCAGAGATCCAAAGCCCAGTTCATCTTAGAAGGAGACAGTAACACACGATACTTGCACATGGTCGCCAATCGGCGCCACAAGAAGAAGTGCATTTATAGTCTCTAGCAGGATGTGGGACGGATTGAAGGACAGTCGGAGCTGAAAGAATACATAACCAAATACTACAAGTCTTTGTTCGGGGCTCCGGAGGAAGGAAACATAGCCTTTGATGAGTCCCAAATGGAAGACATCCCACAAGTTACGACAGAAGAAAACGACATTCTCACGACACCTTTCTCGGAAGCGAAGGTTAGAGCAGCGGTGTTCCAAATGGAACATAACAAAGCTCCGGGCCCAGATGGCTTCCCCGCAGGGTTCTATCATAACTTCTGGGATGTTTTTAGGGTTCTGGGATGTCATTATTGAGATGTTTAATTTTGTTCACACCAGCCAACTTGACCTATCCAGGCTTAATTTTGGTGAAATACTTTTGTTGCCAAAGACTAAAGAGGCTGAACGATATGAGCAGTATAGACCGATATGCCTCCATAATGTCAGCTTCAAATTTTTCACAAAAGTAGCCACGAATAGGCTCAACACGATTGCTGACCATGTTGTCCGGCCATCCCAAACGGCTTTCAGGCAAGGAAGGAATATCCTGGATGGAGTAGTTATCCTTCATGGGGCCGTTCACGAGATGCACCGGAAAAACATGAGTGGGGTAGTATTCAAAATCGACCTTGAAAAAGCTTATGACAAAGTCAAATGGTCCTTTCTCCAGCAGACCCTGAGAATGAACGACTTCTCTGAGAAATGGCGCGCGTGGGTCGATAATTTCGTCTTTGGAGGCAGTGTGGCTATAAAAGTCAATGATAATGTTGGCCATTACTTTCAGAAGAAAACGGGACTACGTCAGGGTGACCCATTGTCTCCAATGTTATTCAACATTGTTGCAGACATGCTGGCTATTCTGATCGAACGTGCTAAACAGGACGGCCAAATTGCAGGGGTAGTGCCACACCTTGTGGATGAGGGCCTCTCAATTTTGCAATACGCCGATGACACAATTTTTTTTATGTAACATGACCTTGAAAAGGCGAGAAACCTGAAACTTTTGCTTTCAGCTTTTAAGCAAATGTCAGGTCTTAAAATTAATTTCCATAAAAGTGAATTGTTCTGTTTTGGAGAAGCTAATGAGGCGACCGCGCAATATGCCAATTTGTTCAGTTGCGCGCAAGGCCAATTCCCGATTAGATACTTGGGAATTCCGATACATTATCGACGCCTGACTAATGCATAATGGAAATATGTTGAAGAGCGCTTAGAGAAACGCTTGAGTAGTTGGAAAGGCAAGATACTCTCCGTTGGAGGACGACTTGTCTTGATCAATTATGTACTCACAAACATGGTTCTCTATATGCTTTTATTTTTCCAACTTCCAAAAGGGGTCCTGCAAAGGCTGGATTATAACAGATCAAGATTCTTCTGGCAAGGGGATAGTGAAAAGAAAAAATATAGGTTGACCAAATAGTGCGTTGTTTGTCGACCAAAAGACCATGGAGGACTTGGCATACAAGATCTCCAAGTCAAAAACGATGCCTTACTCAATAAATGGCTATACAAGCTTCTGACCGAGGACGGTGTGTCGTGAACCCTCTTGTGTAGAAAGTATTTAGGCCCAAAAGCTGTGTCTCAGGCAAGTTGGAAGCCAGGGGACTCGCATTTTTGGGCTGGATTGATGGCGGCCAAGAAACATATTTTCGCTACGGATCCTTCGCGACCAAGGACGGCTCGGAGATCCACTTCTGGGAGGTCAAGTGGCTGAGAAATGCTACTCTCTGGGAACAGTATCCAGCTTTGTACCACATTGTTCACGATAAGAATGATACTCTTGCGCAAGTTGAGTTTCTCCCCGCCGGATATATCCTTTCGGCAGGATCTAGTTGGCCCTCGTCTTTTGTCATGGTAACATCTTCTAGTCCGTTTGGATTCGATACACATGACACAAGGACAGGATGTGTTCCGCTGGAATCTAACTAAAAATTAGTCCTTTACGGTCGACTCTATGTCCCGGGGGCTTTCGCACTCGGAGATTCCAGTGGACAATAATAAAAGAAAATCTGGAAATCGAAGATACCACTAAAAGTTAAGATCTTCATGTGGTACCTCCGCCGAGGTGTTATGCTGACAAAGGACAACCTTACTCGCCGCAGCTGGAAAGGAAGCAAGAAATGTAGTTTTTGTGCTCATGACGAGACAATTAAACATCTCTTCTTTCAGTGCCAGTTCGCGCGTTCTACGTGGTGAGTCATCCAAATAGCGTCCAATCTGTATCCACCGAGAAGTCTTGCCAATATATATGGTCACTGCCCGATGGCATACCTAACAAGTTTTGTATGCTAACAAGGGTAGGAGCGTCTGCCTTATTATGGTCGCTCTGGCTATGTAGAAATGATATGGTTTTTAATGGTAAAACTTCTTGTCCCTTCCAGGTTATATACCGCTATACGCAGTGGCTTCGTACTTGGTCTACGCTACACTGAATGGAGTACCAACCGCTGTTCATGGCGATGTGTACGCGGTTGGAGCAAGTGGCCAGGGAAGTTTTTACCCAACATGGGTGGCGGCATAGTCTTCGGATAGGACCCCCACCCTCCCCGACATAGGCATAGTTTCGGTCTTATACGAGTTTACTTTTGCCAGCATGTCTTTTTTACCTTTTACATCGTGAGACTATTCGTTTTGGCTGTGTGCATGCTAGTCATGCAGAGGCCGGGTGCCCACTCATTATGCGTTGTATCCTCTTGATGGTACATTATGAGATAATAAAAGCCCCTTTATCAAATTTTTTTCCCAAAGGTAAAAACAAAGACAAACGTACAATGCATGTATATATAGCTAGCAAACTCTACCTCACCTTTGCGTTGCCATCATTGCTACCAGCGCCGCCCCCAAACATGTCTAGTGCTGGCCTTGAGGCTGCAGACGAAAGATGGATAATATTCGGCCGTGCTTTGAATGCATGGTATGACATCACATGATTGATGGGATGTACTAGTCTGCATGAGTTATGACACTGACCTGATGTTCAAACCAAACCAGTTGGTAATAATTGTTTGTGACTCTTTCTTCTTCTTTCTTTTTTCTTTTTTTACACAAAGAAAAATATAGGCTTGCAGTTACTTCTCCTACCTAGGAGTACTGCCTAGCTAGCATGGTGGCTATATAGCTGGAGTAAGCCACAGAAGCAAATATAGGCTGGTAATTGCATTTAAGTGCAAGTTACTCACCCGTACGGGTACGGGCCCCCCATAGTTAATACTCCTACGTTCGTAATAATATCTCGCTTATGGCTAAAGATGGCAATGCGCCAGCCGTCAGGACACACAGTATTTCCTGTTCGATCTGTACACACAGTATTTCCTGTTCGGTCTGTACGGATCTGGTTGTTGCCGGCCTTGTGCGGGCCGGCGGGCAAGGCGTGGTGTCGTCGTCGGCCGTGGGTGGCTGCGGCTGGTGGAAGACTTGGTGGTCAGCTGGCTTCGGGCAGGGGAGTGCGCGTCAATGCAGATCGAAAGCTTCGCGCCGTCACCTTCATAAAGGCGTTGTCATCGTGTTGTGCTGCTCTCCTCCTCCCGAAGTGCTTGCTCAGAGGGAAACCTCAGATCTACCTTGGATCAGACGATGACGGCGCTTTGCGTCATTCCTCTCCTTGAAGGCTTCGTCTTTTGAGCTGACGCCGACTGCAGGGACCAGTGGTTAGCGGCCTGTCCGCGTGGTGGCCTTGCGACTCGTGTGGCGACAACGATGATGGCGAGCTGAGCTGGGCCGCGGCTTGTCCTTCTGATGTCGACGGTTTGGTGTGCCAGTTGGGTGCGTCTATGCTTGTTTCTCACTGTGACAGAGAAGTCGAAGCTGCGTGTTGCGGTGCCACAGCGGCAACGATGACTCCATGAGGGTGGTTTTCAGCGGACGGCACTCTCCGGTTGATGCGTTGGACTAGGTCGGTATGAGGCTCGCAACTTTCTCTTGCGAAGCTCATCAACAAAATCGGAGCTGCCTTCTCCTCGACGCTTCGGTCGACTGTTTGGCGATGCTTTGTTGCTTGGTGTAACTTCTCCACGGTTGGTATGTTGGTGCTTGTCCGAGGTGAAGTCGAAGTAGACTGATCAGGCGTGATGGACGATCCCGATGACGCTATCGTTTGGTGTCGATGATCCGGTTGTGTTGTTGTCTGTGCCGAGATCTTGTTAGTGGCCAGGTCGTCTGCGGGTACCCTGTGTTAGGCTGTCATGGAAATGTTCCACGACGGATGTGTGGGCTTTGTAATCTAGGTTTTCTCCCCGTTTTCCTCCAATTAACGGGGCAACTCTCTTCTTCTTAATAAATGAAAATGACAAATCTTTGCCTCGTTTCAAAAAAAAAAACGTGTGAGTGTGACTGTGTTGTGCCTGAAACAGTGTTTACATGTGTTGAGTCTCAGGAGAAAAAACAAACAACAAGTGTACATGGCCACTGGAGTACCATATATACTCTACCATGCTCCCTAGTCCCTAGTCCTACAACACCGCGCGCATGCATCAGTTACACACATACACCACAACACACAGAGTAGCTAGCTTAATGGAGAGCAGGAGCAGCGCGAGAGGTGGAGACCATGGCCACCTCGACCACCAGCACCAGTTGCTGCTGCTGCGGCTGGCGGCGGCGTGGAGCTACGCCGGTGGCAGCGTGTCGTGGAGCTACGCCGGTGGCAGCGTGTCGTGGCCAACGCAGAGGTCGTCGTCGTCGTCGTCGTACACGTGCGGGTACTGCAAGAGGAAGTTGCGGTCGGCGCAGGCGCTGGGGGGGCACATGAACTTGCACCGGCGGGAGAAGGCCAGGCTCCGCCACTACGACTGCTCCTCCTACCCTGCAGCTCCTGCTGCCGTCCACAGGGACAGGGTGCCCAACCTCATCAACTTCTCGCCGCCGGACTACGGCGACAGCGCGACGACGACGACGACGACTCCGGCCGCCTACAGCTTCTTCTCGCCACCGTCGGTGGAGGCGGAGGCTGCGGTGGCGAAGGCTGTGTCGGTGGTGGACCTGGAGCTGGGGGTCGGAGGAGGAGGTTTGGATCTTGAGCTTAGGCTTGGCTGCTGTTGAGCCTTGACTCTTATGATCGATCTATCTATGACATGCAAATGTACGTGCGTGTGTGCATGGCATGACCACGTACGCGTGCATGCATGTTTTAGTGTAACTTAGTTGGTTAGCTGATTGTCTATCGTCCTAGCTAGCTAGGAGTACCATTTGCAATGAAAAGTTCCACGTTTGTGTCATATGCTACATGTTTTTTTGGGGCATCATTTCACCGTGGACACGGTTTTTGTCATTGGTGTGCATGTGTGGGCTAATAGGCAGTCGCCTGAATATGTAATTTGGGTCAGTCACTTTTTTGTGTGTGCATGCAGGAGAGTGTGGTGTGCCGTGTGCGTGCGTGCGTGAGCTAAGCCTCCGGCGGCTGGATGTACGCGCGTCCGTGCTAGCTAGTTCGGCTGGGTGCGCGCGGGAGCTAGCTAGCTCTGGCTGGGTGCGCGCGACGAGCTTGCTAGCTCCGGCTAGCCGTGGTTCGCCGTGCGTGAGCTAGCTTGCTCTGGCTGGCCGTGGTTCGCCGTGCGTGAGCTAGCTAGCTCCGGTTGGTGCGCGCGACGAGCTATAGCGCCGGTTGGTCGTGGTTCGCCGTGCGTGGAGCAGAGTGTGATGTGCCGTGTGCATGCGTCCATGGGCGTGCTTCGACCAGCCGCAGCACCGGTCTCCCCGGTGATGGAGCAGCCGGGCGGTCACAGTGCGTGGATAGCTTGTACGTGGTGCATGTGTGTTTCTCTGTATCAATGTTTCTTCACATCGGTGGAGCTAGCACATGACAATTTAAACAAAAGAGAAACAAACATAAACAAATTTCTTTGTAAGAAAAAATGAATCATGCGGGTGAATTAACACTAAATTAAACAGACACAAATTTTAAAAGGAAAATAGTATTATGCAACTATGTGTAACATAATAGAAAAAAAACTTCTACTTTCTCTAGCCTTCTAATTCCATCTATACTAATATGCTATAAAAACTAAAAAAGATTAAAAAAATATAGTTTTAAGGAAAAATGAAGGAAAATGGAAAATATAAAACAAATAATGACAAAATCTACTCACAATTTACACATAAATTGCATTTTTTGTAATATGCAAGAATAAGCATATAATAGGAGAATTTTAAAAGAAGAGAAAAGGTCGGTTGACTGAAACTCTAATACATGTGGTGGTGTCACCTTAAAGAATACACGAATTAGCAAGCAATTTACACAAAAAATGTGTTTTTTAATATGCAAGAATAAGCATATAATAGTGAAAGTTTTGCAAAAGAAAAGTTTTCTAAAAAGGAATGAATTAGTGGCATTGTTATTACCCTTAAAGAAGAAATAAATGAAACAAAAGCTAAAACAAATCAAAATAATTTAATTTGACAAGGAAGAATGAATTACAGGCATTGGTATTACCGTTAAAAAGAAATAAATAAAAGAAAATAAAAATAAAGTATTATAAGGAAGAATGAATTAGTGGCATTGATATTACCCTCAGAGAAGAAAGAAAATGAAAACTAAACTAAAACAAAAACAAAACAATGAAGTTTTACAAGCAAGAATGAATTAGTGGCATTGGTATTACCCTTTAAGAAGAAAAAAATGAAATAAAAACAAAAATAAAATCGAAATAATGAAGTTTTCTAAGAAAATAAATGAAATAGTGGTAATACCAATGAATTAGTAGTTTCTAAGAAGGAATGAATTAGTGGAGTTGGTATTACCCATAAAAAGAAAGAAAAAAAATCAAATAATGACACAATTTGCATACAATTTACACGAAATTGCGATTTTTTAAAATATGCAAGAATAAGCATATAACAGTGAAAGTTCCAAAAAAACCAAATTTTCCAAAAGGAATTAATTAGTGGCATTGTTATTATCCTTACGGAAGAAAGAAAATGAAATAAAACTTAAAACAAAATCAAAATAATGAATTTTACAAGGAAGAATGAATTAGTGGCATTGGTATTACCCTTAGAGAAGAAATAAATGAAATAAAAACTAAAAAAAACTGAAGTATTATAAGGAAGAATGAATTAGTGACGTTGGTATTACCCTCAAAGAATAAAGAAAAAAAAGAAACTAAAATAATAAAAGTAATGAAGTTTATAAGGAAGAATGAATTAGTGGCATTGGTATTACCCTTTAAGAAAAAATAAAATAAAATAAAAACTAAAACAAATCAAAACAATGAAGTTTTCTAAGAAAGAATGAATTAGTGGCATTCGTATTACCCTTTAAGATGAAGAAAATTGAAAAAAAAAAGAAAATAATAATGACAAAATTTGCACAAAATTTACATCGAATTTGTGTTTTTTAATAATATGCAAGAAAAATCATATAATAGTGTAATTTTCACAAAAAAAATTCCTAAGAAGGAATGAGTTAGTAGCATTAGTATTTTACCCTTAAAGAAGGAAGAAAATAAAATAAAAACTAGAACAAAATTAAAATAATGAAGTTTTTTAAGAAAGAACAAATTAGTGATAATGGTATTACCCTTTAAGAAGAAAGAAAATGGAAAACATGAAACAAATAATGACAAAATTTGCACAAAATTTACACAGAAATTGAGCTTTATCATAATATGCAACAATAAGCATATTATTTTACTAAGAAAGAATAAGTTAGTGGCATTGGTAATTTACCCTTAAAAAAGAAAGAAAATAAAATAAAAAGTGAAAAATCAAAATAATAAAGTTTTCTAAGAAAGAATGAACTGGTGGAATTGGTATTACACTTTAAGAAGAAAATCAAAATAAAAAACTTGCACACAAACTTTGCACTGTAATTGCACTTTTTAAATATGCAATGAATAAACATATAATAGTGCAATTTTCACATTCTAGTGTAATTTACACACATACACTATAGTACTTGCATGTTTACATTTCCACTCATCCAATATGCAAAAAATACCCATGCAAAAAAAAGAAAAACCGGCTAAAAAATAAAAAGAAAAGCTAAACAAAAAATACATACAAAAAAAACAAATAGGAAAATTGACTTACCCCAAACTGGGCAAGTCAAAAATTTGGCCTAAGGAAAAATCGACTTACCCCAAAAAGGGGCAAGTCAAAAGTTCAGCCTAAGAAAAAAATCGACTTACCCCAAATAGGGGCAAGTCAAAAATTCAGCCTAAGAAAATTTTTTTGCTTACCACAAACAGAGACAAGTCAAAAATTAGCCTAAACACACACAAGAGAAAAAAACAGCACGAATCTTAACAAAAGAATCAACGATCAGAAAATTGACTTACCCAAATTTAAAATTCAGGCGACTTACATATAGCTAAAGTGATATATTACGGCCCATTCGGCACAAGTACTATTATCTTCTAGGCAGGTGCATGCATGTGGATCGTCAGCAGATACACCACACAAAAAATGTGTCACATATGTTTCCCTGAAAAAACGAGTCGCGTGTGTTTCTCAAAATTGCTAAGAAAATGTGTTTCTCAAAACAGAAATATTTCGCATATGTGCCCAAAAAGAAAGTGCCTCGTACGTGCATGCTAGATTTGCGCTTACTGCTACAAAAACAGCTATATGAGGCGCACGATCCGGATGGGTCAGGAAAACCCATCTTGGATTGACTTATCCGAGATGGGCCATTTTTGGTTCAGACATCCGAGACATTTTCTCCTCCTCCGGCTCCCTCTCTTTCTCTGAGCCTTCTCCTACTCTGGCTACCTCTCCCCTCATTCCCATGGTGCCACCGCCCCAACCCGTATCCACCTCCCTCTCCCCTTCCTCCCATGACGGCAGATCAAAGGGAGGACAAGGTCCCTTCACTCCTGGTGGTTCTGAGCGAGGCAGGTTGTACATGGTGATGGCCTACAAGATAAGGAGGCCTACAAGTACGTAAACCTTTTGTCATAAAATACCTTGGGTCCAGTCGTCGGCCGTACATGGAATTGTAGATGCATTTCTCCTTCCTTAATTTCATTGCCTTTTATTTAATTCATCAACCCCCCCCCCCCCCCCCCCACCCCAATCGAAGAGTCTCGCAAGCACAGCTGTGATTATGGCTCATCCTCCAGCTCGGGCCCCCAGAAGCGCCGAGTGTGGATTTCAAACAGGGGCGGAGCAGAGCGGCCCAGGCCCATGGCATGGGTTTCTTTCTAGCCTACTGCTTGGCCAGTGGTTTAGACTTGAGCCCAGCACAGCCCAGGCAAAAAAGGCCCGAAGCACAGCCCGACCTAGCCCCTGGTTTGCACGCACACTCGCGCCGCCTCTGTCCCTCCCGGCCTCCCCGCAGCCCCGCCCTACTACGCCAGCTGACTGTATGCTCCGCCCCAGGCTGAGCCGAGTAGCCGTTTCAAGCTCTGCCACGGGCCCTGGCCAGTGGCCGACTCGCCGTGCTGCACTGCTGCTGCCGCCCAGAGCAGCAGAGCCCCAGATCAGCCGCTGAGCTGCTGTGTGCTGCCGCAGACTCGCCATGCCGTCATGTTGTTGGCTCGCTACTGCGCCCAAGATTGGGTAAAATTTTGTGCCAAATTGATGCATTTGGTTAGCCCCTGTTTCTCCTCTATATTTGAACATTGTATTGAACTAGTGAAATTGAATTGAAATAATTGATGCATTTGATCAGTGTATTTACTCAAATTGATTCATTTTTGCGTCAATTTGGGGAATGGTACGATGTGTTTTTGGGTAGTTATAAGTGCTAAAAATTTCTCTTAGGCCCGGGGTTTGCTTCAATCCTTGCTTCGCCACTGATTCCGAACAGTGCCTTCAACCGCGCAACCGATGCACCAAGGCCGTCCTTCAGTGCACCTCGTCCGCTTCCACCAACTATGTATCCCAAGAACTTTGTTGGGCCGCCCAGCAATTTGGCTCCCCACCCCTTCTTCGGAACGTGCTTCAAGTGTGGTCAGTCTGGCTATATTTCCAAGGTCTGTCCTCAGAATCATAATGCACCACCCCGTCCTGTTCCGGGGCGAGTCGTCGGCCACGGTAATCTGCCACCCAGGACCTTCAACGCCAAGCCGTCTACTGTTGGACGTGGTTGAGTGAACAACGTACATGCTGAAGAAGCCCAGGAGGCAACCGACGTCATGCTCGGTACTCTCCCTATCAACTCAATTCCCGCTGCTGTTCTTTTTGATTCTGGAGCATCTCATTCATTCGTATCTCAAAGTTTTGCTCAATTGCATGCCTTCTCTTTGGAGTCTTTGTCCTCCCCTCTAGTGATCCATTCCCCAGGATCCGCGTGGCACACCACCTTGTAAGCCATGGAGATCAAATCAAAATTGAGGGTCTCGTATTCCTTGCTTCTCTTATAGCCCTCACGTCCTCCGATATAGACGTCATTCTGGGTATGGACCGGTTGTCAGCCAATCAAGTTGTGATCAACTATGCAACTAAGTACGTTCGAATCATACATCCTTCTGGCCAGATAGTCTACTTCTCATCTTGCACTTCAGAACCCCAGCTGTATGCTCTGAATGAACATCCTCTTCCTAACCTCGATGATGTGCCAGTAGTCTGTGACTTTCCGGACGTCTTTCCTAATGAACCGCCAGGTATGCCACCTGACAGGTGTGTGGAATTTTTCATTGAGATAATTCCAGGAATTGCCTCAATTTCGAAACTTCCATATAAGATGGCCCCAAACGAGCTAGCTGAGCTTAAGAAACAACTTGAAGAGTTGGAAGACAAAGGTTTCATCCACCCTAGCTCATTCCCATGGGGCTGGACCATCCTCTTTGTCAAGAAAAAGGGTGGAACTAATCCGATGTGTGTTGACTATCGTCCTCTTAATCAAGTGACGATAAAGAACAAATATCCACTTCCTCGAATCAATGACCTTTATGATCAATTAGCTGGATCCTCAGTCTTCTCCAAGATGGACTTGAGGTTGGGGTACCACCAGATCAAAATCAGAAATGAGGACATTCCCAAAATGGCATTCACTACATGTTATAGTCTTTACGAGTACACTGCCATGTCCTTTGGCTTAACAAATGCTCCGGCTACCTTCTCTCACTTGATGAACTCTCTTTTCATGGAGTTTCTGGAGAAATTCATCGTGGTCTGTCTCGACGATATCCTCATCTATTCCAAATCCGAAAAAGAGCATTCTTAACACTTAAGGCTGGTATTGATGAAACTTCAAGAGCACCGCCTATATGCCAAGTTCTCCAAATCTGAATTCTGGCTATCATAAGTGACCTACCTAGGTCACGTGATTTCTGCAGCACGCATTGCTGGCAATCCAAAAAGGGTGGCCATTCTTGGTTGGACTCCACCTGAGACGTAAAGCAAGTTAGGAGTTTTCTTGGACTGGCTAGTTACTGTCGTCGCTTCGTCGAGAATTTCCCCAAAATTGCGAAACCTCTAACCGATCTCCTTAAGGAAGATAAGAAATTTGAGTGGACACCCAAGTGCGAGGAAAGTTTTCAAGCTCTGAAGAATAAATTGACTACTGCCCCATAATCATCCCTCCGAATGTCGACAAGAATTTTGAGATCTATTGTGATGCTTCCCGTCAGGTACTAGGCTGCATACTCATGCATGATCGTCATGTGGTGGCATACGCTTCTCGTCAGTTGCGTCCACATGAAGAGAATTATCCAACTCATGATCTGGAGCTTGCAGCCGTAGTCTATGCACTGAAGACATGGTGACATTACTTGCTCGGTTATCGTTGCAAAATCTACTCGGATCATTAAAGTCTGAAGTACATCTTCACCCAGCCGGATCTAAATCTCAGGCAGAGACGATAGGCTGAGTTGATCAAAGACTATGATGTGGGAATTTCCTGCACTCCCGGCAAAGCGAACGTCATGGCTGACGTGCTAAGTCGCAAATCTTATTGCAACAATCTCATGTTATTACATGATCAACCACTTCTGCATGAGGAATTTCAGAAGCTTAATCTCGAGATCATTCCTCATGGATTCTTATATACTTTGGTGGCAAAACCAACTCTTGAAGATCAAATCAAAGCAGCTCAGAAGCGTGGTCCAGTCATCCATGGGATTAAAGAGAGCATTGCTAGCGGAAAGGCTAAATCTTTTTCTTTGGATAATGAGGGTACCATTTTCTTTGAGAACCGTTTGGTGGTACCTAAGAAGCGGAATCTGAGACAGTTGAAACTTAAAGAAGCCCATGACACCCCTCTCTCCACTACTAGGAAAAGGCCTAGCAGTGGTGGGCGCCAAATGGGCATAAGTGGCGGGCTATGGGCCCAGGCAAGCCTGCCACTGACCTCCCGCCACTGCTAACAGGCCACCAGTGGCGGGCTGCCCGCCACTGATAATTGGTTAGCAGTGGCGGGCATAGCCACTTGCCCACCACTGCTTATGCTGCTGCCCGCCACTACTCAAAGATGCACTAGTGGCAGGCCCTTAGCTCTGCCCGCCAGTGCTATCAATTTCAAATTTTTTAAAAAATACACGTGCTGTACTGTGTGATGTACACAGTACAGTTCATGTTATTACTGTGATGTACAGAATACAGTTATAGTTATACACATACATACACATAGCATATACAAATTATAGTTTGTTCATACATCATCATGGATTTACACATTTACATAGGCTGACAAAGGAGCGCACACAGATCATCAATGTTGTGATCGAACAAGAAACAAAATAGGAAGAACTAAAGGGCCGGACATGGTAGATGCTGCTCCTCCTAGTATTCTTCTGCTCACCCATTCTTTCCCGGTTGGATTTCACCTGGAAAAACATTAGCCATGAAGCCACGAATCCATGAACCAGAGCAAACAAATAAACAAACAGTACCATCATCATCATCATGTTGATTACTAATTGGACGGTGCAACCAATTACTTGCTGGGTGGTGTAACAATTAATTAGCATTGAAACAAATAATCCCAAATTGAAGAAGTACTCGAGCAGCAAGACATTGGACCGGAAATTGACACCACACGCATTGTGTTCAACTCAACCCAAGTCAATTATGTATCCAACAACGGCGCATGGTTAGTATCAAATGTCTACGGTATGAGGTCTAGGCCCAACAAGTTAGGCATAAGTGAACCATTATTAGGTATGAAAAATAAAGCTATTCCATGCATATGAATTCAAAGATGCAACTTGTATGTATAATGAAAGAAAAACTCAAAAGAAACAAACTATACACATGTAGAAACTAGGAAGTATCTGAAAAATATTAGCAAGGAAACATACCCAGGAGAAAGCTTCATTTTATTTTGTGTTATCATCAGCTACAACTTCACATGTAACAGAAGCAAGTTGGTAAATAATAAAAAAATACTAAAGTACAAAGGAAGTGTTGAGGCAATAGTACCCCATATCATTGAGGGCTAAAGCAACAGCGCAGAAGTTTGGCACTCAGGTTCTCATGACCTAGAAACGATACATACTTAAAAATCAACCATGCCCATATATAACCTGAGTTAATGCATTAATTCTGTCAAGGTCAGTCATGAAATAACTAGAGTATAATTGCTAAAGGTCAAAGGGACACATTTAAAAAAACAAAATTGTAGAGGAGGCCCCTACAGTAGCACATTTTAAATTTGGCTTGGATAATAATTTAAAACCGTTACATGAACAGAAGATTCAACATATATGGGCTAGATATTCATATTTTAATCCATAACCATAAAAGAAGGAACATGCAGAAACAAGTCGGTTCAAGTATGTCACAGAAAACATGTTTTAAGTATGAATTATTACAGCATAGACAAAGTTAGTCAACTTTAGAAAAATCCATTGAACAGATGAATATGTAGGCCATGCCGTAGAAAGCACGAATACACTAATGCAGAGCAAAGATTAACTAACATCGTATGTGTCCGCCAGGGCCAGGAAGGAGTTTGGAAATGCCAGTGCATATGACGTGAATGCAGCCAACTCACTTTCATTTGTTTCGCCAAATGAACCACACGATGAACTAGCATCCTGAAAAGAATGTGAGGACAGATCTTGAATAGTTAAACATAATTTACTAGCCATAAGGTCTATAACAGGAAGTTACAGAGGAATTATGTGCTAGCAACTTGCAAGGAAGAGAACCTTCATGGATAAGTAAAATATTTCTGATATGTAATCTGTATAATTTAAACTGTAAAGCCACGCTGTTACGCTTAATAGTTTGCAACTGGTACTTTGACAACTAGTCAGCTGAACTTAAACCATACCTCTTAATCTCTTATTCTAATAGGTCAGATGAGATGAGAAGAACCAGGAATTGTTTCAACTAGTGATTAAATATCTTAGAACCAGAATATATCCCAGTTTCAGCTATCATATCGTCCACTCCATCAAATTCCTGCTCGGAACTCAGTAGGATTGTGCAAGTGATTTGCTTTTTATTTTGTGGCACGTGCCTTGGACTAGTATCTGAAGAGGACGATTCAGACCGCAAAGCTAAACTGATATTGTGCAGGGCCATGCAACCTCCTGAACCACAAAAACCAATAATCGCCTGGCATAGACTATTCATGCCTAAATTCTACACTCCTATTCGCAGGTAGATCCGTGGGATGCAGCAATCAGACCCCCAAACTAGCTGGAATCGAAGATCAGGCGCATCTGACGGGACCCCAACGACGGCGAGAATCGCCGGAATCTAGACGGAACACGAGATCGATCGAGAGAGAGGGGGTTGCTTACCAGCAGAGCCATGTCGATTGACAATAGCTGCTGCGGTTCATCGGCTGCAGCGTGAGGTGGTCGTTCTCCTCGGAGCCGTAGCCACAGCCGCCGTCACGGACCACTCAGTCGCCGCCAGGCTCGTGGACGTGCGAGAGGCTGTGGTAGGCGACGGAGAGGACCAGCCAAGGTCGCCGGTGCCTCGCCGGCGTCCGAGGCGACGTCCACCCGAAACCCTAGGCACGGGGGAGGGGTCGCGGGTGAGTGATGGGGGCCGGGAAAGTCGGATCTGGCCGGAGGGGAAGAAGTAGCGGAGGGAGGCGAGGTCGGGGCTGTGCTGCGCGCCGGCCATGGCCGCCGGGGCTCGCCGGAATCGGCCGGCGTTCGTGGCGGCGTCGAGAAGGAGTGAGGGGATCGAGAGCGAGGGGTCGCGAGAGAGAGAGGGCTGCGTGGGAGGGGAATGGATCGTGCGTGGGTCCTACTGCCGGCCACTAGTTTTCATTTTTTCCCTTTACCTTTCTTTTTTTAAGCGGGCTGGGCCAAATGCAAAGTGGCGCGCTGATGTGGCCTGAAAACAAAATTTCCGGGTCCAGCCGCAAATCTGTCCAAAAATAGATGTGGGGGTGCTTTTTTTACCCGACACTGCTATTTAAGTTACCAGTGGCAGGCATTTATTGCTGCCCGCCACTGGTATTTTTGGGCAGATTTGGCGCGGGACCAAAAATACCAGTGACGGGCTCGTATTGTTGCCCGCCACTGGTAAAGCAAGTACCAGTGGCGGGCACAGTTTTGTGCCCGCCACAAGTAACATTTGCCCCGTGGCAAATCTGGACATCTGTTACCAGTGGCAGGCGAAGCCGATAGCAGTGGCGAGCGTGATTTTGCGCTCGCCAAATTACCAGTGGCGGGCGCTAAACTACGCCCGCCACTAATGTGAGTTCACCTATAAGCCCTTTCCCAGTAGTGCTCGATCCATCCTGATAGCACCAAAATGTATCAAGATCATCACCAGAGGTTCTGGTGGACCAGGATGAAACGGGAAATCGCTCGCTATGTTGCTGAATGTGACGTCTGTCATCGTGTCAAGGCAGAGCATCAAAGACCTGCTGGTACTCTTCAACCTTTGGCTGTACTAGAGTGGAAATGGGATAAAGTGGGCATGGATTTCATCTCTAGCTTTCCAAAATCCCAGAAAGGTAATGACGCCATCCTGGTAGTCATTGACCGTCTCTCCAAAGTTGCTCACTTTCTTCCGGTTAGAGAGACCATCACTGCTAGCCAATTGGCATATCTATATATCTCCAGAATAGTTTCTCTTCATGGTATTCCATTGCAAATCAATTCAGATTGTGGAAGTTTATTCACCTCTAGATTCTGGGAAAACTTTCAGAAAGCTATGTGAACTCATCTCTCCTTTAGCACAGCTAATCATTCCCAATCTGGCAGTCAAGTGAGAGTCAATCAAGTTCTCGAAGACATGCTCAGAGCCTGTGTCACCTCTTTTGGAAAGAAGTGGGAGGAATGTCTTCCTTTCGCTGAATTTTCTTACAACAACCGCTATCAATCTAGTCTGGGCATGGCACCTTTTGAATTCCTCTATGGACGTAGATGTCGAACACCTTTGAACTATTCTGAAACCGGGGAAAGGCAATTCTTTGGACCGGATATGATCCAAGAAGGAAAAGAACAAGTTCGCATCATTCGTGAACACTTGAAAACAGCCCAGTCTCGCCAAAAAAGTTATTATGATCGTCATGGTAAAGAAGCAAGCTTTGAACCTGGTGAGCAAGCTTACCTCCGAGTTACATCTCTGAAGGGTACGCATCGATTCGGTATCAAGGGGAAATTGTCTCCACGTTACATTGGTCCTTTTGGCATTCTCACTAGGCATGGAGGGGTTGCCTACCAATTGGAACTACCTCCAGAACTTTACAAAGTACATGATGTATTCCACGTATCTCAACTCAGGCGTTGCTTCAAGGATCGCATCCGTGAAGTCGACCATGAAATGCTTAATCTACAAGAAGACCTTTCTTATCGAGAATATCCTATCTATATCCTTGATGAAGCAGAACGTCGAACTCGACGCCAGAGCATCAAATTCCTCAAAGTCCAATAGTCTCATCATTCTAACAAAGAAGCAACCTGGGAACGCAAAGATCATCTTCGATCTGAGTACCACTCTCTTTTCTCAAAGGCTTAGAAATCTCGGGACGAGATTCTTTCGAGGGGGGTCAAGTTGTAACAGCCCTAGGTAGTGGTATTGTATTTAGCCTAAAAAGTAGAGCTTAGCACGTCTTCATGTTTAATTATTTGAAATCTGAAATTGAGGGGAATTCAAACCATCGGGTTTTTAAAGGGCTAAAGCCCTAAATCTTGCCAATGTATCCAAAATGCCTTCTCAAACCCTAAGAAGTTGGCAAGGGCGTCATCTTAGTCATGTCGGATTTCCTAAAAAATATAAGGTTTGGAATGGATTTAAATTTTGGAGTTTTGGCTTAAACCCTAAAACCTAGCAAAGTTGGGCATATATTTTTAGAAATAAAAATATAAACCCAAAAACCCTGAAATTAAACTAAGTAGGGCCTTCCCACAATTAAACCGAACCGGACTCACCGTACGACCACATTTGCCTGTGGGAAGGCCCTACTAAAGTCACCACATAGGGAAGGTTGGAGGTGTAATTTCCCTGTTCAGGGATTACCCTCCAAGCCTCAAGAGCCTGGGTTGGTCGGATTGAGCTCAGAGATTGTAGATTCCCGGGTGGGAAAAGTTGTGCCACGGGGTGGCAGGGACCCAGATCCTCTCACCCAGGACTAGCCTGCGGGAGGTTGGAGGCATGGTAAGAGGGCCATGCTATAAGCGGGATTTGTTGGACAATTAGTCCATGGTGTGGGTAAAGTGTACAACCTCTGCAGAGCGTTTAGAATCTATTCGAGTAGCCGCGTCCTCGGAATGGACACAGTTCATGGGAAGTCAGACAAGGTTTTCTTGAGTCGGAGGTACAAACATTAAAAGTGTCAACAGGGGAAGTTAAGAGATTGGTACAAGCAGCCTGGGCATCGTGGATACCAGGACTTGTGGTTAAGCCAATGGAAAGGCTTGAGAAAGACGGTCGGAAGACCGCATGGGAGTGAATTGTATCGATTGTTGTTTACGTTCTTCTTCTTACTGTTGTTGAACTGTTGTTATTTCAAGTGTTTACTTAGTGGTAGCATGGATCACATTGGGTGTAAAGACTTTAACTTAGCAGTGATCATATTTCGGGAGTATGCCATTAAGCTAGTAAGTCGAGTATTAAAGATGCTTCAGTAAGATAACAAGATAAGCATAGAAATGATACAACTGGAACTATCAGAGGAATGATTTAAGTAGTAGTGCTCACTTTTGGAGAAAGACTTTAGTCTAGCCATGATCACATTAAAGATGGTAATCCGAGCATAGAAAGATCACATTGGTGGACAGACTTTAATTTATTAAGTGATCATGTTGGGGACAGATTTTAGTTTAAACGTAGTGGTGACAGTTATTCACTGGTTTAGCTTTATAGTTGTAGTACTATGTTACTTTAGTAGTTAAAATTGGTAGAAGTTTGTACCAAGTTGTTGTTGATGGTTGTTGGTTTTGGAGCAGTTTCATGCTCGAGTAACTTGGAGTGTTGCTTGGGTGGTTTTACAAGGATTTGGTTTGCGAGTACATTCAATGTACTCATGGCTTTTAACATGGCCAGGTTTGAAGCTGTTTTCCGCCAGTAAGGAGATAGAGTCGATGCGACTCTAGGAGAGTAACCCAGTCAGATCCCTGTGGAGTGGAGCCGCGCTAAGACCATGCTGCTACCATTGTAGAGTTTTCGCTGCAGTCATCTCTGAAGTAGTCACCACGACTACTCAACACCACTCCGACCTCGACATAATGTCATCAACAACCGGGATGCCACAGGCTGGATCGCGAAGTGGGCCATCGAGCTCTTACCTTTCGAGAACCAATATCAGCCACGTCGGGCTGTCAAGTCCCAGGTGTTGGCAGATTTTGTCGCCGAGTGGACGGAAGCCGAGCTCCCTAAAGAGCACGCTGCCTACACAAATTGGGTCATGTACTTTGACGGATCCAATACAATTGCCGGACTGGGGGCTAGAGTTGTCCTAATCTCCCCAACCGGTGATGTGATGAAGTACGTGCTGCAAATTATGTACACGGACTCAAATGATGCAGCGGAATACAAGGCGCTACTGCTCGGTCTCTGGATGGCTGTCCCCATGGGAATCCAACGTCTGGAAGTCTGAGGTGATTCTAACCTTGCTATCTCCCAGATCAATGGCAATTTCGAAGCCAGGGACCCAAAGATGATGGCATACAGGAATGCTGTCATGCAGTTATCAGCTCAGTTCGACGGCTTGGAATTTCACCACGTCTAGCGCGACAGCAATCAGGCTGCCGACATACTGGCCGATTGGGCATCCAGCGGGAGCCGGTGCCCAAAAATACGTTCCTCGAGTGGCTGTTCAAGCCATCCGTCAAGCTACAGATCGGTCAGGCACTGGTCACTGAGACCGGGGGCTTCGAGCCTGGCACCACGATACCTCTGGATGTCGAGCCAGACGACGACGTGATCAGAGGCTCAGAGATGGAGGTCACTTCCTTGGTTCATGAAATTATGGTGGTCATCGCATTATGGACCGAGCCCATCCTCGCCTATCTGCAGCGCAAGGAATTGCCCGAGGACCAGATGGAGGCACGCCGGATCATCCGACGTGCTACCGCTTATGCCGAGCATGAGGGAGAGCTGTACAAGCGCATCATTACTGGCGTCTTCCAGCGCTGTATTTGTCCCGAGGAGGGCCGGCAACTGTTGCACGAGATTCACTCTAGCACTTGTGGACACCATGCGGATCCTCGGACCCTGTGAGCAAGGCCTATCTTGCGGGCTTTTATTAGGCCATGGCCAAGGCAGACGGCGCTGATTTGGTCCGCAAGTGTGTGGGTCTCCAGCTATTCACAAAGGCCAGCCATTTACCGTCTATGGCCAACAAAACGATCCCTATAACTTGGCCATTCACGGTCTGGGGGCTGGACATGGTCGGACCACTTCATAAGGGCGAGTCCAGTAATAAATACCTCCTCGTCATGGTCGACAAGTTCACAAAGTGGATTGAAGCGAAGCCGGTCGCCACCCAAGCTGTCGAGCCGGTTATCAAATTCATATCTGGCATAGTTCACCGTTACGGCATGCCCCACAGTATCATCACGGACAACGGGTCGAATTTCACCTTGGACACCGTCCAGGATTGGTGCATTGCGCGCAACATAAAGTTGGACTATGCGTCGGTGTGTCACACACAGACCAATGGGCAGGTCGAATGGGCCAAGGGATTGCTCCTCGGAGGTGATGGAAATATGCCCTAGAGGCAATAATAAAGTTGTTATTATTTTATATTTCCTTGTTCATGATAAAGGTTTATTATTCATGGTAGAATTGTATTGACCGGAAACTTAAATACATGTGTGAATACATAAACAAATACCGTGTCCCTAGTGAGCCTCTACTAGACTAGCTCGTTGATCAAAGATGGTTGAGGTTTCCTAACCATAGACATGAGTTGTCATTTGATAACGGGATCACATCATTAGAAGAATGATGTGATGGACAAGACCCATCCGTTAGCTTAGCATATGATCGTTCTATTTATTGCTACTGCTTTCTTGAATGTCAAATACATGTTCCTCAGACCATGAGATCATGCAACTCCCGGATACCAGAGGAATACCTTGTGTGCTATCAAACGTCACAACGTAACTGGGTGATCATAAATATGCTCTACAGGTATCTCCGAAGGTGTCCGTTGAGTTGGCATGGATCGAGACTGGGATTTGTCACTCCGTGTTTCGGAGAGGTATCTCTGGGCCCTCTCGGTAATGCACATCATAAGAAGCTTGCAAGCAAATTGACTAAGGAGTTAGTTACGGGATGATGTATTACGGAACGAGTAAAGAGACTTGCCGGTAACGAGATTGAACTAGGTATGGAGATACCGACGATCGAATCTCGGGCAAGTAACATACCGACGGACAAAGGGAATTACGTATGTTGTCATTGCGGTTCGACCGATAAGATCTTCGTGGAATATGTAGGAACCAATATGGGCATCCAGGTTCCGCTATTGGTTATTGACCGGAGAGGCGTCTCGGTCATGTCTACATCATTCCCGAACCCGTAGGGTCCGCACGCTTAACGTTCGTTGACGATATAGTGTTATATGAGTTATGTGAATTGGTAACCGAATATTGTTCGGAGTCCCGGATGAGATCCCGGACGTCATGAGGAGTCTCGGAATGGTCGAGAGGTAAAGATTTACATATGGGAAGTCATATTTTGGGTTCCGGAAAAAGGTGCAGTTTGTTTCGGTATTGTACCGGGAAGCTTCCAGAAGGTTCCGGAGGATTCCGAAGGGGTCCGGAAGTCGACAAGTGGGTCCACCACGTCCCAAGGGCTGGCATGGGCTAAGGGGAGGTGCCCTGTCCTTATTGGGCCATGCGCACCAAGTCCTCAAAAGCCCACGCAGCTAGGGAAGGAAAAAGGGAGAGTCCTAGTAGGAATAGGATTGGACTTTGGAGTCCAAGTCCACGTGTGTACTATTCACAGTTAAGGTTCACGTGGCACTATTCCTTCTACTCCAAGCCCCTACACATATATAAATAGAGGAGAGGGGGCGCCCCAAAAGGAGATACAACATTGTCTTAGCCATGTGCGGCGCCCCCCTCCACAGTTCCGTCCCTCGGTCATATTTTCGCAGTGCATGGGCGAAGCCCTGCGGAGATAGCATCACCATCACCGTCACCACGCCATCGTGCTGGCGGAACTCATCCACAACCTCGCCGTCTTGCTGGATCAAGAAGTCGAGGACGTCACCGAGCTGAACGTGTGCTGAATGCGGAGGTGCCGTACGTTCGGTGCTCGGTCGGTTGGATCGTGAAGTTGTTTGACGACATCAACCGCGTTGTTCTAACGCTTCCGCTTACGGTCTACGAGGGTACGTAGACACACTCCCCTCTCGTAGATATGCATCTCCATGGATAGATCTTGCGTGTGCGTAGAATTTTGTTTTGTTTTCCATGCAACGTTCCCCAACAGTGGCATCATGAGCCAGGTCTATGCGTAGATGATATGCACAAGTAGAACACAAAGAGTTGTGGGCGGTGATCATCATACTGCTTACCACCAACGTCAAATTTGACTGCGGCCGGTCCTTGTTGAAAGTTAAAACAACAAACTTGATAAATCACCGTTGTGGTTTTGTGCCGTAGGTAAGAACGGTTCTTGCTAGAAGCCCGTAGCAGCCACGTAAAACTTGCAACAACAAAGTAGATGACGTCTAACTTGTTTTTGCAGGGTATGCTGTGATGTGATATGGTCAAGACATGATGTGATATACGTTGTTGTATGAGATGATCATGTTTTTGTAATTTATCGGCAACCGGCAGGAGCCTTATGATTGTCTCTTTATTGTATGAAATGCAAGCGCCATGTAATTGCTTTACTTTATCGCTATGCGTTAGCAATAGTTGTAGAAGCAATAGTTGGCGAGAAGACCACGACGCAACGATGGAGATCAAAGTGTCGAGCCGGTGACGATGGAGATCATGACGATGCTTTGGAGATGAAGATCAAAAGCACAAGATGATGGCCATATCATGTCACATATTTTGATTGCATGTGATGTTTATCCTTTATGCATCTTATTTTGCTTAGAACGACGGTAGCATTATAAGATGATCCCTTCACTAAATTTCAAGATAAAAGTGTTCTCCCCGAATATGCACCGTTGCTAAAGTTCGTCGTTTCGAAGCACCTCGTGATGATCGGGTGTGATAGATTCTACGTTCACATACAACGGGTGTAAGCCAGTTTTACACAAGCAGAATACTTGGGTTAAAATTGACGAGCCTAGAATGTACAAACATGGTCTCGGAACACTGGAGACCGAAAGGTCGAACATGAGTCATATAGTAGATATGATCAACATGGAGATGTTCACCATTGATGACTATCCCATCTCACGTGATGATCAGACATGGGCTAGTTGATTTGGATCATGTATCACTTAGTTAACTTGAGGGATGTTAATTTAAGTGGGACTTCATTAGTAATTTGATTAATTGAACTTAATTTATCATGAACTTAGTCTTGATAGTTTTTGCATATCTATGTTGTAGATAAATGGCCTGTGCTACTATTCCGTTGAATTTTAATGCGTTCCTAGAGAAAGCTAAGTTGAAAGATGATGGTAGCAACTACACGGACTGGGTCCGTAACTTGAGGATTATCCTCATTGCTGCACAGAAGAATTATGTCCTTGATGCACCGCTAGGTGATGGACCTGCTGCAGGAGCTGCTGCAGACGTTGTGAACGCCTGGCAGGCTCGATCTGATGACTACTCGATAGTTCAGTGTGCCATGCTCTACGGCTTAGAACCGGGACTACAAAAGCGTTTTGAACACCACGGAGCATATGAGATGTTACAAGAGCTGAAATTGATATTTCAAGCTAATGCCCGGGTTGAGAGATATGAAGTCTCCAACAAGTTCTTCAGCTGTAAGATGGAGGAGAACAGTTCTGTCAGTGAACACATACTCAGAATATCTGGGTACCACAACCACTTGACTCAGCTGGGAATTGATCTTCCGGTTGAGAGTGTTATTGACAGAGTTCTTCAGTCACTGCCACCAAGCTATAAAGGCTTCATGATGAACTATAATATGCAAGGGATGGAGAAGACAATTCCCGAGCTCTTCGCGATGCTGAAATCAGCGGAGGTAGAAATCAAGAAGGAGCATCAAGTGTTGATGGTTAACAAGACCACTAGTTTCAAGAAAAAGGGCAAGGGAAAGAAGGGGAACTTCAAAAAGAACGGCAAGCAAGTTGCCGCTCCCACGAAGAAACCCAAAGCTGGACCCAGTCCTGAAACAGAGTGCTTCTACTGCAAAGGGACTGGTCACTGGAAACGGAACTGCCCCAAGTATTTGGCGGATAAGAAGGATGGCAAAGTGAGCAAAGTTATATTTGATATACATGTTATTGATGTGTTCCTCACTAATGCTCGCAGTAGCGCCTGGGTATTTGATACTGGTTCGGTTGCTCATATTTGTAACTCAAAACAGGAGCTACGGAATAAGCGAAGATTGGCTAAGGACGAGGTGACGATGCGCGTCGGGAATGGTTCCAAGGTTGATGTGATCGCCGTCGGCACGCTACCTCTACATCTACCTTCGGGATTAGTTTTAGACCTCAATAATTGTTATTTGGTGCCAGCGTTGAGCATGAACATTATATCTGGATCTTGTTTATTGCGAGACGGTTATTCATTTAAGTCAGAGAATAATGGTTGTTCTATTTATATGAGTAACATCTTTTATGGTCACGCACCTTTTGTGAATTGTCTATTCTTGTTGAAACTCGATCGTAGTGATACACATATTCATAATATTGATGCCAAAAGATGCAAAGTTGATAATGATAGTGCAACATACTTGTGACACTGCCGTTTAGGTCATATTGGTGTAAAGTGCATGAAAGAAACTCCATGCAGATGGACTTTTGGAATCTCTTGATTATGAATCATTTGATACTTGCGAACCATGCCTCATGGGCAAGATGACTAAAACTCCGTTCTCCGGAACAATGGAGCGAGCTACTGATTTGTTGGAAATAATACATACCGATGTATGCGGTCGGATGAATGTTGAAGCACGCGGCGGGTATCGTTATTTTCTAACCTTCACAGATGATTTGAGTAGATATGGGTATATCTACTTAATGAAACACAAGTCTGAAACATTTGAAAAGTTTAAAGAATTTCAGAGTGAAGTAGAGAATCATCGTAACAAGAAAATAAAGTTTCTACGATCTGATCGCGGAGGCGAATATTTGAGTTACGAGTTTGGCCTTCACTTAACAAAATGTGGAATTGTTTCACAACTCACGCCACCTGGAACACCACAGCGTAATGGTGTGTCCGAACGTCGTAACCGTACTTTATAGGATATGGTACGTTCTATGATGTCTCTTACCGATTTGCCACTATCGTTTTGGGGTTATGTATTAGAGACAGCTGCATTCACGTTAAATAGGGCACCGTCTAAATCCGTTGAGACGACACCGTATGAACTATGGTTTGGCAAGAAACCTAAGCTGTCGTTTCTTAAAGTTTGGGGATGCGATGCTTATGTGAAAAAGCTTCAACCTGATAAGCTCGAACCCAAAGCGGTGAAGTGCGTCTTCATAGGATACCCTAAAGAAACAATTGGGTACACCTTCTACCACAGATCCGAAGGCAAGGTCCTTGTTGCCAAGAATGGGTCCTTTCTAGAGAAGGAGTTTCTCTCGAAAGAAGTGAGCGGGAGGAAAGTAGAACTTGATGAGGTAATTGTACCTTCTCTCGAATTGGAAAGTAGCTCATCAGAGAAAACCGTTCCCGTGATGCCTACAACAATAAGAGAGGAAGATAATGATAAAGATCATGAAACTTCAGATCAAGTTACTACTGAACTTCGTAGGTCGACCAGAGTACGTTCCGCACCAGAGTGGTACGGTAATCCTGTTCTGGAAGTTATGTTGTTAGACAACGGCGAACCTACGAACTATGAAGAAGCTATGATAAGCCCGGATTCCGACAAATGGCTTGAGGCCATGAAATCTGAAATAGGATCCATGTATGAGAACAAAGTGTGGACTTTGGTGGACTTGCCCGATGATCGGCAAGCCATTGAGAATAAATGGATTTTTAAGAGGAAGACGGATGCTGATGGTAATATCACTGTCTACAAAGCTCGACTTGTCGCGAAAGGTTTTCGACAAGTTCAAGGGGTTGACTACGATGAGACTTTCTCACCCGTAGCGATGCTTAAGTCTGTCCGAATCATGTTAGCAATTGCCGCATTTTATGATTATGAAATCTGGCAAATGGATGTCAAAACTGTATTCCTTAATGGTTTTCTCAAAGAAGAGTTGTATATGATGCAACCAGAAGGTTTTGTCGATCCTAAGGGTGCTAACAAAGTGTGCAAGATCCAGCGATCCATCTATGGACTGGTGCAAGCATCTCGGAGTTGGAATATATGCTTTGATGAGGTGATCAAAGCATATGGTTTTGTACAGACTTACGGTGAAGCCTGTATTTACAAGAAAGTGAGTGGGAGCTCTGTAGCATTTCTAATATTATATGTGGATGACATATTGTTTATTGGAAATGATATAGAATTTCTGGATGGCATAAAGGGATACTTGAATAAGAATTTTTCAATGAAAGACCTCGGTGAAGCTGCTTATATATTGGGCATCAAGATCTATAGGGATAGATCAAGACGCTTGATAGGACTTTCACAAAGCACATACCTTGACAAAGTTTTGAAGAAGTTCAAAATGGATCAGTCAAAGAAAGGGTTCTTGCCTGTCTTGCAAGGTGTGAAGTTGAGTCAGACTCAATGCCCGACCACGGCAGAAGATATAGAGAAAATGAAAGTCATTCCCTATGCCTCAGCCATAGGTTCTATTATGTATGCCATGCTGTGTACCAGACCTGATGTGTGCCTTGCCATAAGTTTGGCAGGGAGGTACCAGAGTAATCCAGGAGTGGATCACTGGACCGCGGTCAAGAATATCCTGAAGTACCTGAAAAGGACCAAGGACATGTTTCTCGTTTATGGAGGTGACGAAGAGCTCGTCGTAAAGGGTTACGTTGATGCAAGCTTCGACACTGATCCGGATGACTCTAAGTCACAAACCGGATACGTATTTATATTAAATGGTGGAGCTGTCAGTTGGTGCAGTTCCAAGCAGAGCGTCGTGGCGGGATCTACGTGTGAAGTGGAATACATAGCTGCTTCGGAAGCAGCACATGAAGGAGTCTGGATGAAGGAGTTCATATCCGATCTAGGTGTAATACCTAGTGCATCGGGTCCAATGACAATCTTTTGTGACAACACTGGAGCAATTGCCATAGCCAAGGAGCCCAGGTTTCACAAGAAGACCAAACACATCAAGAGACGCTTCAACTCCATTCGTGAATATGTCAAGGATGGAGACATAGAAATTTGCAAAGTACACACGGATCTGAATGTGGCAGACCCGTTGACTAAGCCTCTTCCACGAGCAAAACATGATCAGCACCAAGACTCCATGGGTGTTAGATTCATTACTATGTAATCTAGATTATTGACTCTAGAGCAAGTGGGAGACTGATGGAAATATGCCCTAGAGGCAATAATAAAGTTTTTATTATTTTATATTTCCTTGTTCATGATAAAGGTTTATTATTCATGCTAGAATTGTATTGACTGGAAACTTAAATTCATGTGTGAATACATAAACAAATACCGTGTCCCTAGTGAGCCTCTACTAGACTAGCTCGTTGATCAAAGATGGTTAAGGTTTCCTAACCATAGACATGAGTTGTCATTTGATAACGGGATCACATCATTAGAAGAATGATGTGATGGACAAGACCCATCCGTTAGCTTAGCATATGATCGTTCTGTTTATTGCTACTGCTTTCTTGAATGTCAAATACATGTTCCTCAGACCATGAGATCATGCAACTCCCGGATACCGGAGGAATACCTTGTGTGCTATCAAACGTCACAACGTAACTGGGTGATCATAAAGATGCTCTACACGTATCTCCGAAGGTGTCCGTTGAGTTGGCATGGATCGAGACTGGGATTTGTCACACCGTGTTTCGGAGAGGTATCTCTGGGCCCTCTCGGTAATGCACATCATAAGAAGCTTGCAAGCAAAGTGACTAAGGAGTTAATTACGGGATGATGTATTACGAAACGAGTAAAGAGACTTGCCGGTAATGAGATTGAACAAGGTATGGAGATACCGACGATCGAATCTCGGGCAAGTAACATACCGACGGACAAAGGGAATTACGTATGTTGTCATTGCGGTTCGACCGATAAGATCTTCGTGGAATATGTAGGAACCAATATGGGCATCCAGGTTCCGCTATTGGTTATTGACCGGAGAGGCGTCTCGGTCATGTCTACATCATTCCCGAACCCGTAGGGTCCGCACGCTTAACGTTCGTTGACGTTATAGTGTTATATGAGTTATGTGAATTGGTAGCCGAATATTGTTCAGAGTCCCGGATGAGATCCCGGACGTCACGAGGAGTCTCGGAATGGTCGAGAGGTAAAGATTTATTTATGGGAAGTCATATTTTGGGTTCCGGAAAAAGGTGCAGTTTTTTTCGGTATTGTACCGGGAAGCTTCCAGAAGGTTCCGGAGGATTCCGGAGGGGTCCGGAAGTCCACAAGTGGGTCCACCACGTCCCAAGGGCTGGCATGGGCTAAGGGGAGGCGCCCTGGCCTTATTGGGCCTTGCGCACCAAGTCCTCAAAAGCCCACGCAGCTAGGGAAGGAAAAAGGGAGAGTCCTAGTAGGAATAGGATTGTTGGACTTTGGAGTCCAAGTCCACGTGTGTACTATTCACGGTTACTGTTCACGTGGCACTATTCCTTCTACTCCAAGCCCCTACACATATATAAATAGAGGAGAGGGGGCGCCCCAAAAGGAGATACAACATTGTCTTAGCCGTGTGCGGCGCCCCCCTCCACAGTTCCGTCCCTCGGTCATATTTTCGCAGTGCTTGGGCGAAGCCCTGCGGAGATAGCATCACCATCACCGTCACCACGCCGTTGTGCTGCCGGAACTCATCCACTACCTCGCCGTCTTGCTGGATCAAGAAGTCGAGGACGTCACCGAGCTGAACGTGTGCTGAACGCGGAGGTGCCGTACGTTCGGTGCTTGGTCGGGTGGATCGTGAAGTTGTTTGACGACATCAACCGCGTTGTTCTAACGCTTCCACTTACGGTCTACGAGGGTACGTAGACACACTCCCCTCTTGTAGCTATGCATCTCGATGGTAGATCTTGCGTGTGCGTAGAATTTTTTTTGTTTTCCATGCAACGTTCCCCAACAGGAGGCATCAAGCCAAGGTTGGTCAGGTCCTTAGAAAAGGCTGACAAGAAGTGGGTCGGGGAGCTCTACTCCGTCCTCTGGAGCCTACGCACCACACCTAACCGTTCTACAGGTTATACGCCATTTTTCATGGTGTACGGCGCTGAGACCGTCCTCCCCAGCGACATCACGCATGACGCTCCTCGGGTACGTTAGTACAGGGAAGCAGAGGCAGAGCTGGAGCGGCAGGATGACCGGGACGTGCTCGATGAGGAACGTGAAGTGGTGGTGTCGAGGTCGGCCATCTACCAATAGCAGCTTCCCCATTATCAGGCGCGCGAAGTCCGAGGTCAGACGTTCAACATCGGAAACCTCGTCCTGCGGCGGTACCAGGCCAAGAAGGGCAATGACAAGCTCTCACCACCGTGGGACAGTCCGTTCATCGTCGACAAAGTTCTCGCTGGAGGAGCATATCGGATCCGAGAAGCGAAGGCCCGACGTTTGGAGCCCAACCCCTGGAACGCCACTCTCCTACATCATTTTTACGCCTAGCTCTGTTTATCTTTTATCTTAATTTAAATTATTGTTTAGCTCGATCACCAGACTATGTAGTTTGAATTAAATAAAGTTTGTTACCCGGATCCCAGGTCTCTTATTTTGCCTTTTGTGCCTTTATTTAATTTTTTTGATCTTGCTCAATAATTTACCCAAGTCCGGTTTTATGCCTGGCAGTTTGATTTTGGTTGCCCCAGGCTGGACTTGGGGGGCTATTAAAGCCCTTACTTTAATTTGTGCCATTTCCCGGCCTAAGTGTTTTCTTCCTTAGTCGTTTTGCTGCTTTGTCCTTTGCTCTTGTCCTCGGCTTGTGTCCTTGGCCAATAGCCGGGTTGCCTTGCTTCTCTGTTTGCCTCTTAGTTTGCGCTAGTTCGACTAAGATTGGCCTTTGAAGCACTCCTTGTTTGCCTTATGGCCGAGGAGGTTGAAGCCGAAAGCTGGTTAGACCAAGTATTCGAAACAAGATGCACGTTAAGTTAAAGCAAGACGAAAGCACTAAAACTTTTAAGCTGAACTAGTTTTCGGCACCCAAAATAACTTAATAGCATCAGCTGGGACTTAGAGTTTTTCACAGCTTTTGACCTCGGCATTCTGAGGACAGACTACTATTAAATATTTACTCTATGATATCTCATAGGCTGCAGTCTAGCTCCGACATCCGAGCAAACTCCATCACGGTGTGAAAGTAATTGCTCGCCGGCACCTCGTTCCCGTCCAACCCCTTGGGTCCGAACTCAGCGATGGGCCGTATGTCGAGGGTCGGGAAGTGGGTCTGGTGCATGGCCCAGGCTTGGCGCGCCCCTTCCCGAGCAGCGGGCGACTTCCACGCCTCGATTCGGAGTGGCGCTTCCCAAAGACGAAGAGCAAGGTCGAAGAGGTTGCCCGGGGTTGCCTCCCCGGGCAAGGGCGTATAGCTCGTCAAGCAGCTTGAGCTTGTCCCCGAGAGGCATTCGACGAGAGGGCTCCTGGAATTGTAGCCAGAACGCCCGATCTTGGTTGTGGTCAGGGTCATGGCTGTTGAAGTAAAAGTCATTTGCGCTTGCAGCGCTCTAGGGCAGGTCGGCGAAGGTCTCTGAAGAATTCCAAGCTTGGGTCAGCACGGCATAACTGCGGCTCCCAAAAACGCACTGCAGAAGATACGGCTTACCAGACATGAGCTTTGCCGCCTGCTTCACCTCCACCACGGCAAACGTCCGAGCCTGCTTGGTCTCCTGCCTTCACAGGTCCCGGCCAAGGTATCGTGCTCTGTCTTGAGCTCGTCGTATTGTGCAATGTGCTTCTCGACGTCTTGCTTGAGGAGATCGGAGGCTTCGCGGGAAGCTTTGCCGGCATCCTACTCCTCCTTCAGGAGGGAGGCCGTCTTTCGGGCTTCATCCCGGGCAACCAGGCTTCTTCCAGGGCGGACTCGGCTTGCTAGCAAACTGCCCGAAGCAGCATCTCCAGCTCGGCGACGCACTTCTCGGCCTCTGCATACAATTCAAAAAAACCAGTCATGAGCAAATCCATTTAGGGATAAACTGCAGAACGGCATAACTCAAGCAGCGGTGTCATACCAGTGGCGGTGTTGGCACTCTGCTCAAGGCGTTGCACCCTGAGCTCAGATTCGCCGAGCTGCTCCTTCACCTTCGGTGGTGGGGAGGTGGATCTCCTGAGTGGTCTTCTGCACATGAAAAAAATAAGGTGCAGAGTTAAGTCAATTGAAAAGATTTCGATCCGCAGGTCGGTCGCTTGCGCCCGACCTGAGTCTCGGGGGCTAGTGCATCCGCGTTTCAAATATCTTAAGTGTTACTTGGTTTCCGAGGAGATTCGATCCTCAGATCGGCCGCTTGCGCCCGACTTGAGTCTCGGGGGCTACTGCACACCGCAGTTTTTCCTTAATTATGCTACCTGAGTTCGGATTCAATCCTCAGGTCGCTTTTTTGCAAACAAACCTAAGTCTCAAGGGCTACTGGGATTGGCGGTTTCTTTCCAAAATTACACTATGCTACTGAGAAGATTTCGATCCTCAGGTCAGCCACTTGCGCCCGACCTGAGTCTCTGGGGTTACTGTGTACTGCGCATTTTCTACTAAAACTGCTGTTATCTTTTTACCCGAACCGCAGCACGGCATTTTCCTCTGCCGAGCTACACCTCGGGAATAGTGGAGCGCCAATTCGCTAAGTACCTTCCCTAAAGCTCTAGGTGCATACCGGATTTTGGGCCGGTACGCACCTTGAGAGCTACTGGCCATACTATCATGCATAAATTAAAAGGCATGATTTGTGTTTACCTCCATGTCGGCAGCAAAGATGTCGAGCATCTCCTTCACGCCCACGTTCATGGCGTCAGCCCGCTCCTTGATGATTTGCAGGGCGCGCCATTGGCCCAATGACAGCGCCCGGTTATTCCAGGACGCCCTCTCCTCCCGGCGTCTCAGAGTCGACGCGGCCTCGGATTGCGTCATCGACATCTCTGTGTACTGCACCTGCGTCGCCACCACGTCGGGGGTGGCAGTAGGCGCCGCAGGCGGAGGAGGAGCAGCATTGCGGACAGTGAGTGCTGTCTCTGGATTGCTCGTCGGAGCCGGGTCTACCGGGGTGGAGGAAGCAGGGGGAGGGTCTTGCAATTTCTCTTGGCGGACCGGGGAGTTGATTTCCTCCCCGGCGTCTTCGTTGTTGCCCACCACCAGAGGAGTCACCTCGGTGATGGGAGTCTGGTTCCCGCCACCCACGTCGGGCGTGAGCGGCTGGTCGGCTGGGCCACCTTTGCGCAATGCCAAGTCATCGCTAGGCCCAGCTAGCCCTCCGGCCTCTGTTGTAAAAATAGAGGAGAAGTCTTGAGGGGTTGATGGAGGAGCCTGAGCAACAGGCTTCACAATAAAGGCCACCATACTGGTACGGGGGGTGGTGCCCAAGGATGGGGCCGGAGCTCCCGAGGAGGAGCAGGCCACCTTGGTGTCAAGCGCGTGCTGCGGCTTGTGATTCAGGCCTGAGAAATTTTGAATACCAGGCAGGAATGATTATGCTCTGCTGGCTAGCTAAGAAGTACTTACTTGCTTGGCGCAGGTTTAGCCCGAGGCTTTCGGTCTTTGGGCAGTGGCACTGCCGGATGACCACCCTGCATCTGTGGAGGGGCGGCAGTGATAGGCACGTCGGCGGGGCGCGGCGCCGGGTCTTGACGCACCTTTTGGCGTTTTTCTTGTCTGGCCTCCTCAGGCGGGGCCTGTGTTGAGGCTCCCGAGGTGGCCGTGCCTTCGTCGGGGATGCGCTGCTGCAAAACGAAGTTGCCTGAGTCGGCGTAGAGGTCCGCACTGCTTAACTCCTCGGTGGCGCCATGCTCGCTATCGTCGTTTGGCATGTGGGGCAGCCTTGGCCGGTTCCTTGGAGAGCAGCCACATTAGTTCTGGGGACTGCTCGTCTTCGGGCTGAGGGGCCGGACTGCGGAGGCTGGTCGACCAGGAGCACCAGTTCTGCGGCAACAAGAGAAGTCCGATTAGAACGAGAACCTCGGATTAACCAGCAATTTAAGAAGATAAGGCATGGAATTTACCTGCAACACTAGCTTCAGCGCAGTGAAGCGGACGTCTTCCCTGTGATCCGGGAAGTCGGTGGCCTTGCCTTTGAATAAAAGAGAGAGCATCTCCTTCATGGATTTGCCCTCATAGAAGTAACCTCGGATGGCCCGAGATGCGTCGTCTTCTGCATTGTACATCCACATCGGATGCACTCGGGCCTGGAAGGGATAGATGTCGCGGCTGAGCGCCATATGCATAACCTTGGCGAGCTTCAGCTTGTCTTGGACCAGGCGAGCCACCTTCTCGGCTAGCCTGGCCACCTCCTCGGAATCCTCCGAAGAGCTGCTCCTCGGCTTCCACGAGTTGAGCTTGGTTGGAGGCGTCGGCGTAAAGGGCTTGACGATCCCGGCCCGAGGTGGGTCCTCCAATGGAATATCGGGCAGATAGAACCATTCCTCTTACCAATTTTTGTTTGTCTCGATGAAGGTCCCCTCCAGGTAGTTGGCGCCGGAGATCTTGCTGATGGCGGCGCCACCGCACTCGCACACCTCGGGGCCGTTAGTCTGGAGCTTGACGCAAAAATACTTGTGCCAGAGCCCGAGGTGCGCCTCGAAGCATAAGAACGCTTCACACAGCGTGACGAAGCACGCGATGTGAAGGATTGAGTTGGTACCGAGATGATGGAGTTCGAGGCCGTAGAGGTAAAGGAGACCTCGGTGGAATGGGTGGATGGGAAAACCGTGGCCGCGCATGAGGTGGGGTACGAAACATGCCCGTTCTTTGTCCTCTGCGGAGCGTCTGGGCACTGTTTCGGCCCAGGCGACGCCGTCCTTGTCCATGAGCGGCGCACGCGCGTAGGCACACTCCGGCGACGGCAGATAGCCGCCCTTGGACAGCCACTCCAGTTGGCTTGGGCGATGATGGATGACCTCCACTTCCCCTTCGTTAGGGAAGGGACCTTCTGCTTCGGCTCCGCCGCCGGCTGCTTGCCGGTGGACACACTTTTCCGACATTCCGCAGCTTCCTCCCGCCGACCATTACTCCATTGGGGGTTGCAGAGCGTGAAAGGTGCTGCTTTTAGGCAGTAGGAGGTGGAGCGCTGGGGGGTTTGGGAGCGGAGGCCCAAGGAAGAAGACGATGCAGGGGGATTGAGAGCGTAAAGCTTCCCCCCGTATTGCATTCCCATTTTATAAGGGGGTAAGAATGCATAACGGTGGCAGATTAATGCCACCACGCGGCAGCAAAATCCCCACTTCCACATGTTTTTGCTATAATTACATACGGGGATCGAGGGAGCGGCCATTTATTACTAAGCCTTTCGATACGCACGATCTCTCTTGATGGGACATGACTTTGGTGGGTCCCTGAACCACGTCCGCACGTCATGTTGACCGTCAGGTCAAGGACACCACGTGGCGAGGTGGGCCCATGGACAAGACCAGTCTGCGTTGTCAGAATCAGTCCGGATAATCATAGCCGAAGTGCGCGGGAATTCTTCGCGCCAACAGGCCGGCTGTGCAGGAAACCTTTCCGGCAGGCAGCTCGGCCAACGTCTCCTTGAACACTTGTTTGGAACCGAGGTGGTGTTGGTCACCTCAGATGCAACCCCGACCTAGAGCTCGGCTGCAAAGGGGAGGCATTCATTGAGCCAGTTTCAAGACCGGCGACAGAAGATGAAGAGCAGCTCGGATGAGCCGAGGTACAGCCAGACTTGAAGACCGGTTTAGGGGCTACTGACAGTGTCCCGGCTAAGGGGCCTCTCATCACGTCAACTCCAGGCCTGGTGGGCTGGGCTAAGGACCCCTTGTCGGTTCCGTCCTGGGCCTGTTCGGCCAGCCCATGACGCATACAAGGAATATCCAAAAGGCTTGGCGTACAAGACAAGAAGCTGGATTCGGGGAGGATCATACCTTCTACTGTGTAGCCGACTAGGACTCATGTACCCTAGGACCCCACGGTATCCTATATAAACCAAGGGGCCAGGCTCGTAGGAACAGAGAACAATCTCATGGTAGTTACCTGTACTTTGCACACACTCCAACGCAATAACACAATCAGAGCAGGACATAGGGTAGTATCTCCTCGCAGAGCCCGAACCTAGGTAAAACCTTATGTCCTTGTTACCATCGCACCAAGACATCTAGCTTAGGATCCCCTTCCTCGAGATCTGCTGGATTTAGCTCCGACACAACGTACATGCTGAAGAAGCCCTGGAGGCAATAAATGTCTTGCTCGGTAATCTCCCTATCAACTCAATTCCAGCTGCTGTTCTTTTCGTTTCTGGAGCATCTCATTCATTCGTATCTCGAAGTTTTGCTCAATTGCATGCCTTCTCTTTGGAATCTTTGTTCACCCCTTTAGTGATCCATTCCCAGGATCTGCGTGGCGCACCACCATGGTAAGCCATGGAAATCAAATCAGAATTGAGGGTCTCATATTCCTTGCTTCTCTTATAGCCCTCACATCCTCTGATATAGACGTCATTCTGGGTATGGACTGGTTATCAGCCAATCAAGCTGTGATCGACTCCACTCGACTCATACATCCTTCTGGCCAGATAGTCTACTTCTCATCCCACACTTCAGAACCCCAGCTACATGCTCTGAATGAACATCCTCTTCCTATCCTCGATGATGTGCCAGTAATCTGTGACTTTCCGGACGTCTTTCCTGACGAACTGCCAGGTGTGCCACCTGATAGCTGTGTGGAATTCGTCGTTGAGATAATTCCAGGAACTGCCCCAATTTCGAAATGTCCATATAAGATGGCCTCAAACGAGCTAGCTGAGCCTAAGAAACAACTTGAATAGCTGGAAGAAAAATGTTTCATTCGCCCTAGCTCATTCCCATGGGGTTATCCCGTCCTCTTTGTCAAGAAAAGGGGTGGAACTAATCCGATGTGTGTTGACTATCATCCTCTTAATCAAGCGACAATAAAGAACAAATATGCACTTCCTCGAATCAATGGCCTTTATGATCAATTAGCTGGATCCTCAGTCTTCTCCAAGATGGACTTGAGGTTGGGCTACCACCAGATCAAAATCAGAAATGAGGGCATTCCCAAAACGGCATTCACTACTCGTTATAGTCTTTATGAGTACATTGTCATGTCCTTTGACTTAACCAATGCTCTAGCTACCTTCTCTCGCTTGATGAACTCAGTTTTCATGGAGTTTCTAGACAAGTTCATCGTGGTCTATCTCGACGATATCCTCACCTATTCCAAATCCGAAGAAGAGCATTCTGAATATTAAAGGCTAGTATTGATGAAACTTCAAGAGCATTGCCTATATGCCAAGTTCTACAAATGTGAATTCTGGCTATCATAAGTGACCTACCTAGGCCACATGATTTCTGCAGCAGACATTGCTCTCAAACCAATAAGGGTGGCCATTCTTGGGTGGACTCTGATGTCTACTACGCAACTTTATTCTTGTAAACTTCGTTGGGCCTCCAAGCGCAGAGTTTTGTAGGACAGCAGCAAATTTCCCTCAAGTGGATTACCTAAGGTTTATCAATCTGTGGGAGGTGCAGGATGAAGATGGTTCTCTCTCAAACAATCCTGCAACCAAATACAAGTAATCTCTTGCGTCCCCAACACACCCAATACAATTGTCAGTTGTATAGGTGCACTAGTTCGACGAAGAGGTGATGATATATGTGTAATATGGATGGTAGAAATAGCTTTTTATAATCTGAACAATTAAAAATAGCAAGGTAGCAAGTAACAAAACTATGTGAAAACGGTCTCTCAATGCATGGAAACAAGGCCTAGGTTTCATACTTTCACTAGTGCAATCTCTCAACATCATTAACATAATTGAATCATAAGACAATCCCTCAATGTGCGATAAAGAATCACTCCAAAGTTCCTATTCTATCGGAGAAAGTAGGATGAAAACGTGTACCAACATTTATGCCTAAATAAGCAAGTTGATTACCAAAACATACATCATGTGATCTCGATAGATTACCCCATTGTCACCACGGGTATCCACAAGCAAGATATACATCAAGTGATCTCAAATCCAAAGTATTCAATCCAACATAAGAAACTTCAAACAGCAGGATTCAATTCATCACAACAAAGATAGAGAGGGAAGAACACCATATGATCCAACTATATTAACAAAGCACATGGTACATCAAGATCGTTCCCTATCAAGATCACGAGGGAGAGAGATCAAACACGTAGCTACTGGTACATAACCTTAGCCGCGAGGGTGAACTACTCCCTCCTCATCATGGAGGCAGCGGAGATGATGAAGATGGCCTCCGGTGATGGGTTCCCCCCTCCGGCAGGGTGCTAGAACAGGGCTCCGAATGAGATCGCTTCGGAACATGGGCTTGCGGCGGCGGAAGAACTCATCTAGGTTAACTTTCGGGGGTTTGGAATATATAAGAATTTTTGGCGTTGGAATCACGCCAGGAGGAGTCACGAGGGGGCCACAAGGCACCAGGGCGCGCCCTACCCCCCAGGGCGGGCCCCACTGCCTTGTGGGGCCGCTGTGGGTCTTCTAGTGCTCCCTCAAAGCTTCCTGGGTCTCTTTCCTTCCATAAAAAATCGTCGTAAATTTTCATCACATTTGGACTTCGTTTGGTATGGTTTTTCTGCGAAAGAAAAAAAATGCAAAAAACAGGAACTGGCACTATGCACTAGATTAATATGTTAGTCCATAAAAATAATATAAAAGTGCACCAAAACCATATAAAATTATTGTAAACATGGCATGAATACTTCATAAATTATAAATACATTGGAGACGTATCATCATCCCCAAGCTTAATTCCTGCTCGTCCTCGAGTAGGTAAATGATAAAAGAAATAATTTATGAAGTTTGAATGCTGGAATAGTGCATAAGTTTGATCAATGATAATTCTAATCACCTTTTCTAGCATCATTATATATCATAAACAACAGCTCTTTTCTCATAAAACTTCACATTATCAAGTAGCAAGCTATTCACATGTTAAAGTATAGACCATAAACTCTCTTGAAACTCAATAAACTATGTTTTCAGTCATCAAACAATTACAATTCATCTTATTTTCCAGAAGAGTCTATGTAAGAGCATTTGTTTAGCAAATTTCACATACTCAACTATCATATAGTCTTCTAATGATTGCTGGCACTCAAAGCATATTTTTAGAGCAAACTGTTTCCATTGGACACAAAGGAAGATGGGGATTTAGTGTTTCACCTCCCAACTTACTTATCACAAAGATAATTGTCAGCAATAATAACTCATGATCATATATATTCAACTGGATATATGTGTCTGGATCTTTCCCCACCACATGTTGCTTGCCAGGTGGAGGATAATAAAGGTTGGAATAGGGGAATATTTTGACTCTTGCATAAAAGTAAAACTTAAAGAATAAAAGATAGGCCCTTCGCAGAGGGAAACAGAGGTTGTCATGCGCTTTTTGATTTTCGATCTCTGAATTCTTAATGAAAAGGAACATCACTTGAATATTGCAACTTACGATAATGGCCTTTATTGAGCAGTCTGTCGCTTTTATTACTCCATCATCACAAGTTCGTACCAAGCTTATTTTCCCTTCCAATAAAAGATCATACATATTTAAAGGCAATTTTTATTGCTTGTACCGATGACAACTTACTTGAAGGATCTTGTTCAATCCATAGGTAGATATGGTGGACTCTCATGGCAAGAAACTGGGTTTAAGGGTATTTGGATGCACAAGTAGTATCTCTACTTAGTGCGGAAATTTTGACTAGCAAAAGATTATAAGCAAGCACCACATGTTGGAGGATCCATAACAATATTACTTCTATGCAAATATACATAAACATAAATCATTACGTTGTCTTCCTTGTCCAACATCAACTATTTGATCAAGTGTGAAAATATTTCATGAGGGTTCACAATCACAAAATATGTCCAAGATAGTATATTTGCATGTGAAATCTCTCTTCCTTGTACTAATCTTTCATGAATTGTTCAAATGGCCAATGCTGTGTTTGTTAAATTTCAATAGATTTTACTTTCTAAACCCAATGTGAAGCCACTACTCCCCATGAGATAAGCACATGAAACATATATACTGTCAAATTTATGATATTCAATTCATTCAAAAATTTACTCTTAGGATATAAGTGAAGCACAATAGTAAACAATAAACTACTCCAAAAGATATAAGTGAAGAACAAAGAGTATTTAAGTAAATAGGTAGCTATGTATAAACTCTCTCCAAATCAAAATTTTCAGATCTAAAGATTATATCAATTAGCAAACCAAAACAAAAAGACACTCCAAGAATAACACATATCATATGAAGAATTAAAATATAGCTCCAAGTGAGACATACTGATAGTTTCGAAGACGAAAGAGGGGATGCCCCCAATCTTAGATGCTTGAGTATTCCTTAGATATTACCTTGGGGTGCCTTGGGCATCCTCAAGCTTAGGCTCTTGCCGCTCCTTATTCTTCTCAAATCTCAATCTCACCCAAAACTTGAAAACTTCATTCACACAAAACTTAACAGAACTCGTGAGATAGGTTAGTATAATAAAAACAAATCATTCACTCATGTACTGTCAAAACAAGATTCATAATTATTTCCAAATGATGTCTATTGTATTCTGTTATTTCCACAATTTATATCCCCCAATATATGCCATAGAAACTTTAAAACCAGCAAGCAAAGAAAGCTGAACAGAATCTGTCAAAAATAGAACATTATGTAAAGATCTAAATTCAATCATTACTTCTGTAACTCCAATAATTATGAAAAATTAGGATATAATAAATAATTTGTATGAAATTACAGTGTAAAATTTTTAGAAACTTTTCACACACCAGGAAAATATGAAAATTCGAATACTACAGACAAAGTTTCTGTTTCTGCACAGCACACATACTTGTGAGATAAGTTAGTACAGAATAAATTCAAAACCTTAACATTATGTACTGTAGCAATCACAAAAATTATAATTAAGCATTGCATACTAAATGCCTACACATATTTAATACTTCTATCCACTAATAGAAACATTAAACAAGCAAACATGAGCCAACAATGCTACTACAACAGCAATCTATCTAAACAGAAAAGTCTGTAAAGGAGGAATAAATTATCATACTTCTGTAACTCAAAAAATTCTGAAAGATTACCACGTAACGGAGAATTCATATATTCTTACTGTGTAAAAATTTCAAGATTTGTTCATGCTCTGACTATCCAAGAATATTCAGGACATAACGAAAAACTTTTTGTTTTCAAACAGCAACTCATAAACATGCAAACTGAGTATGGTAAAGGCTAAACTTGGCACTTTATTGAAATAAAAGATACAAAAAATGATTACTACAGTAGCATTAATCATGTAAACACTCAAAAACAGAAAGGATAAATATTGGGTTGCCTCCCAACAAGCGCTTTTCTTTAAAGCCTTTTAGCTAGGCATGATATTTTAATGATGCTCACATAAAAGTGGGAATTGAAACATAAAGGGTGCATCATGAATAGAATAGCAAACAAATTTAAGCCTAACCCACTTCCTATGCATAGGAATATTGTAAGCAAACAATTTATAGAAACAAGAATCAAATAGCATAAAAAGGGAAAACAAGTGTAACTTCAAAATTTTCAACACATAGACAAGAAACTTGATAATGTTAAGATATCTAGAACCATGTATTCCTCTCTCATAATAATTTTCAGTGGCATCATGAACAAACTCAACAATATAAATATCACATAAAGTATTATTTTCATGATCCACATGCATAAAAAAATTATTACTCTCCACATAAGCAAATTTCTTCTCATTCATAACAGTGGGAGCAAACTCAACAAAATAACTATCATGTGATACTTGATTGACATAACCCAACTGAATATTAAAATCATGATGACAAGTTTCATGGTTAATATTATTCTTTATATCATAAGTGTCGTCACAATAATCATGATAGATAGCAACATTGTTCTCATAATAATCAATTGACACATCCTCCAAAATAGTGGAATCAAAATTATCTAAAGTCATGACCTCTCCAAATCCACTTTTATCATTGTAATAAGATTCAACACCCTCCAAAATAGTGGGATCATTACTACCTAGAGTTGACACTCATCCAAACCCACTTTCATCATCATTGTAATCATCATAAATAGGAGGCATGTTCTCATCATAATAAATTTTCTCTTCAAAAGTAGGGGGGCTAAAAAGATCATCCGGATCAAACATAGCATCCCCAAGCTTATGGCCTTGCATATCATTAGCATCATGGATATTCAAGGAAGACATACTAATAACATTGCAATCATGCTTATCATTCAAAGTACTCACACAAAACATTGTGTTAAATTCTTCTTTTAACACTTCATAGCAATTATCGGAATCCAGGTTTTCAAGAAAGACTTCATAAAGATAAATAATTTGATGCAACTTCACTTCCATTTTTTTGTAGTTTTCTTTTATAAACCAAACTAGTGAAAAATAAGACACTAAAAGATTCAATTGCAAGATCTAAAGAAGATACCTTCAAGCACTCACCTCCCTGGCAACGGCGCCAAAAATAGCTTGATGTCTACTACGCAACTTTATTCTTGTAGAGTTCGTTGGGCCTCCAAGCGCAGAGTTTTGTAGGACAGCAGAAAAATTTCCCTCAAGTGGATGACCTAAAGTTTATCAATCCGTGGGAGGTGTAGGATGAAGATGGTTCTCTCTCAAACAATCCTGCAACCAAATACAAGTAATCTCTTCTGTCCCCAACACACCCAATACAATTGTCAGTTGTATAGGTGCACTAGTTCGGCGAAGAGGTGATGATAGATGTGTAATATGGATGGTAGAAATAGCTTTTTATAATCTGAACAATTAAAACAGCAAGGTAGCAAGTAACGAAAGTGTGTGAAAATGGTGTCTCATTGCTTGGAAACAAGGCCTAGGGTTCATACTTTCACTAGTGCAATCTCTCAACATCATTAACATAATTGAATCATAAGACAATCCCTCAATGTGCGATAAAGAATCACTCCAAAGTTCCTATTCTATCGGAGAAAGTAGGATGAAAACGTGTATCAACCTTTATGCCTAGATTACCCCAATGTCACCACGGGAACCCGCAAGTTGATTACCAAAACATACATCATGTGATCTCGATAGATTACCCGATTGTCACCATGGGTATCCACAAGCAAGACATACATCAAGTGATCTTAAATCCAAAGTATTCAATCCAACATAAGAAACTTCAAAGAGCAGGACTCAATTCATCACAACGAAGATAGAGAATGAAGAACACCATATGATCCAACTATATAACAAAGCTCATGGTACATCAAGATCGTGCCCTATCAAGATCACGAGGGAGAGAGATCTAACACATAGCTACTGGTACATACCCTCAGCCCCGAGGGTGAACTACGGCCTCCTCGTCATGGAGGCAGCGGGGATGATGAAGATGGCCTCCGGTGATGGCTTCCCCCCTCCGGCAGGGTGCCGGAACAGGGCTCCAGATGAGATCACTTCGGAACAGAGGCTTGCGGCGGCGGAAGAACTCATCTAGGTTAACTTTCGGTGGTTTTGGAATATATCAGAATTTTCAGTGTTGGAATCACGCCAGGAGGCGTCATGAGGGGCCCACAAGGCACCAGGGCGCGCCCCCCTGCCTTGTGGGGCCCCTGTGGGTCTTCTTGTGCTCCCTCGAAGCTTCCTGGGTCTCTTTCCTTCCATGAAAAATCGTCATAAATTTTCATCGCGTTTGGACTTCGTTTGGTATGGTTTTTCTGCGAAACAAAAAACATGCAAAGAACAGGAACTGGCACTGGGCACTAGATTAATATGTTAGTCCATAAAAATAATATAAAAGTCCACCAAAACCATTTAAAATTATTGTAAACATGGCATGAATACTTCATAAATTATAGATACGTTGGAGACGTATCAGACTCCACCTGAGACATAAAGCAAGTTAGGAGTTTTCTTAGACTAGCTAGTTACTGCCATCGTTTGGTCGAGAATTTATCCAAAATTGTTAAACCTCTAACTAATCTTCTTAAGGAAGATAAGAAATTTGAGTGGACACCCAAGTGCGTGGAAAGTTTTCAAGCTCTGAAGAATAAACTGACTACTGCCCCGTGCTCATCCCTTCGGATATTCACAAGAATCTTGAGATCTATTGTGATGCTTCCCGTCAAGTACTAGGTTGCATACTCATGCATGATCGTCATGTGGTGGCATACGCTTCTTGTCAGTGGCGTCCACATGAAGAGAATTATTCATCTCATGAACCGGAGCTTGCAGCCATAGTCTATGCACTGAAGACATGGTGACATTACTTGCTCGGTAATTGTTGCAAAATCTACTCAGACCATCAAAGTCTGAGGGAAATCTTCACCCAGCCGGATCTAAATCTCAGGCAGAGACGATAGGTTGAGTTGATCAAACACTATGATGTGGGAATTTCCTGTACTCCCGGCAAAGCGAACGTCATGGCTGACGTGCTAAGTCGCATATCTTATTGCAACAATCTCATGTTATTACATGATCAACCACTTCTGCATGAGGATTTTCAGAAGCTTAATCTCGAGATCGTTCCTCATGGATTCTTATATACTTTGGTGGCAAAACCAACTCTTGAAAATCAAATCAAAGTTGCTCAGAAGCATGATCCAGGCATCCATGGGATCATAGAGAGCATTGCTAGCGGAAAGGCTAAATGTTTTTCTTAAGATAATCATGGTACCGGTTTCTTTGAGAACCGTTTGGTGGTACCTAAGAAGCGGAATCTGAGACAGTTATCTTTAAAGAAGCCCATGACACCCCTCTCTCGATCCATCCTGATGGTACCAAAATGTATCAGGATCTTCGCCAGAGGTTCTGGTGGACCAGGATGAAACAGGAAATCATTCGCTATGTTGCTGAATGTGATGTCTGTCATCGTGTCAAGGCAGAGCATCAAAGACCTGCTGGTACTCTTCAACTTTTGGCTATATCAGAGTGAAAATGGGATAAAGTGGGATCGATTTCATCTCTGGCTTTCCAAAATCCCAGAAAGGTAATGACGCCATCATGGTATTCATTGACCGTCTCTCCAAAGTTGCTCAGTTTCTTCCAGTTAGAGAGACCTTCACTGCTAGCCAATTGGCAGATCTATATATCTCCAGAACAGTCTCTCTTCATGGTATTTCATTGGAAATCAATTCAGATCGTGGAAGTTTATTCACCTCTAGATTCTGGGAAAGCTTCCAAAAAGCTATGGGAACTCATCTCTCCTTTAGCACATCTTATCATCCCCAATCTGGCGGTCAAGTGGAAAGATTCAATCAAGTTCTTGAAGACATGCTCGGAGCCTGTGTCATCCCTTTTGGAAGGAACTGGGAGAAATGTCTTCCTTTCGCTGAATTTTCTTACAAGAACAACTATCAATCTAGTCTGGGCATGGCACCTTTTCAATTCCTCTATGGACGAAGACGTCGAACACCTTTGAACTTTTCTGAAACAAGGGAAAGGCAATTCTTTGGACCAGATATGATCCAAGAAGCAAAAGAGCAAGTTCGCATCATTTGTGAACACTTCAAAACAGCCCAGTCTCGCCAGAAAAGTTATTATGATCGTCATGATAAAGTGGCAAGCTTTGAACCTGGTGAGCAAGCTTACCTCCGAATTACACCTCTGAAGGGTACGCATCGATTCGCTATCAAGGGAAATTGCCTCCACGTTACATTGGTCCTTTTCGCATTCTCATTAGGCGTGCAGGGGTTCCCAACCAATTGGAACTACCTCCAAAAATTTCCGAAGTACGTGATGTATTCCACGTATCTCAACTCACGCATTGCTTCAAGGACCCCATTCGCGAAGTCAACCAGGAAACGCTTGATCTGCAAGAAGACCTTTCTTGTCGAGAATATCCTATCCGTATCCTTGATGAAGCTGAACGTCGAACTCGACGCCAGAGCATCAAATTCCTCAAAGTCCAATGGTCTCATCTTTCTGACAAAGAAGCAACCTGGGAACGCGAAGATCATCTGCGATCTAAGTACCCCTCTCTTATCTCTAGGGCTTAGAAATCTCGCGACGAGATTCTTTCGAGAGGGGTCAAGTTCTCACAGCACTAGCTAATGGTATTGTATTTATCCTAATAAGTAGAGCTTAGCATGTCATCATGTTTAATTATTTGAAATCTGAAATAGAGGGGAATTGAAAACATAGGGTTTTTAAAGGGCTAAAACCCTAAATCTTGCCAATGTCTCCAAAATGTCTTCTCAAACCCCAAGAAGTTGGCAAGGGGCCTCATCTTGCTCATGTCGGATCTCCCAAAAAATATAGGGTTTGGGATGTATTTAAATTTTGGAGTTTTGGCTTAAACCCTAAAACCTAGCAAAGTATGGTATATATTTTTAGAAATAAAAATATAAACCCAAAAACCCTAAAATTATTAATGTGGACTTGGACGTGCCCAGTAATGCCACATAAAAAGTGTCAAAATATTTGAAGCTGTTTTGGATTTTCAAACAATTCAAAAATAGGTGCAAATGTTTAAAAAAAGTAGGAAAAGGAATTAGGGAGACGCCACTGTTCCTTTGGGCCAGCCCAGTAGCAGTAGAGCAGCCTGCCCAGCCCAGCCCACTTTCTCTCACGTCTTCAACCTCTCTCCCCGCATGTCGGCCGCGCGCGCGCACGCTGTCGACACCCCTCCTGGCGACACCTTGCGGTGACAGTGCTTCACGCGAGAGGATAAGTTCATCGCCGAGCGCCTCTCTCCTTCCCTTATCCCTTTTCCCCTCGCCTCGCTCACTCCCCCCATCGCTCTCGCCTCCACGGCCGCATTCCCGCGCCCGCAGTCACCATGGTCGTTGTCGCCACCGTGGCCAGCGTCTTCACCATCGCCTGAGACCTTGTGGAGAAGCTTTGTCTCATCATCACCACTGCAGGAATCGACTTCGTCTTGCTCGCCTAATGCCTGTGCTCACCGTCGTCGATTCACTGCCTCCCATGCACCCCTGACGTCCCTCACCTTCCTGTTAGCCCCGTTGGGAGCTCCTACGAGTTTCCCCTCTTCCTCCCCCCCCCCCCGATTAGGAACCCTAGCTACCTCGCGTCGTCACTCGAGAACTCACCATCACCACCGTGTCGCTCGCCGACGTTAGCAACCGCCCTCGGCCTAGGCAAGCACCGTGTCGTGCTCCTCGCGGCTCAAGGATGCTGCCGAGCCCCTTCTTTCGCTCGATCCGCAATCGTGGCCTCGACAGCGTCGTCCCCGTGCTAGTGCCACCACGGATCTTGTTGTTGCCGACGACTCCATCCACCCCAACTCTTGCCACCACCACCATTCAACCCGGCTCGTTACCCTCGTCGCATAGAACCCTTCGCCTCGCTCAGCTGTGCCCTGTGGCGCGTGTTCGACGCGTCACCGCCTCGTCCAATGGTCGCCGCTGATGTGCTCACCTGGATGAGCCACTGACGGGTGGACCCGGGCACTGTAGCTAACTTAGTTGTTAATTAGGGTTTGGGCCACTGACAGGTGGACCCCATAGATTAATTAGCCTAGTTAAGTATTCTATTAACTATTTACTTAACCCCAGTGGGACCCAAGTACCAGTTTGACACTACTGTTTGAGCTTTGACCTGGCCCCACATGTCATTGACTGTGGCTAGCCTCTGGCTAGTGTCCCTCTTCTTTTCTGTTGTTTGCTTCTTATCGTTAGAGCTAGAGCTTGCCGTAGAGTACAACGACATCACTGAAGAGGAATACCCAGCTACTTATTTGCAAGGCAAGCAAAACCCCTTTGATCATGTTGATAAATCCTAATTTTACTGCCTCTCTTCTATTCTACTGCATTAGAGTATCAATTCTTCTTCGTTAGCTAGATCGACCTATCCTTTGCAATATGGCTTTTACCTTTGATCCTAGCATGATTAGCAGTTACTTGATTTTAGCCTACTATGTGTCGTGCTTAGCCATGCTTAGTGTCGTGCAAGTCTTGATCCATCTGGGAGATGAATCATAGTTGGTAGATGAACATGGAAGTGGGATGTGGTGTGATTACTGAGAGTAATAGGATTAAACATGACTAAAGGTGACGATGAGAGGCCATGTTGGAGAACATGGTGGGTTGTCTCATTTACGCCGCTCTTAGGACCCGAGTTCTCGCTTTATTGATCCAAAACTGGGTGTACTACCACATGAGGGCATATGGGACCCTTGTCGACCTACTAACTTGCCTCAGACCGGTCCAGGAGTCACATAGTTTGGGCTTTCCATTTGGCATATGCATAGAAAGATAATGATGTTGATGGCATTGCATGATAGGATTGTAGCACGGCAGTCAAGTGTGATGACTATCCTGTGAGATGGGCTTGGGCCGTCCATACAACATTTGAGTCCGTATCGGAGGTACTCGGCCAGACTCGCGACTACGAGTCAAATTCAGATGGGTGACTCCCTGGACTAGAGTCGAGTGTATGGTAAGAGCCGTAGTCGATCACCCTCTGCCGGCATACACCGTGAAGTGTGCTACTCATGGGCATTAAGAGATGATCGACGCGTGTGGGTAAAGTAGTACACCCCTGCAGGGTTAAATCTATTTGAATAGCCGTGTCCGCAGTTATGTGACTACTTAGTATTTGTTCCTGGACTAAAATTGCCAAGATAACTATGAGTGCCTTGGATTGCTTCCTCATGGGTGAGTCGATGGAGGATTCATGGTGCTGTATTGCTGTGGTGGTTAAGCTAGATGATGAACTCGTGTCCGCTCTCTTATCCCCTGTTATGACTACTGGTAGTCGTAGCACATGTATGCTTCAAGGGAAAAACTATCTTTTATGCAAAAACAAGTCCACATCCATTCCTTTGATACTGGAACATGTGTAGCTAGTTCTGATGTAAGTCTTGCGGAGTACATTTGTACTCACCCTTGCTTTCGATAATACTTGTTGCAGAGGAGGCCACTGATCCTGATGGTGGTTACTACATGGATCTCGACGCCGCCGAGTAGTTTGGGGGTCCTAGACGACAGTATGTCCCTTGGGAGGGTCATTGTTCCTTTTGTTAAAGCCTCTTAGGATATTAGCTTTCGCTGGTGCTTGTAGCAGTGTTGGTTCATGTGACCTCTGTGTGTTTTATAACTGCTATGTTTGCTCTCTTAAAAGCCTTTGTATATATATGGTTTCAGTCATAGAGTTGTGTTGTGTTACCTGTTGTTCCACACACACGTCGATCATGATGTGTGTAGGGTCTTGGAATGTAGGCTATGCATTTGCTAGCAGACCATCAGATACAGGGTGGAGCGACTCATTTAATTGAGAGCTTGGCAGTTATATCACTCTACTCCAGCTGTGTATTCATTCACCGGTTGTGGCTGGTTACGGGTTGATGCTCCGGCTTAGTTATATCAAGTGAGGGAACATTTGGACCGCCCTCGTCGGACGAGGTTTCCCGTTTTAGGGTGAACAACGGCTCGAATGTTCCAGGCTCTCCGAGAGTATATGTCACCTATGGACCAGTCCGAGGTGGCTGCAGTTGTCCTGGCGAGAATCTCGGCTTTCTGTCTGATCTTCTATAGCTAGATTTGTATAACCCTGATCCTGGGTCCCGACAGCCGGCTCCAGAACAAGTAGACCGCCATCTCGGTAATCATGGAACGGAGACATGGCGAACTCTGTCACAGGGGAAAATTGGGGGAGGAGGGGGGAGGTGGGGTGTGTTCGTAAGGAAGAGATAAGGGGGGGGGGGAGAGAGTCAATGGTTGGGCTTTACTACCGGTAGTTTCGGCCTATTCCTGTGTTAGGGCCTGTTTCGTGCCGGGTCGAGCCCGTCCACGAAATTAATCGTGCACTAATCATACACGCAACATGCACGATCAAGAACGGTGACTCACCGTATAATTTCACAACACAACTCTAGACACAAATTTAAGTTCAAAACTTTATATTACAATAGGGGCCACGTGGACCCTGGGATACATCAGTACATGAAACAATAAGTCTAGGTACAGACAGGTTCATACAAGTTTTGCCTTAAGAAGGTTGAAACATGACAGCGACTCTAATCGAAAGAGGCAAGGCCTCCTGCATGGGACCTCCGAACTACTCGTCGGCGTTGAGCTCCACATAGTATCCAGCGGTGGAACCATCTGCATCCTAGGCACCATCATCTGTTGCAGCAACTGGGTCGAGGAAAAGAATAGCAAAGCAACGGTGAGTACTCATCAAAAGTACTCGCAAGACTTACATCAGATCTATGCTAATTATGCCTCGGTATCAAAGAAGGGGATTATATCTGTGGACTATACTGCAGAAATGCCAGAATAGAGGGGGAAGAACCCTATCTTAATGAAGACTAGGATCTTGCCGCATCAGAAGAGAGTAGCGTAAATGATACCAACTTGCAATTAATAATAACATGTAGTAACATCATACCCAGAGATACTTTCTCGACTACCCGCGAGAAAGCGATGTCAGGGCATTCATAACAGTTGAGTGGTCGAATTTTATTAAGTATCCGGTTATAGTTGTAAGAGGTCAGGATACAACTCCAAGCGTCCTGTTACCGTGGACACGGCTATTCGAATAGATTAACTTCCCTGCAGGGATGCACCACATAGCCCGACACGCTCGATTACCTCTGGCCGGACACACTTTCCTGGGTCATGCCCGGCCTCTGATGATCGACACACCGAAGCCCTACCTAGGCTCTCCAGAGAGGTCACCCGCCGGTCTACATCCTAAGCGCGAAGGGCTGTTCGGCCGCTCACCCTAAGCGCTCCTGCGCGGTACATGCAGGGTCCAGCCTCACCACATCGGGAGGATATTTGCTGGTCTCCCGGCCGCATCTTTGAACTGGACGTCTGACAGAGCTTTCGGTAAGGAACTGACGACGCCGAGGGTCCCATAACCATTATCCCGCGTGGTGGTTAGTGTGTATAAGCCAGTGGCCAACTCAGATCAAATACCCAGAACTCGTTAGCGTGTTATTCTCAAGTACCCGCGGACAACGACCAGGGCCCAGGCCCACCTCTCTCCTGGATGGTCTCCGCCTGCCCAGTCGCTCCGCCACAGTGCATCACTCGGGATTGTCGGGAACCCAGGCCCATCTCTACCTGGATGGTGCCACCTGTCCCTCCAGCCCCACTAACAAAGGATATTAATATTTAGTAAAGTAATGCAGTAATATGTGTGATCATCGCCCAGAGGGATCACAGCCCGATAATATAGCATGGCAAACGGACAAGGGTGTAGGGCCAACTGATGAAACTCTAGCATAGCTAACTAGGCATGATAGGATACAGGTAAAGTATCAACATCAGGTTACAAAAGCAGGCTATGCATTAGTATAGGATCTACCGATAAAACAGTAACTGCATCAACATCTAATGCAAGAATAAGAGAGAAGGAATGGGCGATATCTGAATGATCAAGGGGGTTTGCTTGCCTGGAAGCTCTGCAGTGACGATCTAATCGTCAGCGGTGTAGTCGTACTCCTGGTCTACCGTAGTCTCAGGGTCTACCGGAAAGAAATAATGCGGGAAGGAATAAACATCGGGCAAACAAATGCAATATTATGCATGGCATGGCAAAATGTGATGCAGGGGTGCTCTAATGCTTTACTAGGCATTTTAAATGAAGAGGGAAAATATTCGGGAATATTTTTCCAGCTCCAAGCACTATTCATTTAATTGATCTGGATGCAAAAGTTCAATGTTCTTTATGTTAGAGGTGTTTGTCATGCATACAAATGACATATTCGGATTCGTTATATTATTCTCATCAGTTTTCATATATAAATTATTTTCATCTGAGTCACGGTTTATTTTATATGAATTTTCAAAGTTTTAAACATTTTCTGGATTTTCAGGATTAATTTTAATTCGAAAATTCAATTGAATTAAATTGCTATGGGTAAACAGAGAAGTGCACCCAGCATTGTGCACAGAGGCTGACAGTGGGCCCAGCCTACTGAGTCAGCAGCTGACTGGGCTGGCCTTATCCGTTTAAACAGTGCAGTGGGACCCAACTGTCATAGACAGTGGCCTAATTAACAGAGTTAAATTAAACCGGGGTTAATTAGAGGGGGTAGGCCCCACATGTCAGTGACCTGGGGGTTAATCTAATTATTCATTAAATTTAATCCGAGGATAATTAGGCGGTGGGACCCGTGTGTCAGTGTCACAGGGCGTAGTTAGGGTTAAGCTTAATGATGCCACGTCAGCGTGGCCAGCGTTTAGCCGCCGGTGACCTCGAAAGACGGCGGAGACGCACGGGAGGCCGTCGGGATTCGCCCACAGGGCACGGGGCGTGGCATGGCTTGCGGCATTCGAACGCCCGCGGCGTTGCGCGTCAAATGGCGCAAACGACGCGACCAGACGTGGACCAGAGCGATGGCGGCGTCGACTCGAGCGGACGCCGGAGTTCGGGTGCAATGGCGAACGGCGCTACGGTGCGACTCAGGATGAACGGATGGGCTCTACGGGCTCCTGGTGAAGCACTGAGCACAGTGACGCGCTCGGATGCGAGCTTCAACGGCCGTAGCCGCGGTGGCGACATGGCCGGCGGAGAAAAGCTCTGGCTCCGATGGAATCCATGGCTAGACAACGTAATCGACAAGGGGGAGAGAAGGGAAACACACAGGGCTCACAGGGTAGTCGTAGAGCAGCTTAGTGGGCTCGGGGAAGGCTCGATGACGGCGATCCACGGTGGCCGAGGAAGAAGACGAAGACGAAGGCGACGATGTAGGAGCGCTGAGCTCGAACCCGTGGTTGCAGACGAAGCGGCGGGCGACGGCGGAGGTGCTGGACAGGTTTCTAGGCGCCGGGGACGATGGTGGCTACGCGGGCGAGCAGGCCATGGCGACGGCAGTGGCTCTCATGGCGGGGGAGGAAGGCGGCGCCGCGAGTGGGCGGGGGAAAAGATCTCGGGCATGTCCCCGAGGGCTGCGGTGGCGTTCTTATGCGCCCCGCGGCGCCTGTAGCGACGCGGACGGCGAGCTGGCTCGGCGGGGACGGTGCACTGTTTCCGTCGCGCGCTCTGCGTCCGTCGGCGGGAGGTGGACGAAAGGCCGCGTGGAGTGGGCTGGGTCGCACTGTGGCCACTCGCGGTCCAGTCCAGCAGTGAGCTTTTGTTATTTTTCTTTATTCTTTTCTATTTTCTTTTTCTGTCTCTGTTTTCTATTTAGTCGAGGCACTAAATGATTTTAGTTAGTTGTGAAAATTATCATATAAATATAATGCAATGTTATGAAGATGCCCACAAAGTTTCAGGTCCAATGCAAACTTATAAATTTAAGTTTATATTTATTTGGCTTAATTATATGCTGCTGGTTGGGTGTATGTGATGTTAGGGTCACTTAGGGAATTTGGTGATGTTGTTTTCCTTCAAATAATTAGTTAGGGATTATTTGCAATAACATGAACATTTTTGTTTAATTATTGGGAAATGATTCAAATCACCCGACTGATAACGACGTCTGCGTCCGCCGACTCCGTGGCCGTCGGATCGGATTTTAATCAGATGGCTCGGGAGCAATGTATTACGTAGACTAGATTTTGCAACTGAGCCGTTGTTGCAATCTCCCCCACCGCAACAAGTGATGTGTTGCGGGATCTGTATCTGGATCCTCTCGTGCTCTCCCAAGCTCCCCGTCAAGCCGACGCCTCCATGCGCTGCTCCGACCGCCGCCACCGCTGGTCGCCGCCGGCAGCACGTGGACGAGGCCGCAGACAAGCACGCTGACGAGGTCGCCTCTCTCCATCTCCATGTGTCCGCTCGCGACAAGTGGCCATGGCCGCTCGAGCGCGCACGCCGGAGCTCCGCTCTGGCCGCCATCGCCCAGCTATACCGCTCCGGCCCAATGCAGCATCGCCTCCACCACCACCATCATCGCATACGCAACACCCCTCCTCCCTTCCCTAACAAGACCGACCTCCTGCTCGAGGCCATGGCCGCAAGCAATGCAACGCGGTGACTTTCTGCAACAAGACATCTCTTGCAAAAAAAATTGCAACAAGAGCTCTGTTGCAAAAAAATTCTCAAAAAAATTCTGCAACAAGACCTCTGTTGCAAAAAAAATCTGCGACACAAGCTTTGTTACAAATATTTCTACAACAAGACATGTGTTGCAAAAGGGTTCTCGCAACACGACTTCTGTTGCAAAAGTGACAACGACGTTTGACAGGGAGATTGCGTCAGATCGGACGGCTCGTAGTTTTATTTTTCCTTGTTGTTTGAATTTTGAATTTGAATGAGTTTTGGATCTTAATGACTATTAGGAAGTTAATGATGATGACTTGGCATAATTAGGAGAAGATCACTGTAACCTGATTACAGGGGTGTTACAAGGGAGAGAGTCAATGGTTGGGCTTTCCTACCGGTAGTTTCGGCCTTTTCCTGTGTTCGGGCCTGTTTCGTGCCGGGTCGTGCCCGTGCCAGCCCGCCAAGTCATACCGGGCCGTACCGCCCGTTTGCTCAATTACCTGGCCCGGCACGGCATGGGACTTCGGGTTGGGCCGTGCTACGGACCGTGCCCCTGCTGCATTCTTCATGCCGGGCCAAAGAAGCACAGCCAAAGTCTCAGCTTTACTCTTCTCCCATGCATTGTACATGCATGGCTTGGGGACAGAAGTATTTTTTAAGCTAGATTGTGTCTAAGCTATCACTACTGCAGGAACACCCTTCATGGGCAGGGTAGAGCCCGTCACTGTGCCTTGAGCACCACTCCCGCCCCAGCCAAAGCGCCATCCCGGCCCCCGAGATGATGCGTCGCCGTCGTTTCCCACTGTCGCCGCCCGGCTCTCGCATAGTAAAACACCTACTCCGGTCCCCACTAGTCCCGCACCCATGCCAAACCTCGCCGCCCCTGCGACCTCGCCATGACGCCATCGCTGCGAGGAGGAGGAGGACAGCGTCGACTGGGACCCGGCAACCACGGTGGAGGATGACGAGGAGCGCATGCTCCAGGCAGCCATAGCGGCTTCAGTCGCCGAGGCCCGCGCCTCCGTCGCCCTAGATGCCAAGAAGGACCGCAAGGTCCATGCGGCCGCGTGAGCTTACGCCGCCGAGGCCCGCGTCGCCGCCGCCGCCCTTCTTCCTACTAGTTTTTTCTTTTCTTTCAAAGAGAACTCCAGGCTTCAGCTGCATGCGCGGCTTGGTACTAGCTAGCTAGCTAGCTATCTTCTTGTGACACTTGTCATCTCAGAAAAGAAAGATACTATTAATTTGTGTTATACATTTTCCCAAAGGTAAAAACAAAGACAGATGTACAACGCATGTATATATAGCTAGCAAACTCTAGCCAATGGGGTGCAATGCCTTGAGGCTGCAGACGAAAGATGGATAATATTCGGCCGTGTTTTGAATGCATGGTATGACATCACATGATTGATGGGATGTACTAGTCTGCATGAGTTATGACACTGACCTGATGTTCAAACCAAGTCAGTTGGTAATAATTGTTTGTGACTCTTTCTTCTTCTTTCTTTTTTCTTTTTTTTACACAAAGAAAAATATAGGCTTGCAGTTACTTCTCCTACCTTGTAGTACTGCCTAGCTAGCATGGTGGCTATATCGCTGGAGTAAGCCACAGATGCAAATATAGGCTGGTAATTGCATTTAAGTGCAAGTTACTCACCCGTACGGGTACGGCCCCCCATAACTAAATATGGCAATGCACAGCCGTCAACACACACAGTATTTCCTGTCTGATCTGGTACACAACAGCTAGTCTTTAATTGAGTACAGTCCCCGCCTCAGCGTATTAATCCCTGTATTCAGTTCGTATGTCCTTGGGAAACAAATTTCCGGCATTTACTACTCAAATCCCGAGGAAATAACTGATATCGGTTTCTCGGGATCCCATGAGCCAAAAATCCGCGTGCATAGGATGTCTTGTCGTGAGGGAAAGTAGGGTGTAGACATTGCAAGCACATGCCACATAGTCTTCCCTGAAACGTGCAACATCACCAGACCGGTCTTTTGGTGCTCGAGCACCCACTAGTACAAAACAGGGCTTTGGTCCACCCTGAAAAGCCCATTAGTCCCGGTTCACTCACGAACCGGGACCCATGGGAGCATCGGTCCCGGTTCGTGAGGCCAGGGCGCCGGCCGGGCCTCGTCTGACCCCTTTGGTCCCGGTTCCAGACACGAACCGGGACCAATGCGCCTCGTGGGCCATTGGTCCCGGTTTGTGGCTGGAACCGGGACCAAATGGTGAGGCTTTAGTCCCGGTAGGTAACACCAACCGGGACTAAAGGGGGTTACCAACCGGGACTAAAGGGGTTCTGAAAGTTTTTTTTTCCTGTTTTTACATTTGTTTTCTGTTTTAAATTGCTTATATCTTTTAAGATATTTGATGTTTTTGAGTGATTCTTTTTGCATTAGATTCAAAATTTTGTCTAGTTTCTGTTTGTGCCATTAGTTTTCAAATTTGATTGGTTTAAATTTGAATTCAAACCCTAGATTGTGAATAACTTGAGTTTACAAATAGTTTTTAATTTAATTCTTTTTACTCCTAGTCACGTGTTAGATTGTTGTCACAGTAAGATTTATTTGGTTATTTTTAGAATAATTTAAATTAGGATTTTAATTAAAAGAATACTGTTTTGCTTATATAGTTGTTTTAGTCATTTAATTGTTGTTTTTTATTATTTTTAGTTAGTTCTTTCTGTAGATTTTAACATTTTGTAGTATGGTGCATATTGAATGCACAAAAAGTCTGGAGTTGAAATAAGTTTAAAAAAATGAAATGCATTTGTAACAGACGAGTTTTCGTCCGAAACCTTGATACTTCGAATGAGATGGTCCATTTGGTACACGAAGTGCATCCAGTTTTTGCCGTAACCCTCTCAGCTTTTTAGCACATGCTATGTGGGTGAAATGATGATACCATGCCAACTTTCAACCTTTTCAGAGTTCATTTGTAGTGCTTTTCAATTTCAGGGTCATTTAGCTCAAAAAAATCAGTAAATGCATGAAAAATAGCAAATGAAGTCAGAAAGGGTTGAAATTTGAGGATGTGTCTTTGAATGGTGCATAATGAACACACAAAAAGTCTGGAGTTGAAATAAGTTTAAAAAAAATGAAATGCCTTTGTAACAGACGAGTTTTCGTCTGAAACCCTGATACTTCGAAAGAGATTGTCCATTTTGTACACGAAGTGCATCCAGTTTTTGCCGTAACCCTCTCAACTTTTTAGCACATGCTATGTGGGTGAAATGATGATACCATGCCAACTTTCAACCTTTTGAGAGTTCATTTGTAGTGCTTTTCTATTTCAGGGTCATTTAGCTCAAAAAAATCAGTAAATGCGTGAAAAATAGCAAATGAAGTCAGAAAGGGTTGAAAAGTGATGGCGTGGCTTCGAATGGTGCACACACAAAAAGTCTGGAGTTGAAATAAGTTTAAAAAAATGAAATGTCTTTGTAACAGACGAGTTTTCGTCTGAAACCCTGATACTTCGAAGCCGACGGCCGCATACCTTTCTGACTTGGTTAACCTTAGTTGTAACTCTGGCTGGGACGGTGCTAGCAGATGTGTAGTCGACGGTATGATTGGATGGACACCAACCCGGACTAAAGGGGTTCTGAAATTTTCAAACTCTACCCCCCCCTCGTGGATCGCCTTTTTTAGTTTTGTAGAAAATAAACAAAAATGATAAAATCTTCAAAAAATAAAATCCTTCTAGATGTAGTTAGGTTTTAATGTCTAGTTGGTATAGAAATTTTGAAATATGAATTTTGACCTTTTTTGCAAAAAAACGAAAAAAATGTAAAACGGCCATAACTTTTGCATACGACGTCGAAAAAAAAAAATTTATTAAAATTTTAAAAATTAATTTTATTTAAAAATAAGATGTCATATTTGGATTCCTCACATTTTTCTGATAATAATGGATATATTATTTGTCGAATTTCGATTTACAGATTTAAAGATATTAATTATGTCATATTAAATGAATAAATGGCAAAAAAATGAATAAAATAATATTATTACTTATTTTATTTTCATTGAAATTCAATATTATTAGTACTTATTTTGTTTATTTTAATAATTGTTTAAAATTCAAAAAATTAAATCATGTGACATCAAGACCTAAGGGTTAACAGGATTGATAGCTTAAGATTGTCAGGAAAACAACAAGTGCAGACTTGGAAACTAGGGGAGATAGAACCTGAAAGTTAAGCGTGCTGGGGCTGGAGTAGTGAGAGGATGGGTGACCAGCCGGGAAGTTAGACGATTTGGAATGAGTGCTGATTAGAGACTCTAGAGATTAAATTCTGAAGCAGTGAGGAGGGGTGATTAGAGATTAAATTGTCAAATAATTCAAAGATTTGAAATTCGAAATAAAACTTAAAAACAAATAAAAAAAAAATAAAAAAAATTCAAATTTTTTTTTCAATTTTTTCCCCTTGGCAAGGACCTTTAGTCCCGGTTGGTGTTACCAACCGGGATTAAAGGCCACCTTTAGTCCCGGTTGGTAACACCAACCGGGACTAAAGGTCCACCCTCCCCCGCCCCAGGCAGCGCCACGTGGAGGGCCTTTGGTCCCGGTTCGTAAGCAAACCGGGACTAAAGGTTTTGGGCTTTAGTCCTGACCCTTTAGTCCCGGTTCCAGAACCGGGACTAAAGGCCCTTACGAACCGGGACAAATGGCCATTTTTCTACTAGTGACCGGGGAGGCCGTTATTTTCAAAACGTCAAAAAGCTCATTTAAAAGTTTTAAAAAAATCGATTTTTTTCCATGGAAACTTATATGTGTTCCGGACGAACGTGTGTAAAATCGTTAGAAAATACTGTGATTTGTAGGCTGTACAAAAAAAAACAAAATTCCGGCCCAACAACAAAAAAGGTCAGCCCATTTTGGATATACGTATATGTCTTTTTTTTGTACGCCACGTGTGAAAGTATAATGTTATGAAATTTTGCACATACGTAGTATACATGTGTATGTGTGTTTACAAAAAAATTCGAAATTTTTGGCGTTGTGGAAATTTGTATTTTGAAAACGAGCTCCCTGCAGCTCGAGCGCCGTTGCCATTTTTCGGCAACATCATCCACTACCTACTATCTATCCTCTACCTTTGACTCCGCGTGCACTTGGTCACTTCCATCTGTCCATCCATCTGCATACCCTCACTCATTCAAACATGTGTGTGAGCCTTTGCGGAAAAGAAAAAACGCCCCCGCGTCGCTGCAGCAAGGGCGACACGGGCAGCTCCCCAGCCCATGACGCCGCCAGCCCTCTCCACTGTTTCTCCCCTTTGCCACCGTTGCCGGCGGCTACCATGGCGGCGGCGGCGGGACTTGCTCCCCTGCTCCTCGCGTGGTGGCGGGCTTCCCCGGCGGCGCGGCGTCCAGGAGGCGAGGCGAGCGGCCCGTCTCTCTGCTCGCAGGTGGTGGCTTGCACCCAGCGATGTGAGGGTGGTGGTGTGCTCGATCTGCCCGGAGAGCTGGGCAGGTACGGATCTGGCTGTTGTGGGCCTTGTGCGGGCCGGCAGGCAAGGCGTGGTGTCGTCGTCGGTCATGGGTGGCTGCGGTTGGTGGAAGACTTGGTGGTCAGCCGGCTTCGGGCAGGGGCGTGCGCGTCAATGCAAAGCGAAAGCTTCGTCTTCGGTCCTTGGCCGAAGCCAGCAATGGCGACGTCCACGGACGCAGTCGCCTTCATGAAGGCGTTGTCGTTGTGTTGTGCTCCTCTCCTCCTTCCAAAGTGCTTGCTCAGTGGGGAAACCTCAGATCTACCTTGGATCGGACGATGACGGCGCTCTGCGTCATTCCCTCCTTGGAGGCTTCGTCTTTTGAGCTGACGCCGGCTGGAGGGAGCAGTGGTTGGCTGCCTGTCCGCGTGGTGGCGTTGCAACTCGTGTGGTGACGACGATGATGGCGAGCGGAGCTGGGCCCTGGCTTGTCCTTCTGATGTCGGCGGTTTGGTGTGCCAGTTGGGTGCGTTTATGCTTGTTTCTCACTGTGACAGAGAAGTCGGAGCTACGTGCTGCGGTGCCACAACGGCAACGATGACTCCATGAGGGTGGTTTTCAGTGGACGGCGCTCTCCGGTTGATGCATTGGACTAGGTCGGTGTGAGGCTCGCAACTTTCTCCTGCGAAGCTCATCAGCAAAATCGGAGCTGCCTTGTCCTCGACGCTTCGGTCAACTGTTTAGCGATGCTTTGTTGCTCGGTGTAACGTCTCCACGGTTGGTATGTTGGTGCTACCGTCGAAGATCTAACCGACGTCCTCGAAAGCACAATGGACAAGGTGGAAGACGAGGAAGAGGAGGTAACGGAGTCGGCTGAGAGCCGACCTTCGGCCATAGGCAATTGGAAAGCCACCTCAACCTACGACATATATATGGTGGACATGTCGGCCGCCAGTAATAACGGCGGCGGCGACGACAACGGTGACGACCAGAACGGAAACAACGGTAACAAGAGCCCTCCACGGGAGGTATCACTTGTGACGCCCCCAAAATCAATCGTGCACTAATCATACACGCATCATGCACGATCAAGAACGGTGACTCACGGTATAATATCACAACACAACTCTAGACACAAATTTAAGTTCAAATCTTTATATTACAATAGGAGCCACGAGGACCCGGGGATACATTAGTACAAATACAATTAGGTCTGGGTACAGACAGTTCAAACTGGGGGTTGCCTTAAGAAGGCATAAACAAACAGCGACTCTGATCGAAAGAGGCAAGGTCTCCTGCCTGGGACCTCCGAACTACTCGTCGGCGTTGAGCTCCACGTAGTATCCAGTGGCGGAACCAACTGCATCCTGGGCACCATCATCTGTTGCAGCAACCGGGTCGAGGAAAAGAGTAGCAAAGCAACGGTGAGTACTCATCCGAAGTACTCGCAAGACTTACATCAGATCTATACTACATATGCATCGGTATCAAAGGAATGGGGTCTAACAGTGGACTATACCGCAGAAATGCCAGAATAAGGGGGGGGGGGGGGGAGAAGCCTATCTTAACGAAGACTAGCATCTTGCAGCATCAGAAGAGAGTAGCGTATTTTATACCAACTTGACATTAGTAATAACATGCAGTAACATCATATATCAACATCATACCCTGAGGTCGTTCCTCGGCTTCCCGCGAGAAAGCAACATCTGGGCATTATAGTAGTTAAGTTGTCGAATTTTATTAAGTATCTAATTATAGTTGTAAGAGGTCAAGATACAACTCCAAGCGTCCTGTTAGCGTGGACACGGCTATTCGAATAGATTAACTTCCCTGCAGGGGTGCACCACATTTGTCCCAACACGCTCGATATCCCTTTGTCCGGACATACCTTTCCGCGGATCATGCCTGGCCTCAGAGTATCGACACGCCGAAGTCCTACCTAGGCTCTCCAGAGGTCACCCGCCGGTCTACATCCTAAGCGCGAAGGGGTCATCGGCCGATCACCCTAAACACTTCTGCACGTTGCGTGACGAGCCGGGTCCAAGCACCACCTCTGTCCTGGATGGCACTAGCCCGACAGGCCCGCGGTCACCATGCGACATCTGACAGAGCTTTCGGGAGGAACTGACGACGTCGAGGGCCCCATAAACCATAGTCCCGCGTGGCGGTTAGTGCGTATAAGCCAGTGGCCAACTCAGATCAAATACCCAAAACTCGGTAGCGTATAATTGTTAAGTAACCACGGACACGCCCAGGGCCAGGCCCACCCCGGATGGTCTCCGCCTGCCCTGTCGTTCTGCCACAGTGCATCACTCGCGGGTGCCCTGTCAGCTGACCTGACTTTAAGCTAACTGTCGAATCACTCGCGGGTACATTCTCGGCCGACCCGACTTTAGGGTAACTGTCCGGAACTCAGGCCCATCACTACCTGGATGGTGCCACCAGTCCTTCCAGCCCCATTAACTAAACATTTAATGATTAGGTAGTAATGCAGTAATATCCGTGATCATCGCCCAGAGGGATCACGGCCCGATAATATAGCATGGCAAACGGACAAGGGTGTTGGGCCACTGATGTGACACTAGCATAGATATTCTAAGCATAATAGGATAACAGGTAACGTATCAACAGCAGTTACAAAAGCAAGCTATGCATCAGAATAGGAGCTACCGGAATAACCACAGTAGCAAAATCTAATGCATGAAGTATAGAGAGAGAGAATGGGTGATATCGGAATGATCAAGGGGTTTTTGCCTGCCTGGTTGCTCTGCAGTGAAAGATGGATCGTCGGTGGTGTAGTCGTACTCCTGGTCTACCGGAGTCTCAGGGTCTACCGGAAAATAATGCGGGAACGGAAATAAATAACTCGGGCAATCAAATGCAACATTATGCATGGCATGACAAAATGGGGTGATGATGTGACCTATTGCATTACTAAGCATTTTAGGTGAAGCGGGAAAATATTTCAGAATATTTTCCTGGGTTCAGATCACTATTCATTTACTGATCCGGTAGCAAATGTTCAAGGTTCATTATGATGGGGGTGTTTGTCATGTATGTGGATGACATATTCGGATTCGTTATATATTTTTCTGATCATTTTTCGTATATAAATTATTTTCATTCGAGTTACGGTTTATTTTATATTAACTTTCAAAGTTTTATCAATATTTTGGAGTTTCTAGAATTATTATTTATTTCGAAATTAATTGGAAAAAATGCTATGGGTACACAGAAGTGTACCCAGCATTTCACACTATGTGTATGACAGTGGGCCAGGGGGGTTGGGTTGATCTAGTCAAAGGTTGACTGGTCAAAGGGTGAATAGTGTAGGCGGGTCCCGGCTGTCATTGACTTAGATATTTTAACTTGAATTTTTTTAATCTAACCATGGGTCCACATGTCATTGCTATTTAGACTAATTTAGCACTAAATTAACACTAACTAAACCTGGCTCTAATTAAAACTAGCTCTAATTAAAAGCAGAGAGTAGCAGCAGCGTTAAGGGGTAGTAGCTAGCAGCGGCAAGGAGCGAGCAACAGCGGCAGTGAGCAGCACAGAGCTGCAGCAGCAGCAGCTCGCAAGGAGCAGCAGAGCAGCGGCAGCGCAGCAAGCAGCAGAGCAGCGACAGCGCAGCAAGAGCAGCAACAACGCAGCAAGAGCACCAGCAGGTGCGCGGGCACGCATGGGCAGTAGGAGCAGCGGGCGAGCACGGGAGCGGAGCTCCGGCCACGGTGAACAACGGCGTAAACGACACGGATCGAAGGGGGAAAGGGGGGGAATCGGTAGAGGAGCTTACCCTGGATCTCGTGGACATGGTTAGGAGGCGCGGCGACGACCGGACGTGAGGAGCCTGATGACGAGATGCGTCGGCTGTGGCGAAGGAGACCGGGGATGGCGAGCGTAGGGGGCTCCTAGCTCGAGCCCTTCGGTGTGGTGATGAAGCCGACCATGACGGAGCTCCCGGACATGGTCTCAGGGAGCGGGGTGGCCAGTGGCCATGACGACGATGGCAACAGTGGCGAGCAACGCTCGGGCAACAAGGAAATCAAAGGGGGCAACGTGAGGAGAGGGAGGAAGGAGGACTAGGGTTGTCCACCGCGTCGGGGAGGGCTTTATACTCCTCGGGGACACGCTAGATATTCGGCACGGCGACAATGGGTGGCGTGGACGGCATCCGTGCACTGCCAGCGCCATGGCCTCCTACCTCTGTCCATAGGAAGGAGAAAGGCCCTGCCGGGCTGGGCCAGGTGCACTGTGGGCACTAGAGCGCACATGCACAGTAGCTTAGGTCCTTTTCCTTTTATTCTTTTCTGCTTTATTTTTCCTCTCTGTTTTCTATTTCTTTTTGCTACTAAACGATTTTTGTAAAATGTGAAACTTAGCATATAAATGAAATGCAATGTTATGATGATGCACACAAAGTTTCAGGTCCACAACTAACTTATAAAATTCTGTTTTATTTTAATTTGACTCAAATCAATGCTGCTGGATTGGTTTTATTGATGCTAGGGTCACTTTTGGAATTTTGGTGATGTTGTTTTCCTTAACAAAGTTCATTAAAGAATATTTGCAACAATATGAACATTTTTGTTTAATTGTTTGAAGAAGTTTTATTTTGCCTTCAAATTTGAATTTGAATTTGAAAGGAGTTTGGATCTTAGTGGCTATTAGCAATATAATGATGATGACTTGGCAACTTAATTAAGTTGTAACAGTGGCTTAATACATGCGGGTGTTACAACTCTCCTCCTCTAAAAGAAATTCTTGTCCCGAGAATTAAGAGGTAGTCTGAAAGAGAGAGGGGTATTCTTTACGAAGACGATCCTAACGTTCCCAAGTGGCTTCATCTTCAGAATGATTTGACCACTGAACCTTAAGGAACTTGATTGTCCCTTGACGTTGCGGCGTTCAGCTTGATCAAGGATGCGGAATGGATCAAGGTTTGATTGTGTGAGAACAGCTCATGTCGGGAATGACGTCTGAGCCGGAAGGACGAATTTCTAAGAATCGAATGATGATTGCGAGTGTTCGCATACATGTTAAGTCAAATATGATCAGAATGACAACCACAGAGGGTTTCATGAGATTCCTTGAGAACGTCCGGGGTTATGTCCTAGTTGTGGGTTTTAGGAACCACTAGGCGACCTTTGAAGAACAAGGTGCCTCGCTCATCGAGGATGAAGTCTGAGGAATCACCCTCAGTACTATCTGTTGGGGAACGTTGCATGGGAAACAAAATTTTTCCTACGCACACGCAAGATCTATCCATGGTGATGAGCACCTACGAGAGGGAGAGTGAATCTACATACCCTTGTAGATCGCTAAGCGGAAGCGTTAAGAAACGCGGTTGATGTAGTCGAACGTCTTCGCGATCCAAATTGCAAGTCGTCCCTCGATCCAAACACGATCTAGCGCCGAACGGACGACACCTCCGCGTTCAACACATGTACGGCTTGATGACGCCTTCACCTCCTCGATCCAGCGAGCGATGGTGAAGTAGTGGATGAGTTCCGGTAGCACGACGGCGTGGTGATGGTGGTGAGGAACAATCTCTGCAGGGCTTCGCCAAGCACTACGGAGATTATGACGAGAGGAACTAGAGGGTTAGGGTTGCCGGCACACGGCTTGGGAAATCTTGATCTAACTTGTGTGCTAGCCCTGCCCCTCTATTTATATGTTGAGCCCTGGGGTCTAAACTTGGAGAGAAAGCCTCCACAAGGTCGGTTTTGCCCGCACAAGGTCGGTTTGGCCCGCACGGAAAGAGTCCCACTCGGATTCCAGCAGTACCGCGTACAAGCGGTAGTACCGCTCACTTGCGGTAGTACCGCTTGAGCGGTAGTACCGCTTCACACAAGCGGTAGTACCGCTTACGCGGTAGTACTGCCTTACAAGCGATAGTACCGCTGAAGGCAGCAGCAAAACTTCCTTTTGCACTTTCCAATACCTCGTGGGATTTACCCCTTTGGCCCATATAAAGTGTTGCTGCACCCGAACACTTCGGTAAACATCCGGAACCCCTTTCGGAGATCAAAACACTATTATCACATATATCAAACTTTACCTCCGGACTCTTCCGGAGATCCTCGTCATGTCCGGGATCTCATCCGGGACTCCGAACAACCTTCGGTCACCAACATAACAACTCAACTATACTTATATCGCCTCCAAACGTTAAGTGTGTAGACCCTGCGGGTTCGAGAACTATGCAGACATGACCGAGATACCTCTACGGTCAATAACCAATAGCGAGACCTGGATGCCCATATTGGTTCCTACATATTCTACGAAGATCTTCATCGGTTGAACCTCTATGTCAAGGATTCAGTTAATCCCGTATACTATTCCCTTTGTTCTTCGGTATGTTACTTGCCCGAGATTTGATCGTCGGTATCTCTATACCTAGTTCAATCTCGTTACCGGCAAGTCTCTTTACTCGTTCCGTAATACAAGATCCTGTGGCTAACTCTTTAGTCACTTTGCTTGCAAGGCTCATTGTGATGTTGTATTACCGAGTGGGCCCTGAGATACCTCTCCGTCACACGGAGTAACAAATCCCAGTCTTGATCCATGCCAACCCAACAGACACCCTCGGAAATACCTGTAGAGCACCTTTATAGTCACCCAGTTACGTTGCAATGTTTGATACACACAAGGTACTCCTACGGTGTCAGTGAATTGCATGATCTCATGGTCATAGGAACAGATACTTGACATGCAGAAAACAATAGCAATAAACTGACACGATCATATGCTACGTTTATAGTTTGGGTCTTGTCCATCAAATCATTCTCCTAATGATGTGATCCTGTTATCAAATGACATCTCATGTCCATGGCTAGGAAACCTTCACCATCTCTTGATCAACGAGCTAGTTAACTAGAGGCTTACTAGGGACACAGTGTTGTCTATGTACCCACACATGTATTTGAGTTTCCAATCAATACAATTATAGCATGGATAATAAACGATTATCACGAACAAGGAAATATGATAATAACTAAATTATTATTGCCTCTAGGGCATATTTCCAACAGTCTCCCACTTGCACTAGAGTCAATAATCTAGTTCACATCACCATGTGATTTACATTGTAATGAATCGAACACCCATGCAGTTCTGGTGTTGTTCATGTTTAGCCCTTGGAAGAGGTTTAGTCATCGGATCTGCAACATTCAGATCCGTGTGTACTTTGCAAATATTTATGTCGTCCTCCTTGATGTAATCGCGGATGGAATTGAAACGTCGCTTTATGTGTCTGGTCCTCTTGTGAAATCTTGGTTCCTTGGCTAGAGCAATGGCACCAGTATTATCACAAAACAGAGTCATTGGGTTAAGCGCACTAGGCACTACTCCAAGATCTGTCATGAACTCCTTCATCCAGACACCTTCCTTCGCCGCCTCCGAGGCAGCGATGTACTCCGCTTCACATGTAGAATCAGCTACCACGCTTTGCTTGGAACTGCACCAGCTAACCGTACCCCCATTAAGAATAAATACGTATCCGGTTTGCGACTTAGAGTCATCCGGATCAGTGTCAAAGCTTGCATCGACGTAACCCTTTACGACGAGCTCTTGATCACCTCCATAAACGAGAAACATGTCCTTAGTCCTTTTCAGGTACTTCAGGATATTCTTGACCGCCGTCCAGTGTTCCATTCCTGGATCACTTTGAAACCTTCCGACCATACTTATGGCAAGGCTGACATCGGGTCTTGTGCACAGCATTGCATACATGATAGAGCCTATGGCTGAAGCATAGAGGATGACACTCATCTTTTCTCTATCTTCTGCAGTCACTGGGCATTGAGTCTTACTCAACTTCACACCTTGCAAAACAGGCAAGAACCCCTTCTTGGACTGATCCATTTTGAACTTCTTCAAAATCTTATCAAGGTATGTGCTTTGTGAAAGTCCTATTAAACGTCTTGATCTATCTCTATAGATCTTGATGCCTAATATGAAAGCAGCTTCTCCTAGGTCCTTCATTGAAAAACTCTTGTTCAAATATTCCTTCACACTTTCCAACATTTCTATATTGTTTCCAATCAGTAATATGTCATCCACATATAATATTAGAAACGCTATAGAGCTCCCACTCACTTTCTTGTAAATACAAGCTTCTCCGTAAACTTGTATAAACTCGAATGCTTTGATCACCTCATCAAAGCGAAGATTCCAACTCCGAGATGCTTGCACCAGTCCATAAATGGATCGCTAGAGTTTGCAAACTTTGTCAGCATTCTCTGGATCGACAAAACCTTCTGGTTGCATCATATACAACTCTTCCTTAAGGAAACCATTAAGGAATGCTGTTTTGACATCCATCTGCCAAATTTCATAATCGAAAAAGGCAGCTATTGCTAACATGATTCTGACGGACTTAAGCATCGCTACGGGTGAGAAGGTCTCATCGTAGTCAACTCCTTGAACTTGTGAAAAACCCTTTGCCACAAGTCGAGCTTTATAAACGGTGACATTACCGTCCACGTCCGTCTTCCTCTTAAAGATCCATTTGTTCTGAATGGCCTTACGCCCTTCAGGTAATACTTCCAAAGTCCACACTTTGTTTTCATACATGGATCCCATCTCGGATTTCATGGCCTCTAACCACTTCTCGGAATCCGGGCCCATCATCGCTTCTCCATAGCTCGTAGGTTCATCGTTGTCCAACAACATGACCTCTAAGACAGGGTTGCCGTACCACTCAAGAGCAGTACGCGTCCTTGTCGACCTACGAGGTTCGATAGCAACTTGATCCAAAGCTTCATGATCATCATCATTAACTTCCTCTTCAACCAATGTAGGCTCTACAGAAACATCTTTCTGCGCTGCGCTACTCTCAGGTTGAAGTAAAGGTTCAACAACCTCATCAAGTTCTATCTTCCTCCCACTCAATTCTTTCGAGAGAAACTCTTTCTCAAGAAATGTTCCGTTTTTAGCGACAAACACTTTGCCTTCGGATCTGAGGTAGAAGGTATACCCAACTGTCTCTTTTGGGTATCCTATGAAGACGCATTTCTCCGCTTTGGGTTCCAGCTTTTCAGGCTGAAGCTTTTTGACATAAGCATCACATCCCCAAACTTTAAGAAATGACAGCTTTGGCTTCTTGCCAAACCAAAGTTCATATGGCGTCGTCTCAACGGATTTCGATGGTGCCCTATTTAAAGTGAATGCAGCTGTCTCTAATGCATAACCCCAAAACGATAGTGGCAAATCAGCAAGAGACATCATAGATCGCACCATATCTAATAAGGTTCGATTACGACGTTCGGACACACCATTACGCTGTGGTGTTCCAGGCGGTGTTAATTGTGAAACAATTCCACACTGTCTTAAGTGACTGCCAAACTCATAACTCAGATATTCTCCTCCTCGATCAGATCGTAAGAATTTAATCTTCTTGTTACGATGATTCTCAACTTCACTCTGAAATTGTTTGAACTTTTCAAACGTTTCAAACTTGTGTTTCATTAAGTAAATATACCCATATCTACTTAAGTCATCAGTGAAGGTGAGAAAGTAGCAATAACCACCGCGTGCCTCAATGCTCATCGGACCGCATACATCAGTATGTATGATTTCCAACAAGTCACTTGCCCGTTCCATTGTTCCAGAGAACGGCGTTTTAGTCATCTTGCCCATGAGGCATGGCTCGCATGTGTCAAGTGATTCAAAATGAAGTGACTCCAAAAGTCCATCAGCATGGAGGTTCCTCATGCGTTTTACGCCAATATGACCTAAACGGCAGTGCCACAAGAAAGTGGTATTATCATTATCAATTCTAAATCTTTTGGCATCAATGTTATGAACATGTGTATCATTACTATCGAGATTCAATAAGAATAAACCCCTCACTTCGGGTGCATGACCATAAAAGATATTACTCATATAAATAGAACAACCATTATTCTCTGATTTAAATGAGTAACTGTCTCGCAATAAACAAGATCCAGATATAATGTTCATGCTTAACGCAGGCACTAAATAACAATTATTCATGTTCATCACTAATCCCGATGGTAATCGAAGAGCGAGCGTGCCGACGGTGATCACATCAACCTTGGAACCATTTCCCACGCGCATCGTCACTTCATCCTTTGCCAGCCTCCGTCTATTCCGCAGTTCCTGTTTAGAGTTGCAAATGTGAGCAACCGCACCGGTATCAAATACCCAGGCACTACAACGAGAGTTGGTCAGGTACACATCAATAACATGTATATCATATATACCTTGTTTGTTGTTGGCCGCCTTCTTGTCAGCCAAATACTTGGGGCAGTTTCGCTTCCAGTGTCCAGTTCCCTTGCAATGAAAGCACACAGTTTCTGGTTTGGGTCCAGCCTTGGGTTTCTTCACGGGAGGAGCAACTGCTTTGCCACTCTTCTTGGAGTTACCCTTCTTACCCTTGCCATTTTCTTGAAACTAGTGGTTTTATTGACCATCAACACTTGATGCTCCTTCTGAATTTCAGACTCAGCGACTTTCAGCATCGCAAACAGCTCGAAGACTGACTTGTTCATCCCGTGCATGTTATAGTTCAACACGAAGCTCTTGTAGCTAGGTGGCAATGATTGAAGAACTCTGTCAGTGATAGCCTCTGGCGGAAGGGGCATCCCTAATTCAGCCAGACGGGTGGAGTACCCAGACATTCTGAGTATGTGATCACTAACAGACCCGTTCTCCTTCATCTTGCAAGTATAGAACTTATCGGAGGTCTCATACCTCTCGATACGGGCATTCTTCTGAAAGATAAACCTCAACTCCTGGAACATCTCATATGCTCCATGACGTTCAAAACGTCTTTGAAGTCCCGGTTCTAAGCCATACAAAATTGCACATTGAACTATTGAGTAATCATCAGAGCGAGCCTGCCAGGCGTTCACAACGTCTAGAGACTCAACTGGAGCGGGTGGATCACCAAGCGGTGCATCAAGGACATAAGCCTTCTGGGAAGCCGTGAGGATAATCCTTAGATTACGGGTCCAGTCCACAAAGTTACTTCCATCATCTTTCAACTTAGCTTTCTCTAGGAACGCATTAAAATTCAGGGGTGCTACTGCGCGAGCCATGATCTACAACATAAATATTGCAAAGACAACTTAGACTATTGTTCAAGATAATGAGTTTAGTTAATCATATTACTTAAAAAACTCCCACTCAAATTGACATCCCTCCGGTCATTCGAGTGTCACATGATCCAAATCCACCAACTCAAATCCGATCATCACGTGAGTTGAGGTGGTTTCAATGGTGAACATCTTCATGTTTGATCATATCTACTATATGACTCATGTTCGACCTTTCGGTCTCTTGTGTTCCGAGGCCATGTCTGTACATGCTAGGCTCGTCAAGTTTAACCCGAGTGTTCCGCACGTGCAACACTGGCTTGCACCCGTTGTATGTGAACGTAGAGTCTATCACACCAGATCATCACGTGGTGTCTCGAAACGACGAACTTTCGCAACGGTGCACACTCGGGGAGAACACAATTTATCTTGAAATTTAAGTGAGGGATCATCTTATAATGCTACCGTCGTCCTAAGCAAAACAAGATGCATAAAAAGATTAACATCACATGCAAATCATAAGTGACATGATATGGCCATGAACTTGTGCTTTTGATCTCCATCTCCAAAGCACCGGCATGATCTCCATCGTCACCGGCATGACACCATGATCTCCATCATCTTGATCTCCATCAATGTGTCGCCATGAGGTTGTCGCGCCGACTGTTGCTTCCACGACTATTGCTAACTCATAGCGATAAAGTAAAGCAAAACGGCGAAAATAATTAAAGACAACTCTATGGCTCCTGCCAGTTGCCGTACTCATCGGCATGCAAGTCGTGATATTCTATACAACACATGATCATCTCATATATCACATATATCTCATCATGAAATTGGCCATATCACATCACAACATACCCTGCAAAAACAAGTTAGACGTCCTCTAATTGTTGTTGCAAGTTTTACATGGCTGCTACGGGTATCTAGCAAGAACGATTCTTACCTACGCAAAACCACAACGTGGTGTAGTGATTGCTTTTTAATCTTCTAAAAGAACCCTCTTCATTGAAATCGATTCAACTAAAGTGAGAGAGACAAACACCCGCCAGTCACCTTTATGCAACGAGTGCACGTAGCGGTGAAACCTGTCTCGCGTAAGCGTACGCGTAATGTCGGTCCGGGCCGCTTCATCTCACAATACCGCCGAATCAAGTATCAACTAGTAACGGCAAGGAATATGTATACACCCACGCCTACAACTCGTTTGTGTTCTACTCGAGATCTCATCTACACATAGACCTAGCTCATGATGCCACTGTTGGGGAACGTCGCATGGGAAACAAAAAATTTCCTACGCACACGCAAGATCTATCCATGGTGATGAGCATCTACGAGAGGGAGAGTGAATCTACATACCCTTGTAGATCGCTAAGCGGAAGCGTTAAGAAACGCGGTTGATGTAGTCGAACGTCTTCGCGATCCAAATCGCAAGTCGTCCCTCGTCCAAACACGATCTAGCGCCGAACGGACGGCACCTCCGCGTTCAACACACGTATGGCTTGATGACTCCTTCACCTCCTCGATCCAGCGAGCGATGGTGAAGTAGTGGATGAGTTCCGGCAGCACGACGGCGTGGTGATGGTGGTGAGGAACAATCTCTGCAGGGCTTCGCCAAGCACTACGGAGATTATGACGAGAGGAACTAGAGGGTTAGGGTTGCCGGCACACGGCTTGGGAAATCTTGATCTAACTTGTGTGCTAGCCCTGCCCCTCTATTTATATGTTGAGCCCTGGGGTCTAAACTTGGAGAGAAAGCCTCCACAAGGTCGGTTTTGCCCGCACAAGGTCGGTTTGGCCCGCACGGAAAGAGTCCCACTCGGATTCCAGCAGTACCGCATACAAGCGGTAGTACCGCTCACGAGTGGTAGTACCGCTTGAGCGGTAGTACCGCTTCACACAAGCGGTAGTACCGCTTACACGGTAGTACTGCCTTACAAGCGGTAGTACCACTTAAGGCAGCAGCAAAACTTCCTTTTGCACTTTCCAATACCTCGTGGGATTCACCCCTTTGGCCCATATAAAATGTTGCTGCACCCGAACACTTCGGTAAACATCCGGAACCCCTTCCGGTGAATTCCGGAACCCTTCCGGATATCAAAACACTATTATCACATATATCAAACTTTACCTCCGGACTCTTCCGGAGATCCTCGTCATGTCCGGGATCTCATCCGGGACTCCGAACAACCTTCGGTCACCAACATAACAACTCAACTATACTTATATCGCCACCAAACGTTAAGTGTGTAGACCCTGCGGGTTCGAGAACTATGCAGACATGACCGAGATACCTCTACGGTCAATAACCAACAGCGGGACCTGGATGCCCATATTGGTTCCTACATATTCTACGAAGATCTTCATCGGTTGAACCTCTATGTCAAGGATTCAGTTAATCCCGTATACTATTCCCTTTGTTCTTCGGTATGTTACTTGCCCGAGATTTGATCGTCGGTATCTCTATACCTAGTTCAATCTCGTTACCGGCAAGTCTCTTTACTCGTTCCGTAATACAAGATCCTGTGGCTAAGTCTTTAGTCACTTTGCTTGCAAGGCTCATTGTGATGTTGTATTACTGAGTGGGCCCTGAGATACCTCTCCGTCACACGGAGTAACAAATCCCAGTCTTGATCCATGCCAACCCAACAGACACCCTCGGAGATACCTGTAGAGCACCTTTATAGTCACCCAGTTACGTTGCGACGTTTGATACACACAAGGTACTCCTACGGTGTCAGTGAATTGCATGATCTCATGGTCATAGGAACAGATACTTGACATGCAGAAAACAATAGCAATAAACTGACACGATCATATGCTACGTTTATAGTTTGGGTCTTGTCCATCACATCATTCTCCTAATGATGTGATCCCGTTATCAAATGACATCTCATGTCCATGGCTAGGAAACCTTCACCATCTCTTGATCAACGAGCTAGTTAACTAGAGGCTTACTAGGGACACAGTGTTGTCTATGTACCCACACATGTATTTGAGTTTCCAATCAATACAATTATAGCATGGATAATAAACGATTATCACGAACAAGGAAATATGATAATAACTAAATTATTATTGCCTCTAGGGCATATTTCCAACACTATCATGTCTGATGGGCCGCACTGCATAGTCACGATTATCAAGGGTGAAGTCCGAGGAATCACCCTAAGTACGATGTGGGGAATCACCCTCAGTAAGATCATGTCTGATGCGTGGCACTGCAGAGTCATACCGTTGCATGGTCGTAATTGTGCATTCAAAATTTGATGCAATGGGCCCCAGTGGGAGGAGGTGGAAGCTGATACTGACGGCAGTCTCTGGCATAATGCCCGGGTTGTCCACACTTGAAGCATTCTCCTCGAGCTTGAAGGGGTGCCATAGCATTGGGCTGTCTCGGTGGTGGAGGAGGCAGACGAGGTGCGGCATATGAAGGCCTTGGTGCAGGGGCAGCTTGGTGGTAAACATTGTGGGGAACCCACACTTTGCGCTTTTGCGAAGACGAGCCCGAAGATGAGCCGATGTCTCGGGTGCGCTTGAGTGACTCCTTGTGTTCCATCTGACTGGTCTCTTGCTGGATAGCCTTGTTGACCAGAGTGGCGAAGTCGGGGAACTCATGAAGAGTGAGTGCAAGCATGATATCTGGGTGCAGTCATGCACGGAACTTCTGCTTGCGGGCATCGGTGGAGACATCATCTTCAGCATAGCGGGATAAGTCGAGAAACTCCCGCTGATAAGCATCCACAGTCATACTGCCCTGAGTGAGGTTGCAAAACTCTCTCTTCTTCCTGTCCATAATTCCCTGGGGAATGTGACGAGCACGAAAGGCAGTTTGGAACTCTAGCCAAGTGACGACGGTTCCAGCAGGTAGCGTACGCATGTGGTTGTCCCACCATTGAGCAGCGGGACCCTTGAGATGGTAGGATGCGCAGGTGAAAAAGTTGGCAGCGGCAACTTGGGCTGACTCTATCTCGTTGGTGATGTCACGGAGCCAATCATCAGCATCCAGTGGGTTAGTTGAGTTGCGATAGATGGCTGGGTTGAGGCGCACGAAATCTTTCGGTGATATCGGGGCAGGCTGGTTATGAGCATTCTGGTTCAGGAACTGGTTCATTATTCCGGTGATGAACTGCGGTTCAGCTCAAACTGCTGCATCATGGCGGCCATATAGTCTGGGGGTGGTGGATTGTCAGCATTGGCACCACGGCCACGACCAGGACCACGAGCATTGGGTCTAACCATCCTGCTAAAATTAACAGGGGCGGTTTAGTAAAAATTTGCATTGGCAACAAGTATGAGCGGCAAGTGTATGGAATCATTCATGAGGATTTATCGGTGGCATGGAATTGTAAGAGCGGTGGATACAAAGGGTCTCAGAAAACATCGGAGACTACTTCGGAATCTTCTGGTGAATCAAGCGATCATCTGGAATGAGGGGCTCTCCGGAAAGTAGTCGTTACGAGAACCTAGAGTTAGAGTTTGCAAAATCATTAACACGAAAGGATAAGAAGTTTAGAACCGAGAGTAAAGATGCGGAATAAAAGACTCCTAATCCCATCAATTTGTGATGTGGGCCCGTAAGCCACACAACATTGTCAGTAGTTCGAAAATAGTTTTCAAGACTAGACTCAACATCGACCAATAGGTTTGGGGGTTCCTACAGGCAGTCGGCTCTGATACCAACTTGTGACGCACCCAAAATCAATCGTGCACTAATCATACACGCAGCATGCACGATCAAGAACGGTGACTCACGGTATAAGATCACAACACAACTCTAGACACAAATTTATGTTCAAATCTTTATATTACAATAGGGGCCACGAGGACCCGGGGATACATTAGTACAAATACAAACAGCGACTCTGATCGAAAGAGGCAAGGCCTCCTGCCTGGGACCTCCAAACTACTCGTCGGCGTTGAGCTCCACGTAGTATCCAGCGGCGGAACCAACTGCATCCTGGGCACCATCATCTGTTGCAGCAACCGGGTCGAGGAAAAGAGTAGCAAAGCAACGGTGAGTACTCATCCAAAGTACTCGCAAGACTTACATCAGATCTATACTACATATGCATCGGTATGAAACGAATGGGGTATAACAGTGGACTATACCGCAGAAATGCCAGAATAAGGGGGGGGGAGAAGCCTATCTTAACGAAGACTAGCATCTTGCAGCATCAGAAGAGAGTAGCGTATTTTATACCAACTTGATATTAGTAATAACATGCAGTAACATAATATATCAACATCATACCCTGAGGTCCTTCCTGAGCTTCCCGCGAGAAAGCGACATCTGGGCATTATAGTAGTTAAGTTGTCGAATTTTATTAAGTATCGAATTATAGTTGTAAGAGGTCAGGATACAACTCCAAGCGTCCTGTTACCGTGGACACGGCTATTCGAATAGATTAACTTCGCTGCAGGGGTGCACCACATTTGTCCCGACACGCTCGATATCCCTTTGTCCGGACACACCTTTCCGCGGGTCATGCCCGGCCTCAGAGTATCGACACGCCAAAGTCCTACCTAGGCTCTCCAGAGAGGTCACCCGCCGGTCTACATCCTAAGCGCGAAGGGGTCATCGGCCGATCACCCTAAGCACTCCTGCACGTTGCGTGATGAGCCGGGTCCAAGCACTACCTCTGTCGTGGATGGCACCTGCCCGACAGGACCGCGGTCACCATGCGACATCTGACAGAGCTTTCGGGAGGAACTGACGACGCCGAGGGCCCCATAAACCATTGTCCCGCGTGGCGGTTAGTTCATATAAGCCAGTGGCCAACTCAGATCAAATACCCAGAACTCGGTAGCGTATTATTGTTAAGTAACCGCGGACATGCCCAGGGCCAGGCCCATCCCGAATGGTCTCCGCCTGCCCTGTCGTTCCGCCACAGTGCATCACTCGCGGGTGCTCGCTCGGCCGACCCGACTTTAAGGTAACTGTCGAATCACTCGCGGGTACCTTCTCGGCAGACCCGACTTTAGGGTAACTGTCGGGAACTTAGGCCCATCACTACCTGGATGGTGCCACCAGTCCTTCCAGCCCAATAACTGAACATTTAATGATTAGGGAGTAATGCAGTAATATCCGTGATCATCACCCAGAGGGATCACGACCCGTCAACATAGCATGGCAAACGGACAAGGGTGTTGGGCCACTGATGTGACACTAGCATAGATATTCTAAGCATAATAGGATGACAGGTAATGTATCAACAGCAGTTACAAAAGCAGGCTATTCATCAGAATAGGAGCTACCAGAATAACCACAGTAGCAAAATCTAATGCATGAAGTAGAGAGAGAGAGAATGGGTGATATCGGAATGATCAAGGGGTTTTTTCTTGCCTGGTTGCTCTGCAGTGAAAGATGGATCGTCGGTGGTGTAGTCGTACTCCTGGTCTACCAGAGTCTCAGGGTCTACTGGAAAATATTGCGGGAACGGAAATAAATAACTCGGGCAATCAAATGCAACATTATGCATGGCATGGCAAAATGGGGTGATGATGTGACCTATTGCATTACTAAGCATTTTAGGTGAAGCGGGAAAATATTTCGGAATATTTTCTCGGGTTTCAGATCTCTATTCATTTACTGATCAGGTAGCAAATGTTCAAGGTTCATTATGATGGGGGTGTTTGTCATGTATGTGGATGACATATTCGTATTCGTTATATTTTTTTGATCATTTTTCATATATAAATTATTTTTATCCGAGTTACGGTTTATTTTATATTAATTTTCAAAATTTTATCAATATTTTGGAATTTCTAGAATTATTATTTATTTCGAAATTAATTGGAAAAAATGCTATGGGTACACAGAAGTGTACCCAACACTTCACACTATGTGTATGCAGTGGGCCAGGGGGGTTGGGTTGACCTAGTCAAAGGTTGACTCGTCAAAGGTTGAATAGTGTAGGCTGGTCCCGGCTATCATTGACTTAGATATTTTAACTTGATTTTTTTAAATCTAACCGGGGCTCCACATGTCATTGCTATTTAGACTAATTTAGCACAAAATTAACACTAACTAAACCTGGCCCTAATTAAAACTAGCTCTAATTAAAAGCAGAGAGCAGCAGCAGCGGCAAGGAGCAGCAACTAGCAGTGGCAAGGAGCAGTAGCTAGAAGCGGCAGCAGCAGCGGAGAGCAGCAACAGCGAGCAGCAGCAGCAGCGAGCAGCACAGAGCAGCAGCAGCAGCGAGCAAGGAGCAGCAGAGCAGCGGCAGCGCAATAAGCAGCAGAGCAGCAGCAGAGCAGCGGCAGCGTAGCAAGAACAGCAGCAGCAGCGGCAAGAGCAGCAGCAGGGGCACGGGCACGCACGGGCGGTAGGACCAGCGGGCGGGCACAGGAGCGGAGCTCTGTCCACGGTGAACAACGGCGTAAACGGCACGGATCGAAGGGGGAAAGGGGGAGAATCGGTAGAGGAGCTCACCCCAGAGCTCGTGGACGTGGTTAGGACGCGCGGGGACGACCGGATGTGACGACCCCGACGACGAGATGCGTCAGCCGTGGCGAAGAAGACCGGCGATGGCGAGCATACGGGGCCTCCTAGCTCGAGCCCTTCGGCGTGGTGATGAAGCCGACCACGACGGAGCTCCCGGACATGGTCTCACGGAGCGGGGTGGCCATTGGCCGTGACAACGACGGCAACAGCGGCGAGCAACACTCAGGCAATGAAGAAATCAAAGGGGGCGACGCGAGGAGAGGGAGGAAGGAGGACTAGGGTTGTCCACTGCGTCGGGGAGGGCTTTATACTCCTCGGGGACATGCTAGATGTTCGACACGGCGACAATCGGTCGCGTGAACGGCGTGCGCGCACTGCCAGCGCCATGGCCTCCTGCCTCTGTCCAGAGGAAGGAGAAAGGACCTGCCGGGCTGGGCCAGGTGCACTGTTGGCACTAGAGCCCACATGCACAGTAGCTTTGGTCATTTTCCTTTTATTCTTTTCTACTTTATTTTTGCACTATGTTTTCTATTTCTTTTAGCTACTAAACGATTTTTGTAAAATGTGAAACTTAGCATATAAATGCAATGCAATGTTGTGATGATGCACACAAAATTTCAGGTCCGCAGCTAACTTATAAAATTCGGTTTATTTTAATTTAACTCAAATAAATGCTACTGGATTGGTTTTATTGATGCTAGGGTCACTTTTGGAATTTTGGTGATGTTGTTTTCCTTAACAAAAATGATTAAAGAATATTTGCAACAATATGAACATTTTTGGATTTGAAATTTGAAAGGAGTTTGGATCTTAGTGGCTGTTAGCAATATAATGATGATGACTTGGCAACTTAATTAAGTAGTAAAAGTGGCTTAATACATGGCGGTGTTACATCACTGCATGAGGGGGAGCCAAACAACGAGTTTGGTCCCTACGATGAGGATATCCTCAACGAGTCTCTGGGTAGCGAGCGTCACGCTGGATGCCAACAGAGGCTGATCAGGTCGGCCAAGAAAGTTACGAGTGATAGGGAAGAGTTGCAAGCAAGGGCCAAATTCGTTGAAGAACACTGGCTACAGCTTCTCCAGTTTGAGGAGGACCTGAAAAACAAAAAGAAGCAGCTGACGACCAATGCAAGACCAGCCAAGCATGGCAAGAACGTGATGAAGGACTTGGACGCCGCTGCAGACCACAGTGCGGTCTCCAAACGCACATGGGCAAAATACCTGCATCGCAATGCAGGAGATCCGTCTTCCCGCCCTGATGACCGGCGGGCCGATACCGGGAAATACGCTCCATAGGTGCCGGAACGTCGTCTAAAAAACGGCGACGAGGCTTCTTGCAACATAGGCAGCTCCAAGCCGAGTTCAAGCCACTGCACCAAGGAAAAGCGCCCGGCCCCACCCGAGGATGAGCCTCCTCGAACGATCTACCAGTCCAGGCGCCGCCATGAGTCATCGGCTGGGCACATAGCTCGGCTACGCCGGCAGGCCCGGGATGGATACAAGCCGACCTTCTCCAAATACGACGAGGTGGTCGACTTCAATGATGCGCGTCACGCCATCCGTGGTCGGGGAGGACCACTGACGATGTACCCACCCTGTGTCTCTGACCGGGTGATCGCTCACCCTTCCCTGGTCGGCTTCAAGCTCGTAAATTGCGAGAAGTACGAAGGGTCCATGGATGCCAAGGTTTGGATCGGTGGCTACATCCTCACGGTCCAAGTAGCTAACGGCGATGGCCTCCATGCCATAAAATACTTGCTGCTTATGCTAAAGGATTCAACCCGGCATTGGTTGGACACTCTGCGACCTGGCTCGATCAACACTTGGGCTGCTATGCAATCCCAGTTCATGGCAAACCTCTAGGGCACACATGTTAAGCCTCCGGATGCTGACGATCTGTGCCTCGTCAAGCAGAAACCGGGCGAGTCCGTACGCAAGTTCTGGACTCGTTTACTCAAAAAGAAGAACGAAATCGTTGACTGTAGTGACGTTGAGGCCCTCGTGGCGTTCAGAACTAACATCAACGACGAATGGCTCTCCAGAGATTTCAGCCACTACAAGCGGAAGACCATGGCCACCCTCATGGTCATGATGACCAGGTTCTGTTCTGGGGAAGACAACTGGCTCGCCAAGAAAAAGGGCCAGGGCGACGATCCCGGAACATCCGAGGTGCGGGATGGAAACGGAAAGCCATGGCGTAACCGATGTCGTAAGAGTCAGAATAATAGTAATTGCGATGCTGAAGACGGCGAGGTCAATGCCCGATTCGGCAACCAGCGCCAGGGGGGCGGGGCCAAAAAGAAGTTGTTCCAGGGAAAGAAGGGTGCCGGTGATTCGCAGTTGAACAAGATCTTAGATCAGCCATGCGCCATCCACCCTGGAACCGCGGATTGGCCTGCCAGCCATACCAACCGGAATTGCTGGGTCCACAAGCAAGCCTTGCAGATCGGAAGCGGCAACTCCGGAAAGCCCAACCCACGCAATGACGATAAGGGAGACGGGCAGCAACCCGTAAGGGGCAATGGCGGTCAGAAGCAATTCCCGCCTGAGGTGAAGGACGTAAACATGATTTACGCATCGCACACCACCAAGAGAGAATAGAAGCGCGCGCTCCGCGAAGTCTATGCCATGGAGCCCGTCGAACCGAAGTACAACCCCTGGTCGGAAATCCCGACCATGTTTGATCGACGGTACCACCCGACCAGCGTCCGCCACGGCGGAGTAGCCACGCTCGTCCTTGACCACATTATCGATGGTTTTCACCTGACATGGGTTCTGATGGATGGCGGCAGCAGTCTCAATCTCATCTACGCGGAGACGTTAAAGAAGATGTAGTTCGACTCATCGCGCATTCAGCCCAGTAAGACCAAGTTTAAGGGTGTCATCCCGGGCATGGAGGCTCAGTGCATGGGGAGGGTCACGCTCGACGTGGTGTTCAGGACACCCGACAACTATCGTCTTGAAGCTTTGAGCTTTGACATAGTCCCTTTCCGGAGTGGTTATCACGCGTTGCTCGGTCGGACATCGTTCGCACGCTTTTATGCTGTGCCGCATGATACGTCTCCAACGTATCTATAAATTTTGATTGTTAAATGCTATTATATTATCACTTTTATATGCTTTTTATATCATTTTATATTATTTTTCTGGTATAAATTATTAATTTAGTGCCCAGTGTCAGTTCCTGTTTTTTGCTTGTTTTTGGTTTCGCAGAAAATCCTTATCTAGGAAGGTCCATATACGATGTCAATTTTTGATGATCTTTTCTGGACAACGAAGGACCCTAGAAGCTTCAAGAGAGTTCCGGGGGACCCACGAGGCAGCCACATGGCCACGTGGCGCGGCTACGGGGGTGGCCGTGCCACCTGCTCGTGTGGGGCCCCCGAGCCTCCGTTTGACCTAATTCTTCCGCCTATAAATCCTATAATTCCGAAAACCCTCATAAGCGAACCCGAAAGAATTTTATCGCCGCCGCAAGCATCTGTTCCGAAGCGATCCCATCTGGAGGCCTTTTCCGGCACTTTGCCGGAGGGGGAATCCATCCACGGGGGCCTCTTCATCAACCTTTTTGCCTCCATGATGATGTGTGAGTAGTTCATCCTCGGGGCTGAGGGTATGTACTAGTAGCTATGTGTTCAATCTCTCTCTCTCATATTCTTGATGGATTCGATCTTGATTGTATCATGAGCTTGGTTAATAAAGTTGGATCTTATGATGTTCATCTCCCTCTATTCTTTTTGTGGTGAATTGAGTCTTGCTCTTTGAAGTTTCTTTATGTTGGATTGAATATTTTGGATTTGAGATGACTTGATGCATGTCTAGTAATTAACTTGCGTATACCCGAGGTGACATTGGGGTACTCTAAGCATAAAGGTTGAACGACACGTATCATATGGTGTGGTCGTAGTACGATCTCTAGGGCTATCCGTGACACTTTGGGGGTGGTTCAATAGATTGATTAGAAACACAACTTTGAGGTGGTTTTCTACCTACGTGATTTCATCCTACTTTCTCTAATAGATATAGAAACCTTGGAGTGATTCTTTGCTGCACTTTGAGGGATTATCATGTGGTTTAATTATGTTAATGATGTTGAGAGTTGGCACTAGCAAAAGTATGAACCCTAGGCCTTATTTCCAAGCATTACAATATCGTTTTTACCTACTTTTGTTAGTTGCTACCTCGCTGTTTTTATTTATTCAGATTATAAAAATATATTTCTACCATACATATTACACATATATCACCCTCTCTTTGCCGAACTAGTGCACCTATATAATTGACAACTGTATTGGGTGTGTTGGGGACACAAGAGATTTCTTGTATTTGATTGCAGGGTTGTTTGAGAGAGAACCATCTTCATCCTACACCTCCCATGGATTGATAAACCTTAGGTCATCCACTTGAGGGAAATTTGCTAGTGTCCTACAAAACTCTGCGCTTGGAGGCCCAACCAAGTCTACAAGAATAAAGTTGCGTAGTAGACATCAAGCTATTTCTGGCGCCGTTGTCGGGAAGGTGAGTGCTTGAAGGTATCTTCTTTAGATCTTGCAATTGAATCTTTTAGTTTATTTTTTTATTCACTAGTTTGTTTTATTAAAGGAAAACTACAAAAAAATGGAAGTGCATTCAAGTGTAATTCTTTATCTTTATAAAGTTTTGCTTGAAAACTATGAATCTGAAAATTGTTATGAAGTGTTAAAAGAAGAATTAAACAAAATGTTTGGTTTGAGTTCCTTGAATGATAAGCGTGATTGCAATGTTGTTAATATGCTTTCCATGAATGTTATTAAAGGTAATGATGATTGCACTAGGCGTGATAAAATTTCTGAAGAAAAAGTTTCTTATAAGCATGTCAATTTTTGTGGAGAGCATATACCTTGTGAAAGAGTGCAATTTATGGATGATAATTTTTTTAAGAAGCATAGACATGACAAAACTAAATGGTGGCTTAAGATATTAGATGATTATGCTAAATAATTATGTTCTCTTTATCCCATTACTTGTGAACTTTGCAATGAAGTAGGCCATCTTAATTTTCAATGCATGCATTTTCATGATCGAATCATGGCCAAATATTGTGATGACATGATCACCCTCGAACTTTATAATGAACTTAGTCTATTTTTGATGTGTGAAGAATTGACACATAAAAATAATTGGTTTGAAGTATTCGTTCTCACAGAGTCAATTGAAATTCATCCAAGGGAAATCTATATGTTTTGTGTGGTAAATTGCAATGAGAATGCTTATATAGACAATTATAGAAAGACGGGAACTCCAATGGAATATAAAAAGATTGTTGTTACTACTAATGAAAGGGAAAAAATTTCCCAATTTTCTTCTATTGTTTCTCATGATGAATCAGGTGATGAGGAGGAGCTTCCTTTCCAACCAATCTCTCCAAGAAGAAGCTCGGAAAAATTACTTGAACCCACACTTAATGTGGTGAAGAAGAAGAAAAAGAAAATAAGGAGAAATAAAGATAAAAAGGTATCTCTCCCAAATAATGTTGCTCCTATGGTTGTGTCTTATGAGACTAAATCACGAATTGTGGAAGATGATCCACTTGATGAAAATATTGCTCGCAAGTGTATTACGGAGCGAAGAAGCTTTAGAGAAAGTTCTACCTCGCGGTTGGACTAAATACTACATGTATTTGGTCCTTATTCTTATGACGCTATGTGTATAGGCACTATTGATGATGATTTTGTTATGCCTACTACTCACTATGATGATTATGATTGTGGAGATAAATTTGATACTTCTTATGACCTTGAAAATCTTTTTGGCACCAACTTGGAAAAATATGATAATAATTCTTATACTATTGCTGCCATTCATGCTATGGATGATGAGAGTGATTATTTAGAAGAAATTGCTAATGTATGCAAAGCCATAAGCTCGGGGATGCTATGTTTGATGAAGATGATCTTTTTAGTCCCCCTACTTTTGATGAGAATTTTTTTATGATGATTGCATGGCTCTTATTTATGATGATTGCAATGATGGTGAAAGTGGGTTTGGAAGAGTGTCAACTTTAGGTAGAAATGATCCCACTATTTTGGAGGGTGTTGAATCTTTTTACAATGATAAAAGCGGATTTGGAGAGGTCATAACTTTAGATAATTTTGATTCCACTATTTTGGAAGAGGTTTCAATTGATTATGATGAGAACAAAGTTGCTACTTATGATGATTATTGTGATGATACTTATGCTATAAATAGCAGTGATAATTATTCTTGTGAAACTTGTCATAATTATGAATATCCTTCTGCTGAACATTACTCTTTCAATGTGGAATTAATCTATAGTGTTCAAGTTTTATATGATACTCCCACTATTATTAACGAGAAGAAATTTGCTTATGTGGAGAGTAACAATAATTTTATGCATGTGGGTTATGAAAAGAATGCTTTATGTGATAGTTATATTGTTTAATTTGTGCATGATGCTACTGAAAATTATTATGAGAGAGGAATATATGCTTATAGGTATCTCAATAATATCAAGTTTCCTCTCTACGTGTTGAAATTTTTGAAGTTGCACTTGTTATGCCTTACTATGCTAGTTACTTTGTCCTTCAATGAATTGTTTTCTTACAAGATTCCTATGCATAGGAAGTGGATTAGGCTTAAACATTTTTGCTATATGATTCATGATGCTCCCTTAGTTGTTTCAATTCCTATTTTTATGTGAGCATCATTAAAATCATAATGCCTAGCTAAAAGGCTTTAAAGAAAGGCGCTTCTTGGGAGGCAACCCAATATTTATCCTTTCTGTTTTTGAGTGCTTACATGATTAATGTTGCTGTAGTAATCATGTTTTGAATCTTTTCTTTTAATAAAGTGCCAAGTTTAGCCTTTGGGATGTTGCAAATGCTTGTTTATTAGGTTCTGTGCGGAAACAGAAACTTTTGCGTCCAGTGATTGAATTGTTTACCTTTACTGGAACGTGATCAATTGCTGAAATTTTTACACAGTACTGAATTACAAATTGTCTTCATTGTCATAATTATTCAGAATTTTTGGAGTTAGAGAAGTATGATAATAAATTGGATCTTTAGGTACTGTTCTGTTTTTGACAGATTCTGTTTTGTTTTCTTTGTTTGCTTGTTTTAAAGTTTCCATGGCATATATTGATGGATATAAATTGTGGAAATGATAGAATACAGTAGTAATTATTTGGGAATGATTATGAATCTTATCTAGGCAGTACATAAGTAAATGATTTAATTATGTTATACTAACCTATCTCACGAGTTTCTGTTAAGTTTTGTGTGAATGAAGTTTTCAAGTTTTGGGTGAGATTGAGATATGAGATGAATAAGGAGCGGCAAGAGCCTAAGCTTGGGGATGCCCAAGGCACCCCAATGTAATATCTAAGGAAGACTCAAGCATCTAAGCTTGGGGATGCCCCGGATGGCATCCCCTCTTTCGTCTTCGAAATTATCGGTGTATCTTGCTTGGAGCTATATTTTAATTCTTCACATGATATGTGTTTGCTTGGAGCATCATTTGCTTTTGTTTAGTTTTGTTTGCTGGTCTTTACAATAATTGTTTCCTGATCACACCTATTAGGAGAGACGAACATTCATCTTATATTTATAGAATGCTCATTTGTTCTTCACTTATATCCATTTGAGTTCAGGCAATTGCTCTTGTACTTCACTTATATTTGATTGAGCATGGTGATATGTTTTGTAGAAATTATTAGTACTCTCTTGCTTCACTTAAATCTTTTTAGAGAGTTGAATAGGAAGTGGTAATTTTCATGAATTATATAGTTGGTCCAAAAATAATTGGTATATAAAGGTGGTATAATAAAAACTTCCATGAACTTGTAGGTCATTGAATGTGATAAGTTTGATTCCTTGCAATAGTTTTGCGATATTGAGGTAGTAATATGTGAGTGTGTTGGTAAATAATTAAAGCTAAGTATGAATATTGGTGTTAAGGTTTGTGAGTCCTTATGCATGAAAGTGGTTGCTGCTAGCATTAGCGAGGAAGTCAGAGTATGAGTTATCTTAGATTGACAATCTGTGTGCGTTCAGATCGGGGCCCGTGATGGTTAACTCCTACCAACCTACCCCCTAGGGGCATGCGAGTTATGCAATAAGTATTTGAGTTCTTTATGATTAATGTGAGTTTTTGGTCTATAAGCACTTCCACCTATCCATATTTTGCTAGCCTCTTCGGTACCGTGCATTGCCCACTCACACCTTGAGACATGGTGCAAACTTCGCTGGTGCATCCAACTCTGTGAGATGATACGTTCTCTCACACATAAGCCTCATTATATCTTACTCAAAACAGCCACCATACCTACCTATTATGGCATTTCCATAGCCATTCCGAGATATATTTCCATGCAACTTCCATTGTTACAATTCATCATATGACTTGAGCATTAATTGTCATTTTGCTTTGCATGATCATATAGAGCTGACATGATATTTGTGACAAAGCCACCGTTCATCATTATAATACATGTTACGCTAGATCATTGCACATCCTGGTACACTGCCAGAGGCATTCATATGTAGTCATCATATTGTTCATATTTTGAGTTCTAAGTAAAATAAAGTGTGATGCATTATTAGGGTGCGCCCCTACCTGTGAGGAAAAAAAAGAAAGAGGCCAAAAAGAGCCCACCAATTTTTTTTTCAAAAATGAGAGAAAAAGAGAGAGGGGGCGCACTACTATCCTTTACCACACTTGTGCTTTAAAGTAGCACCATGCATTTCATATAGAGAGTTTTCCTGATTTTCACTTTCAAATGCTAGTGGGATTTTTACATTATTAGAACTTGACTTGCATATTCCGATGACGAGCTTCCTCAGAATGCTCGAGGTCTTCATGAGCAAGTAAGTTGGATGCACACCCACTTAGCTTCATATAGAGAGCTTTCATACACTTATAGCTCCAGTGCATCCGTTGCATGGCAATCCCTACTCCTCGCATTAACATCGATTGTAAGGCCTCTCCATCTTTTTGTCTTCCCTTATAACCTCTATCATAATTCTCTTTGCCATCCAAAGTGCTAAGACCATGGCTTACGCTCAACTATTGCGTGAGAGTTGAAAAAGCTGAAGCGACAAAAGTATGATTTAATTGCTTGGTTTGGCGCCAGGGTTGTTCATGACTTGATGTCTTTTTGCTAGGAAGACTAAGCGTGCCATGCTTGTCATGATTAAGTGCGTATAGATCACATTCTTTAGCATCTTTTATTTTGAAAGGCAATAATTGTTTACTTGCATGTTTATGTATTATTATTTTGATGTCAAATTGATAGACTATTGCCTTCAATCACTCGTATCCCAAATTCAAACCATGATTACATCATTTGATCAAGAACATGTTAGGTAGCATTCAACATCAAAAATTCTTTGTTTATCATTTACCTACTCGAGGACGAGCAGGAATTAAGCTTGGGGATGCTGATACGTCTCCAATGTATCTATAATTTTTGATTGTTAAATGCTATTATATTATCACTTTTATATGCTTTTTATATCATTTTATATTATTTTTCTGGACTAACTTTTTAATTTAGTGCCCAGTGCCAGTTCCTGTTTTTTGCTTGTTTTTGGTTTCGCAGAAAATCCATATCTAGGAAGGTCCAAATACGATGCCAATTTTTGATGATTTTTTCTGGACAATGAAGGACCCTAGACGCTTCGGGAGAGGTCGAGGGGACACATGAGGCAGCCACATGGCCACGTGGCGCGGCCAGGGGGGTGGCCGCGCCACCTGCCCATGTGGGGCCCCTGAGCCTCCGTTTGACCTAATTCTTCCGCCTATAAATCCTATAATTCTCGAAGCCCTCAGAAGCGAACCTGAAAGAATTTTATCGCCGCCGCAAGCCTCTATTCCGAAGCGATCCCATTTGGAGGCCTTTTCCGGCACTCTGCCGGAGGGGGAATCCATTCACGGAGGCCTCTTCATCAACCTTGCTGCGTCCATGATGATGTGTGAGTAGTTCATCCTCGGGGCTGAGGGTATGTACTAGTAGCCATGTGTTGAATCTCTCTCTCATGTTCTTGATGGATTCGATCTTGATTGTATCATGAGCTTGGTTAATAAAGTTGGATCTTATGATGTTCATCTCCCTCTATTCTTTTTGTGGTGAATTGAGTCTTGCTCTTTGAAGTTTCTTTATGTTGGATTGAATACTTTGGATTTCAGATCACTTGATGCATGTCTAGTAATTAACTTGCGGATACCCGATGTGACATTGCAGTACTCTAAGCATAAAGTTTGAACGACACGTATCATATGGTGTTGTCGTAGTACGATCTCTAGGGGCTATCCGTGACACTTTGGGGGTGGTTCAATAGATTGATTAGAAACACAACTTTGAGGTGGTTTGCTACCTACGCGATTTCATCCTACTTTCTCCGATAGATATAGAAACTTTGGAGTGATTCTTTGCTGCACTTTGAGGATTATCATGTGGTTTAATTATGTTAATAATGTTGAGAGTTGGCACTAGCGAAGGTATGAACCCTAGGCCTTATTTCCAAGCATTGCAATACCGTTTTTACCTACTTCAGATTATAAAAATATATTTCTACCATCCATATTACACAGATATCACCCTCTCTTTGCCGAACTAGTGCACCTATACAATTGACAACTGTATTGGGTGTGTTGGGGACACAAGAGATTTCTTGTATTTGATTGCACGGTTGTTTGAGAGAGAACCATCTTCATCCTACACCTCACACAGATTGATAAACCTTAGGTCATCCACTTGCGGGAAATTTGCTACTGTCCTACAAAACTCTGCGCTTGGAGGCCCAACCAAGTCTACAAGAAAGTTGCGTAGTAGACATCACCGCATTACATGTACATGAAATTGATGATCCCGGGCCCAAATGGCGTCTTTACTATCTGTGGTAATCTGGAAAAATCACTCAGGACCGAGGAGCTGACCGCAGCCTTTGCCACCGAGGCCCAAGCCGAGTCCTTGGCAGCCAAGGAGCTAGCCGAGATGAGGTCAAAGGTCAATAAGGACGATGTCATCCTCGCAAAGCGTTCTAAGACAACGTATTTCAAACCCGGCAACGACATCATCAAGATCTAGGTCCATCTCGAGGACCCGTCCAAGACGGCCTCAATGGGATACGGCCTGGACCCCAAATAGGAAAGCGCGCTCCGCGACTTCCTTCGTGAGAATTGGGACATTTTTGCCTGGCATCCATCCGATATGCCAGGAATCCTAAGGGAGTATGCGGAGCACAACCTGAATATTATCCCTGGTTCTAAACTGTTTAAGCAGGCATTGCGCAGGTTCTCGAGGCCCTAGCATAAGGCTATGGGTGAAGGGCTGGCAAAGTTACTTGAAGCCGGCTTCATCAGAGAAGTCAAGCATCCGGACTGGTTGTCAAACCTAGTCATGGTGCCTAAAAAGGATCATTCCTGGCGTCTTTGTGTGGATTTCAAGGACGTCAACAAGGTATGTCCGAAGGACCCATTTCCTTTGCCACGCATCGACCAGATTGTTGACGCCTCGGCCGGGCACGACCTCCTCTGTTTGCTGGATGCGTATTCCGGATACCACCAGATCAAGATGAAGGTGTCTAATCAGGAGGCAACCTCATTCATCACCCCTTATTGTCCTTTCTGCTTCATAACAATGCCCTTTGGGCTCAAAAGTGTAGGAGCCACGTATTAGCGGATAATCCAAACGTGTCTGCAGCCGTAGATCGGGACAACCGCGGAGGCGTATGTCGACGATGTGGTCGTCAAGACCAGAAAAGCCGACACCCTCATCGATGATTTGCACGAGACATTCAAAAATCTCCGCGCATTCAACATCAAGCACAATCCGGAGAAGTGCGTTTTCGGCATGCCATCCGGGAAGCTCCTCGGATTCATCGTTTCCCAGCGTGGAATCGAGGCGAATCCTGACAAGATCAAGGCACTGGCGAAACTCAAGCTTCCTGAGAAGCCTAAAGACATCCAATGTCTGGCCGGCTGTGTCGCTTCCCTTAGCCGGTTTATTTCCCGGCTCGGCGAGAAGGCGCTTCCATTATACCGGCTACTTAAACAGACGGGTGACTTCAAGTGGACGGCCGAGGCCAGCGCTGCCTTGGAAGAAATCAAAGTGCTCCTGGCGACCAATCCTATCCTCGCCGCACCACACCCCCGAGAGCCGATGTTGTTGTACATCTCGGCCACCAGTCAGGTGGTCAGCGCGGTGCGGGTCGTGGAGAGGGACGAGGAAGGCCACGCATATAAGGTGCAAAGGCCGCTCTACTATGTTTCCGAGGGGCTTCCCCCGTGTAAGACAAGGTACCCGCACTACCAGAAAATTGCTTATGCTGTATTCATGGCTTCTCGGAAACTCTGGCATTATTTCCAGGAGTGCCCTGTCACTGTGGCGTCCCAGGTCCCTTTGGGTGACATCATCTACAACCAGGATGCCACAGGCTGGATCGCGAAGTGGGCCATCGAGCTCTTACCTTTCGAGATCCAATATCAGCCACGTCGGGCTGTCAAGTCCCAGGTGTTGGCAGATTTTGTCGCCGAGTGGACGGAAGCAGAGCTCCCTAAAGAGCACGCTTCCTACACAAATTGGGTCATGTACTTTGACGGATCCAAGACAATTGCCGGACTGGAGACTGGAGTCGTCCTAATCTCCCCAACCGGTGACGTGATGAAGTACGTGCTGCAAATTATGTACATGGACTCAAACGATGCAGCAGAATACAAGGCGCTACTGCACGGTCTCCGGATGGCTGTCTCCATGGGAATCCAGCGTCTGGAAGTCCGAGGTGATTCTAACCTTGCTATCTCCCAGATCAATGGCGATTTCGATGCCAGGGACCCAAAGATGATGGCGTACAAGAGTGCCGTCATGCAGTTATCAGCTCGGTTCAACGGCTTGGAATTCCACCACGTCCAGCGCGACAGCAATCAGGATGCCAACATGCTGGCCTGATTGGGCACCCAGCGGGAGCCGGTGCCCAAAAATACGTTCCTCGAGTGGCTGTTCAAGCCATCCGTCAAGCTACAGATCGGTCAGGCACCGGTCACTGAGAGTGGGGGCTTCGAGCCAAGCACCACGATACCTCTGGATGTCGAGCAAGACGATGACGTGATTGGAGGCTCAGAGATGGAGGTCACTTCCTTGGTTCATGAAATTATGGCGGTCATCGCATTATGGACCGAGCCCATCTTCACCTATCTGCAGTGCAAGGAATTGCCCGAGGACCAGACGGAGGCACGCCGGATCGTCCGACGTGCTACCGCTTATGCCGAGCGTGAGGGAGAGCTGTACAAGCGTCTTCCAGCGCTGTATTAGTCCCGAGGAGGGCCGGCAACTGTTGCACGAGATTCACTCCGGCACATGTGGACACCATGCGGCTCCTCGGACCCTGGTGAGCAAGGCCTATCGTGCGGGCTTTTACCCACGGCCAAGGCAAACGGCGCTGATTTGGTCGCAAGTGTGTGGGTCGCCAGCTATTCACAAAGGCCTGCCATTTACCGGCTACGGCCCTCAAAACGATCCCTATAACTTGGACGTTCGTGGTCTAGGGGCTGGACATGGTCGGACCACTTCGTAAGGGCGAGTCCGGTAATAAGTACCTCCTTGTCATGGTCGACAAGTTCACAAAGTGGATTGAAGCGAAACCGGTCGCCACCCAAGCTATCGAGCCGGTTATCAAATTCATATCTGGCGTGGTTCACTGTTACGGCATGCCCCACAGTATCATCACGGATAACGGGTCGAATTTCACCTCGGACGCCGTCCAGGATTGGTGCATTGCGCGCAACATAAAGCTGGACTATGTGTCAGTGTATCACACACAGACCAATGGGTAGGTCGAACGGGCCAACGGATTGCTCCTCGGAGGCATCAAGTCGAGGTTGGTCTCCTTAGAAAAGGCTCACAAAAAGTGGGTCGAGGAGCTCTACTCCGTCCTCTGGAGCCTACGCACCACACCTAACCGTTCTACAGGTTATACGCCATTTTTCATGGTGTACGGCGCTGAAACCGTTCTCCCCAGCGACATCGCGCATGACGCTCCTCGGGTACATTAGTACAGGGAAGCAGAGGCAGAGCTAGAGTGGCAGAACGACCGGGACACGCTCGACGAGGAACGTGAAGTAGCGGTGTCGAGGTTGGCCATCTACCAATAGCAGCTTCCCCGTTATCAGGCGTGCGAACTCCAAGGTCGGACGTTCAACATCAGAAACCTCGTCCTACAGCGGTACTAGGACAAGAAGGGCAATGACAAGCTCTCACCACCGTGGGATGGTCCGTTCATCATCGACAATGTTCTCCCTGGAGGAGCATATCGGATCCGAGAAGCGAAGACCCGACGTTTGGAGCCCAGCCCCTAGAACGCCACTCTGCTACGTCGTTTTTACGCCTAGCTCTGTTTATCTTTTATCTTAGTTTAAATTATTGTTTAGCTCGATCACTACACTATGTAGTTTGAATTAAATAAAGTTTGTTACCCGAATCCGGGGTCTCTTATTTTGCCTTTTGTGCCTTTATTTTTTTTTTTGATCTTGCTCAATAATTTACCCAAGTTCGGTTTTATGCCTGGCAGTTTGATTTTGGTCCCCAAGGCCGGACTTGGGGGCTGTTAAAGCCCTTACTTTAATTTGAGCCGTTTCCCGGCCTAAGTGTTTTCTTCCTTAGTCGTTTTGCTGCCTTGTCCTTTGCTGTTGTCCTCGGCTTGTGTCCTTGGCCAATAGCCGGGTTGCCTTGCTTCTCTGCTTGCCTCTTAGTTTGTGCTAGTTCGGCTAAGATTGGTCTTTGAAGCACTCCTTGTTTGCCTTATGGCCGAGGAGGTCGAAGCTGAAAGCTGGTTAGACCAAGTATTCGAAACAAGATGCACGTTAAGTTAAAGCACGACGAAAGCACTAAAACTTTTAAGCCGAACTGGTTTTCGGCACCCAAAATAACTTAATAGCATCAGCTGGGACTTAGACTTTTTTACAGCTTTTGACCTTGGCATTCTGAGGACAGACTACTATTAAATATCGACACTATGATATCTCGTAGGCTGCAGTCTAGCTCCAACATCCGGGCAAACTCCATCACGGTGTCAAAGTAATTGCTCGCCGGCACCTCGTTCCCGTCCAACCCCTTGGGTCCGAACTCGGTGATGGGCCGGATGTCGAGGGTCGGGAAGTAGGTTTCGAGCTTGGCCCAGGCTTGGCGCGCCCCTTCCCGAGCAGCGGGCGACTTCCACGGCTCGATTTGGAGTGGCGCTTCCCAAAGACGGAGAGCAAGGTCAAAGAGGTTGCCCGGGGTTGCCTCCCTGGGCCAGAGAATCTTGAAGACGGCCTCCATCGCAGGCCGGGCAAGGGCGTATAGCTTGCCAAGCAGCTTGAGCTTGTCCCCGAGAGGCATTCGACGAGAGGGCTCCTGGAATTGTAGCCAGAACGCCCGATCTTGCCAGTGGTCAGGGTCGTGGCTGTTGAAGTAAAAGTCATTGGCCCTTGCAGCACTCTTGGGCAGGTCGGCGAAGCTCTCTGAAGAACGCCAAGCTTGGGTCAGCTCGGCATAACCGCGGCTCCCAAAAACGCACTGCAGAAGATACGGCTTACCAGACATGATCTCCGCCGCCTGCTTCACCTCCTCATCGGCAAACGTCCGGGCCTACTTGGTCTCCTTCAAGTCATGAGCCTGCTTTCACAGGTCCTCGGCCAAGGTCCGCTTGTCGACGTCTTGCTTGAGGAGATCGGAGGCTTCGCGGGAAGCTTTGCCGGCATCCTGCTCCTCCTTCAGCAGGGAGGCCGTCTTCCGGGCTTCATCCCGGGCAAGCCGGGCTTCTTCAAGGGCGGACTCAGCCTGCTGGCAAACCGTATGAAGCTGCGTCTCCAGCTCGGCGACGCACTTCTCGGCCTCTGCATACAATTCAAAAAAATCAGTCATGAGCAAATCCGTTTAGGGATAAACTGCAGAACGGCATAAGTCTGGCAGCGGTGTCATACCGGTGGCGGTGTCGGCACTCTGCTCAAGGCGTTGCACCCTGAGCTCGGATTGTGCTCCTCTCCTCCTCCCGAAGTGCTTGCTCAGGGGTGAACCTCAGATCTACCTTGGATCGGACGATGACGGCGCTTTGCGTCATTCCCCTCCTTGGAGACTTCGTCTTTTGAGCTGACGCCGGCTGGAGGGACCAGTGGTTGGCTGCCTATCCGCGTGGTGGCGTTGCAACTCGTGTGGCGACAACGATGATGGCGAGCGGAGCTGGGCCGTGGCTTGTCCTTCTGATGTCGATTGTTTGGTGTGCCAGTTGGGTGCGTCTATGCTTGTTTCTCTCTGTGACAGAGAAGTCGGAGCTACGTGCTGCGGTGCCACAGCGGCAATGATGACTCCATGAGTTTGGTTTTCAGCGGACGGCGCTCTCCGGTTGATGCATTGGACTAGGTCGGTGTGAGGTTCGCAACTTTCTCCTGCGAAGCTCATCAGCAAAATCGGAGCTGCCTTGTCCTCGACGCTTCGGTCGACTGTTTGGCGATGCTTTGTTGCTCGGTGTAACGTCTCCACGGTTGGTATGTTGGTGCTTGTCCGAGGTGAAGTCGAGGTAGTTTGATCAGGCGTGATGGATGATGCCGATGATGCTATCGGTTGGTGTCGATGATCCGGTTGTGTTGTTGTCTGTGCCAAGATCTTGTTAGTGGCCGGGTCGTCCGCGGGTGCCCTGTGTTAGGCTGTCATGTTCCATGACGGCCGTGTGAGCTTTGTAATCTAGGTTTTCGCCTGATTTTTCTCCAATTAACGGAGCAACTCTCTTCTTCTTAATAAATGAAAATGACAAATCTTTGCCTCGTTTCAAAAAAAAAACCGTGTGAGTGCGACTGTGTTGTGCCTGAGACAGTGTTTACATGTGTTGAGTCTCAGGAGAAATAACAAACAAGTGTACATGGCCACTGGAGTACCATATATACTCTACCACGCTCCCTAGTCCTACAACACCGCGCGCATGCATCAGTTACACACATGCACCACGACACACAGAGTAGCTAGCTTGATGGAGAGCAGGAGCAGCGCGAGAGGTGGAGACCATGGCCACCTCGACCACCAGCACCAGTTGCTGCTGCTGCGGCTGGCGGCGGCGTGGAGCTACGCCGGTGGCAGCGTGTCGTGGCCGACGCAGAGGTCGTCGTCGTCGTCGTCGTACACGTGCGGGTACTGCAAGAAGAAGTTGCGGTCGGCGCAGGCGCTGGGGGGGCACATGAACTTGCACCGGCGGGAGAAGGCCAGGCTCCGCCACTCCTCCTACCCTGCAGCTCCTGCTGCCGTCCACAGGGACAGGGTGCCCAACCTCATCAACTTCTCGCCGCCGGACTACGGCGACAGCGCGACGACGACGACGACTCCGGCCGCCTACAGCTTCTGCTCGCTGGAGGCGGTGGGGGTGGAGGCTGTGGCGGCGAAGGCTGTGTCGGTGGTGGACCGGCAGCTGGGGGTCGGAGGAGGAGGTTTGGATCTTGAGCTTAGGCTTGGCTGCTGTTGAGCCTTGACTCTTATGATCGATCTATCTATGACATGAAAATGTACGTGCGTGTGTGCATGGCATGACCACGTACGCGTGCATGCATGTTTTAGCGAGTAATGTAGTCTCCTCTTTTCATGTTTTAACCATGTTTGTCAATTTGGACTTGTGTAACTTAGTTGGTTAGCTGATTGTCAATCGTCCTAGCTAGCTAGGAGTACCATTTGCAATGAAAAGTTCCATTGTTTGGAGCTTGTTCAATTATTTACATCCGAGACATTTTCTCCTCCTCCGGCTCCCTCTCTCTCTCTGAGCCTTCTTCTCCTCCTCCGGCTACCTCTCCCCTCATTCCCATGGTGCCACCGCCCCAACCCGTATCCACCTCCCTCTCCCCTTCCTCCCATGACGGCAGATCAAAGGGAGGACAAGGTCCCTTCACTCCTGGTGGTTCTGAGTCAGGCTGGACGCGGTCCGGGCCGGTCCGGTCTTTGACCGAGCCGTGCTTTGGACCGGCCGCGGCCGGTCCGGACCGAACCGGACCGAGCTGCCGAGCGGTCCGCTTTCTCAAGACCGGACCGGCAGCACCCCAGCTCGGTGAAGCCCGAGAGGACCGAATGGACCGAGAGATGGATTCGTTCATTTGAAGCAGTACGTGAAGCTAGCACAGCTGGATGACTGGATCGATGGATTTCAAGCAGTACGTGCAAGCTAGCATACTAGCAGGCAGCTCGATGGATTCATTCAAGTACGTGCAACTAGCTAGCACAGCTGGATCGATGGATTTGAAGCAGTGCATGCAAGCTAGCTAAAGCTGGTGGATTGATTTATTTGGAGCAGAACAAGCAGGCATTTTTGCCACTGTAAGCATATCTTTTTTTTTGAAAGGAAAAAACACAACATATTTCAGTTTTAGCACAACACAACCAGCACTCTGCAGAAGAAGAAACAGAGACACTCTGCCGAAGAAGAAGAAACAGAAACAGAGACAGTCTAGCACAGCACAAATGCATCTAACACAACACAAACACAACCAGTTTTAGCACAACACAAACTTGAGCCTGATGCTCTGCAGAGAGGATACTAGACACAAATCTTTGAATTTTGGACATCAAAACACTGAATTTTAACAGCAACAAATAGCATGTATCACATCCACAATTCAAACATTAGTTCATATCATCATTGAACGGCACGATTACAAACTTGCAATGACATTTCATAGTTCATAACATTTGCAACTTCCAACATAACACACAAATGAATGGTTCGTCTTCAAACTTGCAATGACGTTTCATAGTTCATAACAATTGCAAGTTCCAACATAACACACAAATGAAAGGTTCATCTTCAAACTTGCAATCACAATATGCAAGTCCAACATTAACACAAATGCAAAAGTAGCATCCACATGAGAATATCTCTTTGACATCCATCTCCAAAATAGCAAGAGCAACATCCACATGTCTACAATAAAGAAAAGAGACATTCACATAAGCATATTGGGTATCATATGACAAGTATGACAAGTGAAACATGTAGGAATAATAGTTACCAATTATCACTCTTCGCCACACTTTAGGAGGGTAGCTTTATGGTCTCAACATCCTCATCCTCCTCATCCTCCTTCGGCTACATAGCCAAATGCTCACATCACATAGGACAAACGAAATAGAAAGAAAATGTAAAGAAAAAATAGCAAACATACCAACACATTCAAGTCGACATGTGCACCCTTGATATAACTTGCACTACAAACCAAGGCCTCCACCGTAGAGGGATTCAGAGAACTCCTATAGTCATCTAATACAACACAAGTTGACAAATGTTAGTTCGAGGGTGAGAAGTTGACAAGTTCATATCCAAAGTTTAAAAGGACAAGTTGACATACCTAAAATCCTTCCGGTCGTGCTAAAGGTTGATTCCGATGAGGCGGAGGTAGCCGGGATAGTGAGGAACTTTTTTGCTATCTTTGCCATCATTGGGTACCTAGGAGCATGCACTTTCCACCAGCCAAGAAGATCAAGAGGAACTTTGGGAGGCTCACATTTATCCTCTAGATAATTTCTAAGCTCACTCTTTGATATTTGTGTTGAACGGGACGATAAGAATGACTCATACCCAGCTTGAATTGGGATGCTTGTAGACAAAGATGCACTTGCTTCTGCTCCAGCTCCATTATCTTGGGCAACGCATTTGTCATACAAGGTCTCCAACTCTTCCATTACAAGGTCGAACTCATGTTTACATCTCATCGGTCCATAAAGTTCTCCAAAGGCCCACTCTATGTAATTCATCTTGTATCTTGAATCAAAAACAGCAAGCACATGTTCAAATTCTCATCTATATTCAACTTTTATATGGACATGAGTTAAAAACAGCAAGCACATGTTCAAATTCTCATCTATATTCAAATCTTATATGGACATGAGTTAAAAAAAGCACACATTTGTTGAAAAACAACAAGCATATGTACCTTGGATCAAACACGGTAGCAATCACCATGACGTTGTTCTTTTCTTCCCAATATTTGTCAAACTTCTCCAACATTTCTTCGGCCATTACCCTGTAGTGTTCACTTGTACTTTTCATTGCCTCTTTGATTGCAACCTTGACGCCAACAATGTGTAGGTAGAAGATGTTCGAAGTAGGGTATAAACTGCCGGAAAAAGCGGTCGTCACCACAGCCAAACTCTTAAGCAACGGAGCAATAAGGTCATACATATCCCACTCTACTTCTAACTGTGCCCAAGCATAGTTGGCATCGGAAACCGCATGAGAGGTCAAGGCATCTTTGTATTTACGGGCAGTTTTAATCATCTTATAGGTTGAACTCCATCTTGTTTGGCAATCTAGGTGCAAACGCCTACCAGCCCTGACACCTAAGCTTTTGCAAGTGTCAACAAATGCTTTGAGACGAGAAGGTGACCTCTTGAAATATTTCACCGTCTGTCTCAAGCTCTTTATCAAAGGTTCTAAGACCGCTGTCCCATCTTGCACAACCAAATTGAGGATGTGTGCACAACAACGAACATGAAAATATTGGGCGTCGAAATCCGCACCTGCAAAAGAATTGGACCATACAAGTTAAAACAACAAGCATACCTCTCATATGAGCACAAAAACAACAAGCATATGTTCAACTCCTTATCTATATTCAACTTCTATATGAGCATACGAGTGAAAAACAGCAAGCATATGTTGAAAAACAGCAAGCATACCTCTACGAACCAAGAACTTTGCCTTCAAAGCATCGACAACACCATCATTGTTAGAAGCATTGTCGAGTGTGACGGACGTGATTTTGTTCTCAATCTTCCATTCGGTCACACACGCATAGAGAGCATCGGCAATGACATTTCCAGAGTGAGGAGGATCCAACTCTATGAAGGCAAGCACACGGGTTTGCATCTTCCAATTCTCATCTATAAAGTGTGCAACCACACACATGTAAGATATGGTCTGATTACTTGTCCACAAATCCGTAGTTAGGCTAATGGAGTCCACACCCTTTAGGAGGGATTTAAGCACCTCCTTTTCTCTATGGAAAACCTGCATGCACTCACTTTTTATTGCCTTCCTTCCAATGGGTTGATAATTTGGATTCATGCTCTTCATTAGAATGTTGAACCACTTATGTTCAACCATTCTAAATGAATACTCGTGCACACATATCATCTTAGCAACAAGCTCTTTGATGATTCCTTGGTCATACTCAATGGAATGGTCCATTGTTGGAGCATTGGTTTTTCGGAAAAAAAGATTTGCTTGGATGGCTTCCCTAGCTTTCTTGTTCTTGTAATTCTTACACACTTTGTGATGCCTTCTAATAGTTGAGGTGCTACCACCTTGTTCATATGCATATTCAGCATCACAATAATTGCAACATGCCTTCAACTCAAGCTTTCCAGGTTCCTTCTTTGATGGCCTCTTGTCCTTATGAAAATGGACCCAAACTGTTGACGTCTTCCTAACAGGAGCATTTCTTGGTCTCTTGGTCTTTTTCTTGTTCCTTTCTCTTGCATCCTCATCATTGGAAATAACATGCACGATTTCTTCATCGGACATATCATCACCTCCTTCGGCTTCTAGTTCAGCAGCTGATTCCTTGTACCCATCAGACGTATCCTCATCGGAATCCGACATATCACCACCTCCAGGCGGGACGACAAATTCCTCATATTCCTCATCGTTCTTGTCCTCCTCCTCCTGAATGCCCTCGTCCTCGTCCTCATCGTCCTCCTCCTCTTCCTCCTCTGACACCTAACACACAGGAGCACACATATAAGAAAAAACAGTACCTATATGGCTATATGGGAATATGGCTACATCCATCATTCATCAAGCAAAACAAGCATACCATAGTAGATGCATGAGCCATCTCGGAGTCGTTTGCGGAGCCGGAGGCAGCAGCTTCCGCGGCACGCACGCCAGCGCCGGTGCGGTCAGGGACACGCGAAGGCGGCGGAGGGTGTTTTTTTAACCTGCAAATCAAATCTGCGATTGGGGCATTGGTATAGTCTTTCGCCTTCTTAATCGGCTTCGGCGGCTTGCCCTTCTTCCGAACCGGCGGAGGCAGCGGCGATTCTTGCCTAATTAAGTATCTTAAGCTCTTTTCCTTTGCCTTCATCTTGCCCTTCTCCTTCTCCTTCTCCCTCTCCTTCTCCTTCCCAAGCGCATTTCCCTTCTCATTCCCCTTCCCCTTCACCATTCTCTACAGAAAAACACATAATCAGTACACAATAGCAATGACTAGATCATCAAATGTACAACTTCTACCTCTACATTGTCAGAAAAACAGCAACCTATCTCTACCTCATTCATCCTATACATCATCATCAGTACTCTACTAATGCCCCAATCGCAGTGTAGATCTATTAACAATAAAGCAGCAACCTATACCTCTACCTCATCACTTCATCGGTTCATTAATCATCAAATAATCAGCAACTAATACCTAAAACAGAGAACTGCAGAACTTATAAGGTAGTGAATTGACGTGCTGAGTTTTGTGAACTGCTGCAGCTTGAGGTCCAACATGTGGATGCCCAAGTTATCAAGTTCTTGTATGAAAATGTTGATTCAATTAAACAAAATCGGAAGGTCATGTGCTTATTCCACTCTTGCGTGTATTACTGAAGCCATTGCATCTGAGTTACTGAATTTGGTTGTTGTCCACCGCATTGTATTACTGAAGCCATTGCATCTGACTGAGGATGAGATAGTAGTGGTCTAGTGGATGAGGACATGAGGTTACCTGAGCTCCTCCCTCTTCGTCGCGCTCGGCAAGGAACCAGGGGAGGCGGGCCCGACGGCGTGCTGGTTGCGTCCCTGCTGTTTGATTTGAGTCACCGGCGACGGCGTACCCGTGCTCCTCCAGCTCGGACAAGGGAAGATGGCGATGGCGTCGTAGGAGGAGAGCTGGAGAGGTAAGGTGGCGAACTGGCGATGGAGAGGGACGGCCAGCGGCCGGATGGGGCGACGTGCGACGGCGCCGTCGCCTTGGAGAGTGGCGTCTCTGTCTCTCTGCCTTTGGTGGCGGCGTGGGGCTGGGACCTGGGAGGAACGGATCGATTGAGCCAGTGCGGCGTGACCTAGCGATCGAGCCATCGAACAGGAGCTGCGCTGCGGCCTGCGGGGCGCCTGGGCCTTGGGCCGCTTCTCGGTCCGCTCGGTCGGGCCGGTTAAAAACAGGACCGGACCGAGTGTGTTATCGGGCTGACTTCCAGAGCTCGGACCGACCAAATTTCCTAGCGGGCCTGGACCGTACGGTCCGGTCCTTAACGGGCCACGAGCGGGCCGAAAAGCCCGCTCGTCACGTCCAGGCTGAGTTCTGAGCGAGGCAGGTTGTACATGGTGATGGCCTACAAGATAAGGAGGCCTACAAGTACGTAAACCTTTTGTCATAAAATACCTTGGGTCCAGTCGTCGGTCGTACATGGAATTGCAGATGCATTCCTCCTAACCCCCCCCCCCCCCAATCGAAGAGTCTCGCAAGCACAGCTGTGATTATGGCTCATCCTCCAAGCTCGGGTCCCCCCAGAAACGCCGAGTGTGGATTTCAAACAGGGGCGGAGCAGCGGCCCAGGCCCATGGCATGGGTTTCTTTCTAGCCTACTGCTTGGCCAGTAGTTTAGACTTGAGCCCAGCATAGCCCAGGCAAAAAAAGGCCCGAAGCACAGCCCGACCTAGCCCCTGGTTTGCACGCACATAGCACGCACACTCGCGCCGCCTCTGCCTCTCGCCTTCTCGCGTCGCGTCTCGTCTCCGCCCCAGGCCGCAGCCGTACCACACCCTCCGGCCTCCCCGCAGCCCCGCCCTACTGTGCGAGCTGACTGTATGCTCCGTCCCAGGCCGAGCCGAGTAGCCGTTTCAGGCACCGCCACGGGCCCTGGCCAGTGGCCGACTCACCGTGCTGCACTGCTGCTGCCGCCCAGATCAGCCGCTGCGCTGCTGTGTGCTGTTGCCGACTCGCCGTGCCGTCATGTTGTTGGCTCTTTGCTGCGCCCAAGATTGGGTAAAATTTTGTGCCAAATTGATGCATTTGGTTAGCCCCTGTTTCTCCTCTATATTTGAACATTGTATTGAACTAGTGAAATTGAATTGAAATAATTGATGCATTTGATCAGTGTATGTACTCAAATTGATTCATTTTTGTGTCAATTTGGGGAATGGTATGATGTGTTTTTGGGTAGTTATAAGTGCTAAAATTTTCTCTTAGGCCCGGGGTTTGCTTCAATCCTTGCTCCGCCACTGATTCCAAATAGTGCCTTCAACCGCGCAACCTATGCACCGAGGCCGTCCTTCAGTGCACCTCGTCCGCCTCCACCAACTATGTATCCCAGGAACTTTGCTAGGCCGCCCAGCAATTTGGCTCCCCACCCCTTCTTCGGAACGTGCTTCAAGTGTGGTCAGTCTGGCTATATTTCCTAGGTCTGTCCCCAGAATCAGAATGCACCACCCTGTCCTGTTCCGGGGCGAGTCGTCGGCCACGGTAATCTGGCACCCACGACCTTCAACGCCAAGCCGTCTACTGTTGTACGTGGTCGAGTGAACAACGTACATGGCTACATGCTGAAGAAGCCCAGGAGGCAACCGACGTCATGCTCGGTACTCTCCCTATCAACTCAATTCCAGCTGCTGTTCTTTTTGATTCCGGAGCATCTCATTCATTCGTATCTCAAAGTTTTTCTCAATTGCATGCCTTGTCTTTGGAGTCTTTGTCCACCCCTGTAGTGATCCATTCCCCAGGATCTGCGTGGCGCACCACCTTGGTAAGCCATGGAGATCAAATCAAAATTGAGGGTCTCGTATTCCTTGCTTCTCTTATAGCCCTCACGTCCTCCGATATAGACATCATTCTGGGTATGGACCGGTTGTCAGCCAATCAAGTTGTGATCGACTGTGCAACTAAGTACGTTCGACTCATACATCCTTTTGGCCAGATAGTCTACTTCTCATCTTGCAATTCAGAACCCCAGCTGTATGCTCTGAATGAACATCCACTTCCTAACCTCGATGATGTGCCAGTAGTCTGTGACTTTCCGGACGTCTTTCCTGAAGAACCGCCAGGTATGTCACCTGACAAGTGTGTGGAATTCGTCATTGAGATAATTCCAGGAACTGCCCCAATTTCGAAACTTCCATATAAGATGGCCCCAAACGAGCTAGCTGAGCTTAAGAAACAACTTGAAGAGTTGGAAGAAAAAGGTTTCATCCACCCTAGCTTATTCCCATGGGTTTGGACCGTCCTCTTTGTCAAGAAAAAGGGTGGAACTAATCAGATGTGTGTTGACTATCGTCCTCTTAATCAAGCGACGATAAAGAACAAATATCCACTTCCTCGAATCACTGACCTTTATGATCAATTAGCTGGATCCCCAGTCTTCTCCAAGATGGACTTGAGGTTGGGGTACCACCAGATCAAAATTAGAAACGAGGACATTCCCAAAATGGCATTCACTACATGTTATAGTCTTTACGAGTACACTGTCATGTCCTTTGGCTTAACAAATGCTCCAGCTACCTTCTCACACTTGATGAACTCTCTTTTCATGGAGTTTCTGCAGAAATTCATCGTGGTCTATCTTGACGATATCCTCATCTATTCCAAATCCAAAGAAGAGCATTCTTAACATTTAAGGCTGGTATTGATGAAACTTCAAGAGCATCGCCTGTATGCCAAGTTCTCCAAATGTGAATTCTGGCTATCATAAGTGACATACCTAGGTCACGTGATTTCTGCAACAGGCATTGCTGTCAATCCAAAAAGGGTGGGCATTCTTGGTTGGACTCCACCTGAGACGTAAAGCAAGTTAGGAGTTTTCTTGGACTGGCTAGTTACTGCCGTCGCTTCGTCGAGAATTTCCCCAAAATTGCGAAACCTCTAACCGATATCCTCAAGGAAGATAAGAAATTTGAGTGGACACCCAAGTGCGAGGAAAGTTTTCAAGCTCTGAAGAATAAACTGACTACTACCACGTAATCATCCCTCCGGATGTTCACAAGAATTTTAAGATCTATTGTGATGCTTCCCATCAGGTACTAGGTTGCATACTCATGCATGATCGTCATGTGGTGGCATACGCTTCTCATCAGTTGCGTCCACATGAAGAGAATTATCCAACTCATGATCTGGAGCTTGTAGCCGTAGTCTATGCATTGAAGACATGCTGACATTATTTGCTCGGTAATCGTTGTGAAATCTACTCGGATCATCAAAGTCTGAAGTACATCTTCACCCAGCCGGATCTAAATCTCAGGCAGAGACGATAGGCTGAGTTGATCAAAGACTATGATGTGGGAATTTCCTGCACTCCCGGCAAAGCGAACGTCATGGCTGACGTGCTAAGTTGCAAATCTTATTGCAACAATCTCATGTTATTACATGATCAACCACTTCTGCATGAGCAATTTCAGAAGCTTAATCTCGAGATCGTTCCTCATGGATTCTTATATACTTTGGTGGCAAAACCAACTCTTGAAGATCAAATCAAAGCAGCTCAGAAGCGTGGTACGGTCATCCATGGGATTAAAGAGAGCATTGCTAGCAGAAAGGCTAAATGTTGGTACAGTCATCCATGGGATTAAAGAGAGCATTGCTAGCGAAAAGGCTAAATGTTTTTCTTTGGATAATGAGGGTAAATGTTGATCCTTAAAGAAGCCCATGACACCCCTCTCTCGATCCATCCTGATAGCACCAAAATGTATCAGGATCTTCACCAGAGGTTGTGGTGGACCAGGATGAAACGGGAAATCGCTTGCTATGTTGCTGAATGTGACGTCTGTCGTCGTGTCAAGGCAGAGCATCAAAGACCTGCTGGAACTCTTCAACCTTTGGCTATTCTAGAGTGGAAATGGGATAAAGTGGGCATGGATTTCATCTCTAGCTTTCCAAAATCCCAGAAAGGTAATGACGCCATCCTGGTAGTCATTGACCGTCTCTCCAAAGTTGCTCGCTTTCTTCCGGTTAGAGAGACCATCACTGCTAGCCAATTGGCAGATCTATATATCTCCAGAATAGTCACTCTTCATGGTATTCCATTGGAAATCAATTCAAATCATGGAAGTTTATTCACCTCTAGATTCTGGGAAAGCTTTCAGAAAGCTATGGGAACTCATCTCTTCTTTAGCACAGCTAATCATCCCCAATCTGGCGGTCAAGTGGAAAGAGTCAATCAAGTTCTTGAAGACATGCTCAGAGCCTGTGTCATCTCTTTTGGTAAGAAGTGGGAGGAATGTCTTCCTTTCGCTGAATTTTCATACAACAACAGGTATCAATCTAGTCTAGGCATGGCACCTTGTGAATTCCTCTATGGACGAAGATGTCGAACACCTTTGAACTATTCTGAAACCGGGGAAAGGCAATTCTTTGGACCGATTATGATCCAAGAAGGAAAAGAACAAGTTCGCATCATTCGTGAACACTTGAAAACAGCCCAGTCTCGCCAAAAAAGTTATTATGATCGTCATGATAAAGAAGCAAGCTTTGAACCTGGTGAGCAAGCTTACCTCCGGGTTACACCTCTGAAGGGTACGCATTGATTCGGTATCGAGGGGAAATTGTCTCCATGTTACATTGGTCCTTTTGGCATTCTCACTAGGCGCGGAGGGGTTGCCTACCAATTGGAACTACCTCCAGAACTTTCCAAAGTACATGATGTATTCCACGTATCACAACTTAGGCGTTGCTTCAAGGATTGCATCAGTGAAGTTGACCATGAAATTTTGGATCTGCAAGAAGACCTTTCTTATCGAGAATATCCTATTTGTATCCTTGATGAAGCTCAACGTCAAACTCGACGCCAGAGCATCAAATTCCTCAAAATCCAATGGTCTCATCATTCTGACAAGGAAGCAACTTGGGAACGCGAAGATCATCTTCGATCTGAGTACCCCTCTCTTTTCTCAAAGGCTTAGAAATGTCGGAACAAGATTCTTTAGAGGGGGTCAAGTTGTCACAACCCTAGCTAGTGGTATTGTATTTAGCCTAATAAGTAGAGCTTAGCATGTCATCATGTTTAATTATTTGAAATCTGAAATTGAGGGGAATTCAAACCATCGGGTTTTTAAAGGGCTAAAACCCTAAATCTTGCCAATGTATCCAAACTGCCTTCTCAAACCTTAAGAAGTTGGCAAGGGCCTCATCTTAGTCATGTTGGATTTCCTAAAAAATATAAGGTTTGGAATGGATTTAAATTTTGGAGTTTTGGCTTAAACCCTAAAGCCTAGCAAAGTTGGGCATATATTTTTAGAAATAAAAATATAAACCCAAAAACCCTGAAATTATTTATGTGGACTTGGAGTAGCCCAGTAGTGCCACATAGAAATTGTCAAAATATTTGAAGCTGTTTTGGATTTTCAAACAATTCAAAAATAGGAGCAAATGTTTAAAAAAGCAGAGAAAGGAATTAGGGAGACACCACTGTTCCTTTGGGCCAGCCCAGTAGCAGCAGAGCAACCAGCCCGGCCCAGTCCTCTCTCTCTCGTCTTCAACCTCTCTCTCCCACATGTCAGCCGCGAGCGCGCACGCTGTCGACACCCCTCCTGGCGACACCTCGTGGCGACAGTGCTTCACGCAAGAGGATAAGGCTGTTGCCGAGCGCCTCTCTCCTTCCCTTATCCCTTTTCCCCTCGCCTCGCTCTCGCCTCCACATCCGCATTCCAGTGCCCGCAGTCATCATGGTCGTTGTCACCACCATGGCCAGCGTCTTCACCGTCACCTGAGACCTTGCGGAGAAGCTTCGCCTCATCATCGCCACCGCAGGAATCGCCCGAGCCAGAACAGATCGTCGCCTTCGACTTTCGCCTTCCTCGCCTAATGCCGCCGCTCACCATCGTCAATTCGCGGCCTCTCGTGCTCCCCCGATGTCTCTCACCTGCCCGTTAGCCCCGCTGTGAGCTCCTGCGTGTCCTCCCCCCCCCCCCCCCCCCGCGATTAGGACCCCTAGCTACCTCGCGTCGTGACCCATGAACTCACCGTCACCACCGTGTCGCTCGCCGATGTTAGCAACCGCCCCGGCCTAGACAAGCACCGTGTCATGCTCCTGGCGGCTCAAGGATGATGTCGAGCCCCTTCTTTCGCTCGATCCACAGTGTAGTCCCCGCGCTAGCGCCACCGTGGATCTGCGGCCACCCCAGCTCTCGCCACCACCACCGTTCGACCCGGCTCGTTCCTCTCATCGCATAGAACCCTTCGCCTAGGTCAGCTGTGCCCTGTGGCACATTTCCGATGCGTCACCGGTGCATCCAGTGGTCGCCGGCGACGTGCTCACCGGGATGAGCCACTGATGGGTGGACCCTTGGCGCTGTAGTTTGCTTAGTTGTTAATTAGGGTTTGGGCCGTTGACAGGTGAACCCCACGGATTAATTAGCCTAGTTACTTATTCTGTTAACTAGTTACTATACCCTAGTGGGACCTAGCTACCAGTTTGACCCTAGTGTTTGATCTTTGACCTGGCCCCATATGTCATTGACTGTGGCTAGCCCCTGGCTGGTGTCCCTCTTCTTTTCCGTTGTTTGCTTCTTATTGTTAGAGCCAGAGCTTGCCGTAGAGTATGACGACATGACTGAAGAGCAATACCCAGCTACTGATTTGCAAGGCAAGCAAAACCCCTTTGATCATGTTGATAAATCCTAATTTTACTGCTTCTCTTTTGTTCTACTGCATTAGACTATTGATTCACCTGTTGTTCTTCGTTAGCAAGATGGACCTATCATTTGCATGACCTATCCTTGTAACCTTATATGGCTTTTATCTTTGATCCTAGCATGATTAGGAGTTACTTCATCTTAGCCTACTATGTGTCGTGCTTAGCCATGCTTAGTCTCGTGCAAGTCTTGATCCATTTGGGCGATGAATCACAGTTGGTAGCTGAACATGGCAGTGGGATGTGGTGTGATTACTGAGAGTAATCGGATTAAACATCACTAAAGGTGACGATGAGAGGCCATGTCGGAGAACATGGTCGGTTGTCTCATTTACGCCGCTCTTAGGACCCGACTTCTCGCTTTATTGATCCAAGACTGAGCGTACTACCACATGAGGGCATATGGGACCCCTCTCGACCTGCTAACTTGCCTCAGACCGGTACAGGAGTCACATAGTTCGGGCTTTCCATTTGGCATATCCATAGAAAGATAATGATGTTGATGGCATTGCATGATAGGATTGTAGCACGACAGTCAAGTGTGAGAACTATCCTGTGAGATGGGCTTGGGCCGTCCATACAACATTTGAGTCCGTATCGGTGGTACTCGGCCGGACTCCCGACTACGAGTCAAACTCAGATGGGTGACTCCCTGGACTAGAGTCGAATGTAAGGTAAGAGTCGTGGTCGATCACCCTCTGCCGGCATACACCATGACGTGTGCTACCCATGGGCATTAAGAGACGATCGACGCATGTGGGTAAGGTAGTACACCCCTGCAGGGTTAAATCTATTCGAACAACCGTGTCCGTGGTTATGTGACTACTTGGTTATTTGGGCTTGGACTAGACAACTTTAATGGTTACTCTAGAATTGCCAAGTGTGGGTGTCTTGAATTGCTTCCTCGTGCGTGTGTCCAGTGAGGATTCATGGTGTTGTATTGCTATGATGGTTAACCTAGATGATGGACTCGTGTGCGCTCTCTTATCCCCTGTTATAACTACTGGTGGTCGTAGCTCAAGTAGGCTTCAAGGGAAAAGCTGGCTTTTATGCAAAAAACAACTCCACATCCGTTACTTTGATCGTGGAACATGTGTAGCTAGTTCTGATGTAAGTCTTGTGGAGTACATTTGTACTCACCCTTGCTTTCGATAATACTTGTTGCAGAGGAGGCCACTGATCCTAATGGTGGTTACTACGTGGATCTCGACGCCGACGAGTAGTTTGGAGCTCCCAGATAGCAGTATGTGCCTGGGGAGGGTCGTTGTTCTTTTTGTTAAAGCCTCTTAGGCATTTGTTAAACTTGTCCTATACACAGAAATAATTTGCTTTCACTGGTGCTTGTAGCAGTGTTGGGTCATATGACCTCTGTGTTTCATAACTGCTATGTTTGCTCTCTTAAGAGCCTTTGTATATATATGATTTCAGTCGTAGAGTTGTGTTGTGTTACCTGTTGTTCCACACACTGTTGTTCCACACACAGGCTTGCATGATGTCTGTATGGATATAAAGTGGCGTTGTGTGTAGGGTCTTGGAATCTAGGCTATGCATTTGCTAGCAGACGATCAGATATAGGGTGAAGCGACTCGTTTAACTGAGAGCTTGGGAGCTATATCACTCTACTCGAACCGTGTATTCATTTACCGGTTGTGGCTGGTTACGGGTTGATGCTCCGGCTCAGTTATATCGAGTGAGGGAACATTTGGACCACCCCTGTCGGATGAGGTTTCCCGATGTAGGGGGAACAACGGGCTCAAATGTTCCGTGCTCTCTGAGGGTATATGTCGCCTATGGACCAGTCCGAGGTGGCTATAGTTGTCCAGGTGAGAATCTGGGCTTTCTGTATGATCCTCTACAGCTAGATTTGTATAACCCTGATCCCGGGCGTCGACAGCCAGCTAAAGAACAAGTAGACCGCCATCTCGGTAATCATGGAACGGAGACATGGCGACGAAGCAATTGAACAACTGCGACCACAATCAAACACTGCGAACTCTGTCACAGGGGAAAAATTGGGGGAGGTGGTGGGGAGGTGGGGTGTGCTCGTAAAGAAGAGATAAGGGGGGGAGAGTGTTAATGATTGGGCTTTACTACCGGTAGTTTCGGCCTTTTCCTGTGTTCGGGCCTGTTTCGTGCCGGGTCGTGCCCGTGCCAGCCCGCCAAGTCGTGCCTGGCCGTATCGCCCGTCTGCTCAATTACCTGGCCCGGCATGGCACGGGACTTCGGGTTGGGCCGTGCTACGGGCTGTGCCCCTGCTACATTCCTCGTGCCGGGCCAAACAAGCACGGCCCAAGTCTCAGCTTTACTCTTCTCCCATGCATTGTACATGCATGGCTTGGGGACAGAAGTATTTTTTAAGCTACATTTTGTATAAGCTATCACTACTGCAGGAATACCCTTCATGGGCAGGGTAGAGACTGTCACTGTGCTTTGGGCACCCCTCCCGCCCGAGCCAAAGCGCCATCCCGGCGCCCGAGATGACGCGTCACCGTCGTTTCTCACTGCCGCCGCGGTTATAAAGCTACGGCTCTTGCACAGTAAAACACCTACTCCCCACAAGTCCCGCACCCACGCCTAACCTCGCCGTCCCTGCGTCCTCGCCACGACGCCGCCGCTCTGAGGAGGAGGACAGCGTCGACTGGGACCGGCAACCACGGTGGAAGAGGACGGCGACGAGGACACAGCTGCGGCCGAGGAGGACGAGGAACGCATGCTCCAGGCGGCCATAGCGTTTTCGGTCGCCGAGACCCACGCCTCCACCGTCGTGGGTAAAAAGAAAGACAAACGTACATGCATGTATATATCGCTAGCAAACTCTACCTCACCTTTGCGTTGCCATCAGTGCTACCAGCGCCGCGCCCAAACATGTCTAGTGCTGGTCTCACTCAAGTTCATTTAAGTGCAAGTTACTCACCCGTACGGGTACGGCCCCCCATAGTTAATACTCCTACGTTCGTAATACTATCTCGCTTAATTGAGTACACAACATCTAGTCTTTAATTGAGTACCGTCCCCGCCTCAGCGTATTAATCCCTATATTCAGTTCGTATGTCCTAGGGAAACAAATTTCTGGCATTTACTACTCAAATCCCTAGGAAATAACTGATATCGGTTTCTCGGAATCACACACTAGTAGAAAACAGGGCTTTGGTTCTAGCCGGATGGGAGCAATAGTCCCGGTCGCATTACGAACCGGGACTAATGTGAGCATCAGTCCCGGTTCGAGCGGCTAGGAAGCCAGCCGGGGCTCGGCAGGCATCAGTACCGGTTCGAATGGGACATTTAGTCCCGGTTGGTGTCACCAACCGGGACTAAAGGGGTTGCCACCTGTCGGTACCGAAACCGGCAGATCTCGGGTAGGGGATCCGAACTATGGGTCAAGGAGTCGATGGTAACAGGGAACGTAGAGACAGTGATTTACCCAGGTTCAGGCCCTCTCGAGAAGGTAATACCCTATGTCCTACTTGATTGTATTGATGTGATTGTATGAAGGTTACAGAGTTGATCTACCTCGAGATCGTATGGTCTAAACCCTAGGCAATGGATATTTGGATCTCTACGGACTAAACCCTCTTGTTTATATAGGCACCAGAGGGTCCTAGGGTTACACATAGTCGGTTATCATTAGGGGATAAACATGTCAGCTACGCCAACTATTACTTGGAGGAGACGCCAAGTCTTCGGAGGTTTCCTTATGATACACGGGGTTGCCCACAATCTGGCCTTCCATCAACGAGTAGAGAGCGGCCCACCAGCCCGGCCTATGAGAGATAGGCCGGCAGCCCAAGTACCCCCTAGTCCAGGACACCCTCAGTAGCCCCCGAACTAGTCTTCGAAGCCGAGGTAGACGCCGAACACCCTTGGCTTCGTGGACCAGTTCACTTTCCTCCATGACACCGGTAACAGGCCTGTAGTACTCCGAGTTGTATTCTTAAGCATTGTCCGGTCGTATATGCGCCGAGCTGTGCCTTGGAAGCATAACAATAACTTAGCCCCGAAGGCTAGCCGCTTCGGTGTGAGCAGTGTTCTGATCTGACAACTTTTACCGAAGGGTCACACCCCACCACGACCGCGAGTTGGTTTATGACAAACTTGATTCGCGGTTCGAGGCGGTTTTCATTGGCACGTTCCATCGATATGGAGATCGTGTCCTGTTTTCAAGGGATATGATCAATAATTCGTTTCACCCCACGCGCGCATAATGGCACGGTTTTTATGGGGAAATGGCGAGGAGTGCGGCGCAGTAAAGGGACCGTGGGTTTTTATAGCCCATAAAAGGAGCACAGCCTTCGTTCCTTTCGTACGCTCTCATTTCCCCCTGCGCCATTGCCTTCCCCATCTCTTGAGCTCCAACGCCCAGATCTGCCCTCCCTCTCAAAAGCCTTTCCTTCCACCCGCCCGATCTAGCAATGGCGGGTTCCGGGTCCAAGGGCAAGTGGGAGGCCTCTAGCGTCACCAACAGCGCCATCTTGGAGTTGAAGAGCGCGGGCTACCACCCGGCCGACGTCGCCCACCGTGCTCCGGAGACGGGCCAGGCCATCCCCACGCCGCGGCCGGGCGAGAGAGTGGTGTTGGTGCCCCAATTTATCCGAGGTTTGGGTTTGCCCCTTCACCCCTTCGTCAGGGGCCTCATGTTCTTCTACGGACTCGACTTCCATGACCTCGCGCCGAACGCCTTCCTCCACATCTCGGCCTTCATCATCGTCTGCGAGGCCTTTCTCCGGGTCCAGCCACACTTCGGTCTGTGGTTGAAGATCTTCAACGTCAAGCCGAAGATAGTAGATGGCCAGCAAGCGGACTGTGGGGGGGTGATGATCAGCAAGCTTCCACGAGTGGAGTGGTCAGACGGTACCTTCATCGAGATTGTCAAGATCTGGCAGAAGGAATGGTTCTATATCACAGAGCCAAGACGCGCAAATTGGGAGGCGATTCCGGCCTTCCGCTCCGGCCCCCCTACAAGGCTGGTCTCATGGACCAAGAAGGGCCTCGACTGGTGGCAAAATAAGGAGGTGGTGCTGCTGCAAAGCCGGATCACCAAGATGATAGAGAAGGGCGTCACGCTGGTCAACATGATCCAGATCTTGCTTGGCTGCCGAATCCTCCCTTTCCTGGACAGGGCTTCCCCCATGTGGGCCTATAAGCCCGGAGATCCGGCCACCGTGCGCAGCTTCTTCCGCACCTCCCACACCCAACTGTGGAGGGCGCTATTCAAGCCGCAGAAGGACTGGCCGGCCGAGGAGGAAGACATCGGACTCGACGCCGCAAATCCTCCACGGGAGGTATGAGCAATTTTGTACTTTTACATCCGAACTGTTCCCTTTTAACAAGGTACTCAGCTTTGCTACTTTTCATCCTCAGAAATGGCTGAAAAAGGCCCAGCGGATCGATAGCCCGGCGCCACTGCCAGAGGGACCCAGGACGCCCCTACTGACGGCCATGCTGGCCGTGGAGCCATATGAGGCGCCGGAGAGGAAAGAGAAGAAGAAGGACCAGCAGAGGGAGGCTAGGGAGGGCCTCCACTCCCGAGGACCTCCGGGTGCTAGATCCGGGGACACCAATGCTCGCTCCGCGCAAGAGGAGGAGAAGGAGCAGGGAGAGGACGGGGAGGAAGACGACTCCTCCCGAACAGGGAAAAGAGCGGCGTCCGAGGACGCCGAGGTGGAACCGCCTCAACCCGCCCACAAAAGACCGCGTAAGGCCAAGGTGGCCTTGTCTGGTGACAGCTCGGCTTCTGCCGAGGACTCCGAGGCATCCGAAGAGGTTCCTCGGAGGACTCCTAGGGCTAAGCCACAGGCTCAAAGGTACGCATTCTAGTAACCGCTTGACCATCCTTAGCCGAACCGGGTTATGAGATTGATCACGTTTCCGTGTGTAATTGTGTAGCCCGCTGCACGATCTCCCCACCGACCGAGTCTCGGAGGGGGATTCTCCACCGGCAGCACTAGCGGAGAGCGGGACCGAGTCCCGAGCCTCGCCGAGGAGGTCCTGTCGAGGAGGACCCCTCCCGCGCCGTACGCGGGGGGAGAGGGCGACACTATCATGGCCGAGGTGAACACCTCGGTGACCGAAGACCAGGAGGGGAGGGCCCCTCTGGTGAACGAAGAGGAGGGGCTCGGTCGACCCGAGCTCTCTCCGAGGACGACTCCAGAGGCGGCAAGGCGTCCAGAGTCCTGCGCTCCGGACTTCGAGAAGGAAGGAGCCAAAGCGCCGCCGCCACCCCCGCCCGCCCCAGAGCAGGCGTCGACCGGGTGGCCGGACGAGATGGAGGATGCTCTAACCAGTTCCTCCATCGCCGAAGAGCACCGTGCACTTATGGGCACGGTGTTGCAGAGTATTCGGTCCGTGGATAACGGACTGAAGGAGGCCTTTAGTGGCCTTCTCACCGGCTTCAAGGTGAGCGAAGTAATGCTTTTCCCTTAGAAAAAATCATTTGCGTAAATGTATAGCCTCATACACAGTAGCCCCCGAGACACTGACTGGCTTGGGCAAAGCCTGTCAGAGGATCGAAAATCAAAATCCCGGATACTAACGCATGTATAATATTGTACATGCATCATCCTCGGCCGCAGCCACCAACGCCGAGGAGTTGGGCGAGCTGAATCGGAAGCTGAAGAGCTCAGAAGATGACCTGAGCCTGGTAAACAAGAGGTTCGACGAGGCGCAAGGTAAGTCCGAGCTGTAATATTGAATACAGCCGTTGTTGTGTTAAGCAGGGTTCAAAGTATCCTGACGGAGGTAACCAATTGTACTGCAGCTGCCGCCGCGGAGGTCGAAAGCCTCAAGGCCGCACTGAGGACAGCTCAGATGGATGCGGCGGCGCAAAAGTCTGCAGCCGAACAGGCGGCTGCCGAGCTGGCGGCGGTAAGAACCGCAAGTGAGAAGCACGAGGCCAGGGTGCTGGAAGTGCAGCAAGAGCTCGGGGATGCCGTCACAAGGTGTGAGGTCCTCGAGCAGAAGAATAAGGAGCAGGCCGCCGAGGTGACCTCATTGGCGGCGGTGGCTAAAGAAGCGCGGATAGAAGCGCGCGGCTACCAAGAAGAGCTCCGTCAAGTCAGGCTGATTGCGGACGGTAAGCCATACTTGTTACAAAGTGTCTTTGGAGGTAACAGGTTCGCGTTGCTCACGCGGGTATGGCGTTCCGCAGGCGCCTTTGCGGACCTCCCGAAGAGTGCGGCTGATGCGGCGAGGTTCTTCGCAAGCCAGGAGGGTTGGGCCGAGCAGAGGCTTTTCTGGGTGCAATTTCAAGCGCCCGAACACCCTCCCCTCCTCAACAACTAAATGAAGCAGCTGATGGAGCTGCATCGGATGGCGGAGCTGGTGATGAAGGACCTCTGCGTCAAGCTATGGCCGTTGGAGCCGTTGCCGAGCAGCTACTTTGGTCTGGTGCAGAGGCTGTACGACGCCCCTTCTCGGGTCGACGCCTGGAAGCGCTCCGCATGCATCGAGGGTGCTCGGATGGCCTTCGGCAAGACAATGGTAGATTGGCCGAAGATAAAGCCAGCCGAGATGGCCATCGGACCTCCGCCGCCAGGGAAGGAGCATAGGCGTCCCGAGCAGTACTTTCCCGTCGTGATGGACGGTGCTCGGGCAATAGAGGCCCAGTGTGCGAAAGACGTAATTTATGAGTAGATGTAGCTTCCTTGTAACCAAGGATTTGAAACTTTTGCTTTAGTTTAATGCAAGTGGTCGGCTAGTAATATAGTGCCTGTGTAATTTTGACTCCTGTGCGGCCGATTTGAAACTGAAAGTTACCAGTCGTCGGCTTCAGCCCCCGGTAGATACTGCCTGGGGTGTTTTCTCGTAATACGTGAGCCCTTAGCCGACGTCTCGGTGCCCGGAGGCGGTTGTATGTAAGGAAAACCAGGCAATCAGACTATGTGCTTTTAGTGCTTTCACTTAGCCAGAGGAGCTTGACGGTGGGGGCCAGTAACGAGCCCCCAGTGTTTTGTGATATTCGGACGAGCCGCGGTAGATACCATCATCACATGGTTCCTGCAACAGAGAACCCTTCGTGTAACACGGACTAACCTCCAACGATTTTTGGTTTGACACGAGTCGGCGGATCGCCGACCAGTTCTCGCTTGTTGTGACAGTCAGTTTTCGGCTTTCTCCACTGTGGTACTTAACCAGGCGAGCTAGAAGTACAATCGTAGTGGTTCTCCCTTTACCATCTTAGCCGAACAGTGCAGAACGTAAGAGGGTAAACACAGGAGCCGGGCAACCCAACTATTGACCAAAGACAAAATTCGGAACTGATTCATATAGTGCAATATCCGCTACGCCGAGCACATAAAAAATGAGTGCCCGGATAAAGCTTAAGGCAAGATCTATGTTCGAGCCCCCGGTCTATTAGTCGGTTACAAAAAAAAAGGACGTATCGTAATAGTTTACTTCAGCGTAATAAACGGAAAGGAATATGCATAATGAATGCGTAATTACCAGAGAAAACTTGGTCTTTATTTCCTTTGAATATGTGACGTCCAACCGTACAATCCGGAATGCCGAAGTAACTTTGATAGATACTTTTGAAGAAATAAAATGCATGAGAGGAAAGGTTTACACAGGGCCTTCATGAGTGGTTTGACGTCCCGACTATGCCCTGCTGCACGTCTGCGCCTTTGCTCTTTATGAAAAAAACTTCCACGTGAGCGAAGCTGTCCACCGTGTGTCCGGCGGAGGTAGTAATCTTTGGCGGATGAGCCCTTGAAAAAGGGGCTTGAGAAGTTACCGTGGTATATCAGGTTGACGCTGATCGGGCCCTAGATGGTGCCCGTTGTCGATGTTTGATGTGAAGACACATGTAAGCCATTGTTCGGTTGAGCTGAGCTCATGGTCTTGGTGTCATGAGACCCCACAGCTGCCCATGGAATTTTGAGCGTGAAATTGTGCACTCGAGGCGCGTACTTCGCGACTAGGTGGGGCATGCTGTGGGGCGCGTGCCCCTATTTGGGGTGAGCGTGGGAGTGCTCGGGGACCGAGGCTGCAGCTCGGGAGCGCTTGCGTGCATCCAGTGACTTGACGGTAGACTGGGCTTGCGACGCTACTTCGGCGGCTTGGACTACGGCGGCTAGAGCCGCCGTGTGCTCCTCTGATCGGAGCGAGCACTCGGTATTACCGTTGATGATAATAATGCCCCTCGGTCCAGGCATTTTGAGCTTCAGGTACGCATAGTGCGGGACGGCGTTGAAACGGGCGAACGCAGTCCGGCCGAGGAGTGCGTGGTAACCGCTGCGGAAAGGGACGATATCGAAGATTAAGTTTTCGCTGCGGAAGTTATCGGGCGAGCCGAAGACTACTTCCAATGTCACGGATCCCGAGCAGCGTGCTTCGACACCTGGGATTACACCTTTAAAGGTGGTTTTGCTGGGTTTGATCCTTGACGGGTCAATCCCCATTTTCTTCACTGTATCTGCATAAATCAGATTAAGGCTGCTACCTCCGTCGATAAGGACTCTGGTGAGATGAAAGCCGTCCACGATGGGGTCGAGCACCAGAGCCGCCGTTCCTCCATGACGTATACTGGTCGGATGGTCTCGACGGTCGAAAGTGATCGGGCAAGTCGACCACGCGTTGAATTTCGGGGCTACCGGCTCTAAGGCGTAGACATCCCGAAGCGCGCGCTTCTGCTCCTTCTTTGGTATGTGCGTGACATAGATCATGTTCACGGTTTTGACCTCTGGAGGGAACTGTTTTTGGCCTCCATTGTTCGGCCCGCGAGGTTCGTCATCGTCCTCTCTGCGGGGGCCCTTGCCCTGTTCTTCGGCTGTGGCTTTACCGGCCTCTTTGATTACCCAACAGTTACGATTGGTGTGGTTAGCTGGCTTGTCAGGGGTGCCGTGAATCTGGCAGGGCCTATCCAATATTCTATCCAGCGCAGACGGGCCATCTCGGTTCCCTTTAGAGGGTTTTTTCCGTTGTCCCGATTTCGAGCCGCTGAATCCGGCGTTTACTACTATGTCGTCGGCTTCGCCGCCGTTGTTTGAGTGCCGGCGCTTATTGTTCCTATTGCGCCGGGGTTTCCCGTTTCCGTCCCGGGTCTCTGAAGTGCCGGGGTCTTCGGGGTGGTTGCTTCGACGACCCAACCAGCTATCTTCACCCGCGCAAAAGCGGGTCATGAGGGAGGTAAGGGCCGACATTGTTCTCGGTTTGTCCTGGATGAGCTGGCGGGCGAGCCACTCATCCCGAATACTGTGTTTAAATGTTGCAATCGCTTCGGCGTCAGGGCAGTGGATGATCTGGTTCTTCTTGGTCAAGAACCGGTTCCAGAATTGTCGGGCTGACTCTCCGGGCTGTTGAATGACATGGCTCAGGTCATCGGCGTCCGGTGGCCGAAGGTAGGTGCCTTGAAAGTTAGCTCGGAATGCATCCTCGAGCTCTTCCCAGCTTCCGATGGAGATTTCGGGTAGGCTGTTCAGCCAATGCCTGGCTGGTCCCTTGAGTTTTAGCGGTAAGTACTTGATAGCGTGGAGGTCATCTCCTTGAGCCATATGAATGTGGAGAAGAAAATCGTCAATCCACACAGCTGGGTCAGTTGTCCCATCATAGGATTCTATATTAACGGGTTTAAACCCCTCGGGGAACTGATGCTGCATTACCTCGTCAGTGAAACACATTGGGTGTGTGGCGCCCCTGGCCCAGGCCACATAGCGCCGTAAATCGGTTGTCATCCGGGCACGGTGCTGCTCCCGAGCTCTGTCGTTTCTATCGTGACAGGCCTGGTATCCGTTCCGTCCGGCGGTTGCGTATCCTGTGGATCCATAGATGCATCTCGATTGAATCGCTCGTGCGTTCAGGTCATAGCGCAGATCGTATTGGTCATCCGGTTGAACCGGGTCTTTGTCTGCTTGGTGGGAGGGTGCGAGTGGGTATTCGGCCTCCCTGGCCGCCCTATCCGGTCCTCGGGGGGGGCACGGGTGGGAGTTCGGCTTCTCCGGCCGCTCTATCCCGTCCTCGAGGGGGCGCGGGTGGGTATCCGGCTTCTCCGGCCGCTCTATCTCGTCCTCGAGGGGGTGCGGGTGGGAGCTCGGTTTCCACAGCCGGCCTATCTCGTCCTCTAGGGGGGCGGTCGGGCTGGTTTGCGTAAGTTCGTCTGGGAGGCATGGGCTCAAAGGCCTCGTCCTCGAATTCTGGGAGTACGCACCGCCGTGGGTAGCTCTTGTATTGGCCCTGACGTTGATTGTCGAGGTCTTCTTCGGCAGCTAAGACCATCGTCCATCTGTCGTTGAGTGTATCCTGTTCGGCCTTTAGCTGTTGTTGTTTCAACATCAACCTTCGGGCAGTGGCGATGAGTTGCCGCTTGAATTTCTCTTGTTCCAGGGGATCCTCAGGGACGATAAAGTCTTCGGGTCCGAGGCTATCCTCCTCTTCCGACGGGGGGAGGTAGTTGCTGTCCTCGGAATCATCGATGTCCTCGGGGTCACCCTGGTCCTCGTGCCCTTCCGGGGCTTCGGGTCGCTGCTCGGGCGTGTTATCGCCGAGCTCCCCTAAGTTGTCCGGAGTCTCGTTATCTCCGGTGCCGTTCGTGTCTGTGTGATTTTCCTTGCCCTTTCCGCGCCCTCTAGCTCGCCGTCGTCGACGTCTGGGCGGTTCTTCGGCGGGGTCATCGCCGTCCTTCTTGGTTGTGTCACCGTCCATCATGGGGGTGTCAACCATGTAAACGTCATAGGTGGAGGTGGCGGTCCACTTTCCGGTATTGCCAGAGGCAAGGAAGGTATCCGTGTAGGGCGGGACGTCAAAGTCCTCGTCCATGTCGTCAGCCTCCTCGGAGGCGTAGTCCAGCATGTCGGTTAAATCTTCGACAATGGCAACCAAGTGGGTGGTGGGTGGGAAGCAAAATTCCCCGCGGCTGGCATCCGGTCCGACCTGCTCCTGGTCCGAGGACGGGCCATCCGCGATATTTATCTTCTGGATCCGGTCTAGCATCTCGCTTAAAATCGAGGGATCCACCGGATCTATGTTCGGGCTGTCATCGGAATTGAGCTCCGGCGTGCCGATAACGGGAGTGTGTTCGGCCAAGGGTGACCCTTGGTTTCCGGCACGGGGGTCGGATCCAAACTCAAGGTCAGATCCGGACTGAGGCCCGCCCTGGGGACGGGGGCGGGAAAGTAATCCGAGGTCAAGGCCTCGGGACTGGTTGGTTCTTCGGATACAGCCGAGAACCTAGTGAAGACCAGATCGCCTCGAGCATCGGCGACGTACTCAAGGCCGCCAAACCTGATTTCCTGCCCGGGGGCAAAGCTACCGACCTGGTCGAGGTGACCGGTCGGATCGGCGTGCAACACGATGCTGCCGAATGCGAAGAGCTGTCCGGGGACGAAGATGTCCCCGCTGCGGATTCCGTCGCTGAAGAGAAGAGCTGTCCGGGGACAGCGGTATCCCCGCTGCAGATTCCATTGACGGAGAGTTGTTTGGGGACGGCGAGCCATTGATCCTTGGTGACCCACGACGGAACTCTCAATGAAAGCACCAATGTCGGTACCGAAACCGGCAGATCTCGGGTATGGGATCCGAACTACGGGTCAAGGAGTTGATGGTAACAGGGAACGTAGAGACAGCGATTTACCCAGGCTCGGGCCCTCTCGAGGAGGTAATACCCTACATCCTGCTTGATTGTATTGATGTGATTGTATGAAGGTTACAGAGTTGATCTACCTCGAGATCGTATGGTCTAAACCCTAGGCAATGGATATTAGGATCTCTACGGACTAAACCCTCTGGTTTATATAGGCACCAGAGGGTCCTAGGGTTACACATAGTCGGTTATCATTAGGGGATAAACATGTCAGCTACGCCAACTATTACTTGGAGGAGACGCCAAGTCTTCGGAGGTTTCCTTCTGATACATGGGGTTGCCCACAATCTGGCCTTCCATCAAAGAGTAGAGAGCGGCCCACCAGCCCGGCCTATGAGAGATAGGCCGGCAGCCCGAGTACCCCCTAGTCCAGGACACCCTCACCACCCTTTAGTCCCGGTTGGTGTCTAGAACCGGGACTGAAGACCCGGTTGGTGTCTCCAACCGGGACTAAACGGTCTGTCTTCAGTCCCGGTTCTAGACACCAACCGGGACTAAAGGGTGGCAACCCCTTTAGTCCTGGTTGGTGACACCAACCAGGACTAAATGTCCCATTCGATCCACATTAATCCTAGAAAAATCCTAGCAAAATCATAACTAAATCATTCTAATTCAGAAAAATTCAAATAATATATCAAAATTTGCAGAAAAATAAGATCTATCCGAAGAAACAATAGTTTTCTGTTTCGAGAATTTTTAAAATCACAAAATTCCAAAGGGAAAATAGAGTTTTTGCACGTTTTAGACGTTTTAGGGTTAGGGCTAGGGTTTAGATTTCCAAGTTTAGGGTTAGGTTTTAGGGTTTGAACCTTTAGTGTTTACTGTTTAGAATAGAGTTTCGGACGTTTTAAGTCCCGGGTTTAGGGTTTAGGGTTTTTAGGGTTTTTTATTTGTTTTAAATGATATTTTAAAAGATTTTGACATTATAATAATTGAATTTTCGAAAATTTTAATTTTTTTGAAATTCAAATTTCGAATTTTTTGAAATTTCAGAAATTTTTTAATTTTTTTTTGAATTTTTTGAGATTTTTGACATTTCTGAATTTTTTTATTTTTTTGGAATTTTTGAATTTTCTGAAATTTTTGATTTTTTTTGAAATATTTTATTTTTTTGATTTTTTTTTGAATTTTTTCAATTGTTTTGACATTTTTGGGAATTTTTGATTATTTTGAACTTTTTATATTGTTTTGGAATTTTTGATTTTTTTTAGTTTTTTGTGGTTTTTTCGAATTTTTTGAAAATTTTGAGTTTTAAATTAATAATTGAATTCCGCATAAAGATTCTTATTACTTAATCATTATTGCTTATTTTTCAAATTATTTTTAATTCAAAAAATAAAATCATGTGACAACAAAGTTTAGGGGTTAATAGAATTGATAGCATACTACTATCAGGTAAACGTGAGCGCAATCTTGGAAGCTAATTGGGAGGGAACTCAAAAGTAAAGCGTGCTGTGGGTGGAGCAGTGTGAGGATGGGTGACCGGCCGGGAAGTTAAGCGTGCTGGGTGACCGGCCGGGAAGTTAAGCGTGCTGTGGGTGGAGCAGTGTGAGCACTTTGACCTGAGAATAGGGGTGATTAGAGATTAAATTGTCAAATAATTCAAAGATTTGAAATTCGGAAAAAAATTCAAAAAAAAAGGAAAAAAAATTCGAAAAAATTTCTTTAGTCCCGGTTGGTGTTACCAACCGGGACTAAAGGTCGTCCAGCCCCAGGCGAGCGACCGCAGCCACGTGGAGGGCCTTTAGTCCCGGTTTGTAACACAACCGGGACTAGGGGGGGGGGGGGGGGGTTAGTCCCGATTGCGCAGTCCCGGTTGGGCAACCGGGACTAAAGGCAGTTCCCAACCGGGACAAATGGCGTGTTTTCTACTAGTGACATGAGCCAAAAATCCAAGTCCGTGTACGCATATACTTTACTTCTTAGGGTGCATAGGATGTCTTGTCGTGAGGGAAAGTAGGGTGCAGACATTGCAAGCATATGCCACATAGTCTTCCCTGAAACCTGCAACATCACTCTTCGCAAAAAAAAAGAAAAAGAAACCTGCAACATCACCCACTATCTACTATCTGTCCGCTACCTTTGACTCCGCGTGCACTCGGTCACTTCCATCTGTCCATCCATCAGCATACCCTCACTCATTCAAACATGTGTGTGAGCCAATTCGGATCCTTCGTGATAAAGGACGGCTCGGAGATCCGCTTCTGGGAGCACAAGTGGCTGGGAAATGGTACTCTCCGGGAACAGTATCCAGCTTTGTACCGCATTGTTCATGATAAGAATGATACTCTTGCGCAAGTTGAGTTCGTCCCCGCCGGATATATCCTTTCGGTGGTATCTAGCTGGCCCTCGTCTTTTGTCATGGTAACATCTTCTAGCCCGTTTGGAATCGATACACCTGACACAAGGATGGGATGTGCTCAGCTGGAATCTAACTAAAAATTAGTCCTTTACGGTCGACTCTATGTCCCAGGCGCTTTCGCACTCGGAGATTCCAGTGTACAATAATAAAAAAAAATCTGGAAATCGAAGATACCACTAAAAGTTAAGATCTTCATGTGGTACCTCCGCCGAGGTGTTATGCTGACAAAGGACAACCTTACTCGCCATAGCTGGCAAAGAAGCAAGAAATGTAGTTTTTTGTGCTCATGACGAGATAATTAAACACCTCTTCTTTTAGTGCCAGTTCGCGCGTTCTACGTGGTCAGTCATCCAAATAGCGTCCAATCTGTATCCACCGAGAAGTGTTGCCAATATATATGGTCACTGGCTCGATGGCATACCTAACATGTTTTGTACGCTAATAAGGGTAGAAGTGTCTGCGTTATTATGGTCGCTTTGGCTATGTAGAAATGATATGGTTTTTAATGGTAAACTTCTTATCCCTTCCAGGTTATATACCGCTATACGCAGTGGCTTCGTACGTGGTCCACGCTACACCGAATGCAGTACCAACCGCTGTTCATGGCGATGTGTACGCGGTTGGAGCAAGTGGCCAGGGAAGATTTTACCCAACATGGATGGCGGCATAGTCTTCGGATAGGACCCCAACCCTCCCCGACATAGGCCTAGTTTCGGTCTTATACGAGTTTACTTTTGCCAGTATGTCTTTTTTACCTTTTACATTGTGAGACTATTCGTTGTGCATGCTAGTCATGCAGTGGCCGGGTGCCCACTCATTATGCGTTGTATCCTCTTGATGCTACATTATGAGATAATAAAAGCGCCTTTATCGGAAGAAAAAAAATTCCCAAAGGTAAAAACAAAGACAAATGTATAATGCATGTATATATAGCTAGCAATCTCTACCTCACCTTTGCGTTGCCATCATTGCTACCAGCGCCGCCCCCAAACATGTATAGTGCTGGCCAATGGGCTGCAATGCCTTGAGGCTGCAGACGAAAGATGGATAATATTCGGATGACATCACATGATTGATGGGATGACATCACATGATTGATGGGATGTACTAGTCTGCATGAGTTATGACACTGACCTGATGATCAAACCAAACCAGTTGGTAATAATTGTTTGTGACTCTTTCTTCTTCTTTCTTTTTTCTTTTTTTTACACAAAGAAAAATATAGGCTTGCAGTTACTTCTCCTACCTAGTAGTACTGCCTAGCTAGAGTAAGCCACAGATGCAAATATTGGCTGGTAATTGCATTTAAGTGCAAGTTACTCACCCGTACGGGTACGGCCCCCCATAGTTAATACTCCTACGTTCGACATAATATCTCGCTTATTGCTAAATATGGCAATGCGCCAGCCATCAGGACACACAGTATTTCCTGTCTGATCTGTACACAAAAGCTAGTCTTTAATTGAGTACCGTCCCCGCCCCTGTATTCAGTTAGTATGTCCTTGGGAAACAAATTTCCGGCATTTTCTACTCAAATCCCGAGGAAATAACTGATATCGGTTTCTCAGGATCCCATGAGCCAAAAATCCGCGTGCATAGGATGTCTTGTCGTGAGGGAAAGTAGGGTGTAGATATTGCGAGCACATGCCACATAGTCTTCCCTGAAACCTGCAACATCACCAGACCGGTCTTTTGGTGCTCGAGCACCTGTTAGGCCGTTATTTTCAAAACGTCAAAAAGCCCATTTAAAAGTTTCAAAAAAATTCAATTTTTTTTCCATGGAAACTTATATGTGGTCCGCACGAACGTGTGAAAATTCGTTAGAAAATATTGTAATTTGTAAGCTGTACAAAAAAAACAAAATTCCAGCCCAACAACAAAAAAGGTCAGCCCATTTTGGAAATACGTATTTGTCTTTTTTTTGTACGCCACGTGTGAAAGTATAATGTTATGAAATTTTGCACATACGTAGTATACATGTGTATATGTGTTCACAAAAATATTTGAAATTTTTGGCTCCGTGGAAATTTGTATTTTGAAAACGAGCTCCCTGCAGCTCGAGCGCCGTTGGTATTTTTCGGCAACATCACCCACTATCTACTATCTATCCTCTACCTTTGACTCCACGTGCACTTGGTCACTTCCATCTGTCCATCCATCTGCATACCCTCACTCATTCAAACATGTGTTTGAGTCATTGCGGAAAAGAAAAAACGCCCCCGGGTCGCTCCAGCCGGGGCGAGACGGGCGGCTCCCCAACCCAGCGCGCCACCAGCCTTGTCCGGCGTTCCTCCCCCTCTCCGCCGTTGCCGGTGGCTACCACGGCTGCGGCTGGACTCGCTCGCCTGCACCTCGCGTGGTGGCGGTGATGGTGTCCTGGACTAGGGGGTGCTAACTACGACGGCCCCCAATCATGGGCTGGGCCGGAGACCCCCAGATGACCGGCCAGTGGGCACGTTCTCTATGCCCCACGGCGTACTCAAGATGGTATCTCCTGAAGACTTGGCGCATACTCCAAGACACGTTCAAATTATCGGCATGTTTATCTCTTAATGTAACCGACCTACATGTAACCCTAGGTACCCCCGGTGTCTATATAAGTAGGAAGGTTTTAGACCATAGGGCAAGATTTAGACACATACGATCTCGAGGTAGATCATCCTGTACTTTGTACTCCATCACAATCAATATAATCAAAGCAGGACGTAGGGTTTTACCTCTTCGAGAGGGCCTGAACCTGGGTAAACATCGTGCCCCTTCTCTGTCCTGTTACCATCTAGCTAAGATCACCAGCTCGGGACCCCCTACCCGAGATCCACCGGATTCAACTCCGACATTGGTGGCCCATGCAGGTCCTGCTGCGTGGTCAAAACAGCTTGATGGCGTCATCGATCGACGATCAAATTTGCGCCGGTGTAGATTCTACGCCGGGGCATCCAAATTTCGGTTTAACCGAAACACCGGAGAACTTTGAAACTCCAATCGTTCGTCGGGACATCGATCTCGACGCCCCAAACTCTGTAGGTGCACCCTCGGCCATGACATTAGATCTGGCCGAGGGGCTGCAGACGGTCATCGCCCAGGCGTCGGTTTCATACCACCAGTAGGGTGTAATTGACACTTCATCGGACCAAGCCTGGAGCTCTGATCCGAAGATTTACAATGACGGCCATGATAACTGAGCCGTGCATGTGACCCCGAGGACTGAACTAGAACAACCTCGGGAAAACCCATCTGGGAGGCCGATTTTAGATCGGTTTGGAACAAAATTTTCCCTCGCACCCACCCCCCATGTCGCGTACTGTCCCGATCACTCAGGACCAACCGACATCTGGGATTTAGCTTTCATTGTGCAAAAACCAAAAGAAACAGTCTGGCAGTTCTTGATGAGATTTTTGTTTATAAAAAGCAAGATCACGGATTGTCCGGACGAGGAGGCCCTGACGGCATTCCGACAAAACTGTCAAGATGAAGGAATCGAAAGAACTTTAGCTCGGAAGCGCCTTAGAATGTTTGCCGAGCTATCCGATATAGTAACAAGGTACCTGGTTGGCTAGTCATCAGCACCAGTATCCGAGTCAGGACCAATTCGAGTTTGGCGAGGATGGTAGACGCCCGCGTCGTAACTGATGCCCAAAACGCACCAGCATCGATCGGCCCGACGATCTGCTGGCACGGAGGAGAAAACAACCAGGCAGAGGACACAAGTCGACGCTAGACACGATATTGGACGAACCATGGGCAATTTAGTCTATCTCCTCGGACAAACCGCCGACACACAAGCTTCGAGCATGTTGGATTGTCAGGCAGGTGACAAGGGGAGGAGTGGAGCTCCTAGACAACCTCGGCACATACACAAGCCAAGGTACCACTCCAAATCATACTGGGCAGCCGTCCGAAGACGACGTGATCCTAATGATATATGAGACACACTCTTCGAGAAATCAACGAAAAAGAGCTCTTCGAGAGATCTATCACGTTGACCACGCCGTGACCTCGGATAATAGATGGTCGGATGTACCGATCACGTTCGATCATGAGGACCAACCTACATGAATTCACAACCGAGGAGTTGCGGCCCTCGTCCTCGATCCTATCATTGATGGTTATCGATTGAATAAAGTTTTGATGGACGGCGGAAGTAGCCTAAACCTCATCTATGAGGACACTTTGCAAAAAATGCAGTTCGACAGATCTCGTATCGAACCAAGTCGGACTACCTTTAAAGGGATCGTCCTAGGAAAGGAGGCACGGTGTATGGGCAGGGTCGTGCTAGACGTGGTATTTGGAATGCCCGACAATTATCGAGTCGAGGAGTTAATCTTCAACATCGTGCCCTTCCGAAGCGGTTACCACGCGCTCCTCGGACGTGGCGCATTCGCCAAATTTCACGCCATACCCCATTACGCCTACATGAAGCTAAAATGTCAGGGCCCAATGGCGTGATCACAATACAAAGCTACGTGGATCGATCGCTAAATGCCGAGAACAAAACAACAGCGCTGGCCCTGGAGTTATCGGCGCTACGGGCAACCGTCAATAAAGACAATGTCGTCGTCGACAAGCAGTCCAAATCAACGTCCTTCAAACCAGCCGATGAGATTGTTAAATTTGAAGTTCATCCCGAGGACCCGGCTAAAATGGCCTCCATCGGAACTCGGCTGGACGCAGTTCTCGACGATGAACTGCGGAATTTCCTTCAAGAAAATTGTGTTATTTTTGCCTGGCATACCTCTGACATGCCAGGAATCCTAAGAAATCGCGCGGAGCATAGCCTCAACATCATTGAGGGATTCAACCCGGTTAAACAGGCGCTCCGGACGTTCTCGGAACCAAAAAGACAGGCAATGGAAGAAGAGTTGGCCAAGTTACTCGAGGCCGGATTCATCCGAGAAATTAAGCATCCGGACTGGTTGGTAAATTTGGTCATGGTACCAAAAAGGATAAATCCTAGCGCCTATGTGTTGATTTTAAGGACGTAAACAAGGCTTGCCCAAAGGACCCCTTCCCGCTACCACGAATCGACCAAATTGTCAATGCCACAGCTGGACATGATCTGTTATGTTTCCTCGATGCCAACTCGGGTTATCATCAGATAAAGATGAAGGAGTCCGACCAGGCGGCCACTGCGTTCATAACTCCCTACGGGCCGTTCTGCTTTAACACAATGCCCTTTGGGCTCAAAAATTCTGGAGCAACCTACCAGCGCATGATACAGACATGTTTAGAGCCACAGATCGGCTGGCTTATGTGGATGACGTGGTTGTCAAAACCAGGTAGTCTAACACACTTATCAATGATCTTCGGGAAACATTCAAAAACCTCCGAGCATATAACATCAAGCTTAATCCGGAAAAATGCGTCTTCAGCGTACCATCCGGCAAACTACTCGGCTTCATCGTATCACATAGAGGAATCGAGGCACACCCTTACAAGATCAAGGCATTGGCACGGTTAGAAGTGCCGAAAGAGCTCAAACATGTATAGAGATTGGCAGGGTGTGTAGCCTCCCTAAGCCGATTTATTTCACGGCTCGGTGAAAAGGCTCTCCCGCTATATGGACTGCCCAAGCAGGCCAAAAACTTTAAGTGGATCGAGGAGGCTAGCAGTGCTCTAGAAGAAATCAAGGAACTCCTGGCCACTAATCCAATCCTCGCCGTCCCTTACCCCGGCGAGCCAATGTTGCTATATATCTCAGCAACCAATCAAGTCGTCAGCGCAGTTTGAGTCGTCGAGCACGACATGGACGGTCACAAATTAAATGTACAAAGGCCAGTATATTATGTTTCTGAAGTGCTTACCCCATGTAAAACAAGGTATCTGCACTACTAGAAGATAGCATATGCAGTCTTCATGGCTTCTCGGAAACTTAGGCACTACTTTCAGGAGTGCTGAATCACCGTGGCCTCGGAGGTACCACTAAATGACATCATCAATAACCCCGATGCCACCGGCAGAATCGCAAAATGGGCCATTGAGCTATTGCCTTTCGAAATCACGTATCGACCACGTCGGGCTATTAAATCCCAGGTACTGGCCAATTTCGTAGCCGAGTGGACTGAGGCCGAGCTCCCTTGAGTGCACAACACTTACTCAAATTGGATCATGCACTTCGACGGATCCAAAATGCTAGCCGGGCTGGGAGCGGGAGTGGTTCCTACCTCGCCAACTGGTGACACCATTAAATACGTACTTCAAATCATGTACCCCGACTCCAACAACACAGCGGAGTATGAAGCATTGCTTCATGGTCTTCGGCTGGCGATTTCTATGGGCATCCAGCGTCTCGAGGTCCAAGGTGATTCCAACCTCGCGATCTCCCAAGTTAATGGGGAATTCGACGCAAAGGACCCAAAGATGGCAGCTTATCGGAGTGCCGTCATGACTTTATCACCCCGATTTGAGGGTCTGGAATTTCACCATATCCAGAGAGACAACAATCAACCTGCCGACATTCTCGCCAGGATGGGCGCCAAACGGGAGCCAGTACCTGAGAACACCTTCCTTGAATGATTGTTTAAACCATTGGTCAAATGTCAAGGTGACGCCGAGCAAACCACTAAAACAGCCGAGCAATCGGAACCCGAAGTAATCACCCCGCCGGCCATAGAACCAGGCGAGGGGATAATTGGGGGCTCGGCACTAGAGGAAACCTCCGCGGCCCATGAGATCATGGCCGTGATCGCACCCTGGACCGAGCCAATACTTGCGTACTTACTACGCAAAGAGTTACCCGAGGACCAGACAGATGCGCGTCGAATTGTTCGACAATCAAAAGCGTACAAGGTCTACGAGGGGGAACTATATAAGCGCAACATCACTGGTGTACTCCAAGGCTGCATATTCGAGGAAGAGGGAAAAGAACTCCTCTCGGAAATACACTCCGGCATGTGTGGCCATCACGCAGCACCTCGGACTTTGGTAAGCAAATTTTTTCGAGCCGGGTTTTATTGGCCCACTGCGCGAGCCGACGCACGGGACATAGTTGATGCATCCGTGGGCTGCCAGCTATTCGCTAAGCAAAGCCACATGCCAGCCACAGCCTTACGAACCATCCCGATCACTTGGCCGTTCGTGGTCTGGGTGCTGGACATGATCGGACCACTCCGAGGAGGAACAGATAAGAAAAAATACCTCCTCATCATGGTCGACAAGTTCATCATGATCACAAAATGGATCGAGGCGAAACCGGTGACATCGGCTAAAACTGAACCAGTAATTTATTTCATTTCTGGCGTACTACACCGTTACGGGGTACCCCACAACATCATTGCTGATAATGGGTCCAACTTTACTGCTAAGGAGGTACAAGATTGGTGTAGCAAACAAGGCATTAAGCTTGACTATGCATCGGTTTACCACCCGCAAACCAATGGTTAGGTTGAACGAGCAAATGTCTTAATCTTAAGCGGCATCAAGCCTCGCCAAGCTCGTTCTTTAGAGAAGGCCGACAATAAGTGGGTCGAGGAGCTTGACTCCGTATTGTGGGGCCTGCTCACCACACCAAATAGGTCCACGGGCTATACTCCATTCTTCATGGTTTACGGGGCCGAGGCCATACTCCCTAGTGATCTCATTCATGACACACCTAGAGTACGCATGTACGAGGAACAGGAGGCAGAGCGAAGCCGGCAAGACAACGTCGACGCCCTAGACGAAGAGCGTGACGTCGCCCGAGCATGCTTAACTTTTTATCAACAACAGGCACGGCGCTATCAGAATCGCGAGGTCCGAACGAAGGCGTTCAACGTCGGAGACCTAGTCCTACGACGCCATCCGGACAAGCCAGATCAGCATAAACTGTCTGCGCCTTGGGATGGGCCATTCATCATCAACAAGGTGCTCACTGGAGGAGCATATCGGATCAGGAACGTTGAGGAAAATCGCCTGGAGCCACACCCGTGGAACGCAGCCCTGCTGCGCCGGTTTCACGGCTAGTAAAGAATTTTATCTTTACCCCTTTTTTTTTTATTTAAAAATTCTTCTTTTTAGCTAGGAAATTTATTTTTCCCGTATTTAGTTAGAATCGATGTATCGCAATACTAATATCTTTTGTTTCCCTCTGGCTCGACCCATATAATATGACACACACGATGTAGCTCATGGCCACACATTGCGTGTCATTAGTTTGAAACCGGGGGCTCTTCGAAGCTCCTCGGTGGAAATACTTCGGAATAAATCCGACAACTCATGGTGCACGACGCGCTGTTCGGTCTATACCGGGGGCTCTTTTGAAGAACCTCGGCGCGAATTCCTCGGATTTATTGAATAACCCGAGAAGCACCGCGGCATGAGACCGACGCGATTGCCCATCCTTCCTACATCGTTTTTAAGCCACAATATGCATCAATTTTGACTTGAGATCTTTACCAAGCTGGGTTGCCTGGCTCCTACGTTGAACCCTTACGTCTCCGCATGTTCGGCTAAGGGCGTAACAGGAGCACCTCTGCGATTGTTACTTCTAGGGTTAACCTGGTTAAGTACCTCAGGTGGGTAAAGCCGAAAGCTAGTGGTCACGAGACACGAAATTGGTCGGCACGAAGGAAGTGAAAAATCCTACCTTTCAAAGTTAAGGTAAAAACGTAGGACTCGAACCTACATTATGAGCTTATCATAGATATAAATCATTGTCTCCCAGCAACATGTTGGGATACTGACACACAGTCGTGGTAAACACGACTCCTCGGAAAAAGGACCGATGGAGGAACTCCTTTTCCGACCATATGGGTTGTGTTATACAGAAACGCCATATTGCTCTCTGTAGCACTTGTGTTTTGACCTAATGGCCGGATTACCTTGTTCCATATTGGATCGCCTGAGGAATCAGGCTAGATACCAGGAACATTCTTCGTCTTCTGGACGAGGAGGTAGAAGCCGATGGCTGGTTAACAAAAGTATTTTAACTACAAATGCGAGCATAAAATGACAAGTTTAAAAGTTTACAAATACACATGTCATAAATAGCCTAGACTGTATACAAAAATTCACTCTAGACCATCTATCAGTTTGTCTAGACGGCAATCCTGCTCGGATTGACGGGCGGCAGCCATGACGTTCTCATAATTAACCCTGGGCTTGATCTCCTTTCCATTGCGTCCTTTCGGGCCGACCTCGGCTAGCTTCTCGATTTTAAGAGAACGATAGTGCGTCTTCACCATGGCCCAGGCCTCCCGAGCACCTTCTCGGCAAGCCGAGACCTTCCACGTGTCGATCCTCTCACGTGCTCCTTGAAGCTATTGGGCGAGTGCGAATTGGTCCTCGGGCACATTCTCCTTCGGCCATAGAGCTCGGAAGACTCCCTCCATGGATGACTGGGTATGTTGGTGCAACTCACTGAGTTTCACCATGATGTCCTTTAGGGGCATCTCGCCAGTCCCCCTTTGCAGGTCGGGAAGAATAGCTACAATACAAGTCATATGTGTCTTAGAACAGGTAGGAGCCGAGAAAAGGGTATAAAACCCAGACGAATGAACAGGTAGGAGCCGAGAAAAGGGTATAAAACCCAGGCTTGCTTGGTCTCTTGCTCGGATGCTGTGGTGTGAGCCTTGAGTTGCTCCAGCTCCAGTCCCTGTCGATCCTTCTCCTCGGCAAGCTTAGCGTTAGCTTCCTTCAATCGATTACTCTCCTCGGTCTGACGCTGGAGGACTCGGTGGCCAGCAGCTTCCTGAGATTAGGAGTAACGTGCGTCCTCCCGAGCTTGCTGCAGGTCCTTTTCAAGCATACCAATAGTCTCCACTGCTAATAAATTGCATGACTTAGCCGTAGCCCATAGAATCTATAACAGGGCAAAAACACTTTACCATGAGCCTCACGGGTGAATTTCTTGATATGCTCGACCTCTTTCTGCGATTCCGCAAGCTGGGCTTTGACTCGGGCCAATTCCTCGGATAGTTGTTGTGCCTGCTGTTGAGACGCCTGCGTATAAAGTCAATCTATTTAAGCCAATTGAATCGACCCTTAGGTCGGCCGCTCGCGCCCCACCTAAGGCTCAGGGGTACTGGGTTTTGCGTCTTAACATATGCGGTAAAAGCAGGAAAAATTATGTCGATCCCATGGCCAGGTCCAGCTACCTAACCAGTGTCTCGGGGGCTACTGGGCTCTGCGCTTTTTTGCATGAATTCCTCGGTTAACATACTTCGGATCGATTTCTCCGAGGTATCATTGACCATTCGGTGTATGCCAATTTCGCATACACCTTGAGGGCTACTGGGTTTATAAGAACTCAGTTTTGTAGGAAAAACCTCATTTACCTGCAAATCCTTCGAAAGCACATCGGCGGCCTCCTTAAGTCCCATACGTGCGGCTCCGAGCTACGCATCCACCGTTCAAAGTGCGTCAAATTATTGGTCGGTAAAAATTGGATTGACCAGTGACGCCTTCCTCGCCTGATGGCGCATCATGCTCTCGGCCTCGGAGTGGGTCGCAGAGTGTGTCGCCGAGGACTCCGCCTGAGGAATACCTTGAGATTCTTCGGGCGGTGGTGGTTGTGCAGGAGCTGCTTCGGGGGCCGAGATGTTTGCCTCCGTGGCCCCTAGTACTGGCGTACCGGAGGTTGGTTGAGGCCTACAAGTTTAAACCAAATAAACCTTGTCATTTGATGGGGGAAATGTCTTTTAAAAGACCAAAAAATAGATAACACTTACTGAGGAGAGGAGGGTGGCCCTCGAGACACTTGCTCCTCGGCAGTAGTATCACCGATGATCGGCCCAGGATTTCTCCTCGGGCCGTTCCCTTCTCGGGCAGAAGTTCGCTTTGGGCGCTTAGACCGACAACCCCTAGTGGCAGGGGCAAGCCACTTGAGCTGCTAATCTGGCCACCTCAGCACTCCCATCTTGGGACTGGGTCCTCGGACGCCAGTTGTACCGCTTCATTGGAGGAGAAAGAGAAAAAGCGGGAAGTCCTTGCCGAGGACGGTCTTCGAGTGGTACGTCGGAAATGTAAAACCACTCACTCTGCCACGTCTCGTTGTCCTCTTAAGGTGTGCCGACCAGATATCCGGCTCCGGCGATTCTTCACACCACGGCCCCCCCTACATCAAAGAGATTGCCGCCTCGGATGAGAGGGACCAGGCAGAAGTATTTACACCATAGGTCGAAGTGGGCTTCGTAGCCAAGGAAGGCCTCACATAAAGTGACAAAGCCGGCTATGTGAAGGATAGAGTTGGGCATCAGGTGGTGGAGTTGGATCCCGTAGAATTCCAAAGGGCCCCTGAGGAAGGGGTGGATAGGGAATCTTAATCGCTGGAGAAGGAATGGGACAAAGCATACCCGCTCGTCGGCTTGAGGCGTCGGGAAGTTGTCAGTAAGAACACCACCATCCAGGGATACCATGTAGGGTAACGCAGCAGAAAACAAAAAAATTCCGTCCTACGCACCAGCCCAGGACCACTATGAAGATGCGTACAAGGTTTGATCTGATCATTACCGACTCGTAGCGCAGCGGAAGGAGAGTCGGTGGAGATCGTCGGTGCAGATCCCCGTAGCTAGGATTTTACAACCTCCCAACTGCGAGGATATTCTCCCTTGTCAGCTCACCGGACGGATCCTCGGACAGCCCTTCGGGAGGCCTCTGGAAATTCCTTGGACAGTCTCACCAGACGGATCCTCGGACAGCCCTTCGGGTGGCCTCTGGACAGTCCCTCGGACGGTCTCACTGGACGGATCCTCGGACAGCCCATCAGGAGGCCTCTGGACAGTCCCTCGGACGGTCTCACCGGACGGATCCTCGGACAGCCCTTCGGGAGGCCTCTGGACAGTCCCTCGGACCGTCTCACCGGACGGATCCACGGACAGCCCTTCGGGAGGCCTCTGGACAGTCTCACCGTACGGATCCTCGGACAGCCCTTCAAGAGGCCTGTGGACAGTTCCTCGGACAGTCTCACCGGACGGATCCTCAGACAGCCCTTCGGGAGGCACTCTCGAATTACGATCGAAACTACGACCTCTCTACCGGGTTGCACATGTACGGTCTCAGCTATTCGGCAGGGCTTCGCCGTCCAGGACTAGGCGCTGCCGGAAACCAGGCAGCCTTTCGGCTCTACGAAACTATTTCGTTGAGGGAGAGAGAGAAGGGCAGATCATTGCATGCCTGTGTATGAGAACTCAAGAGAGAACTTGGGATGAAAATTGAGAGCCCTCTCCACCTCTATTTATAGGGTGAGAGGCTATGGGGAAAATACCAAAATGCCCTCAGATATTTTCATCCACTATTCATGAGATGAAATTACCGAAATGCCCTCAGATATTTTCATCCACTATTCATGAGATGAAATTACCGAAATGCCCTCAGATATTTTCATCCACTATTCATGAGATGAAATTACCAAAATGCCTTCAGATATTGTCATCCCACTATTCATGACACTATTCATGAGATATTTTTCCGCGACCGTTTTATCCGAAAAATAATTCTGGACGCGTTCCTAAACATTTCCGGCACCCCCTAAAATAAGTCTGGACGCGTTCCTAACCATTTCCGGTAGGATGATTTTTATCTCCGAAACAATTCCGGTAATTCCGAAACACTTCTGGTTTTCTCTTTGAAACTTTTTCGTTGTCTCCGAAACTATTTCGTCGACTTTCTCTCTGGAACTATTCCAGTTTCTCCGAAACTTTTTCCGTGACTTTCTCTCTGACTCCAAACCTGGTATTCAACAGATAGATGACCCTTAAGTGGGTGACCCTGTAGGTTCGGTGAAGTATAGACATGACCGGAACTCTTTCCGATCAATGGTCAATAGCGGAACCGTGGACATCCATATTGATCCCTATACCCACCCAAATGAATATCCTAGTGAACCTGTAGTTACCGTATGCTATTCCTGCTGCTTGACTATATGTTACAAAACCCGAGGTGAGATTTATCGGCATCCCCGTGAATCACCAACTTGTTCACTATGCCAGTTACCTCATTACCGGTTTTGTTCTCTTTTCTCATTCCCGTGTTCCGGCATCCCTGTGATCAAATCACACTGTGTCTGGCATGACGATGATGGATACAGTAACAGCGAGAGGGCCCCAAGAATATCTCTCCATCGACGGAGGAGAAAATCCCAATCTTGAGCTATCAAGTTCCTTGTCATACTATTCCGTTAACCCGTAAGCAGCCGTAATAGCCTCCCTATTACAGATGACGTTTAACAATCCCCAAAGTTCACGAAGAAAGTATGAAGGAACCTAACACTCTCATGGTCTATGGAATTGTGCAAACGTTAACTTTCTCTATGTTATAATCCATTAACTTGTGACGAATGTATCTCATAGCATAACATCAATTTGGTCAATTCAACACAAGTGTTCTTCTAACATTGTGCCCTCAAAGTTGCCGGCATAGTCATGCCCATGATCAGGAAAACAGAACCATCATGCAACACTTGAGCTAGTCTGAGAGGCGAGACTAGGAATATATTTATCTGTTTATTATTCCACACGTGCATATGAGTCTTCCTCCGAGCCTCGTGGTTATTGTAGAATCGAGAACTATAGCAGTTATAGCACGGAATAGAAACATAATTACATGGAAATAAATAATAACATTTATTATTGCCTCTAGGGCATATTTCCTACAGACTCCCACTTGCACTAGAGTAAATAATCTAGTCAATGCTGATGCACTTTACACCCTTGGCATGCCGGTGTAAAATATGCTTCGCTTGTGGTATAGTTTTCGTCCAACGGATCTGATAACTTCAGGTCCGTGTGTATCTTTGCATACCCTCGCGTTTTCACGCTTTCACAAAATTCATAATTTTGTGTGGTCTTGGCATTGTATATGATTGAATCACTAGTCGAACCTTGATTCCTCAGACTGAGCTATGGAGCCACTATCTACTTTAGCACTCCATTGACCAAAGCCATCTTGAAACCATACCAAGTTCATAAATGAACTACATGATTCAACACCTGCTTTGTCGTTTGTAAAGTGACAACATACTTAGCCATTTGTTATAGAATTCGCCACAGTAACCTGTTTTGGAACAATTCCAGCTTACTGTGCCACCATATCGTGTATTACACAAAACCCTTAATTTTAATCGAAAATCGCTTGGAGTACTGATGAAGACTGCATCGATGTAATTACTTACAACGAGCCTGTATTGATGTAACTGCTTACAACGAACTCTTCATAATCTCCGCTTGCGAGAAAACATGTCATCAGTGCTACTTTAGTACATAATGACATTTTTCACTGTTGTCCTATGATCAATACCTTGATCACTTTGGTAATTTACTCGCAACTAATTTGGAGTACTAGACATATCTGGTTGTTTTACATACCATGGAATACATGATTAATCCAAACACAGAAGTGTGTGGAATCTCAGTCATGTACTTTGCTCATCAGTGTTTTAGGACACTGAGTCTTGCTAAAACTCTTTCCATGTGACTTCGGCAAGAAAGACTTCTTGGCGTTCTCATGCTAAACCATTTTAGCATTTTGTCAATATGTATTTTGGCTTAGCCCTATTAGGCAATTCTATCTCCATAGATAATTATGCCTAATACCGAGGCTACCTAGCCCAAGCACTTCATCGAAAAATTATTTTTCAATCAAGTCCTAATTCGTGTCAAGAAATATATATTATTTCCAATCAACAATGTGTCATGCACACAAAGTTTTAGAAATATTATTATGCTCCCACTTACTTTCTTGTAAACACAAGCATCTTTGTTATCCTTGATGAAATCAAACTCTTTGACTATTTCATCAAAACAAAGATTCCAACTCCATTTTGCTCTCTTCTGTCCATTGCTGGAACTCTGAAGTTTGCACACTTACTAGCATCCTCTGGATCGATAAAATACTTTGGACTGTATCACATACATGTCCTTGGTTGTATTTCCATCTCATGGAAATCTTTTTGGCATCCATCTGTCATATCTCAAAATTGAAATACGTATTTAATTGCTAGTGTAACCCGAACCGACTTTAAGCATCGCTACGGTGAGACACTCTCATCATAGTCAACTCCTTGAATTTGTTATTGTAACAACTCGAGCTTTATGGATAAAACACTTTTATCCATATCAGTTTATAGTTCCATTAATATTCGTTAGACTCTAAGTCTTCCGGAGGGTTTATCAAGATCTAATCTTGAATCATTTATAGGGATACTATCTCGAATTATATTGGCATTTAGCCAATTCCGGAGTCAGGGCGCATCAACGCTTCCTTGTGTATCATAGGTATACTGTTGTCTAACAACAATATCTCGTTTGCACACCTCAGAGGTTTGCACGAGTTTTGCCTACGTGGTTCAGCTGCAAGTTCGACCGAAGTCCATACATCTCATGTAGAGGCTTCCGTATCAATCGTAGTAGGAAACTCTGAAATTACTTCCAAGGTTTGTTTCCTTTGATCTGATGACAAACATACTGTTATCACATCGAGTTGCACTGTCCTCCCACTCACCTTTTTGCAAGAAACATTTTCTTCAAAAATCATACCGCTCAATGTGGCAAACCTTTTGCCTCGGCATAGTGATGGAGGAATACCCAACAATTTGGGATAACCTACAGAGTAGTTCTTGTCTGATTTGGAATAGGTTTGTAAATTCTTTACACAAGCCCCATATTCCAAACGTTAAGAAAACACATAACATGGTTGGGCGTACCATACCATGGCGTCATTTCAATAGATCTGATGGCGCTCTTCAGTGTAAAAACTGCACTCTCTAAAGCATTACTTTAAAAAGGGATAATGGCAAATTGATTTATGTCATCTTTGATCTTACCATGTCATATATGGTTTGATTACATCTTCTCGGACTTTCTACTCTCAGTGGCGTTCCGGGAGGTGCAAGTTATGAAACTGTTTTCACAACTCATCAGACATTCGCTAAACTTGTAACTCAAATATTCCTTTCCGCAATATAATTGCAGAAACATAATTTTCTTGTCACAATAATTTCTACTTCATTCTCAAAACCTTTTCAACTATTTCAAAGGATCCAGACTTAAGTCTCATTAAGGAAATATTCACATATCTACTTGAGTCATTTCTGAAGATAGACAAATCCACTGCTAGCAAGAACATTTATTGGACAACACACATCAGAATGTGTGTTTACCAATAAGTTCGCTGCTCGTTCCTTATTGCCTGTGAACGGTATTTTAGTCACTTCACTTTTCAGACAAAAGTTGCAAGTGTGAGATGATTCATAATCAAATGACTTCAAAGATCCATCACTATGGAATTTCTCCATGCGGGTTTCTCCAATGTGACCAAATGCAGTGCCACACATATGTGGTATTCTTTTAGTCTTGCGACATTTAGCGTCAGTGTTATGGATGTATCATATTATCATCAATATTCATAACATACATCCCATCCATGATGGAAGCATGGCCCTTATGTTATTCATAACACCGAACAACAATTTTTCTCTTATCAACAACCTTCTTTCAGCAAACTTTATGCAATGGGCTAGAGTGTATAAAACTCTAAAATGAATTATGAAAATAAATACAGGGGCAATACGCTGATGGAAGGTATAGTAACTTTTACTATGTTCCCAGCGCGTATCTAAACCTCATTACTGGCTAGTCGTTTAGGCGATAGTAGTTCTTGCATCGAGTTGCAACAGAATGCAATCGAATAGGTATTCTTGTGATCAACTTTTAATTACAATACCCAAGAATCAGTGATTAACAATTTAATCCTAATTCCCAAGAATTATATCTTTGACCAGCCTCCTATACATTTATAACTCGTATGACATTCATACCTGAGCTGGACCTTCCAGTCTTCTTTCTTTTGCTTTTATACTTCTAACAGTTTTACTTCGAATATTTCTCCTACTCTCAGAGGAAGCACCCAACTTTAAGAGTAGCATTAGCCCCGGACTTCCTTGGCGTGTAAGTCTCACTAACACCCTTCAGACTTGTCCTTTATCTTTAAGTTGTTGTTTTATTCACCATCATCATATGACAGGCCTTCTTCTGGATCCCATCTTATCAGTCTAATGCATAGTAAACACTTCACTAATACTTGCAAACAAACATTGCTTTGGATATCTCATATCGTTTGGCCTTTGTTTGTATCTGAAACTAATTTTCAGTTCCATGAATATCACATAACTATCCCAAAATTTTGAAGTTCAGGTCTTATGGAAGCAAACATATTGCACTTGACCATAACAGAATTCTAGCTTTTGGATCAAAGGATGAGAGTCACATCATCCATAGCATTAGCAGGAGAATAACGAAAGCATGCGATAGGACAAAGTCTATCTCGGCACTCCTGAGGACAATCCCCACATTACATTACCAATCGTAAAGTTTTAACCAGACAAATAACAGCTATTCAATTTTAACAGAGAAGGTGGAAACACGAGCCATTATTCTACAACTATTATGCAAATTACACTTAGACTATGTACATAATAAATTGCACTGAGAATTAAACAATTTAGTAAAGTGCGCTCCCACTCAAATCAATATCTCTCATAATTGATTGTGAGTGATTCAAGACCCGTATTGCAATTCAACGCCATTGATGTGGACATCACTGATGACGATAAATACAATCGGTAGGCCATCTTGCCGATCAAATCTCTATGTGACTCTTGTTCATCTTTCGATGGGCGTGTTCCGAGCTCTGGACGATCAAGCCAGAACGTCAAGACAACCAAGTGATCTTGCTGCGAGGTCTGACCATCACCCACCTCATACCTCTCAATTTGTTCGTACCCATGTGGACATGGCGCACCCCGAAATGATACGTATTTCAAACGGTGCTACACTTGGGTGAACACTAACTACTTGATATTTTTAAGTCAGAGATCACCCTAATAAAAGTGACTACCGCGCAATCAAAAGGGTGCATCAAAAGGGATAAACATCTCAGGAAATTCGTAAAAGCATGATATGGTATAGCCCTTTCTGACGGAGAAGTCTTTAATTTCTTCGTCTTCGGCTTGTGCGTCGGTGTCCTCCTCCGCGAAATTGTCACCGCCTAGCGGATGCAACAAATAATATTGCTATCTCTATAGCAGATAAAATAAATGCATTACATCAAGGTTGACACGCGGGTCATTAAAGTGACAATCATATGGCTCCAGCCATCTTGCCGAATCATGACACGCAGGTCATGTTAATTTACATTATATAGTCATCTCATACATAATCAAATTAAATATGACAAAGACCATACCACATCACATGCCATCCTGCAAAACCAAGTTAGACGCCTCTAATCGGTTTATGCAAAATATTATTTTACGTGGCTTCTAAGGTTTCAATCCAAACCGTAGATACCAACGTTCATCATTAAGTATGATTATTCAAGTCGCTAGATTAACTTTGCGGGGCGTATGAAACACTAGATAAAAAATCTCGAGCCCCATACTGAACTTCGTCATACGCAAGAACCCCGTGCAGATCATATCTGCATTGCCCTTTGGTCTGCGAAACATTCGTCTTTCTTAACTATGACGGAAACCAAAGAACTGAAGCACATAGTTTATCTACAACCAGCATACTCAGGAGCAGCATAGATGGATCGCGGATAGCCAGAACTTTGTACCAAAATTCCACCATGCCGTTAAGATCAGAACTACGCAAATTCAAGGGAAGCAACAAGAACATCGGGTAAAAGATTTCATCTGCTAACCGCACAAATTATTGTCAGCAACAGATCTTATCTACTACAAAATTATATTGTGCAATACCCATACATCTCATGTATTCTAGATCGTAACCTGCATCTACGCATAGCACGGCTCATGATGCCACTGTAGGGTAACGCAGCAGAAAACAAAAAATTTCCGTCCTACGCACCAGCCCAGGACCACTATGAAGATGCATACAAGGTTTGATCTCATCATTACCGACTCGTAGCGCAGCCGAAGGAGAGTCGGTGGAGATCGCCGGTGCAGATCCCCGCAACTAGGATTTTACAACCTCCCAACCACGAGGATGTTCTCCCTTGTCAGCTCACCGGACGGATCCTCGGACAACCCTTCGGGAGGCCTATGGATAGTCCCTCGGATGGTCTCACCAGACGGATCCTTGGACAGTCCCTCGGACGGATCCTTGGACAGCCCTTCAGGAGGCCTTTGGACAGTCCCTCGGACAGTCTCACTGGACGGATCCTCGGACAAACCTTCGGGAGGCCTCTGGACAGTCCCTCGGACAGTCTCACCGGACGGATCCTCGGACAGCCCTTCGGGAGGCACTCTCGAAATAAGATCGAAACTATGACCTCTCTACCGGGTTGCACACATACGGTGTCAGCTATTCGACAGGGCTTCGCTGACCAGGACTAGGCGCTGCCGGAAACCAGGCAGCCTTTCGGCTCTATGAAACTATTTCGTGGAGGGAGAGAGAAAAGGGCAGATCATTGCATGCCTGTGTATGAGAACTCAAGAGAGAACTTGGGATGAAAATTGAGAGCCCACTCCACCTCTATTTATAGGGTAAGAGGCTATGGGGAAAATACCAAAATGCCCTCAGATATTTTCATCCACTATTCATGAGATGAAATTACCAAAATGCCCTCAGATATTTTCATCCACTATTCATGAGATGAAATTACCAAAATGACCTCAGATATTTTCATCCCACCATTCATGACACTATTCATGAGATATTTTTCCATGACCGTTTTATCCGAAAAATTTCCTGAAGGTCCAGAACATTTCTGGCACCACCTAAAATAATTCTGGACGCGTTCCGAAACATTTCCGGTAGGATGATTTTTATCCCCGAAACATTTTCGGTAATTCCGAAACACTTCCGGTTTTCACTCTGAAACTTTTTCGTTGTCTCCGAAACTTTTTCGGTGACTTTCTCTCTGACTCCTAACCTGGTATTCAACAGATGACCCTTAAGTGTGTGACCCTGTAGGTTCGTTGAAGTATAGACATGAACGAAACTCTTTCCGATCAATGATCAATAGCGGAACCGTGGACATCCATATTGATCCCTATACCCACACGAATGAATATCCGAGTGAACCTGTAGTTACCGTATGTTGTTCCTGTTCTTTCACGATATGTTACAAAACCCGAGGTGAGATTTATCGGCATCCACGTGAATCAACAACTTTTCACTATGCCAGTTACCCGTTACCGGTTTTGTTCTCTTTTCTCGTTCCCGTGTTCCGGCATCCCTGTGAACAAATCACAATGTGTCTGGCCAGACGATGATGCATACCGTAACACCAAGAGGGCCCCAAGAATATCTCTCCATCGACAGAGGAGCAAATCCCGATCTTGAGCTATAAAGTCCCTTGTCATACTTTTCCGTGAACCCGTAAGCAGCCGTAATAGCCACCCTATTACAGATGACGTTTAACAAACCCCAAAGTTCACGAAGAAAGTATGAAGGAACCTGACACTCTCATGGTCTAAGGAATTATGCAAACGTTAACTTTCTCTGTGTTATAATCCATTAACTTGTGACGAATGTATATCATAGCATAACATCAATTTGGTCAATTCAACACAAGTGTTCTTCTAACATTGTGCCCTCAAAGTTGCCGGCATAGTCATGCCCATGATCAGAAAAACAGAACCATCATGCAACACTTGAGCTAGTCTTAGAGGCGAGACTAGGAATATATTTATCCGTTTATTATTCCACACGTGCTTATGAGTCTTCCTCTGAGCCTCATGGTTATTGTAGACTAGAGAACCATAGCAGTTATAGCACGGAATATAAACATAATTACGAACATGGAAATAAATAATAACATTTATTATTGGCTCTTGGGCATATTTCTTACATACTTGCCCTGGGCGAATCTGCGCAAACTCAGCATCAGGAAGGTACCCTGAAGTGACAAGTCGGTTCAGTTGCCCTTGAGCAACCGAACAGCTCTTCCAGTCTCCCTCAAGAGGACCGGCGTGGCAAGCGGATGAGCCGACAATGTCCTCTGTAGTGTAGAGCTTTCGAAGTAGCAATGGAGGGTAGGAGCAGATGAGATTTGCGCTGGAATAGGAGAGGAGGTGGAAGGGATGTAAAATCTCTCTTATTTTTTCACTTTATAGGAAAATCCTTGGTCGTGGGATAATAGGACGCTTGAGTCACGCAGCGGTAAATCCGCGTGTTTCCCAGGCATCCTACCTTACTTGCGCGCGCGTATCGAGGAAAAATATTAATGGTGCCACTAAAAGCCAGTATCGGGGCCTGCCACAACTCGCCTGATTAGATGTATCAGGGGTGGGGCCCTGGCAAGATGGCCAACTCAAAAAACCGTCTGGGTGGACATACTGTCGTGTCCTCGGACGGTGCTTGCTTAGCTCTCAAGGCATTCACCTTGGCTCAAGTACTTTGGGTCCGAGGATGTCCTCGGGCCTGGAATCAACCTCGGAGATTGAAGCGTCAAAGTTTGTCGAACTAGCCTACGAAGCCGAAGACCCAAGACGAAGCCACAATTCCGAGGAGCCGATCGATGTCCTCGGCTTGAAGAGCAGTTCAGGGGCTACTGACGGTGTCCTGGACTAGGGGGTGCTAACTACGACGGCCCCCAATCATGGGCTAGGCCGGAGACCCCTACATGCCCGACCAGTGGGCCACGTTCGCTATGCCCCACGGGGTACTCTAGATGGAATCTCCCGAAGACTTGGCGCAAACTCCAAGACACGTTCAAATTATCGGCATGTTTATCTCTTAATGTAACCGACCTACATGTAACCCTAGGGACCCCCGGTGTCTATATAACCCGGAGGGTTTTTGACCATAGGGCAAGATTTAGACACATACGATCTCGAGGTAGATTATCCTGTACTTTGTACTCCATCACAATCAGTATAATCAAAGCAGGACGTAGGGTTTTACCTCTTCGAGAGGGCCCGAACCTGGGTAAACATCGTGTCCCTTCTCTGTCCAGTTACCATCTAGCTAAGATCACCAGCTCGGGACCCCCAACCCGAGATCCGCCGGATTCAACTCCGATAGGCGGGCTTCCCCAGCGGTGCGGCATCAAGGAGGCGAGGCGAGTGGCCCATCTCTCTGCTCGCGGGTGGCGGCCAGCGCCTGGCGACGTGAGGGTGGTGGTGTGCTCGATCTGCCCCGGCGGCGTCCGAGGCGGGTTCCGGGCGGTTGGAGCTGGGCATGTACGGATCTGGCTGTTGCGGGCCTTATTCGGGCAGGCGGGCAAGGCGTGGTGTCGTCGGCGGCCGTGAGTGGCTGCGGCTGGTGGAAGACTTGGTGGTCAGCCGGCTTCTGGCAGGGGAGTGCACATCAATGCAGAGCAAAGGCTTCGGGCAGGGGAGTGCACGTGGGCAAAAGACCTGCATCGCAATGCAGGAGATCGGCCTTCCCTCCCTGATGACCGTTGGGCCAATACCGGGAAATACGCTCCTGAGGTGCGGGAACGTTGTCGAAAAAACCGCGACGAGGCTTCTTGCAACATAAGCAGCTCCAAGCCGAGTTCAAGCCACCGCACCAAGGAAAAGCGCCCGGCCCCACTCGAGGACGAGCTTCCTCGAACGATCTACCAGTCCAGTCGCCGCCATGAGACGTCGGCTGGGCACGTAGCTCGGCTCTGCCGGCAGGCCCGCGATGGATACAAGCCGACCTTCTCCAAATACGATGAGGAGGTCGACTTCGATGATGCGCGTCACCCCATCCGTGGTCGGGGAGGACCACTGGCGATGTACCCGCCCTGTTTCTCTGATCGGGTGATCGCTCACCCTTTCCCGGTCGGCTGCAAGCTCGTAAATTGCGAGAAGTACGACGAGTCCATGGATCACAAGGTTTGGATCGGCGACTACATCCTCGCGGTCCAAGTAGCTAATGGCGATGACCTCCATGCCATAAAATACTTGCTGCTTATGCTAAAGGGTTCAACCGGTATTGGTTGCACACTCTGCGGCCTGGCTCGATCAACACTTGGGCTGCTATGCAATCCCAGTTCATGGCAAATCTACAGGGCACATATGTTAAGCCTCCGAATGCCGACGATTTGTGCCTCGTCAAGCAGAAACCGGGCGAGTCCGTACGCAAGTTCTGGACTGGTTTCCTCAAAAAGAAGAATGAAATCGTTAACTGTAGCGACGTTGAGGCCCTCACGTTGTTCAGAACTAACATCAACGACGAATGGCTCTCCAGAGATTTCAGCCACTACAAGCGAAAGACCATGGCCACCCTCACGGTCATGATGACCAGATTCTGTTCTGGGGAAGACAACTAGCTCGCCAAGAAAAAGGGCCAGGGCGACGATCCTGGAACATCGAGGTGCGGGATGGAAACGGAAAGCCATGGCGTAACCGACGTCATAAGCGTCGGAATAATAGCAATAGCGATGCTGAAGATGGCGAGGTCAATGCCGGATTCGGTAACAAGCGCCAGGGTGGCGGGGCCAAAAAGAAGCTATTCCGGGGAAAGAAGGGTGGCGGTGATTCGTAGCTGAACAAGATCTTAGATCAGCCCTACGCCATCCACCCTGGAACCGCAGATCGGCCTGCCAGCCATACCAACCGGAATTTCTGGGTCCACAAGCAAGCCTTGCAGATCGAAAGTGGCAACTCCAGAAAGCCCAACCCACGCAATGACGACGAGGGAGACGGGCAGCAGCCCGTAAGGGGCAACGGCGGTCAAAAGCAATTCCCGCCCGAGGTGAAGGACGTAAACATGATTTACGCATCGCACACCACCAAGAGAGAACGGAAGCGCGCGCTTCACGAAGTCTATGCCGTGGAGCCCGTGGAACCGAAGTACAACCCCTGGTCGGAAATCCTGATCACGTTTGATCGACGGTACCACCCGACCAGCATCTGCCATGGTGGAGTAGCCACGCTCGTCCTTGAGCACATTGTCGATGGTTTTCACCAGACAAGAGTTCTGATGGACGGCGGCAGCAGTCTCAATCTCATCTACGCGGAGACGTTAAAGAAGATGCAGTTCGACTCATCGCGCATTCAGCCTAGTAAGACCAAGTTTAAGGGTATCATCCGGGGCATGGAGGCTCAGTGCACGGGGAGGGTCACGCTCGACGTGGTGTTCGGGACTTCTGACAACTATCATCTTGAAGCTTTGAGCTTTGACATAGTCCCTTTCCGGAGTGGTTATCACGCGTTGCTCGGTCAAACATCGTTCGCACGCTTTCATGCTGTGCCGCATTACGCGTACATGAAATTGAAGATACCGGGCCCAAATGGCATCATTACTATCTGCGGTAATCCGGAGAAGTCACTCAGGACCGAGGAGCTGACCGCAGCATTTGCTGCCGAGGCCCAACCTGAGGCCTTGGCTCCTGAGGAGCTAGCCGAGATGAGATCAAAGGTCGATAAGGATGATGTCATCCTCACAAAGCGTTCCAAGACAACGTCTTTCAAACCCGGCAACGACATCATCAAGATCCAGGTACCATCTCGAGGACCCATCCAAGACGGCCTCGATGGGCTCCGGCCTAGACCCCAAATAGGAAAGCGCGCTCCACGACTTCCTCCATGATAATTGGGACATTTTTGCCTGGCATCCATCTGATATGTCAGGAATCCCAGGGGAGTATGCGGAGCACAGCCTGAATATTATCCCCGGTTCTAAACCGGTGAAGCAGGCATTGCGCAGGTTCTCGGAGCCCAAGCGTAAGGCTATGGGTGAAGAGTTGGCTAAGTTACTTGAAGCTGGCTTCATCCGAGAAGTCAAGCATTCGGACTGGTTGTCAAACTTAGTCATGGTGCCTAAAAAGGATCATTCCTCGCGTCTTTGTGTGGATTTCAAGGACGTCAACAAGGTATGTCCTAAGGACCCATTTCCTATGCCACGCATCGACTAGATTGTTGACGCCACGGCCGGGCATGACCTCCTCTGTTTGCTGGATGCGTATTCCAGATACCAACAGATCAAGATGATGGTGTCTAATCTGGCGGCAACCTCATTCATCACCCCATATGGTCCGTTCTACTTCATAACAATGCCCTTTGGGCTCAAGAGTGCAGGGGCCACGTATCAGCGGATAATCCAGACGTGTCTGTAGCAGCAGATTGGGACAACTGCGGAGGCGTATGTCGATGACGTGGTCGTGAAGACTAGAAAAGCCGACACCCTCATCGATGATTTGTGCGAGACATTCAAAAATCTCCGCGCATTCAACATCAAGCACAATCCAGAGAAGTGCGTTTTCGGCATGCCATCCGGGAAGCTCCTCGGATTTATCGTTTCCAAGCATGGAATTGAGGCGAATCCTGACAAGATCAAGGCGCTGGCGAAACTCAAGCTTCCCGAGAAGCTTAAGGACATCCAACGTCTGGCCGGCTGCATCGCTTCCCTAAGCCGGTTTATTTCGTGACTCGGCGGGAAGGCGCTTCCATTATACCGGCTACTTAAACAGACGGGTGACTTAAAGTGGACGGCCAAGGCCAGCGCTGCCTTGGAAGAAATCAAAGCGCTCCTGGCGACCAATCCTATCCTTGCCGCACCACACCCCCGAGAGCCAAGGTTGTTGTACATCCCGGCCACCAGTCAGGGGGTTGGCGCGGTGCGGGTCGTGGAGAGGGACGAGGAAGGCCGCGCATATAAGGTGCAAAGGCCGCTCTACTATGTTTCCGAGGTGCTTCCCCCATGTAAGACAAGGTACCCGCGCTACCAGAAAATTGCTTATGTAGTATTCATGGCTTCTCGGAAACTCCGGCATTATTTCCAGGAGTGCCCTGTCACTGTGCCGTCCCAGGTCCCTTTGGGTGACATCATCAACAACCGGGATGCCACAGGCTGGATCGCGAAGTGGGCCATCGAGCTCTTACCTTTCGAGATCCAATATTAGCCACGTCGAGCTATCAAGTCCCAGGTGTTGGCAGATTTTGTCGCCGAGTGGACGGAAGCTGAGCTCCCTAAAGAGCACGCTGCCTACACAAATTGGGTCATGTACTTTGACGGATCCAAGACAATTGCCCGACTAGTGGCTGGAGTCGTCCTAATCTCCCCAACCGGTGACGTGAGGAAGTACGTGCTGCAAATTATGTACACGGACTCAAACGATGCAGCGGAATACAAGGCGCTCATGCACGGTCTCCGGATGGCTGTCTCCATGGGAATCCAGCGTCTGGAAGTCCGAGGTGATTCTAATCTTGCTATCTCCCAGATCAATGGCGATTTCGATGCCAGGGACCCAAAGATGATGGCGTACTTGAGTGCCGTCATGCAGTTATCAGCTCGGTTTGATGGCTTGGAATTTCACCACGTCCAGCGCGACAGCAATCAGGCTGCCGACATGCTGGCCAGATTGGGCACCCAGCAGGAGCCGGTGCCCAAAAATACGTTCCTCGAGCGGCTGTTCAAGCCATCCGTCAAGCTATAGATTGGTCAGGCACCGTTCACCAAGACTGGGTGCTTCGAGCCTGGCACCACGATACCTCTGGATGTCGAGCCAGGCGATGAAGTGATCGGAGGCTCAGAGATGGAGGTCACCTCCTCGGTTAATGAAATTATGGCGGTCATCGCATCATAGACCAAGCCCATCCTCGCCTATCTGCAGCGCAAGGAATTGCCCGAGGACCAGATGGAGGCACGCCGGATCGTCCGACGTGCTACCGCTTATGCCGAGCATGAGGGAGAGCTGTACAAGCGCAACATTAATGGCGTCTTCTAGTGTTGTATTTGTCTCGAGGAGGGCCGGCAACTGTTGCACGAGATTCACTCTGGCACTTGTGGACACCATGTGGCTCCTCGGACCCTGGTGAGCAAGGCTTATCGTGCGGGCTTTTATTGGCCCACGGCCAAGGCAGACGGTGCTGATTTGGTCCACAAGTGTGTGGGTTGCCAGCTATTCACAAAGGCCAGCAATTTACCGGCTACGGCCCTCAAAATGATCCCTATAACTTGGCCGTTCGCGGTCTGGGGGCTGGACATGGTTAGACCACTTCGTAAGGGCGAATCCGGTAATAAGTACCTCCTCGTCATAGTCGACAAGTTCACAAAGTGGATTGAAGCGAAGCCGGTCGCCACCCAAGCTGTCGAGCCGGTTATCAAATTCATATTTGGCGTGGATCACCGTTACGGCATGCCCCACAGTATCATCACAGATAACGGGTTGAATTTCACCTCGAACGCCGTCCAGGATTGGTGCATTGCGCGCAACATAAAGCTGGACTATGCGTCGGTGTATCACCCACAGATCAATGGGCAGGTCGAACGAGCCAACGGATTGATCCTCAGAGGCATCAAGCCGAGGTTGGTCAGGTCCTTAGAAAATTCTGAAAGAAGTGGCTCAAGGAGCTCTACTCCATCCTCTGGAGCCTACGCACCACACCTAACCGTTCTACAGGTTATACGCCATTTTTCATGGTGTACGGCGCTGAAGCCGTCCTCCCCAGGGACATCGCGCATGACGCTCCTCAGGTACGTTAGTATAGGGAAGCAGAGGCAGATCTGGAGCAGCAGGACGACCGGGACACGCTCAACGAGGAACGTGATGTGGCGGTGTCAAGGTCGGCCATCTACCAACAGCAGCTTCCCTGTTATCAGGCGCACGAAGTCCAAGGTCGGACGTTCAATGTCGGAGACCTCGTCCTGCGGCGGTACCAGGCCAGGAAGGGCAATGACAAGCTCTCACCACTGTGGGATGGTCCGTTCATCATCGACAAAGTTCTCGCTGGAGAAGCATATCGGATCCGAGAAGCGAAGACCCGACGTTTGGAGCCCAACCCCTAGAACGCCACTCTGCTATGTCATTTTTACGCCTAGCTCTATTTATCTTTTATCTTAGTTTAAATTATTGTTTAGCTCGATCACCAGACTTTGTAGTTTGAATTAAATTAAGTTTGTTACCCGAATCCGGGGTCTCTTATTTTGCCTTTTGTGCCTTTATTTAATTTTTTTGATCTTGCTCAATAATTGACCTGGCAGTTTGATTTTGGTCCCCAAGGCTGGACATGGGGGCTGTTAAAGCCCTTACTTTAATTTGAGCCGTTTCCCGGCCTAAGTGTTTTCTTCCTTAGTCATTTTGCTGACTTGTCCTTTGCTCTTGTCCTCGGCTTGTGTCCTTGGCCAATAGTCGGGTTGCCTTGCTTCTCTGTTTGCCTCTTAGTTTCCGCTAGTTCGGCTAAGATTGGCCTTTGAAGCGCTCCTTGTTTGCCTTATGGCCGAGGAGGTTGAAGCCAAAAGCTGGTTAGACCAAGTATTCGAAACAAGATGCACGTTAAGTTAAAGCACGACGGAAGCACTAAAACTTTTAAGCCGAACTAGTTTTCGGCACCCAAAATAACTTAATAGCATCAGCTGGGACTTAGACTTTTTTACAACTTCTGACCTCGGCATTCTGAGGATAGACTACTATTCAATATCTACTCTATGATACCTTGTAGGCTGCAGTCCAGCTCCGACATCCGGGCAAACTCCATCACGGTGTCAAAGTAATTGCTCGCCGGCACCTCGTTCCCGTCCAACCCCTTGGGTCCGAACTCGGCGATGGGCCGGATGTCGAGGGTCGGGAAGTGGGCCTGGAGCATGGCCCAGGCTTGGCGCGCCCCATCCCGAGCAGCGGACGACTTCCACGCCTCGATTCGGAGTGGCGCTTCCCAAAGACGGAGAGCAAGGTCGAAGAGATTGCCCAGGGTTGCCTCCCCGGGCTAGAGAATCTTGAAGATGGCCTCCATCGCAGGCCGGGCAAGGGCGTATAGCTCGCCAAGCAGCTTGAGCTTGTCCTCGAGAGGCATCCGACGAGAGGGCTCCTGGAATTGAAGCCAGAACGCCCGATCTTGCCAGTGGTCGGGACCGTGGCTGTTGAAGTAAAAGTCATTTGCCCTTGCAGCGCTCTCGGGTAGGTCGGCGAAGCTCTCTGAAGAACGCCAAGCTTGGGTCAACTCGGCATAACCACGGCTCCCGAAAACGCACTGCAGAAGACACGGCTTACCTTCTCCGCCTGCTTCACCTCCTCCTTGGCAAACGTCTTGGCCTGCTTGGTCTGCTTCAAGTCATGAGCCTGCCTTCACAGGTCCTCGGCCAAGGTGTCGCGCTCTGTCTTGAGCTCGTTGTATTGTGCGATGCGCTTCTTGATGTCTTGCTTGAGGAGATCGGAGGCTTCGTGGGAAGCGTTGCCGGCGTCCTGCTCCTCCTTCAGCAGGGAGGCCGTCTTCCGGGCTTCATCCCAGGCAAGCCGGGCTTCTTCCAGGGCGGACTCGGCCTGCTGGCAAACCATCCGAAGCTGCATCTCCAGCTCGGCGACGTGCTTCTCGGCCTCTACATACAATTCAAAAAAATCTGTCATGAGCAAATCCAGTTAGGGATAAACTGAACGGCATAACTCAAGCAGCGGTGTCATACCGGTGGCAGTGTCGGCACTCTTCCCAAGGCGTTGCACCTTGAGCTCGGATTCGCTGAGCTGCTCCTTCACCTTCACCAGTTCGGTGGTGAGGAGGTGGATCTCCTGAGTGGTCTTCTGCACATGAAAAAAATAAGGTGCGGAGTTAGGTCAATTGAAAAGATTTCAATCCTCAGGTCGGTCGCTTGTGCCCGACCTGAGTCTCGGGGGCTACTGCATCCGCATTTCAAATATCTTAAGTGTTACTTGGTTTCCGAGGAGATTTCAATCCTCAGATTGGCCGATTGCGCCCGACCTGAGTCTCGGGGGCTACTGCACACCGCGGTTTTTACCTAATTTTGCTACGTTCGGATTCGATCCTCAGGTTGGTTTTTTGCAAACAAACCTGAGTCTCGTGGGCTACTGGCATTGGCGGTTTCTTTGCAAACTTACACTATGCTACCAAGAAGAGTTCGGTCCTCAGGTCGGCGCTCAAGGGCTACTGTGTACTGCGTGTTTTCTATTAAAACTGTTGTTATCTTTTTACCCGAACCGCAGCACGGCTTTTTCCTCTGCTGAGCTGCACCTCGGGAACAGTGGTGCGCAAATTCACTAAGTACCTTCCCTAAAGCTCTAGGTGCCTACCGGATTTTGGGCCGGTACGCACCTTGAGGGCTACTAGCCATACTATCATGCATAAATTAAAAGGCATGATTTGTGTTTACCTCCATGTCGGCCGCAAAGATGTCGAGCATCTCCTTCACGCCCATGTTCATGGCGTCGGCCCACTCCTTGATGATTTGCAGGGCGCGCCGTTGGCCCGATGACAGCGCCCAATTATTCCAGGACGCCCTGTCCTCCCGGCGTCTCAGACTAGACGTGGCCTCGGATTGCATTAGCGACATCTTGGTGTACTGCACCTGCGTCGCCACCACGTCTGGGGTGGCGGCAGGCGCCGCAGGCGGAGGAGCAGCAGCAGCGCGAACAGTGAGCCTGTCTCCGGATTGCTCGTCGGAGCCGGGTCTACCGGGGTGGAGGAAGCAGGGGGAGGGTCTTGTAACTTCTCTTGGCACACCGGGGAGTTGATTTCCTCCCCAGCGTCTTCGTTGTTGCCCACTACCGGAGGAGTCACCTCGGTGATGGGAGTATGGTTCCCGCCACCCACGTCGGATGTGAGCGGCTGGTCGGCTGGGCCACCTTTGCGCGATGCCAAGTCGTCGCCAGGCCCGGCAAGCCCTCCGGCCTCTGTTGTAAAAATAGAGCAGAAGTCTTGAGGGGGTGGTGGAGGAGCCTGAGCAACAAGCTTCACGATAAAGGCCCCCTTACTGGTACGGGGGGGTGGTGCCCAAGGATGGGGCCGGAGCTCCCGAGGAGGAGCCGTCCACCTCGGTGTCAAGCGCGCGCTGCGGCTTGTGATTCAGGCATGAGAAATTTTGAATACTAGGCGGGAATGATTATGCTCTGCTGGCTAGCTAACAAGTACTTACTTGCTTGGTGTAGGTTTAGCCCGAGGCTTCTGGCCTCCAGGCAGTGGCACTGCCAGATGACCACCCTGCATCTATGCAGGGGCGGCAGTGATAGGCACGTCGGCGGGGTGCAGCGCCGGGTCTTGGCGCACCTTTTGGCGTTTTTCTTGTTAGGCCTCCTCAGGCGGGGCCTGTGTTGAGGATCCCAAGGTGGCCGTGCCTTCGTCGGGGACGCGCTGCTGCAGAACGAAGTTGCCTGAGTCGGCATAGAGGTCCGCGCTGCTTAACTCCTCGGCAGCGCTGTTCTCGTTGTCGTCATTGTCGTAGGCGAGCTCCCTGGCGCGTTTAGCACGCGGGGCAGCCTTGGCCGGTTCCTCGGAGAGCAGCCAGATTAGTTCTGGCAGTGCTCGTCTTCGGGCTGAGGGGCCGGACTGCGGAGAATAGTCGACCAGGAGCGCCACTTCTGCGGCAACAAGAGAAGTCCGGTTAGAACGAGAAGCTCAGTTAACCGGCAATTTAAGATGATAAGGCATGGAATTTACCTGCAACACTGGCATCAGCGCACTGAAGCAGACGTCTTCCCTGTGATCCGGGAAGTCGGCGGCCTTGCCTTTGAATAAAAGAGAGAGCATCTCCTTCATGGATTTGCCCTCATAGAAGTAACCTCGGATGGACCGAGATGCGTCATCTTCTCCGTTATACATCCACATCAGATGCACTCGGGCCTGGAAGGGTTGGATGTCACGGCTGAGCGCCACATGCATAAACTTGGTGAGCTTCAGCTTGTCTTGGACCAGGCGAGCAACCTTCTCGGCTAGCCTGGCCACCTCCTCGTAATCCTTCGAAGAGCTGCTCCTCGGCTTCCATGAGTTGAGCTTGGCTGGAGACGTCGGCGTAAAGGGCTTGACGATCCCGGCCCGAGGTGGGTCCTCCAATGGAACATCGGGCAGATAGAACCATTCCTCTAGCCATTTTTTGTTGGTCTCGATGAAGGTCCCCTCTAGGTAGTTGGCGCCAGAGATCTTGTTGATGGCGGCGCCACCACACTCGTGCACCTCGGCGCCGTTAGTCTGGAGCTTGACACAAAAATACTTGCGCCAGAGCCCGAGGTGCGGCTCGCAGCATAAGAATGCTTCACACAGCGTGACGAAGCACGCGATGTGAAGGATTGAGTCGGTAGTGAGATGATGGAGTTGGAGGCCATAGAGGTAAAGGAGACCTCGGTGGAATGGGTGGATGGGAAAACCATGGCCGCGCACGATGTGGGGTATGAAACATACCCGTTCTTTGTCCTCTATGCAGGGTCTGGGCACTGTATCGGCCCAGGCGACACTGTCCTTGTCCATGAGTGGCGCACGCGTGCAGGCAGGCTTCGGCGGCGGCAGATAGCCGCCCTTGGACAGCCGCTCCAGTTGGCTTGCGCGACGGTGGATGACCTCCACTTCCCCTTCGTTAGGGAAGGGACCTTCTGCTTCGGCTCCGCCGCCGGCTGCTTGCCGGTGGCCACCACTTTGCCACCCTTCCGCAGCTTCCTCCCACCGACCATTACTCTGGTGGGGGTTGCAGAGCATGAAAGGTGCTGCTTTTAGGCAGTAGGATGTGGAGCGCTGGGGCGTTAGGGAGCGGAGGCCCGAGGAAGAAGACGATGCAGGGGGATTGAGAGCATAAAGCTTCCCCCCGCATCGCATTTCCCATTTTATAAGGGAGTAAGAATGCATAATGGTGGCAGATTAATGCCACCATGCGGCAGCCAAATCCCCACTTCCCCATGTTTTTGCAATAATTACGTACGGGGATCGAGGGAGCGGCCATTTATTACTAAGCCTTTCGATACGCACGATCCCTCTTGATGGGACATGACTTTGGTGGGCCCCTGACCCACGTCCGCACGTCATGTTGACCGTCAGGTCAAGGACACCACATGGCGAGGTGGGCTCGTGGACAAGACCGAACCGTGTTTTCAGAATCAGTCCGGATAATCATAACCGAAGTGTGCGGGAATTCTTCGCGCCAACGGGCCAGCTGTGCGGGAAACCTTTCCGGCAAGCAGCGGCCAACATCTCCTTCAACACTTGTCAGGAACCGAGGTGGTGTTGGTCACCTTGGATGCAACCCCGACCTGCAGCTCGGCTGCAAAGGGGAGGCATTCGTTGAACCAGTTTCAAGATCGGCGACAGAAGATGAAGAGCAACTCGGATGAGCCGAGGTGCAGCCAGACTTGAAGACTGGTTCAGGGCCTACTGACGGTGTCCCGACTAAGGGGCCTCTCATCACGTCGACTCCAGGCCTGGTGGACCGGGCTGAGGACCCCTTGTCGGTTCCGTCCTGGGCCACTTCGGGCAGCCCATGACGCGTACAAGGAATATCCAGAAGGCTTGGCCTACAAGACAAGAAGCTGGATTCGGGGAGGATCATACCTCCTACTATGTAGCCGACTAGGAGTCATGTACCCTAGGACCCCCCGGTATCCTATAAAAACCGAGGGGCCAAGCTCGTGGGAACAGATAACAATCTCTTGGTAGTTACCTGTACTTTGCACACACTCCAACGCAATAACACAATCAGAGCAGGACGTAGGGTATTATCTCCTCGGAGAGCCCGAACCTAGGTAAAACCTTCTGTCCTTGTTACCATCGCACCAAGACATCTAGCTTAGGATCCCCAACCTCGAGATCTGCCGGATTTAGCTCCGACACAACGTACATGCTGAAGAAGCCCTGGAGGGAATCAACGTCATGCTCGGTAATCTCCATATCTACTCAATTTTAGCTGATGTTCTTTTCATTTCTGGAGCATCTCATTCATTCGTATCTCAAAGTTTTGCTCAATTGCATGCCTTCTGTTTGGAGTCTTTGTCCACCCCTTTAGTGATCCCATCCTAGGATCCACGTGGCGCACCACCTTGGTAAGCCATGGAAATCAAATCAAAATTGAGGGTCTCATATTCCTTGCTTCTTTTATAGCCCTCACGTCCTCCGATATAGACGTCATTCTAGGTATGGACTGGTTGTCAGCCAATCAAGCTGTGATCGACTGTGCAACCAAGTCCAGTCGACTCATACATCCTTCTGGCCAGATAGTGTACTTCTCATCCCACACTTCAGAACCCAAGCTATATGCTCTGAATGAACATCCTCTTCCTAACCCCGATGCTGTGCCAGTAGTCTGTGACTTTCTGGACGTCTTTCCTAACGAACTGCCAGGTATGCCTCCTGATAGGTGTGTGGAATTCGTCGTTGAGATAATTCCAGGAACTGCTCCAATTTTGAAACGTCGATATAAGATGGCCCCAAACAAGCTAGCTGAGCTTAAGAAACTACTTGAAGAATTGGAAGAAAAAGGTTTCATTTGGCCTAGCTCATTCCCATGGGGTTGTCCCGTCCTCTTTGTCAAGAAAAGGGGTGGAACTAATCCAATGTGTGTTGACTATCGTCCTCTAAATCAAGCAACAATAAAGAACAAATATCCACTTCCTCGAATCAATGGCCTTTATGATAAATTAGCTGGATCCTCAGTCTTCTCCAAGATGGACTTGAGGTTGGGCTACCACTAGATCAAAATCAGAAATGAGGACATTCCCAAAATGGCATACACTACTTGTTATAGTCTTTATGAGTACATTGTCATGTCCTTTGGCTCAACCAATGCTCCAGCTACCTTCTCTCGCTTGATGAACTCAGTTTTCATGGAGTTTCCAGACAAGTTCATCATGGTCTATCACAAGGGTATCCTCGTCTATTCCAAATCCGTAGAAGAGCATTCTGAACATTTAAGGCTGGTATTGATGAAACTTCAAGAGCATCGCCTATATGCCAAGTTCTACAAATGTGAATTTTGGCTATCATAAGTGACCTACCTAGGCCACGTGATTTCCGCAGTAGACATTGCTCTCAATCCAAAAAGGGTGGCCATTCTTGGTTGGACTCTGATGACCCACAAGTATAGGGGATCAATCGTAGTCCTTTCGATAAGTAAGAGTGTTGAACCCAGCGAGGAGTAGAAGGAATCGATAAGCGGTTTTCAGCAAGGTATTCTCTGCAAGTGTTGTAAGGTAGTTTTGACAAATAGTTTGATAGCAAGATAATTTGTAACAAGTAACAAGTAACCAAAGTCGCAAGGTGCAGCAAGTGGCCCAATCCTTAATATTGCTAAGGACAAGCTGGTGAAACTTCTTATAGTGACCAAACGTTCTCGAGGACACACGGGAATATTGTGAAGTTACTTTCTCCACGGTTCATCGACTTAGGTTCATTGCCTTGATAATTTGTTATGTGGGTGGACCGGAGCTAAGGTACTGTTCTTACTTGAACAAACGCCTACTTATGATTATACTCTCCATGCAAGCATCCGCAACTACAAGAGAAGTAATTAAGATAAATCTAACCATAGCATTAAACATATGGATCGTTCAGTCTACAAACTAGGGTTTAGGTTTCTGTCACTCCCGCAACCCATCATCTACAAACTAATTCCACGATGTCTTCCCCTAGGCCCAAACATGGTGAAGTGTTATGTAGTCGACGTTCACATAACACCACTAGAGGAAGAACAACACAACACAACATCAAAAGATTGAACGATGATCAACTTCACATGATTACTAGGAACAAGACTTCTCCCATGTCCTCAAGAACTAACGGAACTACTCACAAATTATATTATTGTTCATGATCAGAGAAGATAAATATTTGATTAACAATCCGAACATAAAGATCTTCCACCAAGTAAACCAAATAGCATCAACTACAAGAGGTAATCAACGCTACTAGCACCCCCAGGTACCAATCTAAGGTTTGATACAAAGATTGAACACAAGAGATGAACTAGGGTTTGGAGATGAGATGCTGCTGGTGAAGATGTTGATGAGGATGAGGCCTCCCACGATGAGAGGAACGTTGCTGATCACGTTGGCTTCGATTTCCCCCTCCCGGAGGGAAGTTTCCCCGGTGGAATCTCTCCGCCGGAGAGCAAAAGTGCTCCTGCCCAGGTTCCGCCTCGAGACGGCGGCGAAAGGTCCCGAAAGTCTTCTCTTCATTTTTTCTAGGGTAAAACCCTTCATATAGGAGAAGATCACCGCCGGAGGGCCAACGTGGGACCCACAAGCCTCGGTGGCGCGCCCCTAGGGGGCGCCACCAAGGCTTGTGGGCCCACCGAGTCTCGTCTCCGGTACTTCTTTCTTCCAGTATTTTTAATATATTCCAAAATAAATCTCCATGAATTTTCAGGTCATTTGGAGCTCTAGAGAATTGCTATGTCTACTGTAGCTTTTTCAGGCCAGAATTCCAGCTGCCAGTAATCTCCCTCTTTTGGTGTACCTTGCATTTTAAGAGAGAAAAGGCATTAGAATTGCATCATAAAAGGTAATATGACTTCAAAATATAATTAATAACAGTAGGAGAACATGATGCAAAATGGACGTATCAAGTCCCCCAAGGTTAGACTCCGCTTGTCCTCAAGCGAATACCAAACTCGATAATCATGACCACATGCTTAGAGAGAGAGGTGTCGATAAAATGAAATACGGGCATAGCAGCATGTTGTTTGTGATCATCAACATAACAACAATTATTATTCATATTCCTTCTCATGATCAAGTGACAATCTATACACAAGCAAAAGTGTAAACAATAAACTCTCTTGACAGCTAACAAACTATGTTCTCAGTCATTCAAGCAATTACAATTCATCATACTTTCCGGAAGAGTCTATGTAAGAGCTTTTGATTTGGCAAATTTCACATGCTCAACTATCATATAGTCTTCAATGATTGCTGGTACTCAAAGCATATCTTTAGAGCAGCAAGTTTCCATTGAACACAAAGGAAGATAGGGGTTTAATATGTCACCTCCCAACTTACTTATCACAGGGATAATTGTCATCAATAATAACTCATGATCATATATATTCAACTAGATATATGTGCCTGGATCTTTCCCCACCACATGTTGCTTGCCAAGTGGAGAATAGTAAAGATTGGAATAAGCAGAATTTTGACTCTTGCATAAAGGTAAAGATTTCAGAATAAAAGATAGGCCCTTCGCAGAGGGAAGCAGAGGTTGTCATGCGCTTTTAGAATTTTGGTTGTCTGAATTCTTACTGAAAAGGAACATCACTTGAATATTGCCCCTTATGATGATGACCTTTATTGAGCAGTATGTCGGTTTTATTACTCCATCATCACAAGTTCGTACCAAGATTCATATTCCCTTCCAATAAAAGATCACACATATTTAAGAGGAATTTTTATTGCTTGCACCGATGACAACTTACTTGAAGGATCTTGCTCAATCCATAGGTAGATATGGTGGACTCTTATGGCGAGAAACTAGGTTTTAAGGATATTTGGATGCACAAGTAGTATCTCTACTTAGTGCAGAATTTTTGGCTAGCAAAAGATTATAAGCAAGCACCACATGTTGGAGGATCCAAGACAATATAACTTCTAGGCAAATATACTTAAACATAACTGATTACGTTGTCTTCCTTGTACAATATCAACTATTTGATCATGTTTTTGGAAATAATTAGTGAGGGTTCGCAATCACAAAAGATGTCCAAGATAGTATATTTGCATGTGAAATCTCTCTTCCTTGTTTATTCTTGCATGAATTGTTTGAATGACCAATGCTATGTTTCTTAACTCCCAATAGATTTTACTACTCACACCCTCTATGTGAAGTCATTACTTCCCATGGGATGAGCATATGAAATTTATTTTTGCTAAAATTGATGTAAGGAAATAAAACAAAAGATACTCGTACTAATCTTTATTATAGAAACTCTCACAGATGGTTACATTGATAGCACGGGGACGAAACAAACACTCAAAAACCTATTCATACTAATACTTTTCTAGATCATGATATAATTAAAGATCGAACTACGATAGATAATAATGATAAAAAGGTGGTGATGATACGATACCGGGGCACCTCCCCCAAGCTTGGAACAAGCCAAGGGTGGTGCCCATACCCGAGTACTCAAGTTTCCTTCTTCGGTGATGGTGGCGATGAAGTGGTAGGCTGGTCCTCCTTCTTCCAGGGCACAGGTTCTCCATCCGTAAAGGAACATAAAGTCTCCGGCATCCTCAAATCTACAGCCAAACTCATCCTTTTAAACCAGGTTTCATACTCACCGTTTTGGTTCTGAAGGTCCTAGAATTGTGCTTGGTGATCCTCAATCCTGATGTGAAGGCCATCAATAGCCTCCCAGATCATGCCACTTTCCCAGTTTTGTTTGCTGGTGAAGTCCTTGATCATGGAGTGGTTGGCATCAAGTCCACGTTCAACCATCATCTTGCATTTGAAGAGCTCTTGCTCCACATCCTCAAGCCTGGCCTTCGTGTCTCCCTCCTTCTTTGGTCATTCAAGATCCCAGATATGAAGCACCCCATCCTGGAACTCCATGGTTTGAGGATGTTTCATGACTCCAGGAAGGTAAGGGTTGATGACCTTCTCAAAGAATTGATCCTTGGAGGAGCTTGACGAAGACATGACGATCTAGATATCCAAAAATACTGACAGAAAATAGCTCGAAACAAGAACAGAGGAGAAACTTGTGATACAGAGGTCAAAACATCAAGAAGTATATATAATGATTTTTTTTTCATGCAGGACAAGTATACGAAAAGAAAACGGAGTCGGAAAAGTGCACGTGGGGCCCACAAGCCTGGGTGGCGCGCCCCCAGGGCTTGTGGCCCCTACAGGAACTTTCTCGGCTGTTTATTATTTTTGTATTTTTCTATATTATCAAAAACTGACTAAAAGTATTTTTATGGAATTTTTGGAGTCGGTTTACTTACCGTATCACGTACCTATTCCTTTTTCAGGATTCTGGAGTGCTCCGCAAGGTCTCCTTTATGTAATCTTCCGGTGTAATTACTTGAATAACGTCAGAATCAATGTTAATGGGGGTACCTGCATTATAATGTTTAATTCTTTGCCCATTACCACTTTTGGTTGGTTTCCTTTGGCGTTATTGACCTTGATGGCTCCAGAACGATAAACTTCCTCAATGACATATGGGCCTTCCCATTTAGAGAGGAGTTTGCCTGCAAAATGTCTGAAACGAGAATTGTACAAAAGCACTTTGTCACCAATATTAAATTCCCGTTTCCGAATTCTTTTATCATGCCATCTTTTAAAATTTTCATTAAACAACTTGGCATTTTCATAAGCTTCCGTTCTCCACTCATCAAGAGAACTCATATCAAATAACCTCTTTTCACCGGCAAGTTTGAAATCATAATTAAGTTCTTTAATTGCCCAATAAGCTTTATGTTCTAAGACAAGAGGTAAATGACAAGCTTTTCCATAAACCATTTTATAAGGGGACATACCCATAGGATTATTATAAGCAGTCCTGTATGCCTAGAGCGCATCATCAAGTTTCACAGACCAATTCTTTCTAGATCTATTTATAGTCTTTTGCAGAATTAATTTTATCTCTCCATTACTTAATTCTACTTGACCACTAGACTGATGATGATAAGGTGATGCTACTCTATGGTTTACATCATACTTAGCTAAAACCTTCCTGAAAGCACCATGAATAAAATGTGAACCACCATCAGTCATTAAATATCTAGGGACCCCAAACCTCGGGAAAATAATCTCTTTAAGCATCTTAATAGAGGTGAGATGATCAACACTTTTAGTTGGAATAGCTTCTACCCATTTAGTGACATAATCAACAGCAACTAGAATGTGTGTGTACCCATGCGAGGAAGGAAAAGGTCCCATATAATCAAAATCCCAAACATTAAATGGTTCAATAACAAGTGAATAATTCATAGGCATTTCCTATCTTCTACCAATATTTCCAACTCTTTGACATTCATCACAAGAAAGGACAAACTTACGAGCATCTTTGAAAAGAGTAGGCCAATAAAAACCAGATTGCAATACCTTGTGTGCAGTTCTATCTCCAGCATTGTGTCCTCCATATGCACCGGAGTGGCATTTCTGCAAAATTTGTTCCTGCTCATGCTCAGGTACACAACGTCTAATAATACCATCTACTCCTTCTTTATAAAGATGTGGGTCATCCCAAAAGTAATGTTTTAAATCAAAGAAGAACTTTTTCTTTTGTTGGTAGGTAAAGCTAGGTGGAATATATTTAGCAACTATATAATTAGCATAATCAGCATACCAAGGGTTATCACGAGAGGGAGAAGTATTAACAACAGCTAATTCCTCATCGGGAAACTATCATTCACTGGAATTGGGTCATCAAGAATGTTTTCCATCCTAGACAAATTATCTGCTACAGGATTATCAGCTCCCTTTCTATCAATAATATGCAAATCAAACTCTTGCAATAAAAGCACCCACCTAATCAACTTAGGCTTAGCATCTTTCTTATCCATAAGATATTTAATAGCAGCATGATCAGTGTGAATAGTAACTTTAGAATCAACAATATAAGATCTAAATTTATCGCAAGCGAACACAACTGCTCAAAATTCTTTTTCAGTAGTGGCATAATTCTTCTGAGCACTGTCCAAGGTCTTACTAGCATAATGAATAACTTTTAATTTCTTACAACTCTTTGACCAAGAACAGCACCGACCGCACAATCACTAGCATCACACATAATTTCAAAAGGTAAATTCCAATCCGGTGGTTGAACAATAGGAGCAGTGATCAATGATTTCTTAAGTATTTCAAAGGTTCCCACACAATCATCACCAAACATAAATGGAACATCTTTTTGTAATAAATTAGTAAGAGGCCTAGAAATTTTAGAAAAGTCCTTAATAAACCTTCTATAAAAACCAGCATGACCAAGAAAACTTCTTATACCTTTAATATCCTTCGGACATGGCATTTTCTCAATAGCATCTACTTTAGCTTTATCTGCCTCAATGCCTCTTTCGGAAATCTTATGGACGAGGACTATACCTTCGTTTACCATGAAGTGGCACTTCTCCCAGTTTAAGACGAGGCTGGTTTCCTCACATCTCTGCAAAACCTTGTCAAGATTGCTCGAGCAATCATCAAAAGTTCCATAGACGGAGAAATCGTCCATGAAAACTTCAACAATCTTCTCACAGAAATCAGAAAATATAGCAGTCATGCACCTTTGAAAGGTAGCAGATGCGTTACATAATCCAAATGGCATACGTCTATAAGCAAAAGTTCCAAAGGGACAAGTAAAGGTAGTTTTCTCCTGATCTTCAGGATGCACAAGTATTTGAGAAAAACCAGAATATCCATCAAGGAAGCAAAAGTGCGTATGCTTAGATGATCTTTCTAACATTTGATCAATAAAAGGCAATGGATAATGATCTTTTCTAGTAGCCTTATTTAATTTTCTAAAATCAATTACCATCCTATAGCCAGTTACAACTCTTTGTGGGACAAGTTCATTTTTATCATTAGGAACAACAGTAACGCCTCCTTTCTTAGGGACACAATGAACAGGACTTACCCATCTACTATCGGCTATAGGATAAATTATACCTGCTTCGAGTAGCTTTAATATCGCAGTTCTTACCACATCCTTCATCTTAGGATTTAAGCGGCGTTGATGATCTACGAGTGGTTTAGCATCGGGCTCCAAATGAATTTTGTGTTGACACATAGATGGACTAATGCCTTTAAGATCATCCAGAGTATATCCAATTGCAGCACGATGTTTCTTTAGAGTTTTTAGCAATCTCTTTTCCTCGTGCACTGAAAGATTAGCATTGATAATGACATGATATATTTTCTTTTCATCCAGATAAGCATATTTCAAAGTATCAGGGAGTTTCTTTAATTCAAACACAGGATCACCCTTAGGGGGTTGAGGATCTCCCAAAATTTCAACGGGCAAGTTATGCTTAAGAATAGGTTCCTGCCTAAAGAATATTTCATCTATTTCATTTCTTTCATTCATATGCATATCATTCTCAAGATCTAACAAATATTGCTCTAACGGATCAGCAGGAGGCACAGCAATAGAGGCAAGACCAATTATAACATCTTCATTAGGTAAATCTCTATCATGATGTTGTTTGGAGAACTTAGAAAAATTAAACTCATGAGATTCATCTCCAAACTTAACTTTAACCTTTTCCTTAGCACAATCAATTTCAGCATTAACAGTTTTCAAGAAGGGTCTACCAAATATAATGGGACAAAAATTATCTTGTTCAGATCCAAGTACTAAGAAATCAGAAGGATATTTGATCTTACCACACAAGACTTCAACATCTCTCACAATCCCAAGAGGTGAGATGGTATCCCTATTTGCAAGCTTAATAGTAACATCAATCCCTTCTATCTCAACAGGTGAAATATCATGCATAACTTCTTGATAGAGAGTAAAGGGAATAGCACTTATACTAGCACCCATATCACATTAACAATGGTAACAATGATCTCCAATCTTAACAGAAACAACAGGCATGCCAATAACCTTTTTATTCTTATCTAACTTATCTTGTTCATTTCTAACAGGTTTAGCAATTCTAGCAGCATCTTCACAGAAATATATAACATGCCCATCAATATTATAAACCAAGAGATCTTTAACCATTGCAATTGAAGGTTCTACTCTAATTTGTTCAAAAGGCTTAGGTGCTTTAGTATTACTTTTATGAATCACAGTTTTAGCTTTAGCATGTTCCTTAATCCTAACAGGAAAGGGAGGCTTCTCAATATAAGCAGTAGGCACAACGGGATTTGCAGTGTAAGCAAGTATTTCAGTATTGGCAATAATAGGTTCTTCACAAATATCTTTAATAGGTGGGTGAAATTTAAACCACTTCTCTTTAGGAAGATTAACATGAGCAGCAAAGGATTCACAAAATGTAGCTACTATCTCAGAATCAAGTCCATATTTTGCATCAAGCCTAATAAAAACATCTGTTTCTACAAAAGACTTAACACAATCATATTCAAGTTTTATACCTGACTCATTACCTTTGTAGACCTCCTAATCTTCAGAGTGGCATTTAATTCTTTCAATAAGATCCCACTTGAATTCAATACTTCTTTTTGAGAAAGAACCAGCAGAAGAAGAATCAAGCATAGTTCTATCATTATGAGAAAGCCGAGCATAAAAGTTTTGCATAATCATATCTCTCGAGAGCTCATGATTGGGGCATTTGAACATCATGTCCTTAAGCCTCCCCCAAGCTTGAGCGATACTTTCTCCTTCACGTGGCCAAAAGTTATATATATAATTCCGATCACGATTAACCAAGTGCATAGGATAAAATTTCTGGTGGAATTCAAGCTTCGTTCGGTTCCAGTCACATGAATCAGTATCATCCAATAGCCTATACCATGACAATGCTCTTCCCTTCAAAGATAAAGGGAATAATTTATTCTTAACCTCATCCCTTGATATACCTGCAAGCCTAAACAATCCACAAAGTTCATCTATATAGATCAAGTGCACATCAGGATGTATTGTTCCATCTCCTACATATGGATTTGCATGCAATTTTTCCATAATATCAAAAGGTATTTCATAATAAATATTTTCAGTAGGTGGTGGAAGTGGGGGTGAAGCCTCTCTTACCACTTGTGCATGTGGAGTGGGCGTCCCAAACAAACCACTCAAAGGATGGTTGTCCATAGTAACAAGTAGAGATAAAAATCAGCACGTATAGTAAATGTTTCCATACCAAATTCCACTTACCAAGAGCGCTACACTCCCTGGCAACGGCGCCAGAAAAGAGTCTTGATGACCCACAAGTATAGGGGATCAGTCGTAGTCCTTTTGATAAGTAAGAGTTTCGAACCCAACGAGAAGTAGACGGAATCGATAAGTGGTTTTCAGCAAGGTATTTTCTGCAAGTGCTGTAAAGTAGTTTTGACAAATAGTTTGATAGCAAGATAATTTGTAACAAGTAAAAAGTAACCAAAGTCGCAAGGTGCAGCAAGTGGCCCAATCCTTAATATTGCTAAGGACAAGCCGGTGAAACTTCTTATAGTGATCAAACGTTCTTGAGGACACACGGAATATTGTCAAGTTACTTTCACCACGATTCATCGACTTAGGTTCATTGCCTTGATAATTTGTTATGTGGGTGGACCGGAGCTAAGGTACTGTTCTTACTTGAACAAACACCTACTTATGATTATACTCTCCATGCAAGCATCCGTAACAACAAGAGAAGTAATTAAGATAAATCTAACCATAGCATTAAACATATGGATCCAAAACAGCCCAACACGGAACAGTCTACAAACTAGGGTTTAGGTTTCTGTCACTCCCGCAACCCATCATATAGAAACTAATTCCACGATGTCTTCCCCTAGGCCCAGGCATGGTGAAGTGTTATGTAGTCGACGTTCACATAACAGCACTAGAGGAAGAACAACACAGCACAACATAAAAACATTGAACGGTGATCAACTTCACATGATTACTAGCAACAACACTTCTCCCATGTCCTCAAGAACTAAAAAATCATATTATTGTTCATGATCAGAGAAGATAAATATTTGATTAACAATCTGAACATAAAGATCTTCCACCAAGTAAACCAAATAGCATCAACTACAAGAGGTAATCAACGCTACTAGCACCCCCAGGTACCAATCTGAGGTTTGATACAAAGATTGAACACAAGAGATGAACTAGGGTTTGGAGATGAGATGCTGCTGGTGAAGATGTTGATGAGGATGAGGCCTCCCATGAGGAGAGGAACGTTGGTGATGACGATGGCTTCGATTTCCCCCTCCCGGAGGGAAGTTTCCCCGGCGGAATCTCTCCGCCGGTGAGCAAAAGTGCTCCTACCCAGGTTCCGCCTCGAGACGGCCGTGAAAGGTCCCGAAAGTCTTCTCTTGATTTTTCTAGGGTAAAACCCTTCATATAGGAGAAGATCACCGCCGGAGGGCCAACGTGGGACCCACAAGCCTGGGTGGCGCGCCCCTAGCGGGGGCGCTGCCAAGGCTTGTGGGCCCACCGAGGCTCGTCTCCGGTACTTCTTTCTTCCAGTATATTTAATATATTCCAAAATAAATCTTCGTGAATTTTCAGGTCATTTGGAGCTTCGGAGAATTGCTATCTCTACTGTAGCTTTTTCAGGCCAGAATTCCAGCTGCTAGTAATCTCCCTCTTTTGGTGTACCTTTCATTTTAAGAGAGAAAAGGCATTGGAATTGCATCATAAAAGGTAATATGACTTCAAAATATAATTAATAACAGTAGGAAAACATGATGCAAAATTGATGTATCAGACTCCACCTGAGACGTAAAGCAAGTTAGGAGTTTTCTTAGACTAGCTAGTTACTGCCATCGTTTGGTCGAGAATTTATCCAAAATTGTTAAACCTCTAACTGATCTTCTTAAGGAAGATAAGAAATTTGAGAGGACACCCAAGTGTGAGGAAAGTTTTCAAGCTCTGAAGAATAAACTGACTACTGCCCCATACTCATCCCTTCGGATATTCACAAGAATTTTGAGATCTATTGTGATGCTTCCCGTCAAGTACTAGGTTGCATACTCTTGCATGATCGTCATGTGGTGCCATACACTTCTCGTCAGTTGCGTCCACATGAAAATAATTATTCAACTCATGATCTGGAGCTTGCAGCCATAGTCTATGCACTGAAGACATGGTGACATTACTTGCTCGGTAATTGTTCCAAAATCTACTCGGACCATTAAAGTTTCACGGAAATCTTCACCCAGCCGGATCCAAATCTCAGGCAGAGACGATAGGTTGAGTTGATCAAAGACTATGATGTGGGAATTTCCTGTACTCCCGGCAAAGTGAACGTCATGGCTGATGTGCTAAGTCGCAAATCTTATTGCAACAATCTCATGTTATTACATGATCAGCCACTTCTGCATGAGGAATTTCAGAAGATTAATCTCGAGATCGTTCCTCATGGATTCTTATATACTTTGGTGGCAAAACCAACTCTTGAAGATCAATTCAAAGTTGCTCAAAAGCATGATCCAGGCATACATGGGATCATAGAGAGCATTGCTAGCGGAAAGGCTAAATGTTTCTCTTTGGATAATCAGGGTACCGTTTTCTTTGAGAACCGTTTGGTGGTACCTAAGAAGCGGAATCTGAGACAGTTATCTTTAAAGAAGCCCATGACACCCCTCTCTCGATCCATCCTGATGGTACCAAAATGTATGATGATCTTCGCCAGAGGTTCTGGTGGACCAGGATGAAATGGGAAATCGCTCGCTATGTTGCTGAATGTGACGTCTGTCAACCTGTCAAGGCAGAGCATCAAAGACCTGCTGGTACTCTTCAACCTTTGGCTATTCTAGAGTGGAATGGATTTCATCTCTGGCTTTCCAAAATCCTAGAAAGGTAATGACGCCATCCTGGTAGCCATTGACCGTCTCTCCAAAGTTGCTCACTTTCTTCCAGTTAAAGAGACCTTCACTGCTAGCCAATTGACAGATCTATATATCTCCAGAACAGTCTCTCTTCATGGTATTTCATCGGAAATCAATTCAGATCATGGAAGTTTATTCACCTCTAGATTCTGGGAAAGCTTTCAGAAAGCAATGGGAACTCGTCTCTCCTTTAGCACATCTTATCATCCTGAATCTGGCGGTCAAGTGCAAAGAGTCAATCTGGCGGTCATGTGGAAAGAGTCGACCTACAAACTTGCCTCAGACCGGTCCAAGAGTCTTATAGTTTGGGCTTTCCATTTGGCATATGCATAGAAAGATAATGGTGTTGACGGCATTGCATGATAGGATTGTAGCACGGTAGTCCAGTGTGAGGACTATCCTATGAGATAGGCTTGGGCCGTCCATACAACATCTGAGTCCGTATCGGAGGTACTTGGCCGGACTCGCGACTACGAGTCAAATTCAGATGGGTGACTGCCTGGACTAGAGTCGAGTGTAAGGTAAGAGTTGTGGTCGATCACCCTCTGCCGGCATACACCGTGAACTGTGCTACTCATGGGCATTAAGAGACGATCGACGCGAGTGGGTAAAGTAGTACACCCCTGCAGGGTTAAATCTATTCGAATAGCCGTGTCCGCGGTTATGTGACTACTTGGTTATTTGTTCCTGGACTAAAATTGCCAAGATAACTGTGAGTGCCTTGGATTGCTTCCGCATGGGTGAGTCGAGGGAGGATTCATGGTGCTGTATTGCTGTGGTGGTTGAGCTAGATGATGGACTCGTGTCCACTCTCTTATCCCCTGTTATAACTAATGGTAGTCGTAGCACAAGTAGGCTTCAAGGGAAAAACTGGCTTTTAATCAAAAACAAGTCCACATCCATTCCTTTGATACTGGAACATGTGTAGCTAGTTCTGATGTAAGTCTTGCGGAGTACATTTGTACTCACCCTTGCTTTCGATAATACTTGTTGCAGAGGAGGCCACTGATCCTGATGGTGATTACTACGTGGATCTCGACGCCGACGAGTAGTTTGGGGGTCCCAGACGACAGTATGTACCATGGGAGGGTCGTTGTTCCTTTTGTTAAAGCCTCTTAGGATTTTGTTAAACTTGTCCTGTACTCAGACATAATTTGCTTTAGCTGGTGCTTGTAGCAGTGTTGGGTGATGTGACCTCTGTGTTTTATAACTGCTATGTTGCTCTCTTAAAAGCCTTTGTATATATATGGTTTCAGTCATAGAGTTGTGTTGTGTTACCTGTTGTTCCACACACACGGCGATCATGATGTGTGTATGGATATAAAGTGCAAGTTGTGTGTAGGGTCTTGGAATGTAGGCTATGCATTTGCTAGCAGACCATCAGATACGGGGTGGAGCGACTCGTTTAACTGAGAGCTTGGCAGCTATATCACTCTACTCCAACCGTGTATTCATTCACCGGTTGTGGCTGGTTACGGGTTGATGCTCCGGCTCAGTTATATAGAGTGAGGGAACATTTGGACCGCTCCCGTCGGACGAGGTTTCCCGATGTAGGGCGAACAACGGGCTCGAATGTTCCGGGCTCTCCGATAGTATATGTCGCCTATGGACCAGTCCGAGGTGGCTGCAGTTGTCCAGGCGAGAATCTCGGCTTTCTGTATGATCCTCTACAGCTAGATTTGTATAACCCTGATCCTGGGTCCCGACAGCCGGCTCCAGAACAAGTAGACCGCAATCTTGGTAATCATGGAACGGAGACCTGGCGACCAAGAAATCTAACAACTGCGACCACAATCAAACACTGCGAACTCTGTCACAAGGGAAAATTGGGGGAGGTGGGAGGTGGGGTGTGTTCGTAAGGAAGAGATAAGGGGGGGAGAGAGTCAATGGTTGGGCTTTACTACCGGTAGTTTCGGCCTTTTCCTGTGTTCGGGCCTGTTTCGTGCCGGGTCGTGCCCGTGCCAGCCCGCCAAGTCATACCGGGCCGTACCGCCCGTTTGCTCAATTACCTGGCCCGGCACGACACGGGGCTTCGGGTTGGTCCGTGCTACGGGCCATGCCCCTGCTGCATTCCTCGTGCCGGGCCAAATAAGCACAGGCCAAGTCTCAGCTTAACTCTTCTCCCATGCATTGTACAAGCATGGCTTGGTGACAGAAGTATTTTTTAAGCTAGATTGTGTCTAAGCTATCACTACTGCAGGAACACCCTTCATGGGCAGGGTAGAGCCCGTCACTGTGCCTTGAGCACCACTCCCGCCCCAGCCAAAGCGCCATCCCGGTCCCCGAGATGATGCGTCGCCGTCGTTTCCCACTGTCGCCGCCCCGCTCTCGCATAGTAAAACACCTACTCCCCACTAGTCCCGCACCCATGCCAAACCTCGCCGCCCCTGCGTCCTCACCATGACGCCATCGCTCCGAGGAGGAGGAGGACAGCGTCGACTGGGACCCGGCAACCACGGTGGAGGATGACGAGGAGCGCATGCTCCAGGCAGCCATAGCGGCTTCAGTCGCCGAGGCCCGTAAGTGTGACCCTTGTCATCTCAGAAAAGAAAGATGGATAATATTCGGCCGTGCTTTGAATGCATGGTATGACATCACATGATTGATGGGATGTACTAGTCTGCATGAGTTATGACACTGACCTGATGTTCAAACCAAATCAGTTGGTAATAATTGTTTGTGACTCTTTCTTCTTCTTCTTTTTTTTTTTTTTACACAAAGAAAAATATAGGCTTGCAGTTACTTCTCCTACCTTGTAGTACTGCCTAGCTAGCATGGTGGCTATATCGCTGGAGTAAGCCACAGATGCAAATATAGGCTGGTAATTGCATTTAAGTGCAAGTTACTCACCCGTACGGGTACGGCCCCCCATAGTTAATGTCTCGCTTATTGCTAAATATGGCAATGCCCCAGCCGTCAGGACACACAGTATTTCCTGTCTGATCTGTACACAAAAGCTAGTCTTTAATTGAGTACCGTCCCCGCTTCAGCGTATTAATCCCTGTATTCAGTTCGTATGTCCTTGGGAAACAAATTTCCGGCATTTTCTACTCAAATCCCGAGGAAATAACTGATATCGGTTTCTCAGGAACCCATGAGCCAAAAATCCGCGTGCATAGGATGTCTTGTCGTGAGGGAAAGTAGGGTGTAGACATTGCAAGCACATGCCACATAGTCTTCCCTGAAACGTGCAACATCACCAGACCGGTCTTTTGGTGCTCGAGCACCGGGGAAGTCGTTATTGTCAAAACGTCAAAAAGCCCATTTAAAAGTTTAAAAAAAATCAATTTTTTCCATGGAAACTTATATGTGTTCCGCACGAACGTGTGAAAAATTGTTAGAAAATATTGTGATTTGTAGGCTGTACAAAAAAAACAAAATTCCGGCCCAACAACAAAAAAGGTCAGCCCATTTTGGAAATACGTATTTGTCTTTTTTTTGTACGCCGCGTGTGAAAGTATAATGTTATGAAATTTTGCACATACGTAGTATACATGTGTATGTGTGTTCACAATTTTTTTTGAAATTTTTGGCGCTGTGGAAATTTGTATTTTGAAAACGAGCTCCCTGCAGCTCGAGCGTCGTTGCCATTTTTCGGCAACATCACCCACCATCTACTATCTATCGTCTACCTTTGACTCCACGTGCACATGGTCACTTCCATCTCTCCATCCATCTGCATACCATCACTCATTCAAACATGTGTGTGAGCCTTTGCGCAAAAGAGAAAAGCCCCCGCGTCGCTGCAGCCTGGGCGACACGGGCGGCTCCCCAACCCAGCGCGCCGCCAGCCCTCTCCGGCGTTTCTCCCCTTCGCCACCGTTGCCGGCGGCTACCATGGCGGCGGCGGCGGGACTCGCTCCCCTGCTCCTCGCGTGGTGGCGGGCTTCCCCAGCGGCGCGGCGTCCAGGAGGCGAGGCGAGCGGCCCGTCTCTCTGTTCGCAGGTGGCGGCCTGTGCCGAGCGACGGGAGGGTGGTGGTGTGCTCGATCTGCCTGGGCGGCGTCCAAGGCAGGTACGGATCTGGCTGTTGCGGGCCTTGTGCTGGCCGGCGGGCAAGGCATGGTGTCGTCGTGGGCCGTGGGTGGCTGTGGCTGGTGGAAGACTTGGTGGTCAGCCGGCTTCGGGCAGGGGAGTGCGCGTCAATGCAGAGCGAAAGCTTCGTCTCTGGTCCTTGGCCGAAGCCGGCAATGGCGACGTCCAGGGACGCCGTCACCTTCAAGAAGGCGTTGTCGTCGTGTTGTGCTCCTCTCCTCCTCCCGAAGTGCTTGCTCAGGAGGGAAACCTCAGATCTACCTTGGATCGGACGATGACGGCGCTTTGCGTCATTCCCCTCCTTGGAGGCTTCGTCTTTTGAGTTGACGCCGGCTGGAGGGACCAGTGGTTGGCTGCCTGTCCGCGTGGTGGCGTTGCAACTCGTGTGGCGACGACGATGATGGCGAGCGGAGCTGGGCCGCGACTTGTCCTTCTAATGTCGACCGTTTGGTGTGCCAGTTGGGTGCGTCTATGCTTGTTTCTCACTATGACAGAGAAGTCAGAGCTGCGTGCTGCGGTGCCACAGCGGCAATGATGACTCCATGAGGGTGGTTTTCAGCGGACGGCGCTCTCCGGTTGATGCATCGGACTAGGTTGGTGTGAGGCTCGCAATTTTCTCCTGCGAAGCTCAACAGCAAAATCGGAGCTGCCTTGTCCTCGACACTTCGGTCGACTGTTTGGCGATGCTTTGTTGCTCGGTGTAACGTCTCCACGGTTGGTATGTTGGTGCTTGTCCGAGGTGAAGTCGAGGTAGTCTGATCAGGCATGATGGATGATGCCGATGACGCTATCGGTTGGTGTCGACGATCCGGTTGTGTTGTTGTCTATGCAAAGATCTTGTTAGTGGCGAGGTCGTCCGCGGGTGCCCTGTGTTAGGCTGTCATGTTCCATGACGGCCATGTGAGCTTTGTAATCTAGGTTTTCGTCCGATTTTCCTCCAATTAACGGGGCAACTCTCTTCTTCTTAATAAATGAAAATGACAAATCTTTGCCTCGTTTCAAAAAAAAAAACGTGTGAGTGCGACTGTGTTGTGCCTGAGACAGTGTTTACATGTGTTGAGTCTCAGGAGAAATAACAAACAAGTGTACATTGCCACTGGAGTACCATATACCACGCTCCCTAGTCCCATGGCCGCTGGAGCATCAGTTACACACATACACCACAGCACACAGAGTAGCTAGCTTGATGGAGAGCAGGAGCAGCGCGAGAGGTGGAGACCATGGCCACCTCGACCACCAGCACCAGTTGCTGCTGCTGCGGCTGGCGGCGGCGTGGAGCTACGCCGGTGGCAGCGTGTCGTGGCCGATGCAGAGGTCGTCGTCCTCGTCGTACACGTGCGGGTACTGCAAGAGGAAGTTGCGGTCGGCGCAGGCGCTGGGGGGGCACATGAACTTGCACTCCTCCTACCCTGCAGCTCCTACTGCCGTCCACAGGGACAGGGTGCCCAACCTCATCAACTTCTCGCCACCGGACTACGGTGACAGCGCGACGACGACGACGACTCCGGCCGCCTACAGCTTCTTCTCGCTGGCGGCGGTGGGGGTGGAGGCTGTGGCGGCGAAGGCTATGTCGGTGGTGGACCTGGAGCTGGGGGTCGGAGGAGGAGGTTTGGATCTTGAGCTTAGGCTTGGCTGCTGTTGAGCCATGATCGATCTATCTATGACATGAAAATGTACGTGCGTGTGTGCATGGCATGTAAAACATAGGGTTATGGGAAACTGCACAACACCCAATACGGGGTGTGGCTATCTCATATATATAAGGGGTATATAGAGTACAGGGGTATATACGGAAGCTTATACAAATACATAGTCTAACACCCTCCCTCAATCTTAACTATGTCCTGAACTACACAGCAGGTTAAGATTGCGCCTGCATCCCTCAAACTGAGGTTGTGGAAGAGGCTTTGCGAAGATGTCAGCAAGTTGATCCTTGGAAGAGATGAACTTGATATGAAGAATCTTCTGTGCAACACGTTTCCTTACAAAGTGATAGTCAACTTCGATGTGCTTGGTACGAGCATGAAAAACTGGATTAGATGAAAGATATGTCGCACCAATGTTATCACACCAAAGAACAGGTGGCTGCCGTTGAGAGATACCTAACTCTCTTAACAGAGATTGTACCCAAATGAGCTCAGCCGTGGCATTGGCAACTGCCTTGTACTCTGTTTCAGTGCTACTCCGAGATAATGTGGCCTGCTTGCGCGCACTCCAAGCGATCAAGTTATCCCCATAAAAGACTGCATAGCCCCCCGTTGATCGCCGGTCATCCGGGCTCCCAGCCCAATCAGCATCAGAGAAGGCTGAGAGGGCACACGAAGCGGTAGACCGAAGATGCAAGCCATAGGAGACAGTATGAGAGAGATAACGCAAGATACGCTTCACAGCTGACCAGTGTGAAGTCCGCGGAGCATGAAGATACTGGCACACACGGTTTACTGCATAGGAAATATCAGGTCGTGTAATAGTCAAGTACTGCAAGGCTCCAACGACACTGCGATACTCAGTAGCATCATCTGAAGAGAGCAAGTCACCATCCAAAGCTGATAACCTATCTGTCACAGATATAGGGGTGGTAGCATGCTTGCAGCGCAGCATACCTGCACGGCGGAGCAGATCCAAAGAGTACTTATGCTGAGTAAAAGTCAGACCAGCAGAAGACCGTGAAACCTCCAGGCCAAGAAAGTAATGGAGAGCCCCCAGATCCTTGACAGCAAAGTGACCACTCAGAGCAGATAGCAGACGATCCGTAGCAGACACGGAGGAGCTGATGAGAATAATGTTATCAACATACACCAGCAGATACATAGTAACTTCAGGACGATGAAGTAGGAACAGAGACGTGTCAGCAGTGGACGGGGTAAACCCAAGCTGTCGAAGAACCGAACCCAGTCGGGCATGCCATGCACGGGGAGCCTGCTTGAGTCCATAAAGCGCCTTAACAAGACGACACAAATGATGTGGACGAGCTGGATCAACAAAACCCGGAGGTTGCCGCATGTAAACTTCTTCCTCCAAGACACCATGGAGAAAAGCATTCTGAACATCAAGCTGGCACAGAGACCACCCTTTAGCAACAGCCAAGGACAGGAGTAACCGAATAGTGGTAGGTTTAACAACTGGGCTGAAAGTATCCTCATAATCAAGACCATAGCGTTGTTTAAAACCTTTTGCCACCAACCGCGCCTTGTAACGCTCAATGGAACCGTCAGCATGCTTCTTTACCTTGAAAACCCACTTGGAATCAATGATGTTGACACTAGACACAGGAGGAACCAGTCGCCAAGTATCGTTCCTCTGTAGCGCCTGAAACTCCTGCTCCATGGCATTGCGCCAATGAGGAATCCGAAGAGCCGCCTGAAAATGACGAGGCTCGGCAGTGGGATCAGCATCTGTCTGTGCCATGCACGCCGCAATCCAGGCAACCGTGCCATCAGTACGTTCCTTTGGCCGAACAATACCATTCTGACTCCGCGTACGAGGACGCAGAGGAGCGGTAGATGGCGGAGGTGGCGGTGAAGACTGCTGCCCAGGCGACATGACTAGCGAGGGGGGCGAGGACCCCGGCAAGGCAGCCCCCGGCAAGGCCAACACAGCCGGCACGGCAGCCCCCGACAAGGCAGCCCCCGGCAAGGCCGCCCCCCGCAAGGCCGGCCTCGGCAAGGCCGGCCCCGGCAAGGCCGCCCTCGGCAAGGCCGGCTCCAGCAAGGCCGCCCCCGGCAAGGCCGCCCCCGGCAAGGCCGGCTCCGGCAAGGCCGCCCCCGGCAAGGCCGGCTCAGCCAGCACGACCGGCGGCACAGCCTGCACAGCAGCCAGCAGAGAAGACGTAGGTGGCTCCACATCCAGAAGCTCAAGGCGTGCTCCACGTCCAGTACCTGCACCATGGTTAGGTAGCAACAAGGGAGTAGAAGCAGCATCAACAAATTGACCAGGCAATGGTACGGCGGGTTGCTCGGGTGTAGGGGGAGTGGTGGAGGTGACCGGAGATGCAGCAAAAGGAAAAACGTTCTCGTCAAACACTACATCACGAGAGATGTAGACGTGGTTAGAGGAAACATGAAGACATTTGTACCCTTTATGAAGAGAACTATAGCCAAGAAACACGCACTGTTTTGATCGAAACTCCAACTTGCGTTGGTTATATGGACGAAGATGTGGCCAACACGCACACCCAAACACTTTGAAGAATGTATAATCAGGGATTTCATTCAACAAGAGTTCAAGTGGTGTTTTCATCTGACGGAGTCGTGTAGGTAATCGGTTAATGAGAAAGCATGCGGTGGAAAATGCATCACTCCAAAACCGAAAAGGAACCGAGGCATGGGCAAGCAAAGCAAGACCAGTCTCAACTATATGACGATGCTTACGCTCAGCTACACCGTTCTGTTGATGTGTATGAGGACAAGACACACGATGAGTGATTCCAAGCTTATTAAAGAATGCATTGAGGTTGTGGTACTCACCACCCCAATCAGATTGCACATGAATGACTTTGTGACTAAGCAGACGCTCAACATGCGCTTGGAATTGCAAGAAAACATGAAACACATCGGACTTGCGCTTAAGAAGATAAAGCCAAGTGAACCGGCTATAAGCATCAATGAAACTGACATAGTAGTTATGACCACTAACGGAGGTTTGGGCATGGCCCCATACATCCAAAAACACAAGTTCAAGAGGTTTAGTGACTACATGACTCGACTCAGAAAAAAGAAGCTGATGACTCTTGCCTTGCTGACAGGCATCACAAACTGCATCAACATATTTATTAGACACAACTGGGAGCTCATGACGATGAAGAACATGGCGAACAATGGGAGTGGCAGGATGACCGAGGCGTGCATGCCAATGTGATGGAGACACACGAAAGCCGCTGAAAGCACTAGGAGCAGGTGGCACATCATGTGCATAGAGACCATTATTGCGCAGTCGACCTCTAAGGAGTACGTCCCTCGTGTCCCGATCCTTTACAAAAAAATGAAAAGGATGAAACTCAGCAAGAACATTATTATCACGAGTAAGTTTAGGAACAGACAACAAACTACGTGAAACAGAGGGAACTCGAAGGACATTAAGAAGGCGTAATTGTTTGGATCGACGAGTAAGAAGAGATGCCTGGCCAATATGTGAGATGTGCATACCTTCCCCGTTTGCAGTATGAACCTGATCATGTCCACAGTACGGCTCCTGTGTAGAGAGCTTTCCCATATCGCTCGTCAAGTGGTTGGTGGCTCCCGTATCCATGTACCAGGATGCATCGACTGGATAGGAAGGAGTATGCCCCTGCTCATGACTGGCCAAAGCAGCCTGCTTCTCATTACCTTTACCATCGTTCCCAATGCCCAAAAAATCTTTCTTGAAGCGACGATGGCAACGAGAGGCAAGATGACCATTCAGACCACAAAGCTAGCAAGGGACCTGAACTCCACAAGAAGGGCAGCAGGCACAGACGCGACCACCACCAGAAGTAGTGGTGTTCCGTGGGTTGGGCGCGGCCCCCGGCTTGCCACCAGGTGGTGGTGGCGTGTAGGGCTTGCCCTTTCCACGCGTAGCAGCGTTGGTGGAGGAGAAGCTCGGCGTAGATCGGCGAACCTAGACACGATGTTCCATGGCAAGGAGTCGCGCATATAGCTCACGCGGCTGGATGGGAGTGTCGCGACCATTGATATTCTCCACCAAATTATCATAGTCATCACCCAGCCCATTGAGCACATAGGAGGTGAATTCTTCTGGCCCAAGAGCCTTGCCAATGGAGGCAAGTGTGTCCGCCATACCCGTCACCTTGTTGAAGTAGTTAGTGACGGTGAGGGAGTTGAGCTTCACCTCCCCAAGCGCAGTGCGAATGGCATGAGCACGTGCCTGGGATTGAGAAGCAAAACTGGTATGGAGAGCCGTCCACGCGTCTCGAGACATAGCGGCGAAGATGACCAGCGACGATACGCCCTCCGTGAGGGAGGACTGTAGAGCGGAGAGGATGGCTTGATCCTGCGCCACCCAAGCATGATGCGCCGGATGATGCGGCGGAGGACAGGGCAAGGTGCCGTCAACATAGCCCTCCAGATAGCGACTGCGGAGTAGCGGCAACACTTGGGCACACCACGACAGGTAGTTATCCGTCGTAAGCTTCACCGGGATGAGGTGTGCAAAGTAGAACGGCCCAGCCGCAGCAGTATGATCCGAAGGCGATGGCGGCGCATAAAGGCCGGGGTTGAAGGCCACCCCAGGCTGCACCGAAGAGGGCAGCAACTCCAAGGAGGAACCCCCGTAGGGCGCCCCGTACGGAGAAGGGCCACCATAGGCAGCCGGCTGCGCAGCTAGGGCACCAGGCGGCGCCAAGTAGGACAGCCACGGGTGTCCCGCAGCCGCGCCAGAAGCCGGCGCGTGTGACGGCACACTGTAGGAGGCCAACGGGGCGGCTGGACCGCCGTAGGCAGCCACGGGCACGTCGGGCGGGCCGTAGTGCTGCTGGTAACCCGGCCAGGAGCCGGCAGCAGCAGGCCCGTAGCCCAGCGGCGGGACATGGCCGAAGCCACGAGGCAGAGGCGGCGCGGCATCGACCGGGCCCGGCGACGACGGGTCAGGCCGAGGAGCGTCGGGCGCAGGAGCAGCAGCAGCCGTGGAGGAGCCAGCCACGGCGGCAAGCGGGCGCGATGATAGGAACGGGGAGACAGCGGCGGCCGGAGAGGCGGCGGCTGCCTGAGCAGGCGGGGGCAGGGCGGCCATCGCAGTGATAGATCGCGGCGGCGGAGGCGGCGGCGGCGATCGGGGCAGAGGCGGAAGCGATCGTAACCTAATCTGATACCATGTAAAACATAGGGTTATGGGAAACTGCACAACACCCAATACGGGGTGTGGCTATCTCATATATATAAGGGGTATACAGAGTACAGGGGTATATACGGAAGCTTATACAAATACATAGTCTAACATGGCATGACCACGTACGCGTGCATGCATGTTTTAGCGAGTAATGTAGTCTCCTCTTTTCATGTTTTAACCATGTTTGTCAATTTGGACTTGTGTAACTTAGTTGGTTAGCTGATTGTCTATCGTCCTAGCTAGCTAGGAGTACCATTTGCAATGAAAAGTTCCACGTTTATGTCATATGCTACATGTTTTTTTGGGGCATCATTTCAACCTGGACACGGTTTTTGTCATTGGTGTGCATGTGTGGGCTATATATTACGGCCCATTCGGCACAAGTACTATTATCTTCTGGGCAGGTGCATGCATGTGGATCGTCAGCAGATACACCACACAAAAAATGTGTCACATATGTTTCCCTGAAAAAACGAGTCGCGTGTGTTTCTCAAAATTGCTAAGAAAATGTGTTTCTCAAAATAGAAATATTTCGCATATGTGCCCGAAAAGAAAGTGTCTCGTACGTGCATGCTAGATTTGCGCTTACTACTGAAAAATAGCTATATGAGGCCGAAGATCCCGATGGGTCAGGAAAACCCATCTTGGATTGACTTATCCGAGACGGGCCATTTTTGGTCCAGACATTCGAGACTTTTTCTCCTCCTCCCGCTCCCTCTCTCTCTCTCTCCTCCTCCGACCCCCTCTCCCCTCATTGCCTTTTATTTAATTCATCAACCCCCCCCCCCCCCCCCCCCATCGAAGAGTCTCACAAGCATAGCTGTGATTATGGCTCATCCTCCAGCTCGGGCCCCCAGAAGCGCCGAGTGTGGATTCCGAACAGGGGCGAAGCTGCGGCCAGGCCCGGGGCGTGGGTTTCTTTCTAGCCTACTGCTTGGCCCGTGGTTAATGGTGGCCATCAGGCCCGGATTTTCTGGGCAGGCCCAAAGCACGAGAAAAAAGCCCGGCCCGAAGCCCGGCCGGGCCAGGCCGAGGCCCGTCGTGGGCCGAGCTTTTTTTCGTTTGCAGGCACATGGGCCTGCCCGAGCACGGCACGAATAAAAGCCGGACCACGCGAGGCACGGCACGAGCACGATGGCCCGAGCACGGCACGGTCTTCCCGGTGTTTTCTCTGTTTTTCTGTATTTTTTCGAAAAAAACTGGCCGAAAACTGCCCGAACGGGCCGAAACAGGCACGACGGGCCTTTGGGCCCATGTCATGCCGGGCCAGGCACGAAATAGGCCGGGCCGGCACGGCACGAACAGTAGTCGGGCCTCCTCGGGCCGGGCCGGGCCTGGCACTGTTCGTGGCCGGGCCGTGCCGGGCCGGCCCTATGGCCACCATTACCCGTGGTTTAGACTTGAGCCCAACACAGCCCAGGCAAAAAAATGCCCGAAGCACAGCCCGACCTAGCCCTTGGTTTGCACGCACATAGCACGCACGCTCGCGCCGCCTCTGCCTCTCGCCTTCTCGCGTCGTGTCTCGTCTCGTCTCCGCCCCAGGCCGCCGCCGTCCGACACCCTCCGGCCTCCGTCCCTCCCGGCCTCCCCGCAACCCCGCCCTACTGCGCCTGCTGACTGTATGCTTTGCCCCGGGCCGAGCTGAGTAGCCGTTCCAGGCTCCGCCACGGGCCTTGGCCAGCGGTCGACACACCGTGCTGCACTGCTGCTGCCGCCCAGAGCAGCAGAGCTCCAGATCAGCAGCAGAGCTCCAGATCAGCCGCTGAGCTGCTGTTTGCTCTCGCCGACTCGCCATGCCGTCATGCTGCTGGCTCTCTGCTGCGCCCAAGATTGGGTAAAATTTTGTGCCAAATTGATGCATTTGGTTAGCCCGTGTCTCTCCTCTGTATCTGAACATTGTATTGAACTAGTGAAATTGAATTGAAATAAGTGATGCATTTGATCAGTGTGTGTACTCAAATTGATTCATTTTTGTGTCAATTTGGGGAATGGTATGATGTGTTTTGGGTAGTTATAAGTGCTAAAATTTTCTCATGTTGCCGAAAAATATTTAGGCCCGGGGTTTGCTTCAATCCTGGCTCCGCCACTGATTCCGAACAATGCCTTCAACGGTGCAACCTATGCACCGAGGCCATCCTTTAGTGCACCTCGTCCTCCTCCACCAACTATGTATCCTAGGAACTTTGGTGGGCCGACCAGCAATTTGGCTCTCCACCCCTTCTTCGGAATGTGCTTCAAGTGTGGTCAGTCTGGCTATGTTTCCAAGGACTGTCCACATAATCAGAATGCACCACCCTGTCTTGTTCCGGGGCGTGTCGTCGGCCGCGGTAATCTGCCACCCAGGAACTTCAACGGCAAGCCGTCTACTGTTGGGCGTGGTCGAGTGAACAATGTACATGCTGAAGAAGCCCAGGAGGCAACCGACGTCATGCTCGGTACTCTCCCTATCAACTCAATTCCAGCTGTTGTTCTTTTCGATTCTGGAGCATCTGGAAGTTTTACTCAATTGCATGCCTTCTCTTTGGAGTCTTTGTCCACCCCTTTAGTGAGCCACTCCCCAGGATCCACGTGGCCCACCATCTTGGTAAGCCATGGAAATCAAATCAAAATTGAGGGTCTCCTATTCCTTGCTTCTCTTATAGCCCTCACGTCCTCCGATATAGACATCATTCCGGGTATGGACTGGTTGTCAGCCAATCAAGCTGTGGTTGACTATGCAACCAAGTCCGTTCGACTCATACATCCTTCTGGCCAGATAGTCTACTTCTCATCCCACACTTCAGAACCCCAGCTGTATGCTCTAAATGAACATCCACTTCCTAACCTCAATGATGTGCCAGTAGTCTGTGACTTTCCAGACGTCTTTCCTGAAGAACTGCCAGGTATGCCACCTGACAGGTGTGTGGAATTCGTTGTTGAGATAATTCCAGGAACTGCCCGAATTTCGAAACATCCATATAAAATGACCCCAAGCGAGCTAGCTGAGCTTAAGAAACAATTTGAAGAGTTGGAAGAAAAACGTTTCATCCGCCCTAGCTCATTCCCATGGGGTTGTCCCGTCCTCTTTGTCAACAGAAAGGGTGGAACAAATCCAATGTGTGTTGACTATCGTCCTCTTAATCAAGCGACAATAAAGAACAAATATCCACTTCCTCGAATCAATGAACTTTATGATCAATTAGCTGGATCGTCAGTCTTCTCCAAGATGGACTTGAGGTTGGGCTACTACTAGATCAAAATCAGAAAAGAGGACATTCCCAAAATGGCATTCACTACTCGTTATAGTCTTTACTAGTACACTGTCATGTCCTTTGGCTTAACCAATGCTTCAGCTACCTTTTCTCGCTTGATGAACTCAGTTTTCATGGAGTTTCTAGACAAGTTCATCCTGGTCTATCTCGACGATATCCTCATCTATTCCAAATCCGAAGAAGAGGATTCTGAACATTTAAGGCTAGTATTGATGAAACTTCAAGAGCATCGCCAATATGCCAAGTTCTCCAAATGTGAATTCTGGCTATCATAAGTGACCTACCTAGGCCACGTGATTTCTGCAGCAGACATTGCTCTCAATCCAAAAAGGGTGGCCATTCTTGGTTGGACTCCACCTGAGGGGTAAAGCAAGTTAGGAGTTTTCTTGGACTGGCTTGTTACTGCTGTCGTTTCGTCGATAATTTCTCCAAAATTGCTAAACCTCTAACTGATCTCCTTAAGGAAGATAAGAAATTTGAGTGGGCACGCAAGTGCGAGGAAAGTTTTCAAGCTCTGAAGAATAAACTGACTACTGCCCCATACTCATCCCTCCGGATGTTCACTAGAATTTTGAGATCTATTGTGATGCTTTCCGTCAAGTACTAGGTTGCATACTCATGCATGATCGTCATGTGGTGGCATACGCTTCTCGTCAGTTCTGTCCACATGAAGAGAATTATCCAACTCATGATCTGGAGCTTGCAGCCATAGTCTATGCGTTGAAGACATGGTGACATTACTTGCTCGGCAATCATAGCAAAATCTACTCAGATCAGCAAAGTTTGAAGTACATCTTCACCTAGCCGGACCTAAATCTCATGCAGAGACAATAGGTTGAGTTGATCAAACACTATGATGTGGGAATTTCCTGCACTCCCGGCAAAGCGAACGTTATTTCTGATGTGCTAAGTCGCAAATCTTATTGCAACAATCTCATGTTATTACATGATCAACCACTTCTGCATGAGGAATTTCATAAGCTTAATCTGAAGATCGTTCCTAATGGATTCTTATATACTTTGGTGGCATAGCCAACTCTTGAAGATCAAATCAAAGCTACTCAGAAGCGTAATCCAGGCATCCATGGGATCATAGAGAGCATTGCTAGCGGAAAGGCTAAATGTTACTTTTTGGATAATCAGGGTACTGTTTTCTTTGAGAACCGTTTGGTGGTACCTAAGAAGCGGAATCTGAGACAGTTGATCTTTAAAGAAGCCCATGACACCCCTCTCTCTATCCATCCTAATGGTACCAAAATGTATCAGTATCTTCGCCAAAGGTTCTGGTGGACCAGGATGAATCAGGAAATCGCTTGCTATGTTGCTGAATGTGACGTCTGTCGTCGTGTCAAGGCAGAGCATCAAAGACATGCTGGAACTCTTCAACCTTTGGCTATTCTAGAGTGGAAATGGGATAGAGTGGGCATGGATTTCAACTCTGGCTTTCCAAAATCCCAGAATGGTAATGACACCATCCTGGTAGTGATTTACCGTCTCTCCAAAGTTGCTCACTTTCTTCCTGTTAGAGAGACCATCACTGCTAGCCAATTGGCAGATCTATATATCTCCAGAATAGTCTCTCTTCATGGTATTCCATTGGAAATCAATTCAGATCATGGAAGTTTATTCACCTTTAGATTCTGGGAAAGCTTTCAGAAAGCTATGGGAACTCATCTCTCCTTTAGCACATCTTATCATCCCTAATCTGGCGGTCAAGTGGAAAGAGTCAATCAAGTTCTTGAAGACATGCTCAGAGCCTGTGTCGTCTCTTTTGCAAAGAAGTGGGAGGAATGTCTTCCTTTCGCTAAATATTCTTACAACAACAGCTATCAATCTAGTCTGGGCATGGCACCTTTTGAATTCCTCTATGGAGGAAGATGTCGAACACCTTTGAACTATTCTGAAACTGGGGAAAAGCAATTCTTTGGACCGGATATGATCCAAGAAGCAAAAGAGCAAGTTCGGATCATTCGTGAACACTTGAAAACAGCCCAGTCTCGCCAGAAAAGTTATTATGAGCGTCATGATAAAGAGGCAAGCTTTGAACCTGGTGAGCAAGCTTACCTCCGGGTTACACCTCTGAAGGGTACGCATCGATTCGGTATTAAGGGAAAATTGCCTCCAAGTTACATAGGTCCTTTTCGCATTCTCACTAGGCGTGGAGGGGTTGCCTACCAATTGGAACTACCTCCAAAACTTTCCAAAGTACATGATGTATTCCACGTATCTCAACTCAGGCATTGCTTCAAGGATCCCATCCGCGAAGTCGACCATGAAATGCTTGATCTGCAAGAAGACCTTTCTTATCGAGAATATCCTATCCGTATCCTTGATGATGCTGAATGTCGAACTCAACGCCAGAGCATCAAATTCCTCAAAGTCCAATGGTCTCATCTTTCTGACAAAGAAGCAACCTGGGAACGCGAAGATCATCTTCGATCTGTGTACCCCTCTATTTTCTCTATGGCTTTCAAATCTCGGGACGAGATTCCTTCGAGGAGGGGCAAGTTGTCACAGCCCTAGCTAATGGTATTGTATTTATCCTAATAAGTAGAGCTTAGCATGTCATCATGTTTAATTATTTGAAATCTAAAATTGAGGGCAATTCAAAACATCAGGTTTTTAAAGGGCTAAAACCCTAAATCTTACCACTGTATCCAAAATGTCTTCTCAAACCCTAAGAAGTTGGCAAGGGCCTCATCATGGTCATGTTGGATCTCCCAAAAAATATAAGGTTTGGAATGGATTTAAATTTTGGAGTTTTGAATTAAACCCTAAAACCTTGCAAAGTTGGGTATATATTTTTAGAAATAAAAATATAAACCCAAAAACCTGAAATTATTTATGTGGACTTGGACTAGCCTAGTAGTGCCACATAAAAAATGTCAAAATATTTGAAGCTATTTTGGATTATCAAACAATTCAAAAATAGGAGCAAATGCTTAAAAAAAGCAGAAAAAGGAATTGGAGAGACGCCACTGTTCCTTTGGGCCAGCCCAATAGCAGCAGAGCAGCCAGCCCGGCCCAGCCCACTCTCTCTCTCGTCTTTAACCTCTCTCCCCGCATGTCGGCCGTGCGCGCGCACGCTGTCGACACCCCTCCTGGCGACACCTCACGTCGATAGTGCTTCACGCGGGAGGATAAGGCCGTCGCCGCGCGCCTCTCTCCTTCCCTTATCCCTTTTCCCCTCGCCTCGCTCACTCCCCCCTCGCTCTCGCGTCCACGGCCGCGTTCGCGCGCCCACAGTCACCATGGTCGTTGTTGCCACCGTCGCCAGCATCTTCACCATCGCCTGAGACCTTGCGGAGAAGCTTTGCCTCATCATCGCCACCGCAGGAATCGACCCGAGCCACAACAGATCGTCGCCTTAGACTTCGTCTTCCTCGCCGAATGCCGCCTCTCACCGTCGTCGATTCACTGCCTCCCGTGCTCCCGCGACGTACCTCACCTGCCCGTTAGCCCCGCTGTGAGCTCCTGCGCGTTTCCCCTCTTCCTCCCCCGCCCCACTGATTAGGACCCCTAGCTACCTCGCGTCGCGACCCATGAACTCACCATCACCACAGTGTCGCTCGCCGACGTTAGCAACCGCCCCCGGCCTAGGCAAGCACCGTGTCATGCTCCTGGCGGCTCAAGGATGCTGCCGAGCCCCTTCTTTCGCTCGATCCGCATCTGTGGCCTCGATAGTGTCGTCCCCGTGCTAGCGCCACCGCGGATCTTGTTGTTGCCGATGACTCCGCCCACCCCAGCTCTCGCGACCACCACCATTCGACCCGGCTCGTTCCCCTCGTCACATAGAACCCTTCGCCTCGCTTAGCCACGCCCTGTGGCGCGTTTCCAATTCGTCACCGCCTCGTCTAGTGGTCGCCGGTGACGTGCTCACCGGGATGAGCCACTGACGGGTGGACCCGAGCGCTGTAGTTAGCTTAGTTGTTAATTAGGGTTTGGGCCACTGACAGGTTGACCCCACGGATTAATTATCCTAGTTAATTATTCTGCTAACCAGTTACTTAACCCCAGTGGGACCCAGCTACCAGTTTGACCCTACTGTTTGAGCTTTGACCTGGCCCCACATGTCATTGACTGTGGCTAGCCCCTGGCTGGTGTCCCTCTTCTTATCCGTTGTTTGCTTCTTATCGTTAGAGCCAGAGCTTGCCATAGAGTACGACGACATCACTGAAGAGCAATACCCAGCTATTGATTTGCAAGGCAAGCAAAACCCCTTTGATCATGTTGATAAATCCTAATTTTACTGCTTCTCTTCTGTTCTACTGTATTAGAGTATCGATTCAACTATTGTTCTTCGTTAGCTAGATGGACCTATACTTTGCTAGACCTATCCTTGTAACCTTATATGGCTTTTACCTTTGATCCTAGCATGATTAGGAGTTACTTGATGTTAGCCTACTATGTGTCGTGCTTAGCCATGCTTAGTGTCGTGCAAGTCTTGATCCATCTGGGCGATGAATCACAGTTGGTAGATGAACATGGAAGTGGGATGTGGTGTGATTACTAAGAGTAATCGGATTAAAAATGACTAAAGGTGACGATGAGAGGCCATGTTGGAGAACATGGTTGGCTGTCTCATTTACGCCGCTCTTAGGACCCGAGTTCTCGCTTTATTGATACTAGACTGAGCGTACTACCACATGAGGGCATATGAGACCCCTCTCGACCTACTAACTTGCCTCAGACCGGTCCAAGAGACATAGTTTGGGCTTTCCATTTGGCATATGCATAATATAATGATTTTGTTGGCATTGCATGATAGGATTGTAGCACGGCAGTCAAGTGTGAGGACTATCCTGTGAGATGGACTTGGGCCGTCCATTCAACATTTGAGTCCATATCGGAGGTACTTGGCCGGACTCGCGACTACAAGTCAAACTCAGATGGGTGACTCCCTGGACTAGAGTCGAGTGTAAGGTAAGTGTCGTGGTCGATCATACTCTGCCGGCATACACCATGAAGTGTGCTACTCATGGGCATTAAGAGACGATTGACGCGTGTGGGTAAATTAGTACACCCCTCCAGGGTTAAATCTATTTGAATAGCCGTGTCCGCGGTTATGTGACTAGGATTCATGGTGGTGTATTCCTGTGGTGGTTAAGCTAGATGATGGACTCGTGTCTGCTCTCTTATCCCCTGTTATAACTACTAGTAGTCGTCGCACAAGTAGGCTTCAAGGGAAAAACTGGCTTTTATGCAAAAACAAGTCCACATCCATTCCTTTGATACTCGAACATGTGTAGCTAGTTTTGAAGTAAGTCTTGCGGAGTACATTTGTACTCACCCTTGCTTTCGATAATACTCTTTGCAGAGGAGGCCACTGATCCTGATGGTGGTTACTACGTGGATCTCGACGCCGACGAGTAGTTTGGGGATCCCAAACGGCAGTATGTACCTTGGGAGGGTCATTGTTCCTTTTGGTAAAGCCTCTTAGGATTTTGTTAAACTTGTCCTGTACTCAGACATAATATGCTTTCGCTGGTGCTTGTAGCAGTGTTGGGTCATGAGACCTCTGTGTGTTTTATAACTGCTATGTTTGCTCTCTTAAGAGCCTTTGTATATATATGGTTTCAGTCATAGAGTTGTGTTGTGTTACCTGTTGTTCCACACACATGGCGATTATGATATTTGTATGGATATAAAATGCACGTTGTGTGCAGGGTCTTGGAATGTAGGCTATGCATTTGCTAGCAGACCATCAGATACAGGGTGAAGCGACTCGTTTGACTGAGAGCTTGGCAGCTATATCACTCTACTCCAACCGTGCATTCATTTACCGGTTGTGGCTGGTTACGGTTTGATGCTCGGGCTCAGTTATATCGAATGAGGGAACATTTGGACCACCCCCGTCGGACGAGGTTTCCCGATGTAGGGGGAACAACGGGCTCGAATGTTCCGGGCTCTCCGAGAGTATATGTCGGCTATGGACCAGTCCGAGGTGGCTGCAATTGTCCAGGCGAGAATCACGGCTTTTTGTATGATCCTCTACAGCTAGATTTGTATAACCCTAATCCCGGGTCCCGACAGCCGGTTCCAGAACAAGTAGACCGCCATCTCGGTAATCATGGAACGGAGACATGGCGACCTAGAAATCGAACAACTGCGACCACAATCAGACACTCCGAACTCTGTCATAGGGGAAAATTTGGGGAGGAGGGGGGAGGTGGGGTGTGTTCGTAAGGAAGAGATAAAGGGGGGAGAGAGTCAATGGTTGGGCTTTACTACCGGAAGTTTCGGCCTTTTCCTGTGTTCGGGCCTGTTTCGTGCCGGGTCGTGCCCGTGCCAGCTCGCCAAGTCGTCCCGGGCCGTACCGACCGTCTGCTCGATTACCTGGCCTGGCACGGCACGGGACTTTGGGTTGGGCCGCGCTACGGGTCGTGCCCCTGCTGCATTCCTCGTGCCGGGCCAAAGAAGCATGGCCCAAGTCTCAGCTTTACTCTTCTCCCATTCATGGCTTGGGGACAGAAGTATTTTTTAAGCTGGATTTTGTCTAAGCTATCACTACTGCAGGAACACCCTTCATGGGCAGGGTAGAGCCCGTCATTGTGCCTTGGGCACCACTCCCGCCCCAGCCAAAGCGCCATCCCGGCCCCCGAGATGATGCGTCACCGTCGTTTCCCACTGCCGCCGTCCTGCTCTCGCATAGTAAAACACCTACTCCCCACTAGTCCCGCGCCCTTGCCCAACCTCGCCGTCCCTGTGTCCTCGCCACGATACCGCCGCTCCAAGGAGGAGGAGGACAGCGTCGGCTGGGACCCGGCAACCACGGTCGAGGAGGACGACGACGAGGACATAGCCGCAGCCGAGGAGGACGAGGAGCGCATGCTCCAGGCGGCCATAGCGGCTTCGGTCGCCGAGGCTCGTGCCTCCACCGTCCTAGATGCCGAGGAGGAGCGTAAGGTCCATCCGGCCGCGAGAGCTTACGCGGCCGAGGCCCGCGTCGTGGCCGCTGCCCTTCTTCCCACTAGTTTTGTCTTTTCTTTCAAAGAGAACTCCATGCTTCAGCTGCATGCGCGGCTTGGTACTAGCTAGCTAGCTAGCTATCTTCTTGTTACCCTTGTCATCTCAGAAAAGAAGGCAAGGCGAGCGGCGGCTGGACTCGCTCCCCTACTCCTCGCTTGGTGGCGGGCTTCCCCAGCGGTGCGGCGTCAAGGAGGCGAGGCGAGCAGCCCGTCTCTCTGCTCGCAGGTGGCGGCCTGCGCCTGGCGACGTGAGGGTGGTGGTGTGCTCGATCTGCCCCGGCGGCGTCCGAGGCGGGTTCCGGGCGGTTGGACCTGGGCAGATACGGATCTGGCTGTTGCTGGCCTTGTACGGGCCGGCGGGCAAGGCGTGGTGTCGTCGTCGGCCATGGGTGGCTGCGGCTTGTGGAAGACCTGGTGGTCAGCCGGCTTCGGGCAGGGGAGTGCACGTCAATGCAGAGCCAAAGCTTCGTCTCTGGTCCTTGGCGGGAGCCGGCAATGGCGACGTCCACGGACGCCGTCACCTTCATGAAGGCTTTGTCGTCGTGTTGTTCTCCTCTCCTCCTTCCGAAGTGCTTGCTCAGGGGGAAACCTAATATCTACCTTGGATCGGACGATGACGGCGCTTTGCGTCATTCCCCTCCTTGGAGGCTTCGTCTTTTGACCTGACGCCGGCTGGAGGGACCAGTGGTTGGCGGCATGTCCGTGTGCTGGCGTTGCGACTCGTGTGGTGACGACGATGATGGCGAGCGGAGCTGGGCGGCGGCTTGTCCTTCTGATGTCGACGGTTTGGTGTGCCAGTTGGGTGCCTCTATGCTTGTTTCTTACTGTGACAAAGAAGTCGGAGCTACTTGCTGCGGTGCCACAGCGGCAACGATGACTCCATGAGGGTGGTTTTCAGCGGACGGCGCTCTGCGGTTGATGCATTGGACTAGGTTGGTGTGAGGCTCGCAACTTTCTCCTGCGTATCTCATCAGCAAAATCGGAGCTGCCTTGTCCTCGACGCTTCGGTCGACTGTTTGGCGATGCTTTGTTGCTCGGTGTAACGTCTCCACGGTTGGTATGTTGGTGCTTGTCCGAGGTGAAGTCAAAGTAGTCTGATCAGGCGTGATGGATGATGCCGATGACGCTATCGGTTGATGTCGATGATCCGGTGGTGTTGTTGTCTGTGCCAAGATCTTGTTAGTGGCCAGGTCGTCTGCGGGTTAGGCTGTCATGTTCCATGACGGCCATGTGAGCTTTGTAATCTAGGTTTTCGCCCGATTTTCCTCCAATTAACGGGGCAACTCTCTTCTTCTTAATAAATGAAAATGACGAATCTTTGCCTCGTTTCAAAAAAAAAAAAAAGTGTGAGTGCGACTGTGTTGTGCCTGAGACAGTGTTTACATGTGTTGAGTCTCAGGAGAAATAACAAACAAGTGTACATGGCCACTGGAGTACCATATATACTCTACCATGCTCCCTGGTCCTACAAAACCGCGCGCATGCATCAGTTACACACATACACCACAACACACAGGGTAGCTAGCTTGATGGAGAGCAGGAGCAGTGCGAGAGGTGGAGACCATGGCCACCTCGACCACCAGCACCAATTGCTGCTGCTGTGGCCGGCGGCGGCGTGGAGCTACGCTGGTGGCAGCGTGTCGTGGCCGACGCAGAGGTCGCCGTCGTCGTTGTCGTACACGAGCGGGTACTGCAAGAGGAAGTTGCCTTCGGCGCAGGCGCTGGGGGGGCACATGAACTTGCACCGGCGGGAGAGGGCCATACTCCACCACTACTGCTCCTCCTACCCTGCAGCTCCTGCTGCCGTCCACAGGGACAGCGTGCCCAACCTCAACTTCTCGCCGCCGGACTACACCGACAGCGCGACGACTCCGGCCGCCTACAGCTTCTTCTCGCCTGCGGCGGTGGGGGCGGAGGCTGCGGCGGCGAAGGCTTTGTTGGTGGTGGACCTGGAGCTGGGGGTCGGAGGAGGAGGTTTGGATCTTGAGCTTAGGCTTTTGGCCGCTATTGAGCCTTGGCACTTATGACCGATCTATCTATGACATGCAAATGTACGTGCGTGTGTGCATGGGATGACCACGTACGCGTGCATGCATGTTTGAACGAGTAATTTAGTTTCCTGTTTTCATGTTTTAACCATGTATGTCAATTTGGACTTGTCTGTCGTCCTAGCTAGCTCGGAGTACCATTTGCAATGAAAAGTTCCATTGTTTGGAGCTTGTTCAATTATTTGTCTGATTGTTTCATCAAGTTTGCATATATTTACCTTGAGCTTTCTTCGAATGTAGATGTATATGCGTTTATGTCATATGCTACATGATTTTTTGGGGCATCATTTCAACGTGGACACGGTTTTTGTCATTGGTGTGCATGTGTGGGCTATATACTACACCCCATTCGGCACAAGTACTATTATCACTACGGGAAAAACACACGTTGCCTACTGTTTGGGCATAACCCGAGTGTTTTTTATCGGGTACTCGGCTTATCTCCGTGTAAGCCGAGTACCACTAAAAAAACACACGGCAAACGCAGGGCCCTCGGCATAGGCGAGAGTAAGCTGAGTAGAGATAAAAAAAACTCGGCTTATAAATAAAACTCGGTGTATTCTGCAAAAAAACACTCGGCTTATGCCCGAGGCTCGGCAAAGCACCTGCCACGTGGCCATCCTCACCGCACTTGACGGCTCCGTGATGGTGGGCGGTATAAGCCGAGTACCTTCTAACCGCATACTCGGCTTACGTATAAGCCGGGTACCCGACAGAAAACACTCGGCTTATACTCGTGCCCCTTCACCTTCGTCTCCCCCGGCAGTTTTGTAAATAGACGGAGGCGAGCTAACGTAGCCCTCCTCCGCCTCAACTCCGCCGCTTGCCCGAGGTCGCCGCCGGCCGGCCTCTTCCCTTATCTGCCGATCTGCAGTGCACCTCCACCGCGCCGCCGGCACCGACCTCCATCCCGCAGCCGCAGCCGCCGTCGCCGGCTCCACCACCTCGACGCCGGCCTCCACCACCAACCCTGACGCCAGCCTCCCCCACCACCTGGACGCCGGCCTCCCCCACAACCCCACCGAGGAAAGCTGATCCACTGCTTCCCTTTTTTTTAGCTATTTAGCACTGATTTTTATATGGAAATTTGATATGGATGATGGATGATATGGATCACCTATGTAGGTTAATATGGATGATATGGAAATAGATATGGATGATGGATGATATGAAAATTGATATGCATCACCTAGCTAGGTTAATATGGATGATGAAATTTGATATGGGTGATATGGATGATGGATGATATGGAAATCGATATGGAAATTTGATATGGATGATATGGATATTTATTTTTATTTTTATTTTTCTGTTTTACAATTTTCTATTGATGAGTTTGAGAGGATATGTGTGAATGCTTTGTATGATTGAGAGTTTGAGAGGAGAGGAGAAGAGGAGATGAGAGGAGAAGAGGATGAGCGGAGACGAGAGTAGAGAAGAGGATGAGGAGAGGAGAGGAGAGGATATAGCATTTTAATTTGTAAAGATATAGGTCAATTGATGTGTAGTAGAGTTTAGCAATATTGATAAAAAATAAAATAAAAGGAAAGAGAAAGAAAATGAAAGGAAATTAAAAAATAAAAAGAAGTTAGTAGTAAAAAATTGCTATCTTTTGTTAAAATGTGGATATGTGTGGAAATATTTGCATATGCTATCTTTCATATGTGTGGTATATAGTGCAATGTTATATATATTGCTTTATTTTTTTGTGATGAATAATGCCATGTTTGTTTAATTTTGTGAAGATGGATGGCAGTGCGGGATGGAATGGGATGTTTGAGGTGTACGTTGCAGGCGATGCCATCAAGTTGGCGAAGATGAAGGAGATCGCTTCCTAGTATGACACCTCGAAGGAAATGATGGACGGGGCGATGCACGTGACCGCACATGCTACCGAGGCGGAGCGCCGGCGGATGTTTCCCGCCAATGATGGGCCGACCATTGGAATTGAGCTCCTTCTCTGGGCGATGGATGAGGCGGAGTCCAAGGATGTCGATCAGCGGGTGCGCTGGGCCGAGTACCACTCTCACTTTCGGGGGCCGGCAGGTGTTGAGGCCGATGCGGTCCCGGATGTGGCTGGGCTGACCCGGTGCAAGTGTCGGGCAGCACCATGGATACGCCGATTCGTGTCCCCGACAACGTGGAGATGGAGTCCGCCGCGGCACCACGTCCCGCCGCCCACGCCGCTCGCCGCGCCTCCAGGCGGCAGCGTCTCGCCACGCATAGACTGCAGTTGCTCTACTTTGCTATCGTAGTATATATATGCTACTAGTAGTCTTAATTTGAGGGACCGACTTGTGGATACCCTAGTTTGCATGAAGTACTGTTATTTTGGTTGGAAGACTTAATTTCTATATATATCGATGCAATGGTTTCTATGCTTACATGTCGATATGTCTAGTACTTGTTCGTATGATATGTCTAGTACTTGTTTCGTCTAACGGCCACTCGGCAAACATTTACCATCTTTTTCACCGCCCTTTCTATCCCCTCAATTTTCCGTTCTCTCTCTATGCCTCCACTTTGCCACTTCAAAGTTGTGTATTGCCTTTGTACTCTTAACACCACCCTAGTGTACCCATATCAGGACCCCCATGCAAAAGGAGAAGTGGTTCCGACCCTTACTCACGCGATTTGATGCGTCCCCTGTCCGGCGAGCCTCGCAACGTCTACCCCTTAGCTTTTCTTTAAAATGGGTGATTCCATGTGGACTTTCCTCTTTGTTTGTGCTATAATAGGTCATAGGAGCATGAGCTACCCAAAAAGAGGACTAGTCCTAGTAGGAGTTGGGTCGGCGGCACCGGAAGGGGGAGGTTCGCACTGAAGCCCTGAATCTTCATGCGTTATGGTCCGGTTTGTGAAGGAGGTGCCACTTCAAAGTTGTGTATTGCCTTTGTACTCTTAATACCACCATAGTGTACCAATATTAGGACCCCAATGCAAAAGGAGAAGTGGTTCCGACCCTTACTCATGCGATTTGATGCGTCCCCTGTCCGGCGGACACCGCTACGTCTAACCCCTAGCTTTTCTTCAAAATGGGTGATTGCATGTGACTTTTCTCTTTGTTTATGTTATAATAAGTCATAGGAGCATGATCAATCCAAAAAGAGGCGAAGTACTTACATGAATTGGGACGGTAGCCCCGGAAGTGAGAATATTACTGTGGGTTGGTAATGTTTGTGAAGCAAGTGCCACTTCAAAGTTGTGTATTGCCTTTTTACTCTTTACACCATACTTGTCTCCCCATGTTAGGACCCCATGCAAAAGGAGAAGTGCATCCCAGAGACTACGTAGAAACGGGACCATCTCCCAAGAAGGATCAAGATTTCAAGAGGGAACAAGCCGGGTTCGTGAAGCAGGTGCGGGGCACGTTCCTCCGTTGGCCTCGAAACTTTTTCTACACTAAGCAGACGCCATTACATGACACATGCCAGGTCCTGGCCTTTTTTGGGACCCGTCTGCTATATTCCAGACATTACCTGCATTTCTAGGGTTTTAATGCCGGAAATTCAAGATCTGAACTGCGGCCACATGAAATCATGGTCAGAAATGAGCTGAAAATTCGTATTTGTGGCCTTTGGCCAATGCCTAGTCCCTGTGTAGCGAAAGGAGAGGGAGGCCCCGTCACCGGGGGGGTGGGGGGCATGGCTAGGCTGCCGGCATGCGGGATGCTGCCGTTTAAATCCACGTAAATTCGTATGAGGCCGGAAATTCATGAGACCTTGCACGGTGTCATCGTATCGCCCCTGGAGGGTGTGGTATAAATTTGAGTGTGTTTCGCAGAAGCCTTCCCAAAGACTGTGTAGAAACGGGACCATCTCCCAGGAAGGATCTAGCTTTCGAGAGGGAACAAGTTGGGTTTGTGAAGCATGTGCGGGGCCCATTCCTCCGTTGGCCCCAGAACTTTTTTTGCACTAAATGGAGGACATTACATGACACATGCTAGGTCCTGGCTTTTTTGGGGGCCCGTCTGCTATATTCCGGACATTACTTGCATTTCTACGGTTTGAAAGCCGGAAATTCAAGTTCTAAACTACGGCCGCATGAAATCATGGTCAGAAATGGGCTGAAAATTCCTATCTATGGTCTTTGGTCCATGCCTAGGCCCTGTGTAGAGAAAGGAGAGGGAGGCCCTGCCATCGGGGGGGGGGGGGGGGGGGGGCAAGGCTAGGCCGCCGACATGCGGGATGCTGTCGTTTAAATCCACGGAAATTCGTATGAGTCCGGAAATTCACGAGACCTGGCACGGTGTCATCGTATGGCCCCTAGAGGGTGTGGTCAAAATTTGAGAGCATTTCGCAGAACCCTTCCCAGAGACTACGTAGAAACGGGACCATCTCCTAGGAAGGCTCTAGCTTTCGAGAGGGAACAAGTTGGGTTTATGAAGAAGGTGCGGGGCCCGTTCCTCCGTTGGCCTCGGAACTTTTTCTGCACTAAATAGAGGCCATTACATGACACATTTTACCTCCTGGCCTCTTTCGGGGCCCATCTGCTATATTCCGGACATTACTTGCATTTCTAGGGATTTAATGCCGGAAAGAAAAGATCTAAACTGCAGCCACATGAAATCATGATCGGAAATGGGCAGAAAATTCCTATATGTGGTCTTTGGCACATGCCTAGGCCCTGTGCTGCGAATGGAGATGGAGGCCTCATCACGGGGGGGGGGGGGGGGGGGGCAAGGCTACGGTGCCGGCATGCGGGATGCTACCGTTTAAATCCACAGAAATTCGTACGAGGTAGGAAAGTCACGAGACCTAGCATGGTGTCATCGTATGGTCCCTGGACGGGGTGGTAAAAATTTGAGAGCGTTTCACGGAAGCCTTCCAATTGACTGCGTAGAAACGGGACCATCTCCCAGGAAGGATCTAGCTTTCGAGAGGGAACAAGTCGGGTTTTAGAAGCAGGTACGGGGCCCGTTCCTCCGTTGGCCACAGAACTTTGTCTGCACTAAAGAAACGACATTACATGACATATGCCAGGTCCTGGCCTTTTTTGAGGCCTGTCTGCTATATTCCAGATATTAGTTGCATTTCTAGGGTTTTAATGCCGGAAATTCAAGATCTGAACTGCGGCCACATTAAATAATGGTTGGAAATGGGCTGAAAATTCCTATTATGGTCTTTGGCCCATGCCTAGGCCCAGTGCAATAAAAGGAGAGGGAGGCCCCGTCATCGGGGGGCAAGGTTAGGCCGCCGGCATGCGGGATGCTGCCGTTTAAATCCACGAAAATTCGTACAAGTCCGTTCGACTCATACATCCTTCTGGCCAGATAGTCTACTTCTCATCGCACACTTCAGAACCCTAGCTGTATGCTCTAAATGAACATCCTCTTCCTAACCTCGATGATGTGCCAGTAGTCTATGACTTTCCGGACGTCTTTCCTGAAGAACTGCCAGGTATGCCACCTGACAGGTGTGTGGAATTCGTCGTTGAGATAATTCCAGGAACTGCCCCAATTTCGAAACGTCCATATAAGATGACCCCAAACGAGCTAGCTGAGTTTAAGAAACAACTTGAAAAGTTGGAAGAAAAAGGTTTCATCCGCCCTAGCTCATTCCCAGGGGGTTGTCCCATCCTCTTTGTCAACAAAAAGGGTGGAACAAATCCGATGTGTGTTGACTATCTCCCTCTTAATCAAGCGACAATAAAGAACAAATATCCACTTCCTCGAATCAATGACCTTTATGATCAATTAGCTGAATCCTCAATCTTCTCCAAGATGGACATGAGGTTGGGCTACCACTAGATCAAAATCAGAAACGAGGACATTCCCAAAATGGCATTCACTACTCGTTATAGTCTTTACTAGTACACTGTCATGTCCTTTGGCTTAACCAATGTTCCAGCTACCTTTTCTCGCTTGATGAACTCAGTTTTCATGGAGTTTTTGGACAAGTTCATCGTGGTCTATCTCGACGATATCCTCATCTATTCCAAATTCGAAGAAGAGGATTCTGAACATTTAAGAATGGTATTGATGAAACTTCGAGAGCATCGCCAATATGACAAGTTCTGCAAATGTGAATTCTGGCTATCATAAGTGACCTACCTAGGCCACGTGATTTCTGCAGCAGACATTGCTCTCAATCCAAAAAGGGTGGCCATTCTTGGTTGGACTCCACCTGAGACGTAAAGCAAGTTAGGAGTTTTCTTGGACTGGCTTGTTACTGCCGTCGTGTCGTCGAGAATTTCTCCAAAATTGCTAAACCTCTAACTGATCTCCTTAAGGAAGATAAGAAATTTGAGTGGACACGCAAGTGCGAGGAAAGTTTTCAGGCTCTGAAGAATAAACTGACTACTGGCCCATACTCATCCCTCCGGATATTCACTAGAATTTTGAGATCTATTGTGATGCTTTGCGTCAAGTACTAGGTTGCATACTCATGAATGATCGTCATGTGGCGGCATATGCTTCTCGTCAGTTGTGTCCACATGAAGAAAATTATCCAACTCATGATCTGGAGCTTGCAGCCGTAGTCTATGCACTAAAGACATGGTGACATTACTTGCTCAGTAATCATAGCAAAATCTACTCAGATCATCAAAGTCTGAAGTAAATCTTCACTCAGCCGGACCTAAATCTCAGGCAGAAACAATAGGTTGAGTTGATCAAACACTATGAAGTGGGAATTTCCTACACTCCCCACAAAGCGAACGTCATTTCTGAAGTGCTAAGTCGCAAATCTTATTGCAACAATCTCATGTTATTACATGATCAAATACTTATGCATGAGGAATTTCAGAAGCTTAATCTCAAGATCGTTCCTCATGGATTCTTATATACTTTGGTGGCAAAACCAACTCTTGAATATCAAATCAAATCTACTCAGAAGCATTATCCAGGCATCCATGGGATCATAGAGAGCATTGCTAGCGGAAAGGCTAAATGTTTCTCTTTGGATAATCAGGGTACCGTTTTCTTGGAGAACCGTTTGGTGGTACCTAAGAAGCGGAATCTGAGACAATTGATCTTTAAAGAAGCCCATGACACCCCTCTCTCGATCCATCCTGATGGTACGAAAATGTATCAGGTTCTTCGCCAAAGGTTCTGGTGGACCAGGATGAATCCAGAAATCGCTCGCTATGTTGCCGAATGTGACGTCTGTCGTCGTGTTAAGGCAGAGCATCAAAGACCTGCTGGTACTCTTCAACCTTTGGCTATTCTAGAGTGGAAATGGGATAAAGTGGGCTTGGATTTCATCTCTGGCTTTCCAAAATCCCAGAAAGGTAATGACACCATCCTGGTAGTCATTGACTGTCTCACCAAAGTTGCTCACTTTCTTCCAGTTAGAGAGACCATCAATGCTAGCCAATTGGCAGATCTATATATCTCTAGAATAGTCTCTCTTCATGGTATTCCATTGGAAATCAATTTAGATCGTGGAGTTTATTCACCTTTAGACTCTGGGAAAACTTTCAGAAAGCTATGGGAACTCATCTCTCCTTTAGCACATCTTATCATCCCTAATCTGGCGGTCAAGTGGAAAGAGTCAATCAAGTTCTTGAAGACATGCTCAGAGTCTGTGTCATCTCTTTTGCAAAGAAGTGGGAGGAATGTCTTCCTTTTGCTAAATTTTCTTACAACAACAGCTATCAATCTAGTCTGGGCACGACACCTTTGGAATTCCTCTTTGGACGAAGATGTCAAACACCTTTGAACTATTCAGAAACTGGGGAAAAGCAATTCTTTGGACCGGATATGATCCAAGAAGCAAAACAGCAAGTTTGCATCATTCGTGAACACTTGAAAACAGCCCAGTCTCGCCAGAAAAGTTATTATGAGCGTCATGATAAAGAGGCAAGCTTTGAACCTGGTGAGCAAGCTTATCTCCGGGTTACACCTCTGAAGGGTACGCATCGATTCGGTATCAAGGGAAAATTGCCTCCATGTTACATTGGTCCTTTTCGTATTCTCATTAGGCGTGGAGGGGTTGCCTACCAATTGGAACTATGTCCAAAACTTTCCAAAGTACATGATGTATTCCACGTATCTCAACTCAGGCATTGCTTCAAGGATCCCATCCTTAAAGTCGAGCATGAAACGCTTGATCTGCAAGAAGACCTTTCTTATCTAGAATATCCTATCTGTATCCATGTTGAAGCTGAACGTCGAACTCAACGCCGGAGCATCAAATTCCTCAAAGTCCAATGGTCTCATCTTTCTGACAAAGAAGCAACCTGGGAACATGAAGATCATCTTCGATCTGTGTACCCCTCTCTTTTCTCTATGCCTTTGAAATCTCGGAACGAGATTCCTTCGAGGGGGGGCAAGTTGTCACAGCCCTAGCTAACGGTATTGTATTTGTCCTAATAAGTAGATCTTAGCAAGTCATCATGTTTAATTTTTTGAAATCTGAAATTGAGGGGAATTCAAAACATTAGGTTCTTAAAGGGCTAAAACCCTAAATCGTACCACTGTATCCAAAATGCCTTCTCAAACCCTAAGAAGTTGGCAAGGGCCCCATCTTGGTCATGTCGGATCTCCCAAAAAATATAAGGTTTGGAATGGATTTAAATTTTGGAGTTTTGGCTTAAACCCTAAAACCTAGCAAAGTTGGGTATATATTTTTAGAAATAAAAATATAAACCCAAAAACCCTGAAATTATTTATGTGGACTTGGACTAGCCTAGTAGTGCCACATAAAAAATGTCAAAATATTTGAAGCTGTTTTGGATTTTCAAACAATTCAAAAATAGGAGCAAATGCTTAAAAAAACGAAAAAAAGGAATTAGGGAGACGGCACTGTTCCTTTGGGCCAGCCCAGTAGCAGCAGAGCAGCCAGCCCGGCCCGGCCCACTCTTTCTCTCTCGTCTTGAACCTCTCTCCCCGCATGTCGGCCGCGCACGCGCACGCTGTCGACACCCCTCCTGGCGACACCTCAGGGTGACAGTGCTTCACGCGAGAGGATAAGGTCGTCGCTGCGCGCCTCTCTCCTTCCCTTATCCCTTCTCCCCTCGCCTCGCTCACTCCCCCCTCGCTCTTGCCTCCATGGTCGCGTTCCCGCGCCCGCAGTCACCATGGTCGTTGTCGCGACCGTCGCCAGCGTCTTCACCATCGCCTGAGACCTTGCGAAGAAGCTTCGCCTCATCATCGCCACCGCAGGAATCGACCCGAGACACAACAGATCATCGCCTTAGACTTCGTCTTCCTCGCCTAATGTCGCCGCTCACCGTCGTCGATTCACTGCCTCCCGTGCTCCCGCGACGTCCCTCACCTGCCCGTTAGCCCCGCTGTGAGCTCCTGCGCGTTTCCCCTCTTCCTCCCTCCTCACCCCCCCCCCCCGATTAGGACCCCTAGCTACCTCGCGTCGCCACCCGTGAACTCACCGTACCACAGTGTCGCTCGCCGACGTTAGCAACCACCCTCGGCCTAGGCAAGCACCTTGTCATGCTCCTGGTGCCTCAAGGATGCTGCCGAGCCCCTTCTTTCGCTCGATCCGCATCCGTGGCCTCGACAGCGTCGTCCCCGTGCTAACACCACCGCGGATCTTGTTGTTGCCGACGACTTCGTCCACCCCAGCTCTCACCACCACCACCACCATTCGAACCGGCTCAGTCCCCTCGTCGCATAGAACCCTTCGCCTCGCTCAGCCATGCCCTGTGGCGCATTTCCGATTCGTCACCGCCTCGTCTAGTGGTCGCCAGTGACGTGCTCACCGGGATGAGCCACTGACGGGTGGACCCGGGCACTGAAGTTAGCATAGTTGTTAATTAGGGTTTGGGCCACTGACAGGTTGACCCCACGGATTAGTTAGCCTAGTTAATTATTCTGCTAAGTAGTTACTTAACCCCAGTGGGACCCAGCTACCAGTTTGACCCTACTGTTTGAGCATTGACCTGGCCCCACAATTCATTGATTGTGGTTAGCCCCTGGCTGGTGTCCCTCTTCTTTTCCGTTGCTTCCTTCTTATAGTTAGAGCCAGAGCTTGCCATAGAGTACGACGACATCACTGAAGAGCAATACCCAGCTATTGATTTGCAAGGCAAGCAAAACCCCTTTGATCATGTTGATAAATCCTAATTTTACTGCTTCTCTTCTGTTCTACTGTATTAGAGTATCGATTCAACTATTGTTCTTTGTTAGCTAGATGGACCTATACTTTGCTAGACCTATCCTTGTAACCTTATATGGCTTTTACCTTTGATCCTAGCATGATTAGGAGTTACTTGATGTTAGGCTACTATGTGTCGTGCTTAGCCATGCTTAGTGTCGTGCAAGTCTTGATCCATCTGGGCGATGAATCACAGTTGGTAGATGAACATGGAAGTGGGATGTCGTGTGATTACTGAGAGTAATCAGATTAAACATGACTAAAGGTGACGATGAGAGGCCATGTTGCAGAACATGGTTGGTTGTCTCAATTCCGCCGCTCTTAGGACCCGAGTTCTCACTTTAATGGTACTAGACTGAGCGTACTACCACATGAGAGCATATGGGACCCCTCTCGACCTACTAACTTGCCTCAGACCGGTCCAGTAGTCACATCGTTTGGGCTTTCCATTTGGCATATGCACAGAAAGATAATGATGTTGATGGCATTGCATGATAGGATTGTAGCACGGCAGTCAAGTGTGAGGACTATCCTGTGAGATGGACTTGGGCCGTCCATTCAACATTTGAGTCCATATCGGAGGTACTCGGCCAGACTCGCGACTACGAGTCAAACTCAGATGGGTGACTCCCTGGACTAGAGTCGAGTGTAAGGTAAGAGTCGTGGTCGATCATCCTCTGCCGGCATACACCGTGAAGTGTGCTACTCATGGGCATTAAGAGACAATCGACGTGTGTGGGTAAATTAGTACACCCCTCCAGGGTTAAATCTATTCGAATAGTCGTGTCCGCCGTTATGTGACTACTTGGTTATTTGGGCCTGGACTAAAATTGCCAAGATAAGTGTGAGTGCCTTGGATTGCTTCCTCATGGGTGAGTCGAGGGAGGATTCATGGTGGTGTATTCCTGTGGTGGTTAAGCTAGATGATGGACTCATGTCTGCTCTCTTATCCCCTGTTATAACTACTGGTAGTCGTAGCACAAGTAGGCTTCAAGGGAAAAACTTGCTTTTATGCAAAAACAAGTCCACATCCATTCCTTTGATATTGGAACATGTGTAGCTAGTTTTGAAGTAAGTCTTGCGGAGTACATTTGTACTCACCCTTGCTTTCGATAATACTCTTTCCAGAGGAGTCCATTGATCCTGGTGGTGGTTACTACGTGGATCTCGACGCCGACGAGTAGTTTGGGGATCGCAAACGGCAGTATGTACCTTGGGAGGGTCATTGTTCCTTTTGTTAAAGCCTCTTAGGATTTTGTTAAACTTGTCCTGTACTCAGACATAATATGCTTTCGCTGGTGCTTGTAGCAGTGTTGGGTCATGAGACCTCTGTGTGTTTTATAACTGCTATGTTTGCTCACTTAAGAGCATTTGAATATATATGGTTTCAGTCATAGAGTTATGTTGTGTTACCTGTTGTTCCACACACATGGCGATCATGTTGTTTGTATGGATATAAAATGCACGTTGTGTGTAGGGTCTTGGAATGTAGGCTATGCATTTGCTAGCAGACCATCAGATACAGGGTGAAGCGACTCGTTTGACTGAGAGCTTGGCAGCTATATCACTCTACTCCAACTGTGCATTCATTTACCGGTTGTGGCTGGTTATGGGTTGATGCTCCAGCTCAGTTATATCGAATGAGGGAACATTTGGACCACCCCGTCGGACGAGGTTTCCCGATGTAGGGGGAACAACGGGCTCGAATGTTCCGGGCTCTCCGAGAGTATATGTCGGCTATGGACTAGTCCCAGGTGGCTGCAATTGTCCAGTGGAGAATCTCGGCTTTTTTGTATGATCCTCTACAGCTAGATTTGTATAACCCTAATCCCGGGTCCCGACAGCCGGCTCCAGAACAAGTAGACCGCCATCTCGGTAATCATGGAACGGAGACATGGCGACCTAGAAATCGAACAACTGTGACCAGAATCCGACACTCCGAACTCTGCCATAGAGGAAAAATTGGGGGAGGAGGGGGGAGGTGGGGTGTGTTCGTAAGGAAGAGATAAGGGTGGGGAGAGAGTGTTGACATGGCTCTTCAGCCCAGTGCAATGGAACCCTACCACTGTGTAACATCCTGGGTTCCATCACCCACCACAATTTATAGTACTTGAAACATACCTTTTATTTATGAAATGAATAGATACGGTAAATAGCAGAAGTTTTGGTAAAGCATAATTAATGAATATGAACAAGGTATGAACTTGCCTTGTGACAGAAAGGTAGTGCAACTCAAGGCTTCTGGATACGCTTGAGCCTCGGGTTCTGAAATAACATATAGTCCGATAAGGACTAATACTCGAAAAATGTGGCAAGTATGCTATGATTTTTGTCCCCAAATACCGTCTTTTGGTTATTTTATATATTTTTGGTGAGTTTTAATATTTTTGGTGAGTTCATATGGTGTCTTGTCCAAGTACTTGCGTTGGAAGAGCCAGTTTGATCCATGACAAGTGGTTTCCTGCGAAACCAAAAACAAGCAGAAAATAGGAACTGACACTAGGCACTAAATTAATAGGTTAGTCCCTAAAAATAATATAAATTGCTATAAAAATATATAAAAGTGATAGTATAATAGCATTTAACAATCAAAAATTATAGATACGTTTGAGACGTATCAAGAAGATCTTCTCATCTTGCGATGATGAATCCACCTTTGGATTACCATCCTCATCGGATTTGATAGGTTGTTAGTCACCCTCTAAAGACATCTCGCTCTAGGGCGGTTAAGCCACAAGATAGAGCATGAGGCTCTGATAACAATTGAAAGGATCGAGATGGACCTAGAGGGGGGGGGGTGAATAGATACAATTACAAATTTTCTTTATTATTAGCAAGTTTCGGCAATGCGGAATATAAAGGTGAGCCTAAACAATTGCTACGGTGATATAACAAATGAAATATAATGGGTTCAACAAGGTATGGTGAATGCAAGGTCAAGTGACCAAAGTAAACCACAATTAGGGAGCTAGGGTTAGAAATAACCGAAAATATGGAGACGAGGATGTATCCCGATGTCCACTTCCTTGGAGGGAAGCTAGTCACCGTTGGAGGGGTGGGTGTTACCACGAAGGCACACCAACACCATGAAGGCTCACCCTATTCTCCTTGAGATATCACAACGAATGCGATTCCCAACCACTAGTGGTAGACCCTGAGGTGGCCTCCAAACCTTCACAAACTTTCCGGGGGTAAATCACAAGTTGATTCCTCACCAGAGACCCCCTACCGCCTAGGAGTCTCCAACCTCCTAGAGTAACAAATCCTCAATGAAATCAAAGGGGAACCCAAATTCCTTCGGTGAGAATATAGATCGGGGGCTCCTCTATCTTTTCCCTCAAAGGTGTGGAGTGTTCTGATGGAGGAAAATGGAGGTTATTGAGCTTTCTAGCTTTAAATGGAGCAAGAGAGAGAGTAAGAACAACTCAAAGTCAAATGGGACGGATACCACTTCGGGAAGATGAAGTGGCCCTTATATAGGGCCACTTGAAATATGGTCGTTGGGGGTTCCTGACACCTGCCAGAAGTTCGTCCTGGAAGTTCCGGAGGGAACTTTCGGCTTGTCCCGGATTCCGGTGTCACTTCCGGAGCATGCCTTCCGGCTGACATCACGCCTCTGGTGTCAAGCCGGAATACATGCCGAATGTAACGTCGGATTCCGACGCTGCCGGATTCCGGGGACTACTTCGGGGGCTCCGAATTCCGGAGTTGACTCTGAGGTGTACACCGGCTGAACACAAAGGCTTCTGTTAGTCAGCCGGAGCCAGCGTCGGAGGCAACACCGGATTCCGGGAGCTCCCGGAAGTTTGTCCCGGAACTTCCGACAGCAACTTTCGGACAGTGTAAAAATAGCCTAGAATGAATGTTTTGCAATGTATATTTTGGCTATAGGTGTGGCATATGGTGTATGATGTGTATGTTTGGGATGATCCAAGGAAGAAAGAGTTCCACCATAGTTTCATTGAGGACCCCTCTTAATAGTGCAGCCTTCCTATACTCAAGTAAATATAAAAAGCTATGAAATTGAGTATACCGCCATCTTCTCTCTTTGATAATTAGGGGCCCACATTCATCTTTGCTTCAACCTTTTTGACTAATCCACCTTGTATATACTTAGCACACGAGATTAGTCTTCAATTCATATTGACATTATCACCAAAACTCACTAAGGAAGAGAATTGCACTTTTCGCCAGGCGTAATGACCGCCGGTCCGGGTGAGAGTTCGGGGTGTTACAATAAGCCACGAACCAGAGCCAAGCGATTTAATACTTGTCAACAAGGTCCACATATCATGTCTGAGATTAGCATGAGGCTCACCATACACAAAAATACCTCTCCAATTAAAACCACTTGGAAGAACAGTAACGCATACATCAATCAAACGCTCTCCATTTTCATTCAACTCGACATTTAGATTCTCAGCCCAAAATAAAGCTAAACCTCCACCCTTACCCATCATAATGACCGTAAAACATTATGCATGCCAAAATGAGGGCACTAGGCCTCAACTTATCTGATCGATGATCAGAGTCCATCCCAGAAGTATCTCCTGCAGAGGCGCGAGGACTTGACGATGAGGGCCACCGCCCACCGGCACAATGCAGACGGCGAGCTGCAGCGAGCCAAACGCGGCAGCGGCGATGTACGCCACCACCAGGGCCATGACATCGAGCGTGACGAGGATCTTGAGGACCTTGACCCTGGCCAGTCGGCGTAGGTCCTATCTGCCTAGCAGCAGGATGATAGAGAGCGACAGCGCGAAGGTAGCGGTGTTGTTGTAGTAGAAGGCCCTGCACCTCACCGGGTTCACGAGGTAGAGAGCAGGAAGCATCAGTTGCTCAGAAAAGGGAGGAGGTATCTTGGGATCGAGGAGCTTCAGCAAGATCTTCAATCTCTCGAAGCCACCGGGCGGGCTGAGGTCGGAGGCGTAGGTGATGGAGGCGATGACGGTGGCCAGGACCATGAGCCACCTGCAGAGCTCCCGGACGGACTCCCTCGCCGTCACCGGACCCGGCGTGGTGGCAGCGGCCGGGACCAGGAAAGCCGTAGGAATCTGCTGGGGCTGCGCCAGTCCGCCGCCGTCACCAGCTGACACTGTCAGCTATCCGCTTCGATCCGCTCCGCCTCATGTCCTGTCCGAGTGCCTTCCGACCAGAACTCCGACGTGGCCAGCCTCTGTCTCCGGCGAAACGAGTGGGGAGTGAAGGGATGAACAGTCGGAGGACCATCTCACAGACAAAAGATATTTTCAATGTCGCGTAACTGTCGCACACTTTCTCTCTTCTATTCATTGCTATGGCTATTTATAGACAGAGTTACACAAAGATCTCGGCTGCTGACGCAACAACCCAAAAGATCTCAGTTGCTTCGACCCGAAGCACATCGTCCAGCGCACGGTCCGACCAACACGTGCTAGTCTGAGTGACAGGTTGGCTACTTCTAGACTGATGGGACTCGAGCTGACGTGCTACTCACGTCCGAGTCAAACTATCAGTCGGCATCCGACTGAACTACCAGTCGGCATCCTACTGAATGCTACCAGACGGCATACTGCACATGCCCGGGAACAAAACCATCCGACTGAACACCTTCAGTCGGTTTGTTCAGCCCGAGTGGACACCTCCAGTCGGTTTTCACAGACCGACTGGGCACAAGTTTATTACAACAATCTCCCCCTAAACTTTGCGTTCAGGGTTCACCTCCACCATGCCAGTGCTCGAGCATAGCGTCAGAAGACGGACTTGACCTAGTGGCTTCATGAACATGTCGGCGAGCTGACACTAGTAGAAAACAGGGCATTGGTTTTTGCCAGATCAGAGCAATAGTCCCGGTCGACTTACGAACCGGGACTAATGCGTGCATCAGTCCCGGTTCAAGCGGCCAGGACGCCGGCCGGGCCTCGGCAGGCACCAGTCCCGGTTCGGCTGGGACCTTTAGTCCCGGTTCCAGCCACCAACCGGGACTAAAGGGCCTCGCTCCTGGCGCAACCCCTTTAGTCCCGGTTGGTGTCTGGAACCGGGACTAAAGGTCAGTCTTCAGTCCCGGTTCTAGACACCAACCGGGACTAAAAAGATGCCTATATATATGCACGCCCCTGCGCGCTCACTCCTCTGTTTTTTTGCCGGCCGGCGTGTGGGAGGTGTGTGCTACTCTGTTCTCACCTCCTATGCACATGAGGTGTTTGATGAAATGCCCGAGCCACACTTAAGCTTTCTCCTCTCTAAGCTCGACCTCCAAGCTCTATTTTTCTCAAGATTTGTCTAGGTTTGGCGGTGCACCAACTATCCAAGTGTTCTAAAAAGTTAGCAACTTCATCCTTTCATCTCTCACTGCTAGTTTAGCTCATTTCAAATGCTCTAGAAGTAGTGTGGTTTGTGGGTTTTAGTGGAGGAGTGTATGTGTGAGTTTATTTGATTTAGATGCAGAATTTGAGCTCAAAATAACTTCTTAGTTTGCACATGTGTAGGGTGCCGTCCCGTCCCCGTCCCCGTCCTCACCGCCGTCGATCGCCCGCGCCGATCTCGTCGCCGGCACCACCGTGGTGAGCCTCTTGTTCTTATCTTTTTTTTAAAGAAAAAAAATTCTTACTTGTATGATTTATATAGCTACTTGTATAATTTTTTTACTTGTATTATTGTTTGTTATTATATAGTGCTATGGTTTTGGTATCCGCCCCCGTCGGCTCTCGTCCGGTCTATATTCGGATGTGGTATATTATCTTTTATAACTATTTGTTTCATTTAGTGTTTATGACAATTATGCCGACCAACTTGACATAGATGTCTTTATCTAGGAGGTATGTGAACCGGAAATTCCAACCGACCCTCTTGTCGAGAGGTTAAATTTAGTTGAAAAAGAAAACAATTATTTGAAAGAAAAATTGAAAAGAGTTGAAGAAGAGAAGATGAAATTGGAGTTGCATGTTGCCGATGTCGTCGATCTACACAAGATCCAGATGGATGCAATGCGCTTGAAGATTAGAAAGATTAGAAAATATGCATTTGATAATGAGGCTTGGTATCATTATGTTGTTGGATCAATTGTTACCTTAGTTGCGATTTTGATCGCATTTGATGTTGCATTTAAATGTTTTACATAGTTGTATGTTAGTTTCAATGTATGTTTTAATTAGATGCTCTAGAGAGCTGTATGTTGTTCTATGAGAACTATGTATGAACTTTATGTATTTATTTTTTCAGTAATAACATTTGATCACTACTGTACTTTGGTTTTAATGTGATGATGAACTTGTATTAATTTGGTCATTTCTCTATTCATGATGTTCTGTAATGGTTTTTGATATACTTAATTATATAATGCACGCAGATGAACCGGCAATGGATGTACGGTGACCGACGCACCTCCGACTACATTACGGGCCTGCATAATTTTCTCGATGTGGCTGAGGCAAACAAACAGAATGGTTTTATGTATTGTCCATGTACTGTCTGTGAGAATACGAAGGATTACTCTGACTCGAAAACCCTTCACTTCCACCTGCTTAAGAAGGGTTTCATGCCACACTATAATGTTTGGACCAAGCACGGACAAAGAGGGGTTATGATGGAAGACAACGAAGAAGAAGAGGATGATGACAACTATCCAATGTTCCCTGAATACGGTTATACTGCAACGGGGGAAGCTGAAGATCAAGAGGCACCAGATGTGCCCGATGATGATCTTCGCCGGGTCATTGTTGATGCACAGAGAGGATGCGAAAGTGAAAGGGAGAAGTTGAAGTTCGATCGCATGTTAGAGGATCACAAAAAAGGGTTGTACCCAAATTGCGAAAATGGCAACACAAATCTCGGTACCGCACTGGAATTGCTGCAATGGAAGGCAGAGAATGGTGTATCTGACAAGGGATTTGGGAAGCTACTGAAAATAATGAAGAAGAAGCTTCCAAAGGATAACGAATTGCCGGACAGTACGTACGAATCAAAGAAGATTCTCTGCCCTCTAGGATTAGAGGTGCAGAAGATACATGCATGCCCTAATGACTGCATCCTCTACCGCGGTGAGGAGTACGAGAATTTGAATGCATGCCCGGTATGCGGTGCATTGCGGTATAAGATCAGACGAGATGACCTTGGTGATGTTGAGGGCGAGCGCCCCAGGAAGAGGGTTCCTACCAAGGTGATGTAGTATGCTCCTATAATACCACGGTTGAAACGTCTGTTCAGAAACAAAGAGCATGCCAAGTTGTTGTGATGGCACAAAGAAGACCGTAAGAAAGACGGGAAGTTGAGAGTACCCGCTGATGGGTCGCAGTGGAGAAAAATCGAGAGAAAGTGGCCGGACTTTGCAGGTGACGCAAGGAACTTATGGTTTGGTTTAAGTGCAGATGGCATTAATCCTTTTGGGGAGCAGAGCAGCAATCATAGCACCTGGCCTGTGACTCTATGTATCTATAACCTTCCTCCTTGGTTGTGCATGAAGCGGAAGTTCATTATGATGACAGTGCTCATCCAAGGCCCTAAGCAACCCGGCAACGACATTGATGTGTATCTAAGGCCATTAGTTGAAGAACTTTTACAGCTGTGGGACATAAAAGGTGTACGTGTGTGGGATGAGCACAAACAGCAGGAATTTGACCTACGAGCGTTGCTGTTTGTAACCATCAATGATTGTCCTGCTCTTAGTAACCTTTCAGGATAGACAAACAAGGGATACCACGCATGCACGCACTGTTTAGATGAGACCGAAAGTATATATTTGGATAAATGTAAGAAGAATGTGTACCTGTGACATCGTCGATTTCTTCCGACCAAGCATGCCTTAAGAAAGAAAGGCAAGCATTTCAAAGGTGAGGCGGATCACCGGAAGAAGCCTGTCCTCCGTACTGGTGATGATATACTTGATATGGTCAAGGATTTACAAGTAATCTTTGGAAAGGGTCCTGGCGGACAATCTGTTCCGAATGACGCTGACGGACACGCACCCAAGTGGAAGAAGAAATCTATATTTTGGGACCTACCCTATTGGAAAGACCTAGAGGTCCGCTCTGCAATCGACGTGATGCACGTGACGAAGAATCTTTGCGTGAACCTGCTAGGCTTCTTGGGCGTGTATGGGAAGACCAAAGATACACCGAAGGCACGGGAGGACCAGCAACGTATGAACGAAAAAGACGGCATGCATCCAAAGCAGTATCAAGGTCCTGCCAGCTACGCTCTTACCAAAGCAGAGAAGGAAATCTTTTTTGAATGCCTGCTCAGTATCAAGGTCCCGTCTGGCTTCTCGTCGAATATAAAGGGAATAATAAATATGGCAGAGAAAAATTTCCAGAACCTAAAGTCTCATGACTGCCACGTGGTTATGACGCAACTGCTTCCGGTTGCATTGAGGGGGCTTCTACCAGAAAATGTTCGATTAGCCATTGTGAAGCTATGTGCATTCCTCAATGCAATTTCTCAGAAGGTAATCGATCCAGAAATCCTACCAAGGTTATAGAATGATTTGGTCCAATGTCTTGTCAGTTTCGAGTTGGTGTTCCCACCATCCTTCTTCAATATTATGACGCACGTCCTAGTTCACCTAGTCGACGAGATTGCAATTCTGGGTCCTGTATTTCTACACAATATGTTCCCCTTTGAGAGGTTCATGGGAGTCTTAAAGAAATATGTTCGTAACCGTGCTAGGCCAGAAGGAAGCATCTCCACGGGCCATCAAACAGAGGAGGTCATTGAGTTTTGTGTTGACTTTATTCCTGACCTTAAGCCGATTGGTGTTCCTGAATCGCGGCATGAGGGGAGACTGGGTGGAAAGGCACGCTAGGACCGAACTCAATAATATGTAGGGACGGGCATTCTTGGGCGCAAGCACACTACACAGTTCTACAGAATTCTACCTTGGTGGCCCCGTATATCAATGAACACAATAATATTCTACGCTCCAGACACCCGGAGCAGTGTGACGACTGGATTACACGTGAACACATGGGGACTTTCGGCGGTTGGTTGCAAACACATCTCATGGGTAACATCACTGTTGGAGATGAGCTGTACTTGTTGGCCAGGACACCCTCTTTGACTGTATTGACTTTCCAAGGGTACGAGATAAATGGGAATACATTTTACACGATCGCCCAAGATAAAAAGAGCACCAATCAAAACAGTGGTATCCGCTTTGATGCAGCAAACACCAATAGGGCAAATGACACGTATTATGGTTACATAGAGGACATGTGGGAACTTGACTATGGACGTGATTTTAAGGTCCCTTTGTTTCGGTGCAAATGGGTCAATCTGTCAGGAGGCGGAGTACAGGTAGACCCGCAGTACGGAATGACAACAGTTGATCTCAACAATCTTGGGTACATAGACGAACCATTCGTCCTAGCCAATGATGTGGCGCAGGTTTTCTATGTGAAGGACATGTCTACCAACCCGAGAAAAAGAAAAGATAAGGAAGCGAATACATCATACGATGAGCCAAAGCGCCATATAGTTCTTTCAGGGAAAAGAAACATCGTGGGAGTGGAGGACAAGACAGACATGTCAGAAGATTATGAAAAGTTTCATGAAATTTCTCCCTTCAGGACGAAGACTGACCCAAGCATCCTGTTAAATGATGAAGATTATCCATGGTTACGGCGCAATAAGCAAGGGACACACGCGAAGAAATAGTTTTATACCCCAAGATCCCACTCTGGGATTTGACCGGCTTCACCGCCATCACTTTCTCTCTAGTGTGAGTTTCCGGACTTATAGCTGGAAAGTGCCACTTCGGACAAACTGGAGGGAATCTTTGTAAGAGCTAGCTAGGGCATTTTGGCATTTGAAACATGATTTTATAATAATTATTTATTAAGTTATGAAATTTCAATTATTCCTATCCTTTCAGTCACATGTTTTGCAAGGTTGATCATACACGGTTAGTCCCGGTTGGTGGCTCCATATATAATAAGAAGGTTAATATAGACATGGCTTAAACGTCTTGACATAGATGAATACAGCAGAAGCATCGGAGATGATAAGAGAGAAACGTTGTATGACATAAAGTTGGAGGTACTATGTGGTTTCTCTAATCGGAGATGATAAGAGAGAAACGTTGTATATGTTGCGGCAATGGTACATATGAAAATAACATAAAAAATAAAAAAACATAACATATGCAAAAAAATAAAATTGCCATAACATAAAAAATAACATAAAAAAAAAGACATAACATGTGCCATATATTTTATAGTGGCTATGAAAGAATATTAAAATTGACATAACATATGCAAAAAGTAACTTAAAAAATAAAAAAACATAACATATGCAAAAAATTAAAATTGCCATAACATAAAAACTAAAATGACATAACATGTGCCATATATTTTATAGTGGTTATGAAAGAATATTAAAATTGACATAACATATGCAAAAAATAACATAAAAATTAAAAAAACATAACATATGCAAAAAATTAAAATTGGCATAACATAAAAAATAAAAAGACATAACATGTGCCATATATTTTATAGTGGTTATGAAAGAATATTAAAATTGACATAACATATGCAAAAAATAACATAAAAAATAAAAAAACTTAACATATGCAAAAAATTAAAATTGGCATAACATAAAAAATAAAAAGACATAACATGTGCCATATATTTTATAGTGGTTATGAAAGAATATTAAAATTGACATAACATATGCGAAAAATAATAAAAAAAATAAAAAAACATAACATATGCAAAAAATAACATAAAAATAAAAAAAATACCCGCCTACTAGCAGACACCACGGCCTGCATACGACTAGAAACCCAACTATATATGGGCCAGGATGCAGGCCCGCGGGACTAGTAGGCCCAACAGGGCGGAGGTTAGGCAATTTATGCCTGCTTTAGAGAGGATCTTGGGCGAGAGATCGCAGCCTCGTATATAAACCGGTGCGATCTCCTCTCGCTTGGCGAGGTGGGACTAAACTTTCACCACCCCACAGCTGTGCCAAACCCAACCCTTTAGTCCCGGTTGGTGGCTCGGACCGGGACTAAAGGGGGGCCTTTAGTCCCGGTTGGAGCCACCAACCGGGACTAAATCTCGGGCTATATAAGCAGGACTTAGAATTTTTTTCCAAACATCTCCAGTTTCGATCTCCCTCTCTCCCCCGACGCCGAAGACCACCTCGACGCCGCCAAGCTGCCGGACCTCGCCGTCGGCTCTGAGCCGTCCCCAAGCCCTCCTCCCCGTGCATCGCCGCCCCCGAGCCCACTCCTCGTCGCCGCCCCCGAGCCCGCTCCTCGTCGCCGCCCCCGAGCCCGTCCTCGTCATCGCCGCCCCCGAGCCCTCATCGCCGACGCCTCCTCGCTGTGAGCGCTGCCCCGATCCCCTCCTCCTCCTCCTATTCCCCCCCCCTGCTGGAGTGCATGGCATCGATTCCCCCCTCTATCCGAATTTTTCTGAATTTACTGAATTTTTTGACAGTGCTAAACAGTGCACATCAAGTGTATGATGAAATGCCAGAGGGCTCTAGGAATTTTAGGAATTTTTGAGAATTTTTGTGGTGAGGTGTTGATGCACAAAAGAGAGTCTGGCAAAGTTTCAGAATTTTTGGAGCAATTTAAATTGGGCTTTGACCATGGAGTTTGAATCTGGTCCAAATTTGAACTGATTGAAATTTGAAAAATTTGAACTATGGAACCAAATGTTTTTGGTGGAATGGGTTGTGGGTACTGTCAAATAGATGGAGTAATTTTTGTGGGTGCAAAAGAATTGGGGACAATATAGCTCCTTTGCAAATCAAAGGAACTATGAATAATTGAAATTCCAACTTTGGAATTTATTAAATATAAGAAAAATATTTACATAGTTAGAGATATTTTCATAGTTAGAGATATTCATGATCAAAGTCATTTTTTTAGAGAAATTTGCATAGGTCATTAATCAAAGTTAGAGATATTTGCATATATAGGTTATTATCAAAGTCATTTTTTTAGAGAAATTTGCATAGAGAATTTTTTTAGAGAAATGGTGGAGTTCACAACAACAAAGTGAGGCCGAGATTTACTATAACGAGAAGAGATTTTTTTTAGGTTTTTTTAGATAGAGAAACAAATGTTAAAATTTGCATATGATGAATGGTTACTTCATCATGATGATCTTGCTAAAACAAATTGAAGAACAAAATTGTGGTGACCTAATTTTTTTTCACTCGGTGGAATTACAGGATTTGTGGTGTTGCATCTTCGTGGAGTGATCGTCGACGTTGGAGCTGTTGGGTCCTGATCGTCCCTCCGTTGTTCGACAAAAGGTGTCCATTTGTTGTATAAACATAACCCCGATAACTTCGGTATAACTTCGGTGCAACGCCGCCCCCGTTGTGTATAAATCTTGTATTCATCTTGTATCCTCTCCCGAAAGATAGGACGACTCATCAAATATGATTCTAGATAATGTCCAATGCCTCATATAGCAAACATAGTTATATTGGATAATTGATCTTCATATAAATGAAGCATAAAAGTTTAGCAATCACTTACAAATTTTCATGTTGTTCATTGACTTCGACATGAGGGGGGGGGGGGTCGTGTTAAAACATAACCCCGATAATTTTGGTATAACTTCGACATGAGGGGGGAGGGGGTCGTTAAAACATAACCCCGATAATCCACTAATCCATTGCTCATATGCATATGATTCCTTGTTGTGATTAGGTCTATGTTTGCCACTAATCCATCTCTCATGGTTGTATATTGCCATGTTGTAATATTTGCAGAAACTATGGAACACGACAGAGACTTAGAACAAGAAAAGGCGTTGGAGGAAATAATCCGCGAGGGAGATGATGATATCACGACCTCACAGTTTCTCAACGACTCCGATGGTGAGGGAAGAGAAGATGACGGCTCCGCCAGTGTTGGAGCCTTAACTGTTGCAAAGTCCGGCGAGGTATATATATTAATTAAGCCTCTGCTGACTAGATGCATTAATTGTTTTGTATGTACATATATTAACACTTCTGTCTTCTTTTAGCCCTCCGGATCGAGCCAAACTTCTATAAGGAGACGAGGCCCAAAGAAAAGGTTGGGCGAGAATGAAAGGTTCACGATCGAAGAAGTCGATCCAGATGGCAAACCGACTGTTCCCAAGCAGACCCAAGACCGATTTATACATCAGTGCGGAGTTGTTGTTAGGGACAGCGTCCCGATCAGCATCCAAGAATGGAATAAGAAGAAGGATGATGGAGTTTCTTATGTCGACGATAGATGCAAAGATCAGCTTTGGAACTCGCTCATGATAAATTTTAGCCTACCGCCAGAGGAGGATCCAAATAACCCAGTTATACAGCGAAAAGTCAAAAAATGGGCTCTTAAGAAGATGGCAGAACAATTCAAGAACTGGAAGAAAAGATTGAACGAACAGTTTGTCGAGAAAGACGAGACTCCAGAATTCACCGGTCAATATGCGAAGATAAAATATCACTGGCCCGCATTTGTGGCATACAAGAAATCGGAGAAAGCTAAGAACAGGTCACAGACAAATAAGCTAAATGCTGCAAAGAAGCAGTGTCACCATGTTATGGGGTCAGGTGGCTACAAGGTTGCCCGGCCTAAGTGGGACAAAGCTGAGAATGACCTGCTTGCTAAAGGGATCCAACCAGCGACATTGAACTGCCCCGAACGGGCAAGGACTTGGTTCTTCGGGCATGGGGGGGCTTTGGACCCAGAAACAGGGAAGTGTGTTTACATGTAAGAACAACTTGAAACACCCATCACAAAGATTCAGGAAGCAATCAAGGACGTGCAGGAAGGGAGGTTCCATCCCGACAGGGAGAAGGACGTGCTGTCACGCGCCCTCGGGAATCCTGAACACCCTGGACGAACACGAGGCACAGCAGGCTCCGTTCCGTGGGTGCATGGGTTTCCCGACAGCACTGGTTATAGAAGCCAAGGGAGAACGAAGAAAGAGGAAGCAGACCGGATGCAGAATGTAGAACAAAGATTAGCGTTGCAGGAGAAGAAACTAGAGGCACTTACCAGTCAGCGAGCTACCGACCCACCATCTCAGCAGCACGAAGATCCTTCATTCGATACTGCCCACGAAGCTACCCCACCATCTCAGCGGAAAAGCAATGTGGCTTCCACGGAGCTCGTTCGGCCTGATATCACGGCTCCTCGCTACCCCGTGGATTATATCACGGAAAGGGAACATTGTGAGCTAATGGCAAAATGCATCAACCAAACCTTGAAGGTGGCGGTCGGCTATGTCTTACCTCCTAGACCTGATGGAACTTTCCATTGCAATCCGATTCCAGATGGCTTTGCTATTGTCGGGGTGGATGAAGTTACCAACGGATTCGAGGGGCTGGAGCTTGAGTACCCTATAGGTGAAGGGGAGACTCATCTGGTAGATGCCGTAAGGACTACCATTATATGGAGAAAGGAAAACATCGTGCTTCCACAATGGACGCCGCGTCAGCAGACTCAGCCAGAGGAGGCCCCTCAGCAGACTCCTCACAGTCCAGCTCTATCTCCGCTGCCTCAGTCATCTCCGCCGTGTCAGCACACTCCGCCGCCTCAGCTGTCTCCGCCGCGTCAGCGGACTCCGCCTCCTCCGCCGCGTCAGCTGACTCCGCCTCCTCCGCCGCCTCAGCAACGGCAGAAGAGACCCGCCGCCGCTCCGGCGGCTAGCAGTACAACAACGAAGAAATCCAGAGCAGTTCCAAGCGTCAAGAAGGCTCCTCCCAAGTTACCATACGACATGACTGAGGAGGAAAACAACAAGATCGTGGCTGCCGATGTGAAACGCCAGCTTGCACCGAAACATCCAGATCCAAAGGAGAAAATAGATCCGGTAAAAGCGAAGCGCTGTCTGGATGCCCTTCAGCGACCACCATCTCCTCTGCCGCTCTCACACTATGACCGCTATATTGTAAAGACATTTCATGAAGCGAAAAGGTCGGGAAGTACTAGCAGTGCTGCAAGAAGTGGGAAAACAATTCCCCAGCTTGGCGAACAGGAAAAACAATCGTGCCCCCCGCTCAAGGTGTTTCCCGATATCGCTAATGATCCGGGGGTAGCGGCCGCTCATCCTGGTTACACTCTTCGTGATTACTTAGGCGATGAGGTACAGTTCGAAATGGCTGAGGTAGCCTTTAGATACGAGCACGGGAAGCCTCTCGTCAGACCTGAGCAGCTCCCGCGTCTATCAACGATGATGCGAACATTGCATAATTGATACTTGAAAGCCTGCAAGGAAGGGACCGACAGTATCTTAGTGGGAATTAACGATGAGCACTACTTCAATGGAGTCAAGGCGTTGTATATTGAATTTGAAGAATTATTTCAGTTATACAATCAAGACGCCCTCGACAAAAGTATCGTCAGTTGCTATTGTTTGTAAGTATTTTTTCTGTAATTAAGTCTCTAGCTCAGCTCGTTCATTGCATGTATAATTATCCTCACACTATATTATGCAGATTGAAGATCCGCGAATGCAGAGGAAAAATCTATGACATTGGGTTCATTAACCCAAATACCGTAAATGAATATACGGTACAAAAAAACCCCGATGATACAGAGAATTACTTGCTAAAGGCGTTACTTGGACAACAAAACAAAAGGGAAATACTATTTCCTTACAACTTCAAGTGAGTGTTACTGTCTTGTGCACATTCTGTTTTGCTTACTCGAGGTTAAGTGTAATTGATGAGTTATGCGTGCGCAGGTTTCACTTTAGTCTGCTAGCCATTCAGCTTGACGCGGGACTAGTAGTTGTCTTGGACTCGAGACGTAAAGAGGCTAAGGAGTGGGCGGACATGAGTCAAATGCTCCAGAAGTAAGTTCAATCATTATCGCACCATATCGGCAACTTTCGTTCATTTCCTGATATCAAGTAATCATTTTCTTTGCCGGGCAGGGTTTGGAAAAAGTTCACCAACCAGGTTAGGGGTGAATGGAAAAAGGAGCTGCGATTTTCACACCCCAAAGTAAGTACTACTAGCTAGTTCCGCGCATCTCTCATTGATTCTAGTTTCAATACCATTATCATGCTTGATTATCATTTTGATTGAACTCTATTCTCGTAAAGTTCTTGTGGCAGGAACCCGGGAATAATTTATGTGGATACTACGTTTGCGAGTACATTCGCCACAAGACCTCTGAGCGGGGCAGATCTGAAGAACAATTTGAAGTATGTAAACAATATTCACATTTTTATTTTATTACAATCTATTGTGTTGAGTTTCATTCATATATATATATATTGACCCCCTTATTTAAATTAGATCTCGCGGAAGCGGGACGAACTCCTACCAACTGATCGCATACGAGCAATTCAAGAGGAATTGGCGGGATTCTTTGTTGACCATGTCATACCTACAGACGGAGAATACCATCGGGAGTGGCAATGCGATTTTGGTAATTAGATATTAGGGATCGTAAGAGATGTTATATTGTATATATGCATGAACGTGTACTATATGTAGTAGCGTCAAATAGATATACGAAAACTTGTTGTTCGACCAAGCACGGAGAAAGAGAGGTCACTTCTCTCTATATATTGATCATGACGATGTTGTGTAATGGTTCCTTCATTGCTATATGTAGTAGCTAGCGTCGACTTGAATGAAAAGCATAAAATAAAAATGAAAACCCTAAATGTAAAGGAATTGAATGGTAAACACAAAAAGAAAAGGGGGAAACACAATATGAAACCCCTAAACCCTCCAAAACCCCTAAACCCTGAACCCCTCCTTTAAAAACAAACAGAGGCGGCCTTTTAGTCCCGGTTGGTGTTACCAACCGGGACTAAAGGTCCTCCTGCCTGAGCGCTGCGCAGCGGCCACGTGGAGACCCTTTAGTCCCGGTCGGTGTTACCAACCGGGACTAAAGGTCCTCCTGCCTGGGCGCCCCACAGCGGCCACGTGGAGCTCCTTTAGTCCCGGTTCGTAACACAACCGGGACTAAAAGTGGGGGCCTTTAGTCTCGATTGTTCAGTCCCGGTTGCAGAACCGGGACTAAAGGCCCTCTGGAACCGGGACTGATGCCTTGTTTTCTACTAGTGTGATGTTCGGTCACGACGAACTCCAGCTCGATCTTCTTCGTCGCCACGCAATCCCTGATGAAGTGATACTTCAGCTTGATGTGCTTTGAGCGGTCGTGGAAGACGGGATTCTTGGTGAGTGATATTGCAGACTTGTTGTCCACTTTCAGCACCACACCCTCTGCCTCTTCGTCTCTCAACTCAGCTAGCAGGCGTGCCAGCGAGATCCCCTGGCAAGCAGCAGTGGTAGTGGCAACATACTCTGACTCGTAGCTCGAAAGAGCCACAATCTTCAGCTTCTGGGACTGCCAGGTTATAGGGCTGCTTCAGAGGAAGAAAAGCGTCCCGGACGTGCTCTTGCGCATGTCCACGTCCCCGCCCAAGTCGCTATCGCTATAGCCGACTAGGCGTGGTGCCCTGGTGTTCCTTCCAAACTTGCAGTCGAGTGAAGTCAAACCGGTGATGTAGCGAAGAATCCGCTTGATCGCCTGGAGATGTTCTTCAGTCGGCGCCTCCATGAACCGTGAGCCAAAACCGACTAAGTACGTCAGGCCAGGTCTCATGTGCACCAAGTACTGCAGGTTCCCGACGATGCTGCGGTACTCTGTAGCATCCGTCGTTGGCGCCGTGCTGGCCTTGGACAGCTTGAATCGCGGCTCCATGGGCACGTGGCAGGGATTGGAGCCAGCCATGTTGGTCTTCTCCAGCAGCTTCTGGGCGTAGGCAGACTGGGAAATTGTGATCCCATCCGCACCCTGTTGGACCTCGATCCACGGATAGAAACTCAGCAACCCTAGGTCGGACATCACAAACAGGTTTTGCATCTCCTATTCGAAGCTGTCGAGATCACCTGAGTCGGAACCAGTGATCACTAGATTGTCCACGTAGACTCCGACTAGGAGTCGTGATGTGGCCGACCCGTGCGCATATACTCGATGCTCTGACTCGCACCAAGTGAAGCCGAGCTTAGTGAGGCATGCATCGAGCTTGGTGTTCCATGCCCTGGGTGCCTGCTTCAGTCCGTACAGCGCCTTGTCGAGGCGCAGCACCAGATGCTCTTTAAGACTGTTGCAAAGCCGGGTGGCTGCGTGACATAGACTTCCTCCTCGAGTTCTCCATTCAGGAAAGTCGACTTCACATCCATGTGGTGAACCACCCAGCCCGCACTTGCAGCTAGAGCCAGCAGCAGTCGAACTGACTCAAGGCGTGCTACAAGAGCGAATACCTCGTCGTAGTCGATGTCATGCTGCTGGACGTAGCCCTTTGCGACCAGGTGCACTTTGTGCTTGAGGACCTCACACTGTGCGTCCTTCTTCACCTTGTACACCCACTTGAGGCCGATTGCTCGATTTCCGGTTGGGAGAGAGGTGAGATGCCACGTGTGGTTGTCCTCGATAGCCTCCATTTCTTCCAACATCTCCCGCCGCCAGCTGACGGACTATTCCGCCCCGCTGAATGAGCCGGGTTCTTCTGCTGCGAGGAAGTGGAGCTCCTCATCTAGCTCGGTAGCCCGGCCAACGTCAAGCACGTTCTGCATTGTGCGGAACTGGTGCGCTAACTCCGCGTCATCCGCCGAGCCGAGAGTGCTAGCGTGGATCGACGGTGGCGAGGCGAACTTCACAGCCGGGGTCATAGAGGTTGAGCTCGGACCCGGAGTCAGGGTCAGAGGTGAGCCGACTGAAGGTTCAGTCGGTTCCTGCAGATGAGAGGCACCTGATCGCTTAGTTGGTTCCGTCGTTGAGCCGACTGATCCTTCAGTCGGTCTCGGTGATGACCCGGATTCATGTTCCGGCACAGTCGGGCTCCGCGAGCCGACAAGGATCGCCCCAGACTCGGTGTAGTCGATGACGAAGTCACCGTAGGCGTTGCCGTCGGTCAGCTGCCACTCCCAGCACGCAGACTCATCAAACACGACGTCACGCGTGGCGTGGACGCGCCGTGTCATAGGATCGAACACCTTGTAGGCTTTCGACCCACTCTCGTAGCCAAGGAAGACCATAGGAGAGCTCCTGTCTTCCAGCTTCTGGAGGTGCGGCCTTGTCGTTTTGACATGGACCACGCACCCGAACACTCGAAGATGATGCACCGCCAGCGCCTTGTCACGCCATGCTTCGTACGGCGTCTTGCCATCCATGGAGCGCGTGTAATAGCGGTTCAGCAGGTAGACCGCGTTATTCACTGCCTCCCCCCAAAGCCAGTTGGGGACGCTGCGCGCCTTCATGATGCTCCGCGCCATGGTGACGACGGTCTAGTTCCGGGGCTCGACAACCCTGTTCTATTGGGGCGAGTATGGAGCAGAGAAATGCCGCTGTACGTCGTTATCTATGCAAAACTCCTCGAAGGTCCTTGACCTGAACTCTCCGCCACGGTCAGTTCGCAGCGTCTGCAGTGTGCAGCCACTTTGCACTTCCGCTGCAGCCTTGATGTGCCAGATCGCTACTCCGGCTTCGTCCTTCGAAGCCAACAGCACGAGCCACACATACCGACTCAGGTGATCCACCATCAGAAGGAAGTACCTTTTCCCGCCTACAGTCGCCGGAGTGATTGGGCCGCACAGATCAGGATGGATCAGCTCAAGCTTCTTGCTCGCTCGGTACGACGTCGCTTGCGAGAACGAGGCTCGATGTTGCTTCCCGGCGAGGCAGGCATCGCACAGCTAGTTGGCGTGGCCAATCGGAGGAAGGCCACGCACCAGCCCACCCGACTGCATCTTCTGTAGCGCCCCAAAGTGCTAGTGACCGAGTCGCTCGTGCCACAGCCACGCATCGTCTCCGGGCCGCGCGAACAGACACACAGGCTGTGCGATCTCCAGGTGTACTCGCTACAAACGGTTCAGCGAACGCGGCACCTTGGCGAGAAGGCACCGCTGCCTATCCCAGATAGACATGACGCCAGCGTTGATGGAGGTGGGACAGTCGTTCTCTTCGAGTTGTCCTAGACTGACGTTGCTCGTCTTCAGCCATGGAATGTAGCACACTTCTGTCAGCGCACGGTGCTCGTCCTCGCGCACTTTGAACATCACCCTGCCGCACCCCTTGATGTTGATGATCGAATTATCGTCGAGCTCGGTGAAGACAGAGCGGTCGCCTGTCATGTGATTCGAGGCCCCGGTGTCGAGGTACCAGGGTACCTCAACCGGTTCGCTCTCGTCGCCGAGTCTCACCCGCGCTCGCTCCTCATCTAGAAGCACGTGACCGCCCACTCGGGCTGGCTCTGCGCCGAGTGAGTACTCGCGCCTGAGTGCAACGACATCCGACTGAGGGATCAGTCTGTTGCATTCTCCTCCGCCGGCCTTCTCTGACTGACTGCTCCAGTAGGTATCATCCGGTATTCGACTGGCTTCAGTCGGTAAGCACACGGCCATGAGTAGAGCGTGTGTGTGATCGTCGATCAGTCGGCTATCATCCGACCGAAAAGATCTCCAGTCGGCATGCCCAGCCCGACTGAAATCTCTAGGCGGTATGCCCAGTCCGACTGGGCTACCATCCGACTGATTGCTCCAATCGGTATGCCCAGCCCGACTGGTACTTGCCGGTTGGCACACAACCATGAGGATAGTGGTCGGGTTTCTTGCATTAGCGACACACACCGTCGCACCTCGCACCGCCGCCGCCGGAATTGTTCCCGGTGCTGTAGCTTCGTCGACCGCCGTCGGAGACACGTCCGCGCCCCCTGCTACGACCCCGGTTTCCCGCGGAGGCACCCCCCCCCCCCCCCCGCTGCTGGAAGAGCCATCCCGGCCGCGCTGCTTTACGCGCGCACTCCATTGCTCCTCTGTGAGCAGGAGTCGGCCGCCAGCGCGCTCGCCAGCGTCGTCGCCACGCTCTTCGACGACCTTGAGTTGGCCGACAAGCTCCTCGATCGACATGGTGGAAAGATCCACTAGGCTCTCGATGGACCAGGCCAACTGCTTGTACTGCTTGGGGACGACTCGAAGAAGCTTGAGCAGCACGCTCTTGTCGTCGATTGGATCTCCGAGCGTGGAGAGCTCTTTGACGAGACCCTGCAAGCGCATGGCGAAGTCATCGACTTGCTCACCAGGCTTGAACTTGATTTCCTCGTACTGGAGGCGAAGGGTCTGTGCCTTTGACTCCCGCACGCGATCTGCGCCGATGCGCAGGATCTTGATGGTATCCCGCGCCTCCTTTGCGGTATTCTTGACGGCAATGGTGGGCAGCATCTCTGGCGGGACGGAGCGAAGTATCGCCTCCATCGCTAGTCGGTCCTCGGCAAACTCCACTTCGCCGGTCTCCACGGCCTACAACATGTGGCGAGCTTCCATGGTGGCCTTCGTCAGGAGCGACCAACTAGCGTAGTTGGACCACATGAGGAGAGGGAAGGAGGTGCTGGACATGCCCACGTCGCGTACGAAGCGCGGTGCGCCATCTCACCTCCCGGCCTGCCATGCAGAGCGAGCGCGTCGTCCTTCTGAGCCTCCTCAGTCGAGATCTCCTCGGCCGTCTTGGAGCCGTCGACACCACCCCTGAGCATCTGCTTCGGCATAACCTCAGGCTGAACCTGTCACTCTGATACCAATTGTCAGCTATCCGATTCGATCCGCTCCGCCTCCTGTCTTGTCCGAGTGCCTTCCGACCAGAGCTCCGGTGTGGCCGGCCTCTGTCTCCGGCGAAACGAGTGGGGAGGGAAGGGATGAACAGTCGGAGGACCAGCTCACACACGAAAGATATTTTCAGTGTCGCGTAACTGTCGCACACTTTCTCTCTTCTATTCATTGCTATTTATATACAGTTACACAAAGTTCTCGGCTGCTGACGCAGCAACCCAAAAGATCTCAGTTGCTTCGACCCAAAGCAACAGCTCACCGTCCAGCGCACGGTCCGACCGACACGTGCCAGTCCGAGTGACAGGTGGACTACTTCTAGACTGAAGGGACTCGAGCTGACGTGCTACTCACGTTCGAGTCAAACTATCAGTCGGCATCCGACTGAATGCTGCCAGACGGCATGCTGCACATGCTCGAGAACAAAATCATCCGACTGAACATAAATCCGACTGAACACCTTCAGTCGGTTTGTTCAGCCCGAGTGGACCGACTGGGCACAAGTTTATTACAACAGACACTGACTTCCAGGCTAGTAATGACATTAACTTGTGTGATGATGTTCTATTCTAGCCGGCCTGCTGGACACATATATAGAGTTGTGCGCAGCAGCTGGATATACAGATTAGTCATGTTTAATTTGCCATCCTTACCTGCTACCTTCGAATCTAGCTAACGTACGTAGCTACGCGAGAGATTTCTCAACCCTTTTTTTTTGGGGGGAAAGATTTCTCAACCTTCACTCACATGCTTTATATCGTGGAGTAAATGCCAGGTCTTTTGTTCGTCTTCCTCTTTATTATCGTCCGTCGCCCACTGGCTGGCACGCTGACTAAGGAGCATGTGCTGGTAACATTACGTGTTTGAGTTTCGTTAAGATGAACAGAAATTGGTCGAACAAGCTAATGTCGACGATCGACATTCGGTTCACGGTGGCGGCGAGAGAGCTTTGGAGATCGGATTGGCTGGAGGCTCACTAATCTGAACTCCTAAGGATGAGGCTAACAAAGTGACATGGAAAGTTCACGTCGAAACGACATTCTGATGACCGCGTTGAGGTCATGCCGGAGTTGGCAACATCCGGTTCACGTCTGCGATGGCACGGATCATGGTGAGCGTGGCCAATGACAACAATAGGATGAGTGACAATGTCTAAAAGTTTGGTGGCATCTAGATGAGTACATGGGTGCAAGTAATTGAAACATTTCTCACCGAGTGCGGCGTAGGCTTGTGGCGGTCGGTGTAGATTGAACGGCGAAATTTGTCCTCCAAGATGAACGGTTCAAGCTCTGCTTCGTCTGAATGGATTCTCCTCGTCGATGCGGCCAGGGAGCTCCAGTCCGTTGGAGATGTTCAGCTGCGTTGCCGTTGCAAACGACATGAGCTTTTGGCTGTCACGTTCCCGCTCAGGAGGACAAGGAATTTTGGTTGCCGCCGACCACGACCAGCTCTTTTCGTTGCCGCTAGCAACGACAAGGAATAATCAGCGGGCTGGGCCTCTCTGAAATTATAAATTGTAGCCACGGTCAGGTTATAGATACTGGGGTTATGCCCGAGAGGGTCAATGACAGTACCCAGGTCAACATTCTGCATGTTGAACAAGCCTCCTTTCAAAAGTATATATATAGGCATCCCAACACCCCAAGGACGGCTAGTTTCAGAATTAACGTGGGGTGCCTTGCATCCAAGCATGCAGCCAATGCATGGTAAGTGAGTGCAAACAGTCGACGCCTGCATATGGCCGCCATGGTTTTGACGGATGATCGATGACAGACTTGATTGGTTGGGCGAGCATCATGGAATTTTAACCTTCAGAGTTCAGACTAAACACATGGATTGGGCCTTCTCGTTTGTTGGATCGGGCAACGACAACGGTACCACGTTCGTTCATCTCCTTCGGGTGAAGATGTTGTCTTCAAGTACCTTTATGCCCCTACTGATATGCTCCTTCGGGTGATTGGTTATAAGAGTAGCTGGTCGTCGCCCTGCGAATAGCCGGTTTCACCAATGTTAGCCGACAATAGAGAGGCGCACTACCGGAATGACAACCTATGCCGAGGCCGTCGGCATAGACCCGTTGGCATAGAATACGTCGGCGTACCCTTGTCAGACCGTCGGCATAGAAAAGCCGTCGGCATAGGATCCTATGCCGACGGCATAGATTAACTGTCGGCAAAAAAAGATGAGATGGCAGCTGATGGAGGCGTCGCCAAGCCCACCCAAACAGTACGCGACACGTGGTGCAGTTATGCCGACGGCGAATACGGAAATCTATGCCGACGGCTTAGCGGTCGGCATACGGCAGCCACGTGTCAGCCCGTGGTTCTTCGCTGGCCCACAGGAGCCGTCGGCATAGATTTTAAGCTATGCCGACGGACATGCCGTCGGCATAGCTTGGCCACGTGGCAGCCCCTGGGAGGTCCCTGCCCAGATCTATGCCGAAGGACATGCTGTCGGCACAGACCTGGGTAAGGCACTCCCAGGAGCCGACGCGTGTCACCTATGCCGACGGCTTTGGGCTAAGCCGTCGGCATAGATGACACGTGACGTCTCCTGGGAGTTCGGCCATATCTATGCCGACGGCAAGGCCGTTGACATAGCTCTGGCCAAAAAAAAATTTGCCTGGTTTTTGGCTCTGCCCTGCAAATTCACACACCACACACACACACACACACACACACACACACATATATATATATATATATATATATATATATATATATATATATATATATATATATATATACATATACAGAAAGATCATCATCTAAAGTGTTGGGGACCGCAGCAGAAAACAAAAATTTCCGACCTACGCACCAGCCCAGGATCACTATGGAGACTGCATACAAGGTTTGATCTGTTTCGTTACCGACTCGTAGCGCAGCGGAAGTAGAGTCGATGACGATCGGCGGTGCAGATCCCCGCAGCTAGGATTTACAACCTCCCAACCGCGAGGATGTACTCCCACATCTGCTCCTCGGACAGCCCTCCGGGAGGCGGTCGGACAGTCCCTCAGACGGTGTCGCGGACAGCCCTTCGGGAGGACCTTCGAAACTCGAACGGTCACTCGTACAGCCCTTCGGGAGGACCCTCGAAACTAAGACGATCACTTGGACAGCCCTTCGGGAGGCACTCTCGAACTAAGACCGAAACTACGATCTCTCTACAGAGTTGCAGACATACGGTGTCATCTATCCGGCAGGGCTTCGCCGTCCAGAACTAGTTCCCACCGGAACACAGACAGCCTTTCGGCTCTACGAAACTATTTCACTGGGAGGGAGAGAGATGCCAGACAAGTCTATGGCATGTGTATGAGAGCAAGCATGAGCTGATTTTGGAGAGCAATCTCCACCTCCCTTTCACACACCAAAAGTGGTTTTCTTCTAGAAGAAAAACCCCATTTGCAAATCAGCCCAAAAAGTGCTTTTCACTATTCACGAACACATTTTTCTGCGTCCGTTAAAACCCAAATTATTTCTGTGTGCCTAGAATATTTCTAGCACCCACCAAAACAATTTTGAACGCATTCCGAAACAATTTCGGAACAATGTTTCTTTAGCAAAAAGCAACCAAAATGGTTCCGGCTGCTCCGGAACATTTCCGGTTTTTGTCTCGGAAAATTCCCAGAAGTTTCCAGAACACTTCTGGCATCCTCCAAGAATTTCCAGGCGTGTGCCAGAACCAATTTGACTTAATGGAATACCCTGAAACAACTTTTCAGTTTCACCGGAACTATTCCGGTGTTCTCTCCGGAACGTTTCCGTTTCGTCCGAAACTTTTTCGGTGATTTTCTCTCAGACTCCCTGTCTAGTATTCAGCAGATAGATGACCCTTAAGCGTGTGACCCTATAGGTTCGGTGAAGTATAGACATGACCGGAACTCTTTCCGATCAATGATCAACATCGGAGCCGTGGACACCCATATTGACCCCTATACCCACACGAATGAATATTCGAGTGAACCTCCAGTTGCCGTGTGCTATTCCTGTTGCTTCGCGATATGTTACAAATACCCGAGGTGAGACATGTTGGCATCCCCGTGGATCAACAACTTGTCCACTATGCCAGTTACCTCGTTACCGGTATTGTTCTCTTTTCTCGTTCCCGTGTTCCGGCATCCCCGTGATCAAATCACAAAGTGTCTGGCCAGACGATGATGGATACCGTAACACCGAGAGGGCCCAGAGATATCTCTCCATCGTCGGAGGAGCAAATCCCAATCTTGAGCTATCGAGTTACTTGACATACTTTTCCATGAACCCGTAAGCCGCCGTAATAGCCACCCATTTACAGATGACGTTTAACAAACCCCAAAGTTCATGAAGCAAGCATGAAGAAACTCGATACTCTCATGGTCTAAGGAATCATGCAAACGTTAACCATCTCTGTGTTATTAACCATTAACTTATAACAAATGAATCTCATAGCATAACATCAATCGGGTCGATTCAACACAAGTGTTCTACTAACATTGTGCCCTCAAGGTTGCCGGCATAGTCATGCCCATGATCAGGAAAACAGAACCATCATGCAACACTTGAGCTAGTCTTAGAGGCCAGACTAGGAATACATTTTACCGTTTATTATTCCACACGTGCATATGAGTCTTCCTTCAAGCCTCGTGGTTATTGCAGACTCGAGAACCATAGCAGTTATAGCATGGAACATAAACATAATTATGATCATGGAGATAAATAATAACATTTGTTATTGCCTCTAGGGCATATCTCCTACAGACTCCCACTTGCACTAGAGTCAATAATCTAGTCAATGCTAATGCACATTACACCTGTGGCACACCGGTGTAAAAATGCTTCGCATGTGGTATAGCCTGATGTCCAACGGATGTGATAACTTCAGTTCCATGTGTATCTTTGCATGTCCTCGCGTTTTCACGCTTTCACAAAATTCATATTTTGTGTGGACTTGGCTTCGTATATATGTGAATCACTGGTCAAACCTTGATTCCTCAGACTGAGCTATGGAGCAACTATCTTCAATAGTGTTCCATTGACCAAAGCCATCTTGGAATCATACTAAGTTCATGAACGAACTGTATGATTCAACATCTTCTATGTCGTTTCGAAAGCGGCAACATACTTAGCCTTAGTTATAGAATTCGCTACAGTAACCTGTTTGGAAACGATTTCCAAACACTGTGCCACCATATTGTGTGTTACACAAAACCCTTAATTTAAATCGAAAATCGCATGGAGCATTGATGAAGACTGTATCGATGTAATCACTTACAACGAGCACTTCATAATCTCTGCTTGCGAGAAAACATGTAATCAGTGCTACTTTAGTACTTAATGACATTTTTCACTATTGTCCCATGATCAGTACTTTGATCACTTTGGTATCTATACTCGCAACAGCTTTGGAGTATTGGACATATCTGGTTGTTTTACATACCATGGAATACATGATTAATCCAAACATGAAGGTGTGTGGAATCTCCATCATGTATTTCGCTCATCAGTGTTTTGAGACACCGAGTCTTGCAAAAACCCTTTCCATGTGACTTCGGCAAGAATTACTCCTTGGCATTTTAATGCTAAAATCTTTTAGCATCTTGTCAATATGTATTTTTTTTGCTTTAGCCTATTAGGCAATTCTATCTCGTAGATAAATATGCCTAATGTCAAGGCTATTTAGCCCAAGTACTTCATTGAAAAACTATTTTTAATGAAGTACTAATTCGTGTCAAGAAATTTCCAATCAACAATGTGTCAAGCACACAAAGTTTTTAGAAATATTATTATGCTCCCACTTACTTTCTTGAAACCACAAGCATCTTCGTTATCCATTGATGAAATCAAACTATTTCATCAAAAACGAAGATTCCAACTCCATTTTGCTCTCTTCTGTCCATCGCTGGAACTCTGAAGTTTGCATACTTACTAGCATCCTCTGGATTGACAAAATACTTCGGACTGTACCACATACAAGTCCTAGGTTGCAATTCCATCATATGGAAATCCTTTTGGCATCCATGTATCATATCTCAAGATTGAAATATGTATTAATTGCTAGTTTAACCCGATCTGACTTTAAGCATCGCTACGGTGAGAGAACCTCATCATAGTCAACTCCTTGAACTTGTTATTGCAACAAGTCGAGCTTTATGGATAAAACATTTTATCCAAATCAGTTTATAGTTCCATTAATGTTCGTTAGATTCTAAGTCTTCCGATGGGTTTATCAAGATATAATCTTGAATCATTTATGGAAACTATCTCGGATTATATTGGAATTTAGCCAATTCCGGAGTCAGGGCCCATCAACGCTTCCTTGTGTATCGTAGGTATACTATTGTCTAACAACAATATCTCGCTGCGCACCTGAGAGGTTTGCACAAGTTTTGCCTACGTGGTTCAGCTGCAAGTTCAACCGAAGTCCATACATTTTATTGTAGAGACTACCATATCAGTCGTAGTAGGAAACTCTGGAATCACTTCCAAGGTTCCTTTCCTTTGATCTGATGACGAAGATACTATTTATGTCGTCGAGTTGCACTGTTCTCCCACTCACCCTTTTGCAAGAACTATTCTCTTTAAAAGCATACTGTTCTCGGTGGCAAACCTTTTGCCTCGGTATAGTGGTGGAGGAATTCCCAATTACTTGGGATAACCTACAAAGTAGCTCTTGTCTGATTTGGAATAGGTTTGTAACCTTTTACACAAGCCCCATATTCCAAATGTTAAGGAAAGACCAAGCATGGTTGGGCGTACCATACCATGGCATCATTTCAACAGACCTGCTGGCGCTCTTTTCAGTGTAAAAGCCGCAGTCACTAAAGCATTACTTTTAAAAGGGATAATGGCAAATTGATTTATGTCATCTTTGATCTTACCATGTCTTAAATGGTTTGAATACATCTTCACGGACATTCCACTCACAGTGGTGTTCTGGGAGGTGTAAGTTATGAAAACTCTTTTCACAACTCATCAGACATTCGCTAAACTTGCAACTCAGATATTCCTTTCCGCAATCCAATTGCAGAAACATAATTTTCTTGTTACAATAATTTCTACTTCATTTTTGAAAACCTTTCGAATGATTTCAAAAGATCCAGACTTACGTCTCATCAAGTAAATATCCATTATATCTACTTGAGTCATTTCTGAAGATAGATAAAATCCACTGCTAGCAACAACATTTATCGGACTACATACATCAAAATGTATGATCACCAATAAGTTCGTTGCTCGTTCCTTATGGCCTGTGAACGGTATTTCAGTCACTTTACTTTTCCGGAGGAAAGTTGCAAGTGTCAGATGATTCGTAATCAAATGACTTCAAAATCCATCATAATGGAATTTCTCCATGCGGGTTTCTCCAATGTGACCAAATGCAGTGCCACACATGTGTGGTATTCTTTTAGTCTTGCGACATTTAGCTTCAGTGTTATGGATGTATCATATTACCATCAATATTTATAACATACATCCCATCCATTATGGAAGCATGGCCCTTATGTTATTCATGATTCCGAACAACAATTGTTCTTTCATGAACAACACTCTTGCAACAACATTTATTGAACTACACACATCAAAATGTATGATCACCAATAAGTTTGTTGCTCGTTCCTTATGGCCTGTGAACGGTATTTCAGTCACTTCACTTTTCGGAGGAAAGTTGCAAGTGTCAGATGATTCAAAATCAAATGACTTTAAAATCCATCATAATGGAATTTTCCATGCGGGTTTCTCCAATGTGACCAAATGCAGTGCCACACATATGTGGTATTCTTTTAGTCTTGCGACATTTAGCGTCAGTGTTATGGATGTATCATATTACCATCAATATTCATAACATACATCCCATCCTGGATGGAAGCATGGCCCTTCATGTTATTCATAACACCGAACATCAAAAGTTCTCTTATGAATAACCTCCTTGCAAGATACCTTATGCAAAGGGTTAGAGTGTATGAAACTCTAAATGAATTATGAAAGTAAATACAGAGGTAATGTATTATTATCAATATTCATAACATACTTCTCATTCATAATGAAAGTATGGCCCTTTTGTTATTCATAACTCCGAACATTAAAAGTTCTCTTATGAACAACCTTCTTGCAAGATACTTTATGCAATGGGATAGAGTGTGTAAAACTCTAAAATGATTTATGAAAGTAAATACATAGGGAATACACCTATGGAAGGCATAGTAACATTTACTATGTTCCCTGCGTGTATCTAAACCTCATTCCTAGCTAGTCTTTCAGGCCATAGTAGTTCTTACATCGAGTTGCAACAGAATGCAATCGAGCGGGTATCTTTGTGATTAACTCACAATACCCAAGAATTAGTGATTAACATGTTTAACCATAATTCCCAAGAACTATATCTTTGACCAGCCTTCTATACATCAAAAACCTATATGACATTCATACATGAGCTGGATATTCTAGTCTTCTTTCTTTTTGCCTTTATACTTCTAACAGTTTAACTTTTAGTATTTCTTCTACTCTCAGAAGAAGCATCCAACTTAAGAGTGGCGTTCGCCCCGGATTTCCTAGGCGTGAAAGTCTTACTAACACCCTTCGGACATTTCCTTCCTCTTTAAGTTGTTTGTTTTATTCACCATCATCATATGACAGGCGTTCTTCTGGATCCCTCTCTTATCAGTCTAATGCATAGTAAACTCGTTTACTAATAGTTTGCAAACAAACATTGCTTTGGATATCTCATATCTTTTAACCTTTGTCTGTCTCTGAAAATGATTTTCAGATTCCATGAATATCACATAACTATCCAAACTTTTGAAGTCCGGGTCTCATGGAAGCAAACATATTGCACTTGACCGTAACGGAATTCTAGCTTTTGGATCGAAGGACGAGAGTCACATTATCCATAGCATTAGCGGGAGAATACAAAAAGCATGCGATAGGACAAAGTCCTTCTCGGCACTCTTGAGGACAATCCTCACATTACGTTACCAACCGTAAAGTTTTAACCAGATATTTAACAGCTATTGAATTTTAATAGGGAAGGTGGAAACGCGAGCCATTATTCTACAACTATTATGCAAATTACACTTAGACAAAGTTCATAATTAATTGCACTAAGAATTAAAAGAATTAATTCTAAAGTGCGCTCCCACTCAAATCAATATCTCTCATAATTGATTGTGAGTGATTCAAGACCCCCATTTCAATTGTTCGCCATTGGTGTAACACCACTGATGACGAAAATCTCAACCGGTAGGCCAACTTGCCAATCACATCTCTATGTGATTCTTGTTCATCTTTCGATGCGCGTGTTCCGAGCTCATGATGGTCATGCCTGAACGTCAAGACAACCAAGTGATCTTGCTGCGAGGTCTCAACTCACCCGCCTCACACTTCCCTAATCGTTTGTACCCGTGTGACACGGCGCACTCCGAGAAGTTAGGTGCCGTGACGGTGCTACACTTGGGAGAACATTAACTACTTGATATTTTTGTGAGAGATCACCCTAATAAAAAGCGACTACCGCGCAATCAAGAAGGGTGCATCATAAGGGATAAACATCTCAGGCAATTCATAATAGCATGATATGGTATAGCCCTTTCTGACGGAGAAGTCTTGTATTTCTTCGTCTTCGGCATTCGCATCGGTGTTCACCTTCGCGAAGTTTGCCACCACCTTGTCGATGCACCAAATAATATTGCTATCTCTATAGCTAATAAAATAAGTGCATTACTTAAGGTTGACACGCAGGTCATTAAAGTGACAATCATATGGCTCCAGCCATCATGCCGAATCATGACACGCAGGTCATGTTAATTAATTTACATCATATAGTCATCTCATACATAATCAAATTAATATGAGCACTGCTATACCACATCACATGCACATGCAAACCATCCTGCAAAACCAAGTTAGACGCCTCTAATCGGTTTATGCATAATTTCATTTTACGTGGCTTCTAAGGTTTCGAACAAACCGCAGCTACCAATGTTTTATCATCAAGTATGATAATTCAAGTCGCTAGATTAACATCTCGGGGTGTATGAAACACGAGATAATTAAATCTCGAGCCCCATACTAAACTTCGTCATACGCATGACCCCCGTGCAGATCATATCTGCATTGCCCTTTCGTCTACGAAATTTCATCTTTCTTTTTAACTACGGTGGAATTCAAAGAACTGTTAGCACTTCGTTGATCAATCAGGATCGCGGATTGCCAGAACTTTGAAACTCCACCATACCGTTATCAAGATCAGAAATATGCAAATTCCAGGGAAGCAACAAGAACATCGGGTAACAGATTTCATCTGCTACCCGCACAAATAATTTTCAGCAATAGAACTCATCTACTACCTAATTATATTGTGCAACACACCCATACATCTCTATGTATTCTAGATCGCAACCTGCATCTACGCATAGCACGGCTCTTGATGCCACTGTAGGGTAACGCAGCAGAAAACAAAAATTTCCGACCTACGCACCAGCCCAGGATCACTATGGAGACTGCATACAAGGTTTGATCTGTTTTGTTACCGACTCGTAGCGCAGCGGAAGTAGAGTCGATGACGATCGGCGGTGCAGATCCCCGCAGCTAGGATTTACAACCTCCCAACCGCGAGGATGTACTCCCACATCTGCTCCTCGGACAGCCCTCCGGGAGGCGGTCGGACAGTCCCTCAGACGGTGTCGCGGACAGCCCTTCGGGAGGACCTTCGAAACTCGAACGGTCACTCGGACAGCCCTTCGGGAAGACCCTCGAAACTAAGACGATCACTTGGACAGCCCTTCGGGAGGCACTCTCGAACTAAGACCGAAACTACGATCTCTCTACAGAGTTGCACACATACGGTGTCATCTATCCGGCAGGGCTTCGCCGTCCAGAACTAGTTCCCACCGGAACACAGACAGCCTTTCGGCTCTACGAAACTATTTCGCTGGGAGGGAGAGAGAAGCCAGACAAGTCTATGGCATGTGTATGAGAGCAAGCATGAGCTGATTTTGGAGAGCAATCTCCACCTCCCTTTCACACACCAAAAGTGGTTTTCTTCTAGAAGAAAAACCCCATTTGCAAATCAGCCCAAAAAGTGCTTTTCACTATTCACGAACACATTTTTCTGCGTCCGTTAAAACCCAAATTATTTCTGTGTGCCTAGAATAATTCTAGCACCCACCAAAACAATTTTGAACGCATTCCGAAACAATTTCGGAACAATGTTTCTTTAGCAAAAAGCAACCAAAACGGTTCCGGCTGCTCCGGAACATTTCCGGTTTTTGTTCCGGAAAATTCCCAGAAATTTCCAGAACACTTCTGGCATCCTCCAAGAATTTCCAGGCGTGCGCCAGAACCAATTTGACTTAATGGAATACCCTGAAACAACTTTTCAGTTTCACCGGAACTATTCCAGTGTTCTCTCCGGAACGTTTCCATTTCGTCCGAAACTTTTTCAGTGATTTTCTCTCAGACTCCCTGTCTAGTATTCAGCAGATAGATGACCCTTAAGCGTGTGACCCTATAGGTTCGGTGAAGTATAGACATGACCGGAACTCTTTCCGATCAATGATCAACATCGGAGCCGTGGACACCCATATTGACCCCTATACCCACACGAATGAATATTCGAGTTAACCTCCAGTTGCCATGTGCTATTCCTGTTGCTTCGCGATATGTTACAAATACCCGAGGTGAGACATGTTGGCATCCCCGTGGATCAACAACTTGTCCACTATGCCAGTTACCTCGTTACCGGTATTGTTCTCTTTTCTCGTTCCCGTGTTCCGGCATCCCCGTGATCAAATCACAAAGTGTCTGGCCAGACGATGATCGATACCGTAACACCGAGAGGGCCCAGAGATATCTCTCCATCGTCGGAGGAGCAAATCCCAATCTTGAGCTATCGAGTTACTTGACATACTTTTCCATGAACCCGTAAGCCACCGTAATAGCCACCCATTTACAGATGACGTTTAACAAACCCCAAAGTTCATGAAGCAAGCATGAAGAAACTCAATACTCTCATTGTCTAAGGAATCATGCAAACGTTAACCATCTCTGTGTTATTAACCATGAACTTATGACAAATGAATCTCATAGCATAACATCAATCGTGTCGATTCAAACAAGTGTTCTACTAACATTGTGCCCTCAAAGTTGCCGGCATAGACATGCCCATGATCAGGAAAACAGAACCATCATGCAACACTTGAGCTAGTCTTAGAGGCCAGACTAGGATTACATTTTACCGTTTATTATTCCACACGTGCATATGAGTCTTCCTTCAAGCCTCGTGGTTATTGCAGACTCGAGAACCATAGCAGTTATAGCATGGAACATAAACATAATTATGATCATGGAGATAAATAATAACATTTGTTATTGCCTCTAGGGCATATCTCCTACATAAAGAACATCATCGTCATCATCTACATAATATGAAAGATCATCAACATCGAAACATCATCAACATGATCATCGTCGAAACATCATCAACATAAGTATGAAACATCATCATCTAAAGAACACAAGGATGAAGTATGAAACATGGAAAGCATGAACAAAATGGTCAAGCGCCACCACCACCACTAGAATCAGCGCCACCACCAAAACCAGCATCAGCACCACCACCACCACTAGAATCAGCGCCACCACCAAAACCAGCATCAGCCCCACCAGCACCACCGCTTTGCCAGACCGGAGTGACTGGGCTCCGTGAACTAGGAGTTGAACCATCAGCAGTATCACCACCAACGGATGATCCACCGATTCCCTACAAGTTTTAAAAAGAGATAGTAAGGGGAAATATGGTAGTGTTGAATCAACGATAACTAGTGGTTGAATGGTTTGGCAATGTACTAACCGGAGTCCCACTGCCTAGTGCCACAAATTCTTCGAACGAAGGAAAGTGTGGGTAGGGTCCAGGATGTGGTGGTGCTGGTTCCATTTGTGGAAGAACGGTGCCGTTTTGCATAGCCGCCCACATACTCTGCATGTTAGTTGACCAAGCAAACATGAATGTCAGAAGAAATGAAAGAGCAATATTTATGTTGGCTCTAAGTGGGCAAAACTAACCGTCATCATCTGACGGTTGTACTCCTCGTACGCTTGAAGTTTCGCGGCGTGTTGGACGCACTGGACACGATGAAGCTCGACAAACTTCACGTGGGCCTACAATATGACATGATGAAACTCATAAAACATGGCAATGCGGAAAATAAAGTGAGAATCAAGGAAGAAAAGAGGGAAAATACTTACAGCATGCTGGCTTGACACGCTCGGCTGTGCACGGGTCGTACTCCCGCTTGCAGTGGTAGCTCGGAGCCGTGTGTAGGAGATAGCAGGAGTGATCCTGCCATCCAAAACTGGGTAGCGGCCATGTAGCTTTGGTGTTATGCTGACCACCGCCCTCTCGTCGGTCTCCGACTGTATGGGATCAGCAATATCCTCCCCAGGATGGGGTCGACGAAACTGCTCCATATAGGCCTTCAGATTGTCCCTGCTCTTGCCGTAGTACTCGCTCTCGCCTTCCTTGCGCTTATTCCGAACACGACCAAGCTTCCACGCCTGGATGTCTGAGAGCGGCTGCTTCAACTTGTCCTCCTGCAACGCCAAACAGAAGTTAGGCATACATAAGAACATGGCGGTAATTAAAAGAAGAAAAATGTTTCATATATATAGATATACCTGGACTTTCTTGTGGCACCAGTGGCTCTGGTTTCCTTGACCGTGTGTTCCGTCCGTTTCACGATTCCTCCGTTTTTGCTGCTCTTGGCAGCAAACTCTGCATCCGCCCCGAGCCACCTATCCACCAACCTCTCCCGATCATCACTCTTTCCGAAGCACCAAGAAGGAATCACCTAAATAATGGATGCATGGCATGTCAACACGAAACAATGAAATTTACCACAAACGTGGAAATAAAAAATCTGTAATACTTACGTCCAAATACTGCTCCCTGGTCAAGGTAAGCCGCTGCCTCTGCGCCTCTTCTTGGTCATCTTCTGGTGGAGAACGTTGTGGTAGTAGTGCGAGATGGCCACCCAGCGCACCTCGTACTGCATCTGGCGGGCCTTCTTCCTCGCAGCCTCCACCAAGACCACGTCGGCTCTGGCCTTGTCCTCCTCCAAAACTCTATGGAATTCCTATAGTCATGCATAAAACCAGAATGGAAGAGGCCATGAGTTAAGTGATTCGATGATGAACTATGAACGAAACTCAAGACTCGTGCTTCTGAAGAGAACTTACCCAAAAACGTTTGATCACGGCCCTAGCGGCCGTCCCGTCCCTGCAAGGCTGGCAGCTTCGTAGTGCTCCCAGCTCGTTGCCAAAACCCGCTGCTCGCACGGCGGGTCCGCGTCTGGCCGCGGGTTGTACAGGCCAGGCCAAAACTTGGAATCCGGCCCTCTCCAATAACCATCCAATTGCTGCGAAAGAATCAAAATATTAGCATGTTGTGCAATCAAAAATGTTAGTATGTCTTCAAAATATGATAAAGAGGCACTTACTCTTTCCCATAGGGAATAATGAGGGTCCTCTCCTCCTCGGTAGCAGGAAGGTGTGGGAGTTGTGCCACTCCACGCAGCCACCCCTCCCCGCCCGCTTCCTCCTCGCCCGCCTCCTCCTCGCTTGCCTCCTCCTCAACCTCCTCCTCGCCCTCCCTCTCCTCTGAATCCCTGTCCTCGGACTACCTGTCCTTGGTGACCCTCTCCTCGGACTCCCCATCCGGTGAAAGTCAAAGGGGGTAGATCACGCTCTGACTATTCAGAAATATTCATGCAACAGCAAAACTGCCGAACGTTACTTCGGTGTTATCACCGTCCGTGTAGGGGGTCACACTCCGGAGCTGCGTGGTGGGTGTTTGAACCTCCCGCCATACTTTCAGACATGTATGAGGACCCAATGCAAGTTTTGGTGGCATTGCTATCCCCCGAAGGCCCCCGAGCGGCTTAACCCTGGCCCCGTTGACCCGGAGATCTACCCTCTTTGACTTTCACCAGACAGCCTTTGACCAATGGACCTTTCCACCTGGTTGTGCTAGGTCAGACCATAGGAACATTTTTAAACAAAGTTTGGGCCCAACCCATCACAAGATTCTCTCCAGTTGACCTTCCGTCGCAGTTTCACCCTCTCTGTGCACGCGGTAGTGCCGTCCGTGATGTGGGTCACACTCCGGAGCTGCGTGTTGGGTGTTTACACCTACCATCACACTTTCAGACATGTAAGAGGACCCAACGCAAGATTTGGTGGGATTGCTACCCCCCGAAGGCCCTCCACCACACTTTTAGACATGTAAAGAACAATCTGTAAACAAAACTTAATTAATATACTTCTGCATCTCTAAAAACTATGAAAAATTTCCACATAGCTTATTGCTACTGTGTATGTACTGTGTTAAAATTTCATGAATTGATCACGCTCTGGCTATTCAGAAATATTCATGTAACATCAAAACTGCCGAACGTTACTTCGGTGTTATCGCCGTCTGTGTAGGGGGTCACACTCCGGAGCTGCGTGGTGGGTGTTTGAACCTCCCGCCACACGTTCAGACATGTATGAGGACCCACAGCAAGTTTTGGTGGCATTGCTACCCCCCGAAGGCCCCCGAGCGGCCTAACCCTGGCCCCGTTGACCCGGAGATCTACCCCCTTTGACTTTCACCAGACGGCCTTTGACCAATGGACTTTTCCACCTGGTTGTGCTAGGTCAGCCCATAGGAGCATTTTAAAACAAAGTTTGGGCCCAATCCATCAAAAGATTCCATCCGGTTGACCCTCCGTTGCAGTTTCCCCCTCTCTGTGCACGCGGTAGTGCCGTCCGTGATGGGGGTCACACTCCAGAGCTGCGTATTGGGTGCTTACACCTACCACCACACTTTCAGACATGTAAGAGGACCCAACGCAAGATTTGGTGGGATTGCTACTCCCTGAAGGCCCCCCATCACACTTTTAGACATGCAAAGAACAATCTGTAAAGAGGAATTAATTAAGATACTTCTGCATCTCTAAAAACTATGAAAAATTACCACACAGCTTATTGCTAATGTGTATGTACTGTGTAAAAATTTCATCAATTGATCACGCGCTGACTATTCAGAAATATTCACGCAACAGCAAAACTGCCGAACGTTACTTCGGTGTTATCGCCGTCCGTGTAAGGGGTCACTCTCCGGAGCTCCGTGGTGGGTGTTTGAACTGCCCGCCACACTTTCAGACATGTATGAGGACCCAACGCAAGTTTTGGTGGCATTGCTACCCCTGAAGTCCCACGAGCGGCCTAACCCTGGCCCCGTTGACCCGGAGATCTACCCCCTTTGACTTTCACCGGACGGCCTTTGATCAATGGACTTTTCCACCTGGTTGTGCTAGGTCAGCCCATAGGAACGTTTTAAAGCAAAGGTTGGGCCCAACCTATCACAAGATTCCCACCGGGTTGACCCGACGTGGCTGTTTACCCCCTCTAATTGCTGGCGGCAGTGCCGTCCGTGATAGGGGTCACACTCCTAGCATAATCCTAGAAACAATCTGATGGATGTAGATATAAAATTTTTCTCGTTTGGCCAAGGAATGAAAAATATACAAAAAATTCAAAACAAAAGGGTATTTTCTGTAAATCTGAAGCAAACATGATTTTAGTTTGTTGAAATTTGAACATAGTATAGCAACAGAATCCTTCCAAGATCCTGATAAAAAACCATATGAAATTTGTCAAAATTGATGCAAGTATCAATTACTTGTGATTTTAACAAAGTATAAAGACCTATATGCAAAAGTACACGAGGTCACATTTTTAACACACTCAAAAACAAAAACAAGCTGGATATTCATAATCTATGAAAAATTCTACCCCAAATCGATATATAATTTGTATATGTTTAAGTTTACATAAGTTAGATTTAAATTAATCAAATTTTAACTTTAAAAAAATGAAAATGATTTAAAATAAAAAAATACAGAAAAAATCAATGCCGACGGCCACCGTCAGGGTCGTCGGCATAGCTCTAACGGCGTCTCCGGTTGTCTGAGGCCGGGTCGCCAGGGTCAGCTCTATGCCGACAGCCGATAGAGGGCTGCCGACGACATATCTATGCCGACAGCCGTCGTCGGCATAGATAGAGGGCTGCCGTCGGCATAGATGGTCGTGTGCCGACGGCATTTCTATGCCGACGGTTTTCCCCTGGCCGTCGGCATATATCCATCTATGCCGACGGCCCCGACAAAAAGCCGTCGGCATACGAGGTTATTCCGGTAGTGGCGATGCAATGACACGACGGCCTGAAAATGCCAAGCATGAGCCTGGAAATGTTCTATAAAATGTGAGCTCCAAACTTCAGCTGCGTGCGTAGCTTTGCTACTAGCTAGCCATCTTTTTGTGACCCATGCAGAGTAGTATGGTCTCAGAAAAAAGAAAGATAGTAATTTGTGCCATACATCATTACGCAGATGCCATACCCTCCGAAACAGAACCAAGACCTTACATCTCATACATGTGTCCACGTGAACAAGAAGATGCAGCAGCCAGTTAGGTCCAGAACACATAAAGAAATCCTACTTCGGGAGTTACCAGATGCCACGAAGCTGACAACGGAGAGCACGAGCCTCGGTGCAGTTATTTAAAGCATGAAAACATCCTCATTCTCATACCCACAAATACTACATGAAGGCACGACATCCAAATTGCGTCAAAATTACTTAAGAGTGTAGGCAACCTTCTGGTAGCCGAGAAATGTTCACGTTGCCACCTAGCTTCATTGAAATCCCCAATAATAAGCCACGAACCGGAGCCAAGCCGTTTAATTCTTCTCAACAAGGTCCACATACCATGTCTTAGATTAGCACGAGGCTCACCATACACACAAATACCTCTCCAATTAAAACCACTTGGAAGAAGAGTAACACATACATCAATGAAATGCTCTCCATTTTTATTCAACTCAAAATCTAGACTCTCATCCCAAAATAAAGCTAAACCTTCACCCTTACACTTCATAATGACCATAAAAACATTATGCATGCCAAGACGGGGGGCACGAGGAGGACATGGCGACGAGGGCCAGCGGCACGATGAGGACGAGCCCGGCGGCAGACACTACATGAATCATCTAATATGCCGACAGCCAAAGATATGCCGACAGGCCCCGTCGGCATAGATCGAGCTAAGCCGACGGCCAGGCGATAACCGTCGGCATAGCAGGGCCGTCGGCAAAGCTGGAGCTATCCCGACGGGGCCCGTTGACATATATGCACCATCGGCAAATAACACAGATAAACCGACGGCCACCGTCAGCAAAGATTACCCGTCGGCAAAGTTCCGATCTACGCCGACGGTGACTGTCGGCATATATTTAACCGTCGGCATACAGCCTATTGGTTGGCGGAAGCCTGATGCCGTTAAGTCTATGTCGACGGCCCTAACGGCGGCCGGCGGCATAGATATTTTTTTAAATTTCTTTTCTGTTTTTAAAAAAGGTTTGAATGTGAGTTAGCTAAACTTAAACATATACAAATTATATATCAATTTGGGGTAGAATTTTTCATAGAGTAAACTTTATTTATGTTTTTGAAAATGTTTAAAATGTGACCTCATGTACTTTTGCAAATAGGTACTTATACTTTGTAAAAATCACAACTAATTCAAACTTGCATTGATTTTGACAAACTTTATATGTTTTTCGATCAGAATCTGGAAAGGATTTTCTTAGTATACTATGTTTTGAAATTTGAACAAATTAAAATCATGTTTGATTCAAAATTTTCAGATAACACCCTCTTGTTTTGATTTATTTGTATATTTTTCATTCCTTGGCCAAATGAGGCAAAGTTTATATCTATTTGCATCAAAAAATTTCAAGGATTTCAAAATTCATGTGTTTAGTTTGAAATGTTTAATTATTACTGTGATGCTTTGCTGCAATAGAAAAATCTACCCCATATAGATTTCCGGGTCAACCGGCCCAGGGTTAGGCCGCTCGGGGGCCTTCGGGGAGTAGGAATCCCACCAAAACTTGCACTGGGTCCTCATACATGTCTAAAAGTATGGTGGTAGGTTCAAACACCCAACACGCAGCTCCAGAGTGTGACCCACTTCATGGACGGCACTACCGCCAGCACTTAGAGGGGGAAACTGCGACAAAGGTTCAACCCGAAGGGAATCTTGTGATAGGTTGGGCCCAAAGTTTGTTTTAAAATGTTCCTATGGGCTACCTACCACAACCAGGTGGAAAAGTCCATTGATGGAACGCCGTCCGGTGACAGTCAAAGGGCTAGATCGTCGGGTCAACCGGGCCAGGGTTAGGCCACTCGGGGGCCTTCGGGGTGTAGCAATGCCACCAAATCTGGCGTTGGGTCCTCTTACATGTCTGAAAGTGTGGTGATATGTGTAAACACGCAACACGCAACTCCGGAGTGTGACCCCCTTCATGGACGGTGGTAAGACCGATGTAACGTTCGGTAGTTTTGAAGTTCTATGAATATTCCTGAATAGTCAGAATGCGATAAATTTCTGAAATTTTGACACAGTACAAACACAGTAGCTATAGGCTATGTGATAATTTTTCATATTTTTTAGAGATGCGGAAGTATCTGAAAAAATTCCTCTTTACAGATTGTTCTTTACTCTGATTGTTGTTATAGTTGCATTGGTTGCTCATGTCTGTTTGTTTAATGTTTATATCACTTGATAGCAATTCAAAATCATGTGTTTAGTTTGAAATGTTTAATTATTACTTTGATGCTTTGCTGCAATACAGAAAGCTACCCCCCTAGATTTCCGGGTCAACCGGCCCAGGGTTAGGCCGCTCGGGGGCCTTCGGGGGGTAGCAATCCCACCAAAACTTGCACTGCGTCCTCATACATGTCTAAAAGTGTGGTGGTAGGTTCAAACACCCAACACACAGCTCCGGAGTGTGACCCCCTTCACGGACGGCACTACCGCCAGCACTTAGAGGGGGAAACTGCGAGGGAGGTTCAACCCGGAGGGAATCTTGTGATAGGTTGGGCCCAAACTTTGTTTTAAAATGTTCCTATGGGCTAACCGACCACAACCAGGTGGAAAAGTCCATTGGTGGAAGGCCGTCCGGTGAAAGTCAAAGGGTTAGATCACCGGGTCAACCGGACCAGGGTTAGGCCGCTCGGGGGCCTTCGGGGTGTAGGAATGCCACCAAAACTTGCATTGGGCCCACATACATGTCTGAGAGTGTGGTGGGATGTCTAAAGAGGTAATATGAAGCTCCGGAGTGTGACCCCCTTCACGGACGACGGTAACACCGAAGTAACGTTTGGCAGTTTTGTTGTTCTATGAATATTCCTGAATATTCAGAATGCGACAAATTCCTGAAATTTTGACACGGTACAAACACAGTAGCTATAGGCTATGTGGTAATTTTTCATATTTTTTAGAGATGCGGAAGTATCTAAAAAAATTCGTCTTTACAGATTGTTCTTTACTCCGATTGTTGTTATAGTTGCATTGGTTGCTCATGTCTGTTTGTTAAATGTTTATATCACTGAATAGCAATTAAAAATCATGTGTTTAGTTTGAAATGTTTAATTATTACTTTGATGCTTTGCTGCAATAGAGAAAGCTACCCCCCTAGATTTCCGGGTCAACCGGCCCAGGGTTAGGCCGCTCGGGGGCCTTCAGGGGGTAGCAATCCCACCAAAACTTGCATTGCGTCCTCATACATGTCTAAAAGTGTGGTGGTAGGTTCAAACACCCAACACGCAGCTCCGGAGTGTGACCCCCTTCACGGACGGCACTACCGCCAGAAAATCATGAAGGCGCTCTCTATGGATTATGAGAAGATACATGTTTGTCCAAAGAATTGCCTTTTGTTTAGAAACGAGTATGCAGATGACAAGTACTGTAGGGAGTGTGGTTCCTCTAGGTATATTGAGGTGGACAGTGTTGATGGTCAGAAGAAGCAGCTAGCCATCCCCGTAAAGGTTCTTCGGTATCTCCATTTCATAGAAAGACTGCATCGTCTTTTCATCACCGAGGAGTCTGCCAAAATGATGAAGTGGCACAAGGATGGGAAGAGGTACCATCCAGATAAGATAGTACATCCATCGGAGGGTGAGGCATGGAAGGCATTTGATAGGGAATACCCCAATGAAGCTGCAGAGGCTGGGAATGTAAGAATTGCGATATCAGGCGATGGGTTCAATCCATATGGTATGTCGGCTAATTCATACAACTGCTGGCCTGTGTTTGTTATTCCGCTCAATCTCCCTCCTGACGTCCTAATGCAACGCAAGACCATGTTCCTGTCGTTGATCATTCCGGGGCCTAAATACCCGGGGAAGAATTTGAATGTGTTCATGCAGCCGCTGGTGGACGATTTGCACCATTCTTGGTACTTCCCGAGGTTGACATACGACCGACATTTGCAGAGAAACTTTTTGATGAAAGTTTGGTTGCAGTATTGCATGCATGACTTTCCCGGCTATGCCCTATTCTACGGATGGTGTACAAGTGGGAAGATGCCATGCCCAGTGTGCATGCAGGCTCTACGTTTTATTTGGCTGAAGAAGGGTGGCAAGTATGTTGCCTTTGACCTGCATCGACAGTTTCTCCCTGCCGACCATGAATACAGGGAAGACAAGAAGAACTTCATGAAAGGTCGGGTTGTCCATGAAGTAAAGCAGATTCCAATGTTTTCGGGTGAAGATGTTCTTGCTCAGCTAAATGCTCTCGAGCCTAAAGGCAAATACAAAGGCAAAGGCAAAGGGGGTAAAGGTTTTGAGGTATATGGCGAGACGCACAACTGGACTCACATTGCTGGCTTCACGAAGTTTCCCTATTTCAAGGACCTCAAACTTCCATATAACATCGACGTGATGCACATTGAAAAGAATGTCGCAGAGTCCCTTTTTCGCACGATCCTCAAATTTCCTGATAAGACAAAGGATAACGTTAAGGCTAGAGCCGATCAAGAGAAGATTTGTGATAGAAAAAAGCTAAACATGCAGCCTCCCACTATCAGTCGAAAAACTTGGTTCAAGCCAGATACTGACTTCGTCCTTACAAAGCCACAAAAGATGGAGGCATTGAAGTGGCTCAAACACATCGTCAAGTTCACTGATGGTTATGCATCGAATATGAGTAAGGGAGTCAATGTTTCAACGGGCAAAGTCACCGGACTCAAGAGTCATGACTATCACATGTGGATTGAGCGGTTAATGCCGGTGATGGTTCGAGGCTATTTCCCCGAGCGTCTCTGGCGAGTGCTTGCGGAGGTTAGCCATTTCTTCCGCACGCTCTGTGCTAAAGAAATCTGTCTGAATATGATGGAACAATTGCATAAGAAGGCGCCGGAGTTGATATGCAAGTTAGATATGATCTTTCCGCCGGGCATCTTTACTCCGATGGCACATCTCATGTTGCACCTCGCGAACGAGGCATTGTTGGCGGGCCCTGTGCAGAATCGTCGACAGTACGGGCCTGAGATGCAGAACAAGCATCTTCGATACAAATGCGGAAACAAAGCTAAGATTGAAGCATCCATAGCTGAGGCAGTTATCCTGGAGGAGGTGTCAAACATCAGGACAACGTACTATCCGGACAATGTTCCCACTCTGCATAATAAGTTGTGTCGATACAATGCAGAAGAGCCCAAGTATAAACCCAAACTCCTCCTTTTCAATGGGCAAGGTGGCAAGGCTGGGGGCTCCAAACCTTATAATATGCCAAACTCTGAGTGGGAGGACGTCATGTTCTATGTCTTGGACAACATTAAGGAAGTTCACGATGTGTGGATGAGGTAAATGATGAACAAATTTCTTTGCAACCAGTCACTTTGTTTCCGTATAATACCCCTTTTCTTCTTTTAGTGAATTCGTGCTTCAAGAGTGGTCAGGAATGATGCCTCCTAATGCCAAGGAGGTGGATACTCTTATCCAAAAGGGTGCCCCCGGAAGAAAATTTTTTGTTGCTTGGTTCATGAAGAAAGTAATTTCTAACTTGCCCCTATTACCTAGTTTAACATTTATCGTTTCTATTACACGGAACTAATAAACCCAACTATTTCAATTAAACTTGTAGGGAAAAGATCCCAACAAACCCATGGATGACGAATTGAGATGGGTTTCCATGGGTTTTGACCGTCGGGTCATGAAATGTGAAAAATATGATGTGAAAGGGTATCGCTTCCATACAGAGGAGCACCAGAACAGTCGGCCTGATCTAAAAACTATAAACACAGGAGTGTTTACCGAAGGAGATAATAAAGTTGAGTACTACGGAAGGGTCGAAAAAATATATGAGCTTACATTCGGTCTTGGGCGCGAAGATCTCAGTCTCATTGTGTTCAAATGCCGATGGTTCGACCCAAATAAGGGACTGAAACATACGCCTTCCATTGGTTTAGTCGAAGTTAAACCATCAACAGTATATGCCGGAGCCGATCTCTTTCTTGTGGCTAACCAGGCCACGCAAGTTTATTATCTACCCTATCCATGCCAGATAAAATTCCTAAAGGGCTGGGAAGTTGTGTTCAAAGTATCGCCACATTGTAAGCTACCCGACCCAAACGATGACGACTACGACAACATAAACCCTATGACATACGAGGGAGTGTTCTATCAAGAGCAACATGATGATGTGGACCCAAACGTTAACGAAAACATACGTTTGGGTGATGATGATGTGGACCCAGATGATGATGATGCACGGTGTGATTGTGAGGTAGTTGTCAATATAAAGGACATAGGTATGCTTGAGAAGTTACATGACGACGATGACGACATAGATGAACCTCCACCCCCCTCAAACAATGACGATGATATGCGTGATAGTGATGATGAGACCAGTCGAGGAATGGATTACAATAGTGATGATTCGTATGGGTTCTAGCAGATGTACGTTGGTTTGTGGAACTGATGTTTTGGTGAATATGAGAAGTCTGCATGCACTGTTGCCTCTTTGATTCAAGACTCTCTGATTAATTGTTGGAAAATCATGGGAATTAAGGAGCTTGACCTCCATGACATAAATCTAGGGAAGAATACCTACTCAGATTTATGTCATGGAGGTCAACCTTCTTAATTCTCATGATTTGCCAAAAAATTAGAAAGTCTTCAATCAAAGAGGCAACACTGCAGGCAGACTTCTCATATTCCCAAAAACATCAGTTCCCCAAATCAAAGAGGCAACACTGCAGACTTCTCGTATGGGTTCTAGCAGATGTACATTTTATGTCTTTTTCGTATGGTTTATTAATATGCTTCCTTCCTTTGCATAAAGTTTTTATTATCGTTACTAATTGTTTATTCTTTCTCAATGCAGGTGATTGAACCATGGGCAAGGCTAATTCCAGCAGTTTGGTTGACACACTTCGCGATAAGCTGACTCGAAGTGGAAGAGCCAGCACCGTTCCCTCTCGACTACGTGAGTCTGACGGGGGAAGACCCCCTAGAGGAGAAGGGGGCGGGCGACGAGGGGGAGGACGAGGAGGGGGAGGCTCCTCTACAGACGAAACACGTGTCCAGAAACTGCGCTCCGTCTCGGACATAGGGGGCCGGCCTCGGACGTCCTTCTCTAGTGAGGTGCCCTCTGCCATTGGCAACGCGGGCGAGGACGAGGAGGAGTATGAGGAGAGGGAGGAGGTTGACGGTGAGGAGGAGGAGGGCGAGGGGAGGGAGGAGGTTGAGGGTGAGGAGGGGGCGGCCGAGGAGAGGGAGGATGTTGAGGGTGAGGAGGGGGTGGCCGAAGAGAGGGAGGGAGAGGAGGGTATGGGCTCGGAGAGGTGGCTGCGTGGAGTGGCAACCCTCCCTTGCCATCCTGCTACCGAGGCAGAGAAGACCCTCATTATTCCCAAGGCAGAAAAGCAAGTGTTATTTTGTTTTTCAATTTTAAATCCTTTTCTGTTTTTTGATTGTAATAAATCAACACATACTAATATTTTGATTCTTCTGCAGCAATTGGGAGATTGTTGGAAAGGGCCAGATTCCAAACGGCATGATTACTGTTCTGCTGAGGGAGTATTGGCCGGGCCTGTTCAACCCGCGCTCTATCGAGAACCCGCCGTGCGAGGAGCGGGTGTTAGCGGTACGCTGGCATCACTACGAAGCTGCCAGGCTTGCCGACTACGGGACTCATGCTAAGGCTGTGAGGTCTCGTTTTTTGGTAAGTATCTTAAGAAGTACTCCTGTCAAATATTGTGTCCATTTCGTTCATAGTTCATCACCTAACTCATGACTTGTTCCATTCTGGTTATATGCATGACTGTAGGAATTCTATAGAGTTGCGGAGGAGCACAAGGCCAGAGCCGACGAGGTCTTCGAGGTGGCTGCGGCTAAGCAGCTCCGTCAGATGCCATACGAGGCGCGCTGGGTGGCCATCACACAGTTCTACCACACTATTCTGCACCAGAAGATGACCAAGACGAGAGCGAGGAAGGAGTGCCCCCCTATGACCAAGGAGCAGTACATGGACGTAAGTAGCACATCCTTTTTATTCTCACGTTTGTGCTAAATTTCATTGTTTGATCTTGAAATGCCATGCTTTCATTATTTAGGTGATTCCGGGTTGGTGCTCTGGAAAGGATGATGGATGGGCGGCGTTGGTGGATAGGTGGCTCGGGGAAGATGTAGGGTTTGCGGCCACGAGCACAATCAACAGGAGAAACCAGGGATCTGACGGAACACACATTCAAAGAAACCGGAGCCACCATCACTACAAGAAGCACAAGGTATATATATGAAACATCCTTTCCTCCATTTCCAGTCATGTTGGTATGTATGCGTAACATCCTTTTGGCGTTGCAGGAGTCCGTGTTGGAGAAGCCCGTCTCAGATATCGAGGCGTGATCGCTTGGCCGTGTGCGGAAGGCGCCTAAGAAGGGGGAGAGCGCTTACTACGGCAGGTCAAAGGAACATCTGTCAAACTATAAGGCTTCGTTTAGTGAGCGGAATCCGGATGGAGCTGATCCCATACGGTCGGAGACCGACGAGGTGGCGGTGATTATATCTGGACCAGGCAAGCCACATGGCCGCTCGGGGGTTCTTCACGGCGTGATTCAGCCCACCGTCAGTTACGTACAGCTCCGGACTACTTCCACCACTGGCGCGAGTGCCGCCAACCCATCCCGGGCACGTCCTAGCCGGTCTAGAGAGGAAGAGGTAAGCATCTCTCCTTTTCATCCTCTTTCACACTTTTCTTTCCTGCATGGCTATGCTGATTAGATCCATTATGTTAAATTGTAGGCCTACTTTAGGTATCTCAATGCTTATCGTCAAGAGTGCGTTGAACACGATGCCCGACGGACTTTGCTCGATGACTACCGCGCCTAACAGATGCAGGTTAGTTAGTTTTCAGCACTTAGAGCCAAGCAAGCTAAATTTTATGCTTTCACTATTTTAAACCTCCATCTTCGCTTTGTTAACTAACGTGCAGAATATGTACATTGCGATGGAAAATGGCACTCGGCCGAAACCAATGGGACCACCACCACCCAATCCTGGACCGGCCCTAGTAATGCTAACGATTGAAGAATTCTTGGCACATGGTGGCGACGGGACTTCGGTTAGTACATTGCCAAACCTGTCAAGCATTACCTATCATTTTTTCAGCAAATAGCTTGAGATCTCTTCTTAATGTCTCTTTCGAACACAATGTAGGGATCCAACCACGGATCAAACGCTCCTGGTGATGGTACTCTTGCTTCACGGAGCCCGGTCACCCCAGTTCATAACCCAGGTGGTAATGTTTTTGGTGCTTCTACCTCGAGGTATGGATCGCCTCTTTTTGTAAGTCCCCTACTCTGAAGATGCAAATGTTCATAGTTACAACATTTCCGAAGCCGCAAACTTAGAACTAGACAAAATGCCATCCTAAACGGTTGTGATTCTTCATTTTGTAGTGATGATGCTATTTGGAGGTGGACTTCGGGTTCTAGCGGTGGGCGGTGCTCGTCGGCCGACGGCTTCGACTTCGGCTAGGACTTCTACTTCTGTAGTGGATGCTACGTTGGATGATGATTTTTATGTTGGATGCTATGTAGTGGATGCTCTATGGTTCATATTGATGCTATGTTGGATGATATGATGCTCTATGTTTGATGTTCATGCTATATGTTTGATGTTGATGCTATATAGTTGTTTGAAATGATGATTTGATGATGTTGATGATGCTATATAGTTGTTTGAAATGATGATTTGATGATGCTGCTAATGCTATATAGTTGTGTGATGGAGATGCTGTTATATATATTGGTTTTGCTGCCATACCTATTTTATTTGCAGGGCAGAAGCAAAAACAAACAAACAAAAATTTGGCCAAAACTATGCCAACGGTTTAACCGTCGGCAGAGCCTTGCCCTGAGCTACCAGATCGCGACACGTGTCTTGTATGCCGACGTTTAACCGTCGGCATAGGACAGCCACTGGAGGCACCGGACACTGCCACGTGGCCTAGATATGCCGATAGTTTAACTGTCGGCATAGATACAATCTATGCCGACGGGTAAACCGTCGGCATATATAGGCCATGTGGTGGTGTTCGGTGCGTGCACGTGCGCGTACGGCACTTGACGGACGCGCCGTCAAATGTTTTTTGCCGACGGTATATATGCCGACGGCCACCGTCGGCATAGGTCGTCTATGCCGACGGTTTTTCTATGCCGACGGGCAGGGGAGGTATACCAACGCTATTTATGCCGACGGGGCTACGCTGACGGTCACCGTCGGCATAGCCTATGCTAACGGTTTATGGCCCTTTGCCGACGGTTTATGGCCCTTTGCCGACGGTTTTAACCGTCGGCATAGACTGTGATTCCTGTAGTGAGACGACGAGTTGTAGTGAGCCGAACGCGGCCGTGGCGAGGTATGCCACCAGCAGGGCCATGATGTCGAGCCCGACGAGTATCTCGAGGGCCTTGATCTTGGCCAGCCTGCGCAGGTCCTTCCTACCCAGCAGCAGGATGATGGAGAGCGACAGCGCGAAGGCGGCAGTGTTGTTGTAGTAGAAGGTCCCGCACCTCTCCGGGCTCACGACGTAGAGCAGAGGGACCATCTCTTGCCGAAGGCGGCAGGTGGTCTCTCGGGATCGCCGATCCTCGGCGTGTTCGCCACTGTCTCGAAGCCGCCGGGCGGGCTGAGGCCGGAGGCGTAGGCCATGGAGGCGATGACGGTGGCCAGCATTATGAGCCACCCGCGGAGCTCTCGAAGACGTCTGCGATCCAGCACACTTGATCATGCAATCTTCAAGAGGGGAGTTATCCCTCTTTTCCAAAAAAAAATGCACAGGAAGAAAGTTGCCCTCATCTGCGATCTTCAGCGCGCTGAGGTGAGAGTACAATAACCAAGCGGAACTGAAAAATTATTATTTATTAGGTGATTTGCTTAATCATATATTTGTACATGGCAATCCTTTTTGTGCGTAAGAATCATTTATGAGAACTAGCATGGTGGCCCTTGCATTTTGCGAGGGCATCATCTGTAGTTTTTCTAGGGAGAGAGGAGCATCAACTTTACTGTGTTGAAAGTGACAAATAAATAAATCTATATCTTCATTTTATTTCGAAAAGGAGGATAACCCCGGGCCTCTACATCAGGATGATGCATACAGCCATATATTATTAAGAATGCAAAATCCAGCAGCCGAACAACATCAGAAAGGAAATAAAGCGAAAAGAAAACTCGAGGCCGCATGCCTCGCGACAGTAACTCCACCAGATAGCCGCTAAACCTATGTTACAAGACGACATCAAAACGAAAAATACACAACTCCTAGGCTACGCCTTCAAGAAGGAATCGCAGCAAGTGCGCCGATGATGGCAAGTCCAACACAAGGTTGAACTCCGGATTCTCATCCCCAAAGCCAAGCTTCAATCCACCACCTTCTGCAAGGTCACAATGCAGGCGCGCGTCGACATAGCCTGATCAGAGATCTTGTGTTTCCACCGGAGTGCATGAAGTCGTCGTTGAAGCCGTATGTACCATCATCCCTAATCCGGCTACCGACACCTCGATGACCGGACACCTCTGGAGAAGACAACAGAAGACAGACGTCCCATACCGCCTGCCTCCCGCCACTGTCGCACCACCTTCGATCCAGCAGCAACAGGCTAGACATGACACCTCCGCCAGAGCCACCGTACAGCACGTGCCGGCAGCAGGCATGACTTGACGCCTCCGCATGAGACGTCGTGCGTAGCATCCGCCGGAGGCTTCACCTGTCGGCGACAGGCACCGCCCGACGACTCCAAAAGTGGTGCATGTGTCACCTGCCGAGCCGCATTGAACCCGGCCTATTGGTGGAAGAGGCGTCCCATACCGCCGCCAGCCTCATCGAGGCGGTCACCACCGCGAGACCCAGCTCACACGTCATCCACATGACCACGGAGGCCTCCGCCGTCGAAGAAGCTGGGCCGCCGCCCCATCACCCAACTCATGCGGTGCCATCAGACGACGCCACAGCGAGCAAGAATGCGGCCAGAACGCCGCCACCAGACCGGCTATAGGCTATTGTGCTGCCACGCAACAACAACCACCTATAGCCACCACCTCCCCGCCGCAAGTCGCTGAAGATCCCGCTCCAAAGGCCCGCCGACCCGAAGAAAACGAGGCCGCCGCGACCTCGGAACTGCCACCGCTGGTCCCTCCAACTAGAGCAAACTCCAGAGCCGATGCCCTCAAGAGGGGACTCCGACGCAAAAGCATCGCCATCTCTCGATCCCGATGAGATCAGGGTTTCCCCCAGAGTTGCCACGACCACCAGATCAGGCCTTGCCTATCCAGATCGCCGCCGGACAAGATCAACGCGAAGGAAGCTGCTTGGCCACCGGAGGTAGCCCACCGCCGCCGCCATAGCTGATCCCGCCGCCGGATTGGCCGCCATCCGTGCGCGCGCGGATGCGCCACGGTCACCACGCCTCCTCCATGGATATGGGCAGGAGCCCATCCCCAAAGACGAGGGCTGCAGGGAAGCACGCAGGCACACGGGCGCAGCCGCAACCACCGCCACCGGGCCTAGCGACACGGGCAGAGGAGCGCCGCGCCGTCCACCCGTTGCTCGAGCCTCCCGCCCGAGGACGAGCCGCACCCGGTCGCCAGGGGCCCCGCCGCCGCCGGACCTGCACGGGCTTAGCCCTGCCGAGTCCAAAGGGCGGCGGCGAGGGGAGGGGAGATCGCGCCGCCGCCCGAGTCGCCCTAGGAGGTGGGCGACGCGAGGGCCTTCCCACAAATTTATATCTTCATGGATATTCACATGATGCAATAGAAAACAAAACCATTTCATAGAGACTGACATAAAATCGTGTTTGGGTATGTTGTGGTATCGATGGTCTTGGGCCTATGCACTCTCGTATCCGGTTCTGACGACGTTCCTTGAGTGCTAGTCGTGTGTGTGGTTTTCGCCGGTTTTCCTTAATTAACCATGACATGTATGGTTTTTGGGTCCGGTTTCCCTCATTAACTGGACCAACTCTCTTCTTCTTAACGCAATGCGGGAGCTCCCCGCCCTCTGACGAGGTTCCGTAAAAAAGAATCGTGTTTGATCACATCACACGAAAACATGGAACTCATCAGCAATAGAAACTGCTTTGTTATATACGTGTTATGCTATTTTTCTGGATTCCTTCACACATAGAAATTGATGGAATGAAGACAAGCTAACTCTTTGCCCTTCCATACGTACTTAAGATTGATGCTGATTTGAAGGAGGGAGAATGAGGGGAAAGAACAAATGTGGAATCTCCGAGACCAGTCAACTCAACACTAGGGTTGAACCTCTTGAGCTTATTTAGGGGGGAATCGCTAGATCCGCCACCCTCTTCTTCCCTCCACCATGGAGGCGACGCAGAAGGTGATGGCAACAGCCATCCAGAGCTGCTCGCGAGCTCCAATGGCTTATTCCCCGTCGGCATAGCGCCAGTCAACGGCAGGACGCCAACCACCAGTACAAGTCCGACAACCGGCACAAAGGCCCTAACTACCCTACCACTACTATCTACAAGAAGAGCACGAGCTCCCCTCCCAACTCCACTCTGAGCGGCAACGCCGCCGGGGGAAGAGGAGAGGGGAGCCGGGAAAGCCGTAGGCGCTCTCAAACGAGAGAGGGAGGGGGGGCGGGGGTGGATGACAGCCCTCTGAATTGGTAGTCATCTGACCATCTGGTTGGAGATGGCTTACTCGATGGAATTACATGATCTTCTTCATTTATTGATTTAAGCATTGCCGAGGGCATTCCCCTCTTTCGGGGAAAATTGATTTAAGCATTGGCTTTCTTTTGTTAATTATGATGATGGCCGGAAGACAGAGCTCTCTCTCTATATGAGTTCAACTCCAACTTCCTAGTAGATATACTAGATCGACTAGACTAGACTGGATGCAGTGCTCCCTATCCAGCTGGGACCAGACGTCACGTTGCCACATCAGCTCTTTGAATGGTGGGTCTCGTCCAGCTACCTAGCTCCTCCTTAATTCCTAACGGCCGATCTCTATCAATTACTCCCTCCATTCCAATAAATAAGGTGTGCACGCATCCCGAAATTATACTTTGACCATAAATTAGATCAATCAAATATGGGTTATATGTGACAAAAAAATATACCGTTGTATTTATATTCGAAAGAAGTTTTAATGGTATAATTTTGAAGTCATAAAAATATATATAGTAGTTACTTTCACTTCCTCTTTGGGAGGGCTCCTCGATTGCAAGCAAACTTGTCACCTTCTCTTCTCTTCACTAGCTAGCTATATATAGTAACAAATTAGTAATTGTACGAGTAGGCGATCATCAAAGAAGGCGAGCGAGCATTGTTTGTGACCTTCTCTTCTCTTGCATGACAAGTTGGCAACGTCGTCCATCCACGTGACATACATACACATCACGTTTTCAAGCTTTATATACGTTTTTTTAGGGGCAACTCCAGGCTGCAGTTGGGCCACTGACATGAGACCCCAGGACCTGCAGTGGGAGTTGAGTCCATATACATACTGGACTGGACTAAACCTGGGCATTTCTCGGGCCGGGCCGGGTTTCGGGCCGGGCTTGTAAAAGCCCGACGGGCAAAGTCTAGGCCCGAGCCCGGTCCGGCCCAGACGGAAAAATGAAAATGCAAGCCCGAGCCCGGCCCGAAGGGACTAAAATGAGCAGGTTCGGGCCGGGCCGGGCCGGGCCTCCGTATAAACTCCCTGTTTTCCCAAGCCCGAGCCCTGCCCGAAGTACACAGCGGGCTTGAATTTCCGGCCCGAGCCCGGCCCGAACACAAAGCCCGACTCGGCCCGGCCTAGGTTTTTCGGGCCAGGTTCGGGCTGGGTCGTCGGGTCGGGCTGCCCATGCCTAGGTTTAGACTGGACCATGAAGGAGGAAGCACTGATCGAGCTGAGCCCAGCACGTACGGTAAGAAAGACAAAGTCGTTGTTACCCCTTTTTTTCCGGGCGCCAATTTTCTTTCCTTTTCCAATTCTTTTTCTTTTTTCTGTTTTGTTCTTTCTGCGGGTTTTTTTCCTTCCCTTTTATCTTTTTTCATTCTCCTTTTAATTTTTGTCAGTTTTTATATGTTTTTTCCTTTAAAAATATAATTACTATTTTAAAAATAATACGTGAATATTTTTAAAATTCTGGGACTTTTTTTAATTCATGAAAAACAAATTGGGGAATTTTTTTTAAATCATGAATATTTTTAAAATTAATGTATATTTCTTTAATTTTGGTACGGACGTTTTTTCGAATATACCATTTTATTTCGTAATTTTTTTAACATTTCCTGGAATAATGTTTATATTAAATAAAATATTTACCCGTTTATTTTGCAAAATATACACAAATTTTCTATTAAGTATTTTACTTCAAATCCGTTAAAAAAATAAAAATCAAACCCTACATGGGCCACGGCCCAAGGAGCGCGCGGGTGCGCGTCACCTCCCCTATTCCATGCGAAACACTTGGAAGAAAAACTTGCATCTCTAAAACATATCAGTACAAGATTTCGAAATCTAATTCATAACACATGTCAACAAGAAAAAGAGCAGCAGCTACTAATTTTAGTTGGACTTGTTTCTTCTATATGAAATCGGAGAACACGGCTCCTTTTCTCATAAAAATAAGTTGGGTTTTTAATTCGCCCGTCCAAAATTTTCCTTTTGTTTTCTGATCCATATTTCAATTTTGGACTGACTAGTTTGTGTCGTGTTAGATGCAATTTTTTTTACGAATTTCAAAATGTACCGGGGCCCCCATGGTGCATAAGGTAGACATGAACACAGGACAACGAAAAGGTGTGGTTGGTCCCGGGTGTACCCACACCCTCATGAACAGTAAATTCGAAAAAAAATTAGATTTTTTCTTCTAAAAATTTCAAAGTTTTTTGGCATTGGATATGCTCAACTGTTTTAGGTGCTTACAAATTTTCGTCCAGAAATATCATCCGATGAGCTCTATACAAGAGAAACAAAATCAGTGCTCAAAAGTTCAAAAAACTTTGAGCAGTGATTTTTTTTTGTGTGTGTAGAGCTACTTGAAGGTTATTTCTGGGCGAAATTTTGCAAGCACCTAAAACGTTTGAGCATATTTGATGTCACAAGATTTCAGATATTTTTTATTTTGTTTTCTATTTTTTTGGATTTACTGTTCACAAGGGGTGCGTGTACCTACACCTGGGAGTAAAAAAACCACTCTCGACAACGAGCAAGCACATGGTTTGTAGGTAAAATGAGGATGGCATGATATATATAAATAAACAGAACAATCAATCACTCGCGGAGTTGTATATATGTACCATCTCACTAGTGGTGAAATGGCCTTTAGTCCTGGTTCACCAACCGGGACTAATAAATCAGGACTAAACGCCCCAACTATTTAGTCCCGGTTGGCCACGACCCTGGACTAAATCCCTGCCACGTGGCCGGCAGCGCGCGCCGGGGGCTGGGGACCTTTAGTCCCGGTTGGTGACACCAACCGGGACTAAATCCCTGCCACGTGGCCGGCAGCGCACGCCGGGGGGGGGGGGGGGGGGGGCTTTAGTCCCGGTTGGTGACACCAACCGGGACTAAAGGTTTAGGGGTTTAGGGGTTTAGGGTTTATTGTTTATTTTTCCTTTTCATTTTTTGTTTTCCATTTAATTCTTTTTCATTTCAAACATATTTTACGCTACTACATACTATACACGTTATGTATATATAATAGAATTTCTCGTAGAACCAATCATATATCATAGAATTTCTCGTACGATCATGCATACACATATATATATATATACAATTTGGTATATACAATTTCTCCTACAATTTGCAGATCATTACATGCAGGCATTAGGTGAAATGGTATTCTCCGTCGGGAGATATGACCTGCTGAAGCAAAAATCCCGCCATTTCCTCTTGAAGTGCTCGTATGTGGTCCTTTGGTAGGAGCCTATCCCGCATCTCCACCATCTTTAAAGAAGGAGATCAATATGAATATATTAGTTGTGTGTATATATATTAGATCATGATAAAAAAATTAGGAATAGTGTTTACATACCCAAAGATGTATTGCATCTCCGCTCCTTTCGGTCATAAAGCGAATGTTCTCGCAAACGTAGTATGCACATAAATTAGTCCCCTTTTCCTGCCTCATACACTTTACGAGAATAGAATTCAATCAGATAATAATCAAGCATGATAATGGTATTGAAACTAGAATTAAAGAGATGCGCGGACGTAGCTAGTACTACTTAATTACCTTGGACCGTCGCCATTTCAGCTGTGGTTTCCATTCACCGACAACCTCTTTGATGAACTTTTTCCAAACCCTGCCCGGCAAAGAAAATGAATAAAGGAGTTGTTAATTACTTGATATCAGGAAATGAACTAAAGAGGCCGACATAGTGCGATAATGATTGAAATTACCTGTCGAGCATCAAAAACAGCCTGATGTATTCTTGAGGGTCTTTACCTAGTGAGTCCTGTACTTCAACAGTTCCCTCGTCAACTCTAATGATTAGCAGGATCCAGTGGAATCTGCGCACACGTTTGTATAAGCGGGCATGCATAACTCATCAACTACACTTAACATCGAGTAAGCAAAAATAGAATTTGTAGTACAAGACAGTAACACTCACCTGAAGTTGTAAGGAAAAAGTATTTCTAGTCTGGTATTTAGTTCCTTCAAAAACATTAGCAAGCTATTCTCTGTGTCTTGTTTGAAGTTATTTAACACATTTTCATTAACGGTATTTGGGTCGATGAACCCAATGCCATAGACTCCATCTCTTTTCAATTCAAAAATCTTCATTCTGCATAATACCACACAAAAGAATATAGTGAGGATAATTACAGGCAATGAACGAGCTGAGCTAGAGACTTAAATTACAGAAAGAAATCACTTACAGACAATAGCAACTGACGAGAGATTTGTCGAGTGCGTCTTGATTGAATAACTGAAAAATTTCTGGAAATTCAATCCACACATCTTTTCCATGGAAGTAATGCTCTGGCTTGACTTTCACCATGAGGCTCTCTCGCCCGGCCTTTATTTCTCTCAGGTACCAGTCATGCAATATGCGCATTTGCGTTCATAGAAGCTTCTCCTCGTCAGGCCTGACCAGAGGGTTCCCGGGGACATATTTCCATGCTAGTTCCTCCTGATCCATCGTGGGCACTTCCTCGATGCCTAGGAGTTGTTCAACAGTGATACCCATCTCTCTAGCCATCTCTCTATCAGCGTCGATTACCGCCTTATCGGTACTCACCTTGAGCGGGGGGATCGATTGCACTGCCTGTTCTCCGAGCTGGGGAACAGTTTTCCCGCTTTTATTACTACCTGTAAGGCTCGACTTCTGATTTTTTTGTTGATAGTATGACTTGCTAATAGAGTGTTCATAGTCTGATCGCCTTTTCTCGACAGCCAGTTTAGCAAGATCCACAAAATGTTGTACGACTTTCTCAGGTATTTTCTCCTTCGGCGGCGGGGGCGGTTTCGGTGCAAAATGGGCCTTCACTTGGTCATCCACGACCCCTTTGTTTTCCTCCTCAGTCATGTCGTAAGCTAACTTCTTTTTGGCAGGAGGCTCGGGTTTTCTCTTTGGTGCTCTCTTCCGCTTTGGAGTCGGCTCACGCGGCGGAGATCGATATCGCGTACTCGCGCTGGGCTCCGTCTCGAGGTGGGGTGGATTCGGCTGACGCGGCGGAGATCGATATGGCGGACTCGCGCTGCGCTCCGTCTCGAGGTGGGTTGGAGTCAGCTGACGCGGCGGACTTGGAGGAGGAGTCGGTGGCCTTGGCACCGAGTTTGGAAACACGTTGCATTCCTTTCTCCATACAATGAGACCACGTATGGCTTCTCCCAGTGTCTGCTCCCCTTGACCTCCAGGAAAGTCAAGCTCTAGTGAGTCATATCCCGACAGAACTTCATCCACCCCGACACGAGCATAGCCAGGTGGAATCGGATTGCCGTGGATGGTTGCTTCAGGTGCATTCGGTAAAGCAAAGCCGTCCGCCACCTTCATGGATATGTTCTTCATTTTCATGCGTAGCTCACAAGTTGTCGTCTCTTGGATATTATCCACGGGGTAGCGAGACAGCAGTGCATCATCGGCTGGGACCCCCGTGGAACCCACGCTGTTTTTCGGCATAGATGGGATGGTACTATCCAATGCTGGATCTGGTTGCTCCTGCCGCTGAGACGCCCTTTGCTGGCTAATTGTGTCGATCTGCTCCTGCTGCCGCATGAAAGCGCGTTCCAACTCCGCGTTCTTTGATTCTACCTTTTGAAGCCGGTCTGCATCCTGCTTCTTCTGGTCTGCATCCTGCTTCTTCTTTCTCGCACGGCTTCTGTAAGTGTCGTTCCACTCCGCAAACCCCTCAACCCACGGAACAACGCCTTTGCCTCGTGTTCGTCCCGGGTGTTCAGGATTCTTGAGGGCGCATGTAAGCTCGTCGTTCTCTCTCTCGGGCTGGAACGCCCCCGTTCAAGCCTCTTTTATTGCTTCAAGTAAAGCGTCTGAGGCTTCTTTAAGACTTGCCTGTTCAATAATCTCGCCTGTCTTTGGGTCCAACTTTCCCCCATGCGCATAAAACCAAGTCCTGCACCTGTCGGGCCAACCCACTGTTTTTGGAGTGACCCCTGCAGCAATCATCTTTTCCTCAGATTCATCCCACTTAGGCAACCCAGTCTTGTAGCCACCTGGCCCCAGAACATGGTGAAACTTTTTTGTCTCAGCATTTATCTTGTTTTTCCTCGACCGTTCCTTAGCTGCTTCCGATTCCTTGAACTCCACAAATAAGTCCCAGTGATCTTTTACCTTCTCTAGTGGTCCAGTGAATTCTGGAGTCTTCTTTTCTGCATTGACGTAGTTGGCCCATAATCTTTTCTTCCAAGTCTGGAATTGTGTGGCCATCTTCTTAAGAGCACACTTCTTGACTTTCTCCCGTTGGAGATCTGTGAAACCCTCTGATAGGGTGAAATGTGACATGAGCGTATCCCAAAGCAGATTTTTTGCTCTTTCGTCGACAAAACTAACTCCTCGATCTTCCTTTGGCTTATTCCATTCTTGAACGGTGATTGGGATTTGGTCCCTAACAATAACTCCGCATTGACGTATAAATTTGTCCGCATTCTTTTTAGGAGCAATCGGTTCGCCATCTTCTTTGATTTCATCGATGTTGTACTTTATGTCATCGGGCAACTTTTTGGCCAGACCTCGTACTACCCTTGTAGAAGATTTGCTCGATCCGGAGGGCTAAAAGAAGAAAGATTCGTTAATATATATATATATATACAAATCAATTAATACATGTAATGATCACCAGAGGCCTTATATATATATATATACCTCGCCGGACTTTGTTAATTGAAGAACATTTCCTTCGCCATCATTGGTTCTTCCTCAATTCCCTCACCGGACTCGTTCAGATATTGTGAGCCGTCATCTGGTTCAATCTCTGGGTTTTGGGAGCGTATCATGTCGAACATCATATCCTCTTGATCATGGTCGTTTCGGCCGCTATAGTCCATAGCTTAACTAATCCAGAAGAAAGATAAAACAATTTAGTATTCAAATTAGAATGCATTCAATAAGCAAAAACTAATACATTTCGAATAATCCAGTTAATGCATCATCGAATATTATCGAATATTATCACTAATACATCTCGAATATTATCATATAACATCACTAATACAGCTTGAATATTATCGAATAATCCAGTTGACTCGCGGTTCCTGAGGCGCGGGCGGTGGACACCCAAAGAGAAGGAACCATCACAGGATCATAGCTCGGGTGAGATCACTGAAGAACCGGCCAGGTATTGGAGAACCTGACGTCCAACGCAACCATGTAGCGACGGACGTGATCGTCCTCCTCCCTGACACGGCGACGTACCACCTCCTCGGGGGCCGGCTGCCTCCGCACCGATAGTGGCCCACGCGACCGCCACCAAAGAAGCTCCGGGTCGACGACGGGAGCCCGATTCCTCACCAAGCTGCGCGCCCCGGAAGGTAGCACCTCCCAGTGCCAGCCCAGCGGAGCCCAGTCCCGGACATGGCGCCTCTCAAGCAGGTTGTCGCCGCCGAGTCGACGACGAGGATGCGGGCTGGGCATCGTCGACGTCGAGAACAAATTCTTATGAAAACAAATTCCTATGCAATAATTATCATTTTATTATGCTACTCATATTTAATAAACTTTTACATCTATAGTAGATGGGCAAATTTGAACAACATTTTATAGCATTGATCCAACCATTCTTTTTATAGAGAACCCACACTTGAACAACTTTTCTATTCATCCATTTAACATCCATCTATCTAACATTTCTATTCATCCATCATTCTAACATACATCAATATAACATCTATCCATCTACATATCCATCTAACATTCATCTACACACAAAAATACATAATAAATCCATCTAATTAACATTCATCTACACACACAAAAATATGAAGAAATTAAAAAAATGAAAAAAAAGATGAACAAAAGGAGGAGGAGAGGCTCACCAAGCGGGATCGTTGGGGCGGAGGGAGGCGGGGAGGACGCCGGAGACGGAGGGAGGCGCGTGGAGGAGCGGCGCCGGCTCGGGCCGCGGCGGCGCGTGGAGGAGCGGCGACGTCGGGCAGAGGACGGTGGCGCGGCTGGCGTCGGGCAGAGGGGGCGGCCCGCCATGAGAGGCGCGCTCCGGCGTCGGGCAGAGGCGGCAGAGGGGCCGGAGGCGCGCGTCGGCGTGGTGAGGCCGGCCGGGGCGCGTGGAGGAGAGCGGCGCTGGCGGGGTCGGGCGGCGCGTGGAGGCCGGCGGCGGGAGCTGACGTCGAGGGCGCGGTCGGGCAGCCTGACGGCGTCGCATGGAGGCCGGCGGCAGGAGCAGACGCGTCGAGGAGCAGCTGGTCGCGTGGAGGCTGGCGACGGCAGTTTAAATACCCAGAGGCCTTTAGTCCTGGTGCGTGGCACCAACCGAGACTAAAGGTTCTTTAGTCCCGGTTGATGCCACGCACCGGGACTAAAGGCCTACCCATTAGTGCCGGTTGCCACCACCAACCGGGACTAAAGGTCTGTTTTCGGCGGTCCAAATTACGGGCGGGAGAAGGACCTTTAGTCCCGGTTGGTGGTGGCAACCGGGACTAAAGGTGTTTTTCATGTTTTCTGTTTTTGTTTTTTGCTTTATTTTTTTACTTTTGTTTCTACTAATTAACAGGCAATATTTAGAGTTTTTGAGTGAATCTTTTTGCTTTAGGTCACAAAAATTACAAACTTTTCGCTAGTGCCAGTAGTTTTCAAATTTGAATAGTTTAAATTTGAATTCTTTGAAATTTGTGTGAATCACTAGTTTGTGAATAACTTTAGTTTAAACTTATATCAACTCCAGACTTTTTGTGCATTCAATATGCACCATTCAAAGCCACATCCTCAAATTTCAACCCTTTCTAACTTCATTTGCTATTTTTCATGCATTTAATGATTTTTTTGAGCTAAATGACACTGAAATTGATAAGCACTACAAATGAACTCTGAAAAGGTTTAAACTTGGCATGGTATCATCATTTCACCCACATAGCATGTGCTAAAAAGTTGAGATAGTTACGGCAAAAATTGGATGCACTTCGTGTAGAAACTAGACCATCTCCTTCGACGTATCAAGGTTTCGGACGAAAACTCATCTGTTACAAAGGCATTTCATTTTTTTAAACTTATTTCAACTCCAGACTTTTTGTGCATTCAATATGCACCATTCAAAGCCACGTCCTCAAATTTCAACCCTTTCTAACTTCATTTACTATTTTTCATGCATTTAATGATTTTTTTGAGCTAAATGACCCTGAAATTGAAAAGCACTACAAATGAACTCTGAAAAGGTTGAAACTCGTCATGGTATCATCATTTTACCCACATAGCATGTGCTAAAAAGTTGAGAGGGTTACCGCAAAAACTGGATGCACTTCGTGTACAAACTGGACCATCTCCTTCGAAGTACGAAGGTTTCAGATGAAAACTCATCTGTTACAAAGGCATTTCATTTTTTTAAACTTATTTCAACTTCAGACTTTTTGTGCATTCAATATGCACCATTCAAAGCCACATCCTCAAATTTCAACCCTTTCTAACTTCATTTGCTATTTTTCATGCATTTAATGATTTTTTTTGAGCTAAATGACCCTGATATTGAAAAGCACTACAAATGAACTCTGAAAAGGATGAAACTTGGAATGGTATCGTCATTTCACCGACATAGCATGTGCTAAAAAGTTGAGAGGGTTACGGCAAAAACTGGATGCATTTCGTGTACAAACTGGACCATCTCCTTCGAAGTATCAAGGTTTCGGACGAAAACTCATCTGTTACAAAGGCATTTCGTTTTCTTTAATTTATTTCAACTCCAGACTTTTTGTGCGTTCAATATGCACCATTCCAAGCCACATCCTCAAATTTCAACCCTTTCTAACTTCATTTGCTATTTTTCATGCATTTAATGATTTTTTTGAGCTAAATGACCCTGAAATTGAAAAGCACTACAAATGAACTCTGAAAAGGTTGAAACTTGGCATGGTATCATCATTTCACCCACATAGCACGTGATAAAAAGTTGAGAGGGTTACGGCAAAAACTGGATGCACTTCGTGTACGAACTGGACCATCTCCTTCGAAGTATCAAGGTTTCGGACGAAAACTCATCTGTTACAAAGGCATTTCATTTTTTTAAACTTATTTCAACTCCAGACTTTTTGTGCATTCAATATGCACCATTCAAAGCCACATCCTCAAATTTCAACCCTTTCTAACTTCATTTGGAATTTTTCATGCATTTAATGATTTTTTTGAGCTAAATGACCCTGAAATTGAAAAGCACTACAAATGAACTCTGAAAAGGTTGAAACTTGGCATGGTATCATCATTTCACCCACATAGCATGTGCTAAAAAGTAGAGAGGGTTACGGCAAAAACTGGATGCACTTCGTGTACAAACTGGACCATCTCCTTCGATCTATCAAGGTTTCGGACGAAAACTATTCTGTTACAAAGGCATTTCATTTTTTTAAACTTATTTCAACTCCAGACTTTTTGTGCATTCAATATGCACCATTCAAAGCCACATCCTCAAATTTCAACCCTTTCTAACTTCATTTGCTATTTTTCATGCATTTAATGATTTTTCTGAGCTAAATGACCCTGAAATTGAAAAGCACTACAAATGAACTCTGAAAAGGTTGAAACTTCGCATGGTATCATCATTTCACCCACATAGCACGTGCTAAAAAGTTGAGAGGGTTACGGCAAAAACTGGATGCACTTCGTGTACAAACTGGACCATCTCCTTCGAAGTATCAAGGTTTCGGACGAAAACTCATCTGTTACAAAGGCATTTCATTTTGTTAAACTTATTTCAACTCCAGACTTTTTGTGCACTCAATATTCACCATTCAAAGCCACATCCTCAAATTTCAACCCTTTCTAACTTCATTTACTATTTTTCATGCATTTAATGATTTTTTGAGCTAAATGACCCTGAAATTGAAAAGCACTACAAATGAACTCTGAAAAGGTTGAAACTTGGCATGGTATCATCATTTCACCCACATAGCATGTGCTAAAAAGTTGAGAGGGTTACGGCAAAAACTGGATGCACTTCGTGTACAAACTGGACCATCTCCTTCGGAGTATCAAGGTTTTGGACGAAAACTCATCTGTTACAAAGGCATTTCATTTTTTTAAACTTATTTCAACTCCAGACTTTTTGCGCATTCAATATGAACCATTCAAAGCCACATCCTCAAATTTCAACCCTTTCTAACTTCATTTGCTATTTTTCATGCATTTAATGATTTTTTGAGCTAAATGACCCTGAAATTGAAAAGCACTACAAATGAACTCTGACAAGGTTGAAACTTGGCATGGTATCATCATTTCACCCACATAGCACGTGATAAAAAGTTGAGAGGGTTACGGCAAAAACTGGATGCACTTCGTGTACAAACTGGACCATCTCCTTCGAAGTATCAAGGTTTCGGACGAAAACTCATCTGTTACAAAGGCATTTCATTTTTTTAAACTTATTTCAACTCCAGACTTTTTGCGCATTCAATATGAACCATTCAAAGCCACATCCTCAAATTTCAACCCTTTCTAACTTCATTTGCTATTTTTCATGCATTTAATGATTTTTTTAGCTAAATGACCATGAAATTGAAAAGCACTACAAATGAACTCTGAAAAGGTTGAAACTTGGCATGGTATCATCATTTCACCCACATAGCACGTGATAAAAAGTTGAGAGGGTTACGGCAAAAACTGGATGCACTTCGTGTACAAACTGGACCATCTCCTTCGAAGTATCAAGTTTTCGGACGAAAACTCATCTGTTACAAAGGCATTTCATTTTGTTAAACTTATTTCAACTCCAGACTTTTTGTGCACTCAATATTCACCATTCAAAGCCACATCCTCAAATTTCAACCCTTTCTAACTTCATTTACTATTTTTCATGCATTTAATGATTTTTTGAGCTAAATGACCCTGAAATTGAAAAGCACTACAAATGAACTCTGAAAAGGTTGAAACTTGGCATGGTATCATCATTTCACCCACATAGCATGTGCTAAAAAGTTGAGAGGGTTACGGCAAAAAGTGGATGCACTTCGTGTACAAACTGGACCATCTCCTTCGAAGTATCAAGGTTTCGGACGAAAACTCATCTGTTACAAAGGCATTTCATTTTTTTAAACTTATTTCAACTCCAGACTTTTTGCGCATTCAATATGAACCATTCAAAGCCACATCCTCAAATTTCAACCCTTTCTAACTTCATTTGCTATTTTTCATGCATTTAATGATTTTTTGAGCTAAATGACCATGAAATTGAAAAGCACTACAAATGAACTCTGAAAAGGTTGAAACTTGGCATGGTATCATCATTTCACCCACATAGCACGTGATAAAAAGTTGAGAGGGTTACGGCAAAAACTGGATGCACTTCGTGTACAAACTGGACCATCTCCTTCGAAGTATCAAGTTTTCGGACGAAAACTCATCTGTTACAAAGGCATTTCATTTTGTTAAACTTATTTCAACTCCAGACTTTTTGTGCACTCAATATTCACCATTCAAAGCCACATCCTCAAATTTCAACCCTTTCTAACTTCATTTACTATTTTTCATGCATTTAATGATTTTTTGAGCTAAATGACCCTGAAATTGAAAAGCACTACAAATGAACTCTGAAAAGGTTGAAACTTGGCATGGTATCATCATTTCACCCACATAGCATGTGCTAAAAAGTTGAGAGGGTTACGGCAAAAACTGGATGCACTTCGTGTACAAACTGGACCATCTCCTTCGGAGTATCAAGGTTTTGGACGAAAACTCATCTGTTACAAAGGCATTTCATTTTTTTAAACTTATTTCAACTCCAGACTTTTTGCGCATTCAATATGAACCATTCAAAGCCACATCCTCAAATTTCAACCCTTTCTAACTTCATTTGCTATTTTTCATGCATTTAATGATTTTTTGAGCTAAATGACCATGAAATTGAAAAGCACTACAAATGAACTCTGACAAGGTTGAAACTTGGCATGGTATCATCATTTCACCCACATAGCACGTGATAAAAAGTTGAGAGGGTTACGGCAAAAACTGGATGCACTTCGTGTACAAACTGGACCATCTCCTTCGAAGTATCAAGTTTTCGGACGAAAACTCATCTGTTACAAAGGCATTTCATTTTTTTAAACTTATTTCAACTCCAGACTTTTTGTGCATTCAATATTCACCATTAAAAGCCACATCCTCAAATTTCAACCCTTTCTAACTTCATTTACTATTTTTCATGCATTTAATGATTTTTTTGAGCTAAATGACCCTGAAATTGAAAAGCACTACAAATGAACTCTGAAAAGGTTGAAACTTGGCATGGTATCATCATTTCACCCACATAGCATGTGCTAAAAAGTTGAGAGGGTTACGGGAAAAACTGGATGCACTTCGTGTACAAACTGGACCATCTCCTTCGGAGTATCAAGGTTTCGGACGAAAACTCATCTGTTACAAAGGCATTTCATTTTTTTAAACTTATTTCAACTCCAGACTTTTTGCGCATTCAATATGAACCATTCAAAGCCACATCCTCAAATTTCAACCCTTTCTAACTTCATTTGCTATTTTTCATGCATTTAATGATTTTTTGAGCTAAATGACCATGAAATTGAAAAGCACTACAAATGAACTCTGAAAAGGTTGAAACTTGGCATGGTATCATCATTTCACCCACATAGCACGTGATAAAAAGTTGAGAGGGTTACGGCAAAAACTGGATGCACTTCGTGTACAAACTGGACCATCTCCTTCGAAGTATCAAGTTTTCGGACGAAAACTCATCTGTTACAAAGGCATTTCATTTTTTTAAACTTATTTCAACTCCAGACTTTTTGTGCACTCAATATTCACCATTCAAAGCCACATCCTCAAATTTCAACCCTTTCTAACTTCATTTACTATTTTTCATGCATTTAATGATTTTTTTGAGCTAAATGACCCTGAAATTGAAAAGCACTACAAATGAACTCTGAAAAGGTTGAAACTTGGCATGGTATCATCATTTCACCCACATAGCATGTGCTAAAAAGTTGAGAGGGTTACGGCAAAAACTGGATGCACTTCGTGTACAAACTGGACCATCTCCTTCGGAGTATCAAGGTTTTGGACGAAAACTCATCTGTTACAAAGGCATTTCATTTTTTTAAACTTATTTCAACTCCAGACTTTTTGCGCATTCAATATGAACCATTCAAAGCCACATCCTCAAATTTCAACCCTTTCTAACTTCATTTGCTATTTTTCATGCATTTAATGATTTTTTGAGCTAAATGACCATGAAATTGAAAAGCACTACAAATGAACTCTGAAAAGGTTGAAACTTGGCATGGTATCATCATTTCACCCACATAGCACGTGATAAAAAGTTGAGAGGGTTACGGCAAAAACTGGATGCACTTCGTGTACAAACTGGACCATCTCCTTCGAAGTATCAAGGTTTCGGACGAAAACTCATCTGTTACAAAGGCATTTCATTTTTTTAAACTTATTTCAACTCCAGACTTTTTGCGCATTCAATATGCACCATTCAAAGCCACATCCTCAAATTTCAACCCTTTCTAACTTCATTTGCTATTTTTCATGCATTTAATGATTTTTTGAGCTAAATGACCATGAAATTGAAAAGCACTACAAATGAACTCTGAAAAGGTTGAAACTTGGCATGGTATCATCATTTCACCCACATAGCACGTGATAAAAAGTTGAGAGGGTTACGGCAAAAACTGGATGCACTTCGTGTACAAACTGGACCATCTCCTTCGAAGTATCAAGTTTTCGGACGAAAACTCATCTGTTACAAAGGCATTTCATTTTTTTAAACTTATTTCAACTCCAGACTTTTTGTGCATTCAATATTCACCATTCAAAGCCACATCCTCAAATTTCAACCCTTTCTAACTTCATTTACTATTTTTCATGCATTTAATGATTTTTTTGAGCTAAATGACCCTGAAATTGAAAAGCACTACAAATTAACTCTGAAAAGGTTGAAACTTGGCATGGTATCATCATTTCACCCACATAGCATGTGCTAAAAAGTTGAGAGGGTTACGGCAAAAACTGGATGCACTTCGTGTACAAACTGGACCATCTCCTTCGAAGTATCAAGGTTTCGGACGAAAACTCATCTGTTACAAAGGCATTTCATTTTCTTTAATTTATTTCAACTCCAGACTTTTTGTGCATTCAATATGCACCATTCAAAGCCACATCCTCAAATTTCAACCATTTCTAACTTCATTTGCTATTTTTCATGCATTTAATGATTTTTTTGAGCTAAATGACCCTGAAATTGAAAAGCACTACAAATGAACTCTGAAAAGGTTGAAACTTGGCATGGTATCATCATTTCACCCACATAGCATGTGCTAAAAAGTTGAGAGGGTTACAGCAAAAACTAGATGCACTTCGTGTACAAACTGGACCATCTCCTTCGAAGTATCAAGGTTTCGGACGAAAACTCATCTGTTACAAAGGCATTTCATTTTTTTAAACTTATTTCAACTCCAGACTTTTTGCGCATTCAATATGAACCATTCAAAGCCACATCCTCAAATTTCAACCCTTTCTAACTTCATTTGCTATTTTTCATGCATTTAATGATTTTTTTAGCTAAATGACCATGAAATTGAAAAGCACTACAAATGAACTCTGAAAAGGTTGAAACTTGGCATGGTATCATCATTTCACCCACATAGCACGTGATAAAAAGTTGAGAGGGTTACGGCAAAAACTGGATGCACTTCGTGTACAAACTGGACCATCTCCTTCGAAGTATCAAGTTTTCGGACGAAAACTCATCTGTTACAAAGGCATTTCATTTTGTTAAACTTATTTCAACTCCAGACTTTTTGTGCACTCAATATTCACCATTCAAAGCCACATCCTCAAATTTCAACCCTTTCTAACTTCATTTACTATTTTTCATGCATTTAATGATTTTTTTGAGCTAAATGACCCTGAAATTGAAAAGCACTACAAATGAACTCTGAAAAGGTTGAAACTTGGCATGGTATCATCATTTCACCCACCTAGCATGTGCTAAAAAGTTGAGAGGGTTACGGCAAAAACTGGATGCACTTCGTGTACAAACTGGACCATCTCCTTCGGAGTATCAAGGTTTTGGACGAAAACTCATCTGTTACAAAGGCATTTCATTTTTTTAAACTTATTTCAACTCCAGACTTTTTGCGCATTCAATATGAACCATTCAAAGCCACATCCTCAAATTTCAACCCTTTCTAACTTCATTTGCTATTTTTCATGCATTTAATGATTTTTTGAGCTAAATGACCATGAAATTGAAAAGCACTACAAATGAACTCTGAAAAGGTTGAAACTTGGCATGGTATCATCATTTCACCCACATAGCACGTGATAAAAAGTTGAGAGGGTTACGGCAAAAACTGGATGCACTTCGTGTACAAACTGGACCATCTCCTTCGAAGTATCAAGGTTTCGGACGAAAACTCATCTGTTACAAAGGCATTTCATTTTTTTAAACTTATTTCAACTCCAGACTTTTTGCGCATTCAATATGCACCATTCAAAGCCACATCCTCAAATTTCAACCCTTTCTAACTTCATTTGCTATTTTTCATGCATTTAATGATTTTTTGAGCTAAATGACCATGAAATTGAAAAGCACTACAAATGAACTCTGAAAAGGTTGAAACTTGGCATGGTATCATCATTTCACCCACATAGCACGTGATAAAAAGTTGAGAGGGTTACGGCAAAAACTGGATGCACTTCGTGTACAAACTGGACCATCTCCTTCGAAGTATCAAGTTTTCGGACGAAAACTCATCTGTTACAAAGGCATTTCATTTTTTTAAACTTATTTCAACTCCAGACTTTTTGTGCATTCAATATTCACCATTCAAAGCCACATCCTCAAATTTCAACCCTTTCTAACTTCATTTACTATTTTTCATGCATTTAATGATTTTTTTGAGCTAAATGACCCTGAAATTGAAAAGCACTACAAATTAACTCTGAAAAGGTTGAAACTTGGCATGGTATCATCATTTCACCCACATAGCATGTGCTAAAAAGTTGAGAGGGTTACGGCAAAAACTGGATGCACTTCGTGTACAAACTGGACCATCTCCTTCGAAGTATCAAGGTTTCGGACGAAAACTCATCTGTTACAAAGGCATTTCATTTTCTTTAATTTATTTCAACTCCAGACTTTTTGTGCATTCAATATGCACCATTCAAAGCCACATCCTCAAATTTCAACCATTTCTAACTTCATTTGCTATTTTTCATGCATTTAATGATTTTTTTGAGCTAAATGACCCTGAAATTGAAAAGCACTACAAATGAACTCTGAAAAGGTTGAAACTTGGCATGGTATCATCATTTCACCCACATAGCATGTGCTAAAAAGTTGAGAGGGTTACAGCAAAAACTAGATGCACTTCGTGTACAAACTGGACCATCTCCTTCGAAGTATCAAGGTTTCGGACGAAAACTCATCTGTTACAAAGGCATTTCATTTTTTTAAACTTATTTCAACTCCAGACTTTTTGCGCATTCAATATGAACCATTCAAAGCCACATCCTCAAATTTCAACCCTTTCTAACTTCATTTGCTATTTTTCATGCATTTAATGATTTTTTTAGCTAAATGACCATGAAATTGAAAAGCACTACAAATGAACTCTGAAAAGGTTGAAACTTGGCATGGTATCATCATTTCACCCACATAGCACGTGATAAAAAGTTGAGAGGGTTACGGCAAAAACTGGATGCACTTCGTGTACAAACTGGACCATCTCCTTCGAAGTATCAAGTTTTCGGACGAAAACTCATCTGTTACAAAGGCATTTCATTTTGTTAAACTTATTTCAACTCCAGACTTTTTGTGCACTCAATATTCACCATTCAAAGCCACATCCTCAAATTTCAACCCTTTCTAACTTCATTTACTATTTTTCATGCATTTAATGATTTTTTTGAGCTAAATGACCCTGAAATTGAAAAGCACTACAAATGAACTCTGAAAAGGTTGAAACTTGGCATGGTATCATCATTTCACCCACCTAGCATGTGCTAAAAAGTTGAGAGGGTTACGGCAAAAACTGGATGCACTTCGTGTACAAACTGGACCATCTCCTTCGGAGTATCAAGGTTTTGGACGAAAACTCATCTGTTACAAAGGCATTTCATTTTTTTAAACTTATTTCAACTCCAGACTTTTTGCGCATTCAATATGAACCATTCAAAGCCACATCCTCAAATTTCAACCCTTTCTAACTTCATTTGCTATTTTTCATGCATTTAATGATTTTTTGAGCTAAATGACCATGAAATTGAAAAGCACTACAAATGAACTCTGAAAAGGTTGAAACTTGGCATGGTATCATCATTTCACCCACATAGCACGTGATAAAAAGTTGAGAGGGTTACGGCAAAAACTGGATGCACTTCGTGTACAAACTGGACCATCTCCTTCGAAGTATCAAGTTTTCGGACGAAAACTCATCTGTTACAAAGGCATTTCATTTTTTTAAACTTATTTCAACTCCAGACTTTTTGTGCATTCAATATTCACCATTCAAAGCCACATCCTCAAATTTCAACCCTTTCTAACTTCATTTACTATTTTTCATGCATTTAATGATTTTTTTGAGCTAAATGACCCTGAAATTGAAAAGCACTACAAATGAACTCTGAAAAGGTTGAAACTTGGCATGGTATCATCATTTCACCCACATAGCATGTGCTAAAAAGTTGAGAGGGTTACGGCAAAAACTGGATGCACTTCGTGTACAAACTGGACCATCTCCTTCGAAGTATCAAGGTTTCGGACGAAAACTCATCTGTTACAAAGGCATTTCATTTTATTTAATTTATTTCAACTCCAGACTTTTTGTGCATTCAATATGCACCATTCAAAGCCACATCCTCAAATTTCAACCATTTCTAACTTCATTTGCTATTTTTCATGCATTTAATGATTTTTTTGAGCTAAATGACCCTGAAATTGAAAAGCACTACAAATGAACTCTGAAAAGGTTGAAACTTGGCATGGTATCATCATTTCACCCACATAGCATGTGCTAAAAAGTTGAGAGGGTTACAGCAAAAACTAGATGCACTTCGTGTACAAACTGGACCATCTCCTTCGAAGTATCAAGGTTTCGGACGAAAACTCATCTGTTACAAAGGCATTTCATTTTTTTAAACTTATTTCAACTCCAGACTTTTTGCGCATTCAATATGCACCATTCAAAGCCACATCCTCAAATTTCAACCCTTTCTAACTTCATTTGCTATTTTTCATGCATTTAATGATTTTTTGAGCTAAATGACCATGAAATTGAAAAGCACTACAAATGAACTCTGAAAAGGTTGAAACTTGGCATGGTATCATCATTTCACCCACATAGCACGTGATAAAAAGTTGAGAGGGTTACGGCAAAAACTGGATGCACTTCGTGTACAAACTGGACCATCTCCTTCGAAGTATCAAGTTTTCGGACGAAAACTCATCTGTTACAAAGGCATTTCATTTTTTTAAACTTATTTCAACTCCAGACTTTTTGTGCATTCAATATTCACCATTCAAAGCCACATCCTCAAATTTCAACCCTTTCTAACTTCATTTACTATTTTTCATGCATTTAATGATTTTTTTGAGCTAAATGACCCTGAAATTGAAAAGCACTACAAATTAACTCTGAAAAGGTTGAAACTTGGCATGGTATCATCATTTCACCCACATAGCATGTGCTAAAAAGTTGAGAGGGTTACGGCAAAAACTGGATGCACTTCGTGTACAAACTGGACCATCTCCTTCGAAGTATCAAGGTTTCGGACGAAAACTCATCTGTTACAAAGGCATTTCATTTTCTTTAATTTATTTCAACTCCAGACTTTTTGTGCATTCAATATGCACCATTCAAAGCCACATCCTCAAATTTCAACCATTTCTAACTTCATTTGCTATTTTTCATGCATTTAATGATTTTTTTGAGCTAAATGACCCTGAAATTGAAAAGCACTACAAATGAACTCTGAAAAGGTTGAAACTTGGCATGGTATCATCATTTCACCCACCTAGCATGTGCTAAAAAGTTGAGAGGGTTACGGCAAAAACTGGATGCACTTCGTGTACAAACTGGACCATCTCCTTCGGAGTATCAAGGTTTTGGACGAAAACTCATCTGTTACAAAGGCATTTCATTTTTTTAAACTTATTTCAACTCCAGACTTTTTGCGCATTCAATATGAACCATTCAAAGCCACATCCTCAAATTTCAACCCTTTCTAACTTCATTTGCTATTTTTCATGCATTTAATGATTTTTTGAGCTAAATGACCATGAAATTGAAAAGCACTACAAATGAACTCTGAAAAGGTTGAAACTTGGCATGGTATCATCATTTCACCCACATAGCACGTGATAAAAAGTTGAGAGGGTTACGGCAAAAACTGGATGCACTTCGTGTACAAACTGGACCATCTCCTTCGAAGTATCAAGTTTTCGGACGAAAACTCATCTGTTACAAAGGCATTTCATTTTTTTAAACTTATTTCAACTCCAGACTTTTTGTGCATTCAATATTCACCATTCAAAGCCACATCCTCAAATTTCAACCCTTTCTAACTTCATTTACTATTTTTCATGCATTTAATGATTTTTTTGAGCTAAATGACCCTGAAATTGAAAAGCACTACAAATGAACTCTGAAAAGGTTGAAACTTGGCATGGTATCATCATTTCACCCACATAGCATGTGCTAAAAAGTTGAGAGGGTTACGGCAAAAACTGGATGCACTTCGTGTACAAACTGGACCATCTCCTTCGAAGTATCAAGGTTTCGGACGAAAACTCATCTGTTACAAAGGCATTTCATTTTATTTAATTTATTTCAACTCCAGACTTTTTGTGCATTCAATATGCACCATTCAAAGCCACATCCTCAAATTTCAACCATTTCTAACTTCATTTGCTATTTTTCATGCATTTAATGATTTTTTTGAGCTAAATGACCCTGAAATTGAAAAGCACTACAAATGAACTCTGAAAAGGTTGAAACTTGGCATGGTATCATCATTTCACCCACATAGCATGTGCTAAAAAGTTGAGAGGGTTACAGCAAAAACTAGATGCACTTCGTGTACAAACTGGACCATCTCCTTCGAAGTATCAAGGTTTCGGACGAAAACTCATCTGTTACAAAGGCATTTCATTTTTTTAAACTTATTTCAACTCCAGACTTTTTGCGCATTCAATATGCACCATTCAAAGCCACATCCTCAAATTTCAACCCTTTCTAACTTCATTTGCTATTTTTCATGCATTTAATGATTTTTTGAGCTAAATGACCATGAAATTGAAAAGCACTACAAATGAACTCTGAAAAGGTTGAAACTTGGCATGGTATCATCATTTCACCCACATAGCACGTGATAAAAAGTTGAGAGGGTTACGGCAAAAACTGGATGCACTTCGTGTACAAACTGGACCATCTCCTTCGAAGTATCAAGTTTTCGGACGAAAACTCATCTGTTACAAAGGCATTTCATTTTTTTAAACTTATTTCAACTCCAGACTTTTTGTGCATTCAATATTCACCATTCAAAGCCACATCCTCAAATTTCAACCCTTTCTAACTTCATTTACTATTTTTCATGCATTTAATGATTTTTTTGAGCTAAATGACCCTGAAATTGAAAAGCACTACAAATTAACTCTGAAAAGGTTGAAACTTGGCATGGTATCATCATTTCACCCACATAGCATGTGCTAAAAAGTTGAGAGGGTTACGGCAAAAACTGGATGCACTTCGTGTACAAACTGGACCATCTCCTTCGAAGTATCAAGGTTTCGGACGAAAACTCATCTGTTACAAAGGCATTTCATTTTCTTTAATTTATTTCAACTCCAGACTTTTTGTGCATTCAATATGCACCATTCAAAGCCACATCCTCAAATTTCAACCATTTCTAACTTCATTTGCTATTTTTCATGCATTTAATGATTTTTTTGAGCTAAATGACCCTGAAATTGAAAAGCACTACAAATGAACTCTGAAAAGGTTGAAACTTGGCATGGTATCATCATTTCACCCACATAGCATGTGCTAAAAAGTTGAGAGGGTTACAGCAAAAACTAGATGCACTTCGTGTACAAACTGGACCATCTCCTTCGAAGTATCAAGGTTTCGGACGAAAACTCATCTGTTACAACGGCATTTCATTTTTTTAAACTTATTTCAACTCCAGACTTTTTGCGCATTCAATATGCACCATTCAAAGCCACATCCTCAAATTTCAACCCTTTCTAACTTCATTTGCTATTTTTCATACATTTAATGATTTTTTGAGCTAAATGACCCTGAAATTGAAAAGCACTACAAATGAACTCTGAAAAGGTTGAAACTTGGCATGGTATCATCATTTCACCCACATAGCACGTGATAAAAAGTTGAGAGGGTTACGGCAAAAACTGGATGCACTCCGTGTACAAACTGGACCATCTCCTTCGAAGTATCTGTTGGGGAACGTTGCATGGGAAACAAAAATTTTCCTACGCACACATAAGATCTATCCATGGAGATGAGCATCTACGAGAGGGAGAGTGAATCTACATACCCTTGTAGATCGCTAAGCGGAAGCGTTTAAGAAACGCGGTTGATGTAGTCAAACGTCTCCGCGATCCAAATCGCAAGTCGTCCCTCGATCCGATCACGAACTAGCGCCGAACGGACGGCACCTCCGCGTTCAACACACGTACGGCTTGATGACGCCTTCACCTCCTCGATCCAGCGAGCGATGGTGAAGTAGTGGTTGAGTTCCAGCAGCACGACGGCGTGGTGATGGTGGTGAGGAACAATCTCTGCAGGGCTTCGCCAAGCACTACAGAGATTATGACGGAGGAACTAGAGGGTTAGGGTTGCCGCACACGGCTTGGGGAAATCTTGATGTCTCTCGTGTGCTAGCCCTGCCCCTCTATTTATATGTTGAGCCTTGGGGTCTAAACTTGGAGTAAAAACCTCCTCCAGGTCGGTTTTGCCCGCACAAGGTCGGTTTGGCCCGCAGGGAAAGAGTCCAACTCGGATCCCTGCCGAACCGTGCACAGCCGCACACAAGCGGTAGTACCGCTTCACACAAGCGGTAGTACCGCTCGGGCGGTAGTACCGCTTCACACAAGCGGTAGTACCGCTCGGGCGGTAGTACCGCTTCACCAAGCGGTAGTACCGCTTACGCGGCAGCAAAACTACTTTTGCACTTTCCAATACCTCGTGGGTTTTTATCCCTTTGGCCCATATAAAGTGTTGCTGCACCCGAACACTTCGGCAAACATCCGGAACCCCTTCCGGTGAACTCCGTAACTCTTCCGGAGATCAAAACACTATTATCACATATATCAATCTTTACCTCCAGACTATTCCGGAGATCCTCGTCATGTCCGGGATCTTATCCGAGACTCCGAACAACTTTCGGTCACCAACATAATAACTCAATTATACTAATCGTCACCAAACGTTAAGTGTGTAGACCCTGCGGGTTCGAGAACTATGTAGACATGACAGAGACACTTGTACGATCAATAACCAATAGCGGGACCTGGATGCCCATATTGGCTCCTACATATTCTACGAAGATCTTTATCGGTCGAACCTCTATGTCAAGGATTCAGTTAATCCCGTATGTTGTTCCCTTTGTTCTTCGGTATGTTACTTGCCTGAGATTCGATCGTCGGTATCACTATACCTAGTTCAATCTCGTTACCGGCAAGTCTCTTTACTCGTTCCGTAATACAAGATCATGTGTCTAACTCTTTAGTCACTTTGCTTGCAAGGCTCAATGTGATGTTGTATTACCGAGTGGGCCCTGAGATACCTCTCCGTCACACGGAGTAACAAATCCCAGTCTTGATCCATGCCAACCCAACAGACACCCTCGGAGATACCTGTAGAGCACCTTTATAGTCACCCAGTTACGTTGCGACGTTTGATACACACAAGGTATTCCTCCGGTGTCAGTGAGTTGCATGATCTCATGGTCAAAGGAACAGATACTTGACATGCAGAAAACAATAGCAATAAACTGACACGATCAAATGCTACGTTTACAGTTTGGGTCTTGTCCATCACATCATTCTCCTAATGATGTGATCCCGTTATCAAATGACATCTCATGTCAATGGCTAGGAAACCTTAACCATCTTTGATCAACGAGCTAGTCAACTAGAGGCATACTAGGGACACAGTGTTGTCTATGTACCCACACATGTATTTGAGTTTCCAATCAATACAATTATAGCATGGATAATAAACGATTATCATGAACAAGGAAATATAATAATAACCAATTTATTATTGCCTCTAGGGCATATTTCCAACAGTATCAAGGTTTGGGACGAAAACTCATCTGTTACAAAGGCATTTCATTTTTTTAAACTTATTTCAACTCCAGACTTTTTGTGCATTCAATATTCACCATTCAAAGCCACATCCTCAAATTTCAACCCTTTCTACCTTCATTTGCTATTTTTCATGCATTTAATGATTTTTTTGAGCTAAATGACCCTGAAATTGAAAAGCACTACAAATGAACTCTGAAAAGGTTGAAACTTGGCATGGTATCATCATTTCACCCACATAGCAAGTGCTAAAAAGTTGAGAGGGTTACGGCAAAAACTGGATGCACTTCGTGTACAAACTGGACCATCTCCTTCGAAGTATCAAGGTTTCGGACGAAAACTCATCTGTTACAAAGGCATTTCATTTTTTAAAACTTATTTCAACTCCAGGCTTTTTGTGCATTCAATATGCACCATTCAAAGCCACATCATCAAATTTCAACCCTTTCTAACTTCATTTGCAATTTTTCATGCATTTAATGATTTTTTTTGAGCTAAATGACCCTGAAATTGAAAAGCACTACAAATGAACTCTGAAAAGGTTGAAACTTGGCATGGTATCATCATTTCACCCACATAGCATGTGCTAAAAAGTAGAGAGGGTTACGGCAAAAACTGGATGCACTTCGTGTACAAACTGGACCATCTCCTTCGAACTATCAAGGTTTCGGACGAAAACTATTCTGTTACAAAGGCATTTCATTTTTTTAAACTTATTTCAACTCCCGACTTTTTGTGCATTCAATATGCACCATTCAAAGCCACATCCTCAAATTTCAACCCTTTCTAACTTCATTTGCTATTTTTCATGCATTTAATGATTTTTTTGAGCTAAATGACCCTGAAATTGAAAAGCACTACAAATGAACTCTGAAAAGGTTGAAACTTGGCATGGTATCATCATTTCACCCACATAGCACGTGCTAAAAAGTTGAGAGGGTTACGGCAAAAACTGGATGCACTTCGTGTACAAACTGGACCATCTCCTTCGAAGTATCAAGGTTTCGGACGAAAACTCATCTGTTACAAAGGCATTTCATTTTCGTTAATTTATTTCAACTCCAGACTTTTTGTGCATTCAATATGCACCATTCAAAGCCACATCCTCAAATTTCAACCATTTCTAACTTCATTTGCTATTTTTCATGCATTTAATGATTTTTTTGAGCTAAATGACCCTGAAATTGAAAAGCACTACAAATGAACTCTGAAAAGGTTGAAACTTGGCATGGTATCATCATTTCACCCACATAGCATGTGCTAAAAAGTTGAGAGGGTTACAGCAAAAACTAGATGCACTTCGTGTACAAACTGGACCATCTCCTTCGAAGTATCAAGGTTTCGGACGAAAACTCATCTGTTACAACGGCATTTCATTTTTTTAAACTTATTTCAACTCCAGACTTTTTGCGCATTCAATATGCACCATTCAAAGCCACATCCTCAAATTTCAACCCTTTCTAACTTCATTTGCTATTTTTCATACATTTAATGATTTTTTTGAGCTAAATGACCCTGAAATTGAAAAGCACTACAAATGAACTCTGAAAAGGTTGAAACTTGGCATGGTATCATCATTTCACCCACATAGCATGTGCTAAAAAGTTGAGAGGGTTACGGCTAAAACTGGATGCACTTCGTGTACAAACTGGACCATCTCCTTCGAAGTATCAAGGTTTCGGACGAAAACTCATCTGTTACAAAGGCATTTCATTTTCTTTAATTTATTTCAATTCCAGACTTTTTGTGCATTCAATATGCACCATTCAAAGCCACATCCTCAAATTTCAACCATTTCTAACTTCATTTGCTATTTTTCATGCATTTAATGATTTTTTTGAGCTAAATGACCCTGAAATTGAAAAGCACTACAAATGAACTCTGAAAAGGTTGAAACTTGGCATGGTATCATCATTTCACCCACATAGCATGTGCTAAAAAGTTGAGAGGGTTATAGCAAAAACTAGATGCACTTCGTGTACAAACTGGACCATCTCCTTCGAAGTATCAAGGTTTCGGACGAAAACTCATCTGTTACAACGGCATTTCATTTTTTTAAACTTATTTCAACTCCAGACTTTTTGTGCATTCAATATGCACCATTCAAAGCCACATCCTCAAATTTCAACCCTTTCTAACTTCATTTGCTATTTTTCATGCATTTAATGATTTTTTGAGCTAAATGACCCTGAAATTGAAAAGCACTACAAATGAACCCTGAAAAGGTTGAAACTTGGCATGGTATCATCATTTCACCCACATAGCACGTGATAAAAAGTTGAGAGGGTTACGGCAAAAACTGGATGCACTTCGTGTACAAACTGGACCATCTCCTTCGAAGTATCAAGGTTTCGGACGAAAACTCATCTGTTACGAAGGCATTTCATTTTTTTAAACTTATTTCAACTCCAGACTTTTTGTGCATTCAATATTCACCATTCAAAGCCACATCCTCAAATTTCAACCCTTTCTAACTTCATTCACTATTTTTCATGCATTTAATGATTTTTTTGAGCTAAATGACCCTGAAATTGAAAAGCACTACAAATGAACTGTGAAGAGGTTGAAACTTGGCATGGTATCATCATTTCACCCACATAGCATGTCCTAAAAAGTTGAGAGGTTTACGGCAAAAACTGGATGCACTTCGTGTACAAACTGGACCATCTCCTTCGAAGAATCAAGGTTTCGGACGAAAACTCATCTGTTACAAAGGCATTTCATTTTTTTAAACTTATTTCAACTCCAGACTTTTTGTGCATTCAATATGCACCATTCAAAGCCACATCCTCAAATTTCAACCCTTTCTAACTTCATTTACTATTTTTCATGCATTTAATGATTTTTTTGAGCTAAATGACCCTGAAATTGAAAAGCACTACAAATGAACTCTGAAAAGGTTGAAACTTGTCATGGTATCATCATTTCACCCACATAGCACGTTCTAAAAAGTTGAGAGGGTTACGGCAAAAACTGGATGCACTTCGTGTACAAACTGGACCATCTCCTTCGAAGTATCACGGTTTGGGACGAAAACTCATCTGTTACAAAGGCATTTCATTTTTTAAAACTTATTTCAACTCCAGACTTTTTGTGCATTCAATATGCACCATTCAAAGCCACATCCTCAAATTTCAACCCTTTCTAACTTCATTTACTATTTTTCATGCATTTAATGATTTTTTTGAGCTAAATGACCCTGAAATTGAAAAGCACTACAAATGAACTCTGAAAAGGTTGAAACTTGGCATGGTATCATCATTTCACCCACGTAGCATGTTCTAAAAAGTTGAGAGGGTTACGGCAAAAACTGGATGCACTTCGTGTACAAACTGGACCATCTCGTTCGAAGTATCAAGGTTTCGGACGAAAACTCATCTGTTACAAAGGCATTTCATTTTCTTTAATTTATTTAAACTCCAGACTTTTTGTGCATTCAATATGCACCATTCAAAGCCACATCCTCAAATTTCAACCATTTCTAACTTCATTTGCTATTTTTCATGCATTTAATGATTTTTGAGCTAAATGACCCTGAAATTGAAAAGCACTACAAATGAACTCTGAAAAGGTTGAAACTTGGCATGGTATCATCATTTCACCCACATAGCATGTGCTAAAAAGTTGAGAGGGTTACAGCAAAAACTAGATGCACTTCGTGTACAAACTGGACCATCTCCTTCGAAGTATCAAGGTTTCGGACGAAAACTCATCTGTTACAACGGCATTTCATTTTTTTAAACTTATTTCAACTCCAGACTTTTTGCGCATTCAATATGCACCATTCAAAGCCACATCCTCAAATTTCAACCCTTTCTAACTTCATTTGCTATTTTTCATGCATTTAATGATTTTTTGAGCTAAATGACCCTGAAATTGAAAAGCACTACAAATGAACCCTGAAAAGGTTGAAACTTGGCATGGTATCATCATTTCACCCACATAGCACGTGATAAAAAGTTGAGAGGGTTACGGCAAAAACTGGATGCACTTCGTGTACAAACTGGACCATCTCCTTCGAAGTATCAAGGTTTCGGACGAAAACTCATCTGTTACAAAGGCATTTCATTTTTTTAAACTTATTTCAACTCCAGACTTTTTGTGCATTCAATATTCACCATTCAAAGCCACATCTTCAAATTTCAACCCTTTCTACCTTCATTTGCTATTTTTCATGCATTTAATGATTTTTTTGAGCTAAATGACCCTGAAATTGAAAAGCACTACAAATGAACTCTGAAAAGGTTGAAACTTGGCATGCTATCATCATTTCACCCACATAGCATGTGCTAAAAAGTTGAGAGGGTTACGGCTAAAACTGGATGCACTTCGTGTACAAACTGGACCATCTCCTTCGAAGTATCAAGGTTTCGGACGAAAACTCATCTGTTACAAAGGCATTTCATTTTTTAAAACTTATTTCAACTCCAGACTTTTTCTGCATTCAATATGCACCATTCAAAGCCACATCCTCAAATTTCAACCCTTTCTAACTTCATTTGCTATTTTTCATACATTTAATGATTTTTTGAGCTAAATGACCCTGAAATTGAAAAGCACTACAAATGAACTCTGAAAAGGTTGAAACTTGGCATGGTATCATCATTTCACCCACATAGCATGTGCTAAAAAGTTGAGAGGGTTACAGCAAAAACTAGATGCACTTCGTGTACAAACTGGACCATCTCCTTCGAAGTATCAAGGTTTCGGACGAAAACTCATCTGTTACAACGGCATTTCATTTTTTTAAACTTATTTCAACTCCAGACTTTTTGCGCATTCAATATGCACCATTCAAAGCCACATCCTCAAATTTCAACCCTTTCTAACTTCATTTGCTATTTTTCATGCATTTAATGATTTTTTGAGCTAAATGACCCTGAAATTGAAAAGCACTACAAATGAACCCTGAAAAGGTTGAAACTTGGCATGGTATCATCATTTCACCCACATAGCACGTGATAAAAAGTTGAGAGGTTTACGGCAAAAACTGGATGCACTTCGTGTACAAACTGGACCATCTCCTTCGAAGAATCAAGGTTTCGGACGAAAACTCATCTGTTACAAAGGCATTTCATTTTTTTTAAACTTATTTCAACTCCAGACTTTTTGTGCATTCAATATGCACCATTCAAAGCCACATCCTCAAATTTCAACCCTTTCTAACTTCATTTACTATTTTTCATGCATTTAATGATTTTTTTGAGCTAAATGACCCTGAAATTGAAAAGCACTACAAATGAACTCTGAAAAGGTTGAAACTTGTCATGGTATCATCATTTCACCCACATAGCACGTTCTAAAAAGTTGAGAGGGTTACGGCAAAAACTGGATGCACTTCGTGTACAAACTGGACCATCTCCTTCGAAGTATCACGGTTTGGGACGAAAACTCATCTGTTACAAAGGCATTTCATTTTTTAAAACTTATTTCAACTCCAGACTTTTTGTGCATTCAATATGCACCATTCAAAGCCACATCCTCAAATTTCAACCCTTTCTAACTTCATTTACTATTTTTCATGCATTTAATGATTTTTTTGAGCTAAATGACCCTGAAATTGAAAAGCACTACAAATGAACTCTGAAAAGGTTGAAACTTGGCATGGTATCATCATTTCACCCACGTAGCATGTTCTAAAAAGTTGAGAGGGTTACGGCAAAAACTGGATGCACTTCGTGTACAAACTGGACCATCTCGTTCGAAGTATCAAGGTTTCGGACGAAAACTCATCTGTTACAAAGGCATTTCATTTTCTTTAATTTATTTAAACTCCAGACTTTTTGTGCATTCAATATGCACCATTCAAAGCCACATCCTCAAATTTCAACCATTTCTAACTTCATTTGCTATTTTTCATGCATTTAATGATTTTTGAGCTAAATGACCCTGAAATTGAAAAGCACTACAAATGAACTCTGAAAAGGTTGAAACTTGGCATGGTATCATCATTTCACCCACATAGCATGTGCTAAAAAGTTGAGAGGGTTACAGCAAAAACTAGATGCACTTCGTGTACAAACTGGACCATCTCCTTCGAAGTATCAAGGTTTCGGACGAAAACTCATCTGTTACAACGGCATTTCATTTTTTTAAACTTATTTCAACTCCAGACTTTTTGCGCATTCAATATGCACCATTCAAAGCCACATCCTCAAATTTCAACCCTTTCTAACTTCATTTGCTATTTTTCATGCATTTAATGATTTTTTGAGCTAAATGACCCTGAAATTGAAAAGCACTACAAATGAACCCTAAAAAGGTTGAAACTTGGCATGGTATCATCATTTCACCCACATAGCACGTGATAAAAAGTTGAGAGGGTTACGGCAAAAACTGGATGCACTTCGTGTACAAACTGGACCATCTCCTTCGAAGTATCAAGGTTTCGGACGAAAACTCATCTGTTACAAAGGCATTTCATTTTTTTAAACTTATTTCAACTCCAGACTTTTTGTGCATTCAATATTCACCATTCAAAGCCACATCTTCAAATTTCAACCCTTTCTACCTTCATTTGCTATTTTTCATGCATTTAATGATTTTTTTGAGCTAAATGACCCTGAAATTGAAAAGCACTACAAATGAACTCTGAAAAGGTTGAAACTTGGCATGGTATCATCATTTCACCCACATAGCATGTGCTAAAAAGTTGAGAGGGTTACGGCAAAAACTGGATGCACTTCGTGTACAAACTGGACCATCTCCTTCGAAGTATCAAGGTTTCGGACGAAAACTCATCTGTTACAAAGGCATTTCATTTTTTAAAACTTATTTCAACTCCAGACTTTTTCTGCATTCAATATGCACCATTCAAAGCCACATCCTCAAATTTCAACCCTTTCTAACTTCATTTGCTATTTTTCATACATTTAATGATTTTTTGAGCTAAATGACCCTGAAATTGAAAAGCACTACAAATGAACTCTGAAAAGGTTGAAACTTGGCATGGTATCATCATTTCACCCACATAGCATGTGCTAAAAAGGTGAGAGGGTTACGGCTAAAACTGGATGCACTTCGTGTACAAACTGGACCATCTCCTTCGAAGTATCAAGGTTTCGGACGAAAACTCATCTGTTACAAAGGCATTTCATTTTCTTTAATTTATTTCAATTCCAGACTTTTTGTGCATTCAATATGCACCATTCAAAGCCACATCCTCAAATTTCAACCATTTCTAACTTCATTTGCTATTTTTCATGCATTTAATGATTTTTTTGAGCTAAATGACCCTGAAATTGAAAAGCACTACAAATGAACTCTGAAAAGGTTGAAACTTGGCATGGTATCATCATTTCACCCACATAGCATGTGCTAAAAAGTTGAGAGGGTTACAGCAAAAACTAGATGCACTTCGTGTACAAACTGGACCATCTCCTTCGAAGTATCAAGGTTTCGGACGAAAACTCATCTGTTACAACGGCATTTCATTTTTTTAAACTTATTTCAACTCCAGACTTTTTGCGCATTCAATATGCACCATTCAAAGCCACATCCTCAAATTTCAACCCTTTCTAACTTCATTTGCTATTTTTCATGCATTTAATGATTTTTTGAGCTAAATGACCCTGAAATTGAAAAGCACTACAAATGAACCCTGAAAAGGTTGAAACTTGGCATGGTATCATCATTTCACCCACATAGCACGTGATAAAAAGTTGAGAGGTTTACGGCAAAAACTGGATGCACTTCGTGTACAAACTGGACCATCTCCTTCGAAGTATCAAGGTTTCGGACGAAAACTCATCTGTTACGAAGGCATTTCATTTGTTTAAACTTATTTCAACTCCAGACTTTTTGTGCATTCAATATTCACCATTCAAAGCCACATCCTCAAATTTCAACCCTTTCTAACTTCATTCACTATTTTTCATGCATTTAATGATTTTTTTGAGCTAAATGACCCTGAAATTGAAAAGCACTACAAATGAACTCTGAAGAGGTTGAAACTTGGCATGGTATCATCATTTCACCCACATAGCATGTCCTAAAAATTTGAGAGGTTTACGGCAAAAACTGGATGCACTTCGTGTACAAACTGGACCATCTCCTTCGAAGATTCAAGGTTTCGGACGAAAACTCATCTGTTACAAAGGCATTTCATTTTTTTAAACTTATTTCAACTCCAGACTTTTTGTGCATTCAATATGCACCATTCAAAGCCACATCCTCAAATTTCAACCCTTTCTAACTTCATTTACTATTTTTCATGCATTTAATGATTTTTTTGAGCTAAATGACCCTGAAATTGAAAAGCACTACAAATGAACTCTGAAAAGGTTGAAACTTGTCATGGTATCATCATTTCACCCACATAGCACGTTCTAAAAAGTTGAGAGGGTTACGGCAAAAACTGGATGCACTTCGTGTACAAACTGGACCATCTCCTTCGAAGTATCACGGTTTGGGACGAAAACTCATCTGTTACAAAGGCATTTCATTTTTTAAAACTTATTTCAACTCCAGACTTTTTGTGCATTCAATATGCACCATTCAAAGCCACATCCTCAAATTTCAACCCTTTCTAACTTCATTTACTATTTTTCATGCATTTAATGATTTTTTTGAGCTAAATGACCCTGAAATTGAAAAGCACTACAAATGAACTCTGAAAAGGTTGAAACTTGGCATGGTATCATCATTTCACCCACGTAGCATGTTCTAAAAAGTTGAGAGGGTTACGGCAAAAACTGGATGCACTTCGTGTACAAACTGGACCATCTCGTTCGAAGTATCAAGGTTTCGGACGAAAACTCATCTGTTACAAAGGCATTTCATTTTCTTTAATTTATTTCAACTCCAGACTTTTTGTGCATTCAATATGCACCATTCAAAGCCACATCCTCAAATTTCAACCATTTCTAACTTCATTTGCTATTTTTCATGCATTTAATGATTTTTGAGCTAAATGACCCTGAAATTGAAAAGCACTACAAATGAACTCTGAAAAGGTTGAAACTTGGCATGGTATCATCATTTCACCCACATAGCATGTGCTAAAAAGTTGAGAGGGTTACAGCAAAAACTAGATGCACTTCGTGTACAAACTGGACCATCTCCTTCGAAGTATCAAGGTTTCGGACGAAAACTCATCTGTTACAACGGCATTTCATTTTTTTAAACTTATTTCAACTCCAGACTTTTTGCGCATTCAATATGCACCATTCAAAGCCACATCCTCAAATTTCAACCCTTTCTAACTTCATTTGCTATTTTTCATGCATTTAATGATTTTTTGAGCTAAATGACCCTGAAATTGAAAAGCACTACAAATGAACCCTGAAAAGGTTGAAACTTGGCATGGTATCATCATTTCACCCACATAGCACGTGATAAAAAGTTGAGAGGGTTACGGCAAAAACTGGATGCACTTCGTGTACAAACTGGACCATCTCCTTCGAAGTATCAAGGTTTCGGACGAAAACTCATCTGTTACAAAGGCATTTCATTTTTTTAAACTTATTTCAACTCCAGACTTTTTGTGCATTCAATATTCACCATTCAAAGCCACATCTTCAAATTTCAACCCTTTCTACCTTCATTTGCTATTTTTCATGCATTTAATGATTTTTTTGAGCTAAATGACCCTGAAATTGAAAAGCACTACAAATGAACTATGAAAAGGTTGAAACTTGGCATGGTATCATCATTTCACCCACATAGCATGTGCTAAAAAGTTGAGAGGGTTACGGCAAAAACTGGATGCACTTCGTGTACAAACTGGACCATCTCCTTCGAAGTATCAAGGTTTCGGACGAAAACTCATCTGTTACAAAGGCATTTCATTTTTTAAAACTTATTTCAACTCCAGACTTTTTCTGCATTCAATATGCACCATTCAAAGCCACATCCTCAAATTTCAACCCTTTCTTACTTCATTTGCAATTTTTCATGCATTTAATGATTTTTTTTGAGCTAAATGACCCTGAAATTGAAAAGCACTACAAATGAACTCTGAAAAGGTTGAAACTTGGCATGGTATCATCATTTCACCCACATAGCATGTGCTAAAAAGTAGAGAGGGTTACGGCAAAAACTGGATGCACTTCGTGTACAAACTGGACCATCTCCTTCGAACTATCAAGGTTTCGGACGAAAACTATTCTGTTACAAAGGCATTTCATTTTTTTAAACTTATTTCAACTCCCGACTTTTTGTGCATTCAATATGCACCATTCAAAGCCACATCCTCAAATTTCAACCCTTTCTAACTTCATTTGCTATTTTTCATGCATTTAATGATTTTTTTGAGCTAAATGACCCTGAAATTGAAAAGCACTACAAATGAACTCTGAAAAGGTTGAAACTTGGCATGGTATCATCATTTCACCCACATAGCACGTGCTAAAAAGTTGAGAGGGTTACGGCAAAAACTGGATGCACTTCGTGTACAAACTGGACCATCTCCTTCGAAGTATCAAGGTTTCGGACGAAAACTCATCTGTTACAAAGGCATTTCATTTTTTTAAACTTATTTCAGCTCCAGACTTTTTGTGCATTCAATATTCACCATTCAAAGCCACATCCTCAAATTTCAACCCTTTCTAACTTCATTTACTATTTTTCATGCATTTAATGATTTTTTTGAGCTAAATGACCCTGAAATTGAAAAGCACTACAAATGAACTCTGAAAAGGTTGAAACTTGGCATGGTATCATCATTTCACCCACATAGCATGTGCTAAAAAGTTGAGAGGGTTACAGCAAAAACTAGATGCACTTCGTGTACAAACTGGACCATCTCCTTCGAAGTATCAAGGTTTCGGACGAAAACTCATCTGTTACAAAGGCATTTCATTTTTTTAAACTTATTTCAACTCCAGACTTTTTGCGCATTCAATATGCACCATTCAAAGCCACATCCTCAAATTTCAACCCTTTCTAACTTCATTTACTATTTTTCATGCATTTAATGATTTTTTTGAGCTAAATGACCCTGAAATTGAAAAGCACTACAAATGAACTCTGAAAAGGTTGAAACTTGGCATGGTATCATCATTTCACCCACGTAGCATGTTCTAAAAAGTTGAGAGGGTTACGGCAAAAACTGGATGCACTTCGTGTACAAACTGGACCATCTCCTTCGAAGTATCAAGGTTTCGGACGAAAACTCATCTGTTACAAAGGCATTTCATTTTCTTTAATTTATTTCAATTCCAGACTTTTTGTGCATTCAATATGCACCATTCAAAGCCACATCCTCAAATTTCAACCATTTCTAACTTCATTTGCTATTTTTCATGCATTTAATGATTTTTTTGAGCTAAATGACCCTGAAATTGAAAAGCACTACAAATGAAGTCTGAAAAGGTTGAAACTTGGCATGGTATCATCATTTCACCCACATAGCATGTGCTAAAAAGTTGAGAGGGTTGCAGCAAAAACTAGATGCACTTCGTGTACAAACTGGACCATCTCCTTCGAAGTATCAAGGTTTCGGACGAAAACTCATCTGTTACAACGGCATTTCATTTTTTTAAACTTATTTCAACTCCAGACTTTTTGCGCATTCAATATGCACCATTCAAAGCCACATCCTCAAATTTCAACCCTTTCTAACTTCATCTGCTATTTTTCATGCATTTAATGATTTTTTGAGCTAAATGACCCTGAAATTGAAAAGCACTACAAATGAACCCTGAAAAGGTTGAAACTTGGCATGGTATCATCATTTCACCCACATAGCACGTGATAAAAAGTTGAGAGGGTTACGGCAAAAACTGGATGCACTTCGTGTACAAACTGGACCATCTCCTTCGAAGTATCAAGGTTTCGGACGAAAACTCATCTGTTACGAAGGCATTTCATTTTTTTAAACTTATTTCAACTCCAGACTTTTTGTGCATTCAATATTCACCATTCAAAGCCACATCCTCAAATTTCAACCCTTTCTAACTTCATTCACTATTTTTCATGCATTTAATGATTTTTTTGAGCTAAATGACCCTGAAATTGAAAAGCACTACAAATGAACTCTGAAGAGGTTGAAACTTGGCATGGTATCATCATTTCACCCACATAGCATGTCCTAAAAAGTTGAGAGGTTTACGGCAAAAACTGGATGCACTTCGTGTACAAACTGGACCATCTCCTTCGAAGAATCAAGGTTTCGGACGAAAACTCATCTGTTACAAAGGCATTTCATTTTTTTAAACTTATTTCAACTCCAGACTTTTTGTGCATTCAATATGCACCATTCAAAGCCACATCCTCAAATTTCAACCCTTTCTAACTTCATTTACTATTTTTCATGCATTTAATGATTTTTTTGAGCTAAATGACCCTGAAATTGAAAAGCACTACAAATGAACTCTGAAAAGGTTGAAACTTGTCATGGTATCATCATTTCACCCACATAGCACGTTCTAAAAAGTTGAGAGGGTTACGGCAAAAACTGGATGCACTTCGTGTACAAACTGGACCATCTCCTTCGAAGTATCACGGTTTGGGACGAAAACTCATCTGTTACAAAGGCATTTCATTTTTTAAAACTTATTTCAACTCCAGACTTTTTGTGCATTCAATATGCACCATTCAAAGCCACATCCTAAAATTTCAACCCTTTCTAACTTCATTTACTATTTTTCATGCATTTAATGATTTTTTTGAGCTAAATGACCCTGAAATTGAAAAGCACTACAAATGAACTCTGAAAAGGTTGAAACTTGGCATGGTATCATCATTTCACCCACGTAGCATGTTATAAAAAGTTGAGAGGGTTACGGCAAAAACTGGATGCACTTCGTGTACAAACTGGACCATCTCGTTCGAAGTATCAAGGTTTCGGACGAAAACTCATCTGTTACAAAGGCATTTCATTTTCTTTAATTTATTTCAATTCCAGACTTTTTGTGCATTCAATATGCACCATTCAAAGCCACATCCTCAAATTTCAACCATTTCTAACTTCATTTGCTATTTTTCATGCATTTAATGATTTTTTTGAGCTAAATGACCCTGAAATTGAAAAGCACTACAAATGAACTCTGAAAAGGTTGAAACTTGGCATGGTATCATCATTTCACCCACATAGCATGTGCTAAAAAGTTGAGAGGGTTACAGCAAAAACTAGATGCACTTCGTGTACAAACTGGACCATCTCCTTCGAAGTATCAAGGTTTCGGACGAAAACTCATCTGTTACAACGGCATTTCATTTTTTTAAACTTATTTCAACTCCAGACTTTTTGCGCATTCAATATGCACCATTCAAAGCCACATCCTCAAATTTCAACCCTTTCTAACTTCATTTGCTATTTTTCATGCATTTAATGATTTTTTGAGCTAAATGACCCTGAAATTGAAAAGCACTACAAATGAACCCTGAAAAGGTTGAAACTTGGCATGGTATCATCATTTCACCCACATAGCACGTGATAAAAAGTTGAGAGGTTTACGGCAAAAACTGGATGCACTTCGTGTACAAACTGGACCATCTCCTTCGAAGTATCAAGGTTTCGGACGAAAACTCATCTGTTACGAAGGCATTTCATTTGTTTAAACTTATTTCAACTCCAGACTTTTTGTGCATTCAATATTCACCATTCAAAGCCACATCCTCAAATTTCAACCCTTTCTAACTTCATTCACTATTTTTCATGCATTTAATGATTTTTTTGAGCTAAATGACCCTGAAATTGAAAAGCACTACAAATGAACTCTGAAGAGGTTGAAACTTGGCATGGTATCATCATTTCACCCACATAGCATGTCCTAAAAATTTGAGAGGTTTACGGCAAAAACTGGATGCACTTCGTGTACAAACTGGACCATCTCCTTCGAAGATTCAAGGTTTCGGACGAAAACTCATCTGTTACAAAGGCATTTCATTTTTTTAAACTTATTTCAACTCCAGACTTTTTGTGCATTCAATATTCACCATTCAAAGCCACATCCTCAAATTTCAACCCTTTCTACCTTCATTTGCTATTTTTCATGCATTTAATGATTTTTTTGAGCTAAATGACCCTGAAATTGAAAAGCACTACAAATGAACTATGAAAAGGTTGAAACTTGGCATGGTATCATCATTTCACCCACATAGCATGTGCTAAAAAGTTGAGAGGGTTACGGCAAAAACTGGATGCACTTCGTGTACAAACTGGACCATCTCCTTCGAAGTATCAAGGTTTCGGACGAAAACTCATCTGTTACAAAGGCATTTCATTTTTTAAAACTTATTTCAACTCCAGACTTTTTCTGCATTCAATATGCACCATTCAAAGCCACATCCTCAAATTTCAACCCTTTCTTACTTCATTTGCAATTTTTCATGCATTTAATGATTTTTTTTGAGCTAAATGACCCTGAAATTGAAAAGCACTACAAATGAACTCTGAAAAGGTTGAAACTTGGCATGGTATCATCATTTCACCCACATAGCATGTGCTAAAAAGTTGAGAGGTTTACGGCAAAAACTGGATGCACTTCGTGTACAAACTGGACCATCTCCTTCGAAGTATCAAGGTTTCGGACGAAAACTCATCTGTTACAAAGGCATTTCATTTTTTAAAACTTATTTCAACTCCAGACTTTTTCTGCATTCAATATGCACCATTCAAAGCCACATCCTCAAATTTCAACCCTTTCTTACTTCATTTGCAATTTTTCATGCATTTAATGATTTTTTTTGAGCTAAATGACCCTGAAATTGAAAAGCACTACAAATGAACTCTGAAAAGGTTGAAACTTGGCATGGTATCATCATTTCACCCACGTAGCATGTTCTAAAAAGTTGAGAGGGTTACGGCAAAAACTGGATGCACTTCGTGTACAAACTGGACCATCTCGTTCGAAGTATCAAGGTTTCGGACGAAAACTCATCTGTTACAAAGGCATTTCATTTTCTTTAATTTATTTCAACTCCAGACTTTTTGTGCATTCAATATGCACCATTCAAAGCCACATCCTCAAATTTCAACCATTTCTAACTTCATTTGCAATTTTTCATGCATTTAATGATTTTTTTTGAGCTAAATGACCCTGAAATTGAAAAGCACTACAAATGAACTCTGAAAAGGTTGAAACTTGGCATGGTATCATCATTTCACCCACATAGCATGTGCTAAAAAGTTGAGAGGTTTACGGCAAAAACTGGATGCACTTCGTGTACAAACTGGACCATCTCCTTCGAACTATCAAGGTTTCGGACGAAAACTATTCTGTTACAAAGGCATTTCATTTTTTTAAACTTATTTCAACTCCCGACTTTTTGTGCATTCAATATGCACCATTCAAAGCCACATCCTCAAATTTCAACCCTTTCTAACTTCATTTGCTATTTTTCATGCATTTAATGATTTTTTTGAGCTAAATGACCCTGAAATTGAAAAGCACTACAAATGAACTCTGAAAAGGTTGAAACTTGGCATGGTATCATCATTTCACCCACATAGCATGTGCTAAAAAGTTGAGAGGGTTACAGCAAAAACTAGATGCACTTCGTGTACAAACTGGACCATCTCCTTCGAAGTATCAAGGTTTCGGACGAAAACTCATCTGTTACAACGGCATTTCATTTTTTTAAACTTATTTCAACTCCAGACTTTTTGTGCATTCAATATTCACCATTCAAAGCCACATCCTCAAATTTCAACCCTTTCTAACTTCATTTGCTATTTTTCATGCATTTAATGATTTTTTTGAGCTAAATGACCCTGAAATTGAAAAGCACTACAAATGAACTCTGAAAAGGTTGAAACTTGGCATGGTATCATCATTTCACCCACATAGCATGTGCTAAAAAGTTGAGAGGTTTACGGCAAAAACTGGATGCACTTCGTGTACAAACTGGACCATCTCCTTCGAAGTATCAAGGTTTCGGACGAAAACTCATCTGTTACAAAGGCATTTCATTTTTTTAAACTTATTTCAACTCCAGACTTTTTGCGCATTCAATATGCACCATTCAAAGCCACATCCTCAAATTTCAACCCTTTCTTACTTCATTTGCAATTTTTCATGCATTTAATGATTTTTTTTGAGCTAAATGACCCTGAAATTGAAAAGCACTACAAATGAACTCTGAAAAGGTTGAAACTTGGCATGGTATCATCATTTCACCCACGTAGCATGTTCTAAAAAGTTGAGAGGGTTACGGCAAAAACTGGATGCACTTCGTGTACAAACTGGACCATCTCGTTCGAAGTATCAAGGTTTCGGACGAAAACTCATCTGTTACAAAGGCATTTCATTTTCTTTAATTTATTTCAACTCCAGACTTTTTGTGCATTCAATATGCACCATTCAAAGCCACATCCTCAAATTTCAACCATTTCTAACTTCATTTGCTATTTTTCATGCATTTAATGATTTTTGAGCTAAATGACCCTGAAATTGAAAAGCACTACAAATGAACTCTGAAAAGGTTGAAACTTGGCATGGTATCATCATTTCACCCACATAGCACGTTCTAAAAAGTTGAGAGGGTTACGGCAAAAACTGGATGCACTTCGTGTACAAACTGGACCATCTCCTTCGAAGTATCAAGGTTTGGGACGAAAACTCATCTGTTACAAAGGCATTTCATTTTTTTAAACTTATTTCAACTCCAGACTTTTTGTGCATTCAATATTCACCATTCAAAGCCACATCCTCAAATTTCAACCCTTTCTAACTTCATTTGCTATTTTTCATGCATTTAATGATTTTTTTGAGCTAAATGACCTTGAAATTGAAAAGCACTACAAATGAACTCTGAAAAGGTTGAAACTTGGCATGGTATCATCATTTCACCCACATAGCATGTGCTAAAAAGTTGAGAGGTTTACGGCAAAAACTGGATGCACTTCGTGTACAAACTGGACCATCTCCTTCGAAGTATCAAGGTTTCGGACGAAAACTCATCTGTTACAAAGGCATTTAATTTTTTTAAACTTATTTCAACTCCAGACTTTTTGTGCATTCAATATGCACCATTCAAAGCCACATCCTCAAATTTCAACCCTTTCTAACTTCATTTACTATTTTTCATGCATTTAATGATTTTTTTGAGCTAAATGACCCTGAAATTGAAAAGCACTACAAATGAACTCTGAAAAGGTTGAAACTTGGCATGGTATCATCATTTCACCCACATAGCATGTGCTAAAAAGTTGAGAGGGTTACAGCAAAAACTAGATGCACTTCGTGTACAAACTGGACCATCTCCTTCGAAGTATCAAGGTTTCGGACGAAAACTCATCTGTTACAACGGCATTTCATTTTTTTAAACTTATTTCAACTCCAGACTTTTTGCGCATTCAATATGCACCATTCAAAGCCACATCCTCAAATTTCAACCCTTTCTAACTTCATTTGCTATTTTTCATGCATTTAATGATTTTTTGAGCTAAATGACCCTGAAATTGAAAAGCACTACAAATGAACCCTGAAAAGGTTGAAACTTGGCATGGTATCATCATTTCACCCACATAGCACGTGATAAAAAGTTGAGAGGGTTACGGCAAAAACTGGATGCACTTCGTGTACAAACTGGACCATCTCCTTCGAAGTATCAAGGTTTCGGACGAAAACTCATCTGTTACAAAGGCATTTCATTTTTTTAAACTTATTTCAACTCCAGACTTTTTGTGCATTCAATATTCACCATTCAAAGCCACATCTTCAAATTTCAACCCTTTCTACCTTCATTTGCTATTTTTCATGCATTTAATGATTTTTTTGAGCTAAATGACCCTGAAATTGAAAAGCACTACAAATGAACTATGAAAAGGTTGAAACTTGGCATGGTATCATCATTTCACCCACATAGCATGTGCTAAAAAGTTGAGAGGGTTACGGCAAAAACTGGATGCACTTCGTGTACAAACTGGACCATCTCCTTCGAAGTATCAAGGTTTCGGACGAAAACTCATCTGTTACAAAGGCATTTCATTTTTTAAAACTTATTTCAACTCCAGACTTTTTCTGCATTCAATATGCACCATTCAAAGCCACATCCTCAAATTTCAACCCTTTCTTACTTCATTTGCAATTTTTCATGCATTTAATGATTTTTTTTGAGCTAAATGACCCTGAAATTGAAAAGCACTACAAATGAACTCTGAAAAGGTTGAAACTTGGCATGGTATCATCATTTCACCCACATAGCATGTGCTAAAAAGTTGAGAGGTTTACGGCAAAAACTGGATGCACTTCGTGTACAAACTGGACCATCTCCTTCGAACTATCAAGGTTTCGGACGAAAACTATTCTGTTACAAAGGCATTTCATTTTTTTAAACTTATTTCAACTCCCGACTTTTTGTGCATTCAATATGCACCATTCAAAGCCACATCCTCAAATTTCAACCCTTTCTAACTTCATTTGCTATTTTTCATGCATTTAATGATTTTTTTGAGCTAAATGACCCTGAAATTGAAAAGCACTACAAATGAACTCTGAAAAGGTTGAAACTTGGCATGGTATCATCATTTCACCCACATAGCATGTGCTAAAAAGTTGAGAGGGTTACAGCAAAAACTAGATGCACTTCGTGTACAAACTGGACCATCTCCTTCGAAGTATCAAGGTTTCGGACGAAAACTCATCTGTTACAACGGCATTTCATTTTTTTAAACTTATTTCAACTCCAGACTTTTTGCGCATTCAATATGCACCATTCAAAGCCACATCCTCAAATTTCAACCCTTTCTAACTTCATTTGCTATTTTTCATGCATTTAATGATTTTTTGAGCTAAATGACCCTGAAATTGAAAAGCACTACAAATGAACCCTGAAAAGGTTGAAACTTGGCATGGTATCATCATTTCACCCACATAGCACGTGATAAAAAGTTGAGAGGGTTACGGCAAAAACTGGATGCACTTCGTGTACAAACTGGACCATCTCCTTCGAAGTATCAAGGTTTCGGACGAAAACTCATCTGTTACAACGGCATTTCATTTTTTTAAACTTATTTCAACTCCAGACTTTTTGTGCATTCAATATTCACCATTCAAAGCCACATCCTCAAATTTCAACCCTTTCTAACTTCATTTGCTATTTTTCATGCATTTAATGATTTTTTTGAGCTAAATGACCCTGAAATTGAAAAGCACTACAAATGAACTCTGAAAAGGTTGAAACTTGGCATGGTATCATCATTTCACCCACATAGCATGTGCTAAAAAGTTGAGAGGTTTACGGCAAAAACTGGATGCACTTCGTGTACAAACTGGACCATCTCCTTCGAAGTATCAAGGTTTCGGACGAAAACTCATCTGTTACAAAGGCATTTCATTTTTTTAAACTTATTTCAACTCCAGACTTTTTGCGCATTCAATATGCACCATTCAAAGCCACATCCTCAAATTTCAACCCTTTCTTACTTCATTTGCAATTTTTCATGCATTTAATGATTTTTTTTGAGCTAAATGACCCTGAAATTGAAAAGCACTACAAATGAACTCTGAAAAGGTTGAAACTTGGCATGGTATCATCATTTCACCCACGTAGCATGTTCTAAAAAGTTGAGAGGGTTACGGCAAAAACTGGATGCACTTCGTGTACAAACTGGACCATCTCGTTCGAAGTATCAAGGTTTCGGACGAAAACTCATCTGTTACAAAGGCATTTCATTTTCTTTAATTTATTTCAACTCCAGACTTTTTGTGCATTCAATATGCACCATTCAAAGCCACATCCTCAAATTTCAACCATTTCTAACTTCATTTGCTATTTTTCATGCATTTAATGATTTTTGAGCTAAATGACCCTGAAATTGAAAAGCACTACAAATGAACTCTGAAAAGGTTGAAACTTGGCATGGTATCATCATTTCACCCACATAGCACGTTCTAAAAAGTTGAGAGGGTTACGGCAAAAACTGGATGCACTTCGTGTACAAACTGGACCATCTCCTTCGAAGTATCAAGGTTTGGGACGAAAACTCATCTGTTACAAAGGCATTTCATTTTTTTAAACTTATTTCAACTCCAGACTTTTTGTGCATTCAATATTCACCATTCAAAGCCACATCCTCAAATTTCAACCCTTTCTAACTTCATTTGCTATTTTTCATGCATTTAATGATTTTTTTGAGCTAAATGACCTTGAAATTGAAAAGCACTACAAATGAACTCTGAAAAGGTTGAAACTTGGCATGGTATCATCATTTCACCCACATAGCATGTGCTAAAAAGTTGAGAGGTTTACGGCAAAAACTGGATGCACTTCGTGTACAAACTGGACCATCTCCTTCGAAGTATCAAGGTTTCGGACGAAAACTCATCTGTTACAAAGGCATTTAATTTTTTTAAACTTATTTCAACTCCAGACTTTTTGTGCATTCAATATGCACCATTCAAAGCCACATCCTCAAATTTCAACCCTTTCTAACTTCATTTACTATTTTTCATGCATTTAATGATTTTTTTGAGCTAAATGACCCTGAAATTGAAAAGCACTACAAATGAACTCTGAAAAGGTTGAAACTTGGCATGGTATCATCATTTCACCCACATAGCATGTGCTAAAAAGTTGAGAGGGTTACAGCAAAAACTAGATGCACTTCGTGTACAAACTGGACCATCTCCTTCGAAGTATCAAGGTTTCGGACGAAAACTCATCTGTTACAACGGCATTTCATTTTTTTAAACTTATTTCAACTCCAGACTTTTTGCGCATTCAATATGCACCATTCAAAGCCACATCCTCAAATTTCAACCCTTTCTAACTTCATTTGCTATTTTTCATGCATTTAATGATTTTTTGAGCTAAATGACCCTGAAATTGAAAAGCACTACAAATGAACCCTGAAAAGGTTGAAACTTGGCATGGTATCATCATTTCACCCACATAGCACGTGATAAAAAGTTGAGAGGGTTACGGCAAAAACTGGATGCACTTCGTGTACAAACTGGACCATCTCCTTCGAAGTATCAAGGTTTCGGACGAAAACTCATCTGTTACAAAGGCATTTCATTTTTTTAAACTTATTTCAACTCCAGACTTTTTGTGCATTCAATATTCACCATTCAAAGCCACATCTTCAAATTTCAACCCTTTCTACCTTCATTTGCTATTTTTCATGCATTTAATGATTTTTTTGAGCTAAATGACCCTGAAATTGAAAAGCACTACAAATGAACTATGAAAAGGTTGAAACTTGGCATGGTATCATCATTTCACCCACATAGCATGTGCTAAAAAGTTGAGAGGGTTACGGCAAAAACTGGATGCACTTCGTGTACAAACTGGACCATCTCCTTCGAAGTATCAAGGTTTCGGACGAAAACTCATCTGTTACAAAGGCATTTCATTTTTTAAAACTTATTTCAACTCCAGACTTTTTCTGCATTCAATATGCACCATTCAAAGCCACATCCTCAAATTTCAACCCTTTCTTACTTCATTTGCAATTTTTCATGCATTTAATGATTTTTTTTGAGCTAAATGACCCTGAAATTGAAAAGCACTACAAATGAACTCTGAAAAGGTTGAAACTTGGCATGGTATCATCATTTCACCCACATAGCATGTGCTAAAAAGTTGAGAGGTTTACGGCAAAAACTGGATGCACTTCGTGTACAAACTGGACCATCTCCTTCGAACTATCAAGGTTTCGGACGAAAACTATTCTGTTACAAAGGCATTTCATTTTTTTAAACTTATTTCAACTCCCGACTTTTTGTGCATTCAATATGCACCATTCAAAGCCACATCCTCAAATTTCAACCCTTTCTAACTTCATTTGCTATTTTTCATGCATTTAATGATTTTTTTGAGCTAAATGACCCTGAAATTGAAAAGCACTACAAATGAACTCTGAAAAGGTTGAAACTTGGCATGGTATCATCATTTCACCCACATAGCATGTGCTAAAAAGTTGAGAGGGTTACAGCAAAAACTAGATGCACTTCGTGTACAAACTGGACCATCTCCTTCGAAGTATCAAGGTTTCGGACGAAAACTCATCTGTTACAACGGCATTTCATTTTTTTAAACTTATTTCAACTCCAGACTTTTTGCGCATTCAATATGCACCATTCAAAGCCACATCCTCAAATTTCAACCCTTTCTAACTTCATTTGCTATTTTTCATGCATTTAATGATTTTTTGAGCTAAATGACCCTGAAATTGAAAAGCACTACAAATGAACCCTGAAAAGGTTGAAACTTGGCATGGTATCATCATTTCACCCACATAGCACGTGATAAAAAGTTGAGAGGGTTACGGCAAAAACTGGATGCACTTCGTGTACAAACTGGACCATCTCCTTCGAAGTATCAAGGTTTCGGACGAAAACTCATCTGTTACAAAGGCATTTCATTTTTTTAAACTTATTTCAACTCCAGACTTTTTGTGCATTCAATATTCACCATTCAAAGCCACATCTTCAAATTTCAACCCTTTCTACCTTCATTTGCTATTTTTCATGCATTTAATGATTTTTTTGAACTAAATGACCCTGAAATTGAAAAGCACTACAAATGAACTATGAAAAGGTTGAAACTTGGCATGGTATCATCATTTCACCCACATAGCATGTGCTAAAAAGTTGAGAGGGTTACGGCAAAAACTGGATGCACTTCGTGTACAAACTGGACCATCTCCTTCGAAGTATCAAGGTTTCGGACGAAAACTCATCTGTTACAAAGGCATTTCATTTTTTAAAACTTATTTCAACTCCAGACTTTTTCTGCATTCAATATGCACCATTCAAAGCCACATCCTCAAATTTCAACCCTTTCTTACTTCATTTGCAATTTTTCATGCATTTAATGATTTTTTTTGAGCTAAATGACCCTGAAATTGAAAAGCACTACAAATGAACTCTGAAAAGGTTGAAACTTGGCATGGTATCATCATTTCACCCACATAGCATGTGCTAAAAAGTAGAGAGGGTTACGGCAAAAACTGGATGCACTTCGTGTACAAACTGGACCATCTCCTTCGAACTATCAAGGTTTCGGACGAAAACTATTCTGTTACAAAGGCATTTCATTTTTTTAAACTTATTTCAACTCCCGACTTTTTGTGCATTCAATATGCACCATTCAAAGCCACATCCTCAAATTTCAACCCTTTCTAACTTCATTTGCTATTTTTCATGCATTTAATGATTTTTTTGAGCTAAATGACCCTGAAATTGAAAAGCACTACAAATGAACTCTGAAAAGGTTGAAACTTGGCATGGTATCATCATTTCACCCACATAGCACGTGCTAAAAAGTTGAGAGGGTTACGGCAAAAACTGGATGCACTTCGTGTACAAACTGGACCATCTCCTTCGAAGTATCAAGGTTTCGGACGAAAACTCATCTGTTACAAAGGCATTTCATTTTTTTAAACTTATTTCAGCTCCAGACTTTTTGTGCATTCAATATTCACCATTCAAAGCCACATCCTCAAATTTCAACCCTTTCTAACTTCATTTACTATTTTTCATGCATTTAATGATTTTTTTGAGCTAAATGACCCTGAAATTGAAAAGCACTACAAATGAACTCTGAAAAGGTTGAAACTTGGCATGGTATCATCATTTCACCCACATAGCATGTGCTAAAAAGTTGAGAGGGTTACAGCAAAAACTAGATGCACTTCGTGTACAAACTGGACCATCTCCTTCGAAGTATCAAGGTTTCGGACGAAAACTCATCTGTTACAAAGGCATTTCATTTTTTTAAACTTATTTCAACTCCAGACTTTTTGCGCATTCAATATGCACCATTCAAAGCCACATCCTCAAATTTCAACCCTTTCTAACTTCATTTACTATTTTTCATGCATTTAATGATTTTTTTGAGCTAAATGACCCTGAAATTGAAAAGCACTACAAATGAACTCTGAAAAGGTTGAAACTTGGCATGGTATCATCATTTCACCCACGTAGCATGTTCTAAAAAGTTGAGAGGGTTACGGCAAAAACTGGATGCACTTCGTGTACAAACTGGACCATCTCCTTCGAAGTATCAAGGTTTCGGACGAAAACTCATCTGTTACAAAGGCATTTCATTTTCTTTAATTTATTTCAATTCCAGACTTTTTGTGCATTCAATATGCACCATTCAAAGCCACATCCTCAAATTTCAACCATTTCTAACTTCATTTGCTATTTTTCATGCATTTAATGATTTTTTTGAGCTAAATGACCCTGAAATTGAAAAGCACTACAAATGAAGTCTGAAAAGGTTGAAACTTGGCATGGTATCATCATTTCACCCACATAGCATGTGCTAAAAAGTTGAGAGGGTTGCAGCAAAAACTAGATGCACTTCGTGTACAAACTGGACCATCTCCTTCGAAGTATCAAGGTTTCGGACGAAAACTCATCTGTTACAACGGCATTTCATTTTTTTAAACTTATTTCAACTCCAGACTTTTTGCGCATTCAATATGCACCATTCAAAGCCACATCCTCAAATTTCAACCCTTTCTAACTTCATCTGCTATTTTTCATGCATTTAATGATTTTTTGAGCTAAATGACCCTGAAATTGAAAAGCACTACAAATGAACCCTGAAAAGGTTGAAACTTGGCATGGTATCATCATTTCACCCACATAGCACGTGATAAAAAGTTGAGAGGGTTACGGCAAAAACTGGATGCACTTCGTGTACAAACTGGACCATCTCCTTCGAAGTATCAAGGTTTCGGACGAAAACTCATCTGTTACGAAGGCATTTCATTTTTTTAAACTTATTTCAACTCCAGACTTTTTGTGCATTCAATATTCACCATTCAAAGCCACATCCTCAAATTTCAACCCTTTCTAACTTCATTCACTATTTTTCATGCATTTAATGATTTTTTTGAGCTAAATGACCCTGAAATTGAAAAGCACTACAAATGAACTCTGAAGAGGTTGAAACTTGGCATGGTATCATCATTTCACCCACATAGCATGTCCTAAAAAGTTGAGAGGTTTACGGCAAAAACTGGATGCACTTCGTGTACAAACTGGACCATCTCCTTCGAAGAATCAAGGTTTCGGACGAAAACTCATCTGTTACAAAGGCATTTCATTTTTTTAAACTTATTTCAACTCCAGACTTTTTGTGCATTCAATATGCACCATTCAAAGCCACATCCTCAAATTTCAACCCTTTCTAACTTCATTTACTATTTTTCATGCATTTAATGATTTTTTTGAGCTAAATGACCCTGAAATTGAAAAGCACTACAAATGAACTCTGAAAAGGTTGAAACTTGTCATGGTATCATCATTTCACCCACATAGCACGTTCTAAAAAGTTGAGAGGGTTACGGCAAAAACTGGATGCACTTCGTGTACAAACTGGACCATCTCCTTCGAAGTATCACGGTTTGGGACGAAAACTCATCTGTTACAAAGGCATTTCATTTTTTAAAACTTATTTCAACTCCAGACTTTTTGTGCATTCAATATGCACCATTCAAAGCCACATCCTAAAATTTCAACCCTTTCTAACTTCATTTACTATTTTTCATGCATTTAATGATTTTTTTGAGCTAAATGACCCTGAAATTGAAAAGCACTACAAATGAACTCTGAAAAGGTTGAAACTTGGCATGGTATCATCATTTCACCCACGTAGCATGTTATAAAAAGTTGAGAGGGTTACGGCAAAAACTGGATGCACTTCGTGTACAAACTGGACCATCTCGTTCGAAGTATCAAGGTTTCGGACGAAAACTCATCTGTTACAAAGGCATTTCATTTTCTTTAATTTATTTCAACTCCAGACTTTTTGTGCATTCAATATGCACCATTCAAAGCCACATCCTCAAATTTCAACCATTTCTAACTTCATTTGCTATTTTTCATGCATTTAATGATTTTTGAGCTAAATGACCCTGAAATTGAAAAGCACTACAAATGAACTCTGAAAAGGTTGAAACTTGGCATGGTATCATCATTTCACCCACATAGCATGTGCTAAAAAGTTGAGAGGGTTACAGCAAAAACTAGATGCACTTCGTGTACAAACTGGACCATCTCCTTCGAAGTATCAAGGTTTCGGACGAAAACTCATCTGTTACAAAGGCATTTCATTTTTTAAAACTTATTTCAACTCCAGACTTTTTGTGCATTCAATATGCACCATTCAAAGCCAGATCCTCAAATATCAACCCTTTCTAACTTCATTTACTATTTTTCATGCATTTAATGATTTTTTTGAGCTAAATGACCCTGAAATTGAAAAGCACTACAAATGAACTCTGAAAAGGTTGAAACTTGTCATGGTATCATCATTTCACCCACATAGCACGTTCTAAAAAGTTGAGAGGGTTACGGCAAAAACTGGATGCACTTCGTGTACAAACTGGACCATCTCCTTCGAAGTATCAAGGTTTGGGACGAAAACTCATCTGTTACAAAGGCATTTCATTTTTTTAAACTTATTTCAACTCCAGACTTTTTGTGCATTCAATATTCACCATTCAAAGCCACATCCTCAAATTTCAACCCTTTCTAACTTCATTTGCTATTTTTCATGCATTTAATGATTTTTTTGAGCTAAATGACCCTGAAATTGAAAAGCACTACAAATGAACTCTGAAAAGGTTGAAACTTGGCATGGTATCATCATTTCACCCACATAGCATGTGCTAAAAAGTTGAGAGGTTTACGGCAAAAACTGGATGCACTTCGTGTACAAACTGGACCATCTCCTTCGAAGTATCAAGGTTTCGGACGAAAACTCATCTGTTACAAAGGCATTTCATTTTTTTAAACTTATTTCAACTCCAGACTTTTTGCGCATTCAATATGCACCATTCAAAGCCACATCCTCAAATTTCAACCCTTTCTAACTTCATTTGCTATTTTTCATGCATTTAATGATTTTTTGAGCTCAATGACCCTGAAATTGAAAAGCACTACAAATGAACTCTGAAAAGGTTGAAACTTGGCATGGTATCATCATTTCACCCACATAGCACGTGATAAAAAGTTGAGAGGGTTACAGCAAAAACTAGATGCACTTCGTGTACAAACTGGACCATCTCCTTCGAAGTATCAAGGTTTCGGACGAAAACTCATCTGTTACGAAGGCATTTCATTTTTTTAAACTTATTTCAACTCCAGACTTTTTGTGCATTCAATATGCACCATTCAAAGCCACATCCTCAAATATCAACCCTTTCTAACTTCATTTCCTATTTTTCATGCATTTAATGATTTTTTTGAGCTAAATGACCCTGAAATTGAAAAGCACTACAAATGAACTCTGAAAAGGTTGAAACTTGTCATGGTATCATCATTTCACCCACATAGCACGTTCTAAAAAGTTGAGAGGGTTACGGCAAAAACTGGATGCACTTCGTGTACAAACTGGACCATCTCCTTCGAAGTATCAAGGTTTCGGACGAAAACTCATCTGTTACAAAGGCATTTCATTTTTTTAAACTTATTTCAACTCCAGACTTTTTGTGCATTCAATATTCACCATTCAAAGCCACATCCTCAAATTTCAACCCTTTCTAACTTCATTTGCTATTTTTCATGCATTTAATGATTTTTTTGAGCTAAATGACCCTGAAATTGAAAAGCACTACAAATGAACTCTGAAAAGGTTGAAACTTGGCATGGTATCATCATTTCACCCACATAGCACGTGCTAAAAAGTTGAGAGGGTTACGGCAAAAACTGGATGCACTTCGTGTACAAACTGGACCATCTCCTTCGAAGTATCAAGGTTTCGGACGAAAACTCATCTGTTACAGAGGCATTTCATTTTTTAAAACTTATTTCAGCTCCAGACTTTTTGTGCATTCAATATTCACCATTCAAAGCCACATCCTCAAATTTCAACCCTTTCTAACTTCATTTACTATTTTTCATGCATTTAATGATTTTTTTGAGCTAAATGACCCTGAAATTGAAAAGCACTACAAATGAACTCTGAAAAGGTTGAAACTTGGCATGGTATCATCATTTCACCAACATAGCATGTGCTAAAAAGTTGAGAGGGTTACAGCAAAAACTAGATGCACTTCGTGTACAAACTGGACCATCTCCTTCGAAGTATCAAGGTTTCGGACGAAAACTCATCTGTTACAAAGGCATTTCATTTTTTTAAACTTATTTCAACTCCAGACTTTTTGCGCATTCAATATGCACCATTCAAAGCCACATCCTCAAATTTCAACCCTTTCTAACTTCATTTGCTATTTTTCATGCATTTAATGATTTTTTGAGCTCAATGACCCTGAAATTGAAAAGCACTACAAATGAACTCTGAAAAGGTTGAAACTTGGCATGGTATCATCATTTCACCCACATAGCACGTGATAAAAAGTTGAGAGGGTTACGGCAAAAACTGGATGCACTTCGTGTACAAACTGGACCATCTCCTTCGAAGTATCAAGGTTTCGGACGAAAACTCATCTGTTACGAAGGCATTTCATTTTTTTAAACTTATTTCAACTCCAGACTTTTTGTGCATTCAATATTCACCATTCAAAGCCACATCTTCAAATTTCAACCCTTTCTACCTTCATTTGCTATTTTTCATGCATTTAATGATTTTTTTGAGCTAAATGACCCTGAAATTGAAAAGCACTACAAATGAACTCTGAAAAGGTTGAAACTTGGCATGGTATCATCATTTCACCCACATAGCATGTGCTAAAAAGTTGAGAGGGTTACGGCAAAAACTGGATGCACTTCATGTACAAACTGGACCATCTCCTTCGAAGTATCAAGGTTTCGGACGAAAACTCATCTGTTACGAAGGCATTTCATTTTTTTAAACTTATTTCAACTCCAGACTTTTTGTGCATTCAATATGCACCATTCAAAGCCACATCCTCAAATATCAACCCTTTCTAACTTCATTTACTATTTTTTATGCATTTAATGATTTTTTTGAGCTAAATGACCCTGAAATTGAAAAGCACTACAAATGAACTCTGAAAAGGTTGAAACTTGTCATGGTATCATCATTTCACCCACATAGCACGTTCTAAAAAGTTGAGAGGGTTACGGCAAAAACTGGATGCACTTCGTGTACAAACTGGACCATCTCCTTCGAAGTATCAAGGTTTCGGACGAAAACTCATCTGTTACAAAGGCATTTCATTTTTTAAAACTTATTTCAACTCCAGACTTTTTGTGCATTCAATATGCACCATTCAAAGCCACATCCTCAAATTTCAACCCTTTCTAACTTCATTTGCTATTTTTCATGCATTTAATGATTTTTTTGAGCTAAATGACCCTGAAATTGAAAAGCACTACAAATGAACTCTGAAAAGGTTGAAACTTGGCATGGTATCATCATTTCACCCACATAGCATGTGCTAAAAAGTTGAGAGGGTTACGGCAAAAACTGGATGCACTTCGTGTACAAACTGGACCATCTCCTTCGAAGTATCAAGGTTTCGGACGAAAACTCATCTGTTACAAAGGCATTTCATTTTTTAAAACTTATTTCAACTCCAGACTTTTTGTGCATTCAATATGCACCATTCAAAGCCACATCCTCAAATTTCAACCCTTTCTAACTTCATTTGCAATTTTTCATGCATTTAATGATTTATTTGAGCTAAATGACCCTGAAATTGAAAAGCACTACAAATGAACTCTGAAAAGGTTGAAACTTGGCATGGTATCATCATTTCACCCACATAACATGTGCTAAAAAGTTGAGAGGGTTACGGCAAAAACTGGATGCACTTCGTGTACAAACTGGACCATCTCCTTCGGAGTATCAAGGTTTCGGACGAAAACTCATCTGTTACAAAGGCATTTCATTTTTTTAAACTTATTTCAACTCCAGACTTTTTGCGCATTCAATATGAACCATTCAAAGCCACATCCTCAAATATCAACCCTTTCTAACTTCATTTGCTATTTTTCATGCATTTAATGATTTTTTGAGCTAAATTACCCTGAAATTGAAAAGCACTACAAATGAACTCTGAAAAGGTTGAAACTTGGCATGGTATCATCATTTCACCCACATAGCACGTGATAAAAAGTTGAGAGGGTTACGGCAAAAACTGGATGCACTTCGTGTACAAACTGGACCATCTCCTTCGAAGTATCAAGGTTTCGGACGAAAACTCATCTGTTACAAAGGCATTTCATTTTTTTAAACTTATTTCAACTCCAGACTTTTTGTGCATTCAATATTCACCATTCAAAGCCACTTACTCAAATTTCAACCCTTTCTAACTTCATTTACTACTTTTCATGCATTTAATGATTTTTTTGAGCTAAATGACCCTGAAATTGAAAAGCACTACAAATGAACTCTGAAAAGGTTGAAACTTGGCATGGTATCATCATTTCACCCACATAGCATGTGCTAAAAAGTTGAGAGGGTTACGGCAAAAACTGGATGCACTTCGTGTACAAACTGGACCATCTCCTTCCAAGTATCAAGGTTTCGGACGAAAACTCATCTGTTACAAAGGCATTTCATTTTCTTTAATTTATTTCAACTCCAGACTTTTTGTGCATTCAATATGCACCATTCAAAGCCACATCCTCAAATTTCAACCATTTCTAACTTCATTTGCTATTTTTCATGCATTTAATGATTTTTTTGAGCTAAATGACCCTGAAATTGAAAAGCACTACAAATGAACTCTGAAAAGGTTGAAACTTGGCATGGTATCATCATTTCACCCACATAGCACGTGATAAAAAGTTGAGAGGGTTACGGCAAAAACTGGATGCACTTCGTGTACAAACTGGACCATCTCCTTCGAAGTATCAAGGTTTCGGACGAAAACTCATCTGTTACGAAGGCATTTCATTTTTTTAAACTTATTTCAACTCCAGACTTTTTGTGCATTCAATATTCACCATTCAAAGCCACATCCTCAAATTTCAACCCTTTCTAACTTCATTCACTATTTTTCATGCATTTAATGATTTTTTTGAGCTAAATGACCCTGAAATTGAAAAGCACTACAAATGAACTCTGAAGAGGTTGAAACTTGGCATGGTATCATCATTTCACCCACATAGCATGTGCTAAAAAGTTGAGAGGTTTACGGCAAAAACTGGTTGCACTTCGTGTACAAACTGGACCATCTCCTTCGAAGAATCAAGGTTTCGGACGAAAACTCATCTGTTACAAAGGCATTTCATTTTTTTAAACTTATTTCAACTCCAGACTTTTTGTGCATTCAATATGCACCATTCAAAGCCACATCCTCAAATTTCAACCCTTTCTAACTTCATTTACTATTTTTCATGCATTTAATGATTTTTTTGAGCTAAATGACCCTGAAATTGAAAAGCACTACAAATGAACTCTGAAAAGGTTGAAACTTGGCATGGTATCATCATTTCACCCACATAGCATGTGCTAAAAAGTAGAGAGGGTTACGGCAAAAACTGGATGCACTTCGTGTACAAACTGGACCATCTCCTTCGAACTATCAAGGTTTCGGATGAAAACTCATCTGTTACAAAGGCATTTCATTTTTTTAAACTTATTTCAACTCCCGACTTTTTTGCATTCAATATGCACCATTCAAAGCCACATCCTCAAATTTCAACCCTTTCTAACTTCATTTACTATTTTTCATGCATTTAATGATTTTTTTGAGCTAAATGACCCTGAAATTGAAAAGCACTACAAATGAACTCTAAAAAGGTTGAAACTTGGCATGGTATCATCATTTCACCCACATAGCACGTGATAAAAAGTTGAGAGGGTTACGGCAAAAACTGGATGCACTTCGTGTACAAACTGGACCATCTCCTTCGAAGTATCAAGGTTTCGGACAAAAACTCATCTGTTACAAAGGCATTTCATTTTTTTAAACTTATTTCAACTCCAAACTTTTTGTGCATTCAATATTCACCATTCAAAGCCACATCCTCAAATTTCAACCCTTTCTAACTTCATTTGCTATTTTTCATGCATTTAATGATTTTTTGAGCTAAATGACCCTGAAATTGAAAAGCACTACAAATGAACCCTGAAAAGGTTGAAACTTGGCATGGTATCATCATTTCACCCACATAGCACGTGATAAAAAGTTGAGAGGGTTACGGCAAAAACTGGATGCACTTCGTGTACAAACTGGACCATCTCCTTCGAAGTATCAAGGTTTCGGACGAAAACTCATCTGTTACGAAGGCATTTCATTTTTTTAAACTTATTTCAACTCCAGACTTTTTGTGCATTCAATATTCACCATTCAAAGCCACATCCTCAAATTTCAACCCTTTCTAACTTCATTCACTATTTTTCATGCATTTAATGATTTTTTTGAGCTAAATGACCTTGAAATTGAAAAGCACTACAAGTGAACTCTGAAGAGGTTGAAACTTGGCATGGTATCATCATTTCACCCACATAGCATGTGCTAAAAAGTTGAGAGGTTTCCTGCAAAAACTGGATGCACTTCGTGTACAAACTGGACCATCTCCTTCGAAGAATCAAGGTTTCGGACGAAAACTCATCTGTTACAAAGGCATTTCATTTTTTTAAACTTATTTCAACTCCAGACTTTTTGTGCATTCAATATGCACCATTCAAAGCCACATCCTCAAATTTGAACCCTTTCTAACTTCATTTACTATTTTTCATGCATTTAATGATTTTTTTGAGCTAAATGACCCTGAAATTGAAAAGCACTACAAATGAACTCTGAAAAGGTTGAAACTTGTCATGGAATCATCATTTCACCCACATAGCACGTTCTAAAAAGTTGAGAGGGTTACGGCAAAAAGTGGATGCACTTCGTGTACAAACTGGACCATCTCCTTCGAAGTATCAAGGTTTGGGACGAAAACTCATCTGTTACAAAGGCATTTCATTTTTTTAAACTTATTTCAACTCCATACTTTTTGTGCATTCAATATTCACCATTCAAAGCCACATCCTCAAATTTCAACCCTTTCTAACTTCATTTGCTATTTTTCATGTATTTAATGATTTTTTTGAGCTAAATGACCCTGAAATTGAAAAGCACTACAAATGAACTCTGAAAAGGTTGAAACTTGGCATGGTATCAGCATTTCACCCACATAGCATGTGCTAAAAAGTTGAGAGGGTTACGGCAAAAACTGGATGCACTTCGTGTACAAACTGGACCATCTCCTTCGAAGTATCAAGGTTTCGGACGAAAACTCATCTGTTACAAAGGCATTTCATTTTTTTAAACTTATTTCAACTCCAGACTTTTTGTGCATTCAATATGCACCATTCAAAGCCACATCCTCAAATTTCAACCCTTTCTAACTTCATTTGCAATTTTTCATGCATTTAATGATTTATTTGAGCTAAATGACCCTGAAATTGAAAAGCACTACAAATGAACTCTGAAAAGGTTGAAACTTGGCATGGTATAATCATTTCAGCCACATAGCATGTGCTAAAAAGTTGAGAGGGTTACGGCAAAAACTGGATGCACTTCGTGTACAAACTGGACCATCTCCTTCGAAGTATCAAGGTTTCGGACGAAAACTCATCTGTTACAACGGCATTTCATTTTTTTAAACTTATTTCAACTCCAGACTTTTTGCGCATTCAATATGCACCATTCAAAGCCACATCCTCAAATTTCAACCCTTTCTAACTTCATTTGCTATTTTTCATGCATTTAATGATTTTTTGAGCTAAATGACCCTGAAATTGAAAAGCACTACAAATGAACCCTGAAAACGTTGAAACTTGGCATGGTATCATCATTTCACCCACATAGCACGTGATAAAAAGTTGAGAGGGTTACGGCAAAAACTGGATGCACTTCGTGTACAAACTGGACCATCTCCTTCGAAGTATCAAGGTTTCGGACGAAAACTCATCTGTTACAAAGGCATTTCATTTTTTTAAACTTATTTCAACTCCAGACTTTTTGTGCATTCAATATTCACCATTCAAAGCCACATCTTCAAATTTCAACCCTTTCTACCTTCATTTGCTATTTTTCATGCATTTAATGATTTTTTTGAGCTAAATGACCCTGAAATTGAAAAGCACTACAAATGAACTCTGAAAAGGTTGAAACTTGTCATGGTATCATCATTTCACCCACATAGCACGTTCTAAAAAGTTGAGAGGGTTACGGCAAAAACTGGATGCACTTCGTGTACAAACTGGACCATCTCCTTCGAAGTATCAAGGTTTGGGACGAAAACTCATCTGTTACAAAGGCATTTCATTTTTTTAAACTTATTTCAACTCCAGACTTTTTGTGCATTCAATATTCACCATTCAAAGCCACATCCTCAAATTTCAACCCTTTCTAACTTCATTTGCTATTTTTCATGCATTTAATGATTTTTTTGAGCTAAATGACCCTGAAATTGAAAAGCACTACAAATGAACTCTGAAAAGGTTGAAACTTGGCATGGTATCATCATTTCACCCACATAGCATGTGCTAAAAAGTTGAGAGGGTTACGGCAAAAACTGGATGCACTTCGTGTACAAACTGGACCATCTCCTTCGAAGTATCAAGGTTTCGGACGAAAACTCATCTGTTACAAAGGCATTTCATTTTTTAAAACTTATTTCAACTCCAGACTTTTTGTGCATTCAATATGCACCATTCAAAGCCACATCCTCAAATTTCAACCCTTTCTAACTTCATTTGCAATTTTTCATGCATTTAATGATTTATTTGAGCTAAATGACCCTGAAATTGAAAAGCACTACAAATGAACTCTGAAAAGGTTGAAACTTGGCATGGTATAATCATTTCAGCCACATAGCATGTGCTAAAAAGTTGAGAGGGTTACGGCAAAAACTAGATGCACTTCGTGTACAAACTGGACCATCTCCTTCGAAGTATCAAGGTTTCGGACGAAAACTCATCTGTTACAACGGCATTTCATTTTTTTAAACTTATTTCAACTCCAGACTTTTTGCGCATTCAATATGCACCATTCAAAGCCACATCCTCAAATTTCAACCCTTTCTAACTTCATTTGCTATTTTTCATGCATTTAATGATTTTTTGAGCTAAATGACCCTGAAATTGAAAAGCACTACAAATGAACCCTGAAAAGGTTGAAACTTGGCATGGTATCATCATTTCACCCACATAGCACGTGATAAAAAGTTGAGAGGGTTACGGCAAAAACTGGATGCACTTCGTGTACAAACTGGACCATCTCCTTCGAAGTATCAAGGTTTCGGACGAAAACTCATCTGTTACAAAGGCATTTCATTTTTTTAAACTTATTTCAACTCCAGACTTTTTGTGCATTCAATATTCACCATTCAAAGCCACATCTTCAAATTTCAACCCTTTCTACCTTCATTTGCTATTTTTCATGCATTTAATGATTTTTTTGAGCTAAATGACCCTGAAATTAAAAAGCACTACAAATGAACTCTGAAAAGGTTGAAACTTGTCATGGTATCATCATTTCACCCACATAGCACGTTCTAAAAAGTTGAGAGGGTTACGGCAAAAACTGGATGCACTTCGTGTACAAACTGGACCATCTCCTTCGAAGTATCAAGGTTTGGGACGAAAACTCATCTGTTACAAAGGCATTTCATTTTTTTAAACTTATTTCAACTCCAGACTTTTTGTGCATTCAATATTCACCATTCAAAGCCACATCCTCAAATTTCAACCCTTTCTAACTTCATTTGCTATTTTTCATGCATTTAATGATTTTTTTGAGCTAAATGACCCTGAAATTGAAAAGCACTACAAATGAACTCTGAAAAGGTTGAAACTTGGCATGGTATCATCATTTCACCCACATAGCATCTGCTAAAAAGTTGAGAGGGTTACGGCAAAAACTGGATGCACTTCGTGTACAAACTGGACCATCTCCTTCGAAGTATCAAGGTTTCGGACGAAAACTCATCTGTTACAAAGGCATTTCATTTTTTAAAACTTATTTCAACTCCAGACTTTTTGTGCATTCAATATGCACCATTGAAAGCCACATCCTCAAATTTCAACCCTTTCTAACTTCATTTGCAATTTTTCATGCATTTAATGATTTATTTGAGCTAAATGACCCTGAAATTGAAAAGCACTACAAATGAACTCTGAAAAGGTTGAAACTTGTCATGGTATCATCATTTCACCCACATAGCACGTTCTAAAAAGTTGAGAGGGTTACGGCAAAAACTGGATGCACTTCGTGTACAAACTGGACCATCTCCTTCGAAGTATCAAGGTTTGGGACGAAAACTCATCTGTTACAAAGGCATTTCATTTTTTTAAACTTATTTCAACTCCAGACTTTTTGTGCATTCAATATGCACCATTCAAAGCCACATCCTCAAATTTCAACCCTTTCTAACTTCATTTGCTATTTTTCATGCATTTAATGATTTTTTGAGCTAAATGACCCTGAAATTGAAAAGCACTACAAATGAACCCTGAAAAGGTTGAAACTTGGCATGGTATCATCATTTCACCCACATAGCACGTGATAAAAAGTTGAGAGGGTTACGGCAAAAACTGGATGCACTTCGTGTACAAACTGGACCATCTCCTTCGAAGTATCAAGGTTTGGGACGAAAACTCATCTGTTACAAAGGCATTTCATTTTTTTAAACTTATTTCAACTCCAGACTTTTTGTGCATTCAATATTCACCATTCAAAGCCACATCTTCAAATTTCAACCCTTTCTACCTTCATTTGCTATTTTTCATGCATTTAATGATTTTTTTGAGCTAAATGACCCTGAAATTGAAAAGCACTACAAATGAACTCTGAAAAGGTTGAAACTTGGCATGGTATCATCATTTCACCCACATAGCATGTGCTAAAAAGTTGAGAGGGTTACGGCAAAAACTGGATGCACTTCGTGTACAAACTGGACCATCTCCTTCGAAGTATCAAGGTTTCGGACGAAAACTCATCTGTTACGAAGGCATTTCATTTGTTTAAACTTATTTCAACTCCAGACTTTTTGTGCATTCAATATGCACCATTCAAAGCCACATCTTCAAATTTCAACCCATTCTAACTTCATTTGCTATTTTTCATGCATTTAATGATTTTTTGAGCTAAATGACCCTGAAATTGAAAAGCACTACAAATGAACCCTGAAAAGGTTGAAACTTGGCATGGTATCATCATTTCACCCACATAGCACGTGATAAAAAGTTGAGAGGGTTACGGCAAAAACTGGATGCACTTCGTGTACAAACTGGACCATCTCCTTCGAAGTATCAAGGTTTCGGACAAAAACTCATCTGTTACAAAGGCATTTCATTTTTTTAAACTTATTTCAACTCCAGACTTTTTGTGCATTCAATATTCACCATTCAAAGCCACATCCTCAAATTTCAACCCTTTCTACCTTCATTTGCAATTTTTCATGCATTTAATGATTTTTTTGAGCTAAATGACCCTGAAATTGAAAAGCACTACAAATGAACTCTGAAAAGGTTGAAACTTGTCATGGTATCATCATTTCACCCACATAGCACGTTCTAAAAAGTTGAGAGGGTTACGGCAAAAACTGGATGCACTTCGTGTACAAACTGGACCATCTCCTTCGAAGTATCAAGGTTTGGGACGAAAACTCATCTGTTACAAAGGCATTTCATTTTTTTAAACTTATTTCAACTCCAGACTTTTTGTGCATTCAATATGCACCATTCAAAGCCACATCCTCAAATTTCAACCCTTTCTAACTTCATTTGCTATTTTTCATGCATTTAATGATTTTTTGAGCTAAATGACCCTGAAATTGAAAAGCACTACAAATGAACCCTGAAAAGGTTGAAACTTGGCATGGTATCATCATTTCACCCACATAGCACGTGATAAAAAGTTGAGAGGGTTACGGCAAAAACTGGATGCACTTCGTGTACAAACTGGACCATCTCCTTCGAAGTATCAAGGTTTGGGACGAAAACTCATCTGTTACAAAGGCATTTCATTTTTTTAAACTTATTTCAACACCAGACTTTTTGTGCATTCAATATTCACCATTCAAAGCCACATCTTCAAATTTCAACCCTTTCTACCTTCATTTGCTATTTTTCATGCATTTAATGATTTTTTTGAGCTAAATGACCCTGAAATTGAAAAGCACTACAAATGAACTCTGAAAAGGTTGAAACTTGGCATGGTATCATCATTTCACCCACATAGCATGTGCTAAAAAGTTGAGAGGGTTACGGCAAAAACTAGATGCACTTCGTGTACAAACTGGACCATCTCCTTCGAAGTATCAAGGTTTCGGACGAAAACTCATCTGTTACGAAGGCATTTCATTTGTTTAAACTTATTTCAACTCCAGACTTTTTGTGCATTCAATATGCACCATTCAAAGCCACATCCTCCAATATCAACCCTTTCTAACTTCATTTACTATTTTTCATGCATTTAATGATTTTTTTGAGCTAAATGACCCTGAAATTGAAAAGCACTACAAATGAACTCTGAAAAGGTTGAAACCTGTCATGGTATCATCATTTCACCCACATAGCACGTGATAAAAAGTTGAGAGGGTTACGGCAAAAACTGGATGCACTTCGTGTACAAACTGGACCATCTCCTTCGAAGTATCAAGGTTTCGGACGAAAACTCATCTGTTACAAAGGCATTTCATTTTTTTAAACTTATTTCAACTCCAGACTTTTTGTGCATTCAATATTCACCATTCAAAGCCACATCCTCAAATTTCAACCCTTTCTAACTTTATTTGCTATTTTTCATGCATTTAATGATTGTTTTGAGCTAAATGACCCTGAAATTGAAAAGCACTACAAATGAACTCTGAAAAGGTTGAAACTTGGCATGGTATCATCATTTCACCCACATAGCACGTGATAAAAAGTTGAGAGGGTTACGGCAAAAACTGGATGCACTTCGTGTACAAACTGGACCATCTCCTTCGAAGTATCAAGGTTTCGGACGAAAACTCATCTGTTACGAAGGCATTTCATTTTTTTAAACTTATTTCAACTCCAGACTTTTTGTGCATTCAATATGCACCATTCAAAGCCACATCCTCAAATATCAACCCTTTCTAACTTCATTTACTATTTTTCATGCATTTAATGATTTTTTTGAGCTAAATGACCCTGAAATTGAAAAGCACTACAAATGAACTCTGAAAAGGTTGAAACTTGTCATGGTATCATCATTTCACCCACATAGCACGTTCTAAAAAGTTGAGAGGGTTACGGCAAAAACTGGATGCACTTCGTGTACAAACTGGACCATCTCCTTCGAAGTATCAAGGTTTGGGACGAAAACTCATCTGTTACAAAGGCATTTCATTTTTTTAAACTTATTTCAACTCCAGACTTTTTGTGCATTCAATATTCACCATTCAAAGCCACATCCTCAAATTTCAACCCTTTCTAACTTCATTTGCTATTTTTCATGCATTTAATGATTTTTTTGAGCTAATTGACCCTGAAATTGAAAAGCACTACAAATGAACTCTGAAAAGGTTGAAACTTGGCATGGTATCATCATTTCACCCACATAGCATGTGATAAAAAGTTGAGAGGGTTACGGCAAAAACTGGATGCACTTCGTGTACAAACTGGACCATCTCCTTCGAAGTATCAAGGTTTCGGACGAAAACTCATCTGTTACAAAGGCATTTCATTTTTTAAAACTTATTTCAACTCCAGACTTTTTGTGCATTAAATATGCACCATTCAAAGCCACATCCTCAAATTTCAACCCTTTCTAACTTCATTTGAAATTTTTCATGCATTTAATGATTTATTTGAGCTAAATGACCCTGAAATTGAAAAGCACTACAAATGAACTCTGAAAAGGTTGAAACTTGGCATGGTATAATCATTTCACCCACATAGCATGTGCTAAAAAGTTGAGAGGGTTACGGCAAAAACTAGATGCACTTCGTGTACAAACTGGACCATCTCCTTCGAAGTATCAAGGTTTCGGACAAAAACTCATCTGTTACAAAGGCATTTCATTTTTTTAAACTTATTTCAACTCCAGACTTTTTGTGCATTCAATATTCACCATTCAAAGCCACATCCTCAAATTTCAACCCTTTCTACCTTCATTTGCTATTTTTCATGCATTTAATGATTTTTTTGAGCTAAATGACCCTGAAATTAAAAAGCACTACAAATGAACTCTGAAAAGGTTGAAACTTGTCATGGTATCATCATTTCACCCACATAGCACGTTCTAAAAAGTTGAGAGGGTTACGGCAAAAACTGGATGCACTTCGTGTACAAACTGGACCATCTCCTTCGAAGTATCAAGGTTTGGGACGAAAACTCATCTGTTACAAAGGCATTTCATTTTTTTAAACTTATTTCAACTCCAGACTTTTTGTGCATTCAATATTCACCATTCAAAGCCACATCCTCAAATTTCAACCCTTTCTAACTTCATTTGCTATTTTTCATGCATTTAATGATTTTTTGAGCTAAATGACCCTGAAATTGAAAAGCACTACAAATGAACTCTGAAAAGGTTGAAACTTGGCATGGTATCATCATTTCACCCACATAGCATGTGCTAAAAAGTTGAGAGGGTTACGGCAAAAACTGGATGCACTTCGTGTACAAACTGGACCATCTCCTTCGAAGTATCAAGGTTTCGGACGAAAACTCATCTGTTACAAAGGCATTTCATTTTTTAAAACTTATTTCAACTCCAGACTTTTTGTGCATTCAATATGCACCATTGAAAGCCACATCCTCAAATTTCAACCCTTTCTAACTTCATTTGCAATTTTTCATGCATTTAATGATTTTTTTGAGCTAAATGACCCTGAAATTGAAAAGCACTACAAATGAACTCTGAAAAGGTTGAAACTTGTCATGGTATCATCATTTCACCCACATAGCACGTTCTAAAAAGTTGAGAGGGTTACGGCAAAAACTGGATGCACTTCGTGTACAAACTGGACCATCTCCTTCGAAGTATCAAGGTTTGGGACGAAAACTCATCTGTTACAAAGGCATTTCATTTTTTTAAACTTATTTCAACTCCAGACTTTTTGTGCATTCAATATGCACCATTCAAAGCCACATCCTCAAATTTCAACCCTTTCTAACTTCATTTGCTATTTTTCATGCATTTAATGATTTTTTGAGCTAAATGACCCTGAAATTGAAAAGCACTACAAATGAACCCTGAAAAGGTTGAAACTTGGCATGGTATCATCATTTCACCCACATAGCACGTGATAAAAAGTTGAGAGGGTTACGGCAAAAACTGGATGCACTTCGTGTACAAACTGGACCATCTCCTTCGAAGTATCAAGGTTTCGGACGAAAACTCATCTGTTACAAAGGCATTTCATTTTTTTAAACTTATTTCAACTCCAGACTTTTTGTGCATTCAATATTCGCCATTCAAAGCCACATCTTCAAATTTCAACCCTTTCTACCTTCATTTGCTATTTTTCATGCATTTAATGATTTTTTTGAGCTAAATGACCCTGAAATTGAAAAGCACTACAAATGAACTCTGAAAAGGTTGAAACTTGGCATGGTATCATCATTTCACCCACATAGCATGTGCTAAAAAGTTGAGAGGGTTACGGCAAAAACTAGATGCACTTCGTGTACAAACTGGACCATCTCCTTCGAAGTATCAAGGTTTCGGACGAAAACTCATCTGTTACGAAGGCATTTCATTTGTTTAAACTTATTTCAACTCCAGACTTTTTGTGCATTCAATATGCACCATTCAAAGCCACATCCTCCAATATCAACCCTTTCTAACTTCATTTACTATTTTTCATGCATTTAATGATTTTTTTGAGCTAAATGACCCTGAAATTGAAAAGCACTACAAATGAACTCTGAAAAGGTTGAAACTTGTCATGGTATCATCATTTCACCCACATAGCACGTGATAAAAAGTTGAGAGGGTTACGGCAAAAACTGGATGCACTTCGTGTACAAACTGGACCATCTCCTTCGAAGTATCAAGGTTTCGGACGAAAACTCATCTGTTACAAAGGCATTTCATTTTTTTAAACTTATTTCAACTCCAGACTTTTTGTGCATTCAATATTCACCATTCAAAGCCACATCCTCAAATTTCAACCCTTTCTAACTTTATTTGCTATTTTTCATGCATTTAATGATTGTTTTGAGCTAAATGACCCTGAAATTGAAAAGCACTACAAATGAACTCTGAAAAGGTTGAAACTTGGCATGGTATCATCATTTCACCCACATAGCACGTGATAAGAAGTTGAGAGGGTTACGGCAAAAACTGGATGCACTTCGTGTACAAACTGGACCATCTCCTTCGAAGTATCAAGGTTTCGGACGAAAACTCATCTGTTACGAAGGCATTTCATTTTTTTAAACTTATTTCAACTCCAGACTTTTTGTGCATTCAATATGCACCATTCAAAGCCACATCCTCAAATATCAACCCTTTCTAACTTCATTTACTATTTTTCATGCATTTAATGATTTTTTTGAGCTAAATGACCCTGAAATTGAAAAGCACTACAAACGAACTCTGAAAAGGTTGAAACTTGTCATGGTATCATCATTTCACCCACATAGCACGTTCTAAAAAGTTGAGAGGGTTACGGCAAAAACTGGATGCACTTCGTGTACAAACTGGACCATCTCCTTCGAAGTATCAAGGTTTGGGACGAAAACTCATCTGTTACAAAGGCATTTCATTTTTTTAAACTTATTTCAACTCCAGACTTTTTGTGCATTCAATATTCACCATTCAAAGCCACATCCTCAAATTTCAACCCTTTCTAACTTCATTTGCTATTTTTCATGCATTTAATGATTTTTTTGAGCTAATTGACCCTGAAATTGAAAAGCACTACAAATGAACTCTGAAAAGGTTGAAACTTGGCATGGTATCATCATTTCACCCACATAGCATGTGATAAAAAGTTGAGAGGGTTACGGCAAAAACTGGATGCACTTCGTGTACAAACTGGACCATCTCCTTCGAAGTATCAAGGTTTCGGACGAAAACTCATCTGTTACAAAGGCATTTCATTTTTTAAAACTTATTTCAACTCCAGACTTTTTGTGCATTAAATATGCACCATTCAAAGCCACATCCTCAAATTTCAACCCTTTCTAACTTCATTTGAAATTTTTCATGCATTTAATGATTTATTTGAGCTAAATGACCCTGAAATTGAAAAGCACTACAAATGAACTCTGAAAAGGTTGAAACTTGGCATGGTATAATCATTTCACCCACATAGCATGTGCTAAAAAGTTGAGAGGGTTACGGCAAAAACTAGATGCACTTCGTGTACAAACTGGACCATCTCCTTCGATGTATCAAGGTTTCGGACGAAAACTCATCTGTTACAACGGCATTTCATTTTTTTAAACTTATTTCAACTCCAGACTTTTTGCGCATTCAATATGCACCATTCAAAGCCACATCCTCAAATTTCAACCCTTTCTAACTTCATTTGCTATTTTTCATGCATTTAATGATTTTTTGAGCTAAATGACCCTGAAATTGAAAAGCACTACAAATGAACTCTGAAAAGGTTGAAACTTGGCATGGTATCATCATTTCACCCACATAGCACGTGATAAAAAGTTGAGAGGGTTACGGCAAAAACTGGATGCACTTCGTGTACAAACTGGACCATCTCCTTCGAAGTATCAAGGTTTCGGACGAAAACTCATCTGTTACGAAGGCATTTCATTTTTTTAAACTTATTTCAACTCCAGACTTTTTGTGCATTCAATATTCACCATTCAAAGCCACATCTTCAAATTTCAACCCTTTCTACCTTCATTTGCTATTTTTCATGCATTTAATGATTTTTTTGAGCTAAATGACCCTGAAATTGAAAAGCACTACAAATGAACTCGGAAAAGGTTGAAACTTGGCATGGTATCATCATTTCACCCACATAGCATGTGATAAAAAGTTGAGAGGGTTACGGCAAAAACTGGATGCACTTCGTGTACAAACTGGACCATCTCCTTCGAAGTATCAAGGTTTCGGACGAAAACTCATCTGTTACGAAGGCATTTCATTTTTTTAAACTTATTTCAACTCCAGACTTTTTGTGCATTCAATATGCACCATTCAAAGCCACATCCTCAAATATCAACCCTTTCTAACTTCATTTACTATTTTTCATGCATTTAATGATTTTTTTGAGCTAAATGACCCTGAAATTGAAAAGCACTACAAATGAACTCTGAAAAGGTTGAAACTTGTCATGGTATCATCATTTCACCCACATAGCACGTTCTAAAAAGTTGAGAGGGTTACGGCAAAAACTGGATGCACTTCGTGTACAAACTGGACCATCTCCTTCGAAGTATCAAGGTTTGGGACGAAAACTCATCTGTTACAAAGGCATTTCATTTTTTTAAACTTATTTCAACTCTAGACTTTTTGTGCATTCAATATTCACCATTCAAAGCCACATCCTCAAATTTCAACCCTTTCTAACTTCATTTGCTATTTTTCATGCATTTAATGATTTTTTTGAGCTAAATGACCCTGAAATTGAAAAGCACTACAAATGAACTCTGAAAAGGTTGAAACTTGGCATGGCATCATCATTTCACCCACATAGCATGTGCTAAAAAGTTGAGAGGGTTACGGCAAAAACTGGATGCACTTCGTGTACAAACTGGACCATCTCCTTCGAAGTATCAAGGTTTCGGACGAAAACTCATCTGTTACAAAGGCATTTCATTTTTTAAAACTTATTTCAACTCCAGACTTTTTGTGCATTCAATATGCACCATTCAAAGCCACATCCTCAAATTTCAACCCTTTCTAACTTCATTTGCAATTTTTCATGCATTTAATGATTTATTTGAGCTAAATGACCCTGAAATTGAAAAGCACTACAAATGAACTCTGAAAAGGTTGAAACTTGGCATGGTATCATCATTTCACCCACATAGCATGTGATAAAATGTTGAGAGGGTTACGGCAAAAACTGGATGCACTTCGTGTACAAACTGGACCATCTCCTTCGGAGTATCAAGGTTTCACACGAAAACTCATCTGTTACAAAGGCATTTCATTTTTTTAAACTTATTTCAACTCCAGACTTTTTGCGCATTCAATATGAACCATTCAAAGCCACATCCTCAAATTTCAACCCTTTCTAACTTCATTTGCTATTTTTCATGCATTTAATGATTTTTTGAGCTAAATTACCCTGAAATTGAAAAGCACTACAAATGAACTCTGAAAAGGTTGAAACTTGGCATGGTATCATCATTTCACCCACATAGCACGTGATAAAAAGTTGAGAGGGTTACGGCAAAAACTGGATGCACTTCGTGTACAAACTGGACCATCTCCTTCGAAGTATCAAGGTTTCGGACGAAAACTCATCTGTTACAAAGGCATTTCATTTTTTTAAACTTATTTCAACTCCAGACTTTTTGTGCATTCAATATTCACCATTCAAAGCCACTTCCTCAAATTTCAACCCTTTCTAACTTCATTTACTACTTTTCATGCATTTACTGATTTTTTTGAGCTAAATGACCCTGAAATTGAAAAGCACTACAAATGAACTCTGAAAAGGTTGAAACTTGGCATGGTATCATCATTTCACCCACATAGCATGTGCTAAAAAGTTGAGAGGGTTACGGCAAAAACTGGATGCACTTCGTGTACAAACTGGACCATCTCCTTCCAAGTATCAAGGTTTCGGACGAAAACTCATCTGTTACAAAGGCATTTCATTTTCTTTAATTTATTTCAACTCCAGACTTTTTGTGCATTCAATATGCACCATTCAAAGCCACATCCTCAAATTTCAACCATTTCTAACTTCATTTGCTATTTTTCATGCATTTAATGATTTTTTTCAGCTAAATGACCCTGAAATTGAAAAGCACTACAAATGAACTCTGAAAAGGTTGAAACTTGGCATGGTATCATCATTTCACCCACATAGCATGTGATAAAAAGTTGAGAGGGTTACGGCAAAAACTGGATGCACTTCGTGTACAAACTGGACCATCTCCTTCGAAGTATCAAGGTTTCGGACGAAAACTCATCTGTTACAAAGGCATTTCATTTTTTAAAACTTATTTCAACTCCAGACTTTTTGTGCATTAAATATGCACCATTCAAAGCCACATCCTCAAATTTCAACCCTTTCTAACTTCATTTGAAATTTTTCATGCATTTAATGATTTATTTGAGCTAAATGACCCTGAAATTGAAAAGCACTACAAATGAACTCTGAAAAGGTTGAAACTTGGCATGGTATAATCATTTCACCCACATAGCATGTGCTAAAAAGTTGAGAGGGTTACGGCAAAAACTAGATGCACTTCGTGTACAAACTGGACCATCTCCTTCGATGTATCAAGGTTTCGGACGAAAACTCATCTGTTACAACGGCATTTCATTTTTTTAAACTTATTTCAACTCCAGACTTTTTGCGCATTCAATATGCACCATTCAAAGCCACATCCTCAAATTTCAACCCTTTCTAACTTCATTTGCTATTTTTCATGCATTTAATGATTTTTTGAGCTAAATGACCCTGAAATTGAAAAGCACTACAAATGAACTCTGAAAAGGTTGAAACTTGGCATGGTATCATCATTTCACCCACATAGCACGTGATAAAAAGTTGAGAGGGTTACGGCAAAAACTGGATGCACTTCGTGTACAAACTGGACCATCTCCTTCGAAGTATCAAGGTTTCGGACGAAAACTCATCTGTTACGAAGGCATTTCATTTTTTTAAACTTATTTCAACTCCAGACTTTTTGTGCATTCAATATTCACCATTCAAAGCCACATCTTCAAATTTCAACCCTTTCTACCTTCATTTGCTATTTTTCATGCATTTACTGATTTTTTTGAGCTAAATGACCCTGAAATTGAAAAGCACTACAAATGAACTCGGAAAAGGTTGAAACTTGGCATGGTATCATCATTTCACCCACATAGCATGTGATAAAAAGTTGAGAGGGTTACGGCAAAAACTGGATGCACTTCGTGTACAAACTGGACCATCTCCTTCGAAGTATCAAGGTTTCGGACGAAAACTCATCTGTTACGAAGGCATTTCATTTTTTTAAACTTATTTCAACTCCAGACTTTTTGTGCATTCAATATGCACCATTCAAAGCCACATCCTCAAATATCAACCCTTTCTAACTTCATTTACTATTTTTCATGCATTTAATGATTTTTTTGAGCTAAATGACCCTGAAATTGAAAAGCACTACAAATGAACTCTGAAAAGGTTGAAACTTGTCATGGTATCATCATTTCACCCACATAGCACGTTCTAAAAAGTTGAGAGGGTTACGGCAAAAACTGGATGCACTTCGTGTACAAACTGGACCATCTCCTTCGAAGTATCAAGGTTTGGGACGAAAACTCATCTGTTACAAAGGCATTTCATTTTTTTAAACTTATTTCAACTCTAGACTTTTTGTGCATTCAATATTCACCATTCAAAGCCACATCCTCAAATTTCAACCCTTTCTAACTTCATTTGCTATTTTTCATGCATTTAATGATTTTTTTGAGCTAAATGACCCTGAAATTGAAAAGCACTACAAATGAACTCTGAAAAGGTTGAAACTTGGCATGGCATCATCATTTCACCCACATAGCATGTGCTAAAAAGTTGAGAGGGTTACGGCAAAAACTGGATGCACTTCGTGTACAAACTGGACCATCTCCTTCGAAGTATCAAGGTTTCGGACGAAAACTCATCTGTTACAAAGGCATTTCATTTTTTAAAACTTATTTCAACTCCAGACTTTTTGTGCATTCAATATGCACCATTCAAAGCCACATCCTCAAATTTCAACCCTTTCTAACTTCATTTGCAATTTTTCATGCATTTAATGATTTATTTGAGCTAAATGACCCTGAAATTGAAAAGCACTACAAATGAACTCTGAAAAGGTTGAAACTTGGCATGGTATCATCATTTCACCCACATAGCATGTGATAAAATGTTGAGAGGGTTACGGCAAAAACTGGATGCACTTCGTGTACAAACTGGACCATCTCCTTCGGAGTATCAAGGTTTCACACGAAAACTCATCTGTTACAAAGGCATTTCATTTTTTTAAACTTATTTCAACTCCAGACTTTTTGCGCATTCAATATGAACCATTCAAAGCCACATCCTCAAATTTCAACCCTTTCTAACTTCATTTGCTATTTTTCATGCATTTAATGATTTTTTGAGCTAAATTACCCTGAAATTGAAAAGCACTACAAATGAACTCTGAAAAGGTTGAAACTTGGCATGGTATCATCATTTCACCCACATAGCACGTGATAAAAAGTTGAGAGGGTTACGGCAAAAACTGGATGCACTTCGTGTACAAACTGGACCATCTCCTTCGAAGTATCAAGGTTTCGGACGAAAACTCATCTGTTACGAAGGCATTTCATTTTTTTAAACTTATTTCAACTCCAGACTTTTTGTGCATTCAATATTCACCATTCAAAGCCACTTCCTCAAATTTCAACCCTTTCTAACTTCATTCACTATTTTTCATGCATTTAATGATTTTTTTGAGCTAAATGACCCTGAAATTGAAAAGCACTACAAATGAACTCTGAAAAGGTTGAAACTTGGCATGGTATCATCATTTCACCCACATAGCATGTGCTAAAAAGTTGAGAGGGTTACGGCAAAAACTGGATGCACTTCGTGTACAAACTGGACCATCTCCTTCCAAGTATCAAGGTTTCGGACGAAAACTCATCTGTTACAAAGGCATTTCATTTTCTTTAATTTATTTCAACTCCAGACTTTTTGTGCATTCAATATGCACCATTCAAAGCCACATCCTCAAATTTCAACCCTTTCTAACTTCATTTGCTATTTTTCATGCATTTAATGATTTTTTTGAGCTAAATGACCCTGAAATTGAAAAGCACTACAAATGAACTCTGAAAAGGTTGAAACATGGCATGGTATCATCATTTCACCCACATAGCATGTGCTAAAAAGTAGAGAGGGTTACGGAAAAAACTGGATGCACTTCGTGTACAAACTGGACCATCTCCTTCGAACTATCAAGGTTTCGGATGAAAACTCATTTGTTACAAAGGCATTTCATTTTTTTAAACTTATTTCAACTCCCGACTTTTTTGCATTCAATATGCACCATGGAAAGCCACATCCTCAAATTTCAACCCTTTCTAACTTCATTTACTATTTTTCATGCATTTAATGATTTTTTTGAGCTAAATGACCCTGAAATTGAAAAGCACTACAAATGAACTCTGAAAAGGTTGAAACTTGGCATGGTATCATCATTTCACCCACATAGCACGTGATAAAAAGTTGAGAGGGTTACGGCAAAAACTGGATGCACTTCGTGTACAAACTGGACCATCTCCTTCGAAGTATCAAGGTTTCGGACAAAAACTCATCTGTTACAAAGGCATTTCATTTTTTTAAACTTATTTCAACTCCAGACTTTTTGTGCATTCAATATTTACCATTCAAAGCCACATCCTCAAATTTCAACCCTTTCTAACTTCATTCACTATTTTTCATGCATTTAATGATTTTTTTGAGCTAAATGACCTTGAAATTGAAAAGCACTACAAGTGAACTCTGAAGAGGTTGAAACTTGGCATGGTATCATCATTTCACCCACATAGCATGTGCTAAAAAGTTGAGAGGTTTACGGCAAAAACTGGATGCACTTCGTGTACAAACTGGACCATCTCCTTCGAAGAATCAAGGTTTCGGACGAAAACTCATCTGTTACAAAGGCATTTCATTTTTTTAAACTTATTTCAACTCCAGACTTTTTGTGCATTCAATATGCACCATTCAAAGCCACATACTCAAATTTGAACCCTTTCTAACTTCATTTACTATTTTTCATGCATTTAATGATTTTTTTGAGCTAAATGACCCTGAAATTGAAAAGCACTACAAATGAACTCTGAAAAGGTTGAAACTTGTCATGGTATCATCATTTCACCCACATAGCACGTTCTAAAAAGTTGAGAGGGTTACGGCAAAAACTGGATGCACTTCGTGTACAAACTGGACCATCTCCTTCGAAGTATCACGGTTTGGGACGAAAACTCATCTGTTACAAAGGCATTTCATTTTTTTAAACTTATTTCAACTCCAGACTTTTTGTGCATTGAATATTCACCATTCAAAGCCACATCCTCAAATTTCAACCCTTTCTAACTTCATTTGCTATTTTTCATGCATTTAATGATTTTTTTGAGCTAAATGACCCTGAAATTGAAAAGCACTACAAATGAACTCTGAAAAGGTTGAAACTTGGCATGGCATCATCATTTCACCCACATAGCATGTGCTAAAAAGTTGAGAGGGTTACGGCAAAAACTGGATGCACTTCGTGTACAAACTGGACCATCTCCTTCGAAGTATCAAGGTTTCGGACGAAAACTCATCTGTTACAAAGGCATTTCATTTTTTAAAACTTATTTCAACTCCAGACTTTTTGTGCATTCAATATGCACCATTCAAAGCCACATCCTCAAATTTCAACCCTTTCTAACTTCATTTGCAATTTTTCATGCATTTAATGATTTATTTGAGCTAAATGACCCTGAAATTGAAAAGCACTACAAATGAACTCTGAAAAGGTTGAAACTTGGCATGGTATCATCATTTCACCCACATAGCATGTGATAAAATGTTGAGAGGGTTACGGCAAAAACTGGATGCACTTCGTGTACAAACTGGACCATCTCCTTCGGAGTATCAAGGTTTCACACGAAAACTCATCTGTTACAAAGGCATTTCATTTTTTTAAACTTATTTCAACTCCAGACTTTTTGCGCATTCAATATGAACCATTCAAAGCCACATCCTTAAATTTCAACCCTTTCTAACTTCATTTGCTATTTTTCATGCATTTAATGATTTTTTGAGCTAAATTACCCTGAAATTGAAAAGCACTACAAATGAACTCTGAAAAGGTTGAAACTTGGCATGGTATCATCATTTCACCCACATAGCACGTGATAAAAAGTTGAGAGGGTTACGGCAAAAACTGGATGCACTTCGTGTACAAACTGGACCATCTCCTTCGAAGTATCAAGGTTTCGGACGAAAACTCATCTGTTACGAAGGCATTTCATTTTTTTAAACTTATTTCAACTCCAGACTTTTTGTGCATTCAATATTCACCATTCAAAGCCACTTCCTCAAATTTCAACCCTTTCTAACTTCATTCACTATTTTTCATGCATTTAATGATTTTTTTGAGCTAAATGACCCTGAAATTGAAAAGCACTACAAATGAACTCTGAAAAGGTTGAAACTTGGCATGGTATCATCATTTCACCCACATAGCATGTGCTAAAAAGTTGAGAGGGTTACGGCAAAAACTGGATGCACTTCGTGTACAAACTGGACCATCTCCTTCCAAGTATCAAGGTTTCGGACGAAAACTCATCTGTTACAAAGGCATTTCATTTTCTTTAATTTATTTCAACTCCAGACTTTTTTGTGCATTCAATATGCACCATTCAAAGCCACATCCTCAAATTTCAACCCTTTCTAACTTCATTTGCTATTTTTCATGCATTTAATGATTTTTTTGAGCTAAATGACCCTGAAATTGAAAAGCACTACAAATGAACTCTGAAAAGGTTGAAACATGGCATGGTATCATCATTTCACCCACATAGCATGTGCTAAAAAGTAGAGAGGGTTACGGAAAAAACTGGATGCACTTCGTGTACAAACTGGACCATCTCCTTCGAACTATCAAGGTTTCGGATGAAAACTCATTTGTTACAAAGGCATTTCATTTTTTTAAACTTATTTCAACTCCCGACTTTTTTGCATTCAATATGCACCATGGAAAGCCACATCCTCAAATTTCAACCCTTTCTAACTTCATTTACTATTTTTCATGCATTTAATGATTTTTTTGAGCTAAATGACCCTGAAATTGAAAAGCACTACAAATGAACTCTGAAAAGGTTGAAACTTGGCATGGTATCATCATTTCACCCACATAGCACGTGATAAAAAGTTGAGAGGGTTACGGCAAAAACTGGATGCACTTCGTGTACAAACTGGACCATCTCCTTCGAAGTATCAAGGTTTCGGACAAAAACTCATCTGTTACAAAGGCATTTCATTTTTTTAAACTTATTTCAACTCCAGACTTTTTGTGCATTCAATATTTACCATTCAAAGCCACATCCTCAAATTTCAACCCTTTCTAACTTCATTCACTATTTTTCATGCATTTAATGATTTTTTTGAGCTAAATGACCTTGAAATTGAAAAGCACTACAAGTGAACTCTGAAGAGGTTGAAACTTGGCATGGTATCATCATTTCACCCACATAGCATGTGCTAAAAAGTTGAGAGGTTTACGGCAAAAACTGGATGCACTTCGTGTACAAACTGGACCATCTCCTTCGAAGAATCAAGGTTTCGGACGAAAACTCATCTGTTACAAAGGCATTTCATTTTTTTAAACTTATTTCAACTCCAGACTTTTTGTGCATTCAATATGCACCATTCAAAGCCACATACTCAAATTTGAACCCTTTCTAACTTCATTTACTATTTTTCATGCATTTAATGATTTTTTTGAGCTAAATGACCCTGAAATTGAAAAGCACTACAAATGAACTCTGAAAAGGTTGAAACTTGTCATGGTATCATCATTTCACCCACATAGCACGTTCTAAAAAGTTGAGAGGGTTACGGCAAAAACTGGATGCACTTCGTGTACAAACTGGACCATCTCCTTCGAAGTATCACGGTTTGGGACGAAAACTCATCTGTTACAAAGGCATTTCATTTTTTTAAACTTATTTCAACTCCAGACTTTTTGTGCATTGAATATTCACCATTCAAAGCCACATCCTCAAATTTCAACCCTTTCTAACTTCATTTGCTATTTTTCATGCATTTAATGATTTTTTTGAGCTAAATGACCCTGAAATTGAAAAGCACTACAAATAAACTCTGAAAAGGTTGAAACTTGGCATGGTATCATCATTTCACCCACATAGCATGTGCTAAAAAGTTGAGAGGGTTACGGCAAAAACTGGATGCACTTCGTGTACAAACTGGACCATCTCCTTCGAAGTATCAAGGTTTGGGACGAAAACTCATCTGTTACAAAGGCATTTCATTTTTTAAAACTTATTTCAACTCCAGACTTTTTGTGCATTCAATATGCACCATTACAAGCCACATCCTCAAATTTCAACCCTTTCTAACTTCATTTGCAATTTTTCATGCATTTAATGATTTTTTTGAGCTAAATGACCCTGAAATTGAAAAGCACTACAAATGAACTCTGAAAAGGTTGAAACTTGGCATGGTATCATCATTTCACCCACATAGCATGTGCTAAAAAGTAGAGAGGGTTACGGCAAAAACTGGATGCACTTCGTGTACAAACTGGACCATCTACTTCGAACTATCAAGGTTTCGGACGAAAACTCATCTGTTACAAAGGCATTTCATTTTTTTAAACTCTTTTCAACTCCCGACTTTTTGTGCGTTCAATATGCACCATTCAAGGCCACATCCTCAAATTTCAACCCTTTCTAACTTCATTTACTATTTTTCATGCATTTAATGATTTTTTGAGCTAAATGACCCTGAAATTGAAAAGCACTACAAATGAACTCTGAAAAGGTTGAAACTTGGCATGGTATCATCATTTCACCCACATAGCATGTGCTAAAAAGTTGAGAGGGTTACGGCAAAAACTGGATGCACTTCGTGTACAAACTGGACCATCTCCTTCGGAGTATCAAGGTTTCGGACGAAAACTCATCTGTTACAAAGGCATTTCATTTTTTTAAACTTATTTCAACTCCAGACTTTTTGCGCATTCAATATGAACCATTCAAAGCCACATCCTCAAATTTCAACCCTTTCTAACTTCATTTGCTATTTTTCATGCATTTAATGATTTTTTGAGCTAAATTACCCTGAAATTGAAAAGCACTACAAATGAACTCTGAAAAGGTTGAAACTTGGCATGGTATCATCATTTCACCCACATAGCACGTGATAAAAAGTTGAGAGGGTTACGGCAAAAACTGGATGCACTTCGTGTACAAACTGGACCATCTCCTTCGAAGTATCAAGGTTTCGGACGAAAACTCATCTGTTACAAAGGCATTTCATTTTTTTAAACTTATTTCAACTCCAGACTTTTTGTGCATTCAATATTCACCATTCAAAGCCACTTCCTCAAATTTCAACCCTTTCTAACTTCATTTACTACTTTTCATGCATTTACTGATTTTTTTGAGCTAAATGACCCTGAAATTGAAAAGCACTACAAATGAACTCTGAAAAGGTTGAAACTTGGCATGGTATCATCATTTCACCCACATAGCATGTGCTAAAAAGTTGAGAGGGTTACGGCAAAAACTGGATGCACTTCGTGTACAAACTGGACCATCTCCTTCCAAGTATCAAGGTTTCGGACGAAAACTCATCTGTTACAAAGGCATTTCATTTTCTTTAATTTATTTCAACTCCAGACTTTTTGTGCATTCAATATGAAACATTCAAAGCCACATCCTCAAATTTCAACCATTTCTAACTTCATTTGCTATTTTTCATGCATTTAATGATTTTTTTCAGCTAAATGATCCCTGAAATTGAAAAGCACTACAAATGAACTCTGAAAAGGTTGAAACTTGGCATGGTATCATCATTTCACCCACATAGCATGTGCTAAAAAGTTGAGAGGGTTACAGCAAAAACTAGATGCACTTCGTGTACAAACTGGACCATCTCCTTCGAAGTATCAAGGTTTCGGACGAAAACTCATCTGTTACAAAGGCATTTCATTTTTTTAAACTTATTTCAACTCCAGACTTTTTGTGCATTCAATATTCACCATTCAAAGCCACATCCTCAAATTTCAACCCTTTCTAACTTCATTTGCTATTTTTCATGCATTTAATGATTTTTTGAGCTAAATGACCCTGAAATTGAAAAGCACTTCAAATGAACCCTGAAAAGGTTGAAACTTGGCATGGTATCATCATTTCACCCACATAGCACGTGATAAAAAGTTGAGAGGGTTACGGCAAAAACTGGATGCACTTCGTGTACAAACTGGACCATCTCCTTCGAAGTATCAAGGTTTCGGACGAAAACTCATCTGTTACGAAGGCATTTCATTTTTTTAAACTTATTTCAACTCCAGACTTTTTGTGCATTCAATATTCACCATTCAAAGCCACATCCTCAAATTTCAACCCTTTCTAACTTCATTCACTATTTTTCATGCATTTAATGATTTTTTTGAGCTAAATGACCCTGAAATTGAAAAGCACTACAAATGAACTCTGAAGAGGTTGAAACTTGGCATGGTATCATCATTTCACCCACATAGCATGTGCTAAAAAGTTGAGAGGTTTACGGCAAAAACTGGTTGCACTTCGTGTACAAACTGGACCATCTCCTTCGAAGAATCAAGGTTTCGGACGAAAACTCATCTGTTACAAAGGCATTTCATTTTTTTAAACTTATTTCAACTCCAGACTTTTTGTGCATTCAATATGCACTATTCAAAGCCACATCCTCAAATTTCAACCCTTTCTAACTTCATTTACTATTTTTCATGCATTTAATGATTTTTTTGAGCTAAATGACCCTGAAATTGAAAAGCACTACAAATGAACTCTGAAAAGGTTGAAACATGGCATGGTATCATCATTTCACCCACATAGCATGTGCTAAAAAGTAGAGAGGGTTACGGCAAAAACTGGATGCACTTCGTGTACAAACTGGACCATCTCCTTCGAACTATCAAGGTTTCGGATGAAAACTCATCTGTTACAAAGGCATTTCATTTTTTTAAACTTATTTCAACTCCCGACTTTTTTGCAATCAATATGCACCATTGAAAGCCACATCATCAAATTTCAACCCTTTCTAACTTCATTTACTATTTTTCATGCATTTAATGATTTTTTTGAGCTAAATGACCCTGAAATTGAAAAGCACTACAAATGAACTCTGAAAAGGTTGAAACTTGGCATGGTATCATCATTTCACCCACATAGCACGTGATAAAAAGTTGAGAGGGTTACGGCAAAAACTGGATGCACTTCGTGTACAAACTGGACCATCTCCTTCGAAGTATCAAGGTTTCGGACAAAAACTCATCTGTTACAAAGGCATTTCATTTTTTTAAACTTATTTCAACTCCAGACTTTTTGTGCATTCAATATTTACCATTCAAAGCCACATCCTCAAATTTCAACCCTTTCTAACTTCATTCACTATTTTTCATGCATTTAATGATTTTTTTGAGCTAAATGACCTTGAAATTGAAAAGCACTACAAGTGAACTCTGAAGAGGTTGAAACTTGGCATGGTATCATCATTTCACCCACATAGCATGTGCTAAAAAGTTGAGAGGTTTACGGCAAAAACTGGATGCACTTCGTGTACAAACTGGACCATCTCCTTCGAAGAATCAAGGTTTCGGACGAAAACTCATCTGTTACAAAGGCATTTCATTTTTTTAAACTTATTTCAACTCCAGACTTTTTGTGCATTCAATATGCACCATTAAAAGCCACATACTCAAATTTGAACCCTTTCTAACTTCATTTACTATTTTTCATGCATTTAATGATTTTTTTGAGCTAAATGACCCTGAAATTGAAAAGCACTACAAATGAACTCTGAAAAGGTTGAAACTTGTCATGGTATCATCATTTCACCCACATAGCACGTTCTAAAAAGTTGAGAGGGTTACGGCAAAAACTGGATGCACTTCGTGTACAAACTGGACCATCTCCTTCGAAGTATCAAGGTTTGGGACGAAAACTCATCTGTTACAAAGGCATTTCATTTTTTTAAACTTATTTCAACTCCAGACTTTTTGTGCATTCAATATTCACCATTCAAAGCCACATCCTCAAATTTCAACCCTTTCTAACTTCATTTGCTATTTTTCATGCATTTAATGATTTTTTTGAGCTAAATGACCCTGAAATTGAAAAGCACTACAAATAAACTCTGAAAAGGTTGAAACTTGGCATGGTATCATCATTTCACCCACATAGCATGTGCTAAAAAGTTGAGAGGGTTACGGCAAAAACTGGATGCACTTCGTGTACAAACTGGACCATCTCCTTCGAAGTATCAAGGTTTGGGACGAAAACTCATCTGTTACAAAGGCATTTCATTTTTTAAAACTTATTTCAACTCCAGACTTTTTGTGCATTCAATATGCACCATTACAAGCCACATCCTCAAATTTCAACCCTTTCTAACTTCATTTGCAATTTTTCATGCATTTAATGATTTTTTTGAGCTAAATGACCCTGAAATTGAAAAGCACTACAAATGAACTCTGAAAAGGTTGAAACTTGGCATGGTATCATCATTTCACCCACATAGCATGTGCTAAAAAGTAGAGAGGGTTACGGCAAAAACTGGATGCACTTCGTGTACAAACTGGACCATCTCCTTCGAACTATCAAGGTTTCGGACGAAAACTCATCTGTTACAAAGGCATTTCATTTTTTTAAACTCTTTTCAACTCCCGACTTTTTGTGCATTCAATATGCACCATTCAAGGCCACATCCTCAAATTTCAACCCTTTCTAACTTCATTTACTATTTTTCATGCATTTAATGATTTTTTGAGCTAAATGACCCTGAAATTGAAAAGCACTACAAATGAACTCTGAAAAGGTTGAAACTTGGCATGGTATCATCATTTCACCCACATAGCTTGTGCTAAAAAGTTGAGAGGGTTACGGCAAAAACTGGATGCACTTCGTGTACAAACTGGACCATCTCCTTCGGAGTATCAAGGTTTCGGACGAAAATTCATCTGTTACAAAGGCATTTCATTTTTTTAAACTTATTTCAACTCCAGACTTTTTGCGCATTCAATATGAACCATTCAAAGCCACATCCTCAAATTTCAACCCTTTCTAACTTCATTTGCTATTTTTCATGCATTTAATGATTTTTTGAGCTAAATGACCCTGAAATTGAAAAGCACTACAAATGAACTCTAAAAAAGTTGAAACTTGGCATGGTATCATCATTTCACCCACATAGCACGTGATAAAAAGTTGAGAGGGTTACGGCAAAAACTGGATGCACTTCGTGTACAAACTGGACCATCTCCTTCGAAGTATCAAGGTTTCGGACGAAAACTCATCTGTTACAAAGGCATTTCATTTTTTTAAACTTATTTCAACTCCCGACTTTTTGTGCATTCAATATTCACCATTCAAAGCCACATCCTCAAATTTCAACCCTTTCTAACTTCATTTGCTATTTTTCATGCATTTAATGATTTTTTTGAGCTAAATGACCCTGAAATTGAAAAGCACTACAAATGAACCCTGAAAAGGTTGAAACTTGGCATGGTATCATCATTTCACCCACATAGCATGTGCTAAAAAGTAGAGAGGGTTACGGCAAAAACTGGATGCACTTCGTGTACAAACTGGACCATCTACTTCGAACTATCAAGGTTTCGGACGAAAACTCATCTGTTACAAAGGCATTTCATTTTTTTAAACTCTTTTCAACTCCCGACTTTTTGTGCATTCAATATGCACCATTCAAGGCCACATCCTCAAATTTCAACCCTTTCTAACTTCATTTACTATTTTTCATGCATTTAATGATTTTTTGAGCTAAATGACCCTGAAATTGAAAAGCACTACAAATGAACTCTGAAAAGGTTGAAACTTGGCATGGTATCATCATTTCACAAACATAGCATGTGCTAAAAAGTTGAGAGGGTTACGGCAAAAACTGGATGCACTTCGTGTACAAACTGGACCATCTCCTTCGGAGTATCAAGGTTTCGGACGAAAACTCATCTGTTACAAAGGCATTTCATTTTTTTAAACTTATTTCAACTCCAGACTTTTTGCGCATTCAATATGAACCATTCAAAGCCACATCCTCAAATTTCAACCCTTTCTAACTTCATTTGCTATTTTTCATGCATTTAATGATTTTTTGAGCTAAATGACCCTGAAATTGAAAAGCACTACAAATGAACTCTGAAAAGGTTGAAACTTGGCATGGTATCATCATTTCACCCACATAGCACGTGATAAAAAGTTGAGAGGGTTACGGCAAAAACTGGATGCACTTCGTGTACAAACTGGACCATCTCCTTCGAAGTATCAAGGTTTCGGACGAAAACTCATCTGTTACAAAGGCATTTCATTTTTTTAAACTTATTTCAACTCCAGACTTTTTGTGCATTCAATATTCACCATTCAAAGCTACATCCTCAAATTTCAACCCTTTCTAACTTCATTTGCTATTTTTCATGCATTTAATGATTTTTTTGAGCTAAATGACCCTGAAATTGAAAAGCACTACAAATGAACCCTGAAAAGGTTGAAACTTGGCATGGTATCATCATTTCACCCACATAGCACGTGAGAAAAAGTTGAGAGGGTTACGGCAAAAACTGGATGCACTTCGTGTACAAACTGGACCATCTCCTTCGGAGTATCAAGGTTTCGGACGAAAACTCATCTGTTACGAAGGCATTTCATTTTTTTAAACTTATTTCAACTCCAGACTTTTTGCGCATTCAATATGAACCATTCAAAGCCACATCCTCAAATTTCAACCCTTTCTAACTTCATTTGCTATTTTTCATGCATTTAATGATTTTTTGAGCTAAATGACCCTGAAATTGAAAAGCACTACAAATGAACTCTGAAAAGGTTGAAACTTGGCATGGTATCATCATTTCACCCACATAGCACGTGATAAAAAGTTGAGAGGGTTACGGCAAAAACTGGATGCACTTCGTGTACAAACTGGACCATCTCCTTCGAAGTATCAAGGTTTCGGACGAAAACTCATCTGTTACAAAGGCATTTCATTTTTTTAAACTTATTTCAACTCCAGACTTTTTGTGCATTCAATATTCACCATTCAAAGCTACATCCTCAAATTTCAACCCTTTCTAACTTCATTTGCTATTTTTCATGCATTTAATGATTTTTTTGAGCTAAATGACCCTGAAATTGAAAAGCACTACAAATGAACCCTGAAAAGGTTGAAACTTGGCATGGTATCATCATTTCACCCACATAGCACGTGAGAAAAAGTTGAGAGGGTTACGGCAAAAACTGGATGCACTTCGTGTACAAACTGGACCATCTCCTTCGAAGTATCAAGGTTTCGGACGAAAACTCATCTGTTACGAAGGCATTTCATTTTTTTAAACTTATTTCAACTCCAGACTTTTTGTGCATTCAATATTCACCATTCAAAGCCACATCCTCAAATTTCAACCCTTTCTAACTTCATTCACTATTTTTCATGCATTTAATGATTTTTTTGAGCTAAATGACCCTGAAATTGAAAAGCACTACAAATGAACTATGAAAAGGTTGAAACTTGGCATGGTATCATCATTTCACCCACATAGCATGTGCTAAAAAGTTGAGAGGGTTACAGCAAAAACTAGATGCACTTCGTGTACAAACTGGACCATCTCCTTCGAAGTATCAAGGTTTCGGACGAAAACTCATCTGTTACAAAGGCATTTCATTTTTTTAAACTTATTTCAACTCCAGACTTTTTGCGCATTCAATATGCACCATTCAAAGCCACATCCTCAAATTTCAACCCTTTCTAACTTCATTTGCTATTTTTCATGCATTTAATGATTTTTTGAGCTACATGACACTGAAATTGAAAAGCACTACAAATGAACTCTGAAAAGGTTGAAACTTGGCATGGTATCATCATTTCACCCACATAGCACGTGATAAAAAGTTGAGAGGGTTACGGCAAAAACTGGATGCACTTCGTGTACAAACTGGACCATCTCCTTCGAAGTATCAAGGTTTCGGACGAAAACTCATCTGTTACGAAGGCATTTCATTTTTTTAAACTTATTTCAACTCCAGACTTTTTGTGCATTCAATATTCACCATTCAAAGCCACATCCTCAAATTTCAACCCTTTCTAACTTCATTCACTATTTTTCATGCATTTAATGATTTTTTTGAGCTAAATGACCCTAAAATTGAAAAGCACTACAAATGAACTCTGAAGAGGTTGAAACTTGGCATGGTATCATCATTTCACCCACATAGCATGTGCTAAAAAGTTGAGAGGTTTACGGCAAAAACTGGATGCACTTCGTGTACAAACTGGACCACCTCCTTCGAAGAATCAAGGTTTCGGACGAAAACTCATCTGTTACAAAGGCATTTCATTTTTTTAAACTTATTTCAACTCCAGACTTTTTGTGCATTCAATATGCACCATTCAAAGCCACATCCTCAAATTTCAACCCTTTCTAACTTCATTTACTATTTTTCATGCATTTACTGATTTTTTTGAGCTAAATGACCCTGAAATTGAAAAGCACTACAAATGAACTCTGAAAAGGTTGAAACTTGTCATAGTATCATCATTTCACCCACATAGCATGTTCTAAAAAGTTGAGAGGGTTACGGCAAAAACTGGATGCACTTCGTGTACAAACTGGACCATCTCCTTCGAAGTATCACGGTTTGGGACGAAAACTCATTTGTTACAAAGGCATTTCATTTTTTTAAACTTATTTCAACTCCAGACTTTTTGTGCATTCAATATTCACCATTCAAAGCCACATCCTCAAATTTCGACCCTTTCTAACTTCATTTGCTATTTTTCATGCATTTAATGATTTTTTTGAGCTAAATGACCCTGAAATTGAAAAGCACTACAAATGAACTCTGAAAAGGTTGAAACTTGGCATGGTATCATCATTTCACCCACATAGCATGTGCTAAAAAGTTGAGAGGGTTACGGCAAAAACTGGATGCACTTCGTGTACAAACTAGACCATCTCCTTCGAAGTATCAAGGTTTGGGACGAAAACTCATCTGTTACAAAGGCATTTCATTTTTTAAAACTTATTTCAACTCCGGACTTTTTGTGCATTCAATATGCACCATTCCAAGCCACATCCTCAAATTTCAACCCTTTCTAACTTCATTTGCAATTTTTCATGCATTTAATGATTTTTTTGAGCAAAATGACCCTGAAATTGAAAAGCACTACAAATGAACTCTGAAAAGGTTGAAACTTGGCATGGTATCATCATTTCAGCCACATAGCATGTGCTAAAAAGTAGTGAGGGTTACGGCAAAAACTGGATGCACGTCGTGTACAAACTGGACCATCTCCTTCGAACTATCAAGGTTTCGGACGAAAACTCATCTGTTACAAAGGCATTTCATTTTTTTAAACTTATTTCAACTCCCGACTTTTTGTGCATTCAATATGCACCACTCAAATCCACATCCTCAAATTTCAACCCTTTCTAACTTCATTTACTATTTTTCCTGCATTTAATGATTTTTTTGAGCTAAATGACCCTGAAATTGAAAAGCACTACAAATGAACTCTGAAATGGTTGAAACTTGGCATGGTATCATCATTTCACCCACATAGCATGTGCTAAAAAGTTGAGAGGGTTACGGCAAAAATTGGATGCACTTCGTGTACAAACACGACCATCTCCTTCGAAGAATCAAGGTTTCGGACGAAAACTCATCTGTTACAAAGGCATTTCATTTTTTTAAACTTATTTCAACTTCAGACTTTTTGTGCATTCAATATGCACCATTCAAAGCCACATCCTCAAATTTCAACCCTTTCTAACTTCATTTACTATTTTTCATGCATTTAATGATTTTTTTGAGCTAAATGACCCTGAAATTGAAAAGCACTACAAATGAACTCTGAAAAGGTTGAAACTTGTCATGGTATCATCATTTCACCCACATAGCACGTGCTAAAAAGTTGAGAGGGTTACGGCAAAAACTGGATGCACTTCGTGTACAAACTGGACCATCTCCTTCGAAGTATCAAGGTTTGGGACGAAAACTCATCTGTTACAAAGGCATTTCATTTTTTTAAACTTATTTCAACTCCAGACTTTTTGTGCATTCAATATTCACCATTCAAAGCCACATCCTCAAATTTCAACCCTTTCTAACTTCATTTGCTATTTTTCATGCATTTAATGATTTTTTTGAGCTAAATGACCCTGAAATTGAAAAGCACTACAAATGAACTCTGAAAAGGTTGAAACTTGGCATGGTATCATCATTTCACCCACATAGCATGTGCTATAAAGTTGAGAGGGTTACGGCAAAAACTGGATGCACTTCGTGTACAAACTGGACCATCTCCTTCGAAGTATCAAGGTTTCGGACGAAAACTCATCTGTTACAAAGGCATTTCATTTTTTAAAACTTATTTCAACTCCAGACTTTTTGTGCATTCAATATGCACCATTCAAAGCCACATCCTCAAATTTCAACCCTTTCTAACTTCATTTGCAATTTTTCATGCATTTAATGATTTTTTTTGAGCTTAATGACCCTAAAATTGAAAAGCACTACAAATGAACTCTGAAAAGGTTGAAACTTGGCATGGTATCATCATTTCACCCACATAGCATGTGCTAAAAAGTTGAGAGGGTTACGGCAAAAACTGGATGCACTTCGTGTACAAACTGGACCATCTCCTTCGGAGTATCAAGGTTTCGGACGAAAACTCATCTGTTACAAAGGCATTTCATTTTTTTAAACTTATTTCAACTCCAGACTTTTTGCGCATTCAATATGAACCATTCAAAGCCACATCCTCAAATTTCAACCCTTTCTAACTTCATTTGCTATTTTTCATGCATTTAATGATTTTTTGAGCTAAATAATCCTGAAATTGAAAAGCACTACAAATGAACTCTGAAGAGGTTGAAACTTGGCATGGTATCATCATTTGACCCACATAGCATGTGCTAAAAAGTTGAGAGGTTTACGGCAAAAACTGGATGCACTTCGTGTACAAACTGGACCATCTCCTTCGAAGTATCAAGGTTTCGGACGAAAACTTATCTGTTACGAAGGAATTTCATTTTTTTAAACTTATTTCAACTCCAGACTTTTTGTGCATTCAATATTCACCATTCAAAGCCACATCCTCAAATTTCAACCCTTTCTAACTTCATTCACTATTTTTCATGCATTTAATGATTTTTTTGAGCTAAATGACCCTAAAATTGAAAAGCACTACAAATGAACTCTGAAGAGGTTGAAACTTGGCATGGTATCATCATTTCACCCACATAGCATGTGCTAAAAAGTTGAGAGGTTTACGGCAAAAACTGGATGCACTTCGTGTACAAACTGGACCACCTCCTTCCAAGAATCAAGGTTTCGGACGAAAACTCATCTGTTACAAAGGCATTTCATTTTTTTAAACTTATTTCAACTCCAGACTTTTTGTGCATTCAATATGCACCATTCAAAGCCACATCCTCAAATTTCAACCCTTTCTAACTTCATTTACTATTTTTCATGCATTTAATGATTTTTTTGAGCTAAATGACCCTGAAATTGAAAAGCACTACAAATGAACTCTGAAAAGGTTGAAACTTGTCATAGTATCATCATTTCACCCACATAGCATGTTCTAAAAAGTTGAGAGGGTTACGGCAAAAACTGGATGCACTTCGTGTACAAACTGGACCATCTCCTTCGAAGTATCACGGTTTGGGACGAAAACTCATTTGTTACAAAGGCATTTCATTTTTTTAAACTTATTTCAACTCCAGACTTTTTGTGCATTCAATATTCACCATTCAAAGCCACATCCTCAAATTTCGACCCTTTCTAACTTCATTTGCTATTTTTCATGCATTTAATGATTTTTTTGAGCTAAATGACCCTGAAATTGAAAAGCACTACAAATGAACTCTGAAAAGGTTGAAACTTGGCATGGTATCATCATTTCACCCACATAGCATGTGCTAAAAAGTTGAGAGGGTTACGGCAAAAACTGGATGCACTTCGTGTACAAACTAGACCATCTCCTTCGAAGTATCAAGGTTTGGGACGAAAACTCATCTGTTACAAAGGCATTTCATTTTTTTAAACTTATTTCAACTTCAGACTTTTTGTGCATTCAATATGCACCATTCAAAGCCACATCCTCAAATTTCAACCCTTTCTAACTTCATTTACTATTTTTCATGCATTTAATGATTTTTTTGAGCTAAATGACCCTGAAATTGAAAAGCACTACAAATGAACTCTGAAAAGGTTGAAACTTGTCATGGTATCATCATTTCACCCACATAGCACGTGCTAAAAAGTTGAGAGGGTTACGGCAAAAACTGGATGCACTTCGTGTACAAACTGGACCATCTCCTTCGAAGTATCAAGGTTTGGGACGAAAACTCATCTGTTACAAAGGCATTTCATTTTTTTAAACTTATTTCAACTCCAGACTTTTTGTGCATTCAATATTCACCATTCAAAGCCACATCCTCAAATTTCAACCCTTTCTAACTTCATTTGCTATTTTTCATGCATTTAATGATTTTTTTGAGCTAAATGACCCTGAAATTGAAAAGCACTACAAATGAACTCTGAAAAGGTTGAAACTTGGCATGGTATCATCATTTCACCCACATAGCATGTGCTATAAAGTTGAGAGGGTTACGGCAAAAACTGGATGCACTTCGTGTACAAACTGGACCATCTCCTTCGAAGTATCAAGGTTTCGGACGAAAACTCATCTGTTACAAAGGCATTTCATTTTTTAAAACTTATTTCAACTCCAGACTTTTTGTGCATTCAATATGCACCATTCAAAGCCACATCCTCAAATTTCAACCCTTTCTAACTTCATTTGCAATTTTTCATGCATTTAATGATTTTTTTTGAGCTTAATGACCCTAAAATTGAAAAGCACTACAAATGAACTCTGAAAAGGTTGAAACTTGGCATGGTATCATCATTTCACCCACATAGCATGTGCTAAAAAGTTGAGAGGGTTACGGCAAAAACTGGATGCACTTCGTGTACAAACTGGACCATCTCCTTCGGAGTATCAAGGTTTCGGACGAAAACTCATCTGTTACAAAGGCATTTCATTTTTTTAAACTTATTTCAACTCCAGACTTTTTGCGCATTCAATATGAACCATTCAAAGCCACATCCTCAAATTTCAACCCTTTCTAACTTCATTTGCTATTTTTCATGCATTTAATGATTTTTTGAGCTAAATAATCCTGAAATTGAAAAGCACTACAAATGAACTCTGAAGAGGTTGAAACTTGGCATGGTATCATCATTTGACCCACATAGCATGTGCTAAAAAGTTGAGAGGTTTACGGCAAAAACTGGATGCACTTCGTGTACAAACTGGACCATCTCCTTCGAAGTATCAAGGTTTCGGACGAAAACTTATCTGTTACGAAGGAATTTCATTTTTTTAAACTTATTTCAACTCCAGACTTTTTGTGCATTCAATATTCACCATTCAAAGCCACATCCTCAAATTTCAACCCTTTCTAACTTCATTCACTATTTTTCATGCATTTAATGATTTTTTTGAGCTAAATGACCCTAAAATTGAAAAGCACTACAAATGAACTCTGAAGAGGTTGAAACTTGGCATGGTATCATCATTTCACCCACATAGCATGTGCTAAAAAGTTGAGAGGTTTACGGCAAAAACTGGATGCACTTCGTGTACAAACTGGACCACCTCCTTCCAAGAATCAAGGTTTCGGACGAAAACTCATCTGTTACAAAGGCATTTCATTTTTTTAAACTTATTTCAACTCCAGACTTTTTGTGCATTCAATATGCACCATTCAAAGCCACATCCTCAAATTTCAACCCTTTCTAACTTCATTTACTATTTTTCATGCATTTAATGATTTTTTTGAGCTAAATGACCCTGAAATTGAAAAGCACTACAAATGAACTCTGAAAAGGTTGAAACTTGTCATAGTATCATCATTTCACCCACATAGCATGTTCTAAAAAGTTGAGAGGGTTACGGCAAAAACTGGATGCACTTCGTGTACAAACTGGACCATCTCCTTCGAAGTATCACGGTTTGGGACGAAAACTCATTTGTTACAAAGGCATTTCATTTTTTTAAACTTATTTCAACTCCAGACTTTTTGTGCATTCAATATTCACCATTCAAAGCCACATCCTCAAATTTCGACCCTTTCTAACTTCATTTGCTATTTTTCATGCATTTAATGATTTTTTTGAGCTAAATGACCCTGAAATTGAAAAGCACTACAAATGAACTCTGAAAAGGTTGAAACTTGGCATGGTATCATCATTTCACCCACATAGCATGTGCTAAAAAGTTGAGAGGGTTACGGCAAAAACTGGATGCACTTCGTGTACAAACTAGACCATCTCCTTCGAAGTATCAAGGTTTGGGACGAAAACTCATCTGTTACAAAGGCATTTCATTTTTTAAAACTTATTTCAACTCCGGACTTTTTGTGCATTCAATATGCACCATTCCAAGCCACATCCTCAAATTTCAACCCTTTCTAACTTCATTTGCAATTTTTCATGCATTTAATGATTTTTTTGAGCAAAATGACCCTGAAATTGAAAAGCACTACAAATAAACTCTGAAAAGGTTGAAACTTGGCATGGTATCATCATTTCAGCCACATAGCATGTGCTAAAAAGTAGTGAGGGTTACGGCAAAAACTGGATGCACTTCGTGTACAAACTGGACCATCTCCTTCGAACTATCAAGGTTTCGGACGAAAACTCATCTGTTACAAAGGCATTTCATTTTTTTAAACTTATTTCAACTCCCGACTTTTTGTGCATTCAATATGCACCACTCAAATCCACATCCTCAAATTTCAACCCTTTCTAACTTCATTTACTATTTTTCCTGCATTTAATGATTTTTTTGAGCTAAATGACCCTGAAATTGAAAAGCACTACAAATGAACTCTGAAATGGTTGAAACTTGGCATGGTATCATCATTTCACCCACATAGCATGTGCTAAAAAGTTGAGAGGGTTACGGCAAAAATTGGATGCACTTCGTGTACAAACACGACCATCTCCTTCGAAGAATCAAGGTTTCGGACGAAAACTCATCTGTTACAAAGGCATTTCATTTTTTTAAACTTATTTCAACTTCAGACTTTTTGTGCATTCAATATGAACCATTCAAAGCCACATCCTCAAATTTCAACCCTTTCTAACTTCATTTACTATTTTTCATGCATTTAATGATTTTTTTGAGCTAAATGACCCTGAAATTGAAAAGCACTACAAATGAACTCTGAAAAGGTTGAAACTTGCCATAGTATCATCATTTCACCCACATAGCATGTTCTAAAAAGTTGAGAGGGTTACGGCAAAAACTGGATGCACTTCGTGTACAAACTGGACCATCTCCTTCGAAGTATCACGGTTTGGGACGAAAACTCATTTGTTACAAAGGCATTTCATTTTTTTAAACTTATTTCAACTCCAGACTTTTTGTGCATTCAATATTCACCATTCAAAGCCACATCCTCAAATTTCGACCCTTTCTAACTTCATTTGCTATTTTTCATGCATTTAATGATTTTTTTGAGCTAAATGACCCTGAAATTGAAAAGCACTACAAATGAACTCTGAAAAGGTTGAAACTTGGCATGGTATCATCATTTCACCCACATAGCATGTGCTAAAAAGTTGAGAGGGTTACGGCAAAAACTGGATGCACTTCGTGTACAAACTAGACCATCTCCTTCGAAGTATCAAGGTTTGGGACGAAAACTCATCTGTTACAAAGGCATTTCATTTTTTAAAACTTATTTCAACTCCGGACTTTTTGTGCATTCAATATGCACCATTCCAAGCCACATCCTCAAATTTCAACCCTTTCTAACTTCATTTGCAATTTTTCATGCATTTAATGATTTTTTTGAGCAAAATGACCCTGAAATTGAAAAGCACTACAAATAAACTCTGAAAAGGTTGAAACTTGGCATGGTATCATCATTTCAGCCACATAGCATGTGCTAAAAAGTAGTGAGGGTTACGGCAAAAACTGGATGCACTTCGTGTACAAACTGGACCATCTCCTTCGAACTATCAAGGTTTCGGACGAAAACTCATCTGTTACAAAGGCATTTCATTTTTTTAAACTTATTTCAACTCCCGACTTTTTGTGCATTCAATATGCACCACTCAAATCCACATCCTCAAATTTCAACCCTTTCTAACTTCATTTACTATTTTTCCTGCATTTAATGATTTTTTTGAGCTAAATGACCCTGAAATTGAAAAGCACTACAAATGAACTCTGAAATGGTTGAAACTTGGCATGGTATCATCATTTCACCCACATAGCATGTGCTAAAAAGTTGAGAGGGTTACGGCAAAAATTGGATGCACTTCGTGTACAAACACGACCATCTCCTTCGAAGAATCAAGGTTTCGGACGAAAACTCATCTGTTACAAAGGCATTTCATTTTTTTAAACTTATTTCAACTTCAGACTTTTTGTGCATTCAATATGCACCATTCAAAGCCACATCCTCAAATTTCAACCCTTTCTAACTTCATTTACTATTTTTCATGCATTTAATGATTTTTTTGAGCTAAATGACCCTGAAATTGAAAAGCACTACAAATGAACTCTGAAAAGGTTGAAACTTGTCATGGTATCATCATTTCACCCACATAGCACGTGCTAAAAAGTTGAGAGGGTTACGGCAAAAACTGGATGCACTTCGTGTACAAACTGGACCATCTCCTTCGAAGTATCAAGGTTTGGGACGAAAACTCATCTGTTACAAAGGCATTTCATTTTTTTAAACTTATTTCAACTCCAGACTTTTTGTGCATTCAATATTCACCATTCAAAGCCACATCCTCAAATTTCAACCCTTTCTAACTTCATTTGCTATTTTTCATGCATTTAATGATTTTTTTGAGCTAAATGACCCTGAAATTGAAAAGCACTACAAATGAACTCTGAAAAGGTTGAAACTTGGCATGGTATCATCATTTCACCCACATAGCATGTGCTATAAAGTTGAGAGGGTTACGGCAAAAACTGGATGCACTTCGTGTACAAACTGGACCATCTCCTTCGAAGTATCAAGGTTTCGGACGAAAACTCATCTGTTACAAAGGCATTTCATTTTTTAAAACTTATTTCAACTCCAGACTTTTTGTGCATTCAATATGCACCATTCAAAGCCACATCCTCAAATTTCAACCCTTTCTAACTTCATTTGCAATTTTTCATGCATTTAATGATTTTTTTTGAGCTTAATGACCCTAAAATTGAAAAGCACTACAAATGAACTCTGAAAAGGTTGAAACTTGGCATGGTATCATCATTTCACCCACATAGCATGTGCTAAAAAGTTGAGAGGGTTACGGCAAAAACTGGATGCACTTCGTGTACAAACTGGACCATCTCCTTCGGAGTATCAAGGTTTCGGACGAAAACTCATCTGTTACAAAGGCATTTCATTTTTTTAAACTTATTTCAACTCCAGACTTTTTGCGCATTCAATATGAACCATTCAAAGCCACATCCTCAAATTTCAACCCTTTCTAACTTCATTTGCTATTTTTCATGCATTTAATGATTTTTTGAGCTAAATAATCCTGAAATTGAAAAGCACTACAAATGAACTCTGAAGAGGTTGAAACTTGGCATGGTATCATCATTTGACCCACATAGCATGTGCTAAAAAGTTGAGAGGTTTACGGCAAAAACTGGATGCACTTCGTGTACAAACTGGACCATCTCCTTCGAAGTATCAAGGTTTCGGACGAAAACTCATCTGTTACGAAGGCATTTCATTTTTTTAAACTTATTTCAACTCCAGACTTTTTGTGCATTCAATATTCACCATTCAAAGCCACATCCTCAAATTTTAACCCTTTCTAACTTCATTCACTATTTTTCATGCATTTAATGATTTTTTTGAGCTAAATGACCCTAAAATTGAAAAGCACTACAAATGAACTCTGAAGAGGTTGAAACTTGGCATGGTATCATCATTTCACCCACATAGCATGTGCTAAAAAGTTGAGAGGTTTACGGCAAAAACTGGATGCACTTCGTGTACAAACTGGACCACCTCCTTCGAAGAATCAAGGTTTCGGACGAAAACACATCTGTTACAAAGGCATTTCATTTTTTTAAACTTATTTCAACTCCAGACTTTTTGTGCATTCAATATGCACCATTCAAAGCCACATCCTCAAATTTCAACCCTTTCTAACTTCATTTACTATTTTTCATGCATTTAATGATTTTTTTGAGCTAAATGACCCTGAAATTGAAAAGCACTACAAATGAACTCTGAAAAGGTTGAAACTTGTCATAGTATCATCATTTCACCCACATAGCATGTTCTAAAAAGTTGAGAGGGTTACGGCAAAAACTGGATGCACTTCGTGTACAAACTGGACCATCTCCTTCGAAGTATCACGGTTTGGGACGAAAACTCATTTGTTACAAAGGCATTTCATTTTTTTAAACTTATTTCAACTCCAGACTTTTTGTGCATTCAATATTCACCATTCAAAGCCACATCCTCAAATTTCGACCCTTTCTAACTTCATTTGCTATTTTTCATGCATTTAATGATTTTTTTGAGCTAAATGACCCTGAAATTGAAAAGCACTACAAATGAACTCTGAAAAGGTTGAAACTTGGCATGGTATCATCATTTCACCCACATAGCATGTGCTAAAAAGTTGAGAGGGTTACGGCAAAAACTGGATGCACTTCGTGTACAAACTAGACCATCTCCTTCGAAGTATCAAGGTTTGGGACGAAAACTCATCTGTTACAAAGGCATTTCATTTTTTAAAACTTATTTCAACTCCGGACTTTTTGTGCATTCAATATGCACCATTCCAAGCCACATCCTCAAATTTCAACCCTTTCTAACTTCATTTGCAATTTTTCATGCATTTAATGATTTTTTTGAGCAAAATGACCCTGAAATTGAAAAGCACTACAAATAAACTCTGAAAAGGTTGAAACTTGGCATGGTATCATCATTTCATCCACATAGCATGTGCTAAAAAGTAGTGAGGGTTACGGCAAAAACTGGATGCACTTCGTGTACAAACTGGACCATCTCCTTCGAACTATCAAGGTTTCGGACGAAAACTCATCTGTTACAAAGGCATTTCATTTTTTTAAACTTATTTCAACTCCCGACTTTTTGTGCATTCAATATGCACCACTCAAATCCACATCCTCAAATTTCAACCCTTTCTAACTTCATTTACTATTTTTCCTGCATTTAATGATTTTTTTGAGCTAAATGACCCTGAAATTGAAAAGCACTACAAATGAACTCTGAAATGGTTGAAACTTGGCATGGTATCATCATTTCACCCACATAGCATGTGCTAAAAAGTTGAGAGGGTTACGGCAAAAATTGGATGCACTTCGTGTACAAACACGACCATCTCCTTCGAAGAATCAAGGTTTCGGACGAAAACTCATCTGTTACAAAGGCATTTCATTTTTTTAAACTTATTTCAACTTCAGACTTTTTGTGCATTCAATATGCACCATTCAAAGCCACATCCTCAAATTTCAACCCTTTCTAACTTCATTTACTATTTTTCATGCATTTAATGATTTTTTTGAGCTAAATGACCCTGAAATTGAAAAGCACTACAAATGAACTCTGAAAAGGTTGAAACTTGTCATGGTATCATCATTTCACCCACATAGCACGTGCTAAAAAGTTGAGAGGGTTACGGCAAAAACTGGATGCACTTCGTGTACAAACTGGACCATCTCCTTCGAAGTATCAAGGTTTGGGACGAAAACTCATCTGTTACAAAGGCATTTCATTTTTTTAAACTTATTTCAACTCCAGACTTTTTGTGCATTCAATATTCACCATTCAAAGCCACATCCTCAAATTTCAACCCTTTCTAACTTCATTTGCTATTTTTCATGCATTTAATGATTTTTTTGAGCTAAATGACCCTGAAATTGAAAAGCACTACAAATGAACTCTGAAAAGGTTGAAACTTGGCATGGTATCATCATTTCACCCACATAGCATGTGCTATAAAGTTGAGAGGGTTACGGCAAAAACTGGATGCACTTCGTGTACAAACTGGACCATCTCCTTCGAAGTATCAAGGTTTCGGACGAAAACTCATCTGTTACAAAGGCATTTCATTTTTTAAAACTTATTTCAACTCCAGACTTTTTGTGCATTCAATATGCACCATTCAAAGCCACATCCTCAAATTTCAACCCTTTCTAACTTCATTTGCAATTTTTCATGCATTTAATGATTTTTTTTGAGCTTAATGACCCTAAAATTGAAAAGCACTACAAATGAACTCTGAAAAGGTTGAAACTTGGCATGGTATCATCATTTCACCCACATAGCATGTGCTAAAAAGTTGAGAGGGTTACGGCAAAAACTGGATGCACTTCGTGTACAAACTGGACCATCTCCTTCGGAGTATCAAGGTTTCGGACGAAAACTCATCTGTTACAAAGGCATTTCATTTTTTTAAACTTATTTCAACTCCAGACTTTTTGCGCATTCAATATGAACCATTCAAAGCCACATCCTCAAATTTCAACCCTTTCTAACTTCATTTGCTATTTTTCATGCATTTAATGATTTTTTGAGCTAAATAATCCTGAAATTGAAAAGCACTACAAATGAACTCTGAAGAGGTTGAAACTTGGCATGGTATCATCATTTGACCCACATAGCATGTGCTAAAAAGTTGAGAGGTTTACGGCAAAAACTGGATGCACTTCGTGTACAAACTGGACCATCTCCTTCGAAGTATCAAGGTTTCGGACGAAAACTCATCTGTTACGAAGGCATTTCATTTTTTTAAACTTATTTCAACTCCAGACTTTTTGTGCATTCAATATTCACCATTCAAAGCCACATCCTCAAATTTTAACCCTTTCTAACTTCATTCACTATTTTTCAAGCATTTAATGATTTTTTTGAGCTAAATGACCCTAAAATTGAAAAGCACTACAAATGAACTCTGAAGAGGTTGAAACTTGGCATGGTATCATCATTTCACCCACATAGCATGTGCTAAAAAGTTGAGAGGTTTACGGCAAAAACTGGATGCACTTCGTGTACAAACTGGACCACCTCCTTCGAAGAATCAAGGTTTCGGACGAAAACACATCTGTTACAAAGGCATTTCATTTTTTTAAACTTATTTCAACTCCAGACTTTTTGTGCATTCAATATGCACCATTCAAAGCCACATCCTCAAATTTCAACCCTTTCTAACTTCATTTACTATTTTTCATGCATTTAATGATTTTTTTGAGCTAAATGACCCTGAAATTGAAAAGCACTACAAATGAACTCTGAAAAGGTTGAAACTTGTCATAGTATCATCATTTCACCCACATAGCATGTTCTAAAAAGTTGAGAGGGTTACGGCAAAAACTGGATGCACTTCGTGTACAAACTGGACCATCTCCTTCGAAGTATCACGGTTTGGGACGAAAACTCATTTGTTACAAAGGCATTTCATTTTTTTAAACTTATTTCAACTCCAGACTTTTTGTGCATTCAATATTCACCATTCAAAGCCACATCCTCAAATTTCGACCCTTTCTAACTTCATTTGCTATTTTTCATGCATTTAATGATTTTTTTGAGCTAAATGACCCTGAAATTGAAAAGCACTACAAATGAACTCTGAAAAGGTTGAAACTTGGCATGGTATCATCATTTCACCCACATAGCATGTGCTAAAAAGTTGAGAGGGTTACGGCAAAAACTGGATGCACTTCGTGTACAAACTAGACCATCTCCTTCGAAGTATCAAGGTTTGGGACGAAAACTCATCTGTTACAAAGGCATTTCATTTTTTAAAACTTATTTCAACTCCGGACTTTTTGTGCATTCAATATGCACCATTCCAAGCCACATCCTCAAATTTCAACCCTTTCTAACTTCATTTGCAATTTTTCATGCATTTAATGATTTTTTTGAGCAAAATGACCCTGAAATTGAAAAGCACTACAAATAAACTCTGAAAAGGTTGAAACTTGGCATGGTATCATCATTTCAGCCACATAGCATGTGCTAAAAAGTAGTGAGGGTTACGGCAAAAACTGGATGCACTTCGTGTACAAACTGGACCATCTCCTTCGAACTATCAAGGTTTCGGACGAAAACTCATCTGTTACAAAGGCATTTCATTTTTTTAAACTTATTTCAACTCCCGACTTTTTGTGCATTCAATATGCACCACTCAAATCCACATCCTCAAATTTCAACCCTTTCTAACTTCATTTACTATTTTTCCTGCATTTAATGATTTTTTTGAGCTAAATGACCCTGAAATTGAAAAGCACTACAAATGAACTCTGAAATGGTTGAAACTTGGCATGGTATCATCATTTCACCCACATAGCATGTGCTAAAAAGTTGAGAGGGTTACGGCAAAAATTGGATGCACTTCGTGTACAAACACGACCATCTCCTTCGAAGAATCAAGGTTTCGGACGAAAACTCATCTGTTACAAAGGCATTTCATTTTTTTAAACTTATTTCAACTTCAGACTTTTTGTGCATTCAATATGCACCATTCAAAGCCACATCCTCAAATTTCAACCCTTTCTAACTTCATTTACTATTTTTCATGCATTTAATGATTTTTTTGAGCTAAATGACCCTGAAATTGAAAAGCACTACAAATGAACTCTGAAAAGGTTGAAACTTGTCATGGTATCATCATTTCACCCACATAGCACGTGCTAAAAAGTTGAGAGGGTTACGGCAAAAACTGGATGCACTTCGTGTACAAACTGGACCATCTCCTTCGAAGTATCAAGGTTTGGGACGAAAACTCATCTGTTACAAAGGCATTTCATTTTTTTAAACTTATTTCAACTCCAGACTTTTTGTGCATTCAATATTCACCATTCAAAGCCACATCCTCAAATTTCAACCCTTTCTAACTTCATTTGCTATTTTTCATGCATTTAATGATTTTTTTGAGCTAAATGACCCTGAAATTGAAAAGCACTACAAATGAACTCTGAAAAGGTTGAAACTTGGCATGGTATCATCATTTCACCCACATAGCATGTGCTATAAAGTTGAGAGGGTTACGGCAAAAACTGGATGCACTTCGTGTACAAACTGGACCATCTCCTTCGAAGTATCAAGGTTTCGGACGAAAACTCATCTGTTACAAAGGCATTTCATTTTTTAAAACTTATTTCAACTCCAGACTTTTTGTGCATTCAATATGCACCATTCAAAGCCACATCCTCAAATTTCAACCCTTTCTAACTTCATTTGCAATTTTTCATGCATTTAATGATTTTTTTTGAGCTTAATGACCCTAAAATTGAAAAGCACTACAAATGAACTCTGAAAAGGTTGAAACTTGGCATGGTATCATCATTTCACCCACATAGCATGTGCTAAAAAGTTGAGAGGGTTACGGCAAAAACTGGATGCACTTCGTGTACAAACTGGACCATCTCCTTCGGAGTATCAAGGTTTCGGACGAAAACTCATCTGTTACAAAGGCATTTCATTTTTTTAAACTTATTTCAACTCCAGACTTTTTGCGCATTCAATATGAACCATTCAAAGCCACATCCTCAAATTTCAACCCTTTCTAACTTCATTTGCTATTTTTCATGCATTTAATGATTTTTTGAGCTAAATAATCCTGAAATTGAAAAGCACTACAAATGAACTCTGAAGAGGTTGAAACTTGGCATGGTATCATCATTTGACCCACATAGCATGTGCTAAAAAGTTGAGAGGTTTACGGCAAAAACTGGATGCACTTCGTGTACAAACTGGACCATCTCCTTCGAAGTATCAAGGTTTCGGACGAAAACTCATCTGTTACGAAGGCATTTCATTTTTTTAAACTTATTTCAACTCCAGACTTTTTGTGCATTCAATATTCACCATTCAAAGCCACATCCTCAAATTTTAACCCTTTCTAACTTCATTCACTATTTTTCAAGCATTTAATGATTTTTTTGAGCTAAATGACCCTAAAATTGAAAAGCACTACAAATGAACTCTGAAGAGGTTGAAACTTGGCATGGTATCATCATTTCACCCACATAGCATGTGCTAAAAAGTTGAGAGGTTTACGGCAAAAACTGGATGCACTTCGTGTACAAACTGGACCACCTCCTTCGAAGAATCAAGGTTTCGGACGAAAACACATCTGTTACAAAGGCATTTCATTTTTTTAAACTTATTTCAACTCCAGACTTTTTGTGCATTCAATATGCACCATTCAAAGCCACATCCTCAAATTTCAACCCTTTCTAACTTCATTTACTATTTTTCATGCATTTAATGATTTTTTTGAGCTAAATGACCCTGAAATTGAAAAGCACTACAAATGAACTCTGAAAAGGTTGAAACTTGTCATAGTATCATCATTTCACCCACATAGCATGTTCTAAAAAGTTGAGAGGGTTACGGCAAAAACTGGATGCACTTCGTGTACAAACTGGACCATCTCCTTCGAAGTATCACGGTTTGGGACGAAAACTCATTTGTTACAAAGGCATTTCATTTTTTTAAACTTATTTCAACTCCAGACTTTTTGTGCATTCAATATTCACCATTCAAAGCCACATCCTCAAATTTCGACCCTTTCTAACTTCATTTGCTATTTTTCATGCATTTAATGATTTTTTTGAGCTAAATGACCCTGAAATTGAAAAGCACTACAAATGAACTCTGAAAAGGTTGAAACTTGGCATGGTATCATCATTTCACCCACATAGCATGTGCTAAAAAGTTGAGAGGGTTACGGCAAAAACTGGATGCACTTCGTGTACAAACTAGACCATCTCCTTCGAAGTATCAAGGTTTGGGACGAAAACTCATCTGTTACAAAGGCATTTCATTTTTTAAAACTTATTTCAACTCCGGACTTTTTGTGCATTCAATATGCACCATTCCAAGCCACATCCTCAAATTTCAACCCTTTCTAACTTCATTTGCAATTTTTCATGCATTTAATGATTTTTTTGAGCAAAATGACCCTGAAATTGAAAAGCACTACAAATAAACTCTGAAAAGGTTGAAACTTGGCATGGTATCATCATTTCAGCCACATAGCATGTGCTAAAAAGTAGTGAGGGTTACGGCAAAAACTGGATGCACTTCGTGTACAAACTGGACCATCTCCTTCGAACTATCAAGGTTTCGGACGAAAACTCATCTGTTACAAAGGCATTTCATTTTTTTAAACTTATTTCAACTCCCGACTTTTTGTGCATTCAATATGCACCACTCAAATCCACATCCTCAAATTTCAACCCTTTCTAACTTCATTTACTATTTTTCCTGCATTTAATGATTTTTTTGAGCTAAATGACCCTGAAATTGAAAAGCACTACAAATGAACTCTGAAATGGTTGAAACTTGGCATGGTATCATCATTTCACCCACATAGCATGTGCTAAAAAGTTGAGAGGGTTACGGCAAAAATTGGATGCACTTCGTGTACAAACACGACCATCTCCTTCGAAGAATCAAGGTTTCGGACGAAAACTCATCTGTTACAAAGGCATTTCATTTTTTTAAACTTATTTCAACTTCAGACTTTTTGTGCATTCAATATGCACCATTCAAAGCCACATCCTCAAATTTCAACCCTTTCTAACTTCATTTACTATTTTTCATGCATTTAATGATTTTTTTGAGCTAAATGACCCTGAAATTGAAAAGCACTACAAATGAACTCTGAAAAGGTTGAAACTTGTCATGGTATCATCATTTCACCCACATAGCACGTGCTAAAAAGTTGAGAGGGTTACGGCAAAAACTGGATGCACTTCGTGTACAAACTGGACCATCTCCTTCGAAGTATCAAGGTTTGGGACGAAAACTCATCTGTTACAAAGGCATTTCATTTTTTTAAACTTATTTCAACTCCAGACTTTTTGTGCATTCAATATTCACCATTCAAAGCCACATCCTCAAATTTCAACCCTTTCTAACTTCATTTGCTATTTTTCATGCATTTAATGATTTTTTTGAGCTAAATGACCCTGAAATTGAAAAGCACTACAAATGAACTCTGAAAAGGTTGAAACTTGGCATGGTATCATCATTTCACCCACATAGCATGTGCTATAAAGTTGAGAGGGTTACGGCAAAAACTGGATGAACTTCGTGTACAAACTGGACCATCTCCTTCGAAGTATCAAGGTTTCGGACGAAAACTCATCTGTTACAAAGGCATTTCATTTTTTAAAACTTATTTCAACTCCAGACTTTTTGTGCATTCAATATGCACCATTCAAAGCCACATCCTCAAATTTCAACCCTTTCTAACTTCATTTGCAATTTTTCATGCATTTAATGATTTTTTTTGAGCTTAATGACCCTGAAATTGAAAAGCACTACAAATGAACTCTGAAAAGGTTGAAACTTGGCATGGTATCATCATTTCACCCACATAGCATGTGCTAAAAAGTTGAGAGGGTTACGGCAAAAACTGGATGCACTTCGTGTACAAACTGGACCATCTCCTTCGGAGTATCAAGGTTTCGGACGAAAACTCATCTGTTACAAAGGCATTTCATTTTTTTAAACTTATTTCAACTCCAGACTTTTTGCGCATTCAATATGAACCATTCAAAGCCACATCCCCAAATTTCAACCCTTTCTAACTTCATTTGCTATTTTTCATGCATTTAATGATTTTTTGAGCTAAATAATCCTGAAATTGAAAAGCACTACAAATGAACTCTGAAGAGGTTGAAACTTGGCATGGTATCATCATTTCACCCACATAGCATGTGCTAAAAAGTTGAGAGGTTTACGGCAAAAACTGGATGCACTTCGTGTACAAACTGGACCATCTCCTTCGAAGTATCAAGGTTTCGGACGAAAACTCATCTGTTACAAAGGCATTTCATTTTCTTTAATTTATTTCAACTCCAGACTTTTTGTGCATTCAATATGCACCATTCAAAGCCACATCCTCAAATTTCAACCATTTCTAACTTCATTTGCTATTTTTCATGCATTTAATGATTTTTTTGAGCTAAATGACCCTGAAATTGAAAAGCACTACAAATGAACTCTGAAAAGGTTGAAACTTGGCATGGTATCATCATTTCACCCACATAGCATGTCCTAAAAAGTTGAGAGGGTTACAGCAAAAACTAGATGCACTTCGTGTACAAACTGGACCATCTCCTTCGAAGTATCAAGGTTTCGGACGAAAACTCATCTGTTACAAAGGCATTTCATTTTTTTAAACTTATTTCAACTCCAGACTTTTTGCGCATTCAATATGCACCATTCAAAGCCACATCCTCAAATTGCAACCCTTTCTAACTTCATTTGCTATTTTTCATGCATTTAATGATTTTTTGAGCTAAATGACCCTGAAATTGAAAAGCACTACAAATGAACTCTGAAGAGGTTGAAACTTGGCATGGTATCATCATTTCACCCACATAGCATGTGCTAAAAAGTTGAGAGGTTTACGGCAAAAACTGGATGCACTTCGTGTACAAACAGGACCATCTCCTTCAAAGAATCAAGGTTTCGGACGAAAACTCATGTGTTACAAAGGCATTTAATTTTTTTAAACTTATTTCAACTCCCGACTTTTTGTGCATTCAATATGCACCATTCAAATCCACATCCTCAAATTTCAACCCTTTCTAACTTCATTTACTATTTTTCCTGCATTTAATGATTTTTTTGAGCTAAATGACCCTGAAATTGAAAAGCACTACAAATGAACTCTGAAAAGGTTGAAACTTGGCATGGTATCATCATTTCACCCACATAGCATGTGCTAAAAAGTTGAGAGGGTTACGGAAAAAACTGGATGCACTTCGTGTACAAACACGACCATCTCCTTCGAAGAATCAAGGTTTCGGACGAAAACTCATCTGTTACAAAGGCATTTCATTTTTTTAAACTTATTTCAACTTCAGACTTTTTGTGCATTCAATATGCACCATTCAAAGCCACATCCTCAAATTTCAACCCTTTCTAACTTCATTTACTATTTTTCATGCATTTAATGATTTTTTTGAGCTAAATGACCCTGAAATTGAAAAGCACTACAAATGAACTCTGAAAAGGTTGAAACTTGTCATGGTATCATCATTTCACCCACATAGCACGTGCTAAAAAGTTGAGAGGGTTACGGCAAAAACTGGATGCACTTCGTGTACAAACTGGACCATCTCCTTCGAAGTATCAAGGTTTGGTACGAAAACTCATCTGTTACAAAGGCATTTCATTTTTTTAAACTTATTTCAACTCCAGACTTTTTGTGCATTCAATATTCACCATTCAAAGCCACATCCTCAAATTTCAACCCTTTCTAACTTCATTTGCTATTTTTCATGCATTTAATGATTTTTTTGAGCTAAATGACCCTGAAATTGAAAAGCACTACAAATGAACTCTGAAAAGGTTGAAACTTGGCATGGTATCATCATTTCACCCACATAGCATGTGCTAAAAAGTTGAGAGGGTTACGGCAAAAACTGGATGCACTTCGTGTACAAACTGGACCATCTCCTTCGAAGTATCAAGGTTTCGGACGAAAACTCATCTGTTACAAAGGCATTTCATTTTTTAAAACTTATTTCAACTCCAGACTTTTTGTGCATTCAATATGCACCATTCAAAGCCACATCCTCAAATTTCAACCCTTTCTAACTTCATTTGCAATTTTTCATGCATTTAATGATTTTTTTTGAGCTTAATGACCCTGAAATTGAAAAGCACTACAAATGAACTCTGAAAAGGTTGAAACTTGGCATGGTATCATCATTTCACCCACATAGCATGTGCTAAAAAGTTGAGAGGGTTACGGCAAAAACTGGATGCACTTCGTGTACAAACTGGACCATCTCCTTCGGAGTATCAAGGTTTCGGACGAAAACTCATCTGTTACAAAGGCATTTCATTTTTTTAAACTTATTTCAACTCCAGACTTTTTGCGCATTCAATATGAACCATTCAAAGCCACATCCCCAAATTTCAACCCTTTCTAACTTCATTTGCTATTTTTCATGCATTTAATGATTTTTTGAGCTAAATAATCCTGAAATTGAAAAGCACTACAAATGAACTCTGAAGAGGTTGAAACTTGGCATGGTATCATCATTTCACCCACATAGCATGTGCTAAAAAGTTGAGAGGTTTACGGCAAAAACTGGATGCACTTCGTGTACAAACTGGACCATCTCCTTCGAAGTATCAAGGTTTCGGACGAAAACTCATCTGTTACAAAGGCATTTCATTTTCTTTAATTTATTTCAACTCCAGACTTTTTGTGCATTCAATATGCACCATTCAAAGCCACATCCTCAAATTTCAACCATTTCTAACTTCATTTGCTATTTTTCATGCATTTAATGATTTTTTTGAGCTAAATGACCCTGAAATTGAAAAGCACTACAAATGAACTCTGAAAAGGTTGAAACTTGGCATGGTATCATCATTTCACCCACATAGCATGTCCTAAAAAGTTGAGAGGGTTACAGCAAAAACTAGATGCACTTCGTGTACAAACTGGACCATCTCCTTCGAAGTATCAAGGTTTCGGACGAAAACTCATCTGTTACAAAGGCATTTCATTTTTTTAAACTTATTTCAACTCCAGACTTTTTGCGCATTCAATATGCACCATTCAAAGCCACATCCTCAAATTGCAACCCTTTCTAACTTCATTTGCTATTTTTCATGCATTTAATGATTTTTTGAGCTAAATGACCCTGAAATTGAAAAGCACTACAAATGAACTCTGAAGAGGTTGAAACTTGGCATGGTATCATCATTTCACCCACATAGCATGTGCTAAAAAGTTGAGAGGTTTACGGCAAAAACTGGATGCACTTCGTGTACAAACAGGACCATCTCCTTCAAAGAATCAAGGTTTCGGACGAAAACTCATGTGTTACAAAGGCATTTAATTTTTTTAAACTTATTTCAACTCCCGACTTTTTGTGCATTCAATATGCACCATTCAAATCCACATCCTCAAATTTCAACCCTTTCTAACTTCATTTACTATTTTTCCTGCATTTAATGATTTTTTTGAGCTAAATGACCCTGAAATTGAAAAGCACTACAAATGAACTCTGAAAAGGTTGAAACTTGGCATGGTATCATCATTTCACCCACATAGCATGTGCTAAAAAGTTGAGAGGGTTACGGCAAAAACTGGATGCACTTCGTGTACAAACACGACCATCTCCTTCGAAGAATCAAGGTTTCGGACGAAAACTCATCTGTTACAAAGGCATTTCATTTTTTTAAACTTATTTCAACTTCAGACTTTTTGTGCATTCAATATGCACCATTCAAAGCCACATCCTCAAATTTCAACCCTTTCTAACTTCATTTACTATTTTTCATGCATTTAATGATTTTTTTGAGCTAAATGACCCTGAAATTGAAAAGCACTACAAATGAACTCTGAAAAGGTTGAAACTTGTCATGGTATCATCATTTCACCCACATAGCACGTGCTAAAAAGTTGAGAGGGTTACGGCAAAAACTGGATGCACTTCGTGTACAAACTGGACCATCTCCTTCGAAGTATCAAGGTTTGGTACGAAAACTCATCTGTTACAAAGGCATTTCATTTTTTTAAACTTATTTCAACTCCAGACTTTTTGTGCATTCAATATTCACCATTCAAAGCCACATCCTCAAATTTCAACCCTTTCTAACTTCATTTGCTATTTTTCATGCATTTAATGATTTTTTTGAGCTAAATGACCCTGAAATTGAAAAGCACTACAAATGAACTCTGAAAAGGTTGAAACTTGGCATGGTATCATCATTTCACCCACATAGCATGTGCTAAAAAGTTGAGAGGGTTACGGCAAAAACTGGATGCACTTCGTGTACAAACTGGACCATCTCCTTCGAAGTATCAAGGTTTCGGACGAAAACTCATCTGTTACAAAGGCATTTCATTTTTTAAAACTTATTTCAACTCCAGACTTTTTGTGCATTCAATATGCACCATTCAAAGCCACATCCTCAAATTTCAACCCGTTCTAACTTCATTTGCAATTTTTCATGCATTTAATGATTTTTTTTAGCTTAATGACCCTGAAATTGAAAAGCACTACAAATGAACTCTGAAAAGGTTGAAACTTGGCATGGTATCATCATTTCACCCACATAGCATGTGCTAAAAAGTTGAGAGGGTTACGGCAAAAACTGGATGCACTTCGTGTACAAACTGGACCATCTCCTTCGGAGTATCAAGGTTTCGGACGAAAACTCATCTGTTACAAAGGCATTTCATTTTTTTAAACTTATTTCAACTCCCGACTTTTTGTGCATTCAATATGCACCACTCAAATCCACATCCTCAAATTTCAACCCTTTCTAACTTCATTTACTATTTTTCCTGCATTTAATGATTTTTTTGAGCTAAATGACCCTGAAATTGAAAAGCACTACAAATGAACTCTGAAATGGTTGAAACTTGGCATGGTATCATCATTTCACCCACATAGCATGTGCTAAAAAGTTGAGAGGGTTACGGCAAAAACTGGATGCACTTCGTGTACAAACTGGACCATCTCCTTCGGAGTATCAAGGTTTCGGACGAAAACTCATCTGTTACAAAGGCATTTCATTTTTTTAAACTTATTTCAACTCCAGACTTTTTGCGCATTCAATATGAACCATTCAAAGCCACATCCTCAAATTTCAACCCTTTCTAACTTCATTTGCTATTTTTCATGCATTTAATGATTTTTTGAGCTAAATGACCCTGAAATTGAAAAGCACTACAAATGAACTCTGAAAAGGTTGAAACTTGGCATGGTATCATCATTTCACCCACATAGCATGTGCTAAAAAGTAGTGAGGGTTACGGCAAAAACTGGATGCACTTCGTGTACAAACTGGACCATCTCCTTCGAACTATCAAGGTTTCGGACGAAAACTCATCTGTTACAAAGGCATTTCATTTTTTTAAACTTATTTCAACTCCCGACTTTTTGTGCATTCAATATGCACCACTCAAATCCACATCCTCAAATTTCAACCCTTTCTAACTTCATTTACTATTTTTCCTGCATTTAATGATTTTTTTGAGCTAAATGACCCTGAAATTGAAAAGCACTACAAATGAACTCTGAAATGGTTGAAACTTGGCATGGTATCATCATTTCACCCACATAGCATGTGCTAAAAAGTTGAGAGGGTTACGGCAAAAATTGGATGCACTTCGTGTACAAACACGACCATCTCCTTCGAAGAATCAAGGTTTCGGACGAAAACTCATCTGTTACAAAGGCATTTCATTTTTTTAAACTTATTTCAACTTCAGACTTTTTGTGCATTCAATATGCACCATTCAAAGCCACATCCTCAAATTTCAACCCTTTCTAACTTCATTTACTATTTTTCATGCATTTAATGATTTTTTTGAGCTAAATGACCCTGAAATTGAAAAGCACTACAAATGAACTCTGAAAAGGTTGAAACTTGTCATGGTATCATCATTTCACCCACATAGCACGTGCTAAAAAGTTGAGAGGGTTACGGCAAAAACTGGATGCACTTCGTGTACAAACTGGACCATCTCCTTCGAAGTATCAAGGTTTGGGACGAAAACTCATCTGTTACAAAGGCATTTCATTTTTTTAAACTTATTTCAACTCCAGACTTTTTGTGCATTCAATATTCACCATTCAAAGCCACATCCTCAAATTTCAACCCTTTCTAACTTCATTTGCTATTTTTCATGCATTTAATGATTTTTTTGAGCTAAATGACCCTGAAATTGAAAAGCACTACAAATGAACTCTGAAAAGGTTGAAACTTGGCATGGTATCATCATTTCACCCACATAGCATGTGCTATAAAGTTGAGAGGGTTACGGCAAAAACTGGATGCACTTCGTGTACAAACTGGACCATCTCCTTCGAAGTATCAAGGTTTCGGACGAAAACTCATCTGTTACAAAGGCATTTCATTTTTTAAAACTTATTTCAACTCCAGACTTTTTGTGCATTCAATATGCACCATTCAAAGCCACATCCTCAAATTTCAACCCTTTCTAACTTCATTTGCAATTTTTCATGCATTTAATGATTTTTTTTGAGCTTAATGACCCTAAAATTGAAAAGCACTACAAATGAACTCTGAAAAGGTTGAAACTTGGCATGGTATCATCATTTCACCCACATAGCATGTGCTAAAAAGTTGAGAGGGTTACGGCAAAAACTGGATGCACTTCGTGTACAAACTGGACCATCTCCTTCGGAGTATCAAGGTTTCGGACGAAAACTCATCTGTTACAAAGGCATTTCATTTTTTTAAACTTATTTCAACTCCAGACTTTTTGCGCATTCAATATGAACCATTCAAAGCCACATCCTCAAATTTCAACCCTTTCTAACTTCATTTGCTATTTTTCATGCATTTAATGATTTTTTGAGCTAAATAATCCTGAAATTGAAAAGCACTACAAATGAACTCTGAAGAGGTTGAAACTTGGCATGGTATCATCATTTGACCCACATAGCATGTGCTAAAAAGTTGAGAGGTTTACGGCAAAAATTGGATGCACTTCGTGTACAAACTGGACCATCTCCTTCGAAGTATCAAGGTTTCGGACGAAAACTCATCTGTTACGAAGGCATTTCATTTTTTTAAACTTATTTCAACTCCAGACTTTTTGTGCATTCAATATTCACCATTCAAAGCCACATCCTCAAATTTTAACCCTTTCTAACTTCATTCACTATTTTTCATGCATTTAATGATTTTTTTGAGCTAAATGACCCTAAAATTGAAAAGCACTACAAATGAACTCTGAAGAGGTTGAAACTTGGCATGGTATCATCATTTCACCCACATAGCATGTGCTAAAAAGTTGAGAGGTTTACGGCAAAAACTGGATGCACTTCGTGTACAAACTGGACCACCTCCTTCGAAGAATCAAGGTTTCGGACGAAAACACATCTGTTACAAAGGCATTTCATTTTTTTAAACTTATTTCAACTCCAGACTTTTTGTGCATTCAATATGCACCATTCAAAGCCACATCCTCAAATTTCAACCCTTTCTAACTTCATTTACTATTTTTCATGCATTTAATGATTTTTTTTAGCTTAATGACCCTGAAATTGAAAAGCACTACAAATGAACTCTGAAAAGGTTGAAACTTGGCATGGTATCATCATTTCACCCACATAGCATGTGCTAAAAAGTTGAGAGGGTTACGGCAAAAACTGGATGCACTTCGTGTACAAACTGGACCATCTCCTTCGGAGTATCAAGGTTTCGGACGAAAACTCATCTGTTACAAAGGCATTTCATTTTTTTAAACTTATTTCAACTCCCGACTTTTTGTGCATTCAATATGCACCACCCAAATCCACATCCTCAAATTTCAACCCTTTCTAACTTCATTTACTATTTTTCCTGCATTTAATGATTTTTTTGAGCTAAATGACCCTGAAATTGAAAAGCACTACAAATGAACTCTGAAATGGTTGAAACTTGGCATGGTATCATCATTTCACCCACATAGCATGTGCTAAAAAGTTGAGAGGGTTACGGCAAAAACTGGATGCACTTCGTGTACAAACTGGACCATCTCCTTCGGAGTATCAAGGTTTCGGACGAAAACTCATCTGTTACAAAGGCATTTCATTTTTTTAAACTTATTTCAACTCCAGACTTTTTGCGCATTCAATATGAACCATTCAAAGCCACATCCTCAAATTTCAACCCTTTCTAACTTCATTTGCTATTTTTCATGCATTTAATGATTTTTTGAGCTAAATGACCCTGAAATTGAAAAGCACTACAAATGAACTCTGAAAAGGTTGAAACTTGGCATGGTATCATCATTTCACCCACATAGCATGTGCTAAAAAGTAGTGAGGGTTACGGCAAAAACTGGATGCACTTCGTGTACAAACTGGACCATCTCCTTCGAACTATCAAGGTTTCGGACGAAAACTCATCTGTTACAAAGGCATTTCATTTTTTTAAACTTATTTCAACTCCCGACTTTTTGTGCATTCAATATGCACCACTCAAATCCACATCCTCAAATTTCAACCCTTTCTAACTTCATTTACTATTTTTCCTGCATTTAATGATTTTTTTGAGCTAAATGACCCTGAAATTGAAAAGCACTACAAATGAACTCTGAAATGGTTGAAACTTGGCATGGTATCATCATTTCACCCACATAGCATGTGCTAAAAAGTTGAGAGGGTTACGGCAAAAACTGGATGCACTTCGTGTACAAACTGGACCATCTCCTTCGGAGTATCAAGGTTTCGGACGAAAACTCATCTGTTACAAAGGCATTTCATTTTTTTAAACTTATTTCAACTCCAGACTTTTTGCGCATTCAATATGAACCATTCAAAGCCACATCCTCAAATTTCAACCCTTTCTAACTTCATTTGCTATTTTTCATGCATTTAATGATTTTTTGAGCTAAATGACCCTGAAATTGAAAAGCACTACAAATGAACTCTGAAAAGGTTGAAACTTGGCATGGTATCATCATTTCACCCACATAGCATGTGCTAAAAAGTAGTGAGGGTTACGGCAAAAACTGGATGCACTTCGTGTACAAACTGGACCATCTCCTTCGAACTATCAAGGTTTCGGACGAAAACTCATCTGTTACAAAGGCATTTCATTTTTTTAAACTTATTTCAACTCCCGACTTTTTGTGCATTCAATATGCACCACTCAAATCCACATCCTCAAATTTCAACCCTTTCTAACTTCATTTGCTATTTTTCCTGCATTTAATGATTTTTTTGAGCTAAATGACCCTGAAATTGAAAAGCACTACAAATGAACTCTGAAATGGTTGAAACTTGGCATGGTATCATCATTTCACCCACATAGCATGTGCTATAAAGTTGAGAGGGTTACGGCAAAAACTGGATGCACTTCGTGTACAAACTGGACCATCTCCTTCGAAGTATCAAGGTTTCGGACGAAAACTCATCTGTTACAAAGGCATTTCATTTTTTAAAACTTATTTCAACTCCAGACTTTTTGTGCATTCAATATGCACCATTCAAAGCCACATCCTCAAATTTCAACCCTTTCTAACTTCATTTGCAATTTTTCATGCATTTAATGATTTTTTTTGAGCTTAATGACCCTAAAATTGAAAAGCACTACAAATGAACTCTGAAAAGGTTGAAACTTGGCATGGTATCATCATTTCACCCACATAGCATGTGCTAAAAAGTTGAGAGGGTTACGGCAAAAACTGGATGCACTTCGTGTACAAACTGGACCATCTCCTTCGAAGTATCAAGGTTTGGGACGAAAACTCATCTGTTACAAAGGCATTTCATTTTTTTAAACTTATTTCAACTCCAGACTTTTTGCGCATTCAATATGAACCATTCAAAGCCACATCCTCAAATTTCAACCCTTTCTAACTTCATTTGCTATTTTTCATGCATTTAATAATTTTTTTTGAGCTTAATGACCCTAAAATTGAAAAGCACTACAAATGAACTCTGAAAAGGTTGAAACTTGGCATGGTATCATCATTTCACCCACATAGCATGTGCTAAAAAGTTGAGAGGGTTACGGCAAAAACTGGATGCACTTCGTGTACAAACTGGACCATCTCCTTCGGAGTATCAAGGTTTCGGACGAAAACTCATCTGTTACAAAGGCATTTCATTTTTTTAAACTTATTTCAACTCCAGACTTTTTGCGCATTCAATATGAACCATTCAAAGCCACATCCTCAAATTTCAACCCTTTCTAACTTCATTTGCTATTTTTCATGCATTTAATGATTTTTTGAGCTAAATCATCCTGAAATTGAAAAGCACTACAAATGAACTCTGAAAAGGTTGAAACTTGTCATAGTATCATCATTTCACCCACATAGCATGTTCTAAAAAGTTGAGAGGGTTACGGCAAAAACTGGATGCACTTCGTGTACAAACTGGACCATCTCCTTCGAAGTATCACGGTTTGGGACGAAAACTCATTTGTTACAAAGGCATTTCATTTTTTTAAACTTATTTCAACTCCAGACTTTTTGTGCATTCAATATTCACCATTCAAAGCCACATCCTCAAATTTCGACCCTTTCTAACTTCATTTGCTATTTTTCATGCATTTAATGATTTTTTTGAGCTAAATGACCCTGAAATTGAAAAGCACTACAAATGAACTCTGAAAAGGTTGAAACTTGGCATGGTATCATCATTTCACCCACATAGCATGTGCTAAAAAGTTGAGAGGGTTACGGCAAAAACTGGATGCACTTCGTGTACAAACTAGACCATCTCCTTCGAAGTATCAAGGTTTGGGACGAAAACTCATCTGTTACAAAGGCATTTCATTTTTTAAAACTTATTTCAACTCCGGACTTTTTGTGCATTCAATATGCACCATTCCAAGCCACATCCTCAAATTTCAACCCTTTCTAACTTCATTTGCAATTTTTCATGCATTTAATGATTTTTTTGAGCAAAATGACCCTGAAATTGAAAAGCACTACAAATAAACTCTGAAAAGGTTGAAACTTGGCATGGTATCATCATTTCAGCCACATAGCATGTGCTAAAAAGTAGTGAGGGTTACGGCAAAAACTGGATGCACTTCGTGTACAAACTGGACCATCTCCTTCGAACTATCACGGTTTGGGACGAAAACTCATTTGTTACAAAGGCATTTCATTTTTTTAAACTTATTTCAACTCCCGACTTTTTGTGCATTCAATATGCACCACTCAAATCCACATCCTCAAATTTCAACCCTTTCTAACTTCATTTACTATTTTTCCTGCATTTAATGATTTTTTTGAGCTAAATGACCCTGAAATTGAAAAGCACTACAAATGAACTCTGAAATGGTTGAAACTTGGCATGGTATCATCATTTCACCCACATAGCATGTGCTAAAAAGTTGAGAGGGTTACGGCAAAAACTGGATGCACTTCGTGTACAAACACGACCATCTCCTTCGAAGAATCAAGGTTTCGGACGAAAACTCATCTGTTACAAAGGCATTTCATTTTTTTAAACTTATTTCAACTGCAGACTTTTTGTGCATTCAATATGCACCATTCAAAGCCACATCCTCAAATTTCAACCCTTTCTAACTTCATTTACTATTTTTCATGCATTTAATGATTTTTTTGAGCTAAATGACCCTGAAATTGAAAAGCACTACAAATGAACTCTGAAAAGGTTGAAACTTGTCATGGTATCATCATTTCACCCACATAGCACGTGCTAAAAAGTTGAGAGGGTTACGGCAAAAACTGGATGCACTTCGTGTACAAACTGGACCATCTCCTTCGAAGTATCAAGGTTTGGGACGAAAACTCATCTGTTACAAAGGCATTTCATTTTTTTAAACTTATTTCAACTCCAGACTTTTTGTGCATTCAATATTCACCATTCAAAGCCACATCCTCAAATTTCAACCCTTTCTAACTTCATTTGCTATTTTTCATGCATTTAATGATTTTTTTGAGCTAAATGACCCTGAAATTGAAAAGCACTACAAATGAACTCTGAAAAGGTTGAAACTTGGCATGGTATCATCATTTCACCCACATAGCATGTGCTATAAAGTTGAGAGGGTTACGGCAAAAACTGGATGAACTTCGTGTACAAACTGGACCATCTCCTTCGAAGTATCAAGGTTTCGGACGAAAACTCATCTGTTACAAAGGCATTTCATTTTTTAAAACTTATTTCAACTCCAGACTTTTTGTGCATTCAATATGCACCATTCAAAGCCACATCCTCAAATTTCAACCCTTTCTAACTTCATTTGCAATTTTTCATGCATTTAATGATTTGTTTTGAGCTTAATGACCCTGAAATTGAAAAGCACTACAAATGAACTCTGAAAAGGTTGAAACTTGGCATGGTATCATCATTTCACCCACATAGCACGTGCTAAAAAGTTGAGAGGGTTACGGCAAAAACTGGATGCACTTCGTGTACAAACTGGACCATCTCCTTCGGAGTATCAAGGTTTCGGACGAAAACTCATCTGTTACAAAGGCATTTCATTTTTTTAAACTTATTTCAACTCCAGACTTTTTGCGCATTCAATATGAACCATTCAAAGCCACATCCTCAAATTTCAACCCTTTCTAACTTCATTTGCTATTTTTCATGCATTTAATGATTTTTTTGAGCTAAATGACCCTGAAATTGAAAAGCACTACAAATGAACTCTGAAAAGGTTGAAACTTGGCATGGTATCATCATTTCACCCACATAGCATGTGCTATAAAGTTGAGAGGGTTACGGCAAAAACTGGATGAACTTCGTGTACAAACTGGACCATCTCCTTCGAAGTATCAAGGTTTCGGACGAAAACTCATCTGTTACAAAGGCATTTCATTTTTTAAAACTTATTTCAACTCCAGACTTTTTGTGCATTCAATATGCACCATTCAAAGCCACATCCTCAAATTTCAACCCTTTCTAACTTCATTTGCAATTTTTCATGCATTTAATGATTTGTTTTGAGCTTAATGACCCTGAAATTGAAAAGCACTACAAATGAACTCTGAAAAGGTTGAAACTTGGCATGGTATCATCATTTCACCCACATAGCATGTGCTAAAAAGTTGAGAGGGTTACGGCAAAAACTGGATGCACTTCGTGTACAAACTGGACCATCTCCTTCGGAGTATCAAGGTTTCGGACGAAAACTCATCTGTTACAAAGGCATTTCATTTTTTTAAACTTATTTCAACTCCAGACTTTTTGCGCATTCAATATGAACCATTCAAAGCCACATCCCCAAATTTCAACCCTTTCTAACTTCATTTGCTATTTTTCATGCATTTAATGATTTTTTGAGCTAAATAATCCTGAAATTGAAAAGCACTACAAATGAACTCTGAAGAGGTTGAAACTTGGCATGGTATCATCATTTCACCCACATAGCATGTGCTAAAAAGTTGAGAGGTTTACGGCAAAAACTGGATGCACTTCGTGTACAAACTGGACCATCTCCTTCGAAGTATCAAGGTTTCGGACGAAAACTCATCTGTTACAAAGGCATTTCATTTTCTTTAATTTATTTCAACTCCAGACTTTTTGTGCATTCAATATGCACCATTCAAAGCCACATCCTCAAATTTCAACCATTTCTAACTTCATTTGCTATTTTTCATGCATTTAATGATTTTTTTGAGCTAAATGACCCTGAAATTGAAAAGCACTACAAATGAACTCTGAAAAGGTTGAAACTTGGCATGGTATCATCATTTCACCCACATAGCATGTCCTAAAAAGTTGAGAGGGTTACAGCAAAAACTAGATGCACTTCGTGTACAAACTGGACCATCTCCTTCGAAGTATCAAGGTTTCGGACGAAAACTCATCTGTTACAAAGGCATTTCATTTTTTTAAACTTATTTCAACTCCAGAGTTTTTGCGCATTCAATATGCACCATTCAAAGCCACATCCTCAAATTGCAACCCTTTCTAACTTCATTTGCTATTTTTCATGCATTTAATGATTTTTTGAGCTAAATGACCCTGAAATTGAAAAGCACTACAAATGAACTCTGAAGAGGTTGAAACTTGGCATGGTATCATCATTTCACCCACACAGCATGTGCTAAAAAGTTGAGAGGTTTACGGCAAAAACTGGATGCACTTCGTGTACAAACAGGACCATCTCCTTCAAAGAATCAAGGTTTCGGACGAAAACTCATGTGTTACAAAGGCATTTAATTTTTTTAAACTTATTTCAACTCCCGACTTTTTGTGCATTCAATATGCACCATTCAAATCCACATCCTCAAATTTCAACCCTTTCTAACTTCATTTACTATTTTTCCTGCATTTAATGATTTTTTTGAGCTAAATGACCCTGAAATTGAAAAGCACTACAAATGAACTCTGAAAAGGTTGAAACTTGGCATGGTATCATCATTTCACCCACATAGCATGTGCTAAAAAGTTGAGAGGGTTACGGCAAAAACTGGATGCACTTCGTGTACAAACACGACCATCTCCTTCGAAGAATCAAGGTTTCGGACGAAAACTCATCTGTTACAAAGGCATTTCATTTTTTTAAACTTATTTCAACTTCAGACTTTTTGTGCATTCAATATGCACCATTCAAAGCCACATCCTCAAATTTCAACCCTTTCTAACTTCATTTACTATTTTTCATGCATTTAATGATTTTTTTGAGCTAAATGACCCTGAAATTGAAAAGCACTACAAATGAACTCTGAAAAGGTTGAAACTTGTCATGGTATCATCATTTCACCCACATAGCACGTGCTAAAAAGTTGAGAGGGTTACGGCAAAAACTGGATGCACTTCGTGTACAAACTGGACCATCTCCTTCGAAGTATCAAGGTTTGGTACGAAAACTCATCTGTTACAAAGGCATTTCATTTTTTTAAACTTATTTCAACTCCAGACTTTTTGTGCATTCAATATTCACCATTCAAAGCCACATCCTCAAATTTCAACCCTTTCTAACTTCATTTGCTATTTTTCATGCATTTAATGATTTTTTTGAGCTAAATGACCCTGAAATTGAAAAGCACTACAAATGAACTCTGAAAAGGTTGAAACTTGGCATGGTATCATCATTTCACCCACATAGCATGTGCTAAAAAGTTGAGAGGGTTACGGCAAAAACTTGATGCACTTCGTGTACAAACTGGACCATCTCCTTCGAAGTATCAAGGTTTCGGACGAAAACTCATCTGTTACAAAGGCATTTCATTTTTTAAAACTTATTTCAACTCCAGACTTTTTGTGCATTCAATATGCACCATTCAAAGCCACATCCTCAAATTTCAACCCGTTCAAACTTCATTTGCAATTTTTCATGCATTTAATGATTTTTTTTAGCTTAATGACCCTGAAATTGAAAAGCACTACAAATGAACTCTGAAAAGGTTGAAACTTGGCATGGTATCATCATTTCACCCACATAGCATGTGCTAAAAAGTTGAGAGGGTTACGGCAAAAACTGGATGCACTTCGTGTACAAACTGGACCATCTCCTTCGGAGTATCAAGGTTTCGGACGAAAACTCATGTGTTACAAAGGCATTTCATTTTTTTAAACTTATTTCAACTCCAGACTTTTTGCGCATTCAATATGAACCATTCAAAGCCACATCCTCAAATTTCAACCCTTTCTAACTTCATTTGCTATTTTTCATGCATTTAATGATTTTTTGAGCTAAATAATCCTGAAATTGAAAAGCACTACAAATGAACTCTGAAGAGGTTGAAACTTGGCATGGTATCATCATTTCACCCACATAGCATGTGCTAAAAAGTTGAGAGGTTTACGGAAAAAACTGGATGCACTTCGTGTACAAACTGGACCATCTCCTTCGAAGTATCAAGGTTTCGGACGAAAACTCATCTGTTACAAAGGCATTTCATTTTCTTTAATTTATTTCAACTCCAGACTTTTTGTGCATTCAATATGCACCATTCAAAGCCACATCCTCAAATTTCAACCATTTCTAACTTCATTTGCTATTTTTCATGCATTTAATGATTTTTTTGAGCTAAATGACCCTGAAATTGAAAAGCACTACAAATGAACTCTGAAAAGGTTGAAACTTGGCATGGTATCATCATTTCACCCACATAGCATGTCCTAAAAAGTTGAGAGGGTTACAGCAAAAACTAGATGCACTTCGTGTACAAACTGGACCATCTCCTTCGAAGTATCAAGGTTTCGGACGAAAACTCATCTGTTACAAAGGCATTTCATTTTTTTAAACTTATTTCAACTCCAGACTTTTTGCGCATTCAATATGCACCATTCAAAGCCACATCCTCAAATTGCAACCCTTTCTAACTTCATTTGCTATTTTTCATGCATTTAATGATTTTTTGAGCTAAATGACCCTGAAATTGAAAAGCACTACAAATGAACTCTGAAGAGGTTGAAACTTGGCATGGTATCATCATTTCACCCACATAGCATGTGCTAAAAAGTTGAGAGGTTTACGGCAAAAACTGGATGCACTTCGTGTACAAACAGGACCATCTCCTTCGAAGAATCAAGGTTTCGGACGAAAACTCATCTGTTACAAAGGCATTTAATTTTTTTAAACTTATTTCAACTCCCGACTTTTTGTGCATTCAATATGCACCATTCAAATCCACATCCTCAAATTTCAACCCTTTCTAACTTCATTTACTATTTTTCCTGCATTTAATGATTTTTTTGAGCTAAATGACCCTGAAATTGAAAAGCACTACAAATGAACTCTGAAAAGGTTGAAACTTGGCATGGTATCATCATTTCACCCACATAGCATGTGCTAAAAAGTTGAGAGGGTTACGGCAAAAACTGGATGCACTTCGTGTACAAACACGACCATCTCCTTCGAAGAATCAAGGTTTCGGACGAAAACTCATCTGTTACAAAGGCATTTCATTTTTTTAAACTTATTTCAACTTCAGACTTTTTGTGCATTCAATATGCACCATTCAAAGCCACATCCTCAAATTTCAACCCTTTCTAACTTCATTTACTATTTTTCATGCATTTAATGATTTTTTTGAGCTAAATGACCCTGAAATTGAAAAGCACTACAAATGAACTCTGAAAAGGTTGAAACTTGTCATGGTATCATCATTTCACCCACATAGCACGTGCTAAAAAGTTGAGAGGGTTACGGCAAAAACTGGATGCACTTCGTGTACAAACTGGACCATCTCCTTCGAAGTATCAAGGTTTGGGACGAAAACTCATCTGTTACAAAGGCATTTCATTTTTTTAAACTTATTTCAACTCCAGACTTTTTGTGCATTCAATATTCACCATTCAAAGCCACATCCTCAAATTTCAACCCTTTCTAACTTCATTTGCTATTTTTCATGCATTTAATGATTTTTTTGAGCTAAATGACCCTGAAATTGAAAAGCACTACAAATGAACTCTGAAAAGGTTGAAACTTGGCATGGTATCATCATTTCACCCACATAGCATGTGCTAAAAAGTTGAGAGGGTTACGGCAAAAACTGGATGCACTTCGTGTACAAACTGGACCATCTCCTTCGAAGTATCAAGGTTTCGGACGAAAACTCATCTGTTACAAAGGCATTTCATTTTTTAAAACTTATTTCAACTCCAGACTTTTTGTGCATTCAATATGCACCATTCAAAGCCACATCCTCAAATTTCAACCCTTTCTAACTTCATTTGCAATTTTTCATGCATTTAATGATTTTTTTTAGCTTAATGACCCTGAAATTGAAAAGCACTACAAATGAACTCTGAAAAGGTTGAAACTTGGCATGGTATCATCATTTCACCCACATAGCATGTGCTAAAAAGTTGAGAGGGTTACGGCAAAAACTAGATGCACTTCGTGTACAAACTGGACCATCTCCTTCGGAGTATCAAGGTTTCGGACGAAAACTCACCTGTTACAAAGGCATTTCATTTTTTTAAACTTATTTCAACTCCAGACTTTTTGCGCATTCAATATGAACCATTCAAAGCCACATCCTCAAATTTCAACCCTTTCTAACTTCATTTGCTATTTTTCATGCATTTAATGATTTTTTGAGCTAAATAATCCTGAAATTGAAAAGCACTACAAATGAACTCTGAAGAGGTTGAAACTTGGCATGGTATCATCATTTCACCCACATAGCATGTGCTAAAAAGTTGAGAGGTTTACGGCAAAAACTGGATGCACTTCGTGTACAAACTGGACCATCTCCTTCGAAGTATCAAGGTTTCGGACGAAAACTCATCTGTTACAAAGGCATTTCATTTTCTTTAATTTATTTAAACTCCAGACTTTTTGTGCATTCAATATGCACCATTCAAAGCCACATCCTCAAATTTCAACCATTTCTAACTTCATTTGCTATTTTTCATGCATTTAATGATTTTTTTGAGCTAAATGACCCTGAAATTGAAAAGCACTACAAATGAACTCTGAAAAGGTTGAAACTTGGCATGGTATCATCATTTCACCCACATAGCATGTCCTAAAAAGTTGAGAGGGTTACAGCAAAAACTAGATGCACTTCGTGTACAAACTGGACCATCTCCTTCGAAGTATCAAGGTTTCGGACGAAAACTTATCTGTTACAAAGGCATTTCATTTTTTTAAACTTATTTCAACTCCAGACTTTTTGCGCATTCAATATGCACCATTCAAAGCCACATCCTAAAATTGCAACCCTTTCTAACTTCATTTGCAATTTTTCATGCATTTAATGATTTTTTTGAGCTAAATGACCCTGAAATTGAAAAGCACTACAAATGAACTCTGAAAAGGTTGAAACTTGGCATGGTATCATCATTTCACCCACATAGCATGTGCTAAAAAGTTGAGAGGGTTACGGCAAAAACTGGATGCACTTCGTGTACAAACACGACCATCTCCTTCGAAGAATCAAGGTTTCGGACGAAAACTCATCTGTTACAAAGGCATTTCATTTTTTTAAACTTATTTCAACTTCAGACTTTTTGTGCATTCAATATGCACCATTCAAAGCCACATCCTCAAATTTCAACCCTTTCTAACTTCATTTACTATTTTTCATGCATTTAATGATTTTTTTGAGCTAAATGACCCTGAAATTGAAAAGCACTACAAATGAACTCTGAAAAGGTTGAAACTTGTCATGGTATCATCATTTCACCCACATAGCACGTGCTAAAAAGTTGAGAGGGTTACGGCAAAAACTGGATGCACTTCGTGTACAAACTGGACCATCTCCTTCGAAGTATCAAGGTTTGGGACGAAAACTCATCTGTTACAAAGGCATTTCATTTTTTTAAACTTATTTCAACTCCAGACTTTTTGTGCATTCAATATTCACCATTCAAAGCCACATCCTCAAATTTCAACCCTTTCTAACTTCATTTGCTATTTTTCATGCATTTAATGATTTTTTTGAGCTAAATGACCCTGAAATTGAAAAGCACTACAAATGAACTCTGAAAAGGTTGAAACTTGGCATGGTATCATCATTTCACCCACATAGCATGTGCTAAAAATTTGAGAGGGTTACGGCAAAAACTGGATGCACTTCGTGTACAAACTGGACCATCTCCTTCGAAGTATCAAGGTTTCGGACGAAAACTCATCTGTTACAAAGGCATTTCATTTTTTAAAACTTATTTCAACTCCAGACTTTTTGTGCATTCAATATGCACCATTCAAAGCCACATCCTCAAATTTCAACCCTTTCTAACTTCATTTGCAATTTTTCATGCATTTAATGATTTTTTTTGAGCTTAATGACCCTGAAATTGAAAAGCACTACAAACGAACTCTGAAAAGGTTGAAACTTGGCATGGTATCATCATTTCACCCACATAGCATGTGCTAAAAAGTTGAGAGGGTTACGGCAAAAACTGGATGCACTTCGTGTACAAACTGGACCATCTCCTTCGGAGTATCAAGGTTTCGGACGAAAACTCATCTGTTACAAAGGCATTTCATTTTTTTAAACTTATTTCAACTCCAGACTTTTTGCGCATTCAATATGAACCATTCAAAGCCACATCCTCAAATTTCAACCCTTTCTAACTTCATTTGCTATTTTTCATGCATTTAATGATTTTTTTGAGCTAAATGACCCTGAAATTGAAAAGCACTACAAATGAACTCTGAAAAGGTTGAAACTTGGCATGGTATCATCATTTCACCCACATAGCATGTCCTAAAAAGTTGAGAGGGTTAAAGCAAAAACTAGATGCACTTCGTGTACAAACTGGACCATCTCCTTCGAAGTATCAAGGTTTCGGACGAAAACTCATCTGTTACAAAGGCATTTCATTTTTTTAAACTTATTTCAACTCCAGACTTTTTGCGCATTCAATATGCACCATTCAAAGCCACATCCTCAAATTGCAACCCTTTCTAACTTCATTTGCAATTTTTCATGCATTTAATGATTTTTTTGAGCTAAATGACCCTGAAATTGAAAAGCACTACAAATGAACTCTGAAAAGGTTGAAACTTGGCATGGTACCATCATTTCACCCACATAGCATGTGCTAAAAAGTTGAGAGGGTTACGGCAAAAACTGGATGCACTTCGTGTACAAACACGACCATCTCCTTCGAAGAATCAAGGTTTCGGACGAAAACTCATCTGTTACAAAGGCATTTCATTTTTTTAAACTTATTTCAACTTCAGACTTTTTGTGCATTCAATATGCACCATTCAAAGCCACATCCTCAAATTTCAACCCTTTCTAACTTCATTTACTATTTTTCATGCATTTAATGATTTTTTTGAGCTAAATGACCCTGAAATTGAAAAGCACTACAAATGAACTCTGAAAAGGTTGAAACTTGTCATGGTATCATCATTTCACCCACATAGCACGTGCTAAAAAGTTGAGAGGGTTACGGCAAAAACTGGATGCACTTCGTGTACAAACTGGACCATCTCCTTCGAAGTATCAAGGTTTGGGACGAAAACTCATCTGTTACAAAGGCATTTCATTTTTTTAAACTTATTTCAACTCCAGACTTTTTGTGCATTCAATATTCACCATTCAAAGCCACATCCTCAAATTTCAACCCTTTCTAACTTCATTTGCTATTTTTCATGCATTTAATGATTTTTTTGAGCTAAATGACCCTGAAATTGAAAAGCACTACAAATGAACTCTGAAAAGGTTGAAACTTGGCATGGTATCATCATTTCACCCACATAGCATGTGCTAAAAAGTTGAGAGGGTTACGGCAAAAACTGGATGCACTTCGTGTACAAACTGGACCATCTCCTTCGAAGTATCAAGGTTTCGGACGAAAACTCATCTGTTACAAAGGCATTTCATTTTTTAAAACTTATTTCAACTCCAGACTTTTTGTGCATTCAATATGCACCATTCAAAGCCACATCCTCAAATTTCAACCCTTTCTAACTTCATTTGCAATTTTTCATGCATTTAATGATTTTTTTTGAGCTTAATGACCCTGAAATTGAAAAGCACTACAAATGAACTCTGAAAAGGTTGAAACTTGGCATGGTATCATCATTTCACCCACATAGCATGTGCTAAAAAGTTGAGAGGGTTACGGCAAAAACTGGATGCACTTCGTGTACAAACTGGACCATCTCCTTCGGAGTATCAAGGTTTCGGACGAAAACTCATCTGTTACAAAGGCATTTCATTTTTTTAAACTTATTTCAACTCCAGACTTTTTGCGCATTCAATATGAACCATTCAAAGCCACATCCTCAAATTTCAACCCTTTCTAACTTCATTTGCTATTTTTCATGCATTTAATGATTTTTTGAGCTAAATAATCCTGAAATTGAAAAGCACTACAAATGAACTCTGAAGAGGTTGAAACTTGGCATGGTATCATCATTTCACCCACATAGCATGTGCTAAAAAGTTGAGAGCTTTACGGCAAAAACTGGATGCACTTCGTGTACAAACTGGACCATCTCCTTCGAAGTATCAAGGTTTCGGACGAAAACTCATCTGTTACAAAGGCATTTCATTTTCTTTAATTTATTTCAACTCCAGACTTTTTGTGCATTCAATATGCACCATTCAAAGCCACATCCTCAAATTTCAACCATTTATAACTTCATTTGCTATTTTTCATGCATTTAATGATTTTTTTGAGCTAAATGACCCTGAAATTGAAAAACACTACAAATGAACTCTGAAAAGGTTGAAACTTGGCATGGTATCATCATTTCACCCACATAGCATGTCCTAAAAAGTTGAGAGGTTTACGGAAAAAACTGGATGCACTTCGTGTACAAACTGGACCATCTCCTTCGAAGTATCAAGGTTTCGGACGAAAACTCATCTGTTACAAAGGCATTTCATTTTTTAAAACTTATTTCAACTCCAGACTTTTTGTGCATTCAATATGCACCATTCAAAGCCACATCCTCAAATTTCAACCCTTTCTAACTTCATTTGCAATTTTTCATGCATTTAATGATTTTTTTTGAGCTTAATGACCCTGAAATTGAAAAGCACTACAAATGAACTCTGAAAAGGTTGAAACTTGGCATGGTATCATCATTTCACCCACATAGCATGTGCTAAAAAGTTGAGAGGGTTACGGCAAAAACTGGATGCACTTCGTGTACAAACTGGACCATCTCCTTCGGAGTATCAAGGTTTCGGACGAAAACTCATCTGTTACAAAGGCATTTCATTTTTTTAAACTTATTTCAACTCCAGACTTTTTGCGCATTCAATATGAACCATTCAAAGCCACATCCTCAAATTTCAACCCTTTCTAACTTCATTTGCTATTTTTCATGCATTTAATGATTTTTTGAGCTAAATAATCCTGAAATTGAAAAGCACTACAAATGAACTCTGAAGAGGTTGAAACTTGGCATGGTATCATCATTTCACCCACATAGCATGTGCTAAAAAGTTGAGAGCTTTACGGCAAAAACTGGATGCACTTCGTGTACAAACTGGACCATCTCCTTCGAAGTATCAAGGTTTCGGACGAAAACTCATCTGTTACAAAGGCATTTCATTTTCTTTAATTTATTTCAACTCCAGACTTTTTGTGCATTCAATATGCACCATTCAAAGCCACATCCTCAAATTTCAACCATTTATAACTTCATTTGCTATTTTTCATGCATTTAATGATTTTTTTGAGCTAAATGACCCTGAAATTGAAAAACACTACAAATGAACTCTGAAAAGGTTGAAACTTGGCATGGTATCATCATTTCACCCACATAGCATGTCCTAAAAAGTTGAGAGGGTTACAGCAAAAACTAGATACACTTCGTGTACAAACTGGACCATCTCCTTCGAAGTATCAAGGTTTCGGACGAAAACTCATCTGTTACAAAGGCATTTCATTTTTTTAAACTTATTTCAACTCCAGACTTTTTGCGCATTCAATATGCACCATTCAAAGCCACATCCTCAAATTGCAACCCTTTCTAACTTCATTTGCAATTTTTCATGCATTTAATGATTTTTTTGAGCTAAATGACCCTGAAATTGAAAAGCACTACAAATGAACTCTGAAAAGGTTGAAACTTGGCATGGTATCATCATTTCACCCACATAGCATGTGCTAAAAAGTTGAGAGGGTTACGGCAAAAACTGGATGCACTTCGTGTACAAACACGACCATCTCCTTCGAAGAATCAAGGTTTCGGACGAAAACTCATCTGTTACAAAGGCATTTCATTTTTTTAAACTTATTTCAACTTCAGACTTTTTGTGCATTCAATATGCACCATTCAAAGCCACATCCTCAAATTTCAACCCTTTCTAACTTCATTTACTATTTTTCATGCATTTAATGATTTTTTTGAGCTAAATGACCCTGAAATTGAAAAGCACTACAAATGAACTCTGAAAAGGTTGAAACTTGTCATGGTATCATCATTTCACCCACATAGCACGTGCTAAAAAGTTGAGAGGGTTACGGCAAAAACTGGATGCACTTCGTGTACAAACTGGACCATCTCCTTCGAAGTATCAAGGTTTGGGACGAAAACTCATCTGTTACAAAGGCATTTCATTTTTTTAAACTTATTTCAACTCCAGACTTTTTGTGCATTCAATATTCACCATTCAAAGCCACATCCTCAAATTTCAACCCTTTCTAACTTCATTTGCTATTTTTCATGCATTTAATGATTTTTTTGAGCTAAATGACCCTGAAATTGAAAAGCACTACAAATGAACTCTGAAAAAGTTGAAACTTGGCATGGTATCATCATTTCACCCACATAGCATGTGCTAAAAAGTTGAGAGGGTTACGGCAAAAACTGGATGCACTTCGTGTACAAACTGGACCATCTCCTTCGAAGTATCAAGGTTTCGGACGAAAACTCATCTGTTACAAAGGCATTTCATTTTTTAAAACTTATTTCAACTCCAGACTTTTTGTGCATTCAATATGCACCATTCAAAGCCACATCCTCAAATTTCAACCCTTTCTAACTTCATTTGCAATTTTTCATGCATTTAATGATTTTTTTTGAGCTTAATGACCCTGAAATTGAAAAGCACTACAAATGAACTCTGAAAAGGTTGAAACTTGGCATGGTATCATCATTTCACCCACATAGCATGTGCTAAAAAGTTGAGAGGGTTACGGCAAAAACTGGATGCACTTCGTGTACAAACTGGACCATCTCCTTCGGAGTATCAAGGTTTCGGACGAAAACTCATCTGTTACAAAGGCATTTCATTTTTTTAAACTTATTTCAACTCCAGACTTTTTGCGCATTCAATATGAACCATTCAAAGCCACATCCTCAAATTTCAACCCTTTCTAACTTCATTTGCTATTTTTCATGCATTTAATGATTTTTTGAGCTAAATAATCCTGAAATTGAAAAGCACTACAAATGAACTCTGAAGAGGTTGAAACTTGGCATGGTATCATCATTTCACCCACATAGCATGTGCTAAAAAGTTGAGAGGTTTACGGCAAAAACTGGATGCACTTCGTGTACAAACTGGACCATCTCCTTCGAAGTATCAAGGTTTCGGACGAAAACTCATCTGTTACAAAGGCATTTCATTTTCTTTAATTTATTTCAACTCCAGACTTTTTGTGCATTCAATATGCACCATTCAAAGCCACATCCTCAAATTTCAACCATTTCTAACTTCATTTGCTATTTTTCATCCATTTAATGATTTTTTTGAGCTAAATGACCCTGAAATTGAAAAGCACTACAAATGAACTCTGAAAAGGTTGAAACTTGGCATGGTATCATCATTTCACCCACATAGCATGTCCTAAAAAGTTGAGAGGGTTACAGCAAAAACTAGATGCACTTCGTGTACAAACTGGACCATCTCCTTCGAAGTATCAAGGTTTCGGACGAAAACTCATCTGTTACAAAGGCATTTCATTTTTTTAAACTTATTTCAACTCCAGACTTTTTGCGCATTCAATATGCACCATTCAAAGCCACATCCTCAAATTGCAACCCTTTCTAACTTCATTTGCAATTTTTCATGCATTTAATGATTTTTTTGAGCTAAATGACCCTGAAATTGAAAAGCACTACAAATGAACTCTGAAAAGGTTGAAACTTGGCATGGTATCATCATTTCACCCACATAGCATGTGCTAAAAAGTTGAGAGGGTTACGGCAAAAACTGGATGCACTTCGTGTACAAACACGACCATCTCCTTCGAAGAATCAAGGTTTCGGACGAAAACTCATCTGTTACAAAGGCATTTCATTTTTTTAAACTTATTTCAACTTCAGACTTTTTGTGCATTCAATATGCACCATTCAAAGCCACATCCTCAAATTTCAACCCTTTCTAACTTCATTTACTATTTTTCATGCATTTAATGATTTTTTTGAGCTAAATGACCCTGAAATTGAAAAGCACTACAAATGAACTCTGAAAAGGTTGAAACTTGTCATGGTATCATCATTTCACCCACATAGCACGTGCTAAAAAGTTGAGAGGGTTACGGCAAAAACTGGATGCACTTCGTGTACAAACTGGACCATCTCCTTCGAAGTATCAAGGTTTGGGACGAAAACTCATCTGTTACAAAGGCATTTCATTTTTTTAAACTTATTTCAACTCCAGACTTTTTGTGCATTCAATATTCACCATTCAAAGCCACATCCTCAAATTTCAACCCTTTCTAACTTCATTTGCTATTTTTCATGCATTTAATGATTTTTTTGAGCTAAATGACCCTGAAATTGAAAAGCACTACAAATGAACTCTGAAAAGGTTGAAACTTGGCATGGTATCATCATTTCACCCACATAGCATGTGCTAAAAAGTTGAGAGGGTTACGGCAAAAACTGGATGCACTTCGTGTACAAACTGGACCATCTCCTTCGAAGTATCAAGGTTTCGGACGAAAACTCATCTGTTACAAAGGCATTTCATTTTTTAAAACTTATTTCAACTCCAGACTTTTTGTGCATTCAATATGCACCATTCAAAGCCACATCCTCAAATTTCAACCCTTTCTAACTTCATTTGCAATTTTTCATGCATTTAATGATTTTTTTTGAGCTTAATGACCCTGAAATTGAAAAGCACTACAAATGAACTCTGAAAAGGTTGAAACTTGGCATGGTATCATCATTTCACCCACATAGCATGTGCTAAAAAGTTGAGAGGGGTACGGCAAAAACTGGATGCACTTCGTGTACAAACTGGACCATCTCCTTCGGAGTATCAAGGTTTCGGACGAAAACTCATCTGTTACAAAGGCATTTCATTTTTTTAAACTTATTTCAACTCCAGACTTTTTGCGCATTCAATATGAACCATTCAAAGCCACATCCTCAAATTTCAACCCTTTCTAACTTCATTTGCTATTTTTCATGCATTTAATGATTTTTTGAGCTAAATAATCCTGAAATTGAAAAGCACTACAAATGAACTCTGAAGAGGTTGAAACTTGGCATGGTATCATCATTTCACCCACATAGCATGTGCTAAAAAGTTGAGAGGTTTACGGCAAAAACTGGATGCACTTCGTGTACAAACTGGACCATCTCCTTCGAAGTATCAAGGTTTCGGACGAAAACTCATCTGTTACAAAGGCATTTCATTTTCTTTAATTTATTTCAACTCCAGACTTTTTGTGCATTCAATATGCACCATTCAAAGCCACATCCTCAAATTTCAACCATTTCTAACTTCATTTGCTATTTTTCATCCATTTAATGATTTTTTTGAGCTAAATGACCCTGAAATTGAAAAGCACTACAAATGAACTCTGAAAAGGTTGAAACTTGGCATGGTATCATCATTTCACCCACATAGCATGTCCTAAAAAGTTGAGAGGGTTACAGCAAAAACTAGATGCACTTCGTGTACAAACTGGACCATCTCCTTCGAAGTATCAAGGTTTCGGACGAAAACTCATCTGTTACAAAGGCATTTCATTTTTTTAAACTTATTTCAACTCCAGACTTTTTGCGCATTCAATATGCACCATTCAAAGCCACATCCTCAAATTGCAACCCTTTCTAACTTCATTTGCAATTTTTCATGCATTTAATGATTTTTTTGAGCTAAATGACCCTGAAATTGAAAAGCACTACAAATGAACTCTGAAAAGGTTGAAACTTGGCATGGTATCATCATTTCACCCACATAGCATGTGCTAAAAAGTTGAGAGGGTTACGGCAAAAACTGGATGCACTTTGTGTACAAACACGACCATCTCCTTCGAAGAATCAAGGTTTCGGACGAAAACTCATCTGTTACAAAGGCATTTCATTTTTTTAAACTTATTTCAACTTCAGACTTTTTGTGCATTCAATATGCACCATTCAAAGCCACATCCTCAAATTTCAACCCTTTCTAACTTCATTTACTATTTTTCATGCATTTAATGATTTTTTTGAGCTAAATGACCCTGAAATTGAAAAGCACTACAAATGAACTCTGAAAAGGTTGAAAGTTGTCATGGTATCATCATTTCACCCACATAGCACGTGCTAAAAAGTTGAGAGGGTTACGGCAAAAACTGGATGCACTTCGTGTACAAACTGGACCATCTCCTTCGAAGTATCAAGGTTTGGGACGAAAACTCATCTGTTACAAAGGCATTTCATTTTTTTAAACTTATTTCAACTCCAGACTTTTTGTGCATTCAATATTCACCATTCAAAGCCACATCCTCAAATTTCAACCCTTTCTAACTTCATTTGCTATTTTTCATGCATTTAATGATTTTTTTGAGCTAAATGACCCTGAAATTGAAAAGCACTACAAATGAACTCTGAAAAGGTTGAAACTTGGCATGGTATCATCATTTCACCCACATAGCATGTGCTAAAAAGTTGAGAGGGTTACGGCAAAAACTGGATGCACTTCGTGTACAAACTGGACCATCTCCTTCGAAGTATCAAGGTTTCGGACGAAAACTCATCTGTTACAAAGGCATTTCATTTTTTAAAACTTATTTCAACTCCAGACTTTTTGTGCATTCAATATGCACCATTCAAAGCCACATCCTCAAATTTCAACCCTTTCTAACTTCATTTGCAATTTTTCATGCATTTAATGATTTTTTTTGAGCTTAATGACCCTGAAATTGAAAAGCACTACAAATGAACTCTGAAAAGGTTGAAACTTGGCATGGTATCATCATTTCACCCACATAGCATGTGCTAAAAAGTTGAGAGGGTTACGGCAAAAACTGGATGCACTTCGTGTACAAACTGGACCATCTCCTTCGGAGTATCAAGGTTTCGGACGAAAACTCATCTGTTACAAAGGCATTTCATTTTTTTAAACTTATTTCAACTCCAGACTTTTTGCGCATTCAATATGAACCATTCAAAGACACATCCTCAAATTTCAACACTTTCTAACTTCATTTGCTATTTTTCATGCATTTAATGATTTTTTGAGCTAAATAATCCTGAAATTGAAAAGCACTACAAATGAACTCTGAAGAGGTTGAAACTTGGCATGGTATCATCATTTCACCCACATAGCATGTGCTAAAAAGTTGAGAGGTTTACGGCAAAAACTGGATGCACTTCGTGTACAAACTGGACCATCTCCTTCGAAGTATCAAGGCTTCGGACGAAAACTCATCTGTTACAAAGGCATTTCATTTTCTTTAATTTATTTCAACTCCATACTTTTTGTGCATTCAATATGCACCATTCAAAGCCACATCCTCAAATTTCAACCATTTCTAACTTCATTTGCTATTTTTCATGCATTTAATGATTTTTTTGAGCTAAATGACCCTGAAATTGAAAAGCACTACAAATGAACTCTGAAAAGGTTGAAACTTGGCATGGTATCATCATTTCACCCACATAGCATGTCCTAAAAAGTTGAGAGGGTTACAGCAAAAACTAGATGCACTTCGTGTACAAACTGGACCATCTCCTTCGAAGTATCAAGGTTTCGGACGAAAACTCATCTGTTACAAAGACATTTCATTTTTTTAAACTTATTTCAACTCCAGACTTTTTGCGCATTCAATATGCACCATTCAAAGCCACATCCTCAAATTGCAACCCTTTCTAACTTCATTTGCAATTTTTCATGCATTTAATGATTTTTTTGAGCTAAATGACCCTGAAATTGAAAAGCACTACAAATGAACTCTGAAAAGGTTGAAACTTGGCATGGTATCATCATTTCACCCACATAGCATGTGCTAAAAAGTTGAGAGGGTTACGGCAAAAACTGGATGCACTTCGTGTACAAACACGACCATCTCCTTCGAAGAATCAAGGTTTCGGACGAAAACTCATCTGTTACAAAGGCATTTCATTTTTTTAAACTTATTTCAACTTCAGACTTTTTGTGAATTCAATATGCACCATTCAAAGCCACATCCTAAAATTTCAACCCTTTCTAACTTCATTTACTATTTTTCATGCATTTAATGATTTTTTTGAGCTAAATGACCCTGAAATTGAAAAGCACTACAAATGAACTCTGAAAAGGTTGAAACTTGTCATGGTATCATCATTTCACCCACATAGCACGTGCTAAAAAGTTGAGAGGGTTACGGCAAAAACTGGATGCACTTCGTGTACAAACTGGACCATCTCCTTCGAAGTATCAAGGTTTGGGACGAAAACTCATCTGTTACAAAGGCATTTCATTTTTTTAAACTTATTTCAACTCCAGACTTTTTGTGCATTCAATATTCACCATTCAAAGCCACATCCTCAAATTTCAACCCTTTCTAACTTCATTTGCTATTTTTCATGCATTTAATGATTTTTTTGAGCTAAATGACCCTGAAATTGAAAAGCACTACAAATGAACTCTGAAAAGGTTGAAACTTGGCATGGTATCATCATTTCACCCACATAGCATGTGCTAAAAAGTTGAGAAGGTTACGGCAAAAACTGGATGCACTTCGTGTACAAACTGGACCATCTCCTTCGAAGTATCAAGGTTTCGGACGAAAACTCATCTGTTACAAAGGCATTTCATTTTTTAAAACTTATTTCAACTCCAGACTTTTTGTGCATTCAATATGCACCATTCAAAGCCACATCCTCAAATTTCAACCCTTTCTAACTTCATTTGCAATTTTTCATGCATTTAATGATTTTTTTTAGCTTAATGACCCTGAAATTGAAAAGCACTACAAATGAACTCTGAAAAGGTTGAAACTTGGCATGGTATCATCATTTCACCCACATAGAATGTGCTAAAAAGTTGAGAGGGTTACGGCAAAAACTGGATGCACTTCGTGTACAAACTGGACCATCTCCTTCGGAGTATCAAGGTTTCGGACGAAAACTCATCTGTTACAAAGGCATTTCATTTTTTTAAACTTATTTCAACTCCAGACTTTTTGCGCATTCAATATGAACCATTCAAAGCCACATCCTCAAATTTCAACCCTTTCTAACTTCATTTGCTATTTCTCATGCATTTAATGATTTTTTGAGGTAAATAATCCTGAAATTGAAAAGCACTACAAATGAACTCTGAAGAGGTTGAAACTTGGCATGGTATCATCATTTCACCCACATAGCATGTGCTAAAAAGTTGAGAGGTTTACGGCAAAAAGTGGATGCACTTCGTGTACAAACTGGACCATCTCCTTCGAAGTATCAAGGTTTCGGACGAAAACTCATCTGTTACAAAGGCATTTCATTTTCTTTAATTTATTTCAACTCCAGACTTTTTGTGCATTCAATATGCACCATTCAAAGCCACATCCTCAAATTTCAACCATTTCTAACTTCATTTGCTATTTTTCATGCATTTAATGATTTTTTTGAGCTAAATGACCCTGAAATTGAAAAGCACTACAAATGAACTCTGAAAAGGTTGAAACTTGGCATGGTATCATCATTTCACCCACATAGCATGTCCTAAAAAGTTGAGAGGGTTACAGCAAAAACTAGATGCACTTCGTGTACAAACTGGACCATCTCCTTCGAAGTATCAAGGTTTCGGACGAAAACTCATCTGTTACAAAGGCATTTCATTTTTTTAAACTTATTTCAACTCCAGACTTTTTGCGCATTCAATATGCACCATTCAAAGCCACATCCTCAAATTGCAACCCTTTCTAACTTCATTTGCAATTTTTCATGCATTTAATGATTTTTTTGAGCTAAATGACCCTGAAATTGAAAAGCACTACAAATGAACTCTGAAAAGGTTGAAACTTGGCATGGTATCATCATTTCACCCACATAGCATGTGCTAAAAAGTTGAGAGGGTTACGGCAAAAACTGGATGCACTTCGTGTACAAACACGACCATCTCCTTCGAAGAATCAAGGTTTCGGACGAAAACTCATCTGTTACAAAGGCATTTCATTTTTTTAAACTTATTTCAACTTCAGACTTTTTGTGCATTCAATATGCACCATTCAAAGCCACATCCTCAAATTTCAACCCTTTCTAACTTCATTTACTATTTTTCATGCATTTAATGATTTTTTTGAGCTAAATGACCCTGAAATTGAAAAGCACTACAAATGAACTCTGAAAAGGTTGAAACTTGTCATGGTATCATCATTTCACCCACATAGCACGTGCTAAAAAGTTGAGAGGGTTACGGCAAAAACTGGATGCACTTCGTGTACAAACTGGACCATCTCCTTCGAAGTATCAAGGTTTGGGACGAAAACTCATCTGTTACAAAGGCATTTCATTTTTTTAAACTTATTTCAACTCCAGACTTTTTGTGCATTCAATATTCACCATTCAAAGCCACATCCTCAAATTTCAACCCTTTCTAACTTCATTTGCTATTTTTCATGCATTTAATGATTTTTTTGAGCTAAATGACCCTGAAATTGAAAAGCACTACAAATGAACTCTGAAAAGGTTGAAACTTGGCATGGTATCATCATTTCACCCACATAGCATGTGCTAAAAAGTTGAGAGGGTTACGGCAAAAACTGGATGCACTTCGTGTACAAACTGGACCATCTCCTTCGAAGTATCAAGGTTTCGGACGAAAACTCATCTGTTACAAAGGCATTTCATTTTTTAAAACTTATTTCAACTCCAGACTTTTTGTGCATTCAATATGCACCATTCAAAGCCACATCCTCAAATTTCAACCCTTTCTAACTTCATTTGCAATTTTTCATGCATTTAATGATTTTTTTTGAGCTTAATGACCCTGAAATTGAAAAGCACTACAAATGAACTCTGAAAAGGTTGAAACTTGGCATGGTATCATCATTTCACCCACATAGCATGTGCTAAAAAGTTGAGAGGGTTACGGCAAAAACTGGATGCACTTCGTGTACAAACTGGACCATCTCCTTCGGAGTATCAAGGTTTCGGACGAAAACTCATCTGTTACAAAGGCATTTCATTTTTTTAAACTTATTTCAACTCCAGACTTTTTGCGCATTCAATATGAACCATTCAAAGCCACATCCTCAAATTTCAACCCTTTCTAACTTCATTTGCTATTTTTCATGCATTTAATGATTTTTTGAGCTAAATAATCCTGAAATTGAAAAGCACTACAAATGAACTCTGAAGAGGTTGAAACTTGGCATGGTATCATCATTTCACCCACATAGCATGTGCTAAAAAGTTGAGAGGTTTACGGCAAAAACTGGATGCACTTCGTGTACAAACTGGACCATCTCCTTCGAAGTATCAAGGTTTCGGACGAAAACTCATCTGTTACAAAGGCATTTCATTTTCTTTAATTTATTTCAACTCCAGACTTTTTGTGCATTCAATATGCACCATTCAAAGCCACATCCTCAAATTTCAACCATTTCTAACTTCATTTGCTATTTTTCATGCATTTAATGATTTTTTTGAGCTAAATGACCCTGAAATTGAAAAGCACTACAAATGAACTCTGAAAAGGTTGAAACTTGGCATGGTATCATCATTTCACCCACATAGCATGTCCTAAAAAGTTGAGAGGGTTACAGCAAAAACTAGATGCACTTCGTGTACAAACTGGACCATCTCCTTCAAAGTATCAAGGTTTCGGACGAAAACTCATCTGTTACAAAGGCATTTCATTTTTTTAAACTTATTTCAACTCCAGACTTTTTGCGCATTCAATATGCACCATTCAAAGCCACATCCTCAAATTGCAACCCTTTCTAACTTCATTTGCAATTTTTCATGCATTTAATGATTTTTTTGAGCTAAATGACCCTGAAATTGAAAAGCACTACAAATGAACTCTGAAAAGGTTGAAACTTGGCATGGTATCATCATTTCACCCACATAGCATGTGCTAAAAAGTTGAGAGGGTTACGGCAAAAACTGGATGCACTTCGTGTACAAACACGACCATCTCCTTCGAAGAATCAAGGTTTCGGACGAAAACTCATCTGTTACAAAGGCATTTCATTTTTTTAAACTTATTTCAGCTTCAGACTTTTTGTGCATTCAATATGCACCATTCAAAGCCACATCCTCAAATTTCAACCCTTTCTAACGTCATTTACTATTTTTCATGCATTTAATGATTTTTTTGAGCTAAATGACCCTGAAATTGAAAAGCACTACAAATGAACTCTGAAAAGGTTGAAACTTGTCATGGTATCATCATTTCACCCACATAGCACGTGCTAAAAAGTTGAGAGGGTTACGGCAAAAACTGGATGCACTTCGTGTACAAACTGGACCATCTCCTTCGAAGTATCAAGGTTTGGGACGAAAACTCATCTGTTACAAAGGCATTTCATTTTTTTAAACTTATTTCAACTCCAGACTTTTTGTGCATTCAATATTCACCATTCAAAGCCACATCCTCAAATTTCAACCCTTTCTAACTTCATTTGCTATTTTTCATGCATTTAATGATTTTTTTGAGCTAAATGACCCTGAAATTGAAAAGCACTACAAATGAACTCTGAAAAGGTTGAAACTTGGCATGGTATCATCATTTCACCCACATAGCATGTGCTAAAAAGTTGAGAGGGTTACGGCAAAAACTGGATGCACTTCGTGTACAAACTGGACCATCTCCTTCGAAGTATCAAGGTTTCGGACGAAAACTCATCTGTTACAAAGGCATTTCATTTTTTAAAACTTATTTCAACTCCAGACTTTTTGTGCATTCAATATGCACCATTCAAAGCCACATCCTCAAATTTCAACCCTTTCTAACTTCATTTGCAATTTTTCATGCATTTAATGATTTTTTTTGAGCTTAATGACCCTGAAATTGAAAAGCACTACAAATGAACTCTGAAAAGGTTGAAACTTGGCATGGTATCATCATTTCACCCACATAGCATGTGCTAAAAAGTTGAGAGGGTTACGGCAAAAACTGGATGCACTTCGTGTACAAACTGGACCATCTCCTTCGGAGTATCAAGGTTTCGGACGAAAACTCATCTGTTACAAAGGCATTTCATTTTTTTAAACTTATTTCAACTCCAGACTTTTTGCGCATTCAATATGAACCATTCAAAGCCACATCCTCAAATTTCAACCCTTTCTAACTTCATTTGCTATTTTTCATGCATTGAATGATTTTTTGAGCTAAATAATCCTGAAATTGAAAAGCACTACAAATGAACTCTGAAGAGGTTGAAACTTGGCATGGTATCATCATTTCACCCACATAGCATGTGCTAAAAAGTTGAGAGGTTTACGGCAAAAACTGGATGCACTTCGTGTACAAACTGGACCATCTCCTTCGAAGTATCAAGGTTTCGGACGAAAACTCATCTGTTACAAAGGCATTTCATTTTCTTTAATTTATTTCAACTCCAGACTTTTTGTGCATTCAATATGCACCATTCAAAGCCACATCCTCAAATTTCAACCATTTCTAACTTCATTTGCTATTTTTCATGCATTTAATGATTTTTTTGAGCTAAATGACCCTGAAATTGAAAAGCACTACAAATGAACTCTGAAAAGGTTGAAACTTGGCATGGTATCATCATTTCACCCACATAGCATGTCCTAAAAAGTTGAGAGGGTTACAGCAAAAACTAGATGCACTTCGTGTACAAACTGGACCATCTCCTTCAAAGTATCAAGGTTTCGGACGAAAACTCATCTGTTACAAAGGCATTTCATTTTTTTAAACTTATTTCAACTCCAGACTTTTTGCGCATTCAATATGCACCATTCAAAGCCACATCCTCAAATTGCAACCCTTTCTAACTTCATTTGCAATTTTTCATGCATTTAATGATTTTTTTGAGCTAAATGACCCTGAAATTGAAAAGCACTACAAATGAACTCTGAAAAGGTTGAAACTTGGCATGGTATCATCATTTCACCCACATAGCATGTGCTAAAAAGTTGAGAGGGTTACGGCAAAAACTGGATGCACTTCGTGTACAAACACGACCATCTCCTTCGAAGAATCAAGGTTTCGGACGAAAACTCATCTGTTACAAAGGCATTTCATTTTTTTAAACTTATTTCAGCTTCAGACTTTTTGTGCATTCAATATGCACCATTCAAAGCCACATCCTCAAATTTCAACCCTTTCTAACGTCATTTACTATTTTTCATGCATTTAATGATTTTTTTGAGCTAAATGACCCTGAAATTGAAAAGCACTACAAATGAACTCTGAAAAGGTTGAAACTTGTCATGGTATCATCATTTCACCCACATAGCACGTGCTAAAAAGTTGAGAGGGTTACGGCAAAAACTGGATGCACTTCGTGTACAAACTGGACCATCTCCTTCGAAGTATCAAGGTTTGGGACGAAAACTCATCTGTTACAAAGGCATTTCATTTTTTTAAACTTATTTCAACTCCAGACTTTTTGTGCATTCAATATTCACCATTCAAAGCCACATCCTCAAATTTCAACCCTTTCTAACTTCATTTGCTATTTTTCATGCATTTAATGATTTTTTTGAGCTAAATGACCCTGAAATTGAAAAGCACTACAAATGAACTCTGAAAAGGTTGAAACTTGGCATGGTATCATCATTTCACCCACATAGCATGTGCTAAAAAGTTGAGAGGGTTACGGCAAAAACTGGATGCACTTCGTGTACAAACTGGACCATCTCCTTCGAAGTATCAAGGTTTCGGACGAAAACTCATCTGTTACAAAGGCATTTCATTTTTTTAAACTTATTTCAACTCCAGACTTTTTGTGCATTCAATATGCACCATTCAAAGCCACATCCTCAAATTTCAACCCTTTCTAACTTCATTTGCAATTTTTCATGCATTTAATGATTTTTTTTGAGCTTAATGACCCTGAAATTGAAAAGCACTACAAATGAACTCTGAAAAGGTTGAAACTTGGCATGGTATCATCATTTCACCCACATAGCATGTGCTAAAAAGTTGAGAGGGTTACGGCAAAAACTGGATGCACTTCGTGTACAAACTGGACCATCTCCTTCGGAGTATCAAGGTTTCGGACGAAAACTCATCTGTTACAAAGGCATTTTCATTTTTTTAAACTTATTTCAACTCCAGACTTTTTGCGCATTCAATATGAACCATTCAAAGCCACATCCTCAAATTTCAACCCTTTCTAACTTCATTTGCTATTTTTCATGCATTTAATGATTTTTTGAGCTAAATAATCCTGAAATTGAAAAGCACTACAAATGAACTCAGAAGAGGTTGAAACTTGGCATGGTATCATCATTTCACCCACATAGCATGTGCTAAAAAGTTGAGAGGTTTACGGCAAAAACTGGATGCACTTCGTGTACAAACTGGACCATCTCCTTCGAAGTATCAAGGTTTCGGACGAAAACTCATCTGTTACAAAGGCATTTCATTTTCTTTAATTTATTTCAACTCCCGACTTTTTGTGCATTCAATATGCACCATTCAAAGCCACATCCTCAAATTTCAACCATTTCTAACTTCATTTGCTATTTTTCATGCATTTAATGATTTTTTTGAGCTAAATGACCCTGAAATTGAAAAGCACTACAAATGAACTCTGAAAAGGTTGAAACTTGGCATGGTATCATCATTTCACCCACATAGCATGTCCTAAAAAGTTGAGAGGGTTACAGCAAAAACTAGATGCACTTCGTGTACAAACTGGACCATCTCCTTCGAAGTATCAAGGTTTCGGACGAAAACTCATCTGTTACAAAGGCATTTCATTTTTTTAAACTTATTTCATCTCCAGACTTTTTGCGCATTCAATATGCACCATTCAAAGCCACATCCTCAAATTGCAACCCTTTCTAACTTCATTTGCAATTTTTCATGCATTTAATGATTTTTTTGAGCTAAATGACCCTGAAATTGAAAAGCACTACAAATGAACTCTGAAAAGGTTGAAACTTGGCATGGTATCATCATTTCACCCACATAGCATGTGCTAAAAAGTTGAGAGGGTTACGGCAAAAACTGGATGCACTTCGTGTACAAACACGACCATCTCCTTCGAAGAATCAAGGTTTCGGACGAAAACTCATCTGTTACAAAGGCATTTCATTTTTTTAAACTTATTTCAGCTTCAGACTTTTTGTGCATTCAATATGCACCATTCAAAGCCACATCCTCAAATTTCAACCCTTTCTAACGTCATTTACTATTTTTCATGCATTTAATGATTTTTTTGAGCTAAATGACCCTGAAATTGAAAAGCACTACAAATGAACTCTGAAAAGGTTGAAACTTGTCATGGTATCATCATTTCACCCACATAGCACGTGCTAAAAAGTTGAGAGGGTTACGGCAAAAACTGGATGCACTTCGTGTACAAACTGGACCATCTCCTTCGAAGTATCAAGGTTTGGGACGAAAACTCATCTGTTACAAAGGCATTTCATTTTTTTAAACTTATTTCAACTCCAGACTTTTTGTTCATTCAATATTCACCATTCAAAGCCACATCCTCAAATTTCAACCCTTTCTAACTTCATTTGCTATTTTTCATGCATTTAATGATTTTTTTGAGCTAAATGACCCTGAAATTGAAAAGCACTACAAATGAACTCTGAAAAGGTTGAAACTTGGCATGGTATCATCATTTCACCCACATAGCATGTGCTAAAATGTTGAGAGGGTTACGGCAAAAACTGGATGCACTTCGTGTACAAACTGGACCATCTCCTTCGAAGTATCAAGGTTTCGGACGAAAACTCATCTGTTACAAAGGCATTTCATTTTTTTAAACTTATTTCAACTCCAGACTTTTTGTGCATTCAATATGCACCATTCAAAGCCACATCCTCAAATTTCAACCCTTTCTAACTTCATTTGCAATTTTTCATGCATTTAATGATTTTTTTTGAGCTTAATGACCCTGAAATTGAAAAGCACTACAAATGAACTCTGAAAAGGTTGAAACTTGGCATGGTATCATCATTTCACCCACATAGCATGTGCTAAAAAGTTGAGAGGGTTACGGCAAAAACTGGATGCACTTCGTGTACAAACTGGACCATCTCCTTCGGAGTATCAAGGTTTCGGACGAAAACTCATCTGTTACAAAGGCATTTCATTTTTTTAAACTTATTTCAACTCCAGACTTTTTGCGCATTCAATATGAACCATTCAAAGCCACATCCTCAAATTTCAACCCTTTCTAACTTCATTTGCTATTTTTCATGCATTTAATGATTTTTTGAGCTAAATAATCCTGAAATTGAAAAGCACTACAAATGAACTCAGAAGAGGTTGAAACTTGGCATGGTATCATCATTTCACCCACATAGCATGTGCTAAAAAGTTGAGAGGTTTACGGCAAAAACTGGATGCACTTCGTGTACAAACTGGACCATCTCCTTCGAAGTATCAAGGTTTCGGACGAAAACTCATCTGTTACAAAGGCATTTCATTTTCTTTAATTTATTTCAACTCCCGACTTTTTGTGCATTCAATATGCACCATTCAAAGCCACATCCTCAAATTTCAACCATTTCTAACTTCATTTGCTATTTTTCATGCATTTAATGATTTTTTTGAGCTAAATGACCCTGAAATTGAAAAGCACTACAAATGAACTCTGAAAAGGTTGAAACTTGGCATGGTATCATCATTTCACCCACATAGCATGTCCTAAAAAGTTGAGAGGGTTACAGCAAAAACTAGATGCACTTCGTGTACAAACTGGACCATCTCCTTCGAAGTATCAAGGTTTCGGACGAAAACTCATCTGTTACAAAGGCATTTCATTTTTTTAAACTTATTTCAACTCCAGACTTTTTGCGCATTCAATATGCACCATTCAAAGCCACATCCTCAAATTGCAACCCTTTCTAACTTCATTTGCAATTTTTCATGCATTTAATGATTTTTTTGAGCTAAATGACCCTGAAATTGAAAAGCACTACAAATGAACTCTGAAAAGGTTGAAACTTGGCATGGTATCATCATTTCACCCACATAGCATGTGCTAAAAAGTTGAGAGGGTTACGGCAAAAACTGGATGCACTTCGTGTACAAACACGACTATCTCCTTCGAAGAATAAAGGTTTCGGACGAAAACTCATCTGTTACAAAGGCATTTCATTTTTTTAAACTTATTTCAACTTCAGACTTTTTGTGCATTCAATATGCACCATTCAAAGCCACATCCTCAAATTTCAACCCTTTCTAACTTCATTTACTATTTTTCATGCATTTAATGATTTTTTTGAGCTAAATGACCCTGAAATTGAAAAGCACTACAAATGAACTCTGAAAAGGTTGAAACTTGTCATGGTATCATCATTTCACCCACATAGCACGTGCTAAAAAGTTGAGAGGGTTACGGCAAAAACTGGATGCACTTCGTGTACAAACTGGACCATCTCCTTCGAAGTATCAAGGTTTGGGACGAAAACTCATCTGTTACAAAGGCATTTCATTTTTTTAAACTTATTTCAACTCCAGACTTTTTGTGCATTCAATATTCACCATTCAAAGCCACATCCTCAAATTTCAACCCTTTCTAACTTCATTTGCTATTTTTCATGCATTTAATGATTTTTTTGAGCTAAATGACCCTGAAATTGAAAAGCACTACAAATGAACTCTGAAAAGGTTGAAACTTGGCATGGTATCATCATTTCACCCACATAGCATGTGCTAAAAAGTTGGAGGGTTACGGCAAAAACTGGATGCACTTCGTGTACAAACTGGACCATCTCCTTCGAAGTATCAAGGTTTCGGACGAAAACTCATCTGTTACAAAGGCATTTCATTTTTTAAAACTTATTTCAACTCCAGACTTTTTGCGCATTCAATATGCACCATTCAAAGCCACATCCTCAAATTGCAACCCTTTCTAACTTCATTTGCTATTTTTCATGCATTTAATGATTTTTTGAGCTAAATGACCCTGAAATTGAAAAGCACTACAAATGAACTCTGAAGAGGTTGAAACTTGGCATGGTATCATCATTTCACCCACATAGCATGTGCTAAAAAGTTGAGAGGTTTACGGCAAAAACTGGATGCACTTCGTGTACAAACAGGACCATCTCCTTCGAAGAATCAAGGTTTCGGACGAAAACTCATCTGTTACAAAGGCATTTAATTTTTTTAAACTTATTTCAACTCCCGACTTTTTGTGCATTCAATATGCACCATTCAAAGCCACATCCTCAAATTTCACCCCTTTCTAACTTCATTTACTATTTTTCATGCATTTAATGATTTTTTTGAGCTAAATGACCCTGAAATTGAAAAGCACTACAAATGAACTCTGAAAAGGTTGAAACTTGGCATGGTATCATCATTTCACCCACATAGCATGTGCTAAAAAGTTGAGAGGGTTACGGCAAAAACTGGATGCACTTCGTGTACAAACACGACCATCTCCTTCGAAGAATCAAGGTTTCGGACGAAAACTCATCTGTTACAAAGGCATTTCATTTTTTTAAACTTATTTCAACTTCAGACTTTTTGTGCATTCAATATGCACCATTCAAAGCCACATCCTCAAATTTCAACCCTTTCTAACTTCATTTACTATTTTTCATGCATTTAATGATTTTTTTGAGCTAAATGACCCTGAAATTGAAAAGCACTACAAATGAACTCTGAAAAGGTTGAAACTTGTCATGGTATCATCATTTCACCCACATAGCACGTGCTAAAAAGTTGAGAGGGTTACGGCAAAAACTGGATGCACTTCGTGTACAAACTGGACCATCTCCTTCGAAGTATCAAGGTTTGGGACGAAAACTCATCTGTTACAAAGGCATTTCATTTTTTTAAACTTATTTCAACTCCAGACTTTTTGTGCATTCAATATTCACCATTCAAAGCCACATCCTCAAATTTCAACCCTTTCTAACTTCATTTGCTATTTTTCATGCATTTAATGATTTTTTTGAGCTAAATGACCCTGAAATTGAAAAGCACTACAAATGAACTCTGAAAAGGTTGAAACTTGGCATGGTATCATCATTTCACCCACATAGCATGTGCTAAAAAGTTGGAGGGTTACGGCAAAAACTGGATGCACTTCGTGTACAAACTGGACCATCTCCTTCGAAGTATCAAGGTTTCGGACGAAAACTCATCTGTTACAAAGGCATTTCATTTTTTAAAACTTATTTGAACTCCAGACTTTTTGTGCATTCAATATGCACCATTCAAAGCCACATCCTCAAATTTCAACCCTTTCTAACTTCATTTGCAATTTTTCATGCATTTAATGATTTTTTTTGAGCTTAATGACCCTGAAATTGAAAAGCACTACAAATGAACTCTGAAAAGGTTGAAACTTGGCATGGTATCATCATTTCACCCACATAGCATGTGCTAAAAAGTTGAGAGGGTTACGGCAAAAACTGGATGCACTTCGTGTACAAACTGGACCATCTCCTTCGGAGTATCAAGGTTTCGGACGAAAACTCATCTGTTACAAAGGCATTTCATTTTTTTTAACTTATTTCAACTCCAGACTTTTTGCGCATTCAATATGAACCATTCAAAGCCACATCCTCAAATTTCAACCCTTTCTAACTTCATTTGCTATTTTTCATGCATTTAATGATTTTTTGAGCTAAATAATCCTGAAATTGAAAAGCACTACAAATGAACTCTGAAGAGGTTGAAACTTGGCATGGTATCATCATTTCACCCACATAGCATGTGCTAAAAAGTTGAGAGGTTTACGGCAAAAACTGGATGCACTTCGTGTACAAACTGGACCATCTCCTTCGAAGTATCAAGGTTTCGGACGAAAACTCATCTGTTACAAAGGCATTTCATTTTCTTTAATTTATTTCAACTCCAGACTTTTTGTGCATTCAATATGCACCATTCAAAGCCACATCCTCAAATTTCAACCATTTCTAACTTCATTTGCTATTTTTCATGCATTTAATGATTTTTTTGAGCTAAATGACCCTGAAATTGAAAAGCACTACAAATGAACTCTGAAAAGGTTGAAACTTGGCATGGTATCATCATTTCACCCACATAGCATGTCCTAAAAAGTTGAGAGGGTTACAGCAAAAACTAGATGCACTTCGTGTACAAACTGGACCATCTCCTTCGAAGTATCAAGGTTTCGGACGAAAACTCATCTGTTACAAAGGCATTTAATTTTTTTAAACTTATTTCAACTCCCGACTTTTTGTGCATTCAATATGCACCATTCAAAGCCACATCCTCAAATTTCACCCCTTTCTAACTTCATTTACTATTTTTCATGCATTTAATGATTTTTTTGAGCTAAATGACCCTGAAATTGAAAAGCACTACAAATGAACTCTGAAAAGGTTGAAACTTGTCATGGTATCATCATTTCACCCACATAGCACGTGCTAAAAAGTTGAGAGGGTTACGGCAAAAACTGGATGCACTTCGTGTACAAACTGGACCATCTCCTTCGAAGTATCAAAGTTTGGGACGAAAACTCACCTGTTACAAAGGCATTTCATTTTTTTAAACTTATTTCAACTCCAGACTTTTTGTGCAATCAATATTCACCATTCAAAGCCACATCCTCAAATTTCAACCCTTTCTAACTTCATTTGCTATTTTTCATGCATTTAATGATTTTTTTGAGCTAAATGACCCTGAAATTGAAAAGCACTACAAATGAACTCTGAAAAGGTTGAAACTTGGCATGGTATCATCATTTCACCCACATAGCATGTGCTAAAAAGTTGAGAAGGTTACGGCAAAAACTGGATGCACTTCGTGTACAAACTGGACAATCTCCTTCGAAGAATCAAGGTTTCGGACGAAAACTCATCTGTTACAAAGGCATTTAATTTTTTTAAACTTATTTCAACTCCAGACTTTTTGTGCATTCAATATTCACCATTCAAAGCCACATCCTCAAATTTCAACCATTTCTAACTTCATTTGCTATTTTTCATGCATTTAATAATTTTTTTCAGCTAAATGACCCTGAAATTGAAAAGCACTACAAATGAACTCTGAAAAGGTTGAAACTTGGCATGGTATCATCATTTCACCCACATAGCATGTGCTAAAAAGTTGAGAGGGTTACGGCAAAAACTGGATGCACTTCGTGTACAAACACGACCATCTCCTTCGAAGAATCAAGGTTTCGGACGAAAACTCATCTGTTACAAAGGCATTTCATTTTTTTAAACTTATTTCAACTTCAGACTTTTTGTGCATTCAATATGCACCATTCAAAGCCACATCCTCAAATTTGAACCCTTTCTAACTTCATTTACTATTTTTCATGCATTTAATGATTTTTTTGAGCTAAATGACCCTGAAATTGAAAAGCACTACAAATGAACTCTGAAAAGGTTGAAACTTGGCATGGTATCATCATTTCACCCACATAGCATGTGCTAAAAAGTTGGAGGGTTACGGCAAAAACTGGATGCACTTCGTGTACAAACTGGACCATCTCCTTCGAAGTATCAAGGTTTCGGACGAAAACTCATCTGTTACAAAGGCATTTCATTTTTTAAAACTTATTTGAACTCCAGACTTTTTGTGCATTCAATATGCACCATTCAAAGCCACATCCTCAAATTTCAACCCTTTCTAACTTCATTTGCAATTTTTCATGCATTTAATGATTTTTTTTGAGCTTAATGACCCTGAAATTGAAAAGCACTACAAATGAACTCTGAAAAGGTTGAAACTTGGCATGGTATCATCATTTCACCCACATAGCATGTGCTAAAAAGTTGAGAGGGTTACGGCAAAAACTGGATGCACTTCGTGTACAAACTGGACCATCTCCTTCGGAGTATCAAGGTTTCGGACGAAAACTCATCTGTTACAAAGGCATTTCATTTTTTTAAACTTATTTCAACTCCAGACTTTTTGCGCATTCAATATGAACCATTCAAAGCCACATCCTCAAATTTCAACCCTTTCTAACTTCATTTGCTATTTTTCATGCATTTAATGATTTTTTGAGCTAAATAATCCTGAAATTGAAAAGCACTACAAATGAACTCTGAAGAGGTTGAAACTTGGCATGGTATCATCATTTCACCCACATAGCATGTGCTAAAAAGTTGAGAGGTTTACGGCAAAAACTGGATGCACTTCGTGTACAAACTGGACCATCTCCTTCGAAGTATCAAGGTTTCGGACGAAAACTCATCTGTTACAAAGGCATTTCATTTTCTTTAATTTATTTCAACTCCAGACTTTTTGTGCATTCAATATGCACCATTCAAAGCCACATCCTCAAATTTCAACCATTTCTAACTTCATTTGCTATTTTTCATGCATTTAATGATTTTTTTGAGCTAAATGACCCTGAAATTGAAAAGCACTACAAATGAACTCTGAAAAGGTTGAAACTTGGCATGGTATCATCATTTCACCCACATAGCATGTCCTAAAAAGTTGAGAGGGTTACAGCAAAAACTAGATGCACTTCGTGTACAAACTGGACCATCTCCTTCGAAGTATCAAGGTTTCGGACGAAAACTCATCTGTTACAAAGGCATTTAATTTTTTTAAACTTATTTCAACTCCCGACTTTTTGTGCATTCAATATGCACCATTCAAAGCCACATCCTCAAATTTCACCCCTTTCTAACTTCATTTACTATTTTTCATGCATTTAATGATTTTTTTGAGCTAAATGACCCTGAAATTGAAAAGCACTACAAATGAACTCTGAAAAGGTTGAAACTTGTCATGGTATCATCATTTCACCCACATAGCACGTGCTAAAAAGTTGAGAGGGTTACGGCAAAAACTGGATGCACTTCGTGTACAAACTGGACCATCTCCTTCGAAGTATCAAAGTTTGGGACGAAAACTCACCTGTTACAAAGGCATTTCATTTTTTTAAACTTATTTCAACTCCAGACTTTTTGTGCAATCAATATTCACCATTCAAAGCCACATCCTCAAATTTCAACCCTTTCTAACTTCATTTGCTATTTTTCATGCATTTAATGATTTTTTTGAGCTAAATGACCCTGAAATTGAAAAGCACTACAAATGAACTCTGAAAAGGTTGAAACTTGGCATGGTATCATCATTTCACCCACATAGCATGTGCTAAAAAGTTGAGAAGGTTACGGCAAAAACTGGATGCACTTCGTGTACAAACTGGACAATCTCCTTCGAAGAATCAAGGTTTCGGACGAAAACTCATCTGTTACAAAGGCATTTAATTTTTTTAAACTTATTTCAACTCCAGACTTTTTGTGCATTCAATATTCACCATTCAAAGCCACATCCTCAAATTTCAACCATTTCTAACTTCATTTGCTATTTTTCATGCATTTAATAATTTTTTTCAGCTAAATGACCCTGAAATTGAAAAGCACTACAAATGAACTCTGAAAAGGTTGAAACTTGGCATGGTATCATCATTTCACCCACATAGCATGTGCTAAAAAGTTGAGAGGGTTACGGCAAAAACTGGATGCACTTCGTGTACAAACACGACCATCTCCTTCGAAGAATCAAGGTTTCGGACGAAAACTCATCTGTTACAAAGGCATTTCATTTTTTTAAACTTATTTCAACTTCAGACTTTTTGTGCATTCAATATGCACCATTCAAAGCCACATCCTCAAATTTGAACCCTTTCTAACTTCATTTACTATTTTTCATGCATTTAATGATTTTTTTGAGCTAAATGACCCTGAAATTGAAAAGCACTACAAATGAACTCTGAAAAGGTTGAAACTTGTCATGGTATCATCATTTCACCCACATAGCACGTGCTAAAAAGTTGAGAGGGTTACGGCAAAAACTGGATGCACTTCGTGTACAAACTGGACCATCTCCTTCGAAGTATCAAGGTTTGGGACGGAAACTCATCTGTTACAAAGGCATTTCATTTTTTTAAACTTATTTCAACTCCAGACTTTTTGTGCATTCAATATTCACCATTCAAAGCCACATCCTCAAATTTCAACCCTTTCTAACTTCATTTGCTATTTTTCATGCATTTAATGATTTTTTTGAGCTAAATGACCCTGAAATTGAAAAGCACTACAAATGAACTCTGAAAAGGTTGAAACTTGGCATGGTATCATCATTTCACCCACATAGCATGTGCTAAAAATTTGGAGGGTTACGGCAAAAACTGGATGCACTTCGTGTACAAACTGGACCATCTCCTTCGAAGTATCAAGGTTTCGGACGAAAACTCATCTGTTACAAAGGCATTTCATTTTTTAAAACTTATTTCAACTCCAGACTTTTTGTGCATTCAATATGCACCATTCAAAGCCACATCCTCAAATTTCAACCCTTTCTAACTTCATTTGCAATTTTTCATGCATTTAATGATTTTTTTTGAGCTTAATGACCCTGAAATTGAAAAGCACTACAAATGAACTCTGAAAAGGTTGAAACTTGGCATGGTATCATCATTTCACCCACATAGCATGTGCTAAAAAGTTGAGAGGGTTACGGCAAAAACTGGATGCACTTCGTGTACAAACTGGACCATCTCCTTCGGAGTATCAAGGTTTCGGACGAAAACTCATCTGTTACAAAGGCATTTCATTTTTTTAAACTTATTTCAACTCCAGACTTTTTGCGCATTCAATATGAACCATTCAAAGCCACATCCTCAAATTTCAACCCTTTCTAACTTCATTTGCTATTTTTCATGCATTTAATGATTTTTTGAGCTAAATAATCCTGAAATTGAAAAGCACTACAAATGAACTCTGAAGAGGTTGAAACTTGGCATGGTATCATCATTTCACCCACATAGCATGTGCTAAAAAGTTGAGAGGTTTACGGCAAAAACTGGATGCACTTCGTGTACAAACTGGACCATCTCCTTCGAAGTATCAAGGTTTCGGACGAAAACTCATCTGTTACAAAGGCATTTCATTTTCTTTAATTTATTTCAACTCCAGACTTTTTGTGCATTCAATATGCACCATTCAAAGCCACATCCTCAAATTTCAACCATTTCTAACTTCATTTGCTATTTTTCATGCATTTAATGATTTTTTTGAGCTAAATGACCCTGAAATTGAAAAGCACTACAAATGAACTCTGAAAAGGTTGAAACTTGGCATGGTATCATCATTTCACCCACATAGCATGTCCTAAAAAGTTGAGAGGGTTACAGCAAAAACTAGATGCACTTCGTGTACAAACTGGACCATCTCCTTCGAAGTATCAAGGTTTCGGACGAAAACTCATCTGTTACAAAGGCATTTAATTTTTTTAAACTTATTTCAACTCCCGACTTTTTGTGCATTCAATATGCACCATTCAAAGCCACATCCTCAAATTTCACCCCTTTCTAACTTCATTTACTATTTTTCATGCATTTAATGATTTTTTTGAGCTAAATGACCCTGAAATTGAAAAGCACTACAAATGAACTCTGAAAAGGTTGAAACTTGTCATGGTATCATCATTTCACCCACATAGCACGTGCTAAAAAGTTGAGAGGGTTACGGCAAAAAGTGGATGCACTTCGTGTACAAACTGGACCATCTCCTTCGAAGTATCAAGGTTTGGGACGAAAACTCACCTGTTACAAAGGCATTTCATTTTTTTAAACTTATTTCAACTCCAGACTTTTTGTGCAATCAATATTCACCATTCAAAGCCACATCCTCAAATTTCAACCCTTTCTAACTTCATTTGCTATTTTTCATGCATTTAATGATTTTTTTAAGCTAAATGACCCTGAAATTGAAAAGCACTACAAATGAACTCTGAAAAGGTTGAAACTTGGCATGGTATCATCATTTCACCCACATAGCATGTGCTAAAAAGTTGAGAAGGTTACGGCAAAAACTGGATGCACTTCGTGTACAAACTGGACAATCTCCTTCGAAGAATCAAGGTTTCGGACGAAAACTCATCTGTTACAAAGGCATTTAATTTTTTTAAACTTATTTCAACTCCAGACTTTTTGTGCATTCAATATTCACCATTCAAAGCCACATCCTCAAATTTCAACCATTTCTAACTTCATTTGCTATTTTTCATGCATTTAATAATTTTTTTCAGCTAAATGACCCTGAAATTGAAAAGCACTACAAATGAACTCTGAAAAGGTTGAAACTTGGCATGGTATCATCATTTCACCCACATAGCATGTGCTAAAAAGTTGAGAGGGTTACGGCAAAAACTGGATGCACTTCATGTACAAACACGACCATCTCCTTCGAAGAATCAAGGTTTCGGACGAAAACTCATCTGTTACAAAGGCATTTCATTTTTTTAAACTTATTTCAACTTCAGACTTTTTGTGCATTCAATATGCACCATTCAAAGCCACATCCTCAAATTTCAACCCTTTCTAACTTCATTTACTATTTTTCATGCATTTAATGATTTTTTTGAGCTAAACGACCCTGAAATTGAAAAGCACTACAAATGAACTCTGAAAAGGTTGAAACTTGTCATGGTATCATCATTTCACCCACATAGCACGTGCTAAAAAGTTGAGAGGGTTACGGCAAAAACTGGATGCACTTCGTGTACAAACTGGACCATCTCCTTCGAAGTATCAATGTTTGGGACGAAAACTCATCTGTTACAAAGGCATTTCATTTTTTTAAACTTATTTCAACTCCAGACTTTTTGTGCATTCAAGATTCACCATTCAAAGCCACATCCTCAAATTTCAACCCTTTCTAACTTCATTTGCTATTTTTCATGCATTTAATGATTTTTTTGAGCTAAATGACCCTGAAATTGAAAAGCACTACAAATGAACTCTGAAAAGGTTGAAACTTGGCATGGTATCATCATTTCACCCACATAGCATGTGCTAAAAAGTTGGAGGGTTACGGCAAAAACTGGATGCACTTCGTGTACAAACTGGACCATCTCCTTCGAAGTATCAAGGTTTCGGACGAAAACTCATCTGTTACAAAGGCATTTCATTTTTTAAAACTTATTTCAACTCCAGACTTTTTGTGCATTCAATATGCACCATTCAAAGCCACATCCTCAAATTTCAACCCTTTCTAACTTCATTTGCTATTTTTCATGCATTTAATGATTTTTTTGAGCTAAATGACCCTGAAATTGAAAAGCACTACAAATGAACTCTGAAAAGGTTGAAACTTGGCATGGTATCATCATTTCACCCACATAGCATGTGCTAAAAAGTTGAGAGGGTTACGGCAAAAACTGGATGCACTTCGTGTACAAACACGACCATCTCCTTCGAAGAATCAAGGTTTCGGACGAAAACTCATCTGTTACAAAGGCATTTCATTTTTTTAAACTTATTTCAGCTTCAGACTTTTTGTGCATTCAATATGCACCATTCAAAGCCACATCCTCAAATTTCAACCCTTTCTAACGTCATTTACTATTTTTCATGCATTTAATGATTTTTTTGAGCTAAATGACCCTGAAATTGAAAAGCACTACAAATGAACTCTGAAAAGGTTGAAACTTGTCATGGTATCATCATTTCACCCACATAGCACGTGCTAAAAAGTTGAGAGGGTTACGGCAAAAACTGGATGCACTTCGTGTACAAACTGGACCATCTCCTTCGAAGTATCAAGGTTTGGGACGAAAACTCATCTGTTACAAAGGCATTTCATTTCTTTAAACTTATTTCAACTCCAGACTTTTTGTGCATTCAATATTCACCATTCAAAGCCACATCCTCAAATTTCAACCCTTTCTAACTTCATTTGCTATTTTTCATGCATTTAATGATTTTTTTGAGCTAAATGACCCTGAAATTGAAAAGCACTACAAATGAACTCTGAAAAGGTTGAAACTTGGCATGGTATCATCATTTCACCCACATAGCATGTGCTAAAATGTTGAGAGGGTTACGGCAAAAACTGGATGCACTTCGTGTACAAACTGGACCATCTCCTTCGAAGTATCAAGGTTTCGGACGAAAACTCATCTGTTACAAAGGCATTTCATTTTTTTAAACTTATTTCAACTCCAGACTTTTTGTGCATTCAATATGCACCATTCAAAGCCACATCCTCAAATTTCAACCCTTTCTAACTTCATTTGCAATTTTTCATGCATTTAATGATTTTTTTTGAGCTTAATGACCCTGAAATTGAAAAGCACTACAAATGAACTCTGAAAAGGTTGAAACTTGGCATGGTATCATCATTTCACCCACATAGCATGTGCTAAAAAGTTGAGAGGGTTACGGCAAAAACTGGATGCACTTCGTGTACAAACTGGACCATCTCCTTCGGAGTATCAAGGTTTCGGACGAAAACTCATCTGTTACAAAGGCATTTCATTTTTTTAAACTTATTTCAACTCCAGACTTTTTGCGCATTCAATATGAACCATTCAAAGCCACATCCTCAAATTTCAACCCTTTCTAACTTCATTTGCTATTTTTCATGCATTTAATGATTTTTTGAGCTAAATAATCCTGAAATTGAAAAGCACTACAAATGAACTCAGAAGAGGTTGAAACTTGGCATGGTATCATCATTTCACCCACATAGCATGTGCTAAAAAGTTGAGAGGTTTACGGCAAAAACTGGATGCACTTCGTGTACAAACTGGACCATCTCCTTCGAAGTATCAAGGTTTCGGACGAAAACTCATCTGTTACAAAGGCATTTCATTTTCTTTAATTTATTTCAACTCCCGACTTTTTGTGCATTCAATATGCACCATTCAAAGCCACATCCTCAAATTTCAACCATTTCTAACTTCATTTGCTATTTTTCATGCATTTAATGATTTTTTTGAGCTAAATGACCCTGAAATTGAAAAGCACTACAAATGAACTCTGAAAAGGTTGAAACTTGGCATGGTATCATCATTTCACCCACATAGCATGTCCTAAAAAGTTGAGAGGGTTACAGCAAAAACTAGATGCACTTCGTGTACAAACTGGACCATCTCCTTCGAAGTATCAAGGTTTCGGACGAAAACTCATCTGTTACAAAGGCATTTCATTTTTTTAAACTTATTTCAACTCCAGACTTTTTGCGCATTCAATATGCACCATTCAAAGCCACATCCTCAAATTGCAACCCTTTCTAACTTCATTTGCAATTTTTCATGCATTTAATGATTTTTTTGAGCTAAATGACCCTGAAATTGAAAAGCACTACAAATGAACTCTGAAAAGGTTGAAACTTGGCATGGTATCATCATTTCACCCACATAGCATGTGCTAAAAAGTTGAGAGGGTTACGGCAAAAACTGGATGCACTTCGTGTACAAACACGACTATCTCCTTCGAAGAATAAAGGTTTCGGACGAAAACTCATCTGTTACAAAGGCATTTCATTTTTTTAAACTTATTTCAACTTCAGACTTTTTGTGCATTCAATATGCACCATTCAAAGCCACATCCTCAAATTTCAACCCTTTCTAACTTCATTTACTATTTTTCATGCATTTAATGATTTTTTTGAGCTAAATGACCCTGAAATTGAAAAGCACTACAAATGAACTCTGAAAAGGTTGAAACTTGTCATGGTATCATCATTTCACCCACATAGCACGTGCTAAAAAGTTGAGAGGGTTACGGCAAAAACTGGATGCACTTCGTGTACAAACTGGACCATCTCCTTCGAAGTATCAAGGTTTGGGACGAAAACTCATCTGTTACAAAGGCATTTCATTTTTTTAAACTTATTTCAACTCCAGATTTTTTGTGCATTCAATATTCACCATTCAAAGCCACATCCTCAAATTTCAACCCTTTCTAACTTCATTTGCTATTTTTCATGCATTTAATGATTTTTTTGAGCTAAATGACCCTGAAATTGAAAAGCACTACAAATGAACTCTGAAAAGGTTGAAACTTGGCATGGTATCATCATTTCACCCACATAGCATGTGCTAAAAAGTTGGAGGGTTACGGCAAAAACTGGATGCACTTCGTGTACAAACTGGACCATCTCCTTCGAAGTATCAAGGTTTCGGACGAAAACTCATCTGTTACAAAGGCATTTCATTTTTTAAAACTTATTTCAACTCCAGACTTTTTGCGCATTCAATATGCACCATTCAAAGCCACATCCTCAAATTGCAACCCTTTCTAACTTCATTTGCTATTTTTCATGCATTTAATGATTTTTTGAGCTAAATGACCCTGAAATTGAAAAGCACTACAAATGAACTCTGAAGAGGTTGAAACTTGGCATGGTATCATCATTTCACCCACATAGCATGTGCTAAAAAGTTGAGAGGTTTACGGCAAAAACTGGATGCACTTCGTGTACAAACAGGACCATCTCCTTCGAAGAATCAAGGTTTCGGACGAAAACTCATCTGTTACAAAGGCATTTAATTTTTTTAAACTTATTTCAACTCCCGACTTTTTGTGCATTCAATATGCACCATTCAAAGCCACATCCTCAAATTTCACCCCTTTCTAACTTCATTTACTATTTTTCATGCATTTAATGATTTTTTTGAGCTAAATGACCCTGAAATTGAAAAGCACTACAAATGAACTCTGAAAAGGTTGAAACTTGGCATGGTATCATCATTTCACCCACATAGCATGTGCTAAAAAGTTGAGAGGGTTACGGCAAAAACTGGATGCACTTCGTGTACAAACACGACCATCTCCTTCGAAGAATCAAGGTTTCGGACGAAAACTCATCTGTTACAAAGGCATTTCATTTTTTTAAACTTATTTCAACTTCAGACTTTTTGTGCATTCAATATGCACCATTCAAAGCCACATCCTCAAATTTCAACCCTTTCTAACTTCATTTACTATTTTTCATGCATTTAATGATTTTTTTGAGCTAAATGACCCTGAAATTGAAAAGCACTACAAATGAACTCTGAAAAGGTTGAAACTTGTCATGGTATCATCATTTCACCCACATAGCACGTGCTAAAAAGTTGAGAGGGTTACGGCAAAAACTGGATGCACTTCGTGTACAAACTGGACCATCTCCTTCGAAGTATCAAGGTTTGGGACGAAAACTCATCTGTTACAAAGGCATTTCATTTTTTTAAACTTATTTCAACTCCAGACTTTTTGTGCATTCAATATTCACCATTCAAAGCCACATCCTCAAATTTCAACCCTTTCTAACTTCATTTGCTATTTTTCATGCATTTAATGATTTTTTTGAGCTAAATGACCCTGAAATTGAAAAGCACTACAAATGAACTCTGAAAAGGTTGAAACTTGGCATGGTATCATCATTTCACCCACATAGCATGTGCTAAAAAGTTGGAGGGTTACGGCAAAAACTGGATGCACTTCGTGTACAAACTGGACCATCTCCTTCGAAGTATCAAGGTTTCGGACGAAAACTCATCTGTTACAAAGGCATTTCATTTTTTAAAACTTATTTGAACTCCAGACTTTTTGTGCATTCAATATGCACCATTCAAAGCCACATCCTCAAATTTCAACCCTTTCTAACTTCATTTGCAATTTTTCATGCATTTAATGATTTTTTTGAGCTTAATGACCCTGAAATTGAAAAGCACTACAAATGAACTCTGAAAAGGTTGAAACTTGGCATGGTATCATCATTTCACCCACATAGCATGTGCTAAAAAGTTGAGAGGGTTACGGCAAAAACTGGATGCACTTCGTGTACAAACTGGACCATCTCCTTCGGAGTATCAAGGTTTCGGACGAAAACTCATCTGTTACAAAGGCATTTCATTTTTTTAAACTTATTTCAACTCCAGACTTTTTGCGCATTCAATATGAACCATTCAAAGCCACATCCTCAAATTTCAACCCTTTCTAACTTCATTTGCTATTTTTCATGCATTTAATGATTTTTTGAGCTAAATAATCCTGAAATTGAAAAGCACTACAAATGAACTCTGAAGAGGTTGAAACTTGGCATGGTATCATCATTTCACCCACATAGCATGTGCTAAAAAGTTGAGAGGTTTACGGCAAAAACTGGATGCACTTCGTGTACAAACTGGACCATCTCCTTCGAAGTATCAAGGTTTCGGACGAAAACTCATCTGTTACAAAGGCATTTCATTTTCTTTAATTTATTTCAACTCCAGACTTTTTGTGCATTCAATATGCACCATTCAAAGCCACATCCTCAAATTTCAACCATTTCTAACTTCATTTGCTATTTTTCATGCATTTAATGATTTTTTTGAGCTAAATGACCCTGAAATTGAAAAGCACTACAAATGAACTCTGAAAAGGTTGAAACTTGGCATGGTATCATCATTTCACCCACATAGCATGTCCTAAAAAGTTGAGAGGGTTACAGCAAAAACTAGATGCACTTCGTGTACAAACTGGACCATCTCCTTCGAAGTATCAAGGTTTCGGACGAAAACTCATCTGTTACAAAGGCATTTAATTTTTTTAAACTTATTTCAACTCCCGACTTTTTGTGCATTCAATATGCACCATTCAAAGCCACATCCTCAAATTTCACCCCTTTCTAACTTCATTTACTATTTTTCATGCATTTAATGATTTTTTTGAGCTAAATGACCCTGAAATTGAAAAGCACTACAAATGAACTCTGAAAAGGTTGAAACTTGTCATGGTATCATCATTTCACCCACATAGCACGTGCTAAAAAGTTGAGAGGGTTACGGCAAAAAGTGGATGCACTTCGTGTACAAACTGGACCATCTCCTTCGAAGTATCAAGGTTTGGGACGAAAACTCACCTGTTACAAAGGCATTTCATTTTTTTAAACTTATTTCAACTCCAGACTTTTTGTGCAATCAATATTCACCATTCAAAGCCACATCCTCAAATTTCAACCCTTTCTAACTTCATTTGCTATTTTTCATGCATTTAATGATTTTTTTAAGCTAAATGACCCTGAAATTGAAAAGCACTACAAATGAACTCTGAAAAGGTTGAAACTTGGCATGGTATCATCATTTCACCCACATAGCATGTGCTAAAAAGTTGAGAAGGTTACGGCAAAAACTGGATGCACTTCGTGTACAAACTGGACAATCTCCTTCGAAGAATCAAGGTTTCGGACGAAAACTCATCTGTTACAAAGGCATTTAATTTTTTTAAACTTATTTCAACTCCAGACTTTTTGTGCATTCAATATTCACCATTCAAAGCCACATCCTCAAATTTCAACCATTTCTAACTTCATTTGCTATTTTTCATGCATTTAATAATTTTTTTCAGCTAAATGACCCTGAAATTGAAAAGCACTACAAATGAACTCTGAAAAGGTTGAAACTTGGCATGGTATCATCATTTCACCCACATAGCATGTGCTAAAAAGTTGAGAGGGTTACGGCAAAAACTGGATGCACTTCGTGTACAAACACGACCATCTCCTTCGAAGAATCAAGGTTTCGGACGAAAACTCATCTGTTACAAAGGCATTTCATTTTTTTAAACTTATTTCAACTTCAGACTTTTTGTGCATTCAATATGCACCATTCAAAGCCACATCCTCAAATTTGAACCCTTTCTAACTTCATTTACTATTTTTCATGCATTTAATGATTTTTTTGAGCTAAATGACCCTGAAATTGAAAAGCACTACAAATGAACTCTGAAAAGGTTGAAACTTGTCATGGTATCATCATTTCACCCACATAGCACGTGCTAAAAAGTTGAGAGGGTTACGGCAAAAACTGGATGCACTTCGTGTACAAACTGGACCATCTCCTTCGAAGTATCAAGGTTTGGGACGGAAACTCATCTGTTACAAAGGCATTTCATTTTTTTAAACTTATTTCAACTCCAGACTTTTTGTGCATTCAATATTCACCATTCAAAGCCACATCCTCAAATTTCAACCCTTTCTAACTTCATTTGCTATTTTTCATGCATTTAATGATTTTTTTGAGCTAAATGACCCTGAAATTGAAAAGCACTACAAATGAACTCTGAAAAGGTTGAAACTTGGCATGGTATCATCATTTCACCCACATAGCATGTGCTAAAAATTTGGAGGGTTACGGCAAAAACTGGATGCACTTCGTGTACAAACTGGACCATCTCCTTCGAAGTATCAAGGTTTCGGACGAAAACTCATCTGTTACAAAGGCATTTCATTTTTTAAAACTTATTTCAACTCCAGACTTTTTGTGCATTCAATATGCACCATTCAAAGCCACATCCTCAAATTTCAACCCTTTCTAACTTCATTTGCAATTTTTCATGCATTTAATGATTTTTTTTGAGCTTAATGACCCTGAAATTGAAAAGCACTACAAATGAACTCTGAAAAGGTTGAAACTTGGCATGGTATCATCATTTCACCCACATAGCATGTGCTAAAAAGTTGAGAGGGTTACGGCAAAAACTGGATGCACTTCGTGTACAAACTGGACCATCTCCTTCGGAGTATCAAGGTTTCGGACGAAAACTCATCTGTTACAAAGGCATTTCATTTTTTTAAACTTATTTCAACTCCAGACTTTTTGCGCATTCAATATGAACCATTCAAAGCCACATCCTCAAATTTCAACCCTTTCTAACTTCATTTGCTATTTTTCATGCATTTAATGATTTTTTGAGCTAAATAATCCTGAAATTGAAAAGCACTACAAATGAACTCTGAAGAGGTTGAAACTTGGCATGGTATCATCATTTCACCCACATAGCATGTGCTAAAAAGTTGAGAGGTTTACGGCAAAAACTGGATGCACTTCGTGTACAAACTGGACCATCTCCTTCGAAGTATCAAGGTTTCGGACGAAAACTCATCTGTTACAAAGGCATTTCATTTTCTTTAATTTATTTCAACTCCAGACTTTTTGTGCATTCAATATGCACCATTCAAAGCCACATCCTCAAATTTCAACCATTTCTAACTTCATTTGCTATTTTTCATGCATTTAATGATTTTTTTGAGCTAAATGACCCTGAAATTGAAAAGCACTACAAATGAACTCTGAAAAGGTTGAAACTTGGCATGGTATCATCATTTCACCCACATAGCATGTCCTAAAAAGTTGAGAGGGTTACAGCAAAAACTAGATGCACTTCGTGTACAAACTGGACCATCTCCTTCGAAGTATCAAGGTTTCGGACGAAAACTCATCTGTTACAAAGGCATTTAATTTTTTTAAACTTATTTCAACTCCCGACTTTTTGTGCATTCAATATGCACCATTCAAAGCCACATCCTCAAATTTCACCCCTTTCTAACTTCATTTACTATTTTTCATGCATTTAATGATTTTTTTGAGCTAAATGACCCTGAAATTGAAAAGCACTACAAATGAACTCTGAAAAGGTTGAAACTTGTCATGGTATCATCATTTCACCCACATAGCACGTGCTAAAAAGTTGAGAGGGTTACGGCAAAAAGTGGATGCACTTCGTGTACAAACTGGACCATCTCCTTCGAAGTATCAAGGTTTGGGACGAAAACTCACCTGTTACAAAGGCATTTCATTTTTTTAAACTTATTTCAACTCCAGACTTTTTGTGCAATCAATATTCACCATTCAAAGCCACATCCTCAAATTTCAACCCTTTCTAACTTCATTTGCTATTTTTCATGCATTTAATGATTTTTTTAAGCTAAATGACCCTGAAATTGAAAAGCACTACAAATGAACTCTGAAAAGGTTGAAACTTGGCATGGTATCATCATTTCACCCACATAGCATGTGCTAAAAAGTTGAGAAGGTTACGGCAAAAACTGGATGCACTTCGTGTACAAACTGGACAATCTCCTTCGAAGAATCAAGGTTTCGGACGAAAACTCATCTGTTACAAAGGCATTTAATTTTTTTAAACTTATTTCAACTCCAGACTTTTTGTGCATTCAATATTCACCATTCAAAGCCACATCCTCAAATTTCAACCATTTCTAACTTCATTTGCTATTTTTCATGCATTTAATAATTTTTTTCAGCTAAATGACCCTGAAATTGAAAAGCACTACAAATGAACTCTGAAAAGGTTGAAACTTGGCATGGTATCATCATTTCACCCACATAGCATGTGCTAAAAAGTTGAGAGGGTTACGGCAAAAACTGGATGCACTTCCTGTACAAACACGACCATCTCCTTCGAAGAATCAAGGTTTCGGACGAAAACTCATCTGTTACAAAGGCATTTCATTTTTTTAAACTTATTTCAACTTCAGACTTTTTGTGCATTCAATATGCACCATTCAAAGCCACATCCTCAAATTTCAACCCTTTCTAACTTCATTTACTATTTTTCATGCATTTAATGATTTTTTTGAGCTAAACGACCCTGAAATTGAAAAGCACTACAAATGAACTCTGAAAAGGTTGAAACTTGTCATGGTATCATCATTTCACCCACATAGCACGTGCTAAAAAGTTGAGAGGGTTACGGCAAAAACTGGATGCACTTCGTGTACAAACTGGACCATCTCCTTCGAAGTATCAATGTTTGGGACGAAAACTCATCTGTTACAAAGGCATTTCATTTTTTTAAACTTATTTCAACTCCAGACTTTTTGTGCATTCAATATTCACCATTCAAAGCCACATCCTCAAATTTCAACCCTTTCTAACTTCATTTGCTATTTTTCATGCATTTAATGATTTTTTTGAGCTAAATGACCCTGAAATTGAAAAGCACTACAAATGAACTCTGAAAAGGTTGAAACTTGGCATGGTATCATCATTTCACCCACATAGCATGTGCTAAAAAGTTGGAGGGTTACGGCAAAAACTGGATGCACTTCGTGTACAAACTGGACCATCTCCTTCGAAGTATCAAGGTTTCGGACGAAAACTCATCTGTTACAAAGGCATTTCATTTTTTTAAACTTATTTCAACTCCAGACTTTTTGTGCATTCAATATGCACCATTCAAAGCCACATCCTCAAATTTCAACCCTTTCTAACTTCATTTGCTATTTTTCATGCATTTAATGATTTTTTGAGCTAAATAATCCTGAAATTGAAAAGCACTACAAATGAACTCTGAAGAGGTTGAAACTTGGCATGGTATCATCATTTCACCCACATAGCATGTGCTAAAAAGTTGAGAGGTTTACGGCAAAAACTGGATGCACTTCGTGTACAAACTGGACCATCTCCTTCGAAGTATCAAGGTTTCGGACGAAAACTCATCTGTTACAAAGGCATTTCATTTTCTTTAATTTATTTCAACTCCAGACTTTTTGTGCATTCAATATGCACCATTCAAAGCCACATCCTCAAATTTCAACCATTTCTAACTTCATTTGCTATTTTTCATGCATTTAATGATTTTTTTGAGCTAAATGACCCTGAAATTGAAAAGCACTACAAATGAACTCTGAAAAGGTTGAAACTTGGCATGGTATCATCATTTCACCCACATAGCATGTCCTAAAAAGTTGAGAGGGTTACAGCAAAAACTAGATGCACTTCGTGTACAAACTGGACCATCTCCTTCGAAGTATCAAGGTTTCGGACGAAAACTCATCTGTTACAAAGGCATTTCATTTTTTTAAACTTATTTCAACTCCAGACTTTTTGCGCATTCAATATGCACCATTCAAAGCCACATCCTCAAATTGCAACCCTTTCTAACTTCATTTGCTATTTTTCATGCATTTAATGATTTTTTGAGCTAAATGACCCTGAAATTGAAAAGCACTACAAATGAACTCTGAAGAGGTTGAAACTTGGCATGGTATCATCATTTCACCCACATAGCATGTGCTAAAAAGTTGAGAGGTTTACGGCAAAAACTGGATGCACTTCGTGTACAAACAGGACCATCTCCTTCGAAGAATCAAGGTTTCGGACGAAAACTCATCTGTTACAAAGGCATTTAATTTTTTTAAACTTATTTCAACTCCCGACTTTTTGTGCATTCAATATGCACCATTCAAAGCCACATCCTCAAATTTCACCCCTTTCTAACTTCATTTACTATTTTTCATGCATTTAATGATTTTTTTGAGCTAAATGACCCTGAAATTGAAAAGCACTACAAATGAACTCTGAAAAGGTTGAAACTTGTCATGGTATCATCATTTCACCCACATAGCACGTGCTAAAAAGTTGAGAGGGTTACGGCAAAAACTGGATGCACTTCGTGTACAAACTGGACCATCTCCTTCGAAGTATCAAGGTTTGGGACGAAAACTCATCTGTTACAAAGGCATTTCATTTTTTTAAACTTATTTCAACTCCAGACTTTTTGTGCAATCAATATTCACCATTCAAAGCCACATCCTCAAATTTCAACCCTTTCTAACTTCATTTGCTATTTTTCATGCATTTAATGATTTTTTTGAGCTAAATGACCCTGAACTTGAAAAGCACTACAAATGAACTCTGAAAAGGGTGAAACTTGGCATGGTATCATCATTTCACCCACATAGCATGTGCTAAAAAGTTGAGAAGGTTACGGCAAAAACTGGATGCACTTCGTGTACAAACTGGACAATCTCCTTCGAAGAATCAAGGTTTCGGACGAAAACTCATCTGTTACAAAGGCATTTAATTTTTTTAAACTTATTTCAACTCCAGACTTTTTGTGCATTCAATATTCACCATTCAAAGCCACATCCTCAAATTTCAACCATTTCTAACTTCATTTGCTATTTTTCATGCATTTAATAATTTTTTTCAGCTAAATGACCCTGAAATTGAAAAGCACTACAAATGAACTCTGAAAAGGTTGAAACTTGGCATGGTATCATCATTTCACCCACATAGCATGTGCTAAAAAGTTGAGAGGGTTACGGCAAAAACTGGATGCACTTCGTGTACAAACACGACCATCTCCTTCGAAGAATCAAGGTTTCGGACGAAAACTCATCTGTTACAAAGGCATTTCATTTTTTTAAACTTATTTCAACTTCAGACTTTTTGTGCATTCAATATGCACCATTCAAAGCCACATCCTCAAATTTCAACCCTTTCTAACTTCATTTACTATTTTTCATGCATTTAATGATTTTTTTGAGCTAAATGACCCTGAAATTGAAAAGCACTACAAATGAACTCTGAAAAGGTTGAAACTTGTCATGGTATCATCATTTCACCCACATAGCACGTGCTAAAAAGTTGAGAGGGTTACGGCAAAAACTGGATGCACTTCGTGTACAAACTGGACCATCTCCTTCGAAGTATCAAGGTTTGGGACGAAAACTCATCTGTTACAAAGGCATTTCATTTTTTTAAACTTATTTCAACTCCAGACTTTTTGTGCATTCAATATTCACCATTCAAAGCCACATCCTCAAATTTCAACCCTTTCTAACTTCATTTGCTATTTTTCATGCATTTAATGATTTTTTTGAGCTAAATGACCCTGAAATTGAAAAGCACTACAAATGAACTCTGAAAAGGTTGAAACTTGGCATGGTATCATCATTTCACCCACATAGCATGTGCTAAAAAGTTGGAGGGTTACGGCAAAAACTGGATGCACTTCGTGTACAAACTGGACCATCTCCTTCGAAGTATCAAGGTTTCGGACGAAAACTCATCTGTTACAAAGGCATTTCATTTTTTAAAACTTATTTCAACTCCAGACTTTTTGTGCATTCAATATGCACCATTCAAAGCCACATCCTCAAATTTCAACCCTTTCTAACTTCATTTGCAATTTTTCATGCATTTAATGATTTTTTTTGAGCTTAATGACCCTGAAATTGAAAAGCACTACAAATGAACTCTGAAAAGGTTGAAACTTGGCATGGTATCATCATTTCACCCACATAGCATGTGCTAAAAAGTTGAGAGGGTTACGGCAAAAACTGGATGCACTTCGTGTACAAACTGGACCATCTCCTTCGGAGTATCAAGGTTTCGGACGAAAACTCATCTGTTACAAAGGCATTTCATTTTTTTAAACTTATTTCAACTCCAGACTTTTTGCGCATTCAATATGAACCATTCAAAGCCACATCCTCAAATTTCAACCCTTTCTAACTTCATTTGCTATTTTTCATGCATTTAATGATTTTTTGAGCTAAATAATCCTGAAATTGAAAAGCACTACAAATGAACTCTGAAGAGGTTGAAACTTGGCATGGTATCATCATTTCACCCACATAGCATGTGCTAAAAAGTTGAGAGGTTTACGGCAAAAACTGGATGCACTTCGTGTACAAACTGGACCATCTCCTTCGAAGTATCAAGGTTTCGGACGAAAACTCATCTGTTACAAAGGCATTTCATTTTGTTTAATTTATTTCAACTCCAGACTTTTTGTGCATTCAATATGCACCATTCAAAGCCACATCCTCAAATTTCAACCATTTCTAACTTCATTTGCTATTTTTCATGCATTTAATGATTTTTTTGAGCTAAATGACCCTGAAATTGAAAAGCACTACAAATGAACTCTGAAAAGGTTGAAACTTGGCATGGTATCATCATTTCACCCACATAGCATGTCCTAAAAAGTTGAGATGGTTACAGCAAAAACTAGATGCACTTCGTGTACAAACTGGACCATCTCCTTCGAAGTATCAAGGTTTCGGACGAAAACTCATCTGTTACAAAGGCATTTCATTTTTTTAAACTTATTTCAACTCCAGACTTTTTGCGCATTCAATATGCACCATTCAAAGCCACATCCTCAAATTGCAACCCTTTCTAACTTCATTTGCAATTTTTCATGCATTTAATGATTTTTTTGAGCTAAATGACCCTGAAATTGAAAAGCACTACAAATGAACTCTGAAAAGGTTGAAACTTGGCATGGTATCATCATTTCACCCACATAGCATGTGCTAAAAAGTTGAGAGGGTTACGGCAAAAACTGGATGCACTTCGTGTACAAACACGACCATCTCCTTCGAAGAATCAAGGTTTCGGACGAAAACTCATCTGTTACAAAGGCATTTCATTTTTTTAAACTTATTTCAACTTCAGACTTTTTGTGCATTCAATATGCACCATTCAAAGCCACATCCTCAAATTTCAACCCTTTCTAACTTCATTTACTATTTTTCATGCATTTAATGATTTTTTTGAGCTAAATGACCCTGAAATTGAAAAGCACTACAAATGAACTCTGAAAAGGTTGAAACTTGTCATGGTATCATCATTTCACCCACATAGCACGTGCTAAAAAGTTGAGAGGGTTACGGCAAAAACTGGATGCACTTCGTGTACAAACTGGACCATATCCTTCGAAGTATCAAGGTTTGGGACGAAAACTCATCTGTTACAAAGGCATTTCATTTTTTTAAACTTATTTCAACTCCAGACTTTTTGTGCATTCAATATTCACCATTCAAAGCCACATCCTCAAATTTCAACCCTTTCTAACTTCATTTGCTATTTTTCATGCATTTAATGATTTTTTTTGAGCTAAATGACCCTGAAATTGAAAAGCACTACAAATGAACTCTGAAAAGGTTGAAACTTGTCATGGTATCATCATTTCACCCACATAGCACGTGCTAAAAAGTTGAGAGGGTTACGGCAAAAACTGGATGCACTTCGTGTACAAACTGGACCATCTCCTTCGAAGTATCAAGGTTTGGGACGAAAACTCATCTGTTACAAAGGCATTTCATTTTTTTAAACTTATTTCAACTCCAGACTTTTTGTGCAATCAATATTCACCATTCAAAGCCACATCCTCAAATTTCAGCCCTTTCTAACTTCATTTGCTATTTTTCATGCATTTAATGATTTTTTTGAGCTAAATGACCCTGAAATTGAAAAGCACTACAAATGAACTCTGAAAAGGTTGAAACTTGGCATGGTATCATCATTTCACCCACATAGCATGTGCTAAAAAGTTGAGAAGGTTACGGCAAAAACTGGATGCACTTCGTGTACAAACTGGACAATCTCCTTCGAAGAATCAAGGTTTCGGACGAAAACTCATCTGTTACAAAGGCATTTAATTTTTTTAAACTTATTTCAAATCCAGACTTTTTGTGCATTCAATATTCACCATTCAAAGCCACATCCTCAAATTTCAACCATTTCTAACTTCATTTGCTATTTTTCATGCATTTAATAATTTTTTTGAGCTAAATGACCCTGAAATTGAAAAGCACTACAAATGAACTCTGAAAAGGTTGAAACTTGGCATGGTATCATCATTTCACCCACATAGCATGTGCTAAAAAGTAGAGAGGGTTACGGCAAAAACTGGATGCACTTCGTGTACAAACTGGACCATCTACTTCGAACTATCAAGGTTTCGGACGAAAACTCATCTGTTACAAAGGCATTTCATTTTTTTAAACTCTTTTCAACTCCCGACTTTTTGTGCATTCAATATGCACCATTCAAAGCCACATCCTCAAATTTCAACCCTTTCTAACTTCATTTACTATTTTTCATGCATTTAATGATTTTTTAAGCTAAATGACCCTGAAATTGAAAAGCACTACAAATGAACCCTGAAAAGGTTGAAACTTGGCATGGTATCATCATTTCACCCACATAGCATGTGCTAAAAAGTTGAGAGGGTTACGGCAAAAACTGGACGCACTTCGTGTACAAACTGGACCATCTCCTTCGGAGTATCAAGGTTTCGGACGAAAACTCATCTGTTACAAAGGCATTTCATTTTTTTAAACTTATTTCAACTCCAGACTTTTTGCGCATTCAATATGAACCATTCAAAGCCACATCCTCAAATTTCAACCCTTTCTAACTTCATTTGCTATTTTTCATGCATTTAATGATTTTTTGAGCTAAATGACCCTGAAATTGAAAAGCACTACAAATGAACTCTGAAAAGGTTGAAACTTGGCATGGTATCATCATTTCACCCACATAGCACGTGATAAAAAGTTGAGAGGGTTACGGCAAAAACTGGATGCACTTCGTGTACAAACTGGACCATCTCCTTCGAAGTATCAAGGTTTCGGACGAAAACTCATCTGTTACAAAGGCATTTCATTTTTTTAAACTTATTTCAACTCCAGACTTTTTGTGCATTCAATATTCACCATTCAAAGCCACATCCTCAAATTTCAACCCTTTCTAACTTCATTTGCTATTTTTCATGCATTTAATGATTTTTTGAGCTAAATGACCCTGAAATTGAAAAGCACTACAAATGAACCCTGAAAAGGTTGAAACTTGGCATGGTATCATCATTTCACCCACATAGCACGTGAGAAAAAGTTGAGAGGTTTACGGAAAAATTTGGATGCACTTCGTGTACAAACTGGACCATCTCCTTCGAAGTATCAATGTTTCGGACGAAAACTCATCTGTTACAAAGGCATTTCATTTTTTTAAACTTATTTCAACTCCAGACTTTTTGTGCATTCAATATTCACCATTCAAAGCCACATCCTCAAATTTCAACCCTTTCTAACTTCATTCACTATTTTTCATGCATTTAATGATTTTTTTGAGCTAAATGACCCTGAAATTGAAAAGCACTACAAATGAACTATGAAAAGGTTGAAACTTGTCATGGTATCATCATTTCACCCACATAGCACGTGCTAAAAAGTTGAGAGGGTTACGGCAAAAACTGGATGCACTTCGTGTACAAACTGGACCATCTCCTTCGAAGTATCAAGGTTTGGGACGAAAACTCATCTGTTACAAAGGCATTTCATTTTTTAAACTTATTTCAACTCCAGACTTTTTGTGCATTCAATATTCACCATTCAAAGCCACATCCTCAAATTTCAACCCTTTCTAACTTCATTTGCTATTTTTCATGCATTTAATAATTTTTTTGAGCTAAATGACCCTGAAATTGAAAAGCACAACAAATGAACTCTGAAAAGGTTGAAACTTGGCATGGTATCATCATTTCACCCACATAGCATGTGCTAAAAAGTTGAGAGGGTTACGGCAAAAACTGGATGCACTTCGTGTACAAACTGGACCATCTCCTTCGAAGAATCAAGGTTTCGGACGAAAACTCATCTGTTACAAAGGCATTTCATTTTTTTAAACTTATTTCAACTCCAGACTTTTTGTGCATTCAATATGCACCATTCAAAGCCACATCCTCAAATTTCAACCCTTTCTAACTTCATTTGCAATTTTTCGTGCATTTAATGATTTTTTTTGAGCTTAATGACCCTGAAATTGAAAAGCACTACAAATGAACTCTGAAAAGGTTGAAACTTGGCATGGTATCATCATTTCACCCACATAGCATGTGCTAAAAAGTTGAGAGGGTTACGGCAAAAACTGGATGCACTTCGTGTACAAACTGGACCATCTCCTTCGGAGTATCAAGGTTTCGGACGAAACCTCATCTGTTACAAAGGCATTTCATTTTTTTTAAACTTATTTCAACTCCAGACTTTTTGCGCATTCAATATGAACCATTCAAAGCCACATCCTCAAATTTCAACCCTTTCTAACTTCATTTGCTATTTTTCATGCATTTAATGATTTTTTGAGCTAAATGACCCTGAAATTGAAAAGCACTACAAATGAACTCTGAAGAGGTTGAAACTTGGCATGGTATCATCATTTCACCCACATAGTATGTGCTAAAAAGTTGAGATGTTTACGGCAAAAACTGGATGCACTTCGTGTACAAACTGGACCATCTCCTTCGAAGTATCAAGGTTTCGGACGAAAACTCATCTGTTACAAAGGCATTTCATTTTCTTTAATTAGTTCAACTCCAGACTTTTTGTGCATTGAATATGCACCATTCAAAGCCACATCCTCAAATTTCAACCATTTCTAACTTCATTTGCTATTTTTCATGCATTTAATGATTTTTTTGAGCTAAATGACCCTGAAATTGAAAAGCACTACAAATGAACTCTGAAAAGGTTGAAACTTGGCATGGTATCATCATTTCACCCACATAGCAGGTCCTAAAAAGTTGAGAGGGTTACAGCAAAAACTACATGCACTTCGTGTACAAACTGGACCATCTCCTTCGAAGTATCAAGGTTTCGGACGAAAACTCATCTGTTACAAAGGCATTTCATTTTTTTAAACTTATTTCAACTCCAGACTTTTTGCGCATTCAATATGCACCATTCAAAGCCACATCCTCAAATTGCAACCCTTTCTAACTTCATTTGCTATTTTTCATGCATTTAATGATTTTTTGAGCTAAATGACCCTGAAATTGAAAAGCACTACAAATGAACTCTGAAGAGGTTGAAACTTGGCATGGTATCATCATTTCACCCACATAGCATGTGCTAAAAAGTTGAGAGGTTTACGGCAAAAACTGGATGCACTTCGTGTACAAACAGGACCATCTCCTTCGAAGAATCAAGGTTTCGGACGAAAACTCATCTGTTACAAAGGCATTTAATTTTTTTAAACTTATTTCAAGTCCCGACTTTTTGTGCATTCAATATGCACCATTCAAAGCCACATCCTCAAATTTCACCCCTTTCTAACTTCATTTACTATTTTTCATGCATTTAATGATTTTTTTGAGCTAAATGACCCTGAAATTGAAAAGCACTACAAATGAACTCTGAAAAGGTTGAAACTTGTCATGGTATCATCATTTCACCCACATAGCACGTGCTAAAAAGTTGAGAGGGTTACGGCAAAAACTGGATGCACTTCGTGTACAAACTGGACCATCTCCTTCGAAGTATCAAGGTTTGGGACGAAAACTCATCTGTTACAAAGGCATTTCATTTTTTTAAACTTATTTCAACTCCAGACTTTTTGTGCAATCAATATTCACCATTCAAAGCCACATCCTCAAATTTCAACCCTTTCTAACTTCATTTGCTATTTTTCATGCATTTAATAATTTTTTTGAGCTAAATGACCCTGAAATTGAAAAGCACTACAAATGAACTCTGAAAAGGTTGAAACTTGTCATGGTATCATCATTTCACCCACATAGCACGTGCTAAAAAGTTGAGAGGGTTACGGCAAAAACTGGATGCACTTCGTGTACAAACTGGACCATCTCCTTCGAAGTATCAAGGTTTGGGACGAAAACTCATCTGTTACAAAGGCATTTCATTTTTTTAAACTTATTTCAACTCCAGACTTTTTGTGCATTCAATATTCACCATTCAAAGCCACATCCTCAAATTTCAACCCTTTCTAACTTCATTTGCTATTTTTCATGCATTTAATGATTTTTTTGAGCTAAATGACCCTGAAATTGAAAAGCACTACAAATGAACTCTGAAAAGGTTGAAACTTGGCATGGTATCATCATTTCACCCACATAGCATGTGCTAAAAAGTTGGAGGGTTACGGCAAAAACTGGATGCACTTCGTGTACAAACTGGACCATCTCCTTCGAAGTATCAAGGTTTCGGACGAAAACTCATCTGTTACAAAGGCATTTCATTTTTTAAAACTTATTTCAACTCCAGACTTTTTGTGCATTCAATATGCACCATTCAAAGCCACATCCTCAAATTTCAACCCTTTCTAACTTCATTTGCAATTTTTCATGCATTTAATGATTTTTTTTGAGCTTAATGACCCTGAAATTGAAAAGCACTACAAATGAACTCTGAAAAGGTTGAAACTTGGCATGGTATCATCATTTCACCCACATAGCATGTGTTAAAAAGTTGAGAGGGTTACGGCAAAAACTGGATGCACTTCGTGTACAAACTGGACCATCTCCTTCGGAGTATCAAGGTTTCGGACGAAAACTCATCTGTTACAAAGGCATTTCATTTTTTTAAACTTATTTCAACTCCAGACTTTTTGCGCATTCAATATGAACCATTCAAAGCCACATCCTCAAATTTCAACCCTTTCTAACTTCATTTGCTATTTTTCATGCATTTAATGATTTTTTGAGCTAAATAATCCTGAAATTGAAAAGCACTACAAATGAACTCTGAAGAGGTTGAAACTTGGCATGGTATCATCATTTCACCCACATAGCATGTGCTAAAAAGTTGAGAGGTTTACGGCAAAAACTGGATGCACTTCGTGTACAAACTGGACCATCTCCTTCGAAGTATCAAGGTTTCGGACGAAAACTCATCTGTTACAAAGGCATTTCATTTTCTTTAATTTATTTCAACTCCAGACTTTTTGTGCATTCAATATGCACCATTCAAAGCCACATCCTCAAATTTCAACCATTTCTAACTTCATTTGCTATTTTTCATGCATTTAATGATTTTTTTGAGCTAAATGACCCTGAAATTGAAAAGCACTACAAATGAACTCTGAAAAGGTTGAAACTTGGCATGGTATCATCATTTCACCCACATAGCATGTCCTAAAAAGTTGAGAGGGTTACAGCAAAAACTAGATGCACTTCGTGTACAAACTGGACCATCTCCTTCGAAGTATCAAGGTTTCGGACGAAAACTCATCTGTTACAAAGGCATTTCATTTTTTTAAACTTATTTCAACTCCAGACTTTTTGCGCATTCAATATGCACCATTCAAAGCCACATCCTCAAATTGCAACCCTTTCTAACTTCATTTGCAATTTTTCATGCATTTAATGATTTTTTTGAGCTAAATGACCCTGAAATTGAAAAGCACTACAAATGAACTCTGAAAAGGTTGAAACTTGGCATGGTATCATCATTTCACCCACATAGCATGTGCTAAAAAGTTGAGAGGGTTACGGCAAAAACTGGATGCACTTCGTGTACAAACACGACCATCTCCTTCGAAGAATCAAGGTTTCGGACGAAAACTCATCTGTTACAAAGGCATTTCATTTTTTTAAACTTATTTCAACTTCAGACTTTTTGTGCATTCAATATGCACCATTCAAAGCCATATCCTCAAATTTCAACCCTTTCTAACTTCATTTACTATTTTTCATGCATTTAATGATTTTTTTGAGCTAAATGACCCTGAAATTGAAAAGCACTACAAATGAACTCTGAAAAGGTTGAAACTTGTCATGGTATCATCATTTCACCCACATAGCACGTGCTAAAAAGTTGAGAGGGTTACGGCAAAAACTGGATGCACTTCGTGTACAAACTGGACCATATCCTTCGAAGTATCAAGGTTTGGGACGAAAACTCATCTGTTACAAAGGCATTTCATTTTTTTAAACTTATTTCAACTCCATACTTTTTGTGCATTCAATATTCACCATTCAAAGCCACATCCTCAAATTTCAACCCTTTCTAACTTCATTTGCTATTTTTCATGCATTTAATGATTTTTTTTGAGCTAAATGACCCTGAAATTGAAAAGCACTACAAATGAACTCTGAAAAGGTTGAAACTTGTCATGGTATCATCATTTCACCCACATAGCACGTGCTAAAAAGTTGAGAGGGTTACGGCAAAAACTGGATGCACTTCGTGTACAAACTGGACCATCTCCTTCGAAGTATCAAGGTTTGGGACGAAAACTAATCTGTTACAAAGGCATTTCATTTTTTTAAACTTATTTCAACTCCAGACTTTTTGTGCAATCAATATTCACCATTCAAAGCCACATCCTCAAATTTCAACCCTTTCTAACTTCATTTGCTATTTTTCATGCATTTAATGATTTTTTTGAGCTAAATGACCCTGAAATTGAAAAGCACTACAAATGAACTCTGAAAAGGTTGAAACTTGGCATGGTATCATCATTTCACCCACATAGCATGTGCTAAAAAGTTGAGAAGGTTACGGCAAAAACTGGATGCACTTCGTGTACAAACTGGACAATCTCCTTCGAAGAATCAAGGTTTCGGACGAAACCTCATCTGTTACAAAGGCATTTAATTTTTTTAAACTTATTTCAACTCCAGACTTTTTGTGCATTCAATATTCACCATTCAAAGCCACATCCTCAAATTTCAACCATTTCTAACTTCATTTGCTATTTTTCATGCATTTAATAATTTTTTTGAGCTAAATGACCCTGAAATTGAAAAGCACTACAAATGAACTCTGAAAAGGTTGAAACTTGGCATGGTATCATCATTTCACCCACATAGCATGTGCTAAAAAGTAGAGAGGGTTACGGCAAAAACTGGATGCACTTCGTGTACAAACTGGACCATCTACTTCGAACTATCAAGGTTTCGGACGAAAACTCATCTGTTACAAAGGCATTTCATTTTTTTAAACTCTTTTCAACTCCCGACTTTTTGTGCATTCAATATGCACCATTCAAAGCCACATCCTCAAATTTCAACCCTTTCTAACTTCATTTACTATTTTTCATGCATTTAATGATTTTTTAAGCTAAATGACCCTGAAATTGAAAAGCACTACAAATGAACCCTGAAAAGGTTGAAACTTGGCATGGTATCATCATTTCACCCACATAGCATGTGCTAAAAAGTTGAGAGGGTTACGGCAAAAACTGGATGCACTTCGTGTACAAACTGGACCATCTCCTTCGGAGTATCAAGGTTTCGGACGAAAACTCATCTGTTACAAAGGCATTTCATTTTTTTAAACTTATTTCAACTCCAGACTTTTTGCGCATTCAATATGAACCATTCAAAGCCACATCCTCAAATTTCAACCCTTTCTAACTTCATTTGCTATTTTTCATGCATTTAATGATTTTTTGAGCTAAATGACCCTGAAATTGAAAAGCACTACAAATGAACTCTGAAAAGGTTGAAACTTGGCATGGTATCATCATTTCACCCACATAGCACGTGATAAAAAGTTGAGAGGGTTACGGCAAAAACTGGATGCACTTCGTGTACAAACTGGACCATCTCCTTCGAAGTATCAAGGTTTCGGACGAAAACTCATCTGTTACAAAGGCATTTCATTTTTTTAAACTTATTTCAACTCCAGACTTTTTGTGCATTCAATATTCACCATTCAAAGCCACATCCTCAAATTTCAACCCTTTCTAACTTCATTTGCTATTTTTCATGCATTTAATGATTTTTTGAGCTAAATGACCCTGAAATTGAAAAGCACTACAAATGAACCCTGAAAAGGTTGAAACTTGGCATGGTATCATCATTTCACCCACATAGCACGTGAGAAAAAGTTGAGAGGTTTACGGCAAAATTTGGATGCACTTCGTGTACAAACTGGACCATCTCCTTCGAAGTATCAATGTTTCGGACGAAAACTCATCTGTTACAAAGGCATTTCATTTTTTTAAACTTATTTCAACTCCAGACTTTTTGTGCATTCAATATTCACCATTCAAAGCCACATCCTCAAATTTCAACCCTTTCTAACTTCATTCACTATTTTTCATGCATTTAATGATTTTTTTGAGCTAAATGACCCTGAAATTGAAAAGCACTACAAATGAACTATGAAAAGGTTGAAACTTGTCATGGTATCATCATTTCACCCACATAGCACGTGCTAAAAAGTTGAGAGGGTTACGGCAAAAACTGGATGCACTTCGTGTACAAACTGGACCATCTCCTTCGAAGTATCAAGGTTTGGGACGAAAACTCATCTGTTACAAAGGCATTTCATTTTTTAAACTTATTTCAACTCCAGACTTTTTGTGCATTCAATATTCACCATTCAAAGCCACATCCTCAAATTTCAACCCTTTCTAACTTCATTTGCTATTTTTCATGCATTTAATAATTTTTTTGAGCTAAATGACCCTGAAATTGAAAAGCACAACAAATGAACTCTGAAAAGGTTGAAACTTGGCATGGTATCATCATTTCACCCACATAGCATGTGCTAAAAAGTTGAGAGGGTTACGGCAAAAACTGGATGCACTTCGTGTACAAACTGGACCATCTCCTTCGAAGAATCAAGGTTTCGGACGAAAACTCATCTGTTACAAAGGCATTTCATTTTTTTAAACTTATTTCAACTCCAGACTTTTTGTGCATTCAATATGCACCATTCAAAGCCACATCCTCAAATTTCAACCCTTTCTAACTTCATTTGCAATTTTTCGTGCATTTAATGATTTTTTTTGAGCTTAATGACCCTGAAATTGAAAAGCACTACAAATGAACTCTGAAAAGGTTGAAACTTGGCATGGTATCATCATTTCACCCACATAGCATGTGCTAAAAAGTTGAGAGGGTTACGGCAAAAACTGGATGCACTTCGTGTACAAACTGGACCATCTCCTTCGGAGTATCAAGGTTTCGGACGAAACCTCATCTGTTACAAAGGCATTTCATTTTTTTTAAACTTATTTCAACTCCAGACTTTTTGCGCATTCAATATGAACCATTCAAAGCCACATCCTCAAATTTCAACCCTTTCTAACTTCATTTGCTATTTTTCATGCATTTAATGATTTTTTGAGCTAAATGACCCTGAAATTGAAAAGCACTACAAATGAACTCTGAAGAGGTTGAAACTTGGCATGGTATCATCATTTCACCCACATAGTATGTGCTAAAAAGTTGAGATGTTTACGGCAAAAACTGGATGCACTTCGTGTACAAACTGGACCATCTCCTTCGAAGTATCAAGGTTTCGGACGAAAACTCATCTGTTACAAAGGCATTTCATTTTCTTTAATTAGTTCAACTCCAGACTTTTTGTGCATTGAATATGCACCATTCAAAGCCACATCCTCAAATTTCAACCATTTCTAACTTCATTTGCTATTTTTCATGCATTTAATGATTTTTTTGAGCTAAATGACCCTGAAATTGAAAAGCACTACAAATGAACTCTGAAAAGGTTGAAACTTGGCATGGTATCATCATTTCACCCACATAGCATGTCCTAAAAAGTTGAGAGGGTTACAGCAAAAACTACATGCACTTCGTGTACAAACTGGACCATCTCCTTCGAAGTATCAAGGTTTCGGACGAAAACTCATCTGTTACAAAGGCATTTCATTTTTTTAAACTTATTTCAACTCCAGACTTTTTGCGCATTCAATATGCACCATTCAAAGCCACATCCTCAAATTGCAACCCTTTCTAACTTCATTTGCTATTTTTCATGCATTTAATGATTTTTTGAGCTAAATGACCCTGAAATTGAAAAGCACTACAAATGAACTCTGAAGAGGTTGAAACTTGGCATGGTATCATCATTTCACCCACATAGCATGTGCTAAAAAGTTGAGAGGTTTACGGCAAAAACTGGATGCACTTCGTGTACAAACAGGACCATCTCCTTCGAAGAATCAAGGTTTCGGACGAAAACTCATCTGTTACAAAGGCATTTAATTTTTTTAAACTTATTTCAAGTCCCGACTTTTTGTGCATTCAATATGCACCATTCAAAGCCACATCCTCAAATTTCACCCCTTTCTAACTTCATTTACTATTTTTCATGCATTTAATGATTTTTTTGAGCTAAATGACCCTGAAATTGAAAAGCACTACAAATGAACTCTGAAAAGGTTGAAACTTGTCATGGTATCATCATTTCACCCACATAGCACGTGCTAAAAAGTTGAGAGGGTTACGGCAAAAACTGGATGCACTTCGTGTACAAACTGGACCATCTCCTTCGAAGTATCAAGGTTTGGGACGAAAACTCATCTGTTACAAAGGCATTTCATTTTTTTAAACTTATTTCAACTCCAGACTTTTTGTGCAATCAATATTCACCATTCAAAGCCACATCCTCAAATTTCAACCCTTTCTAACTTCATTTGCTATTTTTCATGCATTTAATAATTTTTTTGAGCTAAATGACCCTGAAATTGAAAAGCACTACAAATGAACTCTGAAAAGGTTGAAACTTGGCATGGTATCATCATTTCACCCACATAGCATGTGCTAAAAAGTTGAGAAGGTTACGGCAAAAACTGGATGCATTTCGTGTACAAACTGGACAATCTCCTTCGAAGAATCAAGGTTTCGGACGAAAACTCATCTGTTACAAAGGCATTTAATTTTTTTAAACTTATTTCAACTCCAGACTTTTTGTGCATTCAATATTCACCATTCAAAGCCACATCCTCAAATTTCAACCATTTCTAACTTCATTTGCTATTTTTCATGCATTTAATAATTTTTTTGAGCTAAATGACCCTGAAATTGAAAAGCACTACAAATGAACTCTGAAAAGGTTGAAACTTGGCATGGTATCATCATTTCACCCACATAGCATGTGCTAAAAAGTAGAGAGGGTTACGGCAAAAACTGGATGCACTTCGTGTACAAACTGGACCATCTACTTCGAACTATCAAGGTTTCGGACGAAAACTCATCTGTTACAAAGGCATTTCATTTTTTTAAACTCTTTTCAACTCCCGACTTTTTGTGCATTCAATATGCACCATTCAAAGCCACATCCTCAAATTTCAACCCTTTCTAACTTCATTTACTATTTTTCATGCATTTAATGATTTTTTGAGCTAAATGACCCTGAAATTGAAAAGCACTACAAATGAACCCTGAAAAGGTTGAAACTTGGCATGGTATCATCATTTCACCCACATAGCATGTGCTAAAAAGTTGAGAGGGTTACGGCAAAAACTGGATGCACTTCGTGTACAAACTGGACCATCTCCTTCGGAGTATCAAGGTTTCGGACGAAAACTCATCTGTTACAAAGGCATTTCATTTTTTTAAACTTATTTCAACTCCAGACTTTTTGCGCATTCAATATGAACCATTCAAAGCCACATCCTCAAATTTCAACCCTTTCTAACTTCATTTGCTATTTTTCATGCATTTAATGATTTTTTGAGCTAAATGACCCTGAAATTGAAAAGCACTACAAATGAACTCTGAAAAGGTTGAAACTTGGCATGGTATCATCATTTCACCCACATAGCACGTGATAAAAAGTTGAGAGGGTTACGGCAAAAACTGGATGCACTTCGTGTACAAACTGGACCATCTCCTTCGAAGTATCAAGGTTTCGGACGAAAACTCATCTGTTACAAAGGCATTTCATTTTTTCAAACTTATTTCAACTCCAGACTTTTTGTGCATTCAATATTCACCATTCAAAGCCACATCCTCAAATTTCAACCCTTTCTAACTTCATTTGCTATTTTTCATGCATTTAATAATTTTTTTGAGCTAAATGACCCTGAAATTGAAAAGCACAACAAATGAACTCTGAAAAGGTTGAAACTTGGCATGGTATCATCATTTCACCCACATAGCATGTGCTAAAAAGTTGAGAGGGTTACGGCAAAAACTGGATGCACTTCGTGTACAAACTGGACCATCTCCTTCGAAGAATCAAGGTTTCGGACGAAAACTCATCTGTTACAAAGGCATTTCATTTTTTTAAACTTATTTCAACTCCAGACTTTTTGTGCATTCAATATGCACCATTCAAAGCCACATCCTCAAATTTCAACCCTTTCTAACTTCATTTGCAATTTTTCGTGCATTTAATGATTTTTTTTGAGCTTAATGACCCTGAAATTGAAAAGCACTACAAATGAACTCTGAAAAGGTTGAAACTTGGCATGGTATCATCATTTCACCCACATAGCATGTGCTAAAAAGTTGAGAGGGTTACGGCAAAAACTGGATGCACTTCGTGTACAAACTGGACCATCTCCTTCGGAGTATCAAGGTTTCGGACGAAACCTCATCTGTTACAAAGGCATTTCATTTTTTTTAAACTTATTTCAACTCCAGACTTTTTGCGCATTCAATATGAACCATTCAAAGCCACATCCTCAAATTTCAACCCTTTCTAACTTCATTTGCTATTTTTCATGCATTTAATGATTTTTTGAGCTAAATGACCCTGAAATTGAAAAGCACTACAAATGAACTCTGAAGAGGTTGAAACTTGGCATGGTATCATCATTTCACCCACATAGTATGTGCTAAAAAGTTGAGATGTTTACGGCAAAAACTGGATGCACTTCGTGTACAAACTGGACCATCTCCTTCGAAGTATCAAGGTTTCGGACGAAAACTCATCTGTTACAAAGGCATTTCATTTTCTTTAATTAGTTCAACTCCAGACTTTTTGTGCATTGAATATGCACCATTCAAAGCCACATCCTCAAATTTCAACCATTTCTAACTTCATTTGCTATTTTTCATGCATTTAATGATTTTTTTGAGCTAAATGACCCTGAAATTGAAAAGCACTACAAATGAACTCTGAAAAGGTTGAAACTTGGCATGGTATCATCATTTCACCCACATAGCATGTCCTAAAAAGTTGAGAGGGTTACAGCAAAAACTACATGCACTTCGTGTACAAACTGGACCATCTCCTTCGAAGTATCAAGGTTTCGGACGAAAACTCATCTGTTACAAAGGCATTTCATTTTTTTAAACTTATTTCAACTCCAGACTTTTTGCGCATTCAATATGCACCATTCAAAGCCACATCCTCAAATTGCAACCCTTTCTAACTTCATTTGCTATTTTTCATGCATTTAATGATTTTTTGAGCTAAATGACCCTGAAATTGAAAAGCACTACAAATGAACTCTGAAGAGGTTGAAACTTGGCATGGTATCATCATTTCACCCACATAGCATGTGCTAAAAAGTTGAGAGGTTTACGGCAAAAACTGGATGCACTTCGTGTACAAACAGGACCATCTCCTTCGAAGAATCAAGGTTTCGGACGAAAACTCATCTGTTACAAAGGCATTTAATTTTTTTAAACTTATTTCAAGTCCCGACTTTTTGTGCATTCAATATGCACCATTCAAAGCCACATCCTCAAATTTCACCCCTTTCTAACTTCATTTACTATTTTTCATGCATTTAATGATTTTTTTGAGCTAAATGACCCTGAAATTGAAAAGCACTACAAATGAACTCTGAAAAGGTTGAAACTTGTCATGGTATCATCATTTCACCCACATAGCACGTGCTAAAAAGTTGAGAGGGTTACGGCAAAAACTGGATGCACTTCGTGTACAAACTGGACCATCTCCTTCGAAGTATCAAGGTTTGGGACGAAAACTCATCTGTTACAAAGGCATTTCATTTTTTTAAACTTATTTCAACTCCAGACTTTTTGTGCAATCAATATTCACCATTCAAAGCCACATCCTCAAATTTCAACCCTTTCTAACTTCATTTGCTATTTTTCATGCATTTAATAATTTTTTTGAGCTAAATGACCCTGAAATTGAAAAGCACTACAAATGAACTCTGAAAAGGTTGAAACTTGGCATGGTATCATCATTTCACCCACATAGCATGTGCTAAAAAGTTGAGAAGGTTACGGCAAAAACTGGATGCATTTCGTGTACAAACTGGACAATCTCCTTCGAAGAATCAAGGTTTCGGACGAAAACTCATCTGTTACAAAGGCATTTAATTTTTTTAAACTTATTTCAACTCCAGACTTTTTTTGCATTCAATATTCACCATTCAAAGCCACATCCTCAAATTTCAACCATTTCTAACTTCATTTGCTATTTTTCATGCATTTAATAATTTTTTTGAGCTAAATGACCCTGAAATTGAAAAGCACTACAAATGAACTCTGAAAAGGTTGAAACTTGGCATGGTATCATCATTTCACCCACATAGCATGTGCTAAAAAGTAGAGAGGGTTACGGCAAAAACTGGATGCACTTCGTGTACAAACTGGACCATCTACTTCGAACTATCAAGGTTTCGGACGAAAACTCATCTGTTACAAAGGCATTTCATTTTTTTAAACTCTTTTCAACTCCCGACTTTTTGTGCATTCAATATGCACCATTCAAAGCCACATCCTCAAATTTCAACCCTTTCTAACTTCATTTACTATTTTTCATGCATTTAATGATTTTTTGAGCTAAATGACCCTGAAATTGAAAAGCACTACAAATGAACCCTGAAAAGGTTGAAACTTGGCATGGTATCATCATTTCACCCACATAGCATGTGCTAAAAAGTTGAGAGGGTTACGGCAAAAACTGGATGCACTTCGTGTACAAACTGGACCATCTCCTTCGGAGTATCAAGGTTTCGGACGAAAACTCATCTGTTACAAAGGCATTTCATTTTTTTAAACTTATTTCAACTCCAGACTTTTTGCGCATTCAATATGAACCATTCAAAGCCACATCCTCAAATTTCAACCCTTTCTAACTTCATTTGCTATTTTTCATGCATTTAATGATTTTTTGAGCTAAATGACCCTGAAATTGAAAAGCACTACAAATGAACTCTGAAAAGGTTGAAACTTGGCATGGTATCATCATTTCACCCACATAGCACGTGATAAAAAGTTGAGAGGGTTACGGCAAAAACTGGATGCACTTCGTGTACAAACTGGACCATCTCCTTCGAAGTATCAAGGTTTCGGACGAAAACTCATCTGTTACAAAGGCATTTCATTTTTTTAAACTTATTTCAACTCCAGACTTTTTGTGCATTCAATATTCACCATTCAAAGCCACATCCTCAAATTTCAACCCTTTCTAACTTCATTTGCTATTTTTCATGCATTTAATGATTTTTTTGAGCTAAATGACCCTGAAATTGAAAAGCACTACAAATGAACCCTGAAAAGGTTGAAACTTGGCATGGTATCATCATTTCACCCACATAGCACGTGAGAAAAAGTTGAGAGGGTTACGGCAAAAACTGGATGCACTTCGTGTACAAACTGGACCATCTCCTTCGAAGTATCAATGTTTCGGACGAAAACTCATCTGTTACGAAGGCATTTCATTTTTTTAAACTTATTTCAACTCCAGACTTTTTGTGCATTCAATATTCACCATTCAAAGCCACATCCTCAAATTTCAACCCTTTCTAACTTCATTCACTATTTTTCATGCATTTAATGATTTTTTTGAGCTAAATGACCCTGAAATTGAAAAGCACTACAAATGAACTATGAAAAGGTTGAAACTTGGCATGGTATCATCATTTCACCCACATAGCATGTGCTAAAAAGTTGAGAGGGTTACAGCAAAAACTAGATGCACTTCGTGTACAAACTGGACCATCTCCTTCGAAGTATCAAGGTTTCGGACGAAAACTCATCTGTTACAAAGGCATTTCATTTTTTTAAACTTATTTCAACTCCAGACTTTTTGCGCATTCAATATGCACCATTCAAAGCCACATCCTCAAATTTCTACCCTTTCTAACTTCATTTGCTATTTTTCATGCATTTAATGATTTTTTGAGCTAAATGACCCTGAAATTGAAAAGCACTACAAATGAACTCTGAAAAGGTTGAAACTTGGCATGGTATCATCATTTCACCCACATAGCACGTGATAAAAAGTTGAGAGGGTTACGGCAAAAACTGGATGCACTTCGTGTACAAACTGGACCATCTCCTTCGAAGTATCAAGGTTTCGGACGAAAACTCATCTGTTACGAAGGCATTTCATTTTTTTAAACTTATTTCAACTCCAGACTTTTTGTGCATTCAATATTCACCATTCAAAGCCACATCCTCAAATTTCAACCCTTTCTAACTTCATTCACTATTTTTCATGCATTTAATGATTTTTTTGAGCTAAATGACCCTAAAATTGAAAAGCACTACAAATGAACTATGAAGAGGTTGAAACTTGGCATGGTATCATCATTTCACCCACATAGCATGTGCTAAAAAGTTGAGAGGTTTACGGCAAAAACTGGATGCACTTCGTGTACAAACTGGACCACCTCCTTCGAAGAATCAAGGTTTCGGACGAAAACTCATCTGTTACAAAGGCATTTCATTTTTTTAAACTTATTTCAACTCTAGACTTTTTGTGCATTCAATATGCACCATTCAAAGCCACATCCTCAAATTTCAACCCTTTCTAACTTCATTTACTATTTTTCATGCATTTAATGATTTTTTTGAGCTAAATGACCCTGAAATTGAAAAGCACTACAAATGAACTCTGAAAAGGTTGAAACTTGTCATAGTATCATCATTTCACCCACATAGCATGTTCTAAAAAGTTGAGAGGGTTACGGCAAAAACTGGATGCACTTCGTGTACAAACTGGACCATCTCCTTCGAAGTATCACGGTTTGGGACGAAAATTCATTTGTTACAAAGGCATTTCATTTTTTTAAACTTATTTCAACTCCAGACTTTTTGTGCATTCAATATTCACCATTCAAAGCCACATCCTCAAATTTCGACCCTTTCTAACTTCATTTGCTATTTTTCATGCATTTAATGATTTTTTTGAGCTAAATGACCCTGAAATTGAAAAGCACTACAAATGAACTCTGAAAAGGTTGAAACTTGGCATGGTATCATCATTTCACCCACATAGCATGTGCTAAAAAGTTGAGAGGGTTACGGCAAAAACTAGATGCACTTCGTGTACAAACACGACCATCTCCTTCGAAGAATCAAGGTTTCGGACGAAAACTCATCTGTTACAAAGGCATTTCATTTTTTTAAACTTATTTCAACTCCAGACTTTTTGTGCATTCAATATTCACCATTCAAAGCCACATCCTCAAATTTCAACCCTTTCTAACTTCATTCACTATTTTTCATGCATTTAATGATTTTTTTGAGCTAAATGACCCTAAAATTGAAAAGCACTACAAATGAACTCTGAAGAGGTTGAAACTTGGCATGGTATCATCATTTCACCCACATAGCATGTGCTAAAAAGTTGAGAGGTTTACGGCAAAAACTGGATGCACTTCGTGTACAAACTGGACCACCTCCTTCGAAGAATCAAGGTTTCGGACGAAAACTCATCTGTTACAAAGGCATTTCATTTTTTTAAACTTATTTCAACTCCAGACTTTTTGTGCATTCAATATGCACCATTCAAAGCCACATCCTCAAATTTCAACCCTTTCTAACTTCATTTACTATTTTTCATGCATTTAATGATTTTTTGAGCTAAATGACCCTGAAATTGAAAAGCACTACGAATGAACTCTGAAAAGGTTGAAACTTGTCATGGTATCATCATTTCACCCACATAGCATGTGCTAAAAAGTTGAGAGGGTTACGGCAAAAACTGGATGCACTTCGTGTACAAACTGGACCATCTCCTTCGAAGTATCAAGGTTTCGGACGAAAACTCATCTGTTACGAAGGCATTTCATTTTTTTAAACTTATTTCAACTCCAGACTTTTTGTGCATTCAATATTCACCATTCAAAGCCACATCCTCAAATTTCTACCCTTTCTAACTTCATTCACTATTTTTCATGCATTTAATGATTTTTTTGAGCTAAATGACCCTAAAATTGAAAAGCACTACAAATGAACTATGAAGAGGTTGAAACTTGGCATGGTATCATCATTTCACCCACATAGCATGTGCTAAAAAGTTGAGAGGTTTACGGCAAAAACTGGATGCACTTCGTGTACAAACTGGACCACCTCCTTCGAAGAATCAAGGTTTCGGACGAAAACTCATCTGTTACAAAGGCATTTCATTTTTTTAAACTTATTTCAACTCTAGACTTTTTGTGCATTCAATATGCACCATTCAAAGCCACATCCTCAAATTTCAACCCTTTCTAACTTCATTTACTATTTTTCATGCATTTAATGATTTTTTTGAGCTAAATGACCCTGAAATTGAAAAGCACTACAAATGAACTCTGAAAAGGTTGAAACTTGTCATAGTATCATCATTTCACCCACATAGCATGTTCTAAAAAGTTGAGAGGGTTACGGCAAAAACTGGATGCACTTCGTGTACAAACTGGACCATCTCCTTCGAAGTATCACGGTTTGGGACGAAAATTCATTTGTTACAAAGGCATTTCATTTTTTTAAACTTATTTCAACTCCAGACTTTTTGTGCATTCAATATTCACCATTCAAAGCCACATCCTCAAATTTCGACCCTTTCTAACTTCATTTGCTATTTTTCATGCATTTAATGATTTTTTTGAGCTAAATGACCCTGAAATTGAAAAGCACTACAAATGAACTCTGAAAAGGTTGAAACTTGGCATGGTATCATCATTTCACCCACATAGCATGTGCTAAAAAGTTGAGAGGGTTACGGCAAAAACTGGATGCACTTCGTGTACAAACTAGACCATCTCCTTCGAAGTATCAAGGTTTGGGACGAAAACTCATCTGTTACAAAGGCATTTCATTTTTTAAAACTTATTTCAACTCCGGACTTTTTGTGCATTCAATATGCACCATTCCAAGCCACATCCTCAAATTTCAACCCTTTCTAACTTCATTTGCAATTTTTCATGCATTTAATGATTTTTTTGAGCTAAATGACCCTGAAATTGAAAAGCACTACAAATGAACTCTGAAAAGGTTGAAACTTGGCATGGTATCATCATTTCAGCCACATAGCATGTGCTAAAAAGTAGTGAGTGTTACGGCAAAAACTGGATGCACTTCGTGTACAAACTGGACCATCTCCTTCGAACTATCAAGGTTTCGGACGAAAACTCATCTGTTACAAAGGCATTTCATTTTTTTAAACTTATTTCAACTCCCGACTTTTTGTGCATTCAATATGCACCATTCAAATCCACATCTTTAAATTTCAACCCTTTCTAACTTCATTTACTATTTTTCCTGCATTTAATGATTTTTTTGAGCTAAATGACCCTGAAATTGAAAAGCACTACAAATGAACTCTGAAAAGGTTGAAACTTGGCATGGTATCATCATTTCACCCACATAGCATGTGCTAAAAAGTTGAGAGGGTTACGGCAAAAACTAGATGCACTTCGTGTACAAACACGACCATCTCCTTCGAAGAATCAAGGTTTCGGACGAAAACTCATCTGTTACAAAGGCATTTCATTTTTTTAAACTTATTTCAACTCCAGACTTTTTGTGCATTCAATATTCACCATTCAAAGCCACATCCTCAAATTTCAACCCTTTCTAACTTCATTCACTATTTTTCATGCATTTAATGATTTTTTTGAGCTAAATGACCCTAAAATTGAAAAGCACTACAAATGAACTCTGAAGAGGTTGAAACTTGGCATGGTATCATCATTTCACCCACATAGCATGTGCTAAAAAGTTGAGAGGTTTACGGCAAAAACTGGATGCACTTCGTGTACAAACTGGACCACCTCCTTCGAAGAATCAAGGTTTCGGACGAAAACTCATCTGTTACAAAGGCATTTCATTTTTTTAAACTTATTTCAACTCCAGACTTTTTGTGCATTCAATATGCACCATTCAAAGCCACATCCTCAAATTTCAACCCTTTCTAACTTCATTTACTATTTTTCATGCATTTAATGATTTTTTTGAGCTAAATGACCCTGAAATTGAAAAGCACTACAAATGAACTCTGAAAAGGTTGAAACTTGTCATAGTATCATCATTTCACCCACATAGCATGTTCTAAAAAGTTGAGAGGGTTACGGCAAAAACTGGATGCACTTCGTGTACAAACTGGACCATCTCCTTCGAAGTATCAAGGTTTGGGACGAAAACTCATCTGTTACAAAGGCATTTCATTTTTTTAAACTTATTTCAACTCCAGACTTTTTGCGCATTCAATATGCACCATTCAAAGCCACATCCTCAAATTTCAACCCTTTCTAACTTCATTTGCTATTTTTCATGCATTTAATGATTTTTTGAGCTAAATGACCCTGAAATTGAAAAGCACTACAAATGAACTCTGAAAAGGTTGAAACATGGCATGGTATCATCATTTCACCCACATAGCACATGATAAAAAGTTGAGAGGGTTACGGCAAAAACTGGATGCACTTCGTGTACAAACTGGACCATCTCCTTCGAAGTATCAAGGTTTCGGACGAAAACTCATCTGTTACGAAGGCATTTCATTTTTTTAAACTTATTTCAACTCCAGACTTTTTGTGCATTCAATATTCACCATTCAAAGCCACATCCTCAAATTTCAACCCTTTCTAACTTCATTTGCTATTTTTCATGCATTTAATAATTTTTTTGAGCTAAATGACCCTGAAATTGAAAAGCACAACAAATGAACTCTGAAAAGGTTGAAACTTGGCATGGTATCATCATTTCACCCACATAGCATGTGCTAAAAAGTTGAGAGGGTTACGGCAAAAACTGGATGCACTTCGTGTACAAACTGGACCATCTCCTTCGAAGAATCAAGGTTTCGGACGAAAACTCATCTGTTACAAAGGCATTTAATTTTTTTAAACTTATTTCAACTCCAGACTTTTTGTGCATTCAATATGCACCATTAAAAGCCACATCCTCAAATTTCAACCCTTTCTAACTTCATTTGCAATTTTTCGTGCATTTAATGATTTTTTTTGAGCTTAATGACCCTGAAATTGAAAAGCACTACAAATGAACTCTGAAAAGGTTGAAACTTGGCATGGTATCATCATTTCACCCACATAGCATGTGCTAAAAAGTTGAGAGGGTTACGGCAAAAACTGGATGCACTTCGTGTACAAACTGGACCATCTCCTTCGAAGTATCAAGGTTTCGGACGAAAACTCATCTGTTACAAAGGCATTTCATTTTTTAAAACTTATTTCAACTGCAGACTTTTTGTGCATTCAATATGCACCATTCAAAGCCACATCCTCAAATTTCAACCCTTTCTAACTTCATTTGCTATTTTTCATGCATTTAATGATTTTTTGAGCTAAATGACCCTGAAATTGAAAAGCACTACAAATGAACTCTGAAGAGGTTGAAACTTGGCATGGTATCATCATTTCACCCACATAGCATGTGCTAAAAAGTAGTGAGGGTTACGGCAAAAACTGGATGCACTTCGTGTACAAACTGGACCATCTCCTTCGGAGTATCAAGGTTTCGGACGAAACCTCATCTGTTACAAAGGCATTTCATTTTTTTTAAACTTATTTCAACTCCAGACTTTTTGCGCATTCAATATGAACCATTCAAAGCCACATCCTCAAATTTCAACCCTTTCTAACTTCATTTGCTATTTTTCATGCATTTAATGATTTTTTGAGCTAAATGACCCTGAAATTGAAAAGCACTACAAATGAACTCTGAAAAGGTTGAAACTTGGCATGGTATCATCATTTCAGCCACATAGCATGTGCTAAAAAGTAGTGAGGGTTACGGCAAAAACTGGATGCACTTCGTGTACAAACTGGACCATCTCCTTCGAACTATCAAGGTTTCGGACGAAAACTCATCTGTTACAAAGGCATTTCATTTTTTTAAACTTATTTCAATTCCCGACTTTTTGTGCATTCAATATGCACCATTCAAATCCACATCCTCAAATTTCAACCCTTTCTAACTTCATTTACTATTTTTCCTGCATTTAATGATTTTTTTGAGCTAAATGACCCTGAAATTGAAAAGCACTACAAATGAACTCTGAAAAGGTTGAAACTTGGCATGGTATCATCATTTCACCCACATAGCATGTGCTAAAAAGTTGAGAGGGTTACGGCAAAAACTAGATGCACTTCGTGTACAAACACGACCATCTCCTTCGAAGAATCAAGGTTTCGGACGAAAACTCATCTGTTACAAAGGCATTTCATTTTTTTAAACTTATTTCAACTCCAGACTTTTTGTGCATTCAATATTCACCATTCAAAGCCACATCCTCAAATTTCAACCCTTTCTAACTTCATTCACTATTTTTCATGCATTTAATGATTTTTTTGAGCTAAATGACCCTAAAATTGAAAAGCACTACAAATGAACTCTGAAGAGGTTGAAACTTGGCATGGTATCATCATTTCACCCACATAGCATGTGCTAAAAAGTTGAGAGGTTTACGGCAAAAACTGGATGCACTTCGTGTACAAACTGGACCACCTCCTTCGAAGAATCAAGGTTTCGGACGAAAACTCATCTGTTACAAAGGCATTTCATTTTTTTAAACTTGTTTCAACTCCAGACTTTTTGTGCATTCAATATGCACCATTCAAATCCACATCCTCAAATTTCAACCCTTTCTAACTTCATTTACTATTTTTCATGCATTTAATGATTTTTTTGAGCTAAATGACCCTGAAATTGAAAAGCACTACGAATGAACTCTGAAAAGGTTGAAACTTGTCATGGTATCATCATTTCACCCACATAGCACGTGCTAAAAAGTTGAGAGGGTTACGGCAAAAACTGGATGCACTTCGTGTACAAACTGGACCATCTCCTTCGAAGTATCAAGGTTTGGGACGAAAACTCATCTGTTACAAAGTCATTTCATTTTTTTAAACTTATTTCAACTCCAGACTTTTTGTGCATTCAATATTCACCATTCAAAGCCACATCCTCAAATTTCAACCCTTTCTAACTTCATTTGCTATTTTTCATGCATTTAATGATTTTTTTGAGCTAAATGACCCTGAAATTGAAAAGCACTACAAATGAACTCTGAAAAGGTTGAAACTTAGCATGGTATCATCATTTCACCCACATAGCATGTGCTAAAAAGTTGAGAGGGTTACGGCAAAAACTGGATGCACTTCGTGTACAAACTGGACCATCTCCTTCGAAGTATCAAGGTTTCAGACGAAAACTCATCTGTTACAAAGGCATTTCATTTTTTTAAACTTATTTCAACTCCAGACTTTTTGTGCATTCAATATGCACCATTCAAAGCCACATCCTCAAATTTCAACCCTTTCTAACTTCATTTGCAATTTTTCATGCATTTAATGATTTTTTTTGAGCTTAATGACCCTGAAATTGAAAAGCACTACAAATGAACTCTGAAAAGGTTGAAACTTGGCATGGTATCATCATTTCACCCACATAGCATGTGCTAAAAAGTTGAGAGGGTTACGGCAAAAACTGGATGCACTTCGTGTACAAACTGGACCATCTCCTTCGGAGTATCAAGGTTTCGGACGAAAACTCATCTGTTACAAAGGCATTTCATTTTTTTAAACTTATTTCAACTCCAGACTTTTTGCGCATTCAATATGAACCATTCAAAGCCACATCCTCAAATTTCAACCCTTTCTAACTTCATTTGCTATTTTTCATGCATTTAATGATTTTTTGAGCTAAATAATCCTGAAATTGAAAAGCACTACAAATGAACTCCGAGGAGGTTGAAACTTGGCATGGTATCATCATTTCACCCACATAGCATGTGCTAAAAAGTTGAGAGGTTTACGGCAAAAACTGGATGCACTTCGTGTACAAACTGGACCATCTCCTTCGAAGTATCAAGGTTTCGGACGAAAACTCATCTGTTACAAAGGCATTTCATTTTCTTTAATTTATTTCAACTCCAGACTTTTTGTGCATTCAATATGCACCATTCAAAGCCACATCCTCAAATTTCAACCATTTCTAACTTCATTTGCTATTTTTCATGCATTTAATGATTTTTTTGAGCTAAATGACCCTGAAATTGAAAAGCACTACAAATGAACTCTGAAAAGGTTGAAACTTGGCATGGTATCATCATTTCACCCACATAGCATGTCCTAAAAAGTTGAGAGGGTTACGGCAAAAACTGGATGCACTTTGTGTACAAACTGGACCATCTCCTTCGAAGTATCAAGGTTTGGGACGAAAACTCATCTGTTACAAAGGCATTTCATTTTTTTAAACTTATTTCAACTCCAGACTTTTTGCGCATTCAATATGCACCATTCAAAGCCACATCCACAAATATCAACCCTTTCTAACTTCATTTGCTATTTTTCATGCATTTAATGATTTTTTGAGCTAAATGACCCTGAAATTGAAAAGCACTACAAATTAACTCTGAAAAGGTTGAAACTTGGCATGGTATCATCATTTCACCCACATAGCACGTGATAAAAAGTTGAGAGGGTTACGGCAAAAACTGGATGCACTTCGTGTACAAACTGGACCATCTCCTTCGAAGTATCAAGGTTTCGGACGAAAACTCATCTGTTACAAAGGCATTTCAATTTTTTAAACTTATTTCAACTCCAGAATTTTTGTGCATTCAATATTCACCATTCAACGCCACATCCTCAAATTTCAACCCTTTCTTACTTCATTTACTATTTTTCATGCATTTAATGAATTTTTTGAGCTAAATGACCCTGAAATTGAAAAGCACTACAAATGAACTCTGAAAAGGTTGAAACTTGGCATGGTATCATCATTTCACCCACATAGCACGTGATAAAAAGTTGAGAGGGTTACGGCAAAAACTGGATGCACTTCGTGTACAAACTGGACCATCTCGTTCGAACTATCAAGGTTTCGGACGAAAACTCATCTGTTACAAAGGAATTTCATTTTTTTAAACTTATTTCAACTCCAGACTTTTTGTGCATTCAATATGCACCATTCAAAGCCACATCATCAAATTTCAACCCTTTCTAACTTCATTTGCTATTTTTCATGCATTTAATGAAATTTTTGAGCTAAATGACCCTGAAATTGAGTAGCACTACAAATGAACTCTGAAAAGGTTGAAACTTGGCATGGTATCATCATTTCACCCACATAGCACGTGCTAAAAAGTTGAGAGGGTTACGGCAAAAACTGGATGCACTTCGTGTATAAACTGGACCATCTCCTTCGAAGTATCAAGGTTTCGGACGAAAACTCATCTGTTACAAAGGCATTTCATTTTTTTAAACTTATTTCAACTCCAGACTTTTTGCGCATTCAATATGCAGCATTCAAAGCCACATCCTCAAATTTCAACCCTTTCTAACTTCATTTGCTATTTTTCATGCATTTAATGATTTTTTTGAGATAAATGACCCTGAAATTGAAAAGCACTACAAATGAACTCTGAAAAGGTTGAAACTTGGCATGGTATCATCATTTCACCCACATAGCACGTGCTAAAAAGTTGAGAGGGTTACGGCAAAAACTGGATGCACTTCGTGTACAAACTGGACCATCTCCTTCGAAGTATCAAGGTTTCGGACGAAAACTCATCTGTTACAAAGGCATTTCAATTTTTTAAACTTATTTCAACTCCAGACTTTTTGTGCATTCAATATTCACCATTCAAAGCCACATCCTCAAATTTCAACCCTTTCTAACTTCATTTACTATTTTTCATGCATTTAATGAATTTTTTGAGCTACATGACCCTGAAATTCAAAAGCACTACAAATGAACTCTGAAAAGGTTGAAACCTTGCATGGTATCATCATTTCACCCACATAGCATGTGCCAAAAATTTGAGAGGGTTACGGCAAAAACTGGATGCACTTCGGGTACAAACTGGACCATCTCCTTCGAAGTATCAAGGTTTCGGACGAAAACTCATCTGTTACAAAGGCATTTCATTTTTTTAAACTTATTTCAACTCCAGACTTTTTGCGCATTCAATATGCACCATTCAAAGCCACATCCACAAATTTCAACCCTTTCTAACTTCATTTGCTATTTTTCATGCATTTAATGATTTTTTGAGCTAAATGACCCTGAAATTGAAAAGCACTACAAATGAACTCTGAAAAGGTTGAAACTTGGCATGGTATCATCATTTCACCCACATAGCACGTGATAAAAAGTTGAGAGGGTTACGGCAAAAACTGGATGCACTTCGTGTACAAACTGGACCATCTCCTTCGAAGTATCAAGGTTTCGGACGAAAACTCATCTGTTACAAAGGCATTTCATTTTCTTTAATTTATTTCAACTCCAGACTTTTTGTGCATTCAATATGCACCATTCAAAGCCACATCCTCAAATTTCAACCATTTCTAACTTCATTTGCTATTTTTCATGCATTTAATGATTTTTTTGAGCTAAATGACCCTGAAATTGAAAAGCACTACAAATGAACTCTGAAAAGGTGAAACTTGGCATGGTATCATCATTTCACCCACATAGCATGTGCTAAAAAGTTGAGAGGGTTACGGCAAAAACTGGATGCACTTCGTGTACAAACTGGACCATCTCCTTCGAAGTATCAAGGTTTCGGACGAAAACTCATCTGTTACAAAGGCATTTCATTTTTTTAAACTTATTTCAGCTCCAGACTTTTTGTGCATTCAATATGCACCATTCAAAGCCACATCATCAAATTTCAACCCTTTCTAACTTCATTTGCTATTTTTCATGCATTTAATGATTTTTTTGAGCTAAATGACCCTGAAATTGAGTAGCACTACAAATGAACTCTGAAAAGGTTGAAACTTGGCATGGTATCATCATTTCACCCACATAGCACGTGCTAAAAAGTTGAGAGGGTTACGGCAAAAACTGGATGAACTTCGTGTACAAACTGGACCATCTCCTTCGAAGTATCAAGGTTTCGGACGAAAACTCATCTGTTACAAAGGCATTTCATTTTTTTAAACTTATTTCAACTCCAGACTTTTTGCGCATTCAATATGCACCATTCAAAGCCACATCCTCAAATTTCAACCCTTTCTAACTTCATTTGCTATTTTTCATGCATTTAATGATTTTTTTGAGATAAATGACCCTGAAATTGAAAAGCACTACAAATGAACTCTGAAAAGGTTGAAACTTGGCATGGTATCATCATTTCACCCACATAGCACGTGCTAAAAAGTTGAGAGGGTTACGGCAAAAACTGGATGAACTTCGTGTACAAACTGGACCATCTCCTTCGAAGTATCAAGGTTTCGGACGAAAACTCATCTGTTACAAAGGCATTTCATTTTTTTAAACTTATTTCAACTCCAGACTTTTTGCGCATTCAATATGCACCATTCAAAGCCACATCCTCAAATTTCAACCCTTTCTAACTTCATTTGCTATTTTTCATGCATGTAATGATTTTTTTGAGATAAATGACCCTGAAATTGAAAAGCACTACAAATGAACTCTGAAAAGGTTGAAACTTGGCATGGTATCATCATTTCACCCACATAGCACGTGCTAAAAAGTTGAGAGGGTTACGGCAAAAACTGGATGCACTTCGTGTACAAACTGGACCATCTCCTTCGAAGTATCAAGGTTTCGGACGAAAACTCATCTGTTACAAAGGCATTTCAATTTTTTAAACTTATTTCAACTCCAGACATTTTGTGCATTCAATATTCACCATTCAAAGCCACATCCTCAAATTTCAACCCTTTCTAACTTCATTTACTATTTTTCATGCATTTAATGAATTTTTTGAGCTACATGACCCTGAAATTGAAAAGCACTACAAATGAACTCTGAAAAGGTTGAAACTTGGCATGGTATCATCATTTCACCCACATAGCATGTGCCAAAAATTTGAGAGGGTTACGGCAAAAACTGGATGCACTTCGTGTACAAACTGGACCATCTCCTTCGTAGTATCAAGGTTTCGGACAAAAACTCATCTGTTACAAAGGCATTTCATTTTTTTAAACTTATTTCAACTCCAGACTTTTTGCGCATTCAATATGCACCATTCAAAGCCACATCCACAAATTTCAACCCTTTCTAACTTCATTTGCTATTTTTCATGCATTTAATGATTTTTTGAGCTAAATGACCCTGAAATTGAAAAGCACTACAAATGAACTCTGAAAAGGTTGAAACTTGGCATGGTATCATCATTTCACCCACATAGCATGTGCCAAAAATTGGAGAGGGTTACGGCAAAAACTGGATGCACTTCGTGTACAAACTGGACCATCTCCTTCGAAGTATCAAGGTTTCGGACGAAAACTCATCTGTTACAAAGGCATTTCATTTTTTTAAACTTATTTCAACTCCAGAATTTTTGTGCATTCAATATTCACCATTCAACGCCACATCCTCAAATTTCAACCCTTTCTTACTTCATTTACTATTTTTCATGCATTTAATGAATTTTTTGAGCTAAATGACCCTGAAATTGAAAAGCACTACAAATGAACTCTGAAAAGGTTGAAACTTGGCATGGTATCATCATTTCACCCACATAGCACGTGATAAAAAGTTGAGAGGGTTACGGCAAAAACTGGATGCACTTCGTGTACAAACTGGACCATCTCGTTCGAACTATCAAGGTTTCGGACGAAAACTCATCTGTTACAAAGGAATTTCATTTTTTTAAACTTATTTCAACTCCAGACTTTTTGTGCATTCAATATGCACCATTCAAAGCCACATCATCAAATTTCAACCCTTTCTAACTTCATTTGCTATTTTTCATGCATTTAATGAAATTTTTGAGCTAAATGACCCTGAAATTGAGTAGCACTACAAATGAACTCTGAAAAGGTTGAAACTTGGCATGGTATCATCATTTCACCCACATAGCACGTGCTAAAAAGTTGAGAGGGTTACGGCAAAAACTGGATGCACTTCGTGTACAAACTGGACCATCTCCTTCGAAGTATCAAGGTTTCGGACGAAAACTCATCTGTTACAAAGGCATTTCATTTTTTTAAACTTATTTCAACTCCAGACTTTTTGCGCATTCAATATGCACCATTCAAAGCCACATCCTCAAATTTCAACCCTTTCTAACTTCATTTGCTATTTTTCATGCATTTAATGATTTTTTTGAGATAAATGACCCTGAAATTGAAAAGCACTACAAATGAACTCTGAAAAGGTTGAAACTTGGCATGGTATCATCATTTCACCCACATAGCACGTGCTAAAAAGTTGAGAGGGTTACGGCAAAAACTGGATGCACTTCGTGTACAAACTGGACCATCTCCTTCGAAGTATCAAGGTTCCGGACGAAAACTCATCTGTTACAAAGGCATTTCAATTTTTTAAACTTATTTCAACTCCAGACTTTTTGTGCATTCAATATTCACCATTCAAAGCCACATCCTCAAATTTCAACCCTTTCTAACTTCATTTACTATTTTTCATGCATTTAATGAATTTTTTGAGCTACATGACCCTGAAATTCAAAAGCACTACAAATGAACTCTGAAAAGGTTGAAACCTTGCATGGTATCATCATTTCACCCACATAGCATGTGCCAAAAATTTGAGAGGGTTACGGCAAAAACTGGATGCACCTCGGGTACAAACTGGACCATCTCCTTCGAAGTATCAAGGTTTCGGACGAAAACTCATCTGTTACAAAGGCATTTCATTTTTTTAAACTTATTTCAACTCCAGACTTTTTGCGCATTCAATATGCACCATTCAAAGCCACATCCACAAATTTCAACCCTTTCTAACTTCATTTGCTATTTTTCATGCATTTAATGATTTTTTGAGCTAAATGACCCTGAAATTGAAAAGCACTACAAATGAACTCTGAAAAGGTTGAAACTTGGCATGGTATCATCATTTCACCCACATAGCACGTGATAAAAAGTTGAGAGGGTTACGGCAAAAACTGGATGCACTTCGTGTACAAACTGGACCATCTCCTTCGAAGTATCAAGGTTTCGGACGAAAACTCATCTGTTACAAAGGCATTTCATTTTCTTTAATTTATTTCAACTCCAGACTTTTTGTGCATTCAATATGCACCATTCAAAGCCACATCCTCAAATTTCAACCATTTCTAACTTCATTTGCTATTTTTCATGCATTTAATGATTTTTTTGAGCTAAATGACCCTGAAATTGAAAAGCACTACAAATGAACTCTGAAAAGGTGAAACTTGGCATGGTATCATCATTTCACCCACATAGCATGTGCTAAAAAGTTGAGAGGGTTACGGCAAAAACTGGATGCACTTCGTGTACAAACTGGACCATCTCCTTCGAAGTATCAAGGTTTCGGACGAAAACTCATCTGTTACAAAGGCATTTCATTTTTTTAAACTTATTTCAACTCCAGACTTTTTGTGCATTCAATATGCACCATTCAAAGCCACATCATCAAATTTTAACCCTTTCTAACTTCATTTGCTATTTTTCATGCATTTAATGATTTTTTTGAGCTAAATGACCCTGAAATTGAGTAGCACTACAAATGAACTCTGAAAAGGTTGAAACTTGGCATGGTATCATCATTTCACCCACATAGCACGTGCTAAAAAGTTGAGAGGGTTACGGCAAAAACTGGATGAACTTCGTGTACAAACTGGACCATCTCGTTCGAAGTATCAAGGTTTCGGACGAAAACTCATCTGTTACAAAGGCATTTCATTTTTTTAAACTTATTTCAACTCCAGACTTTTTGCGCATTCAATATGCACCATTCAAAGCCACATCCTCAAATTTCAACCCTTTCTAACTTCATTTGCTATTTTTCATGCATTTAATGATTTTTTTGAGATAAATGACCCTGAAATTGAAAAGCACTACAAATGAACTCTGAAAAGGTTGAAACTTGGCATGGTATCATCATTTCACCCACATAGCACGTGCTAAAAAGTTGAGAGGGTTACGGCAAAAACTGGATGAACTTCGTGTACAAACTGGACCATCTCCTTCGAAGTATCAAGGTTTCGGACGAAAACTCATCTGTTACAAAGGCATTTCATTTTTTTAAACTTATTTCAACTCCAGACTTTTTGCGCATTCAATATGCAACATTCAAAGCCACATCCTCAAATTTCAACCCTTTCTAACTTCATTTGCTATTTTTCATGCATGTAATGATTTTTTTTGAGATAAATGACCCTGAAATTGAAAAGCACTACAAATGAACTCTGAAAAGGTTGAAACTTGGCATGGTATCATCATTTCACCCACATAGCACGTGCTAAAAAGTTGAGAGGGTTACGGCAAAAACTGGATGCACTTCGTGTACAAACTGGACCATCTCCTTCGAAGTATCAAGGTTTCGGACGAAAACTCATCTGTTACAAAGGCATTTCAATTTTTTAAACTTATTTCAACTCCAGACATTTTGTGCATTCAATATTCACCATTCAAAGCCACATCCTCAAATTTCAACCCTTTCTAACTTCATTTACTATTTTTCATGCATTTAATGAATTTTTTGAGCTACATGACCCTGAAATTGAAAAGCACTACAAATGAACTCTGAAAAGGTTGAAACTTGGCATGGTATCATCATTTCACCCACATAGCATGTGCCAAAAATTTGAGAGGGTTACGGCAAAAACTGGATGCACTTCGTGTACAAACTGGACCATCTCCTTCGTAGTATCAAGGTTTCGGACAAAAACTCATCTGTTACAAAGGCATTTCATTTTTTTAAACTTATTTCAACTCCAGACTTTTTGCGCATTCAATATGCACCATTCAAAGCCACATCCACAAATTTCAACCCTTTCTAACTTCATTTGCTATTTTTCATGCATTTAATGATTTTTTGAGCTAAATGACCCTGAAATTGAAAAGCACTACAAATGAACTCTGAAAAGGTTGAAACTTGGCATGGTATCATCATTTCACCCACATAGCACGTGATAAAAAGTTGAGAGGGTTACGGCAAAAACTGGATGCACTTCGTGTACAAACTGGACCATCTCCTTCGAAGTATCAAGGTTTCGGACGAAAACTCATCTGTTACAAAGGCATTTCATTTTTTTAAACTTATTTCAACTCCAGACTTTTTGTGCATTCAATATTCACCATTCAAAGCCACATCCTCAAATTTCAACCCTTTCTAACTTCATTTACTATTTTTCATGCATTTAATGATTTTTTTGAGCTAAATGACCCTGAAATTGAAAAGCACTACAAATGAACTCTGAAAAGGTTGAAACTTGGCATGGTATCATCATTTCACCCACATAGCATGTGCTAAAAAGTTGAGAGGGTTACGGCAAAAACTGGATGCACTTCGTGTACAAACTGGACCATCTCCTTCGAAGTATCAAGGTTTCGGACGAAAACTCATCTGTTACAAAGGCATTTCATTTTTTTAAACTTATTTCAACTCCAGACTTTTTGTGCATTCAATATGCACCATTCAAAGCCACATCATCAAATTTCAACCCTTTCTAACTTCATTTGCTATTTTTCATGCATTTAATGATTTTTTTGAGCTAAATGACCCTGAAATTGAGTAGCACTACAAATGAACTCTGAAAAGGTTGAAACTTGGCATGGTATCATCATTTCACCCACATAGCACGTGCTAAAAAGTTGAGAGGGTTACGGCAAAAACTGGATGAACTTCGTGTACAAACTGGACCATCTCCTTCGAAGTATCAAGTTTTCGGACGAAAACTCATCTGTTACAAAGGCATTTCATTTTTTTAAACTTATTTCAACTCCAGACTTTTTGCGCATTCAATATGCACCATTCAAAGCCACATACTCAAATTTCAACGCTTTCTAACTTCATTTGCTATTTTTCATGCATTTAATGATTTTTTTGAGATAAATGACCCTGAAATTGAAAAGCACTACAAATGAACTCTGAAAAGGTTGAAACTTGGCATGGTATCATCATTTCACCCACATAGCACGTGCTAAAAAGTTGAGAGGGTTACGGCAAAAACTGGATGCACTTCGTGTACAAACTGGACCATCTCCTTCGAAGTATCAAGGTTTCGGACGAAAACTCATCTGTTACAAAGGCATTTCAATTTTTTAAACTTATTTCAACTCCAGACATTTTGTGCATTCAATATTCACCATTCAAAGCCACATCCTCAAAATTTCAACCCTTTCTAACTTCATTTACTATTTTTCATGCATTTAATGAATTTTTTGAGCTACATGACCCTGAAATTGAAAAGCACTACAAATGAACTCTGAAAAGGTTGAAACTTGGCATGGTATCATCATTTCACCCACATAGCATGTGCCAAAAATTTGAGAGGGTTACGGCAAAAACTGGATGCACTTCGTGTACAAACTGGACCATCTCCTTCGTAGTATCAAGGTTTCGGACGAAAACTCATCTGTTACAAAGGCATTTCATTTTTTTAAACTTATTTCAACTCCAGACTTTTTGCGCATTCAATATGCACCATTCAAAGCCACATCCACAAATTTCAACCCTTTCTAACTTCATTTGCTATTTTTCATGCATTTAATGATTTTTTGAGCTACATGACCCTGAAATTGAAAAGCACTACAAATGAACTCTGAAAAGGTTGAAACTTGGCATGGTATCATCATTTCACCCACATAGCACGTGATAAAAAGTTGAGAGGGTTACGGCAAAAACTGGATGCACTTCGTGTACAAACTGGACCATCTCCTTCGAAGTATCAAGGTTTCGGACGAAAACTCATCTGTTACAAAGGCATTTCATTTTTTTAAACTTATTTCAACTCCAGACTTTTTGCGCATTCAATATGCACCATTCAAAGCCACATCCACAAATTTCAACCCTTTCTAACTTCATTTGCTATTTTTCATGCATTTAATGATTTTTTGAGCTAAATGACCCTGAAATTGAAAAGCACTACAAATGAACTCTGAAAAGGTTGAAACTTGGCATGGTATCATCATTTCACCCACATAGCACGTGATAAAAAGTTGAGAGGGTTACGGCAAAAACTGGATGCACTTCGTGTACAAACTGGACCATCTCCTTCGAAGTATCAAGGTTTGGGACGAAAACTCATCTGTTACAAAGGCATTTAATTTTTTTAAACTTATTTCAACTCCAGACTTTTTGTGCATTCAATATGCACCATTCAAAGCCACATCATCAAATTTCAACCCTTTCTAACTTCATTTGCTATTTTTCATGCATTTAATGATTTTTTTGAGATAAATGACCCTGAAATTGAAAAGCACTACAAATGAACTCTGAAAAGGTTGAAACTTGGCATGGTATCATCATTTCACCCACATAGCACGTGCTAAAAAGTTGAGAGGGTTACGGCAAAAACTGGATGAACTTCGTGTACAAACTGGACCATCTCCTTCGAAGTATCAAGGTTTCGGACGAAAACTCATCTGTTACAAAGGCATTTCATTTTTTTAAACTTATTTCAACTCCAGACTTTTTGCGCATTCAATATGCACCATTCAAAGCCACATCCTCAAATTTCAACCCTTTCTAACTTCATTTGCTATTTTTCATGCATTTAATGATTTTTTTGAGATAAATGACCCTGAAATTGAAAAGCACTACAAATGAACTCTAAAAAGGTTGAAACTTGGCATGGTATCATCATTTCACCCACATAGCACGTGCTAAAAAGTTGAGAGGGTTACGGCAAAAACTGGATGCACTTCGTGTACAAACTGGACCATCTCCTTCGAAGTATCAAGGTTTCGGACGAAAACTCATCTGTTACAAAGGCATTTCAATTTTTTAAACTTATTTCAACTCCAGACATTTTGTGCATTCAATATGCACCATTCAAAGCCACATCCACAAATTTCAACCCTTTCTAACTTCATTTGCTATTTTTCATGCATTTAATGATTTTTTGAGCTAAATGACCCTGAAATTGAAAAGCACTACAAATGAACTCTGAAAAGGTTGAAACTTGGCATGGTATCATCATTTCACCCACATAGCACGTGATAAAGAGTTGAGAGGGTTACGGCAAAAACTGGATGGACTTCGTGTACAAACTGGACCATCTCCTTCGAAGTATCAAGGTTTCGGACGAAAACTCATCTGTTGCAAAGGCATTTCATTTTTTTAAACTTATTTCAACTCCAGACTTTTTGTGCATTCAATATTCACCATTCAAAGCCACATCCTCAAATTTCAACACTTTCTAACTTCATTTACTATTTTTCATGCATTTAATGATTTTTTTGAGCTAAATGACCCTGAAATTGAAAAGCACTACAAATGAACTCTGAAAAGGTTGAAACTTGGCATGGTATCATCATTTCACCCACATAGCATGTGCTAAAAAGTTGAGAGGGTTACGGCAAAAACTGGATGCACTTCGTGTACAAACTGGACCATCTCCTTCGAAGTATCAAGGTTTCGGACGAAAACTCATCTGTTACAAAGGCATTTCATTTTTTAAAACTTATTTCAACTGCAGACTTTTTGTGCATTCAATATGCACCATTCAAAGCCACATCCTCAAATTTCAACCCTTTCTAACTTCATTTGCTATTTTTCATGCATTTAATGATTTTTTGAGCTAAATGACCCTGAAATTGAAAAGCACTACAAATGAACTCTGAAGAGGTTGAAACTTGGCATGGTATCATCATTTCACCCACATAGCATGTGCTAAAAAGTAGTGAGGGTTACGGCAAAAACTGGATGCACTTCGTGTACAAACTGGACCATCTCCTTCGGAGTATCAAGGTTTCGGACGAAACCTCATCTGTTACAAAGGCATTTCATTTTTTTTAAACTTATTTCAACTCCAGACTTTTTGCGCATTCAATATGAACCATTCAAAGCCACATCCTCAAATTTCAACCCTTTCTAACTTCATTTGCTATTTTTCATGCATTTAATGATTTTTTGAGCTAAATGACCCTGAAATTGAAAAGCACTACAAATTAACTCTGAAAAGGTTGAAACTTGGCATGGTATCATCATTTCACCCACATAGCACGTGATAAAAAGTTGAGAGGGTTACGGCAAAAACTGGATGCACTTTGTGTACAAACTGGACCATCTCCTTCGAAGTATCAAGGTTTCGGACGAAAACTCATCTGTTACAAAGGCATTTCAATTTTTTAAACTTATTTCAACTCCAGAATTTTTGTGCATTCAATATTCACCATTCAACGCCACATCCTCAAATTTCAACCCTTTCTTACTTCATTTACTATTTTTCATGCATTTAATGAATTTTTTGAGCTAAATGACGCTGAAATTGAAAAGCACTACAAATGAACTCTGAAAAGGTTGAAACTTGGCATGGTATCATCATTTCACCCACATAGCACGTGATAAAAAGTTGAGAGGGTTACGGCAAAAACTGGATGCACTTCGTGTACAAACTGGACCATCTCGTTCGAACTATCAAGGTTTCGGACGAAAACTCATCTGTTACAAAGGAATTTCATTTTTTTAAACTTATTTCAACTCCAGACTTTTTGTGCATTCAATATGCACCATTCAAAGCCACATCATCAAATTTCAACCCTTTCTAACTTCATTTGCTATTTTTCATGCATTTAATGAAATTTTTGAGCTAAATGACCCTGAAATTGAGTAGCACTACAAATGAACTCTGAAAAGGTTGAAACTTGGCATGGTATCATCATTTCACCCACATAGCACGTGCTAAAAAGTTGAGAGGGTTACGGCAAAAACTGGATGCACTTCGTGTATAAACTGGACCATCTCCTTCGAAGTATCAAGGTTTCGGACGAAAACTCATCTGTTACAAAGGCATTTCATTTTTTTAAACTTATTTCAACTCCAGACTTTTTGCGCATTCAATATGCAGCATTCAAAGCCACATCCTCAAATTTCAACCCTTTCTAACTTCATTTGCTATTTTTCATGCATTTAATGATTTTTTTGAGATAAATGACCCTGAAATTGAAAAGCACTACAAATGAACTCTGAAAAGGTTGAAACTTGGCATGGTATCATCATTTCACCCACATAGCACGTGCTAAAAAGTTGAGAGGGTTACGGCAAAAACTGGATGCACTTCGTGTACAAACTGGACCATCTCCTTCGAAGTATCAAGGTTTCGGACGAAAACTCATCTGTCACAAAGGCATTTCAATTTTTTAAACTTATTTCAACTCCAGACTTTTTGTGCATTCAATATTCACCATTCAAAGCCACATCCTCAAATTTCAACCCTTTCTAACTTCATTTACTATTTTTCATGCATTTAATGAATTTTTTGAGCTACATGACCCTGAAATTCAAAAGCACTACAAATGAACTCTGAAAAGGTTGAAACCTTGCATGGTATCATCATTTCACCCACATAGCATGTGCCAAAAATTTGAGAGGGTTACGGCAAAAACTGGATGCACTTCGGGTACAAACTGGACCATCTCCTTCGAAGTATCAAGGTTTCGGACGAAAACTCATCTGTTACAAAGGCATTTCATTTTTTTAAACTTATTTCAACTCCAGACTTTTTGCGCATTCAATATGCACCATTCAAAGCCACATCCACAAATTTCAACCCTTTCTAACTTCATTTGCTATTTTTCATGCATTTAATGATTTTTTGAGCTAAATGAACCTGAAATTGAAAAGCACTACAAATGAACTCTGAAAAGGTTGAAACTTGGCATGGTATCATCATTTCACCCACATAGCACGTGATAAAAAGTTGAGAGGGTTACGGCAAAAACTGGATGCACTTCGTGTACAAACTGGACCATCTCCTTCGAAGTATCAAGGTTTCGGACGAAAACTCATCTGTTACAAAGGCATTTCATTTTCTTTAATTTATTTCAACTCCAGACTTTTTGTGCATTCAATATGCACCCTTCAAAGCCACATCCTCAAATTTCAACCATTTCTAACTTCATTTGCTATTTTTCATGCATTTAATGATTTTTTTGAGCTAAATGACCCTGAAATTGAAAAGCACTACAAATGAACTCTGAAAAGGTGAAACTTGGCATGGTATCATCATTTCACCCACATAGCATGTGCTAAAAAGTTGAGAGGGTTACGGCAAAAACTGGATGCACTTCGTGTACAAACTGGACCATCTCCTTCGAAGTATCAAGGTTTCGGACGAAAACTCATCTGTTACAAAGGCATTTCATTTTTTTAAACTTATTTCAGCTCCAGACTTTTTGTGCATTCAATATGCACCATTCAAAGCCACATCATCAAATTTCAACCCTTTCTAACTTCATTTGCTATTTTTCATGCATTTAATGATTTTTTTGAGCTAAATGACCCTGAAATTGAGTAGCACTACAAATGAACTCTGAAAAGGTTGAAACTTGGCATGGTATCATCATTTCACCCACATAGCACGTGCTAAAAAGTTGAGAGGGTTACGGCAAAAACTGGATGAACTTCGTGTACAAACTGGACCATCTCCTTCGAAGTATCAAGGTTTCGGACGAAAACTCATCTGTTACAAAGGCATTTCATTTTTTTAAACTTATTTCAACTCCAGACTTTTTGCGCATTCAATATGCACCATTCAAAGCCACATCCTCAAATTTCAACCCTTTCTAACTTCATTTGCTATTTTTCATGCATTTAATGATTTTTTTGAGATAAATGACCCTGAAATTGAAAAGCACTACAAATGAACTCTGAAAAGGTTGAAACTTGGCATGGTATCATCATTTCACCCACATAGCACGTGCTAAAAAGTTGAGAGGGTTACGGCAAAAACTGGATGAACTTCGTGTACAAACTGGACCATCTCCTTCGAAGTATCAAGGTTTCGGACGAAAACTCATCTGTTACAAAGGCATTTCATTTTTTTAAACTTATTTCAACTCCAGACTTTTTGCGCATTCAATATGCACCATTCAAAGCCACATCCTCAAATTTCAACCCTTTCTAACTTCATTTGCTATTTTTCATGCATGTAATGATTTTTTTGAGATAAATGACCCTGAAATTGAAAAGCACTACAAATGAACTCTGAAAAGGTTGAAACTTGGCATGGTATCATCATTTCACCCACATAGCACGTGCTAAAAAGTTGAGAGGGTTACGGCAAAAACTGGATGCACTTCGTGTACAAACTGGACCATCTCCTTCGAAGTATCAAGGTTTCGGACGAAAACTCATCTGTTACAAAGGCATTTCAATTTTTTAAACTTATTTCAACTCCAGACATTTTGTGCATTCAATATTCACCATTCAAAGCCACATCCTCAAATTTCAACCCTTTCTAACTTCATTTACTATTTTTCATGCATTTAATGAATTTTTTGAGCTACATGACCCTGAAATTGAAAAGCACTACAAATGAACTCTGAAAAGGTTGAAACTTGGCATGGTATCATCATTTCACCCACATAGCATGTGCCAAAAATTTGAGAGGGTTACGGCAAAAACTGGATGCACTTCGTGTACAAACTGGACCATCTCCTTCGTAGTATCAAGGTTTCGGACAAAAACTCATCTGTTACAAAGGCATTTCATTTTTTTAAACTTATTTCAACTCCAGACTTTTTGCGCATTCAATATGCACCATTCAAAGCCACATCCACAAATTTCAACCCTTTCTAACTTCATTTGCTATTTTTCATGCATTTAATGATTTTTTGAGCTAAATGACCCTGAAATTGAAAAGCACTACAAATGAACTCTGAAAAGGTTGAAACTTGGCATGGTATCATCATTTCACCCACATAGCATGTGCCAAAAATTGGAGAGGGTTACGGCAAAAACTGGATGCACTTCGTGTACAAACTGGACCATCTCCTTCGAAGTATCAAGGTTTCGGACGAAAACTCATCTGTTACAAAGGCATTTCATTTTTTTAAACTTATTTCAACTCCAGAATTTTTGTGCATTCAATATTCACCATTCAACGCCACATCCTCAAATTTCAACCCTTTCTTACTTCATTTACTATTTTTCATGCATTTAATGAATTTTTTGAGCTAAATGACCCTGAAATTGAAAAGCACTACAAATGAACTCTGAAAAGGTTGAAACTTGGCATGGTATCATCATTTCACCCACATAGCACGTGATAAAAAGTTGAGAGGGTTACGGCAAAAACTGGATGCACTTCGTGTACAAACTGGACCATCTCGTTCGAACTATCAAGGTTTCGGACGAAAACTCATCTGTTACAAAGGAATTTCATTTTTTTAAACTTATTTCAACTCCAGACTTTTTGTGCATTCAATATGCACCATTCAAAGCCACATCATCAAATTTCAACCCTTTCTAACTTCATTTGCTATTTTTCATGCATTTAATGAAATTTTTGAGCTAAATGACCCTGAAATTGAGTAGCACTACAAATGAACTCTGAAAAGGTTGAAACTTGGCATGGTATCATCATTTCACCCACATAGCACGTGCTAAAAAGTTGAGAGGGTTACGGCAAAAACTGGATGCACTTCGTGTACAAACTGGACCATCTCCTTCGAAGTATCAAGGTTTCGGACGAAAACTCATCTGTTACAAAGGCATTTCATTTTTTTAAACTTATTTCAACTCCAGACTTTTTGCGCATTCAATATGCACCATTCAAAGCCACATCCTCAAATTTCAACCCTTTCTAACTTCATTTGCTATTTTTCATGCATTTAATGATTTTTTTGAGATAAATGACCCTGAAATTGAAAAGCACTACAAATGAACTCTGAAAAGGTTGAAACTTGGCATGGTATCATCATTTCACCCACATAGCACGTGCTAAAAAGTTGAGAGGGTTACGGCAAAAACTGGATGCACTTCGTGTACAAACTGGACCATCTCCTTCGAAGTATCAAGGTTTCGGACGAAAACTCATCTGTTACAAAGGCATTTCAATTTTTTAAACTTATTTCAACTCCAGACTTTTTGTGCATTCAATATTCACCATTCAAAGCCACATCCTCAAATTTCAACCCTTTCTAACTTCATTTACTATTTTTCATGCATTTAATGAATTTTTTGAGCTACATGACCCTGAAATTCAAAAGCACTACAAATGAACTCTGAAAAGGTTGAAACCTTGCATGGTATCATCATTTCACCCACATAGCATGTGCCAAAAATTTGAGAGGGTTACGGCAAAAACTGGATGCACCTCGGGTACAAACTGGACCATCTCCTTCGAAGTATCAAGGTTTCGGACGAAAACTCATCTGTTACAAAGGCATTTCATTTTTTTAAACTTATTTCAACTCCAGACTTTTTGCGCATTCAATATGCACCATTCAAAGCCACATCCACAAATTTCAACCCTTTCTAACTTCATTTGCTATTTTTCATGCATTTAATGATTTTTTGAGCTAAATGACCCTGAAATTGAAAAGCACTACAAATGAACTCTGAAAAGGTTGAAACTTGGCATGGTATCATCATTTCACCCACATAGCACGTGATAAAAAGTTGAGAGGGTTACGGCAAAAACTGGATGCACTTCGTGTACAAACTGGACCATCTCCTTCGAAGTATCAAGGTTTCGGACGAAAACTCATCTGTTACAAAGGCATTTCATTTTCTTTAATTTATTTCAACTCCAGACTTTTTGTGCATTCAATATGCACCATTCAAAGCCACATCCTCAAATTTCAACCATTTCTAACTTCATTTGCTATTTTTCATGCATTTAATGATTTTTTTGAGCTAAATGACCCTGAAATTGAAAAGCACTACAAATGAACTCTGAAAAGGTGAAACTTGGCATGGTATCATCATTTCACCCACATAGCATGTGCTAAAAAGTTGAGAGGGTTACGGCAAAAACTGGATGCACTTCGTGTACAAACTGGACCATCTCCTTCGAAGTATCAAGGTTTCGGACGAAAACTCATCTGTTACAAAGGCATTTCATTTTTTTAAACTTATTTCAACTCCAGACTTTTTGTGCATTCAATATGCACCATTCAAAGCCACATCATCAAATTTTAACCCTTTCTAACTTCATTTGCTATTTTTCATGCATTTAATGATTTTTTTGAGCTAAATGACCCTGAAATTGAGTAGCACTACAAATGAACTCTGAAAAGGTTGAAACTTGGCATGGTATCATCATTTCACCCACATAGCACGTGCTAAAAAGTTGAGAGGGTTACGGCAAAAACTGGATGAACTTCGTGTACAAACTGGACCATCTCCTTCGAAGTATCAAGGTTTCGGACGAAAACTCATCTGTTACAAAGGCATTTCATTTTTTTAAACTTATTTCAACTCCAGACTTTTTGCGCATTCAATATGCACCATTCAAAGCCACATCCTCAAATTTCAACCCTTTCTAACTTCATTTGCTATTTTTCATGCATTTAATGATTTTTTTGAGATAAATGACCCTGAAATTGAAAAGCACTACAAATGAACTCTGAAAAGGTTGAAACTTGGCATGGTATCATCATTTCACCCACATAGCACGTGCTAAAAAGTTGAGAGGGTTACGGCAAAAACTGGATGAACTTCGTGTACAAACTGGACCATCTCCTTCGAAGTATCAAGGTTTCGGACGAAAACTCATCTGTTACAAAGGCATTTCATTTTTTTAAACTTATTTCAACTCCAGACTTTTTGCGCATTCAATATGCACCATTCAAAGCCACATCCTCAAATTTCAACCCTTTCTAACTTCATTTGCTATTTTTCATGCATGTAATGATTTTTTTTGAGATAAATGACCCTGAAATTGAAAAGCACTACAAATGAACTCTGAAAAGGTTGAAACTTGGCATGGTATCATCATTTCACCCACATAGCACGTGCTAAAAAGTTGAGAGGGTTACGGCAAAAACTGGATGCACTTCGTGTACAAACTGGACCATCTCCTTCGAAGTATCAAGGTTTCGGACGAAAACTCATCTGTTACAAAGGCATTTCAATTTTTTAAACTTATTTCAACTCCAGACATTTTGTGCATTCAATATTCACCATTCAAAGCCACATCCTCAAATTTCAACCCTTTCTAACTTCATTTACTATTTTTCATGCATTTAATGAATTTTTTGAGCTACATGACCCTGAATTTGAAAAGCACTACAAATGAACTCTGAAAAGGTTGAAACTTGGCATGGTATCATCATTTCACCCACATAGCATGTGCCAAAAATTTGAGAGGGTTACGGCAAAAACTGGATGCACTTCGTGTACAAACTGGACCATCTCCTTCGTAGTATCAAGGTTTCGGACAAAAACTCATCTGTTACAAAGGCATTTCATTTTTTTAAACTTATTTCAACTCCAGACTTTTTGCGCATTCAATATGCACCATTCAAAGCCACATCCACAAATTTCAACCCTTTCTAACTTCATTTGCTATTTTTCATGCATTTAATGATTTTTTGAGCTAAATGACCCTGAAATTGAAAAGCACTACAAATGAACTCTGAAAAGGTTGAAACTTGGCATGGTATCATCATTTCACCCACATAGCACGTGATAAAAAGTTGAGAGGGTTACGGCAAAAACTGGATGCACTTCGTGTACAAACTGGACCATCTCCTTCGAAGTATCAAGGTTTCGGACGAAAACTCATCTGTTACAAAGGCATTTCATTTTTTTAAACTTATTTCAACTCCAGACTTTTTGTGCATTCAATATTCACCATTCAAAGCCACATCCTCAAATTTCAACCCTTTCTAACTTCATTTACTATTTTTCATGCATTTAATGATTTTTTTGAGCTAAATGACCCTGAAATTGAAAAGCACTACAAATGAACTCTGAAAAGGTTGAAACTTGGCATGGTATCATCATTTCACCCACATAGCATGTGCTAAAAAGTTGAGAGGGTTACGGCAAAAACTGGATGCACTTCGTGTACAAACTGGACCATCTCCTTCGAAGTATCAAGGTTTCGGACGAAAACTCATCTGTTACAAAGGCATTTCATTTTTTTAAACTTATTTCAACTCCAGACTTTTTGTGCATTCAATATGCACCATTCAAAGCCACATCATCAAATTTCAACCCTTTCTAACTTCATTTGCTATTTTTCATGCATTTAATGATTTTTTTGAGCTAAATGACCCTGAAATTGAGTAGCACTACAAATGAACTCTGAAAAGGTTGAAACTTGGCATGGTATCATCATTTCACCCACATAGCACGTGCTAAAAAGTTGAGAGGGTTACGGCAAAAACTGGATGAACTTCGTGTACAAACTGGACCATCTCCTTCGAAGTATCAAGTTTTCGGACGAAAACTCATCTGTTACAAAGGCATTTCATTTTTTTAAACTTATTTCAACTCCAGACTTTTTGCGCATTCAATATGCACCATTCAAAGCCACATACTCAAATTTCAACGCTTTCTAACTTCATTTGCTATTTTTCATGCATTTAATGATTTTTTTGAGATAAATGACCCTGAAATTGAAAAGCACTACAAATGAACTCTGAAAAGGTTGAAACTTGGCATGGTATCATCATTTCACCCACATAGCACGTGCTAAAAAGTTGAGAGGGTTACGGCAAAAACTGGATGCACTTCGTGTACAAACTGGACCATCTCCTTCGAAGTATCAAGGTTTCGGACGAAAACTCATCTGTTACAAAGGCATTTCAATTTTTTAAACTTATTTCAACTCCAGACATTTTGTGCATTCAATATTCACCATTCAAAGCCACATCCTCAAAATTTCAACCCTTTCTAACTTCATTTACTATTTTTCATGCATTTAATGAATTTTTTGAGCTACATGACCCTGAAATTGAAAAGCACTACAAATGAACTCTGAAAAGGTTGAAACTTGGCATGGTATCATCATTTCACCCACATAGCATGTGCCAAAAATTTGAGAGGGTTACGGCAAAAACTGGATGCACTTCGTGTACAAACTGGACCATCTCCTTCGTAGTATCAAGGTTTCGGACGAAAACTCATCTGTTACAAAGGCATTTCATTTTTTTAAACTTATTTCAACTCCAGACTTTTTGCGCATTCAATATGCACCATTCAAAGCCACATCCACAAATTTCAACCCTTTCTAACTTCATTTGCTATTTTTCATGCATTTAATGATTTTTTGAGCTACATGACCCTGAAATTGAAAAGCACTACAAATGAACTCTGAAAAGGTTGAAACTTGGCATGGTATCATCATTTCACCCACATAGCACGTGATAAAAAGTTGAGAGGGTTACGGCAAAAACTGGATGCACTTCGTGTACAAACTGGACCATCTCCTTCGAAGTATCAAGGTTTCGGACGAAAACTCATCTGTTACAAAGGCATTTCATTTTTTTAAACTTATTTCAACTCCAGACTTTTTGCGCATTCAATATGCACCATTCAAAGCCACATCCACAAATTTCAACCCTTTCTAACTTCATTTGCTATTTTTCATGCATTTAATGATTTTTTGAGCTAAATGACCCTGAAATTGAAAAGCACTACAAATGAACTCTGAAAAGGTTGAAACTTGGCATGGTATCATCATTTCACCCACATAGCACGTGATAAAAAGTTGAGAGGGTTACGGCAAAAACTGGATGCACTTCGTGTACAAACTGGACCATCTCCTTCGAAGTATCAAGGTTTGGGACGAAAACTCATCTGTTACAAAGGCATTTAATTTTTTTAAACTTATTTCAACTCCAGACTTTTTGTGCATTCAATATGCACCATTCAAAGCCACATCATCAAATTTCAACCCTTTCTAACTTCATTTGCTATTTTTCATGCATTTAATGATTTTTTTGAGATAAATGACCCTGAAATTGAAAAGCACTACAAATGAACTCTGAAAAGGTTGAAACTTGGCATGGTATCATCATTTCACCCACATAGCACGTGCTAAAAAGTTGAGAGGGTTACGGCAAAAACTGGATGAACTTCGTGTACAAACTGGACCATCTCCTTCGAAGTATCAAGGTTTCGGACGAAAACTCATCTGTTACAAAGGCATTTCATTTTTTTAAACTTATTTCAACTCCAGACTTTTTGCGCATTCAATATGCACCATTCAAAGCCACATCCTCAAATTTCAACCCTTTCTAACTTCATTTGCTATTTTTCATGCATTTAATGATTTTTTTGAGATAAATGACCCTGAAATTGAAAAGCACTACAAATGAACTCTGAAAAGGTTGAAACTTGGCATGGTATCATCATTTCACCCACATAGCACGTGCTAAAAAGTTGAGAGGGTTACGGCAAAAACTGGATGCACTTCGTGTACAAACTGGACCATCTCCTTCGAAGTATCAAGGTTTCGGACGAAAACTCATCTGTTACAAAGGCATTTCAATTTTTTAAACTTATTTCAACTCCAGACATTTTGTGCATTCAATATGCACCATTCAAAGCCACATCCACAAATTTCAACCCTTTCTAACTTCATTTGCTATTTTTCATGCATTTAATGATTTTTTGAGCTAAATGACCCTGAAATTGAAAAGCACTACAAATGAACTCTGAAAAGGTTGAAACTTGGCATGGTATCATCATTTCACCCACATAGCACGTGATAAAGAGTTGAGAGGGTTACGGCAAAAACTGGATGGACTTCGTGTACAAACTGGACCATCTCCTTCGAAGTATCAAGGTTTCGGACGAAAACTCATCTGTTGCAAAGGCATTTCATTTTTTTAAACTTATTTCAACTCCAGACTTTTTGTGCATTCAATATTCACCATTCAAAGCCACATCCTCAAATTTCAACACTTTCTAACTTCATTTACTATTTTTCATGCATTTAATGATTTTTTTGAGCTAAATGACCCTGAAATTGAAAAGCACTACAAATGAACTCTGAAAAGGTTGAAACTTGGCATGGTATCATCATTTCACCCACATAGCATGTGCTAAAAAGTTGAGAGGGTTACGGCAAAAACTGGATGCACTTCGTGTACAAACTGGACCATCTCCTTCGAAGTATCAAGGTTTCGGACGAAAACTCATCTGTTACAAAGGCATTTCATTTTTTAAAACTTATTTCAACTGCAGACTTTTTGTGCATTCAATATGCACCATTCAAAGCCACATCCTCAAATTTCAACCCTTTCTAACTTCATTTGCTATTTTTCATGCATTTAATGATTTTTTGAGCTAAATGACCCTGAAATTGAAAAGCACTACAAATGAACTCTGAAGAGGTTGAAACTTGGCATGGTATCATCATTTCACCCACATAGCATGTGCTAAAAAGTAGTGAGGGTTACGGCAAAAACTGGATGCACTTCGTGTACAAACTGGACCATCTCCTTCGGAGTATCAAGGTTTCGGACGAAACCTCATCTGTTACAAAGGCATTTCATTTTTTTTAAACTTATTTCAACTCCAGACTTTTTGCGCATTCAATATGAACCATTCAAAGCCACATCCTCAAATTTCAACCCTTTCTAACTTCATTTGCTATTTTTCATGCATTTAATGATTTTTTGAGCTAAATGACCCTGAAATTGAAAAGCACTACAAATGAACTCTGAAAAGGTTGAAACTTGGCATGGTATCATCATTTCAGCCACATAGCATGTGCTAAAAAGTAGTGAGGGTTACGGCAAAAACTGGATGCACTTCGTGTACAAACTGGACCATCTCCTTCGAACTATCAAGGTTTCGGACGAAAACTCATCTGTTACAAAGGCATTTCATTTTTTTAAACTTATTTCAATTCCCGACTTTTTGTGCATTCAATATGCACCATTCAAATCCACATCCTCAAATTTCAACCCTTTCTAACTTCATTTACTATTTTTCCTGCATTTAATGATTTTTTTGAGCTAAATGACCCTGAAATTGAAAAGCACTACAAATGAACTCTGAAAAGGTTGAAACTTGGCATGGTATCATCATTTCACCCACATAGCATGTGCTAAAAAGTTGAGAGGGTTACGGCAAAAACTAGATGCACTTCGTGTACAAACACGACCATCTCCTTCGAAGAATCAAGGTTTCGGACGAAAACTCATCTGTTACAAAGGCATTTCATTTTTTTAAACTTATTTCAACTCCAGACTTTTTGTGCATTCAATATTCACCATTCAAAGCCACATCCTCAAATTTCAACCCTTTCTAACTTCATTCACTATTTTTCATGCATTTAATGATTTTTTTGAGCTAAATGACCCTAAAATTGAAAAGCACTACAAATGAACTCTGAAGAGGTTGAAACTTGGCATGGTATCATCATTTCACCCACATAGCATGTGCTAAAAAGTTGAGAGGTTTACGGCAAAAACTGGATGCACTTCGTGTACAAACTGGACCACCTCCTTCGAAGAATCAAGGTTTCGGACGAAAACTCATCTGTTACAAAGGCATTTCATTTTTTTAAACTTGTTTCAACTCCAGACTTTTTGTGCATTCAATATGCACCATTCAAATCCACATCCTCAAATTTCAACCCTTTCTAACTTCATTTACTATTTTTCATGCATTTAATGATTTTTTTGAGCTAAATGACCCTGAAATTGAAAAGCACTACGAATGAACTCTGAAAAGGTTGAAACTTGTCATGGTATCATCATTTCACCCACATAGCACGTGCTAAAAAGTTGAGAGGGTTACGGCAAAAACTGGATGCACTTCGTGTACAAACTGGACCATCTCCTTCGAAGTATCAAGGTTTGGGACGAAAACTCATCTGTTACAAAGTCATTTCATTTTTTTAAACTTATTTCAACTCCAGACTTTTTGTGCATTCAATATTCACCATTCAAAGCCACATCCTCAAATTTCAACCCTTTCTAACTTCATTTGCTATTTTTCATGCATTTAATGATTTTTTTGAGCTAAATGACCCTGAAATTGAAAAGCACTACAAATGAACTCTGAAAAGGTTGAAACTTAGCATGGTATCATCATTTCAGCCACATAGCATGTGCTAAAAAGTAGTGAGGGTTACGGCAAAAACTGGATGCACTTCGTGTACAAACTGGACCATCTCCTTCGAACTATCAAGGTTTCGGACGAAAACTCATCTGTTACAAAGGCATTTCATTTTTTTAAACTTATTTCAATTCCCGACTTTTTGTGCATTCAATATGCACCATTCAAATCCACATCCTCAAATTTCAACCCTTTCTAACTTCATTTACTATTTTTCCTGCATTTAATGATTTTTTTGAGCTAAATGACCCTGAAATTGAAAAGCACTACAAATGAACTCTGAAAAGGTTGAAACTTGGCATGGTATCATCATTTCACCCACATAGCATGTGCTAAAAAGTTGAGAGGGTTACGGCAAAAACTAGATGCACTTCGTGTACAAACACGACCATCTCCTTCGAAGAATCAAGGTTTCGGACGAAAACTCATCTGTTACAAAGGCATTTCATTTTTTTAAACTTATTTCAACTCCAGACTTTTTGTGCATTCAATATTCACCATTCAAAGCCACATCCTCAAATTTCAACCCTTTCTAACTTCATTCACTATTTTTCATGCATTTAATGATTTTTTTGAGCTAAATGACCCTAAAATTGAAAAGCACTACAAATGAACTCTGAAGAGGTTGAAACTTGGCATGGTATCATCATTTCACCCACATAGCATGTGCTAAAAAGTTGAGAGGTTTACGGCAAAAACTGGATGCACTTCGTGTACAAACTGGACCACCTCCTTCGAAGAATCAAGGTTTCGGACGAAAACTCATCTGTTACAAAGGCATTTCATTTTTTTAAACTTGTTTCAACTCCAGACTTTTTGTGCATTCAATATGCACCATTCAAATCCACATCCTCAAATTTCAACCCTTTCTAACTTCATTTACTATTTTTCATGCATTTAATGATTTTTTTGAGCTAAATGACCCTGAAATTGAAAAGCACTACGAATGAACTCTGAAAAGGTTGAAACTTGTCATGGTATCATCATTTCACCCACATAGCACGTGCTAAAAAGTTGAGAGGGTTACGGCAAAAACTGGATGCACTTCGTGTACAAACTGGACCATCTCCTTCGAAGTATCAAGGTTTGGGACGAAAACTCATCTGTTACAAAGTCATTTCATTTTTTTAAACTTATTTCAACTCCAGACTTTTTGTGCATTCAATATTCACCATTCAAAGCCACATCCTCAAATTTCAACCCTTTCTAACTTCATTTGCTATTTTTCATGCATTTAATGATTTTTTTGAGCTAAATGACCCTGAAATTGAAAAGCACTACAAATGAACTCTGAAAAGGTTGAAACTTAGCATGGTATCATCATTTCACCCACATAGCATGTGCTAAAAAGTTGAGAGGGTTACGGCAAAAACTGGATGCACTTCGTGTACAAACTGGACCATCTCCTTCGAAGTATCAAGGTTTCAGACGAAAACTCATCTGTTACAAAGGCATTTCATTTTTTTAAACTTATTTCAACTCCAGACTTTTTGTGCATTCAATATGCACCATTCAAAGCCACATCCTCAAATTTCAACCCTTTCTAACTTCATTTGCAATTTTTCATGCATTTAATGATTTTTTTTGAGCTTAATGACCCTGAAATTGAAAAGCACTACAAATGAACTCTGAAAAGGTTGAAACTTGGCATGGTATCATCATTTCACCCACATAGAATGTGCTAAAAAGTTGAGAGGGTTACGGCAAAAACTGGATGCACTTCGTGTACAAACTGGACCATCTCCTTCGGAGTATCAAGGTTTCGGACGAAAACTCATCTGTTACAAAGGCATTTCATTTTTTTAAACTTATTTCAACTCCAGACTTTTTGCGCATTCAATATGAACCATTCAAAGCCACATCCTCAAATTTCAACCCTTTCTAACTTCATTTGCTATTTTTCATGCATTTAATGATTTTTTGAGCTAAATAATCCTGAAATTGAAAAGCACTACAAATGAACTCCGAGGAGGTTGAAACTTGGCATGGTATCATCATTTCACCCACATAGCATGTGCTAAAAAGTTGAGAGGTTTACGGCAAAAACTGGATGCACTTCGTGTACAAACTGGACCATCTCCTTCGAAGTATCAAGGTTTCGGACGAAAACTCATCTGTTACAAAGGCATTTCATTTTCTTTAATTTATTTCAACTCCAGACTTTTTGTGCATTCAATATGCACCATTCAAAGCCACATCCTCAAATTTCAACCATTTCTAACTTCATTTGCTATTTTTCATGCATTTAATGATTTTTTTGAGCTAAATGACCCTGAAATTGAAAAGCACTACAAATGAACTCTGAAAAGGTTGAAACTTGGCATGGTATCATCATTTCACCCACATAGCATGTCCTAAAAAGTTGAGAGGGTTACGGCAAAAACTGGATGCACTTTGTGTACAAACTGGACCATCTCCTTCGAACTATCAAGGTTTCGGACGAAAACTCATCTGTTACAAAGGCATTTCATTTTTTTAAACTTATTTCAATTCCCGACTTTTTGTGCATTCAATATGCACCATTCAAATCCACATCCTCAAATTTCAACCCTTTCTAACTTCATTTACTATTTTTCCTGCATTTAATGATTTTTTTGAGCTAAATGACCCTGAAATTGAAAAGCACTACAAATGAACTCTGAAAAGGTTGAAACTTGGCATGGTATCATCATTTCACCCACATAGCATGTGCTAAAAAGTTGAGAGGGTTACGGCAAAAACTAGATGCACTTCGTGTACAAACACGACCATCTCCTTCGAAGAATCAAGGTTTCGGACGAAAACTCATCTGTTACAAAGGCATTTCATTTTTTTAAACTTATTTCAACTCCAGACTTTTTGTGCATTCAATATTCACCATTCAAAGCCACATCCTCAAATTTCAACCCTTTCTAACTTCATTCACTATTTTTCATGCATTTAATGATTTTTTTGAGCTAAATGACCCTAAAATTGAAAAGCACTACAAATGAACTCTGAAGAGGTTGAAACTTGGCATGGTATCATCATTTCACCCACATAGCATGTGCTAAAAAGTTGAGAGGTTTACGGCAAAAACTGGATGCACTTCGTGTACAAACTGGACCACCTCCTTCGAAGAATCAAGGTTTCGGACGAAAACTCATCTGTTACAAAGGCATTTCATTTTTTTAAACTTGTTTCAACTCCAGACTTTTTGTGCATTCAATATGCACCATTCAAATCCACATCCTCAAATTTCAACCCTTTCTAACTTCATTTACTATTTTTCATGCATTTAATGATTTTTTTGAGCTAAATGACCCTGAAATTGAAAAGCACTACGAATGAACTCTGAAAAGGTTGAAACTTGTCATGGTATCATCATTTCACCCACATAGCACGTGCTAAAAAGTTGAGAGGGTTACGGCAAAAACTGGATGCACTTCGTGTACAAACTGGACCATCTCCTTCGAAGTATCAAGGTTTGGGACGAAAACTCATCTGTTACAAAGTCATTTCATTTTTTTAAACTTATTTCAACTCCAGACTTTTTGTGCATTCAATATTCACCATTCAAAGCCACATCCTCAAATTTCAACCCTTTCTAACTTCATTTGCTATTTTTCATGCATTTAATGATTTTTTTGAGCTAAATGACCCTGAAATTGAAAAGCACTACAAATGAACTCTGAAAAGGTTGAAACTTAGCATGGTATCATCATTTCACCCACATAGCATGTGCTAAAAAGTTGAGAGGGTTACGGCAAAAACTGGATGCACTTCGTGTACAAACTGGACCATCTCCTTCGAAGTATCAAGGTTTCAGACGAAAACTCATCTGTTACAAAGGCATTTCATTTTTTTAAACTTATTTCAACTCCAGACTTTTTGTGCATTCAATATGCACCATTCAAAGCCACATCCTCAAATTTCAACCCTTTCTAACTTCATTTGCAATTTTTCATGCATTTAATGATTTTTTTTGAGCTTAATGACCCTGAAATTGAAAAGCACTACAAATGAACTCTGAAAAGGTTGAAACTTGGCATGGTATCATCATTTCACCCACATAGAATGTGCTAAAAAGTTGAGAGGGTTACGGCAAAAACTGGATGCACTTCGTGTACAAACTGGACCATCTCCTTCGGAGTATCAAGGTTTCGGACGAAAACTCATCTGTTACAAAGGCATTTCATTTTTTTAAACTTATTTCAACTCCAGACTTTTTGCGCATTCAATATGAACCATTCAAAGCCACATCCTCAAATTTCAACCCTTTCTAACTTCATTTGCTATTTTTCATGCATTTAATGATTTTTTGAGCTAAATAATCCTGAAATTGAAAAGCACTACAAATGAACTCCGAGGAGGTTGAAACTTGGCATGGTATCATCATTTCACCCACATAGCATGTGCTAAAAAGTTGAGAGGTTTACGGCAAAAACTGGATGCACTTCGTGTACAAACTGGACCATCTCCTTCGAAGTATCAAGGTTTCGGACGAAAACTCATCTGTTACAAAGGCATTTCATTTTCTTTAATTTATTTCAACTCCAGACTTTTTGTGCATTCAATATGCACCATTCAAAGCCACATCCTCAAATTTCAACCATTTCTAACTTCATTTGCTATTTTTCATGCATTTAATGATTTTTTTGAGCTAAATGACTCTGAAATTGAAAAGCACTACAAATGAACTCTGAAAAGGTTGAAACTTGGCATGGTATCATCATTTCACCCACATAGCATGTCCTAAAAAGTTGAGAGGGTTACGGCAAAAACTGGATGCACTTTGTGTACAAACTGGACCATCTCCTTCGAACTATCAAGGTTTCGGACGAAAACTCATCTGTTACAAAGGCATTTCATTTTTTTAAACTTATTTCAATTCCCGACTTTTTGTGCATTCAATATGCACCATTCAAATCCACATCCTCAAATTTCAACCCTTTCTAACTTCATTTACTATTTTTCCTGCATTTAATGATTTTTTTGAGCTAAATGACCCTGAAATTGAAAAGCACTACAAATGAACTCTGAAAAGGTTGAAACTTGGCATGGTATCATCATTTCACCCACATAGCATGTGCTAAAAAGTTGAGAGGGTTACGGCAAAAACTAGATGCACTTCGTGTACAAACACGACCATCTCCTTCGAAGAATCAAGGTTTCGGACGAAAACTCATCTGTTACAAAGGCATTTCATTTTTTTAAACTTATTTCAACTCCAGACTTTTTGTGCATTCAATATTCACCATTCAAAGCCACATCCTCAAATTTCAACCCTTTCTAACTTCATTCACTATTTTTCATGCATTTAATGATTTTTTTGAGCTAAATGACCCTAAAATTGAAAAGCACTACAAATGAACTCTGAAGAGGTTGAAACTTGGCATGGTATCATCATTTCACCCACATAGCATGTGCTAAAAAGTTGAGAGGTTTACGGCAAAAACTGGATGCACTTCGTGTACAAACTGGACCACCTCCTTCGAAGAATCAAGGTTTCGGACGAAAACTCATCTGTTACAAAGGCATTTCATTTTTTTAAACTTGTTTCAACTCCAGACTTTTTGTGCATTCAATATGCACCATTCAAATCCACATCCTCAAATTTCAACCCTTTCTAACTTCATTTACTATTTTTCATGCATTTAATGATTTTTTTGAGCTAAATGACCCTGAAATTGAAAAGCACTACGAATGAACTCTGAAAAGGTTGAAACTTGTCATGGTATCATCATTTCACCCACATAGCACGTGCTAAAAAGTTGAGAGGGTTACGGCAAAAACTGGATGCACTTCGTGTACAAACTGGACCATCTCCTTCGAAGTATCAAGGTTTGGGACGAAAACTCATCTGTTACAAAGTCATTTCATTTTTTTAAACTTATTTCAACTCCAGACTTTTTGTGCATTCAATATTCACCATTCAAAGCCACATCCTCAAATTTCAACCCTTTCTAACTTCATTTGCTATTTTTCATGCATTTAATGATTTTTTTGAGCTAAATGACCCTGAAATTGAAAAGCACTACAAATGAACTCTGAAAAGGTTGAAACTTAGCATGGTATCATCATTTCACCCACATAGCATGTGCTAAAAAGTTGAGAGGGTTACGGCAAAAACTGGATGCACTTCGTGTACAAACTGGACCATCTCCTTCGAAGTATCAAGGTTTCAGACGAAAACTCATCTGTTACAAAGGCATTTCATTTTTTTAAACTTATTTCAACTCCAGACTTTTTGTGCATTCAATATGCACCATTCAAAGCCACATCCTCAAATTTCAACCCTTTCTAACTTCATTTGCAATTTTTCATGCATTTAATGATTTTTTTTGAGCTTAATGACCCTGAAATTGAAAAGCACTACAAATGAACTCTGAAAAGGTTGAAACTTGGCATGGTATCATCATTTCACCCACATAGAATGTGCTAAAAAGTTGAGAGGGTTACGGCAAAAACTGGATGCACTTCGTGTACAAACTGGACCATCTCCTTCGGAGTATCAAGGTTTCGGACGAAAACTCATCTGTTACAAAGGCATTTCATTTTTTTAAACTTATTTCAACTCCAGACTTTTTGCGCATTCAATATGAACCATTCAAAGCCACATCCTCAAATTTCAACCCTTTCTAACTTCATTTGCTATTTTTCATGCATTTAATGATTTTTTGAGCTAAATAATCCTGAAATTGAAAAGCACTACAAATGAACTCCGAGGAGGTTGAAACTTGGCATGGTATCATCATTTCACCCACATAGCATGTGCTAAAAAGTTGAGAGGTTTACGGCAAAAACTGGATGCACTTCGTGTACAAACTGGACCATCTCCTTCGAAGTATCAAGGTTTCGGACGAAAACTCATCTGTTACAAAGGCATTTCATTTTCTTTAATTTATTTCAACTCCAGACTTTTTGTGCATTCAATATGCACCATTCAAAGCCACATCCTCAAATTTCAACCATTTCTAACTTCATTTGCTATTTTTCATGCATTTAATGATTTTTTTGAGCTAAATGACCCTGAAATTGAAAAGCACTACAAATGAACTCTGAAAAGGTTGAAACTTGGCATGGTATCATCATTTCACCCACATAGCATGTCCTAAAAAGTTGAGAGGGTTACGGCAAAAACTGGATGCACTTTGTGTACAAACTGGACCATCTCCTTCGAAGTATCAAGGTTTGGGACGAAAACTCATCTGTTACAAAGGCATTTCATTTTTTTAAACTTATTTCAACTCCAGACTTTTTGCGCATTCAATATGCACCATTCAAAGCCACATCCACAAATATCAACCCTTTCTAACTTCATTTGCTATTTTTCATGCATTTAATGATTTTTTGAGCTAAATGACCCTGAAATTGAAAAGCACTACAAATTAACTCTGAAAAGGTTGAAACTTGGCATGGTATCATCATTTCACCCACATAGCACGTGATAAAAAGTTGAGAGGGTTACGGCAAAAACTGGATGCACTTCGTGTACAAACTGGACCATCTCCTTCGAAGTATCAAGGTTTCGGACGAAAACTCATCTGTTACAAAGGCATTTCAATTTTTTAAACTTATTTCAACTCCAGAATTTTTGTGCATTCAATATTCACCATTCAACGCCACATCCTCAAATTTCAACCCTTTCTTACTTCATTTACTATTTTTCATGCATTTAATGAATTTTTTGAGCTAAATGACCCTGAAATTGAAAAGCACTACAAATGAACTCTGAAAAGGTTGAAACTTGGCATGGTATCATCATTTCACCCACATAGCACGTGATAAAAAGTTGAGAGGGTTACGGCAAAAACTGGATGCACTTCGTGTACAAACTGGACCATCTCGTTCGAACTATCAAGGTTTCGGACGAAAACTCATCTGTTACAAAGGAATTTCATTTTTTTAAACTTATTTCAACTCCAGACTTTTTGTGCATTCAATATGCACCATTCAAAGCCACATCATCAAATTTCAACCCTTTCTAACTTCATTTGCTATTTTTCATGCATTTAATGAAATTTTTGAGCTAAATGACCCTGAAATTGAGTAGCACTACAAATGAACTCTGAAAAGGTTGAAACTTGGCATGGTATCATCATTTCACCCACATAGCACGTGCTAAAAAGTTGAGAGGGTTACGGCAAAAACTGGATGCACTTCGTGTATAAACTGGACCATCTCCTTCGAAGTATCAAGGTTTCGGACGAAAACTCATCTGTTACAAAGGCATTTCATTTTTTTAAACTTATTTCAACTCCAGACTTTTTGCGCATTCAATATGCAGCATTCAAAGCCACATCCTCAAATTTCAACCCTTTCTAACTTCATTTGCTATTTTTCATGCATTTAATGATTTTTTTGAGATAAATGACCCTGAAATTGAAAAGCACTACAAATGAACTCTGAAAAGGTTGAAACTTGGCATGGTATCATCATTTCACCCACATAGCACGTGCTAAAAAGTTGAGAGGGTTACGGCAAAAACTGGATGCACTTCGTGTACAAACTGGACCATCTCCTTCGAAGTATCAAGGTTTCGGACGAAAACTCATCTGTTACAAAGGCATTTCAATTTTTTAAACTTATTTCAACTCCAGACTTTTTGTGCATTCAATATTCACCATTCAAAGCCACATCCTCAAATTTCAACCCTTTCTAACTTCATTTACTATTTTTCATGCATTTAATGAATTTTTTGAGCTACATGACCCTGAAATTCAAAAGCACTACAAATGAACTCTGAAAAGGTTGAAACCTTGCATGGTATCATCATTTCACCCACATAGCATGTGCCAAAAATTTGAGAGGGTTACGGCAAAAACTGGATGCACTTCGGGTACAAACTGGACCATCTCCTTCGAAGTATCAAGGTTTCGGACGAAAACTCATCTGTTACAAAGGCATTTCATTTTTTTAAACTTATTTCAACTCCAGACTTTTTGCGCATTCAATATGCACCATTCAAAGCCACATCCACAAATTTCAACCCTTTCTAACTTCATTTGCTATTTTTCATGCATTTAATGATTTTTTGAGCTAAATGACCCTGAAATTGAAAAGCACTACAAATGAACTCTGAAAAGGTTGAAACTTGGCATGGTATCATCATTTCACCCACATAGCACGTGATAAAAAGTTGAGAGGGTTACGGCAAAAACTGGATGCACTTCGTGTACAAACTGGACCATCTCCTTCGAAGTATCAAGGTTTCGGACGAAAACTCATCTGTTACAAAGGCATTTCATTTTCTTTAATTTATTTCAACTCCAGACTTTTTGTGCATTCAATATGCACCATTCAAAGCCACATCCTCAAATTTCAACCATTTCTAACTTCATTTGCTATTTTTCATGCATTTAATGATTTTTTTGAGCTAAATGACCCTGAAATTGAAAAGCACTACAAATGAACTCTGAAAAGGTGAAACTTGGCATGGTATCATCATTTCACCCACATAGCATGTGCTAAAAAGTTGAGAGGGTTACGGCAAAAACTGGATGCACTTCGTGTACAAACTGGACCATCTCCTTCGAAGTATCAAGGTTTCGGACGAAAACTCATCTGTTACAAAGGCATTTCATTTTTTTAAACTTATTTCAGCTCCAGACTTTTTGTGCATTCAATATGCACCATTCAAAGCCACATCATCAAATTTCAACCCTTTCTAACTTCATTTGCTATTTTTCATGCATTTAATGATTTTTTTGAGCTAAATGACCCTGAAATTGAGTAGCACTACAAATGAACTCTGAAAAGGTTGAAACTTGGCATGGTATCATCATTTCACCCACATAGCACGTGCTAAAAAGTTGAGAGGGTTACGGCAAAAACTGGATGAACTTCGTGTACAAACTGGACCATCTCCTTCGAAGTATCAAGGTTTCGGACGAAAACTCATCTGTTACAAAGGCATTTCATTTTTTTAAACTTATTTCAACTCCAGACTTTTTGCGCATTCAATATGCACCATTCAAAGCCACATCCTCAAATTTCAACCCTTTCTAACTTCATTTGCTATTTTTCATGCATTTAATGATTTTTTTGAGATAAATGACCCTGAAATTGAAAAGCACTACAAATGAACTCTGAAAAGGTTGAAACTTGGCATGGTATCATCATTTCACCCACATAGCACGTGCTAAAAAGTTGAGAGGGTTACGGCAAAAACTGGATGAACTTCGTGTACAAACTGGACCATCTCCTTCGAAGTATCAAGGTTTCGGACGAAAACTCATCTGTTACAAAGGCATTTCATTTTTTTAAACTTATTTCAACTCCAGACTTTTTGCGCATTCAATATGCACCATTCAAAGCCACATCCTCAAATTTCAACCCTTTCTAACTTCATTTGCTATTTTTCATGCATGTAATGATTTTTTTGAGATAAATGACCCTGAAATTGAAAAGCACTACAAATGAACTCTGAAAAGGTTGAAACTTGGCATGGTATCATCATTTCACCCACATAGCACGTGCTAAAAAGTTGAGAGGGTTACGGCAAAAACTGGATGCACTTCGTGTACAAACTGGACCATCTCCTTCGAAGTATCAAGGTTTCGGACGAAAACTCATCTGTTACAAAGGCATTTCAATTTTTTAAACTTATTTCAACTCCAGACATTTTGTGCATTCAATATTCACCATTCAAAGCCACATCCTCAAATTTCAACCCTTTCTAACTTCATTTACTATTTTTCATGCATTTAATGAATTTTTTGAGCTACATGACCCTGAAATTGAAAAGCACTACAAATGAACTCTGAAAAGGTTGAAACTTGGCATGGTATCATCATTTCACCCACATAGCATGTGCCAAAAATTTGAGAGGGTTACGGCAAAAACTGGATGCACTTCGTGTACAAACTGGACCATCTCCTTCGTAGTATCAAGGTTTCGGACAAAAACTCATCTGTTACAAAGGCATTTCATTTTTTTAAACTTATTTCAACTCCAGACTTTTTGCGCATTCAATATGCACCATTCAAAGCCACATCCACAAATTTCAACCCTTTCTAACTTCATTTGCTATTTTTCATGCATTTAATGATTTTTTGAGCTAAATGACCCTGAAATTGAAAAGCACTACAAATGAACTCTGAAAAGGTTGAAACTTGGCATGGTATCATCATTTCACCCACATAGCATGTGCCAAAAATTGGAGAGGGTTACGGCAAAAACTGGATGCACTTCGTGTACAAACTGGACCATCTCCTTCGAAGTATCAAGGTTTCGGACGAAAACTCATCTGTTACAAAGGCATTTCATTTTTTTAAACTTATTTCAACTCCAGAATTTTTGTGCATTCAATATTCACCATTCAACGCCACATCCTCAAATTTCAACCCTTTCTTACTTCATTTACTATTTTTCATGCATTTAATGAATTTTTTGAGCTAAATGACCCTGAAATTGAAAAGCACTACAAATGAACTCTGAAAAGGTTGAAACTTGGCATGGTATCATCATTTCACCCACATAGCACGTGATAAAAAGTTGAGAGGGTTACGGCAAAAACTGGATGCACTTCGTGTACAAACTGGACCATCTCGTTCGAACTATCAAGGTTTCGGACGAAAACTCATCTGTTACAAAGGAATTTCATTTTTTTAAACTTATTTCAACTCCAGACTTTTTGTGCATTCAATATGCACCATTCAAAGCCACATCATCAAATTTCAACCCTTTCTAACTTCATTTGCTATTTTTCATGCATTTAATGAAATTTTTGAGCTAAATGACCCTGAAATTGAGTAGCACTACAAATGAACTCTGAAAAGGTTGAAACTTGGCATGGTATCATCATTTCACCCACATAGCACGTGCTAAAAAGTTGAGAGGGTTACGGCAAAAACTGGATGCACTTCGTGTACAAACTGGACCATCTCCTTCGAAGTATCAAGGTTTCGGACGAAAACTCATCTGTTACAAAGGCATTTCATTTTTTTAAACTTATTTCAACTCCAGACTTTTTGCGCATTCAATATGCACCATTCAAAGCCACATCCTCAAATTTCAACCCTTTCTAACTTCATTTGCTATTTTTCATGCATTTAAAGATTTTTTTGAGATAAATGACCCTGAAATTGAAAAGCACTACAAATGAACTCTGAAAAGGTTGAAACTTGGCATGGTATCATCATTTCACCCACATAGCACGTGCTAAAAAGTTGAGAGGGTTACGGCAAAAACTGGATGCACTTCGTGTACAAACTGGACCATCTCCTTCGAAGTATCAAGGTTTCGGACGAAAACTCATCTGTTACAAAGGCATTTCAATTTTTTAAACTTATTTCAACTCCAGACTTTTTGTGCATTCAATATTCACCATTCAAAGCCACATCCTCAAATTTCAACCCTTTCTAACTTCATTTACTATTTTTCATGCATTTAATGAATTTTTTGAGCTACATGACCCTGAAATTCAAAAGCACTACAAATGAACTCTGAAAAGGTTGAAACCTTGCATGGTATCATCATTTCACCCACATAGCATGTGCCAAAAATTTGAGAGGGTTACGGCAAAAACTGGATGCACCTCGGGTACAAACTGGACCATCTCCTTCGAAGTATCAAGGTTTCGGACGAAAACTCATCTGTTACAAAGGCATTTCATTTTTTTAAACTTATTTCAACTCCAGACTTTTTGCGCATTCAATATGCACCATTCAAAGCCACATCCACAAATTTCAACCCTTTCTAACTTCATTTGCTATTTTTCATGCATTTAATGATTTTTTGAGCTAAATGACCCTGAAATTGAAAAGCACTACAAATGAACTCTGAAAAGGTTGAAACTTGGCATGGTATCATCATTTCACCCACATAGCACGTGATAAAAAGTTGAGAGGGTTACGGCAAAAACTGGATGCACTTCGTGTACAAACTGGACCATCTCCTTCGAAGTATCAAGGTTTCGGACGAAAACTCATCTGTTACAAAGGCATTTCATTTTCTTTAATTTATTTCAACTCCAGACTTTTTGTGCATTCAATATGCACCATTCAAAGCCACATCCTCAAATTTCAACCATTTCTAACTTCATTTGCTATTTTTCATGCATTTAATGATTTTTTTGAGCTAAATGACCCTGAAATTGAAAAGCACTACAAATGAACTCTGAAAAGGTGAAACTTGGCATGGTATCATCATTTCACCCACATAGCATGTGCTAAAAAGTTGAGAGGGTTACGGCAAAAACTGGATGCACTTCGTGTACAAACTGGACCATCTCCTTCGAAGTATCAAGGTTTCGGACGAAAACTCATCTGTTACAAAGGCATTTCATTTTTTTAAACTTATTTCAACTCCAGACTTTTTGTGCATTCAATATGCACCATTCAAAGCCACATCATCAAATTTTAACCCTTTCTAACTTCATTTGCTATTTTTCATGCATTTAATGATTTTTTTGAGCTAAATGACCCTGAAATTGAGTAGCACTACAAATGAACTCTGAAAAGGTTGAAACTTGGCATGGTATCATCATTTCACCCACATAGCACGTGCTAAAAAGTTGAGAGGGTTACGGCAAAAACTGGATGAACTTCGTGTACAAACTGGACCATCTCCTTCGAAGTATCAAGGTTTCGGACGAAAACTCATCTGTTACAAAGGCATTTCATTTTTTTAAACTTATTTCAACTCCAGACTTTTTGCGCATTCAATATGCACCATTCAAAGCCACATCCTCAAATTTCAACCCTTTCTAACTTCATTTGCTATTTTTCATGCATTTAATGATTTTTTTGAGATAAATGACCCTGAAATTGAAAAGCACTACAAATGAACTCTGAAAAGGTTGAAACTTGGCATGGTATCATCATTTCACCCACATAGCACGTGCTAAAAAGTTGAGAGGGTTACGGCAAAAACTGGATGAACTTCGTGTACAAACTGGACCATCTCCTTCGAAGTATCAAGGTTTCGGACGAAAACTCATCTGTTACAAAGGCATTTCATTTTTTTAAACTTATTTCAACTCCAGACTTTTTGCGCATTCAATATGCACCATTCAAAGCCACATCCTCAAATTTCAACCCTTTCTAACTTCATTTGCTATTTTTCATGCATGTAATGATTTTTTTTGAGATAAATGACCCTGAAATTGAAAAGCACTACAAATGAACTCTGAAAAGGTTGAAACTTGGCATGGTATCATCATTTCACCCACATAGCACGTGCTAAAAAGTTGAGAGGGTTACGGCAAAAACTGGATGCACTTCGTGTACAAACTGGACCATCTCCTTCGAAGTATCAAGGTTTCGGACGAAAACTCATCTGTTACAAAGGCATTTCAATTTTTTAAACTTATTTCAACTCCAGACATTTTGTGCATTCAATATTCACCATTCAAAGCCACATCCTCAAATTTCAACCCTTTCTAACTTCATTTACTATTTTTCATGCATTTAATGAATTTTTTGAGCTACATGACCCTGAAATTGAAAAGCACTACAAATGAACTCTGAAAAGGTTGAAACTTGGCATGGTATCATCATTTCACCCACATAGCATGTGCCAAAAATTTGAGAGGGTTACGGCAAAAACTGGATGCACTTCGTGTACAAACTGGACCATCTCCTTCGTAGTATCAAGGTTTCGGACAAAAACTCATCTGTTACAAAGGCATTTCATTTTTTTAAACTTATTTCAACTCCAGACTTTTTGCGCATTCAATATGCACCATTCAAAGCCACATCCACAAATTTCAACCCTTTCTAACTTCATTTGCTATTTTTCATGCATTTAATGATTTTTTGAGCTAAATGACCCTGAAATTGAAAAGCACTACAAATGAACTCTGAAAAGGTTGAAACTTGGCATGGTATCATCATTTCACCCACATAGCACGTGATAAAAAGTTGAGAGGGTTACGGCAAAAACTGGATGCACTTCGTGTACAAACTGGACCATCTCCTTCGAAGTATCAAGGTTTCGGACGAAAACTCATCTGTTACAAAGGCATTTCATTTTTTTAAACTTATTTCAACTCCAGACTTTTTGTGCATTCAATATTCACCATTCAAAGCCACATCCTCAAATTTCAACCCTTTCTAACTTCATTTACTATTTTTCATGCATTTAATGATTTTTTTGAGCTAAATGACCCTGAAATTGAAAAGCACTACAAATGAACTCTGAAAAGGTTGAAACTTGGCATGGTATCATCATTTCACCCACATAGCATGTGCTAAAAAGTTGAGAGGGTTACGGCAAAAACTGGATGCACTTCGTGTACAAACTGGACCATCTCCTTCGAAGTATCAAGGTTTCGGACGAAAACTCATCTGTTACAAAGGCATTTCATTTTTTTAAACTTATTTCAACTCCAGACTTTTTGTGCATTCAATATGCACCATTCAAAGCCACATCATCAAATTTCAACCCTTTCTAACTTCATTTGCTATTTTTCATGCATTTAATGATTTTTTTGAGCTAAATGACCCTGAAATTGAGTAGCACTACAAATGAACTCTGAAAAGGTTGAAACTTGGCATGGTATCATCATTTCACCCACATAGCACGTGCTAAAAAGTTGAGAGGGTTACGGCAAAAACTGGATGAACTTCGTGTACAAACTGGACCATCTCCTTCGAAGTATCAAGGTTTCGGACGAAAACTCATCTGTTACAAAGGCATTTCATTTTTTTAAACTTATTTCAACTCCAGACTTTTTGCGCATTCAATATGCACCATTCAAAGCCACATACTCAAATTTCAACGCTTTCTAACTTCATTTGCAATTTTTCATGCATTTAATGATTTTTTTGAGATAAATGACCCTGAAATTGAAAAGCACTACAAATGAACTCTGAAAAGGTTGAAACTTGGCATGGTATCATCATTTCACCCACATAGCACGTGCTAAAAAGTTGAGAGGGTTACGGCAAAAACTGGATGCACTTCGTGTACAAACTGGACCATCTCCTTCGAAGTATCAAGGTTTCGGACGAAAACTCATCTGTTACAAAGGCATTTCAATTTTTTAAACTTATTTCAACTCCAGACATTTTGTGCATTCAATATTCACCATTCAAAGCCACATCCTCAAAATTTCAACCCTTTCTAACTTCATTTACTATTTTTCATGCATTTAATGAATTTTTTGAGCTACATGACCCTGAAATTGAAAAGCACTACAAATGAACTCTGAAAAGGTTGAAACTTGGCATGGTATCATCATTTCACCCACATAGCATGTGCCAAAAATTTGAGAGGGTTACGGCAAAAACTGGATGCACTTCGTGTACAAACTGGACCATCTCCTTCGTAGTATCAAGGTTTCGGACGAAAACTCATCTGTTACAAAGGCATTTCATTTTTTTAAACTTATTTCAACTCCAGACTTTTTGCGCATTCAATATGCACCATTCAAAGCCACATCCACAAATTTCAACCCTTTCTAACTTCATTTGCTATTTTTCATGCATTTAATGATTTTTTGAGCTACATGACCCTGAAATTGAAAAGCACTACAAATGAACTCTGAAAAGGTTGAAACTTGGCATGGTATCATCATTTCACCCACATAGCACGTGATAAAAAGTTGAGAGGGTTACGGCAAAAACTGGATGCACTTCGTGTACAAACTGGACCATCTCCTTCGAAGTATCAAGGTTTGGGACGAAAACTCATCTGTTACAAAGGCATTTAATTTTTTTAAACTTATTTCAACTCCAGACTTTTTGTGCATTCAATATGCACCATTCAAAGCCACATCATCAAATTTCAACCCTTTCTAACTTCATTTGCTATTTTTCATGCATTTAATGATTTTTTTGAGATAAATGACCCTGAAATTGAAAAGCACTACAAATGAACTCTGAAAAGGTTGAAACTTGGCATGGTATCATCATTTCACCCACATAGCACGTGCTAAAAAGTTGAGAGGGTTACGGCAAAAACTGGATGAACTTCGTGTACAAACTGGACCATCTCCTTCGAAGTATCAAGGTTTCGGACGAAAACTCATCTGTTACAAAGGCATTTCATTTTTTTAAACTTATTTCAACTCCAGACTTTTTGCGCATTCAATATGCACCATTCAAAGCCACATCCTCAAATTTCAACCCTTTCTAACTTCATTTGCTATTTTTCATGCATTTAATGATTTTTTTGAGATAAATGACCCTGAAATTGAAAAGCACTACAAATGAACTCTGAAAAGGTTGAAACTTGGCATGGTATCATCATTTCACCCACATAGCACGTGCTAAAAAGTTGAGAGGGTTACGGCAAAAACTGGATGCACTTCGTGTACAAACTGGACCATCTCCTTCGAAGTATCAAGGTTTCGGACGAAAACTCATCTGTTACAAAGGCATTTCAATTTTTTAAACTTATTTCAACTCCAGACATTTTGTGCATTCAATATGCACCATTCAAAGCCACATCCACAAATTTCAACCCTTTCTAACTTCATTTGCTATTTTTCATGCATTTAATGATTTTTTGAGCTAAATGACCCTGAAATTGAAAAGCACTACAAATGAACTCTGAAAAGGTTGAAACTTGGCATGGTATCATCATTTCACCCACATAGCACGTGATAAAGAGTTGAGAGGGTTACGGCAAAAACTGGATGGACTTCGTGTACAAACTGGACCATCTCCTTCGAAGTATCAAGGTTTCGGACGAAAACTCATCTGTTGCAAAGGCATTTCATTTTTTTAAACTTATTTCAACTCCAGACTTTTTGTGCATTCAATATTCACCATTCAAAGCCACATCCTCAAATTTCAACACTTTCTAACTTCATTTACTATTTTTCGTGCATTTAATGATTTTTTTGAGCTAAATGACCCTGAAATTGAAAAGCACTACAAATGAACTCTGAAAAGGTTGAAACTTGGCATGGTATCATCATTTCACCCACATAGCATGTGCTAAAAAGTTGAGAGGGTTACGGCAAAAACTGGATGAACTTCGTGTACAAACTGGACCATCTCCTTCGAAGTATCAAGGTTTCGGACGAAAACTCATCTGTTACAAAGGCATTTCATTTTTTTAAACTTATTTCAACTCCAGACTTTTTGTGCATTCAATATGCACCATTCAAAGCCACATCATCAAATTTCAACCCTTTCTAACTTCATTTGCTATTTTTCATGCATTTAATGATTTTTTTGAGATAAATGACCCTGAAATTGAAAAGCACTACAAATGAACTCTGAAAAGGTTGAAACTTGGCATGGTATCATCATTTCACCCACATAGCACGTGCTAAAAAGTTGAGAGGGTTACGGCAAAAACTGGATGAACTTCGTGTACAAACTGGACCATCTCCTTCGAAGTATCAAGGTTTCGGACGAAAACTCATCTGTTACAAAGGCATTTCATTTTTTTAAACTTATTTCAACTCCAGACTTTTTGCGCATTCAATATGCACCATTCAAAGCCACATCCTCAAATTTCAACCCTTTCTAACTTCATTTGCTATTTTTCATGCATTTAATGATTTTTTTGAGATAAATGACCCTGAAATTGAAAAGCACTACAAATGAACTCTGAAAAGGTTGAAACTTGGCATGGTATCATCATTTCACCCACATAGCACGTGCTAAAAAGTTGAGAGGGTTACGGCAAAAACTGGATGCACTTCGTGTACAAACTGGACCATCTCCTTCGAAGTATCAAGGTTTCGGACGAAAACTCATCTGTTACAAAGGCATTTCAATTTTTTAAACTTATTTCAACTCCAGACATTTTGTGCATTCAATATGCACCATTCAAAGCCACATCCACAAATTTCAACCCTTTCTAACTTCATTTGCTATTTTTCATGCATTTAATGATTTTTTGAGCTAAATGACCCTGAAATTGAAAAGCACTACAAATGAACTCTGAAAAGGTTGAAACTTGGCATGGTATCATCATTTCACCCACATAGCACGTGATAAAAAGTTGAGAGGGTTACGGCAAAAACTGGATGGACTTCGTGTACAAACTGGACCATCTCCTTCGAAGTATCAAGGTTTCGGACGAAAACTCATCTGTTACAAAGGCATTTCATTTTTTTTAAACTTATTTCAACTCCAGACTTTTTGCGCATTCAATATGCACCATTCAAAGCCACATCCACAAATTTCAACCCTTTCTAACGTCATTTGCTATTTTTCATGCATTTAATGATTTTTTGAGCTAAATGACCCTGAAATTGAAAAGCACTACAAATGAACTCTGAAAAGGTTGAAACTTGGCATGGTATCATCATTTCACCCACATAGCACGTGATAAAAAGTTGAGAGGGTTACGGCAAAAACTGGATGGACTTCGTGTACAAACTGGACCATCTCCTTCGAAGTATCAAGGTTTCGGACGAAAACTCATCTGTTACAAAGGCATTTCATTTTTTTAAACTTATTTCAACTGCAGACTTTTTGTGCATTCAATATTCACCATTCAAAGCCACATCCTCAAATTTCAACCCTTTCTAACTTCATTTACTATTTTTCATGCATTTAATGATTTTTTTGAGCTAAATGACCCTGAAATTGAAAAGCACTACAAATGAACTCTGAAAAGGTTGAAACTTGGCATGGTATCATCATTTCACCCACATAGCATGTGCTAAAAAGTTGAGAGGGTTACGGCAAAAACTGGATGAACTTCGTGTACAAACTGGACCATCTCCTTCGAGGTATCAAGGTTTCGGATGAAAACTCATGTGTTACAAAGGCATTTCATTTTTTTAAACTAATTTCAACTCCAGACTTTTTGTGCATTCAATATGCACCATTCAAAGCCACATCATCAAATTTCAACCCTTTCTAACTTCATTTGCTATTTTTCATGCATTTAATGATTTTTTTGAGATAAATGACCCTGAAATTGAAAAGCACTACAAATGAACTCTGAAAAGGTTGAAACTTGGCATGGTATCATCATTTCACCCACATAGCACGTGCTAAAAAGTTGAGAGGGTTACGGCAAAAACTGGATGAACTTCGTGTACAAACTGGACCATCTCCTTCGAAGTATCAAGGTTTCGGACGAAAACTCATCTGTTACAAAGGCATTTCATTTTTTTAAACTTATTTGAACTCCAGACTTTTTGCGCATTCAATATGCACCATTCAAAGCCACATCCTCAAATTTCAACCCTTTCTAACTTCATTTGCTATTTTTCATGCATTTAATGATTTTTTTGAGATAAATGACCCTGAAATTGAAAAGCACTACAAATGAACTCTGAAAAGGTTGAAACTTGGCATGGTATCATCATTTCACCCACATAGCACGTGCTAAAAAGTTGAGAGGGTTACGGCAAAAACTGGATGCACTTCGTGTACAAACTGGACCATCTCCTTCGAAGTATCAAGGTTTCGGACGAAAACTCATCTGTTACAAAGGCATTTCAATTTTTTAAACTTATTTCAACTCCAGACATTTTGTGCATTCAATATGCACCATTCAAAGCCACATCCACAAATTTCAACCCTTTCTAACTTCATTTGCTATTTTTCATGCATTTAATGATTTTTTGAGCTAAATGACCCTGAAATTGAAAAGCACTACAAATGAACTCTGAAAAGGTTGAAACTTGGCATGGTATCATAATTTCACCCACATAGCACGTGATAAAAAGTTGAGACGGTTACGGCAAAAACTGGATGGACTTCGTGTACAAACTGGACCATCTCCTTCGAAGTATCAAGGTTTCGGACGAAAACTCATCTGTTACAAAGGCATTTCATTTTTTTAAACTTATTTCAACTCCAGACTTTTTGTGCATTCAATATTCACCATTCAAAGCCACATCCTCAAATTTCAACCCTTTCTAACTTCATTTACTATTTTTCATGCATTTAATGATTTTTTTGAGCTAAATGACCCTGAAATTGAAAAGCACTACAAATGAACTCTGAAAAGGTTGAAACTTGGCATGGTATCATCATTTCACCCACATAGCATGTGCTAAAAAGTTGAGAGGGTTACGGCAAAAACTGGATGAACTTCGTGTACAAACTGGACCATCTCCTTCGAAGTATCAAGGTTTCGGACGAAAACTCATCTGTTACAAAGGCATTTCATTTTTTTAAACTTATTTCAACTCCAGACTTTTTGTGCATTCAATATGCACCATTCAAAGCCACATCATCAAATTTCAACCCTTTCTAACTTCATTTGCTATTTTGCATGCATTTAATTATTTTTTTGAGATAAATGACCCTGAAATTGAAAAGCACTACAAATGAACTCTGAAAAGGTTGAAACTTGGCATGGTATCATCATTTCACCCACATAGCACGTGCTAAAAAGTTGAGAGGGTTACGGCAAAAACTGGATGAACTTCGTGTACAAACTGGACCATCTCCTTCGAAGTATCAAGGTTTCGGACGAAAACTCATCTGTTACAAAGGCATTTCATTTTTTTAAACTTATTTCAACTCCAGACTTTTTGCGCATTCAATATGCACCATTCAAAGCCACATCCTCAAATTTCAACCCTTTCTAACTTCATTTGCTATTTTTCATGCATTTAATGATTTTTTTGAGATAAATGACCCTGAAATTGAAAAGCACTACAAATGAACTCTGAAAAGGTTGAAACTTGGCATGGTATCATCATTTCACCCACATAGCACGTGCTAAAAAGTTGAGAGGGTTACGGCAAAAACTGGATGCACTTCGTGTACAAACTGGACCATCTCCTTCGAAGTATCAAGGTTTCGGACGAAAACTCATCTGTTACAAAGGCATTTCAATTTTTTAAACTTATTTCAACTCCAGACATTTTGTGCATTCAATATGCACCATTCAAAGCCACATCCACAAATTTCAACCCTTTCTAACTTCATTTGCTATTTTTCATGCATTTAATGATTTTTTGAGCTAAATGACCCTGAAATTGAAAAGCACTACAAATGAACTCTGAAAAGGTTGAAACTTGGCATGGTATCATCATTTCACCCACATAGCACGTGATAAAAAGTTGAGAGGGTTACGGCAAAAACTGGATGGACTTCGTGTACAAACTGGACTATCTCCTTCGAAGTATCAAGGTTTCGGACGAAAACTCATCTGTTACAAAGGCATTTCATTTTTTTAAACTTATTTCAACTCCAGACTTTTTGTGCATTCAATATTCACCATTCAAAGCCACATCCTCAAATTTCAACACTTTCTAACTTCATTTACTATTTTTCATGCATTTAATGATTTTTTTGAGCTAAATGACCCTGAAATTGAAAAGCACTACAAATGAACTCTGAAAAGGTTGAAACTTGGCATGGTATCATCATTTCACCCACATAGCATGTGCTAAAAAGTTGAGAGGGTTACGGCAAAAACTGGATGAACTTCGTGTACAAACTGGACCATCTCCTTCGAAGTATCAAGGTTTCGGACGAAAACTCATCTGTTACAAAGGCATTTCATTTTTTTAAACTTATTTCAACTCCAGACTTTTTGTGCATTCAATATGCACCATTCAAAGCCACATCATCAAATTTCAACCCTTTCTAACTTCATTTGCTATTTTTCATGCATTTAATGATTTTTTTGAGATAAATGACCCTGAAATTGAAAAGCACTACAAATGAACTCTGAAAAGGTTGAAACTTGGCATGGTATCATCATTTCACCCACATAGCACGTGCTAAAAAGTTGAGAGGGTTACGGCAAAAACTGGATGAACTTCGTGTACAAACTGGACCATCTCCTTCGAAGTATCAAGGTTTCGGACGAAAACTCATCTGTTACAAAGGCATTTCATTTTTTTAAACTTATTTCAACTCCAGACTTTTTGCGCATTCAATATGCACCATTCAAAGCCACATCCTCAAATTTCAACCCTTTCTAACTTCATTTGCTATTTTTCATGCATTTAATGATTTTTTTGAGATAAATGACCCTGAAATTGAAAAGCACTACAAATGAACTCTGAAAAGGTTGAAACTTGGCATGGTATCATCATTTCACCCACATAGCACGTGCTAAAAAGTTGAGAGGGTTACGGCAAAAACTGGATGCACTTCGTGTACAAACTGGACCATCTCCTTCGAAGTATCAAGGTTTCGGACGAAAACTCATCTGTTACAAAGGCATTTCAATTTTTTAAACTTATTTCAACTCCAGACATTTTGTGCATTCAATATGCACCATTCAAAGCCACATCCACAAATTTCAACCCTTTCTAACTTCATTTGCTATTTTTCATGCATTTAATGATTTTTTGAGCTAAATGACCCTGAAATTGAAAAGCACTACAAATGAACTCTGAAAAGGTTGAAACTTGGCATGGTATCATCATTTCACCCACATAGCACGTGATAAAAAGTTGAGAGGGTTACGGCAAAAACTGGATGGACTTCGTGTACAAACTGGACCATCTCCTTCGAAGTATCAAGGTTTCGGACGAAAACTCATCTGTTACAAAGGCATTTCATTTTTTTAAACTTATTTCAACTCCAGACTTTTTGCGCATTCAATATGCACCATTCAAAGCCACATCCACAAATTTCAACCCTTTCTAACTTCATTTGCTATTTTTCATGCATTTAATGATTTTTTGAGCTAAATGACCCTGAAATTGAAAAGCACTACAAATGAACTCTGAAAAGGTTGAAACTTGGCATGGTATCATCATTTCACCCACATAGCACGTGATAAAAAGTTGAGAGGGTTACGGCAAAAACTGGATGGACTTCGTGTACAAACTGGACCATCTCCTTCGAAGTATCAAGGTTTCGGACGAAAACTCATCTGTTACAAAGGCATTTCATTTTTTTAAACTTATTTCAACTCCAGACTTTTTGTGCATTCAATATTCACCATTCAAAGCCACATCCTCAAATTTCAACCCTTTCTAACTTCATTTACTATTTTTCATGCATTTAATGATTTTTTTGAGCTAAATGACCCTGAAATTGAAAAGCACTACAAATGAACTCTGAAAAGGTTGAAACTTGGCATGGTATCATCATTTCACCCACATAGCATGTGCTAAAAAGTTGAGAGGGTTACGGCAAAAACTGGATGAACTTCGTGTACAAACTGGACCATCTCCTTCGAAGTATCAAGGTTTCGGATGAAAACTCATCTGTTACAAAGGCATTTCATTTTTTTAAACTAATTTCAACTCCAGACTTTTTGTGCATTCAATATGCACCATTCAAAGCCACATCATCAAATTTCAACCCTTTCTAACTTCATTTGCTATTTTTCATGCATTTAATGATTTTTTTGAGATAAATGACCCTGAAATTGAAAAGCACTACAAATGAACTCTGAAAAGGTTGAAACTTGGCATGGTATCATCATTTCACCCACATAGCACGTGCTAAAAAGTTGAGAGGGTTACGGCAAAAACTGGATGAACTTCGTGTACAAACTGGACCATCTCCTTCGAAGTATCAAGGTTTCGGACGAAAACTCATCTGTTACAAAGGCATTTCATTTTTTTAAACTTATTTGAACTCCAGACTTTTTGCGCATTCAATATGCACCATTCAAAGCCACATCCTCAAATTTCAACCCTTTCTAACTTCATTTGCTATTTTTCATGCATTTAATGATTTTTTTGAGATAAATGACCCTGAAATTGAAAAGCACTACAAATGAACTCTGAAAAGGTTGAAACTTGGCATGGTATCATCATTTCACCCACATAGCACGTGCTAAAAAGTTGAGAGGGTTACGGCAAAAACTGGATGCACTTCGTGTACAAACTGGACCATCTCCTTCGAAGTATCAAGGTTTCGGACGAAAACTCATCTGTTACAAAGGCATTTCAATTTTTTAAACTTATTTCAACTCCAGACATTTTGTGCATTCAATATGCACCATTCAAAGCCACATCCACAAATTTCAACCCTTTCTAACTTCATTTGCTATTTTTCATGCATTTAATGATTTTTTGAGCTAAATGACCCTGAAATTGAAAAGCACTACAAATGAACTCTGAAAAGGTTGAAACTTGGCATGGTATTATAATTTCACCCACATAGCACGTGATAAAAAGTTGAGAGGGTTACGGCAAAAACTGGATGGACTTCGTGTACAAACTGGACCATCTCCTTCGAAGTATCAAGGTTTCGGACGAAAACTCATCTGTTACAAAGGCATTTCATTTTTTTAAACTTATTTCAACTCCAGACTTTTTGTGCATTCAATATTCACCATTCAAAGCCACATCCTCAAATTTCAACCCTTTCTAACTTCATTTACTATTTTTCATGCATTTAATGATTTTTTTGAGCTAAATGACCCTGAAATTGAAAAGCACTACAAATGAACTCTGAAAAGGTTGAAACTTGGCATGGTATCATCATTTCACCCACATAGCATGTGCTAAAAAGTTGAGAGGGTTACGGCAAAAACTGGATGAACTTCGTGTACAAACTGGACCATCTCCTTCGAAGTATCAAGGTTTCGGACGAAAACTCATCTGTTACAAAGGCATTTCATTTTTTTAAACTTATTTCAACTCCAGACTTTTTGTGCATTCAATATGCACCATTCAAAGCCACATCATCAAATTTCAACCCTTTCTAACTTCATTTGCTATTTTTCATGCATTTAATGATTTTTTTGAGATAAATGACCCTGAAATTGAAAAGCACTACAAATGAACTCTGAAAAGGTTGAAACTTGGCATGGTATCATCATTTCACCCACATAGCACGTGCTAAAAAGTTGAGAGGGTTACGGCAAAAACTGGATGAACTTCGTGTACAAACTGGACCATCTCCTTCGAAGTATCAAGGTTTCGGACGAAAACTCATCTGTTACAAAGGCATTTCATTTTTTTAAACTTATTTCAACTCCAGACTTTTTGCGCATTCAATATGCACCATTCAAAGCCACATCCTCAAATTTCAACCCTTTCTAACTTCATTTGCTATTTTTCATGCATTTAATGATTTTTTTGAGATAAATGACCCTGAAATTGAAAAGCACTACAAATGAACTCTGAAAAGGTTGAAACTTGGCATGGTATCATCATTTCACCCACATAGCACGTGCTAAAAAGTTGAGAGGGTTACGGCAAAAACTGGATGCACTTCGTGTACAAACTGGACCATCTCCTTCGAAGTATCAAGGTTTCGGACGAAAACTCATCTGTTACAAAGGCATTTCAATTTTTTAAACTTATTTCAACTCCAGACATTTTGTGCATTCAATATGCACCATTCAAAGCCACATCCACAAATTTCAACCCTTTCTAACTTCATTTGCTATTTTTCATGCATTTAATGATTTTTTGAGCTAAATGACCCTGAAATTGAAAAGCACTACAAATGAACTCTGAAAAGGTTGAAACTTGGCATGGTATCATCATTTCACCCACATAGCATGTGCCAAAAATTTGAGAGGGTTACGGCAAAAACTGGATGCACTTCGTGTACAAACTGGACCATCTCCTTCGTAGTATCAAGGTTTCGGACGAAAACTCATCTGTTACAAAGGCATTTCATTTTTTTAAACTTATTTCAACTCCAGACTTTTTGCGCATTCAATATGCACCATTAAAAGCCACATCCACAAATTTCAACCCTTTCTAACTTCATTTGCTATTTTTCATGCATTTAATGATTTTTTGAGCTAAATGACCCTGAAATTGAAAAGCACTACAAATGAACTCTGAAAAGTTTGAAACTTGGCATGGTATCATCATTTCACCCACATAGCACGTGATAAAAAGTTGAGAGGGTTACGGCAAAAACTGGATGCACTTCGTGTACAAACTGGACCATCTCCTTCGAAGTATCAAGGTTTCGGACGAAAACTCATCTGTTACAAAGGCATTTCATTTTTTTAAACTTATTTCAACTCCAGACTTTTTGTGCATTCAATATTCACCATTCAAAGCCACATCCTCAAATTTCAACCCTTTCTAACTTCATTTACTATTTTTCATGCATTTAATGATTTTTTTGAGCTAAATGACCCTGAAATTGAAAAGCACTACAAATGAACTCTGAAAAGGTTGAAACTTGGCATGGTATCATCATTTCACCCACATAGCATGTGCTAAAAAGTTGAGAGGGTTACGGCAAAAACTGGATGCACTTCGTGTACAAACTGGACCATCTCCTTCGAAGTATCAAGGTTTCGGACGAAAACTCATCTGTTACAAAGGCATTTCATTTTTTTAAACTTATTTCAACTCCAGACTTTTTGTGCATTCAATATGCACCATTCAAAGCCACATCATCAAATTTCAACCCTTTCTAACTTCATTTGCTATTTTTCATGCATTTAATGATTTTTTTGAGCTAAATGACCCTGAAATTGAGTAGCACTACAAATGAACTCTGAAAAGGTTGAAACTTGGCATGGTATCATCATTTCACCCACATAGCACGTGCTAAAAAGTTGAGAGGGTTACGGCAAAAACTGGATGAACTTCGTGTACAAACTGGACCATCTCCTTCGAAGTATCAAGGTTTCGGACGAAAACTCATCTGTTACAAAGGCATTTCATTTTTTTAAACTTATTTCAACTCCAGACTTTTTGCGCATTCAATATGCACCATTCAAAGCCACATCCTCAAATTTCAACCCTTTCTAACTTCATTTGCTATTTTTCATGCATTTAATGATTTTTTTGAGATAAATGACCCTCAAATTGAAAAGCACTACAAATGAACTCTGAAAAGGTTGAAACTTGGCATGGTATCATCATTTCACCCACATAGCACGTGCTAAAAAGTTGAGAGGGTTACGGCAAAAACTGGATGCACTTCGTGTACAAACTGGACCATCTCCTTCGAAGTATCAAGGTTTCGGACGAAAACTCATCTGTTACAAAGGCATTTCAATTTTTTAAACTTATTTCAACTCCAGACATTTTGTGCATTCAATATTCACCATTCAAAGCCACATCCTCAAATTTCAACCCTTTCTAACTTCATTTACTATTTTTCATGCATTTAATGAATTTTTTGAGCTACATGACCCTGAAATTGAAAAGCACTACAAATGAACTCTGAAAAGGTTGAAACTTGGCATGGTATCATCATTTCACCCACATAGCATGTGCCAAAAATTTGAGAGGGTTACGGCAAAAACTGGATGCACTTCGTGTACAAACTGGACCATCTCCTTCGTAGTATCAAGGTTTCGGACGAAAACTCATCTGTTACAAAGGCATTTCATTTTTTAAAACTTATTTCAACTCCAGACTTTTTGCGCATTCAATATGCACCATTCAAAGCCACATCCACAAATTTCAACCCTTTCTAACTTCATTTGCTATTTTTCATGCATTTAATGATTTTTTGAGCTAAATGACCCTGAAATTGAAAAGCACTACAAATGAACTCTGAAAAGGTTGAAACTTGGCATGGTATCATCATTTCACCCACATAGCACGTGATAAAAAGTTGAGAGGGTTACGGCAAAAACTGGATGCACTTCGTGTACAAACTGGACCATCTCCTTCGAAGTATCAAGGTTTCGGACGAAAACTCATCTGTTACAAAGGCATTTCATTTTTTTAAACTTATTTCACCACCAGACTTTTTGTGCATTCAATATTCACCATTCAAAGCCACATCCTCAAATTTCAACCCTTTCTAACTTCATTTACTATTTTTCATGCATTTAATGATTTTTTTGAGCTAAATGACCCTGAAATTGAAAAGCACTACAAATGAACTCTGAAAAGGTTGAAACTTGGCATGGTATCATCATTTCACCCACATAGCATGTGCTAAAAAGTTGAGAGGGTTACGGCAAAAACTGGATGCACTTCGTGTACAAACTGGACCATCTCCTTCGAAGTATCAAGGTTTCGGACGAAAACTCATCTGTTACAAAGGCATTTCATTTTTTTAAACTTATTTCAACTCCAGACTTTTTACGCATTCAATATGCACCATTCAAAGCCACATCCTGAAATTTCAACCCTTTCTAACTTCATTTGCTATTTTTCATGCATTTAATGATTTTTTGAGCTAAATGACCCTGAAATTGAAAAGTAGTACAAATGAACTCTGAAAAGGTTGAAACTTGGCATGGTATCATCATTTCACCCACATAGCACCTGATAAAAAGTTGAGAGGGTTACGGCAATAACTGGATGCTCTTCGTGTACAAACTGGACCATCTCCTTCGAAGTACGAAGGTTTCGGATGAAAACTCATCTGTTACAAAGGCATTTCATTTTTTTAAACTTATTTCAACTCCAGAATTTTTGTGCATTCAGTATGCACCATTCAAAGCCACATCCTCAAATTTCAACCCTTTCTAACTTCATTTCCTATTTTTCATGCATTTAATGATTTTTTTGAGCTAAATGACCCTGAAATTGAAAAGCACTACAAATGAACTCTGAAAAGGTTGAAACTTGTCATGGTATCATCATTTCACCCACATAGCATGTGCTAAAAAGTTGAGAGGGTTACCGCAAAAACTAGATGCACTTCGTGTACAAACTGGACCATCTCCTTCGAAGTATCAAGGTTTCGGACGAAAACTCATCTGTTACAAAGGCATTTCATTTTTTTAAACTTATTTCAACTCCAGACTTTTTGCGCATTCAATATGCACCATTCAAAGCCACATCCTGAAATTTCAACCCTTTCTAACTTCATTTGCTATTTTTCATGCATTTAATGATTTTTTGAGCTAAATGACCCTGAAATTGAAAAGTAGTACAAATGAACTCTGAAAAGGTTGAAACTTGGCATGGTATCATCATTTCACCCACATAGCACCTGATAAAAAGTTGAGAGGGTTACGGCAAAAACTGGATGCACTTCGTGTACAAACTGGACCATCTCCTTCGAAGTACGAAGGTTTCGGATGAAAACTCATCTGTTACAAAGGCATTTCATTTTTTTAAACTTATTTCAACTCCAGAATTTTTGTGCATTCAGTATGCACCATTCAAAGCCACATCCTCAAATTTCAACCCTTTCTAACTTCATTTCCTATTTTTCATGCATTTAATGATTTTTTTGAGCTAAATGACCCTGAAATTGAAAAGCACTACAAATGAACTCTGAAAAGGTTGAAACTTGTCATGGTATCATCATTTCACCCACATAGCATGTGCTAAAAAGTTGAGAGGGTTACCGCAAAAACTGGATGCACTTCGTGTACAAATTGGACCATCTCCTTCGAAGTATCAAGGTTTCGGACGAAAACTCATCTGTTACAAAGGCATTTCAGTTTTTTAAACTTATTTCAACTCCAGACTTTTTGCGCATTCAATATGCACCATTCAAAGCCACATCCTCAAATTTCAACCCCTTCTAACTTCATTTGCAATTTTTCATGCATTTAATGATTTGTTTTGAGCTAAATGACCCTGAAATTGAAAAGCACTACAAATGAACTCTGAAAAGCTTGAAACATGGCATGGTATCATCATTTGACCCACATAGCACGTGATAAAAAGTTGAGAGGGTTACGGCAAAAACTGGATGCACTTCGTGTACAAACTGGACCATCTCCTTCGAAGTATCAAGGTTTCGGACGAAAACTCATCTTTTACAAAGGCATTTCATTTTTTTAAACTTATTTCAACTCCAGACTTTTTGTGCATTCAATATTCACCATTCAAAGCCACATCCTCAAATTTCAACCCTTTCTAACTTCATTTGCTATTTTTCATGCATTTAATGATTTTTTGAGCTAAATGACCCTGAAATTGAGAAGCAGTACAAATGAACTCTGAAAAGGTTGAAACTTGGCATGGTATCATCATTTCACCCACATAGCACGTGATAAAAAGTTGAGAGGGTTACGGCAAAAACTGGATGCACTTCGTGTACAAACTGGACCATCTCCTTCGAAGTACGAAGGTTTCGGTTGAAAACTCGTCTGTTACAAAGGCATTTCATTTTTTAAAACTTATTTCAACTCCAGACTTTTTGCGCATTCAATATGCACCATTCAAAGCCACATCCACAAATTTCAACCCTTTCTAACTTCATTTGCTATTTTTCATGCATTTAATGATTTGTTTTGAGCTAAATGACCCTGAAATTGAAAAGCACTACAAATGAACTCTGAAAAGGTTGAAACTTGGCATGGTATCATCATTTCACCCACATAGCATGTGCCAAAAATTTGAGAGGGTTACGGCAAAAACTGGATGCACTTCGTGTACAAACTGGACCATCTCCTTCGAAGTACGAAGGTTTCGGATGAAAACTCATCTGTTACAAAGGCATTTCATTTTTTTAAACTTATTTCAACCCCAGAATTTTTGTGCATTCAGTATGCACCATTCAAAGCCACATCCTCAAATTTCAACCCTTTCTAACTTCATTTCCTATTTTTCATGCATTTAATGATTTTTTTGAGCTAAATGACCCTGAAATTGAAAAGCACTACAAATGAACTCTAAAAAGGTTGAAACTTGTCATGGTATCATCATTTCACCCACATAGCATGTGCTAAAAAGTTGAGAGGGTTACCGCAAAAACTGGATGCACTTCGTGTACAAACTGGACCATCTCCTTCGAAGTATCAAGGTTTCGGACGAAAACTCGTCTGTTACAAAGGCATTTCATTTTTTTAAAATTATTTCAACCCCAGAATTTTTGTGCATTCAGTATGCACCATTCAAAGCCACATCCTCAAATTTCAACCCTTTCTAACTTCATTTCCTATTTTTCATGCATTTAATGAATTTTTTGAGCTACATGACCCTGAAATTGAAAAGCACTACAAATGAACTCTGAAAAGGTTGAAACTTGGCATGGTATCATCATTTCACCCACATAGCATGTGCCAAAAATTTGAGAGGGTTACGGCAAAAACTGGATGCACTTCGTGCACAAACTGGACCATCTCCTTCGAAGTATCAAGGTTTCGGACGAAAACTCATCTGTTACAAAGGCATTTCATTTTTTTTAACTTATTTCAACTCCAGACTTTTTGCGCATTCAATATGCACCATTCAAAGCCACATCCACAAATTTCAACCCTTTCTAACTTCATTTGCTATTTTTCATGCATTTAATGATTTTTTGAGCTAAATGACCCTGAAATTGAAAAGCACTACAAAAGAACTCTGAAAAGGTTGAAACTTGGCATGGTATCATCATTTCACCCACATAGCACGTGATAAAAAGTTGAGAGGGTTACGGCAAAAACTGGATGCACTTCGTGTACAAACTGGACCATCTCCTTCGAAGTATCAAGGTTTCGGACGAAAACTCATCTTTTACAAAGGCATTTCATTTTTTTAAACTTATTTCAACTCCAGACTTTTTGTGCATTCAATATTCACTATTCAAAGCCACATCCTCAAATTTCAACCCTTTCTAACTTCATTTCCTATTTTTCATGCATTTAATGATTTTTTTGAGCTAAATGACCCTGAAATTGAAAAGCACTACAAATGAACTCTGAAAAGGTTGAAACATGGCATGCTATCATCATTTCACCCACATAGCATGTGCTAAAAAGTTGAGAGGGTTACGGCAAAAACTGGATGCACTTCGTGTACAAACTGGACCATCTCCTTCGAAGTATCAAGGTTTCGGACGAAAACTCATCTGTTACAAAGGCATTTCATTTTTTAAACTTATTTCAACTCTAGACTTTTTTCGCATTCAATATGCACCATTCAAAGCCACATCCTCAAATTTCAACCCTTTCTAACTTCATTTGCTATTTTTCATGCATTTAATGATTTTTTGAGCTAAATGACCCTGAAATTGAAAAGCAGTACAAATGAACTCTGAAAAGGTTGAAACTTGGCATGGTATCATCATTTCACCCACATAGCACGTGATAAAAAGTTGAGAGGGTTACGGCAAAAACTGGATGCACTTCGTGTACAAACTGGACCATCTCCTTCGAAGTACGAAGGTTTCGGATGAAAACTCATCTGTTACAAAGGCATTTCATTTTTTTTAACTTATTTCAACTCCAGACTTTTTGCGCATTCAATATGCACCATTCAAAGCCACATCCACAAATTTCAACCCTTTCTAACTTCATTTGCTATTTTTCATGCATTTAATGATTTTTTGAGCTAAATGACCCTGAAATTGAAAAGCACTACAAATGAACTCTGAAAAGGTTGAAACTTGGCATGGTATCATCATTTCACCCACATAGCACGTGATAAAAAGTTGAGAGGGTTACGGCAAAAACTGGATGCACTTCGTGTACAAACTGGACCATCTCCTTCGAAGTATCAAGGTTTCGGACGAAAACTCATCTTTTACAAAGGCATTTCATTTTTTTAAACTTATTTCAACTCCAGACTTTTTGTGCATTCAATATTCACCATTCAAAGCCACATCCTCAAATTTCAACCCTTTCTAACTTCATTTACTATTTTTCATGCATTTAATGATTTTTTTGAGCTAAATGACCCTGAAATTGAAAAGCACTACAAATGAACTCTGAAAAGGTTGAAACATGGCATGGTATCATCATTTCACCCACATAGCATGTGCTAAAAAGTTGAGAGGGTTACGGCAAAAACTGGATGTACTTCGTGTACAAACTGGACCATCTCCTTCGAAGTATCAAGGTTTCGGACGAAAACTCATCTGTTACAAAGGCATTTCATTTTTTTAAACTTATTTCAACTCTAGTCTTTTTTCGCATTCAATATGCACCATTCAAAGCCACATCCTCAAATTTCAACCCTTTCTAACTTCATTTGCTATTTTTCATGCATTTAATGATTTTTTGAGCTAAATGACCCTGAAATTGAAAAGCAGTACAAATGAACTCTGAAAAGGTTGAAACTTGGCATGGTATCATCATTTCACCCACATAGCACGTGATAAAAAGTTGAGAGGGTTACGGCAAAAACTGGATGCACTTCGTGTACAAACTGGACCATCTCCTTCGAAGTACGAAGGTTTCGGATGAAAACTCATCTGTTACAAAGGCATTTCATTTTTTTAAACTTATTTCAACCCCAGAATTTTTGTGCATTCAGTATGCACCATTCAAAGCCACATCCTCAAATTTCAACCCTTTCTAACTTGATTTCCTATTTTTCATGCATTTAATGATTTTTTTGAGCTAAATGACCCTGAAATTGAAAAGCACTACAAATGAACTCTAAAAAGGTTGAAACTTGTCATGGTATCATCATTTCACCCACATAGCATGTGCTAAAAAGTTGAGAGGGTTACCGCAAAAACTGGATGCACTTCGTGTACAAACTGGACCATCTCCTTCGAAGTATCAAGGTTTCGGACGAAAACTCGTCTGTTACAAAGGCATTTCATTTTTTAAAACTTATTTCAACTCCAGAATTTTTGCGCATTCAATATGCACCATTCAAAGCCACATCCACAAATTTCAACCCTTTCTAACTTCATTTGCTATTTTTCATGCATTTAATGATTTGTTTTGAGCTAAATGACCCTGAAATTGAAAAGCACTACAAATGAACTCTGAAAAGCTTGAAACTTGGCATGGTATCATCATTTCACCCACATAGCATGTGCTCAAAAGTAGAGAGGGTTACGGCAAAAACTGGATGCACTTCGTGTACAAACTGGACCATCTCCTTCGAACTATCAAGGTTTCGGACGAAAATTCATCTGTTACAAAGGCATTTCATTTTTTTAAACTTATTTCAACTCCAGACTTTTTGTGCATTCAATATGCACCATTCAAAGCCACATCCTCAAATTTCAACCCTTTCTAACTTCATTTGCTATTTTTCATGCATTTAATGATTTTTTTGAGCTAAATGACCCTGAAATTGAAAAGCACTACAAATGAACTCTGAAAAGGTTGAAACTTGGCATGGTATCATCATTTCAACCACATAGCACGTGCTAAAAAGTTGAGAGGGTTACGGCAAAAACTGGATGGACTTCGTGTACAAACTGGACCATTTCCTTCGAAGTATCAAGGTTTCGGACGAAAACTCATCTGTTACAAAGGCATTTCATTTTTTTAAACTTATTTCAACTCCAGACTTTTTGTGCATTCAATATTCACCATTCAAAGCAACATCCTCAAATTTCAACCCTTTCTAACTTCATTTACTATTTTTCATGCATTTAATGATTTTTTTTGAGCTAAATGACCCTGAAATTGAAAAGCACTACAAATGAACTCTGAAAAGGTTGAAACTTGGCATGGTATCATCATTTCACCCACATAGCATGTGCTAAAAAGTTGAGAGGGTTACGGCAAAAACTGGATGCACTTCGTGTACAAACTGGACCATCTCCTTTGAACTATCAAGGTTTCGGACGAAAACTCATCTCTTACAAAGGCATTTCATTTTTTTAAACTTATTTCAACTCCAGACTTTTTGCGCATTCAATATGCACCATTCAAAGCCACATACTCAAATTTCAACCCTTTCTAACTTCATTTGCTATTTTTCATGCATTTAATGATTTTTTGAGCTAAATGACCCTGAAATTGAAAAGCACTACAAATGAACTCTGAAAACGTTGAAACTTGGCATGGTATCATAATTTCACCCACATAGCACGTGATAAAAAGTTGAGAGGGTTACGGCAAAAACTGGTGCACTTCGTGTACAAACTGGACCATCTCCTTCGAAGTATCAAGGTTTCGGACGAAAACTCATCTGTTACAAAGGCATTTCATTTTTTTAAACTTATTTCAACTCCAGACTTTTTGCGCATTCAATATGCACCATTCAAAGCCACATCCTCAAATTTCAACCCTTTCTAACTTCATTTGCTATTTTTCATGCATTTAATGATTTTTTGAGCTAAATGACCCTGAAATTGAAAAGCACTACAAATGAACTCTGAAAAGGTTGAAACTTGGCATGGTATCATCATTTCACCCACATAGCACGTGATAACAAGTTGAGAGGGTTACGGCAAAAACTGGATGCACTTCGTGTACAAACTGGACCATCTCCTTCGAAGTATCAAGGTTTCGGACGAAAACTCATCTGTTACAAAGGCATTTCATTTTCTTTAATTTATTTCAACTCCAGACTTTTTGTGCATTCAATATGCACCATTCAAAGCCACATCCTCAAATTTCAACCCTTTCTAACTTCATTTGCTATTTTTCATGCATTTAATGATTTTTTTGAGCTAAATGACCCTGAAATTGAAAAGCACTACAAATGAACTCTGAAAAGGTTGAAACTTGGCATGGTATCATCATTTCACCCACATAGCATGTGCTAAAAAGTTGAGAGGGTTACAGCAAAAACTAGATGCACTTCGTGTACAAACTGGACCATCTTCTTCGAAGTATCAAGGTTTCGGACGAAAACTCATCTGTTACAAAGGCATTTCATTTTCTTTAATTTATTTCAACTCCAGACTTTTCGTGCATTCAATATGCACCATTCAAAGCCACATCCTCAAATTTCAACCCTTTCTAACTTCATTTGCTATTTTTCATGCATTTAATGATTTTTTTGAGCTAAATGACCCTGAAATTGAAAAGCACTACAAATGAACTCTGAAAAGGTTGAAACTTGGCATGGTATCATCGTTTCACCCACATAGCATGTGCTAAAAAGTTGAGAGGGTTACGGCAAAAACTGGATGCACTTCGTGTACAAACTGGACCATCTCCTTCGAAGTATCAAGGTTTCGGACGAAAACTCATCTGTTACAAAGGCATTTCATTTTCTTTAATTTATTTCAACTCCAGACTTTTTGTGCATTCAATATGCACCATTCAAAGCCACATCCTCAAATTTCAACCATTTCTAACTTCATTTGCTATTTTTCATTCATTTAATGATTTTTTGAGCTAAATGATCGTGAAATTGAAAAGCACTACAAATGAACTCTGAAAAGGTTGAAACTTGGCATGGTATCATAATTTCACCCACATAGCACGTGATAAAAAGTTGAGAGGGTTACGGCAAAAACTGGTGCACTTCGTGTACAAACTGGACCATCTCCTTCGAAGTATCAAGGTTTCGGACGAAAACTCATCTGTTACAAAGGCATTTCATTTTTTTAAACTTATTTCAACTCCAGACTTTTTGCGCATTCAATATGCACCATTCAAAGCCACATCCTCAAATTTCAACCCTTTCTAACTTCATTTGCTATTTTTCATGCATTTAATGATTTTTTGAGCTAAATGACCCTGAAATTGAAAAGCACTACAAATGAACTCTGAAAAGGTTGAAACTTGGCATGGTATCATCATTTCACCCACATAGCACGTGATAACAAGTTGAGAGGGTTACGGCAAAAACTGGATGCACTTCGTGTACAAACTGGACCATCTCCTTCGAAGTATCAAGGTTTCGGACGAAAACTCATCTGTTACAAAGGCATTTCATTTTCTTTAATTTATTTCAACTCCAGACTTTTTGTGCATTCAATATGCACCATTCAAAGCCACATCCTCAAATTTCAACCCTTTCTAACTTCATTTGCTATTTTTCATGCATTTAATGATTTTTTTGAGCTAAATGACCCTGAAATTGAAAAGCACTACAAATGAACTCTGAAAAGGTTGAAACTTGGCATGGTATCATCATTTCACCCACATAGCATGTGCTAAAAAGTTGAGAGGGTTACAGCAAAAACTAGATGCACTTCGTGTACAAACTGGACCATCTTCTTCGAAGTATCAAGGTTTCGGACGAAAACTCATCTGTTACAAAGGCATTTCATTTTCTTTAATTTATTTCAACTCCAGACTTTTCGTGCATTCAATATGCACCATTCAAAGCCACATCCTCAAATTTCAACCCTTTCTAACTTCATTTGCTATTTTTCATGCATTTAATGATTTTTTTGAGCTAAATGACCCTGAAATTGAAAAGCACTACAAATGAACTCTGAAAAGGTTGAAACTTGGCATGGTATCATCGTTTCACCCACATAGCATGTGCTAAAAAGTTGAGAGGGTTACGGCAAAAACTGGATGCACTTCGTGTACAAACTGGACCATCTCCTTCGAAGTATCAAGGTTTCGGACGAAAACTCATCTGTTACAAAGGCATTTCATTTTCTTTAATTTATTTCAACTCCAGACTTTTTGTGCATTCAATATGCACCATTCAAAGCCACATCCTCAAATTTCAACCATTTCTAACTTCATTTGCTATTTTTCATTCATTTAATGATTTTTTGAGCTAAATGATCGTGAAATTGAAAAGCACTACAAATGAACTCTGAAAAGGTTGAAACTTGGCATGGTATCATCATTTCACCCACATAGCATGTGCTAAAAAGTTGAGAGGGTTACAGCAAAAACTAGATGCACTTCGTGTACAAACTGGACCATCTCCTTCGAAGTATCAAGGTTTCGGACGAAAACTCATCTGTTACAATGGCATTTCATTTTTTTAAACTTATTTCAACTCCAGACTTTTTGCGCATTCAATATGCACCATTCAAAGCCACATCCTCAAATTTCAACCCTTTCTAACTTCATTTACTATTTTTCATGCATTTAATGATTTTTTTGAGCTAAATGACCCTGAAATTGAAAAGCACTACAAATGAACTCTGAAAAGGTTGAAACTTGTCATGGTATCATCATTTCACCCACATAGCACGTTCTAAAAAGTTGAGAGGGTTACGGCAAAAACTGGATGCACTTCGTGTACAAACTGGACCATCTCCTTCGAAGTATCAAGGTTTGGGACGAAAACTCATCTGTTACAAAGGCATTTCATTTTTTTAAACTTATTTCAACTCCAGACTTTTTGCGCATTGAATATTCACCATTCAAAGCCACATCCTCAAATTTCAACCCTTTCTAACTTCATTTGCTATTTTTCATGCATTTAATGATTTTTTTGAGCTAAATGACCCTGAAATTGAAAAGCACTACAAATGAACTCTGCAAAGGTTGAAACTTGGCATGGTATCCTCATTTCACCCACATAGCACGTGATAAAAAGTTGAGAGGGTTACGGCAAAAACTAGATGCACTTCGTGTACAAACTGGACCATCTCCTTCGAAGTATCAAGGTTTCGGACGAAAACTCATCTGTTACAAAGGCATTTCATTTTTTTAAACTTATTTCAACCCCAGACTTTTTGCGCATTCAATATGCACCATTCAAAGCCACATCCTCAAATTTCAACCCTTTCTAACTTCATTTGCTATTTTTCATGCATTTAATGATTTTTTGAACTAAATGACCCTGAAATTGAAAAGCACTACAAATGAACTCTGCAAAGGTTGAAACTTGGCATGGTATCATCATTTCACCCACATAGCACGTGATAAAAAGTTGAGAGGGTTACGGCAAAAACTGGATGCACTTCGTGTACAAACTGGACCATCTCCTTCGAAGTATCAAGGTTTCGGACGAAAACTCATCTGTTACGAAGGCATTTCATTTTTTAAAACTTATTTCAACTCCAGACTTTTTGTGCATTCAATATTCACCATTCAAAGCCACATCCTCAAATTTCAACCCTTTCTAACTTCATTTACTATTTTTCATGCATTTAATGATTTTTTTGAGCTAAATGACCCTGAAATTGAAAAGCACCACAAATGAACTCTGAAGAGGTTGAAACTTGGCATGGTATCATCATTTCACCCACATAGCACGTTCTAAAAAGTTGAGAGGTTTACGGCAAAAACTGGATGCACTTCGTGTACAAACAGGACCATCTCCTTCGAAGAATCAAGGTTTCGGACGAAAACTCATCTGTTACAAAGGCATTTAATTTTTTTAAACTTATTTCAGCTCCCGACTTTTTGTGCATTCAATATGCACAATTCAAAGCCACATCCTCAAATTTCAACCCTTTCTAACTTCATTTGCTATTTTTCATGCATTTAATGATTTTTTTGAGCTAAATGACCCTGAAATTGAAAAGCACTACAAATGAACTCTGCAAAGGTTGAAACTTGGCATGGTATCATCATTTCACCCACATAGCATGTGCTAAAAAGTAGAGAGGGTTACGGAAAAAATTGGATGCACTTCGTGTACAAACTGGACCATCTCCTTCGAACTATCAAGGTTTCGGACGAAAACTCATCTGTTACAAAGGCATTTCATTTTTTTAAACTTATTTCCACTCCAGACTTTTTGCGCATTCAATATGAACCATTCAAAGCCACATCCTCAAATTTCAACCCTTTCTTACTTCATTTGCTATTTTTCATGCATTTAATGATTTTTTGAGCTAAATGACCCTGAAATTGAAAAGCACTACAAATGAACTCTGAAAAGGTTGAAACTTGGCATGGTATCATCATTTCACCCACATAGCACGTGATAAAAAGTTGAGAGGGTTACGGCAAAAACTGGATGCACTTCGTGTACAAACTGGACCATCTCCTTCGAAGTATCAAGGTTTCGGACGAAAACTCATCTGTTACAAAGGCATTTCATTTTTTTAAACTTATTTCAACTCCAGACTTTTTGTGCATTCAATATGCACCATTCAAAGCCACATCCTCAAATTTCAACCCTTTCTAACTTCATTCACTATTTTTCATGCATTTAATGATTTTTTTGAGCTAAATGACCCTGAAATTGAAAAGCACTACAAATGAACTCTGAAGAGGTTGAAACTTGGCATGGTATCATCATTTCATCCACATAGCATGTGCTAAAAAGTTGAGAGGGTTAAAGCAAAAACTAGATGCACTTCGTGTACAAACTGGACCATCTCCTTCGAAGTATCAAGGTTTCGGACGAAAACTCATCTGTTACAAAGGCATTTCATTTTTTTAAACTTATTTCAACTCCAGACTTTTTGCGCATTCAATATGCACCATTCAAAGCCACATCCTCAAATTTCAACCCTTTCTAACTTCATTTGCTATTTTTCATGCATTTAATGATTTTTTGAGCTAAATGACCCTGAAATTGAAAAGCACTACAAATGAACTCTGAAAAGGTTGAAACTTGGCATGGTATCCTCATTTCACCCACATAGCACGTGATAAAAAGTTGAGAGGGTTACGGCAAAAACTAGATGCACTTCGTGTACAAACTGGACCATCTCCTTCGAAGTATCAAGGTTTCGGACGAAAACTCATCTGTTACAAAGGCATTTCATTTTTTTAAACTTATTTCAACTCCAGACTTTTTGTGCATTCAATATTCACCATTCAAAGCCACATCCTCAAATTTCAACCCTTTCTAACTTCATTTGCAATTTTTCATGCATTTAATGATTTTTTTGAGCTAAATGACCCTGAAATTGAAAAGCACCACAAATGAACTCTGAAGAGGTTGAAACTTGGCATGGTATCATCATTTCACCCACATAGCATGTGCTAAAAAGTTGAGAGGTTTACGGCAAAAACTGGATGCACTTCGTGGACAAACAGGACCATCTCCTTCGAAGAATCAAGGTTTCGGACGAAAACTCATCTGTTACAAAGGCATTTAATTTTTTTAAACTTATTTCAACTCCCGACTTTTTGTGCATTCAATATGCACCATTCAAAGCCACATCCTCAAATTTCAACCCTTTCTAACTTCATTTGCAATTTTTCATGCATTTAATGATTTTTTTGAGCTAAATGACCCTGAAATTGAAAAGCACTACAAATGAACACTGAAAAGGTTGAAACTTGGCATGGTATCATCATTTCACCCACATAGCATGTGCTAAAAAGTAGAGAGGGTTACGGCAAAAACTGGATGCACTTCGTGTACAAACTGGACCATCTCCTTCGAACTATCAAGGTTTCGGACGAAAACTCATCTGTTACAAAGGCATTTCATTTTTTTAAACTTATTTCAACTCCCGACTTTTTTGCATTCAATATGCACCATTCAAAGCCACATCCTCAAATTTCAACCCTTTCTAACTTCATTTGCTATTTTTCATGCATTTAATGATTTTTTGAGCTAAATGACCCTGAAATTGAAAAGCACTACAAATGAACTCTGAAAAGGTTGAAACTTGGCATGATATCATCATTTCACCCACATAGCACGTGATAAAAATTTGAGAGGGTTACGGCAAAAACTGGATGCACTTCGTGTACAAACTGGACCATCTCCTTCGAAGTATCAAGGTTTCGGACGAAAACTCATCTGTTACGAAGGCATTTCATTTTTTAAAACTTATTTCAACTCCAGACTTTTTGTGCATTCAATATTCACCATTCAAAGCCACATCCTCAAATTTCAACCCTTTCTAACTTCATTTACTATTTTTCATGCATTTAATGATTTTTTTGAGCTAAATGACCCTGAAATTGAAAAGCACCACAAATGAACTCTGAAGAGGTTGAAACTTGGCATGGTATCATCATTTCACCCACATAGCACGTTCTAAAAAGTTGAGAGGTTTACGGCAAAAACTGGATGCACTTCGTGTACAAACAGGACCATCTCCTTCGAAGAATCAAGGTTTCGGACGAAAACTCATCTGTTACAAAGGCATTTAATTTTTTTAAACTTATTTCAGCTCCCGACTTTTTGTGCATTCAATATGCACAATTCAAAGCCACATCCTCAAATTTCAACCCTTTCTAACTTCATTTGCTATTTTTCATGCATTTAATGATTTTTTTGAGCTAAATGACCCTGAAATTGAAAAGCACTACAAATGAACTCTGCAAAGGTTGAAACTTGGCATGGTATCATCATTTCACCCACATAGCATGTGCTAAAAAGTAGAGAGGGTTACGGCAAAAATTGGATGCACTTCGTGTACAAACTGGACCATCTCCTTCGAACTATCAAGGTTTCGGACGAAAACTCATCTGTTACAAAGGCATTTCATTTTTTTAAACTTATTTCCACTCCAGACTTTTTGCGCATTCAATATGAACCATTCAAAGCCACATCCTCAAATTTCAACCCTTTCTTACTTCATTTGCTATTTTTCATGCATTTAATGATTTTTTGAGCTAAATGACCCTGAAATTGAAAAGCACTACAAATGAACTCTGAAAAGGTTGAAACTTGGCATGGTATCATCATTTCACCCACATAGCACGTGATAAAAAGTTGAGAGGGTTACGGCAAAAACTGGATGCACTTCGTGTACAAACTGGACCATCTCCTTCGAAGTATCAAGGTTTCGGACGAAAACTCATCTGTTACAAAGGCATTTCATTTTTTTAAACTTATTTCAACTCCAGACTTTTTGTGCATTCAATATGCACCATTCAAAGCCACATCCTCAAATTTCAACCCTTTCTAACTTCATTCACTATTTTTCATGCATTTAATGATTTTTTTGAGCTAAATGACCCTGAAATTGAAAAGCACTACAAATGAACTCTGAAGAGGTTGAAACTTGGCATGGTATCATCATTTCATCCACATAGCATGTGCTAAAAAGTTGAGAGGGTTAAAGCAAAAACTAGATGCACTTCGTGTACAAACTGGACCATCTCCTTCGAAGTATCAAGGTTTCGGACGAAAACTCATCTGTTACAAAGGCATTTCATTTTTTTAAACTTATTTCAACTCCAGACTTTTTGCGCATTCAATATGCACCATTCAAAGCCACATCCTCAAATTTCAACCCTTTCTAACTTCATTTGCTATTTTTCATGCATTTAATGATTTTTTGAGCTAAATGACCCTGAAATTGAAAAGCACTACAAATGAACTCTGAAAAGGTTGAAACTTGGCATGGTATCCTCATTTCACCCACATAGCACGTGATAAAAAGTTGAGAGGGTTACGGCAAAAACTAGATGCACTTCGTGTACAAACTGGACCATCTCCTTCGAAGTATCAAGGTTTCGGACGAAAACTCATCTGTTACAAAGGCATTTCATTTTTTTAAACTTATTTCAACTCCAGACTTTTTGTGCATTCAATATTCACCATTCAAAGCCACATCCTCAAATTTCAACCCTTTCTAACTTCATTTGCAATTTTTCATGCATTTAATGATTTTTTTGAGCTAAATGACCCTGAAATTGAAAAGCACCACAAATGAACTCTGAAGAGGTTGAAACTTGGCATGGTATCATCATTTCACCCACATAGCATGTGCTAAAAAGTTGAGAGGTTTACGGCAAAAACTGGATGCACTTCGTGGACAAACAGGACCATCTCCTTCGAAGAATCAAGGTTTCGGACGAAAACTCATCTGTTACAAAGGCATTTAATTTTTTTAAACTTATTTCAACTCCCGACTTTTTGTGCATTCAATATGCACCATTCAAAGCCACATCCTCAAATTTCAACCCTTTCTAACTTCATTTGCAATTTTTCATGCATTTAATGATTTTTTTGAGCTAAATGACCCTGAAATTGAAAAGCACTACAAATGAACACTGAAAAGGTTGAAACTTGGCATGGTATCATCATTTCACCCACATAGCATGTGCTAAAAAGTAGAGAGGGTTACGGCAAAAACTGGATGCACTTCGTGTACAAACTGGACCATCTCCTTCGAACTATCAAGGTTTCGGACGAAAACTCATCTGTTACAAAGGCATTTCATTTTTTTAAACTTATTTCAACTCCCGACTTTTTTGCATTCAATATGCACCATTCAAAGCCACATCCTCAAATTTCAACCCTTTCTAACTTCATTTGCTATTTTTCATGCATTTAATGATTTTTTGAGCTAAATGACCCTGAAATTGAAAAGCACTACAAATGAACTCTGAAAAGGTTGAAACTTGGCATGATATCATCATTTCACCCACATAGCACGTGATAAAAATTTGAGAGGGTTACGGCAAAAACTGGATGCACTTCGTGTACAAACTGGACCATCTCCTTCGAAGTATCAAGGTTTCGGACGAAAACTCATCTGTTACAAAGGCATTTCATTTTTTTAAACTTATTTCAACTCCAGACTTTTTTTGCATTCAATATTCACCATTCAAAGCCACATCCTCAAATTTCAACCCTTTCTAACTTCATTCACTATTTTTCATGCATTTAATGATTTTTTTGAGCTAAATGACCCTGAAATTGAAAAGCACCACAAATGAACTCTGAAGAGGTTGAAACTTGGCATGGTATCATCATTTCACCCACATAGCATGTGCTAAAAAGTTGAGAGGTTTACGGCAAAAACTGGATGCACTTCGTGTACAAACAGGACCATCTCCTTCGAAGAATCAAGGTTTCGGACGAAAACTCATCTGTTACAAAGGCATTTAATTTTTTTAAACTTATTTCAACTCCAGACTTTTTGTGCATTCAATATGCACCATTCAAAGCCACATCCTCAAATTTCAACCCTTTCTAACTTCATTTGCAATTTTTCATGCATTTAATGATTTTTTTGAGCTAAATGACCCTGAAATTGAAAAGCACTACAAATGAACTCTGAAAAGGTTGAAACTTGGCATGGTATCATCATTTCACCCACATAGCATGTGCTAAAAAGTAGAGAGGGTTACGGCAAAAACTGGATGCACTTCGTGTACAAACTGGACCATCTCCTTCGAAGTATCAAGGTTTGGGACGAAAATTCATCTGTTACAAAGGCATTTCATTTTTTTAAACTTATTTCAACTCCCGACTTTTTTGCATTCAATGTGCACCATTCAAAGCCACATCCTCAAATTTCAACCCTTTCTAACTTCATTTACTATTTTTCATGCATTTAATGATTTTTTTGAGCTAAATGACCCTGAAATTGAAAAGCACTACAAATGAACTCTGAAAAGGTTGAAACTTGGCATGGTACCACCATTTCACCCACATAGCACGTGATAAAAATTTGAGAGGGTTACGGCAAAAACTGGATGCACTTCGTGTACAAACTGGACCATCTCCTTCGAAGTATCAAGGTTTCGGACAAAAACTCATCTGTTACAAAGGCATTTCATTTTTTTAAACTTATTTCAACTCCAGACTTTTTGTGCATTCAATATGCACCATTCCAAGCCACATCCTCAAATTTCAACCCTTTCTAACTTCATTTGCAATTTTTCATGCATTTAATGATTTTTTTGAGCTAAATGACCCTGAAATTGAAAAGCACTACAAATGAACTCTGAAAAGGTTGAAACTTGGCATGGTATCATCATTTCACCCACATAGCATGTGCTAACAAGTAGAGAGGGTTACAGCAAAAACTGGATGCACTTCGTGTACAAACTGGAGCATCTCCTTCGAACTATCAAGGTTTCGGACGAAAACTCATCTGTTACAAAGGCATTTCATTTTTTTAAACTTATTTCAACTCCAGACTTTTTGTGCATTCAATATTCACCATTCAAAGCCACATCCTCAAATTTCAACCCTTTCTAACTTCATTTGCTATTTTTCATGCATTTAATGATTTTTTTGAGCTAAATGACCCTGAAATTGAAAAGCACTACAAATAGACTCTGAAAAGGTTGAAACTTGGCATGGTATCATCATTTCACGCACATAGCATGTGCTAAAAAGTTGAGAGGGTTACGGCAAAAACTGGATGCACTTCGTGTACAAACTGGACCATCTCCTTCGAAGTATCAAGGTTTCGGACGAAAACTCATCTGTTACAAAGGCATTTCATTTTTTTAAACTTATTTCAACTCCCGACTTTTTGTCCATTCAATATGCACCATTCAAAGCCACATCCTCAAATTTCAACCCTTTCTAACTTCATTTACTATTTTTCATGCATTTAATGATTATTTGAGCTAAATGACCCTGAAATTGAAAAGCACTACAAATGAACTCTGAAAAGGTTGAAACTTGGCATGGAATCATCATTTCACCCACATAGCACGTGATAAAAAGTTGAGAGGGTTACGGCAAAAACTAGATGCACTTCGTGTACAAACTGGACCATCTCCTTCGAAGTATCAAGGTTTCGGACGAAAACTCATCTGTTACAAAGGCATTTCATTTTTTTAAACTTATTTCAACTCCAGACTTTTTGTGCATTCAATATTCACCATTCAAAGCCACATCCTCATATTTCAACCCTTTCTAACTTCATTTGCAATTTTTCATGCATTTAATGATTTTTTTGAGCTAAATGACCCTGAAATTGAAAAGCACCACAAATGAACTCTGAAGAGGTTGAAACTTGGCATGGTATCATCATTTCACCCACATAGCATGTGCTAAAAAGTTGAGAGGTTTACGGCAAAAACTGGATGCACTTCGTGTACAAACAGGACCATCTCCTTCGAAGAATCAAGGTTTCGGACGAAAACTCATCTGTTACAAAGGCATTTAATTTTTTTAAACTTATTTCAACTCCCGACTTTTTGTGCATTCAATATGCACCATTCAAAGCCACATCCTCAAATTTCAACCCTTTCTAACTTCATTTGCAATTTTTCATGCATTTAATGATTTTTTTGAGCTAAATGACCCTGAAATTGAAAAGCACTACAAATGAACTCTGAAAAGGTTGAAACTTGGCATGGTATCATTATTTCACCCACATAGCATGTGCTAAAAAGTAGAGAGGGTTACGGCAAAAACTGGATGCACTTCGTGTACAAACTGGACCATCTCCTTCGAACTATCAAGGTTTCGGACGAAAACTCATCTGTTACAAAGGCTTTTCATTTTTTTAAACTTATTTCAACTCCCGACTTTTTTGCATTCAATATGCACCATTCAAAGCCACATCCTCAAATTTCAACCCTTTCTAACTTCATTTGCTATTTTTCATGCATTTAATGATTTTTTGAGCTAAATGACCCTGAAATTGAAAAGCACTACAAATGAACTCTGAAAAGGTTGAAACTTGGCATGATATCATCATTTCACCCACATAGCACGTGATAAAAATTTGAGAGGGTTACGGCAAAAACTGGATGCACTTCGTGTACAAACTGGACCATCTCCTTCGAAGTATCAAGGTTTCGGACGAAAACTCATCTGTTACAAAGGCATTTCATTTTTTTAAACTTATTTCAACTCCAGACTTTTTTTGCATTCAATATTCACCATTCAAAGCCACATCCTCAAATTTCAACCCTTTCTAACTTCATTCACTATTTTTCATGCATTTAATGATTTTTTTGAGCTAAATGACCCTGAAATTGAAAAGCACCACAAATGAACTCTGAAGAGGTTGAAACTTGGCATGGTATCATCATTTCACCCACATAGCATGTGCTAAAAAGTTGAGAGGTTTACGGCAAAAACTGGATGCACTTCGTGTACAAACAGGACCATCTCCTTCGAAGAATCAAGGTTTCGGACGAAAACTCATCTGTTACAAAGGCATTTAATTTTTTAAACTTATTTCAACTCCAGACTTTTTGTGCATTCAATATGCACCATTCAAAGCCACATCCTCAAATTTCAACCCTTTCTAACTTCATTTGCAATTTTTCATGCATTTAATGATTTTTTTGAGCTAAATGACCCTGAAATTGAAAAGCACTACAAATGAACTCTGAAAAGGTTGAAACTTGGCATGGTATCATCATTTCACCCACATAGCATGTGCTAAAAAGTAGAGAGGGTTACGGCAAAAACTGGATGCACTTCGTGTACAAACTGGACCATCTCCTTCGAAGTATCAAGGTTTGGGACGAAAATTCATCTGTTACAAAGGCATTTCATTTTTTTAAACTTATTTCAACTCCCGACTTTTTTGCATTCAATGTGCACCATTCAAAGCCACATCCTCAAATTTCAACCCTTTCTAACTTCATTTACTATTTTTCATGCATTTAATGATTTTTTTGAGCTAAATGACCCTGAAATTGAAAAGCACTACAAATGAACTCTGAAAAGGTTGAAACTTGGCATGGTACCACCATTTCACCCACATAGCACGTGATAAAAATTTGAGAGGGTTACGGCAAAAACTGGATGCACTTCGTGTACAAACTGGACCATCTCCTTCGAAGTATCAAGGTTTCGGACAAAAACTCATCTGTTACAAAGGCATTTCATTTTTTTAAACTTATTTCAACTCCAGACTTTTTGTGCATTCAATATGCACCATTCCAAGCCACATCCTCAAATTTCAACCCTTTCTAACTTCATTTGCAATTTTTCATGCATTTAATGATTTTTTTGAGCTAAATGACCCTGAAATTGAAAAGCACTACAAATGAACTCTGAAAAGGTTGAAACTTGGCATGGTATCATCATTTCACCCACATAGCATGTGCTAACAAGTAGAGAGGGTTACAGCAAAAACTGGATGCACTTCGTGTACAAACTGGAGCATCTCCTTCGAACTATCAAGGTTTCGGACGAAAACTCATCTGTTACAAAGCCATTTCATTTTTTTAAACTTATTTCAACTCCAGACTTTTTGTGCATTCAATATTCACCATTCAAAGCCACATCCTCCAATTTCAACCCTTTCTAACTTCATTTGCTATTTTTCATGCATTTAATGATTTTTTTGAGCTAAATGACCCTGAAATTGAAAAGCACTACAAATAGACTCTGAAAAGGTTGAAACTTGGCATGGTATCATCATTTCACGCACATAGCATGTGCTAAAAAGTTGAGAGGGTTACGGCAAAAACTGTATGCACTTCGTGTACAAACTGGACCATCTCCTTCGAAGTATCAAGGTTTCGGACGAAAACTCATCTGTTACAAAGGCATTTCATTTTTTTAAACTTATTTCAACTCCCGACTTTTTGTCCATTCAATATGCACCATTCAAAGCCACATCCTCAAATTTCAACCCTTTCTAACTTCATTTACTATTTTTCATGCATTTAATGATTTTTTGAGCTAAATGACCCTGAAATTGAAAAGCACTACAAATGAACTCTGAAAAGGTTGAAACTTGGCATGGAATCATCATTTCACCCACATAGCATGTGCTAAAAAGTTGAGAGGGTTACGGCAAAAACTGGATGCACTTCGTGTACAAACTGGACCATCTCCTTCGGAGTATCAAGGTTTCGGACGAAAACTCATCTGTTACAAAGGCATTTCATTTTTTTTAAACTTATTTCAACTCCAGACATTTTGCGCATTCAATATGAACCATTCAAAGCCACATCCTCAAATTTCAACCCTTTCTAACTTCATTTGCTATTTTTCATGCATTTAATGATTTTTTGAGCTAAATGACCCTGAAATTGAAAAGCACTACAAATGAACTCTGAAAAGGTTGAAACTTGGCATGGTATCATCATTTCACCCACATAGCACGTGATAAAAAGTTGAGAGGGTTACGACAAAAACTGGATGCACTTCGTGTACAAACTGGACCATCTCCTTCGAAGTATCAAGGTTTCGGACGAAAACTCATCTGTTACAAAGGCATTTCATTTTTTTAAACTTATTTCAACTCCATACTTTTTGTGCATTCAATATTCACCATTCAAAGCCACTTCCTCAAATTTCAACCCTTTCTAACTACATTTACTATTTTTCATGCATATAATGATTTTTTTGAGCTAAATGACCCTGAAATTGAAAAGCACTACAAATGAACTCTGAAAAGCTTGAAACTTGGCATGGTATCATAATTTCACCCACATAGCATGTGCTAAAAAGTTGAGAGGGTTACGGCAAAAACTGGATGCACTTCGTGTACAAACTGGACCATCTCCTTCGAAGTATCAAGGTTTCGGACGAAAACTCATCTGTTACAAAGGCATTTCATTTTTTTAAACTTATTTCAACTCCAGACTTTTTGTACATTCAATATTCACCATTCAAAGCCACATCCTCAAATTTCAACCCTTTCTAACTTCATTTGCTATTTTTCATGCATTTATTGATTTTTTTTGAGCTAAATGACCCTGAAATTGAAAAGCACTACAAATGAACTCTGAAAAGGTTGAAACTTGGCATGGTATCATCATTTCACCCACATAGCATGTGCTATAAAGTTGAGAGGGTTACGGCAAAAACTGGATGCACTTCGTGTACAAACTGGACCATCTCCTTCGGAGTATCAAGGTTTCGGACGAAAACTCATCTGTTACAAAGGCATTTCATTTTTTTAAACTTATTTCAACTCCAGACTTTTTGTGCATTCAATATTCACCATTCAAAGCCACATCCTCAAATTTCAACCCTTTCTAACTTCATTCACTATTTTTCATGCATTTAACGATTTTTTTGAGCTAAATGACCCTGAAATTGAAAAGCACTACAAATGAACTCTGAAGAGGTTGAAACTTGGCATGGTATCATCATTTCACCCACATAGCACGTGATAAAAAGTTGAGAGGGTTACGGCAAGAACTGGATGCACTTCGTGTACAAACTGGACCATCTCCTTCGAAGTATCAAGGTTTGGGACGAAAACTCATCTGTTACAAAGGCATTTAATTTTTTTAAACTTATTTCAACTCCAGACTTTTTGTGCATTCAATATGCACCATTCAAAGCCACATCCTCAAATTTCAACCCTTTCTAACTTCATTTGCTATTTTTCATGCATTTAATAATTTTTTTCAGCTAAATGACCCTGAAATTGAAAAGCACTACAAATGAACTCTGAAAAGGTTGAAACTTGGCATGGTATCATCATTTCACCCACATAGCATGTGCTAAAAAGTTGAGAGGGTTACGGCAAAAACTGGATGCACTTCGTGTACAAACTGGACCATCTCCTTCGAAGTATCAAGGTTTCGGACGAAAACTCATCTGTTACAAAGGCATTTCATTTTTTAAAACTTATTTCAACTCCAGACTTTTTGTGCATTCAATATGCACCATTCAAAGCCACATCCTCAAATTTCAACCCTTTCTAACTTCATTTGCTATTTTTCATGCATTTAATGATTTTTTGAGCTAAATGACCCTGAAATTGAAAAGCACTACAAATGAACTCTGAAGAGGTTGAAACTTGGCATGGTATCATCATTTCACCCACATAGCATGTGCTAAAAAGTTGAGAGGGTTACGGCAAAAACTGGATGCACTTCGTGTACAAACAGGACCATCTCCTTCGAAGAATCAAGGTTTCGGACGAAAACTCATCTGTTACAAAGGCATTTAATTTTTTTAAACTTATTTCAACTCCAGATTTTTGTGCATTCAATATGCACCATTCAAAGCCACATCCTCAAATTTCAACCCTTTCTAACTTCATTTACTATTTTTCATGCATTTAATGATTTTTTTGAGCTAAATGACCTTGAAATTGAAAAGCACTACAATTGAACTCTGAAAAGGTTGAAACTTGTCATGGTATCATCATTTCACCCACATAGCACGTGCTAAAAAGTTGAGAGGGTTACGGCAAAAACTGGATGCACTTCGTGTACAAACAGGACCATCTCCTTAGAAGTATCATGGTTTCGGACGAAAACTCATCTGTTACAAAGGCATTTAATTTTTTAAAACTTATTTCAACTCCAGACTTTTTGTGCATTCAATATGCACCATTCAAAGCCACATCCTCAAATTTCAACCCTTTCTAACTTCATTTGCTATTTTTCATGCATTTAATGATTTTTTTGAGCTAAATGACCCTGAAATTGAAAAGCACTACAAATGAACTCTGAAAAGGTTGAAACTTGGCATGGTATCATCATTTCACGCACATAGCATGTGCTAAAAAGTTGAGAGGGTTACGGCAAAAACTGGATGCACTTCGTGTACAAACTGGACCATCTCCTTCGAAGTATCAAGGTTTCGGACGAAAACTCATCTATTACAAAGGCATTTCATTTTTTAAAACTTATTTCAACTCCAGACTTTTTGTGCATTCAATATGCACCATTCAAAGCCACATCCTCAAATTTCAACCCTTTCTAACTTCATTTGCTATTTTTCATGCATTTAATGATTTTTTGAGCTAAATGACCCTGAAATTGAAAAGCACTACAAATGAACTCTGAAGAGGTTGAAACTTGGCATGGTATCATCATTTCGCCCACATAGCATGTGCTAAAAAGTTGAGAGGTTTACGGCAAAAACTGGATGCACTTCGTGTACAAACAGGACCATCTCCTTCGAAGAATCAAGGTTTCGGACGAAAACTCATCTGTTACAAAGGCATTTAATTTTTTTAAACTTATTTCAACTCCAGACTTTTTGTGCATTCAATATGCACCATTCAAAGCCACATCCTCAAATTTCAACCCTTTCTAACTTCATTTGCTATTTTTCATGCATTTAATGATTTTTTTGAGCTAAATGACCCTGAAATTGAAAAGCACTACAAATGAACTCTGAAAAGGTTGAAACTTGGCATGGTATCATCATTTCACCCACATAGCATGTGCTAAAAAGTTGAGAGGGTTACGGCAAAAACTGGATGCACTTCGTGTACAAACTGGACCATCTCCTTCGAAGTATCAAGGTTTCGGACGAAAACTCATCTGTTACAAAGGCATTTCATTTTTTAAAACTTATTTCAACTCCAGACTTTTTGTGCATTCAATATGCACCATTCAAAGCCACATCCTCAAATTTCAACCCTTTCTAACTTCATTTGCTATTTTTCATGCATTTAATGATTTTTTGAGCTAAATGACCCTGAAATTGAAAAGCACTACAAATGAACTCTGAAGAGGTTGAAACTTGGCATGGTATCATCATTTCACCCACATAGCATGTGCTAAAAAGTTGAGAGGGTTACGGCAAAAACTGGATGCACTTCGTGTACAAACAGGACCATCTCCTTCGAAGAATCAAGGTTTCGGACGAAAACTCATCTGTTACAAAGGCATTTAATTTTTTTAAACTTATTTCAACTCCAGATTTTTGTGCATTCAATATGCACCATTCAAAGCGACATCCTCAAATTTCAACCCTTTCTAACTTCATTTACTAATTTTCATGCATTTAATGATTTTTTTGAGCTAAATGACCTTGAAATTGAAAAGCACTACAAATGAACTCTGAAGAGGTTGAAACTTGGCATGGTATCATCATTTCACCCACATAGCATGTGCTAAAAAGTTGAGAGGGTTACGGCAAAAACTGGATGCACTTCGTGTACAAACAGGACCATCTCCTTCGAAGAATCAAGGTTTCGGACGAAAACTCATCTGTTACAAAGGCATTTAATTTTTTTAAACTTATTTCAACTCCAGATTTTTGTGCATTCAATATGCACCATTCAAAGCCACATCCTCAAATTTCAACCCTTTCTAACTTCATTTACTATTTTTCATGCCTTTAATGATTTTTTTGAGCTAAATGACCTTGAAATTGAAAAGCACTACAAATGAACTCTGAAAAGGTTGAAACTTGTCATGGTATCCTCATTTCACCCACATAGCACGTGCTAAAAAGTTGAGAGGGTTACGGCAAAAACTGGATGCACTTCGTGTACAAACTGGACCATCTCCTTCGAAGTATCAAGGTTTCGGACGAAAGCTCATCTGTTACAAAGGCATTTCATTTTTTAAAACTTATTTCAACTCCAGACTTTTTGTGCATTCAATATGCACCATTCAAAGCCACATCCTGAAATTTCAACCCTTTCTAACTTCATTTGCTATTTTTCATGCATTTAATGATTTTTTTGAGCTAAATGACCCTGAAATTGAAAAGCACTACAAATGAACTCTGAAAAGGTTGAAACTTGGCATGGTATCATCATTTCACCCACATAGCATGTGCTAAAAAGTTGAGAGGGTTACGGCAAAAACTGGATGCACTTCGTGTACAAACTGGACCATCTCCTTCGAAGTATCAAGGTTTCGGACGAAAACTCATCTGTTACAAAGGCATTTCATTTTTTAAAACTTATTTCAACTGCAGACTTTTTGTGCATTCAATATGCACCATTCAAAGCCACATCCTCAAATTTCAACCCTTTCTAACTTCATTTGCTATTTTTCATGCATTTAATGATTTTTTGAGCTAAATGACCCTGAAATTGAAAAGCACTACAAATGAACTCTGAAGAGGTTGAAACTTGGCATGGTATCATCATTTCACCCACATAGCATGTGCTAAAAAGTTGAGAGGGTTACGGCAAAAACTGGATGCACTTCGTGTACAAACAGGACCATCTCCTTCGAAGAATCAAGGTTTCGGACGAAAACTCATCTGTTACAAAGGCATTTAATTTTTTTAAACTTATTTCAACTCCAGATTTTTGTGCATTCAATATGCACCATTCAAAGCCACATCCTCAAATTTCAACCCTTTCTAAATTCATTTACTATTTTTCATGCATTTAATGATTTTTTTGAGCTAAATGACCTTGAAATTGAAAAGCACTACAAATGAACTCTGAAAAGGTTGAAACTTGTCATGGTATCATCATTTCACCCACATAGCACGTGCTAAAAAGTTGAGAGGGTTACGGCAAAAACTGGATGCACTTCGTGTACAAACTGGACCATCTCCTTCGAAGTATCAAGGTTTCGGACGAAAACTCATCTGTTACAAAGGCATTTAATTTTTTAAAACTTATTTCAACTCCAGACTTTTTGTGCATTCAATATGCACCATTCAAAGCCACATCCTCAAATTTCAACCCTTTCTAACTTCATTTGCTATTTTTCATGCATTTAATGATTTTTTTGAGCTAAATGACCCTGAAATTGAAAAGCACTACAAATGAACTCTGAAAAGGTTGAAACTTGGCATGGTATCATCATTTCACGCACATATCATGTGCTAAAAAGTTGAGAGGGTTACAACAAAAACTGGATGCACTTCGTGTACAAACTGGACCATCTCCTTCGAAGTATCAAGGTTTCGGACGAAAACTCATCTGTTACAAAGGAATTTCATTTTTTAAAACTTATTTCAACTCCAGACTTTTTGTGCATTCAATATGCACCATTCAAAGCCACATCCTCAAATTTCAACCCTTTCTAACTTCATTTGCTATTTTTCATGCATTTAATGATTTTTTGAGCTAAATGACCCTGAAATTGAAAAGCACTACAAATGAACTCTGAAGAGGTTGAAACTTGGCATGGTATCATCATTTCACCCACATAGCATGTGCTAAAAAGTTGAGAGGGTTACGGCAAAAACTGGATGCACTTCGTGTACAAACTGGACCATCTCCTTCGAAGAATCAAGGTTTCGGACGAAAACTCATCTGTTACAAAGGCATTTAATTTTTTTAAACTTATTTCAACTCCAGATTTTTGTGCATTCAATATGCACCATTCAAAGCCACATCCTCAAATTTCAACCCTTTCTAACTTCATTTACTATTTTTCATGCATTTAATGATTTTTTTGAGCTAAATGACCTTGAAATTGAAAAGCACTACAAATGAACTCTGAAAAGGTTGAAACTTGTCATGGTATCATTATTTCACCCACATAGCACGTGCTAAAAAGTTGAGAGGGTTATGGCAAAAACTGGATGCACTTCGTGTACAAACTGGACCATCTCCTTCGAAGTATCAAGGTTTCGGACGAAAACTCATCTGTTACAAAGGCATTTAATTTATTAAAACTTATTTCAACTCCAGACTTTTTGTGCATTCAATATGCACCATTCAAAGCCACATCCTCAAATTTCAACCCTTTCTAACTTCATTTGCTATTTTTCATGCATTTAATGATTTTTTTGAGCTAAATGACCCTGAAATTGAAAAGCACTACAAATAGACTCTGAAAAGGTTGAAACTTGGCATGGTATCATCATTTCACGCACATAGCATGTGCTAAAAAGTTGAGAGGGTTACGGCAAAAACTGGATGCACTTCGTGTACAAACTGGACCATCTCCTTCGAAGTATCAAGGTTTCGGACGAAAACTCATCTGTTACAAAGGCATTTCATTTTTTTAAACTTATTTCAACTCCAGACTTTTTTTGCATTCAATATGCACCATTCAAAGCCACATCCTCAAATTTCAACCCTTTCTAACTTCATTTGCTATTTTTCATGCATTTAATGATTTTTTGAGCTAAATGACCCTGAAATTGAAAAGCACTACAAATGAACTCTGAAGAGGTTGAAACTTGGCATGGTATCATCATTTCACCCACATAGCATGTGCTAAAAAGTTGAGAGGGTTATGGCAAAAACTGGATGCACTTCGTGTACAAACAGGACCATCTCCTTCGAAGAATCAAGGTTTCGGACGAAAACTCATCTGTTACAAAGGCATTTAATTTTTTTAAACTTATTTCAACTCCAGATTTTTGTGCATTCAATATGCACCATTCAAAGCCACATCCTCAAATTTCAACCCTTTCTAACTTCATTTACTAATTTTCATGCATTTAATGATTTTTTTGAGCTAAATGACCTTGAAATTGAAAAGCACTACAAATGAACTCTGAAAAGGTTGAAACTTGTCATGGTATCATCATTTCACCCACATAGCACGTGCTAAAAAGTTGAGAGGGTTACGGCAAAAAATGGATGCACTTCGTGTACAAACTGGACCATCTCCTTCGAAGTATCAAGGTTTCAGACGAAAGCTCATCTGTTACAAAGGCATTTCATTTTTTAAAACTTATTTCAACTCCAGACTTTTTGTGCATTCAATATGCACCATTCAAAGCCACATCCTGAAATTTCAACCCTTTCTAACTTCATTTGCTATTTTTCATGCATTTAATGATTTTTTTGAGCTAAATGACCCTGAAATTGAAAAGCACTACAAATGAACTCTGAAAAGGTTGAAACTTGGCATGGTATCATCATTTCACCCACATAGCATGTGCTAAAAAGTTGAGAGGGTTACGGCAAAAACTGGATGCATTTCGTGTACAAACTGGACCATCTCCTTCGAAGTATCAAGGTTTCGGACGAAAACTCATCTGTTACAAAGGCATTTCATTTTTTAAAACTTATTTCAACTGCAGACTTTTTGTGCATTCAATATGCACCATTCAAAGCCACATCCTCAAATTTCAACCCTTTCTAACTTCATTTGCTATTTTTCATGCATTTAATGATTTTTTGAGCTAAATAACCCTGAAATTGAAAAGCACTACAAATGAACTCTGAAGAGGTTGAAACTTGGCATGGTATCATCATTTCACCCACATAGCATGTGCTAAAAAGTTGAGAGGGTTACGGCAAAAACTGGATGCACTTCGTGTACAAACAGGACCATCTCCTTCGAAGAATCAAGGTTTCGGACGAAAACTCATCTGTTACAAAGGCATTTAATTTTTTTAAACTTATTTCAACTCCAGATTTTTGTGCATTCAATATGCACCATTCAAAGCCACATCCTCAAATTTCAACCCTTTCTAACTTCATTTACTATTTTTCATGCATTTAATGATTTTTTTGAGCTAAATGACCTTGAAATTGAAAAGCACTACAAATGAACTCTGAAAAGGTTGAAACTTGTCATGGTATCATCATTTCACCCACATAGCACGTGCTAAAAAGTTGAGAGGGTTACGGCAAAAACTGGATGCACTTCGTGTACAAACTGGACCATCTCCTTCGAAGTATCAAGGTTTCGGACGAAAACTCATCTGTTACAAAGGCATTTAATTTTTTAAAACTTATTTCAACTCCAGACTTTTTGTGCATTCAATATGCACCATTCAAAGCCACATCCTCAAATTTCAACCCTTTCTAACTTCATTTGCTATTTTTCATGCATTTAATGATTTTTTTGAGCTAAATGACCCTGAAATTGAAAAGCACTACAAATGAACTCTGAAAAGGTTGAAACTTGGCATGGTATCATCATTTCACGCACATATCATGTGCTAAAAAGTTGAGAGGGTTACGGCAAAAACTGGATGCACTTCGTGTACAAACTGGACCATCTCCTTCGAAGTATCAAGGTTTCGGACGAAAACTCAACTGTTACAAAGGCATTTCATTTTTTAAAACTTATTTCAACTCCAGACTTTTTGTGCATTCAATATGCACCATTCAAAGCCACATCCTCAAATTTCAACCCTTTCTAACTTCATTTGCTATTTTTCATGCATTTAATGATTTTTTTGAGCTAAATGACCCTGAAATTGAAAAGCACTACAAATAGACTCTGAAAAGGTTGAAACTTGGCATGGTATCATCATTTCACGCACATAGCATGTGCTAAAAAGTTGAGAGGGTTACGGCAAAAACTGGATGCACTTCGTGTACAAACTGGACCATCTCCTTCGAAGTATCAAGGTTTCGGACGAAAACTCATCTGTTACAAAGGCATTTCATTTTTTTAAACTTATTTCAACTCCAGACTTTTTTTGCATTCAATATGCACCATTCAAAGCCACATCCTCAAATTTCAACCCTTTCTAACTTCATTTGCTATTTTTCATGCATTTAATGATTTTTTGAGCTAAATGACCCTGAAATTGAAAAGCACTACAAATGAACTCTGAAGAGGTTGAAACTTGGCATGGTATCATCATTTCACCCACATAGCATGTGCTAAAAGTTGAGAGGGTTATGGCAAAAACTGGATGCACTTCGTGTACAAACAGGACCATCTCCTTCGAAGAATCAAGGTTTCGGACGAAAACTCATCTGTTACAAAGGCATTTAATTTTTTTAAACTTATTTCAACTCCAGATTTTTGTGCATTCAATATGCACCATTCAAAGCCACATCCTCAAATTTCAACCCTTTCTAACTTCATTTACTAATTTTCATGCATTTAATGATTTTTTTGAGCTAAATGACCTTGAAATTGAAAAGCACTACAAATGAACTCTGAAAAGGTTGAAACTTGTCATGGTATCATCATTTCACCCACATAGCACGTGCTAAAAAGTTGAGAGGGTTACGGCAAAAACTGGATGCACTTCGTGTACAAACTGGACCATCTCCTTCGAAGTATCAAGGTTTCGGACGAAAGCTCATCTGTTACAAAGGCATTTCATTTTTTAAAACTTATTTCAACTCCAGACTTTTTGTGCATTCAATATGCACCATTCAAAGCCACATCCTGAAATTTCAACCCTTTCTAACTTCATTTGCTATTTTTCATGCATTTAATGATTTTTTTGAGCTAAATGACCCTGAAATTGAAAAGCACTACAAATGAACTCTGAAAAGGTTGAAACTTGGCATGGTATCATCATTTCACCCACATAGCATGTGCTAAAAAGTTGAGAGGGTTACGGCAAAAACTGGATGCATTTCGTGTACAAACTGGACCATCTCCTTCGAAGTATCAAGGTTTCGGACGAAAACTCATCTGTTACAAAGGCATTTCATTTTTTAAAACTTATTTCAACTGCAGACTTTTTGTGCATTCAATATGCACCATTCAAAGCCACATCCTCAAATTTCAACCCTTTCTAACTTCATTTGCTATTTTTCATGCATTTAATGATTTTTTGAGCTAAATAACCCTGAAATTGAAAAGCACTACAAATGAACTCTGAAGAGGTTGAAACTTGGCATGGTATCATCATTTCACCCACATAGCATGTGCTAAAAAGTTGAGAGGGTTACGGCAAAAACTGGATGCACTTCCACTTCGTGTACAAACAGGACCATCTCCTTCGAAGAATCAAGGTTTCGGACGAAAACTCATCTGTTACAAAGGCATTTAATTTTTTTAAACTTATTTCAACTCCAGATTTTTGTGCATTCAATATGCACCATTCAAAGCCACATCCTCAAATTTCAACCCTTTCTAACTTCATTTACTATTTTTCATGCATTTAATGATTTTTTTGAGCTAAATGACCTTGAAATTGAAAAGCACTACAAATGAACTCTGAAAAGGTTGAAGCTTGTCATGGTATCATCATTTCACCCACATAGCACGTGCTAAAAAGTTGAGAGGGTTACGGCAAAAACTGGATGCACTTCGTGTACAAACTGGACCATCTCCTTCGAAGTATCAAGGTTTCGGACGAAAACTCATCTGTTACAAAGGCATTTAATTTTTTAAAACTTATTTCAACTCCAGACTTTTTGTGCATTCAATATGCACCATTCAAAGCCACATCCTCAAATTTCAACCCTTTCTAACTTCATTTGCTATTTTTCATGCATTTAATGATTTTTTTGAGCTAAATGACCCTGAAATTGAAAAGCACTACAAATGAACTCTGAAAAGGTTGAAACTTGGCATGGTATCATCATTTCACGCACATATCATGTGCTAAAAAGTTGAGAGGGTTACGGCAAAAACTGGATGCACTTCGTGTACAAACTGGACCATCTCCTTCGAAGTATCAAGGTTTCGGACGAAAACTCATCTGTTACAAAGGAATTTCATTTTTTAAAACTTATTTCAACTCCAGACTTTTTGTGCATTCAATATGCACCATTCAAAGCCACATTCTCAAATTTCAACCCTTTCTAACTTCATTTGCTATTTTTCATGCATTTAATGATTTTTTGAGCTAAATGACCCTGAAATTGAAAAGCACTACAAATGAACTCTGAAGAGGTTGAAACTTGGCATGGTATCATCATTTCACCCACATAGCATGTGCTAAAAAGTTGAGAGGGTTACGGCAAAAACTGGATGCACTTCGTGTACAAACAGGACCATCTCCTTCGAAGAATCAAGGTTTCGGACGAAAACTCAACTGTTACAAAGGCATTTAATTTTTTTAAACTTATTTCAACTCCAGATTTTTGTGCATTCAATATGCACCATTCAAAGCCACGTCCTCAAATTTCAACCCTTTCTAACTTCATTTACTATTTTTCATGCATTTAATGATTTTTTTGAGCTAAATGACCTTGAAATTGAAAAGCACTACAAATGAACTCTGAAAAGGTTGAAACTTGTCATGGTATCATCATTTCACCCACATAGCACGTGCTAAAAAGTTGAGAGGGTTACGGCAAAAACTGGATGCACTTCGTGTACAAACTGGACCATCTCCTTCGAAGTATCAAGGTTTCGGACGAAAACTCATCTGTTACAAAGGCATTTAATTTATTAAAACTTATTTCAACTCCAGACTTTTTGTGCATTCAATATGCACCATTCAAAGCCACATCCTCAAATTTCAACCCTTTCTAACTTCATTTGCTATTTTTCATGCATTTAATGATTTTTTTGAGCTAAATGACCCTGAAATTGAAAAGCACTACAAATAGACTCTGAAAAGGTTGAAACTTGTCATGGTATCATCATTTCACGCACATAGTATGTGCTAAAAAGTTGAGAGGGTTACGGCAAAAACTGGATGCACTTCGTGTACAAACAGGACCATCTCCTTCGAAGAATCAAGGTTTCGGACGAAAACTCATCTGTTACAAAGGCATTTAATTTTTTTAAACTTATTTCAACTCCAGATTTTTGTGCATTCAATATGCACCATTCAAAGCCACATCCTCAAATTTCAACCCTTTCTAACTTCATTTACTATTTTTCATGCATTTAATGATTTTTTTGAGCTAAATGACCTTGAAATTGAAAAGCACTACAAATGAACTCTGAAAAGGTTGAAGCTTGTCATGGTATCATCATTTCACCCACATAGCACGTGCTAAAAAGTTGAGAGGGTTACGGCAAAAACTGGATGCACTTCGTGTACAAACTGGACCATCTCCTTCGAAGTATCAAGGTTTCGGACGAAAACTCATCTGTTACAAAGGCATTTAATTTTTTAAAACTTATTTCAACTCCAGACTTTTTGTGCATTCAATATGCACCATTCAAAGCCACATCCTCAAATTTCAACCCTTTCTAACTTCATTTGCTATTTTTCATGCATTTAATGATTTTTTTGAGCTAAATGACCCTGAAATTGAAAAGCACTACAAATGAACTCTGAAAAGGTTGAAACTTGGCATGGTATCATCATTTCACGCACATATCATGTGCTAAAAAGTTGAGAGGGTTACGGCAAAAACTGGATGCACTTCGTGTACAAACTGGACCATCTCCTTCGAAGTATCAAGGTTTCGGACGAAAACTCATCTGTTACAAAGGAATTTCATTTTTTAAAACTTATTTCAACTCCAGACTTTTTGTGCATTCAATATGCACCATTCAAAGCCACATTCTCAAATTTCAACCCTTTCTAACTTCATTTGCTATTTTTCATGCATTTAATGATTTTTTGAGCTAAATGACCCTGAAATTGAAAAGCACTACAAATGAACTCTGAAGAGGTTGAAACTTGGCATGGTATCATCATTTCACCCACATAGCATGTGCTAAAAAGTTGAGAGGGTTACGGCAAAAACTGGATGCACTTCGTGTACAAACAGGACCATCTCCTTCGAAGAATCAAGGTTTCGGACGAAAACTCAACTGTTACAAAGGCATTTAATTTTTTTAAACTTATTTCAACTCCAGATTTTTGTGCATTCAATATGCACCATTCAAAGCCACGTCCTCAAATTTCAACCCTTTCTAACTTCATTTACTATTTTTCATGCATTTAATGATTTTTTTGAGCTAAATGACCTTGAAATTGAAAAGCACTACAAATGAACTCTGAAAAGGTTGAAACTTGTCATGGTATCATCATTTCACCCACATAGCACGTGCTAAAAAGTTGAGAGGGTTACGGCAAAAACTGGATGCACTTCGTGTACAAACTGGACCATCTCCTTCGAAGTATCAAGGTTTCGGACGAAAACTCATCTGTTACAAAGGCATTTAATTTATTAAAACTTATTTCAACTCCAGACTTTTTGTGCATTCAATATGCACCATTCAAAGCCACATCCTCAAATTTCAACCCTTTCTAACTTCATTTGCTATTTTTCATGCATTTAATGATTTTTTTGAGCTAAATGACCCTGAAATTGAAAAGCACTACAAATAGACTCTGAAAAGGTTGAAACTTGTCATGGTATCATCATTTCACGCACATAGTATGTGCTAAAAAGTTGAGAGGGTTACGGCAAAAACTGGATGCACTTCGTGTACAAACTGGACCATCTCCTTCGAAGTATCAAGGTTTCGGACGAAAACTCATCTGTTACAAAGGCATTTCATTTTTTTAAACTTATTTCAACTCCAGACTTTTTTTGCATTCAATATGCACCATTCAAAGCCACATCCTCAAATTTCAACCCTTTCTAACTTCATTTGCTATTTTTCATGCATTTAATGATTTTTTGAGCTAAATGACCCTGAAATTGAAAAGCACTACAAATGAACTCTGAAGAGGTTGAAACTTGGCATGGTATCATCATTTCACCCACATGGCATGTGCTAAAAAGTTGAGAGGGTTACGGCAAAAACTGGATGCACTTCGTGTACAAACAGGACCATCTCCTTCGAAGAATCAAGGTTTCGGACGAAAACTCATCTGTTACAAAGGCATTTAATTTTTTTAAACTTATTTCAACTGCAGATTTTTGTGCTTCAATATGCACCATTCAAAGCCACATCCTCAAATTTCAACCCTTTCTAACTTCATTTACTATTTTTCATGCATTTAATGATTTTTTTGAGCTAAATGACCTTGAAATTGAAAAGCACTACAAATGAACTCTGAAAAGGTTGAAACTTGTCATGGTATCATCATTTCACCCACATAGCATGTGCTAAAAAGTTGAGAGGGTTACGGCAAAAACTGGATGCACTTCGTGTACAAACAGGACCATCTCCTTCGAAGAATCAAGGTTTCGGACGAAAACTCATCTGTTACAAAGGCATTTAATTTTTTTAAACTTATTTCAACTCCAGACTTTTTGTGCATTCAATATGCACCATTCAAAGCCACATCCTCAAATTTCAACCCTTTCTAACTTAATTTGCTATTTTTCATGCATTTAATGATTTTTTTGAGCTAAATGACCCTGAAATTGAAAAGCACTACAAATGAACTCTGAAAAGGTTGAAACTTGGCATGGTATCATCATTTCACGCACATAGCATGTGCTAAAAAGTTGAGAGGGTTACGGCAAAAACTGGATGCACTTCGTGTACAAACTGGACCATCTCCTTCGAAGTATCAAGGTTTCGGACGAAAACTCATCTGTTACAAAGGCATTTCATTTTTCAAAACTTATTTCAACTGCAGACTTTTTGTGCATTCAATATGCACCATTCAAAGCCACATCCTCAAATTTCAACCCTTTCTAACTTCATTTGCTATTTTTCATGCATTTAATGATTTTTTGAGCTAAATGACCCTGAAATTGAAAAGCACTACAAATGAACTCTGAAGAGGTTGAAACTTGGCATGGTATCATCATTTCGCCCACATAGCATGTGCTAAAAAGTTGAGAGGTTTACGGCAAAAACTGGATGCACTTCGTGTACAAACAGGACCATCTCCTTCGAAGAATCAAGGTTTCGGACGAAAACTCATCTGTTACAAAGGCATTTAATTTTTTTAAACTTATTTCAACTCCAGATTTTTGTGCATTCAATATGCACCATTCAAAGCCACATCCTCAAATTTCAACCCTTTCTAACTTCATTTACTATTTTTCATGCATTTAATGATTTTTTTGAGCTAAATGACCTTTAAATTGAAAAGCACTACAAATGAACTCTGAAAAGGTTGAAACTTGTCATGGTATCATTATTTCACCCACATAGCACGTGCTAAAAAGTTGAGAGGGTTATGGCAAAAACTGGATGCACTTCGTGTACAAACTGGACCATCTCCTTCGAAGTATCAAGGTTTCGGACGAAAACTCATCAGTTACAAAGGCATTTAATTTATTAAAACTTATTTCAACTCCAGACTTTTTGTGCATTCAATATGCACCATTCAAAGCCACATCCTCAAATTTCAACCCTTTCTAACTTCATTTGCTATTTTTCATGCATTTAATGATTTTTTTGAGCTAAATGACCCTGAAATTGAAAAGCACTACAAATAGACTCTGAAAAGGTTGAAACTTGGCATGGTATCATCATTTCACGCACATAGCATGTGCTAAAAAGTTGAGAGGGTTACGGCAAAAACTGGATGCACTTCGTGTACAAACTGGACCATCTCCTTCGAAGTATCAAGGTTTCGGACGAAAACTCATCTGTTACAAAGGCATTTCATTTTTTTAAACTTATTTCAACTCCAGACTTTTTGTGCATTCAATATGCACCATTCAAAGCCACATCCTCAAATTTCAACCCTTTCTAACTTCATTTGCTATTTTTCATGCATTTAATGATTTTTTGAGCTAAATGACCCTGAAATTGAAAAGCACTACAAATGAACTCTGAAGAGGTTGAAACTTGGCATGGTATCATCATTTCACCCACATAGCATGTGCTAAAAAGTTGAGAGGGTTACGGCAAAAACTGGATGCACTTCGTGTACAAACAGGACCATCTCCTTCGAAGAATCAAGGTTTCGGACGAAAACTCATCTGTTACAAAGGCATTTAATTTTTTTAAACTTATTTCAACTCCAGATTTTTGTGCATTCAATATGCACCATTCAAAGCCACATCCTCAAATTTCAACCGTTTCTAACTTCATTTACTATTTTTCATGCATTTAATGATTTTTTTGAGCTAAATGACCTTGAAATTGAAAAGCACTACAAATGAACTCTGAAAAGGTTGAAACTTGTCATGGTATCATCATTTCACCCACATAGCACGTGCTAAAAAGTTGAGAGGGTTACGGCAAAAACTGGATGCACTTCGTGTACAAACTGGACCATCTCCTTCGAAGTATCAAGGTTTCGGACGAAAGCTCATCTGTTACAAAGGCATTTCATTTTTTAAAACTTATTTCAACTCCAGACTTTTTGTGCATTCAATATGCACCATTCAAAGCCACATCCTGAAATTTCAACCCTTTCTAACTTCATTTGCTATTTTTCATGCATTTAATGATTTTTTTGAGCTAAATGACCCTGAAATTGAAAAGCACTACAAATGAACTCTGAAAAGGTTGAAACTTGGCATGGTATCATCATTTCACCCACATAGCATGTGCTAAAAAGTTGAGAGGGTTACGGAAAAACTGGATGCACTTCGTGTACAAACTGGACCATCTCCTTCGGAGTATCAAGGTTTCGGACGAAAACTCATCTGTTACAAAGGCATTTCATTTTTTAAAACTTATTTCAACTGCAGACTTTTTGTGCATTCAATATGCACCATTCAAAGCCACATCCTCAAATTTCAACCCTTTCTAACTTCATTTGCTATTTTTCATGCATTTAATGATTTTTTTGAGCTAAATGACCCTGAAATTGAAAAGCACTACAAATGAAGTCTGAAAAGGTTGAAACTTGGCATGGTATCATCATTTCACCCACATAGCATGTGCTAAAAAGTTGAGAGGGTTACGGCAAAAACTGGATGCACTTCGTGTACAAACTGGACCCTCTCCTTCGGAGTATCAAGGTTTCGGACGAAAACTCATCTGTTACAAAGGCATTTCATTTTTTAAAACTTATTTCAACTCCAGACTTTTTGTGCATTCAATATGCACCATTCAAAGCCACATCCTCAAATTTCAACCCTTTCTAACTTCATTTGCTATTTTTCATGCATTTAATGATTTTTTTGAGCTAAATGACCCTGAAATTGAAAAGCACTACAAATGAACTCTGAAAAGGTTGAAACTTGGCATGGTATCATCATTTCACGCACATAGCATGTGCTAAAAAGTTGAGAGGGTTACGGCAAAAACTGGATGCACTTCGTGTACAAACTGGACCATCTCCTTCGAAGTATCAAGGTTTCGGACGAAAACTCATCTGTTACAAAGGCATTTAATTTTTTTAAACTTATTTCAACTCCAGACTTTTTGTGCATTCAATATGCACCATTCAAAGCCACATCCTCAAATTTCAACCCTTTCTAACTTCATTTGCTATTTTTCATGCATTTAATGATTTTTTGAGCTAAATGACCCTGAAATTGAAAAGCACTACAAATGAACTCTGAAGAGGTTGAAACTTGGCATGGTATCATCATTTCACCCACATAGCATGTGCTAAAAAGTTGAGAGGGTTACGGCAAAAACTGGATGCACTTCGTGTACAAACAGGACCATCTCCTTCGAAGAATCAAGGTTTCGGACGAAAACTCATCTGTTACAAAGGCATTTAATTTTTTTAAACTTATTTCAACTCCAGATTTTTGTGCATTCAATATGCACCATTCAAAGCCACATCCTCAAATTTCAACCCTTTCTAACTTCATTTACTATTTTTCATGCATTTAATGATTTTTTTGAGCTAAATGACCTTGAAATTGAAAAGCACTACAAATGAACTCTGAAAAGGTTGAAACTTGTCATGGTATCATCATTTCACCCACATAGCACGTGCTAAAAAGTTGAGAGGGTTACGGCAAAAACTGGATGCACTTCGTGTACAAACTGGACCATCTCCTTCGAAGTATCAAGGTTTCGGACGAAAACTCATCTGTTACAAAGGCATTTCATTTTTTAAAACTTATTTCAACTCCAGACTTTTTGTGCATTCAATATGCACCATTCAAAGCCACATCCTGAAATTTCAACCCTTTCTAACTTCATTTGCTATTTTTCATGCATTTAATGATTTTTTTGAGCTAAATGACCCTGAAATTGAAAAGCACTACAAATGAACTCTGAAAAGGTTGAAACTTGGCATGGTATCATCATTTCACCCACATAGCATGTGCTAAAAAGTTGAGAGGGTTACGGCAAAAACTGGATGCACTTCGTGTACAAACTGGACCATCTCCTTCGAAGTATCAAGGTTTCGGACGAAAACTCATCTGTTACAAAGGCATTTCATTTTTTAAAACTTATTTCAACTGCAGACTTTTTGTGCATTCAATATGCACCATTCAAAGCCACATCCTCAAATTTCAACCCTTTCTAACTTCATTTGCTATTTTTCATGCATTTAATGATTTTTTGAGCTAAATGACCCTGAAATTGAAAAGCACTACAAATGAACTCTGAAGAGGTTGAAACTTGGCATGGTATCATCATTTCACCCACATAGCATGTGCTAAAAAGTTGAGAGGGTTACGGCAAAAACTGGATGCACTTCGTGTACAAACAGGACCATCTCCTTCGAAGAATCAAGGTTTCGGACGAAAACTCATCTGTTACAAAGGCATTTAATTTTTTTAAACTTATTTCAACTGCAGATTTTTGTGCTTCAATATGCACCATTCAAAGCCACATCCTCAAATTTCAACCCTTTCTAACTTCATTTACTATTTTTCATGCATTTAATGATTTTTTTGAGCTAAATGACCTTGAAATTGAAAAGCATTACAAATGAACTCTGAAAAGGTTGAAACTTGTCATGGTATCATCATTTCACCCACATAGCATGTGCTAAAAAGTTGAGAGGGTTACGGCAAAAACTGGATGCACTTCGTGTACAAACTGGACCATCTCCTTCGAAGTATCAAGGTTTCGGACGAAAACTCATCTGTTACAAAGGCATTTAATTTTTTAAAACTTATTTCAACTCCAGACTTTTTGTGCATTCAATATGCACCATTCAAAGCCACATCCTCAAATTTCAACCCTTTCTAACTTCATTTGCTATTTTTCATGCATTTAATGATTTTTTTGAGCTAAATGACCCTGAAATTGAAAAGCACTACAAATGAACTCTGAAAAGGTTGAAACTAGGCATGGTATCATCATTTCACGCACATAGCATGTGCTAAAAAGTTGAGAGGGTTACGGCAAAAACTGGATGCACTTCGTGTACAAACTGGACCATCTCCTTCGAAGTATCAAGGTTTCGGACGAAAACTCATCTGTTACAAAGGCATTTCATTTTTCAAAACTTATTTCAACTGCAGACTTTTTGTGCATTCAATATGCACCATTCAAAGCCACATCCTCAAATTTCAACCCTTTCTAACTTCATTTGCTATTTTTCATGCATTTAATGATTTTTTGAGCTAAATGACCCTGAAATTGAAAAGCACTACAAATGAACTCTGAAGAGGTTGAAACTTGGCATGGTATCATCATTTCACCCACATAGCATGTGCTAAAAAGTTGAGAGGGTTACGGCAAAAACTGGATGCACTTCGTGTACAAACAGGACCATCTCCTTCGAAGAATCAAGGTTTCGGACGAAAACTCATCTGTTACAAAGGCATTTAATTTTTTTAAACTTATTTCAACTCCAGATTTTTGTGCATTCAATATGCACCATTCAAAGCCACATCCTCAAATTTCAACCCTTTCTAACTTCATTTACTATTTTTCATGCATTTAATGATTTTTTTGAGCTAAATGACCTTGAAATTGAAAAGCACTACAAATGAACTCTGAAAAGGTTGAAACTTGTCATGGTATCATTATTTCACCCACATAGCACGTGCTAAAAAGTTGAGAGGGTTACGGCAAAAACTGGATGCACTTCGTGTACAAACTGGACCATCTCCTTCGGAGTATCAAGGTTTCGGACGAAAACTCATCTGTTACAAAGGCATTTCATTTTTTAAAACTTATTTCAACTGCAGACTTTTTGTGCATTCAATATGCACCATTCAAAGCCACATCCTGAAATTTCAACCCTTTCTAACTTCATTTGCTATTTTTCATGCATTTAATGATTTTTTTGAGCTAAATGACCCTGAAATTGAAAAGCACTACAAATGAACTCTGAAAAGGTTGAAACTTGGCATGGTATCATCATTTCACGCACATAGCATGTGCTAAAAAGTTGAGAGGGTTACGGAAAAACTGGATGCACTTCGTGTACAAACTGGACCATCTCCTTCGGAGTATCAAGGTTTCGGACGAAAACTCATCTGTTACAAAGGCATTTCATTTTTTAAAACTTATTTCAACTGCAGACTTTTTGTGCATTCAATATGCACCATTCAAAGCCACATCCTCAAATTTCAACCCTTTCTAACTTCATTTGCTATTTTTCATGCATTTAATGATTTTTTTGAGCTAAATGACCCTGAAATTGAAAAGCACTACAAATGAAGTCTGAAAAGGTTGAAACTTGGCATGGTATCATCATTTCACCCACATAGCATGTGCTAAAAAGTTGAGAGGGTTACGGCAAAAACTGGATGCACTTCGTGTACAAACTGGACCCTCTCCTTCGGAGTATCAAGGTTTCGGACGAAAACTCATCTGTTACAAAGGCATTTCATTTTTTAAAACTTATTTCAACTCCAGACTTTTTGTGCATTCAATATGCACCATTCAAAGCCACATCCTCAAATTTCAACCCTTTCTAACTTCATTTGCTATTTTTCATGCATTTAATGATTTTTTTGAGCTAAATGACCCTGAAATTGAAAAGCACTACAAATGAACTCTGAAAAGGTTGAAACTTGGCATGGTATCATCATTTCACGCACATAGCATGTGCTAAAAAGTTGAGAGGGTTACGGCAAAAACTGGATGCACTTCGTGTACAAACTGGACCATCTCCTTCGAAGTATCAAGGTTTCGGACGAAAACTCATCTGTTACAAAGGCATTTAATTTTTTTAAACTTATTTCAACTCCAGACTTTTTGTGCATTCAATATGCACCATTCAAAGCCACATCCTCAAATTTCAACCCTTTCTAACTTCATTTGCTATTTTTCATGCATTTAATGATTTTTTGAGCTAAATGACCCTGAAATTGAAAAGCACTACAAATGAACTCTGAAGAGGTTGAAACTTGGCATGGTATCATCATTTCACCCACATAGCATGTGCTAAAAAGTTGAGAGGGTTACGGCAAAAACTGGATGCACTTCGTGTACAAACAGGACCATCTCCTTCGAAGAATCAAGGTTTCGGACGAAAACTCATCTGTTACAAAGGCATTTAATTTTTTTAAACTTATTTCAACTCCAGATTTTTGTGCATTCAATATGCACCATTCAAAGCCACATCCTCAAATTTCAACCCTTTCTAACTTCATTTACTATTTTTCATGCATTTAATGATTTTTTTGAGCTAAATGACCTTGAAATTGAAAAGCACTACAAATGAACTCTGAAAAGGTTGAAACTTGTCATGGTATCATCATTTCACCCACATAGCACGTGCTAAAAAGTTGAGAGGGTTACGGCAAAAACTGGATGCACTTCGTGTACAAACTGGACCATCTCCTTCGAAGTATCAAGGTTTCGGACGAAAACTCATCTGTTACAAAGGCATTTCATTTTTTAAAACTTATTTCAACTCCAGACTTTTTGTGCATTCAATATGCACCATTCAAAGCCACATCCTGAAATTTCAACCCTTTCTAACTTCATTTGCTATTTTTCATGCATTTAATGATTTTTTTGAGCTAAATGACCCTGAAATTGAAAAGCACTACAAATGAACTCTGAAAAGGTTGAAACTTGGCATGGTATCATCATTTCACCCACATAGCATGTGCTAAAAAGTTGAGAGGGTTACGGCAAAAACTGGATGCACTTCGTGTACAAACTGGACCATCTCCTTCGAAGTATCAAGGTTTCGGACGAAAACTCATCTGTTACAAAGGCATTTCATTTTTTAAAACTTATTTCAACTGCAGACTTTTTGTGCATTCAATATGCACCATTCAAAGCCACATCCTCAAATTTCAACCCTTTCTAACTTCATTTGCTATTTTTCATGCATTTAATGATTTTTTGAGCTAAATGACCCTGAAATTGAAAAGCACTACAAATGAACTCTGAAGAGGTTGAAACTTGGCATGGTATCATCATTTCACCCACATAGCATGTGCTAAAAAGTTGAGAGGGTTACGGCAAAAACTGGATGCACTTCGTGTACAAACAGGACCATCTCCTTCGAAGAATCAAGGTTTCGGACGAAAACTCATCTGTTACAAAGGCATTTAATTTTTTTAAACTTATTTCAACTGCAGATTTTTGTGCTTCAATATGCACCATTCAAAGCCACATCCTCAAATTTCAACCCTTTCTAACTTCATTTACTATTTTTCATGCATTTAATGATTTTTTTGAGCTAAATGACCTTGAAATTGAAAAGCATTACAAATGAACTCTGAAAAGGTTGAAACTTGTCATGGTATCATCATTTCACCCACATAGCATGTGCTAAAAAGTTGAGAGGGTTACGGCAAAAACTGGATGCACTTCGTGTACAAACTGGACCATCTCCTTCGAAGTATCAAGGTTTCGGACGAAAACTCATCTGTTACAAAGGCATTTAATTTTTTAAAACTTATTTCAACTCCAGACTTTTTGTGCATTCAATATGCACCATTCAAAGCCACATCCTCAAATTTCAACCCTTTCTAACTTCATTTGCTATTTTTCATGCATTTAATGATTTTTTTGAGCTAAATGACCCTGAAATTGAAAAGCACTACAAATGAACTCTGAAAAGGTTGAAACTAGGCATGGTATCATCATTTCACGCACATAGCATGTGCTAAAAAGTTGAGAGGGTTACGGCAAAAACTGGATGCACTTCGTGTACAAACTGGACCATCTCCTTCGAAGTATCAAGGTTTCGGACGAAAACTCATCTGTTACAAAGGCATTTCATTTTTCAAAACTTATTTCAACTGCAGACTTTTTGTGCATTCAATATGCACCATTCAAAGCCACATCCTCAAATTTCAACCCTTTCTAACTTCATTTGCTATTTTTCATGCATTTAATGATTTTTTGAGCTAAATGACCCTGAAATTGAAAAGCACTACAAATGAACTCTGAAGAGGTTGAAACTTGGCATGGTATCATCATTTCACCCACATAGCATGTGCTAAAAAGTTGAGAGGGTTACGGCAAAAACTGGATGCACTTCGTGTACAAACAGGACCATCTCCTTCGAAGAATCAAGGTTTCGGACGAAAACTCATCTGTTACAAAGGCATTTAATTTTTTTAAACTTATTTCAACTCCAGATTTTTGTGCATTCAATATGCACCATTCAAAGCCACATCCTCAAATTTCAACCCTTTCTAACTTCATTTACTATTTTTCATGCATTTAATGATTTTTTTGAGCTAAATGACCTTGAAATTGAAAAGCACTACAAATGAACTCTGAAAAGGTTGAAACTTGTCATGGTATCATTATTTCACCCACATAGCACGTGCTAAAAAGTTGAGAGGGTTACGGCAAAAACTGGATGCACTTCGTGTACAAACTGGACCCTCTCCTTCGGAGTATCAAGGTTTCGGACGAAAACTCATCTGTTACAAAGGCATTTCATTTTTTAAAACTTATTTCAACTCCAGACTTTTTGTGCATTCAATATGCACCATTCAAAGCCACATCCTCAAATTTCAACCCTTTCTAACTTCATTTGCTATTTTTCATGCATTTAATGATTTTTTTGAGCTAAATGACCCTGAAATTGAAAAGCACTACAAATGAACTCTGAAAAGGTTGAAACTTGGCATGGTATCATCATTTCACGCACATAGCATGTGCTAAAAAGTTGAGAGGGTTACGGCAAAAACTGGATGCACTTCGTGTACAAACTGGACCATCTCCTTCGAAGTATCAAGGTTTCGGACGAAAACTCATCTGTTACAAAGGCATTTAATTTTTTTAAACTTATTTCAACTCCAGACTTTTTGTGCATTCAATATGCACCATTCAAAGCCACATCCTCAAATTTCAACCCTTTCTAACTTCATTTGCTATTTTTCATGCATTTAATGATTTTTTGAGCTAAATGACCCTGAAATTGAAAAGCACTACAAATGAACTCTGAAGAGGTTGAAACTTGGCATGGTATCATCATTTCACCCACATAGCATGTGCTAAAAAGTTGAGAGGGTTACGGCAAAAACTGGATGCACTTCGTGTACAAACAGGACCATCTCCTTCGAAGAATCAAGGTTTCGGACGAAAACTCATCTGTTACAAAGGCATTTAATTTTTTTAAACTTATTTCAACTCCAGATTTTTGTGCATTCAATATGCACCATTCAAAGCCACATCCTCAAATTTCAACCCTTTCTAACTTCATTTACTATTTTTCATGCATTTAATGATTTTTTTGAGCTAAATGACCTTGAAATTGAAAAGCACTACAAATGAACTCTGAAAAGGTTGAAACTTGTCATGGTATCATCATTTCACCCACATAGCACGTGCTAAAAAGTTGAGAGGGTTACGGCAAAAACTGGATGCACTTCGTGTACAAACTGGACCATCTCCTTCGAAGTATCAAGGTTTCGGACGAAAACTCATCTGTTACAAAGGCATTTCATTTTTTAAAACTTATTTCAACTCCAGACTTTTTGTGCATTCAATATGCACCATTCAAAGCCACATCCTGAAATTTCAACCCTTTCTAACTTCATTTGCTATTTTTCATGCATTTAATGATTTTTTTGAGCTAAATGACCCTGAAATTGAAAAGCACTACAAATGAACTCTGAAAAGGTTGAAACTTGGCATGGTATCATCATTTCACCCACATAGCATGTGCTAAAAAGTTGAGAGGGTTACGGCAAAAACTGGATGCACTTCGTGTACAAACTGGACCATCTCCTTCGAAGTATCAAGGTTTCGGACGAAAACTCATCTGTTACAAAGGCATTTCATTTTTTAAAACTTATTTCAACTGCAGACTTTTTGTGCATTCAATATGCACCATTCAAAGCCACATCCTCAAATTTCAACCCTTTCTAACTTCATTTGCTATTTTTCATGCATTTAATGATTTTTTGAGCTAAATGACCCTGAAATTGAAAAGCACTACAAATGAACTCTGAAGAGGTTGAAACTTGGCATGGTATCATCATTTCACCCACATAGCATGTGCTAAAAAGTTGAGAGGGTTACGGCAAAAACTGGATGCACTTCGTGTACAAACAGGACCATCTCCTTCGAAGAATCAAGGTTTCGGACGAAAACTCATCTGTTACAAAGGCATTTAATTTTTTTAAACTTATTTCAACTGCAGATTTTTGTGCTTCAATATGCACCATTCAAAGCCACATCCTCAAATTTCAACCCTTTCTAACTTCATTTACTATTTTTCATGCATTTAATGATTTTTTTGAGCTAAATGACCTTGAAATTGAAAAGCATTACAAATGAACTCTGAAAAGGTTGAAACTTGTCATGGTATCATCATTTCACCCACATAGCATGTGCTAAAAAGTTGAGAGGGTTACGGCAAAAACTGGATGCACTTCGTGTACAAACTGGACCATCTCCTTCGAAGTATCAAGGTTTCGGACGAAAACTCATCTGTTACAAAGGCATTTAATTTTTTAAAACTTATTTCAACTCCAGACTTTTTGTGCATTCAATATGCACCATTCAAAGCCACATCCTCAAATTTCAACCCTTTCTAACTTCATTTGCTATTTTTCATGCATTTAATGATTTTTTTGAGCTAAATGACCCTGAAATTGAAAAGCACTACAAATGAACTCTGAAAAGGTTGAAACTAGGCATGGTATCATCATTTCACGCACATAGCATGTGCTAAAAAGTTGAGAGGGTTACGGCAAAAACTGGATGCACTTCGTGTACAAACTGGACCATCTCCTTCGAAGTATCAAGGTTTCGGACGAAAACTCATCTGTTACAAAGGCATTTCATTTTTCAAAACTTATTTCAACTGCAGACTTTTTGTGCATTCAATATGCACCATTCAAAGCCACATCCTCAAATTTCAACCCTTTCTAACTTCATTTGCTATTTTTCATGCATTTAATGATTTTTTGAGCTAAATGACCCTGAAATTGAAAAGCACTACAAATGAACTCTGAAGAGGTTGAAACTTGGCATGGTATCATCATTTCACCCACATAGCATGTGCTAAAAAGTTGAGAGGGTTACGGCAAAAACTGGATGCACTTCGTGTACAAACAGGACCATCTCCTTCGAAGAATCAAGGTTTCGGACGAAAACTCATCTGTTACAAAGGCATTTAATTTTTTTAAACTTATTTCAACTCCAGATTTTTGTGCATTCAATATGCACCATTCAAAGCCACATCCTCAAATTTCAACCCTTTCTAACTTCATTTACTATTTTTCATGCATTTAATGATTTTTTTGAGCTAAATGACCTTGAAATTGAAAAGCACTACAAATGAACTCTGAAAAGGTTGAAACTTGTCATGGTATCATCATTTCACCCACATAGCATGTGCTAAAAAGTTGAGAGGGTTACGGCAAAAACTGGATGCACTTCGTGTACAAACTGGACCATCTCCTTCGAAGTATCAAGGTTTCGGACGAAAACTCATCTGTTACAAAGGCATTTAATTTTTTAAAACTTATTTCAACTCCAGACTTTTTGTGCATTCAATATGCACCATTCAAAGCCACATCCTCAAATTTCAACCCTTTCTAACTTCATTTGCTATTTTTCATGCATTTAATGATTTTTTTGAGCTAAATGACCCTGAAATTGAAAAGCACTACAAATGAACTCTGAAAAGGTTGAAACTTGGCATGGTATCATCATTTCACGCACATAGCATGTGCTAAAAAGTTGAGAGGGTTACGGCAAAAACTGGATGCACTTCGTGTACAAACTGGACCATCTCCTTCGAAGTATCAAGGTTTCGGACGAAAACTCATCTGTTACAAAGGCATTTCACTTTTCAAAACTTATTTCAACTGCAGACTTTTTGTGCATTCAATATGCACCATTCAAAGCCACATCCTCAAATTTCAACCCTTTCTAACTTCATTTGCTATTTTTCATGCATTTAATGATTTTTTGAGCTAAATGACCCTGAAATTGAAAAGCACTACAAATGAACTCTGAAGAGGTTGAAACTTGGCATGGTATCATCATTTCGCCCACATAGCATGTGCTAAAAAGTTGAGAGGTTTACGGCAAAAACTGGATGCACTTCGTGTACAAACAGGACCATCTCCTTCGAAGAATCAAGGTTTCGGACGAAAACTCATCTGTTACAAAGGCATTTAATTTTTTTAAACTTATTTCAACTCCAGACTTTTTGTGCATTCAATATGCACCATTCAAAGCCTCATCCTCAAATTTCAACCCTTTCTAACTTCATTTGCTATTTTTCATGCATTTAATGATTTTTTTGAGCTAAATGACCCTGAAATTGAAAAGCACTACAAATGAACTCTGAAAAGGTTGAAACTTGGCATGGTATCATCATTTCACCCACATAGCATGTGCTAAAAAGTTGAGAGGGTTACGGCAAAAACTGGATGCACTTCGTGTACAAACTGGACCATCTCCTTCGAAGTATCAAGGTTTCGGACGAAAACTCATCTGTTACAAAGGCATTTAATTTTTTTAAACTTATTTCAACTGCAGATTTTTGTGCTTCAATATGCACCATTCAAAGCCACATCCTCAAATTTCAACCCTTTCTAACTTCATTTACTATTTTTCATGCATTTAATGATTTTTTTGAGCTAAATGACCTTGAAATTGAAAAGCATTACAAATGAACTCTGAAAAGGTTGAAACTTGTCATGGTATCATCATTTCACCCACATAGCATGTGCTAAAAAGTTGAGAGGGTTACGGCAAAAACTGGATGCACTTCGTGTACAAACTGGACCATCTCCTTCGAAGTATCAAGGTTTCGGACGAAAACTCATCTGTTACAAAGGCATTTAATTTTTTAAAACTTATTTCAACTCCAGACTTTTTGTGCATTCAATATGCACCATTCAAAGCCACATCCTCAAATTTCAACCCTTTCTAACTTCATTTGCTATTTTTCATGCATTTAATGATTTTTTTGAGCTAAATGACCCTGAAATTGAAAAGCACTACAAATGAACTCTGAAAAGGTTGAAACTAGGCATGGTATCATCATTTCACGCACATAGCATGTGCTAAAAAGTTGAGAGGGTTACGGCAAAAACTGGATGCACTTCGTGTACAAACTGGACCATCTCCTTCGAAGTATCAAGGTTTCGGACGAAAACTCATCTGTTACAAAGGCATTTCATTTTTCAAAACTTATTTCAACTGCAGACTTTTTGTGCATTCAATATGCACCATTCAAAGCCACATCCTCAAATTTCAACCCTTTCTAACTTCATTTGCTATTTTTCATGCATTTAATGATTTTTTGAGCTAAATGACCCTGAAATTGAAAAGCACTACAAATGAACTCTGAAGAGGTTGAAACTTGGCATGGTATCATCATTTCGCCCACATAGCATGTGCTAAAAAGTTGAGAGGTTTACGGCAAAAACTGGATGCACTTCGTGTACAAACAGGACCATCTCCTTCGAAGAATCAAGGTTTCGGACGAAAACTCATCTGTTACAAAGGCATTTAATTTTTTTAAACTTATTTCAACTCCAGATTTTTGTGCATTCAATATGCACCATTCAAAGCCACATCCTCAAATTTCAACCCTTTCTAACTTCATTTACTATTTTTCATGCATTTAATGATTTTTTTGAGCTAAATGACCTTGAAATTGAAAAGCACTACAAATGAACTCTGAAAAGGTTGAAACTTGTCATGGTATCATTATTTCACCCACATAGCACGTGCTAAAAAGTTGAGAGGGTTATGGCAAAAACTGGATGCACTTCGTGTACAAACTGGACCATCTCCTTCGAAGTATCAAGGTTTCGGACGAAAACTCATCAGTTACAAAGGCATTTAATTTATTAAAACTTATTTCAACTCCAGACTTTTTGTGCATTCAATATGCACCATTCAAAGCCACATCCTCAAATTTCAACCCTTTCTAACTTCATTTGCTATTTTTCATGCATTTAATGATTTTTTTGAGCTAAATGACCCTGAAATTGAAAAGCACTACAAATAGACTCTGAAAAGGTTGAAACTTGGCATGGTATCATCATTTCACGCACATAGCATGTGCTAAAAAGTTGAGAGGGTTACGGCAAAAACTGGATGCACTTCGTGTACAAACTGGACCATCTCCTTCGAAGTATCAAGGTTTCGGACGAAAACTCATCTGTTACAAAGGCATTTCATTTTTTTAAACTTATTTCAACTCCAGACTTTTTGTGCATTCAATATGCACCATTCAAAGCCACATCCTCAAATTTCAACCCTTTCTAACTTCATTTGCTATTTTTCATGCATTTAATGATTTTTTGAGCTAAATGACCCTGAAATTGAAAAGCACTACAAATGAACTCTGAAGAGGTTGAAACTTGGCATGGTATCATCATTTCACCCACATAGCATGTGCTAAAAAGTTGAGAGGGTTACGGCAAAAACTGGATGCACTTCGTGTACAAACAGGACCATCTCCTTCGAAGAATCAAGGTTTCGGACGAAAACTCATCTGTTACAAAGGCATTTAATTTTTTTAAACTTATTTCAACTCCAGATTTTTGTGCATTCAATATGCACCATTCAAAGCCACATCCTCAAATTTCAACCGTTTCTAACTTCATTTACTATTTTTCATGCATTTAATGATTTTTTTGAGCTAAATGACCTTGAAATTGAAAAGCACTACAAATGAACTCTGAAAAGGTTGAAACTTGTCATGGTATCATCATTTCACCCACATAGCACGTGCTAAAAAGTTGAGAGGGTTACGGCAAAAACTGGATGCACTTCGTGTACAAACTGGACCATCTCCTTCGAAGTATCAAGGTTTCGGACGAAAGCTCATCTGTTACAAAGGCATTTAATTTTTTAAAACTTATTTCAACTCCAGACTTTTTGTGCATTCAATATGCACCATTCAAAGCCACATCCTCAAATTTCAACCCTTTCTAACTTCATTTGCTATTTTTCATGCATTTAATGATTTTTTTGAGCTAAATGACCCTGAAATTGAAAAGCACTACAAATGAACTCTGAAAAGGTTGAAACTTGGCATGGTATCATCATTTCACCCACATAGCATGTGCTAAAAAGTTGAGAGGGTTACGGCAAAAACTGGATGCACTTCGTGTACAAACTGGACCATCTCCTTCGGAGTATCAAGGTTTCGGACGAAAACTCATCTGTTACAAAGGCATTTCATTTTTTAAAACTTATTTCAACTGCAGACTTTTTGTGCATTCAATATGCACCATTCAAAGCCACATCCTCAAATTTCAACCCTTTCTAACTTCATTTGCTATTTTTCATGCATTTAATGATTTTTTTGAGCTAAATGACCCTGAAATTGAAAAGCACTACAAATGAAGTCTGAAAAGGTTGAAACTTGGCATGGTATCATCATTTCACCCACATAGCACGTGCTAAAAAGTTGAGAGGGTTACGGCAAAAACTGGATGCACTTCGTGTACAAACTGGACCATCTCCTTCGGAGTATCAAGGTTTCGGACGAAAACTCATCTGTTACAAAGGCATTTCATTTTTTAAAACTTATTTCAACTGCAGACTTTTTGTGCATTCAATATGCACCATTCAAAGCCACATCCTCAAATTTCAACCCTTTCTAACTTCATTTGCTATTTTTCATGCATTTAATGATTTTTTGAGCTAAATGACCCTGAAATTGAAAAGCACTACAAATGAACTCTGAAGAGGTTGAAACTTGGCATGGTATCATCATTTCACCCACATAGCATGTGCTAAAAAGTTGAGAGGGTTACGGCAAAAACTGGATGCACTTCGTGTACAAACAGGACCATCTCCTTCGAAGAATCGAGGTTTCGGACGAAAACTCATCTGTTACAAAGGCATTTAATTTTTTTAAACTTATTTCAACTCCAGATTTTTGTGCATTCAATATGCACCATTCAAAGCCACATCCTCAAATTTCAACCCTTTCTAACTTCATTTACTATTTTTCATGCATTTAATGATTTTTTTGAGCTAAATGACCTTGAAATTGAAAAGCACTACAAATGAACTCTGAAAAGGTTGAAACTTGTCATGGTATCATCATTTCACCCACATAGCATGTGCTAAAAAGTTGAGAGGGTTACGGCAAAAACTGGATGCACTTCGTGTACAAACTGGACCATCTCCTTCGAAGTATCAAGGTTTCGGACGAAAACTCATCTGTTACAAAGGCATTTAATTTTTTAAAACTTATTTCAACTCCAGACTTTTTGTGCATTCAATATGCACCATTCAAAGCCACATCCTCAAATTTCAACCCTTTCTAACTTCATTTGCTATTTTTCATGCATTTAATGATTTTTTTGAGCTAAATGACCCTGAAATTGAAAAGCACTACAAATGAACTCTGAAAAGGTTGAAACTTGGCATGGTATCATCATTTCACGCACATAGCATGTGCTAAAAAGTTGAGAGGGTTACGGCAAAAACTGGATGCACTTCGTGTACAAACTGGACCATCTCCTTCGAAGTATCAAGGTTTCGGACGAAAACTCATCTGTTACAAAGGCATTTCACTTTTCAAAACTTATTTCAACTGCAGACTTTTTGTGCATTCAATATGCACCATTCAAAGCCACATCCTCAAATTTCAACCCTTTCTAACTTCATTTGCTATTTTTCATGCATTTAATGATTTTTTGAGCTAAATGACCCTGAAATTGAAAAGCACTACAAATGAACTCTGAAGAGGTTGAAACTTGGCATGGTATCATCATTTCGCCCACATAGCATGTGCTAAAAAGTTGAGAGGTTTACGGCAAAAACTGGATGCACTTCGTGTACAAACAGGACCATCTCCTTCGAAGAATCAAGGTTTCGGACGAAAACTCATCTGTTACAAAGGCATTTAATTTTTTTAAACTTATTTCAACTCCAGATTTTTGTGCATTCAATATGCACCATTCAAAGCCACATCCTCAAATTTCAACCCTTTCTAACTTCATTTACTATTTTTCATGCATTTAATGATTTTTTTGAGCTAAATGACCTTGAAATTGAAAAGCACTACAAATGAACTCTGAAAAGGTTGAAACTTGTCATGGTATCATTATTTCACCCACATAGCACGTGCTAAAAAGTTGAGAGGGTTATGGCAAAAACTGGATGCACTTCGTGTACAAACTGGACCATCTCCTTCGAAGTATCAAGGTTTCGGACGAAAACTCATCAGTTACAAAGGCATTTAATTTATTAAAACTTATTTCAACTCCAGACTTTTTGTGCATTCAATATGCACCATTCAAAGCCACATCCTCAAATTTCAACCCTTTCTAACTTCATTTGCTATTTTTCATGCATTTAATGATTTTTTTGAGCTAAATGACCCTGAAATTGAAAAGCACTACAAATAGACTCTGAAAAGGTTGAAACTTGGCATGGTATCATCATTTCACGCACATAGCATGTGCTAAAAAGTTGAGAGGGTTACGGCAAAAACTGGATGCACTTCGTGTACAAACTGGACCATCTCCTTCGAAGTATCAAGGTTTCGGACGAAAACTCATCTGTTACAAAGGCATTTCATTTTTTTAAACTTATTTCAACTCCAGACTTTTTGTGCATTCAATATGCACCATTCAAAGCCACATCCTCAAATTTCAACCCTTTCTAACTTCATTTGCTATTTTTCATGCATTTAATGATTTTTTGAGCTAAATGACCCTGAAATTGAAAAGCACTACAAATGAACTCTGAAGAGGTTGAAACTTGGCATGGTATCATCATTTCACCCACATAGCATGTGCTAAAAAGTTGAGAGGGTTACGGCAAAAACTGGATGCACTTCGTGTACAAACAGGACCATCTCCTTCGAAGAATCAAGGTTTCGGACGAAAACTCATCTGTTACAAAGGCATTTAATTTTTTTAAACTTATTTCAACTCCAGATTTTTGTGCATTCAATATGCACCATTCAAAGCCACATCCTCAAATTTCAACCCTTTCTAACTTCATTTACTATTTTTCATGCATTTAATGATTTTTTTGAGCTAAATGACCTTGAAATTGAAAAGCACTACAAATGAACTCTGAAAAGGTTGAAACTTGTCATGGTATCATCATTTCACCCACATAGCACGTGCTAAAAAGTTGAGAGGGTTACGGCAAAAACTGGATGCACTTCGTGTACAAACTGGACCATCTCCTTCGAAGTATCAAGGTTTCGGACGAAAGCTCATCTGTTACAAAGGCATTTCATTTTTTAAAACTTATTTCAACTCCAGACTTTTTGTGCATTCAATATGCACCATTCAAAGCCACATCCTGAAATTTCAATCCTTTCTAACTTCATTTGCTATTTTTCATGCATTTAATGATTTTTTTGAGCTAAATGACCCTGAAATTGAAAAGCACTACAAATGAACTCTGAAAAGGTTGAAACTTGGCATGGTATCATCATTTCACCCACATAGCATGTGCTAAAAAGTTGAGAGGGTTACGGCAAAAACTGGATGCACTTCGTGTACAAACTGGACCATCTCCTTCGAAGTATCAAGGTTTCGGACGAAAACTCATCTGTTACAAAGGCATTTCATTTTTTAAAACTTATTTCAACTGCAGACTTTTTGTGCATTCAATATGCACCATTCAAAGCCACATCCTCAAATTTCAACCCTTTCTAACTTCATTTGCTATTTTTCATGCATTTAATGATTTTTTGAGCTAAATGACCCTGAAATTGAAAAGCACTACAAATGAACTCTGAAGAGGTTGAAACTTGGCATGGTATCATCATTTCGCCCACATAGCATGTGCTAAAAAGTTGAGAGGTTTACGGCAAAAACTGGATGCACTTCGTGTACAAACTGGACCATCTCCTTCGAAGAATCAAGGTTTCGGACGAAAACTCATCTGTTACAAAGGCATTTAATTTTTTTAAACTTATTTCAACTCCAGATTTTTGTGCATTCAATATGCACCATTCAAAGCCACATCCTCAAATTTCAACCCTTTCTAACTTCATTTACTATTTTTCATGCATTTAATGATTTTTTTGAGCTAAATGACCTTGAAATTGAAAAGCACTACAAATGAACTCTGAAAAGGTTGAAACTTGTCATGGTATCATTATTTCACCCACATAGCACGTGCTAAAAAGTTGAGAGGGTTATGGCAAAAACTGGATGCACTTCGTGTACAAACTGGACCATCTCCTTCGAAGTATCAAGGTTTCGGACGAAAACTCATTAGTTACAAAGGCATTTAATTTATTAAAACTTATTTCAACTCCAGACTTTTTGTGCATTCAATATGCACCATTCAAAGCCACATCCTCAAATTTCAACCCTTTCTAACTTCATTTGCTATTTTTCATGCATTTAATGATTTTTTTGAGCTAAATGACCCTGAAATTGAAAAGCACTACAAATAGAATCTGAAAAGGTTGAAACTTGGCATGGTATCATCATTTCACGCACATAGCATGTGCTAAAAAGTTGAGAGGGTTACGGCAAAAACTGGATGCACTTCGTGTACAAACTGGACCATCTCCTTCGAAGTATCAAGGTTTCGGACGAAAACTCATCTGTTACAAAGGCATTTCATTTTTTTAAACTTATTTCAACTCCAGACTTTTTGTGCATTCAATATGCACCATTCAAAGCCACATCCTCAAATTTCAACCCTTTCTAACTTCATTTGCTATTTTTCATGCATTTAATGATTTTTTGAGCTAAATGACCCTGAAATTGAAAAGCACTACAAATGAACTCTGAAGAGGTTGAAACTTGGCATGGTATCATCATTTCACCCACATAGCATGTGCTAAAAAGTTGAGAGGGTTACGGCAAAAACTGGATGCACTTCGTGTACAAACAGGACCATCTCCTTCGAAGAATCAAGGTTTCGGACGAAAACTCATCTGTTACAAAGGCATTTAATTTTTTTAAACTTATTTCAACTCCAGATTTTTGTGCATTCAATATGCACCATTCAAAGCCACATCCTCAAATTTCAACCCTTTCTAACTTCATTTGCTATTTTTCATGCATTTAATGATTTTTTTGAGCTAAATGACCTTGAAATTGAAAAGCACTACAAATGAACTCTGAAAAGGTTGAAACTTGTCATGGTATCATCATTTCACCCACATAGCACGTGCTAAAAAGTTGAGAGGGTTACGGCAAAAACTGAATGCACTTCGTGTACAAACTGGACCATCTCCTTCGAAGTATCAAGGTTTCGGACGAAAGCTCATCTGTTACAAAGGCATTTCATTTTTTAAAACTTATTTCAACTCCAGACTTTTTGTGCATTCAATATGCACCATTCAAAGCCACATCCTGAAATTTCAACCCTTTCTATCTTCATTTGCTATTTTTCATGCATTTAATGATTTTTTTGAGCTAAATGACCCTGAAATTGAAAAGCACTACAAATGAACTCTGAAAAGGTTGAAACTTGGCATGGTATCATCATTTCACCCACATAGCATGTGCTAAAAAGTTGAGAGGGTTACGGCAAAAACTGGATGCACTTCGTGTACAAACTGGACCATCTCCTTCGAAGTATCAAGGTTTCGGACGAAAACTCATCTGTTACAAAGGCATTTCATTTTTTAAAACTTATTTCAACTGCAGACTTTTTGTGCATTCAATATGCACCATTCAAAGCCACATCCTCAAATTTCAACCCTTTCTAACTTCATTTGCTATTTTTCATGCATTTAATGATTTTTTGAGCTAAATGACCCTGAAATTGAAAAGCACTACAAATGAACTCTGAAGAGGTTGAAACTTGGCATGGTATCATCATTTCACCCACATAGCATGTGCTAAAAAGTTGACAGGGTTACGGCAAAAACTGGATGCACTTCGTGTACAAACAGGACCATCTCCTTCGAAGAATCAAGGTTTCGGACGAAAACTCATCTGTTACAAAGGCATTTAATTTTTTTAAACTTATTTCAACTCCAGACTTTTTGTGCATTCAATATGCACCATTCAAAGCCACATCCTCAAATTTCAACCCTTTCTAACTTCATTTGCTATTTTTCATGCATTTAATGATTTTTTTGAGCTAAATGACCCTGAAATTGAAAAGCACTACAAATGAACTCTGAAAAGGTTGAAACTTGGCATGGTATCATCATTTCACGCACATATCATGTGCTAAAAAGTTGAGAGGGTTACGGCAAAAACTGGATGCACTTCATGTACAAACTGGACCATCTCCTTCGAAGTATCAAGGTTTCGGACGAAAACTCATCTGTTACAAAGGAATTTCATTTTTTAAAACTTATTTCAACTCCAGACTTTTTGTGCATTCAATATGCACCATTCAAAGCCACATCCTCAAATTTCAACCCTTTCTAACTTCATTTGCTATTTTTCATGCATTTAATGATTTTTTGAGCTAAATGACCCTGAAATTGAAAAGCACTACAAATGAACTCTGAAGAGGTTGAAACTTGGCATGGTATCATCATTTCACCCACATAGCATGTGCTAAAAAGTTGAGAGGGTTACGGCAAAAACTGGATGCACTTCGTGTACAAACAGGACCATCTCCTTCGAAGAATCAAGGTTTCGGACGAAAACTCATCTGTTACAAAGGCATTTAATTTTTTTAAACTTATTTCAACTCCAGATTTTTGTGCATTCAATATGCACCATTCAAAGCCACATCCTCAAATTTCAACCCTTTCTAACTTCATTTACTATTTTTCATGCATTTAATGATTTTTTTGAGCTAAATGACCTTGAAATTGAAAAGCACTACAAATGAACTCTGAAAAGGTTGAAACTTGTCATCGTATCATCATTTCACCCACATAGCACGTGCTAAAAAGTTGAGAGGGTTACGGCAAAAACTGGATGCACTTCGTGTACAAACTGGACCATCTCCTTCGAAGTATCAAGGTTTCGGACGAAAACTCATCTGTTACAAAGGCATTTAATTTTTTTAAACTTATTTCAACTCCAGACTTTTTGTGCATTCAATATGCACCATTCAAAGCCACATCCTCAAATTTCAACCCTTTCTAACTTCATTTGCTATTTTTCATGCATTTAATGATTTTTTTGAGCTAAATGACCCTGAAATTGAAAAGCACTACAAATGAACTCTGAAAAGGTTGAAACTTGGCATGGTATCATCATTTCACGCACATATCATGTGCTAAAAAGTTGAGAGGGTTACGGCAAAAACTGGATGCACTTCATGTACAAACTGGACCATCTCCTTCGAAGTATCAAGGTTTCGGACGAAAACTCATCTGTTACAAAGGAATTTCATTTTTTAAAACTTATTTCAACTCCAGACTTTTTGTGCATTCAATATGCACCATTCAAAGCCACATCCTCAAATTTCAACCCTTTCTAACTTCATTTGCTATTTTTCATGCATTTAATGATTTTTTGAGCTAAATGACCCTGAAATTGAAAAGCACTACTAATGAACTCTGAAGAGGTTGAAACTTGGCATGGTATCATCATTTCACCCACATAGCATGTGCTAAAAAGTTGAGAGGGTTACGGCAAAAACTGGATGCACTTCGTGTACAAACAGGACCATCTCCTTCGAAGAATCAAGGTTTCGGACGAAAACTCATCTGTTACAAAGGCATTTAATTTTTTTAAACTTATTTCAACTCCAGATTTTTGTGCATTCAATATGCACCATTCAAAGCCACATCCTCAAATTTCAACCCTTTCTAACTTCATTTACTATTTTTCATGCATTTAATGATTTTTTTGAGCTAAATGACCTTGAAATTGAAAAGCACTACAAATGAACTCTGAAAAGGTTGAAACTTGTCATGGTATCATCATTTCACCCACATAGCACGTGCTAAAAAGTTGAGAGGGTTACGGCAAAAACTGGATGCACTTCGTGTACAAACTGGACCATCTCCTTCGAAGTATCAAGGTTTCGGACGAAAACTCATCTGTTACAAAGGCATTTAATTTTTTTAAACTTATTTCAACTCCAGACTTTTTGTGCATTCAATATGCACCATTCAAAGCCACATCCTCAAATTTCAACCCTTTCTAACTTCATTTGCTATTTTTCATGCATTTAATGATTTTTTTGAGCTAAATGACCCTGAAATTGAAAAGCACTACAAATGAACTCTGAAAAGGTTGAAACTTGGCATGGTATCATCATTTCACGCACATATCATGTGCTAAAAAGTTGAGAGGGTTACGGCAAAAACTGGATGCACTTCATGTACAAACTGGACCATCTCCTTCGAAGTATCAAGGTTTCGGACGAAAACTCATCTGTTACAAAGGAATTTCATTTTTTAAAACTTATTTCAACTCCAGACTTTTTGTGCATTCAATATGCACCATTCAAAGCCACATCCTCAAATTTCAACCCTTTCTAACTTCATTTGCTATTTTTCATGCATTTAATGATTTTTTGAGCTAAATGACCCTGAAATTGAAAAGCACTACAAATGAACTCTGAAGAGGTTGAAACTTGGCATGGTATCATCATTTCACCCACATAGCATGTGCTAAAAAGTTGAGAGGGTTACGGCAAAAACTGGATGCACTTCGTGTACAAACAGGACCATCTCCTTCGAAGAATCAAGGTTTCGGACGAAAACTCATCTGTTACAAAGGCATTTAATTTTTTTAAACTTATTTCAACTCCAGATTTTTGTGCATTCAATATGCACCATTCAAAGCCACATCCTCAAATTTCAACCCTTTCTAACTTCATTTACTATTTTTCATGCATTTAATGATTTTTTTGAGCTAAATGACCTTGAAATTGAAAAGCACTACAAATGAACTCTGAAAAGGTTGAAACTTGTCATGGTATCATCATTTCACCCACATAGCACGTGCTAAAAAGTTGAGAGGGTTACGGCAAAAACTGGATGCACTTCGTGTACAAACTGGACCATCTCCTTCGAAGTATCAAGGTTTCGGACGAAAACTCATCTGTTACAAAGGCATTTCATTTTTTAAAACTTATTTCAACTCCAGACTTTTTGTGCATTCAATATGCACCATTCAAAGCCACATCCTCAAATTTCAACCCTTTCTAACTTCATTTGCTATTTTTCATGCATTTAATGATTTTTTTGAGCTAAATGACCCTGAAATTGAAAAGCACTACAAATGAACTCTGAAAAGGTTGAAACTTGGCATGGTATCATCATTTCACCCACATAGCATGTGCTAAAAAGTTGAGAGGGTTACGGCAAAAACTGGATGCACTTCGTGTACAAACTGGACCATCTCCTTCGAAGTATCAAGGTTTCGGACGAAAACTCATCTGTTACAAAGGCATTTCATTTTTTAAAACTTATTTCAACTGCAGACTTTTTGTGCATTCAATATGCACCATTCAAAGCCACATCCTCAAATTTCAACCCTTTCTAACTTCATTTGCTATTTTTCATGCAATTAATGATTTTTTGAGCTAAATGACCCTGAAATTGAAAAGCACTTCAAATGAACTCTGAAGAGGTTGAAACTTGGCATGGTATCATCATTTCACCCACATAGCATGTGCTAAAAAGTTGAGAGGGTTACGGCAAAAACTGGATGCACTTCGTGTACGAACAGGACCATCTCCTTCGAAGAATCAAGGTTTCGGACGAAAACTCATCTGTTACAAAGGCATTTAATTTTTTTAAACTTAATTCAACTGCAGATTTTTGTGCTTCAATATGCACCATTCAAAGCCACATCCTCAAATTTCAACCCTTTCTAACTTCATTTACTATTTTTCATGCATTTAATGATTTTTTTGAGCTAAATGACCTTGAAATTGAAAAGCACTACAAATGAACTCTGAAAAGGTTGAAACTTGTCATGGTATCATCATTTCACCCACATAGCACGTGCTAAAAAGTTCAGAGGGTTACGGCAAAAACTGGATGCACTTCGTGTACAAACTGGACCATCTCCTTCGAAGTATCAAGGTTTCGGACGAAAACTCATCTGTTACAAAGGCATTTAATTTTTTTAAACTTATTTCAACTCCAGACTTTTTGTGCATTCAATATGCACCATTCAAAGCCACATCCTCAAATTTCAACCCTTTCTAACTTCATTTGCTATTTTTCATGCATTTAATGATTTTTTTGAGCTAAATGACCCTGAAATTGAAAAGCACTACAAATGAACTCTGAAAAGGTTGAAACTTGGCATGGTATCATCATTTCACGCACATAGCATGTGCTAAAAAGTTGAGAGGGTTACGGCAAAAACTGGATGCACTTCGTGTACAAACTGGACCATCTCCTTCGAAGTATCAAGGTTTCGGACGAAAACTCATCTGTTACAAAGGAATTTCATTTTTTAAAACTTATTTCAACTCCAGACTTTTTGTGCATTCAATATGCACCATTCAAAGCCACATCCTCAAATTTCAACCCTTTCTAACTTCATTTGCTATTTTTCATGCATTTAATGATTTTTTGAGCTAAATGACCCTGAAATTGAAAAGCACTACAAATGAACTCTGAAGAGGTTGAAACTTGGCATGGTATCATCATTTCACCCACATAGCATGTGCTAAAAAGTTGAGAGGGTTACGGCAAAAACTGGATGCACTTCGTGTACAAACAGGACCATCTCCTTCGAAGAATCAAGGTTTCGGACGAAAACTCATCTGTTACAAAGGCATTTGATTTTTTTAAACTTATTTCAACTCCAGATTTTTGTGCATTCAATATGCACCATTCAAAGCCACATCCTCAAATTTCAACCCTTTCTAACTTCATTTACTATTTTTCATGCATTTAATGATTTTTTTGAGCTAAATGACCTTGAAATTGAAAAGCACTACAAATGAACTCTGAAAAGGTTGAAACTTGTCATGGTATCATCATTTCACCCACATAGCACGTGCTAAAAAGTTGAGAGGGTTACGGCAAAAACTGGATGCACTTCGTGTACAAACTGGACCATCTCCTTCGAAGTATCAAGGTTTCGGACGAAAACTCATCTGTTACAAAGGCATTTCATTTTTTAAAACTTATTTCAACTCCAGACTTTTTGTGCATTCAATATGCACCATTCAAAGCCACATCCTCAAATTTCAACCCTTTCTAACTTCATTTGCTATTTTTCATGCATTTAATGATTTTTTTGAGCTAAATGACCCTGAAATTGAAAAGCACTACAAATGAACTCTGAAAAGGTTGAAACTTGGCATGGTATCATCATTTCACGCACATATCATGTGCTAAAAAGTTGAGAGGGTTACGGCAAAAACTGGATGCACTTCATGTACAAACTGGACCATCTCCTTCGAAGTATCAAGGTTTCGGACGAAAACTCATCTGTTACAAAGGAATTTCATTTTTTAAAACTTATTTCAACTCCAGACTTTTTGTGCATTCAATATGCACCATTCAAAGCCACATCCTCAAATTTCAACCCTTTCTAACTTCATTTGCTATTTTTCATGCATTTAATGATTTTTTGAGCTAAATGACCCTGAAATTGAAAAGCACTACAAATGAACTCTGAAGAGGTTGAAACTTGGCATGGTATCATCATTTCACCCACATAGCATGTGCTAAAAAGTTGAGAGGGTTACGGCAAAAACTGGATGCACTTCGTGTACAAACAGGACCATCTCCTTCGAAGAATCAAGGTTTCGGACGAAAACTCATCTGTTACAAAGGCATTTAATTTTTTTAAACTTATTTCAACTCCAGATTTTTGTGCATTCAATATGCACCATTCAAAGCCACATCCTCAAATTTCAACCCTTTCTAACTTCATTTACTATTTTTCATGCATTTAATGATTTTTTTGAGCTAAATGACCTTGAAATTGAAAAGCACTACAAATGAACTCTGAAAAGGTTGAAACTTGTCATGGTATCATCATTTCACCCACATAGCACGTGCTAAAAAGTTGAGAGGGTTACGGCAAAAACTGGATGCACTTCGTGTACAAACTGGACCATCTCCTTCGAAGTATCAAGGTTTCGGACGAAAACTCATCTGTTACAAAGGCATTTAATTTTTTTAAACTTATTTCAACTCCAGACTTTTTGTGCATTCAATATGCACCATTCAAAGCCACATCCTCAAATTTCAACCCTTTCTAACTTCATTTGCTATTTTTCATGCATTTAATGATTTTTTTGAGCTAAATGACCCTGAAATTGAAAAGCACTACAAATGAACTCTGAAAAGGTTGAAACTTGGCATGGTATCATCATTTCACGCACATATCATGTGCTAAAAAGTTGAGAGGGTTACGGCAAAAACTGGATGCACTTCATGTACAAACTGGACCATCTCCTTCGAAGTATCAAGGTTTCGGACGAAAACTCATCTGTTACAAAGGAATTTCATTTTTTAAAACTTATTTCAACTCCAGACTTTTTGTGCATTCAATATGCACCATTCAAAGCCACATCCTCAAATTTCAACCCTTTCTAACTTCATTTGCTATTTTTCATGCATTTAATGATTTTTTGAGCTAAATGACCTTGAAATTGAAAAGCACTACAAATGAACTCTGAAAAGGTTGAAACTTGTCATGGTATCATCATTTCACCCACATAGCACGTGCTAAAAAGTTGAGAGGGTTACGGCAAAAACTGGATGCACTTCGTGTACAAACTGGACCATCTCCTTCGAAGTATCAAGGTTTCAGACGAAAACTCATCTGTTACAAAGGCATTTCATTTTTTAAAACTTATTTCAACTCCAGACTTTTTGTGCATTCAATATGCACCATTCAAAGCCACATCCTGAAATTTCAACCCTTTCTAACTTCATTTGCTATTTTTCATGCATTTAATGATTTTTTTGAGCTAAATGACCCTGAAATTGAAAAGCACTACAAATGAACTCTGAAAAGGTTGAAACTTGGCATGGTATCATCATTTCACCCACATAGCATGTGCTAAAAAGTTGAGAGGGTTACGGCAAAAACTGGATGCACTTCGTGTACAAACTGGACCATCTCCTTCGAAGTATCAAGGTTTCGGACGAAAACTCATCTGTTACAAAGGCATTTCATTTTTTAAAACTTATTTCAACTCCAGACTTTTTGTGCATTCAATATGCACCATTCAAAGCCACATCCTCAAATTTCAACCCTTTCTAACTTCATTTGCTATTTTTCATGCATTTAATGATTTTTTGAGCTAAATGACCCTGAAATTGAAAAGCACTACAAATGAACTCTGAAGAGGTTGAAACTTGGCATGGTATCATCATTTCGCCCACATAGCATGGGCTAAAAAGTTGAGAGGGTTACGGTAAAAACTGGATGCACTTCGTGTACAAACAGGACCATCTCCTTCGAAGAATCAAGGTTCCGGACGAAAACTCATCTGTTACAAAGGCATTTAATTTTTTTAAACTTATTTCAACTCCAGACTTTGTGTGGATTCAATATGCACCATTCAAAGCCACATCCTCAAATTTCAACCCTTTCTAACTTCATTTGCTATTTTTCATGCATTTAATGATTTTTTTGAGCTAAATGACCCTGAAATTGAAAAGCACTACAAATGAACTCTGAAAAGGTTGAAACTTGGCATGGTATCATCATTTCACCCACATAGCACGTGCTAAAAAGTTCAGAGGGTTACGGCAAAAACTGGATGCACTTCGTGTACAAACTGGACCATCTCCTTCGAAGTATCAAGGTTTCGGACGAAAACTCATCTGTTACAAAGGCATTTCATTTTTTAAAACTTATTTCAACTCCAGACTTTTTGTGCATTCAATATGCACCATTCAAAGCCACATACTCAAATTTAAACCCTTTCTAACTTCATTTGCTATTTTTCATGCATTTAATGATTTTTTTGAGCTAAATGACCCTGAAATTGAAAAGCACTACAAATGAACTCTGAAAAGGTTGAAACTTGGCATGGTATCATCATTTCACGCACATAGCATGTGCTAAAAAGTTGAGAGGGTTACGGCAAAAACTGGATGCACTTCGTGTACAAACTGGACCATCTCCTTCGAAGTATCAAGGTTTCGGACGAAAACTCATCTGTTACAAAGGAATTTCATTTTTTAAAACTTATTTCAACTCCAGACTTTTTGTGCATTCAATATGCACCATTCAAAGCCACATCCTCAAATTTCAACCCTTTCTAACTTCATTTGCTATTTTTCATGCATTTAATGATTTTTTGAGCTAAATGACCCTGAAATTGAAAAGCACTACAAATGAACTCTGAAGAGGTTGAAACTTGGCATGGTATCATCATTTCACCCACATAGCATGTGCTAAAAAGTTGAGAGGGTTACGGCAAAAACTGGATGCACTTCGTGTACAAACAGGACCATCTCCTTCGAAGAATCAAGGTTTCGGACGAAAACTCATCTGTTACAAAGGCATTTGATTTTTTTAAACTTATTTCAACTCCAGATTTTTGTGCATTCAATATGCACCATTCAAAGCCACATCCTCAAATTTCAACCCTTTCTAACTTCATTTGCTCTTTTTCATGCATTTAATGATTTTTTTGAGCTAAATGACCCTGAAATTGAAAAGCACTACAAATGAACTCTGAAAAGGTTGAAACTTGGCATGGTATCATCATTTCACGCACATAGCATGTGCTAAAAAGTTGAGAGGGTTACGGCAAAAACTGGATGCACTTCGTGTACAAACTGGACCATCTCCTTCGAAGTATCAAGGTTTCGGACGAAAACTCATCTGTTACAAAGGCATTTAATTTTTCAAAACTTATTTCAACTGCAGACTTTTTGTGCATTCAATATGCACCATTCAAAGCCACATCCTCAAATTTCAACCCTTTCTAACTTCATTTGCTATTTTTCATGCATTTAATGATTTTTTGAGCTAAATGACCCTGAAATTGAAAAGCACTACAAATGAACTCTGAAGAGGTTGAAACTTGGCATGGTATCATCATTTCGCCCACATAGCATGTGCTAAAAAGTTGAGAGGTTTACGGCAAAAACTGGATGCACTTCGTGTACAAACAGGACCATCTCCTTCGAAGAATCAAGGTTTCGGACGAAAACTCATCTGTTACAAAGGCATTTAATTTTTTTAAACTTATTTCAACTCCAGACTTTGTGTGCATTCAATATGCACCATTCAAAGCCTCATCCTCAAATTTCAACCCTTTCTAACTTCATTTGCTATTTTTCATGCATTTAATGATTTTTTTGAGCTAAATGACCCTGAAATTGAAAAGCACTACAAATGAACTCTGAAAAGGTTGAAACTTGGCATGGTATCATCATTTCACCCACATAGCATGTGTTAAAAAGTTGAGAGGGTTACGGCAAAAACTGGATGCACTTCGTGTACAAACTGGACCATCTCCTTCAAAGTATCAAGGTGTCGGACGAAAACTCATCTGTTACAAAGGCATTTCATTTTTTAAAACTTATTTCAACTCCAGACTTTTTGTGCATTCAATATGCACCATTCAAAGCCACATCCTCAAATTTAAACCCTTTCTAACTTCATTTGCTATTTTTCATGCATTTAATGATTTTTTGAGCTAAATGATCCTGAAATTGAAAAGCACTACAAATGAACTCTGAAGAGGTTGAAACTTGGCATGGTATCATCATTTCACCCACATAGCATGTGCTAAAAAGTTGAGAGGGTTACGGCAAAAACTGGATGCACTTCGTGTACAAACAGGACCATCTCCTTCGAAGAATCAAGGTTTCGGACGAAAACTCATCTGTTACAAAGGCATTTAATTTTTTAAAACTTATTTCAACTCCAGACTTTTTGTGCGTTCAATATGCACCATTCAAAGCCACATCCTCAAATTTCAACCCTTTCTAACTTCATTTGCTATTTTTCATGCATTTAATGATTTTTTTGAGCTAAATGACCCTGAAATTGAAAAGCACTACAAATGAACTCTAAAGAGGTTGAAACTTGGCATGGTATCATCATTTCACCCACATAGCACGTGCTAAAAAGTTGAGAGGGTTACGGCAAAAACTGGATGCACTTCGTGTACAAACTGGACCATCTCCTTCGAAGTATCAAGGTTTCGGACGAAAACTCATCTGTTACAAAGGAATTTCATTTTTTAAAACTTATTTCAACTCCAGACTTTTTGTGCATTCAATATGCACCATTCAAAGCCACATCTTCAAATTTCAACCCTTTCTAACTTCATTTGCTATTTTTCATGCATTTAATGATTTTTTTGAGCTAAATGACCCTGAAATTGAAAAGCACTACAAATGAACTCTGAAAAGGTTGAAACTTGGCATGGTATCATCATTTCACGCACATAGCATGTGCTAAAAAGTTGAGAGGGTTACGGCAAAAACTGGATGCACTTCGTGTACAAACTGGACCATCTCCTTCGAAGTATCAAGGTTTCGGACGAAAACTCATCTGTTACAAAGGCATTTAATTTTTTTAAACTTATTTCAACTCCAGACTTTTTGTGCATTCAATATGCACCATTCAAAGCAACATCCTCAAATTTCAACCCTTTCTAACTTCATTTGCTATTTTTCATGCATTTAATGATTTTTTGAGCTAAATGACCCTGAAATTGAAAAGCACTACAAATGAACTCTGAAGAGGTTGAAACTTGGCATGGTATCATCATTTCACCCACATAGCATGTGCTAAAAAGTTGAGAGGGTTACGGCAAAAACTGGATGCACTTCGTGTACAAACAGGACCATCTCCTTCGAAGTATCAAGGTTTCGGACGAAAACTCATCTGTTACAAAGGCATTTAATTTTTTTAAACTTATTTCAACTCCAGATTTTTGTGCATTCAATATGCACCATTCAAAGCCACATCCTCAAATTTCAACCCTTTCTAACTTCATTTACTATTTTTCATGCATTTAATGATTTTTTTGAGCTAAATGACCCTGAAATTGAAAAGCACTACAAATGAACTCTGAAAAGGTTGAAACTTGGCATGGTATCATCATTTCACCCACATAGCACGTGCTAAAAAGTTGAGAGGGTTACGGCAAAAACTGGATGCACTTCGTGTACAAACTGGACCATCTCCTTCGAAGTATCAAGGTTTCGGACGAAAACTCATCTGTTACAAAGGCATTTAATTTATTAAAACTTATTTCAACTCCAGACTTTTTGTGCATTCAATATGCACCATTCAAAGCCACATCCTCAAATTTCAACCCTTTCTAACTTCATTTGCTATTTTTCATGCATTTAATGATTTTTTTGAGCTAAATGACCCTGAAATTGAAAATCACTACAAATGAACTCTGAAAAGGTTGAAACTTGTCATGGTATCATCATTTCACGCACATAGCACGTGCTAAAAAGTTGAGAGGGTTACGGCAAAAACTGGATGCACTTCGTGTACAAACTGGACCATCTCCTTCGAAGTATCAAGGTTTCGGACGAAAACTCATCTGTTACAAAGGCATTTCATTTTTTTAAACTTATTTCAACTCCAGACTTTTTGTGCATTCAATATGCACCATTCAAAGCCACATCCTCAAATTTCAACCCTTTCTAACTTCATTTGCTATTTTTCATGCATTTAATGATTTTTTGAGCTAAATGACCCTGAAATTGAAAAGCACTACAAATGAACTCTGAAGAGGTTGAAACTTGGCATGGTATCATCATTTCGCCCACATAGCATGTGCTAAAAAGTTGAGAGGTTTACGGCAAAAACTGGATGCACTTCGTGTACAAACAGGACCATCTCCTTCGAAGAATCAAGGTTTCGGACGAAAACTCATCTGTTACAAAGGCATTTAATTTTTTTAAACTTATTTCAACTCCAGACTTTGTGTGGCTTCAATATGCACCATTCAAAGCCTCATCCTCAAATTTCAACCCTTTCTAACTTCATTTGCTATTTTTCATGCATTTAATGATTTTTTTGAGCTAAATGACCCTGAAATTGAAAAGCACTACAAATGAACTCTGAAAAGGTTGAAACTTGGCATGGTATCATCATTTCACCCACATAGCATGTGCTAAAAAGTTGAGAGGGTTACGGCAAAAACTGGATGCACTTCGTGTACAAACTGGACCATCTCCTTCGAAGTATCAAGGTTTCGGACGAAAACTCATCTGTTACAAAGGCATTTCATTTTTTAAAACTTATTTCAACTCCAGACCTTTTGTGCATTCAATATGCACCATTCAAAGCCACATCCTCAAATTTAAACCCTTTCTAACTTCATTTGCAATTTTTCATGCATTTAATGATTTTTTGAGCTAAATGATCCTGAAATTGAAAAGCACTACAAATGAACTCTGAAGAGGTTGAAACTTGGCATGGTATCATCATTTCACCCACATAGCATGTGCTAAAAAGTTGAGAGGGTTACGGCAAAAACTGGATGCACTTCGTGTACAAACAGGACCATCTCCTTCGAAGAATCAAGGTTTCGGACGAAAACTCATCTGTTACAAAGGCATTTAATTTTTTAAAACTTATTTCAACTCCAGACTTTTTGTGCATTCAATATGCACCATTCAAAGCCACATCCTCAAATTTCAACCCTTTCTAACTTCATTTGCTATTTTTCATGCATTTAATGATTTTTTGAGCTAAATGACCCTGAAATTGAAAAGCACTACAAATGAACTCTGAAGAGGTTGAAACTTGGCATGGTATCATCATTTCGCCCACATAGCATGTGCTAAAAAGTTGAGAGGTTTACGGCAAAAACTGGATGCACTTCGTGTACAAACAGGACCATCTCCTTCGAAGAATCAAGGTTTCGGACGAAAACTCATCTGTTACAAAGGCATTTAATTTTTTTAAACTTATTTCAACTCCAGACTTTGTGTGCATTCAATATGCACCATTCAAAGCCTCATCCTCAAATTTCAACCCTTTCTAACTTAATTTGCTATTTTTCATGCATTTAATGATTTTTTTGAGCTAAATGACCCTGAAATTGAAAAGCACTACAAATGAACTCTGAAAAGGTTGAAACTTGGCATGGTATCATCATTTCACCCACATAGCATGTGCTAAAAAGTTGAGAGGGTTACGGCAAAAACTGGATGCACTTCGTGTACAAACTGGACCATCTCCTTCGAAGTATCAAGGTGTCGGACGAAAACTCATCTGTTACAAAGGCATTTCATTTTTTAAAACTTATTTCAACTCCAGACTTTTTGTGCATTCAATATGCACCATTCAAAGCCACATCCTCAAATTTAAACCCTTTCTAACTTCATTTGCTATTTTTCATGCATTTAATGATTTTTTGAGCTAAATGATCCTGAAATTGAAAAGCACTACAAATGAACTCTGAAGAGGTTGAAACTTGGCATGGTATCATCATTTCACCCACATAGCATGTGCTAAAAAGTTGAGAGGGTTACGGCAAAAACTGGATGCACTTCGTGTACAAACAGGACCATCTCCTTCGAAGAATCAAGGTTTCGGACGAAAACTCATCTGTTACAAAGGCATTTAATTTTTTAAAACTTATTTCAACTCCAGACTTTTTGTGCGTTCAATATGCACCATTCAAAGCCACATCCTCAAATTTCAACCCTTTCTAACTTCATTTGCTATTTTTCATGCATTTAATGATTTTTTGAGCTAAATGACCCTGAAATTGAAAAGCACTACAAATGAACTCTAAAGAGGTTGAAACTTGGCATGGTATCATCATTTCACCCACATAGCATGTGCTAAAAAGTTGAGAGGGTTACGGCAAAAACTGGATGCACTTCGTGTACAAACAGGACCATCTCCTTCGAAGAATCAAGGTTTCGGACGAAAACTCATCTGTTACAAAGGCATTTAATTTTTTTAAACTTATTTCAACTCCAGATTTTTGTGCATTCAATATGCACCATTCAAAGCCACATCCTCAAATTTCAACCCTTTCTAACTTCATTTACTATTTTTCATGCATTTAATGATTTTTTTGAGCTAAATGACCCTGAAATTGAAAAGCACTACAAATGAACTCTGAAAAGGTTGAAACTTGTCATGGTATCATCATTTCACCCACATAGCACGTGCTAAAAAGTTGAGAGGGTTACGGCAAAAACTGGATGCACTTCGTGTACAAACTGGACCATCTCCTTCGAAGTATCAAGGTTTCGGACGAAAACTCATCTGTTACAAAGGCATTTAATTTTTTAAAACTTATTTCAACTCCAGACTTTTTGTGCATTCAATATGTACCATTCAAAGCCACATCCTCAAATTTCAACCCTTTCTAACTTCATTTGCTATTTTTCATGCATTTAATGATTTTTTTGAGCTAAATGACCCTGAAATTGAAAAGCACTACAAATGAACTCTGAAAAGGTTGAAACTTGGCATGGTATCATCATTTCACCCACATAGCATGTGATAAAAAGTTGAGAGGGTTACGGCAAAAACTGGATGCACTTCGTGTACAAACTGGACCATCTCCTTCGAAGTATCAAGGTTTCGGACGAAAACTCATCTGTTACAAAGGCATTTAATTTTTTAAAACTTATTTCAACTCCAGACTTTTTGTGCATTCAATATGCACCATTCAAAGCCACATCCTCAAATTTCAACCCTTTCTAACTTCATTTGCAATTTTTCATGCATTTAATGATTTTTTGAGCTAAATGACCCTGAAATTGAAAAGCACTACAAATGAACTCTGAAGAGGTTGAAACTTGGCATGGTATCATCATTTCACCCACATAGCATGTGCTAAAAAGTTGAGAGGGTTACGGCAAAAACTGGATGCACTTCGTGTACAAACAGGACCATCTCCTTCGAAGAATCAAGGTTTCGGACGAAAACTCATCTGTTACAAAGGCATTTAATTTTTTAAAACTTATTTCAACTCCAGACTTTTTGTGCATTCAATATGCACCATTCAAAGCCACATCCTCAAATTTCAACCCTTTCTAACTTCATTTGCTATTTTTCATGCATTTAATGATTTTTTGAGCTAAATGATCCTGAAATTGAAAAGCACTACAAATGAACTCTGAAGAGGTTGAAACTTGGCATGGTATCATCATTTCGCCCACATAGCATGTGCTAAAAAGTTGAGAGGTTTACGGCAAAAACTGGATGCACTTCGTGTACAAACAGGACCATCTCCTTCGAAGAATCAAGGTTTCGGACGAAAACTCATCTGTTACAAAGGCATTTAATTTTTTTAAACTTATTTCAACTCCAGACTTTGTGTGCATTCAATATGCACCATTCAAAGCCTCATCCTCAAATTTCAACCCTTTCTAACTTCATTTGCTATTTTTCATGCATTTAATGATTTTTTTGAGCTAAATGACCCTGAAATTGAAAAGCACTACAAATGAACTCTGAAAAGGTTGAAACTTGGCATGGTATCATCATTTCACCCACATAGCATGTGCTAAAAAGTTGAGAGGGTTACGGCAAAAACTGGATGCACTTCGTGTACAAACTGGACCATCTCCTTCGAAGTATCAAGGTGTCGGACGAAAACTCATCTGTTACAAAGGCATTTCATTTTTTAAAACTTATTTCAACTCCAGACTTTTTGTGCATTCAATATGCACCATTCAAAGCCACATCCTCAAATTTAAACCCTTTCTAACTTCATTTGCTATTTTTCATGCATTTAATGATTTTTTGAGCTAAATGATCCTGAAATTGAAAAGCACTACAAATGAACTCTGAAGAGGTTGAAACTTGGCATGGTATCATCATTTCACCCACATAGCATGTGCTAAAAAGTTTAGAGGGTTACGGCAAAAACTGGATGCACTTCGTGTACAAACAGGACCATCTCCTTCGAAGAATCAAGGTTTCGGACGAAAACTCATCTGTTACAAAGGCATTTAATTTTTTAAAACTTATTTCAACTCCAGACTTTTTGTGCGTTCAATATGCACCATTCAAAGCCACATCCTCAAATTTCAACCCTTTCTAACTTCATTTGCTATTTTTCATGCATTTAATGATTTTTTGAGCTAAATGACCCTGAAATTGAAAAGCACTACAAATGAACTCTAAAGAGGTTGAAACTTGGCATGGTATCATCATTTCACCCACATAGCATGTGCTAAAAAGTTGAGAGGGTTACGGCAAAAACTGGATGCACTTCGTGTACAAACAGGACCATCTCCTTCGAAGAATCAAGGTTTCGGACGAAAACTCATCTGTTACAAAGGCATTTAATTTTTTTAAACTTATTTCAACTCCAGATTTTTGTGCATTCAATATGCACCATTCAAAGCCACATCCTCAAATTTCAACCCTTTCTAACTTCATTTACTATTTTTCATGCATTTAATGATTTTTTTGAGCTAAATGACCCTGAAATTGAAAAGCACTACAAATGAACTCTGAAAAGGTTGAAACTTGTCATGGTATCATCATTTCACCCACATAGCACGTGCTAAAAAGTTGAGAGGGTTACGGCAAAAACTGGATGCACTTCGTGTACAAACTGGACCATCTCCTTCGAAGTATCAAGGTTTCGGACGAAAACTCATCTGTTACAAAGGCATTTAATTTTTTAAAACTTATTTCAACTCCAGACTTTTTGTGCATTCAATATGTACCATTCAAAGCCACATCCTCAAATTTCAACCCTTTCTAACTTCATTTGCTATTTTTCATGCATTTAATGATTTTTTTGAGCTAAATGACCCTGAAATTGAAAAGCACTACAAATGAACTCTGAAAAGGTTGAAACTTGGCATGGTATCATCATTTCACCCACATAGCATGTGATAAAAAGTTGAGAGGGTTACGGCAAAAACTGGATGCACTTCGTGTACAAACTGGACCATCTCCTTCGAAGTATCAAGGTTTCGGACGAAAACTCATCTGTTACAAAGGCATTTAATTTTTTAAAACTTATTTCAACTCCAGACTTTTTGTGCATTCAATATGCACCATTCAAAGCCACATCCTCAAATTTCAACCCTTTCTAACTTCATTTGCTATTTTTCATGCATTTAATGATTTTTTGAGCTAAATGACCCTGAAATTGAAAAGCACTACAAATGAACTCTGAAGAGGTTGAAACTTGGCATGGTATCATCATTTCACCCACATAGCATGTGCTAAAAAGTTGAGAGGGTTACGGCAAAAACTGGATGCACTTCGTGTACAAACAGGACCATCTCCTTCGAAGAATCAAGGTTTCGGACGAAAACTCATCTGTTACAAAGGCATTTAATTTTTTTAAACTTATTTCAACTCCAGATTTTTGTGCATTCAATATGCACCATTCAAAGCCACATCCTCAAATTTCAACCCTTTCTAACTTCATTTACTATTTTTCATGCATTTAATGATTTTTTTGAGCTAAATGACCTTGAAATTGAAAAGCACTACAAATGAACTCTGAAAAGGTTGAAACTTGTCATGGTATCATCATTTCGCCCACATAGCACGTGCTAAAAAGTTGAGAGGGTTACGGCAAAAACTGGATGCACTTCGTGTACAAACTGGACCATCTCCTTCGAAGTATCAAGGTTTCGGACGAAAACTCATCTGTTACAAAGGCATTTAATTTATTAAAACTTATTTCAACTCCAGACTTTTTGTGCATTCAATATGCACCATTCAAAGACACATCCTCAAATTTCAACCCTTTCTAACTTCATTTGCTATTTTTCATGCATTTAATGATTTTTTTGAGCTAAATGACCCTGAAATTGAAAAGCACTACAAATGAACTCTGAAAAGGTTGAAACTTGGCATGGTATCATCATTTCACGCACATAGCATGTGCTAAAAAGTTGAGAGGGTTACGGCAAAAACTGGATGCACTTCGTGTACAAACTGGACCATCTCCTTCGAAGTATCAAGGTTTCGGACGAAAACTCATCTGTTACAAAGGCATTTCATTTTTTTAAACTTATTTCAACTCCAGACTTTTTGTGCATTCAATATGCACCATTCAAAGCCACATCCTCAAATTTCAACCCTTTCTAACTTCATTTGCTATTTTTCATGCATTTAATGATTTTTTGTGCTAAATGACCCTGAAATTGAAAAGCACTACAAATGAACTCTGAAGAGGTTGAAACTTGGCATGGTATCATCATTTCGCCCACATAGCATGTGCTAAAAAGTTGAGAGGTTTACGGCAAAAACTGGATGCACTTCGTGTACAAACAGGACCATCTCCTTCGAAGAATCAAGGTTTCGGACGAAAACTCATCTGTTACAAAGGCATTTAATTTTTTTAAACTTATTTCAACTCCAGACTTTGTGTGCATTCAATATGCACCATTCAAAGCCTCATCCTCAAATTTCAACCCTTTCTAACTTCATTTGCTATTTTTCACGCATTTAATGATTTTTTTGAGCTAAATGACCCTGAAATTGAAAAGCACTACAAATGAACTCTGAAAAGGTTGAAACTTGGCATGGTATCATCATTTCACCCACATAGCATGTGCTAAAAAGTTGAGAGGGTTACGGCAAAAACTGGATGCACTTCGTGTACAAAGTGGACCATCTCCTTCGAAGTATCAAGGTTTCGGACGAAAACTCATCTGTTACAAAGGCATTTCATTTTTTTAAACTTATTTCAACTCCAGACTTTTTGTGCATTCAATATGCACCATTCAAAGCCACATCCTCAAATTTAAACCCTTTCTAACTTCATTTGCTATTTTTCATGCATTTAATGATTTTTTGAGCTAAGTGATCCTGAAATTGAAAAGCACTACAAATGAACTCTGAAGAGGTTGAAACTTGGCATGGTATCATCATTTCACCCACATAGCATGTGCTAAAAAGTTGAGAGGGTTACGGCAAAAACTGGATGCACTTCGTGTACAAACAGGACCATCTCCTTCGAAGAATCAAGGTTTCGGACGAAAACTCATCTGTTACAAAGGCATTTAATTTTTTTAAACTTATTTCAACTCCAGACTTTTTGTGCATTCAATATGCACCATTCAAAGCCACATCCTCAAATTTCAACCCTTTCTAACTTCATTTACTATTTTTCATGCATTTAATGATTTTTTTGAGCTAAATGACCCTGAAATTGAAAAGCCCTACAAATGAACTCTGAAAAGGTTGAAACTTTCCATGGTATCATCATTTCACCCACATAGCACGTGCTAAAAAGTTGAGAGGGTTACGGCAAAAACTGGATGCACTTCGTGTACAAACTGGACCATCTCCTTCGAAGTATCAAGGTTTCGGACGAAAACTCATCTGTTACAAAGGCATTTAATTTTTTAAAACTTATTTCAACTCCAGACTTTTTGTGCATTCAATGTGCACCATTCAAAGCCACATCCTCAAATTTCAACCCTTTCTAACTTCATTTGCTATTTTTCATGCATTTAATGATTTTTTTGAGCTAAATGACCCTGAAATTGAAAAGCACTACAAATGAACTCTGAAAAGGTTGAAACTTGGCATGGTATCATCATTTCACGCACATAGCATGTGCTAAAAAGTTGAGAGGGTTACGGCAAAAACTGGATGCACTTCGTGTACAAACTGGACCATCTCCTTCGAAGTATCAAGGTTTCGGACGAAAACTCATCTGTTACAAAGGCATTTAATTTTTTTAAACTTATTTCAACTCCAGACTTTGTGTGCATTCAATATGCACCATTCAAAGCCTCATCCTCAAATTTCAACCCTTTCTAACTTCATTTGCTATTTTTCATGCATTTAATGATTTTTTTGAGCTAAATGACCCTGAAATTGAAAAGCACTACAAATGAACTCTGAAAAGGTTGAAACTTGGCAAGGTATCATCATTTCACCCACATAGCATGTGCTAAAAAGTTGAGAGGGTTACGGCAAAAACTGGATGCACTTCGTGTACAAACTGGACCATCTCCTTCGAAGTATCAAGGTTTCGGACGAAAACTCATCTGTTACAAAGGCATTTCATTTTTTAAAACTTATTTCAACTCCAGACTTTTTGTGCATTCAATATGCACCATTCAAAGCCACATCCTCAAATTTAAACCCTTTCTAACTTCATTTGCTATTTTTCATGCATTTAATGATTTTTTGAGCTAAATGATCCTGAAATTGAAAAGCACTACAAATGAACTCTGAAGAGGTTGAAACTTGGCATGGTATCATCATTTCACCCACATAGCATATGCTAAAAAGTTGAGAGGGTTACGGCAAAAACTGGATGCACTTCGTGTACAAACAGGACCATCTCCTTCGAAGAATCAAGGTTTCGGACGAAAACTCATCTGTTACAAAGGCATTTAATTTTTTAAAACTTATTTCAACTCCAGACTTTTTGTGCATTCAATATGCACCATTCAAAGCCACATCCTCAAATTTCAACCCTTTCTAACTTCATTTGCTATTTTTCATGCATTTAATGATTTTTTGAGCTAAATGACCCTGAAATTGAAAAGCACTACAAATGAACTCTAAAGAGGTTGAAACTTGGCATGGTATCATCATTTCACCCACATAGCATGTGCTAAAAAGTTGAGAGGGTTACGGCAAAAACTGGATGCACTTCGTGTACAAACAGGACCATCTCCTTCGAAGAATCAAGGTTTCGGACGAAAACTCATCTGTTACAAAGGCATTTAATTTTTTTAAACTTATTTCAACTCCAGATTTTTGTGCATTCAATATGCACCATTCAAAGCCACATCCTCAAATTTCAACCCTTTCTAACTTAATTTACTATTTTTCATGCATTTAATGATTTTTTTGAGCTAAATGACCCTGAAATTGAAAAGCACTACAAATGAACTCTGAAAAGGTTGAAACTTGTCATCGTATCATCATTTCACCCACATAGCACGTGCTAAAAAGTTGAGAGGGTTACGGCAAAAACTGGATGCACTTCGTGTACAAACTGGACCATCTCCTTCGAAGTATCAAGGTTTCGGACGAAAACTCATCTGTTACAAAGGCATTTAATTTTTTAAAACTTATTTCAACTCCAGACTTTTTGTGCATTCAATATGTACCATTCAAAGCCACATCCTCAAATTTCAACCCTTTCTAACTTCATTTGCTATTTTTCATGCATTTAATGATTTTTTTGAGCTAAATGACCCTGAAATTGAAAAGCACTACAAATGAACTCTGAAAAGGTTGAAACTTGGCATGGTATCATCATTTCACCCACATAGCATGTGATAAAAAGTTGAGAGAGTTACGGCAAAAACTGGATGCACTTCGTGTACAAACTGGACCATCTCCTTCGAAGTATCAAGGTTTCGGACGAAAACTCATCTGTTACAAAGGCATTTAATTTTTTAAAACTTATTTCAACTCCAGACTTTTTGTGCATTCAATATGCACCATTCAAAGCCACATCCTCAAATTTCAACCCTTTCTAACTTCATTTGCTATTTTTCATGCATTTAATGATTTTTTGAGCTAAATGACCCTGAAATTGAAAAGCACTACAAATGAACTCTGAAGAGGTTGAAACTTGGCATGGTATCATCATTTCACCCACATAGCATGTGCTAAAAAGTTGAGAGGGTTACGGCAAAAACTGGATGCACTTCGTGTACAAACAGGACCATCTCCTTCGAAGAATCAAGGTTTCGGACGAAAACTCATCTGTTACAAAGGCATTTCATTTTTTTAAACTTACTTCAACTCCAGATTTTTGTGCATTCAATATGCACCATTCAAAGCCACATCCTCAAATTTCAACCCTTTCTAACTTCATTTACTATTTTTCATGCATTTAATGATTTTTTTGAGCTAAATGACCCTGAAATTGAAAAGCACTACAAATGAACTCTGAAAAGGTTGAAACTTGGCATGGTATCATCATTTCACGCACATAGCATGTGCTAAAAAGTTGAGAGGGTTACGGCAAAAACTGGATGCACTTCGTGTACAAACTGGACCATCTCCTTCGAAGTATCAAGGTTTCGGACGAAAACTCATCTGTTACAAAGGCATTTCATTTTTTTAAACTTATTTCAACTCCAGACTTTTTGTGCATTCAATATGCACCATTCAAAGCCACATCCTCAAATTTCAACCCTTTCTAACTTCATTTGCTATTTTTCATGCATTTAATGATTTTTTTGAGCTAAATGACCCTGAAATTGAAAAGCACTACAAATGAACTCTGAAAAGGTTGAAACTTGGCATGGTATCATCATTTCACGCACATAGCATGTGCTAAAAAGTTGAGAGGGTTACGGCAAAAACTGGATGCACTTCGTGTACAAACTGGACCATCTCCTTCGAAGTATCAAGGTTTCGGACGAAAACTCATCTGTTACAAAGGCATTTCATTTTTTTAAACTTATTTCAACTCCAGACTTTTTGTGCATTCAATATGCACCATTCAAAGCCACATCCTCAAATTTCAACCCTTTCTAACTTCATTTGCTATTTTTCATGCATTTAATGATTTTTTGAGCTAAATGACCCTGAAATTGAAAAGCACTACAAATGAACTCTGAAGAGGTTGAAACTTGGCATGGTATCATCATTTCGCCCACATAGCATGTGCTAAAAAGTTGAGAGGTTTACGGCAAAAACTGGATGCACTTCGTGTACAAACAGGACCATCTCCTTCGAAGAATCCAGGTTTCGGACGAAAACTCATCTGTTACAAAGGCATTTAATTTTTTTAAACTTATTTCAACTCCAGACTTTGTGTGCATTCAATATGCACCATTCAAAGCCTCATCCTCAAATTTCAACCCTTTCTAACTTCATTTGCTATTTTTCACGCATTTAATGATTTTTTTGAGCTAAATGACCCTGAAATTGAAAAGCACTACAAATGAACTCTGAAAAGGTTGAAACTTGGCATGGTATCATCATTTCACCCACATAGCATGTGCTAAAAAGTTGAGAGGGTTACGGCAAAAACTGGATGCACTTCGTGTACAAAGTGGACCATCTCCTTCGAAGTATCAAGGTTTCGGACGAAAACTCATCTGTTACAAAGGCATTTCATTTTTTTAAACTTATTTCAACTCCAGACTTTTTGTGCATTCAATATGCACCATTCAAAGCCACATCCTCAAATTTAAACCCTTTCTAACTTCATTTGCTATTTTTCATGCATTTAATGATTTTTTGAGCTAAATGATCCTGAAATTGAAAAGCACTACAAATGAACTCTGAAGAGGTTGAAACTTGGCATGGTATCATCATTTCACCCACATAGCATGTGCTAAAAAGTTGAGAGGGTTACGGCAAAAACTGGATGCACTTCGTGTACAAACAGGACCATCTCCTTCGAAGAATCAAGGTTTCGGACGAAAACTCATCTATTACAAAGGCATTTAATTTTTTTAAACTTATTTCAACTCCAGACTTTTTGTGCATTCAATATGCACCATTCAAAGCCACATCCTCAAATTTCAACCCTTTCTAACTTCATTTACTATTTTTCATGCATTTAATGATTTTTTTGAGCTAAATGACCCTGAAATTGAAAAGCACTACAAATGAACTCTGAAAAGGTTGAAACTTTCCATGGTATCATCATTTCACCCACATAGCACGTGCTAAAAAGTTGGAGGGTTACGGCAAAAACTGGATGCACTTCGTGTACAAACTGGACCATCTCCTTCGAAGTATCAAGGTTTGGGACGAAAACTCATCTGTTACAAAGGCATTTCATTTTTTTAAACTTATTTCAACTCCAGACTTTTTGTGCATTCAATATTCACCATTCAAAGCCACATCCTCAAATTTCAACCCTTTCTAACTTCATTTGCTATTTTTCATGCATTTAATGATTTTTTGAGCTAAATGACCCTGAAATTGAAAAGCACTACAAATGAACTCTGAAGAGGTTGAAACTTGGCATGGTATCATCATTTCACCCACATAGCATGTGCTAAAAAGTTGAGAGGGTTACGGCAAAAACTGGATGCACTTCGTGTACAAACAGGACCATCTCCTTCGAAGAATCAAGGTTTCGGACGAAAACTCATCTGTTACAAAGGCATTTAATTTTTTTAAACTTATTTCAACTCCAGACTTTTTGTGCGTTCAATATGCACCATTCAAAGCCACATCCTCAAATTTCAACCCTTTCTAACTTCATTTACTATTTTTCATGCATTTAATGATTTTTTTTGAGCTAAATGACCCTGAAATTGAAAAGCACTACAAATGAACTCTGAAAAGGTTGAAACTTGTCATGGTATCATCATTTCACCCACATAGCACGTGCTAAAAAGTTGAGAGGGTTACGGCAAAAACTGGATGCACTTCGTGTACAAACTGGACCATCTCCTTCGAAGTATCAAGGTTTCAGACGAAAACTCATCTGTTACAAAGGCATTTAATTTTTTAAAACTTATTTCAACTCCAGACTTTTTGTGCATTCAATATGCACCATTCAAAGCCACATCCTCAAATTTCAACCCTTTCTAACTTCATTTGCTATTTTTCATGCATTTAATGATTTTTTTGAGCTAAATGACCCTGAAATTGAAAAGCCCTACAAACGAACTCTGAAAAGGTTGAAACTTGGCATGGTATCATCATTTCACCCACATAGCATGTGCTAAAAAGTTGAGAGCGTTACGGCAAAAACTGGAAGCACTTCGTGTACAAACTGGACCATCTCCTTCGAAGTATCAAGGTTTCGGACGAAAAGTCATCTGTTACAAAGGCATTTCATTTTATAAAACTTATTTCAACTCCAGACTTTTTGTGCATTCAATATGCACCATTCAAAGCCACATCCTCAAATTTCAACCCTTTCTAACTTCATTTGCTATTTTTCATGCATTTAATGATTTTTTGAGCTAAATGACCCTGAAATTGAAAAGCACTACAAATGAACTCTGAAGAGGTTGAAACTTGGCATGGTATCATCATTTCACCCACATAGCATGTGCTAAAAAGTGGAGAGGGTTACGGCAAAAACTGGATGCACTTCGTGTACAAACAGGACCATCTCCTTCGAAGAATCAAGGTTTCGGACGAAAACTCATCTGTTACAAAGGCATTTAATTTTTTTAAACTTATTTCAACTCCAGACTTTTTGTGCATTCAATATGCACCATTCAAAGCCACATCCTCAAATTTCAACCCTTTCTAACTTCATTTACTATTTTTCATGCATTTAATGATTTTTTGAGCTAAATGACCCTGAAATTGAAAAGCACTACAAATGAACTCTGAAAAGGTTGAAACTTGTCATGGTATCATCATTTCACCCACATAGCACGTGCTAAAAAGTTGAGAGGGTTACGGCAAAAATTGGATGCACTTCGTGTACAAACTGGACCATCTCCTTCGAAGTATCAAGGTTTCGGACGAAAACTCATCTGTTACAAAGGCATTTAATTTTTGAAAACTTATTTCAACTCCAGACTTTTTGTGCATTCAATATGCACCATTCAAAGCCACATCCTCAAATTTCAACCCTTTCTAACTTCATTTGCTATTTTTCATGCATTTAATGATTTTTTTGAGCTAAATGACCCTGAAATTGAAAAGCACTACAAATGAACTCTGAAAAGGTTGAAACTTGGCATGGTATCATCATTTCACGCACATAGCATGTGCTAAAAAGTTGAGAGGGTTACGGCAAAAACTGGATGCACTTCGTGTACAAACTGGACCATCTCCTTCGAAGTATCAAGGTTTCGGACGAAAACTCATCTGTTACAAAGGCATTTAATTTTTTAAAACTTATTTCAACTCCAGACTTTTTGTGCATTCAATATGCACCATTCAAAGCCACATCCTCAAATTTCAACCCTTTCTAACTTCATTTGCTATTTTTCATGCATTTAATGATTTTTTGAGCTAAATGACCCTGAAATTGAAAAGCACTACAAATGAACTCTGAAGAGGTTGAAACTTGGCATGGTATCATCATTTCACCCACATAGCATGTGCTAAAAAGTTGAGAGGGTTACGGCAAAAACTGGATGCACTTCGTGTACAAACAGGACCATCTCCTTCGAAGAATCAAGGTTTCGGACGAAAACTCATCTGTTACAAAGGAATTTAATTTTTTTAAACTTATTTCAACTCCAGATTTTTGTGCATTCAATATGCACCATTCAAAGCCACATCCTCAAATTTCAACCCTTTCTAACTTCATTTACTATTTTTCATGCATTTAATGATTTTTTTGAGCTAAATGACCCTGAAATTGAAAAGCACTACAAATGAACTCTGAAAAGGTTGAAACTTGTCATGGTATCATCATTTCACCCACATAGCACGTGCTAAAAATTTGAGAGGGTTACGGCAAAAACTGGATGCACTTCGTGTACAAACTGGACCATCTCCTTCGAAGTATCAGGGTTTCGGACGAAAACTCATCTGTTACAAAGGCATTTAATTTTTTAAAACTTATTTCAACTCCAGACTTTTTGTGCATTCAATATGCACCATTCAAAGCCACATCCTCAAATTTCAACCCTTTCTAACTTCATTTGCTATTTTTCATGCATTTAATGATTTTTTTGAGCTAAATGACCCTGAAATTGAAAAGCACTACAAATGAACTCTGAAAAGGTTGAAACTTGGCATGGTATCATCATTTCACCCACATAGCATGTGCTAAAAAGTTGAGAGGGTTACGGCAAAAACTGGATGCACTTCGTGTACAAACTGGACCATCTCCTTCGAAGTATCAAGGTTTCGGACGAAAACTCATCTGTTACAAAGGCATTTAATTTTTTAAAACTTATTTCAACTCCAGACTTTTTGTGCATTCAATATGCACCATTCAAAGCCACATCCTCAAATTTCAACCCTTTCTAACTTCATTTGCTATTTTTCATGCATTTAATGATTTTTTTGAGCTAAATGACCCTGAAATTGAAAAGCACTACAAATGAACTCTGAAAAGGTTGAAACTTGTCATGGTATCATCATTTCACCCACATAGCACGTGCTAAAAATTTGAGAGGGTTACGGCAAAAACTGGATGCACTTCGTGTACAAACTGGACCATCTCCTTCGAAGTATCAAGGTTTCAGACGAAAACTCATCTGTTACAAAGGCATTTAATTTTTTAAAACTTATTTCAACTCCAGACTTTTTGTGCATTCAATATGCACCATTCAAAGCCACATCCTCAAATTTCAACCCTTTCTAACTTCATTTGCTATTTTTCATGCATTTAATGATTTTTTTGAGCTAAATGACCCTGAAATTGAAAAGCCCTACAAACGAACTCTGAAAAGGTTGAAACTTGGCATGGTATCATCATTTCACCCACATAGCATGTGCTAAAAAGTTGAGAGGGTTACGGCAAAAACTGGAAGCACTTCGTGTACAAACTGGACCATCTCCTTCGAAGTATCAAGGTTTCGGACGAAAAGTCATCTGTTACAAAGGCATTTCATTTTATAAAACTTATTTCAACTCCAGACTTTTTGTGCATTCAATATGCACCATTCAAAGCCACATCCTCAAATTTCAACCCTTTCTAACTTCATTTGCTATTTTTCATGCATTTAATGATTTTTTGAGCTAAATGACCCTGAAATTGAAAAGCACTACAAATGAACTCTGAAGAGGTTGAAACTTGGCATGGTATCATCATTTCACCCACATAGCATGTGCTAAAAAGTTGAGAGGGTTACGGCAAAAACTGGATGCACTTCGTGTACAAACAGGACCATCTCCTTCGAAGAATCAAGGTTTCGGACGAAAACTCATCTGTTACAAAGGCATTTAATTTTTTTAAACTTATTTCAACTCCAGACTTTTTGTGCATTCAATATGCACCATTCAAAGCCACATCCTCAAATTTCAACCCTTTCTAACTTCATTTGCTATTTTTCATGCATTTAATGATTTTTTGAGCTAAATGACCCTGAAATTGAAAAGCACTACAAATGAACTCTGAAGAGGTTGAAACTTGGCATGGTATCATCATTTCACCCACATAGCATGTGCTAAAAAGTTGAGAGGGTTACGGCAAAAACTGGATGCACTTCGTGTACAAACAGGACCATCTCCTTCGAAGAATCAAGGTTTCGGACGAAAACTCATCTGTTACAAAGGCATTTAATTTTTTTAAACTTATTTCAACTCCAGACTTTTTGTGCATTCAATATGCACCATTCAAAGCCACATCCTCAAATTTCAACCCTTTCTAACTTCATTTGCTATTTTTCATGCATTTAATGATTTTTTTGAGCTAAATGACCCTGAAATTGAAAAGCCCTACAAACGAACTCTGAAAAGGTTGAAACTTGGCATGGTATCATCATTTCACCCACATAGCATGTGCTAAAAAGTTGAGAGGGTTACGGCAAAAACTGGAAGCACTTCGTGTACAAACTGGACCATCTCCTTCGAAGTATCAAGGTTTCGGACGAAAAGTCATCTGTTACAAAGGCATTTCATTTTATAAAACTTATTTCAACTCCAGACTTTTTGTGCATTCAATATGCACCATTCAAAGCCACATCCTCAAATTTCAACCCTTTCTAACTTCATTTGCTATTTTTCATGCATTTAATGATTTTTTGAGCTAAATGACCCTGAAATTGAAAAGCACTACAAATGAACTCTGAAGAGGTTGAAACTTGGCATGGTATCATCATTTCACCCACATAGCATGTGCTAAAAAGTTGAGAGGGTTACGGCAAAAACTGGATGCACTTCGTGTACAAACAGGACCATCTCCTTCGAAGAATCAAGGTTTCGGACGAAAACTCATCTGTTACAAAGGCATTTAATTTTTTTAAACTTATTTCAACTCCAGACTTTTTGTGCATTCAATATGCACCATTCAAAGCCACATCCTCAAATTTCAACCCTTTCTAACTTCATTTACTATTTTTCATGCATTTAATGATTTTTTGAGCTAAATGACCCTGAAATTGAAAAGCACTACAAATGAACTCTGAAAAGGTTGAAACTTGTCATGGTATCATCATTTCACCCACATAGCACGTGCTAAAAAGTTGAGAGGGTTACGGCAAAAATTGGATGCACTTCGTGTACAAACTGGACCATCTCCTTCGAAGTATCAAGGTTTCGGACGAAAACTCATCTGTTACAAAGGCATTTAATTTTTGAAAACTTATTTCAACTCCAGACTTTTTGTGCATTCAATATGCACCATTCAAAGCCACATCCTCAAATTTCAACCCTTTCTAACTTCATTTGCTATTTTTCATGCATTTAATGATTTTTTTGAGCTAAATGACCCTGAAATTGAAAAGCACTACAAATGAACTCTGAAAAGGTTGAAACTTGGCATGGTATCATCATTTCACGCACATAGCATGTGCTAAAAAGTTGAGAGGGTTACGGCAAAAACTGGATGCACTTCGTGTACAAACTGGACCATCTCCTTCGAAGTATCAAGGTTTCGGACGAAAACTCATCTGTTACAAAGGCATTTAATTTTTTAAAACTTATTTCAACTCCAGACTTTTTGTGCATTCAATATGCACCATTCAAAGCCACATCCTCAAATTTCAACCCTTTCTAACTTCATTTGCTATTTTTCATGCATTTAATGATTTTTTGAGCTAAATGACCCTGAAATTGAAAAGCACTACAAATGAACTCTGAAGAGGTTGAAACTTGGCATGGTATCATCATTTCACCCACATAGCATGTGCTAAAAAGTTGAGAGGGTTACGGCAAAAACTGGATGCACTTCGTGTACAAACAGGACCATCTCCTTCGAAGAATCAAGGTTTCGGACGAAAACTCATCTGTTACAAAGGAATTTAATTTTTTTAAACTTATTTCAACTCCAGATTTTTGTGCATTCAATATGCACCATTCAAAGCCACATCCTCAAATTTCAACCCTTTCTAACTTCATTTACTATTTTTCATGCATTTAATGATTTTTTTGAGCTAAATGACCCTGAAATTGAAAAGCACTACAAATGAACTCTGAAAAGGTTGAAACTTGTCATGGTATCATCATTTCACCCACATAGCACGTGCTAAAAATTTGAGAGGGTTACGGCAAAAACTGGATGCACTTCGTGTACAAACTGGACCATCTCCTTCGAAGTATCAGGGTTTCGGACGAAAACTCATCTGTTACAAAGGCATTTAATTTTTTAAAACTTATTTCAACTCCAGACTTTTTGTGCATTCAATATGCACCATTCAAAGCCACATCCTCGAATTTCAACCCTTTCTAACTTCATTTGCTATTTTTCATGCATTTAATGATTTTTTGAGCTAAATGACCCTGAAATTGAAAAGCACTACAAACGAACTCTGAAGAGGTTGAAACTTGGCATGGTATCATCATTTCACCCACATAGCATGTGCTAAAAAGTTGAGAGGGTTACGGCAAAAACTGGATGCACTTCGTGTACAAACAGGACCATCTCCTTCGAAGAATCAAGGTTTCGGACGAAAACTCATCTGTTACAAAGGCATTTAATTTTTTTAAACTTATTTCAACTCCAGACTTTTTGTGCATTCAATATGCACCATTCAAAGCCACATCCTCAAATTTCAACCCTTTCTAACTTCATTTGCTATTTTTCATGCATTTAATGATTTTTTGAGCTAAATGACCCTGAAATTGAAAAGCACTACAAATGAACTCTGAAGAGGTTGAAACTTGGCATGGTATCATCATTTCACCCACATAGCATGTGCTAAAAAGTTGAGAGGGTTACGGCAAAAACTGGATGCACTTCGTGTACAAACAGGACCATCTCCTTCGAAGAATCAAGGTTTCGGACGAAAACTCATCTGTTACAAAGGCATTTAATTTTTTTAAACTTATTTCAACTCCAGACTTTTTGTGCATTCAATATGCACCATTCAAAGCCACATCCTCAAATTTCAACCCTTTCTAACTTCATTTGCTATTTTTCATGCATTTAATGATTTTTTTGAGCTAAATGACCCTGAAATTGAAAAGCCCTACAAACGAACTCTGAAAAGGTTGAAACTTGGCATGGTATCATCATTTCACCCACATAGCATGTGCTAAAAAGTTGAGAGGGTTACGGCAAAAACTGGAAGCACTTCGTGTACAAACTGGACCATCTCCTTCGAAGTATCAAGGTTTCGGACGAAAAGTCATCTGTTACAAAGGCATTTCATTTTATAAAACTTATTTCAACTCCAGACTTTTTGTGCATTCAATATGCACCATTCAAAGCCACATCCTCAAATTTCAACCCTTTCTAACTTCATTTGCTATTTTTCATGCATTTAATGATTTTTTGAGCTAAATGACCCTGAAATTGAAAAGCACTACAAATGAACTCTGAAGAGGTTGAAACTTGGCATGGTATCATCATTTCACCCACATAGCATGTGCTAAAAAGTTGAGAGGGTTACGGCAAAAACTGGATGCACTTCGTGTACAAACAGGACCATCTCCTTCGAAGAATCAAGGTTTCGGACGAAAACTCATCTGTTACAAAGGCATTTAATTTTTTTAAACTTATTTCAACTCCAGACTTTTTGTGCATTCAATATGCACCATTCAAAGCCACATCCTCAAATTTCAACCCTTTCTAACTTCATTTGCTATTTTTCATGCATTTAATGATTTTTTTGAGCTAAATGACCCTGAAATTGAAAAGCACTACAAATGAACTCTGAAAAGGTTGAAACTTGTCATGGTATCATCATTTCACCCACATAGCACGTGCTAAAAAGTTGAGAGGGTTACGGCAAAAATTGGATGCACTTCGTGTACAAACTGGACCATCTCCTTCGAAGTATCAAGGTTTCGGACGAAAACTCATCTGTTACAAAGGCATTTAATTTTTGAAAACTTATTTCAACTCCAGACTTTTTGTGCATTCAATATGCACCATTCAAAGCCACATCCTCAAATTTCAACCCTTTCTAACTTCATTTGCTATTTTTCATGCATTTAATGATTTTTTTGAGCTAAATGACCCTGAAATTGAAAAGCACTACAAATGAACTCTGAAAAGGTTGAAACTTGGCATGGTATCATCATTTCACGCACATAGCATGTGCTAAAAAGTTGAGAGGGTTACGGCAAAAACTGGATGCACTTCGTGTACAAACTGGACCATCTCCTTCGAAGTATCAAGGTTTCGGACGAAAACTCATCTGTTACAAAGGCATTTAATTTTTTAAAACTTATTTCAACTCCAGACTTTTTGTGCATTCAATATGCACCATTCAAAGCCACATCCTCAAATTTCAACCCTTTCTAACTTCATTTGCTATTTTTCATGCATTTAATGATTTTTTGAGCTAAATGACCCTGAAATTGAAAAGCACTACAAATGAACTCTGAAGAGGTTGAAACTTGGCATGGTATCATCATTTCACCCACATAGCATGTGCTAAAAAGTTGAGAGGGTTACGGCAAAAACTGGATGCACTTCGTGTACAAACAGGACCATCTCCTTCGAAGAATCAAGGTTTCGGACGAAAACTCATCTGTTACAAAGGAATTTAATTTTTTTAAACTTATTTCAACTCCAGATTTTTGTGCATTCAATATGCACCATTCAAAGCCACATCCTCAAATTTCAACCCTTTCTAACTTCATTTACTATTTTTCATGCATTTAATGATTTTTTTGAGCTAAATGACCCTGAAATTGAAAAGCACTACAAATGAACTCTGAAAAGGTTGAAACTTGTCATGGTATCATCATTTCACCCACATAGCACGTGCTAAAAATTTGAGAGGGTTACGGCAAAAACTGGATGCACTTCGTGTACAAACTGGACCATCTCCTTCGAAGTATCAGGGTTTCGGACGAAAACTCATCTGTTACAAAGGCATTTAATTTTTTAAAACTTATTTCAACTCCAGACTTTTTGTGCATTCAATATGCACCATTCAAAGCCACATCCTCAAATTTCAACCCTTTCTAACTTCATTTGCTATTTTTCATGCATTTAATGATTTTTTTGAGCTAAATGACCCTGAAATTGAAAAGCACTACAAATGAACTCTGAAAAGGTTGAAACTTGGCATGGTATCATCATTTCACCCACATAGCATGTGCTAAAAAGTTGAGAGGGTTACGGCAAAAACTGGATGCACTTCGTGTACAAACTGGACCATCTCCTTCGAAGTATCAAGGTTTCGGACGAAAACTCATCTGTTACAAAGGCATTTAATTTTTTAAAACTTATTTCAACTCCAGACTTTTTGTGCATTCAATATGCACCATTCAAAGCCACATCCTCAAATTTCAACCCTTTCTAACTTCATTTGCTATTTTTCATGCATTTAATGATTTTTTGAGCTAAATGACCCTGAAATTGAAAAGCACTACAAATGAACTCTGAAGAGGTTGAAACTTGGCATGGTATCATCATTTCACCCACATAGCATGTGCTAAAAAGTTGAGAGGGTTACGGCAAAAACTGGATGCACTTCGTGTACAAACAGGACCATCTCCTTCGAAGAATCAAGGTTTCGGACGAAAACTCATCTGTTACAAAGGCATTTAATTTTTTTAAACTTATTTCAACTCCAGATTTTTGTGCATTCAATATGCACCATTCAAAGCCACATCCTAAAATTTCAACCCTTTCTAACTTCATTTACTATTTTTCATGCATTTAATGATTTTTTTGAGCTAAATGACCTTGAAATTGAAAAGCACTACAAATGAACTCTGAAAAGGTTGAAACTTGTCATGGTATCATCATTTCACCCACATAGCACGTGCTAAAAAGTTGAGAGGGTTACGGCAAAAATTGGATGCACTTCGTGTACAAACTGGACCATCTCCTTCGAAGTATCAAGGTTTCGGACGAAAACTCATCTGTTACAAAGGCATTTAATTTATTAAAACTTATTTCAACTCCAGACTTTTTGTGCATTCAATATGCACCATTCAAAGCCACATCCTCAAATTTCAACCCTTTCTAACTTCATTTGCTATTTTTCATGCATTTAATGATTTTTTTGAGCTAAATGACCCTGAAATTGAAAAGCACTACAAATGAACTCTGAAAAGGTTGAAACTTGGCATGGTATCATCATTTCACGCACATAGCATGTGCTAAAAAGTTGAGATGGTTACGGCAAAAACTGGATGCACTTCGTGTACAAACTGGACCATCTCCTTCGAAGTATCAAGATTTCGGACGAAAACTCATCTGTTACAAAGGCATTTCATTTTTTTAAACTTATTTCAACTCCAGACTTTTTGTGCACTCAATATGCACCATTCAAAGCCACATCCTCAAATTTCAACCCTTTCTAACTTCATTTGCTATTTTTCATGCATTCAATGATTTTTTGAGCTAAATGACCCTGAAATTGAAAAGCACTACAAATGAACTCTGAAGAGATTGAAACTTTGCATGGTATCATCATTTCGCCCACATAGCATGTGCTAAAAAGTTGAGAGGTTTACGGCAAAAACTGGATGCACTTCGTGTACAAACAGGACCATCTCCTTCGAAGAATCAAGGTTTCGGACGAAAACTCATCTGTTACAAAGGCATTTAATTTTTTTAAACTTATTTCAACTGCAGACTTTTTGTGCATTCAATATGCACCATTCAAAGCCACATCCTCAAATTTCAACCCTTTCTAACTTCATTTGCTATTTTTCATGCATTTAATGATTTTTTGAGCTAAATGGCCCTGAAATTGAAAAGCACTACAAATGAACTCTGAAGAGATTGAAACTTGGCATGGTATCATCATTTCACCCACATAGCATGTGCTAAAAAGTTGAGAGGGTTACGGCAAAAACTGGATGCTCTTCGTGAACAAACTGGACCATCTCCTTCGAAGTATCAAGGTTTCGGACGAAAACTCATCTGTTACAAAGGCATTTCATTTTTTAAAACTTATTTCAACTCCAGACTTTTTGTGCATTCAATATGCACCACTCAAAGCCACATCCTCAAATTTAAACCCTTTCTAACTTCATTTGCTATTTTTCATGCATTTAATGATTTTTTGAGCTAAATGGCCCTGAAATTGAAAAGCACTACAAATGAACTCTGAAGAGATTGAAACTTGGCATGGTATCATCATTTCACCCACATAGCATGTGCTAAAAAGTTGAGAGGGTTACGGCAAAAACTGGATGCACTTCGTGTACAAACAGGACCATCTCCTTCGAAGAATCAAGGTTTCGGACGAAAACTCATCTGTTACAAAGGAATTTAATTTTTTTAAACTTATTTCAACTCCAGATTTTTGTGCATTCAATATGCACCATTCAAAGCCACATCCTCAAATTTCAACCCTTTCTAACTTCATTTACTATTTTTCATGCATTTAATGATTTTTTTGAGCTAAATGACCCTGAAATTGAAAAGCACTACAAATGAACTCTGAAAAGGTTGAAACTTGTCATGGTATCATCATTTCACCCACATAGCACGTGCTAAAAATTTGAGAGGGTTACGGCAAAAACTGGATGCACTTCGTGTACAAACTGGACCATCTCCTTCGAAGTATCAGGGTTTCGGACGAAAACTCATCTGTTACAAAGGCATTTAATTTTTTAAAACTTATTTCAACTCCAGACTTTTTGTGCATTCAATATGCACCATTCAAAGCCACATCCTCAAATTTCAACCCTTTCTAACTTCATTTGCTATTTTTCATGCATTTAATGATTTTTTTGAGCTAAATGACCCTGAAATTGAAAAGCACTACAAATGAACTCTGAAAAGGTTGAAACTTGGCATGGTATCATCATTTCACCCACATAGCATGTGCTAAAAAGTTGAGAGGGTTACGGCAAAAACTGGATGCACTTCGTGTACAAACTGGACCATCTCCTTCGAAGTATCAAGGTTTCGGACGAAAACTCATCTGTTACAAAGGCATTTAATTTTTTAAAACTTATTTCAACTCCAGACTTTTTGTGCATTCAATATGCACCATTCAAAGCCACATCCTCAAATTTCAACCCTTTCTAACTTCATTTGCTATTTTTCATGCATTTAATGATTTTTTGAGCTAAATGACCCTGAAATTGAAAAGCACTACAAATGAACTCTGAAGAGGTTGAAACTTGGCATGGTATCATCATTTCACCCACATAGCATGTGCTAAAAAGTTGAGAGGGTTACGGCAAAAACTGGATGCACTTCGTGTACAAACAGGACCATCTCCTTCGAAGAATCAAGGTTTCGGACGAAAACTCATCTGTTACAAAGGCATTTAATTTTTTTAAACTTATTTCAACTCCAGATTTTTGTGCATTCAATATGCACCATTCAAAGCCACATCCTAAAATTTCAACCCTTTCTAACTTCATTTACTATTTTTCATGCATTTAATGATTTTTTTGAGCTAAATGACCTTGAAATTGAAAAGCACTACAAATGAACTCTGAAAAGGTTGAAACTTGTCATGGTATCATCATTTCACCCACATAGCACGTGCTAAAAAGTTGAGAGGGTTACGGCAAAAATTGGATGCACTTCGTGTACAAACTGGACCATCTCCTTCGAAGTATCAAGGTTTCGGACGAAAACTCATCTGTTACAAAGGCATTTAATTTATTAAAACTTATTTCAACTCCAGACTTTTTGTGCATTCAATATGCACCATTCAAAGCCACATCCTCAAATTTCAACCCTTTCTAACTTCATTTGCTATTTTTCATGCATTTAATGATTTTTTTGAGCTAAATGACCCTGAAATTGAAAAGCACTACAAATGAACTCTGAAAAGGTTGAAACTTGGCATGGTATCATCATTTCACGCACATAGCATGTGCTAAAAAGTTGAGATGGTTACGGCAAAAACTGGATGCACTTCGTGTACAAACTGGACCATCTCCTTCGAAGTATCAAGATTTCGGACGAAAACTCATCTGTTACAAAGGCATTTCATTTTTTTAAACTTATTTCAACTCCAGACTTTTTGTGCACTCAATATGCACCATTCAAAGCCACATCCTCAAATTTCAACCCTTTCTAACTTCATTTGCTATTTTTCATGCATTCAATGATTTTTTGAGCTAAATGACCCTGAAATTGAAAAGCACTACAAATGAACTCTGAAGAGATTGAAACTTTGCATGGTATCATCATTTCGCCCACATAGCATGTGCTAAAAAGTTGAGAGGTTTACGGCAAAAACTGGATGCACTTCGTGTACAAACAGGACCATCTCCTTCGAAGAATCAAGGTTTCGGACGAAAACTCATCTGTTACAAAGGCATTTAATTTTTTTAAACTTATTTCAACTGCAGACTTTTTGTGCATTCAATATGCACCATTCAAAGCCACATCCTCAAATTTCAACCCTTTCTAACTTCATTTGCTATTTTTCATGCATTTAATGATTTTTTGAGCTAAATGGCCCTGAAATTGAAAAGCACTACAAATGAACTCTGAAGAGATTGAAACTTGGCATGGTATCATCATTTCACCCACATAGCATGTGCTAAAAAGTTGAGAGGGTTACGGCAAAAACTGGATGCTCTTCGTGAACAAACTGGACCATCTCCTTCGAAGTATCAAGGTTTCGGACGAAAACTCATCTGTTACAAAGGCATTTCATTTTTTAAAACTTATTTCAACTCCAGACTTTTTGTGCATTCAATATGCACCACTCAAAGCCACATCCTCAAATTTAAACCCTTTCTAACTTCATTTGCTATTTTTCATGCATTTAATGATTTTTTGAGCTAAATGATCCTGAAATTGAAAAGCACTACAAATGAACTCTGAAGAGGTTGAAACTTGGCATGGTATCATCATTTCACCCACATAGCATGTGCTAAAAAGTTGAGAGGGTTACGGCAAAAACTGGATGCACTTCGTGTACAAACAGGACCATCTCCTTCGAAGAATCAAGGTTTCGGACGAAAACTCATCTGTTACAAAGGCATTTAATTTTTTTAAACTTATTTCAACTGCAGACTTTTTGTGCATTCAATATGCACCATTCAAAGCCACATCCTCAAATTTCAACCCTTTCTAACTTCATTTGCTATTTTTCATGCATTTAATGATTTTTTGAGCTAAATGGCCCTGAAATTGAAAAGCACTACAAATGAACTCTGAAGAGATTGAAACTTGGCATGGTATCATCATTTCGCCCACATAGCATGTGCTAAAAAGTTGAGAGGTTTACGGCAAAAACTGGATGCACTTCGTGTACAAACAGGACCATCTCCTTCGAAGAATCAAGGTTTCGGACGAAAACTCATCTGTTACAAAGGCATTTAATTTTTTTAAACTTATTTCAACTCCAGACTTTTTGTGCATTCAATATGCACCATTCAAAGCCTCATCCTCAAATTTCAACCCTTTGTAACTTCATTTGCTATTTTTAATGCATTTAATGATTTTTTTGAGCTAAATGACCCTAAAATTGAAAAGCACTACAAATGAACTCTGAAAAGGTTGAAACTTGGCATGGTATCATCATTTCACCCACATAGCATGTGCTAAAAAGTTGAGAGGGTTACGGCAAAAACTGGATGCACTTCGTGTACAAACTGGACCATCTCCTTCGAAGTATCAAGGTTTCGGACGAAAACTCATCTGTTACAAAGGCATTTCATTTTTTAAAACTTATTTCAACTCCAGACTTTTAGTGCATTCAATATGCACCATTCAAAGCCACATCCTCAAATTTAAACCCTTTCTAACTTCATTTGCTATTTTTCATGCATTTAATGATTTTTTGAGCTAAATGATCCTGAAATTGAAAAGCACAACAAATGAACTCTGAAGAGGTTGAAACTTGGCATGGTATCATCATTTCACCCACATAGCATGTGCTAAAAAGTTGAGAGGGTTACGGCAAAAACTGGATGCACTTCGTGTACAAACAGGACCATCTCCTTCGAAGAATCAAGGTTTCGGACGAAAACTCATCTGTTACAAAGGCATTTAATTTTTTTAAACTTATTTCAACTCCAGACTTTTTGTGCATTCAATATGCACCATTCAAAGCCACATCCTCAAATTTCAACCCTTTCTAACTTCATTTACTATTTTCATGCATTTAATGATTTTTTTGAGCTAAATGACCCTGAAATTGAAAAGCACTACAAATGAACTCTGAAAAGGTTGAAACTTGTCATGGTATCATCATTTCACCCACATAGCACGTGCTAAAAAGTTGAGAGGGTTACGGAAAAAACTGGATGCACTTCGTGTACAAACTGGACCATCTCCTTCGAAGTATCAAGGTTTCGGACGAAAACTCATCTGTTACAAAGGCATTTAATTTTTTAAAACTTATTTCAACTCCAGACTTTTTGTGCATTCAATATGCACCATTCAAAGCCACATCCTCAAATTTCAACCCTTTCTAACTTCATTTGCTATTTTTCATGCATTTAATGATTTTTTTGAGCTAAATGACCCTGAAATTGAAAAGCACTACAAATGAACTCTGAAAAGGTTGAAACTTGGCATGGTATCATCATTTCACGCACATAGCATGTGCTAAAAAGTTGAGAGGGTTACGGCAAAAACTGGATGCACTTCGTGTACAAACTGGACCATCTCCTTCGAAGTATCAAGGTTTCGGACGAAAACTCATCTGTTACAAAGGCATTTCATTTTTTTAAACTTATTTCAACTCCAGACTTTTTGTGCATTCAATATGCACCATTCAAAGCCACATCCTCAAATTTCAACCCTTTCTAACTTCATTTGCTATTTTTCATGCATTTAATGATTTTTTGAGCTAAATGACCCTGAAATTGAAAAGCACTACAAATGAACTCTGAAGAGGTTGAAACTTGGCATGGTATCATCATTTCGCCCACATAGCATGTGCTAAAAAGTTGAGAGGTTTACGGCAAAAACTAGATGCACTTCGTGTACAAACAGGACCATCTCCTTCGAAGAATCAAGGTTTCGGACGAAAACTCATCTGTTACAAAGGCATTTAATTTTTTTAAACTTATTTCAACTCCAGACTTTTTGTGCATTCAATATGCACCATTCAAAGCCTCATCCTCAAATTTCAACCCTTTCTAACTTCATTTGCTATTTTTCATGCATTTAATGATTTTTTTGAGCTAAATGACCCTGAAATTGAAAAGCACTACAAATGAACTCTGAAAAGGTTGAAACTTGGCATGGTATCATCATTTCACCCACATAGCATGTGCTAAAAAGTTGAGAGGGTTACGGCAAAAACTGGATGCACTTCGTGTACAAACTGGACCATCTCCTTCGAAGTATCAAGGTTTCGGACGAAAACTCATCTGTTACAAAGGCATTTCATTTTTTAAAACTTATTTCAACTCCAGACTTTTTGTGCATTCAATATGCACCATTCAAAGCCACATCCTCAAATTTCAACCCTTTCTAACTTCATTTGCTATTTTTCATGCATTTAATGATTTTTTGAGCTAAATGACCCTGAAATTGAAAAGCACTACAAATGAACTCTGAAAAGGTTGAAACTTGGCATGGTATCATCATTTCACGCACATAGCATGTGCTAAAAAGTTGAGAGGGTTACGGCAAAAACTGGATGCACTTCGTGTACAAACTGGACCATCTCCTTCGAAGTATCAAGATTTCGGACGAAAACTCATCTGTTACAAAGGCATTTCATTTTTTTAAACTTATTTCAACTCCAGACTTTTTGTGCATTCAATATGCACCATTCAAAGCCACATCCTCAAATTTCAACCCTTTCTAACTTCATTTGCTATTTTTCATGCATTTAATGATTTTTTGAGCTAAATGACCCTGAAATTGAAAAGCACTACAAATGAACTCTGAAGAGGTTGATACTTGGCATGGTATCATCATTTCGCCCACATAGCATGTGCTAAAAAGTTGAGAGGTTTACGGCAAAAACTGGATGCACTTCGTGTACAAACAGGACCATCTCCTTCGAAGAATCAAGGTTTCGGACGAAAACTCATCTGTTACAAAGGCATTTAATTTTTTTAAACTTATTTCAACTCCAGACTTTTTGTGCATTCAATATGCACCATTCAAAGCCTCATCCTCAAATTTCAACCCTTTCTAACTTCATTTGCTATTTTTCATGCATTTAATGATTTTTTTGAGCTAAATGACCCTGAAATTGAAAAGCACTACAAATGAACTCTGAAAAGGTTGAAACTTGGCATGGTATCATCATTTCACCCACATAGCATGTGCTAAAAAGTTGAGAGGGTTACGGCAAAAACTGGATGCACTTCGTGTACAAACTGGACCATCTCCTTCGAAGTATCAAGGTTTCGGACGAAAACTCATCTGTTACAAAGGCATTTCATTTTTTAAAACTTATTTCAACTCCAGACTTTTTGTGCATTCAATATGCACCATTCAAAGCCACATCCTCAAATTTCAACCCTTTCTAACTTCATTTGCTATTTTTCATGCATTTAATGATTTTTTGAGCTAAATGACCCTGAAATTGAAAAGCACTACAAATGAACTCTGAAAAGGTTGAAACTTGGCATGGTATCATCATTTCACGCACATAGCATGTGCTAAAAAGTTGAGAGGGTTACGGCAAAAACTGGATGCACTTCGTGTACAAACTGGACCATCTCCTTCGAAGTATCAAGATTTCGGACGAAAACTCATCTGTTACAAAGGCATTTCATTTTTTTAAACTTATTTCAACTCCAGACTTTTTGTGCATTCAATATGCACCATTCAAAGCCACATCCTCAAATTTCAACCCTTTCTAACTTCATTTGCTATTTTTCATGCATTTAATGATTTTTTGAGCTAAATGACCCTGAAATTGAAAAGCACTACAAATGAACTCTGAAGAGGTTGATACTTGGCATGGTATCATCATTTCGCCCACATAGCATGTGCTAAAAAGTTGAGAGGTTTACGGCAAAAACTGGATGCACTTCGTGTACAAACAGGACCATCTCCTTCGAAGAATCAAGGTTTCGGACGAAAACTCATCTGTTACAAAGGCATTTAATTTTTTTAAACTTATTTCAACTCCAGACTTTTTGTGCATTCAATATGCACCATTCAAAGCCTCATCCTCAAATTTCAACCCTTTCTAACTTCATTTGCTATTTTTCATGCATTTAATGATTTTTTTGAGCTAAATGACCCTGAAATTGAAAAGCACTACAAATGAACTCTGAAAAGGTTGAAACTTGGCATGGTATCATCATTTCACCCACATAGCATGTGCTAAAAAGTTGAGAGGGTTACGGCAAAAACTGGATGCACTTCGTGTACAAACTGGACCATCTCCTTCGAAGTATCAAGGTTTCGGACGAAAACTCATCTGTTACAAAGGCATTTCATTTTTTAAAACTTATTTCAACTCCAGAATTTTTGTGCATTCAATATGCACCATTCAAAGCCACATCCTCAAATTTCAACCCTTTCTAACTTCATTTGCTATTTTTCATGCATTTAATGATTTTTTGAGCTAAATGACCCTGAAATTGAAAAGCACTACAAAAGAACTCTGAAGAGGTTGAAACTTGGCATGGTATCATCATTTCGCCCACATAGCATGTGCTAAAAAGTTGAGAGGTTTACGGCAAAAACTGGATGCACTTCGTGTACAAACAGGACCATCTCCTTCGAAGAATCAAGGTTTCGGACGAAAACTCATGTGTTACAATGGCATTTAATTTTTTTAAACTTATTTCAACTCCAGACTTTTTGTGCATTCAATATGCACCATTCAAAGCCACATCCTCAAATTTCAACCCTTTCTAACTTCATTTGCTATTTTTCATGCATTTAATGATTTTTTTGAGCTAAATGACCCTGAAATTGAAAAGCACTACAAATGAACTCTGAAAAGGTTGAAACTTGGCATGGTATCATCATTTCACCCACATAGCATGTGCTAAAAAGTTGAGAGGGTTACGGCAAAAACTGGATGCACTTCGTGTACAAACTGGACCATCTCCTTCGAAGTATCAAGGTTTCGGACGAAAACTCATCTGTTACAAAGGCATTTCATTTTTTAAAACTTATTTCAACTCCAGACTTTTTGTGCATTCAATATGCACCATTCAAAGCCACATCCTCAAATTTCAACCATTTCTAACTTCATTTGCTATTTTTCATGCATTTAATGATTTTTTGAGCTAAATGACCCTGAAATGGAAAAGCACTACAAATGAACTCTGAAGAGGTTGAAACTTGGCATGGTATCATCATTTCGCCCACATAGCATGTGCTAAAAAGTTGAGAGGTTTACGGCAAAAACTGGATGCACTTCGTGTACAAACAGGACCATCTCCTTCGAAGAATCAAGGTTTCGGACGAAAACTCATCTGTTACAAAGGCATTTAATTTTTTTGAACTTATTTCAACTCCAGACTTTTTGTGCATTCAATATGCACCATTCAAAGCCACATCCTCAAATTTCAACCCTTTCTAACTTCATTTGCTATTTTTCATGCATTTAATGATTTTTTTGAGCTAAATGACCCTGAAATTGAAAAGCACTACAAATGAACTCTGAAAAGGTTGAAACTTGGCATGGTATCATCATTTCGCCCACATAGCATGTGCTAAAAAGTTGAGAGGTTTACGGCAAAAACTGGATGCACTTCGTGTACAAACAGGACCATCTCCTTCGAAGAATCAAGGTTTCGGACAAAAACTCATCTGTTACAAAGGCATTTAATTTTTTTAAACTTATTTCAACTCCAGACTTTTTGTGCATTCAATATGCACCATTCAAAGCCTCATCCTCAAATTTCAACCCTTTGTAACTTCATTTGCTATTTTTAATGCATTTAATGATTTTTTTGAGCTAAATGACCCTAAAATTGAAAAGCACTACAAATGAACTCTGAAAAGGTTGAAACTTGGCATGGTATCATCATTTCACCCACATAGCATGTGCTAAAAAGTTGAGAGGGTTACGGCAAAAACTGGATGCACTTCGTGTACAAACTGGACCATCTCCTTCGAAGTATCAAGGTTTCGGACGAAAACTCATCTGTTACAAAGGCATTTCATTTTTTAAAACTTATTTCAACTCCAGACTTTTAGTGCATTCAATATGCACCATTCAAAGCCACATCCTCAAATTTAAACCCTTTCTAACTTCATTTGCTATTTTTCATGCATTTAATGATTTTTTGAGCTAAATGATCCTGAAATTGAAAAGCACAACAAATGAACTCTGAAGAGGTTGAAACTTGGCATGGTATCATCATTTCACCCACATAGCATGTGCTAAAAAGTTGAGAGGGTTACGGCAAAAACTGGATGCACTTCGTGTACAAACAGGACCATCTCCTTCGAAGAATCAAGGTTTCGGACGAAAACTCATCTGTTACAAAGGCATTTAATTTTTTTAAACTTATTTCAACTCCAGACTTTTTGTGCATTCAATATGCACCATTCAAAGCCACATCCTCAAATTTCAACCCTTTCTAACTTCATTTACTATTTTTCATGCATTTAATGATTTTTTTGAGCTAAATGACCCTGAAATTGAAAAGCACTACAAATGAACTCTGAAAAGGTTGAAACTTGTCATGGTATCATCATTTCACCCACATAGCACGTGCTAAAAAGTTGAGAGGGTTACGGAAAAAACTGGATGCACTTCGTGTACAAACTGGACCATCTCCTTCGAAGTATCAAGGTTTCGGACGAAAACTCATCTGTTACAAAGGCATTTAATTTTTTAAAACTTATTTCAACTCCAGACTTTTTGTGCATTCAATATGCACCATTCAAAGCCACATCCTCAAATTTCAACCCTTTCTAACTTCATTTGCTATTTTTCATGCATTTAATGATTTTTTTTGAGCTAAATGACCCTGAAATTGAAAAGCACTACAAATGAACTCTGAAAAGGTTGAAACTTGGCATGGTATCATCATTTCACGCACATAGCATGTGCTAAAAAGTTGAGAGGGTTACGGCAAAAACTGGATGCACTTCGTGTACAAACTGGACCATCTCCTTCGAAGTATCAAGGTTTCGGACGAAAACTCATCTGTTACAAAGGCATTTCATTTTTTTAAACTTATTTCAACTCCAGACTTTTTGTGCATTCAATATGCACCATTCAAAGCCACATCCTCAAATTTCAACCCTTTCTAACTTCATTTGCTATTTTTCATGCATTTAATGATTTTTTGAGCTAAATGACCCTGAAATTGAAAAGCACTACAAATGAACTCTGAAGAGGTTGAAACTTGGCATGGTATCATCATTTCGCCCACATAGCATGTGCTAAAAAGTTGAGAGGTTTACGGCAAAAACTAGATGCACTTCGTGTACAAACAGGACCATCTCCTTCGAAGAATCAAGGTTTCGGACGAAAACTCATCTGTTACAAAGGCATTTAATTTTTTTAAACTTATTTCAACTCCAGACTTTTTGTGCATTCAATATGCACCATTCAAAGCCTCATCCTCAAATTTCAACCCTTTCTAACTTCATTTGCTATTTTTCATGCATTTAATGATTTTTTTGAGCTAAATGACCCTGAAATTGAAAAGCACTACAAATGAACTCTGAAAAGGTTGAAACTTGGCATGGTATCATCATTTCACCCACATAGCATGTGCTAAAAAGTTGAGAGGGTTACGGCAAAAACTGGATGCACTTCGTGTACAAACTGGACCATCTCCTTCGAAGTATCAAGGTTTCGGACGAAAACTCATCTGTTACAAAGGCATTTCATTTTTTAAAACTTATTTCAACTCCAGACTTTTTGTGCATTCAATATGCACCATTCAAAGCCACATCCTCAAATTTCAACCCTTTCTAACTTCATTTGCTATTTTTCATGCATTTAATGATTTTTTGAGCTAAATGACCCTGAAATTGAAAAGCACTACAAATGAACTCTGAAAAGGTTGAAACTTGGCATGGTATCATCATTTCACGCACATAGCATGTGCTAAAAAGTTGAGAGGGTTACGGCAAAAACTGGATGCACTTCGTGTACAAACTGGACCATCTCCTTCGAAGTATCAAGATTTCGGACGAAAACTCATCTGTTACAAAGGCATTTCATTTTTTTAAACTTATTTCAACTCCAGACTTTTTGTGCATTCAATATGCACCATTCAAAGCCACATCCTCAAATTTCAACCCTTTCTAACTTCATTTGCTATTTTTCATGCATTTAATGATTTTTTGAGCTAAATGACCCTGAAATTGAAAAGCACTACAAATGAACTCTGAAGAGGTTGATACTTGGCATGGTATCATCATTTCGCCCACATAGCATGTGCTAAAAAGTTGAGAGGTTTACGGCAAAAACTGGATGCACTTCGTGTACAAACAGGACCATCTCCTTCGAAGAATCAAGGTTTCGGACGAAAACTCATCTGTTACAAAGGCATTTAATTTTTTTAAACTTATTTCAACTCCAGACTTTTTGTGCATTCAATATGCACCATTCAAAGCCTCATCCTCAAATTTCAACCCTTTCTAACTTCATTTGCTATTTTTCATGCATTTAATGATTTTTTTGAGCTAAATGACCCTGAAATTGAAAAGCACAACAAATGAACTCTGAAAAGGTTGAAACTTGGCATGGTATCATCATTTCACCCACATAGCATGTGCTAAAAAGTTGAGAGGGTTACGGCAAAAACTGGATGCACTTCGTGTACAAACTGGACCATCTCCTTCGAAGTATCAAGGTTTCGGACGAAAACTCATCTGTTACAAAGGCATTTCATTTTTTAAAACTTATTTCAACTCCAGACTTTTTGTGCATTCAATATGCACCATTCAAAGCCACATCCTCAAATTTCAACCCTTTCTAACTTCATTTGCTATTTTTCATGCATTTAATGATTTTTTGAGCTAAATGACCCTGAAATTGAAAAGCACTACAAATGAACTCTGAAAAGGTTGAAACTTGGCATGGTATCATCATTTCACGCACATAGCATGTGCTAAAAAGTTGAGAGGGTTACGGCAAAAACTGGATGCACTTCGTGTACAAACTGGACCATCTCCTTCGAAGTATCAAGATTTCGGACGAAAACTCATCTGTTACAAAGGCATTTCATTTTTTTAAACTTATTTCAACTCCAGACTTTTTGTGCATTCAATATGCACCATTCAAAGCCACATCCTCAAATTTCAACCCTTTCTAACTTCATTTGCTATTTTTCATGCATTTAATGATTTTTTGAGCTAAATGACCCTGAAATTGAAAAGCACTACAAATGAACTCTGAAGAGGTTGATACTTGGCATGGTATCATCATTTCGCCCACATAGCATGTGCTAAAAAGTTGAGAGGTTTACGGCAAAAACTGGATGCACTTCGTGTACAAACAGGACCATCTCCTTCGAAGAATCAAGGTTTCGGACGAAAACTCATCTGTTACAAAGGCATTTAATTTTTTTAAACTTATTTCAACTCCAGACTTTTTGTGCATTCAATATGCACCATTCAAAGCCTCATCCTCAAATTTCAACCCTTTCTAACTTCATTTGCTATTTTTCATGCATTTAATGATTTTTTTGAGCTAAATGACCCTGAAATTGAAAAGCACTACAAATGAACTCTGAAAAGGTTGAAACTTGGCATGGTATCATCATTTCACCCACATAGCATGTGCTAAAAAGTTGAGAGGGTTACGGCAAAAACTGGATGCACTTCGTGTACAAACTGGACCATCTCCTTCGAAGTATCAAGGTTTCGGACGAAAACTCATCTGTTACAAAGGCATTTCATTTTTTAAAACTTATTTCAACTCCAGAATTTTTGTGCATTCAATATGCACCATTCAAAGCCACATCCTCAAATTTCAACCCTTTCTAACTTCATTTGCTATTTTTCATGCATTTAATGATTTTTTGAGCTAAATGACCCTGAAATTGAAAAGCACTACAAAAGAACTCTGAAGAGGTTGAAACTTGGCATGGTATCATCATTTCGCCCACATAGCATGTGCTAAAAAGTTGAGAGGTTTACGGCAAAAACTGGATGCACTTCGTGTACAAACAGGACCATCTCCTTCGAAGAATCAAGGTTTCGGACGAAAACTCATGTGTTACAATGGCATTTAATTTTTTTAAACTTATTTCAACTCCAGACTTTTTGTGCATTCAATATGCACCATTCAAAGCCACATCCTCAAATTTCAACCCTTTCTAACTTCATTTGCTATTTTTCATGCATTTAATGATTTTTTTGAGCTAAATGACCCTGAAATTGAAAAGCACTACAAATGAACTCTGAAAAGGTTGAAACTTGGCATGGTATCATCATTTCACCCACATAGCATGTGCTAAAAAGTTGAGAGGGTTACGGCAAAAACTGGATGCACTTCGTGTACAAACTGGACCATCTCCTTCGAAGTATCAAGGTTTCGGACGAAAACTCATCTGTTACAAAGGCATTTCATTTTTTAAAACTTATTTCAACTCCAGACTTTTTGTGCATTCAATATGCACCATTCAAAGCCACATCCTCAAATTTCAACCATTTCTAACTTCATTTGCTATTTTTCATGCATTTAATGATTTTTTGAGCTAAATGACCCTGAAATGGAAAAGCACTACAAATGAACTCTGAAGAGGTTGAAACTTGGCATGGTATCATCATTTCGCCCACATAGCATGTGCTAAAAAGTTGAGAGGTTTACGGCAAAAACTGGATGCACTTCGTGTACAAACAGGACCATCTCCTTCGAAGAATCAAGGTTTCGGACGAAAACTCATCTGTTACAAAGGCATTTAATTTTTTTGAACTTATTTCAACTCCAGACTTTTTGTGCATTCAATATGCACCATTCAAAGCCACATCCTCAAATTTCAACCCTTTCTAACTTCATTTGCTATTTTTCATGCATTTAATGATTTTTTTGAGCTAAATGACCCTGAAATTGAAAAGCACTACAAATGAACTCTGAAAAGGTTGAAACTTGGCATGGTATCATCATTTCGCCCACATAGCATGTGCTAAAAAGTTGAGAGGTTTACGGCAAAAACTGGATGCACTTCGTGTACAAACAGGACCATCTCCTTCGAAGAATCAAGGTTTCGGACGAAAACTCATCTGTTACAAAGGCATTTAATTTTTTTAAACTTATTTCAACTCCAGACTTTTTGTGCATTCAATATGCACCATTCAAAGCCTCATCCTCAAATTTCAACCCTTTGTAACTTCATTTGCTATTTTTAATGCATTTAATGATTTTTTTGAGCTAAATGACCCTAAAATTGAAAAGCACTACAAATGAACTCTGAAAAGGTTGAAACTTGGCATGGTATCATCATTTCACCCACATAGCATGTGCTAAAAAGTTGAGAGGGTTACGGCAAAAACTGGATGCACTTCGTGTACAAACTGGACCATCTCCTTCGAAGTATCAAGGTTTCGGACGAAAACTCATCTGTTACAAAGGCATTTCATTTTTTAAAACTTATTTCAACTCCAGACTTTTAGTGCATTCAATATGCACCATTCAAAGCCACATCCTCAAATTTAAACCCTTTCTAACTTCATTTGCTATTTTTCATGCATTTAATGATTTTTTGAGCTAAATGATCCTGAAATTGAAAAGCACAACAAATGAACTCTGAAGAGGTTGAAACTTGGCATGGTATCATCATTTCACCCACATAGCATGTGCTAAAAAGTTGAGAGGGTTACGGCAAAAACTGGATGCACTTCGTGTACAAACAGGACCATCTCCTTCGAAGAATCAAGGTTTCGGACGAAAACTCATCTGTTACAAAGGCATTTAATTTTTTTAAACTTATTTCAACTCCAGACTTTTTGTGCATTCAATATGCACCATTCAAAGCCACATCCTCAAATTTCAACCCTTTCTAACTTCATTTACTATTTTTCATGCATTTAATGATTTTTTTGAGCTAAATGACCCTGAAATTGAAAAGCACTACAAATGAACTCTGAAAAGGTTGAAACTTGTCATGGTATCATCATTTCACCCACATAGCACGTGCTAAAAAGTTGAGAGGGTTACGGAAAAAACTGGATGCACTTCGTGTACAAACTGGACCATCTCCTTCGAAGTATCAAGGTTTCGGACGAAAACTCATCTGTTACAAAGGCATTTAATTTTTTAAAACTTATTTCAACTCCAGACTTTTTGTGCATTCAATATGCACCATTCAAAGCCACATCCTCAAATTTCAACCCTTTCTAACTTCATTTGCTATTTTTCATGCATTTAATGATTTTTTTTGAGCTAAATGACCCTGAAATTGAAAAGCACTACAAATGAACTCTGAAAAGGTTGAAACTTGGCATGGTATCATCATTTCACGCACATAGCATGTGCTAAAAAGTTGAGAGGGTTACGGCAAAAACTGGATGCACTTCGTGTACAAACTGGACCATCTCCTTCGAAGTATCAAGGTTTCGGACGAAAACTCATCTGTTACAAAGGCATTTCATTTTTTTAAACTTATTTCAACTCCAGACTTTTTGTGCATTCAATATGCACCATTCAAAGCCACATCCTCAAATTTCAACCCTTTCTAACTTCATTTGCTATTTTTCATGCATTTAATGATTTTTTGAGCTAAATGACCCTGAAATTGAAAAGCACTACAAATGAACTCTGAAGAGGTTGAAACTTGGCATGGTATCATCATTTCGCCCACATAGCATGTGCTAAAAAGTTGAGAGGTTTACGGCAAAAACTGGATGCACTTCGTGTACAAACAGGACCATCTCCTTCGAAGAATCAAGGTTTCGGACGAAAACTCATCTGTTACAAAGGCATTTAATTTTTTTAAACTTATTTCAACTCCAGACTTTTTGTGCATTCAATATGCACCATTCAAAGCCTCATCCTCAAATTTCAACCCTTTCTAACTTCATTTGCTATTTTTCATGCATTTAATGATTTTTTTGAGCTAAATGACCCTGAAATTGAAAAGCACTACAAATGAACTCTGAAAAGGTTGAAACTTGGCATGGTATCATCATTTCACCCACATAGCATGTGCTAAAAAGTTGAGAGGGTTACGGCAAAAACTGGATGCACTTCGTGTACAAACTGGACCATCTCCTTCGAAGTATCAAGGTTTCGGACGAAAACTCATCTGTTACAAAGGCATTTCATTTTTTAAAACTTATTTCAACTCCAGACTTTTTGTGCATTCAATATGCACCATTCAAAGCCACATCCTCAAATTTCAACCCTTTCTAACTTCATTTGCTATTTTTCATGCATTTAATGATTTTTTGAGCTAAATGACCCTGAAATTGAAAAGCACTACAAATGAACTCTGAAAAGGTTGAAACTTGGCATGGTATCATCATTTCACGCACATAGCATGTGCTAAAAAGTTGAGAGGGTTACGGCAAAAACTGGATGCACTTCGTGTACAAACTGGACCATCTCCTTCGAAGTATCAAGATTTCGGACGAAAACTCATCTGTTACAAAGGCATTTCATTTTTTTAAACTTATTTCAACTCCAGACTTTTTGTGCATTCAATATGCACCATTCAAAGCCACATCCTCAAATTTCAACCCTTTCTAACTTCATTTGCTATTTTTCATGCATTTAATGATTTTTTGAGCTAAATGACCCTGAAATTGAAAAGCACTACAAATGAACTCTGAAGAGGTTGATACTTGGCATGGTATCATCATTTCGCCCACATAGCATGTGCTAAAAAGTTGAGAGGTTTACGGCAAAAACTGGATGCACTTCGTGTACAAACAGGACCATCTCCTTCGAAGAATCAAGGTTTCGGACGAAAACTCATCTGTTACAAAGGCATTTAATTTTTTTAAACTTATTTCAACTCCAGACTTTTTGTGCATTCAATATGCACCATTCAAAGCCTCATCCTCAAATTTCAACCCTTTCTAACTTCATTTGCTATTTTTCATGCATTTAATGATTTTTTTGAGCTAAATGACCCTGAAATTGAAAAGCACTACAAATGAACTCTGAAAAGGTTGAAACTTGGCATGGTATCATCATTTCACCCACATAGCATGTGCTAAAAAGTTGAGAGGGTTACGGCAAAAACTGGATGCACTTCGTGTACAAACTGGACCATCTCCTTCGAAGTATCAAGGTTTCGGACGAAAACTCATCTGTTACAAAGGCATTTCATTTTTTAAAACTTATTTCAACTCCAGACTTTTTGTGCATTCAATATGCACCATTCAAAGCCACATCCTCAAATTTCAACCCTTTCTAACTTCATTTGCTATTTTTCATGCATTTAATGATTTTTTGAGCTAAATGACCCTGAAATTGAAAAGCACTACAAATGAACTCTGAAAAGGTTGAAACTTGGCATGGTATCATCATTTCACGCACATAGCATGTGCTAAAAAGTTGAGAGGGTTACGGCAAAAACTGGATGCACTTCGTGTACAAACTGGACCATCTCCTTCGAAGTATCAAGATTTCGGACGAAAACTCATCTGTTACAAAGGCATTTCATTTTTTTAAACTTATTTCAACTCCAGACTTTTTGTGCATTCAATATGCACCATTCAAAGCCACATCCTCAAATTTCAACCCTTTCTAACTTCATTTGCTATTTTTCATGCATTTAATGATTTTTTGAGCTAAATGACCCTGAAATTGAAAAGCACTACAAATGAACTCTGAAGAGGTTGATACTTGGCATGGTATCATCATTTCGCCCACATAGCATGTGCTAAAAAGTTGAGAGGTTTACGGCAAAAACTGGATGCACTTCGTGTACAAACAGGACCATCTCCTTCGAAGAATCAAGGTTTCGGACGAAAACTCATCTGTTACAAAGGCATTTAATTTTTTTAAACTTATTTCAACTCCAGACTTTTTGTGCATTCAATATGCACCATTCAAAGCCTCATCCTCAAACTTCAACCCTTTCTAACTTCATTTGCTATTTTTCATGCATTTAATGATTTTTTTGAGCTAAATGACCCTGAAATTGAAAAGCACTACAAATGAACTCTGAAAAGGTTGAAACTTGGCATGGTATCATCATTTCACCCACATAGCATGTGCTAAAAAGTTGAGAGGGTTACGGCAAAAACTGGATGCACTTCGTGTACAAACTGGACCATCTCCTTCGAAGTATCAAGGTTTCGGACGAAAACTCATCTGTTACAAAGGCATTTCATTTTTTTAAACTTATTTCAACTCCAGACTTTTTGTGCATTCAATATGCACCATTCAAAGCCACATCCTCAAATTTCAACCCTTTCTAACTTCATTTGCTATTTTTCATGCATTTAATGATTTTTTGAGCTAAATGACCCTGAAATTGAAAAGCACTACAAAAGAACTCTGAAGAGGTTGAAACTTGGCATGGTATCATCATTTCGCCCACATAGCATGTGCTAAAAAGTTGAGAGGTTTACGGCAAAAACTGGATGCACTTCGTGTACAAACAGGACCATCTCCTTCGAAGAATCAAGGTTTCGGACGAAAACTCATGTGTTACAATGGCATTTAATTTTTTTAAACTTATTTCAACTCCAGACTTTTTGTGCATTCAATATGCACCATTCAAAGCCACATCCTCAAATTTCAACCCTTTCTAACTTCATTTGCTATTTTTCATGCATTTAATGATTTTTTTGAGCTAAATGACCCTGAAATTGAAAAGCACTACAAATGAACTCTGAAAAGGTTGAAACTTGGCATGGTATCATCATTTCACCCACATAGCATGTGCTAAAAAGTTGAGAGGGTTACGGCAAAAACTGGATGCACTTCGTGTACAAACTGGACCATCTCCTTCGAAGTATCAAGGTTTCGGACGAAAACTCATCTGTTACAAAGGCATTTCATTTTTTAAAACTTATTTCAACTCCAGACTTTTTGTGCATTCAATATGCACCATTCAAAGCCACATCCTCAAATTTCAACCCTTTCTAACTTCATTTGCTATTTTTCATGCATTTAATGATTTTTTGAGCTAAATGACCCTGAAATTGAAAAGCACTACAAATGAACTCTGAAAAGGTTGAAACTTGGCATGGTATCATCATTTCACGCACATAGCATGTGCTAAAAAGTTGAGAGGGTTACGGCAAAAACTGGATGCACTTCGTGTACAAACTGGACCATCTCCTTCGAAGTATCAAGATTTCGGACGAAAACTCATCTGTTACAAAGGCATTTCATTTTTTTAAACTTATTTCAACTCCAGACTTTTTGTGCATTCAATATGCACCATTCAAAGCCACATCCTCAAATTTCAACCCTTTCTAACTTCATTTGCTATTTTTCATGCATTTAATGATTTTTTGAGCTAAATGACCCTGAAATTGAAAAGCACTACAAATGAACTCTGAAGAGGTTGATACTTGGCATGGTATCATCATTTCGCCCACATAGCATGTGCTAAAAAGTTGAGAGGTTTACGGCAAAAACTGGATGCACTTCGTGTACAAACAGGACCATCTCCTTCGAAGAATCAAGGTTTCGGACGAAAACTCATCTGTTACAAAGGCATTTAATTTTTTTAAACTTATTTCAACTCCAGACTTTTTGTGCATTCAATATGCACCATTCAAAGCCTCATCCTCAAATTTCAACCCTTTCTAACTTCATTTGCTATTTTTCATGCATTTAATGATTTTTTTGAGCTAAATGACCCTGAAATTGAAAAGCACTACAAATGAACTCTGAAAAGGTTGAAACTTGGCATGGTATCATCATTTCACCCACATAGCATGTGCTAAAAAGTTGAGAGGGTTACGGCAAAAACTGGATGCACTTCGTGTACAAACTGGACCATCTCCTTCGAAGTATCAAGGTTTCGGACGAAAACTCATCTGTTACAAAGGCATTTCATTTTTTAAAACTTATTTCAACTCCAGAATTTTTGTGCATTCAATATGCACCATTCAAAGCCACATCCTCAAATTTCAACCCTTTCTAACTTCATTTGCTATTTTTCATGCATTTAATGATTTTTTGAGCTAAATGACCCTGAAATTGAAAAGCACTACAAAAGAACTCTGAAGAGGTTGAAACTTGGCATGGTATCATCATTTCGCCCACATAGCATGTGCTAAAAAGTTGAGAGGTTTACGGCAAAAACTGGATGCACTTCGTGTACAAACAGGACCATCTCCTTCGAAGAATCAAGGTTTCGGACGAAAACTCATGTGTTACAATGGCATTTAATTTTTTTAAACTTATTTCAACTCCAGACTTTTTGTGCATTCAATATGCACCATTCAAAGCCACATCCTCAAATTTCAACCCTTTCTAACTTCATTTGCTATTTTTCATGCATTTAATGATTTTTTTGAGCTAAATGACCCTGAAATTGAAAAGCACTACAAATGAACTCTGAAAAGGTTGAAACTTGGCATGGTATCATCATTTCACCCACATAGCATGTGCTAAAAAGTTGAGAGGGTTACGGCAAAAACTGGATGCACTTCGTGTACAAACTGGACCATCTCCTTCGAAGTATCAAGGTTTCGGACGAAAACTCATCTGTTACAAAGGCATTTCATTTTTTAAAACTTATTTCAACTCCAGACTTTTTGTGCATTCAATATGCACCATTCAAAGCCACATCCTCAAATTTCAACCATTTCTAACTTCATTTGCTATTTTTCATGCATTTAATGATTTTTTGAGCTAAATGACCCTGAAATGGAAAAGCACTACAAATGAACTCTGAAGAGGTTGAAACTTGGCATGGTATCATCATTTCGCCCACATAGCATGTGCTAAAAAGTTGAGAGGTTTACGGCAAAAACTGGATGCACTTCGTGTACAAACAGGACCATCTCCTTCGAAGAATCAAGGTTTCGGACGAAAACTCATCTGTTACAAAGGCATTTAATTTTTTTGAACTTATTTCAACTCCAGACTTTTTGTGCATTCAATATGCACCATTCAAAGCCACATCCTCAAATTTCAACCCTTTCTAACTTCATTTGCTATTTTTCATGCATTTAATGATTTTTTTGAGCTAAATGACCCTGAAATTGAAAAGCACTACAAATGAACTCTGAAAAGGTTGAAACTTGGCATGGTATCATCATTTCGCCCACATAGCATGTGCTAAAAAGTTGAGAGGTTTACGGCAAAAACTGGATGCACTTCGTGTACAAACAGGACCATCTCCTTCGAAGAATCAAGGTTTCGGACGAAAACTCATCTGTTACAAAGGCATTTAATTTTTTTAAACTTATTTCAACTCCAGACTTTTTGTGCATTCAATATGCACCATTCAAAGCCTCATCCTCAAATTTCAACCCTTTGTAACTTCATTTGCTATTTTTAATGCATTTAATGATTTTTTTGAGCTAAATGACCCTAAAATTGAAAAGCACTACAAATGAACTCTGAAAAGGTTGAAACTTGGCATGGTATCATCATTTCACCCACATAGCATGTGCTAAAAAGTTGAGAGGGTTACGGCAAAAACTGGATGCACTTCGTGTACAAACTGGACCATCTCCTTCGAAGTATCAAGGTTTCGGACGAAAACTCATCTGTTACAAAGGCATTTCATTTTTTAAAACTTATTTCAACTCCAGACTTTTAGTGCATTCAATATGCACCATTCAAAGCCACATCCTCAAATTTAAACCCTTTCTAACTTCATTTGCTATTTTTCATGCATTTAATGATTTTTTGAGCTAAATGATCCTGAAATTGAAAAGCACAACAAATGAACTCTGAAGAGGTTGAAACTTGGCATGGTATCATCATTTCACCCACATAGCATGTGCTAAAAAGTTGAGAGGGTTACGGCAAAAACTGGATGCACTTCGTGTACAAACAGGACCATCTCCTTCGAAGAATCAAGGTTTCGGACGAAAACTCATCTGTTACAAAGGCATTTAATTTTTTTAAACTTATTTCAACTCCAGACTTTTTGTGCATTCAATATGCACCATTCAAAGCCACATCCTCAAATTTCAACCCTTTCTAACTTCATTTACTATTTTTCATGCATTTAATGATTTTTTTGAGCTAAATGACCCTGAAATTGAAAAGCACTACAAATGAACTCTGAAAAGGTTGAAACTTGTCATGGTATCATCATTTCACCCACATAGCACGTGCTAAAAAGTTGAGAGGGTTACGGAAAAAACTGGATGCACTTCGTGTACAAACTGGACCATCTCCTTCGAAGTATCAAGGTTTCGGACGAAAACTCATCTGTTACAAAGGCATTTAATTTTTTAAAACTTATTTCAACTCCAGACTTTTTGTGCATTCAATATGCACCATTCAAAGCCACATCCTCAAATTTCAACCCTTTCTAACTTCATTTGCTATTTTTCATGCATTTAATGATTTTTTTTGAGCTAAATGACCCTGAAATTGAAAAGCACTACAAATGAACTCTGAAAAGGTTGAAACTTGGCATGGTATCATCATTTCACGCACATAGCATGTGCTAAAAAGTTGAGAGGGTTACGGCAAAAACTGGATGCACTTCGTGTACAAACTGGACCATCTCCTTCGAAGTATCAAGGTTTCGGACGAAAACTCATCTGTTACAAAGGCATTTCATTTTTTTAAACTTATTTCAACTCCAGACTTTTTGTGCATTCAATATGCACCATTCAAAGCCACATCCTCAAATTTCAACCCTTTCTAACTTCATTTGCTATTTTTCATGCATTTAATGATTTTTTGAGCTAAATGACCCTGAAATTGAAAAGCACTACAAATGAACTCTGAAGAGGTTGAAACTTGGCATGGTATCATCATTTCGCCCACATAGCATGTGCTAAAAAGTTGAGAGGTTTACGGCAAAAACTAGATGCACTTCGTGTACAAACAGGACCATCTCCTTCGAAGAATCAAGGTTTCGGACGAAAACTCATCTGTTACAAAGGCATTTAATTTTTTTAAACTTATTTCAACTCCAGACTTTTTGTGCATTCAATATGCACCATTCAAAGCCTCATCCTCAAATTTCAACCCTTTCTAACTTCATTTGCTATTTTTCATGCATTTAATGATTTTTTTGAGCTAAATGACCCTGAAATTGAAAAGCACTACAAATGAACTCTGAAAAGGTTGAAACTTGGCATGGTATCATCATTTCACCCACATAGCATGTGCTAAAAAGTTGAGAGGGTTACGGCAAAAACTGGATGCACTTCGTGTACAAACTGGACCATCTCCTTCGAAGTATCAAGGTTTCGGACGAAAACTCATCTGTTACAAAGGCATTTCATTTTTTAAAACTTATTTCAACTCCAGACTTTTTGTGCATTCAATATGCACCATTCAAAGCCACATCCTCAAATTTCAACCCTTTCTAACTTCATTTGCTATTTTTCATGCATTTAATGATTTTTTGAGCTAAATGACCCTGAAATTGAAAAGCACTACAAATGAACTCTGAAAAGGTTGAAACTTGGCATGGTATCATCATTTCACGCACATAGCATGTGCTAAAAAGTTGAGAGGGTTACGGCAAAAACTGGATGCACTTCGTGTACAAACTGGACCATCTCCTTCGAAGTATCAAGATTTCGGACGAAAACTCATCTGTTACAAAGGCATTTCATTTTTTTAAACTTATTTCAACTCCAGACTTTTTGTGCATTCAATATGCACCATTCAAAGCCACATCCTCAAATTTCAACCCTTTCTAACTTCATTTGCTATTTTTCATGCATTTAATGATTTTTTGAGCTAAATGACCCTGAAATTGAAAAGCACTACAAATGAACTCTGAAGAGGTTGATACTTGGCATGGTATCATCATTTCGCCCACATAGCATGTGCTAAAAAGTTGAGAGGTTTACGGCAAAAACTGGATGCACTTCGTGTACAAACAGGACCATCTCCTTCGAAGAATCAAGGTTTCGGACGAAAACTCATCTGTTACAAAGGCATTTAATTTTTTTAAACTTATTTCAACTCCAGACTTTTTGTGCATTCAATATGCACCATTCAAAGCCTCATCCTCAAATTTCAACCCTTTCTAACTTCATTTGCTATTTTTCATGCATTTAATGATTTTTTTGAGCTAAATGACCCTGAAATTGAAAAGCACTACAAATGAACTCTGAAAAGGTTGAAACTTGGCATGGTATCATCATTTCACCCACATAGCATGTGCTAAAAAGTTGAGAGGGTTACGGCAAAAACTGGATGCACTTCGTGTACAAACTGGACCATCTCCTTCGAAGTATCAAGGTTTCGGACGAAAACTCATCTGTTACAAAGGCATTTCATTTTTTAAAACTTATTTCAACTCCAGACTTTTTGTGCATTCAATATGCACCATTCAAAGCCACATCCTCAAATTTCAACCCTTTCTAACTTCATTTGCTATTTTTCATGCATTTAATGATTTTTTGAGCTAAATGACCCTGAAATTGAAAAGCACTACAAATGAACTCTGAAAAGGTTGAAACTTGGCATGGTATCATCATTTCACGCACATAGCATGTGCTAAAAAGTTGAGAGGGTTACGGCAAAAACTGGATGCACTTCGTGTACAAACTGGACCATCTCCTTCGAAGTATCAAGATTTCGGACGAAAACTCATCTGTTACAAAGGCATTTCATTTTTTTAAACTTATTTCAACTCCAGACTTTTTGTGCATTCAATATGCACCATTCAAAGCCACATCCTCAAATTTCAACCCTTTCTAACTTCATTTGCTATTTTTCATGCATTTAATGATTTTTTGAGCTAAATGACCCTGAAATTGAAAAGCACTACAAATGAACTCTGAAGAGGTTGATACTTGGCATGGTATCATCATTTCGCCCACATAGCATGTGCTAAAAAGTTGAGAGGTTTACGGCAAAAACTGGATGCACTTCGTGTACAAACAGGACCATCTCCTTCGAAGAATCAAGGTTTCGGACGAAAACTCATCTGTTACAAAGGCATTTAATTTTTTTAAACTTATTTCAACTCCAGACTTTTTGTGCATTCAATATGCACCATTCAAAGCCTCATCCTCAAATTTCAACCCTTTCTAACTTCATTTGCTATTTTTCATGCATTTAATGATTTTTTTGAGCTAAATGACCCTGAAATTGAAAAGCACTACAAATGAACTCTGAAAAGGTTGAAACTTGGCATGGTATCATCATTTCACCCACATAGCATGTGCTAAAAAGTTGAGAGGGTTACGGCAAAAACTGGATGCACTTCGTGTACAAACTGGACCATCTCCTTCGAAGTATCAAGGTTTCGGACGAAAACTCATCTGTTACAAAGGCATTTCATTTTTTAAAACTTATTTCAACTCCAGAATTTTTGTGCATTCAATATGCACCATTCAAAGCCACATCCTCAAATTTCAACCCTTTCTAACTTCATTTGCTATTTTTCATGCATTTAATGATTTTTTGAGCTAAATGACCCTGAAATTGAAAAGCACTACAAAAGAACTCTGAAGAGGTTGAAACTTGGCATGGTATCATCATTTCGCCCACATAGCATGTGCTAAAAAGTTGAGAGGTTTACGGCAAAAACTGGATGCACTTCGTGTACAAACAGGACCATCTCCTTCGAAGAATCAAGGTTTCGGACGAAAACTCATGTGTTACAATGGCATTTAATTTTTTTAAACTTATTTCAACTCCAGACTTTTTGTGCATTCAATATGCACCATTCAAAGCCACATCCTCAAATTTCAACCCTTTCTAACTTCATTTGCTATTTTTCATGCATTTAATGATTTTTTTGAGCTAAATGACCCTGAAATTGAAAAGCACTACAAATGAACTCTGAAAAGGTTGAAACTTGGCATGGTATCATCATTTCACCCACATAGCATGTGCTAAAAAGTTGAGAGGGTTACGGCAAAAACTGGATGCACTTCGTGTACAAACTGGACCATCTCCTTCGAAGTATCAAGGTTTCGGACGAAAACTCATCTGTTACAAAGGCATTTCATTTTTTAAAACTTATTTCAACTCCAGACTTTTTGTGCATTCAATATGCACCATTCAAAGCCACATCCTCAAATTTCAACCATTTCTAACTTCATTTGCTATTTTTCATGCATTTAATGATTTTTTGAGCTAAATGACCCTGAAATGGAAAAGCACTACAAATGAACTCTGAAGAGGTTGAAACTTGGCATGGTATCATCATTTCGCCCACATAGCATGTGCTAAAAAGTTGAGAGGTTTACGGCAAAAACTGGATGCACTTCGTGTACAAACAGGACCATCTCCTTCGAAGAATCAAGGTTTCGGACGAAAACTCATCTGTTACAAAGGCATTTAATTTTTTTGAACTTATTTCAACTCCAGACTTTTTGTGCATTCAATATGCACCATTCAAAGCCACATCCTCAAATTTCAACCCTTTCTAACTTCATTTGCTATTTTTCATGCATTTAATGATTTTTTTGAGCTAAATGACCCTGAAATTGAAAAGCACTACAAATGAACTCTGAAAAGGTTGAAACTTGGCATGGTATCATCATTTCACCCACATAGCATGTGCTAAAACGTTGAGAGGGTTACGGCAAAAACTGGATGCACTTCGTGTACAAACTGGACCATCTCCTTCGAAGTATCAAGGTTTCGGACGAAAACTCATCTGTTACAAAGGCATTTCATTTTTTAAAACTTATTTCAACTCCAGACTTTTTGTGCATTCAATATGCACCATTCAAAGCCACATCCTCAAATTTCAACCCTTTCTAACTTCATTTGCTATTTTTCATGCATTTAATGATTTTTTGAGCTAAATGACCCTGAAATTGAAAAGCACTACAAATGAACTCTGAAGAGGTTGAAACTTGGCATGGTATCATCATTTCACCCACATAGCATGTGCTAAAAACTTGAGAGGGTTACGGCAAAAACTGGATGCACTTCGTGTACAAACAGGACCATCTCCTTCGAAGAATCAAGCATTCGGACGAAAACTCATCTGTTACAAAGGCATTTAATTTTTTTAAACTTATTTCAACTCCAGACTTTTTGTGCATTCAATATGCACCATTCAAAGCCACATCCTCAAATTTCAACCCTTTCTAACTTCATTTACTATTTTTCATGCATTTAATGATTTTTTGAGCTAAATGACCCTGAAATTGAAAAGCACTACAAATGAACTCTGAAAAGGTTGAAACTTGTCATGGTATCATCATTTCACCCACATAGCACGTGCTAAAAAGTTGAGAGGGTTACGGCAAAAACTGGATGCACTTCGTGTACAAACTGGACCATCTCCTTCGAAGTATCAAGGTTTCGGACGAAAACTCATCTGTTACAAAGGCATTTAATTTTTTTAAACTTATTTCAACTCCAGACTTTTTGTGCATTCAATATGCACCATTCAAAGCCACATCCTCAAATTTCAACCCTTTCTAACTTCATTTGCTCTTTTTCATGCATTTAATGATTTTTTTGAGCTAAATGACCCTGAAATTGAAAAGCACTACAAATGAACTCTGAAAAGGTTGAAACTTGGCATGGTATCATCATTTCACGCACATAGCATGTGCTAAAAAGTTGAGAGGGTTACGGCAAAAACTGGATGCACTTCGTGTACAAACTGGACCATCTCCTTCGAAGTATCAAGGTTTCGGACGAAAACTCATCTGTTACAAAGGCATTTCATTTTTTAAAACTTATTTCAACTCCAGACTTTTTGTGCATTCAATATGCACCATTCAAAGCCACATCCTCAAATTTCAACCCTTTCTAACTTCATTTGCTATTTTTCATGCATTTAATGATTTTTTGAGCTAAATGACCCTGAAATGGAAAAGCACTACAAATGAACTCTGAAGAGGTTGAAACTTGGCATGGTATCATCATTTCGCCCACATAGCATGTGCTAAAAAGTTGAGAGGTTTACGGCAAAAACTGGATGCACTTCGTGTACACACAGGACCATCTCCTTCGAAGAATCAAGGTTTCGGACGAAAACTCATCTGTTACAAAGGCATTTAATTTTTTTAAACTTATTTCAACTCCAGACTTTTTGTGCATTCAATATGCACCATTCAAAGCCACATCCTCAAATTTCAACCCTTTCTAACTTCATTTGCTATTTTTCATGCATTTAATGATTTTTTTGAGCTAAAGGACCCTGAAATTGAAAAGCACTACAAATGAACTCTGAAAAGGTTGAAACTTGGCATGGTATCATCATTTCACCCACATAGCATGTGCTAAAAAGTTGAGAGGGTTACGGCAAAAACTGGATGCACTTCGTGTACAAACTGGACCATCTCCTTCGAAGTATCAAGGTTTCGGACGAAAACTCATCTGTTACAAAGGCATTTCATTTTTTAAAACTTATTTCAACTCCAGACTTTTTGTGCATTCAATATGCACCATTCAAAGCCACATCCTCAAATTTAAACCCTTTCTAACTTCATTTGCTATTTTTCATGCATTTAATGATTTTTTGAGCTAAATGATCCTGAAATTGAAAAGCACTACAAATGAACTCTGAAGAGGTTGAAACTTGGCATGGTATCATCATTTCACCCACATAGCATGTGCTAAAAAGTTGAGAGGGTTACGGCAAAAACTGGATGCACTTCGTGTACAAACTGGACCATCTCCTTCGAAGTATCAAGGTTTCGGACGAAAACTCATCTGTTACAAAGGCATTTAATTTTTTAAAACTTATTTCAACTCCAGACTTTTTGTGCATTCAATATGCACCATTCAAAGCCACATCCTCAAATTTCAACCCTTTCTAACTTCATTTGCTATTTTTCATGCATTTAATGATTTTTTTGAGCTAAATGACCCTGAAATTGAAAAGCACTACAAATGAACTCTGAAAAGGTTGAAACTTGGCATGGTATCATCATTTCACCCACATAGCATGTGCTAAAAAGTTGAGAGGGTTACGGCAAAAACTGGATGCACTTCGTGTACAAACTGGACCATCTCCTTCAAAGTATCAAGGTTTCGGACGAAAACTCATCTGTTACAAAGGCATTTCATTTTTTAAAACTTATTTCAACTCCAGACTTTTTGTGCATTCAATATGCACCATTCAAAGCCACATCCTCAAATTTCAACCCTTTCTAACTTCATTTGCTATTTTTCATGCATTTAATGATTTTTTGAGCTAAATGACCCTGAAATTGAAAAGCACTACAAATGAACTCTGAAGAGGTTGAAACTTGGCATGGTATCATCATTTCACCCACATAGCATGTGCTAAAAAGTTGAGAGGGTTACGGCAAAAACTGGATGCACTTCGTGTACAAACAGGACCATCTCCTTCGAAGAATCAAGGTTTCGGACGAAAACTCATCTGTTACAAAGGCATTTAATTTTTTTAAACTTATTTCAACTCCAGACTTTTTGTGCATTCAATATGCACCATTCAAAGCCACATCCTCAAATTTCAACCCTTTCTAACTTCATTTGCTATTTTTCATGCATTTAATGATTTTTTGAGCTAAATGACCCTGAAATTGAAAAGCACTACAAATGAACTCTGAAAAGGTTGAAACTTGGCATGGTATCATCATTTCACGCACATAGCATGTGCTAAAAAGTTGAGAGGGTTACGGCAACATTTGGATGCACTTCGTGTACAAACTGGACCATCTCCTTCGAAGTATCAAGGTTTCGGACGAAAACTCATCTGTTACAAAGGCATTTCATTTTTTAAAACTTATTTCAACTCCAGACTTTTTGTGCATTCAATATGCACCATTCAAAGCCACATCCTCAAATTTCAACCCTTTCTAACTTCATTTGCTATTTTTCATGCATTTAATGATTTTTTGAGCTAAATGACCCTGAAATTGAAAAGCACTACAAAAGAACTCTGAAGAGGTTGAAACTTGGCATGGTATCATCATTTCGCCCACATAGCATGTGCTAAAAAGTTGAGAGGTTTACGGCAAAAACTGGATGCACTTCGTGTACAAACAGGACCATCTCCTTCGAAGAATCAAGGTTTCGGACGAAAACTCATCTGTTACAATGGCATTTAATTTTTTTAAACTTATTTCAACTCCAGACTTTTTGTGCATTCAATATGCACCATTCAAAGCCACATCCTCAAATTTCAACCCTTTCTAACTTCATTTGCTATTTTTCATGCATTTAATGATTTTTTTGAGCTAAATGACCCTGAAATTGAAAAGCACTACAAATGAACTCTGAAAAGGTTGAAACTTGGCATGGTATCATCATTTCACCCACATAGCATGTGATAAAAAGTTGAGAGGGTTACGGCAAAAACTGGATGCACTTCGTGTACAAACTGGACCATCTCCTTCGAAGTATCAAGGTTTCGGACGAAAACTCATCTGTTACAAAGGCATTTCATTTTTTAAAACTTATTTCAACTCCAGACTTTTTGTGCATTCAATATGCACCATTCAAAGCCACATCCTCAAATTTCAACCATTTCTAACTTCATTTGCTATTTTTCATGCATTTAATGATTTTTTGAGCTAAATGACCCTGAAATGGAAAAGCACTACAAATGAACTCTGAAGAGGTTGAAACTTGGCATGGTATCATCATTTCGCCCACATAGCATGTGCTAAAAAGTTGAGAGGTTTACGGCAAAAACTGGATGCACTTCGTGTACAAACAGGACCATCTCCTTCGAAGAATCAAGGTTTCGGACGAAAACTCATCTGTTACAAAGGCATTTAATTTTTTTGAACTTATTTCAACTCCAGACTTTTTGTGCATTCAATATGCACCATTCAAAGCCACATCCTCAAATTTCAACCCTTTCTAACTTCATTTGCTATTTTTCATGCATTTAATGATTTTTTTGAGCTAAATGACCCTGAAATTGAAAAGCACTACAAATGAACTCTGAAAAGGTTGAAACTTGGCATGGTATCATCATTTCACCCACATAGCATGTGCTAAAAAGTTGAGAGGGTTACGGCAAAAACTGGATGCACTTCGTGTACAAACTGGACCATCTCCTTCGAAGTATCAAGGTTTCGGACGAAAACTCATCTGTTACAAAGGCATTTAATTTTTGAAAACTTATTTCAACTCCAGACTTTTTGTGCATTCAATATGCACCATTCAAAGCCACATCCTCAAATTTCAACCCTTTCTAACTTCATTTGCTATTTTTCATGCATTTAATGATTTTTTGAGCTAAATGACCCTGAAATTGAAAAGCACTACAAATGAACTCTGAAGAGGTTGAAACTTGGCATGGTATCATCATTTCACCCACATAGCATGTGCTAAAAAGTTGAGAGGGTTACGGCAAAAACTGGATGCACTTCGTGTACAAACATGACCATCTCCTTCGAAGAATCAAGGTTTCGGACGAAAACTCATCTGTTACAAAGGCATTTAATTTTTTTAAACTTATTTCAACTCCAGACTTTTTGTGCATTCAATATGCACCATTCAAAGCCACATCCTCAAATTTCAACCCTTTCTAACTTCATTTACTATTTTTCATGCATTTAATGATTTTTTGAGCTAAATGACCCTGAAATTGAAAAGCACTACAAATGAACTCTGAAAAGGTTGAAACTTGTCATGGTATCATCATTTCACCCACATAGCACGTGCTAAAAAGTTGAGAGGGTTACGGCAAAAACTGGATGCACTTCGTGTACAAACTGGACCATCTCCTTCGAAGTATCAAGGTTTCGGACGAAAACTCATCTGTTACAAAGGCATTTAATTTTTTTAAACTTATTTCAACTCCAGACTTTTTGTGCATTCAATATGCACCATTCAAAGCCACATCCTCAAATTTCAACCCTTTCTAACTTCATTTGCTCTTTTTCATGCATTTAATGATTTTTTTGAGCTAAATGACCCTGAAATTGAAAAGCACTACAAATGAACTCTGAAAAGGTTGAAACTTGGCATGGTATCATCATTTCACGCACATAGCATGTGCTAAAAAGTTGAGAGGGTTACGGCAAAAACTGGATGCACTTCGTGTACAAACTGGACCATCTCCTTCGAAGTATCAAGGTTTCGGACGAAAACTCATCTGTTACAAAGGCATTTCATTTTTTAAAACTTATTTCAACTCCAGACTTTTTGTGCATTCAATATGCACCATTCAAAGCCACATCCTCAAATTTCAACCCTTTCTAACTTCATTTGCTATTTTTCATGCATTTAATGATTTTTTGAGCTAAATGACCCTGAAATTGAAAAGCACTACAAATGAACTCTGAAGAGGTTGAAACTTGGCATGGTATCATCATTTCGCCCACATAGCATGTGCTAAAAAGTTGAGAGGGTTACGGCAAAAACTGGATGCACTTCGTGTACAAACAGGACCATCTCCTTCGAAGAATCAAGGTTTCGGACGAAAACTCATCTGTTACAAAGGCATTTAATTTTTTTAAACTTAGTTCAACTCCAGACTTTTTGTGCATTCAATATGCACCATTCAAAGCCACATCCTCAAATTTCAACCCTTTCTAACTTCATTTGCTATTTTTCATGCATTTAATGATTTTTTTGAGCTAAATGACCCTGAAATTGAAAAGCACTACAAATGAACTCTGAAAAGGTTGAAACTTGGCATGGTATCATCATTTCACGCACATAGCATGTGCTAAAAAGTTGAGAGGGTTACGGCAAAATTTGGATGCACTTCGTGTACAAACTGGACCATCTCCTTCGAAGTATCAAGGTTTCGGACGAAAACTCATCTGTTACAAAGGCATTTCATTTTTTAAAACTTATTTCAACTCCAGACTTTTTGTGCATTCAATATGCACCATTCAAAGCCACATCCTCAAATTTCAACCCTTTCTAACTTCATTTGCTATTTTTCATGCATTTAATGATTTTTTGAGCTAAATGACCCTGAAATTGAAAAGCACTACAAAAGAACTCTGAAGAGGTTGAAACTTGGCATGGTATCATCATTTCGCCCACATAGCATGTGCTAAAAAGTTGAGAGGTTTACGGCAAAAACTGGATGCACTTCGTGTACAAACAGGACCATCTCCTTCGAAGAATCAAGGTTTCGGACGAAAACTCATCTGTTACAATGGCATTTAATTTTTTTAAACTTATTTCAACTCCAGACTTTTTGTGCATTCAATATGCACCATTCAAAGCCACATCCTCAAATTTCAACCCTTTCTAACTTCATTTGCTATTTTTCATGCATTTAATGATTTTTTTGAGCTAAATGACCCTGAAATTGAAAAGCACTACAAATGAACTCTGAAAAGGTTGAAACTTGGCATGGTATCATCATTTCACCCACATAGCATGTGCTAAAAAGTTGAGAGGGTTACGGCAAAAACTGGATGCACTTCGTGTACAAACTGGACCATCTCCTTCGAAGTATCAAGGTTTCGGACGAAAACTCATCTGTTACAAAGGCATTTAATTTTTTTAAACTTATTTCAACTCCAGACTTTTTGTGCATTCAATATGCACCATTCAAAGCCACATCCTCAAATTTCAACCATTTCTAACTTCATTTGCTATTTTTCATGCATTTAATGATTTTTTGAGCTAAATGACCCTGAAATGGAAAAGCACTACAAATGAACTCTGAAGAGGTTGAAACTTGGCATGGTATCATCATTTCGCCCACATAGCATGTGCTAAAAAGTTGAGAGGTTTACGGCAAAAACTGGATGCACTTCGTGTACAAACAGGACCATCTCCTTCGAAGTATCAAGGTTTCGGACGAAAACTCATCTGTTACAAAGGCATTTAATTTTTTTAAACTTATTTCAACTCCAGACTTTTTGTGCATTCAATATGCACCATTCAAAGCCACATCCTCAAATTTCAACCCTTTCTAACTTCATTTGCTCTTTTTCATGCATTTAATGATTTTTTTGAGCTAAATGACCCTGAAATTGAAAAGCACTACAAATGAACTCTGAAAAGGTTGAAACTTGGCATGGTATCATCATTTCACGCACATAGCATGTGCTAAAAAGTTGAGAGGGTTACGGCAAAAACTGGATGCACTTCGTGTACAAACTGGACCATCTCCTTCGAAGTATCAAGGTTTCGGACGAAAACTCATCTGTTACAAAGGCATTTCATTTTTTAAAACTTATTTCAACTCCAGACTTTTTGTGCATTCAATATGCACCATTCAAAGCCACATCCTCAAATTTCAACCCTTTCTAACTTCATTTGCTATTTTTCATGCATTTAATGATTTTTTGAGCTAAATGACCCTGAAATGGAAAAGCACTACAAATGAACTCTGAAGAGGTTGAAACTTGGCATGGTATCATCATTTCGCCCACATAGCATGTGCTAAAAAGTTGAGAGGTTTACGGCAAAAACTGGATGCACTTCGTGTACAAACAGGACCATCTCCTTCGAAGAATCAAGGTTTCGGACGAAAACTCATCTGTTACAAAGGCATTTAATTTTTTTAAACTTAGTTCAACTCCAGACTTTTTGTGCATTCAATATGCACCATTCAAAGCCACATCCTCAAATTTCAACCCTTTCTAACTTCATTTGCTATTTTTCATGCATTTAATGATTTTTTTGAGCTAAATGACCCTGAAATTGAAAAGCACTACAAATGAACTCTGAAAAGGTTGAAACTTGGCATGGTATCATCATTTCACCCACATAGCATGTGCTAAAAAGTTGAGAGGGTTACGGCAAAAACTGGATGCACTTCGTGTACAAACTGGACCATCTCCTTCGAAGTATCAAGGTTTCGGACGAAAACTCATCTGTTACAAAGGCATTTCATTTTTTAAAACTTATTTCAACTCCAGACTTTTTGTGCATTCAATATGCACCATTCAAAGCCACATCCTCAAATTTCAACCCTTTCTAACTTCATTTGCTATTTTTCATGCATTTAATGATTTTTTGAGCTAAATGACCCTGAAATTGAAAAGCACTACAAATGAACTCTGAAGAGGTTGAAACTTGGCATGGTATCATCATTTCACCCACATAGCATGTGCTAAAAAGTTGAGAGGGTTACGGCAAAAACTGGATGCACTTCGTGTACAAACAGGACCATCTCCTTCGAAGAATCAAGGTTTCGGACGAAAACTCATCTGTTACAAAGGCATTTAATTTTTTTAAACTTATTTCAACTCCAGACTTTTTGTGCATTCAATATGCACCATTCAAAGCCACATCCTCAAATTTCAACCCTTTCTAACTTCATTTACTATTTTTCATGCATTTAATGATTTTTTGAGCTAAATGACCCTGAAATTGAAAAGCACTACAAATGAACTCTGAAAAGGTTGAAACTTGTCATGGTATCATCATTTCACCCACATAGCACGTGCTAAAAAGTTGAGAGGGTTACGGCAAAAACTGGATGCACTTCGTGTACAAACTGGACCATCTCCTTCGAAGTATCAAGGTTTCGGACGAAAACTCATCTGTTACAAAGGCATTTAATTTTTTTAAACTTATTTCAACTCCAGACTTTTTGTGCATTCAATATGCACCATTCAAAGCCACATCCTCAAATTTCAACCCTTTCTAACTTCATTTGCTATTTTTCATGCATTTAATGATTTTTTGAGCTAAATGACCCTGAAATTGAAAAGCACTACAAATGAACTCTGAAAAGGTTGAAACTTGGCATGGTATCATCATTTCACGCACATAGCATGTGCTAAAAAGTTGAGAGGGTTACGGCAAAAACTGGATGCACTTCGTGTACAAACTGGACCATCTCCTTCGAAGTATCAAGGTTTCGGACGAAAACTCATCTGTTACAAAGGCATTTCATTTTTTAAAACTTATTTCAACTCCAGACTTTTTGTGCATTCAATATGCACCATTCAAAGCCACATCCTCAAATTTCAACCCTTTCTAACTCCATTTGCTATTTTTCATGCATTTAATGATTTTTTGAGCTAAATGACCCTGAAATTGAAAAGCACTACAAATGAACTCTGAAGAGGTTGAAACTTGGCATGGTATCATCATTTCGCCCACATAGCATGTGCTAAAAAGTTGAGAGGGTTACGGCAAAAACTGGATGCACTTCGTGTACAAACAGGACCATCTCCTTCGAAGAATCAAGGTTTCGGACGAAAACTCATCTGTTACAAAGGCATTTAATTTTTTTAAACTTATTTCAACTCCAGACTTTTTGTGCATTCAATATGCACCATTCAAAGCCACATCCTCAAATTTCAACCCTTTCTAACTTCATTTGCTATTTTTCATGCATTTAATGATTTTTTTGAGCTAAATGACCCTGAAATTGAAAAGCACTACAAATGAACTCTGAAAAGGTTGAAACTTGTCATGGTATCATCATTTCACCCACATAGCACGTGCTAAAAAGTTGAGACGGTTACGGCAAAAACTGGATGCACTTCGTGTACAAACTGGACCATCTCCTTCAAAGTATCAAGGTTTCGGACGAAAACTCATCTGTTACAAAGGCATTTCATTTTTTAAAACTTATTTCAACTCCAGACTTTTTGTGCATTCAATATGCACCATTCAAAGCCACATCCTCAAATTTCAACCCTTTCTAACTTCATTTGCTATTTTTCATGCATTTAATGATTTTTTGAGCTAAATGACCCTGAAATTGAAAAGCACTACAAATGAACTCTGAAGAGGTTGAAACTTGGCATGGTATCATCATTTCACCCACATAGCATGTGCTAAAAAGTTGAGAGGGTTACGGCAAAAACTGGATGCACTTCGTGTACAAACAGGACCATCTCCTTCGAAGAATCAAGGTTTCGGACGAAAACTCATCTGTTACAAAGGCATTTAATTTTTTTAAACTTATTTCAACTCCAGACTTTTTGTGCATTCAATATGCACCATTCAAAGCCACATCCTCAAATTTCAACCCTTTCTAACTTCATTTGCTATTTTTCATGCATTTAATGATTTTTTGAGCTAAATGACCCTGAAATTGAAAAGCACTACAAATGAACTCTGAAAAGGTTGAAACTTGTCATGGTATCATCATTTCAACCACATAGCACGTGCTAAAAAGTTGAGAGGGTTACGGCAAAAACTGGATGCACTTCGTGTACAAACTGGACCATCTCCTTCGAAGTATCAAGGTTTCGGACGAAAACTCATCTGTTACAAAGGCATTTAATTTTTTTAAACTTATTTCAACTCCAGACTTTTTGTGCATTCAATATGCACCATTCAAAGCCACATCCTCAAATTTCAACCCTTTCTAACTTCATTTACTATTTTTCATGCATTTAATGATTTTTTTGAGCTAAATGACCCTGAAATTGAAAAGCACTACAAATGAACTCTGAAAAGGTTGTAACTTGGCATGGTATCATCATTTCACGCACATAGCATGTGCTAAAAAGTTGAGAGGGTTACGGCAAAAACTGGATGCACTTCGTGTACAAACTGGACCATCTCCTTCGAAGTATCAAGGTTTCGGACGAAAACTCATCTGTTACAAAGGCATTTCATTTTTTAAAACTTATTTCAACTCCAGACTTTTTGTGCATTCAATATGCACCATTCAAAGCCACATCCTCAAATTTCAACCCTTTCTAACTTCATTTGCTATTTTTCATGCATTTAATGATTTTTTGAGCTAAATGACCCTGAAATTGAAAAGCACTACAAATGAACTCTGAAGAGGTTGAAACTTGGCATGGTATCATCATTTCGCCCACATAGCATGTGCTAAAAAGTTGAGAGGGTTACGGCAAAAACTGGATGCACTTCGTGTACAAACAGGACCATCTCCTTCGAAGAATCAAGGTTTCGGACGAAAACTCATCTGTTACAAAGGCATTTAATTTTTTTAAACTTATTTCAACTCCAGACTTTTTGTGCATTCAATATGCACCATTCAAAGCCACATCCTCAAATTTCAACCCTTTCTAACTTCATTTGCTATTTTTCATGCATTTAATGATTTTTTGAGCTAAATGACCCTGAAATTGAAAAGCACTACAAATGAACTCTGAAGAGGTTGAAACTTGGCATGGTATCATCATTTCACCCACATAGCATGTGCTAAAAAGTTGAGAGGGTTACGGCAAAAACTGGATGCACTTCGTGTACAAACTGGACCATCTCCTTCAAAGTATCAAGGTTTCGGACGAAAACTCATCTGTTACAAAGGCATTTCATTTTTTAAAACTTATTTCAACTCCAGACTTTGTGTGCATTCAATATGCACCATTCAAAGCCACATCCTCAAATTTCAACCCTTTCTAACTTCATTTGCTATTTTTCATGCATTTAATGATTTTTTGAGCTAAATGACCCTGAAATTGAAAAGCACTACAAATGAACTCTGAAAAGGTTGTAACTTGTCATGGTATCATCATTTCACCCACATAGCACGTGCTAAAAAGTTGAGAGGGTTACGGCAAAAACTGGATGCACTTCGTGTACAAACTGGACCATCTCCTTCGAAGTATCAAGGTTTCGGACGAAAACTCATCTGTTACAAAGGCATTTAATTTTTTTAAACTTATTTCAACTCCAGACTTTTTGTGCATTCAATATGCACCATTCAAAGCCACATCCTCAAATTTCAACCCTTTCTAACTTCATTTGGTATTTTTCATGCATTTAATGATTTTTTTGAGCTAAATGACCCTGAAATTGAAAAGCACTACAAATGAACTCTGAAAAGGTTGAAACTTGGCATGGTATCATCATTTCACGCACATAGCATGTGCTAAAAAGTTGAGAGGGTTACGGCAAAAACTGGATGCACTTCGTGTACAAACTGGACCATCTCCTTCGAAGTATCAAGGTTTCGGACGAAAACTCATCTGTTACAAAGGCATTTCATTTTTTAAAACTTATTTCAACTCCAGACTTTTTGTGCATTCAATATGCACCATTCAAAGCCACATCCTCAAATTTCAACCCTTTCTAACTTCATTTGCTATTTTTCATGCATTTAATGATTTTTTTGAGCTAAATGACCCTGAAATTGAAAAGCACTACAAATGAACTCTGAAAAGGTTGAAACTTGGCATGGTATCATCATTTCACGCACATAGCATGTGCTAAAAAGTTGAGAGGGTTACGGCAAAATTTGGATGCACTTCGTGTACAAACTGGACCATCTCCTTCGAAGTATCAAGGTTTCGGACGAAAACTCATCTGTTACAAAGGCATTTCATTTTTTAAAACTTATTTCAACTCCAGACTTTTTGTGCATTCAATATGCACCATTCAAAGCCACATCCTCAAATTTCAACCCTTTCTAACTTCATTTGCTATTTTTCATGCATTTAATGATTTTTTGAGCTAAATGACCCTGAAATTGAAAAGCACTACAAAAGAACTCTGAAGAGGTTGAAACTTGGCATGGTATCATCATTTCGCCCACATAGCATGTGCTAAAAAGTTGAGAGGTTTACGGCAAAAACTGGATGCACTTCGTGTACAAACAGGACCATCTCCTTCGAAGAATCAAGGTTTCGGACGAAAACTCATCTGTTACAATGGCATTTAATTTTTTTAAACTTATTTCAACTCCAGACTTTTTGTGCATTCAATATGCACCATTCAAAGCCACATCCTCAAATTTCAACCCTTTCTAACTTCATTTGCTATTTTTCATGCATTTAATGATTTTTTTGAGCTAAATGACCCTGAAATTGAAAAGCACTACAAATGAACTCTGAAAAGGTTGAAACTTGGCATGGTATCATCATTTCACCCACATAGCATGTGCTAAAAAGTTGAGAGGGTTACGGCAAAAACTGGATGCACTTCGTGTACAAACTGGACCATCTCCTTCGAAGTATCAAGGTTTCGGACGAAAACTCATCTGTTACAAAGGCATTTAATTTTTTTAAACTTATTTCAACTCCAGACTTTTTGTGCATTCAATATGCACCATTCAAAGCCACATCCTCAAATTTCAACCATTTCTAACTTCATTTGCTATTTTTCATGCATTTAATGATTTTTTGAGCTAAATGACCCTGAAATGGAAAAGCACTACAAATGAACTCTGAAGAGGTTGAAACTTGGCATGGTATCATCATTTCGCCCACATAGCATGTGCTAAAAAGTTGAGAGGTTTACGGCAAAAACTGGATGCACTTCGTGTACAAACAGGACCATCTCCTTCGAAGTATCAAGGTTTCGGACGAAAACTCATCTGTTACAAAGGCATTTAATTTTTTTAAACTTATTTCAACTCCAGACTTTTTGTGCATTCAATATGCACCATTCAAAGCCACATCCTCAAATTTCAACCCTTTCTAACTTCATTTGCTCTTTTTCATGCATTTAATGATTTTTTTGAGCTAAATGACCCTGAAATTGAAAAGCACTACAAATGAACTCTGAAAAGGTTGAAACTTGGCATGGTATCATCATTTCACGCACATAGCATGTGCTAAAAAGTTGAGAGGGTTACGGCAAAAACTGGATGCACTTCGTGTACAAACTGGACCATCTCCTTCGAAGTATCAAGGTTTCGGACGAAAACTCATCTGTTACAAAGGCATTTCATTTTTTAAAACTTATTTCAACTCCAGACTTTTTGTGCATTCAATATGCACCATTCAAAGCCACATCCTCAAATTTCAACCCTTTCTAACTTCATTTGCTATTTTTCATGCATTTAATGATTTTTTGAGCTAAATGACCCTGAAATGGAAAAGCACTACAAATGAACTCTGAAGAGGTTGAAACTTGGCATGGTATCATCATTTCGCCCACATAGCATGTGCTAAAAAGTTGAGAGGTTTACGGCAAAAACTGGATGCACTTCGTGTACAAACAGGACCATCTCCTTCGAAGAATCAAGGTTTCGGACGAAAACTCATCTGTTACAAAGGCATTTAATTTTTTTAAACTTAGTTCAACTCCAGACTTTTTGTGCATTCAATATGCACCATTCAAAGCCACATCCTCAAATTTCAACCCTTTCTAACTTCATTTGCTATTTTTCATGCATTTAATGATTTTTTTGAGCTAAATGACCCTGAAATTGAAAAGCACTACAAATGAACTCTGAAAAGGTTGAAACTTGGCATGGTATCATCATTTCACCCACATAGCATGTGCTAAAAAGTTGAGAGGGTTACGGCAAAAACTGGATGCACTTCGTGTACAAACTGGACCATCTCCTTCGAAGTATCAAGGTTTCGGACGAAAACTCATCTGTTACAAAGGCATTTCATTTTTTAAAACTTATTTCAACTCCAGACTTTTTGTGCATTCAATATGCACCATTCAAAGCCACATCCTCAAATTTCAACCCTTTCTAACTTCATTTGCTATTTTTCATGCATTTAATGATTTTTTGAGCTAAATGACCCTGAAATTGAAAAGCACTACAAATGAACTCTGAAGAGGTTGAAACTTGGCATGGTATCATCATTTCACCCACATAGCATGTGCTAAAAAGTTGAGAGGGTTACGGCAAAAACTGGATGCACTTCGTGTACAAACAGGACCATCTCCTTCGAAGAATCAAGGTTTCGGACGAAAACTCATCTGTTACAAAGGCATTTAATTTTTTTAAACTTATTTCAACTCCAGACTTTTTGTGCATTCAATATGCACCATTCAAAGCCACATCCTCAAATTTCAACCCTTTCTAACTTCATTTACTATTTTTCATGCATTTAATGATTTTTTGAGCTAAATGACCCTGAAATTGAAAAGCACTACAAATGAACTCTGAAAAGGTTGAAACTTGTCATGGTATCATCATTTCACCCACATAGCACGTGCTAAAAAGTTGAGAGGGTTACGGCAAAAACTGGATGCACTTCGTGTACAAACTGGACCATCTCCTTCGAAGTATCAAGGTTTCGGACGAAAACTCATCTGTTACAAAGGCATTTAATTTTTTTAAACTTATTTCAACTCCAGACTTTTTGTGCATTCAATATGCACCATTCAAAGCCACATCCTCAAATTTCAACCCTTTCTAACTTCATTTGCTATTTTTCATGCATTTAATGATTTTTTGAGCTAAATGACCCTGAAATTGAAAAGCACTACAAATGAACTCTGAAAAGGTTGAAACTTGGCATGGTATCATCATTTCACGCACATAGCATGTGCTAAAAAGTTGAGAGGGTTACGGCAAAAACTGGATGCACTTCGTGTACAAACTGGACCATCTCCTTCGAAGTATCAAGGTTTCGGACGAAAACTCATCTGTTACAAAGGCATTTCATTTTTTAAAACTTATTTCAACTCCAGACTTTTTGTGCATTCAATATGCACCATTCAAAGCCACATCCTCAAATTTCAACCCTTTCTAACTCCATTTGCTATTTTTCATGCATTTAATGATTTTTTGAGCTAAATGACCCTGAAATTGAAAAGCACTACAAATGAACTCTGAAGAGGTTGAAACTTGGCATGGTATCATCATTTCGCCCACATAGCATGTGCTAAAAAGTTGAGAGGGTTACGGCAAAAACTGGATGCACTTCGTGTACAAACAGGACCATCTCCTTCGAAGAATCAAGGTTTCGGACGAAAACTCATCTGTTACAAAGGCATTTAATTTTTTTAAACTTATTTCAACTCCAGACTTTTTGTGCATTCAATATGCACCATTCAAAGCCACATCCTCAAATTTCAACCCTTTCTAACTTCATTTGCTATTTTTCATGCATTTAATGATTTTTTTGAGCTAAATGACCCTGAAATTGAAAAGCACTACAAATGAACTCTGAAAAGGTTGAAACTTGTCATGGTATCATCATTTCACCCACATAGCACGTGCTAAAAAGTTGAGACGGTTACGGCAAAAACTGGATGCACTTCGTGTACAAACTGGACCATCTCCTTCAAAGTATCAAGGTTTCGGACGAAAACTCATCTGTTACAAAGGCATTTCATTTTTTAAAACTTATTTCAACTCCAGACTTTTTGTGCATTCAATATGCACCATTCAAAGCCACATCCTCAAATTTCAACCCTTTCTAACTTCATTTGCTATTTTTCATGCATTTAATGATTTTTTGAGCTAAATGACCCTGAAATTGAAAAGCACTACAAATGAACTCTGAAGAGGTTGAAACTTGGCATGGTATCATCATTTCACCCACATAGCATGTGCTAAAAAGTTGAGAGGGTTACGGCAAAAACTGGATGCACTTCGTGTACAAACAGGACCATCTCCTTCGAAGAATCAAGGTTTCGGACGAAAACTCATCTGTTACAAAGGCATTTAATTTTTTTAAACTTATTTCAACTCCAGACTTTTTGTGCATTCAATATGCACCATTCAAAGCCACATCCTCAAATTTCAACCCTTTCTAACTTCATTTGCTATTTTTCATGCATTTAATGATTTTTTGAGCTAAATGACCCTGAAATTGAAAAGCACTACAAATGAACTCTGAAAAGGTTGAAACTTGTCATGGTATCATCATTTCAACCACATAGCACGTGCTAAAAAGTTGAGAGGGTTACGGCAAAAACTGGATGCACTTCGTGTACAAACTGGACCATCTCCTTCGAAGTATCAAGGTTTCGGACGAAAACTCATCTGTTACAAAGGCATTTAATTTTTTTAAACTTATTTCAACTCCAGACTTTTTGTGCATTCAATATGCACCATTCAAAGCCACATCCTCAAATTTCAACCCTTTCTAACTTCATTTACTATTTTTCATGCATTTAATGATTTTTTTGAGCTAAATGACCCTGAAATTGAAAAGCACTACAAATGAACTCTGAAAAGGTTGTAACTTGGCATGGTATCATCATTTCACGCACATAGCATGTGCTAAAAAGTTGAGAGGGTTACGGCAAAAACTGGATGCACTTCGTGTACAAACTGGACCATCTCCTTCGAAGTATCAAGGTTTCGGACGAAAACTCATCTGTTACAAAGGCATTTCATTTTTTAAAACTTATTTCAACTCCAGACTTTTTGTGCATTCAATATGCACCATTCAAAGCCACATCCTCAAATTTCAACCCTTTCTAACTTCATTTGCTATTTTTCATGCATTTAATGATTTTTTGAGCTAAATGACCCTGAAATTGAAAAGCACTACAAATGAACTCTGAAGAGGTTGAAACTTGGCATGGTATCATCATTTCGCCCACATAGCATGTGCTAAAAAGTTGAGAGGGTTACGGCAAAAACTGGATGCACTTCGTGTACAAACAGGACCATCTCCTTCGAAGAATCAAGGTTTCGGACGAAAACTCATCTGTTACAAAGGCATTTAATTTTTTTAAACTTATTTCAACTCCAGACTTTTTGTGCATTCAATATGCACCATTCAAAGCCACATCCTCAAATTTCAACCCTTTCTAACTTCATTTGCTATTTTTCATGCATTTAATGATTTTTTGAGCTAAATGACCCTGAAATTGAAAAGCACTACAAATGAACTCTGAAGAGGTTGAAACTTGGCATGGTATCATCATTTCACCCACATAGCATGTGCTAAAAAGTTGAGAGGGTTACGGCAAAAACTGGATGCACTTCGTGTACAAACTGGACCATCTCCTTCAAAGTATCAAGGTTTCGGACGAAAACTCATCTGTTACAAAGGCATTTCATTTTTTAAAACTTATTTCAACTCCAGACTTTGTGTGCATTCAATATGCACCATTCAAAGCCACATCCTCAAATTTCAACCCTTTCTAACTTCATTTGCTATTTTTCATGCATTTAATGATTTTTTGAGCTAAATGACCCTGAAATTGAAAAGCACTACAAATGAACTCTGAAAAGGTTGTAACTTGTCATGGTATCATCATTTCACCCACATAGCACGTGCTAAAAAGTTGAGAGGGTTACGGCAAAAACTGGATGCACTTCGTGTACAAACTGGACCATCTCCTTCGAAGTATCAAGGTTTCGGACGAAAACTCATCTGTTACAAAGGCATTTAATTTTTTTAAACTTATTTCAACTCCAGACTTTTTGTGCATTCAATATGCACCATTCAAAGCCACATCCTCAAATTTCAACCCTTTCTAACTTCATTTGGTATTTTTCATGCATTTAATGATTTTTTTGAGCTAAATGACCCTGAAATTGAAAAGCACTACAAATGAACTCTGAAAAGGTTGAAACTTGGCATGGTATCATCATTTCACGCACATAGCATGTGCTAAAAAGTTGAGAGGGTTACGGCAAAAACTGGATGCACTTCGTGTACAAACTGGACCATCTCCTTCGAAGTATCAAGGTTTCGGACGAAAACTCATCTGTTACAAAGGCATTTCATTTTTTAAAACTTATTTCAACTCCAGACTTTTTGTGCATTCAATATGCACCATTCAAAGCCACATCCTCAAATTTCAACCCTTTCTAACTTCATTTGCTATTTTTCATGCATTTAATGATTTTTTGAGCTAAATGACCCTGAAATTGAAAAGCACTACAAATGAACTCTGAAGAGGTTGAAACTTGGCATGGTATCATCATTTCGCCCACATAGCATGTGCTAAAAAGTTGAGAGGGTTACGGCAAAAACTGGATGCACTTCGTGTACAAACAGGACCATCTCCTTCGAAGAATCAAGGTTTCGGACGAAAACTCATCTGTTACAAAGGCATTTAATTTTTTTAAACTTATTTCAACTCCAGACTTTTTGTGCATTCAATATGCACCATTCAAAGCCACATCCTCAAATTTCAACCCTTTCTAACTTCATTTGCTATTTTTCATGCATTTAATGATTTTTTTGAGCTAAATGACCCTGAAATTGAAAAGCACTACAAATGAACTCTGAAAAGGTTGAAACTTGGCATGGTATCATCATTTCACCCACATAGCATGTGCTAAAAAGTTGAGACGGTTACGGCAAAAACTGGATGCACTTCGTGTACAAACTGGACCATCTCCTTCAAAGTATCAAGGTTTCGGACGAAAACTCATCTGTTACAAAGGCATTTCATTTTTTAAAACTTATTTCAACTCCAGACTTTGTGTGCATTCAATATGCACCATTCAAAGCCACATCCTCAAATTTCAACCCTTTCTAACTTCATTTGCTATTTTTCATGCATTTAATGATTTTTTGAGCTAAATGACCCTGAAATTGAAAAGCACTACAAATGAACTCTGAAGAGGTTGAAACTTGGCATGGTATCATCATTTCACCCACATAGCATGTGCTAAAAAGTTGAGAGGGTTACGGCAAAAAATGGATGCACTTCGTGTACAAACAGGACCATCTCCTTCGAAGAATCAAGGTTTCGGACGAAAACTCATCTGTTACAAAGGCATTTAATTTTTTTAAACTTATTTCAACTCCAGACTTTTTGTGCATTCAATATGCACCATTCAAAGCCACATCCTCAAATTTCAACCCTTTCTAACTTCATTTGCTATTTTTCATGCATTTAATGATTTTTTGAGCTAAATGACCCTGAAATTGAAAAGCACTACAAATGAACTCTGAAAAGGTTGAAACTTGTCATGGTATCATCATTTCACCCACATAGCACGTGCTAAAAAGTTGAGAGGGTTACGGCAAAAACTGGATGCACTTCGTGTACAAACTGGACCATCTCCTTCGAAGTATCAAGGTTTCGGACGAAAACTCATCTGTTACAAAGGCATTTAATTTTTTAAAACTTATTTCAACTCCAGACTTTTTGTGCATTCAATATGCACCATTCAAAGCCACATCCTCAAATTTCAACCCTTTCTAACTTCATTTACTATTTTTCATGCATTTAATGATTTTTTTGAGCTAAATGACCCTGAAATTGAAAAGCACTACAAATGAACTCTGAAAAGGTTGAAACTTGGCATGGTATCATCATTTCACGCACATAGCATGTGCTAAAAAGTTGAGAGGGTTACGGCAAAAACTGGATGCACTTCGTGTACAAACTGGACCATCTCCTTCGAAGTATCAAGGTTTCGGACGAAAACTCATCTGTTACAAAGGCATTTCATTTTTTAAAACTTATTTCAACTCCAGACTTTTTGTGCATTCAATATGCACCATTCAAAGCCACATCCTCAAATTTCAACCCTTTCTAACTTCATTTGCTATTTTTCATGCATTTAATGATTTTTTGAGCTAAATGACCCTGAAATTGAAAAGCACTACAAATGAACTCTGAAGAGGTTGAAACTTGGCATGGTATCATCATTTCGCCCACATAGCATGTGCTAAAAAGTTGAGAGGGTTACGGCAAAAACTGGATGCACTTCGTGTACAAACTGGACCATCTCCTTCGAAGAATCAAGGTTTCGGACGAAAACTCATCTGTTACAAAGGCATTTAATTTTTTAAAACTTATTTCAACTCCAGACTTTTTGTGCATTCAATATGCACCATTCAAAGCCACATCCTCAAATTTCAACCCTTTCTAACTTCATTTGCTATTTTTCATGCATTTAATGATTTTTTTGAGCTAAATGACCCTGAAATTGAAAAGCACTACAAATGAACTCTGAAAAGGTTGAAACTTGGCATGGTATCATTATTTCACCCACATAGCATGTGCTAAAAAGTTGAGAGGGTTACGGCAAAAAATGGATGCACTTCGTGTACAAACTGGACCATCTCCTTCAAAGTATCAAGGTTTCGGACGAAAACTCATCTGTTACAAAGGCATTTCATTTTTTAAAACTTATTTCAACTCCAGACATTTTGTGCATTCAATATGCACCATTCAAAGCCACATCCTCAAATTTCAACCCTTTCTAACTTCATTTGCTATTTTTCATGCATTTAATGATTTTTTGAGCTAAATGACCCTGAAATTGAAAAGCACTACAAATGAACTCTGAAGAGGTTGAAACTTGGCATGGTATCATCATTTCACCCACATAGCATGTGCTAAAAAGTTGAGAGGGTTACGGCAAAAACTGGATGCACTTCGTGTACAAACAGGACCATCTCCTTCGAAGAATCAAGGTTTCGGACGAAAACTCATCTGTTACAAAGGCATTTAATTTTTTTAAACTTATTTCAACTCCAGACTTTTTGTGCATTCAATATGCACCATTCAAAGCCACATCCTCAAATTTCAACCCTTTCTAACTTCATTTGCTATTTTTCATGCATTTAATGATTTTTTGAGCTAAATGACCCTGAAATTGAAAAGCACTACAAATGAACTCTGAAAAGGTTGAAACTTGTCATGGTATCATCATTTCACCCACATAGCACGTGCTAAAAAGTTGAGAGGGTTACGGCAAAAACTGGATGCACTTCGTGTACAAACTGGACCATCTCCTTCGAAGTATCAAGGTTTCGGACGAAAACTCATCTGTTACAAAGGCATTTAATTTTTTTAAACTTATTTCAACTCCAGACTTTTTGTGCATTCAATATGCACCATTCAAAGCCACATCCTCAAATTTCAACCCTTTCTAACTTCATTTGCTATTTTTCATGCATTTAATGATTTTTTGAGCTAAATGACCCTGAAATTGAAAAGCACTACAAATGAACTCTGAAGAGGTTGAAACTTGGCATGGTATCATCATTTCACCCACATAGCATGTGCTAAAAAGTTGAGAGGGTTACGGCAAAAACTGGATGCACTTCGTGTACAAACTGGACCATCTCCTTCAAAGTATCAAGGTTTCGGACGAAAACTCATCTGTTACAAAGGCATTTCATTTTTTAAAACTTATTTCAACTCCAGACTTTGTGTGCATTCAATATGCACCATTCAAAGCCACATCCTCAAATTTCAACCCTTTCTAACTTCATTTACTATTTTTCATGCATTTAATGATTTTTTTGAGCTAAATGACCCTGAAATTGAAAAGCACTACAAATGAACTCTGAAAAGGTTGAAACTTGGCATGGTATCATCATTTCACGCACATAGCATGTGCTAAAAAGTTGAGAGGGTTACGGCAAAAACTGGATGCACTTCGTGTACAAACTGGACCATCTCCTTCGAAGTATCAAGGTTTCGGACGAAAACTCATCTGTTACAAAGGCATTTCATTTTTTAAAACTTATTTCAACTCCAGACTTTTTGTGCATTCAATATGCACCATTCAAAGCCACATCCTCAAATTTCAACCCTTTCTAACTTCATTTGCTATTTTTCATGCATTTAATGATTTTTTGAGCTAAATGACCCTGAAATTGAAAAGCACTACAAATGAACTCTGAAGAGGTTGAAACTTGGCATGGTATCATCATTTCGCCCACATAGCATGTGCTAAAAAGTTGAGAGGGTTACGGCAAAAACTGGATGCACTTCGTGTACAAACAGGACCATCTCCTTCGAAGAATCAAGGTTTCGGACGAAAACTCATCTGTTACAAAGGCATTTAATTTTTTTAAACTTATTTCAACTCCAGACTTTTTGTGCATTCAATATGCACCATTCAAAGCCACATCCTCAAATTTCAACCCTTTCTAACTTCATTTGCTATTTTTCATGCATTTAATGATTTTTTTGAGCTAAATGACCCTGAAATTGAAAAGCCCTACAAATGAACTCTGAAAAGGTTGAAACTTGGCATGGTATCATCATTTCACCCACATAGCATGTGCTAAAAAGTTGAGAGGGTTACGGCAAAAACTGGATGCACTTCGTGTACAAACTGGACCATCTCCTTCGAAGTATCAAGGTTTCGGACGAAAACTCATCTGTTACAAAGGCATTTCATTTTTTAAAACTTATTTCAACTCCAGACTTTTTGTGCATTCAATATGCACCATTCAAAGCCACATCCTCAAATTTCAACCCTTTCTAACTTCATTTGCTATTTTTCATGCATTTAATGATTTTTTGAGTTAAATGACCCTGAAATTGAAAAGCACTACAAATGAACTCTGAAAAGGTTGAAACTTGGCATGGTATCATCATTTCACCCACATAGCATGTGCTAAAAAGTTGAGAGGGTTACGGCAAAAACTGGATGCACTTCGTGTACAAACAGGACCATCTCCTTCGAAGAATCAAGGTTTCGGACGAAAACTCTTCTGTTACAAAGGCATTTAATTTTTTTAAACTTATTTCAACTCCAGACTTTTTGTGCATTCAATATGCACCATTCAAAGCCACATCCTCAAATTTCAACCCTTTCTAACTTCATTTACTATTTTTCATGCATTTAATGATTTTTTGAGCTAAATGACCCTGAAATTGAAAAGCACTACAAATGAACTCTGAAAAGGTTGAAACTTGTCATGGTATCATCATTTCACCCACATAGCACGTGCTAAAAAGTTGAGAGGGTTACGGCAAAAACTGGATGCACTTCGTGTACAAACTGGACCATCTCCTTCGAAGTATCAAGGTTTCGGACGAAAACTCATCTGTTACAAAGGCATTTAATTTTTTTAAACTTATTTCAACTCCAACTTTTTGTGCATTCAATATGCACCATTCAAAGCCACATCCTCAAATTTCAACCCTTTCTAACTTCATTTGCTCTTTTTCATGCATTTAATGATTTTTTTGAGCTAAATGACCCTGAAATTGAAAAGCACTACAAATGAACTCTGAAAAGGTTAAAACTTGGCATGGTATCATCATTTCACGCACATAGCATGTGCTAAAAAGTTGAGAGGGTTACGGCAAAAACTGGATGCACTTCGTGTACAAACTGGACCATCTCCTTCGAAGTATCAAGGTTTCGGACGAAAACTCATCTGTTACAAAGGCATTTCATTTTTTAAAACTTATTTCAACTCCAGACTTTTTGTGCATTCAATATGCACCATTCAAAGCCACATCCTCAAATTTCAACCCTTTCTAACTTCATTTGCTATTTTTCATGCATTTAATGATTTTTTGAGCTAAATGACCCTGAAATTGAAAAGCACTACAAATGAACTCTGAAGAGGTTGAAACTTGGCATGGTATCATCATTTCGCCCACATAGCATGTGCTAAAAAGTTGAGAGGGTTACGGCAAAAACTGGATGCACTTCGTGTACAAACAGGACCATCTCCTTCGAAGAATCAAGGTTTCGGACGAAAACTCATCTGTTACAAAGGCATTTAATTTTTTTAAACTTATTTCAACTCCAGACTTTTTGTGCATTCAATATGCACCATTCAAAGCCACATCCTCAAATTTCAACCCTTTCTAACTTCATTTGCTATTTTTCATGCATTTAATGATTTTTTTGAGCTAAATGACCCTGAAATTGAAAAGCACTACAAATGAACTCTGAAAAGGTTGAAACTTGGCATGGTATCATCATTTCACCCACATAGCATGTGCTAAAAAGTTGAGAGGGTTACGGCAAAAACTGGATGCACTTCGTGTACAAACTGGACCATCTCCTTCGAAGTATCAAGGTTTCGGACGAAAACTCATCTGTTACAAAGGCATTTCATTTTTTAAAACTTATTTCAACTCCAGACTTTTTGTGCATTCAATATGCACCATTCAAAGCCACATCCTTAAATTTCAACCCTTTCTAACTTCATTTGCTATTTTTCATGCATTTAATGATTTTTTGAGTTAAATGACCCTGAAATTGAAAAGCACTACAAATGAACTCTGAAAAGGTTGAAACTTGGCATGGTATCATCATTTCACCCACATAGCATGTGCTAAAAAGTTGAGAGGGTTACGGCAAAAACTGGATGCACTTCGTGTACAAACAGGACCATCTCCTTCGAAGAATCAAGGTTTCGGACGAAAACTCTTCTGTTACAAAGGCATTTAATTTTTTTAAACTTATTTCAACTCCAGACTTTTTGTGCATTCAATATGCACCATTCAAAGCCACATCCTCAAATTTCAACCCTTTCTAACTTCATTTACTATTTTTCATGCATTTAATGATTTTTTGAGCTAAATGACCCTGAAATTGAAAAGCACTACAAATGAACTCTGAAAAGGTTGAAACTTGTCATGGTATCATCATTTCACCCACATAGCACGTGCTAAAAAGTTGAGAGGGTTACGGCAAAAACTGGATGCACTTCGTGTACAAACTGGACCATCTCCTTCGAAGTATCAAGGTTTCGGACGAAAACTCATCTGTTACAAAGGCATTTAATTTTTTTAAACTTATTTCAACTCCAGACTTTTTGTGCATTCAATATGCACCATTCAAAGCCACATCCTCAAATTTCAACCCTTTCTAACTTCATTTGCTCTTTTTCATGCATTTAATGATTTTTTTGAGCTAAATGACCCTGAAATTGAAAAGCACTACAAATGAACTCTGAAAAGGTTGAAACTTGGCATGGTATCATCATTTCACGCACATAGCATGTGCTAAAAAGTTGAGAGGGTTACGGCAAAAACTGGATGCACTTCGTGTACAAACTGGACCATCTCCTTCGAAGTATCAAGGTTTCGGACGAAAACTCATCTGTTACAAAGGCATTTCATTTTTTAAAACTTATTTCAACTCCAGACTTTTTGTGCATTCAATATGCACCATTCAAAGCCACATCCTCAAATTTCAACCCTTTCTAACTTCATTTGCTATTTTTCATGCATTTAATGATTTTTTGAGTTAAATGACCCTGAAATTGAAAAGCACTACAAATGAACTCTGAAAAGGTTGAAACTTGGCATGGTATCATCATTTCACCCACATAGGATGTGCTAAAAAGTTGAGAGGGTTACGGCAAAAACTGGATGCACTTCGTGTACAAACAGGACCATCTCCTTCGAAGAATCAAGGTTTCGGACGAAAACTCTTCTGTTACAAAGGCATTTAATTTTTTTAAACTTATTTCAACTCCAGACTTTTTGTGCATTCAATATGCACCATTCAAAGCCACATCCTCAAATTTCAACCCTTTCTAACTTCATTTACTATTTTTCATGCATTTAATGATTTTTTGAGCTAAATGACCCTGAAATTGAAAAGCACTACAAATGAACTCTGAAAAGGTTGAAACTTGTCATGGTATCATCATTTCACCCACATAGCACGTGCTAAAAAGTTGAGAGGGTTACGGCAAAAACTGGACGCACTTCGTGTACAAACTGGACCATCTCCTTCGAAGTATCAAGGTTTCGGACGAAAACTCATCTGTTACAAAGGCATTTAATTTTTTTAAACTTATTTCAACTCCAGACTTTTTGTGCATTCAATATGCACCATTCAAAGCCACATCCTCAAATTTCAACCCTTTCTAACTTCATTTGCTCTTTTTCATGCATTTAATGATTTTTTTGAGCTAAATGACCCTGAAATTGAAAAGCACTACAAATGAACTCTGAAAAGGTTGAAACTTGGCATGGTATCATCATTTCACGCACATAGCATGTGCTAAAAAGTTGAGAGGGTTACGGCAAAAACTGGATGCACTTCGTGTACAAACTGGACCATCTCCTTCGAAGTATCAAGGTTTCGGACGAAAACTCATCTGTTACAAAGGCATTTCATTTTTTAAAACTTATTTCAACTCCAGACTTTTTGTGCATTCAATATGCACCATTCAAAGCCACATCCTCAAATTTCAACCCTTTCTAACTTCATTTGCTATTTTTCATGCATTTAATGATTTTTTGAGTTAAATGACCCTGAAATTGAAAAGCACTACAAATGAACTCTGAAAAGGTTGAAACTTGGCATGGTATCATCATTTCACCCACATAGCATGTGCTAAAAAGTTGAGAGGGTTACGGCAAAAACTGGATGCACTTCGTGTACAAACAGGACCATCTCCTTCGAAGAATCAAGGTTTCGGACGAAAACTCTTCTGTTACAAAGGCATTTAATTTTTTTAAACTTATTTCAACTCCAGACTTTTTGTGCATTCAATATGCACCATTCAAAGCCACATCCTCAAATTTCAACCCTTTCTAACTTCATTTACTATTTTTCATGCATTTAATGATTTTTTGAGCTAAATGACCCTGAAATTGAAAAGCACTACAAATGAACTCTGAAAAGGTTGAAACTTGTCATGGTATCATCATTTCACCCACATAGCACGTGCTAAAAAGTTGAGAGGGTTACGGCAAAAACTGGATGCACTTCGGTACAAACTGGACCATCTCCTTCGAAGTATCAAGGTTTCGGACGAAAACTCATCTGTTACAAAGGCATTTAATTTTTTTAAACTTATTTCAACTCCAGACTTTTTGTGCATTCAATATGCACCATTCAAAGCCACATCCTCAAATTTCAACCCTTTCTAACTTCATTTGCTATTTTTCATGCATTTAATGATTTTTTGAGCTAAATGACCCTGAAATTGAAAAGCACTACAAATGAACTCTGAAAAGGTTGAAACTTGTCATGGTATCATCATTTCACCCACATAGCACGTGCTAAAAAGTTGAGAGGGTTACGGCAAAAACTGGATGCACTTCGTGTACAAACTGGACCATCTCCTTCGAAGTATCAAGGTTTCGGACGAAAACTCATCTGTTACAAAGGCATTTAATTTTTTTAAACTTATTTCAACTCGAGACTTTTTGTGCATTCAATATGCACCATTCAAAGCCACATCCTCAAATTTCAACCCTTTCTAACTTCATTTACTATTTTTCATGCATTTAATGATTTTTTTGAGCTAAATGACCCTGAAATTGAAAAGCACTACAAATGAACTCTGAAAAGGTTGAAACTTGGCATGGTATCATCATTTCACGCACATAGCATGTGCTAAAAAGTTGAGAGGGTTACGGCAAAAACTGGATGCACTTCGTGTACAAACTGGACCATCTCCTTCGAAGTATCAAGGTTTCGGACGAAAACTCATCTGTTACAAAGGCATTTCATTTTTTTAAACTTATTTCAACTCCAGACTTTTTGTGCATTCAATATGCACCATTCAAAGCCACATCCTCAAATTTCAACCCTTTCTAACTTCATTTGCTATTTTTCATGCATTTAATGATTTTTTTGAGCTAAATGACCCTGAAATTGAAAAGCACTACAAATGAACTCTGAAAAGGTTGAAACTTGGCATGGTATCATCATTTCACCCACATAGCATGTGCTAAAAAGTTGAGAGGGTTACGGCAAAAACTGGATGCACTTCGTGTACAAACTGGACCATCTCCTTCAAAGTATCAAGGTTTCGGACGAAAACTCATCTGTTACAAAGGCATTTCATTTTTTAAAACTTATTTCAACTCCAGACTTTTTGTGCATTCAATATGCACCATTCAAAGCCACATCCTCAAATTTCAACCCTTTCTAACTTCATTTGCTATTTTTCATGCATTTAATGATTTTTTGAGCTAAATGACCCTGAAATTGAAAAGCACTACAAATGAACTCTGAAGAGGTTGAAACTTGGCATGGTATCATCATTTCACCCACATAGCATGTGCTAAAAAGTTGAGAGGGTTACGGCAAAAACTGGATGCACTTCGTGTACAAACAGGACCATCTCCTTCGAAGAATCAAGGTTTCGGACGAAAACTCATCTGTTACAAAGGCATTTAATTTTTTTAAACTTATTTCAACTCCAGACTTTTTGTGCATTCAATATGCACCATTCAAAGCCACATCCTCAAATTTCAACCCTTTCTAACTTCATTTGCTATTTTTCATGCATTTAATGATTTTTTGAGCTAAATGACCCTGAAATTGAAAAGCACTACAAATGAACTCTGAAAAGGTTGAAACTTGTCATGGTATCATCATTTCACCCACATAGCACGTGCTAAAAAGTTGAGAGGGTTACGGCAAAAACTGGATGCACTTCGTGTACAAACTGGACCATCTCCTTCGAAGTATCAAGGTTTCGGACGAAAACTCATCTGTTACAAAGGCATTTAATTTTTTTAAACTTATTTCAACTCCAGACTTTTTGTGCATTCAATATGCACCATTCAAAGCCACATCCTCAAATTTCAACCCTTTCTAACTTCATTTACTATTTTTCATGCATTTAATGATTTTTTTGAGCTAAATGACCCTGAAATTGAAAAGCACTACAAATGAACTCTGAAAAGGTTGAAACTTGGCATGGTATCATCATTTCACGCACATAGCATGTGCTAAAAAGTTGAGAGGGTTACGGCAAAAACTGGATGCACTTCGTGTACAAACTGGACCATCTCCTTCGAAGTATCAAGGTTTCGGACGAAAACTCATCTGTTACAAAGGCATTTCATTTTTTAAAACTTATTTCAACTCCAGACTTTTTGTGCATTCAATATGCACCATTCAAAGCCACATCCTCAAATTTCAACCCTTTCTAACTTCATTTGCTATTTTTCATGCATTTAATGATTTTTTGAGCTAAATGACCCTGAAATTGAAAAGCACTACAAATGAACTCTGAAGAGGTTGAAACTTGGCATGGTATCATCCTTTCGCCCACATAGCATGTGCTAAAAAGTTGAGAGGGTTACGGCAAAAACTGGATGCACTTCGTGTACAAACAGGACCATCTCCTTCGAAGAATCAAGGTTTCGGACGAAAACTCATCTGTTACAAAGGCATTTAATTTTTTTAAACTTATTTCAACTCCAGACTTTTTGTGCATTCAATATGCACCATTCAAAGCCACATCCTCAAATTTCAACCCTTTCTAACTTCATTTGCTATTTTTCATGCATTTAATGATTTTTTTGAGCTAAATGACCCTGAAATTGAAAAGCACTACAAATGAACTCTGAAAAGGTTGAAACTTGGCATGGTATCATCATTTCACCCACATAGCATGTGCTAAAAAGTTGAGAGGGTTACGGCAAAAACTGGATGCACTTCGTGTACAAACTGGACCATCTCCTTCGAAGTATCAAGGTTTCGGACGAAAACTCATCTGTTACAAAGGCATTTCATTTTTTAAAACTTATTTCAACTCCAGACTTTTTGTGCATTCAATATGCACCATTCAAAGCCACATCCTCAAATTTCAACCCTTTCTAACTTCATTTGCTATTTTTCATGCATTTAATGATTTTTTGAGTTAAATGACCCTGAAATTGAAAAGCACTACAAATGAACTCTGAAAAGGTTGAAACTTGGCATGGTATCATCATTTCACCCACATAGCATGTGCTAAAAAGTTGAGAGGGTTACGGCAAAAACTGGATGCACTTCGTGTACAAACAGGACCATCTCCTTCGAAGAATCAAGGTTTCGGACGAAAACTCTTCTGTTACAAAGGCATTTAATTTTTTTAAACTTATTTCAACTCCAGACTTTTTGTGCATTCAATATGCACCATTCAAAGCCACATCCTCAAATTTCAACCCTTTCTAACTTCATTTACTATTTTTCATGCATTTAATGATTTTTTGAGCTAAATGACCCTGAAATTGAAAAGCACTACAAATGAACTCTGAAAAGGTTGAAACTTGTCATGGTATCATCATTTCACCCACATAGCACGTGCTAAAAAGTTGAGAGGGTTACGGCAAAAACTGGATGCACTTCGTGTACAAACTGGACCATCTCCTTCGAAGTATCAAGGTTTCGGACGAAAACTCATCTGTTACAAAGGCATTTAATTTTTTTAAACTTATTTCAACTCCAGACTTTTTGTGCATTCAATATGCACCATTCAAAGCCACATCCTCAAATTTCAACCCTTTCTAACTTCATTTGCTCTTTTTCATGCATTTAATGATTTTTTTGAGCTAAATGACCCTGAAATTGAAAAGCACTACAAATGAACTCTGAAAAGGTTGAAACTTGGCATGGTATCATCATTTCACGCACATAGCATGTGCTAAAAAGTTGAGAGGGTTACGGCAAAAACTGGATGCACTTCGTGTACAAACTGGACCATCTCCTTCGAAGTATCAAGGTTTCGGACGAAAACTCATCTGTTACAAAGGCATTTCATTTTTTAAAACTTATTTCAACTCCAGACTTTTTGTGCATTCAATATGCACCATTCAAAGCCACATCCTCAAATTTCAACCCGTTCTAACTTCATTTGCTATTTTTCATGCATTTAATGATTTTTTGAGCTAAATGACCCTGAAATTGAAAAGCACTACAAATTAACTCTGAAGAGGTTGAAACTTGGCATGGTATCATCATTTCGCCCACATAGCATGTGCTAAAAAGTTGAGAGGGTTACGGCAAAAACTGGATGCACTTCGTGTACAAACAGGACCATCTCCTTCGAAGAATCAAGGTTTCGGACGAAAACTCATCTGTTACAAAGGCATTTAATTTTTTTAAACTTATTTCAACTCCAGACTTTTTGTGCATTCAATATGCACCATTCAAAGCCACATCCTCAAATTTCAACCCTTTCTAACTTCATTTGCTATTTTTCATGCATTTAATGATTTTTTTGAGCTAAATGACCCTGAAATTGAAAAGCACTACAAATGAACTCTGAAAAGGTTGAAACTTGTCATGGTATCATCATTTCACCCACATAGCACGTGCTAAAAAGTTGAGAGGGTTACGGCAAAAACTGGATGCACTTCGTGTACAAACTGGACCATCTCCTTCGAAGTATCAAGGTTTCGGACGAAAACTCATCTGTTACAAAGGCATTTAATTTTTTTAAACTTATTTCAACTCCAGACTTTTTGTGCATTCAATATGCACCATTCAAAGCCACATCCTCAAATTTCAACCCTTTCTAACTTCATTTGCTCTTTTTCATGCATTTAATGATTTTTTTGAGCTAAATGACCCTGAAATTGAAAAGCACTACAAATGAACTCTGAAAAGGTTGAAACTTGGCATGGTATCATCATTTCACGCACATAGCATGTGCTAAAAAGTTGAGAGGGTTACGGCAAAAACTGGATGCACTTCGTGTACAAACTGGACCATCTCCTTCGAAGTATCAAGGTTTCGGACGAAAACTCATCTGTTACAAAGGCATTTCATTTTTTAAAACTTATTTCAACTCCAGACTTTTTGTGCATTCAATATGCACCATTCAAAGCCACATCCTCAAATTTCAACCCTTTCTAACTTCATTTGCTATTTTTCATGCATTTAATGATTTTTTGAGCTAAATGACCCTGAAATTGAAAAGCACTACAAATGAACTCTGAAGAGGTTGAAACTTGGCATGGTATCATCATTTCGCCCACATAGCATGTGCTAAAAAGTTGAGAGGGTTACGGCAAAAACTGGATGCACTTCGTGTACAAACAGGACCATCTCCTTCGAAGAATCAAGGTTTCGGACGAAAACTCATCTGTTACAAAGGCATTTAATTTTTTTAAACTTATTTCAACTCCAGACTTTTTGTGCATTCAATATGCACCATTCAAAGCCACATCCTCAAATTTCAACCCTTTCTAACTTCATTTACTATTTTTCATGCATTTAATGATTTTTTGAGCTAAATGACCCTGAAATTGAAAAGCACTACAAATGAACTCTGAAAAGGTTGAAACTTGTCATGGTATCATCATTTCACCCACATAGCACGTGCTAAAAAGTTGAGAGGGTTACGGCAAAAACTGGATGCACTTCGTGTACAAACTGGACCATCTCCTTCGAAGTATCAAGGTTTCGGACGAAAACTCATCTGTTACAAAGGCATTTAATTTTTTTAAACTTATTTCAACTCCAGACTTTTTGTGCATTCAATATGCACCATTCAAAGCCACATCCTCAAATTTCAACCCTTTCTAACTTCATTTGCTCTTTTTCATGCATTTAATGATTTTTTTGAGCTAAATGACCCTGAAATTGAAAAGCACTACAAATGAACTCTGAAAAGGTTGAAACATGGCATGGTATCATCATTTCACGCACATAGCATGTGCTAAAAAGTTGAGAGGGTTACGGCAAAAACTGGATGCACTTCGTGTACAAACTGGACCATCTCCTTCGAAGTATCAAGGTTTCGGACGAAAACTCATCTGTTACAAAGGCATTTCATTTTTTTAAACTTATTTCAACTCCAGACTTTTTGTGCATTCAATATGCACCATTCAAGGCCACATCCTCAAATTTCAACCCTTTCTAACTTCATTTGCTATTTTTCATGCATTTAATGATTTTTTGAGCTAAATGACCCTGAAATTGAAAAGCACTACAAATGAACTCTGAAGAGGTTGAAACTTGGCATGGTATCATCATTTCTCCCACATAGCATGTGCTAAAAAGTTGAGAGGGTTACGGCAAAAACTGGATGCACTTCGTGTACAAACAGGACCATCTCCTTCGAAGAATCAAGGTTTCGGACGAAAACTCATCTGTTACAAAGGCATTTAATTTTTTTAAACTTATTTCAACTCCAGACTTTTTGTGCATTCAATATGCACCATTCAAAGCCACATCCTCAAATTTCAACCCTTTCTAACTTCATTTACTATTTTTCATGCATTTAATGATTTTTTGAGCTAAATGACCCTGAAATTGAAAAGCACTACAAATGAACTCTGAAAAGGTTGAAACTTGTCATGGTATCATCATTTCACCCACATAGCACGTGCTAAAAAGTTGAGAGGGTTACGGCAAAAACTGGATGCACTTCGTGTACAAACTGGACCATCTCCTTCGAAGTATCAAGGTTTCGGACGAAAACTCATCTGTTACAAAGGCATTTAATTTTTTTAAACTTATTTCAACTCCAGACTTTTTGTGCATTCAATATGCACCATTCAAAGCCACATCCTCAAATTTCAACCCTTTCTAACTTCATTTGCTCTTTTTCATGCATTTAATGATTTTTTTGAGCTAAATGACCCTGAAATTGAAAAGCACTACAAATGAACTCTGAAAAGGTTGAAACTTGGCATGGTATCATCATTTCACGCACATAGCATGTGCTAAAAAGTTGAGAGGGTTACGGCAAAAACTGGATGCACTTCGTGTACAAACTGGACCATCTCCTTCGAAGTATCAAGGTTTCGGACGAAAACTCATCTGTTACAAAGGCATTTCATTTTTTAAAACTTATTTCAACTCCAGACTTTTTGTGCATTCAATATGCACCATTCAAAGCCACATCCTCAAATTTCAACCCGTTCTAACTTCATTTGCTATTTTTCATGCATTTAATGATTTTTTGAGCTAAATGACCCTGAAATTGAAAAGCACTACAAATTAACTCTGAAGAGGTTGAAACTTGGCATGGTATCATCATTTCGCCCACATAGCATGTGCTAAAAAGTTGAGAGGGTTACGGCAAAAACTGGATGCACTTCGTGTACAAACAGGACCATCTCCTTCGAAGAATCAAGGTTTCGGACGAAAACTCATCTGTTACAAAGGCATTTAATTTTTTTAAACTTATTTCAACTCCAGACTTTTTGTGCATTCAATATGCACCATTCAAAGCCACATCCTCAAATTTCAACCCTTTCTAACTTCATTTGCTATTTTTCATGCATTTAATGATTTTTTTGAGCTAAATGACCCTGAAATTGAAAAGCACTACAAATGAACTCTGAAAAGGTTGAAACTTGTCATGGTATCATCATTTCACCCACATAGCACGTGCTAAAAAGTTGAGAGGGTTACGGCAAAAACTGGATGCACTTCGTGTACAAACTGGACCATCTCCTTCGAAGTATCAAGGTTTCGGACGAAAACTCATCTGTTACAAAGGCATTTAATTTTTTTAAACTTATTTCAACTCCAGACTTTTTGTGCATTCAATATGCACCATTCAAAGCCACATCCTCAAATTTCAACCCTTTCTAACTTCATTTGCTCTTTTTCATGCATTTAATGATTTTTTTGAGCTAAATGACCCTGAAATTGAAAAGCACTACAAATGAACTCTGAAAAGGTTGAAACTTGGCATGGTATCATCATTTCACGCACATAGCATGTGCTAAAAAGTTGAGAGGGTTACGGCAAAAACTGGATGCACTTCGTGTACAAACTGGACCATCTCCTTCGAAGTATCAAGGTTTCGGACGAAAACTCATCTGTTACAAAGGCATTTCATTTTTTAAAACTTATTTCAACTCCAGACTTTTTGTGCATTCAATATGCACCATTCAAAGCCACATCCTCAAATTTCAACCCTTTCTAACTTCATTTGCTATTTTTCATGCATTTAATGATTTTTTGAGCTAAATGACCCTGAAATTGAAAAGCACTACAAATGAACTCTGAAGAGGTTGAAACTTGGCATGGTATCATCATTTCGCCCACATAGCATGTGCTAAAAAGTTGAGAGGGTTACGGCAAAAACTGGATGCACTTCGTGTACAAACAGGACCATCTCCTTCGAAGAATCAAGGTTTCGGACGAAAACTCATCTGTTACAAAGGCATTTAATTTTTTTAAACTTATTTCAACTCCAGACTTTTTGTGCATTCAATATGCACCATTCAAAGCCACATCCTCAAATTTCAACCCTTTCTAACTTCATTTACTATTTTTCATGCATTTAATGATTTTTTGAGCTAAATGACCCTGAAATTGAAAAGCACTACAAATGAACTCTGAAAAGGTTGAAACTTGTCATGGTATCATCATTTCACCCACATAGCACGTGCTAAAAAGTTGAGAGGGTTACGGCAAAAACTGGATGCACTTCGTGTACAAACTGGACCATCTCCTTCGAAGTATCAAGGTTTCGGACGAAAACTCATCTGTTACAAAGGCATTTAATTTTTTTAAACTTATTTCAACTCCAGACTTTTTGTGCATTCAATATGCACCATTCAAAGCCACATCCTCAAATTTCAACCCTTTCTAACTTCATTTGCTCTTTTTCATGCATTTAATGATTTTTTTGAGCTAAATGACCCTGAAATTGAAAAGCACTACAAATGAACTCTGAAAAGGTTGAAACTTGGCATGGTATCATCATTTCACGCACATAGCATGTGCTAAAAAGTTGAGAGGGTTACGGCAAAAACTGGATGCACTTCGTGTACAAACTGGACCATCTCCTTCGAAGTATCAAGGTTTCGGACGAAAACTCATCTGTTACAAAGGCATTTCATTTTTTAAAACTTATTTCAACTCCAGACTTTTTGTGCATTCAATATGCACCATTCAAGGCCACATCCTCAAATTTCAACCCTTTCTAACTTCATTTGCTATTTTTCATGCATTTAATGATTTTTTGAGCTAAATGACCCTGAAATTGAAAAGCACTACAAATGAACTCTGAAGAGGTTGAAACTTGGCATGGTATCATCATTTCGCCCACATAGCATGTGCTAAAAAGTTGAGAGGGTTACGGCAAAAACTGGATGCACTTCGTGTACAAACAGGACCATCTCCTTCGAAGAATCAAGGTTTCGGACGAAAACTCATCTGTTACAAAGGCATTTAATTTTTTTAAACTTATTTCAACTCCAGACTTTTTGTGCATTCAATATGCACCATTCAAAGCCACATCCTCAAATTTCAACCCTTTCTAACTTCATTTACTATTTTTCATGCATTTAATGATTTTTTGAGCTAAATGACCCTGAAATTGAAAAGCACTACAAATGAACTCTGAAAAGGTTGAAACTTGTCATGGTATCATCATTTCACCCACATAGCACGTGCTAAAAAGTTGAGAGGGTTACGGCAAAAACTGGATGCACTTCGTGTACAAACTGGACCATCTCCTTCGAAGTATCAAGGTTTCGGACGAAAACTCATCTGTTACAAAGGCATTTAATTTTTTTAAACTTATTTCAACTCCAGACTTTTTGTGCATTCAATATGCACCATTCAAAGCCACATCCTCAAATTTCAACCCTTTCTAACTTCATTTGCTCTTTTTCATGCATTTAATGATTTTTTTGAGCTAAATGACCCTGAAATTGAAAAGCACTACAAATGAACTCTGAAAAGGTTGAAACTTGGCATGGTATCATCATTTCACCCACATAGCATGTGCTAAAAAGTTGAGAGGGTTACGGCAAAAACTGGATGCACTTCGTGTACAAACTGGACCATCTCCTTCGAAGTATCAAGGTTTCGGACGAAAACTCATCTGTTACAAAGGCATTTAATTTTTTTAAACTTATTTCAACTCCAGACTTTTTGTGCATTCAATATGCACCATTCAAAGCCACATCCTCAAATTTCAACCCTTTCTAACTTCATTTGCTATTTTTCATGCATTTAATGATTTTTTGAGCTAAATGACCCTGAAATTGAAAAGCACTACAAATGAACTCTGAAGAGGTTGAAACTTGGCATGGTATCATCATTTCGCCCACATAGCATGTGCTAAAAAGTTGAGAGGGTTACGGCAAAAACTGGATGCACTTCGTGTACAAACAGGACCATCTCCTTCGAAGAATCAAGGTTTCGGACGAAAACTCATCTGTTACAAAGGCATTTAATTTTTTTAAACTTATTTCAACTCCAGACTTTTTGTGCATTCAATATGCACCATTCAAAGCCACATCCTCAAATTTCAACCCTTTCTAACTTCATTTACTATTTTTCATGCATTTAATGATTTTTTGAGCTAAATGACCCTGAAATTGAAAAGCACTACAAATGAACTCTGAAAAGGTTGAAACTTGTCATGGTATCATCATTTCGCCCACATAGCATGTGCTAAAAAGTTGAGAGGGTTACGGCAAAAACTGGATGCACTTCGTGTACAAACTGGACCATCTCCTTCGAAGTATCAAGGTTTCGGACGAAAACTCATCTGTTACAAACGCATTTAATTTTTTTAAACTTATTTCAACTCCAGACTTTTTGTGCATTCAATATGCACCATTCAAAGCCACATCCTCAAATTTCAACCCTTTCTAACTTCATTTGCTCTTTTTCATGCATTTAATGATTTTTTTGAGCTAAATGACCCTGAAATTGAAAAGCACTACAAATGAACTCTGAAAAGGTTGAAACTTGGCATGGTATCATCATTTCACGCACATAGCATGTGCTAAAAAGTTGAGAGGGTTACGGCAAAAACTGGATGCACTTCGTGTACAAACTGGACCATCTCCTTCGAAGTATCAAGGTTTCGGACGAAAACTCATCTGTTACAAAGGCATTTCATTTTTTAAAACTTATTTCAACTCCAGACTTTTTGTGCATTCAATATGCACCATTCAAGGCCACATCCTCAAATTTCAACCCTTTCTAACTTCATTTGCTAGTTTTCATGCATTTAATGATTTTTTGAGCTAAATGACCCTGAAATTGAAAAGCACTACAAATGAACTCTGAAGAGGTTGAAACTTGGCATGGTATCATCATTTCGCCCACATAGCATGTGCTAAAAAGTTGAGAGGGTTACGGCAAAAACTGGATGCACTTCGTGTACAAACAGGACCATCTCCTTCGAAGAATCAAGGTTTCGGACGAAAACTCATCTGTTACAAAGGCATTTAATTTTTTTAAACTTATTTCAACTCCAGACTTTTTGTGCATTCAATATGCACCATTCAAAGCCACATCCTCAAATTTCAACCCTTTCTAACTTCATTTACTATTTTTCATGCATTTAATGATTTTTTGAGCTAAATGACCCTGAAATTGAAAAGCACTACAAATGAACTCTGAAAAGGTTGAAACTTGTCATGGTATCATCATTTCACCCACATAGCACGTGCTAAAAAGTTGAGAGGGTTACGGCAAAAACTGGATGCACTTCGTGTACAAACTGGACCATCTCCTTCGAAGTATCAAGGTTTCGGACGAAAACTCATCTGTTACAAAGGCATTTAATTTTTTAAAACTTATTTCAACTCCAGACTTTTTGTGCATTCAATATGCACCATTCAAAGCCACATCCTCAAATTTCAACCCTTTCTAACTTCATTTGCTCTTTTTCATGCATTTAATGATTTTTTTGAGCTAAATGACCCTGAAATTGAAAAGCACTACAAATGAACTCTGAAAAGGTTGAAACTTGGCATGGTATCATCATTTCACCCACATAGCATGTGCTAAAAAGTTGAGAGGGTTACGGCAAAAACTGGATGCACTTCGTGTACAAACTGGACCATCTCCTTCGAAGTATCAAGGTTTCGGACGAAAACTCATCTGTTACAAAGGCATTTAATTTTTTTAAACTTATTTCAACTCCAGACTTTTTGTGCATTCAATATGCACCATTCAAAGCCACATCCTCAAATTTCAACCCTTTCTAACTTCATTTGCTATTTTTCATGCATTTAATGATTTTTTGAGCTAAATGACCCTGAAATTGAAAAGCACTACAAATGAACTCTGAAGAGGTTGAAACTTGGCATGGTATCATCATTTCGCCCACATAGCATGTGCTAAAAAGTTGAGAGGGTTACGGCAAAAACTGGATGCACTTCGTGTACAAACAGGACCATCTCCTTCGAAGAATCAAGGTTTCGGACGAAAACTCATCTGTTACAAAGGCATTTAATTTTTTTAAACTTATTTCAACTCCAGACTTTTTGTGCATTCAATATGCACCATTCAAAGCCACATCCTCAAATTTCAACCCTTTCTAACTTCATTTACTATTTTTCATGCATTTAATGATTTTTTGAGCTAAATGACCCTGAAATTGAAAAGCACTACAAATGAACTCTGAAAAGGTTGAAACTTGTCATGGTATCATCATTTCGCCCACATAGCATGTGCTAAAAAGTTGAGAGGGTTACGGCAAAAACTGGATGCACTTCGTGTACAAACTGGACCATCTCCTTCGAAGTATCAAGGTTTCGGACGAAAACTCATCTGTTACAAACGCATTTAATTTTTTTAAACTTATTTCAACTCCAGACTTTTTGTGCATTCAATATGCACCATTCAAAGCCACATCCTCAAATTTCAACCCTTTCTAACTTCATTTGCTCTTTTTCATGCATTTAATGATTTTTTTGAGCTAAATGACCCTGAAATTGAAAAGCACTACAAATGAACTCTGAAAAGGTTGAAACTTGGCATGGTATCATCATTTCACGCACATAGCATGTGCTAAAAAGTTGAGAGGGTTACGGCAAAAACTGGATGCACTTCGTGTACAAACTGGACCATCTCCTTCGAAGTATCAAGGTTTCGGACGAAAACTCATCTGTTACAAAGGCATTTCATTTTTTAAAACTTATTTCAACTCCAGACTTTTTGTGCATTCAATATGCACCATTCAAGGCCACATCCTCAAATTTCAACCCTTTCTAACTTCATTTGCTAGTTTTCATGCATTTAATGATTTTTTGAGCTAAATGACCCTGAAATTGAAAAGCACTACAAATGAACTCTGAAGAGGTTGAAACTTGGCATGGTATCATCATTTCGCCCACATAGCATGTGCTAAAAAGTTGAGAGGGTTACGGCAAAAACTGGATGCACTTCGTGTACAAACAGGACCATCTCCTTCGAAGAATCAAGGTTTCGGACGAAAACTCATCTGTTACAAAGGCATTTAATTTTTTAAAACTTATTTCAACTCCAGACTTTTTGTGCATTCAATATGCACCATTCAAAGCCACATCCTCAAATTTCAACCCTTTCTAACTTCATTTGCTATTTTTCATGCATTTAATGATTTTTTGAGCTAAATGACCCTGAAATTGAAAAGCACTACAAATGAACTCTGAAAAGGATGAAACTTGTCATGGTATCATCATTTCACCCACATAGCACGTGCTAAAAAGTTGAGAGGGTTACGGCAAAAACTGGATGCACTTCGTGTACAAACTGGACCATCTCCTTCGAAGTATCAAGGTTTCGGACGAAAACTCATCTGTTACAAAGGCATTTAATTTTTTAAAACTTATTTCAACTCCAGACTTTTTGTGCATTCAATATGCACCATTCAAAGCCACATCCTCAAATTTCAACCCTTTCTAACTTCATTTACTATTTTTCATGCATTTATTGATTTTTTGAGCTAAATGACCCTGAAATTGAAAAGCACTACAAATGAACTCTGAAAAGGTTGAAACTTGTCATGGTATCATCATTTCACCCACATAGCACGTGCTAAAAAGTTGAGAGGGTTACGGCAAAAACTGGATGCACTTCGTGTACAAACTGGACCATCTCCTTCGAAGTATCAAGGTTTCGGACGAAAACTCATCTGTTACAAACGCATTTAATTTTTTTAAACTTATTTCAACTCCAGACTTTTTGTGCATTCAATATGCACCATTCAAAGCCACATCCTCATATTTCAACCCTTTCTAACTTCATTTGCTCTTTTTCATGCATTTAATGATTTTTTTGAGCTAAATGACCTTGAAATTGAAAAGCACTACAAATGAACTCTGAAAAGGTTGAAACTTGGCATGGTATCATCATTTCACGCACATAGCATGTGCTAAAAAGTTGAGAGGGTTACGGCAAAAACTGGATGCACTTCGTGTACAAACTGGACCATCTCCTTCGAAGTATCAAGGTTTCGGACGAAAACTCATCTGTTACAAAGGCATTTCATTTTTTAAAACTTATTTCAACTCCAGACTTTTTGTGCATTCAATATGCACCATTCAAGGCCACATCCTCAAATTTCAACCCTTTCTAACTTCATTTGCTATTTTTCATGCATTTAATGATTTTTTGAGCTAAATGACCCTGAAATTGAAAAGCACTACAAATGAACTCTGAAAAGGTTGAAACTTGGCATGGTATCATCATTTCACGCACATAGCATGTGCTAAAAAGTTGAGAGGGTTACGGCAAAAACTGGATGCACTTCGTGTACAAACTGGACCATCTCCTTCGAAGTATCAAGGTTTCGGACGAAAACTCATCTGTTACAAAGGCATTTCATTTTTTAAAACTTATTTCAACTCCAGACTTTTTGTGCATTCAATATGCACCATTCAAAGCCACATCCTCAAATTTCAACCCTTTCTAACTTCATTTGCTATTTTTCATGCATTTAATGATTTTTTGAGCTAAATGACCCTGAAATTGAAAAGCACTACAAATGAACTCTGAAGAGGTTGAAACTTGGCATGGTATCATCATTTCGCCCACATAGCATGTGCTAAAAAGTTGAGAGGGTTACGGCAAAAACTGGATGCACTTCGTGTACAAACAGGACCATCTCCTTCGAAGAATCAAGGTTTCGGACGAAAACTCATCTGTTACAAAGGCATTTAATTTTTTTAAACTTATTTCAACTCCAGACTTTTTGTGCATTCAATATGCACCATTCAAAGCCACATCCTCAAATTTCAACCCTTTCTAACTTCATTTACTATTTTTCATGCATTTAATGATTTTTTGAGCTAAATGACCCTGAAATTGAAAAGCACTACAAATGAACTCTGAAAAGGTTGAAACTTGTCATGGTATCATCATTTCACCCACATAGCACGTGCTAAAAAGTTGAGAGGGTTACGGCAAAAACTGGATGCACTTCGTGTACAAACTGGACCATCTCCTTCGAAGTATCAAGGTTTCGGACGAAAACTCATCTGTTACAAAGGCATTTAATTTTTTTAAACTTATTTCAACTCCAGACTTTTTGTGCATTCAATATGCACCATTCAAAGCCACATCCTCAAATTTCAACCCTTTCTAACTTCATTTGCTCTTTTTCATGCATTTAATGATTTTTTTGAGCTAAATGACCCTGAAATTGAAAAGCACTACAAATGAACTCTGAAAAGGTTGAAACATGGCATGGTATCATCATTTCACGCACATAGCATGTGCTAAAAAGTTGAGAGGGTTACGGCAAAAACTGGATGCACTTCGTGTACAAACTGGACCATCTCCTTCGAAGTATCAAGGTTTCGGACGAAAACTCATCTGTTACAAAGGCATTTCATTTTTTTAAACTTATTTCAACTCCAGACTTTTTGTGCATTCAATATGCACCATTCAAGGCCACATCCTCAAATTTCAACCCTTTCTAACTTCATTTGCTATTTTTCATGCATTTAATGATTTTTTGAGCTAAATGACCCTGAAATTGAAAAGCACTACAAATGAACTCTGAAGAGGTTGAAACTTGGCATGGTATCATCATTTCTCCCACATAGCATGTGCTAAAAAGTTGAGAGGGTTACGGCAAAAACTGGATGCACTTCGTGTACAAACAGGACCATCTCCTTCGAAGAATCAAGGTTTCGGACGAAAACTCATCTGTTACAAAGGCATTTAATTTTTTTAAACTTATTTCAACTCCAGACTTTTTGTGCATTCAATATGCACCATTCAAAGCCACATCCTCAAATTTCAACCCTTTCTAACTTCATTTACTATTTTTCATGCATTTAATGATTTTTTGAGCTAAATGACCCTGAAATTGAAAAGCACTACAAATGAACTCTGAAAAGGTTGAAACTTGTCATGGTATCATCATTTCACCCACATAGCACGTGCTAAAAAGTTGAGAGGGTTACGGCAAAAACTGGATGCACTTCGTGTACAAACTGGACCATCTCCTTCGAAGTATCAAGGTTTCGGACGAAAACTCATCTGTTACAAAGGCATTTAATTTTTTTAAACTTATTTCAACTCCAGACTTTTTGTGCATTCAATATGCACCATTCAAAGCCACATCCTCAAATTTCAACCCTTTCTAACTTCATTTGCTCTTTTTCATGCATTTAATGATTTTTTTGAGCTAAATGACCCTGAAATTGAAAAGCACTACAAATGAACTCTGAAAAGGTTGAAACTTGGCATGGTATCATCATTTCACGCACATAGCATGTGCTAAAAAGTTGAGAGGGTTACGGCAAAAACTGGATGCACTTCGTGTACAAACTGGACCATCTCCTTCGAAGTATCAAGGTTTCGGACGAAAACTCATCTGTTACAAAGGCATTTCATTTTTTAAAACTTATTTCAACTCCAGACTTTTTGTGCATTCAATATGCACCATTCAAAGCCACATCCTCAAATTTCAACCCGTTCTAACTTCATTTGCTATTTTTCATGCATTTAATGATTTTTTGAGCTAAATGACCCTGAAATTGAAAAGCACTACAAATTAACTCTGAAGAGGTTGAAACTTGGCATGGTATCATCATTTCGCCCACATAGCATGTGCTAAAAAGTTGAGAGGGTTACGGCAAAAACTGGATGCACTTCGTGTACAAACAGGACCATCTCCTTCGAAGAATCAAGGTTTCGGACGAAAACTCATCTGTTACAAAGGCATTTAATTTTTTTAAACTTATTTCAACTCCAGACTTTTTGTGCATTCAATATGCACCATTCAAAGCCACATCCTCAAATTTCAACCCTTTCTAACTTCATTTGCTATTTTTCATGCATTTAATGATTTTTTTGAGCTAAATGACCCTGAAATTGAAAAGCACTACAAATGAACTCTGAAAAGGTTGAAACTTGTCATGGTATCATCATTTCACCCACATAGCACGTGCTAAAAAGTTGAGAGGGTTACGGCAAAAACTGGATGCACTTCGTGTACAAACTGGACCATCTCCTTCGAAGTATCAAGGTTTCGGACGAAAACTCATCTGTTACAAAGGCATTTAATTTTTTTAAACTTATTTCAACTCCAGACTTTTTGTGCATTCAATATGCACCATTCAAAGCCACATCCTCAAATTTCAACCCTTTCTAACTTCATTTGCTCTTTTTCATGCATTTAATGATTTTTTTGAGCTAAATGACCCTGAAATTGAAAAGCACTACAAATGAACTCTGAAAAGGTTGAAACTTGGCATGGTATCATCATTTCACGCACATAGCATGTGCTAAAAAGTTGAGAGGGTTACGGCAAAAACTGGATGCACTTCGTGTACAAACTGGACCATCTCCTTCGAAGTATCAAGGTTTCGGACGAAAACTCATCTGTTACAAAGGCATTTCATTTTTTAAAACTTATTTCAACTCCAGACTTTTTGTGCATTCAATATGCACCATTCAAAGCCACATCCTCAAATTTCAACCCTTTCTAACTTCATTTGCTATTTTTCATGCATTTAATGATTTTTTGAGCTAAATGACCCTGAAATTGAAAAGCACTACAAATGAACTCTGAAGAGGTTGAAACTTGGCATGGTATCATCATTTCGCCCACATAGCATGTGCTAAAAAGTTGAGAGGGTTACGGCAAAAACTGGATGCACTTCGTGTACAAACAGGACCATCTCCTTCGAAGAATCAAGGTTTCGGACGAAAACTCATCTGTTACAAAGGCATTTAATTTTTTTAAACTTATTTCAACTCCAGACTTTTTGTGCATTCAATATGCACCATTCAAAGCCACATCCTCAAATTTCAACCCTTTCTAACTTCATTTACTATTTTTCATGCATTTAATGATTTTTTGAGCTAAATGACCCTGAAATTGAAAAGCACTACAAATGAACTCTGAAAAGGTTGAAACTTGTCATGGTATCATCATTTCACCCACATAGCACGTGCTAAAAAGTTGAGAGGGTTACGGCAAAAACTGGATGCACTTCGTGTACAAACTGGACCATCTCCTTCGAAGTATCAAGGTTTCGGACGAAAACTCATCTGTTACAAAGGCATTTAATTTTTTTAAACTTATTTCAACTCCAGACTTTTTGTGCATTCAATATGCACCATTCAAAGCCACATCCTCAAATTTCAACCCTTTCTAACTTCATTTGCTCTTTTTCATGCATTTAATGATTTTTTTGAGCTAAATGACCCTGAAATTGAAAAGCACTACAAATGAACTCTGAAAAGGTTGAAACTTGGCATGGTATCATCATTTCACGCACATAGCATGTGCTAAAAAGTTGAGAGGGTTACGGCAAAAACTGGATGCACTTCGTGTACAAACTGGACCATCTCCTTCGAAGTATCAAGGTTTCGGACGAAAACTCATCTGTTACAAAGGCATTTCATTTTTTAAAACTTATTTCAACTCCAGACTTTTTGTGCATTCAATATGCACCATTCAAGGCCACATCCTCAAATTTCAACCCTTTCTAACTTCATTTGCTATTTTTCATGCATTTAATGATTTTTTGAGCTAAATGACCCTGAAATTGAAAAGCACTACAAATGAACTCTGAAGAGGTTGAAACTTGGCATGGTATCATCATTTCGCCCACATAGCATGTGCTAAAAAGTTGAGAGGGTTACGGCAAAAACTGGATGCACTTCGTGTACAAACAGGACCATCTCCTTCGAAGAATCAAGGTTTCGGACGAAAACTCATCTGTTACAAAGGCATTTAATTTTTTTAAACTTATTTCAACTCCAGACTTTTTGTGCATTCAATATGCACCATTCAAAGCCACATCCTCAAATTTCAACCCTTTCTAACTTCATTTACTATTTTTCATGCATTTAATGATTTTTTGAGCTAAATGACCCTGAAATTGAAAAGCACTACAAATGAACTCTGAAAAGGTTGAAACTTGTCATGGTATCATCATTTCACCCACATAGCACGTGCTAAAAAGTTGAGAGGGTTACGGCAAAAACTGGATGCACTTCGTGTACAAACTGGACCATCTCCTTCGAAGTATCAAGGTTTCGGACGAAAACTCATCTGTTACAAAGGCATTTAATTTTTTTAAACTTATTTCAACTCCAGACTTTTTGTGCATTCAATATGCACCATTCAAAGCCACATCCTCAAATTTCAACCCTTTCTAACTTCATTTGCTCTTTTTCATGCATTTAATGATTTTTTTGAGCTAAATGACCCTGAAATTGAAAAGCACTACAAATGAACTCTGAAAAGGTTGAAACTTGGCATGGTATCATCATTTCACCCACATAGCATGTGCTAAAAAGTTGAGAGGGTTACGGCAAAAACTGGATGCACTTCGTGTACAAACTGGACCATCTCCTTCGAAGTATCAAGGTTTCGGACGAAAACTCATCTGTTACAAAGGCATTTAATTTTTTTAAACTTATTTCAACTCCAGACTTTTTGTGCATTCAATATGCACCATTCAAAGCCACATCCTCAAATTTCAACCCTTTCTAACTTCATTTGCTATTTTTCATGCATTTAATGATTTTTTGAGCTAAATGACCCTGAAATTGAAAAGCACTACAAATGAACTCTGAAGAGGTTGAAACTTGGCATGGTATCATCATTTCGCCCACATAGCATGTGCTAAAAAGTTGAGAGGGTTACGGCAAAAACTGGATGCACTTCGTGTACAAACAGGACCATCTCCTTCGAAGAATCAAGGTTTCGGACGAAAACTCATCTGTTACAAAGGCATTTAATTTTTTTAAACTTATTTCAACTCCAGACTTTTTGTGCATTCAATATGCACCATTCAAAGCCACATCCTCAAATTTCAACCCTTTCTAACTTCATTTACTATTTTTCATGCATTTAATGATTTTTTGAGCTAAATGACCCTGAAATTGAAAAGCACTACAAATGAACTCTGAAAAGGTTGAAACTTGTCATGGTATCATCATTTCGCCCACATAGCATGTGCTAAAAAGTTGAGAGGGTTACGGCAAAAACTGGATGCACTTCGTGTACAAACTGGACCATCTCCTTCGAAGTATCAAGGTTTCGGACGAAAACTCATCTGTTACAAACGCATTTAATTTTTTTAAACTTATTTCAACTCCAGACTTTTTGTGCATTCAATATGCACCATTCAAAGCCACATCCTCAAATTTCAACCCTTTCTAACTTCATTTGCTCTTTTTCATGCATTTAATGATTTTTTTGAGCTAAATGACCCTGAAATTGAAAAGCACTACAAATGAACTCTGAAAAGGTTGAAACTTGGCATGGTATCATCATTTCACGCACATAGCATGTGCTAAAAAGTTGAGAGGGTTACGGCAAAAACTGGATGCACTTCGTGTACAAACTGGACCATCTCCTTCGAAGTATCAAGGTTTCGGACGAAAACTCATCTGTTACAAAGGCATTTCATTTTTTAAAACTTATTTCAACTCCAGACTTTTTGTGCATTCAATATGCACCATTCAAGGCCACATCCTCAAATTTCAACCCTTTCTAACTTCATTTGCTAGTTTTCATGCATTTAATGATTTTTTGAGCTAAATGACCCTGAAATTGAAAAGCACTACAAATGAACTCTGAAGAGGTTGAAACTTGGCATGGTATCATCATTTCGCCCACATAGCATGTGCTAAAAAGTTGAGAGGGTTACGGCAAAAACTGGATGCACTTCGTGTACAAACAGGACCATCTCCTTCGAAGAATCAAGGTTTCGGACGAAAACTCATCTGTTACAAAGGCATTTAATTTTTTAAAACTTATTTCAACTCCAGACTTTTTGTGCATTCAATATGCACCATTCAAAGCCACATCCTCAAATTTCAACCCTTTCTAACTTCATTTGCTATTTTTCATGCATTTAATGATTTTTTGAGCTAAATGACCCTGAAATTGAAAAGCACTACAAATGAACTCTGAAAAGGATGAAACTTGTCATGGTATCATCATTTCACCCACATAGCACGTGCTAAAAAGTTGAGAGGGTTACGGCAAAAACTGGATGCACTTCGTGTACAAACTGGACCATCTCCTTCGAAGTATCAAGGTTTCGGACGAAAACTCATCTGTTACAAAGGCATTTAATTTTTTAAAACTTATTTCAACTCCAGACTTTTTGTGCATTCAATATGCACCATTCAAAGCCACATCCTCAAATTTCAACCCTTTCTAACTTCATTTACTATTTTTCATGCATTTATTGATTTTTTGAGCTAAATGACCCTGAAATTGAAAAGCACTACAAATGAACTCTGAAAAGGTTGAAACTTGTCATGGTATCATCATTTCACCCACATAGCACGTGCTAAAAAGTTGAGAGGGTTACGGCAAAAACTGGATGCACTTCGTGTACAAACTGGACCATCTCCTTCGAAGTATCAAGGTTTCGGACGAAAACTCATCTGTTACAAACGCATTTAATTTTTTTAAACTTATTTCAACTCCAGACTTTTTGTGCATTCAATATGCACCATTCAAAGCCACATCCTCATATTTCAACCCTTTCTAACTTCATTTGCTCTTTTTCATGCATTTAATGATTTTTTTGAGCTAAATGACCTTGAAATTGAAAAGCACTACAAATGAACTCTGAAAAGGTTGAAACTTGGCATGGTATCATCATTTCACGCACATAGCATGTGCTAAAAAGTTGAGAGGGTTACGGCAAAAACTGGATGCACTTCGTGTACAAACTGGACCATCTCCTTCGAAGTATCAAGGTTTCGGACGAAAACTCATCTGTTACAAAGGCATTTCATTTTTTAAAACTTATTTCAACTCCAGACTTTTTGTGCATTCAATATGCACCATTCAAGGCCACATCCTCAAATTTCAACCCTTTCTAACTTCATTTGCTATTTTTCATGCATTTAATGATTTTTTGAGCTAAATGACCCTGAAATTGAAAAGCACTACAAATGAACTCTGAAGAGGTTGAAACTTGGCATGGTATCATCATTTCGCCCACATAGCATGTGCTAAAAAGTTGAGAGGGTTACGGCAAAAACTGGATGCACTTCGTGTACAAACAGGACCATCTCCTTCGAAGAATCAAGGTTTCGGACGAAAACTCATCTGTTACAAAGGCATTTAATTTTTTAAAACTTATTTCAACTCCAGACTTTTTGTGCATTCAATATGCACCATTCAAAGCCACATCCTCAAATTTCAACCCTTTCTAACTTCATTTGCTATTTTTCATGCATTTAATGATTTTTTGAGCTAAATGACCCTGAAATTGAAAAGCACTACAAATGAACTCTGAAAAGGTTGAAACTTGTCATGGTATCATCATTTCACCCACATAGCACGTGCTAAAAAGTTGAGAGGGTTACGGCAAAAACTGGATGCACTTCGTGTACAAACTGGACCATCTCCTTCGAAGTATCAAGGTTTCGGACGAAAACTCATCTGTTACAAAGGCATTTAATTTTTTTAAACTTATTTCAACTCCAGACTTTTTGTGCATTCAATATGCACCATTCAAAGCCACATCCTCAAATTTCAACCCTTTCTAACTTCATTTGCTCTTTTTCATGCATTTAATGATTTTTTTGAGCTAAATGACCCTGAAATTGAAAAGCACTACAAATGAACTCTGAAAAGGTTGAAACTTGGCATGGTATCATCATTTCACCCACATAGCACGTGCTAAAAAGTTGAGAGGTTTACGGCAAAAACTGGATGCACTTCGTGTACAAACAGGACCATCTCCTTCGAAGAATCAAGGTTTCGGACGAAAACTCATATGTTACAAAGGCATTTAATTTTTTTAAACTTATTTCAACTCCAGACTTTTTGTGCATTCAATATGCACCATTCAAAGCCACATCCTCAAATTTCAACCCTTTCTAACTTCATTTACTATTTTTCATGCATTTAATGATTTTTTTGAGCTAAATGACCCTGAAATTGAAAAGCACTACAAATGAACTCTGAAAAGGTTGAAACTTGTCATGGTATCATCATTTCACCCACATAGCACGTGCTAAAAAGTTGAGAGGGTTACGGCAAAAACTGGATGCACTTCGTGTAAAAACTGGACCATCTCCTTCGAAGTATCAAGGTTTGGGACGAAAACTCATCTGTTACAAAGGCATTTCATTTTTTTAAACGTATTTCAACTCCAGACTTTTTGTGCATTCAATATTCACCATTCAAAGCCACATCCTCAAATTTCAACCCTTTCTAACTTCATTTGCTATTTTTCATGCATTTAATAATTTTTTTGAGCTAAATGACCCTGAAATTGAAAAGCACTACAAATGAACTCTGAAAAGGTTGAAACTTGGCATGGTATCATCATTTCACCCACATAGCATGTGCTAAAAAGTTGAGAGGGTTACGGCAAAAACTGGATGCACTTCGTGTACAAACTGGACCATCTCCTTCGAAGTATCAAGGTTTCGGACGAAAACTCATCTGTTACAAAGGCATTTCATTTTTTAAAACTTATTTCAACTCCAGACTTTTTGTGCATTCAATATGCACCATTCAAAGACACATACTCAAATTTCAACCCTTTCTAACTTCATTTACTATTTTTCATGCATTTAATGATTTTTTTGAGCTAAATGACCCTGAAATTGAAAAGCACTACAAATGAACTCTGAAAAGCTTGAAACTTGGCATGGTATCATCATTTCACCCACATAGCATGTGCTAAAAAGTTGAGAGGGTTACGGCAAAAACTGGATGCACTTCGTGTACAAACTGGACCATCTCCTTCGAAGTATCAAGGTTTCGGACGAAAACTCATCTGTTACAAAGGCATTTCATTTTTTTAAACTTATTTCAACTCCAGACTTTTTGTGCATTCAATATGCACCATTCAAAGCCACATCCTCAAATTTCAACCCTTTCTAACTTCATTTGCTATTTTTCATGCATTTAATGATTTTTTTGAGCTAGATGACCCTGAAATTGAAAAGTACTACAAATGAACTCTGAAAAGTTTGAAACTTGGCATGGTATCATCATTTCACGCACGTAGCATGTGCTAAAAAGTTGAGAGGGTTACGGCAAAAACTGGATGCACTTCGTGTACAAACTGGACCATCTCCTTCGAAGTATCAAGGTTTCGGACGAAAACTCATCTGTTACAAAGGCATTTCATTTTTTAAAACTTATTTCAACTCCAGACTTTTTGTGCATTTAATATGCACCATTCAAAGCCACATCCTCAAATTTCAACCCTTTCTAACTTCATTCACTATTTTTCATGCATTTAACGATTTTTTTGAGCTAAATGACCCTGAAATTGAAAAGCACTACAAATGAACTCTGAAGAGGTTGAAACTTGGCATGGTATCATCATTTCACCCACATAGCATGTGCTAAAAAGTTGAGAGGTTTACGGCAAAAACTGGATGCACTTCCTGTACAAACAGGACCATCTCCTTCGAAGAATCAAGGTTTCGGACGAAAACTCATCTGTTACAAAGGCATTTAATTTTTTTAAACTTATTTCAACTCCAGACTTTTTGTGCATTCAATATGCACCATTCAGAGCCACATCCTCAAATTTCAACCCTTTCTAACTTCATTTACTATTTTTCATGCATTTAATGATTTTTTTGAGCTAAATGACCCTGAAATTGAAAAGCACTACAAATGAACTCTGAAAAGGTTGAAACTTGTCATGGTATCATCATTTCACCCACATAGCACGTGCTAAAAAGTTGAGAGGGTTACGGCAAAAACTGGATGCACTTCGTGTACAAACTGGACCATCTCCTTCGAAGTATCAAGGTTTGGGACGAAAACTCATCTGTTACAAAGGCATTTCATTTTTTTAAACGTATTTCAACTCCAGACTTTTTGTGCATTCAATATTCACCATTCAAAGCCACATCCTCAAATTTCAACCCTTTCTAACTTCATTTGCTATTTTTCATGCATTTAATGATTTTTTTGAGCTAAATGACCCTGAAATTGAAAAGCACTACAAATGAACTTTGAAAAGGTTGAAACTTGGCATGGTATCATCATTTCACCCACATAGCATGTGCTAAAAAGTTGAGAGGGTTACGGCAAAAACTGGATGCACTTCGTGTACAAACTGGACCATCTCCTTCGAAGTATCAAGGTTTCGGACGAAAACTCATCTGTTACAAAGGCATTTCATTTTTTCAAACTTATTTCAACTCCAGACTTTTTGTGCATTCAATATGCACCATTCAAAGCCACATCCTCAAATTTCAACCCTTTCTAACTTCATTTGCAATTTTTCATGCATTTAATGATTTTTTTTGAGCTTAATGACCCTGAAATTGAAAAGCACTACAAATGAACTCTGAAAAGGTTGAAACTTGGCATGGTATCATCATTTCACCCACATAGCATGTGCTAAAAAGTTGAGAGGGTTACGGCAAAAACTGGATGCACTTCGTGTACAAATTGGACCATCTCCTTCGGAGTATCAAGGTTTCGGACGAAAACTCATCTGTTACAAAGGCATTTCATTTTTTTTAAATTATTTCAACTCCAGACTTTTTGCGCATTCAATATGAACGATTCAAAGCCACATCCTCAAATTTCAACCCTTTCTAACTTCATTTGCTATTTTTCATGCATTTAATGATTTTTTGAGCTAAATGACCCTGAAATTGAAAAGCACTACAAATGAACTCTGAAAAGGTTGAAACTTGGCATGGTATCATCATTTCACCCACATAGCACGTGATAAAAAGTTGAGAGGGTTACGGCAAAAACTGGATGCACTTCGTGTACAAACTGGACCATCTCCTTCGAAGTATCAAGGTTTCGGACGAAAACTCATCTGTTACAAAGGCATTTCATTTTTTTAAACTTATTTCAACTCCAGACTTTTTGTGCATTCAATATTCACCATTCAAAGCCACATCCTCAAATTTCAACCCTTTCTAACTTCATTTACTATTTTTCATGCATTTAATGATTTTTTTGAGCTAAATGACCCTGAAATTGAAAAGCACAACAAATGAACTCTGAAAAGGTTGAAACTTGGCATGGTATCATCATTTCACCCACGTAGCATGTTCTAAAAAGTTGAGTGGGTTACGGCAAAAACTGGATGCACTTCGTGTACAAACTGGACCATCTCCTTCGAAGTATCAAGGTTTCGGACGAAAACTCATCTGTTACAAAGGCATTTCATTCTCTTTAATTTATTTCAACTCCAGAATTTTTGTGCATTCAATATGCACCATTCAACGCCACATCCTCAAATTTCAACCATTTCTAACTTCATTTGCTATTTTTCATGCATTTAATGATTTTTTTTGAGCTAAATGACCCTGAAATTGAAAAGCACTACAAATGAACTCTGAAAAGGTTGAAACTTGGCATGGTATCATCATTTCACCCACACAGCATGTCCTAAAAAGTTGAGAGGGTTACAGCAAAAACTAGATGCACTTCGTGTACAAACTGGACCATCTCCTTCGAAGTATCAAGGTTTCGGACGAAAACTCATCTGTTACAAAGGCATTTCATTTTTTTAAACTTATTTCAACTCCAGACTTTTTGCGCATTCAATATGCACCATTCAAAGCCACATCCTCAAATTGCAACCCTTTCTAACTTCATTTGCTATTTTTCATGCATTTAATGATTTTTTGAGCTAAATGACCCTGAAATTGAAAAGCACTACAAATGAACTCTGAAGAGGTTGAAACTTGGCATGGTATCATCATTTCACCCACATAGCATGTGCTAAAAAGTTGAGAGGTTTACGGCAAAAACTGGATGCACTTCGTGTACAAACAGGACCATCTCCTTCGAAGAATCAAGGTTTCGGACGAAAACTCATCTGTTACAAAGGCATTTAATTTGTTTAAACTTATTTCAACTCCAGACTTTTTGTGCATTCAATATGCACGATTCAAAGCCACATCCTCTAATTTCAACCCTTTCTAACTTCATTTACTATTTTTCATGCATTTAATGATTTTTTTGAGCTAAATGACCCTGAAATTGAAAAGCACTACAAATGAACTCTGAAAAGGTTGAAACTTGTCATGGTATCATCATTTCACCCACAGAGCACGTGCTAAAAAGTTGAGAGGGTTACGGCAAAAACTGGATGCACTTCGTGTACAAACTGGACCATCTCCTTCGAAGTATCAAGGTTTGGGACGAAAACTAATCTGTTACAAAGGCATTTCATTTTTTTAAACTTATTTCAACTCCAGACTTTTTGTGCATTCAATATTCACCATTCAAAGCCACATCCTCAAATTTCAACCCTTTCTAACTTCATTTGCTATTTTTCATGCATTTAATAATTTTTTTGAGCTAAATGACCCTGAAATTGAAAAGCACTACAAATGAACTCTGAAAAGGTTGAAACTTGGCATGGTATCATCATTTCACCCACATAGCATGTGCTAAAAAGTTGAGAGGGTTACGACAAAAACTGGATGCACTTCGTGTACAAACTGGACCATCTCCTTCGAAGTATCAAGGTTTCGGACGAAAACTCATCTGTTACAAAGGCATTTCATTTTTTAAAACTTATTTCAACTCCAGACTTTTTGTGCATTCAATATGCACCATTCAAAGCCACATCCTCAAATTTCAACCCTTTCTAACTTCATTTGCAATTTTTCATGCATTTAATGATTTTTTTTGAGCTTAATGACCCTGAAATTGAAAAGCACTACAAATGAACTCTGAAAAGGTTGAAACTTGGCATGGTATCATCATTTCACCCACATAGCATGTGCTAAAAAGTTGAGAGGGTTACGGCAAAAACTGGATGCACTTCGTGTACAAACTGGACCATCTCCTTCGGAGTATCAAGGTTTCGGACGAAAACTCATCTGTTACAAAGGCATTTCATTTTTTTAAACTTATTTCAACTCCAGACTTTTTGCGCATTCAATATGAACCATTCAAAGCCACATCGTCAAATTTCAACCCTTTCTAACTTCATTTGCTATTTTTCATGCATTTATTGATTTTTTGAGCTAAATGACCCTGAAATTGAAAAGCACTACAAATGAACTCTGAAAAGGTTGAAACTTGGCATGGTATCATCATTTCACCCACATAGCACGTGATAAAAAGTTGAGAGGGTTACGGCAAAAACTGGATGCACTTCGTGTACAAACTGGACCATCTCCTTCGAAGTATCAAGGTTTCGGACGAAAACTCATCTGTTACAAAGGCATTTCATTTTTTTAAACTTATTTCAACTCCAGACTTTTTGTGCATTGAATATTCACCATTCAAAGCCACATCCTCAAATTTCAACCCTTTCTAACTTCATTTACTATTTTTCATGCATTTAATGATTTTTTTGAGCTAAATGACCCTGAAATTGAAAAGCACTACAAATGAACTCTGAAAAGGTTGAAACTTGGCATGGTATCATCATTTCACCCACGTAGCATGTTCTAAAAAGTTGAGAGGGTTACGGCAAAAACTGGATGCACTTCGTGTACAAACTGGACCATCTCCTTCGAAGTATCAAGGTTTCGGACGAAAACTCATCTGTTACAAAGGCATTTCATTTTCTTTAATTTATTTCAACTCCAGACTTTTTGTGCATTCAATATGCACCATTCAAAGCCACATCCTCAAATTTCAACCATTTCTAACTTCATTTGCTATTTTTCATGCATTTAATGATTTTTTTGAGCTAAATGACCTTGAAATTGAAAAGCACTACAAATGAACTCTGAAAAGGTTGAAACTTGGCATGGTATCATCATTTCACCCACACAGCATGTCCTAAAAAGTTGAGAGGGTTACAGCAAAAACTAGATGCACTTCGTGTACAAACTGGACCATCTCCTTCGAAGTATCAAGGTTTCGGACGAAAACTCATCTGTTACAAAGGCATTTCATTTTTTTAAACTTATTTCAACTCCAGACTTTTTGCGCATTCAATATGCACCATTCAAAGCCACATCCTCAAATTGCAACCCTTTCTAACTTCATTTGCTATTTTTCATGCATTTAATGATTTTTTGAGCTAAATGACCCTGAAATTGAAAAGCACTACAAATGAACTCTGAAGAGGTTGAAACTTGGCATGGTATCATCATTTCACCCACATAGCATGTGCTAAAAAGTTGAGAGGTTTACGGCAAAAACTGGATGCACTTCGTGTACAAACAGGACCATCTCCTTCGAAGAATCAAGGTTTCGGACGAAAACTCATCTGTTACAAAGGCATTTAATTTTTTTAAACTTATTTCAACTCCAGACTTTTTGTGCATTCAATATGCACCATTCAAAGCCACATCCTCTAATTTCAACCCTTTCTAACTTCATTTACTATTTTTCATGCATTTAATGATTTTTTTGAGCTAAATGACCCTGAAATTGAAAAGCACTACAAATGAACTCTGAAAAGGTTGAAACTTGTCATGGTATCATCATTTCACCCACATAGCACGTGCTAAAAAGTTGAGAGGGTTACGGCAAAAACTGGATGCACTTCGTGTACAAACTGGACCATCTCCTTCGAAGTATCAAGGTTTGGGACGAAAACTAATCTGTTACAAAGGCATTTCATTTTTTTAAACTTATTTCAACTCCAGACTTTTTGTGCATTCAATATTCACCATTCAAAGCCACATCCTCAAATTTCAACCCTTTCTAACTTCATTTGCTATTTTTCATGCATTTAATAATTTTTTTGAGCTAAATGACCCTGAAATTGAAAAGCACTACAAATGAACTCTGAAAAGGTTGAAACTTGGCATGGTATCATCATTTCACCCACATAGCATGTGCTAAAAAGTTGAGAGGGTTACGACAAAAACTGGATGCACTTCGTGTACAAACTGGACCATCTCCTTCGAAGTATCAAGGTTTCGGACGAAAACTCATCTGTTACAAGGGCATTTCATTTTTTAAAACTTATTTCAACTCCAGACTTTTTGTGCGTTCAATATGCACCATTCAAAGCCACATCCTCAAATTTCAACCCTTTCTAACTTCATTTGCAATTTTTCATGCATTTAATGATTTTTTTTGAGCTTAATGACCCTGAAATTGAAAAGCACTACAAATGAACTATGAAAAGGTTGAAACTTGGCATGGTATCATCATTTCACCCACATAGCAAGTGCTAAAAAGTTGAGAGGGTTACGGCAAAAACTGGATGCACTTCGTGTACAAACTGGACCATCTCCTTCGGAGTATCAAGGTTTCGGACGAAAACTCATCTGTTACAAAGGCATTTCATTTTTTTAAACTTATTTCAACTCCAGACTTTTTGCGCATTCAATATGAACCATTCAAAGCCACATCCTCAAATTTCAACCCTTTCTAACTTCATTTGCTATTTTTCATGCATTTATTGATTTTTTGAGCTAAATGAACCTGAAATTCAAAAGCACTACAAATGAACTCTGAAAAGGTTGAAACTTGGCATGGTATCATCATTTCACCCACATAGCACGTGATAAAAAGTTGAGAGGGTTACGGCAAAAACTGGATGCACTTCGTGTACAAACTGGACCATCTCCTTCGAAGTATCAAGGTTTCGGACGAAAACTCATCTGTTACAAAGGCATTTCATTTTCTTTAATTTATTTCAACTCCAGAATTTTTGTGCATTCAATATGCACCATTCAAAGCCACATCCTCAAATTTCAACCATTTCTAACTTCATTTGCTATTTTTCATGCATTTAATGATTTTTTTGAGCTAAATGATCCTGAAATTGAAAAGCACTACAAATGAACTCTGAAAAGGTTGAAACTTGGCATGGTATCATCATTTCACCCACATAGCATGTCCTAAAAAGTTGAGAGGGTTACAGAAAAAACTAGATGCACTTCGTGTACAAACTGGACCATCTCCTTCGAAGTATCAAGGTTTCGGACGAAAACTCATCTGTTACAAAGGCATTTCATTTTTTTAAACTTATTTCAACTCCAGACTTTTTGCGCATTCACTATGCACCATTCAAAGCCACATCCTCAAATTGCAACCCTTTCTAACTTCATTTGCTATTTTTCATGCATTTAATGATTTTTTGAGCTAAATGACCCTGAAATTGAAAAGCACTACAAATGAACTCTGAAAAGGTTGAAACTTGGCATGGTATCATCATATCACCCACATAGCACGTGATAAAAAGTTGAGAGGGTTACGGCAAAAACTGGATGCACTTCGTGTACAAACTAGACCATCTCCTTCGAAGTATCAAGGTTTCGGACGAAAACTCATCTGTTACAAAGGCATTTCATTTTTTTAAACTTATTTCAACTCCAGACTTTTTGTGTATTCAATATTCACCATTCAAAGCCACATCCTCAAATTTCAACCCTTTCTAACTTCATTTGCTATTTTTCATGCATTTAATGATTTTTTGAGCTAAATGACCCTGAAATTGAAAAGCACTACAAATGAACTCTGAAGAGGTTGAAACTTGGCATGGTATCATCATTTCACCCACATAGCATGTGCTAAAAAGTTGAGAGGTTTACGGCAAAAACTGGATGCACTTCGTGTACAAGCAGGACCATCTCCTTCAAAGAATCAAGGTTTCGGACGAAAACTCATCTGTTACAAAGGCATTTAATTTTTTTAAACTTATTTCAACTCCAGAATTTTTGTGCATTCAATATGCACCATTCAAAGCCACATCCTCAAATTTCAACCCTTTCTAACTTCATTTACTATTTTTCATGCATTTAATGATTTTTTGAGCTAAATGACCCTGAAATTGAAAAGCACTACAAATGAACTCTGAAAAGGTTGAAACTTGTCATGGTATCATCATTTCACCCACATTGCACGTGCTAAAAAGTTGAGAGGGTTACGGCAAAAACTGGATGCACTTCGTGTACAAACTGGACCATCTCCTTCGAAGTATCAAGGTTTGGGACGAAAACTCATCTGTTACAAAGGCGTTTCATTTTTTTAAACTTATTTCAACTCCAGACTTTTTGTGCATTCAATATTCACCATTCAAATCCACATCCTCAAATTTCAACCCTTTCTAACTTCATTTGCTATTTTTCATGCATTTAATGATTTTTTTGAGCTAAATGACCCTGAAATTGAAAAGCACTAGAAATGAACTCTGAAAAGGTTGAAACTTGGCATGGTATCATCATTTCACCCACATAGCACGTGATAAAAAGTTGAGAGGGTTATGGCAAAAACTGGATGCACTTCGTGTACAAACTGGACCATCTCCTTCGAAGTATCAAGGTTTCGGACGAAAACTCATCTGTTACAAAGGCATTTCATTTTCTTTAATTTATTTCAACTCCAGACTTTTTGTGCATTCAATATGCACCATTCAAAGCCAAATCCTCAAATTTCAACCCTTTCTAACTTCATTTGCTATTTTTCATGCATTTAATGATTTTTTTGAGCTAAATGACCCTGAAATTGAAAAGCACAACAAATGAACTCTGAAAAGGTTGAAACTTGGCATGGTATCATCATTTCACCCACATAGCACGTGCTAAAAAGTTGAGAGGGTTACGGCAAAAACTGGATGCACTTCGTGTACAAACTGGACCATCTCCTTCAAAGTATCAAGGTTTCGGACGAAAACTCATCTGTTACAAAGGCATTTCATTTTTTAAAACTTATTTCAACTCCAGACTTTTTGTGCATTCAATATGCACCATTCAAAGCCACATCCTAAAATTTCAACCCTTTCTAACTTCATTTGCAATTTTTCATGCATTTAATGATTTGTTTTGAGCTAAATGACCCTGAAATTGAAAAGCACTACAAATTAACTCTGAAAACCTTGAAAGTTGGCATGGTATCATCATTTCACCCACATAGCATGTGCTCAAAAGTAGAGAGGGATACGGCAAAAACTGGATGCACTTCGTGTACAAACTGGACCATCTCCTTCGAACTATCAAGGTTTCGGACGAAAACTCATCTGTTACAAAGGCATTTCATTTTTTTAAACTTATTTCAACTCCAGACTTTTTTTGCATTCAGTATGCACCATTCAAAGACACATCCTCAAATTTCAACCCTTTCTAACTTCATTTGCTATTTTTCATGCATTTAATGATTTTTTTGAGCTAAATGACCCTGAAATTGAAAAGCACTACAAATGAACTCTGAAAAGCTTGAAACTTGGCATGGTATCATCATTTCACCCACATAGCATGTGCTAAAAAGTTGAGAGGGTTACGGCAAAAACTGGATGCACTTCGTGTACAAACTGGACCATCTTCTTCGAAGTATCAAGGTTTCGGACGAAAACTCATCTGTTACAAAGGCATTTCAATTTTTTAAACTTATTTCAACTCCAGACTTTTTGTGCATTCAATATTCACCATTCAACGCCACATCCTCAAATTTCAACCCTTTCTAACTTCATTTACTATTTTTCATGCATTTAATGAATTTTTTGAGCTAAATGACCCTGAAATTGAAAAGCACTACAAATGAACTCTGAAAAGGTTGAAACTTGGCATGGTATCATCATTTCACCCACATAGCATGTGCTCAAAAGTAGAGAGGGTTACGGCAAAAACTGGATGCACTTCGTGTACAAACTGGACCATCTCCTTCGAACTATCAAGGTTTCGGACGAAAACTCATCTGTTACAAAGGCATTTCATTTTTTTAAACTTATTTCAACTCCAAACTTTTTGCGCATTCAATATGCACCATTCAAAGCCACATCCTCAAATTTCAACCCTTTCTAACTTCATTTACTATTTTTCATGCATTTAATGATTTTTTGAGCTAAATGACCCTGAAATTGAAAAGCAGTACAAATGAACTCTGAAAAGGTTGAAACTTGGCATGGTATCATCATTTCACCCACATAGCACGTGATAAAAAGTTGAGAGGGTTACGGCAAAAACTGGATGCACTTCGTGTACAAACTGGACCATCTCCTTCGAACTATCAAGGTTTCGGACGAAAACTCATCTGTTACAAAGGCATTTCATTTTTTTAAACTTATTTCAACTCCAGACTTTTTGCGCATTCAATATGCACCATTCAAAGCCACATCCTCAAATTGCAACCCTTTCTAACTTCATTTGCTATTTTTCATGCATTTAATGATTTTTTGAGCTAAATGACCCTGAAATTGAAAAGCACTACAAATGAACTCTGAAGAGGTTGAAACTTGGCATGGTATCATCATTTCACCCACATAGCATGTGCTAAAAAGTTGAGAGGTTTACGGCAAAAACTGGATGCACTTCGTGTACAAACAGGACCATCTCCTTCGAAGAATCAAGGTTTCGGACGAAAACTCATCTGTTACAAAGGCATTTAATTTTTTTAAACTTATTTCAACTCCAGACTTTTTGTGCATTCAATATGCACCATTCAAAGCCACATCCTCTAATTTCAACCCTTTCTAACTTCATTTACTATTTTTCATGCATTTAATGATTTTTTTGAGCTAAATGACCCTGAAATTGAAAAGCACTACAAATGAACTCTGAAAAGGTTGAAACTTGTCATGGTATCATCATTTCACCCACATAGCACGTGCTAAAAAGTTGAGAGGGTTACGGCAAAAACTGGATGCACTTCGTGTACAAACTGGACCATCTCCTTCGAAGTATCAAGGTTTGGGACGAAAACTAATCTGTTACAAAGGCATTTCATTTTTTTAAACTTATTTCAACTCCAGACTTTTTGTGCATTCAATATTCACCATTCAAAGCCACATCCTCAAATTTCAACCCTTTCTAACTTCATTTGCTATTTTTCATGCATTTAATAATTTTTTTGAGCTAAATGACCCTGAAATTGAAAAGCACTACAAATGAACTCTGAAAAGGTTGAAACTTGGCATGGTATCATCATTTCACCCACATAGCATGTGCTAAAAAGTTGAGAGGGTTACGACAAAAACTGGATGCACTTCGTGTACAAACTGGACCATCTCCTTCGAAGTATCAAGGTTTCGGACGAAAACTCATCTGTTACAAGGGCATTTCATTTTTTAAAACTTATTTCAACTCCAGACTTTTTGTGCGTTCAATATGCACCATTCAAAGCCACATCCTCAAATTTCAACCCTTTCTAACTTCATTTGCAATTTTTCATGCATTTAATGATTTTTTTTGAGCTTAATGACCCTGAAATTGAAAAGCACTACAAATGAACTATGAAAAGGTTGAAACTTGGCATGGTATCATCATTTCACCCACATAGCAAGTGCTAAAAAGTTGAGAGGGTTACGGCAAAAACTGGATGCACTTCGTGTACAAACTGGACCATCTCCTTCGGAGTATCAAGGTTTCGGACGAAAACTCATCTGTTACAAAGGCATTTCATTTTTTTAAACTTATTTCAACTCCAGACTTTTTGCGCATTCAATATGAACCATTCAAAGCCACATCCTCAAATTTCAACCCTTTCTAACTTCATTTGCTATTTTTCATGCATTTATTGATTTTTTGAGCTAAATGAACCTGAAATTCAAAAGCACTACAAATGAACTCTGAAAAGGTTGAAACTTGGCATGGTATCATCATTTCACCCACATAGCACGTGATAAAAAGTTGAGAGGGTTACGGCAAAAACTGGATGCACTTCGTGTACAAACTGGACCATCTCCTTCGAAGTATCAAGGTTTCGGACGAAAACTCATCTGTTACAAAGGCATTTCATTTTCTTTAATTTATTTCAACTCCAGAATTTTTGTGCATTCAATATGCACCATTCAAAGCCACATCCTCAAATTTCAACCATTTCTAACTTCATTTGCTATTTTTCATGCATTTAATGATTTTTTTGAGCTAAATGATCCTGAAATTGAAAAGCACTACAAATGAACTCTGAAAAGGTTGAAACTTGGCATGGTATCATCATTTCACCCACATAGCATGTCCTAAAAAGTTGAGAGGGTTACAGAAAAAACTAGATGCACTTCGTGTACAAACTGGACCATCTCCTTCGAAGTATCAAGGTTTCGGACGAAAACTCATCTGTTACAAAGGCATTTCATTTTTTTAAACTTATTTCAACTCCAGACTTTTTGCGCATTCACTATGCACCATTCAAAGCCACATCCTCAAATTGCAACCCTTTCTAACTTCATTTGCTATTTTTCATGCATTTAATGATTTTTTGAGCTAAATGACCCTGAAATTGAAAAGCACTACAAATGAACTCTGAAAAGGTTGAAACTTGGCATGGTATCATCATATCACCCACATAGCACGTGATAAAAAGTTGAGAGGGTTACGGCAAAAACTGGATGCACTTCGTGTACAAACTAGACCATCTCCTTCGAAGTATCAAGGTTTCGGACGAAAACTCATCTGTTACAAAGGCATTTCATTTTTTTAAACTTATTTCAACTCCAGACTTTTTGTGTATTCAATATTCACCATTCAAAGCCACATCCTCAAATTTCAACCCTTTCTAACTTCATTTGCTATTTTTCATGCATTTAATGATTTTTTGAGCTAAATGACCCTGAAATTGAAAAGCACTACAAATGAACTCTGAAGAGGTTGAAACTTGGCATGGTATCATCATTTCACCCACATAGCATGTGCTAAAAAGTTGAGAGGTTTACGGCAAAAACTGGATGCACTTCGTGTACAAGCAGGACCATCTCCTTCAAAGAATCAAGGTTTCGGACGAAAACTCATCTGTTACAAAGGCATTTAATTTTTTTAAACTTATTTCAACTCCAGAATTTTTGTGCATTCAATATGCACCATTCAAAGCCACATCCTCAAATTTCAACCCTTTCTAACTTCATTTACTATTTTTCATGCATTTAATGATTTTTTGAGCTAAATGACCCTGAAATTGAAAAGCACTACAAATGAACTCTGAAAAGGTTGAAACTTGTCATGGTATCATCATTTCACCCACATTGCACGTGCTAAAAAGTTGAGAGGGTTACGGCAAAAACTGGATGCACTTCGTGTACAAACTGGACCATCTCCTTCGAAGTATCAAGGTTTGGGACGAAAACTCATCTGTTACAAAGGCGTTTCATTTTTTTAAACTTATTTCAACTCCAGACTTTTTGTGCATTCAATATTCACCATTCAAATCCACATCCTCAAATTTCAACCCTTTCTAACTTCATTTGCTATTTTTCATGCATTTAATGATTTTTTTGAGCTAAATGACCCTGAAATTGAAAAGCACTAGAAATGAACTCTGAAAAGGTTGAAACTTGGCATGGTATCATCATTTCACCCACATAGCACGTGATAAAAAGTTGAGAGGGTTATGGCAAAAACTGGATGCACTTCGTGTACAAACTGGACCATCTCCTTCGAAGTATCAAGGTTTCGGACGAAAACTCATCTGTTACAAAGGCATTTCATTTTCTTTAATTTATTTCAACTCCAGACTTTTTGTGCATTCAATATGCACCATTCAAAGCCAAATCCTCAAATTTCAACCCTTTCTAACTTCATTTGCTATTTTTCATGCATTTAATGATTTTTTTGAGCTAAATGACCCTGAAATTGAAAAGCACAACAAATGAACTCTGAAAAGGTTGAAACTTGGCATGGTATCATCATTTCACCCACATAGCACGTGCTAAAAAGTTGAGAGGGTTACGGCAAAAACTGGATGCACTTCGTGTACAAACTGGACCATCTCCTTCAAAGTATCAAGGTTTCGGACGAAAACTCATCTGTTACAAAGGCATTTCATTTTTTAAAACTTATTTCAACTCCAGACTTTTTGTGCATTCAATATGCACCATTCAAAGCCACATCCTAAAATTTCAACCCTTTCTAACTTCATTTGCAATTTTTCATGCATTTAATGATTTGTTTTGAGCTAAATGACCCTGAAATTGAAAAGCACTACAAATTAACTCTGAAAACCTTGAAAGTTGGCATGGTATCATCATTTCACCCACATAGCATGTGCTCAAAAGTAGAGAGGGATACGGCAAAAACTGGATGCACTTCGTGTACAAACTGGACCATCTCCTTCGAACTATCAAGGTTTCGGACGAAAACTCATCTGTTACAAAGGCATTTCATTTTTTTAAACTTATTTCAACTCCAGACTTTTTTTGCATTCAGTATGCACCATTCAAAGACACATCCTCAAATTTCAACCCTTTCTAACTTCATTTGCTATTTTTCATGCATTTAATGATTTTTTTGAGCTAAATGACCCTGAAATTGAAAAGCACTACAAATGAACTCTGAAAAGCTTGAAACTTGGCATGGTATCATCATTTCACCCACATAGCATGTGCTAAAAAGTTGAGAGGGTTACGGCAAAAACTGGATGCACTTCGTGTACAAACTGGACCATCTTCTTCGAAGTATCAAGGTTTCGGACGAAAACTCATCTGTTACAAAGGCATTTCAATTTTTTAAACTTATTTCAACTCCAGACTTTTTGTGCATTCAATATTCACCATTCAACGCCACATCCTCAAATTTCAACCCTTTCTAACTTCATTTACTATTTTTCATGCATTTAATGAATTTTTTGAGCTAAATGACCCTGAAATTGAAAAGCACTACAAATGAACTCTGAAAAGGTTGAAACTTGGCATGGTATCATCATTTCACCCACATAGCATGTGCTCAAAAGTAGAGAGGGTTACGGCAAAAACTGGATGCACTTCGTGTACAAACTGGACCATCTCCTTCGAACTATCAAGGTTTCGGACGAAAACTCATCTGTTACAAAGGCATTTCATTTTTTTAAACTTATTTCAACTCCAAACTTTTTGCGCATTCAATATGCACCATTCAAAGCCACATCCTCAAATTTCAACCCTTTCTAACTTCATTTACTATTTTTCATGCATTTAATGATTTTTTGAGCTAAATGACCCTGAAATTGAAAAGCAGTACAAATGAACTCTGAAAAGGTTGAAACTTGGCATGGTATCATCATTTCACCCACATAGCACGTGATAAAAAGTTGAGAGGGTTACGGCAAAAACTGGATGCACTTCGTGTACAAACTGGACCATCTCCTTCGAACTATCAAGGTTTCGGACGAAAACTCATCTGTTACAAAGGCATTTCATTTTTTTTAAACCTATTTCAACTCCAGACTTTTTGTGCATTCAATATGCACCATTCAAAGCCACATCCTCAAATTTCAACCCTTTCTAACTTCATTTGCTATTTTTCATGCATTTAATGATTTTTTTGAGATAAATGACCCTGAAATTGAAAAGCACTACAAATGAACTCTGAAAAGGTTGAAACTTGGCATGGTATCATCATTTCACCCACATAGCACGTGCTAAAAAGTTGAGAGGGTTACGGCAAAAACTGGATGCACTTCGTGTACAAACTGGACCATCTCCTTCGAAGTATCAAGGTTTCGGACGAAAACTCATCTGTTACAAAGGCATTTCATTTTTTTAAACTTATTTCAACTCCAGACTTTTTGTGCATTCAATATTCACCATTCAAAGCCACATCCTCAAATTTCAACCCTTTCTAACTTCATTTACTATTTTTCATGCATTTAATGAATTTTTTGAGCTACGTGACCCTGAAATTGAAAAGCACTACAAATGAACTCTGAAAAGGTTGAAACTTGGCATGGTATCATCATTTCACCCACATAGCATGTGCCAAAAATTTGAGAGGGTTACGGCAAAAACTGGATGCACTTCGTGTACAAACTGGACCATCTCCTTCGAAGTATCAAGGTTTCGGACGAAAACTCATCTGTTACAAAGGCATTTCATTTTTTTAAACTTATTTCAACTCCAGACTTTTTGCGCATTCAATATGCACCATTCAAAGCCACATCCACAAATTTCAACCCTTTCTAACTTCATTTGCTATTTTTCATGCATTTAATGATTTTTTGAGCTAAATGACCCTGAAATTGAAAAGCACTACAAATGAACTCTGAAAAGCTTGAAACTTGGCATGGTATCATCATTTCACCCACATAGCATGTGATAAAAAGTTGAGAGGGTTACGGCAAAAACTGGATGCACTTCGTGTACAAACTGGACCATCTCCTTCGAAGTATCAAGGTTTCGGACGAAAACTCATCTGTTACAAAGGCATTTCATTTTTTCAAACTTATTTCAACTCCAGACTTTTTGTGCATTCAATATTCACCATTCAAAGCCACATCCTCAAATTTCAACCCTTTCTAACTTCATTTACTATTTTTCATGCATTTAATGATTTTTTTGAGCTAAATGACCCTGAAATTGAAAAGCACTACAAATGAACTCTGAAAAGGTTGAAACTTGGCATGGTATCATCATTTCACCCACATAGCATGTGCTAAAAAGTTGAGAGGGTTACGGCAAAAACTGGATGCACTTCGTGTACAAACTGGACCATCTCCTTCGAACTATCAAGGTTTCGGACGAAAACTCATCTGTTACAAAGGCATTTCATTTTTTTAAACTTATTTCAACTCCAAACTTTTTGCGCATTCAATATGCACCATTCAAAGCCACATCCTCAAATTTCAACCCTTTCTAACTTCATTTACTATTTTTCATGCATTTAATGATTTTTTGAGCTAAATGACCCTGAAATTGAAAAGCAGTACAAATGAACTCTGAAAAGGTTGAAACTTGGCATGGTATCATCATTTCACCCACATAGCACGTGATAAAAAGTTGAGAGGGTTACGGCAAAAACTGGATGCACTTCGTGTACAAACTGGACCATCTCCTTCGAACTATCAAGGTTTCGGACGAAAACTCATCTGTTACAAAGGCATTTCATTTTTTTTAAACCTATTTCAACTCCAGACTTTTTGTGCATTCAATATGCACCATTCAAAGCCACATCCTCAAATTTCAACCCTTTCTAACTTCATTTGCTATTTTTCATGCATTTAATGATTTTTTTGAGATAAATGACCCTGAAATTGAAAAGCACTACAAATGAACTCTGAAAAGGTTGAAACTTGGCATGGTATCATCATTTCACCCACATAGCACGTGCTAAAAAGTTGAGAGGGTTACGGCAAAAACTGGATGCACTTCGTGTACAAACTGGACCATCTCCTTCGAAGTATCAAGGTTTCGGACGAAAACTCATCTGTTACAAAGGCATTTCATTTTTTTAAACTTATTTCAACTCCAGACTTTTTGTGCATTCAATATTCACCATTCAAAGCCACATCCTCAAATTTCAACCCTTTCTAACTTCATTTACTATTTTTCATGCATTTAATGAATTTTTTGAGCTACGTGACCCTGAAATTGAAAAGCACTACAAATGAACTCTGAAAAGGTTGAAACTTGGCATGGTATCATCATTTCACCCACATAGCATGTGCCAAAAATTTGAGAGGGTTACGGCAAAAACTGGATGCACTTCGTGTACAAACTGGACCATCTCCTTCGAAGTATCAAGGTTTCGGACGAAAACTCATCTGTTACAAAGGCATTTCATTTTTTTAAACTTATTTCAACTCCAGACTTTTTGCGCATTCAATATGCACCATTCAAAGCCACATCCACAAATTTCAACCCTTTCTAACTTCATTTGCTATTTTTCATGCATTTAATGATTTTTTGAGCTAAATGACCCTGAAATTGAAAAGCACTACAAATGAACTCTGAAAAGCTTGAAACTTGGCATGGTATCATCATTTCACCCACATAGCATGTGATAAAAAGTTGAGAGGGTTACGGCAAAAACTGGATGCACTTCGTGTACAAACTGGACCATCTCCTTCGAAGTATCAAGGTTTCGGACGAAAACTCATCTGTTACAAAGGCATTTCATTTTTTCAAACTTATTTCAACTCCAGACTTTTTGTGCATTCAATATTCACCATTCAAAGCCACATCCTCAAATTTCAACCCTTTCTAACTTCATTTACTATTTTTCATGCATTTAATGATTTTTTTGAGCTAAATGACCCTGAAATTGAAAAGCACTACAAATGAACTCTGAAAAGGTTGAAACTTGGCATGGTATCATCATTTCACCCACATAGCATGTGCTAAAAAGTTGAGAGGGTTACGGCAAAAACTGGATGCACTTCGTGTACAAACTGGACCATCTCCTTCGAAGTATCAAGGTTTCGGACGAAAACTCATCTGTTACAAAGGCATTTCATTTTTTTAAACTTATTTCAACTCCAGACTTTTTGCGCATTCAATATGCACCATTCAAAGCCACATCCACAAATTTCAACCCTTTCTAACTTCATTTGCTATTTTTCATGCATTTAATGATTTTTTGAGCTAAATGACCCTGAAATTGAAAAGCACTACAAATGAACTCTGAAAAGGTTGAAACTTGGCATGGTATCATCATTTCACCCACATAGCACGTGATAAAAAGTTGAGAGGGTTACGGCAAAAACTGGATGCACTTCGTGTACAAACTGGACCATCTCCTTCGAAGTATCAAGGTTTCGGACGAAAACTCATCTGTTACAAAGGCATTTCATTTTCTTTAATTTATTTCAACTCCAGAATTTTTGTGCATTCAATATGCACCATTCAAAGCCACATCCTCAAATTTCAACCATTTCTAACTTCATTTGCTATTTTTCATGCATTTAATGATTTTTTTGAGCTAAATGATCCTGAAATTGAAAAGCACTACAAATGAACTCTGAAAAGGTTGAAACTTGGCATGGTATCATCATTTCACCCACATAGCATGTCCTAAAAAGTTGAGAGGGTTACAGAAAAAACTAGATGCACTTCGTGTACAAACTGGACCATCTCCTTCGAAGTATCAAGGTTTCGGACGAAAACTCATCTGTTACAAAGGCATTTCATTTTTTTAAACTTATTTCAACTCCAGACTTTTTGCGCATTCACTATGCACCATTCAAAGCCACATCCTCAAATTGCAACCCTTTCTAACTTCATTTGCTATTTTTCATGCATTTAATGATTTTTTGAGCTAAATGACCCTGAAATTGAAAAGCACTACAAATGAACTCTGAAAAGGTTGAAACTTGGCATGGTATCATCATATCACCCACATAGCACGTGATAAAAAGTTGAGAGGGTTACGGCAAAAACTGGATGCACTTCGTGTACAAACTAGACCATCTCCTTCGAAGTATCAAGGTTTCGGACGAAAACTCATCTGTTACCAAGGCATTTCATTTTTTCAAACTTATTTCAACTCCAGACTTTTTGTGTATTCAATATTCACCATTCAAAGCCACATCCTCAAATTTCAACCCTTTCTAACTTCATTTGCTATTTTTCATGCATTTAATGATTTTTTTGAGCTAAATGACCCTGAAATTGAAAAGCACTACAAATGAACTCTGAAGAGGTTGAAACTTGGCATGGTATCATCATTTCACCCACATAGCATGTGCTAAAAAGTTGAGAGGTTTACGGCAAAAACTGGATGCACTTCGTGTACAAGCAGGACCATCTCCTTCAAAGAATCAAGGTTTCGGACGAAAACTCATCTGTTACAAAGGCATTTAATATTTTTAAACTTATTTCAACTCCAGACTTTTTGTGCATTCAATATGCACCATTCAAAGCCACATCCTCAAATTTCAACCCTTTCTAACTTCATTTACTATTTTTCATGCATTTAATGATTTTTTGAGCTAAATGACCCTGAAATTGAAAAGCACTACAAATGAACTCTGAAAAGGTTGAAACTTGTCATGGTATCATCATTTCACCCACATTGCACGTGCTAAAAAGTTGAGAGGGTTACGGCAAAAACTGGATGCACTTCGTGTACAAACTGGACCATCTCCTTCGAAGTATCAAGGTTTGGGACGAAAACTCATCTGTTACAAAGGCGTTTCATTTTTTTAAACTTATTTCAACTCCAGACTTTTTGTGCATTCAATATTCACCATTCAAATCCACATCCTCAAATTTCAACCCTTTCTAACTTCATTTGCTATTTTTCATGCATTTAATGATTTTTTTGAGCTAAATGACCCTGAAATTGAAAAGCACTAGAAATGAACTCTGAAAAGGTTGAAACTTGGCATGGTATCATCATTTCACCCACATAGCACGTGATAAAAAGTTGAGAGGGTTATGGCAAAAACTGGATGCACTTCGTGTACAAACTGGACCATCTCCTTCGAAGTATCAACGTTTCGGACGAAAACTCATCTGTTACAAAGGCATTTCATTTTCTTTAATTTATTTCAACTCCAGACTTTTTGTGCATTCAATATGCACCATTCAAAGCCAAATCCTCAAATTTCAACCCTTTCTAACTTCATTTGCTATTTTTCATGCATTTAATGATTTTTTTGAGCTAAATGACCCTGAAATTGAAAAGCACAACAAATGAACTCTGAAAAGGTTGAAACTTGGCATGGTATCATCATTTCACCCACATAGCACGTGCTAAAAAGTTGAGAGGGTTACGGCAAAAACTGGATGCACTTCGTGTACAAACTGGACCATCTCCTTCAAAGTATCAAGGTTTCGGACGAAAACTCATCTGTTACAAAGGCATTTCATTTTTTAAAACTTATTTCAACTCCAGACTTTTTGTGCATTCAATATGCACCATTCAAAGCCACATCCTAAAATTTCAACCCTTTCTAACTTCATTTGCAATTTTTCATGCATTTAATGATTTGTTTTGAGCTAAATGACCCTGAAATTGAAAAGCACTACAAATTAACTCTGAAAACCTTGAAAGTTGGCATGGTATCATCATTTCACCCACATAGCATGTGCTCAAAAGTAGAGAGGGATACGGCAAAAACTGGATGCACTTCGTGTACAAACTGGACCATCTCCTTCGAACTATCAAGGTTTCGGACGAAAACTCATCTGTTACAAAGGCATTTCATTTTTTTAAACTTATTTCAACTCCAGACTTTTTTTGCATTCAGTATGCACCATTCAAAGACACATCCTCAAATTTCAACCCTTTCTAACTTCATTTGCTATTTTTCATGCATTTAATGATTTTTTTGAGCTAAATGACCCTGAAATTGAAAAGCACTACAAATGAACTCTGAAAAGGTTGAAACTTGGCATGGTATCATCATTTCACCCACATAGCATGTGCTAAAAAGTTGAGAGGGTTACGGCAAAAACTGGATGCACTTCGTGTACAAACTGGACCATCTTCTTCGAAGTATCAAGGTTTCGGACGAAAACTCATCTGTTACAAAGGCATTTCAATTTTTTAAACTTATTTCAACTCCAGACTTTTTGTGCATTCAATATTCACCATTCAACGCCACATCCTCAAATTTCAACCCTTTCTAACTTCATTTACTATTTTTCATGCATTTAATGAATTTTTTGAGCTAAATGACCCTGAAATTGAAAAGCACTACAAATGAACTCTGAAAAGGTTGAAACTTGGCATGGTATCATCATTTCACCCACATAGCATGTGCTCAAAAGTAGAGAGGGTTACGGCAAAAACTGGATGCACTTCGTGTACAAACTGGACCATCTCCTTCGAACTATCAAGGTTTCGGACGAAAACTCATCTGTTACAAAGCCATTTCATTTTTTTAAACTTATTTCAACTCCAAACTTTTTGCGCATTCAATATGCACCATTCAAAGCCACATCCTCAAATTTCAACCCTTTCTAACTTCATTTACTATTTTTCATGCATTTAATGATTTTTTGAGCTAAATGACCCTGAAATTGAAAAGCAGTACAAATGAACTCTGAAAAGGTTGAAACTTGGCATGGTATCATCATTTCACCCACATAGCACGTGATAAAAAGTTGAGAGGGTTACGGCAAAAACTGGATGCACTTCGTGTACAAACTGGACCATCTCCTTCGAACTATCAAGGTTTCAGACGAAAACTCATCTGTTACAAAGGCATTTCATTTTTTTTAAACCTATTTCAACTCCAGACTTTTTGTGCATTCAATATGCACCATTCAAAGCCACATCCTCAAATTTCAACCCTTTCTAACTTCATTTGCTATTTTTCATGCATTTAATGATTTTTTTGAGATAAATGACCCTGAAATTGAAAAGCACTACAAATGAACTCTGAAAAGGTTGAAACTTGGCATGGTATCATCATTTCACCCACATAGCACGTGCTAAAAAGTTGAGAGGGTTACGGCAAAAACTGGATGCACTTCGTGTACAAACTGGACCATCTCCTTCGAAGTATCAAGGTTTCGGACGAAAACTCATCTGTTACAAAGGCATTTCATTTTTTTAAACTTATTTCAACTCCAGACTTTTTGTGAATTCAATATTCACCATTCAAAGCCACATCCTCAAATTTCAACCATTTCTAACTTCATTTACTATTTTTCATGCATTTAATGAATTTTTTGAGCTACATGACCCTGAAATTGAAAAGCACTACAAATGAACTCTGAAAAGGTTGAAACTTGGCATGGTATCATCATTTCACCCACATAGCGTGTGCCAAAAATTTGAGAGGGTTACGGCAAAAACTGGATGCACTTCGTGTACAAACTGGACCATCTCCTTCGAAGTATCAAGGTTTCGGACGAAAACTCATCTGTTACAAAGGCATTTCATTTTTTTAAACTTATTTCAACTCCAGACTTTTTGCGCATTCAATATGCACCATTCAAAGCCACATCCACAAATTTCAACCCTTTCTAACTTCATTTGCTATTTTTCATGCATTTAATGATTTTTTGAGCTAAATGACCCTGAAATTGAAAAGCACTACAAATGAACTCTGAAAAGGTTGAAACTTGGCATGGTATCATCATTTCACCCACATAGCACGTGATAAAAAGTTGAGAGGGTTACGGCAAAAACTGGATGCACTTCGTGTACAAACTGGACCATCTCCTTCGAAGTATCAAGGTTTCGGACGAAAACTCATCTGTTACAAAGGCATTTCATTTTTTCAAACTTATTTCAACTCCAGACTTTTTGTGCATTCAATATTCACCATTCAAAGCCACATCCTCAAATTTCAACCCTTTCTAACTTCATTTACTATTTTTCATGCATTTAATGATTTTTTTGAGCTAAATGACCCTGAAATTGAAAAGCACTACAAATGAACTCTGAAAAGGTTGAAACTTGGCATGGTATCATCATTTCACCCACATAGCATGTGCTAAAAAGTTGAGAGGGTTACGGCAAAAACTGGATGCACTTCGTGTACAAACTGGACCATCTCCTTCGAAGTATCAAGGTTTCGGACGAAAACTCATCTGTTACAAAGGCATTTCATTTTTTTAAACTTATTTCAACTCCAGACTTTTTGCGCATTCAATATGCACCATTCAAAGCCACATCCACAAATTTCAACCCTTTCTAACTTCATTTGCTATTTTTCATGCATTTAATGATTTGTTTTGAGCTAAATGACCCTGAAATTGAAAAGCACTACAAATGAACTCTGAAAAGGTTGAAACTTGGCATGGTATCATCATTTCACCCACATAGCACGTGATAAAAAGTTGAGAGGGTTACGGCAAAAACTGGATGCACTTCGTGTACAAACTGGACCATCTCCTTCGAAGTATCAAGGTTTCGGACGAAAACTCATCTGTTACAAAGGCATTTCATTTTTTTAAACTTATTTCAACTCCAGACTTTTTGTGCATTCAATATTCACCATTCAAAGCCACATCCTCAAATTTCAACCCTTTCTAACTTCATTTACTATTTTTCATGCATTTAATGATTTTTTTGAGCTAAATGACCCTGAAATTGAAAAGCACTAGAAATGAACTCTGAAAAGGTTGAAACTTGGCATGGTATCATCATTTCACCCACATAGCACGTGATAAAAAGTTGAGAGGGTTATGGCAAAAACTGGATGCACTTCGTGTACAAACTGGACCATCTCCTTCGAAGTATCAAGGTTTCGGACGAAAACTCATCTGTTACAAAGGCATTTCATTTTCTTTAATTTATTTCAACTCCAGACTTTTTGTGCATTCAATATGCACCATTCAAAGCCAAATCCTCAAATTTCAACCCTTTCTAACTTCATTTGCTATTTTTCATGCATTTAATGATTTTTTTGAGCTAAATGACCCTGAAATTGAAAAGCACAACAAATGAACTCTGAAAAGGTTGAAACTTGGCATGGTATCATCATTTCACCCACATAGCACGTGCTAAAAAGTTGAGAGGGTTACGGCAAAAACTGGATGCACTTCGTGTACAAACTGGACCATCTCCTTCAAAGTATCAAGGTTTCGGACGAAAACTCATCTGTTACAAAGGCATTTCATTTTTTAAAAGTTATTTCAACTCCAGACTTTTTGTGCATTCAATATGCACCATTCAAAGCCACATCCTAAAATTTCAACCCTTTCTAACTTCATTTGCAATTTTTCATGCATTTAATGATTTGTTTTGAGCTAAATGACCCTGAAATTGAAAAGCACTACAAATTAACTCTGAAAACCTTGAAAGTTGGCATGGTATCATCATTTCACCCACATAGCATGTGCTCAAAAGTAGAGAGGGATACGGCAAAAACTGGATGCACTTCGTGTACAAACTGGACCATCTCCTTCGAACTATCAAGGTTTCGGACGAAAACTCATCTGTTACAAAGGCATTTCATTTTTTTAAACTTATTTCAACTCCAGACTTTTTTTGCATTCAGTATGCACCATTCAAAGACACATCCTCAAATTTCAACCCTTTCTAACTTCATTTGCTATTTTTCATGCATTTAATGATTTTTTTGAGCTAAATGACCCTGAAATTGAAAAGCACTACAAATGAACTCTGAAAAGGTTGAAACTTGGCATGGTATCATCATTTCACCCACATAGCATGTGCTAAAAAGTTGAGAGGGTTACGGCAAAAACTGGATGCACTTCGTGTACAAACTGGACCATCTTCTTCGAAGTATCAAGGTTTCGGACGAAAACTCATCTGTTACAAAGGCATTTCAATTTTTTAAACTTATTTCAACTCCAGACTTTTTGTGCATTCAATATTCACCATTCAACGCCACATCCTCAAATTTCCACCCTTTCTAACTTCATTTACTATTTTTCATGCATTTAATGAATTTTTTGAGCTAAATGTCCCTGAAATTGAAAAGCACTACAAATGAACTCTGAAAAGGTTGAAACTTGGCATGGTATCATCATTTCACCCACATAGCATGTGCTCAAAAGTAGAGAGGGTTACGGCAAAAACTGCATGCACTTCGTGTACAAACTGGACCATCTCCTTCGAACTATCAAGGTTTCGGACGAAAACTCATCTGTTACAAAGGCATTTCATTTTTTTAAACTTATTTCAACTCCAAACTTTTTGCGCATTCAATATGCACCATTCAAAGCCACATCCTCAAATTTCAACCCTTTCTAACTTCATTTACTATTTTTAATGCATTTAATGATTTTTTGAGCTAAATGACCCTGAAATTGAAAAGCAGTACAAATGAACTCTGAAAAGGTTGAAACTTGGCATGGTATCATCATTTCACCCACATAGCACGTGATAAAAAGTTGAGAGGGTTACGGCAAAAACTGGATGCACTTCGTGTACAAACTGGACCATCTCCTTCGAACTATCAAGGTTTCGGACGAAAACTCATCTGTTACAAAGGCATTTCATTTTTTTAAAACCTATTTCAACTCCAGACTTTTTGTGCATTCAATATGCACCATTCAAAGCCACATCCTCAAATTTCAACCCTTTCTAACTTCATTTGCTATTTTTCATGCATTTAATGATTTTTTTGAGATAAATGACCCTGAAATTGAAAAGCACTACAAATGAACTCTGAAAAGGTTGAAACTTGGCATGGTATCATCATTTCACCCACATAGCACGTGCTAAAAAGTTGAGAGGGTTACGGCAAAAACTGGATGCACTTCGTGTACAAACTGGACCATCTCCTTCGAAGTATCAAGGTTTCGGACGAAAACTCATCTGTTACAAAGGCATTTCATTTTTTTAAACTTATTTCAACTCCAGACTTTTTGTGCATTCAATATTCACCATTCAAAGCCACATCCTCAAATTTCAACCCTTTCTAACTTCATTTACTATTTTTCATGCATTTAATGAATTTTTTGAGCTACATGACCCTGAAATTGAAAAGCACTACAAATGAACTCTGAAAAGGTTGAAACTTGGCATGGTATCATCATTTCACCCACATAGCATGTGCCAAAAATTTGAGAGGGTTACGGCAAAAACTGGATGCACTTCGTGTACAAACTGGACCATCTCCTTCGAAGTATCAAGGTTTCGGACGAAAACTCATCTGTTACAAAGGCATTTCATTTTTTTAAACTTATTTCAACTCCAGACTTTTTGCGCATTCAATATGCACCATTCAAAGCCACATCCACAAATTTCAACCCTTTCTAACTTCATTTGCTATTTTTCATGCATTTAATGATTTTTTGAGCTAAATGACCCTGAAATTGAAAAGCACTACAAATGAACTCTGAAAAGGTTGAAACTTGGCATGGTATCATCATTTCACCCACATAGCACATGATAAAAAGTTGAGAGGGTTACGGCAAAAACTGGATGCACTTCGTGTACAAACTGGACCATCTCCTTCGAAGTATCAAGGTTTCGGACGAAAACTCATCTGTTACAAAGGCATTTCATTTTTTTAAACTTATTTCAACTCCAGACTTTTTGCGCATTCAATATGCACCATTCAAAGCCACATCCACAAATTTCAACCCTTTCTAACTTCATTTGCTATTTTTCATGCATTTAATGATTTTTTGAGCTAAATGACCCTGAAATTGAAAAGCACTACAAATGAACTCTGAAAAGGTTGAAACTTGGCATGGTATCATCATTTCACCCACATAGCACGTGATAAAAAGTTGAGAGGGTTACGGCAAAAACTGGATGCACTTCGTGTACAAACTGGACCATCTCCTTCGAAGTATCAAGGTTTCGGACGAAAACTCATCTGTTACAAAGGCATTTCATTTTTTCAAACTTATTTCAACTCCAGACTTTTTGTGCATTCAATATTCACCATTCAAAGCCACATCCTCAAATTTCAACCCTTTCTAACTTCATTTACTATTTTTCATGCATTTAATGATTTTTTTGAGCTAAATGACCCTGAAATTGAAAAGCACTACAAATGAACTCTGAAAAGGTTGAAACTTGGCATGGTATCATCATTTCACCCACATAGCATGTGCTAAAAAGTTGAGAGGGTTACGGCAAAAACTGGATGCACTTCGTGTACAAACTGGACCATCTCCTTCGAAGTATCAAGGTTTCGGACGAAAACTCATCTGTTACAAAGGCATTTCATTTTTTTAAACTTATTTCAACTCCAGACTTTTTGCGCATTCAATATGCACCATTCAAAGCCACATCCACAAATTTCAACCCTTTCTAACTTCATTTGCTATTTTTCATGCATTTAATGATTTGTTTTGAGCTAAATGACCCTGAAATTGAAAAGCACTACAAATGAACTCTGAAAAGGTTGAAACTTGGCATGGTATCATCATTTCACCCACATAGCACGTGATAAAAAGTTGAGAGGGTTACGGCAAAAACTGGATGCACTTCGTGTACAAACTGGACCATCTCCTTCGAAGTATCAAGGTTTCGGACGAAAACTCATCTGTTACAAAGGCATTTCATTTTTTTAAACTTATTTCAACTCCAGACTTTTTGTGCATTCAATATTCACCATTCAAAGCCACATCCTCAAATTTCAACCCTTTCTAACTTCATTTACTATTTTTCATGCATTTAATGATTTTTTTGAGCTAAATGACCCTGAAATTGAAAAGCACTAGAAATGAACTCTGAAAAGGTTGAAACTTGGCATGGTATCATCATTTCACCCACATAGCACGTGATAAAAAGTTGAGAGGGTTATGGCAAAAACTGGATGCACTTCGTGTACAAACTGGACCATCTCCTTCGAAGTATCAAGGTTTCGGACGAAAACTCATCTGTTACAAAGGCATTTCATTTTCTTTAATTTATTTCAACTCCAGACTTTTTGTGCATTCAATATGCACCATTCAAAGCCAAATCCTCAAATTTCAACCCTTTCTAACTTCATTTGCTATTTTTCATGCATTTAATGATTTTTTTGAGCTAAATGACCCTGAAATTGAAAAGCACAACAAATGAACTCTGAAAAGGTTGAAACTTGGCATGGTATCATCATTTCACCCACATAGCACGTGCTAAAAAGTTGAGAGGGTTACGGCAAAAACTGGATGCACTTCGTGTACAAACTGGACCATCTCCTTCAAAGTATCAAGGTTTCGGACGAAAACTCATCTGTTACAAAGGCATTTCATTTTTTAAAAGTTATTTCAACTCCAGACTTTTTGTGCATTCAATATGCACCATTCAAAGCCACATCCTAAAATTTCAACCCTTTCTAACTTCATTTGCAATTTTTCATGCATTTAATGATTTGTTTTGAGCTAAATGACCCTGAAATTGAAAAGCACTACAAATTAACTCTGAAAACCTTGAAAGTTGGCATGGTATCATCATTTCACCCACATAGCATGTGCTCAAAAGTAGAGAGGGATACGGCAAAAACTGGATGCACTTCGTGTACAAACTGGACCATCTCCTTCGAACTATCAAGGTTTCGGACGAAAACTCATCTGTTACAAAGGCATTTCATTTTTTTAAACTTATTTCAACTCCAGACTTTTTTTGCATTCAGTATGCACCATTCAAAGACACATCCTCAAATTTCAACCCTTTCTAACTTCATTTGCTATTTTTCATGCATTTAATGATTTTTTTGAGCTAAATGACCCTGAAATTGAAAAGCACTACAAATGAACTCTGAAAAGGTTGAAACTTGGCATGGTATCATCATTTCACCCACATAGCATGTGCTAAAAAGTTGAGAGGGTTACGGCAAAAACTGGATGCACTTCGTGTACAAACTGGACCATCTTCTTCGAAGTATCAAGGTTTCGGACGAAAACTCATCTGTTACAAAGGCATTTCAATTTTTTAAACTTATTTCAACTCCAGACTTTTTGTGCATTCAATATTCACCATTCAACGCCACATCCTCAAATTTCAACCCTTTCTAACTTCATTTACTATTTTTCATGCATTTAATGAATTTTTTGAGCTAAATGACCCTGAAATTGAAAAGCACTACAAATGAACTCTGAAAAGGTTGAAACTTGGCATGGTATCATCATTTCACCCACATAGCATGTGCTCAAAAGTAGAGCGGGTTACGGCAAAAACTGGATGCACTTCGTGTACAAACTGGACCATCTCCTTCGAACTATCAAGGTTTCGGACGAAAACTCATCTGTTACAAAGGCATTTCATTTTTTTAAACTTATTTCAACTCCAAACTTTTTGCGCATTCAATATGCACCATTCAAAGCCACATCCTCAAATTTCAACCCTTTCTAACTTCATTTACTATTTTTCATGCATTTAATGATTTTTTGAGCTAAATGACCCTGAAATTGAAAAGCAGTACAAATGAACTCTGAAAAGGTTGAAACTTGGCATGGTATCATCATTTCACCCACATAGCACGTGATAAAAAGTTGAGAGGGTTACGGCAAAAACTGGATGCACTTCGTGTACAAACTGGACCATCTCCTTCGAACTATCAAGATTTCGGACGAAAACTCATCTGTTACAAAGGCATTTCATTTTTTTAAAACCTATTTCAACTCCAGACTTTTTGTGCATTCAATATGCACCATTCAAAGCCACATCCTCAAATTTCAACCCTTTCTAACTTCATTTGCTATTTTTCATGCATTTAATGATTTTTTTGAGATAAATGACCCTGAAATTGAAAAGCACTACAAATGAACTCTGAAAAGGTTGAAACTTGGCATGGTATCATCATTTCACCCACATAGCACGTGCTAAAAAGTTGAGAGGGTTACGGCAAAAACTGGATGCACTTCGTGTACAAACTGGACCATCTCCTTCGAAGTATCAAGGTTTCGGACGAAAACTCATCTGTTACAAAGGCATTTCATTTTTTTAAACTTATTTCAACTCCAGACTTTTTGTGCATTCAATATTCACCATTCAAAGCCACATCCTCAAATTTCAACCCTTTCTAACTTCATTTACTATTTTTCATGCATTTAATGAATTTTTTGAGCTACATGACCCTGAAATTGAAAAGCACTACAAATGAACTCTGAAAAGGTTGAAACTTGGCATGGTATCATCATTTCACCCACATAGCATGTGCCAAAAATTTGAGAGGGTTACGGCAAAAACTGGATGCACTTCGTGTACAAACTGGACCATCTCCTTCGAAGTATCAAGGTTTCGGACGAAAACTCATCTGTTACAAAGGCATTTCATTTTTTTAAACTTATTTCAACTCCAGACTTTTTGCGCATTCAATATGCACCATTCAAAGCCACATCCACAAATTTCAACCCTTTCTAACTTCATTTGCTATTTTTCATGCATTTAATGATTTTTGAGCTAAATGACCCTGAAATTGAAAAGCACTACAAATGAACTCTGAAAAGGTTGAAACTTGGCATGGTATCATCATTTCACCCACATAGCACGTGATAAAAAGTTGAGAGGGTTACGGCAAAAACTGGATGCACTTCGTGTACAAACTGGACCATCTCCTTCGAAGTATCAAGGTTTCGGACGAAAACTCATCTGTTACAAAGGCATTTCATTTTTTCAAACTTATTTCAACTCCAGACTTTTTGTGCATTCAATATTCACCATTCAAAGCCACATCCTCAAATTTCAACCCTTTCTAACTTCATTTACTATTTTTCATGCATTTAATGATTTTTTTGAGCTAAATGACCCTGAAATTGAAAAGCACTACAAATGAACTCTGAAAAGGTTGAAACTTGGCATGGTATCATCATTTCACCCACATAGCATGTGCTAAAAAGTTGAGAGGGTTACGGCAAAAACTGGATGCACTTCGTGTACAAACTGGACCATCTCCTTCGAAGTATCAAGGTTTCGGACGAAAACTCATCTGTTACAAAGGCATTTCATTTTTTTAAACTTATTTCAACTCCAAACTTTTTGCGCATTCAATATGCACCATTCAAAGCCACATCCACAAATTTCAACCCTTTCTAACTTCATTTGCTATTTTTCATGCATTTAATGATTTGTTTTGAGCTAAATGACCCTGAAATTGAAAAGCACTACAAATGAACTCTGAAAAGGTTGAAACTTGGCATGGTATCATCATTTCACCCACATAGCACGTGATAAAAAGTTGAGAGGGTTACGGCAAAAACTGGATGCACTTCGTGTACAAACTGGACCATCTCCTTCGAAGTATCAAGGTTTCGGACAAAACTCATCTGTTACAAAGGCATTTCATTTTTTTAAACTTATTTCAACTCCAGACTTTTTGTGCATTCAATATTCACCATTCAAAGCCACATCCTCAAATTTCAACCCTTTCTAACTTCATTTACTATTTTTCATGCATTTAATGATTTTTTTGAGCTAAATGACCCTGAAATTGAAAAGCACTAGAAATGAACTCTGAAAAGGTTGAAACTTGGCATGGTATCATCATTTCACCCACATAGCACGTGATAAAAAGTTGAGAGGGTTATGGCAAAAACTGGATGCACTTCGTGTACAAACTGGACCATCTCCTTCGAAGTATCAAGGTTTCGGACGAAAACTCATCTGTTACAAAGGCATTTCATTTTCTTTAATTTATTTCAACTCCAGACTTTTTGTGCATTCAATATGCACTATTCAAAGCCAAATCCTCAAATTTCAACCCTTTCTAACTTCATTTGCTATTTTTCATGCATTTAATGATTTTTTTGAGCTAAATGACCCTGAAATTGAAAAGCACAACAAATGAACTCTGAAAAGGTTGAAACTTGGCATGGTATCATCATTTCACCCACATAGCACGTGCTAAAAAGTTGAGAGGGTTACGGCAAAAACTGGATGCACTTCGTGTACAAACTGGACCATCTCCTTCAAAGTATCAAGGTTTCGGACGAAAACTCATCTGTTACAAAGGCATTTCATTTTTTAAAACTTATTTCAACTCCAGACTTTTTGTGCATTCAATATGCACCATTCAAAGCCACATCCTAAAATTTCAACCCTTTCTAACTTCATTTGCAATTTTTCATGCATTTAATGATTTGTTTTGAGCTAAATGACCCTGAAATTGAAAAGCACTACAAATTAACTCTGAAAACCTTGAAAGTTGGCATGGTATCATCATTTCACCCACATAGCATGTGCTCAAAAGTAGAGAGGGATACGGCAAAAACTGGATGCACTTCGTGTACAAACTGGACCATCTCCTTCGAACTATCAAGGTTTCGGACGAAAACTCATCTGTTACAAAGGCATTTCATTTTTTTAAACTTATTTCAACTCCAGACTTTTTTTGCATTTAGTATGCACCATTCAAAGACACATCCTCAAATTTCAACCCTTTCTAACTTCATTTGCTATTTTTCATGCATTTAATGATTTTTTTGAGCTAAATGACCCTGAAATTGAAAAGCACTACAAATGAACTCTGAAAAGGTTGAAACTTGGCATGGTATCATCATTTCACCCACATAGCATGTGCTAAAAAGTTGAGAGGGTTACGGCAAAAACTGGATGCACTTCGTGTACAAACTGGACCATCTTCTTCGAAGTATCAAGGTTTCGGACGAAAACTCATCTGTTACAAAGGCATTTCAATTTTTTAAACTTATTTCAACTCCAGACTTTTTGTGCATTCAATATTCACCATTCAACGCCACATCCTCAAATTTCAACCCTTTCTAACTTCATTTACTATTTTTCATGCATTTAATGAATTTTTTGAGCTAAATGACCCTGAAATTGAAAAGCACTACAAATGAACTCTGAAAAGGTTGAAACTTGGCATGGTATCATCATTTCACCCACATAGCACGTGATAAAAAGTTGAGAGGGTTACGGCAAAAACTGGATGCACTTCGTGTACAAACTGGACCATCTCCTTCGAAGTATCAAGGTTTCGGACGAAAACTCATCTGTTACAAAGGCATTTCATTTTTTCAAACTTATTTCAACTCCAGACTTTTTGTGCATTCAATATTCACCATTCAAAGCCACATCCTCAAATTTCAACCCTTTCTAACTTCATTTGCTATTTTTCATGCATTTAATGATTTTTTTGAGCTAAATGACCCTGAAATTGAAAAGCACTACAAATGAACTCTGAAAAGGTTGAAACTTGGCATGGTATCATCATTTCACCCACATAGCATGTGCTAAAAAGTTGAGAGGGTTACGGCAAAAACTGGATGCACTTCGTGTACAAACTGGACCATCTCCTTCGAAGTATCAAGGTTTCGGATGAAAACTCATCTGTTACAAAGGCATTTCATTTTTTTAAACTTATTTCAACTCCAGACTTTTTGCGCATTCAATATGCACCATTCAAAGCCACATCCACAAATTTCAACCCTTTCTAACTTCATTTGCTATTTTTCATGCATTTAATGATTTGTTTTGAGCTAAATGACCCTGAAATTGAAAAGCACTACAAATTAACTCTGAAAACCTTGAAAGTTGGCATGGTATCATCATTTCACCCACATAGCATGTGCTCAAAAGTAGAGAGGGATACGGCAAAAACTGGATGCACTTCGTGTACAAACTGGACCATCTCCTTCGAACTATCAAGGTTTCGGACGAAAACTCATCTGTTACAAAGGCATTTCATTTTTTTAAACTTATTTCAACTCCAGACTTTTTTTGCATTTAGTATGCACCATTCAAAGACACATCCTCAAATTTCAACCCTTTCTAACTTCATTTGCTATTTTTCATGCATTTAATGATTTTTTTGAGCTAAATGACCCTGAAATTGAAAAGCACTACAAATGAACTCTGAAAAGGTTGAAACTTGGCATGGTATCATCATTTCACCCACATAGCATGTGCTAAAAAGTTGAGAGGGTTACGGCAAAAAGTGGATGCACTTCGTGTACAAACTGGACCATCTTCTTCGAAGTATCAAGGTTTCGGACGAAAACTCATCTGTTACAAAGGCATTTCAATTTTTTAAACTTATTTCAACTCCAGACTTTTTGTGCATTCAATATTCACCATTCAACGCCACATCCTCAAATTTCAACCCTTTCTAACTTCATTTGCTATTTTTCATGCATTTAATGAATTTTTTGAGCTAAATGACCCTGAAATTGAAAAGCACTACAAATGAACTCTGAAAAGGTTGAAACTTGGCATGGTATCATCATTTCACCCACATAGCACGTGCTAAAAAGTTGAGAGGGTTACGGCAAAAACTGGATGCACTTCGTGTACAAACTGGACCATCTCCTTCAAAGTATCAAGGTTTCGGACGAAAACTCATCTGTTACAAAGGCATTTCATTTTTTTAAACTTATTTCAACTCCAGACTTTTTGTGCATTCAATATGCACCATTCAAAGCCACATCCTAAAATTTCAACCCTTTCTAACTTCATTTGCAATTTTTCATGCATTTAATGATTTGTTTTGAGCTAAATGACCCTGAAATTGAAAAGCACTACAAATTAACTCTGAAAACCTTGAAAGTTGGCATGGTATCATCATTTCACCCACATAGCATGTGCTCAAAAGTAGAGAGGGATACGGCAAAAACTGGATGCACTTCGTGTACAAACTGGACCATCTCCTTCGAACTATCAAGGTTTCGGACGAAAACTCATCTGTTACAAAGGCATTTCATTTTTTTAAACTTATTTCAACTCCAGACTTTTTTTGCATTCAGTATGCACCATTCAAAGACACATCCTCAAATTTCAACCCTTTCTAACTTCATTTGCTATTTTTCATGCATTTAATGATTTTTTTGAGCTAAATGACCCTGAAATTGAAAAGCACTACAAATGAACTCTGAAAAGGTTGAAACTTGGCATGGTATCATCATTTCACCCACATAGCACGTGATAAAAAGTTGAGAGGGTTACGGCAAAAACTGGATGCACTTCGTGTACAAACTGGACCATCTCCTTCGAAGTATCAAGGTTTCGGACAAAACTCATCTGTTACAAAGGCATTTCATTTTTTTAAACTTATTTCAACTCCAGACTTTTTGTGCATTCAATATTCACCATTCAAAGCCACATCCTCAAATTTCAACCCTTTCTAACTTCATTTACTATTTTTCATGCATTTAATGAATTTTTTGAGCTAAATGACCCTGAAATTGAAAAGCACTAGAAATGAACTCTGAAAAGGTTGAAACTTGGCATGGTATCATCATTTCACCCACATAGCATGTGCTCAAAAGTAGAGAGGGTTACGGCAAAAACTGGATGCACTTCGTGTACAAACTGGACCATCTCCTTCGAACTATCAAGGTTTCGGACGAAAACTCATCTGTTACAAAGGCATTTCATTTTTTTAAACTTATTTCAACTCCAAACTTTTTGCACATTCAATATGCACCATTCAAAGCCACATCCTCAAATTTCAACCCTTTCTAACTTCATTTACTATTTTTCATGCATTTAATGATTTTTTGAGCTAAATGACCCTGAAATTGAAAAGCAGTACAAATGAACTCTGAAAAGGTTGAAACTTGGCATGGTATCATCATTTCACCCACATAGCACGTGATAAAAAGTTGAGAGGGTTACGGCAAAAACTGGATGCACTTCGTGTACAAACTGGACCATCTCCTTCGAACTATCAAGGTTTCGGACGAAAACTCATCTGTTACAATGGCATTTCATTTTTTTTAAACCTATTTCAACTCCAGACTTTTTGTGCATTCAATATGCACCATTCAAAGAAACATCCTCAAATTTCAACCCTTTCTAACTTCATTTGCTATTTTTCATGCATTTAATGATTTTTTTGAGATAAATGACCCTGAAATTGAAAAGCACTACAAATGAACTCTGAAAAGGTTGAAACTTGGCATGGTATCATCATTTCACCCACATAGCACGTGCTAAAAAGTTGAGAGGGTTACGGCAAAAACTGGATGCACTTCGTGTACAAACTGGACCATCTCCTTCGAAGTATCAAGGTTTCGGACGAAAACTCATCTGTTACAAAGGTATTTCATTTTTTTAAACTTATTTCAACTCCAGACTTTTTGTGCATTCAATATTCACCATTCAAAGCCACATCCTCAAATTTCAACCCTTTCTAACTTCATTTACTATTTTTCATGCATTTAATGAATTTTTTGAGCTACATGACCCTGAAATTGAAAAGCACTACAAATGAACTCTGAAAAGGTTGAAACTTGGCATGGTATCATCATTTCACCCACATAGCATGTGCCAAAAATTTGAGAGGGTTACGGCAAAAACTGGATGCACTTCGTGTACAAACTGGACCATCTCCTTCGAAGTATCAAGGTTTCGGACGAAAACTCATCTGTTACAAAGGCATTTCATTTTTTTAAACTTATTTCAACTCCAGACTTTTTGCGCATTCAATATGCACCATTCAAAGCCACATCCACAAATTTCAACCCTTTCTAACTTCATTTGCTATTTTTCATGCATTTAATGATTTTTTGAGCTAAATGACCCTGAAATTGAAAAGCACTACAAATGAACTCTGAAAAGGTTGAAACTTGGCATGGTATCATCATTTCACCCACATAGCACGTGATAAAAAGTTGAGAGGGTTACGGCAAAAACTGGATGCACTTCGTGTACAAACTGGACCATCTCCTTCGAAGTATCAAGGTTTCGGACGAAAACTCATCTGTTACAAAGGCATTTCATTTTTTCAAACTTATTTCAACTCCAGACTTTTTGTGCATTCAATATTCACCATTCAAAGCCACATCCTCAAATTTCAACCCTTTCTAACTTCATTTACTATTTTTCATGCATTTAATGATTTTTTTGAGCTAAATGACCCTGAAATTGAAAAGCACTACAAATGAACTCTGAAAAGGTTGAAACTTGGCATGGTATCATCATTTCACCCACATAGCATGTGCTAAAAAGTTGAGAGGGTTACGGCAAAAACTGGATGCACTTCGTGTACAAACTGGACCATCTCCTTCGAAGTATCAAGGTTTCGGACGAAAACTCATCTGTTACAAAGGCATTTCATTTTTTTAAACTTATTTCAACTCCAGACTTTTTGCGCATTCAATATGCACCATTCAAAGCCACATCCACAAATTTCAACCCTTTCTAACTTCATTTGCTATTTTTCATGCATTTAATGATTTTTTGAGCTAAATGACCCTGAAATTGAAAAGCACTACAAATGAACTCTGAAAAGGTTGAAACTTGGCATGGTATCATCATTTCACCCACATAGCACGTGCTAAAAAGTTGAGAGGGTTACGGCAAAAACTGGATGCACTTCGTGTACAAACTGGACCATCTCCTTCGAAGTATCAAGGTTTCGGACGAAAACTCATCTGTTACAAAGGCATTTCATTTTTTTAAACTTATTTCAACTCCAGACTTTTTGTGCATTCAATATTCACCATTCAAAGCCACATCCTCAAATTTCAACCCTTTCTAACTTCATTTACTATTTTTCATGCATTTAATGAATTTTTTGAGCTACATGACCCTGAAATTGAAAAGCACTACAAATGAACTCTGAAAAGGTTGAAACTTGGCATGGTATCATCATTTCACCCACATAGCATGTGCCAAAAATTTGAGAGGGTTACGGCAAAAACTGGATGCACTTCGTGTACAAACTGGACCATCTCCTTCGAAGTATCAAGGTTTCGGACGAAAACTCATCTGTTACAAAGGCATTTCATTTTTTTAAACTTATTTCAACTCCAGACTTTTTGCGCATTCAATATGCACCATTCAAAGCCACATCCACAAATTTCAACCCTTTCTAACTTCATTTGCTATTTTTCATGCATTTAATGATTTTTTGAGCTAAATGACCCTGAAATTGAAAAGCACTACAAATGAACTCTGAAAAGGTTGAAACTTGGCATGGTATCATCATTTCACCCACATAGCACGTGATAAAAAGTTGAGAGGGTTACGGCAAAAACTGGATGCACTTCGTGTACAAACTGGACCATCTCCTTCGAAGTATCAAGGTTTCGGACGAAAACTCATCTGTTACAAAGGCATTTCATTTTTTCAAACTTATTTCAACTCCAGACTTTTTGTGCATTCAATATTCACCATTCAAAGCCACATCCTCAAATTTCAACCCTTTCTAACTTCATTTACTATTTTTCATGCATTTAATGATTTTTTTGAGCTAAATGACCCTGAAATTGAAAAGCACTACAAATGAACTCTGAAAAGGTTGAAACTTGGCATGGTATCATCATTTCACCCACATAGCATGTGCTAAAAAGTTGAGAGGGTTACGGCAAAAACTGGATGCACTTCGTGTACAAACTGGACCATCTCCTTCGAAGTATCAAGGTTTCGGACGAAAACTCATCTGTTACAAAGGCATTTCATTTTTTTAAACTTATTTCAACTCCAGACTTTTTGCGCATTCAATATGCACCATTCAAAGCCACATCCACAAATTTCAACCCTTTCTAACTTCATTTGCTATTTTTCATGCATTTAATGATTTTTTGAGCTAAATGACCCTGAAATTGAAAAGCACTACAAATGAACTCTGAAAAGGTTGAAACTTGGCATGGTATCATCATTTCACCCACATAGCACGTGCTAAAAAGTTGAGAGGGTTACGGCAAAAACTGGATGCACTTCGTGTACAAACTGGACCATCTCCTTCGAAGTATCAAGGTTTCGGACGAAAACTCATCTGTTACAAAGGCATTTCATTTTTTTAAACTTATTTCAACTCCAGACTTTTTGTGCATTCAATATTCACCATTCAAAGCCACATCCTCAAATTTCAACCCTTTCTAACTTCATTTACTATTTTTCATGCATTTAATGAATTTTTTGAGCTACATGACCCTGAAATTGAAAAGCACTACAAATGAACTCTGAAAAGGTTGAAACTTGGCATGGTATCATCATTTCACCCACATAGCATGTGCCAAAAATTTGAGAGGGTTACGGCAAAAACTGGATGCACTTCGTGTACAAACTGGACCATCTCCTTCGAAGTATCAAGGTTTCGGACGAAAACTCATCTGTTACAAAGGCATTTCATTTTTTTAAACTTATTTCAACTCCAGACTTTTTGCGCATTCAATATGCACCATTCAAAGCCACATCCACAAATTTCAACCCTTTCTAACTTCATTTGCTATTTTTCATGCATTTAATGATTTTTTGAGCTAAATGACCCTGAAATTGAAAAGCACTACAAATGAACTCTGAAAAGGTTGAAACTTGGCATGGTATCATCATTTCACCCACATAGCACGTGATAAAAAGTTGAGAGGGTTACGGCAAAAACTGGATGCACTTCGTGTACAAACTGGACCATCTCCTTCGAAGTATCAAGGTTTCGGACGAAAACTCATCTGTTACAAAGGCATTTCATTTTTTCAAACTTATTTCAACTCCAGACTTTTTGTGCATTCAATATTCACCATTCAAAGCCACATCCTCAAATTTCAACCCTTTCTAACTTCATTTACTATTTTTCATGCATTTAATGATTTTTTTGAGCTAAATGACCCTGAAATTGAAAAGCACTACAAATGAACTCTGAAAAGGTTGAAACTTGGCATGCTATCATCATTTCACCCACATAGCATGTGCTAAAAAGTTGAGAGGGTTACGGCAAAAACTGGATGCACTTCGTGTACAAACTGGACCATCTCCTTCGAAGTATCAAGGTTTCGGACGAAAACTCATCTGTTACAAAGGCATTTCATTTTTTTAAACTTATTTCAACTCCAGACTTTTTGCGCATTCAATATGCACCATTCAAAGCCACATCCACAAATTTCAACCCTTTCTAACTTCATTTGCTATTTTTCATGCATTTAATGATTTTTTGAGCTAAATGACCCTGAAATTGAAAAGCACTACAAATGAACTCTGAAAAGGTTGAAACTTGGCATGGTATCATCATTTCACCCACATAGCACGTGATAAAAAGTTGAGAGGGTTACGGCAAAAACTGGATGCACTTCGTGTACAAACTGGACCATCTCCTTCGAAGTATCAAGGTTTCGGACGAAAACTCATCTGTTACAAAGGCATTTCATTTTTTTAAACTTATTTCAACTCCAGACTTTTTGTGCATTCAATATTCACCATTCAAAGCCACATCCTCAAATTTCAACCCTTTCTAACTTCATTTACTATTTTTCATGCATTTAATGATTTTTTTGAGCTAAATGACCCTGAAATTGAAAAGTACTACAAATGAACTCTGGAAAGGTTGAAACTTGGCATGGTATCATCATTTCACCCACATAGCATGTGCTAAAAAGTTGAGAGGGTTACGGCAAAAACTGGATGCACTTCGTGTACAAACTGGACCATCTCCTTCGAAGTACGAAGGTTTCGGATGAAAACTCATCTGTTACAAAGGCATTTCATTTTTTTAAACTTATTTCAACTCCAGAATTTTTGTGCATTCAGTATGCACCATTCAAAGCCACATCCTCAAATTTCAACCCTTTCTAACTTCATTTCCTATTTTTCATGCATTTAATGATTTTTTTGAGCTAAATGACCCTGAAATTGAAAAGCAGTACAAATGAACTCTGAAAAGGTTGAAACTTGTCATGGTATCATCATTTCACCCACATAGCATGTGCTAAAAAGTTGAGAGGGTTACCGCAAAAACTGGATGCACTTCGTGTACAAACTGGACCATCTCCTTCGAAGTATCAAGGTTTCGGACGAAAACTCATCTGTTACAAAGGCATTTCATTTTTTTAAACTTATTTCAACTCCAGACTTTTTGCGCATTCAATATGCACCATTCAAAGCCACATCCTCAAATTTCAACCCTTTCTAACTTCATTTGCAATTTTTCATGCATTTAATGATTTGTTTTGAGCTAAATGACCCTGAAATTGAAAAGCACTACAAATGAACTCTGAAAAGCTTGAAACTTGGCATGGTATCATCATTTCACCCACATAGCATGTCCTCAAAAGTAGAGAGGGTTACGGCAAAAACTGGATGCACTTCGTGTACAAACTGGACCATCTCGTTCGAACTATCAAGGTTTCGGACGAAAACTCATCTGTTACAAAGGCATTTCATTTTTTTAAACTTATTTCAACTCCAGACTTTTTGTGCATTCAATATGCACCATTCAAAGCCACATCCTCAAATTTCAACCCTTTCTAACTTCATTTGCTATTTTTCATGCATTTAATGATTTTTTTGAGCTAAATGACCCTGAAATTGAGAAGCACTACAAATGAACTCTGAAAAGGTTGAAACTTGGCATGGTATCATCATTTCACCCACATAGCACGTGCTAAAAAGTTGAGAGGGTTACGGCAAAAACTGGATGCACTTCGTGTACAAACTGGACCATCTCCTTCGAAGTATCAAGGTTTCGGACGAAAACTCATCTGTTACAAAGGCATTTCATTTTTTTAAACTTATTTCAACTCCAGACTGTTTGTGCATTCAATATTCACCATTCAACGCCACATCCTCAAATTTCAACCCTTTATAACTTCATTTACTATTTTTCATGCATTTAATGAATTTTTTGAGCTAAATGACCCTGAAATTGAAAAGCACTACAAATGAACTCTGAAAAGGTTGAAACTTGGCATGGTATCATCATTTCACCCACATAGCTTGTGCTCAAAAGTAGAGAAGGTTACGGCAAAAATTGGATGCATTTCGTGTACAAACTGGACCATCTCCTTCGAACTATCAAGGTTTCGGACGAAAACTCATCTGTTACAAAGGCATTTCATTTTTTTAAACTTATTTCAACTCCAAACTTTTTGCGCATTCAATATGCACCATTCAAATCCACATCCTCAAATTTCAACCCTTTCTAACTTCTTTTGCTATTTTTCATGCATTTAATGATTTTTTGAGCTAAATGACCCTGAAATTGAAAAGCAGTACAAATGAACTCTGAAAAGGTTGAAACTTGGCATGGTATCATCATTTCACCCACATAGCACGTGATAAAAAGTTGAGAGGGTTACGGCAAAAACTGGATGCACTTCGTGTACAAACTGGACCATCTCCTTCGAACTATCAAGGTTTGGGACGAAAACTCATCTGTTACAAAGGCATTTCATTTTTTTAAACTTATTTCAACTCCAGACTTTTTGTGAATTCAATATGCACCATTCAAAGCCACATCCTCAAATTTCAACCCTTTCTAACTTCATTTGCTATTTTTCATGCATTTAATGATTTTTTTGAGGTAAATGACCCTGAAATTGAAAAGCACTACAAATGAACTCTGAAAAGGTTCAAACTTGGCATGGTATCAGCATTTCACCCACATAGCACGTGCTAAAAAGTTGAGAGGGTTACGGCAAAAACTGGATGCACTTCGTGTACAAACTGGACCATCTCCTTCGAAGTATCAAGGTTTCGGACGAAAACTCATCTGTTACAAAGGCATTTCAATTTTTTAAACTTATTTCAACTCTAGACTTTTTGTGCATTCAATATTCACCATTCAAACCCACATCCTCAAATTTCAACCCTTTCTAACTTCATTTACTATTTTTCATGCATTTAATGAATTTTTTGAGCTACATGACCCTGAAATTGAAAAGCACTACAAATGAACTCTTAAAAGGTTGAAACTTGGCATGGTATCATCATTTCACCCACATAGCATGTGCCAAAAATTTGAGAGGGTTACGGCAAAAACTGGATGCACTTCGTGTACAAACTGGACCATCTCCTTCGAAGTATCAAGGTTTCGGACGAAAACTCATCTGTTACAAAGGCATTTCATTTTTTTAAACTTATTTCAACTCCAGACTTTTTGCGCATTCAATATGAACCATTCAAAGCCACATCCACAAATTTCAACCCTTTCTAACTTCATTTGCTATTTTTCATGCATTTAATGATTTTTTGAGCTAAATGACCCTGAAATTGAAAAGTACTACAAATGAACTCTGAAAAGGTTGAAACTTGGCATGGTATCATCATTTCACCCACATAGCACGTGATAAAAAGTTGAGAGGGTTACGGCAAAAACTGGATGCACTTCGTGTACAAACTGGACCATCTCCTTCGAAGTATCAAGGTTTCGGACGAAAACTCATCTGTTACAAAGGCATTTCATTTTTTTAAACTTATTTCAACTCCAGACTTTTTGTGCATTCAATATTCACCATTCAAAGCCACATCCTCAAATTTCAACCCTTTCTAACTTCATTTACTATTTTTCATGCATTTAATGATTTTTTTGAGCTAAATGACCCTGAAATTGAAAAGCACTACAAATGAACTCTGAAAAGGTTGAAACTTGGCATGGTATCATCATTTCACCCACATAGCACGTGCTAAAAAGTTGAGAGGGTTACGACAAAAACTGGATGCACTTCGTGTACAAACTGGACCATCTCCTTCGAAGTATCAAGGTTTCGGACGAAAACTCATCTGTTACAAAGGCATTTCATTTTTTTAAACTTATTTCAACTCCAGACTTTTTGCGCATTCAATATGCACCATTCAAAGCCACATCCTCAAATTTCAACCCTTTCTAACTTCATTTGCTATTTTTCATGCATTTAATGATTTTTTGAGCTAAATGACCCTGAAATTGAAAAGCAGTACAAATGAACTCTGAAAAGGTTGAAACTTGGCATGGTATCATCATTTCACCCACATAGCACGTGATAAAAAGTTGAGAGGGTTACGGCAAAAACTGGATGCACTTCGTGTACAAACTGGACCATCTCCTTCGAAGTACGAAGGTTTCGGATGAAAACTCATCTGTTACAAAGGCATTTCATTTTTTTAAACTTATTTCAACTCCAGAATTTTTGTGCATTCAGTATGCACCATTCAAAGCCACATCCTCAAATTTCAACCCTTTCTAACTTCATTTCCTATTTTTCATGCATTTAATGATTTTTTTTGAGCTAAATGACCCTGAAATTGAAAATCACTACAAATGAACTCTGAAAAGGATGAAACTTGTCATGGTATCATCATTTCACCCACATAGCATGTGCTAAAAAGTTGAGAGGGTTACCGCAAAAACTGGATGCACTTCGTGTACAAACTGGACCATCTCCTTCGAAGTATCAAGGTTTCAGATGAAAACTCATCTGTTACAAAGGCATTTCATTTTTTTAAACTTATTTCAACTCCAGACTTTTTGCGCATTCTATATGCACCATTCAAAGCCACATCCTCAAATTTCCACCCTTTCTAACTTCATTTGCAATTTTTCATGCATTTAATGATTTGTTTTGAGCTAAATGACCCTGAAATTGAAAAGCACTACAAATGAACTCTGAAAAGCTTGAAACTTGGCATGGTATCATCATTTCACCCACATAGCATGTGCTCAAAAGTAGAGAGGGTTACGGCAAAAACTGGATGCACTTCGTGTTCAAACTGGACCATCTCCTTCGAACTATCAAGGTTTCGGACGAAAACTCATCTGTTACAAAGGCATTTCATTTTTTTAAACTTATTTCAACTCCAGACTTTTTGTGCATTCAATATGCACCATTCAAAGCCACATCCTCAAATTTCAATCCTTTCTAACTTCATTTGCTATTTTTCATCCATTTAATGATTTTTTTGAGCTAAATGACCCTGAAATTGAAAAGCACTACAAATGAACTCTGAAAAGGTTGAAACTTGGCATGGTATCATCATTTCACCCACATAGCACGTGCTAAAAAGTTGAGAGGGTTACGGCAAAAACTAGATGCACTTCGTGTACAAACTGGACCATCTCCTTCGAAGTATCAAGGTTTCGGACGAAAACTCATCTGTTACAAAGGCATTTCATTTTTTTAAACTTATTTCAACTCCAGACTTTTTGTGCATTCAATATGCACCATTCAAAGCCACATCCTCAAATTTCAACCCTTTCTAACTTCATTTGCTATTTTCCATGCATTTAATGATTTTTTTGAGCTAAATGACCCTGAAATTGAAAAGCACTACAAATGAACTCTGAAAAGGTTGAAACTTGGCATGGTATCATCATTTCAACCACATAGCATGTGCTAAAAAGTTGAGAGGGTTACGGCAAAAACTAGATGCACTTCGTGTACAAACTGGACCATCTCCTTCGAAGTATCAAGGTTTCGGACGAAAACTCATCTGTTACAAAGGCATTTCATTTTTTTAAACTTATTTCAACTCCAGACTTTTTGCGCATTCAATATGCACCATTCAAAGCCACATCCTCAAATTTCAACCCTTTCTAACTTCATTTGCTATTTTTCATGCATTTAATGATTTTTTGAGCTAAATGACCCTGAAATTGAAAAGCACTACAAATGAACTCTGAAAAGGTTGAAACTTGGCATGGTATCATCATTTCACCCACATAGCACGTGATAAAAAGTTGAGAGGGTTACGGCAAAAACTGGATGCACTTCGTGTACAAACTGGACCATCTCCTTCGAAGTATCAAGGTTTCGGACGAAAACTCATCTGTTACAAAGGCATTTCATTTTTTTAAACTTATTTCAACTCCAGACTTTTTGTGCATTCAATATTCACCATTCAAATCCACATCCTCAAATTTCAACCCTTTCTAACTTCATTTACTATTTTTCATGCATTTAATGATTTTTTTGAGCTAAATGACCCTGAAATTGAAAAGCACTACAAATGAACTCTGAAAAGGTTGAAACTTGGCATGGTATCATCATTTCACCCACATAGCATGTGCTAAAAAGTTGAGAGGGTTACGGCAAAAACTGGATGCACTTCATGTACAAACTGGACCATCTCCTTCGAAGTATCAAGGTTTCGGACGAAAACTCATCTGTTACAAAGGCATTTCATTTTTTAAACTTATTTCAACTCCAGACTTTTTGCGCATTCAATATGCACCATTCAAAGCCACATCCTCGAATTTCAACCCTTTCTAACTTCATTTGCTATTTTTCATGCATTTAATGATTTTTTGAGCTAAATGACCCTGAAATTGAAAAGCACTACAAATGAACTCTGAAAAGGTTGAAACTTGGCATGGTATCATCATTTCACCCACATAGCACGTGATAAAAAGTTGAGAGGGTTACGGCAAAAACTGGATGCACTTCGTGTACAAACTGGACCATCTCCTTCGAAGTATCAAGGTTTCGGACGAAAACTCATCTGTTACAAAGGCATTTCATTTTTTTAAACTTATTTCAACTCCAGACTTTTTGTGCATTCAATATGCACCATTCAAAGCCACATCCTCAAATTTCAACCCTTTCTAACTTCATTTGCTATTTTCCATGCATTTAATGATTTTTTTGAGCTAAATGACCCTGAAATTGAAAAGCACTACAAATGAACTCTGAAAAGGTTGAAACTTGGCATGGTATCATCATTTCAACCACATAGCATGTGCTAAAAAGTTGAGAGGGTTACGGCAAAAACTGGATGCACTTCGTGTACAAACTGGACCATCTCCTTCGAAGTATCAAGGTTTCGGACGAAAACTCATCTGTTACAAAGGCATTTCATTTTTTTAAACTTATTTCAACTCCAGACTTTTTGCGCATTCAATATGCACCATTCAAAGCCACATCCTCAAATTTCAACCCTTTCTAACTTCATTTGCTATTTTTCATGCATTTAATGATTTTTTGAGCTAAATGACCCTGAAATTGAAAAGCACTACAAATGAACTCTGAAAAGGTTGAAACTTGGCATGGTATCATCATTTCACCCACATAGCACGTGATAAAAAGTTGAGAGGGTTACGGCAAAAACTGGATGCACTTCGTGTACAAACTGGACCATCTCCTTCGAAGTATCAAGGTTTCGGACGAAAACTCATCTGTTACATAGGCATTTCATTTTTTTAAACTTATTTCAACTCCAGACTTTTTGTGCATTCAATATTCACCATTCAAAGCCACATCCTCAAATTTCAACCCTTTCTAACTTCATTTACTATTTTTCATGCATTTAATGATTTTTTTGAGCTAAATGACCCTGAAATTGAAAAGCACTACAAATGAACTCTGAAAAGGTTGAAACTTGGCATGGTATCATCATTTCACCCACATATCATGTGCTAAAAAGTTGAGAGGGTTACGGCAAAAACTGGATGCACTTCATGTACAAACTGGACCATCTCCTTCGAAGTATCAAGGTTTCGGACGAAAACTCATCTGTTACAAAGGCATTTCATTTTTTTAAACTTATTTCAACTCCAGACTTTTTGCGCATTCAATATGCACAATTCAAAGCCACATCCTCGAATTTCAACCCTTTCCAACTTCATTTGCTATTTTCCATGCATTTAATGATTTTTTTGAGCTAAATGACCCTGAAATTGAAAAGCACTACAAATGAACTCTGAAAAGGTTGAAACTTGGCATGGTATCATCATTTCAACCACATAGCATGTGCTAAAAAGTTGAGAGGGTTACGGCAAAAACTAGATGCACTTCGTGTACAAACTGGACCATCTCCTTCGAAGTATCAAGGTTTCGGACGAAAACTCATCTGTTACAAAGGCATTTCATTTTTTTAAACTTATTTCAACTCCAGACTTTTTGCGCATTCAATATGCACCATTCAAAGCCACATCCTCAAATTTCAACCCTTTCTAACTTCATTTGCTATTTTTCATGCATTTAATGATTTTTTGAGCTAAATGACCCTGAAATTGAAAAGCACTACAAATGAACTCTGAAAAGGTTGAAACTTGGCATGGTATCATCATTTCACCCACATAGCACGTGATAAAAAGTTGAGAGGGTTACGGCAAAAACTGGATGCACTTCGTGTACAAACTGGACCATCTCCTTCGAAGTATCAAGGTTTCGGACGAAAACTCATCTGTTACAAAGGCATTTCATTTTTTTAAACTTATTTCAACTCCAGACTTTTTGTGCATTCAATATGCACCATTCAAAGCCACATCCTCAAATTTCAACCCTTTCTAACTTCATTTGCTATTTTCCATGCATTTAATGATTTTTTTGAGCTAAATGACCCTGAAATTGAAAAGCACTACAAATGAACTCTGAAAAGGTTGAAACTTGGCATGGTATCATCATTTCAACCACATAGCATGTGCTAAAAAGTTGAGAGGGTTACGGCAAAAACTGGATGCACTTCGTGTACAAACTGGACCATCTCCTTCGAAGTATCAAGGTTTCGGACGAAAACTCATCTGTTACAAAGGCATTTCATTTTTTTAAACTTATTTCAACTCCAGACTTTTTGCGCATTCAATATGCACCATTCAAAGCCACATCCTCAAATTTCAACCCTTTCTAACTTCATTTGCTATTTTTCATGCATTTAATGATTTTTTGAGCTAAATGACCCTGAAATTGAAAAGCACTACAAATGAACTCTGAAAAGGTTGAAACTTGGCATGGTATCATCATTTCACCCACATAGCACGTGATAAAAAGTTGAGAGGGTTACGGCAAAAACTGGATGCACTTCGTGTACAAACTGGACCATCTCCTTCGAAGTATCAAGGTTTCGGACGAAAACTCATCTGTTACATAGGCATTTCATTTTTTTAAACTTATTTCAACTCCAGACTTTTTGTGCATTCAATATTCACCATTCAAAGCCACATCCTCAAATTTCAACCCTTTCTAACTTCATTTACTATTTTTCATGCATTTAATGATTTTTTTGAGCTAAATGACCCTGAAATTGAAAAGCACTACAAATGAACTCTGAAAAGGTTGAAACTTGGCATGGTATCATCATTTCACCCACATATCATGTGCTAAAAAGTTGAGAGGGTTACGGCAAAAACTGGATGCACTTCATGTACAAACTGGACCATCTCCTTCGAAGTATCAAGGTTTCGGACGAAAACTCATCTGTTACAAAGGCATTTCATTTTTTTAAACTTATTTCAACTCCAGACTTTTTGCGCATTCAATATGCACAATTCAAAGCCACATCCTCGAATTTCAACCCTTTCCAACTTCATTTGCTATTTTTCATGCATTTAATGATTTTTTGAGCTAAATTACCCTGAAATTGAAAAGCACTACAAATGAACTCTGAAAAGGTTGAAACTTGGCATGGTATCATCATTTCACCCACATAGCACGTGATAAAAAGTTGAGAGGGTTACGGCAAAAACTGGATGCACTTCGTGTACAAACTGGACCATCTCCTTCGAAGTATCAAGGTTTCGGACGAAAACTCATCTGTTACAAAGGCATTTCATTTTTTTAAACTTATTTCAACTCCAGACTTTTTGTGCATTCAATATGCACCATTCAAAGCCACATCCTCAAATTTCAACCCTTTCTAACTTCATTTGCTATTTTCCATGCATTTAGTGATTTTTTTGAGCTAAATGACCCTGAAATTGAAAAGCACTACAAATGAACTCTGAAAAGGTTGAAACTTGGCATGGTATCATCATTTCAACCACATAGCATGTGCTAAAAAGTTGAGAGGGTTACGGCAAAAACTGGATGCACTTCGTGTACAAACTGGACCATCTCCTTCGAAGTATCAAGGTTTCGGACGAAAACTCATCTGTTACATAGGCATTTCATTTTTTTAAACTTATTTCAACTCCAGACTTTTTGTGCATTCAATATGCACCATTCAAAGCCACATCCTCAAATTTCAACCCTTTCTAACTTCATTTACTATTTTTCATGCATTTAATGATTTTTTTGAGCTAAATGACCCTGAAATTGAAAAGCACTACAAATGAACTCTGAAAAGGTTGAAACTTGGCATGGTATCATCATTTCACCCACATATCATGTGCTAAAAAGTTGAGAGGGTTACGGCAAAAACTGGATGCACTTTATGTACAAACTGGACCATCTCCTTCGAAGTATCAAGGTTTCGGACGAAAACTCATCTGTTACAAAGGCATTTCATTTTTTTAAACTTATTTCAACTCCAGACTTTTTGCGCATTCAATATGCACCATTCAAAGCCACATCCTCGAATTTCAACCCTTTCTAACTTCATTTGCTATTTTTCATGCATTTAATGATTTTTTGAGCTAAATGACCCTGAAATTGAAAAGCACTACAAATGAACTCTGAAAAGGTTGAAACTTGGCATGGTATCATCATTTCACCCACATAGCACGTGATAAAAAGTTGAGAGGGTTACGGCAAAAACTGGATGCACTTCGTGTACAAACTGGACCATCTCCTTCGAAGTATCAAGGTTTCGGACGAAAACTCATCTGTTACAAAGGCATTTCATTTTTTTAAACTTATTTCAACTCCAGACTTTTTGTGCATTCAATATGCACCATTCAAAGCCACATCCTCAAATTTCAACCCTTTCTAACTTCATTTGCTATTTTCCATGCATTTAATGATTTTTTTGAGCTAAATGACCCTGAAATTGAAAAGCACTACAAATGAACTCTGAAAAGGTTGAAACTTGGCATGGTATCATCATTTCAACCACATAGCATGTGCTAAAAAGTTGAGAGGGTTACGGCAAAAACTGGATGCACTTCGTGCACAAACTGGACCATCTCCTTCGAAGTATCAAGGTTTCGGACGAAAACTCATCTGTTACAAAGGCATTTCATTTTTTTAAACTTATTTCAACTCCAGACTTTTTGCGCATTCAATATGCACCATTCAAAGCCACATCCTCAAATTTCAACCCTTTCTAACTTCATTTGCTATTTTTCATGCATTTAATGATTTTTTGAGCTAAATGACCCTGAAATTGAAAAGCACTACAAATGAACTCTGAAAAGGTTGAAACTTGGCATGGTATCATCATTTCACCCACATAGCACGTGATAAAAAGTTGAGAGGGTTACGGCAAAAACTGGATGCACTTCGTGTACAAACTGGACCATCTCCTTCGAAGTATCAAGGTTTCGGACGAAAACTCATCTGTTACATAGGCATTTCATTTTTTTAAACTTATTTCAACTCCAGACTTTTTGTGCATTCAATATTCACCATTCAAAGCCACATCCTCAAATTTCAACCCTTTCTAACTTCATTTACTATTTTTCATGCATTTAATGATTTTTTTGAGCTAAATGACCCTGAAATTGAAAAGCACTACAAATGAACTCTGAAAAGGTTGAAACTTGGCATGGTATCATCATTTCACCCACATATCATGTGCTAAAAAGTTGAGAGGGTTACGGCAAAAACTGGATGCACTTCATGTACAAACTGGACCATCTCCTTCGAAGTATCAAGGTTTCGGACGAAAACTCATCTGTTACAAAGGCATTTCATTTTTTTAAACTTATTTCAACTCCAGACTTTTTGCGCATTCAATATGCACCATTCAAAGCCACATCCTCGAATTTCAACCCTTTCTAACTTCATTTGCTATTTTTCATGCATTTAATGATTTTTTGAGCTAAATGACCCTGAAATTGAAAAGCACTACAAATGAACTCTGAAAAGGTTGAAACTTGGCATGGTATCATCATTTCACCCACATAGCACGTGATAAAAAGTTGAGAGGGTTACGGCAAAAACTGGATGCACTTCGTGTACAAACTGGACCATCTCCTTCGAAGTATCAAGGTTTCGGACGAAAACTCATCTGTTACAAAGGCATTTCATTTTTTTAAACTTATTTCAACTCCAGACTTTTTGTGCATTCAATATTCACCATTCAAAGCCACATCCTCAAATTTCAACCCTTTCTTACTTCATTTACTATTTTTCATGCATTTAATGATTTTTTTGAGCTAAATGACCCTGAAATTGAAAAGCACTACAAATGAACTCTGAAAAGGTTGAAACTTGGCATGGTATCATCATTTCACCCACATAGCATGTGCTAAAAAGTTGAGAGGGTTACGGCAAAAACTGGATGCACTTCATGTACAAACTGGACCATCTCCTTCGAAGTATCAAGGTTTCGGACGAAAACTCATCTGTTACAAAGGCATTTCATTTTTTTTAAACTTATTTCAACTCCAGACTTTTTGCGCATTCAATATGCACCATTCAAAGCCACATCCTCAAATTTCAACCCTTTCTAACTTCATTTCCTATTTTTCATGCATTTAATGATTTTTTGAGCTAAATGACCCTGAAATTGAAAAGCACTACAAATGAACTCTGAAAAGGTTGAAACTTGGCATGGTATCATCATTTCACCCACATAGCACGTGATAAAAAGTTGAGAGGGTTACGGCAAAAACTGGATGCACTTTGTGTACAAACTGGACCATCTCCTTCGAAGTATCAAGGTTTCGGACGAAAACTCATCTGTTACAAAGGCATTTCATTTTTTTAAACTTATTTCAACTCCAGACTTTTTGTGCATTCAATATTCACCATTCAAAGCCACATCCTCAAATTTCAACCCTTTCTAACTTCATTTACTATTTTTCATGCATTTAATGATTTTTTTGAGCTAAATGACCCTGAAATTGAAAAGCACTACAAATGAACTCTGAAATGGTTGAAACTTGGCATGGTATCATACTTTCACCCACATAGCATGTGCTAAAAAGTTGAGAGGGTTACGGCAAAAACTGGATGCACTTCATGTACAAACTGGACCATCTCCTTCGAAGTATCAAGGTTTCGGACGAAAACTCATCCGTTACAAAGGCACTTCATTTTTTTAAACTTATTTCAACTCCAGACTTTTTGCGCATTCAATATGCACCATTCAAAGCCACATCCTCAAATTTCAACCCTTTCTAACTTCGTTTGCTATTTTTCATGCATTTAATGATTTTTTGAGCTAAATGACCCTGAAATTGAAAAGCAGTACAAATGAACTCTGAAAATGTAGAAACTTGGCATGGTATCATCATTTCACCCACATAGCACGTGATAAAAAGTTGAGAGGGTTACGGCAAAAACTGGATGCACTTCGTGTACCAACTGGACCATCTCCTTCGAAGTACGAAGGTTTCGGATGAAAACTCATCTGTTACAAAGGCATTTCATTTTTTTAAACTTATTTCAACTCCAGACTTTTTGTGCATTCAGTATGCACCATTCAAAGCCACATCCTCAAATTTCAACCCTTTCTAACTTCATTTACTATTTTTCATGCATTTAATGATTTTTTTGAGCTAAATGACCCTGAAATTGAAAAGCACTACAAATGAACTCTGAAAAGGTTGAAACTTGTCATGGTATCATCATTTCACCCACATAGCATGTGCTAAAAAGTTGAGAGGGTTACCGCAAAAACTGGATGCACTTCGTGTACAAACTGGACCATCTCCTTCGAAGTATCAAGGTTTCGGACGAAAACTCATCTGTTACAAAGGCATTTCATTTTTTTAAACTTATTTCAACTCCAGACTTTTTGCGCATTCAATATGCACCATTCAAAGCCACATCCTCAAATTTCAACCCCTTCTAACTTCATTTGCAATTTTTCATGCATTTAATGATTTGTTTTGAGCTAAATGACCCTGAAATTGAAAAGCACTACAAATGAACTCTGAAAAGCTTGAAACTTGGCATGGTACCATCATTTCACCCACATAGCATGTGCTCAAAAGTAGAGAGGGTTACGGCAAAAACTGGATGCACTTCGTGTACAAACTGGACCATCTCCTTCGAACTATCAAGGTTTCGGACGAAAACTCATCTGTTACAAAGGCATTTCATTTTTTTAAACTTATTTCAACTCCAGACTTTTTGTGCATTCAATATGCACCATTCAAAGCCACATCCTCAAATTTCAACCCTTTCTAACTTCATTTGCTATTTTTCATGCATTTAATGATTTTTTTGAGCTAAATGACCCTGAAATTGAAAAGCACTACAAATGAACTCTGAAAAGGTTGAAACTTGGCATGGTATCATCATTTCACCCACATAGCATGTGCTAAAAAGTTGAGAGGGTTACGGCAAAAACTGGATGCACTTCGTGTACAAACTGGACCATCTCCTTCGAAGTATCATGGTTTCGGACGAAAACTCATCTGTTACAAAGGCATTTCATTTTTTTAAACTTATTTCAACTCCAGACTTTTTGCGCATTCAATATACACCATTCAAAGCCACATCCTCAAATTTCATCCCTTTCTAACTTCATTTGCAATTTTTCATGCATTTAATGATTTGTTTTGAGCTAAATGACCCTGAAATTGAAAAGCACTACAAATGAACTCTGAAAAGCTTGAAACTTGGCATGGTACCATCATTTCACCCACATAGCATGTGCTCAAAAGTAGAGAGGGTTACGGCAAAAACTGGATGCACTTCGTGTACAAACTGGACCATCTCCTTCGAACTATCAAGGTTTCGGACGAAAACTCATCTGTTACAAAGGCATTTCATTTTTTTAAACATATTTCAACTCCAGACTTTTTGTGCATTCAATATTCACCATTCAAAGCAACATCCTCAAATTTCAACCCTTTCTAACTTCATTTCCTATTTTTCATGCATTTAATGATTTTTTGGAGCTAAATGACCCTGAAATTGAAAAGCACTACAAATGAACTCTGAAAAGGTTGAAACTTGGCATGGTATCATCATTTCACCCACATAGCACGTGCTAAAAAGTTGAGAGGGTTACGGCAAAAACTGGATGCACTTCGTGTACAAACTGGACCATCTCCTTCGAAGTATAAAGGTTTCGGACGAAAACTCATCTGTTACAAAGGCATTCCATTTTTTTAAACTTATTTCAACTCCAGACTTTTTGTGCATTCAATATGCACCATTCAAAGCCACATCCTCAAATTTCAACCCTTTCTAACTTCATTTGCTATTTTTCATGCATTTAATGATTTTTTTGAGCTAAATGACCCTGAAATTGAAAAGCACTACAAATGAACTCTGAAAAGGTTGAAACTTGGCATGGTATCATCATTTCAACCACATAGCATGTGCTAAAAAGTTGAGAGGGTTACGGCAAAAACTGGATGCACTTCGTGTACAAACTGGACCATCTCCTTCGAAGTATCAAGGTTTCGGACGAAAACTCATCGGTTACAAAGGCATTACATTTTTTTAAACTTATTTCAACTCCAGACTTTTTGCGCATTCAATATGCACAATTCAAAGCCACATCCTCGAATTTCAACCCTTTCCAACTTCATTTGCTATTTTTCATGCATTTAATGATTTTTTGAGCTAAATTACCCTGAAATTGAAAAGCACTACAAATGAACTCTGAAAAGGTTGAAACTTGGCATGGTATCATCATTTCACCCACATAGCACGTGATAAAAAGTTGAGAGGGTTACGGCAAAAACTGGATGCACTTCATGTACAAACTGGACCATCTCCTTCGAAGTATCAAGGTTTCGGACGAAAACTCATCTGTTACAAAGGCATTTCATTTTTTTAAACTTATTTCAACTCCAGACTTTTTGCGCATTCAATATGCACAATTCAAAGCCACATCCTCGAATTTCAACCCTTTCCAACTTCATTTGCTATTTTTCATGCATTTAATGATTTTTTGAGCTAAATTACCCTGAAATTGAAAAGCACTACAAATGAACTCTGAAAAGGTTGAAACTTGGCATGGTATCATCATTTCACCCACATAGCACGTGATAAAAAGTTGAGAGGGTTACGGCAAAAACTGGATGCACTTCGTGTACAAACTGGACCATCTCCTTCGAAGTATCAAGGTTTCGGACGAAAACTCATCTGTTACAAAGGCATTTCATTTTTTTAAACTTATTTCAACTCCAGACTTTTTGTGCATTCAATATGCACCATTCAAAGCCACATCCTCAAATTTCAACCCTTTCTAACTTCATTTGCTATTTTCCATGCATTTAGTGATTTTTTTGAGCTAAATGACCCTGAAATTGAAAAGCACTACAAATGAACTCTGAAAAGGTTGAAACTTGGCATGGTATCATCATTTCAACCACATAGCATGTGCTAAAAAGTTGAGAGGGTTACGGCAAAAACTGGATGCACTTCGTGTACAAACTGGACCATCTCCTTCGAAGTATCAAGGTTTCGGACGAAAACTCATCTGTTACATAGGCATTTCATTTTTTTAAACTTATTTCAACTCCAGACTTTTTGTGCATTCAATATGCACCATTCAAAGCCACATCCTCAAATTTCAACCCTTTCTAACTTCATTTACTATTTTTCATGCATTTAATGATTTTTTTGAGCTAAATGACCCTGAAATTGAAAAGCACTACAAATGAACTCTGAAAAGGTTGAAACTTGGCATGGTATCATCATTTCACCCACATATCATGTGCTAAAAAGTTGAGAGGGTTACGGCAAAAACTGGATGCACTTTATGTACAAACTGGACCATCTCCTTCGAAGTATCAAGGTTTCGGACGAAAACTCATCTGTTACAAAGGCATTTCATTTTTTTAAACTTATTTCAACTCCAGACTTTTTGCGCATTCAATATGCACCATTCAAAGCCACATCCTCGAATTTCAACCCTTTCTAACTTCATTTGCTATTTTTCATGCATTTAATGATTTTTTGAGCTAAATGACCCTGAAATTGAAAAGCACTACAAATGAACTCTGAAAAGGTTGAAACTTGGCATGGTATCATCATTTCACCCACATAGCACGTGATAAAAAGTTGAGAGGGTTACGGCAAAAACTGGATGCACTTCGTGTACAAACTGGACCATCTCCTTCGAAGTATCAAGGTTTCGGACGAAAACTCATCTGTTACAAAGGCATTTCATTTTTTTAAACTTATTTCAACTCCAGACTTTTTGTGCATTCAATATGCACCATTCAAAGCCACATCCTCAAATTTCAACCCTTTCTAACTTCATTTGCTATTTTCCATGCATTTAATGATTTTTTTGAGCTAAATGACCCTGAAATTGAAAAGCACTACAAATGAACTCTGAAAAGGTTGAAACTTGGCATGGTATCATCATTTCAACCACATAGCATGTGCTAAAAAGTTGAGAGGGTTACGGCAAAAACTGGATGCACTTCGTGCACAAACTGGACCATCTCCTTCGAAGTATCAAGGTTTCGGACGAAAACTCATCTGTTACAAAGGCATTTCATTTTTTTAAACTTATTTCAACTCCAGACTTTTTGCGCATTCAATATGCACCATTCAAAGCCACATCCTCAAATTTCAACCCTTTCTAACTTCATTTGCTATTTTTCATGCATTTAATGATTTTTTGAGCTAAATGACCCTGAAATTGAAAAGCACTACAAATGAACTCTGAAAAGGTTGAAACTTGGCATGGTATCATCATTTCACCCACATAGCACGTGATAAAAAGTTGAGAGGGTTACGGCAAAAACTGGATGCACTTCGTGTACAAACTGGACCATCTCCTTCGAAGTATCAAGGTTTCGGACGAAAACTCATCTGTTACATAGGCATTTCATTTTTTTAAACTTATTTCAACTCCAGACTTTTTGTGCATTCAATATTCACCATTCAAAGCCACATCCTCAAATTTCAACCCTTTCTAACTTCATTTACTATTTTTCATGCATTTAATGATTTTTTTGAGCTAAATGACCCTGAAATTGAAAAGCACTACAAATGAACTCTGAAAAGGTTGAAACTTGGCATGGTATCATCATTTCACCCACATATCATGTGCTAAAAAGTTGAGAGGGTTACGGCAAAAACTGGATGCACTTCATGTACAAACTGGACCATCTCCTTCGAAGTATCAAGGTTTCGGACGAAAACTCATCTGTTACAAAGGCATTTCATTTTTTTAAACTTATTTCAACTCCAGACTTTTTGCGCATTCAATATGCACCATTCAAAGCCACATCCTCGAATTTCAACCCTTTCTAACTTCATTTGCTATTTTTCATGCATTTAATGATTTTTTGAGCTAAATGACCCTGAAATTGAAAAGCACTACAAATGAACTCTGAAAAGGTTGAAACTTGGCATGGTATCATCATTTCACCCACATAGCACGTGATAAAAAGTTGAGAGGGTTACGGCAAAAACTGGATGCACTTCGTGTACAAACTGGACCATCTCCTTCGAAGTATCAAGGTTTCGGACGAAAACTCATCTGTTACAAAGGCATTTCATTTTTTTAAACTTATTTCAACTCCAGACTTTTTGTGCATTCAATATTCACCATTCAAAGCCACATCCTCAAATTTCAACCCTTTCTTACTTCATTTACTATTTTTCATGCATTTAATGATTTTTTTGAGCTAAATGACCCTGAAATTGAAAAGCACTACAAATGAACTCTGAAAAGGTTGAAACTTGGCATGGTATCATCATTTCACCCACATAGCATGTGCTAAAAAGTTGAGAGGGTTACGGCAAAAACTGGATGCACTTCATGTACAAACTGGACCATCTCCTTCGAAGTATCAAGGTTTCGGACGAAAACTCATCTGTTACAAAGGCATTTCATTTTTTTTAAACTTATTTCAACTCCAGACTTTTTGCGCATTCAATATGCACCATTCAAAGCCACATCCTCAAATTTCAACCCTTTCTAACTTCATTTCCTATTTTTCATGCATTTAATGATTTTTTGAGCTAAATGACCCTGAAATTGAAAAGCACTACAAATGAACTCTGAAAAGGTTGAAACTTGGCATGGTATCATCATTTCACCCACATAGCACGTGATAAAAAGTTGAGAGGGTTACGGCAAAAACTGGATGCACTTTGTGTACAAACTGGACCATCTCCTTCGAAGTATCAAGGTTTCGGACGAAAACTCATCTGTTACAAAGGCATTTCATTTTTTTAAACTTATTTCAACTCCAGACTTTTTGTGCATTCAATATTCACCATTCAAAGCCACATCCTCAAATTTCAACCCTTTCTAACTTCATTTACTATTTTTCATGCATTTAATGATTTTTTTGAGCTAAATGACCCTGAAATTGAAAAGCACTACAAATGAACTCTGAAATGGTTGAAACTTGGCATGGTATCATACTTTCACCCACATAGCATGTGCTAAAAAGTTGAGAGGGTTACGGCAAAAACTGGATGCACTTCATGTACAAACTGGACCATCTCCTTCGAAGTATCAAGGTTTCGGACGAAAACTCATCCGTTACAAAGGCACTTCATTTTTTTAAACTTATTTCAACTCCAGACTTTTTGCGCATTCAATATGCACCATTCAAAGCCACATCCTCAAATTTCAACCCTTTCTAACTTCGTTTGCTATTTTTCATGCATTTAATGATTTTTTGAGCTAAATGACCCTGAAATTGAAAAGCAGTACAAATGAACTCTGAAAATGTAGAAACTTGGCATGGTATCATCATTTCACCCACATAGCACGTGATAAAAAGTTGAGAGGGTTACGGCAAAAACTGGATGCACTTCGTGTACCAACTGGACCATCTCCTTCGAAGTACGAAGGTTTCGGATGAAAACTCATCTGTTACAAAGGCATTTCATTTTTTTAAACTTATTTCAACTCCAGACTTTTTGTGCATTCAGTATGCACCATTCAAAGCCACATCCTCAAATTTCAACCCTTTCTAACTTCATTTACTATTTTTCATGCATTTAATGATTTTTTTGAGCTAAATGACCCTGAAATTGAAAAGCACTACAAATGAACTCTGAAAAGGTTGAAACTTGTCATGGTATCATCATTTCACCCACATAGCATGTGCTAAAAAGTTGAGAGGGTTACCGCAAAAACTGGATGCACTTCGTGTACAAACTGGACCATCTCCTTCGAAGTATCAAGGTTTCGGACGAAAACTCATCTGTTACAAAGGCATTTCATTTTTTTAAACTTATTTCAACTCCAGACTTTTTGCGCATTCAATATGCACCATTCAAAGCCACATCCTCAAATTTCAACCCCTTCTAACTTCATTTGCAATTTTTCATGCATTTAATGATTTGTTTTGAGCTAAATGACCCTGAAATTGAAAAGCACTACAAATGAACTCTGAAAAGCTTGAAACTTGGCATGGTACCATCATTTCACCCACATAGCATGTGCTCAAAAGTAGAGAGGGTTACGGCAAAAACTGGATGCACTTCGTGTACAAACTGGACCATCTCCTTCGAACTATCAAGGTTTCGGACGAAAACTCATCTGTTACAAAGGCATTTCATTTTTTTAAACTTATTTCAACTCCAGACTTTTTGTGCATTCAATATGCACCATTCAAAGCCACATCCTCAAATTTCAACCCTTTCTAACTTCATTTGCTATTTTTCATGCATTTAATGATTTTTTTGAGCTAAATGACCCTGAAATTGAAAAGCACTACAAATGAACTCTGAAAAGGTTGAAACTTGGCATGGTATCATCATTTCACCCACATAGCATGTGCTAAAAAGTTGAGAGGGTTACGGCAAAAACTGGATGCACTTCGTGTACAAACTGGACCATCTCCTTCGAAGTATCATGGTTTCGGACGAAAACTCATCTGTTACAAAGGCATTTCATTTTTTTAAACTTATTTCAACTCCAGACTTTTTGCGCATTCAATATACACCATTCAAAGCCACATCCTCAAATTTCATCCCTTTCTAACTTCATTTGCAATTTTTCATGCATTTAATGATTTGTTTTGAGCTAAATGACCCTGAAATTGAAAAGCACTACAAATGAACTCTGAAAAGCTTGAAACTTGGCATGGTACCATCATTTCACCCACATAGCATGTGCTCAAAAGTAGAGAGGGTTACGGCAAAAACTGGATGCACTTCGTGTACAAACTGGACCATCTCCTTCGAACTATCAAGGTTTCGGACGAAAACTCATCTGTTACAAAGGCATTTCATTTTTTTAAACATATTTCAACTCCAGACTTTTTGTGCATTCAATATTCACCATTCAAAGCAACATCCTCAAATTTCAACCCTTTCTAACTTCATTTCCTATTTTTCATGCATTTAATGATTTTTTGGAGCTAAATGACCCTGAAATTGAAAAGCACTACAAATGAACTCTGAAAAGGTTGAAACTTGGCATGGTATCATCATTTCACCCACATAGCACGTGCTAAAAAGTTGAGAGGGTTACGGCAAAAACTGGATGCACTTCGTGTACAAACTGGACCATCTCCTTCGAAGTATAAAGGTTTCGGACGAAAACTCATCTGTTACAAAGGCATTCCATTTTTTTAAACTTATTTCAACTCCAGACTTTTTGTGCATTCAATATGCACCATTCAAAGCCACATCCTCAAATTTCAACCCTTTCTAACTTCATTTGCTATTTTTCATGCATTTAATGATTTTTTTGAGCTAAATGACCCTGAAATTGAAAAGCACTACAAATGAACTCTGAAAAGGTTGAAACTTGGCATGGTATCATCATTTCAACCACATAGCATGTGCTAAAAAGTTGAGAGGGTTACGGCAAAAACTGGATGCACTTCGTGTACAAACTGGACCATCTCCTTCGAAGTATCAAGGTTTCGGACGAAAACTCATCGGTTACAAAGGCATTACATTTTTTTAAACTTATTTCAACTCCAGACTTTTTGCGCATTCAATATGCACCATTCAAAGCCACATCCTCAAATTTCAACCCTTTCTAACTTCATTTGCTATTTTTCATGCATTTAATGATTTTTTGAGCTAAATGACCCTGAAATTGAAAAGCACTACAAATGAACTCTGAAAAGGTTGAAACTTGGCATGGTATCATCATTTCACCCACATAGCACGTGATAAAAAGTTGAGAGGGTTACGGCAAAAACTGGATGCACTTCGTGTACAAACTGGACCATCTCCTTCGAAGTATCAAGGTTTCGGACGAAAACTCATCTGTTACAAAGGCATTTCATTTTTTTAAACTTATTTCAACTCCAGACTTTTTGTGCATTCAATATTCACCATTCAAAGCCACATCCTCAAATTTCAACCCTTTCTAACTTCATTTACTATTTTTCTTGCATTTAATGATTTTTTTGAGCTAAATGACCCTGAAATTGAAAAGCACTACAAATGAACTCTGAAAAGGTTGAAACTTGGCATGGTATCATCATTTCACCCACATAGCATGTGCTAAAAAGTTGAGAGGTTTACGGCAAAAACTGGATGCACTTCATGTACAAACTGGACCATCTCCTTCGAAGTATCAAGGTTTCGGACGAAAACTCATCTGTTACAAAGGCATTTCATTTTTTTAAACTTATTTCAACTCCAGACTTTTTGCGCATTCAATATGCACCATTCAAAGCCACATCCTCGAATTTCAACCCTTTCTAACTTCATTTGCTATTTTTCATGCATTTAATGATTTTTTGAGCTAAATGACCCTGAAATTGAAAAGCACTACAAATGAACTCTGAAAAGGTTGAAACTTGGCATGGTATCATCATTTCACCCACATAGCACGTGATAAAAAGTTGAGAGGGTTACGGCAAAAACTGGATGCACTTCGTGTACAAACTGGACCATCTCCTTCGAAGTATCAAGGTTTCGGACGAAAACTCATCTGTTACAAAGGCATTTCATTTTTTTAAACTTATTTCAACTCCAGACTTTTTGTGCATTCAATATTCACCATTCAAAGCCACATCCTCAAATTTCAACCCTTTCTAACTTCATTTACTATTTTTCATGCATTTAATGATTTTTTTGAGCTAAATGACCCTGAAATTGAAAAGCACTAGAAATGAACTCTGAAAAGGTTGAAACTTGGCATGGTATCATCATTTCACCCACATAGCATGTGCTAAAAAGTTGAGAGGGTTACGGCAAAAACTGGATGCACTTCATGTACAAACTGGACCATCTCCTTCGAAGTATCAAGGTTTCGGACGAAAACTCATCTGTTACAAAGGCATTTCATTTTTTTAAACTTATTTCAACTCCAGACTTTTTGCGCATTCAATATGCACCATTCAAAGCCACATCCTCAAATTTCAACCCTTTCTAACTTCATTTGCTATTTTTCATGCATTTAATGATTTTTTGAGCTAAATGACCCTGAAATTGAAAAGCACTACAAATGAACTCTGAAAAGGTTGAAACTTGGCATGGTATCATCATTTCACCCACATAGCACGTGATAAAAAGTTGAGAGGGTTACGGCAAAAACTGGATGCACTTCGTGTACAAACTGGACCATCTCCTTCGAAGTATCAAGGTTTCGGACGAAAACTCATCTGTTACAAAGGCATTTCATTTTTTTAAACTTATTTCAACTCCAGACTTTTTGTGCATTCAATATTCACCATTCAAAGCCACATCCTCAAATTTCAACCCTTTCTAACTTCATTTACTATTTTTCATGCATTTAATGATTTTTTTGAGCTAAATGACCCTGAAATTGAAAAGCACTACAAATGAACTCTGAAAAGGTTGAAACTTGGCATGGTATCATCCTTTCACCCACATAGCATGTGCTAAAAAGTTGAGAGGGTTACGGCAAAAACTGGATGCACTTCATGTACAAACTGGACCATCTCCTTCGAAGTATCAAGGTTTCGGACGAAAACTCATCCGTTACAAAGGCACTTCATTTTTTTAAACTTATTTCAACTCCAGACTTTTTGCGCATTCAATATGCACCATTCAAAGCCACATCCTCAAATTTCAACCCTTTCTAACTTCATTTGCTATTTTTCATGCATTTAATGATTTTTTGAGCTAAATGACCCTGAAATTGAAAAGCAGTACAAATGAACTCTGAAAATGTAGAAACTTGGCATGGTATCATCATTTCACCCACATAGCACGTGATAAAAAGTTGAGAGGGTTACGGCAAAAACTGGATGCACTTCGTGTACCAACTGGACCATCTCCTTCGAAGTACGAAGGTTTCGGATGAAAACTCATCTGTTACAAAGGCATTTCATTTTTTTAAACTTATTTCAACTCCAGACTTTTTGTGCATTCAGTATGCACCATTCAAAGCCACATCCTCAAATTTCAACCCTTTCTAACTTCATTTACTATTTTTCATGCATTTAATGATTTTTTTGAGCTAAATGACCCTGAAATTGAAAAGCACTACAAATGAACTCTGAAAAGGTTGAAACTTGTCATGGTATCATCATTTCACCCACATAGCATGTGCTAAAAAGTTGAGAGGGTTACCGCAAAAACTGGATGCACTTCGTGTACAAACTGGACCATCTCCTTCGAAGTATCAAGGTTTCGGACGAAAACTCATCTGTTACAAAGGCATTTCATTTTTTTAAACTTATTTCAACTCCAGACTTTTTGCGCATTCAATATGCACCATTCAAAGCCACATCCTCAAATTTCAACCCCTTCTAACTTCATTTGCAATTTTTCATGCATTTAATGATTTGTTTTGAGCTAAATGACCCTGAAATTGAAAAGCACTACAAATGAACTCTGAAAAGCTTGAAACTTGGCATGGTACCATCATTTCACCCACATAGCATGTGCTCAAAAGTAGAGAGGGTTACGGCAAAAACTGGATGCACTTCGTGTACAAACTGGACCATCTCCTTCGAACTATCAAGGTTTCGGACGAAAACTCATCTGTTACAAAGGCATTTCATTTTTTTAAACTTATTTCAACTCCAGACTTTTTGTGCATTCAATATGCACCATTCAAAGCCACATCCTCAAATTTCAACCCTTTCTAACTTCATTTGCTATTTTTCATGCATTTAATGATTTTTTTGAGCTAAATGACCCTGAAATTGAAAAGCACTACAAATGAACTCTGAAAAGGTTGAAACTTGGCATGGTATCATCATTTCACCCACATAGCATGTGCTAAAAAGTTGAGAGGGTTACGGCAAAAACTGGATGCACTTCGTGTACAAACTGGACCATCTCCTTCGAAGTATCATGGTTTCGGACGAAAACTCATCTGTTACAAAGGCATTTCATTTTTTTAAACTTATTTCAACTCCAGACTTTTTGCGCATTCAATATACACCATTCAAAGCCACATCCTCAAATTTCATCCCTTTCTAACTTCATTTGCAATTTTTCATGCATTTAATGATTTGTTTTGAGCTAAATGACCCTGAAATTGAAAAGCACTACAAATGAACTCTGAAAAGCTTGAAACTTGGCATGGTACCATCATTTCACCCACATAGCATGTGCTCAAAAGTAGAGAGGGTTACGGCAAAAACTGGATGCACTTCGTGTACAAACTGGACCATCTCCTTCGAACTATCAAGGTTTCGGACGAAAACTCATCTGTTACAAAGGCATTTCATTTTTTTAAACATATTTCAACTCCAGACTTTTTGTGCATTCAATATTCACCATTCAAAGCAACATCCTCAAATTTCAACCCTTTCTAACTTCATTTCCTATTTTTCATGCATTTAATGATTTTTTGGAGCTAAATGACCCTGAAATTGAAAAGCACTACAAATGAACTCTGAAAAGGTTGAAACTTGGCATGGTATCATCATTTCACCCACATAGCACGTGCTAAAAAGTTGAGAGGGTTACGGCAAAAACTGGATGCACTTCGTGTACAAACTGGACCATCTCCTTCGAAGTATAAAGGTTTCGGACGAAAACTCATCTGTTACAAAGGCATTCCATTTTTTTAAACTTATTTCAACTCCAGACTTTTTGTGCATTCAATATGCACCATTCAAAGCCACATCCTCAAATTTCAACCCTTTCTAACTTCATTTGCTATTTTTCATGCATTTAATGATTTTTTTGAGCTAAATGACCCTGAAATTGAAAAGCACTACAAATGAACTCTGAAAAGGTTGAAACTTGGCATGGTATCATCATTTCAACCACATAGCATGTGCTAAAAAGTTGAGAGGGTTACGGCAAAAACTGGATGCACTTCGTGTACAAACTGGACCATCTCCTTCGAAGTATCAAGGTTTCGGACGAAAACTCATCGGTTACAAAGGCATTACATTTTTTTAAACTTATTTCAACTCCAGACTTTTTGCGCATTCAATATGCACCATTCAAAGCCACATCCTCAAATTTCAACCCTTTCTAACTTCATTTGCTATTTTTCATGCATTTAATGATTTTTTGAGCTAAATGACCCTGAAATTGAAAAGCACTACAAATGAACTCTGAAAAGGTTGAAACTTGGCATGGTATCATCATTTCACCCACATAGCACGTGATAAAAAGTTGAGAGGGTTACGGCAAAAACTGGATGCACTTCGTGTACAAACTGGACCATCTCCTTCGAAGTATCAAGGTTTCGGACGAAAACTCATCTGTTACAAAGGCATTTCATTTTTTTAAACTTATTTCAACTCCAGACTTTTTGTGCATTCAATATTCACCATTCAAAGCCACATCCTCAAATTTCAACCCTTTCTAACTTCATTTACTATTTTTCTTGCATTTAATGATTTTTTTGAGCTAAATGACCCTGAAATTGAAAAGCACTACAAATGAACTCTGAAAAGGTTGAAACTTGGCATGGTATCATCATTTCACCCACATAGCATGTGCTAAAAAGTTGAGAGGTTTACGGCAAAAACTGGATGCACTTCAGGTACAAACTGGACCATCTCCTTCGAAGTATCAAGGTTTCGGACGAAAACTCATCTGTTACAAAGGCATTTCATTTTTTTAAACTTATTTCAACTCCAGACTTTTTGCGCATTCAATATGCACCATTCAAAGCCACATCCTCGAATTTCAACCCTTTCTAACTTCATTTGCTATTTTTCATGCATTTAATGATTTTTTGAGCTAAATGACCCTGAAATTGAAAAGCACTACAAATGAACTCTGAAAAGGTTGAAACTTGGCATGGTATCATCATTTCACCCACATAGCACGTGATAAAAAGTTGAGAGGGTTACGGCAAAAACTGGATGCACTTCGTGTACAAACTGGACCATCTCCTTCGAAGTATCAAGGTTTCGGACGAAAACTCATCTGTTACAAAGGCATTTCATTTTTTTAAACTTATTTCAACTCCAGACTTTTTGTGCATTCAATATTCACCATTCAAAGCCACATCCTCAAATTTCAACCCTTTCTAACTTCATTTACTATTTTTCATGCATTTAATGATTTTTTTGAGCTAAATGACCCTGAAATTGAAAAGCACTAGAAATGAACTCTGAAAAGGTTGAAACTTGGCATGGTATCATCATTTCACCCACATAGCATGTGCTAAAAAGTTGAGAGGGTTACGGCAAAAACTGGATGCACTTCATGTACAAACTGGACCATCTCCTTCGAAGTATCAAGGTTTCGGACGAAAACTCATCTGTTACAAAGGCATTTCATTTTTTTAAACTTATTTCAACTCCAGACTTTTTGCGCATTCAATATGCACCATTCAAAGCCACATCCTCAAATTTCAACCCTTTCTAACTTCATTTGCTATTTTTCATGCATTTAATGATTTTTTGAGCTAAATGACCCTGAAATTGAAAAGCACTACAAATGAACTCTGAAAAGGTTGAAACTTGGCATGGTATCATCATTTCACCCACATAGCACGTGATAAAAAGTTGAGAGGGTTACGGCAAAAACTGGATGCACTTCGTGTACAAACTGGACCATCTCCTTCGAAGTATCAAGGTTTCGGACGAAAACTCATCTGTTACAAAGGCATTTCATTTTTTTAAACTTATTTCAACTCCAGACTTTTTGTGCATTCAATATTCACCATTCAAAGCCACATCCTCAAATTTCAACCCTTTCTAACTTCATTTACTATTTTTCATGCATTTAATGATTTTTTTGAGCTAAATGACCCTGAAATTGAAAAGCACTACAAATGAACTCTGAAAAGGTTGAAACTTGGCATGGTATCATCCTTTCACCCACATAGCATGTGCTAAAAAGTTGAGAGGGTTACGGCAAAAACTGGATGCACTTCATGTACAAACTGGACCATCTCCTTCGAAGTATCAAGGTTTCGGACGAAAACTCATCCGTTACAAAGGCACTTCATTTTTTTAAACTTATTTCAACTCCAGACTTTTTGCGCATTCAATATGCACCATTCAAAGCCACATCCTCAAATTTCAACCCTTTCTAACTTCATTTGCTATTTTTCATGCATTTAATGATTTTTTGAGCTAAATGACCCTGAAATTGAAAAGCAGTACAAATGAACTCTGAAAATGTAGAAACTTGGCATGGTATCATCATTTCACCCACATAGCACGTGATAAAAAGTTGAGAGGGTTACGGCAAAAACTGGATGCACTTCGTGTACAAACTGGACCATCTCCTTCGAAGTACGAAGGTTTCGGATGAAAACTCATCTGTTACAAAGGCATTTCATTTTTTTAAACTTATTTCAACTCCAGACTTTTTGTGCATTCAGTATGCACCATTCAAAGCCACATCCTCAAATTTCAACCCTTTCTAACTTCATTTACTATTTTTCATGCATTTAATGATTTTTTTGAGCTAAATGACCCTGAAATTGAAAAGCACTACAAATGAACTCTGAAAAGGTTGAAACTTGTCATGGTATCATCATTTCACCCACATAGCATGTGCTAAAAAGTTGAGAGGGTTACCGCAAAAACTGGATGCACTTCGTGTACAAACTGGACCATCTCCTTCGAAGTATCAAGGTTTCGGACGAAAACTCATCTGTTACAAAGGCATTTCATTTTTTTAAACTTATTTCAACTCCAGACTTTTTGCGTATTCAATATGTACCATTCAAAGCCACATCCTCAAATTTCAACCCTTTCTAACTTCATTTGCAATTTTTCATGCATTTAATGATTTGTTTTGAGCTAAATGACCCTGAAATTGAAAAGCACTACAAATGAACTCTGAAAAGCTTGAAACTTGGCATGGTACCATCATTTCACCCACATAGCATGTGCTCAAAAGTAGAGAGGGTTACGGCAAAAACTGGATGCACTTCGTGTACAAACTGGACCATCTCCTTCGAACTATCAAGGTTTCGGACGAAAACTCATCTGTTACAAAGGCATTTCATTTTTTTAAACTTATTTCAACTCCAGACTTTTTGTGCATTCAATATGCACCATTCAAAGCCACATCCTCAAATTTCAACCCTTTCTAACTTCATTTGCTATTTTTCATGCATTTAATGATTTTTTTGAGCTAAATGACCCTGAAATTGAAAAGCACTACAAATGAACTCTGAAAAGGTTGAAACTTGGCATGGTATCATCATTTCACCCACATAGCATGTGCTAAAAAGTTGAGAGGGTTACGGCAAAAACTGGATGCACTTCGTGTACAAACTGGACCATCTCCTTCGAAGTATCGTGGTTTCGGACGAAAACTCATCTGTTACAAAGGCATTTCATTTTTTTAAACTTATTTCAACTCCAGACTTTTTGCGCATTCAATATGCACCATTCAAAGCCACATCCTCAAATTTCAACCCTTTCTAACTTCATTTGCAATTTTTCATGCATTTAATGATTTGTTTTGAGCTAAATGACCCTGAAATTGAAAAGCACTACAAATGAACTCTGAAAAGCTTGAAACTTGGCATGGTACCATCATTTCACCCACATAGCATGTGCTCAAAAGTAGAGAGGGTTACGGCAAAAACTGGATGCACTTCGTGTACAAACTGGACCATCTCCTTCGAACTATCAAGGTTTCGGACGAAAACTCATCTGTTACAAAGGCATTTCATTTTTTTAAACATATTTCAACTCCAGACTTTTTGTGCATTCAATATTCACCATTCAAAGAAACATCCTCAAATTTCAACCCTTTCTAACTTCATTTCCTATTTTTCATGCATTTAATGATTTTTTTGAGCTAAATGACCTTGAAATTGAAAAGCACTACAAATGAACTCGAAAAAGGTTGAAACTTGGCATGGTATCATCATTTCACCCACATAGCACGTGCTAAAAAGTTGAGAGGGTTACGGCAAAAACTGGATGCACTTCGTGTACGAACTGGACCATCTCCTTCGAAGTATCAAGGTTTCGGACGAAAACTCATCTGTTACAAAGGCATTTCATTTTTTTAAACATATTTCAACTCCAGACTTTTTGTGCATTCAATATTCACCATTCAAAGCAACATCCTCAAATTTCAACCCTTTCTAACTTCATTTCCTATTTTTCATGCATTTAATGATTTTTTTGAGCTAAATGACCCTGAAATTGAAAAGCACTACAAATGAACTCGGAAAAGGTTGAAATTTGGCATGGTATCATAATTTCACCCACCTAGCATGTGCTAAAAAGTTGAGAGGGTTACGGCAAAAACTGGATGCACTTCGTGTACAAACTGGACCATCTCCTTCGAACTATCAAGGTTTCGGACGAAAACTCGTCTCTTACAAAGGCATTTCATTTTTTTAAACTTATTTCAACTCCAGACTTTTTGCGCATTCAATATGCACCATTCAAAGCCACATCCTCAAATTTCAACCCTTTCTAACTTCATTTGCTATTTTTCATGCATTTAATGATTTTTTTGAGCTAAATGACGCTGAAATTGAAAAGCAGTACAAATGAACTCTGAAAAGGTTGAAACTTGGCATGGTATCATCATTTCACCCACATAGCACGTGATAAAAAGTTGAGAGGATTACGGCAAAAACTGGATGCACTTCGTGTACGAACTGGACCATCTCCTTCGAAGTATCAAGGTTTCGGACGAAAACTCATCTGTTACAAAGGCATTTCATTTTTTTAAACTTATTTCAACTCCAGAATTTTTGTGCATTCAATATTCACCATTCAAAGCCACATCCTCAAATTTCAACCCTTTCTAACTTCATTTACTATTTTTCATGCATTTAATGATTTTTTTGAGCTAAATGACCCTGAAATTGAAAAGCACTACAAATGAACTCTGAAAAGGTTGAAACTTGGCATGGTATCATCATTTCACCCACATAGCATGTGCTAAAAAGTTGAGAGGGTTACGGCAAAAACTGGATGCACTTCATGTACAAACTGGACCATCTCCTTCGTAGTATCAAGGTTTCGGACAAAAACTCATCTGTTACAAAGGCATTTCATTTTTTTAAACTTATTTCAACTCCAGACTTTTTGCGCATTCAATATGCACCATTCAAAGCCACATCCTCAAATTTCAACCCTTTCTAACTTCATTTGCTATTTTTCATGCATTTAATGATTTTTTTGAGCTAAATGACGCTGAAATTGAAAAGCAGTACAAATGAACTCTGAAAAGGTTGAAACTTGGCATGGTATCATCATTTCACCCACATAGCACGTGATAAAAAGTTGAGAGGATTACGGCAAAAACTGGATGCACTTCGTGTACGAACTGGACCATCTCCTTCGAAGTATCAAGGTTTCGGACGAAAACTCATCTGTTACAAAGGCATTTCATTTTTTTAAACTTATTTCAACTCCAGAATTTTTGTGCATTCAATATTCACCATTCAAAGCCACATCCTCAAATTTCAACCCTTTCTAACTTCATTTACTATTTTTCATGCATTTAATGATTTTTTTGAGCTAAATGACCCTGAAATTGAAAAGCACTACAAATGAACTCTGAAAAGGTTGAAACTTGGCATGGTATCATCATTTCACCCACATAGCATGTGCTAAAAAGTTGAGAGGGTTACGGCAAAAACTGGATGCACTTCATGTACAAACTGGACCATCTCCTTCGTAGTATCAAGGTTTCGGACAAAAACTCATCTGTTACAAAGGCATTTCATTTTTTTAAACTTATTTCAACTCCAGACTTTTTGCGCATTCAATATGCACCATTCAAAGCCACATCCTCAAATTTCAACCCTTTCTAACTTCATTTGCTATTTTTCATGCATTTAATGATTTTTTGAGCTAAATGACCCTGAAATTGAAAAGCAGTACAAATGAACTCTGAAAAGGTTGAAACTTGGCATGGTATCATCATTTCACCCACATAGCACGTGATAAAAAGTTGAGAGGGTTACGGCAAAAACTGGATGCACTTCGTGTACAAACTGGACCATCTCCTTCGAAGTACGAAGGTTTCGGATGAAAACTCATCTGTTACAAAGGCATTTCATTTTTTTAAACTTATTTCAACTCCAGACATTTTGTGCATTCAGTATGCACCATTCAAAGCCACATCCTCAAATTTCAACCCTTTCTAACTTCATTTACTATTTTTCATGCATTTAATGATTTTTTTGAGCTAAATGACCCTGAAATTGAAAAGCACTACAAATGAACTCTGAAAAGGTTGAAACTTGTCATGGTATCATCATTTCACCCACATAGCATGTGCTAAAAAGTTGAGAGGGTTACCGCAAAAACTGGATGCACTTCGTGTACAAACTGGACCATCTCCTTCGAAGTATCAAGGTTTCGGACGAAAACTCATCTGTTACAAAGGCATTTCATTTTTTTAAACTTATTTCAACTCCAGACTTTTTGCGTATTCAATATGTACCATTCAAAGCCACATCCTCAAATTTCAACCCTTTCTAACTTCATTTGCAATTTTTCATGCATTTAATGATTTGTTTTGAGCTAAATGACCCTGAAATTGAAAAGCACTACAAATGAACTCTGAAAAGCTTGAAACTTGGCATGGTACCATCATTTCACCCACATAGCATGTGCTCAAAAGTAGAGAGGGTTACGGCAAAAACTGGATGCACTTCGTGTACAAACTGGACCATCTCCTTCGAACTATCAAGGTTTCGGACGAAAACTCATCTGTTACAAAGGCATTTCATTTTTTTAAACTTATTTCAACTCCAGACTTTTTGTGCATTCAATATGCACCATTCAAAGCCACATCCTCAAATTTCAACCCTTTCTAACTTCATTTGCTATTTTTCATGCATTTAATGATTTTTTTGAGCTAAATGACCCTGAAATTGAAAAGCACTACAAATGAACTCTGAAAAGGTTGAAACTTGGCATGGTATCATCATTTCACCCACATAGCATGTGCTAAAAAGTTGAGAGGGTTACGGCAAAAACTGGATGCACTTCGTGTACAAACTGGACCATCTCCTTCGAAGTATCGTGGTTTCGGACGAAAACTCATCTGTTACAAAGGCATTTCATTTTTTTAAACTTATTTCAACTCCAGACTTTTTGCGCATTCAATATGCACCATTCAAAGCCACATCCTCAAATTTCAACCCTTTCTAACTTCATTTGCAATTTTTCATGCATTTAATGATTTGTTTTGAGCTAAATGACCCTGAAATTGAAAAGCACTACAAATGAACTCTGAAAAGCTTGAAACTTGGCATGGTACCATCATTTCACCCACATAGCATGTGCTCAAAAGTAGAGAGGGTTACGGCAAAAACTGGATGCACTTCGTGTACAAACTGGACCATCTCCTTCGAACTATCAAGGTTTCGGACGAAAACTCATCTGTTACAAAGGCATTTCATTTTTTTAAACATATTTCAACTCCAGACTTTTTGTGCATTCAATATTCACCATTCAAAGCAACATCCTCAAATTTCAACCCTTTCTAACTTCATTTCCTATTTTTCATGCATTTAATGATTTTTTTGAGCTAAATGACCTTGAAATTGAAAAGCACTACAAATGAACTCGAAAAAGGTTGAAACTTGGCATGGTATCATCATTTCACCCACATAGCACGTGCTAAAAAGTTGAGAGGGTTACGGCAAAAACTGGATGCACTTCGTGTACGAACTGGACCATCTCCTTCGAAGTATCAAGGTTTCGGACGAAAACTCATCTGTTACAAAGGCATTTCATTTTTTTAAACATATTTCAACTCCAGACTTTTTGTGCATTCAATATTCACCATTCAAAGCAACATCCTCAAATTTCAACCCTTTCTAACTTCATTTCCTATTTTTCATGCATTTAATGATTTTTTTGAGCTAAATGACCCTGAAATTGAAAAGCACTACAAATGAACTCGGAAAAGGTTGAAATTTGGCATGGTATCATAATTTCACCCACCTAGCATGTGCTAAAAAGTTGAGAGGGTTACGGCAAAAACTGGATGCACTTCGTGTACAAACTGGACCATCTCCTTCGAACTATCAAGGTTTCGGACGAAAACTCGTCTCTTACAAAGGCATTTCATTTTTTTAAACTTATTTCAACTCCATACTTTTTGCGCATTCAATATGCACCATTCAAAGCCACATCCTCAAATTTCAACCCTTTCTAACTTCATTTGCTATTTTTCATGCATTTAATGATTTTTTTGAGCTAAATGACGCTGAAATTGAAAAGCAGTACAAATGAACTCTGAAAAGGTTGAAACTTGGCATGGTATCATCATTTCACCCACATAGCACGTGATAAAAAGTTGAGAGGATTACGGCAAAAACTGGATGCACTTCGTGTACGAACTGGACCATCTCCTTCGAAGTATCAAGGTTTCGGACGAAAACTCATCTGTTACAAAGGCATTTCATTTTTTTAAACTTATTTCAACTCCAGAATTTTTGTGCATTCAATATTCACCATTCAAAGCCACATCCTCAAATTTCAACCCTTTCTAACTTCATTTACTATTTTTCATGCATTTAATGATTTTTTTGAGCTAAATGACCCTGAAATTGAAAAGCACTACAAATGAACTCTGAAAAGGTTGAAACTTGGCATGGTATCATCATTTCACCCACATAGCATGTGCTAAAAAGTTGAGAGGGTTACGGCAAAAACTGGATGCACTTCATGTACAAACTGGACCATCTCCTTCGTAGTATCAAGGTTTCGGACAAAAACTCATCTGTTACAAAGGCATTTCATTTTTTTAAACTTATTTCAACTCCATACTTTTTGCGCATTCAATATGCACCATTCAAAGCCACATCCTCAAATTTCAACCCTTTCTAACTTCATTTGCTATTTTTCATGCATTTAATGATTTTTTTGAGCTAAATGACGCTGAAATTGAAAAGCAGTACAAATGAACTCTGAAAAGGTTGAAACTTGGCATGGTATCATCATTTCACCCACATAGCACGTGATAAAAAGTTGAGAGGATTACGGCAAAAACTGGATGCACTTCGTGTACGAACTGGACCATCTCCTTCGAAGTATCAAGGTTTCGGACGAAAACTCATCTGTTACAAAGGCATTTCATTTTTTTAAACTTATTTCAACTCCAGAATTTTTGTGCATTCAATATTCACCATTCAAAGCCACATCCTCAAATTTCAACCCTTTCTAACTTCATTTACTATTTTTCATGCATTTAATGATTTTTTTGAGCTAAATGACCCTGAAATTGAAAAGCACTACAAATGAACTCTGAAAAGGTTGAAACTTGGCATGGTATCATCATTTCACCCACATAGCATGTGCTAAAAAGTTGAGAGGGTTACGGCAAAAACTGGATGCACTTCATGTACAAACTGGACCATCTCCTTCGTAGTATCAAGGTTTCGGACAAAAACTCATCTGTTACAAAGGCATTTCATTTTTTTAAACTTATTTCAACTCCAGACTTTTTGCGCATTCAATATGCACCATTCAAAGCCACATCCTCAAATTTCAACCCTTTCTAACTTCATTTGCTATTTTTCATGCATTTAATGATTTTTTGAGCTAAATGACCCTGAAATTGAAAAGCAGTACAAATGAACTCTGAAAAGGTTGAAACTTGGCATGGTATCATCATTTCACCCACATAGCACGTGATAAAAAGTTGAGAGGGTTACGGCAAAAACTGGATGCACTTCGTGTACAAACTGGACCATCTCCTTCGAAGTACGAAGGTTTCGGATGAAAACTCATCTGTTACAAAGGCATTTCATTTTTTTAAACTTATTTCAACTCCAGACTTTTTGTGCATTCAGTATGCACCATTCAAAGCCACATCCTCAAATTTCAACCCTTTCTAACTTCATTTACTATTTTTCATGCATTTAATGATTTTTTTGAGCTAAATGACCCTGAAATTGAAAAGCACTACAAATGAACTCTGAAAAGGTTGAAACTTGTCATGGTATCATCATTTCACCCACATAGCATCTGCTAAAAAGTTGAGAGGGTTACCGCAAAAACTGGATGCACTTCGTGTACAAACTGGACCATCTTCTTCGAAGTACGAAGGTTTCGGATGAAAACTCATCTGTTACAAAGGCATTTCATTTTTTTAAACTTATTTCAACTCCAGACTTTTTGTGCATTCAGTATGCACCATTCAAAGCCACATCCTCAAATTTCAACCCTTTCTAACTTCATTTACTATTTTTCATGCATTTAATGATTTTTTTGAGCTAAATGACCCTGAAATTGAAAAGCACTACAAATGAACTCTGAAAAGGTTGAAACTTGTCATGGTATCATCATTTCACCCACATAGCATGTGCTAAAAAGTTGAGAGGGTTACCGCAAAAACTGGATGCACTTCGTGTACAAACTGGACCATCTCCTTCGAAGTATCAAGGTTTCGGACGAAAACTCATCTGTTACAAAGGCATTTCATTTTTTTAAACTTATTTCAACTCCAGACTTTTTGCGTATTCAATATGTACCATTCAAAGCCACATCCTCAAATTTCAACCCTTTCTAACTTCATTTGCAATTTTTCATGCATTTAATGATTTGTTTTGAGCTAAATGACCCTGAAATTGAAAAGCACTACAAATGAACTCTGAAAAGCTTGAAACTTGGCATGGTACCATCATTTCACCCACATAGCATGTGCTCAAAAGTAGAGAGGGTTACGGCAAAAACTGGATGCACTTCGTGTACAAACTGGACCATCTCCTTCGAACTATCAAGGTTTCGGACGAAAACTCATCTGTTACAAAGGCATTTCATTTTTTTAAACTTATTTCAACTCCAGACTTTTTGTGCATTCAATATGCACCATTCAAAGCCACATCCTCAAATTTCAACCCTTTCTAACTTCATTTGCTATTTTTCATGCATTTAATGATTTTTTTGAGCTAAATGACCCTGAAATTGAAAAGCACTACAAATGAACTCTGAAAAGGTTGAAACTTGGCATGGTATCATCATTTCACCCACATAGCATGTGCTAAAAAGTTGAGAGGGTTACGGCAAAAACTGGATGCACTTCGTGTACAAACTGGACCATCTCCTTCGAAGTATCGTGGTTTCGGACGAAAACTCATCTGTTACAAAGGCATTTCATTTTTTTAAACTTATTTCAACTCCAGACTTTTTGCGCATTCAATATGCACCATTCAAAGCCACATCCTCAAATTTCAACCCTTTCTAACTTCATTTGCAATTTTTCATGCATTTAATGATTTGTTTTGAGCTAAATGACCCTGAAATTGAAAAGCACTACAAATGAACTCTGAAAAGCTTGAAACTTGGCATGGTACCATCATTTCACCCACATAGCATGTGCTCAAAAGTAGAGAGGGTTACGGCAAAAACTGGATGCACTTCGTGTACAAACTGGACCATCTCCTTCGAACTATCAAGGTTTCGGACGAAAACTCATCTGTTACAAAGGCATTTCATTTTTTTAAACATATTTCAACTCCAGACTTTTTGTGCATTCAATATTCACCATTCAAAGCAACATCCTCAAATTTCAACCCTTTCTAACTTCATTTCCTATTTTTCATGCATTTAATGATTTTTTTGAGCTAAATGACCTTGAAATTGAAAAGCACTACAAATGAACTCGAAAAAGGTTGAAACTTGGCATGGTATCATCATTTCACCCACATAGCACGTGCTAAAAAGTTGAGAGGGTTACGGCAAAAACTGGATGCACTTCGTGTACGAACTGGACCATCTCCTTCGAAGTATCAAGGTTTCGGACGAAAACTCATCTGTTACAAAGGCATTTCATTTTTTTAAACATATTTCAACTCCAGACTTTTTGTGCATTCAATATTCACCATTCAAAGCAACATCCTCAAATTTCAACCCTTTCTAACTTCATTTCCTATTTTTCATGCATTTAATGATTTTTTTGAGCTAAATGACCCTGAAATTGAAAAGCACTACAAATGAACTCGGAAAAGGTTGAAATTTGGCATGGTATCATAATTTCACCCACCTAGCATGTGCTAAAAAGTTGAGAGGGTTACGGCAAAAACTGGATGCACTTCGTGTACAAACTGGACCATCTCCTTCGAACTATCAAGGTTTCGGACGAAAACTCGTCTCTTACAAAGGCATTTCATTTTTTTAAACTTATTTCAACTCCAGACTTTTTGCGCATTCAATATGCACCATTCAAAGCCACATCCTCAAATTTCAACCCTTTCTAACTTCATTTGCTATTTTTCATGCATTTAATGATTTTTTTGAGCTAAATGACGCTGAAATTGAAAAGCAGTACAAATGAACTCTGAAAAGGTTGAAACTTGGCATGGTATCATCATTTCACCCACATAGCACGTGATAAAAAGTTGAGAGGATTACGGCAAAAACTGGATGCACTTCGTGTACGAACTGGACCATCTCCTTCGAAGTATCAAGGTTTCGGACGAAAACTCATCTGTTACAAAGGCATTTCATTTTTTTAAACTTATTTCAACTCCAGAATTTTTGTGCATTCAATATTCACCATTCAAAGCCACATCCTCAAATTTCAACCCTTTCTAACTTCATTTACTATTTTTCATGCATTTAATGATTTTTTTGAGCTAAATGACCCTGAAATTGAAAAGCACTACAAATGAACTCTGAAAAGGTTGAAACTTGGCATGGTATCATCATTTCACCCACATAGCATGTGCTAAAAAGTTGAGAGGGTTACGGCAAAAACTGGATGCACTTCATGTACAAACTGGACCATCTCCTTCGTAGTATCAAGGTTTCGGACAAAAACTCATCTGTTACAAAGGCATTTCATTTTTTTAAACTTATTTCAACTCCATACTTTTTGCGCATTCAATATGCACCATTCAAAGCCACATCCTCAAATTTCAACCCTTTCTAACTTCATTTGCTATTTTTCATGCATTTAATGATTTTTTTGAGCTAAATGACGCTGAAATTGAAAAGCAGTACAAATGAACTCTGAAAAGGTTGAAACTTGGCATGGTATCATCATTTCACCCACATAGCACGTGATAAAAAGTTGAGAGGATTACGGCAAAAACTGGATGCACTTCGTGTACGAACTGGACCATCTCCTTCGAAGTATCAAGGTTTCGGACGAAAACTCATCTGTTACAAAGGCATTTCATTTTTTTAAACTTATTTCAACTCCAGAATTTTTGTGCATTCAATATTCACCATTCAAAGCCACATCCTCAAATTTCAACCCTTTCTAACTTCATTTACTATTTTTCATGCATTTAATGATTTTTTTGAGCTAAATGACCCTGAAATTGAAAAGCACTACAAATGAACTCTGAAAAGGTTGAAACTTGGCATGGTATCATCATTTCACCCACATAGCATGTGCTAAAAAGTTGAGAGGGTTACGGCAAAAACTGGATGCACTTCATGTACAAACTGGACCATCTCCTTCGTAGTATCAAGGTTTCGGACAAAAACTCATCTGTTACAAAGGCATTTCATTTTTTTAAACTTATTTCAACTCCAGACTTTTTGCGCATTCAATATGCACCATTCAAAGCCACATCCTCAAATTTCAACCCTTTCTAACTTCATTTGCTATTTTTCATGCATTTAATGATTTTTTGAGCTAAATGACCCTGAAATTGAAAAGCAGTACAAATGAACTCTGAAAAGGTTGAAACTTGGCATGGTATCATCATTTCACCCACATAGCACGTGATAAAAAGTTGAGAGGGTTACGGCAAAAACTGGATGCACTTCGTGTACAAACTGGACCATCTCCTTCGAAGTACGAAGGTTTCGGATGAAAACTCATCTGTTACAAAGGCATTTCATTTTTTTAAACTTATTTCAACTCCAGACTTTTTGTGCATTCAGTATGCACCATTCAAAGCCACATCCTCAAATTTCAACCCTTTCTAACTTCATTTACTATTTTTCATGCATTTAATGATTTTTTTGAGCTAAATGACCCTGAAATTGAAAAGCACTACAAATGAACTCTGAAAAGGTTGAAACTTGTCATGGTATCATCATTTCACCCACATAGCATCTGCTAAAAAGTTGAGAGGGTTACCGCAAAAACTGGATGCACTTCGTGTACAAACTGGACCATCTTCTTCGAAGTACGAAGGTTTCGGATGAAAACTCATCTGTTACAAAGGCATTTCATTTTTTAAAACTTACTTCAACTCCAGACTTTTTGTGCATTCAGTATGCACCATTCAAAGCCACATCCTCAAATTTCAACCCTTTCTAACTTCATTTGCTATTTTTCATGCATTTAATGATTTTTTTTGAGCTAAATGACCCTGATATTGAAAAGCACTACAAATGAACTCTGAAAAGGTTGAAACTTGGCATGGTATCATCATTTCACCCACATAGCATGTGCTAAAAAGTAGAGAGGGTTACGGCAAAAATTGGATGCAGTTCGTGTACAAACTGGACCATCTCCTTCGAACTATCAAGGTTTCGGACGAAAACTCATCTGTTACAAAGGCATTTCATTTTTTTAAACTTATTTCAACTCCAGACTTTTTGTGCATTCAATATGCACCATTCAAAGCCACATCCTTAAATTTCAACCCTTTCTAACTTCATTTGCAATTTTTAATGCATTTAATGATTTTTTTTTGAGCTAAATGACCCTGAAATTGAAAAGCACTACAAATGAACTCTGAAACGGTTGAAACTTGGCATGGTATCATAATTTCACCCACATAGCACGTGATAAAAAGTTGAGAGGGTTACGGCAAAACCTGGATGCACTTCGTGTACAAACTGGACCATCTCCTTCGAAGTATCAAGGTTTCGGACGAAAACTCATCTGTTACAAAGGCATTTCATTTTTTTAAACTTATTTCAACTCCAGACTTTTTGCGCATTCAATATGCACCATTCAAAGCCACATCCTCAAATTTCAACCCTTTCTAACTTCATTTGCTATTTTTCATGCATTTAATGATTTTTTGAGCTAAATGACCCTGAAATTTAAAAGCACTACAAATGAACTCTGAAAAGGTTGAAACTTGGCATGGTATCATCATTTCACCCACATAGCACGTGATAAAAAGTTGAAAGGGTTACGGCAAAAAATGGATGCACTTCGTGTACAAACTGGACCATCTCCTTCGAAGTACGAAGGTTTCGTTTGAAAACTCATCTATTACAAAGGCATTTCATTTTTTTAAACTTATTTCAACTCCAGACTTTTTGTGCATTCAATATGCACCATTCAAAGCCACATCCTCAAATTTCAACCCTTTCTAACTTCATTTGCAATTTTTCATGCATTTAATGATTTTTTTTGAGCTAAATGACCCTGAAATTGAAAAGCACTACAAATGAACTCTGAAAAGGTTGAAACTTGGCATGGTATCATCATTTCACCCACATAGCATGTGCTAAAAAGTAGAGAGGGTTACGGCAAAAACTGGATGCACTTCGTGTACAAACTGGACCATCTCCTTCGAACTATCAAGGTTTCGGACGAAAACTCATCTGTTACAAAGGCATTTCATTTTTTTAAACTTATTTCAACTCCAGAATTTTTGTGCATTCAATATGCACCATTCAAAGCCACATCCACAAATTTCAACCCTTTCTAACTTCATTTGCAATTTTTCATGCATTTAATGATTTTTTTTTTAGCTAAATGACCCTGAAATTGAAAAGCACTACAAATGAACTCTGAAAAGGTTGAAACTTCGCATGGTATCATCATTTCACCCACATAGCATGTGCTAAAAAGTTGAGAGGGTTACGGCAAAAACTGGATGCACTTCGTGTACAAACTGGACCATCTCCTTCGAAGTATCAAGGTTTCGGACGAAAACTCATCTGTTACAAAGGCATTTCATTTTTTTAAACTTATTTCAACTCCAGACTTTTTGCGCATTCAATATGCACCATTCAAAGCCACATCCTCAAATTTCAACCCTTTCTAACTTCATTTGCTATTTTTCATGCATTTAATGATTTTTTGAGCTAAATGACCCTGAAATTGAAAAGCACTACAAATGAACTCTGAAAAGGTTGAAACTTGGCATGGTATCATCATTTCACCCACATAGCACGTGATAAAAAGTTGAGAGGGTTACGGCAAAAACTGGATGCACTTCGTGTACAAACTGGACCATCTCCTTCGAAGTACAAAGGTTTCGGATGAAATCTCATCTGTTACAAAGGCATCTCATTTTTTTAAACTTATTTCAACTCCAGACTTTTTGTGCATTCAATATGCACCATTCAAAGCCACATCCTCTAATTTCAACCCTTTCTAACTTCATTTGCTATTTTTCATGCATTTAATGATTTTTTTTTGAGCTAAATGACCCTGATATTGAAAAGCACTACAAATGAACTCTGAAAAGGCTGAAACTTGGAATGGTATCGTCATTTCACCCACATAGCATGTGCTAAAAAGTTGAGAGGGTTACGGCAAAAACTGGATGCATTTCGTGTACAAACTGGACCATCTCCTTCGAAGTATCAAGGTTTCGGACGAAAACTCATCTGTTACAAAGGCATTTCATTTTCTTTAATTTATTTCAACTCCAGACTTTTTGTGCATTCAATATGCACCATTCAAAGCCACATCCTCAAATTTCAACCCTTTCTAACTTCATTTGCTATTTTTCATGCATTTAATGATTTTTTTGAGCTAAATGACCCTGAAATTGAAAAGCACTACAAATGAACTCTGAAAAGGTTGAAACTTGGCATGGTATCATCATTTCACCCACATAGCATGTGCTAAAAAGTAGAGAGGGTTACGGCAAAAACTGGATGCACTTCGTGTACAAACGGGACCATCTCCTTCGAAGTATCGAGGTTTCAGACGAAAACTCATCTGTTACAAAGGCATTTCATTTTTTTAAACTTATTTCAACTCCAGACTTTTTATGCATTCAATATGCACCATTCAAAGCCACATCCTCAAATTTCAATCCTTTCTAACTTCATTTGCAATTTTTCATGCATTTAATGATTTTTTTTTAGCTAAATGACCCTGAAATTGAAAAGCACTACAAATGAACTCTGAAAAGGTTGAAACTTGGCATGGTATCATCATTTCACCCACATAGAATGTGCTAAAAAGTAGAGAGGGTTACGGCAAAAACTGGATGCACTTCGTGTACAAACTGGACCATCACCTTCGAACTATCAAGGTTTCGGACGAAAACTCAACTGTTACAAAGGCATTTCATTTTTTTAAACTTATTTCAACTGCAGCCTTTTTGTGCATTCAATATGCACCATTCAAAGCCACATCCTCAAATTTCAACCCTTTCTAACTTCATTTGCTATTTTTCATGCATTTAATGATTTTTTTGAGCTAAATGACCCTGAAATTGAAAAGCACTACAAATGAACTCTGAAAAGGTTGAAACTTGGCATGGTATCATCATTTCAACCACATAGCACGTGCTAAAAAGTTGAGAGGGTTACGGCAAAAACTGGATGCACTTCGTGTACAAACTGGACCATCTCCTTCGAAGTACCAAGGTTTCAGACGAAAACTCATCTGTTACAAAGGCATTTCATTTTTTTAAACTTATTTCAACTCCAGACTTTTTGTGCATTCAATATTCACCATTGAAAGCAACATCCTCAAATTTCAACCCTTTCTAACTTCATTTACTATTTTTCATGCATTTAATGATTTTTTTGAGCTAAATGACCCTGAAATTGAAAAGCACTACAAATGAACTCTGAAAAGGTTGAAACTTGGCATGGTATCATCATTTCACCCACATAGCATGTGCTAAAAAGTTGAGAGGGTTACGGCAAAAACTGGATGCACTTCATGTACAAACTGGACCATCTCCTTCGAAGTATCAAGGTTTCGGACGAAAACTTATCTCTTACAAAGGCATTTCATTTTTTTAAACCTATTTCAACTCCACACTTTTTGCGCATTCAATATGCACCATTCAAAGCCACATTCTCAAATTTCAACCCTTTCTAACTTCATTTGCTATTTTTCATGCATTTAATGATTTTTTGAGCTAAATGACCCTGAAATTGAAAAGCACTACAAATGAATTCTGAAAAGGTTGAAACTTGGCATGGTATCATCATTTCACCCACATAGCACGTGATAAAAAGTTGAGAGGGTTACGGCAAAAACTGGATGCACTTCATGTACAAACTGGACCATCTCCTTCGAAGTATCAAGGTTTCGGACGAAAACTCATCTGTTACAAAGGCATTTCATTTTTTTAAACTTATTTCAACTCCAGACTTTTTGCGCATTCAATATGCACCATTCAAAGAAACATCCTCAAATTTCAACCCTTTCTAACTTCATTTACTATTTTTCATGCATTTAATGATTTTTTTGAGCTAAATGACCCTGAAATTGAAAAGCACTACAAATGAACTCTGAAAAGGTTGAAACTTGGCATGGTATCATCATTTCACCCACATAGCATGTGCTAAAAAGTTGAGAGGGTTACGGCAAAAACTGGATGCACTTCATGTACAAACTGGACCATCTCCTTCGAAGTATCAAGGTTTCGGACGAAAACTCATCTGTTACAAAGGCATTTCATTTTTTTAAACTTATTTCAACTCCAGACTTTTTGCGCATTCAATATGCACCATTCAAAGCCACATCCTCAAATTTCAACCCTTTCTAACTTCATTTGCTATTTTTCATGCATTTAATGATTTTTTGAGCTAAATGACCCTGAAATTGAAAAGCACTACAAATGAACTCTGAAAAGGTTGAAACTTGGCATGGTATCATCATTTCACCCACATAGCACGTGATAAAAAGTTGAGAGGGTTACGGCAAAAACTGGATGCACTTCGTGTACAAACTGGACCATCTCCTTCGAAGTACGAAGGTTTCGGATGAAAACTCATCTGTTACAAAGGCATTTCATTTTTTTTAACTTATTTCAACTCCAGACTTTTTGTGCATTCAATATGCACCATTCAAAGCCACATCCTCAAATTTCAACCCTTTCTAACTTCATTTGCTATTTTTCATGCATTTAATGATTTTTTTGAGCTAAATGACCCTGAAATTGAAAAGCACTACAAATGAACTCTGAAAAGGTTGAAACTTGTCATGGTATCATCATTTCACCCACATAGCATGTGCTAAAAAGTAGAGAGGGTTACGGCAAAAACTGGATGCACTTCATGTACAAACTGGACCATCTCCTTCGAAGTATCAAGGTTTCGGACGAAAACTCATCTGTTACAAAGGCATTTCATTTTTTTAAACTTATTTCAACTCCAGACTTTTTATGAATTCAATATGCACCTTTCAAAGCCACATCCTCAAATTTCACTCCTTTCTAACTTCATTTGCAATTTTTCATGCATTTAATGATTTTTTTTGAGCTAAATGACCCTGAAATTGAAAAGCACTACAAATGAACTCTGAAAAGGTTGAAACTTGGCATGGTATCATCATTTCACCCACATAGCATGTGCTAAAAAGTAGATAGGGTTACGGCAAAAACTGGATGCACTTCGTGTACAAACTGGACCATCTCCTTCGAACTATCAAGGTTTCGGACGAAAACTCATCTGTTACAAAAGCATTTCATTTTGTTAAACTTATTTCAACTCCAGACTTTTTGTGCATTCAATATGCACCATTCAAAGCCACATCCTCAAATTTCAACCCTTTCTAACTTCGTTTGCTATTTTTCATGCATTTAATGATTTTTTTGAGCTAAATGACCCTGAAATTGAAAAGCACTACAAATGAACTCTGAAAAGGTTGAAACTTGGCATGGTATCATCATTTCACCCACATAGCATGTGCTAAAAAGTTGAGAGGGTTACGGCAAAAACTGGATGCACTTCGTGTACAAACTGGACCATCTCCTTCGAAGTATCAAGGTTTCGGACGAAAACTCATCTGTTACAAAGGCATTTCATTTTCTTTAATTTATTTCAACTCCAGACTTTTTGTGCATTCAATATGCACCATTCAAAGCCACATCCTAAAATTTCAACCCTTTCTAACTTCATTTGGTATTTTTCATGCATTTAATGATTTTTTTGAGCTAAATGACCCTGAAATTGAAAAGCACTACAAATGAACTCTGAAAAGGTTGAAACTTGGCATGGTATCATCATTTCAACCACATAGCATGTGCTAAAAAGTTGAGAGGGTTACGGCAAAAACTGGATGCACTTCGTGTACAAACTGGACCATCTCCTTCGAAGTATCAAGGTTTCGGACGAAAATTCATCTGTTACAAAGGCATTTCATTTTTTTAAACTTATTTCAACTCCAGACTTTTTGTGCATTCAATATTCACCATTCAAAGCAACATCCTCAAATTTCAACCCTTTCTAACTTCATTTACTATTTTTCATGCATTTAATGATTTTTTTGAGCTAAATGACCCTGAAATTGAAAAGCACTACAAATGAACTCTGAAAAGGTTGAAACTTGGCATGGTATCATCATTTCACCCACATAGCATGTGCCAAAAAGTTGAGAGGGTTACGGCAAAAACTGGATGCACTTCATGTACAAACTGGACCATCTCCTTCGAAGTATCAAGGTTTCGGATGAAAACTCATCTGTTACAAAGGCATTTCATTTTTTTTAAACTTATTTCAACTCCAGACTTTTTGCGCATTTAATATGCACCATTCAAAGCCACATCCTCAAATTTCAACCCTTTCTAACTTCATTTGCTATTTTTCATGCATTTAATGATTTTTTGAGCTAAATGACCCTAAAATTGAAAAGCACTACAAATGAACTCTGAAAAGGTTGAAACTTGGCATGGTATCATCATTTCACCCACATAGCATGTGCTAAAAAGTTGAGAGGGTTACGGCAAAAACTGGATGCACTTCGTGTACAAACTGGACCATCTCCTTCGAAGTATCAAGGTTTCGGACGAAAACTCATCTGTTACAAAGGCATTTCATTTTTTTAAACTTATTTCAACTCCAGACTTTTTGTGCATTCAATATTCACCATTCAAAGCCACATCCTCAAATTTCAACCCTTTCTAACTTCATTTGCTATTTTTCATGCATTTAATGATTTTTTGAGCTAAATGACCCTGAAATTGAAAAGCACTACAAATGAACTCTGAAAAGGTTGAAACATGGCATGGTATCATAATTTCACCCACATAGCACGTGATAAAAAGTTGAGAGGGTTACGGGAAAAACTGGATGCACTTCGTGTACAAACTGGACCATCTCCTTCGAAGTATCAAGGTTTCGGACGAAAACTCATCTGTTACAAAGGCATTTCATTTTTTTAAACTTATTTCAACTCCAGACTTTTTGTGCATTCAATATTCACCATTCAAAGCCACATCCTCAAATTTCAACCCTTTCTAACTTCATATACTATTTTTCATGCATTTAATGATTGTTTTGAGCTAAATGACCCTGAAATTGAAAAGCACTACCAATGAACTCTGAAGAGGTTGAAACTTGGCATGGTATCATCATTTCACCCACATAGCATGTGCTAAAAAGTTGAGAGGGTTACGGCAAAAACTGGATGCACTTCGTGTACAAACTGGACCATCTCCTTCGAAGTATCAAGGTTTCGGACGAAAACTCATCTGTTACAAAGGCATTTCATTTTTTTAAACTTATTTCAACTTCAGACTTTTTGTGCATTCAATATGCACCATTCAAAGCCACATCCTCAAATTTCTACCCTTTCTAACTTCATTTGCAATTTTTCATGCATTTAATGATTTTTTTGAGCTAAATGACCCTGAAATTGAAAAGCACTACAAATGAACTCTGAAAAGGTTGAAACTTGGAATGGCATCATCATTTCACCCACATAGCATGTGCTAAAAAGTTGAGAGGGTTACGGCAAAAACTGGATGCACTTCGTTTACAAACTGGCCTATCTCGACTACTTACTAGAGAAGAAAGTGATGACGGTGAAGCCGTTCACATCCCAGAGTGGGATCTTGGGGTATAAAACTTTTTCTTCACGTGTGTCCCTTTGCGCTGTAACCATGGACAATCTTCATCATTTAACAGGATGCTTGGGTCAGTCTTCACTTTGAAGGGAGGAATTTCATGAAACTTTTCATAATCTTCTGACATGTCTGTCTTGTCCTCCACTCCCACGATGTTTCTTTTCCCTGAAAGAATTATGTGGCGCTTTGGCTCACCGTATGATGTATTCGCTTCCTTATCTTTCCTTTTTCTCGGTCTGGTAGACATGTCCTTCACATAGAAAACCTGCGCCACATCATTGGCTAGGATGAATGGTTCGTCTGTGTACCCAAGATTGTTGAGATCCAATGTTGTCATTCCGTACTGTGGGTCTACCTTTACCCCGCATCCTGTCAGATTGACCCATTTGCACCGAAACAATGGGACCTTAAACTCACGTCCATAGTCAAGTTCCCATATCTCCTCTATGTAACCATAATATGTGTCATTTTCCCTATTGGTGTTTGTTGCATCAAAGCGGACACCACTGTTTTGGTTGGTGCTCTTTTTATCTTGGGCGATCGTGTAAAATGTATTGACATTAATCTCGTACCCTTTGAAAGTCAATATAGTCGAAGATGGTGACTTGGCCAACAAGTACAGCTCATCTCCAACCCTGTCGTCATTCATGAGATGTGTTTGCAACCAACCGCCGAAAGTCGCCATGAGTGTACGTTTAATCCAGGGGTCAGACTGCTCCGGGTTCTTGGAGCATACAATATCCATGTGTTCCTCGATATACGGAGCCACCAAGGTGGAATTTTGTAGAACTGTGTAGTGTGCTTGGGCCCAAGAATGCCCGTACCTACATATTACTGAATCCTTTCCTAGCGTGCCTTTTCCACTCAGTCTCCCCTCATGCCGCGATTCAGGAACACCAATCGGCTTAAGGTCAGGAATAAAGTCAACACAAAACTCAATAACCTCCTCTGTTTCATGGCCCTTGGAGATGCTTCCTTCTGGCCTAGCACGGTTATGAACATATTTCTTTAAGACTCCCATGAACCTCTCAAAGGGGAACATATTGTGTAGAAATACAGGACCCAGAATGGCAATCTCTTCGACTTGGTGAACTAGGACGTGCGGCATGATATTGAAGAAGGATGGTGGGAACACCAACTCGAAACTGACAAGACATTGCACCAAATCATTCTGTAACCAAGGTAGGATTTCTGGATCGATTACCTTCTGGGAAATTGCATTGAGGAATGCACATAGCTTCACAATGGCTAATCGAACAATTTCCGGTAGAAGCCCTCTCAATGCAACCGGAAGTAATTGCGTCATAATCACGTGGCAGTCATGAGACTTTAGGTTTTGGAATTTTTTCTCTACCATATTTATTATTCCCTTTATATTCAACGAGAAGCCAAACGGGACCTTCATACTGAGCAGGCATTCAAAGAAGATTTCCTTCTCTTCTTTGGTAAGAGCCTAGCTGGCAGGACCTTCATACTGCTTTGGATGCATGCCGTCTTTTTCGTGCATACGTTGCTGGTCCTCCCATGCCTCCGGTGTATCTTTTGTCTTCCCATACACGCCCAAGAAGCCTAGCAGGTTCACGCAAGGATTCTTCGTCACGTGAATCACGTCGATTGCAGAGCGGACCTCTAGGACTTTCCAATAGGGTAGGTCCCAAAATATAGATTTCTTCTTCCACATGGGTGCGTGTCCGTCAGCGTCATTCAGAACAGATTGTCCGCCAGGACCCTTTCCAAAGATTACTTTTAAATCCTTGACCATATCAAGTATATGATCACCAGTACGGTGGTCAGGCTTCTTCTGGTGATCTGCCTCACCTTTGAAATGCTTGCCTTTCTTTCTTAAGAGATGCTTGATCGGAAGAAATCAACGATGTCCAAGGTACACATTCTTCTTGCATTTATCCAAATATATACTTTCGGTCTCATCTAAATAGTGCGTGCATGCGTGGTATCCCTTGTTTGTCTGTCCTGAAAGGTTACTAAGAGCAGGCCAATCATTGATGGTTACAAACAGCAACGCTCGTAGGTCAAATTCCTGCTGTTTGTGCTCATCCCACACACGTACACCTTTTATGTCCCACAGCTGTAAAAGTTCTTCAACTAATGGCCTTAGGTACACATCAATGTCGTTGCCGGGTTGCTTAGGGCCTTGGATGAGCACTGGCATCATAATGAACTTCCGCTTCATGCACAACCAAGGAGGAAGGTTATAGATACATAGAGTCACAGGCCAGGTGCTATGATTGCTGCTCTGCTCCCCAAAAGGATTAATGCCATCTGCACTTATTCCAAACCATAAGTTCCTTGCGTCACCTGCAAACTCTGGCCACTTTCTCTCGATTTTTCTCCACTGCGATCCATCAGCGGGTATTCTCAACTTCCCGTCTTTCTTACGGTCTTCTTTGTGCCATCGCAACAACTTGGCATGCTCTTTGTTTTGGAACAAACGTTTCAACCATGGTATTATAGGAGCATACCACATCACCTTGGCAGGAATCCTCTTCCTGGGGCGCTCGCCCTCAACATCATCACTAGGGTCATCGCGGCAGATATTATAGCGCAATGCCCGACCAAGATCATCAGCGGGCTCATCTGATGCGTCTTCTTCAACTTCTTCTTCTTCATTCTCTTCCCCCATTGTAGTACCATCGTATTAAGGGAACCCAAGATAGTTGTCATCATCCTCTTCTTCTTCATTCTCTTTCATTAGAACCCCTCTTTCTCCGTGCTTGGTCCAACAGTTATAGCCGGACATGAAACTGGACGTAAACAGGTGGACATGAATGACTTTTGAGCTAGAGTAATTCCTATAATTCTTACAGACACCACATGGACAACACATAAAACGATTCCGCTTGTTTGCCTCAGCCGCACGCAAAAAACTATGCATGCCATTAATGAACTGGGGAGAGCGTCGGTCATCGTACATCCATTGCCGACTCATCTTCATTACACAACACCGAAAAGACCAAATTAATACAAGTTCAAACATAAAGTTCATACACACTTATTCTCATAAAACAACATAAAACTATCTAGCTAAAGCATTTAAATGCAACAAAAAATGCGATCAAAATCGCAACTAAGGTAATAATTGATCCAACAGCATAATGATACCAAGCCTCTTTATTAACGGCATATTTTTTAATCTTTCTAATCTTCAAGCGTATTGCATCCATCTTGATCTTGTGATCATCGACGACATCGGCAACATACAACTCCAATTTCATCTTCTCTTCTTCAATTCTTTTCAATTTTTCTTTCAAATACTCATTTTCTTTTTCAACTAAATTTAACTTCTCGACAAGAGGGTCGGTTGCAATTTCCGGTTCACATACCTCCTAGATAAAAATATCTATGTCAACTTGATGGGCATAATTGTCATAAACACGAAATGCAACAAATAGTTATAAAAGAGAATATACCACATCCGAATCATAAACCGGACGAGGGCCGACGGGGACGGATATCAAAACCATGGCACTATGTATAACAAACAATCATACAAGTAAGAAAATTATACAAGTAACTATCTAATTCATACAAATAAGATTTTTTTTATAAAAAGGATAAGAACAAGAGGCTCACCAAGGTGGTGCCGGCGACGGGACGGTGCGGGCGATCGACGGTGGTTAGGACGAGGACGGGAAGGCACTAACTAAACCACACCTACACATATGCAAACTAAGAAGTTAATTTGAGCTCAAATTGCATATAAATCAAATAAACTCCCACATAATTACTCCCAAACTAAAACCCACAAATCACTATATTTATAGAGCATTGCACGAGCTAATCTAGCAATGAGAGATGAAAGGACAAAGTTGCTAACCTTTGTGAACACTTGGATAGATGGGGTGCCTCAAATCTTGACAAATCTTGGCAAAAATGGAGGATGAGCTCGAGCAAGGGGAAGAGAACAGAGGAGAGAAAGGAGAAAACAGAGAAAGGAGAGCTTGGGCTCGGGTTGGACGAAGCACTATATATAGTGATATCTTTAGTCCCGGTTGGTGATCCCAACCGGGACTAAAGGTCCATCTCTAGTCCCGGTTGGTGACACCAACCGGGACTAAAGGTGCTCGCAAGGGCCCCAGCCTGACGCCAGCCTGCCACCACCCCTTTAGTCCCGGTTGGTAACACCAACCGGGACTAGAGGTCACAAATGAACCGGGACTAAAGGGGAGCCGTTGGAACCGGGACTAGTGGTCACATTAGTCCCGGTCCAAAACCTGACCGGGACTAATGCTCCGGACGAAAGGCCTGTTTTCTACTAGTGTCTACATAGTGTTATGAATGTTATTTCATTGATCGATCTAGCAACGATTTACATAGCATAGATACACGGCGCTGACCGAATCAATCAGCGTAGGTAGGGTACTTGGAAGACTGTTGATCGATGATCAGAGTTCATCCCAGAAGTACTTCCCGCAGAGGCACGAGGACATGACGACGAGGGCCAGCGTCACGACGAGGACGAGCCCGGCGCAGACCACGAGCTGCACCTGGCCGAAGGAGGCGGCGTCGGCGAGGTAGGCGACCAGGAGAGCCACTGTTGGGTTCAACCCCGTCTCCCGGCAAGGTCTTCTCCCGGCAAGCCCTGTGTATAGCTGTACTGAACAGGGGTGGCCCCCCGCGTAGGCCCCATGTGCGCCGCACATGGGGTGGCTCATTTCACACGTCTTGGCCAAGAAATTCTTGACGCTAGACGTGTGTAGCAGTGATAAACTGTTCTCTGTTGCGCCAGAGAGCAGTAGAGTTCCAATCGGGGCAGGTAATAAGCCCCTAGTGAGTAGTTGTTTAAGGCTATGTATACTGAATAAATATCAATGGAACGCTCATAGTTGTGAGTAGAGAGTGAGAGAGCAAAGCCAGAAATATCTTCTCTTCCTCCTCCTCCTCCACTCCTCACTGCTCCTTCTTTCGCCAAACAAGGTTCCCTTCCCGGGAACGCTCACCGGCCGCCGGCAAATCTCCATTTGGGCCAACAATTGGTATCCGAGACAGGTTGATATGCCGAAGCACATGCTGAGAGACAGCGTTGCTGGCGATGGCTCCAAGACCGCCGAGGAAATCTTGGCTGAGGAGACGCGCGCGGCCGACGTGCTCGCACTGCGGGGGAGGCCAGGAGGTGAGCTGGGCGCACCGTGCTCCGTGCGTGACATGGGTATGTCCAGCACCTCCTTTGCGCTCCTCACGCGGACCAACTATCCTAGTTGGTCGCTCCTGATGAAGGTCATCATGGAGGCGTGGCATATGTGGAAAGCAGTGGAAACCGGCGATGTGGAGTATGCCGAGGACCGGCTGGCGATGGAGGCAATCCTGCGCCCCGTCCCACCGGAGATGTTGCCTACCCTTGGCGCCAAGAAGATGTTCAAGGAGGCGTGGGGCACCATCAAGCTTCTGCGCATAGTGTGGGATCGAGAAGATAGGTCTAGAGGGGGGGTGAATAGACACTAACAAGGCAAAAGGTGCAGTTTTTAATTCTCTGGAAACTTAGGCAGATTTTAGCACAAGTTAAGTGACCAACAATACAATCTACACATGCATATCTAGAGTATAGGCAGCAGATGGTAAATAACATGCAAGTGCAAGAAGGTAAATGGGTAGAGATAGGAAGATCAAACGCAATGAAGACACGCTGATTTTTGGCGTGGTTCCGATAGGTGGTGCTATCGTACGTCCACGTTGATGGAGACTTCAACCCACGGAGGGTAACGGCTGCACGAGTCCACGAAGGGCTCCACCCACGAAGCGTCCACGAAGAAGCAACCTTGTCTATGACATCGGCCTACGTCCACGGAGGACTAGCGTTACTCAGGGTAGATCTTCACGAAGTAGGCGATCTCTTTGCCCTTACAAACTCCTTGGTTCAACTCCACAATCTTTGGAGGCTCCCAAGTGACACCTAACCAATCTAGGAGACACCACTCTCCAAAAGGTAATAGATGTTGTTGTTGATGACGAACTCCTTGCTCGTGTGCTTCAAAAGATAGTCTCCTCAACACTAAATCACTCTCTCACAGATTTGGCATGGTGGTAGGAGAAGGATTGGACTGGAAAGCAACTTGGGGAGGCTAGAGATCAAGATAAAGGTTGGAGTGGAATCCTCTTGATCTCCAAACAAGGGTAGGTGGTTCTCTCTTAGAAAATGGATATGGGAAGTAGTAGCTTCATCCTGGTTTGCTCTCTGAGAGTTGGTGGAATGCGTGGGGGTATATATAGCCATCACCAGAAATCTAACCGTTACTCACCTTTATGCATAACTCGGTGGCACCGAAGATAAATCTCGGAGGCACCGACTAGTGCAAAAGATTCGAACGTTAGACGATTCGGTGAGACCGGATGAATCCACTCGGTGGCTTCGATATGTGATGACTTAAGGAGTTATCTAATCTCGGTAATTCCGACCGGTTTCACTCAGTGATTCCGAAGTGAAAACAATGGGTTACAGAAACTTGGCACTTGCACTTCGGTGGCACCAAATGTCATATCGGTGGAACCGAGTTTCTAGGGTTAGACCGGTGGCTCTGTCTTGTGTATCTCGGTGGGTCCGGATGGGTATGTTTTGGTGGGACCGAGATAGGCTTTTGGGCTTTGGACAGAGGGATTTGTGAGAATGTGGCTGAGGGTTTTGGAGCAATATCTTCAAGCACTTGAGCAAATGACTCATGATCAAAACCTCATCCCCTTTTACTAGTATTGGCTTTCCTATGGACTCAATGTGATCTTTGATCACTAAACCAAAAATGCAGAGTCTTGAAGCTTTGCCAACATTGTCCTTTAGTAGCTTGAGGGGTCCACATCTCCATCCATTCACTTGCCTAAGTCGAACTTTTCTTGAAATATACTTGAGGAAAACATTAGTCCAACAACATGTATGTTGACATGAATTACCAAAACCACCAAGGGAGCAAATGTGCTTTCAATCTCCCCCTTTTTGATAATTGATGACAACATACATCAAAGCTTCAAATAAAAGATGTAACACGGAAATACATTAAAGCTTCGGAAGACATGTGACATGTACAAGCTCCCCCTACAACTGTGCATATTTTGAGATTTGTTTTTGGAATGCAAATACACAGTTGAGTAGATAAGAAGACTTAAAAAGTCACATGCATCTTGGCCATATGCATCAGAGCTAAAGATATGAATGAAATAGTTCATGTATTCATGATGATTTCTTGCAAACAAATATGTGCAATAAGCAGGAAACCATCATGCACATGTGTATGATGCATATACTTACCTTAAGGTGCCTGAACATTATTCCTGAAGAAACAAACTTGAGAAAACATGGTTAGATAACACAAGAGTTTCTCTTCAAGAAAATGTAGGAACCTCGAGAGTACCAAGATTGGGCCGTCATATAAGGAAGATAGCATCACTAGGTGAATACTTTTCTGAAAGTTAACATGTCCCCAAGAAAGCAATAAGGATTTGCAATAGAATCTCAAAGATTTTTCTCCCCTAAGCTTTGAACTTCCTCTCCCCCTGAATCTGAGATTGTAGATATTGGGAGCAGGTAGGGTGAGACAAAATCAGAGCAGATAAACAAAATCAGAGAAAATCAAAGCAGAGAATCAAGAAAATCATGTAGAATGATCAAGCAAATGAAAAGTTGATACAAGTCACACATACATATGTTCCTCCCCACAAGGAAACATATAGGTCTCTCTCCTCTTATAATTGTGCATTTCTCTTCATATAGAGAAGCTATCAAGCAAATGAAAAGTTGATACAAGTCACACATACATATGTTCCTCCCCACAAGGAAACATATAGGTCTCTCTCCTCTTATAATTGTGCATTTCTCTTCATATAGAGAAGCTTTGATGTGTATCTCTCCCCCTTTGACATCAATTTCCAAGAAGGGTTAGCATCTTGGTCATTGGGTAAAAGGTAGCGTCCTTGATGAGCACATCTAGCTTAGCAGTTTGTCTAAATGCAGTAGAAGGGAAAGAATCATTGAGTGGAGCTGGAAAAGGGAATCAGCAAATATTTTTTGGCAAACAAGTCTTTTTCTAGTGAATTTCGGTGGCTCCGAGTAGGATCATTCGGTGAGTCCGAGGTAACTTGGAGTCACTAGATGATCACATCGGTGGTACCGATATTATTCGGATCGGAGGGACCGATTTCACAAGAAGAAGAAAAATTTATCAAACTCAGCTCACTTTGCAATAAGATCTCTAAAAGATTTGCAATGAATTTGGTGAATAAAGAAATATAAAGATAAAATAGATAGAAATCAGAAATAACAATAGATGAAGTTTTTTTTTGAATAAGATAGTAAAATCACACGAACAAATACGTGCAAACAAAACACACGGCAGAAAAAAAACTTCAACTAAGATAAGGGCGGCGACTAGGTCACCTATATTTGAGTATATTGACTTAGGAGTCAAGCGAGATCACTTGATCATAGGTCATACTCATCGTTAAGCTCAAAATGGGGTTGCCATTTTTCAATTGAGCATTTCAATGTATTCACATCTTCTTGAGGTGCTTTGACTCATGACTTGGAGTAAAGCTACTCTAAGATGTGAGGACTTACATTTGGTTTTGTTGTTGACGGGATCATGTAGTTGAACTTGTTCTGGATGCTCAAGGATGATGATGTCCATCATGAGTTGGGAGCAATCCATTGGATTTTGAAGTTCATCTTCCTACATGGGTTAGTCATGCAAGGAACAACATGTATATCCAAATTGACAAGAGTGAAAACTTGAATCAAAATCTGTCAAATGATATGTTTGAAGTTGTCTTGTTCCTTGAACACAACAAATGGAATCTTCGATACTTGGCTCAAGTAAGATTGCTTAAGATGGGAGTTTGGTGCAATCTTTGTAAGCGTAGCTCGTCCAAGTACCTACATGGGGTTAGATGCAACACAAGGGAGCAATGTATCCAAGATATGAAATAGTCATCATAAGAGAAATATCGAGGATTAGTCATGAAGGCTCATGTCCTTGCATGCATCCAAGTGAGTTTCTAGTTCACATTGCACTACTAGAAAAAAGGCTGTTAGTGGCGCACCTATTTCTGCCATTAATGGCGCACTATAGGTGCGCCACTATTACCACGCCATTTGTAACAAATACTAATGGCGCACCTCTGGTGCGCCATTAGTATTGCAGGTAACAGTGGCGCACCTCTGGTGCGCCATTACTATTGCTACAGGTGCGCCACTGGTAACTTTTTTTTTTTGAATTTTGTAGGCGGGAAAATAGTAGTGGCGCACCGTCTAACCCCCACCGTGCGCCATTGCTATTTTTGAATTTTGAATTTGGATCTGGATCTAGATCTGGCTCATTATTTTGGCTCGTTTTTTTGCTCGTTTTTTTTGGTTGAATTTTTTTCAAATTTCGTTCTCGACCTAGATCTTTTACGTTCTTTGTGCCGAGGGAGCTCCACATGTGGCCGGAAGTAGAGGAGGAGGGAGGAGAGACCGTGAGGAGGAGAGGAGGGAGGAGGAGGTCGCCGGAGAGGAGGAGGACCGTGAGCAGGAGAGGAAGGAGGAGCACCGTGAGGAGGAGAGGTGGGAGGAGGAGGTCGCCGGAGGAGGAGTACCGTGAGGAGGAGAGGTGGGAGGAGGAGGTCGCCGGAGGAGGAGCACCGTGAGGAAGAGGTCACCGGAGGAGGAGCACCGTGAGGAGGAGCACCGTGAGGAGGAGCACCGTTAGGAGGAGCACCGTGAGGAGGAGGAGGAGATGGAGTGGAGGAGAGGAGGAGAGGAGGAGAGGAGGAGAAGAATGAAGGGGAAGGGAGGAAGAAGGGGAAGGGGAAGGGAAGGCGCGACGGGCGGCGGCGCTCCTGTGGCTCGGTCACCGGAGCAGGGAGGAGAAGGGAGGAGGAAGGGGAAGGGGAAGGGGAAACAGAAACGGGGAAGGAGAAGGGAGGAGGAAGGGGATAAGCAGAGAGGAAGGAGAGGGGTGGGTGGGTGCGTACGTGGTGTGCCATGTGTTACATAGTAATGGCGCACCACACCGAGGTGCGCCATTACTATGTACCTTAGTAATGGCGCACCTAGGTGTGGTGCGCCATTACTATGTACCTTAGTAATGGCGCACCTTGGTGTGGTGCGCCATTACTATTTTTAAATTTTTTTGAATTTTGAAGGCGGGAAAATAGTAGTGGCGCACTATGCACTGGTGCGCCATTGCTAATTTTTTTAAATTTTTGTATTATTTTGCCTCTAGATCTAACAATGGCTGTAACGTTTTTTCTGTTAGGTTTTTGAGGATTCTAAAAAATCGATAACGGGCGGAGCCGGTCAAATTCGGATGTAAGTTTTCGAGTAGTATCTTTTTCATATAAAATACTTTTTCATCGGAGGTCGTATGCAAAAGTTACGGCCATTTTACCGAAATACGGCGTTTTTTTTTTGCAAAAAAATTCAAAATTCATGTTTGTTAATTTTCGTAACAACTAGAACACATAACACATGGGCATCTATTTTTTTGAATTTTTTTGAATCTTTTATCATTTTCTTTTATTTATTTTTAAACTGAAAAGGCGATCCACAGGGGGTGTGGGGGTGTGTGTGTGTGTGGTGGGGTGTGTTTGTGTGTGTGAGAGACATTAGTAATGGCGCACCCTCCCTGGTGCGCCATTGCTAACCTTAGCAATGGTGCACCAGGGGGGGTGCGCCATTACTAATTTCTCTCACACACGCAGGCCCACACCCTCACCAGACATAACAATGGCGCACCACACCAAGGTGCGCCATTACTATGTAGCATAGTAGTGGCGCACCTAGGTGTGGTGCGCCATTGCTATGTCTGGTGGGGGTGGGGGGTGGAAAAAAAAGTAGCAATGGCGCACTGCTCAGGTGGTGCGCCACTACTAAAAAAATAACAATGGCGCACCTGTTTCTGGTGCGCCATTGCTATATAGCAGTGGCGCACCACACCCATGGTGCGCCATTACTAGGGATATTGGCTATAGCCATTTTTCTAGTAGTGTTGGAAACATCAAGAATGTTCAACTCACTCCTCAAGCGACAAAAAGTCTTCTCATCAAGTGGTTTTGTGAAGATATCCGCCACTTGTTTGTCGGTACGAACATGCTTAAGGTCAATATCACCTTTAGCCACATGATCATGTATGAAGTGGTGACGAACATCAATATGCTTAGTTCGAGAATGTTGGACGGGATTGTGTGCAATCTTAATAGCACTCTCATTGTCACAAAGCAATGGGACATGTTTCACATTCATCCCATAATCTTTGAGAGTTTGTGTTATCCATAGTAATTGAGCACAACATGATCCAACAGCAATGTATTCCGCTTCGGTGGTAGATAGAGATACCGAGTTTTGCTTCTTGGAGGACCAATACACAAGGGACCTTCCAAGAAATTGACACGTACCCGAAGTGGATTTTCTATCAATCTTGTCACGGGCATAGTCCGAATCGGAGTAGCCAACAAGATCAAAAGAGGATCCTTTGGGATACCAAATGCCAAAGTTCGGTGTATGTAACAAGTATCTCACAATTCTTTTCACGGCCGATAAGTGACATTCTTTCGGTGCCGCTTGGTATCATGCACACATGCACACACTTAGCATAATGTCGGGACGAGAGGCACAAAGATATAGCAATGAACCGATCATTAATCGATAAATCTTTTGCTCAACCGGTTTGTCCTCCTTAGTAAGGTCAAGATGTCCACTTGTAGGCATGGGTGTTTTCATACCTTTGCTATTTTGCATGTTGAACTTCTTGAACAAGTCCTTGGTATACTTTGTTTGAGAAACAAAGATACCTTCACTTATTTGCTTGATTTGCAAACCAAGGAAGAATTTAAGTTCACACATCATAGACATCTCATACTCCTCCGACATCAATCTTCCAAACTTTTCAGTAAAATGGGGATTAGTTGAACCAAATATAATACCATCAACATAAATTTGGCACACAAATAATTCACCATTAACCTTCTTAGTGAACAAAGTTGAGTCAATTTTACCAATTTCAAAACCCTTTTGAATGAGAAACTTCGTCAAGTTTTTGTACCAAGCTCTAGGAGCTTGTTTAAGACCATAAAGAGCTTTACGAAGTTTGTAAACATGATTAGGTTTCTTAGGGTTCACAAAGCCGGGGGGGTTGTTTAACATAAACTTCCTCCTCAATTTCACCATTCAAGAAAGCACTTTTAATATCCATTTGATAAAGGGTGATATTATGGTGATTGGCATAAGCGAGAAGAATGCGAATGGACTCGAGTCTAGCAACGGGGGCATAGGTCTCAACATAGTCCATACCTTCTACTTGAGTGTAGCCTTGAGCCACTAGGCGAGCCTTGTTGTGAACAACTTGTCCATCCTCATCTTGCTTGTTCCGGAATACCCATTTTGTCCCAATGACATTTTGAGTATCCTCGGGCTTCTCAACCAATGTCCAAACTTGGTTCCTCTCGAAATTGTGAAGCTCTTCATGCATAGCGTTTACCCAATCCACATCTTCGAGCGCTTCCTCAACCTTCATAGGTTCAATACTAGAGATGAATGAGTAATGCTCACAAAAGTTAGCTAAACGAGTTTTATAGCGAGTGATTCTCCCGGAGTTGATGTCATCAAGAATTTGATCAACGGGGTGATTCTTCTTCACGCTTGCTCTAACACGGGTTAGCTTTTGCTTGGGTCGTGGAGCTTCCTCTTCATCTTCTTCCTCTTCATCTTGATTGTTGTTGTTGTCGTTCCCTTGAGGTGGTGGAGATGGAGGTCGTGATGGATTTTGTTGTACTTCCTCATCTCCTTCATCTTGGCATGTTCCGCTTGTGGATGCCTCCATGTCAACTTGTGGTTCTCCTTGACGTGATGTTGGAGCTTCCACTTGTATAGATGAAGTACTCTCCTTCACCTCCATGGGACGAATCTTGCCAATAGACAAGTCCTGAATTGCTTCCGAAGGTTCTTTATCACCTATATCAATTGGCAATTGCTCGACTTGCGAGCCGTTAGTCTCATCAAACTTCACATTTACCGTCTCTTCAACTTTTCATGTGAAGTTGTTGTAGACACGGTAAGTGTGAGAGTTCGATCCGTAACCAAGAAGAAAACCTTCATGAGATTTAGGAGCAAATTTTGAACGACGATGCTTACCAAGAATGTAACACTTGGAGCCAAATACTCGAAAGTATCCAACTTGGGGTTTGTTACCGGTGAGTAGCTCATATGCCGTTTTGCCAAGAAGCTTGTGTAGATAGAGCCGATTTGTGGCATGGCAAGCTGTTTCCACCGCTTCCGCCCAAAAGTGTTTTGGCGTCTTGTATTCATCAAGCATCCTTCTAGCCATCTCAATAAGTGTTCGGTTCTTCCACTCAACAACTCCATTTTGTCGAGGCGTGTACGTAGCCGAGAACTCATGTGAAATACCCTCCTCGTCAAGAAAGGTAAACACATTCGTGTTCTTGAACTCCGTTCTGTTGTCTCTTCGAACCTTCTTGATCTTCACCTGAAACTGATTTTGGGCCTTTCTAGCGAAGGTCTTGAAGATCTTTTGTACCTGCGATTTGTCATCAAGAAAGAATACCCACGTAAATCTGGAATAATCATCAACTATGACCAAACCAAAAGAGTTACCACCAAGGCTTTTATAAGCATTGGGACCAAAAAGATCCATATGAAGAAGCTCGAGTGGTCTCCTCGTAGTCAAGATGCTCTTTACGGGATGACTTCCTCCAACTTGTTTTCCTTCTTGACAAGCACTACAAAGTCTATGTTTGTCAAATATAACATCTTTAACACCAACAATATGATTGCCTTTGAGAAATTTGTCCAAGTTACGCATACCAACATGTCATAGTCTTCTATGCCATAACAAACCTTTAGAAGATTTTGCAATAAGACATGTGCGAGGTTGGGATCTTTTAGTGAAATCAACAATATATAGATCACCTCTACGAATACCGGTAAAGACCATATTATGATTATCTCGACGAAACACTTGACAATCTACTTCGGTAAATAGAACATTGAAACCAAAGTCGGCAAGTCTAGATACGGAAAGAAGATTGTAACCAAGAGATTCGACAAGTATGACATTTTGAATTGAGCTATCATGAGATATGGACACCTTACCAAGTACCTTACCCTTGGAGTTGTCTCCAAAAGTCACATACTTGCGAGGACCATCATTGTTAGCAAGGTCACGGAACATGTCTTTGTCACCGGTCATGTGGTCGGTACAACCACTATCAAGAATCCATTCCTTTCCTCCGACATATAATCTCTTTGTAGATTTTCCATGAGACAAAGATTTCACATAGTCTTCTCAATTTCCTCATCACCATCATTTTCATCATAGTATCCATGTTCACCAATGTCATCACTCTCTTGATCACCTAGATCATCAAATTCATTAGTGATGTGCGCGTTGCAATGCTCATGAGTATGAATGCGAATGGCATCGGCAATGATATTAGCAATGGTGACGGGATCTCCTTTGGAACGAATGAGATTCCTAAGCTCAAACAAGCATTCATCAAAGTTAGGATCATTAGGCTTCATCTTATGAAAAGCAATAGTTTCGCAAAGAATTTCATCAAGGCACTTGAGAGACAAATTGGGATATCATTTTTCCAAATCTTTCCACAAAGTATAAGCACATTCAAAGTTTTTCATGCATCTAAGAACAAGATTGGGTAGACCTCTAACAATAAGATTAACAGTTCTTAGATTGTGAATCATATCAAGTTCCTCATCGGGAGTGGGTGTAAGGGATCAATGGGAGGCACATAGGGACAATGAATATACTTGCTCAAGTTAAATTCATCAAATATATCAAGCATTTTATCCCTCCAAAAGTTATAGTACTCTCCATTGAGAATAGGCACTCTACATCTAAGACTCCCCAACGTAGACTCATCCATCTTCCTCCAATGGTGATCAAACCAAGGCAATGGAGACCAAAGCTCTGATACCAATTGTGGGATCGAGAAGATAGGTCTAGAGGGGGGTGAATAGACACTAACAAGGAAAAAGGTGCAGTTTTTAATTCTCTTGAAACTTAGGCAGATTTTAGCACAAGTTAAGTGACCAACAATACAATCTACACATGCATATCTAGAGTATAGGCAGCGGATGGTCAATAACATGCAAGTGCAAGAAGGTAAAGGGGTAGAGATAGGAAAATCAAACGCAATGAAGACAAGGTGATTTTTGGCGTGGTTCCGATAGGTGGTGCTATCGTACGTCCACGTTGATGGAGACTTCAACCCACGGAGGGTAACGGCTGCGCGAGTCCACGAAGGGCTCCACCCACGAAGGGTCCACGAAGAAGCAACCTTGTCTATGCCATCGGCCTATGTCCACGGAGGACTAGCCTTACTCGGGGTAGATCTTCACGAAGTAGGCGATCTCCTTGCCCTTACAAACTCCTTGGTTCAACTCCACAATCTTTGGAGGCTCCCAAGTGACACCTAACCAATCTAGGAGACACCACTCTCCAAAAGGTAATAGATGTTGTTGTTGATGATGTACTCCTTGCTCTTGTGCTTCAAAAGATAGTCTCCTCAACACTCAATCACTCTCTCACAGATTTGCCATGGTGGTAGGAGAAGGATTGGAATGGAAAGCAACTTGGGGAGGCTAGAGATCAAGATAAAGGTTGGAGTGGAATCCTCTTGATCTCAACACAAGGGTAGGTGGTTCTCTCTCAAAAAATGGATATGGGAAGTAGTAGCTTCGTCCTGGTTTGCTCTCTGAGAGTAGGTGGAATGGGTGGGGGTATATATAGCCATCACCAGAAATCTAACCATTACTCACCTTTATGCATAACTCGGTGGTACCGAAGATAAATCTCGGAGGCACTGACTAGTGCAAAAGATTCGAACGTTAGACGATTCGGTGAGACCGGATGAATCCACTCGTGGCTCCGATATGTGATGACTTAAGGAGTTACCTAATCTTGGTAATTTCGATCGGTTTCACTCGGTGATTCCGAAGTGAAAACAATGGGTTACAGAAACGTGGCACTTGCACTTCGGTGGGACCGAATGTCATATCGGTGGAACCGAGTTTCTAGGGTTAGGCTGGTGGCTCTGTCTTGTGTATCTCGGTGGGTCCGGATGGGTATGTTTCGGTGGGACTGTGATAGGCTTTTGGGTTTTGGACAGAGGGATTTGTGAGAATGTGGCTGAGGGTTTTGGAGCAATATCTTCAAGCACTTGAGCAAATGACTCATGATCAAAATCTCATCCCCTTTTAATAGTATTGGCTTTCCTATGGACTCAATGTGATCTTTGACCACTAAACCAAAAATGCAGAGTCTTGAAGCTTTGCCAATATTGTCCATTAGTAGCTTGAGGGGTCCACATCTCCATCCATTCACTTACCTAAGTCGAACTTTTCCTGAAATATACTTGAGGAAAACATTAGTCCAACAACATGTATATTGACATGAATTACCAAAACCACCAAGGGAGCAAATGTGCTTTCACATAGGCGTAGAGGGCGTATGGGAGTCGAAGGCTCAGACTTTGCACCTCCAGTATGAGGAGATCAGGTTCAAGCCTGGTGAGCTTGTCGACGAGTTCGCTGTGCGGTTGCAAGGTCTCGTCAATGAGCTCACCACGCTAGGAGACCCTATCGACGACAGGAGGGTGCTCCTGAAGCTCCTCCGCGTCGTCCCTGACAGATACAAGCAGCTGGCCTGGTCCATCGAGATCCTGGTGGATCTTTCCACCATGACCATCGAGGAGCTAGTTGGCCGGCTCAAAGTCGTCGACGAGCGCGGCGACGCCACTGGCGAACGCGCTGCGGCCAACTGCTGCTCACTGAGGAGCAGTGGAACGCACACCAACAACAGCGCGGCTGCGACGGCTCTTCCGGCAGTGGGGGAGGTGCAGGGCGCGCGGCAGAAGCGGAGGCCATGCCCAGGGCGGCGGCGGCAGCCGCGGGCGCAAGTCAGGTCAGTCCCAGCAGGGAGGGCCTGCGTGCGGTTCCGGCAAGGACGACGACTGCGACAAATGCCGCTACTGCGGCAAGCCGGGTCACTGGACCTGCAAATGCCGCAAAAGGCAGGCGAACGAGGCAGCCGCGGCCATGGCGAACCTTGCCCAGGATGACGTAGACAGAGGGCCAACAATGATGCTGGCTTGCGCCGCAACCGTGCAGGAGGGCACAATGCCTCTCGCGACCACGGTCCCGGCAACCGTTGTGTCCGTGCAGGAGGCACGGAGCCCGTCCTATCGACTGGGAGGCGATGAAGGCACGGGCGTGGGGAGGTACACCACATGGACGTCAAGTTAGCGCTCCTCAACGGCGACCTCGACGAAGAGGTGTACGTCTTCCAACCACCCGGTTTCATTGCCGGGAAGCACGAGCAGGGTGTGTACAAGCTGCACAAGGCCCTGTACGGCCTCCGGCAAGCCCCAAGGGTGTGGAACGCCAAGCTGGATGCTAGTCTCGCATCACTTGGGTGGTCACGCAGCGCTTCTGAGGACGGCGTGTACTCGCATGGCACCGCGAACACGTTGTTCATCGTCGGCATCTACGACGACGACCTCGTCATCATCGGGGCAGAGCCCGACGAGGTTCAACGCTTCAAGGGAGAGATGCATCGTCTCTTCAGTATGAGCGACCTCGGGCTGCTCCGGTACTACCTCGGGCTGGAGGTGAACCAGGAGCGTGGTCGCACGACGATCACGCAGGCGGCCTACGCCGCCAAGATGCTCGAGCGGGCAGGCATGGACGACTGCCACGCCGTGCTAGCTTCGATGGAGGCACGGCTCAAGCTTAGCAATGAGAGCCCCGAGAAGGCGGTGGATGCTACGTTCTACCGCAACGTTATCAGGAGCCTCAGGTACCTCGTGCACACCCGGCCGGACATCTCGTTCGTTGTCGGGTACCTGAGCAGGTTTATGGAAGCCCCGGCAAGCGATCACCTCGCTGCCGTCAAGCACCTACTCCGGTACATTGCGGGCACTCTCACGCATGGATGCGTGTATCGCCGTGGCGACGGCGAGAACCTGGTCGGCTACAGCAACTCCGACCACGCAGGTGACATGGACTCCCAGAAAAGCATCTCAGGCGTGCTGTTTCTTCTTGGGAGTAGCCCCGTCAGCTGGCAATCGGTGAGGCAGAAAGTTGTCGCCGCATCTTTGTGCGAGGCGGAGTACATTGCGGCGGCAACAGCGGCCTGTCAAGGAATCTGGATGGCTCGCCTCCTCAGGGAGATGCTAAACCAGGACACCGCTCCTGCGCTCATCTTCGTCGACAAAAAGTCGGCGATCTCTCTCTGCAAGAATCCAGTGCTGCATGACCGCAGCAAGCACATTGATCTCTGCTATCACTTCATACGTGACTGCGTCGAGAAGGGCACGGTGAACATGGAGTTCATCAGGACTGGTGAGCAGAAGGCCGACATCCTGACAAAGGCTCCTGGTCGTGTTCGGTTCCAGGAACTGCGCGACAAGATCGGGATCGTCGATGTCCAACCCCGGCGACAGGGTTGAGGGGGAGAATGTTGGGTTCAACCCCGTCTCCCGGCAAAGTCTTTTCCCGGCAAGCCCCGTGTACAGCTGTACATGGGGTGGCCCCCCGCGTAGGGCCTCATGTGCGCTGCACATGGGGTAGCTCGTTTCACACGTATTGGCCAAGAAAGTCTTGATACAAGACGTGCGTAACAGTGATAACCTGCTCTCTGCTGCGCCAGAGAGCAGTAGAGGTCCAGTCGGGGCAGGTGATAAGCCCCTAGTTAATAGTAGTTTAAGGCTATGTATAATGCAAAAATATCAATAGAATGCTCACAGTTGTGAGTAGAGTGAGAGAGCAAAGCCAGAAATATCTTCTCTTCCTCCTCCTCCACTCCTCGCCGCTCCTTCTTTCGCCAAACGAGGTTCCCTTCCCGGGAACGCTCACCGGCCGCCGTCAAATCTCCATTTGGGCCAACAGCCACGACGTCGAGTGAGACGAGGATCTCGAGGGCCTGGACCCTGGGCAGCCGGCGCAGGGCCTGGCTGCCCAGAGCCAGCAGCAGGATGATGGAGAGCGAGAGCACGAAGGCGGCGGTGTTGGCGTAGTAGAAGACCCTGCACCTGACCAGGCTCACGAGGTAGAGGAGAGGGAGCATCTGCTGCCCGGTGGCGTCTGGTGGCCTTTGGGGATCGCCGAGCCTCGGCGTGTTGAGCCTCTCGAAGCCGCCGGGCGGGCTGAGGTCGGAGGCGTAGGTGATGGTGGCGATGAGGGTAGCCAGCACCATGAGCCACCCGCGGAGCTCCCGGGCGGACTCCCTCACCGGACCTGGCGTGGCGGCGGAGGGGACCAGCAAGGCCTTTGGAGCCTGCTGCGGCTGCGCCGGTCCGCCGGCGGCGGTGTGCGTAGCCGGTGCGGCACCGGCTGATGTTGACTTCCTGGCCAGTAATGACATATTGACATTAAGCTGCTGCACTAGCAAGCTACTCCGTATTTGTATATATCCAATGCGTCGCCGAGTAGTAAACTTGTGTGACGAGCTTTTTTTTTTTCTTGCGAGGATGTGTGACGATCTTTCTAGCCGGCCTGCCGCAGCCGGACACATATATAGAGGAGAGATCAGATTAGATTAGAGAGTCATGAGCAGCTGGATATATAGATTATTAGTCTATCGGCAAGCAAGTGAGTCCGATGCAGGCCTGGAATTAAGTTGTTTAATAAGTCATCCTTACCTACCTAGCTACTCCGTGACTTGCCATTGAAGCTAGCTAATTTAACTAGTAGTGTTAGAATATGCAACCGTACGTGACTCACACTGTATATATTATCACCCCAAGTCTTTAATTTGAGCTGTGCTGTACTAAATCTCCTGTGATTATCTCAGTTTATACGACACGTGCCTCCCGAACCTATTGCATCTAGGGTTAATTTCGTTGTTTAATTAGGCCAGCGATGAAGACGCGGCGAGAGCTAGCCAGCCAACGCGTGGAGAAACTAGCTATAATTGTTTAATTTCGTTGTTTAATTTCGTTCCTGTGCATGGTCAACTCTCTTTCTACGCGCATTAATTGTTTAATTCTTGCTATACATATCTTTCTTCCGCTAGGCAAAATCGAATTTGTGGCCTCTGATGCGGCTTGGGGATAATCGGAAGGGGAGGGGCGCTCTGTCTCAAGATAGCGTGGTGATTGTCCGGCGCCGCGCGGTTACTAGACCCGGCGTTCAGTCAGAAGAAAAAGGCAAGATGTTTTTCCTTTTATTTGAATGTGAATTTAAACACCGAATTCCAATCCAAATCAACTTAGAAATTTCTCATAGGCCGCCTCAACGAATTTCTCTCTGTTCTCGCCGAGGTAGCTAGTGAGCACCGGCCAAAATCACTGTTTTGACCCATTGAGATAACTTTAGCACGATTTGACCCTCTTCAGAATTTTTAGCACGATCTGACCTCTTTGGTAAACGCCCAGCCTTGTGGCGTTTCTGCTCCACTTAAAAATGCCAAAGTAGCTGGTGTTTCTGGCCTGCAATGCCATGGGCTGTGGCGTTTTCCAAAGGTGAAACGCCATGGGCGGTGGTGTTTCTTAGTGCAGCAGCAACGCAGGTGACTTTGGCATTGCAAAAAAGGGGTCAGATTGTACTAAAGTTTTCAACGGGGTTCATTTTGTGCTAAAGTTAGCTAAAGGGTCAAAACCGTGATTTTGGCCGTGAGCACCGCCATCCAATTCCTTGTTGCTGTAGACTCCTAGGGACCCTACCCAACCCATGGCGTTGTCGTGCACCTGCTCTCCCTTGTGTCCTCTCTCGTAGGTTGATCCAGTGGGAGAGCACCTGGAATTTGTCAAATCCCAGGTTTGACATCTTGTGTCTTGTCTTATTAAAGCGGAATATTCTTTCAGTGAGAGGCAACGTTGCCGTCGACAACGAAGCATCTGTGGTGCCTTCGTCAATCTTGAAACTCCGGGACTCCGGTTTTCAGTAGACGTTGTGTGAGTGTGTATCTACATTGTACTCCGTGTTTCTAAAAAAAAATGATCCTGATGATCATTCTGTTTTGAAATGAAACTTTTCCGCCTATAATTGTTCCAAGGCTGAATTACAATTATCTACACCACCGAGCAAATTCTGTTACATGCAGAAGCATTTTTAAAATGTTACTGAATTATTATATTGTTTTTTAAAGCATTTCCTTTTTTGTTGTATGAACCATTGAAATATCGTTTCTGAAGGTTGCAAAGGACGGACATGATGGCTTAAATGAATCGTTGTATTTCGGACCTTGAAATATATACAAAAGCTCATACATGAGCAGAGATAGCAAAATATATCACACAAAGGTCACATGACCCAATATTACATCAGAGCAAAAAGCAAATATAGGTCTGAGTACAGATAAGTTTAACAAATACCTTAAGAAGGAGGCTGGAACAAAACGACGACCCTCCCAAAGGCGCAGGCCTCCTGCCTGGGACCTCCAAACTACTTGTCAGCATCGAGATCCAATAAGTAACCGGCGTCGGGAAAACCTGCATCCCAGGTTGTCAGGGATATAACCCCAGGATGTAACCCGCCCGTTTAGGGCCTGGTCACTATGTGGCGACTTAGAAGAAGGCTTCTACCAGTGGGCCGCGATGATCCAGAAGACCGGAGTTCAGAGGGTAAGCCGCCTAGGAGATGCCGGTTTACGGCCCAGAGCCTTTTCATCTAAGGCGCCCGAACAGTTTCCTTACTTGTGAAACAAGATGAGCAGGAATTAGAGTATGACACGGGTTGTCTCTTCGACCCGGATTCTGTTGTAAACCCAGGGCCTCGACCTGTATATAAAGGCGAGCCCCTGAGGCGGAAAAGACTAAGTTACAAGCTCTCAAGTACTAGGTTAGCCAAGTCGCACCCTTGTAATCGTGATCATCATCAATACATCCAAAGCAGGACGTAGGCTATTACCTCCACCGTGAGGGGCCGAACCTGGGTAAACCCTTGTCTCTCAATTCCGATCAACCCCATTCGAGTTACCACCTAGCTGCGATGGCCTCACGACTAAGTCCTTTCACGAGGACATCTGCCGTGACAAAATCACGACAGTTGGCGCCCACCGTGGGGCTATCGCTCGGTGGTGTTGAGTACTTGAAGGGAACTCCCGCAGGGATCGAGGGATACGCGATCGGCCGCATGACCAAGAGTAGCCGCGGCAAGCTCTACATCGACGATTCAGGCTGGGGCCCCGAGGCCGACTCAATCGAGTACGAGTACCGGGTCCCCTTCGGCAACATCCACGTCTTCATCGGCAAAGTCGGCGGATCTGAACCCGAGCCGGACATCTGCACCGACATCGTCGAGCCGGCTCGGCGCGCGCAACCCGCCCAGGCTCAAGCCGCCCGGAAGCACGTCTTCATCGGTTTCACCCAGGGGGTGGACCTCGCAGATAACTCTGCGTCCGGCGGAGAGACCCTCGTCTATTCTGACAGCGAGTCCTCGGTAGGCGAGACCGAGTCGATCCTCCCGCTCTACGATGGCGGGCTTGGCGGCTATTCCGACGATACACCGGCCCAGGACTCCTTCGACATGCCTCCCCGGGCTACTGTTTATATGGCCGGCTCAGCCCCGGCCCTTAACTCAACGGTGGCTGGGGCAGCGACGGGAACCGGCACCTCAGGGGCCAGCTCAGCCGTGCCGCCGGCTCAGGCCTTGACAGAATTGGCCACCGCCTTGGCGACTCTACTTGCGACGCCGGTGACCGCAGAGAACCAGGCGGAACGCAACACAGAGGTAACTAAGCTCCGCGAGCAGATGGCTAAGGTACAGGCAGATATCAACGCCGAAAACACTCGCATGGCGGAGCTGCAGTCTCAAGTCCAGGCCGAGGTAGAGCGCCTGAAAGCCGAAGCCTGGCGCATGGGCCTCCATCAGAATGCATCGGAGGCGGTTCATCAGAGGCGCCATATGAGCCGTCTACCACCCAACTATGAGCCCATGCGTCTGTTTAACACGCCGCAGGATGCACCTGTTCAGGGGGCTGGGGCAGGCACCCCGGAAGCACCGTTTGTACCACCGAGCAGAGGCAGGCAGCCGTCGCCGGGTCAACCTCATCAACCGGCTCAGCAGTGCCCGCAGGAGCCGGACCAGCGACTCCCGCCAGTTCAGACGCCTCCGCATCGTTTCCTCACACCGGCGGGTCACTTCACCAATCCCTTGGACAACTTGGTGGCAGCAGCGACCAACCTGGCCGCGCTCCCAATCACGGGAAACTCGCCGGTTGAGATCGAAGCCCGGAATTCCATTGAGATGTTAAAAACTGCGGTCGCCCAGCAGGCGAACTACTCCTACAGTCGGCAGCGAATCCACTCTACCCCGCTTCCGAGCCGTAGCAGGAGCCGCCATGATGAGTCGCCGGCCGTCTCTAGGAGTGCTCATCGACATCGTGAGCAGCCTCATGACCCGCCGCGCCGTGAGCCCCTTCACGCCCAGGAGATCATTGACACGGCTCGGGCTCAACGAGCAGCGGAGGCGGCAAATGCGGCGGCTCAAGCGCCGCTTGTCACAACCCAGTTGACTTCCAGTAGCAGGACCATCGGGATACCGTGTTTGGTGCCAGCTTTACGCAACGAGCGCATGCCTAAGGACTTCAAAGGCCCTCGTAAGGTTCCAAATTACACGGCTGACCTTGAGCCGGCCGCTTGGATTGAGAGCTACGAGATAGCCATGGACATGCTGGATGTCAGCGACGCTGTCTGCGCTAAGTACCTGACGATGATGTTGGAAGGACCGGATCGTACATGGTTGAAAAACTTGCCCCCTCACTCTATTAACACCTGGGCGGAGTTGAAGGACCGTTTCATCAAGAACTTCCAGGGAACCTGCAAGCGCCCAATGACGATCGTCGATCTTCAGCATTGCATCCAACGTGAGGGTGAGTCGGCCCATCACTGGACGCGCCGGGTCGCAGAAATTATTCACGCCTCCAACAGCATCACGGCGGCTCAGGCGGTTCTGATCTTGGAGAAAACTGCCACTTTGAGCCGCTCGTGCAGAAACCGGGCCGGCTCAAGCGGAAGGTTCAGGATATGGGCAAGCTCATGGATGTCCTCACCAGGTATGCCGAGTCAGACACCACGAAGGATCCCAGCCCAGACGATGACCAGACTGGCAAGGGGAAGAAAAAGAATGGTGGCAAGGGTAACCAGAAGAACAATTCAGGGAACAATGGAAATCATGGCATCGGAGGGAAGCGTAAGAATCCGGATGGAGGATCAGATTTGGTTGCTAATACCAACACTGGTTACAAATACCCGAAAGGGAATAATTCGGGAAGATCCTATAGTGGCAATAAGCCCCGTAATTTTGCGGAAGCCCTCAAAGGCCCATGCCCAAAGCACAGCCTCCCCAATAATCCGTCAACCCACTCTTGGGAAAACTATCATATAATGCAGGCTTTCGGTGAGGAGTTCTATCAGAACCGTCAAGGCGGCGGCGGAGGCAACCCGGGGCAGCCTGGAGCCGGCTCGTCCGGTGGTTTTCATAACCCGGGGTTTCATGGCCCGGGCGGCTCAGGTGCAGGTTACCAGGCTTCTGGCAACAACGGTGGCAATCAGCATTCGGGGCAAGGAAGTCAACAACAGGGCAATCATCAACATGGCAATCAGTCTGGTTTTTAGAGCAATCCCAAGCAGTTGAATAGTGGGCAGTACCATGTGTTCACGACTCATACTGACAAACGAGATCGCAAACTCCAGAAACGAGCCGTCAATACTGTTGAGCCGGCGATCTCGGAATATCTACGTTGGTCGGAACAACCCATTACATGGAGCAGAGAGGATCACCCTTCCCGGGTTGAGAATCCGGGTTGTCTGGCCCTGGTGGTGGCACCTCAAGTGGGCGGCTCACAAAGGTGCTCATGGATGGAGGAAGCAGTATAAACATCTTGTATTACGACACTTTCCGATGGATGAACCTGTCTGAAAAACAGCTCCAGTCGTCTTCCACCGTGTTTCACGGGATTGTTCCCGGAAAATCTGCATATCCTATCGGGCGGATCAAGATGGACGTCGCATTTGGCACTGATGATAACTATAGGTGTGAGTCATTGACCTTTGAGGTGGTCAAAATCAAGAACCCTTATCACGCCCTGTTTGGACGGCCGGCTTATGCTCGCTTTATGGCTCGACCTTGCTACGTCTACCTCAAACTCAAGATGCCTGGACCAGCAGGCACCATCACAGTTAACAGAGATCGAAAGATCGCCATTGAGTGCGAGGAAGGGGATGCAGCTTATGCCGAGACGGCTTGCGCGGCGGAAGAGTTGAAATTTTACACTGCCAATGTTGACCCGACCGATATGACGCCCTTGAGGAAACCCACCGCAGAGTCTGACCCGCCACTCAAGTTTAAGTCGGCCGAGGACACCAAGCAGGTTGAGTTTGTCCCTAGCGACTCGTCGAAGACATTCACTATTGGGACTGATATGGATCCCAAATAGGAAAGCGCGCTCATCGAGTTCATCCGTGAGAATCGGGACATCTTCGCGTGGAAACCTTCTGACATGCCAGGTGTACCTAGAGAACTTGCTGAGCACCACCTTAATGTGGATCCAAAAATGAAGCCTGTTCGACAATTCCTCCGTCGTTTTAACGAGGAGAGACGCAAGGTTATTGGGGAAGAAGTGGCCCGGCTCCTAGCTGCCGGGTTTATCGTTGAAGTTTTTCACCCTCAGTGGTTGGCTAATCCAGTGCTTGTTCTAAAGAAAAACGGCACTTGGCGCATGTGTGTTGACTACACAGATCTCAACAAGGCTTGTCCCAAAGACCCGTTTGCTCTCCCTCGCATTGATCAGATCATTGATGCCACGGCGGGTTGTGAGAGTTTGTGTTTCCTGGATGCTTACTCCGGCTATCATCAGATAAAGATGGCTGTCGAGGATCAGCAGAAGACGGCTTTCATCACACCCTTTGGGGCCTTCTGCTATGTCTCTATGCCTTTCGGGCTCAAAAGTGCAGGGGCGACTTATCAGCGGTGTGTCCAGAATTGCTTTCATAAGAAGATTGGGCGCAACGTTCATGCTTATGTGGATGATATCGTGGTCAAGTCATTGAAGAAGGAGACCTTGCTGGATGATCTCAAGGAAACTTTCGCTAATCTTCGGACTTACCAGATGAAGCTTAACCCGGATAAGTGTGTTTTTGGTGTTCCTGCAGGCAAATTGCTGGGTTTCCTAGTATCGGAGCGAGGCATTGAAGCCAACCCGGATAAAATTAAGGCAATCACCTCACTTGCGAAGCCAGAGAATATCAATGACGTTCAGCGCATGGCGGGTCGTATTGCAGCTCTAAGCCGGTTCATAAGCCGCCTTGGTGAGAAGGTTGTCCCCTTGTACCAGATGCTGAAAAAGACTGACGACTTTGTCTGGAGCGATGTTGCTGATGCTGCCTTCGAAGCCCTTAAGAAGCAGCTAGCTGAGCCGCCTGTCCTCGCTGCTCCCATCGCCAAAGAGCCTATGCTCCTGTACATTGCTGCCAATAACAAAGCAGTAAGTGTTGCAGTTGTCGTCGAGAGGAAAGGGGCAGGGAAAGAATATCCCGTGCAGCGGCCAGTCTATTATGTCAGTGAAGTTCTATCTGAGTCCAAGCAGAGGTACCCACATTGGCAGAAACTGGTGTTTGGCGTCTTCATGGCTAGTCGCAAGCTTAGGCATTATTTCTTGGAGCATCCCATTACTATGGTCAGTTCAGCACCCTTGGGAGACATCATCCAGAACAGGGAAGCTACTGGCCGGGTTGCCAAGTGGGCAATTGAGCTTGGCCCACAAAATCTTAAATATGTCCCTCGCATAGCCATCAAGTCCCAGGCACTTGTCGATTTCATCAATGATTGGACTGAACTCCAAGCTCCGGAAGAGAAGCCTGATAATACGTATTGGACTATACATTTTGATGGTTCCAGACAACTAGAAGGCTCGGGGGCTAGAGTCGTCATATCTTCCCCTCGAGGTGATAAATTTTGGTATGTCCTGAGGATTCTGTTTACTTGTACTAACAATGCAGCTGAATATGAGGCTCTCCTCCACGGTCTTCGGATAGCTAAGGAGATGAATCTCAGCCGGGTCAGGTGCTTGGGCGACTTAGATTTGGTTACTCAACAAGTTTCAGGAAAGTGGGATTCCAAGGACCCGCTTATGGCGGCTTATCGGCAAGAAGTAACCAATGTGGCTGGACACTTCAAAGGATATCAAGTCGATCACATCGACCGGCGACTTAACGAGGCGGATGACGCATTGTCATGACTCGGCTCTCAACGTAAGCCGGTCCCTCCCAATGTTTTCCTTGACGTGCTCCATCATCCTTCTGTCAAACTACCCTCCGAAGAAGATCTCGCCGTTCCTGACCCGGAGGCACTGTTGGTGGCGGCTCTTCACGCTATTCCCGACTGGACAGTTCCTTATCTGGATTATCTGACTCAAGGCGCGCTTCCTGCCGATGAACTCATGGCCCGTCAGATCGTCCGCCGCTCCAAGTCTATGACAATCGTCAATGGCGAGTTGCACAGAAGAAGCATCACATGGGTTTTTCAGCGTTGTGTCTCCCCTGATGAAGGGCGCGAGATTCACAACGAGATTCATGCTGGCAATTGTGGTCATCATGCTGGCTCAAGATCCTTGGTGGCAAAAGCTTTTCGGCATGGTTTTTACTGGCTTACAGCCCACGCAGATGCTGAGGATATCGTACAAAAGTGTGATGGTTGCCAGAAGTTTGCGTGCCAGGCTCATGTTCCGGCTCAAGAGCTCCGGATGATTCCTATCACATGGCCTTTTGCAGTCTGGGGGCTCGACATGGTTGGTCCGTTTAAGCCGTCCAAGGACAAGAAGACCCATCTTTTGGTCGCTGTTGATAACTTTACCAAGTGGGTTGAAGCCGAGCCAATCAGCAATTGTGATGCGGCCACAGCAATCAAGTTTTTGAAAAAGTTGATTTTTCGTTTTGGTTATCCGCATAGCATCATCACTGATAATGGCACAAATTTGTCAAAAGGAGCTATGAAGCAGATTTGTCAGAGAGAGCATATCCGGCTTGGCGTGGCATCAGTTGCCCACCCTCAGTCCAATGGCCAGGCAGAACGTGCTAACCAAGAGATTTTGCAAGGTATCAAGCCTAGGCTTATGGTCCCACTCGAGCGCATGCCCGGTTGTTGGGTCGAAGAGCTCCCTTCTATCCTTTGAAGCATACGGACTACGCCTAACAGATCAACAGGCTATACGCCTTTCTTCATGGTCTATGGTGCAGAAGCTGTTTTACCCAGCGATATTCGTCATGATTCCCCCCGGGTCACTGCCTATGTCGAAGCAGACAACGAGCAGGCTCGTCAAGATTCTCTGGATGCATTGGAGGAGGAACGGGACTTAGCAGCAGCACGCTCTGCAATCTATCAGCAAGACCTACGTCGCTATCACAGCCGTCGGGTTCGCAGCCGTACTTTCCAAGAGGGCGACTTAGTACTCCGTCTGATTCAAGAACAAGCGGGTATGCACAAGCTTTCCCCTCCCTGGGAAGGGCCTTTTGTCATCAGCAAGAATCTCAACAATGGTTCGTATTACCTGATGGATATACGTGAGCACAATAAATCACGTACGTCGGAGGAGGAGACCAACAGGCCTTGGAATATTGCTCATCTCCGTCCTTATTACACTTAGAGCCACCGGCTCAAGTTGCTTGTACATACCTTTGTATATATTATGATCAATAAAACATAAGCCGGCATCCTCGAACCTCGGGGCCTCTGTCGTTTCATCTCAAATATTGTGCATGAGTCTTTTCGTTTTTGATCATTGGTCACTTGGGGGCTTCCAACTTACCGAGTTTAGCTATCTCACCCTCTTGACCCAGCAATTAACGCCACATTATCTTGGTTAAACATGCCTGTCTGCTTGATGCTACTCCGATTAGGAGACCCGGTGTACTCTTGACAACTCAATCATCTCTATGACCCTGAACTTGTCTTGGTTAAAACATCGGATGTCACGTGATAGCCGGCGTACAGAGAGCGAGGATAAACCATGGGCTATCATGCCAGCTTCATTGAAGCAAGACTCGAGCCTCGAAAGACGGTCTATAATGTCGTGCCTCGAAAGCCGACTTAACGTTGCGATCTATTCACGATTTCTGATCAAATTTCACAGGGGTTATCTTTGTTTTCCCCTTTGGGCCATGAGCCGCCGGGTCATTGACAAGCCGGTTTAAACAAAAATCATAACGGTTTATTTTAGACTGGTGCTACCACAAGCCGGACAAGCTATTAAGCGCCCCGGGGTATGTTAAGTCTATGTTATGCAGAGACGGATAAACTATTGATGGGTTTTGCAGATATGACTCGCCATACTGATACAAAACGAAGCATCGTGTCTTCCAAAGGAGACCTGGCGGGTTAATATTCAATCACACCAGTGCAGCTGTTTCATCCAAAAATACTGCAAAATTTTAAGTGCGCGAAGGCACGTCAGAGTACCTAAGTGTTTCAACTATCCTGTTACAAGGCCACAGCTAGGCTCCATGATGTCAAAGTTCTTTGGAGATCTACTCCTGGGTACCAGTTTCAGCGCCCGCCGGGTTATCAACTCCCGGGTCAGCTCCCTCCTGATGCTTCTTGGCGGCTTGCATATCCGGGTCATCCTGCTCCGGCTCTGCTCTTCCTCTTATCTGAACATTTTCGAAATCCCAGTCGAGGGTGGTCAAGTCCTGGAACTCGGCGTCCTCTTCCATGATAATTGATGGATCAACATCAGGAGCAAAAATGTGCTTACGACGAGCTGGAGTCAGGTCGATTGGCTCGAAGATTGGCGGTGTGACCCGTTGGTTATCTTCAGTATAAGCCGCCTGGTACCTCTTCAAGTCCACCTCTTCAGCAATTTGACTTGCCACGGCACGAGTTTCTTTCAAGCAGAGGGAATAGTCAGACAAAGTGAATTCCGTGCCGTCCGTCTTAAATTCCGGAAACCCGCCAGCAAGCTCAGACAAGTCCATATCCGGCACATACGCCTTAGCTCGGCTCAACGAAAGCATGCTGGCTGCTCGGGCGGCTGATTTCTTGAGCTCTTCAATGTACTTTGGCATGGTGGAGAGCTGATTCAACACGTCTCTGATATATCTTGGCGGCTCTTTATGTCTCATCACTGACATAATTGTAAACAAACTCCCTGCATAGAGTTTCTCAACAAAGGTGTACATCGCTTTCAGCTTGACCAGCGGCTCTTGTCCAAGAGTTACAGTCCGGTTCCTTGCAATTTTTTGCCCAAGTATGAATCAAATAAGGATTGCAGTTCGCAGGTGACTTAAACAGTACCAAGTATGAATCACCTAAGATGGGCGGGTCACTTACCAAAGATGGCTTGGGTCATGTGATTGAAGTGACGCTTTAACCCGGCCAATTCGTCGGAAAGGGGCTGGAGTTTGTTTTCTGCCTCCTCAGCACGTTTGAACAGCAAGGTTCTCTCTTTCTCATGAGAGGCCGTCAACGCTCTCAGTTTTTCGGCGGTTGTTGATGCTGATTCTTCTAGAGACGCGGCGGCTGACTCGGCATCAGCTCTAAGCTTCTTCTTCGCCTTAAGTTGCTCTTGCAAGCCGGCCGTTCTTGACTCGGCATTATTCAACAGATCCTGTCATAACCAGGTCACATCAGTACAACAATATATGGTCTTGAGCTTACAAAATAGCCCACTTTGGTGTTTGAAAACTGAAGTCCCAAGCAGTTGCTAGCAATCTACATGGCACTTGGGGGCTACACGACCTTTTTGCTCTCTACATGATTGTAGACCCGGCTGTTTCACAGAAACAAGCCGGCCCTTGGGGGCTACACGACCTTTTTGCTCTCTACATGATTGTAGACCCGGCTGTTTCACAGAAACAAGCCGTCCCTTGGGGGCTACATCACATTTTGCTCTATAATTGATGAAGACCCGGCTATTTCACAGAAACAAGCCGGCCCTTGGGGGCTACATGTCAACTCAGTCAAAGAGAAAGTTTAACCACCAGCTTGTTATATGCATAACAACCCGGCCCTTGGGGGCTATGGTTCAAGGAAAAGATAAGCATATTTAAAGTCTTTCACACAATCATGTCTGTTTCTGTCCAAGACTTGGCGGCTACATATGATATATACAGTATGGAAAAGAGAAGTTTTCTTACCTCATATTTCCTCTTCAGCATGTTAACCATGCTGGCTTCCATATCCCGGCTTGTGGATAGCCGGGTCAAGTACGCCTCATGAAGGTCAGCCGCACTAAGTTCTTCAAGGCTTGGGAGTGCATGTTTCGCCAAAGCGGTTGAAGGCTCTGGAGCTTTAAAGGATGCTCTTGTGATGGTGACCTTGTCGGCGGCTCGGGGAGATGACAACCATACATTTTCCGCCGCCTTTGTTGGGCTCGAAGCATGGTCAGGACTCGGCGGGTTGACGTCTCCCACCTCGTCTGTCACACAGGTTTGAGTGTCCACCTTTCCAGTCGATGGCGGCTTATTCTGTGGCGGCGGCTCAACAATCTCGTCAGCCTGGTCCTTCGCAGTTTCAACTTGACCTTCAGGGGTCACCAACTCTGGAGTTCCGGATCCGGGTTTTTCTGGGGTCGAGGGTAATTCGCCAGTCTTCCTTTTCTTGGCCTTGGCCCTGCGAAAGCACAAGCAGATTCAGATAAATAATACAACAGGTATAACAAAGCATGACTCATCAAAAAAGCACTTACCCTGGTTTGATGACCAAGGGTGGCAGTTGAGTGGCAGATGAGTCACCAGATGATGGTGGGGACTCCTGATAATCCGAATCAGACGGGTTACGTGGTTGTTTAAAAAGACCGGCAAGCGGGTGAGATGGAGTTGGACTATGAGGCACCTCATTTCGACGCTTGCGGGGGTTTGGCGAGTCAGATAAGCCGCCCAACAGCTCTCCAGAGCCGCTTCGCGTCTGGCGCCTTATTGAGTCGGCATGCTGTGATTTCTTTAAAGAAAATTTTAGGTCTAAGTAAGCAAGTGGATGAGAAAAGGGCACTTTCCTCACACTTTTCCTTAGCTTTTGGGGAACAAAGATGTCCGAGTCGGAAGAGATGGAAATTACCTCAACGTCATCAGCCCGGCTTACATCAACCTCGCCCTGGAAATAAGAGGCGTCAGCAAGTTCAATGAAAAGACAGCCAAGGGAGTCAAGTTCTACCTCTGATTCAACATCAGCCAATGGCGACTGGCCCCTAGCTGCCATCTCATGTTCAGCAGTCGGCTTATTCTTTTTCCGAGGCAGCACAGCTTTGGATCTGGTGACTGCCTTCTTCGTCTTCCTATTCCAGAATGAAGAGTTGACCTGCAGTTTAACGAGATCAACAAGTAAGCTTAAGTTATGGATTGATAAGTCGGATAACACAAATACAAAGAATGCTTACTGGAGGAGCTTGGTTGAGGGCATAGAACGGTTTCAGACCGGTCTTGTTGCATATTTCTTGAGGTTCCCCAAGTAGCTTCTTCGTAGCCTTATTTATATCATCAGCTAACATATCAACGGGACTGAACCGTTGTGGGTCGTTTGACTCGCCAGAATAATTACACATTAAGTCGTCTCGGCGGCTTAAGGGCAGGATCTTCCAGGTAAGCCAGCACCGGGTCAAGTCAACACCAGTCAGACCGTTGGCTAGCAAAGCCCTTAACCTTGGATATACATGGGCGACTTGGGCACGTTCTTCTTGAGAAGCCCAGCCAGGAAGTTCAAAGGTGGGGGGAAGGCGTTCAGTTCTATAACCCGGTAGAGGGTTTTCATCAGCTGGAGCTGTGTTCTTGCAGTAGAACCACGTTTTGTTCCAACCTTAAGGGTGACTCGGTAGAACAACTGAAGGAAAAGGAACGTCTCTTCGTCTTTGAATTGAGACCCCGCCAAGTTCTAGGCAGGGGCCATCAGCGCACTCAGTTTGGCGGTTGAGATAGAAGAACTCTCTGAAGAGAGGAACGGTGGGCTCTATTTGCAGATATACCTCACACAAGACTTGAAATTGGCACAGGTTGGATACAGAATTTGGACCAATGTCTTGAGGATGAAGGTTGAAGAAGTGTAGAACATCCCGAAAGAATTTTGACCCGGGTGGAGAGAAACCCCTAAGGAGATGGTCTGTAAAAATCACGACTTCCCCTTCGCGAAGATGAGGGGTGTCTTCTACTGCTTGAGGGGCTCGATAGCCAATTACTTCTTGAGCCGGCAGGAAGCCTTGCTCTTTGAAATCGTTCAGTACAAGGTCAGAGACTTGAGAACACACCCAGTTGCAGACTGTGGTCTTCGCCATAGCAAGTCGCCTAAATATGAACGAGGAATGCAAAAACATAAATGGCAGGGTTATTCATGTTCATGATAAGCTCGCATCATACAATCAAAGGTACAGGGGCGAGTCACCATGTTCAGTAAGTCGCCTGACTGGGATTTCAGCTATGATTATCAAAATTGGGCGGATCATAATAAGTGGACATGAATCGCCAAGAGTAAGGGCGGCTCATCCTAAGACCAAGGTTGTTGGATTTATCCTAAGTGTTGCAGAAACAAGTTTCAAACAAGAACAGCTACTATTATGGATCTACAAAACAGCTTAAAAAGAAAAATATTTACTATTCCCAGTTCATACAGTGGAAGCAGAGTCTGATCTACTCCGGATTTCTAGTAAAGATCTGAGGTTCCTAGATGCAAAATGGGACTACAGATAGCGGAGGAATATCTCTATGAAGAAGGCATTTAGAAATGGATCTAAACAGCGGCAATGGCGATACGGCTTGTACAAGAACACCAATGAACTAGGGTATGCTACTGTTACAGATTTGGGGAAGCAACGAAGCATACCTGGGCGCGGTGACTGGTTTGGCGATGATTCCGAGCGGCTTCAACGATGGCGCGCGCGAGGAAAAGAATGCAGTTGAGGTCGCCAGCGCGCGTCGGGGTCATACGGCGGCGAAGCTCCTGACACCGGTAGACGCGTCGCGAGGAAGAAGAAGCAGTGGGGCGGTCAAAGCGGTAAAGAGAAAATGAAGACCCCTTCGGGAATAATTATAAGGGAAAGAAAGAAGAAGAAACGGCAAGCGCGAGAATCAAGGCGACGCAGTGATAAAAGGGCGCCTCGTTTATCGGGCCTGTCAGATCCACTCAAGATTTGGAATGACGTCACGCAAGATTTGCGGATATCAGTTGAAAGGAGTCATAGATTTCAAAGGGAAGATATGACAAGTGTGAAGCATGTTATGAGCCGGCAACTATAAGCCGGCCATGACCCAGAAGATCAGTCCGGGTTATTCTTATTTTGAAGGTTGACATGAATAAATTCAAATCAACCTGGGGGCTAATGTCAGGGATATAACCCCAGGATGTAACCTGTCCGTTTAGGGCCGGGTCACAGTATTGCGACTTAGAAGAAGGCTTCTACCGGTGGGCCGCGATGATCCAGAAGACCGGAGTCCAGAGGATAAGCCACCCAGGAGATGCCGGTTTACGGCCCGGAGCCTTTCCATCTAAGGTGCCCGAACAGTTTCCTTACTTGTGAAACAAGATGAGCAGGAATTAGAGTATGACACGGGTTGTCTCTTCGACCCTGATTCTGTTGTAAACCCAGGGCCTCGACCTGTATATAAAGGCAAGCCCCTGAGGTGGAAAATACTAAGTTACAAGCTCTCGAGTACTAGGTTAGCCAAGTCGCACCCTTGTAATCGAGATCATCATCAATACATCCAAAGCAGGACGTAGGCTATTACCTCCACCGTGAGGGGCCGAACCTGGGTAAACCCTTGTCTCTCGATTCCGATCAACCCCGTTCGAGTTACCACCTAGCTGCGATGGCCTCACGACTAAGTCCTTTCACGAGGACATCTGCCGTGACAAAACCACGACACAGGTGCTACTATCTGAATTGCAGCAACCGGTTTAAAAAAAATGTAGCAATGCAACGGTGAGTACTCATCCGAAGTACTTGTAAGACTTACATCAGATCTATCTACTTATGCATCGGTATCAAAGGTAAAGGGGGTATATCTATGGACTGTACTGCAGAAATGCCAGAGTAGGTGAGAAGTCAAAGGAACCAATGAAAACCAGCATCTTGCAGCAAATGGAGAGATAGAGCGCACACGAGTCCATCAACTCACCACATCAATACACTACCATGAATCCTCCCTCGACTCCCTGCGAGAAAATGATCCCTGGTATTCTATCTATTATGTTGGCTATTTTATTAAGTAACCGGTTAAAGTTGTCTATGAACGGGATACATCTCCAAGTCATCCGTTACCGTGGACACGCCTATTCGAATAGTATTGTTCTTCCCTGCAGGGGAGCACCACATTACCCGACACGCTCGAACACCCTATTGCCAAGCTATTAGCACACTTCCTATGGTGTGCCGGCCTCAGGTGAATGACACGCCGTAGCCCTACGTCAGCTAATCCAAAGAGGTCAACACGCAGAGTCTATATCCTATGCCACCAGGGTAGTCGGCCTTACACCCATAGCAGCCTCATGCGTTGCGCGACAGGTCGGGATCCAGACCCACCTCTAGTAAGTGGTATAAGAGCTTGCCCTGCCATCCCACATCCTAGGTAAGACCACCAGATCACACCTCATCATCATCACATCTTCATGTCCATCCTCACTGTACCTGCATCCCACGCACACGCAATAAACACCCGAACCTATGTGACATCTGGAAAGCTTCGGTGAGGAACTCCGACGCTGAGGGCCCCATAACCATTATCCCGCGTGGCGGTTAGTGCGTATTTTTGTATCTCGGATCAAATACCTTGAACTCAGGTCCTAGAGCGGCTAAGTGGAAGAAAACAACCCTGCTCTCCAGCACGGCCTCCCACCTATATGCCTTTAGTCATATTATTAAGTTATCCCGCGGGACGGTCGGGATCCAGGCCTATCACTCCGGATGGTACTACGCTTGCCCAGCCGTACCGCAACCTGGTGCAACCACAAAATCTCATCATATACTAGTCTTCATGTCCATCAGCATCCTGTCGTAGCCCGTCTCACTCCATGTCGCAGGCCACCAAGTACCAGTCCCCCATAGTGTATCATATAGTATGTGTACTCATAAATATGCTCAAATATCAATGTATCATAATATCGGTGATCATCGCCCATAGGGATCACTGACCGGTAATATAGCATAGCGACACACGACAAGGGTGGTAGGGCCAACTGATGGAACACAAGCATATCTAGACTAGGCATGCTAGGATAACAGGTAAAGGCATCAACAATAGGCGACAAAATCAGGCTATGCAGAGAATAGGATCAACTACAGAATAAAATACTGAACCGATACTAATGCAAGAAGTAGAGAGAAAGAATAGGCGATATCTGGAATGATCAAGGGGGTTTGCTTGCCTGGAAGCTCCGCAGACGGAATCGAGTCCTCAGTAGTGTAGTCGTAGTCGTACTCTACTGCGATCTCGGGGTCTACCGAAAAGAAGCAAAACAGGAAAACAAATAAACAACAGGCATTTACTTTGCAACACAAAATGCATGGCATAGCAATATGTGATGTTGATCTTATCTAATGCATTACTAGTCAATTTAATTGAAGGGGGAATATATCAAAGAATATTTTCCCAGCTCCAAATATTATTTATTTAATGGCCCATTAGCATTTTATTAACAAACATAATTATAACGTGGCTTGTCATGCATGAAAATATAATATTTGGATTCTTTGTATTTTTATGATCATTTTTCATATATAATTTATATTTTTCTGAGTTAGTATGAATTAGTTATGAATTTCCAAAGTTTTAAGTATTTTCTATATTTTCTGGAATATGTATTTTAATTCGAAATTATAATGGAAATTGCTATGGTACCCAGGGGTACCTAGTCAGTGAGGCTGACTCGTGGGGCCAGTCAACTGCTGAGTCAGCAGTCAACAGTTTGACTGTTCACTGGTCAACTGACTGGTGGGACCCAGTTGTCATTGACACATTTATTTAACAGATTATTAAACGGGTTTAATTAAACTAATTAGAGTGTGGGTCCCACTGGCAGTGACTAATATTTTTAATCGAATCGTTATTTAAGGTGGGGCCTGGGTATCAGTGACAGATAATATTTTTAACCGGTGATTAGCCACTAATTTAATCTTCTAACGGCCTCGGCCCACTGGTCAGCGACCCAGCGGCTGGTTTAAACAGTCGGCGTGCGCTGGTGAACCAAAAACACAGCAGCGACGCACTAGACCTCGTCGGAATTTCGCTACAGGCCACGGTTTGAAGCGCGACCGGGCTCGTTCGAAGGCTAGCATCACACCGCGTCGAACGGTGGCGGTGGTTGACACTGGGGTGGTCAGAATCGATGCCGGCGACAAGCTGATGCGGCGACAGAAAGACGGCGTCGACGGAATCTACGATGCATGAGGAGATCAAGCGATTTAACTAGCTAGGCAGCACCTACGTGACACCAGGAGCACGACGGAGTACTCGCCTGAGAAATGGAGCACTACAGCGGTGGAGCGACGCATGGCGGTGACGACAGAACGGCGGCAGCAGCTGCAGCTAGCACAGAGCTCGGGATCGAGCTGCAGAGAGAGGGGAAAAGAGGCTAAGCTCACCTAGGAGCACACGAAAGGCTCGTTGGGGGTTTAGAAGAGCAGTGGCGACGAATCAGTGGTGATGGCGTGCGGTGACCGATGGGGAAAACAAATTTGATCCAGTGATTGTGGTGCTACACAGCTCGAACTGGTCCTCGTAGTCAACGTAGGGGAAGCAGCTGCAGCCTCCACACAATCCTTCAGTCGGCGGGGAGCACGGCGAGAGCGCAAACGACGACGGCCATGGCGATGGTAGCTTCGGTGTCGAAGGAAACGAGGAGAGCAGCACGAGGAGAGGGGGAACTGAGGATTAGGGTTGTCCAGGGTGGCGAGGACGAGGCTAAGTAGCTCTCCAACGTGACTGTTGCACGGCGGTGTCGTGCATCGGCCGGCGACGGCCGATCCGAGCCATGCGCGTGCAGACACGCACCCGAGGAGTACGATGACCTCCTCAGTGGGTTGGGCCATGCACTGTGCACGTAGAGCCCAAGGGCACAGTAGTTCTTTTGTTTTTTTTTTTGTTTTTCTGTTTCATTTCTAGCTTTCTGTTTTGCATTTAATTGGTCCACCTAATGAATTTAGTCATAGATGAATTTTTTCACATAAATCCCACGCAATATTTCAAGGCCATACACAATTTTTCATATTATTTTGAAATGTACAAATTTATATTTGGATTTAACTTGTCCCCATTTAATGTTGTTGATCTAGTTTAATTATTGCTAGGGTTTAATTAGCTAACCAAACGGAATTTATTTTACCTTGGCAATTGATTGGGGATTTAAAGAAATAATGTGAACATTTTTAATTCACAATTTGAGAAAGCATTTTTTTTGCATTTTTGAATTTGACTTTGAAGTTGGTTTAATCCCTAAGGGCAATGAGCAAGGTTAAGCATGATGACATGGCATCTTTATTAGTGAAACAACAGTAGCTTAACTACATCAATGTTACAGCTCTCCTCCTCTTAAATAAATCTCGTCCCAAGATTAAGAGGTAGACGGAAAGAGCGAGGGATATTCAGAACGAAGACGATCTTCACGCTCCCAAGTGGCTTCATCTTCAGAGTGATGAGACCACTGGAGGAACTTGATAGTCTTCTGGCGAGTGCGACGTTCAGCTTGATCAAGAATGTGGACCGGATATTCTTGATAAGAGAGGTCTTCTTGGAAATCCAACACTTCATGATCCACTGCACGGATAGGATCCTTGAAGCAGCGACGGAGTTGTGACACATGAAAAACATCGTGAACCCTTGAAAGATTTGACGGCAGTTCCAATTGATATGCCACTTCTCCACGTCTTGCAAGAACGCGGAAAGGACTAATATAGCGAGGAGCTAACTTGCCCTTGATTCCAAAGTGGTGGGTGCCTTTCATAGGAGTAACCTGAAGGTAAGCTAGTTCACCTGGTTCATAAACCATTTTGGTGTGACGACGGTCAAAAAGACTCTTCGAGTTCTTTCTTAAGCTCGAAAAGTTCATGTGGAGACATCTTATATGGGCGCTTAGCAATAGGAGCCGTGTCTGGTTTCAAGTCGATAACAAGCTCGACATCTCTTACGGGTGGCACTCCTGGAAGTTCTTTTGGAAAGACATCCTGGAAGTCACTGACAACTGGAATGTTCTCGATGTTGTCAAGAGGTGATGCATTCAAAGCATTCAGAGCATACAACTGGGACTCAGAGGTATGTGAGGAGAAGTTGACTATCCGGCCAGAAGGGTGTGTAAGCTGGACGGTTTTAGCGGCACAGTCGATCAAAGCTCCATGGTTTTTTAACCAGTTCATACCGAGAATGATGTCTATGTTGGAAGACTTGAGGGCAATGAGTGAAGCTTGGAATACTAAACCTCCAATTTCAATTTGGTTGTTATGACTTACCATAGAGGTATCCCTCCGAGATCCTGGAGAGTGAACCACTAAGGGAGGGTACATCTCTTCACAAGGTATGCCATGCAAGAATGCAAAACTTTTGGATATAAATGAATGTGATGCTCCTGAATCAAACAGAACAGAGGCTGCAATTGAATTAACAGGAAGGTTACCCATCATGATATCTGATGCCCGTTGAGCTTCTTTAGCCTTGACATGATTCACCTGAACGGCTGGCGGTCTGGCATTGAAGTTTCTAGGCTACGGATTACCAAAGCCATTACCACGACTAGCAGGAGGTGGTGCATTCTGATTCTTACGACAGTATCTGGCATGATGACCTAGTTGACCACACTTGAAGCATGCTTCATGTGTAGGGCGAGGAGCAATAGTATTGAGCTACCCACCTCGGATTCTCAGCTGTCTCGACGGTGGTGGCATACGAGGGGTAACATAAGATGGTCTGGGTGCACGAGTGGCTTGCTAATAAACATGGTTCATAATCCACACTCGGCGCTTCTGAGCTGGTGGACCTGAGGATGTGCCAACTTCACAAGTATGCTTGAGTGACACTTGGAGCTCAGCCTGACTAGTCTCTGCCTGAATAGCTTTATTGACGAGTGTTGGAAAATCTGTGTATTCGTGAAGACTGAGGGCATGCTTGAGAATTGGATCCAGTCCTTCATGGAACTTGTCCTCCTTGCGTGCATCCGATGAAACATCATCTTCAGCATATCGAGACAGAGAGAGAAATTCCCTTTGATATTCGTCCACTGTCTTCTTGCCATTAGTCAGATTGTGGAACTCCTTCTTCTTGTCCATAAGTCCCTGAGGAATGTGATGTGCATGAAAAGCAACCTGGAATTGTTGCCAAGTGGTTACTGTTCCATCAGGCAGCATACGCCTGTGGCTCTCCCACCATTGAGCTGCTTGACCTTTCAGATGGTATGCCTCGAAAGTGACATAGCTAGCAGGGGCAACATTAGCAGACTCCATCTGAAAAGTGATGTCATAGAGCCAATCATCTGCATCCAACGGCTTGGAGGAGTTGCAATAGATTGCCGGGTTGAGGCGCACGAACTCCTGAAGTGAGATCGGGCCATTTTTCGGACGTGCATTGTTGCGTTCCAGGCAGTTCACTAGACTCTCATTGAATTGGCGGTTCAGTTCAAACTGCTGCATCATAGCTGCAACATAGGGTGGCTATGGAGGATCTCCATGATCACCCATTCTGAGTAAAAACAACAGGGTCAGAACAACAATTATAATGGTATGCAGTATGGTGGTAGGTGTATGGAATTATTCACAAGTGTAAGTAGGCGGTAAGGAATTGCAAGAGCAGTAGGTACTTAGGATTCTCGGAATTCGGATAGCATTTCAGAGTATCTTGTGAAAACAAGAGTAACTGGAAATGAATGGATCTCCAGTAAGTATAAGGATTGAAGTCATCACGAGAACCTAGAGTTTTTCAAAACTATAACCAGAAAGATAAGAAGGCTTCAGAACCCAGAGTGAGGAGATGCGGAATAAAAAGAATCCTACTCCCATCCATATGCGATGAGGGCCCGTAAGCCACACAACACACCTAGTACTTTGAAAAGAGCTTTATAAGACTAGACTCGACATCGATAAGGCTTGGGAGTTCCTACAGGCAGTCGGCTCTGATACCAACTTGTGTCGCCCCCGCTCATAAACGTGCACTAATCATACACGCAGCATGCACGCTCATGAGGGTGACACCGCGGGTAGTACCACAACACAACTCTACGACCAAAAATATATATAATAGCTCATACACGAGCAGAGATAGCAAAATATATCACACAGAGGTCACATGACCCAACATTACATCAGAGCAGAAAGTAAATATAGGTTTGAGTACAGACAAGTTTAACAAATGCCTTAAGAAGGCTGGAACAAAATAACGACCCTCCCAAAGGCGCAGGCCACCTGCCTAGGACCTCCAAAGTACTCGTCGGCATCGAGATCCAAGTAGTAAACAGCATCGGGAAAACCTGCATCCCAGGTGCTACTATCTGAATTGCAGCAACTAGGTTAAAGAAACGAGTAGCAAAGCAACGGTGAGTACTCATCCAAAGTACTCGCAAGACTTACATCAGATCTATCTACTTATGCATCATTATCAAAGGTAAAGGGGGTATATCTGTGGACTGTGCTGCAGAAATGCCAGAGTAGGTGAGAAGTCAAAGGAACCTATGAAAACCAGCATCTTGCAGCAAAAGGAGAGATAGAGCGCACACGAGTCCATCAACTCACCACAGCAATACACTACCATGGATCCTCCCTCGACTCCCTGTGAGAAAGCGATCCCTGGCATTCTACCTATTATGTTGGCAATTTTATTAAGTAACCAATTAAAGTTGTCTATGAACGGGATACATCTCCAAGTCGTCCGTTACCGTGGACACGGCTATTCGAATAGTATTGTTCTTCCCTGCAGGGGTGCACCACATTACCCGACACGCTCGAACAATCTGTTGCCAAGCTATTAGCACACTTCCTATGGTGTGCCAGCCTCAGCTAATCCAGAAAGGTTAACACGCTGAGTCTATATCCTATGCCACCAGGGTAGTCGGCCTTACACCCATAGCAGCCTCATGCGTTGAGAGACGGGTCGGGATCCAGGCCCACCTCTGGCGAGTGGTATACGCCTGTCCTGCCAGCCCACATCCTAGGTAAGACCACCAAATCACACCTCATCATCATCACATCTTCATGTCCATCCTCGCTGTACCTGCAGCCCACGCACACCCAATAAACACCTGAACCTATGTGACATCTGGAAAGCTTCGGTGAGGAACTACGATGCCGATGGCCCCATAACAATTATCCCGCATGGAGGTTAGTGCATATTTTTGTATCTTGGATCAAATACCACGAACTCAGGTCCTAGAGCGGCTAAGTGGAACAAAACAACCCTGCTCTCCAGCTCGGCCTCCCACCTGTATGCCTTTAGTCATATTATTAAGTTATCCCACGGGGACGGTCGGGATCCATGCCCATCACTCCGGATGGTACTACGTCTGCCCTGCCGTACCGCAACCTGGTGCAACCACACCATCTTATCATATACTAGTCTTCATGTCCATCAGCATCCTGTCGTAGTCCGTCTCGCTCCCTGTCGCAGGCCACCATGTACCAATCCCCCATAGTGTATCATGTAGTATGTGTACTCATAAATATGCTCAAATATCAAAGTATCATAATATCAGTGATCATCTTCCATAGGGATCACTGCCCGGTAATATAGCATAGCGACACGCGACAAGGGTGGTAGGGTCAGTTGATGGAACACAAGCATATCTAGACTAGGCATGCTAGGATAACAGGTAAAGGCATCAACAATAGGTGACAAAATCGGGCTATGCAGAGAATATGATCAACTACCGAATAAAATACTGAACCGATACTAATGCAAGAAGTAGAGAGAAAGAATAGGCGATATCTGGAATGATCAAGGGGGTTTGCTTGCCTGGAAGCTCTGCAAACGGAATCAAGTCCTCAGTAGCGTAGTCGTAGTCGTACTCTACTACGGTCTCGGAATCTACCGAAAAGAAGCAAAACCGGAAAACAATTAAACAACAGGCATTTACTATGCAACACAAAATGCTTGGCATGGCAATATGTGATGTTGATGTGATCTAATGCATTACTAGTCAATTTAATTGAAGGGGGAATATATCAAAGAATATTTTCCCAGCTCCAAATATTATTTATTTCATGGCCTATTAGCATTTTATTAACAAACAGAATTATAATGTGGCTTGTCATGCATCAAAAATATCATATTTGGATTCTTTATATTTTTCTGATCATTTTTCATATATAATTTATATTTTTCTGAGTTTGTATAAATTAGTTATGAATTTCCAAAGTTTTATGTATTTTCTGGATTTTCTGGAATATATATTTTAATTAAAAATTATAATGGAAATTGCTATGGGTACCCAGGGGTACCTAGTTAGTGAGGCTGACTGGTGGGGCCAGGCAACTATTGAGTCAGCAGTCAACAGTTTGACTATTGACTGGTCAACTGATTGGTGGGACCCAGTTGTCATTGACACTTTTATTTAACAGATTATTAAACGAGTTTAATTAAACTAATTAGAGCGTGGGTCCCACTGTCAGTGACTAATATTTTTAATCGAATCGTTATTTAAGGTGGGGTCCGGGTGTCAGTGACAGATAATATTTTTAACCGGTGATTAGCCACTAATTTATTCTTCTCATGGCCTGGGCCCATTGGTCAGCGACCCAGCGGCTGGTTTAAATGGCCGGCACATGCTGGTGACCCAAAAACAGAGCGGCGACGCGCTGGACCTCGTTGGAATTTCGCTACAGGCCACGGTTTGAAACGCGGCCGGGCTCGTTCGTAGGCTTGCATCACGCCGCGTAGAACGACGGCGGTGGTTGGCACTGGGGTGGTCGAAATCGACGCCGGCGACGAGCTGATGCGGTGACAGAAGGACGGCATCAACGGAATCGACGATGGATGAGGAGATCTAGCGATTTAACTAGCTAGGCAGCACCTACGCGACGCCAGGAGCTCGATGGAGTACTCGCCTGAGAAATGGAGCACTACAGCGGCGGAGCGACGCATCGCGGCGGCGACACAACGGCGGCAGCAGCTGCGGCTAGCACAAAGCTCGGGATCGAGCTGCAAAGAGAGGGGAAAAGAGGCTAAGCTCACCTAGGAGCAAACGAAAGGCTCGTTGGGGGTTTAGAAGAGCAGTGGTGACGAATCAACGGCGATGGCATGCGGCGGCCGACAGGGAAAACGAAGTCGATCCGGCGATTGTGGTGCTACGCAGCTTGAACTGGTCCTCGTAGTCGACGTAGGGGAAGCAGCTGCAGCCTCCAGACAACTCTTCAGTCGGCGGGGAGCACGGCGAGCACGCAAACGACGACGGCCATGGCGACGGTAGCTTTGGTGTCGATGGAAACGAGGAGAGCGGCGCGAGGAGAGGGGAAAGTGAGGATTAGGATTGTCCAGGGCGATGGGGACGAGGCTAAGTAGTTGTCCAATGCGACTGTAGCACGGCGGTGTCGTGCATCGGCCGGCTCGGAGCCGCGCGCGTGCTGACACGCACCCGAGGAGTACGATGACCTCCTCGGTGTGCTGGGCCATGCACTGTGCACGTAGAGCCTAAGGGTGCAGTGGTTCTTTTGTTTTTCTTTTTTCATTTCTAGCTTTCTGCTTTGCATTTAATTGGTCCACCAAATGAATTTAGTCATAGATGAAAATTTTCACATAAATCCCACGCAATATTTCAAGGCCACACACAAACTTTGATATTATTTCGAAATGTACAAATTTATATTTGGATTTAACTTGTCCCCATTTAATGTTGCTGATCCAGTTTAATTATTGCTAGGGTTTAATTATCTAACCAAATGGAATTTATTTTACCTTGACAATTGATTGGGGATTTAAAGAAATGATGTGAACATTTTTAATTCACAATTTGAGAAAGCATTTTTGTTTTTGCATTTTTGAATTTGAATTTGAAGTTGGTTAAGCATGATGACATGGCATATTTATTAGTGAAACAACAGTAGCTTAACTACATCGATGTTACAGCTCTCCTCTTAAAGAAATCTTGTCCCGAGATTAGGAGGTAGACGGAAAGAGCGAGGGATATTCAGAACGAAGACGATCATGTTTTCATCATCCAACTTCTTGCCCGCAGACGCAATCTCATCTCCTAGCGCCTCGACATACTCAGCAATGGCCGAGCTCCCCTTCTGTGTGATGGCGAGCGTGATCCTGATGTTGACCGTGCGCGCCTGGGTGTGTGAGGAAAACATTGCCTCAATCGCCTCCTACATAGCGCGTGAGATAGCCGCCGAGTTGACTTGCGAGAGGACCTCCCGTGACAGTGTCGACAAGAGGAAACTAAGCGGTTGCTAGTCTAACACGGTCCAGAGTGCATAAGAATGATTTCTTGGCTGGTGCGTTTCCGCCATTGTCCGTCGGTGCGACGGTTGTTCGATCTACAAAGCCCTCCATCTGCGTCCCTCTTATAGTTGGTAGCAGCTGCTCCTTCCAGAGTAGGTGATTGGATCGGGTAAGTTTATCTGTCACGGCATGAGTAAATGGGGAGTGGTTTGGAAGGCCAGAGGTTGGAAGACAAGTTGGTTATCGCAATATGATGCGCAAGCGATCACTAAAGTGCGAGTAAATGGCACTGGCGGTCTTAGAACTTGTGGCTGCGGGTGCACTTAAGTCACACTACTTGCAAACCGGAAAAACCCGTCACAAAACTTGCGTTGCGGGTGCATTTAAGTCACAGAGGCGAGCTGAACCGGTCGGACGCCCGGTTTTCTCTGTTTTGCGGTCACGCGCAGCGCACGTGACGCCTCTGGGCTGCATCGTTTTCTTGCACAAAGACCCCTGGATCCTCAGCTAATGTTGCATAGCCCCCTCTCCTCTGTTCTCTGTTTGTTCGTGTTCTTTGCCGATGGGAGAGGAGACAGGCGGCGCTGCTGGCGCGTCGAGCTCGTCGGCGGCAAGTCAGCCATTGCCGACAATGGTGAATCCGACGATGGAGTCCCTAGAGCAGAGAGGCAGATGCAGTGCGGCGCGGGCAGCCGACCTCGTCTTTGTAGAGCCGCGTGCAGTCCTGCCCAGGGTGGTGGGTTGTTGTGGTGGTCGAGGAGGACGCGTGTAGTGGTTGGGTCAGCGTCGGCGGCTTGGAGGAGGAGGCAGGCGGCGGCAGGTGCGGATGGGATGCGGCCGACTTAGGCGTGAAGGTGTAGGCGGCCTCGTAGGGGACGATGGAGAGGACACGCGTGCTGCCATAGAGCGTGGCGACCATGGCGGGCGGGCGCAGGTGGGGCACCAAGGCTCTGGTGTACTGGGGGAGATGGCGACGAGCGAGAGGTTATCCTTGTGGCTGGCGGTGACTAGCTCCACGGCGAACAGGCGGAGCTGGACCGACATTGCAGTTGTCCGAGGCGACAAGAGCAGCAAGGATGTGTCGGAGTACGTGGTGGTGCCGAAGGAGGTGTTAACCCCGGTCCAGAGAAGTCGACGTGCTTCTTCGAAAGCCTCTCCACGTCCAAGCAGACGTGCACCACTGGGTTTGGCGAGTGCGCGGAAGAAGGTGGATGCGCCGGAGTGGACCGCACACAAGGTGCTCGATAAAAAGCTGAAGCCTCTAACCTGAGTTCTGTATGTAATATGTAAGTTGCAAACTTGCAATGGTACATCATCGATGTCAGTAGTAGCTGGTAGCTAATACAAATTGAATATGCTTGCTCGAGTTCATGATCTCCTTGGAAGGACGTGCTGCTGTGCCATGCTGCTGTGCCGTGCTACTGTGTGCCACCGCTGGCGCCATCCGTGCACGCGAAGGAGAAGAAGGTGCCAGGAATCGAAGAGGCTCGCGTCGGACGCTGCCACCCCCACCTTGCCATGGCGTGAGGGTGCGTTCGAGACACCCGGTGAGGCATGCTGTCGTCTGCAGCAACGCCTAGTCCTCGCGTACCTGGTTCTCGAGGTGAGCCGCATGTGAGGCAGCCTTTTCTCGGCGCGCCGTACGCGAGCCGGCAGGTAGGATGATGGTTGCTGCCGCTGCTGGTTGTGGCGGCACGCAGCACCGACCGGCAGCGACGAAGTGCACAAGCCACCGCAGCGGGGATGGGATGGCTCACAGCACCGTGAAAGGGAACCGAAGCGTGGAGCCGGGCGGCTGGCTTGGCTCAGGGCGGTGCGGGAGATCGCGGTGGCCGAGCACGCGTGCGTCATGGCAGCGGTGCCCAGAGCTCAGTTGCTGGAGGCTGGAGCAGCATGGCAGAGCAACAACGCGTAGCTGCAGGGCAGCGGCAACTGTTCGTAGCTGCAGGAGAGCTGGACGCGCGACTGTGTTCAAGGCGACTGACGACGGGCACAGAGACATGCAGTGCGCCCTTCGGTTACTCGGTGGACGCGCGGGAAAATAGGAAGAGGTGCTCCTGCTAGCCACGGCGGCGCTGCCACTCTCCATCATCTCCTAACCGGCCATACTGCTCGGTGATCATCATCATCTAGCGGTTTTGCAATACGGCCCTCCAACTAAATCAGTATGGACTTTTCCGCAAAAATACCAATCCCCGGAGGTGTCATGTGCGCTGCGCGTGACCACAAAACAGAGAAAACCGGGCGTCTGACCGGTTCAGCTCGCCTCTGTGACTTAAATGCACCCGCAACGCAAGTTCTGTGACGGGTTTTTCCTGTTTGCAAGTAGTGTGACTTAAGTGCACCCGCAGCGCAAGTTCTAAGACCGTCAGTGCCATTTACTCCTAAAGTGCACAAGTTCACAAGGCACGGCAATTCTTGAATAGCCAGTCTCGATACATTCATGTATCCACAAAGGATGGAAAGGTTTCAAGGGTAATGGCAAGGAAGGCAAAGCTTGTGTGATGGAATGGTATACCTCGTCAACACCTCTACCTATACAAAAGTGGTGGTAACCGGCCTTGCTTCTGGTGTCGATGTCAAAAGGATGGAGTGATCGTCCTCGAAGGCGGACTTGTGGGGGTTGATGTAGGCGATGTTGTGGTACTTGTTCTTCTGTGACGTAGGTGAAGATGCCGTATGTCCAAGTGGCGAAGATGCCACGCGATCACCGGCGAAGATGCCAAGGAGCTAATGAAACCGGAGTGCCAGAGGAACAGGGGGTTGTGTGCACGGGGGGGCATGTGCACGGTACAGGGGCCCGTGGGCATGGGGTCCTATGTGCACGGGGGTCAAGGGCCCGTGGGCACGGGGCGGCGGCGGCTCCAAATCAAAGATGGAAAAATAAAAAAAATCGGCCAAAAGTGACGCAAAAAGGCTAGATCCACTTGCAAAGCACCGGATCCATGGATGAAATCCAACCAAAACTCACAAGAAGCAACAAATTCCTCCAAAATCGGGTATGGCTATTTTTTGGGGATTTTCAAAATTGGGAAAACAAAACCAAAATAAGGCTAGAAAAATGAGGGGGGGATCCAATTCGTGGCAACATTACTCATGATATCAAATGATACGGGGCAAGCCGCTAGGGTGGCCCGATCTTCATGAATTGGAGGTCGATTTTAGTGAAATCACAAGATAACAAGGGAAAACAAGGGGAATTGAGCAAGATCAAACACACAAAGGCAAGGTTCACTACCAAATCCACTCATAACCCAAGTCAATCCAAGAGGTACACCTTGAATTCAAGAACAACAATGGAAATAAAGGTAAATAAAGGGTGGTTCATCCCCAAATCCAACGGAAGTGAAGATCTTGAGAGATAGTCTTCCCCAAATCTCTAGGAGAGAAGGAGGTCTTGTATTCCTAGGGAATCTTCTCCAAAGATGGAGGTCTAGTAACCATGGAAACACTAGTAGAAAAAGGGCCATTTGTCCCGGTTCGTAAGGGCTTTTAGTCCCGGTTCTGGAACCGGGACTAAAGGGTCGGGACTAATACCCAAAACCTTTAGTCCCGGTTTGCTTACGAACCGGGACCAAAGGCCCTCCACGTGGCGCTGCCTGGGGCGGGGGAGGGAGGACCTTTAGTCCCGGTTGGTGTTACCAACCGGGACTAAAAGCTCCACCTTTGGTCCCGGTTGGTAACACCAACCGGGACCAAAAGGCGGCCACACGTCAGCAGCTCGCCGTCGCTGGGGCTTTTGTTTTTTTTTTGGAAGGGGGGGTTTTGGGGTTTTGGGGTTTTGGAGGGTTAATTTAGGGGTTTCATATTGTGTTAGCGAGCTAATAGAGAGAAGTGACCTCTCTTTTTCCGTGCTTGGTCGACACTAGCTACTACACATATAGAGAGAACTCGACGCTAGCTAGTAAGCAAATAAAGGAAACCATTAAGTACACAAGACCGTCATGAACATATATAGAGAGAAGTGACATCTCTTTCTTCGTGCTTGGTCGAACAACAAGTTTTCGTATATCTATCCGACGCTGCTACATATGTACAATATATAACATCCCTTACAACAATTTCAATTTCACATGGTATTCTCCTTGTTCAGGTATGACGTGGTCAAGAAAGAATCCCGCCAATTCCTCTTGAATTGCTCGTATGCGATCATGTGGTAGGAGTTCATCCCGCATCTGCCAGATCTAATTTAAAGAAGGGGTCAATACATATATATGAATGAAACTCAACACAATTGATGGTAATATATAAAATAAAATTGTGAATATTGTTTACGTACTTCAAATTGTTTCTCAGAGGAGGCCCGTTCAGAGGTATAGTAGCGAATGAACTCGCATACGTAGTATCCACATAAATGAGTGTTGGGTGCCTGCAACAAGCACTTTACGAGAATAGAGTTCATTCAAACTGATAAGCAAGCATGATAATGGTATTGATGAAACTAGAATCAATGAGAGATGCGCGGAACTAGCTAGTACTACTTACTTTGGGGTGTGTAAATCGCGGCTCCTTCTTCAGACCCGGAACCTTAGCGGTGAACGTTTTCCAAACCCTGGCAGGCAAAGAAAATGATTACTTGATATCAGGAAATGAACGAAAGTTGCCGATATGGTCCCGGTATTGATTGAACTTACTTCTGGAGCATTGCAGTCATGTCCGCATAATACTTGGGATCTTTACGGAGCAAGTCTAAGACAGTTACTAATGCCCCGTCAAGGTTAATGGATAGCAGAATATAGTGGAAGCTGCGCACGCATAACTCATCAATTACATTACTTAACCACGAGTAAGCGGAACCGAATATGCAGAAGACAGTAACACTCACTTGAAGTTGTAAGGAAAGAGTATTTCCCTTTTGTTTTGATGTGTAAGGAACGTTTGTAGTAAGTTGTTCTCGGTATCTTCAGCCGCCTTTCGTACCGACCATTCATTTACGGTATTTGGGCTAATGAACCCAACGTCGAAGATTCCTATTTTTTGGCATTCGACCATCTTCAATCTGCATAATATAGTGAGGATAATTATATATACAAGCAATGAACGAGCTGAGCTAGAGACTTAATTATAGAAGTAATACTTACAGACAGTAGCAAGTCATGAGTTGTTTGTCGAGGGCCTTTTGATTGTATAATTGAAATAACTCCACAAATTCAATAGGCAGCAGGTCGACTACAGGGAAGTCATGCTCTTTTTTAATTCCGACTAACAAACTGTCTTTCCCAGACTTCCTGCAGGTTTCCATGTACCAGTCATGCAATTTTTGCATCATCGTTGTTAGATGAGGATGATCAGGTTTGACGAGAGGCTTCCCGTGCTCGTATCTAAAGACGTCTACTACCTCAGCCGTTTCAAACTGTACATCATCGGGTAGGTAATCATCAAGAGTGGTACCGGGCAGTAGCACCGGATGATTAGCGATATCGCTAGACACCTTGAGCGGGGGGCACGATTGCTTCTCTTGTTCGCCGAGCTGGGGAATTGTTTTCCCACTTCTTCGTTTTTTCGCTCTTGCAGCACTGGAAGTACTTCCCGACTGCTGCGCTTTAGCATGTGTCTTAGTAATTATGCGGTCATAGTTGGAATCCGGCGGAGGCGGTGGTGGTCGCTTCAGGGCATTGATAGTGCGCTTCACTTTCACCGGATCTACCTTCTCCTTTGGAGGTGGAGTTTTCTTTGCAAAATGGTCCCTCAGTTGGGCACGACATATGTCCTCGTTTTCCTGCTCGGTCCTCTCATATGGTAACTTTTCCAGAGGCTTGAGAGATGGACCGTATCTGAATTGGCTCCCGCCTCTGCTTGTACTGCTAGCCGCCGGAGCGGCGGCGTCTCTCTTCCGTCGTTGCTGACGAGGCGGAGAAATATGACGCGCCGGAGGAGGCGGAGCAGCGGCGTTTGTCTTCCGCCATTGCCGACGAGGCTGAGGAGGAGGCGGACTGCTCCAACGCGCCGGAGTAGGCGAAGGAGGAGGCGGAGTGCCCTGATCACTCGCCGGAGGAGGAGGAGGAGGAGGAGGCGGAGTGCCCTGACTCGCCGGAGGAGGAGGAGGAGGCGGAGGCGTCCAGTTTGGAAGCTTGATGTACTCCTTCTGCCATAGACATGTACTCCTCAGAGCATGAACCAGCCGATTCTCCCCTTCACCTGTAGAGTGGTCAAGCTCGAGCTCCTCAAATCCCTCCATTACTTCATCCACCATCACAACAGCATAGTCATGTGGAATCGGACGGCAGTGAAAAGTTCCGTTGGGTTGAGGAGGTGCAACAGAGCCGACAACCGCCTTGAAAAGTTCCGGCATTTCATCATAAGCTCGCAATGTTGAGCCTCCGTGATAGTATCCACGGGGTAGCTAGGAAACGTGAAGTCAGGCTGAACGGGCTCCATGGAAGCCACGCTGCTTCTCCGCTGAGATGGCGGGGTAGCTTCTGGGGTAGCTTCGTGTCGCTGAGATGGTTGGTCGGCAGCTCGCTGGCTCTCAGCTTCCTCTAGCTTTTGTAGTCTTGCATTGAGCTTCTGCATGTCGCTCAGCTCCTCTTTCCTCTTTCTCTCCCGGCTTTTGTAACTGCCTGCGTCGGGAAACCCAAACTTCCACGGAACGGAGCCTGGTGTGCCTCGTGTTCGTCCAGGGTGCTCAGCATTCCCTAGGGCCTCAGTCAGCTCGTCCTTCTCTCTGTCGGGAATGAACGCCCCTTCCTGCGTTGCGGTGATATACTTCTGAAGCTTCGTGATGGGTATTGCAAGTTGCTCGTCCGTCCAACGGCACTTCCCTGTTTCAGGGTCCAAAGTTCCCCCAACCCCGAAGAACCAAGTCCTTGAACGGTCTGGCCAGTTCAATGTCTGTGGTTCGACCCCTTTAGCAATCAGGTCATTCTCAGCTTTGTCCCACAACGGCCGGGCTTTGAGGTAGCCACCTGACCCCGTGTGATGGTGATACTGCTTCTTTGCAGCGTTGTTCTTGTTTGTCTCTGACATTTTCTTACTCTTGTCTGATGTCTTGTAGGCCACAAATGCGGGCCAGTGATCTCTTATCTTCTCAAATCGGCCGGTGAATTCTGGAGTCTTCCCTTTGTCGACAAACTTTGATTTCAACTCCTTCTTCCACCTCCTGAATAGATCTGCCATCTTCTTAAGAGCACACTCCTTGACTAGTGGCTCTATAACTGGCTTATTCGGATCCTCCTCTGGCGGTAGGGTGAAATTTGCCTTCAGCGCGGTCCAAAGATCATCTTTCTGTCTATCGGTGACATAATCACCTTCAGGGGCGTCGTCCTTAGGCTTATTCTATTGCTTGATGCTAATCGGGATGTTGTCCCTAACAATAACTCCGCACTGAGCAGAAAATGCGTCCTTGGTCCGCTTGGGTTCAATCGGATGGCCATCGTCCGCGAGTGCTGTGATCATGAACCTTTCATCCTTGCGCAACCTCTTCTTCGGGCCTCGTCTCGTTACCGAAGTTTGGCTCGATCCGGAGGGCTATAAAAGAAGAAAGAAGAGTTAATATATGTACATACCAAAACAATTAATGCATCAATTAGCTAGTCAGCACAGGCTTAATTAATATATATACCTCGTCGGACTTTGCAACAGCAACCTCCTCCGTTCGGTCATCGGAGCCGTCATCATGGTCTCCTTCTTCCTCCGGCATTCGGTCACCGGAGCCATCATGATCATGTCCTTCCTCCTCCATTGTTCGATCACCGGAGCCGTCATCCTCTCCTTCCAGACCATCGGTGTCGTTGAGAAACGACAAGACATCACGTCCGCCGAGGATTATCTCCCCCAACAACTGTTCTTGTTCCAAGTCTCTTTGAGCCATAGTTTCTGCAAATATTACAACATGGCAATTAATATACAAACATGAGTCGGGGCAGCCTGGCGGCGTGGCGACGGGGACGAGGACGGCGGCTCGGGGAGGCGACGGCGTCGGGGCAGCCTGGCAGCTTCGAGGAGGTCGGCGTCGTCGGGGGGAACTGCGAGATGAAAATGAAAATTTTCACAAGTGCTGCTTATATACACACAGCATTGGTCCCGGTTGGTGGCACCAACTGGGACCAATGCCCACCTTTAGTCCCGGTTGGTGCCACCAACCGGGACCAAAGGTCTCTTTTCGGCAGCCCGAAGGGCGGAAAGCAGAGACCTTTGGTCCCGGTTGGTGGCACCAACCGGGACTAAAGGTGGGCATTGGTCCCGGTTGGTGCCACCAACCGGGACTAAAGGTGGGTATTGGTCCCGGTTGGTTCCACCAACCGGGACCAATGGCCTTGCACAGCGGCGTGGTGGGAGTTTAGTCCCACATCGCTAGTGGAGAGTGTGCCGCACCTGTTTATAAGGGGCGGTGCGCCCGAGCCTTCGAGCTCCTCTCTAAAGCAGGCTTACGGGCCTAACCACTTTGTATCTGCCTGTGGGCCTTCTGCGGGCCTGAATCCTGGCCCAATTTGCTGGTTGGGTTTCTAGTCGTATTCAGGCCGTGGTGGCCCATTAGGCTGCTTAGGCTGCTTTTTTTTATTTTTTTCCAGTATTTTTGTTTTGTTTTTTGCTTTATTTATTTTTTTAATTTTTTTCCAGTATTTTTCTTCTGTTATTTTAGTTCATTCTTTTTAACAAATAAATACTTTGATAATTTTAGTTGCATAATTTCCATTATTTTGTTTTCTTTTTCGCTTTATTTATTTTTGTTTTACTTTTTGCTTTATTTATTTCCAGTGTGTTTTATCATTATATTCTTTTATAAAAGCTTTTTAGTTGATTCTTTTTTTAACTCCACTCCCAAGATGTTACTAGAGGTTTATAATAGATTTTTGAGTGATTCTTTTTCCTGCTATTTAATATTACTGTGTTTTATCATTATATTCAATTTGGTTATTTTTAGGTTATTTTAAATGGGTGTTTTATATATTTTTTTGTTGCATAAATTTTATATAATTTTAAGTTTATAAAAGCTTTTTACTTGATTCTTTTTGCTATTGAAGAATATTATAGTTTTGTTTTAGTTGATCATAACAAAATATTTTAATTGAGCCACCAACCGAGACTAAAGGCCTTGTCCTGGGAGTGGCTAAAATTTAGTCCCACCTCGCGAAGCGAGAGGGACTCGCAGCGGTTTATAAGCCCTGAGTGCAGAGACGAAGAACGATGAAGGAGAGGCGCAATGCTCACCTACACGTTGCTTAGCTTCAGGCCTTGAGGAAATGGTGTAGACTGCACGGAGCTATCTGCAGTTTCTCAAGGCCTGAAGCTAAGCAACGTGCAGGTGAGCATTGCGCCTCTCCTTCATTTTTAATAACTTATTTTAACTCCGGACATTTTGTGTGTTCATTATGCACCATTCAAAGGCACATCATCAATGTTCAACCCTTTTCTGCCTTCATTTGCTATTTTTCATGCATTTAATGATTTGTTTTGAGCTAAATGACCCTGAAATTGAAAAGCACTACAAATGAAGTCTGAAAAGGTTGAAACTTGGCATGGTATCATAATTTCACCCACATAGCAAGCGCTAAAAAGTTGAGAGGGTTACGGCAAAAACTGGATGCACTTCGTGTACAAACTGGACAATCTCTTTCGAAGTATCAGGGTTTCGGACGAAAACTCATCTATTACAAAGGGATTTCATTTGTAATAACTTATTTTAACTCCAGACTTTTTGTGTGTTCAATATGCACCATTCAAAGGCACATCATCAATTTTCAACCCTTTTCTGACTTCATTTGCTATTTTTCATGCATTTAATGATTTGTTTTGAGCTAAATGACCCTAAAATTAAAAAGCACTACAAATGAACTCTGAAAAGGTTGCAAGTTGGCATGGTATCATCATTTCATCCACATAGCATGTGCTAAAAAGTTGAGAGGGTTACGGCAAAAACTGGATGCACTACGTGTACAAAACGGACAATCTCTTTCGAAGTATGAGGGTTTCGGACAAAAACTCATGTGTTACAAAAGGATTTCTTTTTTTTGAACTTATTTGAACTCCATAATTTTTGTGTGTTCAAAATGCACCATTCAAAGCCACATCATCAATTTTCAACCCTTTCTGACTTCATTTGGTATTTTTCATGCACTTACTGATTTTTTTGAGCTAAATAACCCTGAAATTGAAAAGCACTACAAATGAACTCATCTGTTACAAAGGGCATTTCATTTCTTCACATGTAACTGAATGATATAGTTGTGGAGAGAAAGTCTTCACTTTTTCTTCGCTTGTGTCCTTTGCTTATTGCGCCGTAACCATGGATAATCTTCATCGTTTAACAGGGTGCTTGGGTCAGCCTTGACTTTGAAGGGAGGAATTTCATGAAACTTTTCATAATCTTCGGACATGTCTGTCTTGCCCTCCAATCCCACGATGTCTCTTTTTCCTGAAAGAACTATGTGGCGCTTTGGCTCATCGTATGATGTATTCGCTTCCTTATCTTTTCTTTTTCTTGGTTTGGTAGACATGTCCTTCACATAGAAAACTTGCGCCACATCATTGGCTAGGACGAATGGTTCGTCTGTGTACCCAAGATTGTTCAGATCCACTGTTGTCATTCTGTACTGTGGGTCTTCCTGTACCCCGCCTCCTGACAGATTGACCCATTTGCACTAAAACAAAGGGACCTTGAAATCATGTCCATAGTCAAGTTCCCATATGTCCACTATGTAACCATAATATGTGTCCTTTCCCCTATTGGTCGCTGCATCAAAGCGAACACCGCTGTTTTGGTTGGTGCTCTTTTGATCTTGGGCGATCGTGTAAAATGTATTCCCATTTATCTCGTACCCTTTGTAAGTCAATACAGTCGAAGATGGTCCCCTGGCCAACGAGTACAAATCATCAGAAACAGTGTTGTCACCCATGAGACGTGTTTGCAACCAACTGCCGAAAGTCCTGATGTGTTCATATGTAATCCAGTCGTCACACTGCTCCGGGTGTTTGGAGCGCAGAATATTCTTGTGTTCATCGACATACGGGGTCACCAAGGTAGAATTCTGTAGAACTGTGTAGTGTGCTTGAGACCAAGAATGCCCGTCCCTACATATTATTGAGTCCGCTCCTAGCGTGCCTTTTCCAGTCAGTCTCCCCTCATACCGCGATTGAGGGAGACCAATCTTCTTAAGGTCAGGAATGAAGTCAACACAAAACCCAATGGCATCCTCTGTTTGATGGCCCATGGAGATGCTTCCTTCTGGCCTAGCGCGGTTACGAACATATTTCTTTAAGACTCCCATGAACCTCTCAAAGGGGAACATATTGTGTAGAAATACAGGGCCCAGAACGACAATCTCATCGACTAGATGAACTAGGACGTGCGTCATGATATTGAAGAAGGACGGTGGGAACACCAGCTCGAAACTAACAAGACATTGCACCAAATCACTCCTTAACCTTAGCAGGATTTCTGGATCGATCACCTTCTGAGAGATTGCATTGAGGAATGCACATAGCTTCACAATGGCTAATCGAACGTTTTCCGGTAGAAGCCCCCTCAATGCAACCGGAAGCAGTTGCGTCATAATCACGTGGCAGTCATGAGACTTTAGGTTCTGGAACTTTTTCTCTGCCATATTTATTATTCCCTTTATATTCGACTAGAAGCCAGACGGGACCTTCATACTGAGCAGGCATTCAAAGAAGATTTCCTTCTCTTCTTTGGTAAGAGCGTAGCTGGCAGGACCTTCATACTGCTTTGGATGCATGCCGTCTTTTTCATGCACACATTGCTGTTCCTCCCGTGCCTCCCGTGTATCTTTTGTCTTCCCATACACTCCCAAGAAGCCTAGCAGGTTCACGCAAAGATTCTTCGTCACGTGCATCACGTCGATTGCAGAGCGGACCTCTAGGTCTTTCCAATAGGGTAGGTCCCAAAATATAGATTTCTTCTTCCACATGGGTGCGCGTCCCGCATCGTCAGTCGGAACAGATAGTCCGCCAGGACCCTTTCCAAAGATTACTTGTAAATCATTGACCATATCAAGTATGTGATCACCAGTACGGAGGGCAGGCTTCTTCCGGTGATCTGCCTCACCTTTGAAATGCTTTCCTTTCTTTCGACATTGATGGTTGGTCGGAAGAAATCGACGATGCCCCAGGTACACATTCTTCGTGCATTTGTCCAAATATATACTGTCGGTGTCATCTAAACAGTGTGTCCATGCGTGGAATCCCTTGTTTGTCTGTCCTGAAAGGTTACTGAGAGCAGGCCAATCGTTGATGGTTACAAACAGCAACGCATGTAGGTCAAATTCCTCATGTTCGTTCTCATCCCACACACGTACACCTCTTCCATTCCATAGCTGTAAAAGTTCATCAACTAATGGCCTTAGGTACACATCAATGTCATTGTCGGGTTGCTTAGGGCCTTGGATGAGCACTGGCATCATAATGAACTTCCGCTTCATGCACAACCAAGGAGGAAGGTTATACATACATAGAGTCACAGGCCATGTGCTATGCTTGCTGCTCTGATCCCCAAAAGGATTAACGCCATCTGCACTTAAACCAAACCATACGTTCCTTGGGTCATCTGTAAAGTTGCTCCACTTTCTCTCGATCTTTCTCCACTGCGACCCGTCAGCGGGTGCTCTCAACTTCCCGTCTTTCTTATGGTCTTTTTTGTGCCATTGCATCAACTCGGCATGCTTTTTGTTTCTGAACAGACGTTTCAACCATGGTATTATAGGAGCATACCACATCACCTTGGTAGGAACCCTCTTCCCGGTGCTCTGGCCCTCAACATCACCAGGGTCATCTCTTCTAATCTTATACCGCAATGCACCGCATACCGGGCATGCGTTCAAATCCTCGTACGCACCGCGGTAGAGGATGCATTCATTAGGGCATGCATGTATCTTCTGCACCTCCAATCCTAGAGGGCATAGAACCTTCTTTGCTTCGTACGTACTGCCGGGCAATTCGTTATCCTTTGGAAGCTTCTTCTTCATTATTTTAAGTAGCGAACTAAATCCCTTGTCAGATACACCATTGTCTGCCTTCCATTGCAGCAATTCCAGTGTGGTACCGAGCTTTCTGTTGTCATCTTCGCAATTTGGGTACAACCCTTTTTTGTGATCCTCTAACATGCGATCGAACTTCAACTTCTCCCTTTCACTTTCGCATTCTCTCTGTGCATCAACAATGACCCGGCGAAGATCATCATCGGGCACATCGTCTGGTTCCTCTTGATCTTCAGCTTCCCCCATTGCAGCATCACCGTATTCAGGGGGCGGGTAGTTGTCATCATCCTCTTCTTCTTCGTTGTCTTCCATCATAACCCCTCTTTCTCCGTGCTTGGTCCAAACATTATAGCGTGGCATAAAACCCTTCTCAAGTAGGTGGAAGTGAAGGGTTTTAGAGTTGGAGAAAGCCTTCGTATTCTCACAGACAGTACATGGACAATGCATAAAACCATTCTACTTGTTTGCCTCAGCCGCTTCGAGAAAATTATGCAGGCCCTTAATATACTCGGAGGTGCGTCGGTCGGAGGTGCGTCGGTCACCGTACATCCAGTGCCGGTTCATCTGCGTGCGTTATATAGTTCTCATTATTGAACAACATAAAACTCTCTAGAGCATCTAATTAAATCATACAAGTAATAACTATCTAGAACAACATATAACCAAAACCATCGCACTATATAATAACAAACAATAATAAAAGTAAGAAAGTTACACAAGTATCTATCTAAATCATACAAGTAAGAACTTTTTTCTTTTAGAAAGAAGATAAGAAGAAGAGGCTAACCACGGTGGTGCCGGCGCCGAGATGGGCGCGGGCGATCGACGGCGGTGAGGACGGGGACGGGACAGGACGGACCGCCAACCTAGACAAATCTTGAGGAAAATGGAGCTTGGACAAGGAGCTTCCAGAGGAGAAAGCTTAAGTATGGCTCGGGCATTTCATCGAACACCTCATGTGCATAGGAGGTGAGCTAGAGCACCACAAAGCTCTCCCCTCGCCGGCCAGAAAAACAGAGCAGTGTGGAGTGCTCTGCTCGCTGGCGAGGGGGGTATATATAGGCATCTCATTGGTCCCGGTTCGTGGCTGGAACCGGGACTAAAGGACCCGCTTTGGTCCCGGTTCCAGCCACGAACCGGGACCAATGGTTGTGGGCCAGGAGCGAGGCACATTGGTCCCGGTTCGTGTCTGGAACCGGGACTAAAGGGTCCAGACGAACCGGGACCAATGCCCCACGAGGCCCGGCCGGCCCCCTGGCCTCACGAACCGGGACCGTTGCCCCCATTGGTCCCGGTTCGTGACTGAACCGGGACTAATGGGCTGGCCCGGCCTGGACCAAAGCCCTGTTTTCTACTAGTGAAAGTTCTTCTCCAAGATGGAGGTCTTGTACTCGAATGGAGTCTTCTCCACAAAGGGAGGCCTTGATTCCACTAGGGGAGGATAGATTGAGCAAAGCTCTCTCAAGATCTAGTTCAATACTTTGCTAACCCTAGAAAGTGCAAGAGGTATGAATTATATAGGTCCTAGGAGGTGGGGGATAAGTCAGGGGTACAAGGGACATTTCCCAGTGACTGCTCGCAAGCAGGCCCGTGTGCACCGGGGTCCCCAGACAAGGAGAAGCTCTCTGGACACCCCGTCCGCACGGGGTTAAGGGACCCCGTGGGCACAGGGTGTCCAAAGAGATTTTGGTTGGACCCCGTGGACACGGGGCCTGTGGCCCCATGCGCACGGGGTGTCCAGAGAGCTTCTCCTTGTCTCGGGACCCCGGGCACCGTCTTCCTCGCCTCCTTCTGGCTCCTCCTCATGGACTTGGCGTTCCTTCCTCACTTCTCCATGGTGGTCTTCACTGTACCTAGTCACACATAGGGTTCCACTTCGGGGTAGTAGCCAAGTCTCATCCAAATGCATAGGGAGCTCAAGTAGGAGCGAAGTCACCTCGGTTTCATTGGCACGTGCGGGAGCTCTTGTCATTGGCCCTATTGGATCTTGTGGGGTTGATTCATGGTGATGTCCATGGGATGCTTCGCATCAACAACGCTCGCACGGCCTCCTCCGGTTTACTTTTTTTTAGAGAAAAGGCCGTAGCCCTACGTTAAAGTAATAACGCCAAATCGGCGAAAGATACAGTCTTGAACCAGCTTACAAGAGAGAACCGCAAACACGCACACGATAACAAGACAACTATAAGAATTAAGAACTCATGGAGCATGCCTAAACAAGAAACTTAGTGGATGCAGATCTAAAAGTAAGCTGGGCCAAAGGAGCAGCAGCACGATCAGAAGAAGCTGAGCCACCGAGTAGGAGTGGAATAGAACCGGACCAGTAGGAACACACCGCCGCACCATCAGACTCCGTCACTGGAGGGGACCACATGTCCCTGCCGACGTGAGATACCGTCCCGCCAGGCTGGAGCTCTCTCCTAGAGCTCGAGCCGACGCGTGGACGTACGCCGCCCGGTCAAAAGAGCACACCTCATCACAGCACACCCTGCCACCACCAAACAACACCACCCCGCCATCACATAACCCGCGAGGGAGAGGAGCACAGTGGACTCCAAAATAACGCCTTCATGAAGAAAACGACATCAAGGCACCAACGCCGGCTGATCCGGAAGGAACTAGGTTTTCACCCGGTGCTTAAGGAGGACGAAGAGAGGCCGCAATGGCGCCTTCACGAAGGATACGACATCCATGGACGTCGTCACCGCTAGCCATGGCAACGCCGGGCTAGATTTTTCACCCCAACAGTAAACTCTCCGCCTCCACTTCTGGGCACGACCGGGGCCGCCGAGACGAGCCCCACACCACTGCCACCGTTCGCCGCTCGCCAGCCACCATGTCGCCCTCACGGCCATGGCCACCGGCCAGCACCGTGGGGGCAGACGGGGATGACTCTTCAGATCGCCTCCTCCAGTTTACATGACGACATTGCCTTTGAATACTTTTATGCTGCCGGTGATATGACTTTCACTGGTTGGTAACTCGATGGCGAAAACGCTTTGTTTTTTGTCTTCTCACTGATTGGTTTCGGTAACGTTCACATGCGGTTGCTGCTACTAGACTTGGGCATACCCCAGTCCGTGCTAGGTTTCGGGCTAGGCTTTGCGAAGCCGGGCCCGAGGCCCAAATAATTGGTGATCTCTTATTAAAAAAATTAAATTGATCATTTTGAGAATAAATAAATGAATTAGTGCAACTATTAGTAAAATAAAATACAAAAAATCACATATTTCTGACTTTTTTGGGCCAGGCTTCGGGCGGAAAACTGGAGCCTGAGCCCGGCCCAGACACCGGGCTTTTGGGATGGGACTATGCCCATGCCCAGGCGTAGTTGTGACCTTCTTAAACACATTCTTGGTCCTCCGATCGATGCTACCATGTGTTGTTGTTACCACTAGTATTGTTGAATTAAGTTATAGGTTGTAAGAGTAGCAGGTCGTCACGCTACGAGCAGCCGGTTTCACCAATGTTAGCCGACGATAGTGACACGATGTTGCGCTAGGTTAACCAACGTACCTATCGGGTGCCCCCCCCCCCCCCCTCCCCGCACGCCGGCGTTAGATATGGACAAAAAAAATCTACAATGGCATGATAAGGAGGAAGAAGGTAGGTGGTGGCGGTGGAGAAGTAAGAAGGCAAGCGGCGGAGTCATGCTGAGGTAGGCAGACAAGGTGGTGGCGCGTGGAGGTAGCGGCGGCCGGGGTGAGGAAGAAGACAATGAAGGATGATTACACCACAAGATGTACTCATAGAACCCTCGAAGAGATAAAAAAAGAGTCATCTTCATATGAAAAAAAAACTTGGATAAATATATTTATATCTATATCTATACCTATATATACCTTACCTTATATTACTTATAATATAAATATAAATAATAATAATAATAAATAATAATATAAATATAAATAAATAATAATAAATATAAATAAATATAATAAATAAATATAAATAATAAATAATAATAATAAATAATAATAAATAATAATAAATAAATAATAAATAATAATAATATAAATATATAAATAAATAATAAATAAATAATAATAATAAATAAATAAATAAATTATATAAAGGTAGGTGATATTCTTGGTTTGGTCCATCATCACGCAAAAGACAGATTTACCCCTCCACCAGACTAAACGGTTCATGTTCTATTTCCTAAAAAATCAGACCGTACGCTAGGCCTGCATGCGGTGAACGATTTTTTGTTCATTGTTTCGTCGTACGTCCACCCAACTCGACAGAAATATTATTATGGCCCAAGCGACGCACGGCTCCGCTTCCTGGGCCTGCCTGGGCCAGGCTTTCTACAGTATTAAAAAAAAATACGCTTGTGGGGATCGAACTAACAATCAGCGCACCATCGTGCGAGGGACGCAGCCAGCCGAGCTAGCTATTGCCTACGTGATTATCCAGGATTCTTTTAGCAATTAATCCCACCTCACTTCTTTAGATCGAATCTTACGGATTTATATACGTCCGCGTGTAGCCTAGACAAACAACAAGCTGCCTCGAGGTGTGGATGTGCCGATGGAACCACGCTCTAATAAGAATAAGAAGAAAGATCCGATCAAGGAGGAGATGCATGCTACATTGTGTGCTGGGTGATCTAAGATCCAATAAAGAATGACATCACGTTGATGCATTGTGTTGTGGGCTGGTTGGTTAAGACCCGGTAAAGAAGGGCATGCACGCTGCATTGTGTGTGTGCTGGATACTCTAATTAAATGGGAGGATTAATAATGTAATATGGTGGCTGATGATGGCAAATAAGCTGACAAACTGATCCTAATTAAATGGGATTGTGGGCTGGTTGGCTAAGACCCGATAAAGAAGGACATGCACGCGCTGGTTGCTCTAATGAAATTAAATGGGAGGAATCTAATTAAAAAAATGGTGGCTGATGATGCCAAATAAGCTGCGTTTCATCAGTGGGCATAGTGGTGTGCGCCTCTCTGCCACCGTAGGTTGGCACTCTACAGAGCTGTCATGCCCTCTGGTGGACACACCAATTTTTTCTCCCGTTGCAACGCACGGGCATGTTTGCTAGTATGTCTAATTAGCGGTCACGTTTTTCTGACTCAATTAGACGTTGACAGAGTGAGAACAAAAATCTACAGAGTGGGCTTATTATGGTCGCCTGTTTTGCAGGAAAGAAAATTATCAAAGGAAAAAGTTGTTCCGAGAAAGAAAGCTTATCATGTACTACAGTCCTAATGGACCGCTCACAATAATTCTGCAATCTTCCTCCTTATGTATCTGTATAAGCTTCTTTTACCACTGTAATTACATATGTTTACATGAGATGCTTCCCACCAGTTTTTTTTTCCGAAGAGAACTACAGGCTTCAGCCGCATGCGTGGCTTGCTACTAGCTAAGCTAGCTATCTTCTTGTGACCCAGTACTCCCTGCGATCTCAAATAAAGCCACCAATTATGCCAGTCTTTGGGAGACGCGGGGGGCGGGGGGTTGGTTCTCAGAAAAGAAAGGAGGTAATTACATGTGCTGGAACTTGGCATGAAGGTGCACTTTAGTGCCTTAACTTGCAAAATACATCGAACTGGTTTCTCAACTTGGTATGGGCGTGCAAATACAGTTCAAATCTCATCTGTATACGACCACGATGCTGGCGAGGCATGCCAGTGTGGCATGGGGCCGCTGTCAGCGACCATACCTGCTCTTTTTGCACTAAAAAACTTGCGTTTTATTATTTTGCATTTGCAAGACAAGCCTGCTGACCGTTGGTCCCACCTGTCAGTGCACTGTACAAAGGAATGGTTAATGATTAAATCCGAAAATTGTAGCCTGATTAGAACATGGGACCTCGTCCTAGAGTACAGGAGGGGCTAGCCACTCCACCGACGAGCAGCTGATGTCAGTGTAGGATAATTGTTGAGTAAAATAGCAATATTTCGATTAATTTAATCCACGAATAAATCATGAGCATGGCATTGACAGTATTAATGACATACTGATTTCGATCCATGTAAGCATGTACTATGCATATAACATCTACGCACATAGCTAGTACTGCTAAGACAGAAAGAAACAGGAGCGGGATAAACGTGTTATACCCTCCAGTAGGCCAGTTGGCCGTAGCGGTAGCAGCGGAGGCGGCGGCAGCCTCCTCGGCCGCCTTCTGGTCGGTAGCAGCCTTCTCGGCAGCAAGTCTTTCGGATTCGGTGGACATGGTGATGACGAAGGCGACGCGGACGCGTAGAGGAAGCAGACGAACGGAGGCGAGCAGTCGCGTAGAAGACGCTCCCCAAAAACCTAATCGCCCCTCTCCCGTACAGGATCTGGAGAGGCGGGGTTTCAGAGGCCTGCTCTCCCGTCAACCGTGTACGCGGTGAACGGGATGGGATCGCCGGCGACAGCAGCAGCAAAAGGAACGACAGGGGCGGTGCGCATGGAGGCAGAGCAGATGCGATCTGTTCTTCTGGTGGCAGCTAGGGTTGCCGACACCCCCAATATATAGGCACGGTCGAGTAGGAGGACGTAGGCTGGACCCACGTCCGAGTCGGTGACAGCCGACGTCTCGGGTACGTGGCGCGTCTGTTACGGACTCTCCGTTTCTGACCGGCAAAAATAAGCGCATAGGTGTGAGCTCGGCTCGGCTCATTCCCGCAACCCGCGGTGCGGCAGAGGAGGAGCGCGCGGGAACCAGTTCTCTTCTCAAGCTCCAATAGCATATGGAAGAGAATCCCTTATAAACCACTCCAACTCTTCCTCCAAATCCGGGGTGGGACTAAACTTCCACCACTTTCCTTGTCATGACACCTACATGGGCCCTTAGGGATTTTTCTGAAATTGTTGGATGGGCCTAAAGCCCATCCCATATTTCAACAATAACCAGACTATAAGTCTTGTAACCGAACATGTTTGTGGGAATTAAATGGGCTGCTCCCAGTGCGGCCCATTTATCACATGTTAGTTCTTTTTTAGAAATTTATAAAAGTTATTTAAATTATAACCACAATAACAGAAATTAGGTTTGAATTATCATGCTTTATAAATAATATACATACAAATAAATTAAATTACTTTAAAAATATTCACGTATTATTTGAAATCATATTCATATAATTAAAATAATGTTTACGAATTAGAAAAATGTGTGTAGAATTTAAAAAAATGTTCCCATACTTAATTAAAATATTAATGTAATTTTAAAATGTTTATATATTTAAATAAATGTTCATATAATTTTAAATATTTTCATATTTTTAATAAACTATTCATGTATTCATTTGAGGATGTGCAGTCTCCAGGCATACTAGGCTCGTATTTATTTTTCCATATCTCTTTTTATATTTTTTTTGTTTAAAAATATATAAATATCTTTTGGTCAAACACACAAATTTATTTAAACACATGAACACTTTTAAAAATAACATAAGCATTTTATTAGAGCATGAACACTTTTATATACTACATGTATTTTATTGAAAACCTTTACATTTATTTAAATATATAAAACAGTTTAAAGCTATGTTAATATTTTTTTAAATATGTGAACACTTTTTTAATTTACATGATTTTTTTTTCAAAGTAAGTTATTTTATCTAAATATTTCTAAAAAAAGAAAAAAACTAACATGTGATAAATGGGCCGCACTTGGTGCAGCCCATTTAAGCCCCACAAGCGTGTTCGGTAACAACACATATACTTAACTAGACGTCGAACTGTCATGGGTGGAGTGGCTAGAACGTCCACTAGGCTGGGACGAGCTCCTGTGTTCGACTCTTGGTGCCGACAATTTTTCGATTTAATCATTAACCATTCCTTTGTACAGGGCATTGACAAGTGGGACCAACGGTCAGCCGGCTTGTCTTGCAAATGCAAAATAAAAAACCGCGAGTTTTTTGTTTGCAAAAAGAGCAGGTACGGTCGCTGATAGCGGGCCACGCTGGCACGCCTCGTCAGCGCCGTGGTCGTATACAGATGAGATTTGAACCGTATTTGCACGCCCGTGCCAAGTTTAGAAACCAGTTCAATGTATTTTGCAAGTTCAGGCACTAAAGTGCACATTCGTGACAAGTTCAAGCACCTGCGGCTGCGGTGTAATTACCTCAAAAGAAAGATACTACAGTAATTTGGGTCACACATTGCAGTTTCCCAAAGGTAAAAACATAGAGAGACGTACATGCATGTATACATAGCAAACTCTACATCATCTTTGTGTTACCATCATGGCTAGCAGTGCGCAAACATGTCAAGTGCTGGCCAATGGGGTGGAATGGCAAACATGCATGCCAGTGAGAAAGAACCGAAAGCATGCATGCATGGCCCATGGATGCATGCATGCATGCGTTCACGAAAGACAGATAATATTCGGCCCTGCCTTGAATGCGTGGTGTGACATGATTGACGGGATGTCTTGCAGTGACACCTGATGATAATAATTCTTTGTGTGAAAAGAAATGAAAGAAGAAAAAAGAGATGCGGTCAAACTCAGCACACACAGAGGGCAGGCAAAGGCCGCGTACGCTTTCGAACCATCGGTCACGTACAGCCGCTGTCTTTTTGCCTCCTTGGCCATGTAGGCTTGCATTAGTAACGGTGCGAGCATTACAAAGCGGACTTTCCGATCATACTCCCCTCCTTGTTGATTCGGGTGATGTGACTCACATCAGCAACAAGAATATTTTCTCATTCGAACTGTCGTGGTTCGAAAGGGAGGGCTTTCTAGATTTAATAGCCAGGGAGTGGGCTAAAGAGAATAGAGGAGAATCAAATGTCGAAAGATGACAATATAAAATTAGACACTTGCGACAGTTCTTGCGGGGCTGGGCAAAAAATGAGTGGCATTTATAAACTCGAAAAAGAAAGGCTACTTAATCTCCTTAACGATCTAGATTTAAAAGCCGAGGTCAGTATGCTCGATATGACTGGCAGTGTAGCCAAATGAGAGGCCGAGGAGAAGCTAGCGAAGCTTCTTAGAGAAGAAGAGATAAAATGGGCACTCAGAGCTAAAGTTCGACAGGTGGTTCAAGGGGATAATAATACCCAGTTTTTCCATATGATTGTGAATGGAAAACACAGGAAAAAAAAATTATCCAACTTGAACAAGATGAGGGTACAATTGTTGGGCACGAGAACCTAACATTGTATATCTCAAATTTTTATAAAAAGTTCTTTGGGGCACCGGTGGAGAATTTTGTTTCACTCGACGAGAATGTGGTCGGGGATATATCTCAACTGGGATCCGTTGAGAATGAGGTGTTAACTGCTCCTTTCTCAGAAAAGGAGGTGTTCGAGGCAATAGCAGAAATAAAGAATAATAAGGCACCTGGCCCGGATGGCTTTCCTGCAGAATTTTATAAGAGGTGTTGGGATATCAATAAAGGGGACGTGATGCCTATGTTTCATGATCTACTTAATGGCCAGCTTCAATTGTTTAAACTTAACTTTGGGACAATTACTTTGTTGCCAAAGAAGGAGGATGTGGTTCGCATTGAGCAGTTTAGACCGATATGTCTGCTTAATGTGAGTTTTAAGATTTTTACCAAAGTTGGTACTAATCGCCTCACACAGATTGCGCACATTGTGGTACAGCCGACTCAGACGGCTTTCATGCCTGGACGACATATTCTAGAGGGTGTGGTCGTTTTACATGAAACCTTACATGAAATTCAGTCAAAGAAACTTGATGGAGTTGTCTTCAAGAGGGTGTGGATTTCGAGAAGGTTTACGAGAAATTAAGTGGCCATTTTTGCAGCAGGCCTTGCGTATGATGGATTTTGATGCGGCCTGGAGGAAGCAGGTCTAATCCTTTGTACAAGCGGGCAGCGTAGGGATCAAGGTTAATGATGACATATGTCATTATTTCCAAACGCAAAAGGACTGAGATAGGGAGATCCGATGTCTCCTATCTTGTTTAATGTCGTTGCTGATATGTTGGCGGTCCTCATTGGTAGAGTCAAAGAGGACGGACAGGTAGGTGGGCTCATTCCTCATCTCGTGGATGGTGGGGTGTCCATACTACAGTATGCGGATGATACAATTATTTTCATGGAACATGATATGGCAAAAGCTAGAAATATGAAACTCGTTCTATGTCTTTTTGAACAACTGTCTGGTTTGAAAATAAATTTCAACAAGAGTGAACTATTCTGCTTTGGGCCCGCCAGGGAAGAACAGGAAAATTATAGACAGTTGTTCGGTTGTGAGTTGGGATCCCTACCATATAGTTACTTGGGAATCCCGATTCATCACCGAAAATTAACCAATATAGAATGGAAGTGCATTGAAGATCAATTTGAGAAGAAGGTAAGCTGCTGGAAGGGCAAGCTTATGTCTTATGGGGGTCGACTAATTCTAATAAATTCCGTGCTTACAAGTATGCCGATGTTCCTATTATCCTTCTTTGAAGTACCCGTGGGGGTACGGAAAAGGTTGGACTTCTATCGATCACGATTTTTTTTTGCAAAGTGATGAGAATAAATCAAAGTACAGATTAGCCAAGTGGGATATGATTTGTAGGCCGTAAGACCAAGGGGGTTTAGGTATCGAAAACCTTGAAGTAAAGAACAGGTGCCTGCTCAGTAAATGGTTATATAGGTTATCTGTAGAGGGGGATGGTGTGTGGATACAGTTATTGCGTAACAAGTATTTACAATCCAAAACCCTGACGCAAGTCATGGCGCAGCCGAATAATTCTCCTTTTTGGAAGGGGCTGATGGAGGTTAACCTTTCTGATGCGCCAGATACCCTGCACTGGAAACTATCGGTATCAGGAGTATTCTCAGTTAAATCTATGTATGTAGATTTGATAAACACTGGTCCTATCCTAGAGTCGCTTCATATTTGGAAAATTAAGGTGCCTTTAAAAATAAAGGTCTTTATGTGGTTTGTGCACAAGGAAGTGATCTTGACTAAGGACAACTTGGCATAGCGTAGATGTGAGGGTAGTAAACGATGTTGTTTTTGTGATCAGGACGAATCAATCCAACATCTTTTTCTTAAATGCCCACTAGCCAAGTTATTGTGGCGTACAATACATGTGTCCTTTAATATCTGTCCTCCTAATAGCATCTCCAGTTTATTTGGGACATGATTAAATGGGGTAGAGCCTAAGATAGCGGCACATATTCGAGTCGGAGTGTGTGCATTACTTTGGGCTATATGGAATTGTCGGAATGACGTCATATTTAACAAACACACCATCACAAATTTTTTGCAGGTCATGTTCCGGGCGTCTGGATGGATCCGTACGTGGTCGTTACTCAGTTATGCGGAAGTCACGGAGCATATGGTCTATAGGTGCAACCGCTGGGAGACGGTAACACGGGATACATACAACCGGTTTGGATAGCGGTCCAATAATAGGATAGGTGTCTAGTCATCTTGCCCTATTTTCACCGGTTGTGGCAGTTTATTCATTTTTATTCGGCTTTGCTTGCGAACTTGTATTGAACTACATATTTTGTTGCTACTTTGTTTAATAAAATGGCTGTGTGCATCACTTGATGCGGAGACCGAGGTAATCCTCCTTTTTGAAAAAAAAAACACTGCCAACACATGTCACATAGTCTTCCCTGAAACGGAGCGCATTCTTCCGACGGTATCTCGCCTGCAACATCACCTTTGACTCCCGCCTGCGCTCGGTCACTTTCCATCTCTCCATCCTCACCCATTCAAACATGCGTGTGACTGTGTTGTGCCTCAGAGAGTATCTACGTGTGTTGGGTCTCAGTAGTGTGTACATGATGGCCACCGCATGAGAGTAGCATATATACTACCCAGTAGCCACTCTACCATGCTCCTCCCTACACCACGCGCATCAGTTACACACACATACACCGCAACAAACGGAGTCAGTAGCTAGCTAGCTTTGATGGAGAGCAGGAGCAGCGTGAGGGGAGGAGACCGTGGCCACCTCGACCACCACCGCCAGCTGCTGCTGCTGCGCCCGTCGGCGGCGGCATGGAGCTACACTCCCAGCGGCGGCATTTCCTGGCCGACGGCAAGGTCACCGCCGTCGTCGTCGTACACGTGCGGGTACTGCAAGAGGGACTTCCGGTCGGCGCAGGCGCTGGGCGGCCACATGAACGTGCACCGCAGGGAGAGGGCCAGGATCCGCCACTACTACTGCTCCGCCTACCCCGCACCCGCAGCTACAGCGCCGGCGGCCGTCCACAGGGACAGGGTGCCCAACCTCAACTTCGCGCTGCCGCATCATTATTGCACTGCCGGCGACAGCGCATCCACAGCGACTCCGGCCGTCTACAGTTTCTTCTCGACTGCGGCGGCTGCGGAGGCTAAGGCTGCGTCGGTGGCGGACCTAGAGCTGGGGATCGGAGGAGGGGGAGGAGGTTTGGATATTGAGCTTAGGCTTGGCTGCTCTTGAGTCTTTTTTGACTCTTGTTGACTGACATTACATGGTCGATCGATCTGTCTATCACATGTCTGCATGCACGACCACGCTAATGTTGGTCGGCCTACAAAACGAGTAATGCACTCATGTTTTAACTATGTATGTAGTATGCCAACTTGGAGGAGTGTATTTGTTCAAGCACATGAACGGTTAACTGCAACTTGTAGCTTAATTAACAGGTTTGCAACGAAAACTTCCATCCTTATTTGGACCTTGTTCGATTATGTGTCAGCTGGTTCGATTGGGCACTAGTTATTACTATTATCTTCTCTGCACATGCGGATATAAAATCAAAATAATGTGTTGTCTATGATTTCCAAAAGAAAGTGTGTCGTGCGTGTTACTCAAAATTTTCTCAAAAATGAAATATTTTGCATAGCATCCAAAATTTGCGCACACCGCTGAAAAAACAGCTATGCAAATACGTTGGATCCAAGCCTGTTAGCCCAAACTACAGAGTAGCTAGGTACCGAGGATCAGACGAAAGAGAGGAAACACGAGCTGTTATGCAGCTAGCCCCGGCTAGCAACACACACAGTACTGCTTGTGTGGCCGCACGTACTAGTTTATGCTGAAGCTCAAAAAAAATGCTTAATTTACAATGTTGGGTACATACCCTTTTATAGGGTAAACTACTTACTTGTCTCTCTACTCCTTGATTGCCATGATATGTCTGTTCCTTGACTGCCAAGATGCACTATTCCTTGACAGCCAAGACACCTTTCTCAGACAGGTTTGACTCAACAAGCTCCCCCTCAACCCTGTCGGAGAAGCTTGACGTCGATGATCCCCACCTTGTCGCGCAACTCCTGGAAACGAACACGCCCAAGTGCCTTCGTCAGGATGTCCGCCTTCTGCTCACCAGTCCGGATGAACTACACAACCACCGTACCCTTCTCGACGCAGTCACGTATCAAGTGATAGCGGAGATCAATGTGCTTGCTGCGGTCGTGAAGCACTGGGTTCTTGCAGAGGGAAATTGCCGACTTGTTGTCGATGAGGATGAGCGCGGGAGCCGTGTCTTGATTCAGCATCTCGCCGAGGAGGCAAGCCAGCCAGTCTCCCTGGCATGTTGCCGCCGCGATGTACTCCGCTTCGCACGAAGACGCGGCTGCCACCTTCTGCCTCACAGATTGCCAGCTGACAGGGCTACTCCCGAGAAGGAACAGCACGCCTGAGATGCTTTTCCGGGAGTCCATGTCACCAACATGGTCGGAGTCGCTGTAGCCGACCAAGTTCTCGCCGTCGCCACGACGATACACGCATCCATGCGTGAGTGTGCCCATGATGTACCGGAGCAGGTGCTTGACGGCAGCGAGGTGATCGCTTGCCGGGGCTTCCATGAACCTGCTCAGGTACCTGACAACAAACGCGATGTCCGGCCGGGTGTGTACGAGGTACCTAAGGCTCCCGATGACGCTGTGATAGAACGTAGCGTCCACCGCCTTCTCGGGGCTCTCCTTGCTGAGCTTCAGCCGTGCCTCCATCGGTGCGTGCACTGCGTGGCAGTCCTTCATACATGCCCGCTCGAGCATTTTGGCGGTGTAGGCCGTCTGCGAGATTGTCGTACGACCACGCTCCTGGTTCACCTCCAGGCCAAGATAGTACCGGAGCAGCCCGAGGTTGCTCATGCTAAAAAGATGCTTCATCTCCTCCTTGAAGCGATGCACCTCGTCGGGCTTGGCTGCGGTGATGACCAGGTCGTCAACATAGATGCCGACGATGAGTAGTGTGTTTGCGGTGCAACGCGAATACACACCGTGCTCCGAGGCACTGCGGGAGAAGCCGAGAGACGCCAGACTCACGTCTATCTTGGCGTTCCAAGCTCTTGGGGCTTGCCGGAGTCCATACAGGGCTTTGTGTAGTTTGTACACGCCCTGCTCGTGCCCGCTGGCGGTGAAGCCCGGCGATTAGAAGACGTACACCTCGTCATTAAGGTCGCCGTTGAGGAACGCCGACTTGATGTCCATGTGGTGAACCTCCCATCCGCGGTGAGCCGCCACGGCAAGAATCAGTCACACGGACTCGAGCCTTGCCACCGGAGCGAAGACTTCCTTGAAGTCCACCCCCGCGCATTGCACGTACCCCTTTGCGACGAGAGGCGCCTTGTGCTTGATGATGGCGCCGTGCTCGTCCTTTTTCACCTTGAACACCCACTTGAGCCCGATGGCACGATGCCCTGCAGGCAGTGTGGTGAGTGTCCAAGTGGCGTTGTCGTTGATCGATGACAGATCATCTAGCATCGCCCGGCACTAGCAATCCTCTTGCTCGGCCTCCGCAAACGAGGTCGGCTCCTCGCCGGCCATCAGATGCAGAATGTCATCATCGTCGTCATCATCCTCGTTCTCGGGAATCTGCGGTTGTCCCGTAGTCTCCTCGAGGAGATCCCCGATAAGGCGATACCTGTGTGGAGTGGCAACGTTGTCGTTGGCGTCGAATAGGTCCGACCTTGTTGTTGCCGGGGACACAAACTTTCCAGGGCCCACCTCGCTTGTCTGTGGGGTGCTTGGGGAAGCTGAGCCCAGGGACAGTGTTCTCGGGGTCTCCGTTCCCGAGGAAACACTTCAAGGGGTCCCAACAGTTCCTGGAGATCCCATTCCCAGGGTTGCAGTTCCCGGGGTCACTGTGCCTAATGTTGCACTTCCCGGGACACTCCTTCCCGGGGAGCCGGAGTACGCCGGGTACTCAACGGTGAAGGAGCTGCTTGCTGCAGTCTCCCCCGGTGCCTCCCAGCTCCAACGTGCGTCCTCATCGAAGACAACATCTCAGGAGATGTGTACACGCTTCGTGACGGGATCGTACGTCTTGTACGCTTTGAAGCCCGTCTCGTAGCCCATGAACACCATTGGGGTGCTCTTGTCGTCGAGCTTCTTGAGTTGTGGTCGCACCGTTTGATGTGCCCAACGCATCCGAAAGTGCAAAGGAAGCAGACGTCGGGCTTCCTCCCGTACCACGCCTCATAGGGCGTCTTGCCGTCAACGCTCCTCGTGAAGGAGAGGTTGAGGATGAAGACAGCCGTGAGCATAGCCTCCCCCCAGTACGTGCTCGGCACCTACTTCGCCTTGAGCATGCAGCATGCCATCCCGAGCACCGTCTGGTTCTTTCGCTCGACGATGCCGTTCTGCTGTGGGGAGTACGGGGCCGTGAGATGGCGTTGTACCCCTTTGTCGTCGCAATGTTTGTAGAAGGTGGCCGATGTGAACTCGCCGCCACGATCTGTACGCAGCACTCGCAGCTTGTGGCCGCACTCAAGCTCCGCTACAGCTTGATGCTTGATGATGGCCTGCATTGCCTCGTCCTTGGAGACAAGCAGCATCGCCCACATGAACCTGCTGTAGTCATCGACAAGCAGCAGGATGTAGCGATGCCTGCCTAGCATTGCAGGGGTGATTGGGCAGCAGTGGTCCCCGTGGACCAGCTCCAGGGGCTTCTTCGCCCGGTATTTTGCCTTCTCGGGGAAGGGTAGTCGCCGCTGCTTCCCGGCAAGGTATGCATCGCACAGTTCATCGGCGTGTGTGATGTCGGGGAGCCCGTGAACAAGCTCTCCCGGAGCCATCTTCCTCAACCTGTCAAAGTGCTGGTGCCCTAGCCGGGCATGCCAGCGCCATGCGTCGGAGACGTGTCCCGCGGCAAGGCACACGGGATGTACGGGTTGAAGAAGAACTTGTACCGGCAATTCGCCCCTCGGGTTACCTCGATGAGAAACCGCATATGCTGGTCTCGCACAGTGAGAACCCCGCGATGGATTTTGATGTCGTACCACCTCTTGTCGAGCTGGCCAACGCTCACAACGTTGCTCTTGAGTGCCGGGATGAATTAGACGTCTGTAAACGCCTTGTCATCACCCCCGTTGTCGATGAAGATGACAGTCCCGCGCTCGTGGATATCAACCACTGAGCCGTCGGTGAACTGCACCTTCCCAGAGACAGAGCGATCCAGCTCTGCGAAGGCATTGACCGAACCTGACATGTAGTTTGTGGCGCCAGTGTCGAGGAACGATCCCTCACTGTGCTTGCCGCCTGCAAGTGTGGGTGTGGTCACGGCTCTCTGCTCGTTGAGGAAGACGAAGCCGCATGCACATGCCATTGTCGGGAAGCCATCTCCCGTCAATGCAGTTGACCCCGAGCACCTTGTTGTCGGGGTGTGGGCGACCTGAGTCCCTGTGCGCTCCTCCACAGACTTGATGGCTGCCAGCATCATGGTCGGAGCATGGTCCACCTGATGCGTCGAGTCCTTTTGCATGGCCTTGACGGGGTTCGATGTTGACGGCACCTTGGTTGCCAGTGTTGACGAGCACGTGGTTGCCAGGGCGTGGCTTCCCCATGCCCGTGCCTTCATCGCCTCCCAGTCGACAGGCCCCGAGAACCCCATCATCGGGGAGTGGCCTCTCACTGAAGGGATGGATTCAGCTGACGGGCTCCGTGCCTTCTGCACGGACACGACTGTTGCTGGGGCCGTGGTCGCGGGAGGCGCTGCGCTCTCCTGCATGGTCTCAATGTCTGCCAGCATCATTGCCGGCCCACCGTCTATGTCAGCCTGGACGAGGTTTGCCGATGGTGCGGCTCCCTTGTCGGCTATCCTACTGCGGCATTCAAGGGTCCAGTGACCAGGTTTGTGCTACTCCCGAAGGAGTTGTTGGGATTCCCTAAAGAGGAAGGGTGATGTAGCACAGAAGCAAAGTATTTCCCTCAGTGAAGAACCAAGGTTTAATCGAACCAGTAGGAGGCAACAAGCAAATAAGATAAGCAGCACCTGCACACAAACAAATAAAATACTTGCACCCAACTTCGCCAGGGGGTTGTCAATCCCCTCGTCTTGCTAGTTACAAGATTAAAACTAGTAGAGGTACATAGTAGTTGTAAAACAATAAAGCAAATGAAAAGTAAATAAAGATAGCAATTTTTGTAGATTGATAATTTGATAGAGAATGGACCCGGGGGCCATAGGTTCACTAGTGGTAACTCTCTCGAAAGCAGCAATTGGCATGGTGAACAAATTACAGATGGGCAATTGACAAGAAAAGCAATATTTATAACTATGATCATTCATGGCATAATCTCACATAGGCATTACGTCTGTGGTAAGTAGACCATTAAACTTACTAATGTCTACTACTAATACTCCACCCCAAGACCGCTATCCAGCATGCATCTCAAGATATTAAGTTTACAAGAAACAGAGTACTACAATAAGCAAGATGACATAATGTAGACAGGAAGAGATCAATCAATATGATCAAACCCCGTTGTTTTATCCTTAGTGGCAACAATACAATACGTGTCTTGTCCCTTTCAATCACTGGGATATAGAGCACCGAAAGATTAGAACCCACTACAAAGCACCTTTCCCACTGAAGATAAATCGATCGAACTTGGCCAAAGAAGATAGATAAACCGGAGAGAAATATAAAGCTATTTAATTATGCAGCAAAGAAACTTCAAAAGATTCAATTGATTTCAATGAACAATCTGATCATAAACTCACAATTCATCATGTCCCAACAAACACGCCAAAGAATTACATCGGATCGATCCCAATCATACAAGAGAAGAAGGGGAACATGGTATTGAAGATCCAAAAGAGAGAGAGAGAACCATCTAGCTACTACTATGGACCCGTAGGTCCTGAAGGAACTACTCACACATGGTCATGGAGGCAGCAAGGTTGAAGAAGAGGCCTCCAGCAATGGCTTCCCCCTCCGGCAGGGCACCAGAACAGGGCTCCAGATGCGATCTCTTCAGAACAGAGGCTTACGGCAGCGAAAAAAATTCTTCTAGAGGCACGATTGCTGGTTTCTGTATTTATAGGGATTTATGGCGGTGGAATTAGGTCAAAATGATCTCTGAGGGCCCCACATGGACAGGTGGCACGGCCACCCCCTGGCCGCGCCACGTGTCCATGTGGCTAGGCTGTGGCCCCTCGCGATGATTCCCGAAGCTTCCAGCATTCCTTGTTGCCCAAAAAAATCGTGTTAAATCGGCAATGTATTTTGACCTCCGTAGATATTGATTTCCTACAAAACCAAAAACAAGCAGAAAACAGGAACTGGCACTGGGCACTAAATTAATAGGTTAGTCCATAAAAATAATATAAAATGCTATAAAAAGTATATAAAAGTGATAACATAAAAGCATTTAACAATAAAAAATTATATATACTATTGAGACGTATCAGCATCCCCAAGCTTAATTCCTGCTCGTCCTCGAATAGGTAAATGATAAGCAAAGATATTTTTTGATGTTGAATGCTACCTAGCATGATCTTGATCAAATGATGTAAACAATGGTGTGAACTCAGGACAAAAGTGATTCAAAGCAATAATCTATATTTGACAATAAGCAAGTAACATCAAAACGTGTAATCAAAATTACTATTACTTTTCATGGATTAATGTTTTCATGTAATACCAATTAATACTCATGATGTCATATAAATGTCCCCAATTACTCAAGGCTTTATTATATTCAAACATCTTACCATAACACAACTTAGAGCTTCAGTCAAGCAACTGAATCCATGACGAGCCCTTTTCAACTACTTAGCACTTCGCTTAATGCTCAATTCACAAGCCTTGGTCTTAGCACTTAGGATGGCAAAGAGAATGATGATGGGGGTTTTATGAGAAGACAAAAATATAAGAAAGTCTCACACTGACGAGGCTAGATCGTTAGGCAATGCAGAGGCCTTACAATCGATATCAATGTGAGGAGTAGGGATTGCCATGCAAGGGATGCACTAGAGCTATAAGTGTATGAAAGCTCTCCTAATGCAACTAAGTGGGTGCATCCAACTTGCTTGCTCATGAAGACCTCGAGCATTTGAGGAAGCTCATCATTGGAATATACAAGCCAAGTTCTATAATGTAAAAATCCCACTAGCATATGAAATGAAGAATATGAAAACTTTCTATATGAAATATATGTTGCTACTTTGAAGCACAAGTGTGGTAAAAGGATAGTAGTGTGCCCCCTCTCTCTTTTTCTCTCTTTTTCATTTTTTTGGTGGGCTCTTTTTGGCCTTTTTTCTGGGCTCTTTGGCCTCTTTTTTTATATCTCACAGGTAGGGACACACTCTAATAAACATCACACTTTTATTTACTTACAACTCTTTTGAATGAAAATAATGACTACAAATGAATGCCTCTAGGAGTGTACCAGGATGTGCAATGATCTAGCATAACATGTATGAAAATTATGAACGGTGGCTTTGCCACAAATACGATGTCAGCTCTATGATCATGCAAAGCAAAATGACAATGAATGCTCAAGTCATGTAATGAATAGTAATAATGAAAGTTGCATGGCAATATATCTCAGAATGGCTATGGAAATGCCATAATAGGTAGGTATGGTGGCTGTTTTGAGGAAGATATAATGAGGCTTATGTGTGAGAGAGCGTATCATCTCACGGGATTTGGATGCACCGGCTAAGTATGCACCATGTCTCGAGGTGAGAGAGGGCAATGCACGGTACCGAAGAGGCTAGCAAAATATGAATAGGTGAAAGTGCTTTAAAGACCACAACTCATAAACCAAAATATCTCGCTAATACTTCATAGTCTACACCGAGTTAACCACGAGACCGATCACTCCAAGGGGTGAGTTTGATGAACCAAAGTCCGCTAGGCTTCCCGACCCATTCTACAAAGGTGGTTAATTACAATGTTCTTCAACTTAGACCCTTCATAATCAGTTTCAGTTAAACGACCACAAGTACTAACATGTATGACCTTATGACACATTTCCACTATTTCGTGCAAGTCCTTCAGGCTACACATAAATAATTACCCACTCACTATCTCAAAATTATTGCAAGGAACCCAATTATCAAGTTCAATGATCTACAAGTTCATGCAAGTTTTTATTATACCACTTCTACATACCTATTATTTTTAGGACCAACACATAATTCATGCAAATTACCAATTACTATTCAACTCTCTAAAAGGATATAAGTGAGGCAAGAGAGTCCTAATATTTTCTATAAAACATAACATATCATCGTGCTCAAACAAATATAAGTGAAGTACAAGAGCAATGCCTCAACTCAAATAGATATAAGTGAAGATTAATGAGCATTCTATAAATAATAGACCAATGTGTGTCTCTCAAATAAGTGTGACCAGAACATAATGATTGTAATGACCAGAAAACAAAACTAAAATAAATGCAAAAGATGCTCCAAGCAAAGCACATATCATGTGAACAAATAAAAACTTTGGTCCAACCGAGACATACCGATAGTTATTGATGACGAAAGAGGGGATGCCTTCCGGGGCATCCCCAAGCTTAGACGCTTGAGTATCTTTGAATATTACCTTGGGGTGCTTTGGGCATCCCCAAGCTTAGGTTCTTGCCACTCCTTGTTCACCTCGTCTCCCCTCGATCTTAAAAACTTCATTCACACAAAACTTAACGGAACTCGTGAGATAGGTTAGTACATTAAAAATAAATCTTCCAATCATGTACTGTCAAGACAAGATGCATATTTATTTCCAGGTAATGGCTACTGTATCCTATGATTTCCATAATTTATATCCCCCAATATAGGCCATGGAAACTTTAAAACAAGCAGTCAAAGAAAACATAACAGCAATCTGCCAAAAACAGAACAGTACATAAAAATCTAATTTTCAAATATAGTTCTGCAACTCCAAAAATTCTGAAAAATTAGTACGTGACGGACAATTTGTAATGCAGTACTGTGTAAACATTTCAGCAATTTATCACATTCTAGAAAAAATTAAAATTCAAATACTGGACGCAAAAGTTTCTGTTTTTGCACAGAACCTAACAAACATGCATTTGCAACATCCCAAAGGATTAACTTGGCACAAAAATGAAAAGAAAAGATACAAACATAATTACTATGGTAGCAATAATTATGTAAACTCACATAACAGAAGAAAAATAAAAAGATACATATTGGTTGCCTCCCAACAAGCACTATTGTTTAATGCCATCTAGCTAGGCATAATGCAATTTATAAAGTTCTATCAAAAGGTAGATCATGTACTCCCCTCTCATATTCTCTGCTTTCAGCAACAAGTTGTGTAATAGGTAAACATAAATAATTGAAAGGGATATATTTAGTTGGTTCCACATTTATCAAATCAACTTCTGGGGGTGGCTCATCATCATGAAATCCTTCATAAGTAATAGTTATCTCCTCATTGTATAGATTCCTATAGATTTGTTTAGATAATTTTTTCTCAAGTTCATACCCTAATCCTTCATCCTTCAAAGCAAATTTACCATTACTATGATCAAAGAGTTTCTCAACCAAAATTGAGGTGGGACCTTTTTTCTAGAATTTTCATCAAAAGCTACAAAATCTGTAGATTTCAGTTTTCTTATAATATCGTGATCATAAAGAACCTCTTTTATAGGTGGACATTCACGATTTATTCCATTATAAGCAAAAATCTCTATAGCTTCTTTCATTGTAAAACCAAATTCATGCATTAGGACAATAGTAGTCATTTTTTTAACTTTAGGATCACGAATATTGGGGAGTTCAAGAAACAATCTTTGCAAGGAGGGATGCATATGTATAAATTTTCTTTCAAGTTCAACCACAAGCAATATTATAGCATCCACATAACTAGTAGTTTTTGCATGAATAGATCACCCTATTGCCGGTATAGTTCCCGCACAAGTAAAGAATTCTTGAATAAAACTTTTTCCAATGATATCTCCACTCCCTATACGGAATTTTTTTGTTTACAAAGTTAAAGGCACTTCATCATTTTAAGAATCATTGTCATGGATAGGTGTTTGAAGTGTTTTCTCATAATTATCTCTAGGACTATCTCCACTAGCATTTTTAGCAACAACTTCTTTAGGAATTTGATCTCTCATAAGATTTAACAAGGCAGCTTTAAAATCATAAGACTCCGCACTAGTGGCGGGAGGAGCAATAGGAGTACTAATAAAATCATTATTATTAGTATTAGAAAAATCACATAGCTTGGTGTTCTCAGGAGTAGACATGATGGCAACAAAAGTGGAAATAGCAACAAGATATTTTTGGAAAAAAAATTGGCAAGCAAAGATGCAAGCACGACAAAAGGCAAAAGTAACTAGGGAAGAAATAAAACAAGTAAAATAGAAAGTTTGTGTGAAGGCACCTGATTTGTTCGAAATTGACTCCCCGGCAACGGCGCCAGAAATTCTTTGGTACTCCCGAAGGAGTTGCTGGGATTCCCTAAACAGGAAGGGTGATGTAGCACAGAAGCAAAGTATTTCCCTCGGTGAAGAACCAAAGTTTAATCGAACCCGTAGGAGGTAACAAGCAAACAAGATAAGTAGCACCTGCACTCAAACAAATAAAATACTTGCACCCAACTTGGCAAGGGGGTTGTCAATCCCCTCGTCTTGCTAGTTACAAGATTAAAACTGGTAGAGGTAGATAGTAGTTGTAAAATAGTAAAGCAAATGAAAAGTAAATAAAGATAGCAATTTTTGTAGATTGATAATTTGATAGATAATGAACCCGGGGGCCATAGGTTCACTAGTGGTAACTCTCTCGAAAGCAGCAATTGGCATGGTGAACAAATTATAGTTGGGCAATTGACAAGAAAAGCAATCTTTATAACTATGATCATTCATGGCATAATCTCACACAGGCATTACGTCCATGATAATTAGACCGTTAAACTTACTAACGTCTACTACTAATACTCCACCCCGAGACGGCTATCCAGCATCCATATCAAGATATTAAGTTTACAAGAAACAGAGTATTGTAATAAGCAAGATGACATAATGTAGACAGGAAGAGATCAATCAATATGATCAAACCCCATCATTTTATCTTTAGTGGCAACAATACAATACGTGTCTTGTCCCTTTCTATCACTGGGATATAGAGCACCGCAAGATTAGAACCCACTACAAAGCACCTTTCTCATTGAAGATAAATCGATCAAACTTGGCAAAAGAAGATAGATAGATCGGAGAGAAATACAAAGCTATTTAATTATGCAGCAAAGAAACTTCAAAAGATTCAATTGATTTCAATGAATAATCTGATCATAAACTCATAATTCATCATATCCCAACAAACACACCAAAGAATTACATCGGATTGATCCCAATCATACAAGAGAAGAAGCGGAACATGGTATTGAAGATCCAAAAGAGAGAGAGAGAGAACCATCTAGCTACTACTATGGACCCATAGGTCCTGAAGGAACTAATCACACATGGTCATGGAGGCAGCAAGGTTGAAGAAGAGGCCTCCAGCAATTGCTTCCCCCTCCGGCAGGGCACCAGAACAGGGCTCCAGATGGGATCTCGATACGTCTCAAACGTATCTATAATATTTGATTGTTAAATGCTATTATGTTATCACTTTTATATACTTTTTATAGCAATTTATATTATTTTTATGAACTAACCTATTAATTTAGTGCCTAGTGCCATTTCCTGTTTTCTGCTTGTTTTTGGTTTCACAGGAAATCAATATCTACGGAGGTAAAAATACGTTGCCGATTTAACACGATTTTTTTGGGCAACAAGACACATAGGAAACTTTGGGAGAGATCGAGAGGAGTTGCAGGGGCGCCCCTAGGCCGTGTGGGGCCCACCTGCACTGCCTTACGTTGATTCCACCGCCATAAATCCCTATAAATACAAAAACCCTCCGACGTATTTTCAGAAAAAAATTATCGCCGCCGCAAGCCTCTGTTCCGGAGAGATCCCATCTGGAGCCCTGTTCTGGAGCCCTGCCGGAGGAGGCAGCCATTGCCGGAGGCCTCTACATCTGACCTTGCTGCCCCCATGACCATGTGTGAGTAGTTCCTTTAGGACCTACGGGTCCATAGCAGTTGCTAGATGGTGCTCTCTCTCTTTTGGATCTTCAATACCATGTTCCCCTTCTTCTCTTGTATGATTGGGATCAATCCGATGTAATTTGTGGTGTGTTTGTTGGGACATGATGAATTGTGAGTTGATGATCAGATTGTTCATTGAAATCAATTGAATCTTTTGGAGTTTCTTTGCTGCATAATTAAATAGTTTTGTATTTCTCTCCGATCTATCTATCTTCTTTGGCCAAGTTTGATTGATTTATCTTCAGTGGGAGAGGTGCTTTGTAGTGGGTTCTAATCTTGTGGTGTTCTATATCCAGTGATAGAAAGGGACAAGCCACGTATTGTATTGTTGCCACTAAGGATAAAACGACGGGCTTTGATCATATTAATTGATTTCTTCCTATCTACATTATGTCATCTTGCTTACTGCAGTACTCTATTTCTTGTGAACTTAATATCTTGAGATGCATGCTGGATAGCGGTCTTGGGGTGGAGTATTAGTAGTAGATGCTGTTGGATTAATGGTTTACTTATCACGGACGTAATGCCTATGTGAGATTATGCCATGAATGATCATAGTTATAAAGATTTCTATTCTTGTCAATTGCCCAACTGTAATTTGTTCACCATGCCCCTTGCCTGCTTTCGAGAGAGTTACCTCTAGTGAACCTATGGCCCCGGGTCCATTCTCCATTAAGTTCTTCCTCTACAAAAATTGCTCTTTTACTTGCTTTTTATTTGCTTTACTATTTTACAGCTATCATCTACCTCTATCAGTTTTAATCTTGTAACTAGCAAGACAAGGGGATTGACAACCCCCTTGCCAAGTTGGGTGCAAGAAATTTGTTTGTTTGTGAGCAGGTGCTACTTACATTGTTAGCTTGTTGCCTCCTACTGGTTTGATTAAACCTTGGTTCTTCACTGAAGAAAATACTTTGCTTCTGTGCTGCATCACCCTTCCTCTTTAGGGAATCCCAACAACTCCTACGGGAGTAGTAGATCTCTTCGAAACAGAGGCTTACGGTGGCGAGAAAATTCTTTTGGAGGCACGACTGCTGGTTTCTGTATTTATAGAGATTTATGGCGGTGGAATTAGGCCGAAACGATCTCCGAGGGCCCCACATGGACAGGTGGCGAGGCCACCCCCCTGGCCGTGCCACATGTCCACGTGGCTAGCCTGTGGCCCTTCTCGATGATTCCCGAAGCTTCCAGCGTTCCTTGTTGCCCAAAAAAAATCGTGTTAAATCGGCAATGTATTTTGACCTCCGTAGATATTGATTTCCTGTGAAACCAAAAAATAAGCAGAAAACAGGAACTGGCACTGGGCACTAAATTAATAGGTTAGTCCATAAAAGTAATATAAAATGCTATAAAAAGTATATAAAAGTGATAACATATAGCATTTAACAATAAAAAAATTATAGATACGTTTGAGACGTATCAGTTTGGGACACCCTGATTTTCGCTCCTTGATTTTTACTTCGCGAGATTGGACTCCCGTCTTTTTCTTTCGGTGTTATTGAAATTTCTCTGGATCTTGGGTATGTGATGATGGTTATATGGCAATGCCTTTCCTCTCAAACCAGATATTCTTCTCAAGCCACCCTTACCTACAAAAATACTTCCCTAGGGTTTTGTCGCCAAAACCCTACTTTCCAGATTATCAAAGAGGAAACCCTAATTCTACCGTTGCAAAGGAACCCCATTTTCTTTTGATCTATTGACTCCCCAATTTCTCCACAGACTCCTACATCTATAAACCCTGATATGCAAAAAAAAATTGCCATGTTATATGCAATATTTTTCATTTAGAATTAATTCTTTTTTCTGCTCTCTAAAGGAATTAAATCCAGATAAATATCTAGACATCTCTGAAGTTCATGGAAGCTTATGGAGGTATTCCTTGTGCCTATATTGAGCTCTCATAGAAATATTGGCCAAAATTAAATAAGGGAAATTGAATTTTCCTTTATAAAGCCAATATTCCATTTTTGCCACTTTCCAAAGGAGCTACCATTTTGGTTGCTCTAATAGTTCCCAAATAATTTGTGGTGATCAACATAGCCTCACAATTTCAAAATCCATCAGGACATGGAGGTCTATAGTTCAAAGTTTGAGCATAGCATTCATTTGAAACTTCTGCCTTGTTTGGACCTTTGCAAAGGAAGTGCTTGATCCCTTGATAAATTTGAGCTGAAATTTTTCAGAGTGATTCATATTATTATATTACTTCTGCAACCCAAAAACCAGCTCAGTCCATCTAGCCATTTCCCCACAAATAATTATTGAATTTTCTGTTTAGAACCTAGCTTTGTGAAGAAAGTACCTCCAATGTTTATCCAAATGAGCTGAAACTTTTCCAGAGAACTCACAAGCCAATATGATTCCCACCCACAAAAATTCAGCTCATGAAAGCTAGCCATTCTCTCATAATCATCCAGAATAGATTTCTGGCCATTTTGAACCTTTGTAAAGGTAGTACATGGTACATTCATCCATTTAGGATGATTTTTGACAGAGTTACTCCTCTTACCATATAACCACAACCCTCCAAGTTGCAACTCTTTTCACCAAGTCCAGATCCCGCACACCAGTACAAACACCTTCATATAGAATTGCTTTCAACTCATGTCAGTAAATTTCTTGCCTCCCCTTGCTATAAGAATACCCCAGGTAAACTCCAGGAGCATTAACTCATCATTTTGACAAGGTTTGACATCAAGCATACGGCGTGGACACGCGGTGCCAGTGGTGACCACGGGCATGTCATACAGTAATGGCGCTCTGCGCCGCGCGTCGCCTCTGCCGGCAACTCCAGCCAACTGCTGCTCGTCCCCTTGCGCTGACGGGCTCTCCACCATTCACGCACCCCTCCCCATCTCTATTATCCATTGGAACCAAGCTCAGTGGCAGTGTGTGCTGACATCGATGCCGTACCGGAGCGTCGACGTGGCCCTCTTTGCTCTGCTCCCTTCTAGCGGATGCCGCCAACCCGAACCCTCCCGAGCACGCCAGGCAGCTCCCCTGTCTCCCTGTGAAGCTCCCCGCCGCCTGCAACCCTCCAATGCCACCACTGTGCTTTGGCCAGCTCACCGAGCGGCCGAGCCTATCCACTTTGCCGCCCGACTGTATATAGGCCTCTCGAGATCAGTCGAGCTCACCCATCAGCATCCACTCCCTCCCAGCTCCCTCCTACCCAAATCAATCGAGCCCGGAGATCCTCCTTCCCCATCCCTGACATCAATGGCCGCCGCCGGCACTTTGTTGCAACCCGAGCGCCCAGTGCCTTTCCCATCCTCTTATTCAGCCTAGGAGCACATCTAGACATCCACTGATCCCAAGCCCCATCCAATTTGGCCGGGGAAGCCTTCCTGGCATGGCCCCAGTAGAGCCATTGCCGCCGCACTTCCGTGGTCCAGGGCAATGCAGCTGGCCACCCGCGAGCCCTGGCAACCTCCCTTGGGTGCGGAACGGCACAGCGGCCTCGATCCGGCCCTCGCCCTGCCTCGCCGTGTGCCAGGCCGGCGGATTCAATCGCAGCCGATCCATCCCTGGTGTCCCGACCGGAGCTAGAAGAAGGAGGAGCAGGGGAGAGAGAGAGCACCGGCGGGGCCCGACTGTAAATGACCCAGCCGGTGGGCCCGTCCTTTAAGTGGAGACGTACTCTTAGGGAATACGCTTTCTATTGAGCGAAATCGCGTTCAGCCGCGACAACAGAATGGAGTATGCCTTTCCTACTCCGAAAGCGCACTCTAAGAAATGCGCTTTCTATCTCATCCAGCGCCGAAAGGGTTAAGTTGTGGGCGTTCAACGGTTAAGAGCAGAAATGGACAAGTTTTTATTTGTTTTCTGCCTAATGAATGAACGGCCCTAACTTTGCAACCGTGACTCCGATTCAGATAAATCCAAATCCCACGTTCTCCATTCAAAAAGCTAGTTCCAATTATGTCACTTTCATGATGTTGTCACATTCTGAAAATGACCATTTTGCCCTTCCGCTATCTATAGTCCTTTCCAGAGAAGTGCTATTCTGGCAAATCTTTCCGCGAGACTATCGCACTCCTTTCCGATGGACTCCTTGACCCCGAGGCAAGCCAACCATATGATATGTGCCCTAAAGCATTGCTTCTGTGTTATTCTTGTGTGTTTGAATTAACGAACATGTTTATGCTAGAAGTAAATGAATAAGTGAACTCCTGCTAGTTGAAACTTGTTGTTTACATTACACACTAATGTTCATCATGAATACTGTCACACTAATGACTCTTAAACAACATTAACACGGAGATATGTTGTATGCTTTTACTGTTATGCACTTGTCTTTATCGTGAAGTATTATCTGCTGCAAGAAAAAGGAATGTGACTTAATAATAACAACCCCCTCCATCGGCTGGATCGAGTCATAGTGCCACTGAACCGAACTCACCAGTGCAGTCACATTTGCCTTTATAGGAAGGCCCTGACTTGGTCTATCGTTATGCCTTTTATCGGTATCACCAAAGAGGGAAGGTTATGCGTGCGTGCTACCCTGATCAGGTAGGCGGCGATAATCTTGTGAGCCCAGTTTAGTTTATATGGATCCAGATCTCCGTTTGGGATCAGTTTAGCCACGAGATGGCAGGTGTCACGAGGTGACACAGGGGATACCCAGGACTTGACCCTAGGGTATGTCGGTGATATGGTAAGAGTGTCATAAGGTAGACAAGTTTTGTTGGACGAATGTCCATAGTGTGGGTAAAGTGCGCAACCTTTGCAGAGTGTAAAATCTATTCGAATAGCCGCGTCCTCGGTCACGGACATAGTTCATACTAGGTCACACTATTTGGTCTGTGTCGAGTTCGGAGGTATGAACCATATAATGTTATTACTAATAATGAACCAGAGAAAGGTAAGATTTATCAGACTTGTAGTGCAGATGCATGGACATCAGGTGATGTCAAGAGCTTGAGGTCGAGCCATGGAATGACTATGAGAAAGACGGTCGTATGACCGAAGGACTTGGATTTGATTTGGATTGGATCATGAAAATATTTGAGATATGAATTATTTACTTGATATGCTTTATACTTCATATTCAATATTTACTTTAGCGGTCATCTTGCTAGATAATTATGCTATGCCATGATAGATAATATTGCTCTAGTAGTTGATACATGCTTGAATGCAATGGATTGCTTTGCTTGGTGTATATGTTATTTGGTTTGCTTGCGAGTACATTCAAAAGTACTCAGCGGCTTTTAACATGGCCAGATTCAGCAAAGGATCCGTCTCCCACTAGCGAGAAGCCGGAGCGTTCGTGAGCTAGAAAAGTAACCCAGTCAGATCCCTGTGGATTGGAGCCGCTCCAAGTCCGTGCTACCTTAGATAATATTTTCCGCTGCCCCCATCTTTGTAAAGTACCCTTTATGGTTATGCAATATTATTCAAGCCACAAGGGCTTATAAATCCTTCTTATAGATGTGCCTGTGTTCATGATGCATGTTGTAAACGCATGCGCCTGTGTGATTTCCTAGGCTGGCATGTGCGACGGTCATCTGGCTACAGTGGTATTCAGAGGGTCTGTCACACAGTTTGCCGCAGTAGTGGCACTTGTTCTTGTCATTGTTGACGGCACCTCGTCCGGCCCCGCCCTGCTGCTGGGGCTGGCCTGGCTTTCGCCCATGGTTGCCGCTACCGCTCTGGGTGCGACCACCGCCTCTGCCGATGCCACCTCCATTGCTTGAGGCACTGCCACCGCGTCCTTGACGCTTCCTTGCCTCCCACTCCTTCTCCAAGAGTAAGAGTCGTCCGTCGCCGAAGCTCTCGCGACCGTCCTCGAGGCGGTCCTCGACCACCCGCAACCGGCCTGTGAGCTCCTCGATGGAGAGCTTGCTTAGGTCGAGCAAGGTCTCGATGGAGAGTGCTACCTGAGCGAAGCGAGGTGGTACGACACAGAGAAATTTCCGCACGACTCTCGTGTCGTCCATAGTGTCGCCGAGCGAGCGAAGCTGCGTCGCAAGGTTGGAGATCCGCATGGCGAAGTCGTCGACGAGCTCGCCCTCCTTGAAGGCGATGTTCTCGAAGTCCACCCGCAGCTTCTGTGCGTTCGCCTCGCGCACGCGGTTGCTGCCAAGGCGCTGGGTCCGGATGGCTTCCCATGCCTCCTTGGCGCTTGCCTTCGCCGCGAGCATGTCGTGCATCTGCGGCGGCGTGGCGCGCATGAGTGCTGCCACGGCTTTCCTGTCCTCCTTTCTCTCGACCATGTCGTCCTCCATGGGAACCCAAAGGCTCGCGGTATGGAGGTTGCACTCCATGATCAACGCCCACTCGCTGTAGTTGGAGCACGTGAGCATCGGGAAGGTGATGGGCACGCTACCGCTGCCTGCGGTCTCGCGCACGATCTCCCTAACCACGACCTCACCACTATGGTCGTGCCTGGCCCGGTTGCGCCCTCGCCGCTCCCGCGGAGGCGGCAATTGAGAGCCGTCCTATGATGGCTGCGACTGGGAACCACCCGAGATGCTGCGCTGCTGCTCTCCTTCTACACCGGCCATGGCTATCGGAACCTGGGGTTCTGATATCAATTGTTAGCCCAAACTACAGAGTAGCTAGGTATTGAGGATCAGACGAAAGAGAGGAAACACGAGCTATTATGCAGCTAGTCCCGGCTAGCAACACTCACATAGTACTGCTTGTGTGGCCGCACGATACTAGTTTATGTTGAAGCTCAAAAAAATGCTTGATTTACAACGCTGGGTACATACCCTTTTATAGGGTGAACTACTTACTTGTCTCTCTACTCCTTGATTGCCAAGAAAGCTCCTTTCCTTGACTGCCAAGATACGTCTGTTCCTTGACTGCCAAGATGCCACTATTCCTTGACAGCCAAGACATCTTTCTCAGACAGGTTTTACTCAACAAAGCCCAAGGCGGGCTTGGAAAACCCGCCTAAGATTGACGTATCCGAGACGGGCTATTTTTTGGATCCAACATTTGAGACGGGCCACATTTTATACCAGCCGTAGATACGAGATGGGCTATTTTCAAACCCTCCCTCGGAAATCATAACAGCAATTCGAGAAGGATTTTTTTTTTGGAACCCACATTGTACAATAACCAGCCCATTAACCAAAAAAAATTATATATATTGTTCCATACACTACTTTTTCCGCCAGGGCTATTTCTCACCTATTGCGAGACCTGTTGTAGCCTCGCCTCTGGCACTAGGGGCAGCCTCGCCTTAGTGGACCGGCCCATCTAAACGGTTTTGGGAAGTTTCTATAGAACGATTTGGACCGGTTTTAGAACCTTCCATGCGTTTTTTTCTGTTTCTGTTTTTTTGTGTTTCTTTTATCGGGTTTCTTCAGGTTTTTTCTTTTTCTTTTTTTTATTAATTCTTTTTCTGTTTGCAAATACATGTTGACTTTTTTCAATACATGTTGTATGGTATGAAACATTTTTTAAAACTATGCAAACATTTTTTTACATTGTATAAAATATATTTTCAAATGTAACGAACATTTTTTGAAATGCATGAACATTTTTTTGATTGTTATGAAACATTTTCTTAAAATTACGCGGACATTTTTCTAAAATTGTGTAAACATTTTTTTTTAAATGTCACGAACAAATTTTTTTTGAAACATGTGAACATTTTTTGAATGCTATCAACATTTTCTAAAAGTTGCGCGGACATTATTTTTACAATGCATGAATGTTTTCTAAATGTGTGTTGAACACTTTAAAAAATTAAGTAAAGTAATTTTGAAATATGAATATTTATTTCTTTCCTGAAATACAATCAAAATTTAAAAAAAGAAGAAAAAATAAAGAAACAAAATGAACGAATGAACTAACGGGCTGGCCCACTACAGCGTTACACAGAGGCGAGACTGATACTCCTCTCGCTAAGGGCGAGACATATCCCCTCCCTAATTTTTTCCTCAGACTACACTGCCGCCGATATTTATTCTCTACCTATCTCCTCTCGACCCAATTGATCCAAGAGTTTTCTATTTCCTCAGACCCCATTTTCCTCCTTCGTCACTTGCTTGGAAGTGCTTCTGTTCTATTTTACCTGTGAGTTGTTTTCCCTGGTGGGTAAGATGGTTGGTGCGGTTGGCTAGGTTTTGTAATGCCTCTATCATCATCACTTGCATGCAGCTACGCTTAGCTCCCACCTGTCCGAAGAACAGCTGGCGAGAGGCCCTCTTTATCGGACGTACAAAGATCTGGCTGCTGCTGGTTAATTGTCCCGCCCTATGCTCCGGGCACGCGGTCCCGACGAGGATTGAAGGTGCTTGTGAGCATTTGATAGTACATGTAAGTTCCTTCATTTGCTCGTGGATTAACTTATGTTTCTTGTCCAAAGAACCCGTGGTGGCCGTGCGTCCTTATAGTTGCTGAGCGGAAGCCAGCTGAGAGCCAACCGGAGTCGAATTAAAAGGTGTGCGAAGAGCGTTGAAGGGTGCCAACGTTGACCAGGTGACGATACGTAGGATGCAAAAGGCGCCCAAACATATCCACAAGGACGGCTTGGCGGCCACAACGGCAATGCACCAGTGCGAGCGGGGGCGAGCAAGGCGTGTGCTTGCGAGGCTTCGGATGCGAAGCTGCACGGTCTTGAGGCGGCAGCCGTGCACGGGAGGGCGGGAAAGCTCGCCGGCAGGGAGCAGGCGCGGAGGCAGAGAGTGGCGCACAGTGGGCTAACTGTTGAGCAAAGAGAGCAGCAGAAAGCAAGGAGGGAGAGGGAGAAGGTCCACGAGGACGAGGGCTTCACCACGAGGACGCGTGCGTGGTCGAGGAGGCCAATCGAGGATGGGAGCGAAGTCCTTGTCGTCGACCACGGGCGGCGGAGCAAGTCCATGATGGGGGCGAGGCTCGGGGTCGAGGAACTTTGACGAACGGAAATGTGGGCGGACGGTGAACGACCGACGGAGACGAGGGTGAAGCACGATGGTGACGGTTTCGCCACATTTCCGGTCGATTACTGAGGCGAAGGGGCTCCTGGCGTCGTGGCGGATCGAACGGGCAAGGTCCTGTGGCCTGCGGTGGATGGCGGCCACGGTCTCCACGGCTGCTGTGGCGATGGCAAGCTACGGGTGTGGCGCGATGAGCATGCTCTAGTGGCGAGAATGAGCGGTGCGAGGATGGAAAGGGGAGAGGGGAGCTAGGGCTACTCGCTGGACACTTTTATTGAGGTAGGGGAGGTCGGGCGGTTGTCAAATCATGGCCATAGCTGACGAGTCCTCTCGAATGCGCGCCGTACCAAGGTGGAAGACGATCCATAGGAGGCAGGCAGGCTGGGCCGAGTTGGGCTGCCTTACTGTGCTGCTGCTCTGTTTGCTGCTGGGCAAGATTGGGCCAAGGGGGTGGGGGGAGAAGGAAGAGAGAGAGAGAGAGGGGGGGGGGGGGGGGGGGGGGGAGCAACACTCCTTCGGGAGCTCCGCAACAATCACCTGAGGTGGGCTGAGAGCACGCGCGCTCTCAGCCGCCGCCACGTGTCGCGCTCTGGGCGCTCCCTCCGTTTTTTGTTTTTATTTTATTTTTCCGCACGCGTTTTCGGCTTTTTAGATGGGTTTTTTTTTTCGGTTTTTTCGGTTTTTCGATTTTTCACCGGTCTTTCTTAGCTTTTGGACAAAAAAAAAGTTCAAAAAAAAAATTACGCGAAAAAACGCGTTTTTTTGCTTCCGCGAGAGGCATGGTCTTGCTTCCGCGAGAGGCACGGCCGTGCCTCTCGGAAACGGAAAAAAAAAGCGTTTTTTTTTCCTTCCGCGAGAGGCACGGTTTTACTTCCGCGAGAGGCACGGTTTTGCTTCCGCGAGAGGCACGGCCGTGCCTCTCGGAAACGGAAAAAAAAACACGTTTTCTTTTTTTTTTATTCCGCGAGAGGCACGGTTTTGCTTCCGCGAGAGGCACGGCCGTGCCTCTTGAAAACGGAAAAAAAAAAAACGCGTTTTCTTTTTTTTTCCTTCCCCGAGAGGCACGGTTTTGCTTCCGCGAGAGGCACGGCCGTGCCTCTTTCGAAAAGGGGAAAAAAGTGCTCCCGGTTCGGTTTTTTCGTCCGGTTTTTTTCGTCTGGTTTTTTTCGTGAAAAAAAAAGTTCGTCAAAACCTATCAACATGGGAACTAGTTTTGAAAATCTCGACGCGAGGAATCCAGCGGTAAAAAACAGTTCGAGATTTGGACGCACGGTTTAAGAGATAAAACGTTTTGAATAAACGGATGTACGAAAAAAAAGGAAAACTCACATGTTGCGACAAGTGGCGCACATGCAGTGCGCCACTTGTCGCGACCTAGGAGGTGGGAGTGATCTTTGGAAGGAATACTCCTCAATTAGTGATTTCGGAGAGAGAGAGAGAGTTGCCTCTTTTTATTTCTTTCTGTTTTTAATTAAAATTAGTTCTCCTGTTTGGCAAATGTTTGAGGGTTCAAAGCACATTCAAATAAATTGAATTTTTTGTGAAGCCTCTCTGGGTCAAGAGAAGGCTCCACAAAAATAATCAACATTTTTGGACTTATATTTATATTTCTAAGAAAATAAACCAAATTTAATTATTATTTGGGGTTGAACTATAGGTAGGTGATACATGGTTCCAAAATTCATGAAATGATTTCGATAGCTTCCTAATAATATTTGAAGGCTATGTGCAAGTTTTCAAGAGGAGTCATCACGTGAAATCCCTAAATTTAAATAGATCAAGATCTACGCATTTTAGTTAGGGTTTTGCCTCTTTGGAAAACTTGAGGGTTGATGAAAAAGCTCATTTTCAAATTAACATCAATTAAACATATACGTGCTTATTAGATGATTATGGTACACAATCAATTTCTAATCCCCACTACTAATCAAGGGCCATTACACCTGGCGCTTTTTTTTGAAAAGGTTAGGAGAATGAGATTGACAGGCTTCCAAACGTTCATGTTATGCGTTATGACAAACTTAAAACGAACAAGGAAACTCCTGCTTAATTTGTGTGGAAAAATAAAATGGCAAGACAAGCCGAGTGGTAACTCAATAACAGGAGGGCCCCGAGTGTATTAATATATTATTTATAGTCAAACTCACACAAATCGTCCAGCAACGATGACACCATCGTTCTGAAGCGCAAGAAGGATACAAACACGACACAAAACAGAAAACGGCAAGAAGGATACATGCATGCATGGTTTCTGAACGGCCACATGCAGCAGCAAAACACCAGATCGATTACAACAAGCAAAATAAATACAGTATGATCAAGTGAAAAATGAAACACAGTTTGGGTTGGGAGCCCTCGAAGAAATGAAAAATCATCAGGTAGTACGATGGCTGAAGGTGTCGCTTCCGAAGATTGAGCCGACGGAGTTGATCGATGAGGGTGAAACCCAAGGAGATATAGGCAGGCCACATGCGACGCCACCACGGCTCTGTAGCCAAAAACAAATGCGCTTAGACAGTACGTACGTACGTACTGGTGAGCTTTAATTAATTTAAATAAAATTAATTAAAAGCATATGCACTATCAACATTACGTTCGTACCGTTGCGATGACGGGTGTTGGGTTGTGTACCACTGCCACTTACAAATTGTGGTAGAACGAGCCCATCCCCTAGGTTGTTCCCCAAGAGGCGCGAGGAGAGGACGACCAGGGCCGCTGGCACGAGGAGGACGATGATGGAGCAGACCGCCACCTGCGCCACGGTGAAGGCGGACCCGGCGACGTAGGCAACCAGCAGGGCCAGCATGTCCAGCGCCACGATGATCTCCAGGACGTTCATCTCGACCAGCCTATGGAGGTCCTGGATGGCCAGCAGCAGGATGGTCGACAGCCGACAGGGACAGGACGAAGGCCACCGTGTTGCCGTACTACTCTCTCCGTTCCAAAATATAGTGCGTCTTCGGTTTCCACGCTTCAACTTTGACCATAAATTTGACCAACGAGACCGACTGCGGCGGGGGCAAAAATTATACTAGTGAATTCGTATTCGAAAGAAGTTTTCAATTATATAATTTTTTCTCCGCCGCAGTCGGTCTCGTTGGTTAAATTTATGATCAAAGTTGAACCTCAGAAAACGCTGGCGCACTATATTTTAAAACTGAAGGAGTAGAAGAACTTGTATCTGGTGGGATTCGCCACGCGGAAGACCGGCATCATCGGCTGCTCCAATAGCGCCGCGGCATCAAATCTTTCGAAGCCTCCCGGAGGTGCCAGGCCGGAGGCATAGGTGATGGAGGCGATGAGGGTGGCTAGCACCATGAGCCACCCGCGGAGCTCCCTCATCTCCTCGGCGCTGGCGATGGTGACGACCAATGGTGCCCCCGGCTCCTCTTGATGCTGAGGCTCCAGCTGAAGAGACCATCTGGCGCCAGCGCCAGCAACGGGTAACTGTACAACGACCGCCATGGACGATCGCTCGCAAACTATATTTGTCAGCGAGCAGCAAATTAAGCTAGACGAAATAACTCTTACGAAATCTTACGTACTAACTCCCCTTTCCCCTAATCTACTACTAATCCCCCCCCCCCCCCCCCCCCCCCCCCCCCCGAATTTCAGGAGGGGTGGGCCTCACCCTCCCCTTTCAATCCAATCAAACATTGTCAAATCAGACCAGCCCGTAAATCTTTTACGTGGATGTAGCATTCCTCTTTCTCCGCACACCACCGATCATCAGCACCGACCGGCAATGCATGTGACGAGGGAGTCCCCACCGTGTAGGCCCACAACGACAACACGGCCAACAGAAGGCCCAGACCCAAAGATGTTACGGTCCACATAACATCATAGGTGCGGGATCGTGGTTCAGTCGGATGTGAAGCAATCAGTCTGATGTCGTCAGTCAGCGGTATCACTTCATCGGTCGGGTGCAACGGCATGTCAACAAACAGACAATTAAGTGAGGCGTTACCCACGAGCTTCACTAAGCATTAACTGTAGCTGCTACCCTATGTAATAATCACAAGTACTCCCTCCGTACCAGTGCATTAGGCACATTACAAAAATCAGATAATCTCAAAACACTTAGGCGCGATGCATTAACTCCCCACCTTGTTCCTGGTTTCTTGCCAAAAAAAAAGGAATCAGCCAATAGGGAACGTGGGGCGTGTATGCCTTCAATGACTTGGGACTATCTAGCATGGCATGCAGTGGTCAGTTCTCTGCATGCAATGGTATTAATTAGCAAATAAATATCAAGTTCTCTCGTTTTTCCCTCCGCCTTGGTCTCGGTGCACAACCTAAGATGCCTAATGCACCGATACGGAGGGAGTAGAAACAGTCGTCCATCAATGAGCTGTTACTCATAGCATCAATACCATAGTAGCTCTCCTTCATGGCACACATATAAGCCGTGGAGGGGCATTGAGCTGAGGGTTCACATCATTTGTAATCAAGCTTTTGGGCAAAGGGCCTGGACCTGTATAATTACTTGTGTGTACACCCACCCATCTGCTCTTTCAGTAGTCTCTACAGTCTCTCTATACACACCCTTATACATATTGTCAGGAAAATATCCACGACAGTTGAGGCCCACCTTGGGGCTAGCGATTATCGAAGCTATGGTGCAGATGGTTTCTTCATCAACTACCGACGACGGAATAGTTCCGGGGCGCATGATTCGCTTTGTTCGCTCGACTTCACCGCCGAGGACTCAGCGTGGCATTCTGACGCCCCGCTACCAGCGCACGGAGGATGCATTTCCGTACCGGTCAGCCGGGCGGACGCCCTTTCATGATCGGAGGCGCTCTCGAAAGTCCCGCCTAGGCAAGCCCGCGACCCAGTTAGTCGGAATGCTTAACTCCGACTCATTGTACCCTCTTCTAGAGTCTGGCTATGAGGAGGAGGAGATAGGGGCGTCTCCAAAAATTTGGGGGCCCGGGGCGAATGCGAAATGTCACTAGTAGAAAACAGGGCTTTGGTCCAGGCCAGATAAGAGCATCAGTCCCGGTTCTGTTACGAACCGGGACCAATGGGTGCATCAGTCCCGGTTCGTGAGGCCAGGGCACAGGCTGGGCCACGGCAGGCACCAGTCCCGGTTCGTCTGACCCCTTTGGTCCCGGTTCCAGACACGAACCGGGACTAAAGGGCCTCGCTCCTGGCGCAGCCCTTTAGTCCCGGTTGGTGGCTGGAACCGGGACTAAATGTGTGTCTTCTGTCCCGGTTCTAGCCACGAACCGGGACTAAAGAGATGCCTATATATATGCTCTCCCCTGCCCGCTCACTCCTCTGTTTTTTGGCCGGCCGGTGTGGGGGGTGTGTGCTACTCTGCTCTCACCTCCTATGCACATGAGGTGTTCGATGAAATGTCCGAGTCACACTTAAGCTTTCTCCTCTCCAAGCTCGACCTCTAAGCTCCATTTTCCCCAAGATTTGTCTAGGTTTGGCGGTGCACCATTGTCCCCATCCCCGTCCTCACCGCCGTCGATCGCCCGCGCCGATCTCGTCGCCGGCACCACCGTGGTGAGCCTCTTGTTCTTATCTTCTTTTTTAAAGAAAAAAAATTCTTACTTGTATGATTTAGATAGATACTTGTATAATTTTCTTACTTTTATTATTGTTTGTTATTATATAGTTCCATGACTTTGGTATCCGCCCCCGTCGGCCCTCGTCCTGTCTATGATTCGGATGTAGTATATTATCTTTTATTATGATTTGTTTCATTTAGTGTTTATGACAATTATGCCGACCAACGTGACATAGATGTTTTTATCTAGGAGGTATGTGAACCGGAAATTCCAACCGACCCTCTTGTCGAGAGGTTAAATTTAGTTGAAAAAGAAAACAATTACTTGAAGAAAAAATTGAAAAGAATTCAGGAGGAGAAGATGGAATTGGAGTTGCATGTTGCCGATGTCGTCGATGATCACAAGATCAAGATGGATGCAATGCGCTTGAAGATTAGAAAGATTAGAAAATATGCCATTCATAATGAGGCTTGGTATCATTATGCCGTTGGATCAATTGTTACCTTAGTTGCGATTATGATCGCATTTGTTGTTGCATTTAAATGTTTTTCATAGTTTCAATGTATCTTTTAATTAGATGCTCTAGAGAGCTATATGTTGTTCTATGAGAACTATATATGTATGAACTTTATGTATTTATTTTTTCAGTAATAACATTTGATCAGTACTGTACTTTGGTTTTAATGTGATGATGAACTTGTATTAATTTGGTCACTTCTCTATTCATGATGTTCTGTAATGGTTTTTGATACACTTAATTATATAATGCACGCAGATGAACCGGCAATGGATGTACGGTGACCGACGCACCTCCGAGTATCTTGAGGGCCTGCATAAATTTCTCGAAGTGGCTGAGGCAAACAAGCAGAATGGTTTTATGTATTGTCCATGCCTTGTCTGTGAGAATACGAAGGATTACTCTAACTTGAAAACCCTTCACGTCCACCTGCTTGAGAAGGGTTTCATGCCACACTATAATGTTTGGACCAAGCACGGAGAAAGAGGGGTTATGATGGAAGACAACGAAGAAGAAGAGGATGATGACAACTATCCCCCTGAATACGGTGATACTGCAACGGGGGAAGCTGAAGATCAAGAGGAACCAGACGATGTGCCCGATGATGATCTTCGCCGGGTAATTGTTGATGCAAAGAGACAATGCCAAAGTGAAAGGGAGAAGTTGAAGTTCGATCGCATGTTAGAGGATCACAAAAAAGGGTTGTACCCAAATTGCGAAGATGACAACACAAAGCTCGGTACCATACTGGAATTGCTGCAATGGAAGGCAGACAATGGTGTATCTGACAACGGATTTGGGAAGCTACTGAAAATAATGAAGAAGAAGCTTCCAAAGGATAACGAATTGCCCGACAGTACGTATGAAGCAAAGAAGGTTCTATGCCCTCTAGGATTGGAGGTGCAGAAGATACATGCATGCCCTAATGACTGCATCCTCTACCGCGGTGAGTACGAGGATTTGAACGCATGCCCGGTATGCGGTGCATTGCGGTATAAGATCAGACGAGATGACCCTGGTGATGTTGAGGGCGAGCGCCCCAGGAAGAGGGTTCCTGCCAAGGTGATGTGGTATGCTCCTATAATACCACGGCTGAAACGTCTGTTCAAAAACAAAGAGCATGCCAAGTTGATGCGATGGCACAAAGAAGACCGTAAGAAAGACGGGAAGTTGAGAGCACCCGCTGACGGGTCGCAGTGGAGAAAAATCGAGAGAAGGTGGGGGGGACTTTGCAGGTGACGCAAGGAACGTATGGTTTGGGTTAAGCGTAGATGGCATTAATCCTTTTGGGGAGCAGAGCAGCAATCATAGCACCTGGCCCGTGACTCTATGTATCTATAACCTTCCTCCTTGGTTGTGCATGAAGCGGAAGTTCATTATGATGCCAGTGCTCATCCAAGGCCCTAAGCAACCCGGCAACGACATTGATGTGTACTTAAGGCCATTAGTTGAAGAACTTTTACAGCTGTGGAATGGAAAAGGTGTACGTGTGTGGGATGAGCACAAACAGCAGGAATTTGACCTACATGCGTTGCTGTTTGTAACCATCAATGATTGGCCTACTCTCAGTAACCTTTCAGGACAGACAAACAAGGGATACCACGCATGCATGCACTGTTTAGATGACGCCGAAAGTATATATTTGGAGAAATGCAGGAAGAATGTGTACCTGGGACATTGTCGATTTCTTCCGACCAACCATCAATGTTGAAAGAAAGGCAAGCATTTCAAAGGTGAGGCAGATCACCGGAAGAAGCCCGCCTCCGTACTAGTGATCACATACTTGATATGGTCAAGGATTTACAAGTAATCTTTGGAAAGGGTCCTGGCGGACAATCTGTTCCGAATGACGCTGAGGGACGCGCACCCATGTGGAAGAAGAAATCTATATTTTGGGACCTACCCTATTGGAAAGACCTAGAGGTCCGCTCTGCAATCGACGTGATGCACGTGACGAAGAATCTTTGCGTGAACCTGCTAGGCTTCTTGGGCGTGTATGGGAAGACAAAAGATACACCGGAGGCACGGGAGGACCAGCAACGTGTGCACGAAAAAGACGGCATGCATCCAAAGCAGTATGAAGGTCCTGCCAGCTACGCTCTTACCAAAGAAGAGAAGGAAATCTTCTTTGAATGCCTGCTCAGTATGAAGGTCCCGTCTGGCTTCTCGTCGAATATAAAGGGAATAATAAATATGGCAGAGAAAAAGTTCCAGAACCTAAAGTCTCATGACTGCCACGTGATTATGACGCAACTGCTTCCGGTTGCATTGAGGGGGCTTCTACCGGAAAACGTTCGATTAGCCATTGTGAAGCTATGTGCATTCCTCAATGCAATCTCTCAAAAGGTAATCGATCCAAAAATCCTACCAAGGTTAAAGAATGATTTGGTGCAATGTCTTGTCAGTTTCGAGCTGGTGTTCCCACCATCCTTCTTCAATATCATGACGCACGTCCTTGTTCATCTAGTCGACGAGATTGCCATTCTAGGTCCTATATTTCTACACAATATGTTCCCCTTTGAGAGGTTCATGGGAGTCTTAAAGAAATATGTTCGTAACCGTGCTAGGCCAGAAGGAAGCATCTCCATGGGCCGGCAAACAGAGGAGGTCATTGGGTTTTGTGTTGACTTCATTCCTGATCTTAAGCCGATTGGTCTCCCTCAATCGCGGTATGAGGGGAGACTGACTGGAAAAGGCACGCTAGGAGCGGATTCAATAATATGTAGGGACGGGCATTCTTAGGCTCAAGCACACTACACGGTTCTACAGAATTCTACCTTGGTGACCCTGTATGTCAATGAACACAAGAATATTCTACGCTCCAAACACCCGGAGCAGTGTGACGACTGGATTACATGTGAACACATCAGGACTTTCGGCAGTTGGTTGCAAACACATCTCATGGGTGACAACATTGTTGGAGATGAGCTGTACTCGTTGGCCAGGACACCATCTTCGACTGTATTGACTTACCAAGGGTACGAGATAAATGGGAATACATTTTACACGATCGTCCAATATCAAAAGAGCACCAACCAAAACAGTGGTGTCCGCTTTGATGCAGCAACCAACAGGGGAAAGGACACATATTATGGTTACATAGTGGACATATGGGAACTTGACTATGGACATGATTTTAAGGTCCCTTTGTTTCGGTGCAAATGGGTCAATCGGTCAGGAGGCGGGGTACAGGTAGACCCGCAGTACGAAATGACAACAGTGGATCTCAACAATCTTGGGTACACAGACGAACCATTCGTCCTAGCCAATGATGTGGCGCAGGTTTTCTATGTGAAGGACATGTCTACCAAACCGAGAAAAAGAAAAGATAAGGAAGCGAATACATCATACGATGAGCCAAAGCGCCACATAGTTCTTTCAGGGAAAAGAGACATCGTGGGAGTGGAGGGCAAGACAGATATGTCTGAAGATTATGAAAAGTTTCATGAAATTCCTCCCTTCAAAGTGAGGGCTGGCCCAATCACCCTGTTAAACGATGAAGAGTATCCATGGTTACGGCGCAATAAGCAAGGGACACACGCGAAGAAAAAGTGAAGACTTTCTGTCCACAACTATTCTGATGATGGCTTTGATCTAGAATATCACTGCAGTTACATGTCAAGAAATGAAATGCCTTTTGTAACATATGAGTTTTCGTCCGAAACCGTGATACTTCGAAAGAGATTGTCCATTTTGTACACGAAGTGCATCCAGTTTTTGTCATAACCCTCTCAACTTTTTAGCACATGCTATGTGGGTGAAATGATGATACCATGCCAACTTTCAACCTTTTCAGAGTTCATTTGTACTGCTTTTCAATTTCAGGGTCATTTAGCTAAAAAAAATCAGTAAATGCATGAAAAATAGCAAATGAAGTCAGAAAGGGTTGAAAATTGATGATGTGGCTTTGAATGGTGAATGTTGAACGCACAAAAAGTCCGGAGTTGAAATAACTTAAAAAAATGAAATGCCTTTGTAACATATGAGTTTTCGTCCGAAATCCTGATACTTCGAAAGAGATTGTCCATTTTGCACACGAAGTGCATCCAGTTTTTGCCGTAACCCTCCCAACTTTTTAGCACATGCTATGTGGCTGAAATGATGATACCATGCGAACTTTCAACATTTTCAGAGTTCATTTGTACTGCTTTTCAATTTCAGGGTCATTTAGCTCAAAGAATGAACTAATAGCAAAAAGAATGAACTAAAAAGCTTTTACAAAACTCTAATAGCAAAAAGAATGAACTAAAAAGAATCAATTAAACTTTCAACCTTTTTGTTATGATCAACTAAAACAAAACTATAATATTCTTCAACAGCAAAAAGAATCAACTAAAAAGCTTTTATAAATCTCTAGTTATTATAAAAGTATTTTTGAAACTAAAATTAAATAAAATTTATGCAACTAAAATTATCAAAGTATTTTTTGTTCAAAACTTTAATAGCAAAAAGAATTTTCATAAAGTATTTTTTGTTAGAAACTTTAATAGCAAACTAAAATAACAACATATGTTTTTGATTAAAACACCCATTTAAAATAACCTAAAAATTACCAAATTGAATATAATGATAAAACACACTAATACTAAACTGCAGGAAAAAGAATCACTCAAAAATATATTTTTAAAGTAAAGTTATTCACAAGCTAGTGATTCACACAAATTTCAAAGAATTCAAATTTAAACTATTCAAATTTGAAAATTACTGGCACTAACAGAAAGTTTATAATTTTTGTGACCTAAAGCAAAAAGAATCACTCAAAAACTCTAAGTATTTAGCTGTAAGTAGAAACAAAAGAAAATAAATAAAGCAAAAATCAAACCGGGACTAAAAAGGAAAAAAAATTAAAAAATTGCCGCCTACTGGGCCACCACGGCCTGCATACGACTAGAAACCCAACCCGCTAGTTGGGCCAGGATGCAGGCCCGCAGCAGGCCCACTAGGCCCACAGGCAGAGAGAGTGTGTTTAGGCCCGTAGGCCTGCATAAGAGAGGAGCTAGAGAGGGTTGGCGCAGCCGCGCTTATAAACCACTCTCGACGCCTCTCAGCTAGTGAGGTGGGACTAAACATCCACCCGCCCGACGCCGTGCCAGCCGCAGGCCTTTGGTCCCAGTTCGTGGCTCCAACCAGGACTAAAGGCCCCCCTTTAGTCCCGGTTGCAGCCACCAACCGGGACTAAAGGTCTCTGCTTCCCGCCCTTTGGGCTGCTGAAAATGACCTTTAGTCCCGGTTGGTGGCTACAACCGGGACTAAAGGGGGGCCTTTAGTCCCGGTTGGAGCCACGAACCGGGACCAATGCTCTGGGTATATAAGCAGCACTTAGGAAATTTTCAGAGTTCATCTGCAGTTTCCCCCGACGACGCCGAGCACCTCGACGCCGCCAGGCTGCCCCGACGCCGTCGCCCGCTCCCCTCGCCGCGCCCTGCCCCGACGCCGTCGCCGCGCCCCTGCCCCGCCGTCGCCGTCGCCGTCGCCGCCCCCGAGCCCGCGCCCCTGCCCCGCCCCCGAGCCCCCGCCCACGCCGTCGTCGTCGCCGTCGCCGCCCCCGAGCCGCGCCCCCGCCGTCGCCGCCCCCGAGCCCGCGCGCTCTCCCTCCTCCCCGAGCCCTCGCCGCCCCCGCTGTGAGCCGCCGCCGCCCCGGCCCGCTGTCCATTTTTTTTGTTTATTAATTATGTTTATGTATTTTTTTTTCATATATAATGTAGATGTATATGTATGTATGGATGGATGGATGAAAATATTGATATGATGAATTTTTTTTGTTCATAGACTTTTTTATGTTCATAGAATTAATATTTTTTTTGTTTATTAATTTTTTTTGTTCATATATAATGTAGATGTATATGTATGTGTATGTATGGATGGATGGATGTATGTATATAGAAAATATTGATATGATGAATTTTTTTGTTCATGGAATTTTTTATGTTCATAGAATTAATATCAAGTGGCACTTTCAGGATATTGAGCAAGTGCCCCCGATATGTACATGTATGTATGTAGATTTTGAGCAAGTGCCCCCATATGATGAATTTTTTTTCATAGAATTTTTTATGTTCATAGAATTAATATCAAGTGGCACTTTTCAAACAAAGTTTTGAGCAAGCTAATGGACTCTAGCAGAGATGCAATTGATACTATCTTGTAGATCATAGGAGAGTGATCAATATTGATATAAGGCACTAACCCATAGGATGTACAGAACAATAGTTGTAGCCTTTGGAAAACAACTAAGTGATGTTTAAAGCTGAGGAATTCTCAGACTTAGCAGAATTTTTAGGATATTGGTAAAACTTTAGAAATTCGTAGAAAATTAACCGTAACTCCGATGAAAATAATTTATATATGAAAATCGATCAGAAAAATATGACGAATCTGAATATGCCCTCCGTTCGTCTGTCACAAGCAGCTAGCATAGCAAACCTGGAACCGTCCCCCTCCGGTTCATCTGTCCGAAAATACAGACTTCGGGAAAACATTCCCGGATGTTATCCCCCTTCACCTATATCGTGTAGTGCCGCGTTAGAACACCCCCAACTCTCTCGGGAATTCAACATATCCCCGATAACTTCGACATGAGGGGGGGGGCGGTCCGCAAAGTATCCTCTCTCGAAAGTATAACCCCCGATAACTTTGCATGATGTTTGCGACTAATCCATTGCTCATATATGCATATGATTCCTTGTTGTGATTAGCTAGGTCTATGTTGTAATATTTGCAGAAACTATGGACAGAGACTTAGAAAAAGAAGAGTTGTTGGGGAATATAATCCGCAACGAAGGTGATATCACCTTGTCGTTTCTCAACGACACCGATGGTGAGGAAGGAGATCATGACGGCTCCGGTGATCCAACAATGGAGGAGGAAGGAGATCATGACGGCTCCGGTGATCCAACAATGGAGGAGGAAGGAGATCATGACGGCTCCGGTGACCGAACGGAGGAGGGAGCCTTAACTGTTGCAAAGTCCGGCGAGGTATATATACATATATTAATTAAGCCTCTGCTGACTTGATGCATTAATTGTTTTGTATGTACATATATTAACGCTTCTTTCTTCTTTTAATTAGTCCTCCGGATCGAGCCAAACTTCCGTAAGGAGACGAGGCCCGAAGAAAAGGTTGCGCCAGGATGAAAGGTTCACGATCGAAGAAGTCGGTCGAGATGGCCAACCGATTGCTCCCAAGCGGAGCAGGGACACATTTATACATCAGTGCGGAGTGGTTGTTAGGGACACCGTCCCGATCAGCATCCAAGAATGGAATAAGAAGAAGGACCCTGAAGTTTCTTATGTCCAGGATAGACAGAAAGATGATCTTTGGACCTCGTTGATGACGAATTTCAGCCTACCGCCAGAGGCGGATCCGAATAAGGTCAAGGCGTTTGCTCTTAAGAAGATGGAAGAACTATTCAAGAACTGGAAGAAAGATTTGAACAAAAAGTTTGTCGAGAAAGACAAGACTCCAGAATTCACCGGTCCATATGAGAAGATAAAAGATCACTGGCCCGCATTTGTGGCCTACAAGAAATCGGACAAGGGCAAGCAAAGGTCAGCGACAAATAAGCTAAATGCTGCAAAGAAGATGTATCACCATGTTACGGGGTCAGGTGGCTACAGCAAAGCCCGGCCGTTGTGGGACAAAGCTGAGCAAGACCTGCTTGCTAAAGGGGTCCAACCAGCGACATTGCACTGGCCAGATCGGTCAAGGACTTGGTTCTTCGGGGTTGGGGGAACTTTGGACCCAGACACAGGGGAGTGTGTTTGGACGAAAGCTCAACTTGCAATACCCGTCAAGAAGCTTGAGGCAGCAATCCAGGCAGCGCAGGAAGGGACGTTCATTCCCGACAGAGAGAAGGACGAGCTGACAGAGGCCCTCGGGAATCCTGAACACCCTGGACGAACACGAGGCACATCAGGCACCGTTCCGTGGGTGCATGGGTTTCCCGATAGCGGTGGTTATAGAAGCCGAGAGAGAAAGAAGAAAGAGGAAGCAAGCGAAATGCAGAAGCTCAGTGCAAGATTAGCGAAACTAGAGGAACTTGAGAGCCAGCGAGCTACCGGCCAACCATCTCAGCGGCACGAAGATCCTTCCTTCGACACTGCCCCAGAAGCTACCCCACCATCTCAACGGAGAAGCAGCGTGGCTTCCACGAAGCTCCTTCAGCCAAATTTCACGGCTCCTCGCTACCTCGTGGATAGTATCACGGAGGCTGAACATTGTGTGCTAATGGCGAAATGCCAGAACCTGACCTTCAAGGCGGCGGTCGGCTCTGTTTTACCTCCTCGAGCTGAGGGAACTTTCCATTGCCGTCCGATTCCACATGGCTATGCTATTGTCACGGTGGATGAAATAATGGAGGGATTTGAGGGGCTGGAGCTTGACTACCCTACAGGTGAAGGGGATAATCTTCTGGAAAATGCCTTAAGGAGTACCTGTCTATGAAGAAAGGAGAACATCAAGCTTCCAAACTGGACGCCGCCTCAGCAGACGCAGTCGGATGAGGCCCCTCAGCAGAGTCCTCACAGTCCAGCTCAGCCGGATGAGGCCCCTCAGCAGACTCAGCCGGATGAGGCCCCTCAGCAGAGTCCTCCACCGCCTCAGCTGTCTCCGGCGCGTCAGCGGACTCCTCCTCCTCCTCCGCCTCCTCCAGCGCGTCAGCGGACTCCGCCTCCTCCGACGCGTCAGCGGACTCCGCCGCCTCAGCAATAGCGGAAGAGAGCCGCCGCCGCTCCGGCGGCTAGCAGTACAAAAGGCGGGAAGAAATTCAAATTTGGTCTAAGCCTCAAGGTTCCTCCAAAGTTACCATATGAGAGGACTGACAAGGAAAACGATGACATCGTGATAGCCGAACTGCAGGCCCATTTTGAACCGAAACGTCCACCTCCGAAGGAAACAATAGATCCGGTGAAAGCGAAGCGCACTCTGGATGCCCTTAAGCGACCACCACCGCCTCCGCCGCAATCCAACTATGACCGCTGTATTGAAAAGACATATGATGAAGCGCGGCGGTCGGGAAGTACTGCCAGTGCTTCAAGACGAAGAAGTGGGAAAACAATTCCCCAGCTCGGCGAACAGGAGAAGCAATCGTGCCCCCCGCTCAAGGTGTCTAGCGATATCGCTAATCATCCGGGGCTACTGCCCGGTACCACTCTTGGTGATTACGTGGGCGATGATATACAGTTTGAAACGGCTGAGGTAGTAGAGATCTTTAGATACGAGCACGGGAAGCCTCTCGTCAAACCTGATCATCCTCCTCTAACAACGATGATGCGAAGAATGCATGAGTGGTACTTGGAAAGCTGCAGGAAGAATGGGTCCAATTGTTTGATGGTGAGAATTAAAGATGAGCACGACCTCATTGGAGTCGACCTGATGCCTGTTGAATTTGTGGAGTTATTTCAGTTATTCAATCAAGAGGCCCTCGACAAACAACTCATGACTTGCTACTGTCTGTAAGTATTACTTCTGTAATTAAGTCTCTAGCTCAGCTCGTTCATTGCATGTATATATAATTACCCTCATTATATTATGCAGATTGAAGATCGTCGAATGCCCAAAAAGACAAATCTATGACATTGGGTTCATTAGCCCAAATACCATAAATGAATGGGCGGTACAAAACAGAGTTAAAGAGACCGAGGAAAACTTGCTAAAAGTGTTCCTTCGATATCAAAACAAAAGGGAAATACTCTTTCCTTACAACTTCAAGTGAGTGTTACTGTCTTGTGCATATTCGGTTTCGCTTACTCGAGGTTAAGTACTGTAATTGATGAGTTATGCGTGCGCAGGTTCCACTATATTCTGCTATCCATTAAGCTTGACGGGGGAGTAGTAACTGTCTTAGACTCGAGACGTAAATATCCCAAGGATTATGCGGACATGACTGCAATGCTCCAGAAGTAAGTTCAATCAATAACGGGACCATATCGGCAACTTTCGTTCATTTCCTGATATCAAGTAATCATTTTCTTTGCCTGGCAGGGTTTGGAAACAGTTCACCGGAAAGGTTCCGGGTCTGAAGAACGAGCTGCGATTTACACACCCCAAAGTAAGTAGTACTAGCTAGTTCCGCGCATCTCTCATTGATTCTAGTTTCATCAATACCATTATCATGCTTGATTATCAGTTTGATTGAACTCTATTCTCGTAAAGTGCTGGTGGCAGGAAGCCAGGAATAATTTATGTGGATACTACGTTTGCGAGTTAATTCGCGACTCGACCACTGAGCGGGGCTTCTTGTCTGACAAACAATTTGAAGTACGTAAACAATATTCACAATTTTATTTTATTACCATCAATTGTGTTGAGTTTCATTCATATATATGTATTGACCCCCTTCTTTAAATTAGATCTGGCAGATGCGGGATGAACTCCTACCACATGATCGCATACGAGCAATTCAAGAGGAATTGGCGGGATTCTTTCTTGACCACGTCATAGATGAAAAGGGATAATACCATACGGAAATTCAATGGGAGTTTGGCGCTTGATGATGTCAGAGATGTTATATTGTATATATGTAGTAGCGTCGGATAGATATACGAAAACTTGTTGTTAGACCAAGCACGGAGAAAGAGAGGTCACTTCTCTCTATATATGTTCATGACGATCTTGTGTCATTAATGGTTTCCTCATTTGCTTACTAGCTAGCGTCGAGTTCTCTGTATATGTAGTAGCTAGCGTCGACCAAGCACGGAGAAAGAGAGGTCACTTCTCTCTATTAGCTAGCTAACACAATATGAAACCCCTAAACCCTCCAAAACCCCTAACACCCCCCCCCCTTCAAAAAAAAAAAAAACCCAGCGCCAGCGAGCTGCTGACGCGTGGCTGTCTTTTGGTCCCGGTTGGTGTTACCAACCGGGACTAAAGGTCCTCCTGCCTGAGTGCTGCGCAGCGGCCACGTGGAGCTCCTTTAGTCCCGGTTGGTGCCAACCGGGACTAAAGGTCCTCCTGCCTGGGCGCCCCACAGCGGCCACGTGGAGCACCTTTGGTCCCGGTTCGTAGGCCAACCGGGACTAAAGGTTCTGGGCATTAGTCCCGATCGTTTTGTCCCGGTTCCAGAACCGGGACTAAAGGCCCTCTGAAACCGGGACATGTGGCCCTAAAATTTGAAAATTCCATACAACTAAAACATAGTCTCATTTAATTGTATTATATGTAATTTAGTATAACACTCAGAAATGCATTAGAAATCTATACCTACTAATAAAGCAAGGTGCGTTTCTCCGATTTTTTGCGCACGCTCGTCCAAAATAATAATGACTTCGTTTTTATTATTGGGTTCTTGAAAAAATTGATGGGTGCTCTTATTTGGAGTGCGTGGGGCGAGTTGGGCGAAAAACATTTAGCCTCGTGCGCCTTCCTGACAGAGATAAAAAACTAAACTCAAAAAAGCTTCCAGCACGACAAGATACAACGTGTGATAAGGAACGGAAGGTTATTATATCTATAAGCTTTAGATTGATTTTTTGTCGTCTCTGATTCGTCCGGGCGGGCCAAGTCGCATTGGGCCTCGGCGCTGGCTCCTCTACATGCTCACCCAGTTCTTTTCTTTCAAAGAGAACCAATCGTATATTAATAGTCCCACATTGCTCTTTTACACCAAACCACACCAACCTATATACGTGATGACTTGCAAGAATCAACAAGCCAAGAGTCAACTAACCGAGGGTTAGCTATGGATCCCGTTTATCGAAGAGAAACAAAGAAACTAACTTCACCGATGGCTGAGGAGGGTGCCCTTTATCCTTGGAGAGGAAAGGGTAATTAAACCTGAGAAGAGAACGAGGGCTAAATTAAATAATGATTGTACGATAAACGTCGATAACTGCTTGAGCAAATGGAATAGACAGACCTGGTCACATACGTGCATGTAATTAAAGCCTAAAGGAACCCGTCTCAGCTCATTGGATTGACGAGAGCTACTACATAAGAGTACACGCGAAAACAAAAAAGAAGCTTCAAGGAAAAGACCCTATCCAGAATGTAAAAGATAAATTTACAGCATCATTGACGAGAGCTACTACATAAGTATTTTTGCAACTACAGTCATTCTTGCTTGCTAATGTCGGACGCAAGATCGAATATAATTTTATACGGTGTTAAACAGGGTAACACCATAGTGCATGGACTGAATATTTGCACCCCAGATTTAGGCTTAATACATATGATATGTATAAGATTACAATATAATTTTATTGAAATTTCCCTTAGGGCGATTGAGTAAGTTCAAATCTATGAATGGACAAATAGTGCATTGACTACGGAGGTTGTGCCGCGCTGGTGGGCGTTTTGGTCGACGGGGCAACTAGCAATTTTTCATAGCGATGCATCAATTTTCTCTCCCGTTGCAACGCACGGGCATTTGTGCTAGTTAATGCTAATGGAGTAAAGCTAATACAAGTAATAAACTAATTCATTGTTGAAATATATTGCCTGCCTCTCTCCATCAGTTCGGACTTTTGGATGAGTTGGCTAGAGCATGAATTCAATACCCATGTACCGAAAAGCAAAACAAAGTCATCATTCAAGCAATACATGAGTTATATAAGATTACCATTTATCACGATTAGGAAATAAAATAGGGTAGTACCTTGAAATTTGAATGAGCAACTATACCGAAAATATTTGATGACCCACTAACTATCACCGAAAACAGTTCTAGCAATCCATGTGAAGTTTGAACTTTTGACTGTAAAGCATAAAATAATTTATTATTTATCAATCTGGCCGAAGTATACAATGGCTAATGCCCAGCTTGTTAGTTATGAACGTGATCATTTATGTACCGACATTTAGAAGACATAGAGCATATCTGCATATGTATGATACTGTTAGCAGGACTGAAGGAGTGTGCACCATAATTTTTGGGATCAGAAGATGCAAAGCTGTTTCCGTTTTCTATATCCAAAATCCCTATATTATCTAAAGCAAATCGAGTCCGAATTTTTTTTTTTTTTTGAGGGAAAAATTGAGTCCGGCCTGAAGCAAATATGCGGCAGCCCTCACGTGGGGATACTTGGGTTGCAGAACTAGCCAACTAGCATGCACCATCCAATGGCGGATCTAGGACCCAGGCCCGGGGCATGAGGCCCAAAACCTTTGTATTCTGTAGCAAAATACTGCAGCAATTGCTACAGTATACAAAGGCGGCCCGGGGCGGCCTGCTGGGCTGGATCCGTTATTCCATGACGTCTGGTGAGGGCGACAATGGGATAGCGTTCAGACGCGGCGACTATATCTCGCATTAAGCGAGATGGTAGGATGTCACGCTGAACGGTCTACAGTAATCGGCCGGGCCATTCGCACACAGTTAAATGAAAAAGGGAAAGAAAAGGGGAGAAGCAGGGATCGATCCATGGTCCCCTGGGAGATGGCCAGCGCTGCTAGCCACTGCGCCCGCATCTTCACAGTGATGACTAGTATGCGCGCTACTTACTTGAGACGAATCAAGCCGTTTTTTCCATTGGTTTTCATGGGGTTTTTTTTTCTGTTTTTTCACGGGTGTTTCTTCATTTTTTTTATTTTTTTTTGTTTGGTTTTCTTATTTCTTCTCCTTTTTTTGTTTTCCTTTTCGTTTTTCTTTTGTTTTTTCTTATGTTTCTTTTGGTTTTCACTCTATATTTTTCGTATATGTCAAGAACATTTTTCTAATACACATTTAACATTTTTCCAATACAAATTTAACATTTTTTTAATACATGGTCAATATTTTTTGTATACACATTTTCAAAAAAATTCAAATGCTTGATTAACATATTTCAAATACATGGTCAACATTTTTTCTATACACACTTTTATACATTTTCAAATTCTTGATTAACATTTTTCAAATACAAGATTAACATTTTTTTAACACATGATCAACATTTTTTCTATACACATTTAACATTTTTCAAATGTTTGATTAACATTTTTCAAATACTTATTCAACATTTTTTTCAAATGCTTGATTAACATTTTTATATACATAATCAAATTTTTTCATCATTTTTTTAATACATGGTCAACATTTTTTCTATACACATTTAACATTTTTTACATGCTTGATTAACATTTTTCAAATACTTGTTCAACATTTTTTCAAATGCTTAATTAAAAAATTTATATACATGATCAAAAAATTTCATCATTTTTTAATAGATGGTCAACATTTTTTCTATACACATTTAACATTTTTTAAATGCTTGATTAACATTTTTCAAATACTTGTTCAACATTTTTCAAATGCTTGATTAACATTTTTTAAATACATGACTAAATTGTTTCATACATATTGTATTTTTTTGTATACATTTTTTCGTATACGTGATAAACATTTTCTCTATACACATTTAACATTTTTCAAATGCTTGGTCAACATTTTTTAAATGTTTTATGTAGAGTGATTTTTGGAATATATTGATTTAAAATATTTGGAAGTATAAACAAAAAAAAGCAAAAAGGGTGAAAAAAACAGAAAACGAGGCTGTGGCTCCCGCATGCCTGGGCCGGCCCAACTCGTGCCTCCCTTCAGCGACGGTTCCCTCTGTCTCGCTTGAAGCGAGACATAGGGGCGCCCACGTTCAGATCGGTTGACAGAATCAGGTCAACCAAGATGACGTGTACAACCAAGACGACGTGCGACAGGCCATCTGACAACCTGCTCATTTCATTGGGCTTCTGGTTGGGCCACCGGGCCTTTTTTTTTTACTGATGAATGCACCAAAACCTAGTGATTTGAGGCCCCAAAATACTGGCAGCCTGTGCGATCGGCCAAATTGGCCTGCCCCATTGACGACCCTGGGAGGAGAGCTATGGAAGCCGAGACGAGAGCTCCTAGCCAGCGCCTTAGGCGCCAACTAGGGGTTCCGGCGCCCACACGCTAGCATATATGTGCCGGCCCAATAGCGGGCGACGCGATCGCTCGGCAGGCACGCAGCTCGTTCACATTTGGTCAATGGTTGACCGGTCGATGGTTGACTGGTCAACCATTGACTTAAAAAAGACAAAAAAAACTAAAAAAATCACAGTAAAATCAGAAAAAGATTTCGAATTCAAATAATTCATGAATTAGAAAAAAATTAAAAAAAGTTCATGAATTCGAAAAAAGTTCATGATTTTGAAAAAAAGTTCATGAATTTCAAAAAAGCAGAAGATTAAAAAAAGTTCATGAGTTTGAAAAAAGTTCATCGATTTGAAAAAAAGTTCATGGATTTGAAAAAAAGATCATCGATTTTTATTTTAAAAAATCATGAATTTGAAAAAGTTCACCGGATTTTGAAACAAAGTTCATGGATTTGAAAAAAGTTCAATGATTTTAATAAAAAAAGGATCACAAATTTTAAAAAAAATCATCAATTTTAAAAAAATATAACGAATACAAAAATAGTTCATCAATTTTTTAAAAGTTCATGAATTCAAAAAAAGTGCATCGGATTTTGAATAAAGTTCACGGATTTGTTAAAAGTTCACTGATTTTGATAAAAATGAAGGTCAAAATTTTGAAAAAGTTCATCGATTTTGAAAAAAAAGTTCACAAAACTAAAAAAAGTTCAATAATTTGAAAAAAAAAGTTCACGAATTTGAATAAAATTTTGAATTTGGAAAAGTTCATGTATTTTAAAAAACGAAAAGAAAAACTAAGAAATAAAAATATAAAATAAAAAGAAAGCAAAAAAATGAAAACTTGGGTAAAAACCAATGAAAAAGTGGTCAAACAAAAACAAAAACAAAAAACAGAGTGGAAGGCGCAGAATAAGAAGTAAAAGAAGTACTATGAGCACAGAACGTGAACCGTCCGAGTTGGTTATTGCGTTGGGAAGGAAACAGTAACATGGGGGTGAAAAAATTGAAGGTTGAAAAAATGAAAATGGGTCGAGCCCAGGAAGCAGGGGGTGTGCGCCAGTTTGTTTCGTTGCCTTTAACCGGCACTGAAGGCGCCAAATAGGAATCGGGAGCCGAACCTCCGTGGCTGAGGTTTTCATTTTAAAAATTGCATGAATATTTTTGAAAGCGGTGAAATTTTTAAAATTAGACCGATATTGTTACAAAGTGGTGAACACTCTTTTAAAAAGTCATGAACACATATTAAAATTGTTAGTACACGGACATTTAAAAAATGAACACTTCTTTTAAAATTACATAAAAAGTAACACGTGAAAACTTTTAAAATTACATGAGCATTAACACAGACACTTTTAAAATCAACAAACACTTGAAAAAAAACATAAAGTCTTCTTTGAAAATTACTCGCTCCGGTCCTTTTTACTCCGCATATAAGATTTGTATGAAGTCAAACTTCGCAAAGTTTGATCAATTTTGTAGAAAAAATATCAACATTCACAATACGAAATCATTATCATTATATACATCATGAATTTAATTTTCATATCATATAACTTTAGTATTGTAGATGTTGATATTTTTTCATATAAATATGGTCAAACTTTATGAAGTTTGACTTCAGACAAATCTTATATGCGGAGTAAAAATGACCGGAGGGAGTACAAGGACAATTTTTCAAGAATTACATGAAAAAATATTAGTGAACACTTGAGAAAATGGACGAACATATTTTGTAAATGCGTGAACAATCTTTATATTTTGTAAATGCGTGAACATATGCATATTATATATTAAAATGGGTAGAAAAATCCAGTGAATCTGAATATGCAATTTGTTTTCTGTTTTCAGCATGTTAAATTCCAGGATTTTCCAGTATAAAATAGCATCTTGCAAAGTTCTTATAAAATCAACCGTGCATCATATGAAGATATGTTTGTAGGAGATATGCCCTAGAGGCAATAATAAATATTATTGTTTATCTCCATGTTCACAATTAAGTTTATATTCCATGCTATAACTGCTATGGTTCTCGAGTCTGCAATAACCACGAGGCTCGGAGGAAGACTCATATGCACGTGTGGAATAATAAACGGTAAAAAGTATTCCTAGTCTGGCTTCTAAGACTAGCTCAAGTGTTGCATGATGGTTCTGTTTTCCTGATCATGGGCATGAGTATGCCAGCAACTTTGATGGCACAATGTTAGGAGAACACTTGTGTTGAATCGACCCGAATTGATGTTATGCTGTGAGATTCATTCGTCACAAGTTAATGGTTAATAACACAGAGAAGTTAATGTTTGCATAATTCCTTAGACCATGAGAGTGTCGAGTTTCTTCAAGCTTGCTTCATGAACTTTGGGGTTTGTTAAACATCATCCGTAACTGGGTGGCTATTACGGCGGCTTACGGGTTCATGGGAAAGTATGTCAAGTAACTTGATAGCTCAAGATTGGGATTTGCTCCTCCGACGATGGAGAGATATTCTTGGGCCCTCTCGGTGTTACGGTATCCATCATCGTCTGGCCAGACACATTGTGATTTGATCACTGGGATGCCGGAACGCGGAAACGAGAAAAGAGAACAAAACCGGTAACGAGGTAACTGGCATTGTGGACAAGTGTTGATCCATGGGGATGCCGATAAATCTCACCTCGGGTTTTGTAACATATCATGAAGCAACAGAAATAGCACATGACAACTGGAGGTTCACTCGAATATTCATTCGTGTGGGTATAGGGGTCAATATGGGTGTCCACGGCTCCGATGTTGATCATTGATCGGAAAGAGTTCCGGTCATGTCTATACTTCACCGAACCTATAGGGTCACACGCTTAAGGGTCATCTATCTACTGAATACTAGACAGGGAGTCTGAGAGAAAGTCACCGGAAAAGTTTCGGAGACAGCGGAAAAGTTCCGGAGAGAGAGCACCGGAATAGTTTCGGTAAAACTGAAAAGTTGTTTCAGGGTATACCATTAAGTCAAAATGGTTTCGGCACACGCCTGGAAATTCTTGGAGGGTGCTAGAATTGGTCTGGGAACTTCTGGGATTTTTCGGAGAAAAAAAACCGGAAAAGTTCCGGAGCTGCCGGAACCGCTTTGTTTGCTTTTCGCAGATGAAAATCACTAATCCGGAATTGTTTCGGAACGCGTCCAAAATCATTTGTGTGGGTACTGGAATTATTCTAAGACCCACAGAAATATTTTCGGATTTAACGGCCGCGGAAAAATGTTTTCGTGAATAGTGAAAGTGCTTTTTGTGTGTCTTCTTGGAGAAGCTACCTTGAGGGCCTTTTGGTATTTTTCCCCTTAGCTTCTTGGAGAAGCTACCCTTGGGCTTGGCCTATAAATAGGGGTGGAGGGGGCTGCCTAAAGACACACTCTTTCTCAACATACACAAGCCATGCATGATCTGGCCTTCTTCTCTCCCTCCCAGCGAAATAGTTTCGTAGAGCCGAAAGGCTGTCTGGGTTCCGGTGGGAACTAGTTCTGGACGGCGAAGCCCTGCCGGATAGATGAGACCGTATGTGTGCAACCCCATAGAGAGGTCGTAGGTTCGATCTTTTTGCCCGAGGGGCTATTCGAGGGTCCTCCCGAAGGGCTGTCCGAGTTACTGTCCGAGTTTCGGGGGTCCCCCCGAAGGGCTGTCCGAGTGACCCGCCCGAAGGGCTGTCCGTGAGGCCTCCCGGAGGGCTGTCCGAGGATCCGTCCGGTGGGACTATCCGAAGGACTGTCCAGAGGCCTCCCGGAGGGCTGTCCGAGGATCCGTCCGGTGGGACTATCCGAAGGACTGTCCAGAGGCCTCCCGAAGGGCTGTCCGAGGATCCGTCCGGTGGGACTATCCGAGGGACTGTCCCGAGGCCTCCTGAAGGGCTGCCCGGAGATCCGTCTGGTGAGCTGACGAGGGAGTACATCCTCGCGGTTGGGAGGTTGTAAATCCTAGCTGCGGGGATCTGCACCGCCGATCGTCATCGACTCTACTTCCGCTGCGCTACGAGTCGGTAACGAAAAAGATCAAACCTTGTATGCAGTCTCCATAGTGGTCCTGGGCTAGTGCGTAGGTCGGAAATTTTTTGTTTTCTGCTGCGTTACCCTACAGTGGCATCAAGAGCCGTGCTATGCGTAGATGCAGGTTACGATCTAGAATACATAGAGATGTATGGGTATTGCACAATATAATTTGTAGTAGATGAGTTCTATTACTGAAAATTATTTGTGCGGGTAGCAGATGAAATCTGTTACCCGATGTTCTTGTTGCTTCCCTGGAATTTGCATATTTCTGATCTTGATAACAGCATGGTGGAGTTTCAAAGTTCTGGCAATCCGCGATCCTGATTGATCAACGAAGTGCTAACAGTTCTTTGAATTCCACCATAGTTAAAAAGAAAGATGAAATTTCGCAGACGAAAGGGCAATGCAGATATGATCTGCACGGGGGTCATGCGTATGACGAAGTTCAGTATGGGGCTCGAGATTTTATTATCTCGTGTTTCATACACCCCGCAAAGTTAATCTAGCGACTTGAATAATCATACTTGATGATGGACGTTGGTAGCTGCGGTTTGTTCGAAACCTTAGAAGCCACGTAAAATGAAATTTTGCATAAACCGATTAGAGGCGTCTAACTTGTTTGCAGGATGGTTTGCATGTGCATATGATGTGGTATAGCAGTGCTCATATTAATTTGATTATGTATGAGATGACTATATGATGTAAATTAACATGACCTGCGTGTCATGATTCGGCATGATGGCTGGAGCCATATGATTGTCACTTTAATGACCTGCGTGTCAACCTTTTGTAATGCACTTATTTTATTAGCTATAGAGATAGCAATATTATCTAGTGCATCGACAAGGTGGTGGCAAACTTCGCGAAGGTGAACACCGACGCGAATGCCGAAGATGAAGAAATACAAGACTTCTCCGTCAGAAAGGGCTATACCATATCATGCTATTATGAATTGCCTGAGATGTTTATCCCTTATGATGCACCCTTTTGATTGCGCGGTAGTCGCTTTTTATTAGGGTGATCTCTCACAAAAATATCAAGTAGTTAGTGTTCTCCCAAGTGTAGCACCGTCACGGCACCTATCTCTTCGGGGTATCACATGGATACATGGGTACGAACGATTAGAGAAGTGTGAGGCGGGTGAGTTGAGACCTCGCAGCGAGATCACTTGGTTGTCTTGACGTTCAGGCATGAAAGTCATGAGCTCGGAACACACGTATCGAAAGATGAACAAGAGTCACATAGAGATGTGATTGGCAAGTTGGCCTACCAATTGCAATTCTCGTCACTTGAGATGGATACATCCTTGGCGTTGAATTGCAATACGGGTCTTGTATCACTCACAATCAATTATGAGAGATATTGATTTGAGTGGGAGCTCACTTTAGAGTTAATTCTTTTAATTCTTAGTGCAATTAATTATGAACTTTGTCTAAAGTGTGATTTGCATAATAGTTATAGAATAATGGCTCGCTTTTCCACCTTCCCTATTAAAATTGAATAAGCTGTTAAATATCTGGTTAAAACTTTACGGTTGGTAACGTAATGTGAGGATTGTCCTCAAGAATGCCTAGAAGGACTTTGTCCTATCGCATGCTTTCAGTATTCTCCCGCTAATGCTATGGATAATGTGACTCTCGTCCTTCGATCCAAAAGCTAGAATTCCGTTACGGTCAAGCACTAGTAGAAAACAGGGCATCTGTCCCGGTTCCAGAGGGCCTTTAGTCCTGGTTTTGGAACCGGGACAAAACGATCGGGACTAATGCCCATCACTTTTAGTCCCGGTTGGCTTACGAACCGGGACTAAAGGTGCTCCACGTGGACGCTGTGGGGCGCCCAGGCAGGAGGACCTTTAGTCCCGGTTGGTAACACCAACCGGGACTAAAGGTGCTCCACGTGGACGCTGTGGGGCGCCCAGGCAGGAGGACCTTTAGTCCCGGTTGGTAACACCAACCGGGACTAAAAGGTAGCCACGCGTCAGCAGCTCCCAGGCGCTGTTTTTTTTTTGAAAGGGAGGGTTTAGGGGTTTTGGAGGGTTTAGGGGTTTCATATTGTGTTAGCTAGCTACTACATATAGAGAGAAGTGACCTCTCTTTCTCCGTGCTTGGTCGACGCTAGCTACTACATATAGAGAGAACTCGACGCTAGCTAGTAAGCAATGAAGGAACCATTAATTACACAACATCGTCATGCATGATCAATATATAGAGAGAAGTGACCTCTCTTTCTCCGTGCTTGTTGGTCGAACAACAAGTTTTCGTATATCTATTCGACGCTACTACAGATAGTACACGTTGATGCATATATATATATACAATATAACATCTGTTATGATCCCTAACATCATCGACGACCAAAATCGGTTTGCAATTCCCGATGGCATTTTCCGTCTTTAGGAATGACGTGGTCAACAAAGAATCCCGCCAACTCCTCTTGAATTGCGCGTAGGCAATCAGCTGGTAGGAGTACGTCCCACTTCTGCCAGGTCTAATTTAAAGAAGGGGGTCAATATATATATATGAATGAAATCAACACAATTGATGGTGATAAAATAAAATTATGAATATTGTTTACGTACTTCAAATTGTTGTTTAGTGAAGCCCCTCTCAGTGGTCTTTTGGTGAATGAACTCGCAAACGTAGTATCCACAGAAATCATTTCCGGGTTGCTGCCACATGCACTTTATGAGAATAGAGTTCAATCAAAATGATAATCAACCATGATAATGGTATTGAAACTAGAATCAATGAGAGATGCGCGGAACTAGCTAGTACTACTTACTCTGGGTTGTGTAAATCGCAGCTCCGGTCTCCATTCACCCTTAACCCGCGTGATGAACTTTTTCCAAACCCTGCCCGGCAAAGAAAATGATTACTTGATATCAGGAAATGAACGAAAGTTGCCAATATAGTGTGATAATGATTGAACTTACTTCTGGAGCATTTCAATCATGTCCGCATACTGAGCAGGCATTCAAAGAAGATTTCCTTCTCTTCTTTGGTAAGAGCGTAGCTGGCAGGACCTTCATACTGCTTTGGATGCATGCCGTCTTTTTCGTGCACACGTTGTTGGTCCTCCCGTGCCTCCGGTGTATCTTTTGTCTTCCCATACACGCCCAAGAAGCCTAGCAGGTTCACGCAAATATTCTTCGTCACGTGCATCACGTCGATTGCAGAGCGGACCTCTAGGTCTTTCCAATAGGGTAGGTTCCAAAATATAGATTTCTTCTTCCACATGGGTGCGCGTCCCTCAGCGTCATTCGGAACAGATTGTCCGCCAGGACCCTTTCCATAGATTACTTGTAAATCCTTGACCATATCAAGTATGGCATCACCAGTACGGAGGGCGAGCTTCTTCCGGTGATCTGCCTCACCTTTGAAATGCTTGCCTTTCTTTCTTAAGAGATGGTTGGTCGAAAGAAATCGACGATGTCCCAGGTACACATTCTTCCTGCATTTGTCCAAATATATACTTTCGGTATCATCTAAACAGTGCGTGCATGTGTGGTATCCCTTCTTTGTCTATCCTGAAAGGTTACTTAGAGCAGGCCAATCATTGATGGTTACAAACAGCAACGCATGTAGGTCAAATTCCTCCTGTTTGTGCTCATCCCACACACGTACACCTTATCCATTCCACAACTGTAAAAGTTCTTCAACTAATGGCCTTAGGTACACATCAATGTCGTTGCCGGGTTGCTTAGGGCCTTGGATGAGCACTAGCATCATAATGAACTTCCGCTTCATGCACAACCAAGGAGGAAGGTTATAGATACATAGAGTCACGGGCCAGGTGCTATGATTGCTGCTCTGCTCCCCAAAAGGATTAATGCCATCTGCACTTAAACCAAACCATACGTTCCTTGCGTCACCTGCAAAGTCCCCCCACCTTCTCTCGATTTTTCTCCACTACGACCCGTCAGCGGGTGCTCTCAACTTCCCGTCTTTCTTACGGTCTTCTTTGTGACATCGCATCAACTTGGCATGCTCTTTGTTTCTGAACAGACGTTTCAACCATGGTATTATAGGAGCATACCACATCACCTTGGCAGGAACCCTCTTCCTGGGGCGCTCGCCCTCAACATCACCAGGGTCATCTCGTCTGATCTTATACCACAATGCACCGCATACCGGGCATGCATTCAAATTCTCGTACTCCTCACTGCGGTAGAGGATGCAGTCATTAGGGCATGCATGTATCTTCTGCACCTCTAATCCTACAGGGCAGAGAACCTTCTTTGCTCCGTACGTACTGTCAGGCAATTCGTTATCCTTTGGAAGCTTCTTCTTCATTATTTTCAGTAACTTCTCAAATCCCTTGTCAGATACACCATTCTCTGCCTTCCATTCCAGCAATTCCAGTGTGGTACCGAGCTTTGTGTTGCCATCTTCGCAATTTGGGTACAACCATTTTTTGTGATCCTCTAACATGCGATCGAACTTCAACTTCTCCTTTTCACTCTCGCATTCTCTCTATGCATCAACAATGACCCGGCGAAGATCATCATCGGGCACATCGTCTGGTTCATCTTGATCTTCAGCTTCCCCCATTGCAGTATCACCGTATTCAGGGGGATAGTTGTCATCATCCTCTTCTTCTTCGTTGCCTTCCATCATAACCCCTATTTCTCCGTGCTTGGTCCAAACATTATAGTGTGGCATGAAACCCTTCTCAAGCAGGTGCAAGTGAAGGGTTTTCGAGTCAGAGTAATCCTTTGTATTCCCACAGACAGTACATGGACAATACATAAAACCATTCTGCTTGTTTGCCTCAGCCACTTCGAGAAAATTATGCATGCCATCAATGTACTCGGAGGTGCGTCGGTCACCGTACATCCATTGCCGGTTCATCTGCGTGCATTATATAATTAAGTGTATCAAAAACCATTACAGAACATCATGAATAGAGAAGTGACCAAATTAATACAAGTTCATCATCACATTAAAACCAAAGTACTTTAGTGATCAAATGTTATTACTGAAAAAATAAATACATAAAGTTCATACTGTTGGGGAACGGAGCATGAATTTCAAAAATTTCCTACGCTCACGCAAGATTTATCCATGGAGATGCATCGCTACGAGAGGGGAGAGTGTGTCTACGTACCCTCGTAGACCGTTTAGCGGAAGCGTCTCACAAGGCGGTTGATGTAGTCGAACAATCCTTCGAGCTCCACCGATCGAGTACCGAACGTACGGCACCTCCGAGTTCTACACACGTGCAGCTCGGTGACGTTCCTCGCCTTCTTGATCCAGCAAGACGTCGAGGTAGTAGATGAGTTCCGTCAGCACGACGGCGTGGCGACGGTGACGGTGAAGTGATTCCGGCAGGGCTTCGCCTAAGCTCTCCGAAAATATGACCGAGGTGGAAAACGGTGGAGGGGGGGGGGGCACCGCACACTGCTAAGGATGATCTTGTGTGTGCTAGGGTGCCCCCTTGCCTCCGTATATAAAGGAGGAGAGGGGGAGGCCGGCCGGCCCCTGTAGGGCGCGCCAAGAGAGAGGAGTCCTACTAGGACTCCAAGTCCTAGTAGGATTCCACTTGGTGGAAGGGGGAAGAAGGAAGGAGAGGGAGAGAGAAAGGAAAGAGGGGGTTGCGCCCCCTCCCCTAGTCCAATTTGGTTTGGGCAAGTGGGGGCGCGCGCCTCCTCATGTGGCCTGCCTCTCTTTTTCCCGTATGGCCCAATAAGGCCCATTACTTCTCCCGGTGAATTCCCGTAACTCCCCGGTACTCCGAAAAATACCCGAATCACTCAGAACCTTTCCGATGTCCGAATATAGCCTTCCAATATATGAATCTTTACCTCTCGACCATTTCGAGACTCCTCGTCATGTCCGTGATCTCATCCAGGACTCCGAACAACATTCGGTCACCAATCACATAACTCATATAATACTATATCGTCATCGAACCTTAAGTGTGCGGACCCTACGGGTTCGGGAATGATGTGGACATGAACGAGACGACTCTCTGGTCAATAACCAACAGCAGAACCTGGATGCTCATATTGGTTCCTACATATTCCACGAAGATCTTTATCGGTGAACCTCATATGTCAACATACGTTGTTCCCTTTGTCCGGCGGTATGTTACTTGCCCGAGATTTGATCGTCGGTATCCAATACCTAGTTCAATCTCGTTACCGGCAAGTCTCTTTACTCGTTCCGTAATACATCATCTTGCAACTAACTCTTTAGTCACGGTGCTTGCAAGGCTTCTGTGATGCTGTATTACCGAGAGGGCCCAGAGATACCTCTCCGATAGTCGGAGTGACAAATCCCAATCTCGATCCATGCCAACTCAACAAACACTTTCGGAGATACCTGTAGTGCACCTTTATAATCACCCAGTTACGTTGTGACGTTTGATACACCCAAAGTATTCCTACGGTATCCGGGAGTTGCATGATCTCATGGTCAGAGGAACGTGTATTTGACATAGTGAAAGCAATAGCAATAAACTGAACGATCATTTGCTATGCTAACGGTTGGGTCAAGTCCATCACATCATTCTCCTAATGATGTGATCCCGTTATCAAATGACAACTCATGTCCATGGTCAGGAAATCTTGACCATCTTTTGATCAACGAGCTAGTCTAGTAGAGGCTTACTAGGGACTCAGTATTTGTCTATTATCCACACATGTATTAAGTTTCCGGTCAATACAATTCTAGCATGAATAATAAACCATTATCATGAACGGAGAAATATGATAATAAACACTTTATTAATTGCCTCTAGGGCATATTTCAAACAGTCTCCCACTTGCACTAGAGTCAATAATCTAGTTTACATCTCCATGTAATTAACATCCAATCAGTTCTAGGGCTGATCATGTTTTGCTTGTGAGAGAGGTTTTAGTCAACGGGTCTGCAACATTCAGATCCGTGTGTACTTTGCAAATCTCTATGTCTTATGTAGATGCGGTCACCATACTCTGCTTTGGAGCTACTCCAAAATAACTACCCCACTTTATGTATCCAGTCAGAGACTCATAGTCTTCCGGATCGGTGTTTAAAGCTTGCATCGACGTAACCCCTTACGATGAACTCTATATTACCTATATTTCCCGAGAAATTCTTCATTAATCATCTTAAGGATATACTTTGACCGCTGTCCAGTGATCTACTCCTGGATCACTTTCGTACCTCTTTGCCAGACACATGGCAAGGCACACAGCATGGCATACTTTATAGAACCTATGGCCGAGGCATAGGGGATAACCTTCATCCTTTCTATTTCTTCTGCCGTGGTCGAGATTTGAGTCTTACTCAATTTCACACCTTGCACCACAGTCAAGAACTCCTTCTTTGACTGATCCATTTTGAACTTTCTTCAAACTTGTCAAGGTATGTGCTTCGTGAAAGTCCTATGAGGCGTCTCAATCTATCTCTATAGATTTTGATGCCTAACATGTAAAACAACCTTTACCTAGATTTTCAAGTCTTACTCCACTTCACACCAGGCAAGAACTCATTTCTTTGACTTGATCCATTTTGAACTTCTTCAAAAAACTCATCAAGATGTGTGAACTTTTATCAGGCGTTTTGATCTATCTCCATAGATCTCGATGTCCAATCTGTGGATAACTCAAAAACAGGTTTTTATTGAAAAACTCCTTTCAATTCTTTATGCTTTCCAGAAATTCTACATCATTTCCAATCAACAATATGTCATCCACATATACTATTAGAAATGCTATAGAGCTCCCACTCACTTTCTTGTAAATACAAGTTTCTCCATAAACTTGTATAAACCCAAACGCTTTGATCACTTCATCAAAGCGAGTATTCCAGCTCTGAGATGCTTGCACCAGTCCATAGATGGATCGTTGGAGCTTGCATATTTTGTTAGCGCCTTTAGGATCGACAAAACCTTCCGGCTGTATCATATACAATTCTTCCTTAAGGAATCCGTAAAGGAATGCCGTTTTGACGTCCATTTGCCAGATTTCATAATCATAAAACGCGGCAATTGCTAACATAATTCTGACAGACTTTAGCATCGCTACGGGTGAGAAAGTCTCATCGTAGTCAACTCCTTGAACTTGTCGATAACCTTTAGCAACAAGTCGTGCTTTATAGACGGTGACATTACCATCAGTGTCCGTCTTCTTCTTAAAGATCCATTTATTTTCAATAGCTCGCCGTTCATCGGGCAAGTCTACCAAAGTCCACACTTTGTTCTCATACATGGATCCAATCTCGGATTTCATGGCCTCAAGCCATTTGTTGGAATCCGGGCTCGCCATCGCTTCTTCATAGTTCGTAGGTTCACCGTTGTCTAACAACATGACCTCCAAGACAGGATTGCCGTACCAATCTGGTGCGGAGCGTGTCCTGGTTGACCTACGAGGTTCTGTAGCAACTTGATCCGAAGCTTCATGATCATCATCATCTACTTCCTCTCTGGTCTGTGTCGGTGTCACAGAAATTTCTTCCTGTGACGTACTACTATCCAGAGGAGGTACAATTACCTCATCAAGTTCTACTTTCCTCCCACTCACTTCTTTCGAGAGAAACTCCTTCTCTAGAAAGGATCCATTCTTTAGCAACGAACTTTACCTTCGGATCTGTGGTAGAAGGTGTACCCAACGGTCTCTTTTGGGTATCCTATGAAGACGCACTTATCCGCTTTGGGTTCGAGCTTATCTGGCTAAAGCCTTTTGACATAAGCATCGCATCCCCAAACTTTCAGAAACGACATCTTAGGTTTCTTGCAAACCACAGTTCATACGGTGTCGTCTCAACGGATTTAGATGGTGCCCTTGTTTAAAGTGAATGCAGCTGTCTCTAATGCATAACCCCAAAATGATAGTGGCAAATCGGTAAGAGACATCATAGAACGCACCATATCCAATAGAGTACGATTACGACGTTCGGACACACCATTACGCTGTGGTGTTCCATGTGGCATGAGCTGTGAAACAATTCCACATTGTCTTAAGTGATTGCCAAACTCGTAACTCAAATATTCTCCTCCACGATCAGATCGTAAGAACTTTATTTTCTTGTTACGATGGTTCTCTACTTCACTCTGAAATTCTTTGAACTTTTCAAATGTTTCAGATTTATGCTTCATCTAGTAGACATAACCATATCTACTCAAATCATCAGTGAACGTGAGAACATAACGATATCCACCGCGCGCCTCAACACTCATCGGACGGCATACATCGGTATGTATTATTTCCAATAAGTTGGTTGCTCGTTCCATTGTTCCGGAGAACGGAGTTTTAGTCATCTTGCCAATAAGGCACGGTTCACATGTCTCAAATGATTCATAATCAAGAGATTCCAAAAACCCATCTGCATGGAGTTTCTTCATGTGTTTAACACTGATATGACCTAAGCGGCAGTGCCACAAATATGTGGTACTATCATTATCTTTTGGCATTCGTGTTATGAACATATGTATTACTACGATCAAGATTCAATAAACCTTTCATTTTAAGTGCATGATCATCAATGATATTATCCAAATAAATAGAATAACAATTATTCTCTGAAATTGAATAACCGTCTTGCAATAAACACTATCAGATATAATGTTCATGCTTAACGCAAGCACCAAATAACAATTATTTAGGTTCATCACTAATCCTGAAGGTAGAGAGAGCGTGGCGATGGTGATCACATCAACCTTGGAGACACTTCCAATGCACATCGTCACCTTGTTCTTAGCTAGCCCTCGTTTATTCCGAAGCTCCATGTTTCAAGTTGTAAGCAATTGAACAAGTATCAAATACCCAGGTGCTCCTACGAGTACTAGTAAGGTACATATCAATAACATGTATATCAAATATCTTTGTTGACATTGCCAATCTTATTATCTGCCAGTTACTTTGGGGAAGTTCCGCTCCCTGTGACATTTCCCTTTGCAATGGGAGCACTAAGTCTCGGGTTTGGTTCAGCCTTGGGTTTCTTCGCGTGAGCGGCAACTGTTTTACCGTTCTTCTTGAAGTTCCCTTTTCTTTCCCTTTCCCTTCTTGAAACTAGTGGTCTTATTAACCATCAACACTTGATGCTCCCTTTTTTGATTTCTACATCCGCAGATTGTAGCATCGCGAATAGCTTAAGGATCTTCTATCCTTTGCATGTTTATAGTTCATCACGAAGATCCAGTAGCTTTGATAGTGACTAGAGAACTCTATCAATCACCACTTTATTCGGAAGTCTAACTCCCACTTGATTCAAGTGTTTGAAGTACTCAGACATTCTGAGTACATGCTCACTAACGGAGTTGTTCTCCTCCATCTTGTAGCTATAGAACTTGTCGAAGGTGTCATACCTCTTGACCCGGGTGTGAGCTTGAAAAACAAATTTTCAGCTCTTGGAACATCTCATATGCTCCGTGTTGCTCAAAACATATTTGGAGCTCCGGTTCTAAGCCTTAAAGTATGGCGCACTGAACTATCGAGTAGTCATCTTTTCTTGTCTGCCAGACGTTCATAACGTCCTCAGACGAAGCCGTAGGGGTATTTCACTGAGCGGTGCATTAAGGACATAAGCCTTCTGTGCAGCAGTGAGGACAATCCTCAGATCACGGACCTAGTCTGCATAGTTGCTTCCATCAACTTTCAACTTCGCTTTCTCTAGGAACATAATAAAAACAGGGGAACTACAACGTGGTCTATTGATCTACAACATAAATTTGCTAAGACAAGTAAGACTATGTTCATGACAATTGAAGTTCAATTAATCAAATTACTTAAGAACTCCCACTTAGATTAACATCCCTCAAGTTGTCTAAGTGTAACATGATCCACATCAACTAAACCACGTCTGATCATCACGTGAGGTGGATTAGTTATCAATGGTGAACATCTTTCATGTTGATCATATCTACTATATAACTCATGTTCGACCTTTCGGTCTCTTGTGTTCCGAGGCCATGTCTGTACATGCTAGGCTCGTCAAGTTTAACCCAAGTATTCTGCGTGTGTAAAACTGGCTTACACCCGTTGTATGCGAACGAAAGAATCCATCACACCCGATCATCACGTGGTGCTTAGAAGCGTCGAACCTTCGCAACGGTGCATACTAGGGGAGAACACTTATCTTGAAATTTAGTGAAGGGATCATCTTATAATGCTACCGTCGTCCTAAGAAAAATAAGATGCATAAAAGGATTAACATCACATGCAATTCAATATATGTGACATGATATGGCCATCATCGTCTTGTGCTTTTGATCTCCATCAGCAAAGCACCGTCATGATCTCCATCGTCACCGGGTTGACACCTTGATCTCCATCGTAGCGTCGTGACACCTTGATCTCCATCGTAGCGTCGTGGTCGTCTCGCCGGCTATTGCTACTACTACTACTGCTAACTTATAGCGGTAAAGTAAAGCAATTACATAGCGTTGGCATTGCATACAATAAAGAGACAACCATAAGGCTCCTGCCGGTTGCCTGATAACTTACAAAACATGATCATCTCATACAACAACTTATATCACATCATGTCTTGGCCATATCACATCACCAGCATACCCTGCAAAAACAAGTTAGACGTCCTCTACTTTGTTGTTGCAAATTTTACGTGGCTGCTACGGGTTTGCAAGAACCGTTCTTACCTACGCAAAACCACAACGTGGTGTAGTGATTGCTTTTTGATCTTCTAAAAGAACCCTCTTCATTGAAACCGATTCAACTAAAGTGAGAGAGACAGACACCCGCCAGTCACCTTTATGCAACGAGTGCACGTAGCGGTGAAACCTGTCTCGCGTAAGCATAGGCGTAATGTCGGTCCGGGCCGCTTCATCTCACAATACCGCCGAATCAAGTAACAACTAGTAACGGCAAGCAATATGTATACACCCACGCCCACAACTCACTTGTGTTCTACTCGTGCAAATCACATCTACGCATAGACCTGGCTCGGATGCCACTGTTGGGGAACGGAGCATGAATTTCAAAAATTTCCTACGCTCACGCAAGATCTATCCATGGAGATGCATCGCTACGAGAGGGGAGAGTGTGTCTACGTACCCTCGTAGACCGTTTAGCGGAAGCGTCTCACAACGCGGTTGATGTAGTCGAACAATCCTTCGAGCTCCACCGATCGAGTACCGAACGTACGGCACCTCCGAGTTCTACACACGTGCAGCTCGGTGACGTTCCTCGCCTTCTTGATCCAGCAAGACGTCGAGGTAGTAGATGAGTTCCGTCAGCACGACGGCGTGGCGACGGTGACGGTGAAGTGATTCCGGCAGGGCTTCGCCTAAGCTCTCCGAAAATATGACCGAGGTGGAAAACGGTGGAGGGGGCGCACCGCACACGGCTAAGGATCAATGATCTTGTGTGTGCTAGGGTGCCCCCTTGCCTCCGTATATAAAGGAGGAGAGGGGGAGGCCGGCCGGCCCCTGTAGGGCGCGCCAAGAGAGAGGAGTCCTACTAGGACTCCAAGTCCTAGTAGGATTCCACTTGGTGGAAGGGGGAAGAAGGAAGGAGAGGGAGAGAGAAAGGAAAGAGGGGGCTGCGCCCCCTCCCCTAGTCCAATTCGGTTTGGGCAAGGGGGGGCACGCGCCTCCTCACGTGGCCTGCCTCTCTTTTTCCCGTATGGCCCAATAAGGCCCATTACTTCTCCCGGTGAATTCCCGTAACTCCCCGGTACTCCGAAAAATACCCGAATCAATCAGAACCTTTCCGATGTCCGAATATAGCCTTCCAATATATGAATCTTTACCTCTCGACCATTTCGAGACTCCTCGTCATGTCCGTGATCTCATCCGGGACTCCGAACAACATTCGGTCACCAATCACATAACTCATATAATACTATATCGTCATCGAACCTTAAGTGTGCGGACTCTACGGGTTCGGAAATGATGTAGACATGACCGAGACGACTCTCTGGTCAATAACCAACAGCGGAACCTGGATGCTCATATTGGTCCCTACATATTCCACGAAGATCTTTATCGGTGAACCTCATATGTCAACATACGTTGTTCCCTTTGTCCGGCGGTATGTTACTTGCCCGAGATTTGATCATCGGTATCCAATACCTAGTTCAATCTCGTTACCGGCAAGTCTCTTTACTCGTTCCGTAATACATCATCTTGAAACTAACTCTTTAGTCACGGTGCTTGCAAGGCTTCTGTGATGCTGTATTACCGAGAGGGCCCAGAGATACCTCTCCGATAGTCGGAGTGACAAATCCCAATCTCGATCCATGCCAACTCAACAAACACTTTCGGAGATACCTGTAGTGCACCTTTATAATCACCCAGTTACGTTGTGACGTTTGATACACCCAAAGTATTCCTACGGTATCCGGGAGTTGCGTGATCTCATGGTCAGAGGAACGTGTATTTGACATAGTGAAAGCAATAGCAATAAACTGAACGATCATTTGCTATGCTAACGGTTGGGTCAAGTCCATCACATCATTCTCCTAATGATGTGATCCCGTTATCAAATGACAACTCAAGTCCATGGTCAGGAAATCTTGACCATCTTTTGATCAACGAGCTAGTCTAGTAGAGGCTTACTAGGGACTCAGTATTTGTCTATTATCCACACATGTATTAAGTTTCCGGTCAATACAATTCTAGCATGAATAATAAACCATTATCATGAACGGAGAAATATGATAATAAACACTTTATTAATTGCCTCTAGGGCATATTTCCAACACATACATAGTTCTCATTATCAACTATGTAAAACATTTAAATGCAACAACAAATGCGATCATAATCGCAACGAAGGTAACAATTGATCCAACAGCATAATGATACCAAGCCTCATTATCAATGGCATATTTTCTAATCTTTCTAATCTTCAAGCGCATTGCATCCATCTGCATCTTGTGATCATCGACGACATCGGCAACATGCAACTCCAATTTCATCTTCTCCTCTTCAATTCTTTTCAATTTTTCTTTCAAATAATTGTTTTCTTTTTCAACTAAATTTAACCTCTCGACAAGAGGGTCGGTTGGAATTTCCGGTTCACATACCTCCTAGATAAAAACATCTATGTCACGTTGGTCGGCATAATTCTCATAAACACTAAATGAAACAAATAGTTATAAAAGATAATATACCACATCCAAATCATAGACCGGACGAGAGCCGACGGGGGCGGATACCAAAACCATGGCACTATATAATAACAAAAAATAATAAAAGTAAGAAAATTATACAAGTAGCTATATAACTCATACAATAAGTAAGAATTTTTTTCTTTTAAAAAGAAGATAAGAACAAGAGGCTCACCACGGTGGTGCCGGTGACGAGATCGGCACGGGCGATCGACGGCGGTGAGGACGGGGACGGGGACAATGGTGCACCGCCAAACCTAGACAAATCTTGGGTAAAATGGAGCTTGGAGGTCGAGCTTGGAGAGGAGAAAGCTTAAGTGTGACTCGGGCATTTCATCGAACACCTCATGTGCATAGGAGGTGAGAGCAGAGCAGCACACACCTCCCACACCGGCCGGCCAAAAAACAGAGGAGTGAGCGGGCAGGGGAGAGCATATATATAGGCATCTCTTTAGTCCCGGTTCGTGGCTAGAACCGGGACAGAAGACACACATTTAGTCCCGGTTCCAGCCACCAACCGGGACTAAAGGGGCTGCGCCAGGAGCGAGGCCCTTTAGTCCCGGTTCGTGTCTGGAACCGGGACCAAAGGGGTCAGACAAACCGGGACTGGTGCCTACCGTGGCCCGGCCGGCGCCCTGGCCTCACGAACCGGGACTGATGCACCCATTGGTCCCGGTTCGTAACAGAACCAGGATTGATGCTCTTATCTGGCCTGGACCAAAGCCCTGTTTTCTACTAGTGAAGTGTAATATGTTTGCTTTCATGAGACCCGGACTTCAAAAGTTTGGGATAGCTATGTGATATTCATGGAACTGAAAATCATTTTCAGACACAAACAAAGGCTATAAGATATGGGATATCCAAAGCAAAGTTTGTTTTGCAAACTGTTAGTAAAAGTGTTTACTATGCGTTTGACTAATAACAGAGGGATCCAGAAGAACGCCTATCATGTGATGAAGGTGAATAAAACAAACAACTTAAAGAGAAAGGAAATGTCCAAAGGGTGTTAGTGTGACTTACACACCTAGGAAGTCCGGGGCTAACGCCACTCTTAAATTTGGGTGCTTCTTCTGAGAGTAGGAGAAATACTAAAAGTTAAACTATTAGAAGTATAAAGGCAAAAAAGAGTGAAGACTGGAATATCCAGCTCATGTATGAATGTCATACGAGTTATAGATGTATGGAAGGCTGGTCAAAGAAATAGTTCTTGGGAATTATGATTAAACATGTTAATCACTAATTCTTGGGTATTGTGATCACAAAAGATACCCGCTCGATTGCATTCTGCTGCGACTCGATGCAAGGAGTACTACGGCCTAAAAGACTTGCCAGAGTGAGGTTTAGATATGCGTTGGGAACATAGCAAAAGTTGCTATACTCGGTACATTACCTACGTATTTATTTTCATAATTCATTTTTAGAGTTTTTATACACTCTAGCCCATTGCATAAAGTATCTTGCAAGAAGGTTGTTCATAAGAGAACTTTTGATGTTTGGTGTTATGAATAACATAAGGGCCATGCTTCCATCATGGATGGGATGTATGTTATGAATATTGATAATAATATATTACCTCCGAATTTACTTTCATAATTCATTTTAGAGTTTTTACACACTCTAGCCCATTGCATAATGTTTATTGCAAAAGGGTTGTTCATAAAAGAACAATTGTTGTTCAGTGTTATGAATAACATAAGGGCCATGCTTCCATCGTGGATGGGATGTATGTTATGAATATTGATGGTAATATGATACATCCATAACACTGACGCTAAATGTCGCAAGACTAAAAGAATACCACACATGTGTGGCACTGCATTTGGTCACATTGGAGAAACCCACATGGAGAAATTCCATAATGATGGATTTTGAAGTCGTTTGATTATAAATCATCTGACACTTGCAACTTTCCTCCGAAAAGTGAAGTGACTGAAATACCGTTCACAGGCCATAAGGAACGAGCAACGAACTTATTGGTGATCATACATTTTGATGTATGTAGTCCGATAAATGTTGTTGCCAGCAGTGGATTTGTCTATCTTCAGAAATGACTCAAGTAGATATATGGATATTTACTTGATGAGACGTAAGTCTGTATCTTTTGAAATCATTCATAAGGTTTTCAAAAATGAAGTAGAAATTATTGTAACAAAAAAAATATGTTTCTGCAAACTAGATTGCCGAAAGGAATATTTGAGTTACAAGTTTAGCGAATGTCTGATGAGTTGTGAAAGGAGTTGCATAACTTACACCTCACGGAGCACCACTGTGAGTGGCATATCCGTGAAGATGTTATCAAACCATTTATGACATGGTAAGATCAAAGATGACATAAATCAATTTGCCATTATCCCTTTTAAAAGTAATGCTTTAGAGACTGCGGCTTTTACACTGAAAAGAGCACCATCAGGTCTGTTGAAATGACGCCATGGTATGGTACGCCCAACCATGCTTTGTCTTTTCTTAACATTTGGAATATGGGGCTTGTGTAAAATATTTACAAACCTATTCCGAATCAGACAAGTACTACTTTGTAGGTTATCCCAAGTAATTGGGAATTCCTCCACCACTATATCGAGGCAAAAGGTTTGCCACCAAGAAAGGTATGCTTTTAAAGAGAATGGTTCTTGCAAAAAGGTGAGTGGGAGAACAGTGCAACTCGACGAGATAACAGTGTCTTCGTCATCAGATCAAAGGAAAGGAACCTTGGAAGTAATTCTGGAGTTTCCTACTGCGACTGATACGGAAGCCTCTACATGAGATGTATGGACTTCGGTCAAACTTGCAGCTGAACCACGTAGGCAAAACTCGTGCAAACCTCTCAAGTGCGCATACGAGATATTGTTGTTAGACAACAGTATACCTACGATACACAAGGAAGCGTTGATGGGCCCTGACTCCGGAATTGGCTAAATGCCAATACAATCCGAGATAGTTTCCATAAATGATTCAAGATTATATCTTGATAAACCCTTCGGAAGACTTAGAGTCTAACGAACATTAATGGAACTATAAACTGATGTGGATAAAATGTTTTATCCATAAAGCTCGACTTGTTGAAATAACAAGTTCAAGGAGTTGACTACGATGAGGTTGTCTCACCATAGCGATGCTTAAAGTCAGATCGGGTTAAACTAGCAATTAATACATATTTCAATCTTGAGATATGATACATGGATGCCAAAAGGATTTCCATGTGATGTAAATGCAACCTAGGACTTGCATGTGATACAGTCCGAAGTATTTTGTCAATCCAGAGGATGCTAGTAAGTATGCAAACTTCAGAGTTCCAACAATGGACAGAAGAGAGAAAAATGGAGTTGGAATCTTCGTTTTGATGAAATAGTCAAATGAGTTTGATTTCATCAATGGATAACGAAGATGCTTGTGGTTACAAGAAAGTAAGTGGGAGCATAATAATATTTCTTAAAACCTTGTGTGCTTGACACATTGTTGATTGGAAATAATATAAATTTCTTGACACAAATTAGGACTTCCTTGAAAATAGTTTTCGATGAAGTGCTTGGGCTAAATAGCCTTGACATTAGGCATATTTATCTGTGAGATAGAATTGCCTAATAGGCTAAAGCCAAAAATACATATTGACAAGATGCTAAAACATTTTAGCATTAAAACGCCAAGGAGTGATTCTTGCCGAAGTCACATGGAAAGGGTTTTTGCAAGACTCGGTGTCCCAAAACACTGATGAGCGAAATACATGATGGAGATTCCACACACTTTCATGTTTGGATTAATCAGGTATTCCATGATATGTAAAACAACCAGATATATCCAGTACTCCCAAGGAGTTGCGAGTATAGATACCAAAGTGATCAAAGTACTGATCATGGGACAACAGTGAAAAATGTCATTGAGTACTGGAGTAGCACTGATGACATGTTTTCTCGCAAGCAGAGATTATGAAGTGCTCGTTGTAAGTAATTGCATCGATACAGTCTTCATCAATACTCCATGCGATTTTCGATTTAAGTTAAGGGTTTCTTGTGAAATACACGATATGGTGGCACGGTGTTTGGAAATCGTTCCAAACAGATTACTGTGGCGAATTCTATAACTAAGGCTAAGAATGTTGCCGCTTTCAAAGAGACACAGAAGATGTTGAATCGTACAGTTCGTTCATGAACTTAGTATTGTTCCAAGATGGCTTTGGTCAATGGAACACTATTGAAGATAGTTGCTCCATAGCTCAGTCTGAGGAATCAAGGTTTGACCAGTGATTCACATTTATACGAAGCCAAGTCCACACAAAATATGAATTTTTTGAAAGCGTGAAAACGCGAGGATATGCAAAGATACACACGGAACTGAAGCTGTCAGATCCGTTAGACATCAGGCTATACCACAAGCGAAGCATTTTTTACACCGGTATGCCATAGGTATAAAGTGCATTAGCATTGACTAGATTATTGACTCTAGTGCAAGTGGGAGTCTGTAGGAGATATGCCCTAGAGGCAATAATAAATGTTATTGTTTATCTCCATGTTCACAATTAAGTTTATATTCCATGCTATAACTGCTATGGTTCTCGAGTCTGCAATAACCACGAGGCTCGGAGGAAGACTCATATGCACGTGTGGAATAATAAACGGTAAAAAGTATTCCTAGTCTGGCCTCTAAGACTAGCTCAAGTGTTGCATGATGGTTCTGTTTTCCTGATCATGGGCATGACTATGCCGGCAACTTTGAGGGCACAATGTTAGGAGAACACATGTGTTGAATCGACCCGAATTGATGTTATGCTATGAGATTCATTCATCACAAGTTAATTGTTAATAACACAGAGAAGTTAATGTTTGCATAATTCCTTACACCATGAGAGTGTCGAGTTTCTTCATGCTTGCTTCATGAACTTTGGGGTTTGTTAAACGTCATCCGTAACTGGGTGGCTATTACGGCGGCTTACGGGTTCATGGGAAAGTATGTCAAGTAACTTGATAGCTCAAGATTGGGATTTGCTCCTTCGACGATGGAGAGATATTCTTGGGCCCTCTCGGTGTTACGGTATCCATCATCGTCTGGCCAGACACATTGTGATTTGATCACTGGGATGCCGGAACGCGGAAACGAGAAAAGAGAACAAAACCGGTAACGAGGTAACTGGCATTGTGGACAAGTGTTGATCCACGGGGATGCCGATAAATCTCACCTCGGGTTTTGTAACATATCACGAAGCAACAGAAATAGCACACGGCAACTGGAGGTTCACTCGAATATTCATTCGTGTGGGTATAGGGGTCAATATGGGTGTCCACGGCTCCGATGTTGATCATTGATCGGAAAGAGTTCCGGTCATGTCTATACTTCACCGAACCTATAGGGTCACACGCTTAAGGGTCGTCTATCTGCTGAATACTAGACAGGGAGTCTGAGAGAAAGTCACCGGAAAAGTTTCGGAGACAGCGGAAAAGTTTCGGAGAGAGAGCACCGGAATAGTTTCGGTAAAACTGAAAAGTTGTTTCAGGGTATACCATTAAGTCAAAATGGTTTCGGCACACGCCTGGAAATTCTTGGAGGGTGCCAGAATTGGTCTGGGAACTTCTGGGATTTTTCGGAGAAAAAAAACCGGAAATGTTCCGGAGCTGCCGGAACCGCTTTGTTTGCTTTTCGCAGATGAAAATCACTAATCTGGAATTGTTTTGGAACGCGTCCAAAATCATTTGTGTGGGTACTGGAATTATTCTAAGACCCACAGAAATATTTTCGGATTTAACGGTCGCGAAAAAATGTTTTCATGAATAGTGAAAGTGCTTTTTGGGTGTCTTCTTGGAGAAGCTACCTTGAGGGCCTTTTGGTATTTTCCCCCTTAGCTTCTTGGAGAAGCTACCCTTGGGCTTGGCCTATAAATAGGGGTGGAGGGGGACTGCCTAAAGACACACTCTTTCTCAACATACACAAGCCATGCATGATCTGGCCTTCTTCTCTCCCTCCCAGCGAAATAGTTTCGTAGAGCCGAAAGGCTGTCTGGGTTTCGGTGGGAACTAGTTCTGGACGGCGAAGCCCTGCCGGATAGATGACACCGTATGTGTGCAACCCCGTAGAGAGGTCGTAGGTTCGATCTTTTTGCCCGAGGGGCTATTCGAGGGTCCTCCCGAAGGGCTGTCCGAGTTACTGTCCGAGTTTCGGGGGTCCCCCCGAAGGGCTGTCCGAGTGACCCGCCCGAAGGGCTGTCCGTGAGGCCTCCCGGAGGGCTGTCCGTGGATCCGTCCGGTGGGACTATCCGAAGGACTGTCCAGAGGCCTCCCGGAGGGCTGTCCGAGGATCCGTCCGGTGGGACTATCCGAAGGACTGTCCAGAGGCCTCCCGAAGGGCTGTCCGAGGATCCGTCCGGTGGGACTATCCGAGGGACTGTCCCGAGGCCTCCCGAAGGGCTGCCCGGAGATCCGTCCGGTGAGCTGACGATGGAGTACAACCTCGCGGTTGGAGGTTGTAAATCCTAGCTGCGGGGATCTGCACCGCCGATCGTCATCGACTCTACTTCCGCTGCGCTACGAGTCGGTAACGAAAAAGATCAAACCTTGTATGCAGTCTCTATAGTGGTCCTCGGCTGGTGCGTAGGTCGGAAAATTTTTGTTTTCTGCTGCGTTACCCTACAATGTTATATATGGAAATTGCTCAGAATTCAGTCTACTTTTCGAATATGCAATGTGCACACATGTTAAAAATTGTTAACCTACTGTTTTGTTTCGTTGAAGTGCACATGATAATGTTAATGGTCATATTGGCATCAAATCTTTGCAAATTCATAACTTGAGTTCTACAAAACCTCTTTGCACAAACTTTATATGTTTCTTGACCAGAATTTTGCAAGCTTTCTGTTGGTGCATTTTGTTCTTAGGTTTGAGCAAACTAAATTCATGTTTGTTAGAGATTTGTGCAAATCACCTCCTCACATTGCCCTATGCACAACTTTCACATTCGAAGTCCAATCCCTATGTATTGTATATGAATTTGGGCCTACTCAAACCATGCATTCCAGAAATGAAAATGGATTTCCAATTTGTTGCTTCCAACATCATTTCCTTCCTGGTTACATTTGTAGCCTTCCCAAACTTGTTTCGATCATATCGATAGTTCCGTAACTCTGTTTGTTGCGTTCTTTATATGCATTTGTGGTAGAATATTGTGTAGATCATGAAAATGCCATGCACATGCATCATTAAGAACCTATACCTACTGTTCTGTCCAGAAACACTAAAACAAATAAAATGCACATGGAGTTCCACTTGATCCACTTCCCTAGGGAATTAAGGCTTCATTTAACTTTGCTAGTATGGGTTGCCATGTTAAAACCTTTAAACTTGTCATGCATCATGTTGATTGTGCATAAATGCCATGCTTGGTTGTTTACCGTATCATTTGCTCTTTTCTGGTTTGGTTCGTATCGGTAGAGTTGGGAACCGTTCGGAGTTTGAGGAACCGAGTGACTACCCCGAGGAGCAGACTTACCATCCCACGGAAGAACTCACAGGAAAGATGATCATTACCTTGGATACCATTACTAGCTTTGCTTGCTAGATGTCTCGATGCTATCGCTTGGTCTCGCTACCTACCACTTCTTTGCAAGCCTCCCAATTGCCATGATAAAGCCTCTAACCTCCACCACCTATGCAAACCTTTGTTTGGCTATGTTACCGCTTGCCCAGCCCCTCTTATAGCTTTGAGAGTTGCAGGTGCAGGTGCAGGTTGTTCCATGTTGGGACATGGATATCTTGGGATATCATTATATCATGCTTATTTAATTAATCTTGACTATACACTTGGTAAAGGGTGGAAGGCTTTGGCCTTTGCCTGGTGTTTTGTTCCACTCTTGCCGCCCTAGTTTCCGTAATACTGGTGTTATGTTCCTTGATGAGCGCTCCTAACATATGTGGGGTTTATGGGGCCCCCTTGACCCCTTCATCTACCGTTGAAATTTTCTAGCAAGGCCCAACATTGGTACTAAAATTTGCCAACATAAAACTTGCATAGGGAGTTGATATCACCCATGGTATTTTGAAATAACTGGGGCCAGTGCCCGAGAAAAGCGTTGGTCCAAAACAGAGCCACGTGCGACGCCACCTGGGGCAACTCAGGTTTTGGTAGCTGTACGCAGAGCTCATCCGGTGTCATCCGGGGATAGAGCGCGCGCAGCTCAGAAGCGGGTTCGACACACCGGGAGGCCGTGTTGGACTAGTTTTACATTAGCTAGAGGACTTGTTACACTGGACTCCTGGGACGCTTCGTGGTAACACGTTGTTGAGGTTTTCAGAGTATGCATGCGATAATTTATAATGGATGAGTTGGAGCACCCCTGCAGGGTTAAATCTTTTGGAAAGCCGTGTCCGCGGTTACGAACGACTTGGAAATTTATAATATCCGGTTGTAGTGAACTTCAACTAAATAACTAAAACTTGCCAACCGTGTGCGTACCGTGATTGTCTCTTCTTGTGAGATTGGGATCAAGAAGAGGACACGGTGGGGTTATGAATGACTCATAAGTAGGTGTTCAGGATCACTTCTTGATCAACTAGTTGCGACCCCTTATGCGTAGGATTTACTCTTCTTGTTCTAGTACTCGTAGGAATAGATGGTTTACAAATGCTTAGTGTTTGCTGCAACCTCACCACTTAACCATATCCAACCCATTAAGTATTGTTAGTTTTGATACCCATGGTAATGAGATTGCTGAGTCCCAAAGGCTCACAGATACTACAACACCACTAGATGCAGGTACCTCTGAGATAGATGCAAGTGAGACCACGGGTCTCAAGTGGGAGTACGATGAAGAGTGCTCTCGTTTCTATGTTACTTTGCCTGACGATCAGTAGATGGGATCCTCGGCCGGCAGCCTGGGAATAGGCAGGGTGGACGTCTTTCTTATTTATTTGGGGCCTCTTAGGCCAATTTGCTTCTTATCCGTACTCGGATTGTGCCTTTTGGATGATGCTTGTGATGTAATGTTGGGTCATGTGACCTCTGATTGGTGATTTAGCTACGTATGGCATTTGCATGTCGTATGATTATACTTGTACCTCATCTCTTTCTTGTAGTTGTATTTTTTGTGATGTCCACCTTGTTTCCGACATGTGTCACTTGCGTGTATGATATTAGTCACATGTTGGGCGTTACCAATATGCGCTTCTATCCTCTGCGAGGATTGAAAAATCTTCAATGAGGCTAGGACCGCATGTTGGGCGTTACATAGGGGTACCCCTTAATTAATTCCTCCCAAAGAAAACGTGTTCAGGTGTTACTCAAAATTGCTAAGAGATACTCCCTCCTTTCCGGATTTTTGGGCCTATCTTACAAATAAGTAAAAAAAATCTAGATGGTGAGTGGAGGATTGTATTTCATGGTTTGCAAAACTACTCAATCTTTAATTTGCATTAACTGCGATGCATGCATGCATGACCACTAAATGAGTACTAGGAATGGTTACATGTAATACACTACAAGAAATATGTCAACTTGTGACCTTCTGTCAGTGACCCTGGAAGAAATGGTCGTAAATCTATGACCATTTGAGACCAATTGGTCATAAGCTGTTCGGGGGGCTCCAAACCCTAAACCATAACGACCATTTTGGTCAGAAAGGTCGTAATTTCCTTACACGAAATGGTCGTAAAGCAGACAGCACTGGTCCGCTGCCTTATTTCTAGCTGATCACGACCAATATAGATGGTCATAACCTTGTAAATTGTGGTGCATTGCTATGACTAGGCGCCACCTCATCAGTTTTGCCTACGTGTCATGTCCATGTGTCAATTTTTGCCCTAGGTTGTGAAGCAGCCTACATTTCTGTCATTCCCAAAATTCCCAAAAAATTCTCATAAATTCTTTGGATCATATCTTCCTCAAATATGTCAAAAACCTTCCTTGCCTACTTCAAAAATAATTCAGGAATATTCATTTTCCTATTCTGTTCAGAACAACACTTTGTGAAGGAAATGCTATTTATATTTTCTTGAATTCCCTCAAAAATTTTGGGCACTCTTTCCTATCCAAATATTGCCTCATGAAAAAATACAGCTCCATTTGCCTAGTAAATCTTCCTCAGCAAATTTCCAAACTTTCTGTTCAGCTAGAAGCTTTGTGAAGGAAGTACTATCTAGGCATATCCTAATGCGTTGAATTTTTGCCACATCTTCTATATGCCCAAATCATAGCTCTCCACAAAATTTGAGCCCCATCTAACAATCCATGTGGGCTCACCATCCAATCTTTGTTTCTAGTAATATTTTCAGTTTGGGAAGCAACTATATTTTATATTACTTTATAATTGCTGAAAATTTACCAAGACATGACCCTGCCCATAGAACCTCCCTCCACCAAATTTTAGCTCATTTAATTTAGACAATTTCCCTCAATATTTTTCCCAATTTTCTGTTCAGTGGAGAGCATTTTGAAGGAAGTACCATTTTTATTTATCCAAATGGTATGAAATTTTTACAGTGCGTTCATATGCCCAAATTATCATCCTCATCCAAATTGCAGCTCAATCGAATCATCTATGTGAGCCCAGCTTCAATTTCTATTTTCTGGCCAGATTGGCACATTGCAAAGCAAGTGCTATCTAGACCACTCCTATTGCCCTCAAACTTTTTGGGCACTCTTCCATATCCAAATCATTGCCACATGACAATATTCAGCTCCATTTGCATAGTAAATCTTCCTCAGAAAATTTCCAAAGTTTCTATCCAGAGAAGCTTTGTGAAGGAAGTACTAGCTAGGATTATCCAAATAATTTGAGATTTTTCCAAATCTTCCATATGCTCAAATAATCACTCTCCATAAAATTTGAGCTCTATCCAGCAATCCATGTGAGCTCATCATCCAATGTTTTATTCTGGTCATATTTTCAGTTTGTGAAGCAACTATATTTTATATTGCTTAATTATTGCTGAAACTTTACCAGGGCATGTTCCTACCTATATAACTTCCCTCCACCAAATGTCAGCTCAATCCATTCATTCATTTGAGCCCAGCTTCAACATTCATATTTCTTTCCAGTGTGGTACTTTGCAAAGCAAGTGCCACCTAGGCTCCTCCATTTGAGCTGCAAATTTGCCAAGACAGTCTCCTTAGTACATGATCATCCTCAGCAAAAACTCAGGCCCATTGGCCATGTGCATTTCCCCCACCGCTAATCAAACACTTGGCTGCTAATTCATGTTTGAGCTTAGTTCAGTCTTCTCGTGAGATTCTTCTGTTGTATTCTTCTTCCTAACACCTACCGGGGGAGTGCCCAACCCACCAGACATGCCTAGGCCGCCCAGAACACGTGGCAACGCCATGGTCACGCGGTGACCACGCGGCTGGCATGCCAATTTACGCGCTCTGGAGTTGGGGGCCTCGGCCACCATCCAAACCTCGACGTCTCGCCACCACACCATGTATATCTTATTAAATAGATACTTATGTACCTAGAAATGATTTTTGAAAAAAATAAAAAGTAAACTATGAGGCAGCTGCAGTTCAAATTTGACCCGCTTCCTGCTAAATCGGCGGAAATTTGTCTTTTTCACGAGAGGTGGATCAAAAACTTTTGACACCCAACCATTTGAACAATTGTACATTAAATATGGCCTAGTATTTTAGAAAATTGATTTGGTCCAATTTTGCAACAAATATTTGGTAGGTACTTCACAAAAAAACTCATTTTGGGCACTCAAAAAATGGAAAATGAAATTTTCGTGCAAAGAAAGTTAAAACTTTCTTAGGCAACATTGTTTGTCATTCCAAGATGCAAACTTGTGCAAAATATGATGTCATTTGAACAAACTATGACATGAATGTGGCCATAAGATTGATCATTTGCCTTGAAAGCCATGGATCTTCATACATGATAGCTCGTTTCTGAGAACACTTTTTTAAGACATTTGCCGTAGTCCAAGTTTGTTATTTTTCCTGGAAACTAGGTCACATATAATGACACAATGCGAAGGTTTTCAATTTTTTTTGTTTTTTTTTTTGAATTTCTTATGCCCGTTTCAAAATGCGGTCAAAACGACAGGCATGACCGTTCGTAGCTAGGGGTTGAATCTTGCAAAACTTTTGGAGTTTCTCTGATTAAATAGATACTTATATACCTAGAAATGATTTTTGGAAAAAATAAAAAGTAAACTATGAGGCAGCTGCAGTTCAAATTTGACCCGCTTCCTACGGAATCGGCAGAAATTTGTCTTTTTCACGAGAGGTGGATCAGAAGCTTTTGACATCCAACCATTTGGTCAATTGTACATTAAATATGGCCTAATATTTTATAAAATTGATTTGTTCAAATTTTGCAACAAATATTTGCTAGGTTCTTCACAAAAAAACTGATTTTGGGCACTCAAAAAATGGAAAATGAAATTTTCGTGCAAAGAAAATGAAAACTTTCTTAGGCAACATTGTTTGCCATTCCAAGATGCACCCTTGTGCACAATATGAGATCATTTGAACAAACTATGCCATGAATGTGGCCATAATATTGATCATTTGGCTTGAAAGCGATGAATCTTCACACATGATAGCTCATTTCTGAGAACACTTTTTTAAAATAATTGTCGTATTACAAGTTTATTATTTTTCCTGGTAACTTGGTCACATATAATGACACAATGCGAAGGTTTTCCAATTTTTTGATTTTTTTTGAATTTTTCATGCCCATTTCAAAATGCGGTCAAAACGGCGGGCATGACCGTTCCTAGCTAGTGGTTGAATCTTGAAAACCTTTTGGTGTTTCTCTGATTAAATAGATACTTATGTACCTAGAAATGATTTTTTGAAAAAATAAAGAGCAAACTATAAGGCAGCTGCAGTTCAAAATTGACCCGCTTCCTACTAAATCGGCGGAAATTTGTCTTTTTCGCGAGAGGTGGATCAAAAGCTTTTGACACCCAACCATTTGGTCAATTGTACATTAAATATGGCCTAATATTTTAGAAAATTGATTTGGTCCAATTTTGAAACAAATATTTGCTAGGTTCTTCACAAAAAAGCCATTTTGGGCACTCAAAAAATGGAAAATGAATTTTTCGTGCAAAGAAAGTGAAAACTTCCTTAGGCAACATTGTTTGTCATTCCAAGATGCAAACTTGTGCACAATAAGAGATCATTTGAACAAACTATGCCATGAATGTTGCCATAACATTGGCCATTTGCCTTAAAAGCCATGGATCTTCATACATGATACCTTGTTTCTGAGAACACTTTTTAAAGACATTTGCCGTAGTCCAAGTTTGTTATTTTTCCTGGAAACTAGGTCACATATAATGACACAATGCGAAGGTTTTCAATTTTTTTTTTTTTTTAATTTCTTATGCCCGTTTCAAAATGTGGTCAAAACGGCGGGCATGACCGTTCGTAGTTAGGGGTTGAATCTTGCAAAACTTTTGGAGTTTCTCTGATTAAATAGATACTTGTGGACCTAGAAATGATTTTTGGAAAAAATAAAGAGAAAACTATGAGGCAGCTGTAGTTCAAATTTGACCCGCTTCCTGCTGAATCGACGGAAATTTGTTTTTTTCACGAGAGGTGGATCAAAAGTTTTTGACACCAAACCATTTGATCAATTGTACATTAAATATGGCTTAAAATTTTAGAAAAATTATTTGGTCCAATTTTGCAACAAATATTTGGTAGGTCCTTCACAAAAAAACTCATTTTGGGGCACTCAAAAAATGGAAAGTGAAATTTTTGTGCAAAGAAAATGAAAACTTCCTTCGACAACATTGTTTGTAATTCCAAGATGCAAACTTGTGCAAAATATGATATCATTTGAACAAAACTATGCCATGAATGTTGCCATAACGGCGGGCATGATCTCTTTGCAGATATCATCCAGTGTGTGTATAAACTTTGGTCAATTTGCCGCCATAACTTTTGACAACCAACAATTTGTTCAATTGTACATTAAATATGGTCTAATATTTTTGAAAATTGATGCGGTCCAATTTTACAACAAATGTTTGATAGGTTCTTCACAAAAAAACTCACTTTGGGCACTCGGAAAATGGAAAATAAATCTTTTGTGCAAAGAAAATGAAAACTCCCTTTGGCAACATTGTTTGCCATTCCAAGATGCACCCTTGTGAAAAATATGTGATAATTTGAACAAACTATGCCATGAATGTGGCCATAACAATGGCCGTTTGGCCTGAAAGCCATGAATCTTTATAGACGATAGCTCATTTCTGATAACACTTTTTTAAAATATTTGACGTAGTCCAAGTTTGTTATTTTTTTTTCTAAAAACTAGGTTACATATAATGCCACAATGCGAAGGTTTTCAATTTTTTTGATATTTTTTTGAATTTCTTATGCCGGTTTCAAAAAAGAAAATGATTTTTTTCCAAAAAAACTCATCTCTGAGAGCACTCTTTTAAAGATGTTTGTCTTATTCCAAATTTGTTATTTTTTAGAAAACTAGGTCACATTTGGTGACACAATGAGTAGGTTTTCTATTTTTTTAATTTTCCTTGTCACAAAACAGTTGAAATGATTTAACACCTTATTTTTTGTCGATTACGACCAATTTAAATGGTCATACCTGTGTACTGCATTCTGATTGGTCCATGGACATCTCACTCGGATCATGCATCAAACACCGTCGGATGTTCCCGGATCCAACGGCAGACCTCACCCCCTCACCCACTCACCCCACGTAGCCCAACCCACAGGCCCGCACTCCTCCTCCCTCGTCCCCATCTCTCTCCTGCTCGACTCTCCTCGCCGCCGCCACCAACGGCGCCCGATCCCGGCGACCTCCGGCGGGAATCGACAATGCCAAGCACACCACAGGGATCCCCTTGCTCTGCTCCTCCCTCCTGTCCGGCGAGATCCGGCGCGCGCGTCCTCCAGCGCCACCCGCGACCATCTCCCACCCAACCAGACCCAAAACCGATTCCCCCAACCCCAAGCCGCTCTTGTCTTCCTCCTCCTCTATCGCCGATCCAGCCCCGCCGTCGGCGCCTTCTCCCCCAGCCTCGCCGGCGACCTCTGCCCTCTACCCCGCCGCCAGCTCCCCCCCACCATCTGCTCCTCCCCTTCTCTCCAGATCTACTCCAGCAGCTCTCCTTCTTCCCCAGATCGACACAACCAACACATGCCGCGGCCAGATCCGCCTCCTCCCACCGCTACCGCGCCATCCAACCTTCCCTACCTCGCACCGCCAGCAGAGGAGGAGGAGCCATGGCGACCGACCCGGCAGGCAGGAGGTGCAGCACCCACTCCTCCAACATCGTCACCAACCGTAGGTCGTCTCGTCTCTCCCAGACCAGAGGATGACGCCCGGCGGCCAAACCAAGCTCGAGGTGGGTGTGCTTCTTGTCGACCCAGGAGGGAACCGCGTCTCTGCTCCGAACCTGACGCCATGACGACCGAGCAGGCACGGGATGCATCACAGGAGGCCGCCGGAGCCGGATCTGGGACGAGCGCGGCGGTGCTCCTCTGCTTCCTCCACCTCCGGATCCGTGCTCGCCTTCTTCCGTCGATTCCAAGCAGCAAGCAGGCGGGGATGTAGACGACGCTCCGACAAGGTCCCGACTTCCTACATGCCGGCAATGGCTCCCTTCCCTTCCCCACAGGTAGCACCTCCCTCTTCCTCTCCGTAACTAGTGTTGTGATGATGCGTGCTGTGATGATGTGAAAATGTCCTCAGTTTCTTCATTTGTGTTGTGCACCTAAGTATGGATGGATGCAGACCGACCCACCGACCTTTTATCTTGAATTTTGTTAGTTTGACAAACACATTAGTAAATCTGAATAACTTTGACATATTTGCTCTATTATCTTGCACTGGATTGGTACCTGTCATTGCCTTGCACAAATATATCTCAATTCTGCTAACACTGATCCTTGTTTATGGTCTTAACCCTTTTGGTTGCATGATACTTCTACATGGATGAGTACCTGCAATGGCACGATGCGGACCAGATCTTCTTCAACTACAGCCCATCCACCGCATTGACACAAAGTCAGGTATCTACTCCTTGTCTTCTCAAACAGACATGGGCCTGATGCTTGATGCAATTTTGCTGCCTATAGGATAAGTATGCATTTGTTTAGTTTTTTTTGGCACACGCTGTAGCCTCAAAGTTTTGGTTACTTTTATTTTCGTTCATACATGAGTACATTTTCTTACTGCCTTATGTCAAGGGATCCATTGATCTGAATTCAGTCCTTAATGTGTGGATGGTTGTGCTGTTTTGCAGCTTGTAGGCTCCAAGGTGTTTCAGATGGTGTTGCTAATGGTGCATGAGGAAGAGGAAGTGAAGCCTTTGATCTGTCCACCGAGGAAGAGGAAGCGTGAAGTCTTTGATCTGCTCAGAGCGTAAGTCCTCGGTCTGTCCCACTCTTGCTTTGCTATGTGATGGTGACCTCCATGTGTTATCTGGACACTTTGGTTAATATACTATTCTTGTGATTTTTCGATGCTATGTCAAGAAATGAATCTGTATCCTTTAATGAATTCAATGTATGATTGTGATGAGAATTATATGATACCTACCTATTTTTATCCTTGATCAGTATCATTTGTGGTAGCTCTTAAGCGACATGTACTTTTTCTTGCTACGAGTTCCTAAGTATGGTGTTGTATTTTAGTTAGCTAGGCCAGACAATCTTTTAATTTGGTGAACATTAGTAGCTAAATAAGTTGTGCCCCATTGATGTCCTACTGCTGTTAATTGTTACTGCCATGGTGCTAATACTGCTTAGAATATGATCTGTGCCTAAATTCTAGTAGTATTTGTCGTCAAAACATGATTGTATTGTGAGCAAGCAAGTTTTTTGAGTCATCTTAGAGCTTGTTGGTACTGTTAACCATGCCCTCATGGTTGGTGCCTGTGTATTTGTTTATTATTCTGTTCACTATTCTTTTCCTAGCTGTTGTATGTTGGAAGATATTGCTTTCATTCTGACTCGACGGCCATAATAACGATCGTTTCCTCTCTTTTACAGGAGCTCTAGGCTGAAGAAGTTGGAAGAAGGGAAGGCTTCATCTTTGTAGCTAGTTATATGTTCCTGGGTGATTTAAAATATGGAATGGCTGTTATATACTACATAGCAGTACTTTTGTAGCTGTTCTAAATTCCTGGATGATGTGAACTATGGCATGCTTGTAATATATATAATATTCTCATTTTGGTGAAAATTTGTGTGATCATGGCTTTGCTGACCGAAATATTGGTTATTTATTGCTGATACATCAGCAATGAAACAAATGCTATTTCGGCCCTAAAAAGGCCACTAACCAAATAATTCAAGAAAAATAGAACAAAATTGCTGAAAAGAACTGTAAAAAGGTGAAGACCCAGAAAATAAAAAAGGCCAAGGCCCAAAAAGAAATAGATTGTAAAACGACCATGGCCCAAAAATAATGAGGCTGAAGTGTTGGGCTTGGCCCATGTAGCTGAACAAAATCGATATGGAAAAAAAATATTATAAATAGGCTGAATTGTTGGGCTCGGCCCATGTAAAGCACCAAATTGGACCGGGCTGATTCTAATCTACGACCAATTTATTTGGTCAGAATTTTGCCACGTCAGCTTGCCACGTTGGATCCGACGTGGTCTGGCCAGATTGCCAGTGACCAAAACAATTGGTCGTAGAATCTACGACCTTCTATTTTGATCGTAACCCTCTACGACCATTTCACAAAAATGGTCGTTAAGTTTCATTAAAGACGGCCAGCTTTTGACCAACTGTTTTTGTCACAAAAAGGTCACAAATGAAAAAAAATGACCATTCAGTGACCAATATTGATGGTCGCAAGTTGACATATTTCTTGTACTGATAGTTAGTTTCCTTTTAATTTTTGCATGCAGCAATTTAATGTGCATCGAAATCTAAACATGTGGTGGAGAGAAGTGAAAGTAGGAATAATGAACCGGACAAACAAAGAAAATGAGATAGGCCCAATAAACCGGGAAGGAGGGAGTACATTCCTAAACAAAAATGTTGCATATTCCCTAAAAAAATGGTGCATTTACCTAGACTAGGTAGTAACCGCATTCCAATCCCGTGGGATTCTTGAGTGATCTCCTGCCTAAAAGCTCTAGTTATTCTGGAGTGGGTCTCCTCCCTAAAAGCTCTAGTAGTTATAAGTTTTACAAGTGGTTGTTGCATAGAGAGGATTTTAAGGATGTGGTGGAGAAAGCCTGGTCAACTCCTGTCAAGAGGCAATAGCCCTATATATATTTGGCAGGCTAATGTTAGAAACCTCAGGAGTATAACTAAGGGCTGGAGCTATAATATAGAAGGAGAACTTAGACACCTCGAAAGAGATATGATGTCTGAGTATGATGCTCTGGATATTAAATCTAAAACTAAGGAATTAACTTTAGAGGAGCAGGATATGCTCAAGGTAATTAGAGATGAGATGTCTAAGATCTGGCTTAAAGAGGAAACAAAAGCCAAAGAAAGATCTAGAGGCATATATATTAAGGAAGGGGATAGGAACACCGGAACCTTAGGGCATCCACAATGTGAGTATTTGGCGCCTCTAAGGCTGCCTCTAGGCCTATGAACACTGCCTCCATACATTGCATCGTCGGCCGCTAAGCCAAAAATTCTTGAAGACACCTCTATGCTAAGCGCCGGCCTCCAAGGCTTTGTGCTAAATAAAATATTCTGATGTCCCCACTGTCAGCCACATCACTGTCAGCCAGTTAGGTGTTGGAGGGACCGATGAGTTGGTTGATAAATACATCATATTTTATTTAATTGTGGGCCCGGCTTTGTCTCTAAAGCTATAGGCAGTACACTGCGGAGTTTTCATCTATGGTTAAAGGCAGATCCGTGGGTCCCAGGTTAGAGGCAAGGTTGCCTCCAAACACCGGAGATGCTGTCGTCGCGTTGGTGGTCTAGTGGCCCGGGTCAGCCGACACGTGTCGCCACGTCGCCTAACACGTGGCCGACCATCCGACGAGACGCGAGACAGAGGAACACAAACCCACTTCCTCCTCTTCCTTCTCCGCACGAGGCTCCATTCCTCTTCTTCTTCATCCCACGCAGAGGCAGTAGCAGGAGGCTATAGGTAGGTAGGTACAGTAGTACCCAAACAAGTCACTCGCATGGGATTCGCCTCTGCCCTGCTGCTGCTCCGGGACCCGCGCGCCTCCTCCTCTTCCACCCCCGTCCCCGTGTGACCTTCCGAACGATCTCTATAGGTATGGTGATGGCCAGCGCCGGCGTCAACAACATGCCCGAGGGGCCCGTCGACTCCGAGGAATGCCGCCTGGCCAGGCGCAGCCGCCTCGGCCCGCGCGGCTACGTCTACACCGCCAGCGCCTCCTCCACCCCCGCCCCGGCCGAGGAAGGGGAAGTGCAGTCGCCGCCGCCATCCTCAGAGGGTGCCGGCGACGAGGTCACTGGCGCGGCCGACGCTGTTGTCGCGGTGGCTCCCCAGCTGCCCGCTGGCGCGTCGTCGTGGCCCGTGGCGTTCGGGTCGGTGGCGCTGGCGGGGCGGCTGCGGGAGATGGAGGACACGGTATCGCTGCATCCATCCTTGTGCGCCTGGGCCGACGGCTCCCCGATGCACTTCTTCGCCGTCTTCGACGGCCACGGTGGCCCCCACGTACGCCACGCCATGCCGCCTCACTTAATTAATTGTCTAATCCATAGTTGTTTTAGCTTAATTAACTAGTCCCCGGCCGGTCCAAACACGTAGTACGCGGCTTGATTATGCTCCTCCATGTCCATGGTGGTGTGTGTGGGACAAGACAAAGCAGCAAAAGCTGCATCATCCAATCCGATCCAAGATAGTGTAGCCACCTGCATTTCGCTATCGAGTACTAGTACTTGTGCACCTCCACCTGGCAAAATCCCAGCAGCTTCCACTCCAGCTCGACACGTAGCTAGTTTCATTCATTTGGTCTTGTTTCTTTCACCTACTCATCCGTCTCGATCGATCTAAACGTGCGTGCGTACGTACACTTATGATGCAGGCCGCGGCGCTGTGCAGGGAGCAGATGCACGTCATCCTGGCGGAGGAGCTGGCCGGCGCCGCGGCAGCCTTCAGCCGGGCGTCGTCGTCTTGGGAGGGGAGGCAACAGGATGAGCAGCGCGCGTGGCGTGGCGCTCTTTCCAGGAGCTTCGCGCGGGCGGACGCGCTGGCGGGGTCGGCGTGCGCGTGCGGGCTCGGGAGTGTGCCGTCGTGCTCGTGCCCGCTGTCGTCGGCGCAGAAGGGCGCCATCGTGGGGTCGACGGCCGTGGTGGTGCTGCTGGTCCGCGACCGGTTGATCGTGGCCAACTGCGGCGACTCCCGCGCCGTGCTGTCGCGCGGCGGCGTCGCCGTGCCGCTCTCCGAGGACCAGAAGGTGAGTAGCCCTTGCTTGTGGTCGGTGGACGTGCGTACGTGTACCGTGTGTGCAATGCATGTCTGCGCGCGAGCTAGCCTCGTGTGTTACGTGGTGTAAGTGCCCACCCAAAGGCAAAGCCAAAGGTGAGGTGTGGGCTCTCGGGAGGGAAGCTTCGGGTCGTGTGGCCGTGGCAGGGCGGGAAAAAGGAGGACGTCGACGTCGCACTCCAACCCCATGGTTGCTTGCCGCTAGCCGACGTGTGCAGCAGCTATTGATAAGTCCGTGGCAAGGAAAGGGATTTTTCATTCACCGGATTCTGTCTTTATACAACCTCCACGCTACTACGTACTCCTTATTATACGTAATCTTGAAAGGAGAAAAATACAGGATGTTGTGGGCTCTATCGACAGGCAGAGAAGTTTTTTTTTTTTAAGAGGAAAAGGGCACAGGCAGAGAAGTTGGAACTTGGAAGTGCATGGGATGGGAGGCGCGCGAATATTGGCCATGCATGCAAATGGCGTTGCTGTGATTACCTCATAACTTTATGGGCCTCTTCTCTGTGGTTGACCGGTCGCCGTCGCCGTCGCCACGTGGTGGTGGTGGCGGTGGCGAGATTAGAGATTTCGCCGCTGGTGGAGGGACGCGTGGCGGCACGTGGCAGTGGCCAACAGGCGGCAGGTGTGGGATTCAAAGCTAGGCAGCCGGCAGGTGTGACTGCAGTGCTGCCACCTGTGCTCACCTCCTCACTCCTGAGCAGAGATAGAGACTTTTTTTTTTTTTTTGAGAAAGGATAGAGACTTGGTGAGATGTGAATGGATGGCTCTCGCTCTCTCTCGAGGATATGGGATGTGGGCCCATTAGTCGGACACTACTATATGGGCTGGGCTCTGGGCTCTGGGCTGCATGCGGTTCTCGTACCCTTGACCTGTACTGTACTGTATCTGCATGCATGAATTTCTCTCCTTGATTTAATAATCAAATCGCTCCATCGCTGGGCCTTCATTTGATTTTGATGCAGCCGGACCGGCCGGACGAGATGGCGCGGATCAAGGCGGCAGGCGGCAAGGTCATGTTCATGAACGGGGCGCGCGTCCACGGCATCCTTGCCATGTCCCGTGCGCTAGGTACGCTCGCTTGCTTCTTTACCATCGTACTACATGCATGCATACTATACCTGGCCAACTGTCGGGCCGGGCCTCGGGCCGGGCCTGACTAAGCCCATAGCAAAAAAGCCAGGCCCAGGCTCGGCCCGGCCCGGCTGTCGGGCCTAGAAATCAGGCCCAGGCCCGGCCCATCACTACAAAAGCCCGCCAGGCCTCCGGCCTTTGGGCCGGGCCCTTCTTAAATTGCAAATATGGCGGGCCCAGGCCCGGCCCGGCCATCGGGCCTAGATCTCAGACCCAGGCCCGGCCCGTGGGCAAGGTTGGGCCGGGCCGGGTTGGGCTTTTTCTGACCGGGCCGTCCGGGCCGGGCTGCCCATGGCCAGGGCTAATGCATACTAGTTACTTCGGTTGGGTTTATTATAAGTCGCCCATGATTTTTTAGTCCTCAATTTGACTAGACTAGCAAAACATGTGTTATATACTAGCTCTAATCCTTCCTTGTGCTATAGGAGTATTTACTTACTTATTAGGGGGAAGTAGTCAGGTCAGCTAAAGCTTCCTTAGTCAGTACTATCTCCCTCATGATTTACTAGTCCCTCTCGTATTTTGGGCCATATATTTGACTAGCGAAATGTCAATGCATGTCACAAAAAATTATATCGTTGAATTCGTATTTGAATCTAGTTTCCAATGATATTATTTTTTATTACATATAGTTTATATTTAATTAGCTAAATTAATGATTAAAATATGACCCAAAATACGAGGGAGGCTAGTAAACCAGGACAGAGGTAGTAGCTAGTACTAGTCTGCCCTATTGCATGTCACTTCGTTTTTTTTTGTCAAACTTTGACTTATAATTTTAGTCAACAAAGTATGGGTTATGTGTCATCAAAAATATATTATCGAGAAGTTCTTCGAAATGTGCATTCAATGGCATACTTTCTATGACATATGACTCATATTTTATTGATAAAAATTAAAGGTCAAAGTTAGACATAAAAATATAAAGTGGCATTATATCAGTAGATGGAGGGAGTACGATTTAGCACTAGCAACCGCCTAGTCTATGCACTATAAATAGACCTCAGGTAGCAAATACAAGGTACAACTTCAGGAAAACACTTACATGTGTTTAGCCTCAGCTCCCCTCTGCTTCTCTACTTCAACCTATTTCTAACATTTGGCATCAGAGTGAGGTGTTGATCCAAGACCATGTCAGCTTCAGTGGGTGGCCGCATCAGTCGCATCCCACAGCGGTGCACGTATCGTTGTTGTCCTCCTTCCACACGGTCAAGGTGTGGGCCGCGCCATGGTGGTCCAGAGGTGTCGTCTAGCGTGTTATGAAGGAAGTCGGCGGTGCGCCGTTCCCGCAGCTGACTTGGAACAACTATGAGGTCTGGAGCCTCCTCATCACGGTGAAGATGCAGGCCCATGGTGTGTGGGATGTCGTTGAATTCGGCGACGCATGGCACCAGGAAGATCACATGGCGCTCGAGGCCATCCTTAGCTCTGTGTCGCCGGAGATGATCTGCACGCTGCCCTGGTTGTCAAGTGGACGACCAAGGAAGCATGGGGGGCGACCCGTGCAATTCGCATCAGCACAGATCACGTCTGCAAGTCCGTGGTGCAGAAGCTACTCTGGGAGTAGGAGTTGCTCACTTCCCGCGACGGGGATAGCGTCAACGACTTTGCGCTTTGCATCTCCAGCCTCATGAGTATGTTGACCATCCACTGTGATCCCGTCGACGAACAGAGAGTTGTTGAGAAGCGGATGTGTGTCGTTCCCCAAAAGTATTCGCAGATTGCACTCTCAATCAAGACTTTGCTCGATACAGTGGAGCTCTCAATTGACGAGGTCGAGCCGGCTCGGCTCAAGGTTCTTGATGATCTCTACGAGCCAACCGAGTCAGAGCAGCCACTCTTGTCCGGCGGCAGGCTCTACTTCTCCGAGGAGCAGTGGCGGCCCAGATGAAGCAAAGGCATGAGGAAGATGACAGCTCCCGGCCTCCCAAGCTGGACAGAGGACGGCGAGCCCCCCATGGTGCATGAAAGAAGATGAGCAACACACATGTTGCTAAGGAAGGTGCCCAGGATGACGACCGTGATAAATGCCACAACCGTGTTTGCTTTGGACATTGGGCAAATGATTTTCACAAGCCCAGGAAGCTGCAAACGCGCCTCACCCAAGCCATTAAGGACGAGGAAGAGCCCACACTCCTCATGGCACATGTCTGTGCACTCATAGTCGCACATCTCCTTCGACGCGCTGAGCCGCATGCATCTCCCTAAAAGATGGTGTGTGGGTTGTCGGAGCTCGAACATGTGGACCAACTTTGCGATGTATGCAACACCACCAAGTATCGGCGCACTCCCATCTCCAAGAAGGCAAACTTTAGGGTTGAAGGATGCCTCGACCTCGTCCATGGCGATGTGTGCGGGCCTATCTGCCCGCAACCCATGGTGGTTCTCGTTATTTCCTGCTGCTCGTTGATGATTGCACCCGCTACATGTGGTTGGTCCTCCTAGCAGGAAAAGGGGAGGCAACTGATTGCATCAGTTTAGTGAGTCCATCCGGCAGCTAAAGTAGAGTGTGGACAGTCACTCAGTGTGTTCCGCAGCGACAATGGAGCCGAATTCACCTCGTTGTAGTTTGGACACCACTGTGAGGAGCAAAGTGTGCAATGTCAGTTCATGACGCCCTACTCCCCATAGCAGGATGGAATAGTAGAACGTTGAAATCAGTCAGACGTTGCGACTGCTCATGCTTTATTGAAACAAAGAAATCTGCCAGCAGAATTTTGGGGGGAGGTGGTCTCAACTGCAGCTTTCCTAGTGAACCGAGCCCCCACCAAAAGTATGGCTGGCATGATGTCGTTTGATTCAAGGCACGAGAAGAAGCATGTTGTCCAGCACCTGCGCACCTTTGAGTGTGTGGTGTACATCAAGGACGTGCGCCCGCAACTTCGCAAGCTCGATGATCGTAGATTCGAGATGGTCTTCATCAACTGCGACGAGCATGTCAAGTTTTGACCTCTTCCACGTCCACCCCCGTCCACGACCTCTGCCACGTCAGTTTTGACCTCTTCCACGTCCACCCCCAAATAATTGAGGACAAGATGATCTTATATGCCCTGGCTGGCCACACTCAAAGCAATTTCGTTCGGATGTGTTCAACCCAAACCGTTGTTTATTTGCATTTTCTGTGACAAGAAGGGCTGAACGCCTCTGTGCTATGCCCTGCATAGATGGTCCTCCAACCTCCAATTTCAGGCGTGTCTCCTCGCTAATGATCGCAGAGATCGCTTGCTCCAAAGGAGATAACTTGCCATTGCCATAAAGTGCTGCCCTCCTATTCTCAAAATTGGGATTAAGTCCATTCAGAAAATCCCTAACGCGCCTCCTCTCTGCCCATTTATTGTATTTTTCAATACATTTGCCACACTCCATCTCGATTGGATCATAATAATCCAAATCGCTCCAAAGTCTTGAGCCGGGGGATCTCCCTCACCCAAATCGGTCCTCTTACTGCCAACGACCCCCTGACCCCCGCGTCGCCAACCCTAGGAGACACGGGGGAGATCGCGCCGCCAGCCCTTGGCCTCCTCTCCCCGATCCCTCCCTCCCGCCGCCGCCCGAGTTCACGCCGACGAAGCCAGGGGTGTGGGCTGTGACGGCGGCGGCGGGGTCTTCTCCCTCGCGCGCGGTGGCGTCTTATTCTAGCGGCGGCGACATGGCCACTACGGTGATTCGGCGGCGCGGTGCGGCGGGATTCCGGCGGAGGATGTGGCGGCGGCGACAGCGGCGGCGCGGCCTTCCCGCGGCGGAGGCGCCCCTGTGGCGGTGGCCGGAATCTCGGATCTCGCCGGGCCTAGATGGGCTTAGGCGGGCCGACAGATCTGGTGCGCGGCGGCAGGCTGGCGCGGTGGGCCTGACGAAGCTGGCTGCTCTGGCACCGTGGTGGTGCCGCGGCCGGTCAGGCGGCGGCGGCTGGATCCTTTTGGTCCGGTCCCCGGCATAGAAGGCGGCGACTCGTGCATAAGAAGCTGGATGGAGTTCTTCGAACAGATCTGGGTGAAAACCTGTTCTCGGCTAGATGCCAAGGCCGGCGATGGCGGCACTATTCGATGTCGTTCCCTTCTTGGAGGCATCGTCGTGGAGAAGATTTAGACCACTATCTACTACCTCCGGGGGAAACCCTAGATCAGTAGATCGGAAGACGCCGGCGCTCTTATGTCGTTTCCCCCTTGGGGGCGTCATTCTTGGAGGTGTGCACGGGCTCGAGGGGCCAGTGGACTGCATCTTTGGTGGAGCGGTGCTTCATCCTACACATTGATGGCGACGGATCTCGACGGCGTGGCGCAGTGCAGATTCGGCGTCCAATGTGCGAGGATGGACTCGCGCAGGAGGACGACGCTGTCTGGCGTCGTGGTGGCGTCGATGGCAGAGAGGCCTGGCACGGTCAATGCGTCAGTTTCTGCTCTGAAGATGGATCGATGGAAGACGGTGGTGTCAGGCCTTGCAGGGTGCGCATGTGGTGCCCACTGTGAGTGCGCCGGACCGGTGTGTGACCCAGTCCCGGTATGTGGCTAGGCTGGGGCATCCGGCTTTAGATGTTAGGCTTTGGTGCGATGTCTGTTTGGTATTAGGCTCGGACATTCGGCACCCCTTCATCTAGGGGATAGGAGTAGCAACAGGTGTTGCCAGGATGGTGGCTTCAGGCGTACTGATGTATTACTTTGCAAGGTCTTTGTGAATAATTAATAAAATGGCTGCATGCATCGTCCAGATGCAGAGGCCGGGGGTACATCCTCCTTTTCTAAAAAAAAAAAAGTTCAGAAACATAGTCAACCACTGTCTTCTCGCCTTGGCACAAATCTTGTAACTCCTTCTGAATCTTGCAAGCAAGCATTTTGTTTCCTACTCCTGAGAATGTCCCTTTCAATAACCTCCAAATTTCAGAAGCATCTTTAATCCTTTCAACTTGTTTGGCAATCTGAGGTGATAGAGAGCTCAATAACCACGCCCTCACTAGTGCATTTGTCATCTTCCACTTCTGACCTTCTTTGGAACTCTCGTCCATAGGCTTCTCCACCGTGCCTAGAATGTAAGCTTCAAGCTTCCTGGAAACCAAGATGGTCTCCGCATGCTCTGCCCAGCTCACATAATTTTCTGGTCCTTCTAATTTTACATGGGGCATTTGTAAAGGATGTATCTCCTCTTTTGCCTCCACTTCTGATCTCTTGCTTGCTAATCGCATCAAACAACACCTTATATTTCTCATCCATGGCCTGCAAGACAGCAGCAAGCTCCCCTGCTGTGACTGCCCCTGGAGCACTACCATTGCCTGCCATATCTTCAATTCCTCCACACTCAGCAGCAAAAGCAGCAGCAGCGTTCAATCTCTCTTCTTTACAAGCTCTCTGCTGCTCTCTACTATCCCTTTATCCCTCTTCAGAGACCACACAGCAGCAGCCCTCAATCTCTCTTCTTCCTCCCCAAATCTGCAGCAGCAGTCCCCTATTTCTCCAAACAACAACAACCTCCTCCCTTCTGCTCCTTTTTTCTCTGGTCCAGGGAGCCCCGCAACCTTCTTCAGGTAGCCCCGATTCGACTCCCCACCGCCGTACTGGGTCTCAATCCCGCTGCCTTCACCTCCCGAACGCCCAGCACTGTCCACACGAGCGTCACCGGGATGGATCTTGCCAAAGCTCTGATGCCATGTTGATTAACACTCACTGAATCCTCTCCAAGATTAGAGTTTGGAGGAGAAGAGGGGAGAAGAGGAGAGGAGAACTCTGGAAGTTTTGGTCGGGCTAGCTAACTCTAGATTCACTCTCCTGTACAGGATATTTACAGAGTTGCAACTTTACACATAAGACCTCTAGCTATCCTACTTTTGCAACACAAGGACCACCAACACCTTCTTATATGCAAAAAAAATATAGTACAATGTTGCTTTGCATCTTTTACTACCGCCTTGCATCTATATCTACCAATTAACAACCGCCGGCTTAGGCCGGGTATCCAGTTACTAAGAGTGGTCATGTTAACCTTTCCGCTGAAAACAAAATATATGGCAACTATTTAAGTTCCGTGGATGCCAGCATGGGTCTTCCTTCCTTTTTAAGTTTCATCCTTAAATATAAAATAGATACAGGTTGTGACTCATGGTGTACATTCTATGAAACTGAGGTATCCTCTACACTTTTTGTTTGATTTTGTACATTGGATAATGGGTGACAGAGATGGGAGGGATAACCCCATCTTCTAATGGGTGACCTCCCGGTACATATTTTACTTTTGCTGTTGTTGACAAGATAAATAATGGGTCACATCTCAGGCCTCTGAAACTAATGAGCATCACTAGCCATGGCCTGATGAGTTGTGTCTTACCGATTGGCTAATTATCAACAGAATTGACCATTTATATGAACCGTGTCCATCCATCAAACGCCAGCCACTCAAGGTCCAACACTCTGGTGCCTCTGGTACATTATCATATATGACAGTGGACAACTACCGCAAAGAAATGGAGTGGCCAAGAAGGCCACACATGTTCGTCTACGATTCGTCAATGTTGAAAGTGTTGTTTCTCAGTTTATTAGTTTACCTGCAGGGTAGCAATCATGCATAGGTAACTTTTATTGGACTACCAATCACGTCTTGTGCTATATGCTGAGTTACCTATAGTGGCATGTTACATCATTTTGCATCAAATCGTGCTACTTTGTGCTGAAGTTTACCTTTTGAGGCAAGTTGTAGTATTGTTGCTATTGTTTTCTTTACTTCCTATTAAATCTTTTTTTTTCTGAAACAGCAAGTGTAAATCTTGATATGTACTCCCTCAGTAAACTAATATAAGATCTTTTAGATCACTAATTTCCCCCTGTAAACTTTTATAAGACGTTCGAGGGAGTATTTTGGTAGGTTGGTGTTAAGTGTTAACACATCCTATTAGTTTTTGGGTATGCCTACATCAGAATCGGCTCCTGTGATGTGCACGAAGCATGTCAGGGTGTGATGTGCCTATGCCATCTGGAATAGGCCGTCTATGCAATATGTTTTTTTTAAACTCTATGCAATATGTTGAGCTAACTAGAACTACTGTCTACTGAACATACTTGGTCTGGCAATAATAATTACATTGATCTAATAATTTTCACAGGTCCTACTTAACGTGACAGCTCTAATTGTTAGAAAATATTATTTTATTTGGTCAACCGTGAATTTTATCATTGATGTCCTATTTGATAGTTTATCTTCCCTCGAAGAACAAATGATAGTCCATAGATGTGCATAGGACATTGCACCTTTTTTTTCCTGAAATCTTTCATGAACAGAGTACTTGCTTGGTTTTAATGTGAGAGCTGTTTTTCTAATTATTTCAAAAGAGGGTGGAAAAGCAGAGGCTTCCGATGCTTTGTTCCAGTTTTTTTTCAAAAGTTTGTTCATATCCACAGCAAGTTCATTTCTTCTCACTATATATTTTTCTGAAACATTAAGTATTTGATCTCATTTGACATTTAACTAATACTTGCAGGGCACAGGCTCCTAAAGCCTGAAGTGATATGTGAGCCAGAGATCACCATAACCGAAAGGTCTGAGGACGACGACTGCCTGATCCTCGCGAGCGACGGGCTGTGGGACGTGATCTCGAACAAGGTGGCCTGCGACGTCGCGCGGCAATGCCTGGAAGACGGGAGCCCGAACAGGGCTCCCGCAGCCGGGAGCAGCCAAGCCGCTCCCGGCAGCAGCAGTGACGGCACATCGGTAGTATGCCAGGAGGAAGAGCCCCGATGCTTCCGCGCCGCTGCCCTCCTCGCGAGGCTTGCCCTCGGCAGGGAGAGCTCTGATAACATTAGCGTGGTCATGGTTGATCTGAAGGTGAGGGGTTAGCTAGACAGATCAGATCACCATATCTCCTTTGCAAAAAAAGAAAACGCGTTTTTTTCCTCTCGCGGGAGCAAATTTGTGCCTCTATGAGAAGTAAATCCATGCCTCTCGCGAAAGAAAAAAAAACGTGTTTTTTTATGGAATTTTTTTTTAAAAAAAAATTTGTCCAAAAACCTAGGGAAAACTGGGCAAAAATCGAAAAGCCGAAAAAAACAAAAAAAAATCATTTAAAACCCAAAAATGCGTACAGAAAAACAAAAAAAAATCAAATCCTGAGGGAGCGCCCAGCACGTGACACGTGGCGGTGGCTGAGAGCGCGCTGGCGCGCTCTCTCAGCCCACCAAAAGTGACCCATGACCCTTGCGGGAGCCCGCAACGAGTACTCGTCAGCTAGTTGCTCTCAAAATACTGTAGCAATTGTTATAGTATATGAAGGCGGCCCGGGGGCCTGCTGGGCTGGATCCGTTATTCCATGGCGCCTGGTGAGGGCGACAACGGGATAGCGTTCAGACGCGGCGACTATATCTCAGCATTAAGCGAGATGGTAGGATGTCTCGCTGAAGGGTCTACAGTAACCGGGCCGGCCCATTCGCGCACAGTTAAATAAAAAAGGGGATGAAAATGATGAAAAGGGAAGAAGCAGGGATCGATCCCTGGTCTCCTTGGAGATGGCCAGCGCTGCTATCCACTGCGCCCGCGTCTTCACAGTGATAACTAGTAGGCGCGCTACTTACTTGAGACGAATCGAGCCGCTTTTTCCATTGGTTTTCATGGTTTTTTTTTCTTTTTGTTTTTTCACGGGTTTTTCTTCATTTTTTCTTTGTTTTTGTATGGTTTCCTATTTCTTCTCCTTTTTTTTGTTTTTCTTTTCATTTTCTTTTGTTTCTTTTGGTTTTCACTCTACATTTTTCGTATATGTCAAGAACATTTTTCTAATACCCGTTTAACATTTTTCCAATACAAATTTAATATTTTTTGAATACATGGTCAATATTTTTTGTATACACATTTTCAAAAAAAATCAAATGCTTGATTAACATTTTTCAAATACAAGATTAACATTTTTTTTAATACATGGTCAACATTTTTTCTATACACATTTTTAAACATTTACAAATTCTTGATTAACTTTTTTTTAATACAAGATTAACATTTTTTTAACACATGATCAACATTTTTTCTATACACTTTTAACATTTTTCAAATGCTTGATTAACATTTTTCAAATACTTATTCAACATTTTTTCAAATGCTTGATTAACATTTTTATATACGTGATCAAATTTTTTCATCATTTTTTTAATACATGGTCAACATTTTTTCTATGCATATTTAACATTTTTTAAATGCTTGATTAACATTTTTCAAGTACTTGTTCAACATTTTTTCAAATGCTTGATTAACATTTTTATATACATGATAAAAAAATGGCATCATTTTTTTAATAGATGGTCAATATTTTTTCTATACAGATTTAACATTTTTTAAATGCTTGATTAACATTTTTTAAATACTTGCTCAACATTTTTAAATGCTTGATTAACATTTTTTAAGTACATGATCAAATTGTTTCATACATATTGTATTTTTTTTGTATACGTGATAAACATTTTCTCTATACACATTTAACATTTTTCAAATGCTTGGTCAACATTTTTCAAATGTTTTATGTAGAGTGATTTTTGGAATATATTGATTTAAAATATTTGGAAGTATAAACCAAAGTAAAAAACAGAAAGCAAAAAACGAAAACAAAAAAGGTGAAAAAAAAACAAAACAGAAAATGAGGCTGTGGCTCCCGTGCGCCTTGGCCGGCCCAGCTCGCGCCTCCCTTCAGCGACAGTTCCCTCTGTCTCGCTTGAAGCGAGACATAGGGGCGCCCGCGTTCAGATCGGTTGATGGAATCAGGTCAACCAAGACGACGTGCGACAGGCCATCTGACAACCTGCTCATTTCGTTGGGCTTCTGGTTGGGCCACCGGGCCTTTTTTTTTACTGATGAATGCACCAAAACCTAGTGATTTGAGGCCCCAAAATACTAGCAACCTGTGTGGTCGGCCAATTTGGCCTGCCCCGTTAACGGCCCTAGGAGGAGAGCTATGGAAGCCGAGCCGGGAGCTCCTAGTCAGCGCCAGGCGCCAACTAGGGGTTCCGGCGCCCAAGCGCCAGCATATATGGGCCGGCCCAATAGTGCGCGACGCGATCACTCGGCAGGCGTGCAGTTCGTTCACTTTCGGTCAATGGTTGACCGGTCGACGGTGGACCAGTTGACCAGTCAGCCGTTGATTTAAAAAAAAGCCAAAAAAATCACAATAAAATTGGAAAAAGATTTTGAATTCAAATAAGTTCACAGATTTGAAAAGAAATTAAAAAAGTTCATCAATTCGAAAAAAGTTCATGATTTTGAAAAAAAGTTCATGAATTTGAAAAAATCAGAAAATTGAAAAAAGTTCAAGAGGTTGAAAAAAGTTCATCAATTTGAAAAAAAGGTCACGGATTTGAAAAAAGTTCATCGATTTTGATTTTAAAAAATCATGAATTCAAAAAAAATTCACCGGATTTGGAAAAATAGTTCACGGATTTGAAAAAAGTTCATCGATTATGATAAAAAAAAACGATCATGAATTTCAAAAAATTCATCGATTTTAAAATAAATAAATAACGAATACAAAAATACTTCATTAATTTTTAAAAAGTTCATAAATTCAAAAAAAGTTCATCAGATTTTGAAAAATATTCATGGATTAGAGAAAAGTTCGCTGATTTTGATAAAAATAAAGTTCAGAATTTTGAAAAAGTTCATCGATTTTGAAAAAAAGTTCACGAAATTGAAAAAGTTGAAGAATTTCAAAAAAAAGTTCACAAATTTGAATAAAATTTTTAATTTGAAAAAGTTGATGTATTTTAAAAAGAGAAAAAAAAGGAACAAATAAAAAATAAAAAATAAAAAGGAAGTAGAAAAAATGAAAACCCGAGTAAAAACCAATGAAAAAGCGGTCAAACAAAAACCCAAGAAAAAAACAGAGTGGAAGGTGCAGAATAAGAAGTAAAAGAAGTACTTGTAACATTGAACGTGAGCCGTCCGAGTTGGTTATTGCGTTGGGAAGGAAACAGTAACATTGGGGTGAATAAAATTGAAGGCTGAAAAACTGAAAATGGGCCGAGCCCAGAAAACAGGGGGGGTCGCGCCAGTTTGTTTCGTTGCCTTTAACCGGCGCTGAAGCGCCAAATAGGAATCGGGAGCCGAACCTCCATGGCTGAGGTTTTCATTTTAAAAATTACATGAATATTTTTGAAAAGCGGTGAAATTTTTAAAATTAGACCGATATTGTTATAAAGTGGTGAGCACTCTTTTAAAAAGTCATGAACACATATTAAAAAATGAACACTTCTTTTAAAATTACATAAAAAGTAACACGTGAAAACTTTTAAAATTACATGAGCATTATATTAACACAGACACTTTTAAAATCTACAAACACTTTAAAAAAACATAAAGTCTTCTTTGAAAATTATTCCCCCCGGTCCTTTTTACTCCACATATAAGATTTGTCTGAAGTCAAACTTCGTAAAGTTTGATCAATTTTATAGAAAAAATATCAACATTCACAATACGAAATCATTATCGTTATATACGTCATGAATTTAATTTTCATATCATATAACTTTAGTATTGTAGGTGTTGATAGTTTTCATATAAATATGGTCAAACTTCATGAAGTTTGACTTCAGACAAATCTTATATGCGGAGTAAAAATGATCGGAAGGAGTACATGGACAATTTTTCAAGAACTACATGAAAAAATATTAGTGAATATTTGAGAAAATGGATGAACATATTTTGTAAATGTGTGAACAATCTTTATATTTACGTGAGCAATTTTCGTATATACTAAAAAATTAATTGCGCTAAAAAATTTCTATAGTTACATGAACAATTGTTAAAAGTGCATAAACATTTTAGAAAACCGAACGGAGTATTCTTTTTTGTAAACTACAACTGTTGTACTACCTCTGTTTCTAAATATAAGACGTTTTGGCAGTTTAGTAGTTTAGTTTACACTGCCAAAAAGTCTTATATTTAGGAATAACTTTTTAAAAAACCGAACCAGTTGTATCTTTTTTATTAAAAAAATTGGGTGGCACTGACGTTCCAGTATCAGTAATGCTACACCTATGGATGAGTGCTAGTATATAAAAATAGGATGGGTAAGACCGTATATGAAATCTATAAAAATTAGTCCCTTCTACTTCTCGCTCTTCGCAAAGTTTTTTCAAAATCGTGATTTTTAAAAAATAATCTGGCAACCTTTTCCAAATCATTTAACTTTTTTAAATTTGGGAACATTTTTTCAAATTCATGAATATTTTTTGAAATTTTATTTTTTTTCAAATTCTTGAACATTTTTTTAAAGAAGCAAGAAAAAGTTAAACTAAAACTAAAAAACAGAAGAACAAACCGAAAGCAAAAAAACAGGGGCGCCCGCCCCGCATATGGGCCGGCTCAAAGCGATAAACACGCACACAAGCGCCTACTATATGGGTCAGCCCATTCCCATTTCATCCCCATCGGCATTGAGAAGACTCTATGACCTTCCCTGGACCGAGTTTTTTCTTTATTTTTTCTCAAAACCGGTTTTTCCTGGTTTTCCATGGATTTTTCTTTGGTCGGTTTAACTTTTCTTCTTCTCTTTTTTTTCGTCTTTTTCATTTCATCAATTTTTTCGAATTTCAGAAATATTTTTAATTTTTTTAATTTTGAGAACATTTTAATTGAAATACAGACCAATTTCAAAATTCATGAACACTTTTTGAAATCTGGGAACAATTTTTCAAATTCTTGCACATTTTTAGAAATTTGGAATATTTTTTGAAATAGGAGAATATTTGTTTCGAATTCATAAATATTTTTGAACTTCCTGACATTTTTTTAAATAGTGTTTTTTAAAAAAATCAACGAACATTTTTCAAATTCTTGAACTTTTTTGAAATTCGGGGCATAGTAATCAAACATGCACCCAAGCACCTTCTATATGGGCCGGCCCATTACCGTTTCATCCCCACCGGCTTTGAGAAGATTCTATGACCTTTCCTGGACCGGTTTTTCCTGTTTTTCTATGGTTTTTTCTTTTGGTCGGTTTAACTTTTCTTCTTCTTTTTTTTATTTATGTTTTTTTTTTCATTTCGTGAACATTTTTTTGAGCGGGAATATTTTTGAAATTTTAAATTTTGAGAACATTTAAATGGAAATACAAATCAATTAAAAAATTCATGAACACTTTTTGAAATATGGGAACAATTTTTCAAATTCGTAATTTTTTTTAGAAATTAGGAACATTTTTTACTAATATGATGATTTTTTTTAAATTCATAAATATTTTTGATCTCTTGAACATTTTGTTTATAATCGTGAAAAAAATTGAAACCAGGGAAAAAATTTAAATTTCTTGAAATGTTCTGAAATTCGGTGACGTCTCCGCCTTCTTGATCCAGCAAGGGAGGGTGGAGAGGTAGATGTGATCTGAACCAGCACGACGGCGTGGTGGTGGTGGCGGCAGCGGAACTCCGGCAAGGCTTCGCCAAGCGCAAACCGGAGGAGGAGATGGAGCAGCAGGAAGGAGAGGAGGCTAGGGTTGTGGATTGTCCAGCCCCCTTGTGTCTCCCACCCTTTATATAGAGGAGAAAACTTGGAGGAGGGGAGTACTATTCACGTGAACAGTAACATGAATAGTACTTGGCCTCCAAGTCTCTCCCTATTTTCAAGGGATTCAATCTTATCCTCTTATCCCCTGTGCATGGGCCAAGTGGGGCTGGGCGCCTGGCCCATGTAGGGCTGGTGCGCCACCCCTTGGTCCATGTGGGACGTTCTGGACAAGTGGGCCCCACCATGGAACCCTCCGGAACATTCTAGAAGCTTCCCGGTACAATACCGGAAAAAACCGAACTTTTCCAGAATCCCGAAAAACAACTTTCCATATATAAATCTTTACCTCCGGACCATTCCGGAGCTCCTCCCGGATCCCATCCGAGACTCCGAACAACCTTCGGACTTTCCACTTATTAATATCCCAAAACTACCCTAGTGTTACCGAACGTTAAGCGTGCGACCCTACGGGTTCGAGAATCATGTAGACATGACCGAGACACCTCTCCGGTCAATAACCAATAGCGGGACCTGGATGCCCATATTGGTTCCTATATTCCACGAAGATCTTTATCGGTTGAACCACGATGTCAAGGATTCAGTTAATCCCGTATACAATTCCCTTTGTCCGGCGATATGTTACTTGCCCGAGATTCAATCGTCGTTATCTCCATACCTAGTTCAATCTCGTTACCGGCAAGTCTCTTTACTCGTACCGTAATACAAGATCCCGTGGCTAACTCTTTAGTCACATTGCTTGCAAGCTTATTGTGATGATGTATTACCGAGTGGGCCCTGAGATACCTTTCCGTCATACGGAGTGACAAATTCCCAGTCTTGATCCATGCCAACTCAACAGACACCCTCGGAGATACCTGTAGAGCATCTTTATAGTCACCCAGTTACGTTGCGACGTTTGATACACACAAGGTACTCCTCCAGTGTCAGTGAGTTGCATGATCTCATGGTCATAGGAACAGATACTTGACATGCAAAAACGATAGCAATAAACTTGACACGATCATATGCTACGTTCATAGTTTGGGTCTTGTCCATCACATCATTCTCCTAATGATGTGATCCCGTTATCAAATGACAACTCATGTCAATGACCAGGAAACCATGGCCATCTTTGATCAACGAGCTAGTCCGGTAGAGGCTCACTAGGGACATGTTGTTGTCTACGCATTCACACATGTATTTGTGTTTCCAACCAATACAATTATAGCATGGATAATAAATGATTATCATGAACAAGGAAATATAATAATAACCATTTTATTATTGCCTCTAGGGCATATTTCCAACAGTCTCCCACTTGCACTAGAGTCAATAATCTAGCATTACATGGTTATGAATCTAACACCCATAGAGTTCTGGTGTTGATCATGTTTTGCCCGTGGAAGAGGTTTAGTCAACGGATCTGCAACATTCAGATCCGTGTGCACTTTGCAAATGTTTATGTCCTCCTCCTTGATCGCATCGCGGATGGAATTGAAGCGTTGCTTTATGTGTCTGGTCCTCTTGTGAAACCTTGGTTCCTTGGCTAGAGCAATGGCACCAGTGTTTTCACAGAACAGAGTCATCGGGTCCAGTGCACTGGGCACAACTCCAAGATCTGTCATGAACTGCTTCATCCAGACACCTTCCTTTGTCGCCTCCGAGGCAGCTATGTACTCCGCTTCGCATGTAGAATCAGCTACCACGCTTTGCTTGGAACTGCACCAGCTTACCGCTCCCCCATTTAGAATATATACGTATCCGGTTTGAGACTTAGAGTCATCCGGATCAGTGTCAAAGCTTGCATCGACATAACCCTTTACGACGAGCTCTTGATCACCTCCATAAACGAGAAACATTTCCTTAGTCCTTTTCAGGTACTTAAGGATATTCTTGACCGCTGTCCAGTGTTCCACTCCTGGATCACTTTGAAACCTTCCGGCATACTTATGGCAAGGCTGACATCTGGTCTTGTGCACAGCATCGCATGCATGATAGAGCCTATGGCAGAAGCATAGGGGATGACACTCATCTTTTCTCTATCCTCTGTAGTCGCTGGGCATTGAGTCTTACTCAACTTCACACCTTGCAAAACAGGCAAGAACCCCTTCTTGGACTGATCCATTTTGAACTTCTTCAAAACTTTATCAAGGTATGTGCTCTGTGAAAGTCCTATTAAGCGTCTCGATCTATCTATAGATCTTGATGCCTAATATAAAAGCAGCTTCTCCTAGGTCCTTCATTGAAAAACTCTTGTTCAAATATTCCTTCACGCTTTCCAAAAGTTCTATATTGTTTCCAATCAGTAATATGTCATCCACATATAATATTAGAAACGCTATAGAGCTCCCACTCACTTTCTTGTAAATACAAGCTTCTCCGTAAACTTGTATAAACCCAAACGCTTTGATCACCTCATCAAAGCGAAGATTCCAACTCTGAGACGCTTGCACCAGTCCATAAATGGATCGCTGGAGTTTGCAAACTTTGTCAGCATTCTCTGGATCGACAAAACCTTCTGGTTGCATCATATACAACTCTTCCTTAAGAAAACCGTTAAGGAACGCTATTTTGACATCCATCTGCCAAATTTCATAATCGAAAAATGCAGCTATTGCTAACATGATTCTGACGGACTTAAGCATCGCTACGGGTGAGAAAGTCTCATCGTAGTCAACTCCTTGAACTTGTGAAAAACCCTTTGCCACAAGTCGAGCTTTATAGACGGTGACATTACCGTCTGCGTCTGTCTTCTTCTTGAAGATCCATTTATTCTGAATGGCCTTTCGCCCTTCAGGTAATACTTCCAAAGTCCATACTTTGTTTTCATACATGGATCCCATCTCGGATTTCATGGCCTCTAACCATTTGTCGGAATCTGGGCCCACCATCGCTTCTCCATAGCTCGTAGGTTCATTGTTGTCCAACAACATGACATTCAAGACAGGGTTACCGTACCACTCAGGAGCAGTACGTATCCTTGTCGACCTACGAGGTTCGATAGTAACTTGATCCGAAGCTTCATGATCTCCATCATCAGCTTCCTCTTCAACTGACGTAGGTTCCACAGAAACATCTTTCTGCGCAGTGCTACTCTCTGGTTGAAGTAAAGGTTCAACAACCTCATCAAGTTCTATCTTCCTCCCACTCAATTCTTTCGAGAGAAACTCTTTCTCGAGAAAGGACCCGTTCTTAGCGACAAACACTTTGCCTTCGGATCTGAGATAGAAGGTATACCCAACTGTCTCTTTTGGGTATCCTATGAAGATGCATTTGTCCGCTTTGGGTTCAAGCTTTTCTGGCTGAAGCCTTTTGACATAAGCATCGCATCCCCAAACTTTAAGAAACGACAACTTTGGTTTCTTGCCAAACCACAGTTCATACGGTGTCGTCTCAACGGACTTAGATGGTGCCCTATTTAAAGTGAATGCAGCTGTCTCTAATGCATAACCCCAAAATGATAGTGGCAGATCAGCAAGAGATATCATAGAACGCACCATATCCAATAAGGTTCGATTACGACGTTCGGACACACCATTACGCTGTGGTGTTCCAGGTGGCGTCAAATGTGAAACAATTCCACATTGTCTTAAGTGACTGCCAAACTCATAACTCAGATATTCTCCCCCTCGATCAGATCGTAGGAACTTGATCTTCTTGTTACGATGATTCTCAACTTCACTCTGAAATTGCTTGAACTTTTCAAACGTTTCAGACTTGTGTTTCATTAAGTAAATATACCCATATCTACTCAAATCGTCGGTGAAGGTGAGAAAATAACGATATCCACCGCGCGCCTCAATGCTCATCGGACCACACACATCCGTATGTATGATTTCCAACAAATCACTTGCCCGTTCCATTGTTCCGGAGAACGGGGTCTTAGTCATCTTGCCCATGAGGCATGGTTCGCATGTGTCAAGTGATTCAAAATCAAGTGACTCCAAAAGTCCATCAGCATGGAGTTTCTTCATGCGTTTTACACCAATATAACCTAAGCGGCAGTGCCGCAAGAAAGTGGTACTATCATTATGAACTCTACATCTTTTGGCATCAATGTTATGAACATGTGTATCATCACTATCGAGATTCAATAAGAATAAACCCCTCACAATGGGTGCATGACCATAAAATATATTACCCATATAAATAGAACAACCATTATTCTCTGATTTAAATGAGTAACCATCTCGCATTAAACAAGATCCAGATATAAATTTCATGCTCAACGCAGGCACTAAATTACAATTATTCAGGTTCATCACTAATCCCGATGGTAATTGAAGAGCGAGCGTGCCGACGGCGATCACATCAACCTTGGAACCATTTCCCACGCGCATCGTCACTTCGTCCTTCGCCAGCCTCCGTCTATTCCGCAGTTCCTGCTTTGAGTTGCAAATGTGAGCAACCGCACCGGTATCAAATACCCAGGCACTACAACGAGAGTTGGTAAGGTACACATCAATAACATGTATATCATATATACCTTGTTTGGCGTTGACCCCCATCTTGTCGGCCAGATACTTGGGGAAATTCCGCTTCCAGTGGCCAGTTCCCTTGCAATAGAAGCACTCAGTTTCCGGCTTGGGCCCAGCCTTGGGTTTCTTCACGGGAGGGGCAACTACTTTGCCACTCTTCTTGGAGTTTCCCTTCTTTCCCTTGCCATTCTTCTTGAAACTAGTGGTTTTATTGACCATATGAACACTTGATGCTCCTTCTGGATGTCTGACTCAGCGACTTTCAGCATCGCAAATAGCTCGGCGACTGACTTGTTCATCCCTTGCATGTTTTAGTTCAACACAAAGCTCTTGTAGCTAGGTGGTAACGATTGAAGAACTCTGTCAGTGATCGCCTCTGGCGGGAGCACAACTCCCAACTCAGCCAGACGGTTGTAATACCCATACATTTTGAGTATGTGTTCACTGACAGACCCGTTCTCCTCCATCTTGCAAGCATAGAATTTATCGGAGGTCTCATACCTTTTGATCCGGGCATTCTTCTCAAAAATAAACTTCAACTCCTGGAACATCTCATATGCTCCAGGATGTTCAAAACGCATTTGAAGTCCCGGTTCTAAGCCATACAACATGGCGCACTGAACTATTGAGTAGTCATCAACACGCGCCTGCCTGGCGCTCATAACGTCCACAGACGCTGGAGGGGGATGCTCACCAAGCGGTGCATCAAGGACATAAGCCTTTTGGGCAGCCGTGAGGATAATCCTCAGATTACGGGCCCAGTCTACAAAGTTACTTCCATCATCTTTCAGCTTGGCTTTCTCTAGGAACGCATTGAAATTCAGGGAAGTTACTGCGCGAGCCATTGATCTACAACATAAATTTGCAAAGACAACTTAGACTATTGTTCAAGATAATGAGTTTAGTTTACTTAAAAACTCCCACTCAAATCGACACCCCTCCGGTCGTCTGAGTGTAACATGATCCAAATTCACCAACCCAAGTCCGATCATCACGTGAGATGAGGTGGTTTCAATGGTGAACATCTCCATGTTGATCATATCTACTATATGGCTCATGTTCGACCTTTTGGTCTCTTGTGTTCCGAGGCCATGTCTGTACATGCTAGGATCGTCAAGTTTAACCCAAGTGTTCCGCATGTGCAAAACTGGCTTGCACCCGTTGTATGTGAACGTAGAGTCTATCACACCCGATCATCACGTGGTGCTTCGAAACGACGAACTTTCGCAACGGTGCACACTTGGGGAGAACACAATTTTATCTTGAAATTTTAGAGAGGGATCACCTTATAATGCTACCGTCGTCCTAAGCAAAATAAGATGCATAAAAAGATTAACATCACATGCAAATCATAAGTGACATGATATGGCCATGAACTTGTGCTTTTGATCTCCATCTCCAAAGCACCGGCATGATTTCCATCGTCACCGGCATGACACCATGATCTCCATCATCGCGTCGCCATCGGGGTTGTCACGCCAACCATGCTTCTACTACTATTGCTACCGTTTAGCGATAAAGTAAAGCATTACATAGCGCTTAATGATTGACACGCAGGTCATACAATAATTAAAGACAACCCTATGGCTCCTGCCGGTTGCCATATTCATCGACATGCAAGCCGAGATAAACTATTACAAAATATGATCATCTCATACATCAAATATATTTCATCATGTCTTTGGCCATATCATATCACAACATACCCTGCAAAAACAAGTTAGACGTCCTCTAATTTGTTGTTGCATGTTTTACGTGGCTGCTATGGGTATCTAGCAAGAACGAGTCTTACCTACGCAAAACCACAACGGTGATATGCAAGTTGCTATTTAACCTTCTACAAGTTCCGCCTTCGTCGAATCTGATTCAACTAAGGTGGGAGAGACAGACACCCGCCAGCCATCTTATGCAACAAAGTCGCATGTCAGTCGATGGAACCGGTCTCATGTACGTGGACATGTAAAGTTGGTCCGGGCCGCTTCATCCCACAATACCGCTGAATCAAGAAAAGACCAAGGAAGGAAGCAATCTGAATATCAACGCCCACAAACTCCTTTGTGTTCTACTCGTGATGTCATCTACGCAAAGACCTAGCTCATGATGCCACTGTTGGGGAACGTTGCATGGGAAACAAAAAATTTCCTACGCTCACCAAGATCGATCTAGGAGATGAACATCTATGAGAGGAGAGATTGCATCTACATACCCTTTTAGATCGCTAAGCGGAAGCGTTAAGAAACGCGGTTGATATAGTCGAACGTCTTCGCGATCCAATCTGATCCGAGCACCGCACGAGCGGCACCTCCGAGTTTAGCACACGTACGGCTCGGTGAAGTCTCCGCCTTCTTGATCCAGCAAGGGAGGGTGGAGAGGTAGATGGGATCTGAACCAGCACGACGGCGTGGTGGTGGTGGCGGCAGCGGAACTCCGGCAGGGCTTCGCCAAGCGCAAACCGGAGGAGGAGATGGAGCAGCAGGAGGGAGAGGAGGCTAGGGTTGTGGATTGTCCAGCCCCCTTGTGCCTCCCACCCTTTATATAGAGGAGAAAACTTGGAGGAGGGGAGTACTATTCACGTGAACAGTAACGTTAATAGTACTTGGCCTCCAAGTCTCTCCCTATTTTCAAGGGATTCGATCTTATCCTCTTATCCCATGTGCATGGGCCAAGTGGGGCTGGGCGCCTGGCCCATGTAGGGAAGGTGCGCCACCCCTTGGTCCATGTGGGATGTTCTGGACAAGTGGGCCCCACCATGGAACCCTCCGGAACATTCTAGAAGCTTCCTGGTACAATACCGGAAAAAACCGAACTTTTCCGGAATCCCGAAAAACAACTTTCCATATATAAATCTTTACCTCCGGACCATTCCGGAGCTCCTCGTGATATCCCGGATCCCATCCGGGACTCCGAACAACCTTCGAACTTTCCACTTATTAATATCCCAAAACTACCCTAGCGTTACCGAACGTTAAGCGTGCGACCCTACGGGTTCGAGAATCATGTAGACATGACCGAGACACCTCTCCGGTCAATAACCAATAGCGGTACCTGGATGCCCATATTGGTTCCTACATATTCCACGAAGATCTTTATCGGTTGAACCACGATGTCAAGGATTCAGTTAAGCCCGTATACAATTCTCTTTGTCCGGCGATATGTTACTTGCCCGAGATTCGATCGTCGGTATCTCCATACCTAGTTCAATCTCGTTACCGACAAGTCTCTTTACTCGTACCGTAATACAAGATCCCGTGGCTAACTCTTTAGTCACATTGCTTGCAAGCTTATTGTGATGCTGTATTACCGAGTGGGCCCTGAGATACCTTTCCGTCATACGGAGTGACAAATTCCCAGTCTTGATCCATGCCAACTCAACAGACACCCTCGGAGATACCTGTAGAGCATCTTTATAGTCACCCAGTTACGTTGCGACGTTTGATACACACAAGGTACTCCTCCGGTGTCAGTGAGTTGCATGATCTCATGGTCATAGGAATAGATACTTGACATGCAAAAACGATAGCAATAAACTTGACACGATCATATGCTACGTTCATAGTTTGGGTCTTGTCCATCACATCATTCTCCTAATGATGTGATCCCGTTATCAAATGACAACTCATGTCTATGACCAGGAAACCATGGCCATCTTCGATCAACAAGCTAGACCGGTAGAGGCTCACTAGGGACATGTTGTTGTCTACGTATCCACACATGTATTTGTGTTTCCAACCAATACAATTATAGCATGGATAATAAATGATTATCATGAACAAGGAAATATAATAATAACCATTTTATTATTGCCTCTAGGGCATATTTCCAACAGTCTCCCACTTGCACTAGAGTCAATAATCTAGCATTACATGGTTATGAATCTAACACCCATAGAGTTCTGGTGTTGATCATGTTTTGCCCATGGAAGAGGTTTAGTCAACGGATCTGCAACATTTAGATCCGTGTGCACTTTGCAAATGTTTATGTCCTCCTCCTTGGTCGCATCGCGAATGGAATTGAAGCGTTGCTTTATGTGTCTGGTCCTCTTGTGAAACCTTGGTTCCTTGGCTAGAGCAATGGCACCAGTGTTGTCACAGAATAGAGTCATCGGGTCCAGTGCACTGGGCACAACTCCAAGATCTGTCATGAACTGCTTCATCCAGACACCTTCCTTTGCCACCTCCGAGGCAGCTATGTACTCCGCTTCGCATGTAGAATCAGCTACCATGCTTTGCTTGGAACTGCACCAGCTTACCGCTCCCCCATTTAGAATATATACGTATCCGGTTTGAGACTTAGAGTCATCCGGATCAGTGTCAAAGCTTGCATCGACGTAACCCTTTACGACGAGCTCTTGATCACCTCCATAAACGAGAAACATTTCCTTAGTCCTTTTTAGGTACTTAAGGATATTCTTGACCGCTGTCCAGTGTTCCACTCCTGGATCACTTTGAAACCTTCCGGCCATACTTATGGCAAGGCTGACATCTGGTCCTGTGCACAGCATCGCATACATGATAGAGCCTATGGCAGAAGCATAGGGGATGCCACTCATCTTTTCTCTATCCTCTGTAGTCGCTGGGCATTGAGTCTTACTCAACTTCACACCTTGCAAAACAGGCAAGAACCCCTTCTTGGACTGATCCATTTTGAACTTCTTCAAAACTTTATCAAGGTATGTGCTCTGTGAAAGTCCTATTAAGCGTCTCGATCTATCTATAGATCTTGATGCCTAATATAAAAGCAACTTCTCCTAGGTCCTTCATTGAAAAACTCTTGTTCAAATATTCCTTCACGCTTTCCAAAAGTTCTATATTGTTTCCAATCAGTAATATGTCATCCACATATAATATTAGAAACTCTATAGAGCTCCCACTCACTTTCTTGTAAATACAAGCTTCTCCGTAAACTTGTATAAACCCAAACGCTTTGATCACCTCATCAAAGCGAAGATTCCAACTCCGAGACGCTTGCACCAGTCCATAAATGGATCGCTGGAGTTTGCAAACTTTGTCAGCATTCTCTGGATCGACAAAACCTTCTGGTTGCATCATATACAACTCTTCCTTAAGAAAACCGTTAAGGAACGCTGTTTTGACATCCATCTGCCAAATTTCATAATCGAAAAATGCAGCTATTGCTAACATGATTCTGACGGACTTAAGCATCGCTACGGGTGAGAAAGTCTCATCGTAGTCAACTCCTTGAACTTGTGAAAAACCCTTTGCCACAAGTCAAGCTTTATAGATGGTGACATTACTGTCTGCGTCTGTCTTCTTCTTGAAGATCCATTTATTCTGAATGGCCTTTCACCCTTCAGGAAATACTTCCAAAGTCCATACTTTGTTTTCATACATGGATCCCATCTCAGATTTCATGGCCTCTAACCATTTGTCGAAATCTGGGCCCACCATCGCTTCTCCATAGCTCGTAGGTTCATTGTTGTCCAACAACATGACATTCAAGACAGGGTTACCGTACCACTCAGGAGCAGTACGTATCCTTGTCGACCTACGAGGTTCGATAGTAACTTGATCCAAAGCTTCATGATCTCCATCATCAGCTTCCTCTTCAACTGACGTAGGTTCCACAGAAACATCTTTCTGCGCAGTGCTACTCTCTGGTTGAAGTAAAGGTTCAACAACCTCATCAAGTTCTATCTTCCTCCCACTCAATTCTTTCGAGAGAAACGCTTTCTCGAGAAAGGACCCGTTCTTAGCGACAAACACTTTGCCTTCGGATCTGAGATAGAAGGTATACCCAACCGTCTCTTTTGGGTATCCTATGAAGATGCATTTGTCCGCTTTGGGTTCAAGCTTTTCTGGCTGAAGCCTTTTGACATAAGCATCGCATCCCCAAACTTTAAGAAACGACAACTTTGGTTTCTTGCCAAACCACAGTTCATACGGTGTCGTCTCAACGGACTTAGATGGTGCCCTATTTAAAGTGAATGCAGCTGTCTCTAATGCATAACCCCAAAATGATAGTGGCAGATCAGCAAGAGACATCATAGAACGCACCATATCCAATAAGGTTCGATTACGACGTTCGGACACACCATTACGCTGTGGTGTTCCAGGTGGCGTCAACTGTGAAACAATTCCACATTGTCTTAAGTGACTGCCAAACTCATAACTCAGATATTCTCCCCCTCGATTAGATCGCGAAGACGTTCGAGAATCATGTAGACATGACCGAGACACCTCTTGTTCAAATATTCCTTCACGCTTTCCAAAAGTTCTATATTGTTTCCGATCAGTAACGTGTCATCCACATATAATATTAGAAACGCTATAGAGCTCCCACTCACTTTCTTGTAAATACAAGCTTCTCCGTAAACTTGTATAAACCGAAACGCTTTGATCACCTCATCAAAGCGAAGATTCCAACTCCGAGACGCTTGCACCAGTCCATAAATGGATCGCTGGAGTTTGCAAACTTTGTCAGCATTCTCTGGATCGACAAAACCTTCTAGTTGCATCATATACAACTCTTCCTTAAGAAAACCGTTAAGGAACGCTGTTTTGACATCCATCTGCCAAATTTCATAATCGAAAAATGCAGCTATTGCTAACATGATTCTGACGGACTTAAGCATCGCTACGGGTGAGAAAGTCTCATCGTAGTCAACTCCTTGAACTTGTGAAAAACCCTTTGCCACAAGTCGAGCTTTATAGACGGTGACATTACCGTCTGCGTCTGTCTTCTTCTTGAAGATCCATTTATTCTGAATGGCCTTTCGCCCTTCAGGTAATACTTCCAAAGTCCATACTTTGTTTTCATACATGGATCCCATCTCGGATTTCATGGCCTCTAACCATTTGTCGGAATCTGGGCCCACCATCGCTTCTCCATAGCTCGTAGGTTCATCGTTGTCCAACAACATGACATTCAAGACAGGGTTACCGTACCACTCAGGAGCAGTACGTATCCTTGTCGACCTACGAGGTTCAATAGTAACTTGATCCGAAGCTTCATGATCTCCATCATCAGCTTCCTCTTCATCTGACGTAGGTTCCACAGAAACATCTTTCTGCGCAGTGCTACTCTCTGGTTGAAGTAAAGGTTCAACAACCTCATCAAGTTCTATCTTCCTCCCACTCAATTCTTTCGAGAGAAACTCTTTCTCGAGAAAGGACCCGTTCTTAGCGACAAACACTTTGCCTTCGGATCTGAGATAGAAGGTATACCCAACCGTCACTTTTGGGTATCCTATGAAGATGCATTTGTCCGCTTTGGGTTCAAGCTTTTCTGGCTGAAGCCTTTTGACATAAGCATCGCATCCCCAAACTTTAAGAAACGACAACTTTGGTTTCTTGCCAAACCACAGTTCATACGGTGTCGTCTCAACGGACTTAGATGGTGCCCTATTTAAAGTGAATGCAGCTATCTCTAATGCATAACCCCAAAATGATAGTGGCAGATCAGCAAGAGACATCATAGAACGCACCATATCCAATAAGGTTCGATTACGATGTTCGGACACACCATTACGCTGTGGTGTTCCAGGTGGCGTCAACTGTGAAACAATTCCACATTGTCTTAAGTGACTGCCAAACTCATAACTCAGATATTCTCCCCCTCGATTAGATCGTAGGAACTTGATCTTCTTGTTACGATGATTCTCAACTTCACTCTGAAATTGCTTGAACTTTTCAAACGTTTCAGACTTGTGTTTCATTAAGTAAATATACCCATATCTACTCAAATCGTCGGTGAAGGTGAGAAAATAACGATATCCACCGCGCGCCTCAATGCTCATCGGACCACACACATCCGTATGTATGATTTCCAACAAGTCACTTGCCCGTTCCATTGTTCCGGAGAACGGGGTCTTAGTCATCTTGCCGATGAGGCATGGTTCGCATGTGTCAAGTGATTCAAAATCAAGTGACTCCAAAAGTCCATCAGCATGGAGTTTCTTCATGCGTTTTACACCAATATGACCTAAGTGGCAGTGCCGCAAGAAAGTGGTACTATCATTATGAACTCTACATCTTTTGGCATCAATGTTATGAACATGTGTATCATCACTATCGAGATTCAATAAGAATAAACCCCTCACAATGGGTGCATGACCATAAAAGATATTACCCATATAAATAGAACAACCATTATTCTCTGATTTAAATGAGTAACCATCTCGCATTAAACAAGATCCAGATATAATGTTCATGCTCAACGCAGGCACTAAATAACAATTATTCAGGTTCATCACTAATCCCGATGGTAATCGAAGAGCGAGCGTGCCGACGGCGATCACATCAACCTTGGAACCATTTCCCACGCGCATCGTCACTTCGCCCTTCGCCAGCCTCCGTCTATTCCGCAGTTCCTGCTTTGAGTTGCAAATGTGAGCAACCGCACCGGTATCAAATACCGAGGCACTACAACGAGAGTTGGTAAGGTACACATCAATAACATATATATATCATATATAGCTTGTTTGGCGTTGGCCCCCTTCTTGTCGGCCAGATACTTGGGGCAATTCCGCTTCCAGTGGCCAGTTCCCTTGCAATAGAAGCACCCAGTTTCCGGCTTGGGCCCAGCCTTGGGTTTCTTCACGGGAGGGGCAACTACTTTGCCACTCTTCTTGGAGTTTCCCTTCTTGCCCTTGCCATTCTTCTTGAAACTAGTGGTTTTATTGACCATCAACACTTGATGCTCCTTCTGGATGTCTGACTCAGCGACTTTCAGCATCGCAAACAGCTCGGCGACTAACTTGTTCATCCCTTGCATGTTATAGTTCAACACAAAGCTCTTGTAGCTAGGTGGTAACGATTGAAGAACTCTGTCAGTGATCGCCTCTGGCGGGAGCACAACTCCCAACTCAGCCAGACGGTTGTAATACCCAGACATTTTGAGTATGTGTTCACTGACAGACCCGTTCTCCTCCATCTTGCAAGCATAGAATTTATCGGAGGTCTCATACCTCTCGATCCGGGCATTCTTCTCAAAAATAAACTTCAACTCCTGGAACATCTCATATGCTCCATGACGTTCAAAACGCATTTGAAGTCCTGGTTCTAAGCCATACAACATATCGCTCTGAACTATTGAGTAGTCATCAACACGCGCCTGCCAGGCGCTCATAACGTCCACAGACGCTGGAGGGGGTTGCTCACCAAGCGGTGCATCAAGGACATAAGCCTTTTGGGCAGCCGTGAGGATATTCCTCAGATTACGGGACCAGTCTACAAAGTTACTTCCATCATCTTTCAGCTTGGCTTTCTCTAGGAACGCATTGAAATTCAGGGAAGTTACTGCGCGAGCCATTGATCTACAACATAAATTTGCAAAGACAACTTAGACTATTGTTCAAGATAATGAGTTTAGTTTACTTAAAAACTCCCACTCAAATCGACATCCCTCCGGTCGTCTGAGTGTAACATGATCCAAATTCACCAACCCAAGTCCGATCATCACGTGAGATGAGGTGGTTTCAATGGTGAACATCTCCATGTTGATCATATCTACTATATGGCTCATGTTCGACCTTTCGGTCTCTTGTGTTCCGAGGCCATGTCTGTACATGCTAGGCTCGTCAAGTTTAACCCAAGTGTTTCGCATGTGCAAAACTGGCTTGCACCCGTTGTATGTGAACGTAGAGTCTATCACACCCGATCATCACGTGGTGCTTCGAAACGACGAACTTTCGCAACGGTGCACACTTGGGGAGAACACAATTTTATCTTGAAATTTTAGAGAGGGATCACCTTATAATGCTACCGTCGTCCTAAGCAAAATAAGATGCATAAAAAGATTAACATCACATGCAAATCATAAGTGACATGATATGGCCATGAACTTGTGCTTTTGATCTCCATCTCCAAAGCACCGGCATGATTTCCATCGTCACCGGCATGACACCATGATCTCCATCATCGCGTCGCCATCGGGGTTGTCACGCCAACCATGCTTCTACTACTATTGCTACCGTTTAGCGATAAAGTAAAGCATTACATAGCGCTTAATGATTGACACGCAGGTCATACAATAATTAAAGACAACCCTATGGATCCTGCCGGTTGCCGTATTCATCGACATGCAAGCCGAGATAAACTATTACAAAATATGATCATCTCATACATCAAATATATTTCATCATGTCTTTGGCCATATCATATCACAACATACCCTGGAAAAACAAGTTAGACGTCCTCTAATTTGTTGTTGCATGTTTTACGTGGCTGCTATGGGTATCTAGCAAGAACGAGTCTTACCTACGCAAAACCACAACGGTGATATGCAAGTTGCTATTTAACCTTCTACAAGGACCGCCTTCGTCGAATCCGATTCAACTAAGGTGGGAGAGACAGACACCCGCCAGCCATCTTATGCAACAAAGTCGCATGTCAGTCGATGGAACCGGTCTCATGTACGTGGACATGTAAAGTTGGTCCGGGCCGCTTCATCCCACAATACCGCTGAATCAAGAAAAGACCAAGGAAGGAAGCAATCTGAATATCAACGCCCACAAACTCCTTTGTGTTCTACTCATGATGTCATCTACGCAAAGACCTAGCTCATGATGCCACTGTTTGGGAACGTTGCATGGGAAACAAAAATTTTCCTACGCTCACCAAGATCGATCTAGGAGATGAACATCTATGAGAGGAGAGATTGCATCTACATACCCTTGTAGATCGCTAAGCGGAAGCGTTAAGAAACGCGGTTGATATAGTCGAACGTCTTCGCGATCCAATCTGATCCGAGCACCGCACGAGCGGCACCTCCGAGTTTAGCACACGTACGGCTCGGTGACGTCTCCGCCTTCTTGATCCAGCAAGGGAGGGTGGAGAGGTAGATGGGATCTGAACCAGCACGACGGCGTGGTGGTGGTGGCGGCAGTGGAACTCCGGCAGGGCTTCGCCAAGCGCAAACCGGAGGAGGAGATGGAGCAGCAGGAGGGAGAGGAGGCTAGGGTTGTGGATTGTCCAGCCCCCTTGTGCCTCCCACCCTTTATATAGAGGAGAAAACTTGGAGGAGGGGAGTACTATTCACGTGAACAGTAACGTGAATAGTACTTGGCCTCCAAGTCTCTCCCTATTTTCAAGGGATTCGATCTTATCCTCTTATCCCATGTGCATGGGCCAAGTGGGGCTGGGCGCCTGGCCCATGTAGGGCTAGTGCGCCACCCCTTGGTCCATGTGGGACGTTCTGGACAAGTGGGCCCCACCATGGAACCCTCCGGAACATTCTAGAAGCTTCCCGGTACAATACCGGAAAAAACCGAACTTTTCTGGAATCCCGAAAAACAACTTTCCATATATAAATCTTTACCTCCGGACCATTCCGGAGCTCCTCGTGATATCCCGGATCCCATCTGGGATTCCGAACAACCTTCGGACTTTCCACTTATTAATATCCCAAAACTACCCTAGCGTTACCGAACATTAAGCGTGCGACCCTACGGGTTCGAGAATCATGTCGACATGACCGAGACACCTCTCCGGTCAATAATCAATAGCGGGACCTGGATGCCCATATTGGTTCCTACATATTCCACGAAGATCTTTATCGGTTGAACCACGATGTCAAGGATTCAGTTAATCCCGTATACAATTCCCTTTGTCCGGCGATATGTTACTTGCCCGAGATTCGATCGTCGGTATCTCCATACCTAGTTCAATCTCGTTACCGGCAAGTCTCTTTACTCGTACCGTAATACAAGATCCCGTGGCTAACTCTTTAGTCACATTGCTTGCAAGCTTATTGTGATGCTGTATTACCGAGTGGGCCCTGAGATACCTTTCCGTCATACAGAGTGACAAATTCCCAGTCTTGATCCATGCCAACTCAACAGACACCCTCGGAGATACCTGTAGAGCATCTTTATAGTCACCCAGTTACGTTGCGACGTTTGATACACACAAGGTACTCCTCCGGTGTCAGTGAGTTGCATGATCTTATGGTCATAGGAACAGATACTTGATATGCAAAAACGATAGCAATAAACTTGACACGATCATATGCTACGTTCATAGTTTGGGTCTTGTCCATCACATCATTTTCCTAATGATGTGATCCCATTATCAAATGACAACTCATGTCTATGACCAGGAAACCATGGCCATCTTTGATCAACGAGCTAGTCCGGTAGAGGCTCACTAGGGACATGTTGTTGTCTACGTATCCACACATGTATTTGTGTTTCCAACCAATACAATTATAGCATGGATAATAAATGATTATCATGAACAAGGAAATATAATAATAACCATTTTATTATTGCCTCTAGGGCATATTTCCAACAAATAGACATTACCCCCATTTGCTTCAGTTCAGATGTGTTTTTTATGAAGGAAGAAAATTACCACATGAGGAAGTATGCTAGTTATTATCTCATGTGGGCTAGGTTGGATCGATTAGATGGAATAGATGGGTTGAGGTGCCAAGAAATGTTGTCAGTTAACATAAAAAGATGTATTGTGTTGTATTAACGGGCTTAACGAGCTGCTGGTGAAACTCGTTAGCTCGCTCATTAAGCTCGTTAAGTTTAACGAGCTGAAATATGTGCTTGGCTCTGTTCATTAAGAAGCGAGCTACAAGCTTAATGAGTCCAACCCTATGTCCGATGCCCCTGTGGCTTGTGTTAGATACGAACAAAAAAACTTCATCAACGTGAGAAAGAGGAAGAAGGTAGGTGGTGATTGGGAGAGGGAGAAGGTACGCGAAGGAGGCATGCTAAATTAGGCAGATAAAATAGCCGCCCGTGGAGGTAGCGGCGGCTGGGGTGGGGAGGAAGACAATGGAGGATGATTACACCATGCGGTATACATATAAAACCCTCAAAAAGATAAGAAAAAAGGGTCATCTTCATATGGGAAAAAGGGGGCGCCTTTGGATAAAAATATGTGTCTATGCAATTACTTCTTTTTGGTTTAAATTGGCGCCTCCAGAGTGAGAACAAGTCCCCTAAAAAAAAGAGTGAGGGCAAGAATCTAAAGAGTAACCTTTTTTGCGGAAAACACCCTAGATCTATTAATAAGGATAACCAGTGGTACACAACACCCCACAAAGAACAGAAATTACACTCGACTCCCTGAGGAGCCAACCCAACACAACGCCAAACGCGAGCTGAAGGCGCGCCGCCACGCCACCGCCGCCGCTCCCACATGGAGCCGGCGTGACCTTTTTATCTGCGGACGGGATCTCCGCGGACGGGAAGTCGTCAGCTTCAGTCCATAGGAACCAGCACGCTGGAGAAGCATCAAGTCGAGACACCACCAGATTGAAGTGGTCACCTCTCTCGCCGGCGACCGGGAGCGAGGAAGATCTGGCGCGGACTCCGAGATCCCCAACGAGCGCTGGAGAAAGCGCCGCCGAGGCAAAGGTGGATCTGGAGTACCAAAAGGCCAAGGCTTGGCCAGCGCCGCCGCCATACTGACCAAGCCAAGCCACCACAACTCGCCGGTCCATCCCTAGCCGCGAACACCACTTCGGAGAATACACCGGAGCACCCTTATTCGGCGCCGCCGCTGCCACCGTCGAAACCGAAGCGCCGGACAGCTCGAGAACCAAACAGCTAGACTAGGACACACCCTACCCTACTGTATACACAAGGCCACCCGGCCAGATCAACACCCTCCTCCCTCCCAGAGTCAGCGGAGCCGCCCGGAGAGGAAGAGAGGAATGGATCTGGCCGGCGGCAACGGGGGCGCTCACTTAGCCTACCTTATCGCCTCAGCTTCGCGACCAAGTCTCTCAGAGTAACCTTATTACGGTCACCTATTTTGCAGGAAAGAAAATTATAAAGAGAAAAATTGTGTTCCAAGAAGAAAAATTATCATGTACTACTACAGTTCTAATGGACCGCTCACAGTAATTCTGCAATCTTCCGCCTCACGTTTCTGTATAAGCTTCTTTCAGCGCTGTATTTTTTTTTTGCGGGGGCATCGCTGTAATTACATATATTTACATGAGATGCTTCCCACTTGTTTTTCGCTTTCAAAGAGAAGTACATGTGTCAGCTGCACGGATGGCTTTGGTACTAGCTAGCTCTCTTGGTGTGACCCTTGCAGACAAAGTAGTATCATCTCAGAAAAGAAAGATACTAGCTAGCTAGTAATTTGTGTCGATCATACATTTTCCCAAAGGTAAAACACACAAAGAGAGACGTGCATGCATTTATAAATGAATGGCAAAAGCTCTACACCACCTTTGCGTTACCATCATGGCTACCAGCGCCCAAACATGTCAAGTGCTGGCCTGGCCAATGGGGTGCAATCAATGAAAAAAAATAGCGCGCTATAACATCGCTAATAGCACGCTATAGCGTTTTGAGCAATGCCTCGCTAAATAAATCATTGTACAGTGTCTCGCTAATAGCACGCTATAGCGCAATATAGCACGCTAATAGCATATTTTGAGGGTCACGCTATTTTATTATAGCACGCTATTTTTTTCATTGGGTGCAATGCGTTGAGGCTGCAGACATGCATGCATGGCCAATGCGTCGACGAAAGTTGGATAATATTCGGCCGGGCCTTGAATGCATGGTATGTGACATGATTGATGGGATGTAGTCTGTAGTATATGATGAGTTATGACACTGACATGATGATCAAACCAACCTAGCTGGTAATAATTCTTTGTGTGAAAAGAAAACGAAAATCAAAGAAAAAATAGATGCAGTCAAACTCAGCAGGTAGAGAGGGCAAAGGGCGCGTACGCTTTCGGGGCATCGGTCACGTACAGCCGCTGTCTTTTTGCCTCCTTGGCAAACATGTAGGCTTGCAGCTAGTACGTACCTAGTTATACCATGGAGTAAGTCAGAAGCGAACCAGACAGTACTAGCTAGAGCTACTACAGTGAGACGATGGAAATATATGCCGATATATGTATGTAGTTTGTGTCTCCTCAACTCATAGGAGCCTCTTTAGGTGCACATGATGTCCTGTGGTGAGGGAAAGCAGGGTGCAGGCATTGCCAACGCATGTCACATAGTCTTCCCTGAAACGGATTGGAGAGCATTGTTCTGACACTAGTAGAAAACAGGTATTTGATCCCAGCTCGATCTACACATTAGTCCCGGTTGCATTACGAACCAGGACTAATGTGAGCATTAGTCCCGGTTCGAGCGGCTAGAGCGCCGGTCGGGGCTCGGCAGGCATCAGTCCCGGTTCAAAATACCCTTTAGTCCCGGTTGATGTCTCCAACCGGGACTAAAGGTGACCTTTAGTCCCGGTTGGAGACACCAACCGGGACTAAAGGGGTTGAGGCTTTAGTCCCGGTTGGTGTCTCCAACCGGGACTAAAGGACACCAACCGGGACTAAAGGGGTTCTGAAAGTTTCTTTTCTGTTTTTCCATTTGTTTTCTGTTTTTAGTTTCTGTTTTAAATTGCTTATATCTTTTAGGTTTTAGTGTCTAGTTGGTATCGAAATTTTGAAATATGAATTTTGACCATTTTTACCACAATAATCCTAGAAAAATCATAACTAAATCATTCTAATTCAGAAAAATACAAATAATATATCCAAATTTGCAGAAAAATAAGATCTATCCGAAGAAACTTCCTGTTTTCCGTTTCGAGAATTTTTAAAATCACAAAATTCCAAAGGGAAAATAGAGTTTTTGGACGTTTTAGACGTTTTAGGGTTTAGGGCTAGGGTTTAGATTTCCAAGTTTAGGGTTAGGTTTTAGGGTTTGAACCTTTAGTTTTACTGTTTAGAATAGAGTTTCGGACGTTTTAAGTCCCGGGTTTAGGGGTTTTGAGAATTTTTAAAATCCCAAAATTTCAAAGGAAAAATAGAGTTTTTGGACGTTTTAGACGTTTTAGGGTTTAGGGCTAGGGTTTAGATTTCCAAGTTTAGGGTTAGGTTTTAGGGTTTGAACCTTTAGTTTTTCTGTTTAGAATAGAGTTTCGGACGTTTTAAGTCCCGGGTTTAGGGTTTTGAAATTTTTTATTTTTTTTTGAATTTTTTAAATGTTTTTGACATTTTTTGGAATTTTGATTATTTTGAACTTTTTATATTGTTTTGGAATTGTTGATTTTTTTTAGTTTTTGGTGTTTTTTTTGAATTTTTTGAAAATTTTGAGTTTTAAAATTAATAATTGAATTCCGCATAAAGATTCTTATTTTATTACTTATTTTATTTTCATTATTATTATTACTTATTTTATTTTGAACTTTTTGTATTATTTTGGATTTTTTGTTTTTTTTTGTTTTTTGAGAACTTTTGACTTTTTTTTGAAATATTTGCCTTTTTTTGAAGTTTTTTTGAATTTTTAAATTAATCATTGTTGTTTGTTAATCATTGTTGTTTATTTTAATAATTGTTTGGAATTCAAAAAATTAAATCATGTGACATCAAGACCTAAGGGTTAATATGATTGATAGCTTACTATTGTCAGGAAAACAACAAGTGCAGACTTGGAAACTAGGGGCGATAGAAACAGGAAGTTAAGCGTGCTGGGGCTGGAGTAGTGAGAGGATGGGTGACCGGCCGGGAAGTTAGACGATTTGGAATTGGCAAATAATTCAAAGATTTGAAAATCAGAATAAAACTTAAAAACAAATCAAAAAATATTTTAAAAAAAAATTAAAAAAAAAATTCAAATTTTTTTTTTCAAAAAAATTCCTTACCAACCGGGACTAAAGGTCCTCCATCCCCGCCCCAGAAAGCGGCCACGTGGAGGGCCTTTAGTCCCGGTTCATAAGCCAACCGGGACTAAAAGCGATGGGCATTAGTCCCGATCGTTTTGTCCCGGTTCCAGAACCGGGACTAAAGGCCCTCTGGAACCGGGACTAAAGCCCCTTTTTCTACTAGTGTGAAGGTACGTATCTCGTCTGCAACATCACCAACTATCTAATATCCATCTATTGGGACATGTACCTTTGACTCCGCGTGCACTTGGTCACTTTCGTCTGTCCATCCATCTGCCTACACTCACCCTTTCATTCAAACATGTGAGAACCTAGCTAGCCATTGTTACATGTGTTGAGTCCTAGGAGAAAAAACAAACAAGTGTGCTGTGTACATGCATGATGGCCACCCTACACCACGCGCATCAGTTACACACACATACACCGCAGCACACAGAGTCAGTAGCTAGCTACCTTTGATCGATGGAGAGCACGAGCAGAGCGAGACAAGGAGATCGTGGCCACCTCGACCACCACCGCCGCCAGCTGCTGCTGCTGCGACCGGCGGCAGCAGCATGGAGCTACGTCCCCGGCGGCGGTGTGTCGTGGCCGGCGCAGAGGTCGCCATCGTCGTCGTACACGTGCGGGTACTGCAAGAGGGACTTCCGGTCGGCGCAGGCGCTGGGGGGCCACATGAACGTGCACCGCCGAGAGAGGGCCAGGATCCGCCACTACTACTGCTCCGCCTACCCCGCAGCTGCTGCTCCTGGCGCCGTCCACATCGACAGCAGGGTGCCCAACCTCAACTTCTCGTCGCCGCATTGCCCCGGTAGCGACTATGGCGGCACATCCACGGCGACTCCGACGGTCTACAGCTTCTTCTCTACCGCGGCGGCGGCGGAGGCTGCGTTGGTGGTGGACCTGGAGCTGGGGGTCGGAGGAGGAGGTTTGGATCTTGAGCTTAGGCTTGGCTGCTCTTGATCGAGTCTTGACTCTTGTTGACTGACATTATGATGGATCGATCGACCTATCTATTTCTATTCTATCTATCTGTGACATGTCTGCATGCACGACCACGTACGCATGCATGGTAATGTTGACCGGGCTAGAAAACTACTCCCTCTGTCCGTCTAGATACATCTATTTGAGCGACAAGTAATTCCGGACGGAGGGAGTAGTAATGATGCACCGATGTTGCTAGCTACATATATATATATATGCAGCCTTCTTTTCCCATGTTTAACTATATGGTATGTCAATTTCGAGGAGTGTATTTGTTTCTTCAACCGCATGAACAATCCTTAATTAATTGTAACTTGTAGCTTACTTGGTTGATTTGCAGTGAATATACATATAGTTCCATCGTTTGGAGCTTCCTGATGTATCATGTATATGTGTTTGTGCCATGTACGCTACCTGTTCTTTCAGGGCACGGTCTTTGTCTTCTTTTTTCAATTTTTTTTTGAGCGTTGGCCACGGTCTTTAATTTGTCATTCGTGTGTGTTGTGTGTGGGCTATTCGGGCCCATTGGGCACTATTTAGTACTACTATCTTCCTTCTGGGCAGATGCATGCATACATGTGGCCCGTAGTTAGCCGATATAGTACCAACAAAAGAATGTGTTGTTCTGGAGTGGGTCTCCTCCCTAAAAGCTTTAGTTATAAGTTTGACAAGTGGTTGCTGCTTAGAGAGGATTTTAAGGATGTGGTGGAGAAAGCCTGTCAACTCCTGTCAGAGGCAATAGCCCTATAGATATCTGGCAGGCTAAAGTTAGAAACCTCAGGAGGATAACTAAGGGCCGGAGCTATAATATAGAAGCACAACTTAGACACCTCAAAAGAGATATGATGTCTGAGTATGATGCTCTGGACATTAAATCTGAAACTAAGGAATTGACTTTAGAGGAGCAGGATAGACTCAAGGTAATTAGAGATGAAATGTCTAAGATCTGGCTTAAAGAGGAAACAAAAGCCAAACAAAGATCTAGAGACAGATATATTAAGGAAGGGGATAGGAACACTACTTGGTTTCATGTTGTTGCTAATCAGAGGATGGGGAGACTTTGGTTCACTCCAGGGCCCCAATGTACCTACCTCCGATGCTAAAGAAATGTTAGACATACAAGCTAGCTTCCATAGAAAATTATTAAGTAAAGAGAGTTATTCCGGCTTTGAACTTTTTAATGACTTCTTTTATAGTCAAAATAAACTTCTGTCAGTACCTTTCTCTGAAGAGGAACTTAAAACTCCCATATTTGGGTCATACTCTGATGGAGCTCCAGGCCTAGATGGCTTACCTTTCCTTTTCTATCAGAAATTTTGGTATTTGTTAAAGCATGACTTGATGGCCATGTTCTCAGACTTTTATGAGGGCAAACTAGATATCTATCGTCTAAACTTTCCCATGCTTACACTCATACCTAAAGAGCCTTATGTCATAGTTATGAAAAAATTTAGGCCTATTAGTCTTCTCAATTGTGTTCTTAAAATCGTCACCAAGGCTCTTACTAATAGGCTTGGTTTGATCATGAACATACTCATTTCCAGTAATCACTCTGCCTTCATTAAACGTAGATATAACTCGGCAGATATATATTGGAAAGTGTAGTCACAGCTCATGAACTCATCCATTCTGTTGTGATGTCTAATGACAAAGGTGTAGTCCTTAAACTGGACTATGAGAAAGCTTTTGATAGACTAGGCTTAGACTTTCTTGAGCTTAAGCTTGGCTGCTGTTGATTCTTGACTCCTCTTGATTGACATTATGATCTATCTATCTATCTCTAACATGTTTGTACGTACATGAACCGGTGGACCTACAGGGTGTGCAGGGCGTGCCGTGGCAGACCCAGAATTTTGGAGTTATTTTTAATGTCATCTTTTCCTAATTTTGGGGCCTGATACGTCTCAAGCGTATCTATAATTTTTTATTCTTTCATGCTATGTTTATATCATTTTGGCATAGTTCTGGCACCAATTTTTATCATTTTTCTGAATTAACCTATTAACCCAGTGCTAGTTGATGTTTTCTACATGTTTTTGGACTTTCAGGAAAATTAATTTTACAGAGCTCCAAAAATCCCGAAAAAAATCCAGAAATTCTTTTTCATCGGGAAGCTTCCGGAGGACACAAGAGGCAACCAGGGGGCCCACCGTCCCCACACGCCCCCACCACGCGGCCAGGGGGTGCATGGTGGGGCCGCGTGGAGCCCCTGGCCCACGTTTCCACCGCCTTCCGACGCCTATATTTTTCGTTCGTCCGAAAAACCCTAAATATCTAGGAATCTTTCTGTTTCCACCGCCGCACCTCTCTGTACCATGGCGATCCAATCTAGAGTCCTTTTCTGGTAATCTCCTGGAGGGGGAAATCATCACGGCGGCCATCTCCATCAACTTGAAGGTTGCCATGATCGCTCGAGAGTAGTTTCCTTTGGACTATGGGTCCATAGCAGTTGTTAATTGGTTTTCTCTCCCATGTTTCTCAGTACAAAGATCACATGAGCTGCCCTACATGATTGTGATCCATTTGATGTAATCTGTTGGTGTGTTTGTTGCGGTGTGATGAATTGTTACTTTATGATCAGATTTATCCATGAATCTTTTTGAGATCTATTTGGTTTCTTTGCTGCATAATTCTTATTCATATATGCTCTCCGGTCTATTCTTCTTTCTTTGGCCAAGTTTGAGGGGTGATCTCCAAGAGGGAGTTGTGTATGATAGTTGGGTTCATTCTTGCAAGTAATCTACCGCAATGACAGAAAGTGGAAAAGGCTTGTATTGTGTTGTTGCCACTAGGGATAAGAAGATGATTGCGTAGTTGTCCTTTGAACGCAGGGTGAAGACAGTATATCATCTACTTCATGTCATCATACTTAAGGCAATACTCTGTTTTTACTTAATACTTTAAGATGCATGCCGGATAGCGGTCTTGGGTGGAGTATTAGCTATAGATGTAGTTGGATAACAGTTTATAGATATTGGGACATGATGCTCATATGTTGATTATGCCATGGATAGTCATAGTTATAAAAACTGTAATTTAATCGATACGCAACTGTAATTTGTTCACCACACCATGCTTTCTTTTGGGGAGAAACCACTAGTGAACCTATGGATCCCGGTCCATCTTCTTCCTATATTCTTTCAACCTCGATCAAACACTCTTTTCAATTCTTTGTTTTTACTTTCTTGCTCCAATCTAATCTTCCACACACTGGTGCTTTCAATCCTTGTAATTAGCAAAGCTAGTGAGCCTGACAACCTCGCTAGTTTCGTTCGGGGCCAAGGCAGTATTGTGTTCGTGTGTGCAGGTACTGATCATTGGTTGTGTTACCAAACTCCTGTTGGGTCTATAAACCTTAAGGTCATCTACTTTGAGGGAAAATTGCTGCTAGCTAAAAACCCTTGCACTTTGGGCCCCAACACCTTCCTAGTTCAGAGGAAGCAAGACTTTTTCTGGCGCCGTTGCCGGAGAGTTTACTTCACAGACATAGGTCCTACACTCCTTTATTTTACTACCTTGGTATCTACTTTGCTTACTTACTTTTTGTTGCTTGTTATTTTGCTTTTCTGCTTTTCAAAAAAATCAAAAAACACAAAAATATTTAAATTCCAGCAAGGCCACACTTTTGTTTTAGGCTACATGTTTACTTCAGCTCAAAATACCAAACTTTGTGATTTCGCAAGTAGTAATAACAATGATTTCATCAGTACACCAATTGCTCCACTAACAACTAGTGTTGAATCTTATGAAATCAAGCCTACTTTATTGAATTTGGTAATGAAATAACAATTCTCTGGTTCTTATAGTGAAGATGTTGCTTCTCATCTAAATAATTTTGTTGATCTTTGTGATATGCAAAAGTATAAAGAAGTAGAAGCTGATGTGGTTAAGTTAAAACTTTTCCCATTTTTGTTATGAGCAAAAGCTAAAGAATGGTTCTTATCTTTGCCTAGAAATAGTATTGATTCTTGAACTAAATGTAAGGATGCTTTTATTGGTAAGTATTATCCTCCTACTAAAATCATACAACTAAGGAATCTTATCATGAACTTTAAACAACTTGAGCATGAGCACATAGCCCAAGCTTGGGAAAGATTAAAATCATTGACTAAATTTTTTCCTACACATGGTTTAAGCGAGTGGATGATTGTGCAAAATTTCTATGTTGGAGTTAACTATATGTCCAGAAATCTTCTAGACTCAACTGTAGGTGGTACTTTTATGGCTACTACTTTGGGGGAATGCTACCAAACTTTGGATGAAATCACATCAAACTACGCCCAATGGCATACTGAGAGAGCTCCAATTGGTAAGAAGGTAAATTCTGTTGAGGAGATCTCTAGCTTGAATGATAAAATTGATATGATTGTCTCTATGCTTATTGATGTTCCTAGTGATGTTAACATCACTAAACATGCTCCTAGTGATGTTAAAGATGTTTCTCTTGCTGCACTTGTTGAACAAACTAATGAACAAGTGGATGTTAACTTTATTAATAGAAACAACTTTGCTAATAATGCTTATAGCAACAATTTTAGTGTTGGTAATAATTATGTTAGGCCATATCCTCAGAACAATTTTGGATATTCTTATGGTAATAAAAGTGTGCCTTCTGAATTAGGAAGTGTTATTAAGGACTTTATTGCCACTCAAAAGGATTTCAACAATATGGTTAGAAATAAATTGGATAAGCTAGAGAATGTGATACTTAAAGTTGATACTTTGATTCATGATGTTGAAATACTTAAGATTAAAGCTTTGCCTAAAGAAGATATGCCGGAATCTCTTAACGCTATTCAAGTTGTTCTCGATAATAATGATAGAATGATTACCATGCTTAGGGCTAGGCATGAGGGAGAGCAACAATAAAGAGAGGCTAAATATGCTAAAATATATGAGAATAGGGGTATTGAATAGGTAGAAACTTTAAGTAGTGTTGAAACCCTTTCGGTGGATAAACTCACAAATTTGCTAAGTCGTATTAAATTAAAAAATAGTAGAACTGAGCCACCTACGGCTGCCCACAACGATTTGGCGACCTCAACCGTCGGATCACACTATGCAACGCTCCAGATTGTCCGGTCGTCTAACGGCGTGCCTCAGGCTCTCTGCATCGCGCATCCCAGCCAACCCAACATTATTGGGCCGCTACTCCAGAGACTGAGTTATGCGACTTCTCGTGAACCAGGCCGATGCTCTACGCTTGGGTTGCAGGGCTGCGGCCTTTTTTGGGGTCTCTCATTCACTAGGCCTCCTCCTCCCTTCAATTGGTTGGTTTCATGCGATTACGATGCAACCCCTCCCGGGTCCGATGGCGGCGGAATAATGGCGATGCAGCTCGGTCGTCTAGTTCTGTTACTGTTGTTTGGATGATGATGTGTTACTCCCCGTCTACCTTCCTCTTACCTTGGTTCCTCCATATATGGTTTAGGCCTGATGGTCAAGGGTTCCATCCGTCTTGCTTTTCCCCGGTAGCCATTCTTGTTGCCTAGGTCGGCTCTTCTTTCTTGCAGACATTCATGTATTTTTTCATTGTTTCCCTGCCTACACAGGTGTTGGTCCATACTGCAAACTGTAATTTTGTTATTTGTTGCAGAAACTGCTGGAGGCAAAATTTCTCTCACAGGTTCGGGGTGGTGATGGCTGCGGCATCTTCTCTCTCATGTCACTTCTCCTCTCCTTGGTAATACAGACGCGGCCACCCCTCTCCTTCCAACTGTTCTTTCTTGCTCTTATTCATCTTCATTGATGGACATGTCAGTTTGGTTTTAAATCCTTGTGAGAAAGGCCAACAATAAGTACTCCCGGATAGTCTTCGTTGGGGTCCCATTTGTACTGGGAGAACAGAAGGTTCGCATCTCTCTTTCCATGTGATATAATTTGACCAGGAACTGCCAGTGCAACCCATCTCAATTTTGTTCTTTTGGTCTCCCCTTGTTTGCTCTGGAGAGGGCATTAACATAGAAAGCTGACTTGCCTTCTTTGCATGCATGTGGAGGAGCCATCGGCTGCTAATGTATGATCCTTGTTCCTTACTAAAATGTTCTTATTCTATTGCTATTGCGAAGATGTTGGGCGATGAAAGGACAATAATAATTGGGTGATCCTGAGGGCGACACTAAGAGTCCTCTACATAATTATGCAATTGTATGTGTATGAGTACTAATCAAACCAAAAACTAATTAACAATATTTCCTGTATTTGTGATACAACTATAGTCCAGAGAATTTATGACATCGCCGGCTTGTTGTCTTCTCAGAAGCTCATTGAGAAGGTAGGCTTTAATGATGAGTTCAGACATAGGTACGCACAACGAAGTCTGCATTCTGGTGGTTGGGCACGAGGAGAAACCAAAAGCAGAAAATGGTGGCACAGTTGATGTACCCCAAGAAGAAGACTCTGTTGAATAATATAACCTTTGGGACTGAACTCACTAAGATAGAGGACACTGATTGAACTATCCACAAGAAAGCAAAGCTAGCACATAGTGGTAGTGATATGTTGAAGAGCTACAAAGTGGCCTTGCAGAGGCACCTTGGGCAGGTTACCAAGAGTGATGTTCTTTATGGGCCTTTCCACCCTCCTTGTGCAAGAAAATTGGAGCCCGGTGATTGCAATAATTTTGGAGAAAGGATGAGTGCCCTATGTTATCCTTGAAAGGATTCTGATAAATGTGAAGCTCATGTGCAGAGTACTCATTGTATACACTTTTAAATAAACCACGGTTTGTTTCCTCTACTATTTTTTCCAGTTTTTGCATAATACTTTTTCCCGGAAGTGTTTCTCTATAGTCTCTATATGCATTTTTTTGCAGGGATATGCACAATTAATTCCTGAAGGTGTTTATGTTAATGAGCCCAGCATTACCAAAAGTATTAAATGAAGTGTGTAGTGCATGGTGAGTGCCCATATCTTAGCTATCTTGTTTTCCTTCTTCATGATTTAATATTTTATTTGGTGAAGAAAGATCGACTGAAGTGCAATCTATTAACACATTTTTTTTAATCTATTGAGGCATTCCGGTTGTAAATTAAGACTCTAGGTTGTGCGGATGAAAGTGTATGCATCGTGCAAATGAAAGTTGAGCTCATTTAGGACACATATTATATATTTTGGTTACCATTTGGTGGGTCAATTCCATAGGTCTACAGCCTACCTGCTATATAGTTTTCATCAACTTGATTGCGCATGTGTGTTGTAGTTGAGTTTGTGATTTGTCATGGTATCTTAATTTTGTACCATGCATCTGTATTTTCTTAAATGGTTATTTTTTTATCTTTCGTCAAGCTGGACAAGGGTGACAAAATATTTTTCAGATTGTGGTTCCCATTTTCTTGCATATGGGAGCAAAAGAAGGACCTGCATATGGTGTTCATTGACTTGGAGAAGGCCTACGATAAGATACCACGGAATGTCATGTGGCGGGCCTTGGAAAAACACAAAGTCCCAACAAAGTACATTACCCTCATCAAGAACATGTACAATAATGTTGTGACAAGTGTTCGAACAAGTGATGGCGACACTAATGACTTACCGGTTAAAATAGGACTGCACCAAGGGTCAGCTTTGAGCCGTTATCTTTTTGCTTTGGTGGTGGATGAGGTCACAAGGGATATACAAGGAGATATCCCATGGTGTATGCTCTTTGCGGATGATGTGGTACTAGTCGATGATAGTCGGATGGGGGTCAATAGCAAGTTAGAGCTATGGAGACAAACCTTAGAATTGAAAGGTTTTAGGCTTAGTAGAACTAAAACCGAGTACATGAAGTGCGGTTTCAGTACTACTAGGCACGAAGAGAAGGAGGAGGTCAGCCTTGATGGGCGGGTGGTACCTCAAAAGGACACCTTTCGATATTTGGGGTCAATGCTGCAGAAGGATGGTGATATCGATGAAGATGTGAGCCATCGAATCAAATTCGTATGGACGAAGTGGCGCCTAGTTTCTGGCGTTCTCTGTGACAAGATAGTGCCACAAAAGCTAAAAGGCAAGTTCTATAGGATGGTGATTCGACTCGCAATGTTGTATGGTGCTGAGTGTTGGCGGACTAAAAGGCAACATGTTCAATACTTAGGTGTAGCGGAGATGCGCATGTTGAGATGGATGTGTGGCCACACAAGGAAGGATCGGGTCCGGAATGATGATATACGGGATAGAGTTGGGGTAGCACCGATTGGAGAGAAGCTTGTCCAACATCGTCTGAGATGGTTTGGGCATATTAAGCGCAGGCCTCGAAAAGCTCGAGTGCATAGAGGACGGCTAAAGCGTGCTGATAATGTCAAGAGAGGTCGGGGTAGACCAAACTTGACATGGGACGAGTCCGTAAAGAGAGATCTGAAGGATTGGAATATCACCAAAGAACTAACCATGGACAGGGATGCGTGGAAGCTAGCTATCCATGTGCCAGAACCATGAGTTGGTTGCGAGATCTGATGGGTTTCAGCTCTAGCCTACCCCAACTTGTTTGGGACTAAAGGCGTTGTTGTTGTTGTTGTTGTTGTTGTTGTTGTTGTTGTTGTTGTTGTTGTTGTTGTTGTTGTTGTTGTTGTTGTTGTTGTTGTTGTTGTAGTTCCAATTTTCTACAGTAATTATGTGATTATGGTATTTTGCTTGGCTTAGAGTATTTGTAGTTTTGATGTTGTATTTCATTTTGATTTTCAGGTTTAGACACTAAAATAGTTTATATTAGTGCTCAACAATACAAAAGTTAAATCCTCAGGAATGTGACCTTCCTATTAGATTTCAATTTCGTGCAAATGTAGAAGATGTTTAGCCTTCTCATGATTGTGATATAGAGCAAATGAAAGGAAAACATTAATACAAGTGCATTAGCTCTGACTTGATAAAATATGCCCCACCACCTGTATCACCGTAATGTAGTGCAAATTATTCAAACTTTTACCATATGTTTGTGTTGTTTACCATTTCACCAACATTTATATATTTCTCCCAAAAGATGGATGGGCGTGGCAAGACGCGCCTTTATGGTCTAGTATGATGGTAAAGAAAGTGGGCTTGGAAGAAAGTCAACTTTAGGTAGTAAAGATCCCACGAGCTCAGAGAGTGGTCAATCTTATGTTAAGAATGTTAAAAGTGGGTTTAGGGAGGTCAAGACTTTAGGTAGTATTTATCCCACTGTGATGGATTGACATGCTTTTGATCCTAATGATTGTTCTCTCACTGAATTTATTAAGGGGTTACATGCTATTGTTATTTCTTCTAATGGTCAGGAACAAAATAAGGCTTTTACTCAACACATTGCTGAAGCTATCATAAAAGCTAGGGAAGAAAAGCTTGAACAAGAAGTTTCTATACCTATGAAATTAGAGGATGGTTGGGAACCTACAATTAAAATCACTATCAATAATTATGAATGTAATGTTTTATTTGATTTAGGAGCTAGTGTTTCTACCATGCCTAAAGCTTCATATGATGTTCTTGGTTTGAAGCCTATGACTGAATGCTCTTTAAGTTTGCATCTTGCTGACTCCACTGTTAAGAAACCTTTGGGGAGGATACATGATGTGCCTATTATTGCTGATAGAAATTATTTCCCCGTTGATTTCATAATTATGGATATAGAATGCAATACTTCATGTCCTATTATTTTGGGAAGACCGTTCTTGAGAACAATAGGTGCTATTATTGACATGAAGGAAGGTAATATCAAATTCTAATTCCCTATGAGAAAAGGGATGGAACACTTTCCAAGGAACAAAATTAAATTACCTTATGAATCTATCATGAGAGCTACTTATTCCTTGGGAATCATTGATGAAAAAACATGAACAAAGCTTTATGCCTCGCTAAAAGGCATTAAAGAAATGCACTTGTTGGGAGGCACCCCAATATTTATCTTTTTGCTTTTTGAGTGTCTTGATGTCTACTACACAACTTATTCTTGTAGACTCGTGTTGGGCCTCCAAGCGCAGAGGTTTGTAGGACAGTAGCAATTTTTCCTCAAGTGGATGACCTAAGGTTTATCAATCCGTGGGAGGCGTAGGTTGAAGATGGTATCTCTCAAGCAACCCTGCAACCAAATACAAGAAAATCTCTTGTGTCCCCAACACACCCAATACAATGGTAAATTGTATAGGTACACTAGTTCGGCAAAGAGATGGTGATAAAAATGTAGTATGGATAGTAGATATAGGTTTTTGCAATCTGAAAATATAAAAACAGCAAGGTAGCAGAAAGTAAACGGGCATAAAACGGTATTGCAATGCTTAGAAACAAGGCCTAGGGTTCATACTTTCACTAGTGCGATCTCCCAACATTGTTGACATAGTTGAATCATATGTAAATCCCTCACGTGCGACAAAGAGTTCACTCCAAAGTCACAAATAGCGGAGAACAAACGAAGAAATTGTTGTAGGGTACGAAACCACCTCAAAGTTATCCTTCCCGATCAATCTTATGAGCCATCCCCATTAATTGTAACGAACAACCCTAGAGCTCATACTAGAATAACACCATAAGATACACATCAACCAAAACTCTAATGTCACCTAGGCACTCCAATGTCACCTTGAGTACCCACGGGTTTGATTATACGATATGCATCACACAGTCTCAGATTCATCTATTCAAACCAACACAAAGAACTTCAAAGAGTGCCCCAAAGTTTCTACCGGAAAGTCAAGACGAAAGCATGTGCCAACCCTTATGCATAAATCCCCAAGGTCACGGAACCCACAAGTTGATCACCAAAACATACATCAAGTAACTCAAGTGAATATCCCATTGTCACCACAGATATCCATATGCAAGACATACATCAAGTGTTCTCAAATCCTTAAAGACTCAATCCGATAAGAAAACTTCAAAGGGAAAACTCAATTCATCACAAGAAGATAAAGAGGGGAAAACTCCATATGATTCATGTATATCAACAAAGCTCGCGATACATCAAGATCGTGCCATCTCAAGAACACGAGAGAGAGAGATCAAACACATAGCTACTGGTACAAACTCTCAGCCCCGAGGGTGAACTACTCCCTCCTCTTCATGGAGGCCACCGGGATGATGAAGATGGCCTCCGATGATGATTTCCCCCTCCGGCAGGGTGCCGAAACAGGGCTCCAGATGGTATTTCGAGGATACAGAGAGCTGCGGCGGCGTAGTCCAAAATCTAGGGTTATTTCTGGGGGTTTCTCTATTTATAGGATTTTTCAGCGTTGGAATCACGTCAAGATGGGCCACAGGGGGCCCATGAGGTACCAGGGCACGCCACCCCCCTGGCGTGCCCCGGTGCCTCGTGGACACCTCGTGGCTCTTCTGGTCCTTCCACGAAGCTTCTAGTGTCTCTTTTGTTCCAAAAAAAATCGTCAAAAAGTTTCAGCTCATTTGGAGAACTTTCATTTCTGCACAAAAAACAACACCATGGTAGTTCTGCTGAAAACAGCTTCAGTCCGGGATAGTTCTAATCAAATCATACCAAAACCATATAGAATTGTTATAAATATGGCATGAATACTTCATAAATTATAGATACGTTGGAGACGTATCAGCATCTCCAAGCTTAATTCCTGCTCGTCCTTGAGTAGGTAATGATAAAAGAAATAATTTATGAAGTGTGAATGCTCGCATAGTGCATAAGTTTGATCGATGATAATTTCAATCACTTTTTCTAGCATCAATGTATATCATAATCAGTAGCTCATCTCATAAAACTTCTCATGATCAAGTAGCAAGCTATTCACATGTTTAAAGTATAGGCCATAAACTTTCTTGAAAACTAACAAACTATGTTCTCAGTCATCAAACAATTGCAATTCATCTTATTTTCAGGAAGGGTCTATGTAAGAGCTTTAATCTAGCAAATTCCACATACTCAACCATCATTTTAGTCTTCCATGATTGCTGACACTCAGAGCATATTTTTAGAACAAACTGTTTCAGTCAAACACATAGGAAGATAGGGGCTTAATGTTTCGCCTCCCAACTTATTTATCTCAGGGATAATGTCAACAATAATAACTCATGATCATCTATATTCAACTGGATATATGTGCCTGGATCTTTCCCTACCACATAATGCTTGCCAACTAAAGAATAAATAGAGCGGAATAGGGATGAACATTAATGACTCTTGCATAAAAGTAAATTCAGAAAAGTAAATACAGAAAAGTAAAAGATAGGCCCTTCGCAGAGGGAAGCAGAGGTTGTCATGCGCTTTTTGTTGTTGGATGCACACGCCCTTAATGCAAAGGAACATCACATTATATTGCCCCTTGTGATAGCAACCTTTATTATGCAGTCCGTCTCTTTTATTTCTTTACCATCACAAGTTCGTACAATGCTTATTTTCCCTTGAAATAAAAGATCATACATATTTTAGGAGCAATTTTTATTGCTTTTTGCACCGATGACAACTTACTTGAAGGATCTTATTTAATCCATAGGTAGATATAGCGGACTCTCATGGCAAGAAACTGGGTTTAAGGGTTTTTGGATGCACAAGTAGTATCTCTACTTAGTACGAATTTTTGGCTAGCAAAAGATCCTAAGCAAGCACGACATGTTAGAGGATCCATGACAATATAACTTCTATGTGAATATAAACAAACATAACTCATTACGTTGTCTTCCTTGTCCAACGTCAATTACTTGATCAAGCTTGAAAATAATTAATGGGGGCTCACAATCATAGAAGATGTCCAAGATAGTATATTTATATGTGAAATTTATCTTCCTTCAAAATTCTTTCATGAATTGTTCAAGTGACCAATGCTATGTTTGTTAACTTTCAATAAATTTTACCACTTATACTTATTGTATGTGAAGTCACTACTCCCCATGGGACAAGCATATGAAGCATATAAAATTTCATCTTTATGATATTCAATTCTTTCACAATTTACTCATAGGATATAAGTGAAGCACAAGAGTAAATGACAAACTACTCCAAAAAGATATAAGTGAAGATCAAATGAGTAGTCAAGTAAATAGGTAGCTATGTGAGGACTCTCTCTCATTTAAAAAATTTCAGATCTTAAGTATTTTATTCAAACAGCAAAGAAAACAAAATAAAATGACATTCCAAGGATAGCACATATCATGTGAAGAAGCAAAAACTTAGTCTCAACCAAAACTGACCGATAGTTGTTGATGAAGAAAGGTGGGATGCCTACCGGGGCATCCCCAAGCTTAGATGCTTGAGACTTCTTGAAATATTAATTTGGGATGCCTTGGGCATCCCCAAGCTTGAGCTTTTGTGTCTCCTTAATTCCTCTCATATCACGGTTTCCCTAAATCTTAAAAACTTCATCCACACAAAACTCAACAAGAACTCGTGAGATAAGTTAGTATAAATCAACTCAAAACCTTAACATTCTCTACTGTAACAAATCACAAAAATTATAATTAAACATTGCATAATAAATGCCTCTTCATATTTAATACTCCTATCCTCAAGTAGAAACATTAAACACGCATACATATGCAAACAATGCAACTATAACAGCAATCTGCCAAAACAGAATAGTCTGTAAAAGGGGAATAAGAATCCATACTTCCCTAACTCCAAAAATTCTGAAAAATTACCACGTGACAGAGAACTCATGCATTCTTACTGTGTAAAAATTTCACATTTTTATCATGTTCTAACTATTCAGGAATATTCCGGACATAACAGAAAACTTTCTGTTTTCAAACAGCAACACATGAACTTGCAAACTGAGCCTGGTAAAGGCTATAATTGGCATTTTATTGAACTAAAAGATACAAAACATGATTATTGATAACACCAAGCAAATATCAACAGAAGAAAATGACGCTCCAAGAAAAATTCATATTATGTGATGAATAAAAATATAGCTCCAAGTGAGGTTACCGATAATGTTGAAGACGAAAGAGGGGATGCCTTCCGGGGCATCCCCAAGCTTAGTTGCTTGGGTATTCCTTGAATATTACCTTGGGGTGCCTTGGGCATCCCCAAGCTTAGGATCTTGCCACTCCTTATTCTCCTCATATCGATATCTCACCCAAAACTTGAAAACTTCAATCACACAAAACTTAACGGAACTTCGTGAGAACGGTTAGTATGATAAAGAATAAACCATCACTTAGGTACTGTCCAAGACAAGATTCACAATTGTTACCATATAATTCCTACTGTATTCTATCATTTCCACAATTTATATCTCATAATATAAGCTATGGAAACATTAAAACAAGCAAACTATGCATTGAAAACAGAATCTGTCAAAAACAGAACAGTCTGTAATGATCTGAGCAACTACCATACTTCTGGAACTCTAAAAATTCTGAAAAATTAGGAAAACGTCAACAATTTGCATATCAATACTGTGTAAAAATTTCAGAATTTGTTTACGCTCCAGTAAAATCTGGGAAATTAAACACTGGAGGCAAAATTTTCTGTTTTTGTACAGAATTGAATCAACAAGTATCCACACTATCCCAAAGGCTTTACTTGGCACTTTATTGAAAGAAAACTTGTAAAACATGATTACTATAGTAGCTTAATCATGTGAACACAGTAAAACAGAAAGGATAAATATTGGGTTGCCTCCCAACAAGTGCTTTTCTTTAATGCCTTTTAGCGAGGCATGATGATTTAAATGATGCTCACATAGAAGTAAAGAATTGAAACATAACGGGAGCATCATGAATCATATGTTCCTCTCTCATAATAATTTTCAGTAGCATCATGAATGGATTCATCAATATAGCTATCATATAAAGCATTCTTTTCATGATCCACAAGCGTAGAATTTTTATTACTCTCCACACAAGCAATTTTCTTCTCATTCATAATAGTGGGGGTATCGTATGAAACTCGAATACTATAACTTGTTTCCACATTAAAAGAGTGATGTTCAGTAAAAGGATATTCATAATTATGATAAGTTTTATAAGAATGATCATCACTTCTTTTTATAACATAAGTATCATCACAATAATCATCATAAGTAGGAAGCATGAAATCATCATAACAAATTTGATCATTCAAAGTAGGGGGACTAAAAAGATCATCTTCATTAAGCATAGCATCCCCAAGCTTGGGACAAACATTAATTGCAGCAAATACATTCTCAAACATGTCATTCTCATCAAACATAGCATCCCCAAGCTTGTGGTTTTGCATATCATTAGCATAATCACTCTCATCATTAATAGTATGAATAGCACCAATAGTATAACAATTATTACCATCATAATTTTCCAAGTTGGTGCCATAAAGATTTTCAAGATCATAAGAAGTATCATTATCTTCCCAATCATAATCATCACAACAAGTAGTAGGAATCACAAAATCATACTCAATATCATCATCCTCCACAATCATCTTTGATTCATTTTCATGAGGCACAATGGTAATAGGAGCAACACTACTTGGGAGAGATACCTTTTTACCTCTACTTTTCCTTCTTTTCTTTTTCTTCTTCACCACCTCATGTGGGGGTTTAATCCATTTTTCTGTGCACTTTATTGAAGAGATTGGTTGAATAAAAAGCTCCTCCTCGTTACCTGATTCATCATAAGAAAAAATAGGAGGATATTGGGAAACGTCTTCCCCTTCATTAGTATTCTCTTCATCTTCTATTTGTTTTCTTGTCTTTAAATAATTGGCAATATAAGGATTCTCAATGCAATTTACCGCACAATACATATAAATTTCCTCTAGATCAAAATCGAGAAATCTCTTGAGATTATATTCTGGAATATCCCTAGTTATACGTTTCATTTCTTCATACCCCAGAAGCAGACTAAGTTCATTATGATGCGCAAGGGTAATCAAGTTATCACAATTCTTGGACACGATTCGATCATGAAACAATTTGCATTGGAGATTTAAATGAACACGTTCATTGCAAAGTTCACAAGGATGGCGAGAAAAATTAAATCTTTCAGCACAATCATCTAGCCTCTCTTGCAACCCTTTAGTTTCTAAATACTTATGCCTCTTACAAAATCTATTTTCCCTTTTTGGTATGCATTTGCACTCCCAATTCACTCCACAAAAAATTGACATCCTTATAGGAGACATCATTATCATGACTAGTGCAATCATCATTAGTATTATGGATATTCAAAGAATTCATACTAGCAACATTGCAATCATGCTCATCATTCATGGATTTTATTGCAAACATTTTACTGAATTCTTCTTCTATCAATTTAGCACAATTATCGGAATCCTTATTTTCAAGAAAGACATTATAAAGACGAATAATATGAGGCAAACTCAATTCCATTTTTTGTAGTTTTCTTTTATAAACCAAACTAGTGATAAAACAACAAACTAAAAGATTCGATTGCAAGATCTAAAGATATACCTTGAAGCACTCACCTCCCCGGCAACGGTGCCAGAAAAGAGCTTGATGTCTACTACACAACTTATTCTTGTAGACTCGTGTTGGGCCTCCAAGCGCAGAGGTTTGTAGGACAATAGCAATTTTCCCTCAAGTGGATGACCTAAGGTTTATCAATCCGTGGGAGGCATAGGTTGAAGATGGTATCTCTCAAGCAACCCTGCAACCAAATACAAGAAATCTCTTGTGTCCCCAACACACCCAATACAATGGTAAATTGTATAGGTGCACTAGTTCGGCGAAGAGATGGTGATAAAAGTGTAGTATGGATAGTAGATATAGGTTTTTGCAATCTGAAAATATAAAAATAGCAAGGTAGCAGAAAGTAAACAGGCATAAAAACGGTATTGCAATGCTTAGAAACAAGGCCTAGGGTTCATACTTTCACTAGTGCGATCTCCCAACATTGTTGACATAGTTGAATCATATGTAAATCCCTCACGTGCGACAAAGAGTTCACTCCAAAGTCACAAATAGCGGAGAACAAACGAAAAAATTGTTGTAGGGTACGAAACCACCTCAAAGTTATCCTTCCCGATCAATCTTATGAGCCATCCCCATTAATTGTCACGAACAACCCTAGAGATCGTACTAGAATAACACCTTAAGATACACATCAACCAAAACCCTAATGTCACCTAGGCACTCCAATGTCACCACGAGTACCCACGGGTTTGATTATACGATATGCGTCACACAATATTAGATTCATCTATTCAAACCAACACAAAGAACTTCAAAGAGTGCCCCAAAGTTTCTACCGGAAAGTCAAGACGAAAACGTGTGCCAACCCTTATGCATAAATCGCCAAGGTCACGGAACCCACAAGTTGATCACCAAAACATACATCAAGTGACTCAAGTGAATATCCCATTGTCACCACAGATATCCATATGCAAGACATACATCAAGTGTTCTCAAATCCTTAAAGACTCAATCCGATAAGAAAACTTCAAAGGGAAAACTCAATTCATCACAAGAAGATAAAGAGGGGAAAACTCCATATGATTCATCTATATCAACAAAGCTCGCGATACATCAAGATCGTGCCATCTCAAGAACACGAGAGAGAGAGATCAAACACATAGCTACTGGTACAAACCCTCAGCCCCGAGGGTGAACTACTCCCTCCTCTTCATGGAGGCCACCAGGATGATGAAGATGGCCTCCGGTGGTGATTTCCCCCTCCGGCAGGGTGCTGAAACAGGGCTCCAGATGGTATTTCGAGGATACAGAGAGCTGCGGAGGCGTAGTCCAAAATCTAGGGTTATTTCTGGGGGTTTCTCTATTTATAGGATTTTTCAGCGTTGGAATCACGTCAAGATGGGCCATAGGGGGCCCACGAGGTACCAGGGCAAGCCACCCCCCCTGGTGCGCCCCAGTGCCTCGTGGACACCTCGTGGCTCTTCCGGTCCTTCCATGAAGCTTCTAGTGTCTCTTTTGTTCCAAAAAAAATTGTCAAAAAGTTTCAACTCATTTGGAGAACTTTCATTTCTGCACAAAAAACAACACCACGGTAGTTCTGCTGAAAACAGCGTCAGTCTGGGTTAGTTCTAATCAAATCATACCAAAACCATATAGAATTGTTATAAATATGGCATGAATACTTCATAAATTATAGATACTTTGGAGACGTATCATGTCTACATGGTTACTACTACTGTAGTAACCATGTTTTGTATCTTTGCTATAAATAAAGTGCTAAGTTTAGCCTTTACCGTGCTTAGTGCTTCCTCTCTACTAGGAAGGTGTTGGGCCCCCAAGTGCAAGGGTTTGCAGCAAGCAGCAGTTTCCCTCAAGTGACTTCAAGGTTTATCGAATCCAAGAGAGCTACATGATTACAATCAAAGATTGGTACCTGCACACACAGAACAAACTTCCTTGTGCCCCAACAGGACTAGTGAGGTTGTCAATCTCACTAGCTTTGCTAGTTACAAAAGGAATTAAAACGCAGGTGTGGAAAGAGTTGATGAAAAAAAAAGTAAAAGCAAGGAATTGAAAGAACGTTGATTGTGGCTGAAAACTTAATGGATGAAAAAGGACCGGGGTCCATAGGTTCACTAGTGGTCTCTCTCAAAAAGACAAGCAATGGTGTGGTAAACAGATTAGAGTTGGGTAGTGATGAGTGTAATTTTTACGCTCATCACACCGTTGTTTAAGCCGGTTTTATCTTAGAAAATCTGAGAAAATCACTTCGATATTGCCACTAATGACTAATGAATGCGAGAGATCGTGAAATCCTCTCTTTATTTTATTTCCACAGGAAAAGAGGCCATACATGGATAAAAATCATCAATTAGAAGGAAAGAAGAAAAATGGAGAAAGAAGGAAATAAATTGGAGGGACAGCAATTAAAACAGAAGAGAAGACGACGTTTGGTACGAGCGCTGGTACTGCGCTCGTACCAGGTGCCTGAGGCTCCGTGGCGTCAACCAAGCAACTTCTATAAAGGAGCCAGCACCAGAATCGTGAAGGAGCGTTGTCGAAAACCTCTATCACCACAACAGAAGCCATTCCCCAACCCTAGCTGCCGCCATTTCCCGTCTCATCTCCATAGCCACCACCATCACCATCACCGCAGTAAACCACCTCCAAGTTAGCCATACTTGTAGTCATGTATGGCATCCGGCAACCATTGTAAGACATATTATCAATAAAGCATTCATCTTTATGTCTTCTCCAATGATTTCTTCTTGCGATCTGATTGCCATGTGTGAGTAATTCGATAAGGCAATGGGTTGAGGCATAGCCTTGCAACCCGATATATTTGTATGAGGGATCGATGGAATGACTTTGAATTAACGTCATGTATGTGTATGAATTGCATCATAGCTGTCTGTTATCTCTTTGTCGTTCTTTGACCTTGCAAGTACCCAGGATCACGGAGTTTAATCAAGGAACAGGTTAGAAGCAGCGAGGACGCGGAATGCTATTCTGAACACCAGTGACAGAAAGGTTTAGTACGGTAGTGAAAAGCCAATCCTTAGGGATACATGAGGTGTAGTCAATAAATGCCCAATGCTTTTGTCTGATTTATTCTTAATAACCGAGGTAACCCTGCACAATGGTAAGGGCACGCGGTTGGACAGCTGACTCTTGATGCAGGTCGTGAGTCGGTCAAGACGTAATTTGGACACATCCCCAACTTCGTCTCGTTGAAAGCACATCTTAACGGGTGTCTTCCAGAGCACAAATTAAGATCATGATGATCCCGATCACAAATATATGGATGTAAGACACAAGTCCTCATACCCATGCCCGTTTTAATAATAAGTGTTTACACCCTAAGGTTGTTAAGGTCCGGTTGTAAAAAATGGAATTTAATTCTCTTGCAAAGACTTGGTAGAGCCTCTGTTGTAGTATCCTTCCTCTTGTGGGTTCAATAAACTCAGGGTCACTCCTTGGGGAAAGGGCAGGAATACCTTCGTTATCCAACCGGATCTCAAAGGGCATCAGGCAGCGATTAAATTGCAATATTCATAAGTATGACTATTCATGGCATAATTAGCATATGAGCATCACGTTCGTAAATCCATAGACCGTTATCCAACTGCATCTATAGCTAATACTCCACCCCAAGACCGCTATCCAGCATGCATCTCAAAGTATTAAGTAAAACAGAGTATTGCACTAAGTATGACGACATGAAGTAGATGATATATTGCCTTCACCCTGCACCCAAAGGACAACTACGCAACCATATTTTTATCCCTAGTGGCAACAACACGAATACAAGCCTTTTCCACTTTCTGTCACTACGGTAGCTTACTTGCACGGTTGAACCCAACTATCATACACAACTCCCTCTATTGATCAAACCCCAAACTTGGCCAAAGAATGAGTGAATAGATTGGAGAGCATATATGAATAAGAATTATGCAGCAAAAGAACCAAATATACCTCAAGATAATTCTTGAATAAGTCTAGTCATAAAGTGACGAATCATCATATCCCAACAAACACACCGCAAAATTACATCGGATGGATCACAATCATGTAGGGCAGCTCATGTGATCTTTGTATTGAGAAACAAGAGAGAGAGAGAGAGAGAGAGAGAGAGGGAGAGAAAACAATCTAGCTACTGCTATGGACCCATAGTCCAAAGGAAACTACTCACGAGCGATCATGATGGCCTTCAAGTTGATGGAGATAGCCACCGTGATTATTTCCCCCTCCGGCAGAGTATCGGAAAAGGCCTCTAGATTGGATCACGAAGAAACAAAGGTGTGCGGCAATGGAAAAATTTGGGCAATAAATTCCTGTGGGTTTTCAAAAGAATATAAAGGCATGGGCACGGAGAGGTGGTGCAATGGAAGCGAGGGGGGCACGAACCCCCCTAGGCCGCGTGGGTGTGCTGAGTGGGGCTCCTGGGTTGCCCCCTGGCCTATGTCGGTGCTCCCCGGAACCTTCTCGACTTGAAACTTCCACTGATTTTTTCTGGATTTTTTTGACTCCAATAAAATTTATTTTTCTACAAAGTACAAAAACAACAGAAAACAGCAACTGGCACTGGGCACTGGATTAATTGGTTAGTCCAAAAAAATAATAATAAATGATTCCAAACGTATGCTAAATTAATATAAACATGGCATGGAACAAGCAAAAATTATATATACATTTGTGACGTATCACTTAGTTTACAGGTTTATGAGTTGTTGTGCTCAAAGAAAAAGTTTTCTGTTATGTCCTGAATTTTGACGTTAGTACGAGTGTGATAAAAATCTGAACTTGTGACACAGTAAGGATTTATAAGTTCTCTATTACGCGGTAATGTTTTAGAATTTTTGGAGTTACAGAAGTATTTTAATAAATTCCACCTTTACATACTGTCCTGTTTTGACAGACTGCTGTTATAGTTGCACAATTTGCAGGTTTATGAGTTGCTGTGCTGAAACAGAAAGTTTTCTGTTTTGTCCCAAATGTTGACGTTAGTACGAGTGTGATAAAAATCTGAAATTATGACACAGTAAGGATTTATAAGTTCTCTGTTACGCGGTAATGTTTCAGAATTTTTGGAGTTACAGAAGTATTTTAATAAATTCCACCTTTACAGACTGTCCTGTTTTGACAGACTGTTGTTATAGTTGCACAATTTGCTTATGTTTTCTCCTTTAATGTTTCTATTAGGGGATAGAGATATTAGAAACGTGCATATATATAGTAGCTAATGTTGGATTATAAATTTTTCAATTTTTTGCAGTAAAGAGTGTTAAGGTTCTTAATTTATTTATACTAACCTATCTCACAAGTTTTGTGAAGTTTTGTGTGGAGGATGTTTTTAAGACCCAGGGGAGACTGTGATATGAGAAGAATAAAGGAGATACAAGAGCTTAAGCTTGGGGATGCCCAAGGCACCCCAAGGTAAAATTTCAAGAAGTCTCAAGCATCTAAGCTGGGGTATTCCCCGAGGGCATCCCACCTTTCTTCATCAACAACTATCGATTAGTCTCGGTTTGACCTATGTTTTTATTTGTCCACATGATATGTGTTATGCTTGGAGCATTTTTTATTTTTCTTTTTCTTTTTTTGGTCATAATCAATATCACACCATGATAAATATGCATTGGGAGTTACCCATAGTCCTTGCATTTATAACATTGCTCTATTGCTTCACTTATACTTATTAGAGCATGGCGGGAGTCCTATTAGAAATGATTAGAACTCTCTTGCTTCACTTATACTTGTTTGGAGAGGTGAACAGTAATTGGTAGTTGGCAATGGTTAAAATGTTGGAGTTTAAAGTTATATGTATAATTTGGTGGTATAATTAAAATTGCATGAATTAATCTGGAATCACTTATTTGAAGATAGGATTCTCTGCAATAGTTTTGAGATAGAATGTGAGTAATAGATGAATGTGTCGGTAAAAGAGTTTGAGTTAAGTAGTGGGGAGATGTTGGATACATCATGTCAATCAATGCTCTTTCTTCATTAATTTACATAAAAGTGAGACCGCTGATTCAAAGAAGAATAAGTTGACAAGCATTTTAAGTAACCGCTCACGTAGGATGAGTCGGGGATGCGTAATAAGCTTCGGCACTGCCAAACACTTCCCTTAGAGTACATAGGTTTCATGTGAATTCTTGAGTAGATTATGATATGCTTATAATAAGTGCTTGCGTTTTTAATGACTAATGCGAGTTTGTGATCTTACATGCACTTCCACCTATCCATATTTGCTAGCCTCTTCGGTATCGCGCATTGCCTACTCGCACCTTGATGGCCTGCAAGTGCACAGGGTTTAGTTGTAGCCTTTTTGAAGTAAGAGTATCGATCCCACAAGGAACACAAGAATTGGACTTTGTCCCTTATAGAGACTTATGAAATTGTGCCTGCAAGTTAGTTTTAGGCACGGAGCAAAATGAGGGCGGAAAGTTGTAATGTAATTTGGATTGAGTGTGAACAAAGTAAAACTGCAGAAGAATTAAATGAGCGCAGCGGAAAGAGTAAAACGTTGAAACTGGCAGAGGATTAAAGCGTTCTCAGGGAGTCCAGAATTCCCATTGGTATGTGTCTAACACAACATATGTTGTAGCATAGTTCTAAGTTGGATACCTGAGTGTTGGGAACGTTGCATGGAAAACAAAAAAAATTCTACGCACACGCAAGATCTATCCATGGAGATGCATAGCTACGAGAGGGGGAGTGTGTCTACGTACCCTCGTAGACCGTAAGCGGAAGCGTTAGAACAACGCGGTTGATGTCGTCGAACAACTTCACGATCCAACCGACCGAGTACCGAACGTACGGCACCTCCGCGTTCAGCACACGTTCAGCTCGGTGACGTCCTTGACTTCTTGATCCAGCAAGACGGCGAGGTAGTGGATGAGTTCCGGCAGCACGACGGCGTGGTGACGGTGATGGTGATGCTATCTCCTCAGGGCTTCGCCCAAGTACTGCGAAAATATGACCGAGGGACGGAACTGTGGAGGGGGGCGCCGCACACGGCTAAGACAATGTTGTGTCTTGTTTGGGGCGCCCCCTCACCTCTATTTATATATGTGTAGGGGCTTGGAGTAGAAGGAATAGTGCCACGTGAACAGTGCCACGTGAATAGTACCACGTGAACAATACCATGTGAATAGTACACACGTGGACTTGGACTCCAAAGTCCAATCCTATTCCTACTAGGACTCTCCTTTTTTCCTTCCCTAGCTGCGTGGGCTTTTGAGGACTTGGTGCGCCTGGCCCAATAAGGCCAGGGCGCCTCCCCTTAGCCCATGCCAGCCCTTGGGACGTGGTGGACCCACTTGTGGACTTCCGGACCCCTCCGGAATCCTCCGGAACCTTCTGTAAGCTTCCCGGTACAATACCGAAAAAACTGCACCTTTTTCCGGAACCCAAAATATGACTTCCCATATATAAATCTTTACCTCTCGACCATTCCGAGACTCCTCGTGACGTCCAGGATCTCATCCGGGACTCCAAACAATATTCGGTTACCAATTCACCTAACTCATATAACACTATATCGTCAACGAACGTTAAGCGTGCGGACCCTACGGGTTCGGGAATGATGTAGACATAACTGAGACGCCTCTTCGGTCAATAACCAATAGCGGAACCTGGATGCTCATATTGGTTCCTACATATTCCACGAAGATCTTATCGGTCGAACCGCAATGACAACATACGTAATTCCCTTTGTCCGTCACTATGTTACATGCCCGAGATTCGATCGTCGGTATCTCCATACCTAGTTCAATCTCGTTACCGGCAAGTCTCTTTACTCGTTCTGTAATACATCATCCCATAACTAACTCCTTAGTCACTTTGCTTGCAAGCTTCTTATGATGTGCATTGCCGAGAGGGCCCAGAGATACCTCTCCGAAACACGGAGTGACAAATCCCAGTCTCGATCCATGCCAACTCAACAGACACCTTCGGAGATACCTGTAGAGCATCTTTATGATCACCCAGTTACGTTGTGATGTTTGATAGCACACAAGGTATTGCTCCGGTATCCGGGAGTTGCATGATCTCTTGGTCGGAGGAACATGTATTTGACATTCAAGAAAGCAGTAGCAATAAACTGAACGATCATATGCTAAGCTAACAGATGGGTCTTGTCCATCACATCATTCTCCTAATGATGTGATCCCGTTATCAAATGACAACTCATGTCTATGGTTAGGAAACCTTAACCATCTTTGATCAACGAGCTAGTCTAGTAGAGGCTCACTAGGGACACGGTATTTGTTTATGTCTTCACACATGTATTTAAGTTTCCGGTCAATACAATTCTAGCATGAATAATAAACCTTTATCATGAACAAGGAAATATAAAATAATAACAACTTTATTATTGCCTCTAGGGCATATTTCCATCACTGAGTCACTCTTGATGTTTGTGATTGAGCGGATCCGGGTACATAATATGTTCTACTCGAGGTAGACTTCGTACCATGCACCACTACCATATTTTACCCGCTCCGGTTCTCACTACGGTAATTAAGGGTTTCCACATGGACGCGGCCTCACTAAGGGTTCTCCGTTATTCCGCTATCAATTGCAAAGGTGCGGAATTGAGCCTTTTAGTGTCACCTCGAATTACCTGGACATCTTACCCTTTACAACGACAATAATATGCTTCGTGGCCTTGCAGCTAAAATGCTGAGTGGGGCCCCTTCACAACATTCATGAAAGCTATTAAACCAAACATTCAATAGAGAATCTCATATCTTTATTAATGTTTTAGCTCCTGTACATACCAAGATTCATCCATAACCCCAAGAACTAGAGGGTCTACTCGCACATGGAGACGGCAAACTTCATATGAATAGCGGTGGTAAACATGAATGGAACAAACGAGTAATACACGTAATGATCCAGGAGGTGTTTAGTGTTACAATGAGATGGAGATGGTTGGCGGTGAAGATGATCGATGCCGATGTCCCCTTGCACAAGGTGGTGATGATGGCGATCTCCTCCTTGCCAATTCCCCCTCCGGATGCCTTCTGGAGATTAGGGTTCTGTGTTCTAGATGAGTTTTTGGAGTCTCTGGGCATCTGATCTCAGATCCGATTACATGAGGGGGAAGTAGTCGATCAGGAGGCGGCGGTGGCAAGCGGTACGACCATTGGTACGAGCGCTTGCACTTGTACCAAAGGCCGTCGAATGCTCTGGCTGCCTGCGCAGCCCCCAGCTCCTCTCAAATAATTTTATTCTTTTATACGAATTATTTATCACGTTGATTGACGTGATTTCATCACCCTTTCTTTGCGTTCTTTCCATAAAACTTCAAAAGCATCCAAAAACAACATCCTAGGGAAACTGACAAAAAGAAGTGCGCGAACGCGATAAAACCCAACAAAGCCTATTGTGTAGGCACAAAATAAAGGGTAAAAACATCACATAATTTGGACTCATCAACTTCCCCAAGCTTAAATCTTGCTCGTCCCCGAGGAAGTACCGCAGCTTGTAAGAACAAGGTCATCTAGTTTTATGAGGTGCGGATACACATAGAAGTATGAGTCCATCACAAGTTGCCGAAATTCACATAAGATAAATGATCTTGATGGGCGTTAGTGCATTCCCACTATTGCGATGATCATGAAGACTTCCACACCTTGCTACTTAATTCATTAGTGAACGAATCACAGCTCCATGTATTAAACCATTTTTTATTTCAACCGAACAAATAGCAAGGGGTCCTCTGCTCTTATCAAAATATTTTGACATCATTTTTCTGCTCCTTGATCGGAAACATGTTTATTCACCCATCTCACAGTTATTTTCATGTGACATGTAGGCTAAACATATCTCTTGTTAGAGACTTTATTTATAAAACCTTTGTTAATTTTTAGAGGGTTTCCTTTCTCTTGCTATTTGCTCTAATTTATTGATTCGATTGAACTTATGTCTCAATCCTTATGTTGAAGCAATTTTTTATTAAGCAGTTGAAATTAAAATGTGCTAACATATGCAGTTATTTTCCTTCTCTAATCAATTAACACCAAGGGTGTAGAAAAGTTATAATCATCGCATAAGTGATCATGCTCTACTACTCATATTAAATCGTCATCTCATATTCTTTCAAATTCACGCAATGATACTAAACATCACGATATCCATAACTCATTGGAAGAGAATCTTCCCTTATTCAAAATAGACTTAGAGAGTTCAACTTTATTCAAACGAAGACAGGCGAGCTATCTCGACTTGCAGAAAATAAAAAGCTAAAGTAAAGATACAAGGCACTCTAGGATCTCCCCCAAGCTTACAATCAAGCCGGCGGGATCCATGTACCTAGTTTTGCATTTCCTCGTTGGCATCCTCCTTGTCTTCCTTGTCAGCTCCCCAAGCATATGCGGTGGAGATGCACATGAAGCGTGCTCCTATCCCCACAAGCATCTTCTGCTGCTCGTTAACCACCTGGTTCAAAAATTCAATCTGCGTAGAGTTCTGGTGTATAGTATCAATCATAAGGGCGATCTTATGGAAGTACCATCGACCCTAGCTTCAAGGTCTTTGCTCATCATCCAATAAGAATCAATCCCCCCACCGATAGTGTCAACGCATGCCTTAGAAACTTTCTCAAGATCCTTGATCTTTTCCTTTATCTCCTCGGGGGTCGGCGGCTCCTTTCCCCACTCGCGTGGTTCCGGCCCAAGAGGAAATAGAGGAATAGATCCCTGGATGTTAAACTTGTAGGGATTCGAAGGATACTCATCTGACGTGACCTCTTCTTTTTCTTCTTCCTTCTCTTCGTTTATCTCTACTTCCTTCTCTTCCTCGGTGATCTTCTACTTGTTGACCTTCACCTCCGGCGGCGTTTCCTCCTTGAGGCTCATCTTCCTGAGATCTTCCCAGCCGGTCAAGACTATCTCCTCCAAGCGTGGGAAGGGGATGATCTTGATGGAGATTGTGGAAGGTGTTGAGGATGATCCATTGCTCATGGCGGCGGATGGGTTCTTTACCCTGTAGAACGAGGTTTTTGGAGGAGGTGACGTGCAACAGAAGCTTGAGATTAGATTGATAATGAGCCAAGGGATGTGACCCTTAGCCTTATATAATGGTTAGAAACCCTGATATTCCTGAGATCAATCTTAGAGAGGAAGTTAGAAGGAGATCAAAACAAAATCAGGAAAGAATCGGCTAAACTGATCGCTCGATGGCCTTCGGTACGACTGCGTGCGATCATACCACCGCTCATACCGATGGCTGCCGTGATCGGGTTTTTTTTAAACCTGCCGAGGATGTTGAGGAAGGGTACAACCACGTCCGCTCATACCATAGGCCTTGTTGGAAAACCAGACCTTCTGTTACTCGGCGTCGTAGGGCGGTACGACCATCGATACCAGTACATGCGCTCGTACCATGGGTCGTCTCAGAAAACAAGACCTTCTATATGTCTCCTCCTCTGAGCGGTACGACCACCAATATCTGCGTGATTGCTCGTACCAAACGTCATCGATCGCTCTGGTTCCTTTGGGACTTCCTCGTGCGTGCAGTACGAGCGCAGGTACGAGCATGCGTGCTCGTACCATACGCCGTCCTTCACCCTAGATAGCTTATCTTTGATTTTTCTTTAGGGACTTTCATCTCCTCACTACGGGGTTAGTTCTAAAGCATCCAAAAGGCAGAAATTTCATGGGCCTAGCTTCCAAATGAAAACCACTTCAAACGGTACACTTCTAGAAACTTTTTATTAAATTCAACTCTAATCTAGAGCTAAAAATTTAAAGTTTTAATAATGATACTAGTTTACCAAATTGTCTCTCGCCTTCTCGAGTGACATAGGCTCTTCGATCGCTATGAAGTTTATTTCCTTGCTTTCCTGTTTTTCATCTGTGAGGCAGAGCTTCAGGCGTTGTCCGTTTACGATCCGTGGAGTAGTCTTAGCCCCCTTCAATCGCACGACTCCAAAATTATAAACTTCTTCGATCTCGTAGGGTCTTTCCCACCTAGATCCAAGCTTACCTGGAAACAATTTGAGACGAGAGTTAAATAGGAGAACTTTTTCTCCCACATGAAACTTTTGTTTCAAAATCTTTATGTGATGCCACATTTTAACCTTTTCTTTGAAAAGACGAGCACTCTCATAAGCTTGATTTCTAAACTCATCTAGAGCATGTATGTCCAATAGTCGCTTTTCTCCTGCCTCTTTTAAATCAAAGTTTAAATTCTTAATGGCCCAAAAAGCTTTATGCTCTAGTTCTAGAGGTAAATGACATACCTTACCATAGACCATTTTTTATGGCGTCATACCCATGGGATTTTTGTAGGCGGTGCGATAAGGCCAAAGCGTGTCGTTGAGCTTCCGTGCCCAATCCATCCTTGACTTTTGCACCGTCTTCTGAAGTATTGTCTTTACTTCGCGGTTTGACAATTCAACTTGACAACTTGTTTGTGGATGGTAGGGCGATGCGATACGGTGTGTAACTCCATACTTATGGAGGATCCTTCTAAAAGTACCTTGTATAAAATAAGATCCACCGTCAGTAATAAGAACTTTAGGTACTCCAAACCTGGGGAAAATGATATCTTTAATCATCTTTATGGAGGTAGCGGCATCGGCATGACTTGTTGGAATTTCTTCCACCCACTTGGTAACATACTCTACAGCCACAAGAATATGAGCATGTCCGTCTGAAGCAGGGAATGGACCCAAATAGTCCAACCCCCAAACATCAAAAGGTTCACAAACTAAATTATACTCCCTCCATTCCTTTATATAAGGTGTATTTGTTTTCTGATAAATTCCACAATGTATGGTGCATTTCTTCTAGTTCCTCCTAATTCCTTTATAGCCCTCCAGAAAAAAGAAAAATATCTCTGTCCAGATTGCATGTATCTCCCCTTCTAGAAAAAAAAGGAAAGTATCTCTCTCGATTGCCTGTATCTCTTCCTTTCCTGGCCTAATTGATTTACTTGCCGCTAACCAACGAATTAGCCAAGGGTAACTATGTCCTAAATTCTCTATAATTTTGTGCCTTGGTTCCGTGCCATAAAGAATATACCTTACATAAAGGAACGGAGGGAGTGATTCATAGGCATTTCTTGACTCCTTCCTATGTTACCTATGCGTTGACAAGCATCGCAATTTTTAACATACCTTTGCGCATCCATGAATAATCACTACTAGGGAAAAGCCTAGTAGCAGCGCGGGGTAAAGGCTTAGCAGTAGCGCCGGGTCTCGCGCTACTGCTAGCACGCTGCAACTAACTTTCTATCAGTAGCGCGGGGTACCAACCCGCGCTACTGCTACTTCTAGTAGTAGTAGCGCTGGTCTGCCCCGCGCTACTGCTAGTTATCTGTAGCGCGGGTCTAGAGCCAGCGCTACTACTAAATCTGTGTAGCAGCAGCGCTGGCCCGCGCTGCTGCTACCCTCTTACCCCGCACCACTACTACTTTTTCGCTATTTTTTTCTTCTGCCTACACATACACAGTATTTATACAGGTTTTATACAGTATACACATACAATGAAACTATATGTGACAACAATCATAATAGTGCTCCAACATAGTCACATCATCATCATAATGATCCAACATACACATACACATGTTCCAACATACACATGTTCATCATCGTCATCATCATAGTGCTCCAACATACACATGTTCATCATCTATCTAAATTATGATATGATCACATACAGGAGAAGAGCGATCACGATGAGCAAGAAAGGGATTACGAAGTAGTTCTTGAGCCGGTTCCGATTCCTCTCTCCCGCTAGCGTGAACCTCAAGTAACTAGCTTTGGCTTCGCTTCTACTTTGAAACCCTTTGTGGCTCCTGCCCGGGAAGCGGTTCACCTGGGCCTGACACTTTGACCACTCACTGTACACTCCTGGAACCCTCCCTCGATACACGGCATACCACTTCTTCGTCATCGATCTAAATCCCTGACACAGATGCGTCGTAATTAATCAGGTGAATTCATCGATAATATGCAACATAATATACTTAAGCAACACCAAGAGGAAGAGTTAGCAAATAGAAGCAACATATAGTAAACATAATTAACAAAGTTCATCGTACCCAAACTAATTAACTAGAGCGCTACGCAAGTTCAGGAGGACCATTTACATCACAAAGTTTCGTCGTACAGAAATACAAAGTTTCGTCCTACAGACAGTACTAATTAAACGGACACATCGTCATTGTCAATCACTATATTTTCCATTCGTCCATATCCGGGAGGATGCACCCAGGCTTCGTGAAAGGCGTCGTGTCCGGACGCTGTAGGCCTATGCGAGTTCGGACGTCAGCCCGCGATTGTGGGCCGCCGTAGAACATCCCATTCTCTTCGACGACGTCTTTGATGATGATCGTCGCAATGTCCTGCTGGATACGATAGAAGTCATTTCTTTGTTTTTCATCCGGTTCGGCTGCTAAGGCTGCGACCCATTTTGCGGATATGGGCATCGGCTGTAGATGGCATGCGAAGTTTTTGCTGATCCCTTCTGAACTCCAGCATGTGATGAATGATGTAGAATCCATCCTTCTTACTTGTTGCTGGTTGCTGGACGCAGCAGAAGTCAGTTTTATGGCCGAAACACGGCGTGCCCTTCCTTTGTTTTTTAATCTTGATGTGGCCACCCCTAAGGCCGAAGCCAACGAGAGCACGATCCAGAACACTCTTTATGTGTGTGTAGTCTTTCTTCTCCGTGTTTTTGGACGAGTCCAAATAGAGAGCATGGGAGACTTTCGGGTATAGAACGATAAGGACAAAGCTCCCCACGCTGCACAAAATAAATATACCTCAAATTAGCCTCCATACATGCAAAGGAATTATTGAAATGTACGAAAGGATATGTTATAGTGGCTATCCGCGAATGACTTACAAGGGATGATAAGGCAGGAGAATCATTTCTTTGTCCTTATTCGCGAGCATGAAGTCTTCAATGTACTTCGTCGCAGCTTCACGTTCCACTGTGCCGGCACTCAAGAAGCCCTCATGCATGTAGTAGGGGTCCGCTACCGCGATTGTTTGGATTTTCTCTTTCCTGATGATGTAGTTAAGATGGAGCGCATAAAGGCGGACGGACGTAAAATCGAGCCGCCTCATGTGATACATCTCGAAGATGTAATCAAACTGCAGGAAGAACAGGTCCGCGGGGCTTGTCTGGACGTAGTCCCTGCCACTCGGCACCGCAACCGCGTAAAGCGGGTATCCTGGATCCTTCGAGAGTTATGGTTATTAAACCTAGTGTGAACTATTTAGACATGATACTACTGGTTTTACCCTAACATGATACTACTGGTCGGTGGTAACCTTCATCTGAAAAGGCTCATTTTTGCTGGCATTTAAGCATTTTGAGTTTATTTGTGCTGTCATGGCAACATTTATTAGGCAAAGTGCTCTTTTTTTCTGCCATGACAACATTTATGAGCAAACCTATAACCGGTGTTTCCTACGTAGCGAAACATGATGGACAAATTATCTTCTATTTGATTGGCATAAACGAATGTTGTCCACCCATACTTCAGAGATTTGTTCTGTTCATAAGTCCAACATGGTATACATCACCATTAGGAAACACCTGCTATAGGCTTGCTCATAAATGCCGCCATGTAGAAAAAATGCGCAATTTGGCTAATAAATGTTGTCATGGCAGCACAAATGAACCCGAAATGCTTCCATGACAGCACAAATGAAACTAAAATGCTTCCATGGCAACTAAAATGAACCCAAAATGCTTCCATGGCAGCTAAAATGAGTAAAATGAGCCTTTTGGCTCAAAATGCTATCATGGCAGCTAAAATGAGCCCTTGCTAATGTGGTGATATAGAAGGCGTTTTTGCTATATTGCTAATGTAGTGCTAAACTCCTCCTACTCGCCACCAGGCTAGGATGCTGAAGGACAATTACTTCTACCTAGTGTTTCATGAGAACTTCCAATCTAAGACGACATGTTTTAAGAATAGATGATTTCTTCACCATGTTGTGGCCGAGTTATTCATAGTTGTGCCCTACTTTGCAAGGCCAGAACTCTTGGAGAAACTCAATGTTTCCATGCATGAGGAGACCATAGCTGAGGCCCATCTTCCTAACAAGAGCTGGCTTGCTCTTTAGGTTTTCTTATCAGTGGTAGGTTATCAATGGTGGGCGACCTGCCCGCCACTGATACTTGTTTTTCGCCCACCACTTCTAGCATGTTCTGCAATAGTGAATGTTTGATCATTATAAGAAACACAACTAGCTTGTCCTTATCACAAATAAAGATTGGACCACTTGTTGCACTCTTTTACTTTTTATTATTATTGACATTACCTTGCAATTTCATCATCACAAACCACTACACCGTTTCGTCTTATAGCACTTACAATGAATCCTACTTTTTTTTCACTTACCAAATGTATCTGCTACTCGTGGGATCAATGCATTTACTTATCGAAAAGATCTACAATCGATCCCCTATACTTGTGGGATACAATAGTGTAGAAAAGCATATTACTGGCGTTCGGAAAATGTCATTACTGGTGTGCATCCCGCACGCCACTGATAACGTGCACTAGTGGCGTTGGTTACTAGTGGCATGCCTTAGGTTCAGCACGCCACTAGTATTTGTTTGATACACATAATGTGCACCAGTGAAATGAAAAGTTTACAAGTCAAATTCATATATGATGAAACACACAACAAGCAGATAAAGACTAGCACTACTAGTCAATTCAACACATACATACTCCACGAACTTAAGACTTAAGGTGTTGCCACAATGATGCTCAAGGTTCTATCTATATAAGATGGAGGAGCAACTAAAAAATACCCTAAAGGCATGTCAAGCATGCACCCTTAGCCCAAAAATATGGCTAAAACATGCAATAAGAAGGCTTAAAACTATCCCTCAAGGTGATGAACGGCATGTGATATGTCTTCAACGTATCTATAATTTATGAAGTATTCATGCTATGTTTACATCAATTATATATGGTTTTGGTGCACTTTTATATTATTTTTATGGACTAACTTATTAATCTAGTGCCCAGTGCCAGTTCCTGTTTTATGTATGTTTTTTGTTTTACAGAAAATCAATATCAAGGAAGGTCAAAATGCCACGGGAATTTAAGGTGATTTTTTATGGAATATATGTGATTTTTGGGAAAAATAATCAACGCAAGATGGTGCCTGAGGGCCCCACAAGCCACCATGGCATGCCCTACCCCCCCGGGAGCGCCGAGCTGGCTTGTGGGCAGCCCTTAGGTCGGTTGGTGCCCTTCTTTCGCCATAAGAAAGCTAATTTCCGGATAAAAATCCCATAAAAATTTAAGCCCAATCGGAGTTATGGATCTCCGGCTATTAAAGAAACGGTGAAAGGCCAGAAAACAGCAGCGAAAACAGAGAGAGAGAGAGAGAGAGAGAGAGAGATCCAATCTCGGAGGGCCTCTTGTTCCTCTGGGTGCTATGGAGGCCAAGGACCAGAGGGGAGAACCTCTCCCATCAAGGGGGAGGCCATGGAGGAGAAAGCCAGAGGGGAGCCTCTCTCCCCTTCTCTCCCGGTGGCGCCGGAGTGCCGCCGGTGGAACCATCGCCGCGATGATCGTCTTCATCAACATCGCCGTCTTCATCACCTTCCTCATCTCTTTTCAGCAGTCCACTCTCCCGCAACCCGCTGTAATCCCCTACTTGAACATGTTTTTTTTGTGCTATGAATTATTATCCAATGACTTGGGTCATCGCTATTGTGTTTGAGTAGATTTTTTTTGTCCTATGGGTAATTGGTGAATTGCTATGATTGGTTTAAATTGCTTGTGGTTATGTTACTGTCCTTTGGTGCCCATCATATGAGCGCGCGCGTGGATCACACCATAGGGTTAGTTGTATGTTGAATAGGACTATGCATTAGGGGGCAAGATCGACAGAAACTTCCTCTTACCATAGGAATTGATACATACGGGGTTGAAGGGGGACAAATATATCTTAATGCTATGGTTAGATTTTACCTTAATGAACTTTTTAATAGTTGTGGATGCTTGCTAATAGTTCCAATCATAAGTGCATAGAATTCCAAGTAAGGGATGACATGCTAGCAGAGGCCTCTCCCACATAAAAACTTGCCATCGGTCTAGTAACTTAGCTAATTGCTTAGGGACAATTCCGCACACTATACCACCATTATTCCACACTCGCTATTTGTATTATATTGTAATATATTCTATCTTTATTTAGGCAGCACCTACTTTTATGTTTATGTTCTTCAAAGCTATCCCTTTATACCCACTTCATAGTTTTATTTCTCGTTTCTAGATGAAAGCAAACGCTCAGTGTACGTAGGGATGTATCAGTGGCAGATAGGACCTGAGAGAATATTGATCTTACCTTTAGCTCCTTGTGGGTTCGACACTCCATACTTACCACTTCCCTATTTGCAAAGTGCTACGATGATTCCTTCCACTTAGGGATTATCAAGCTCTTTTCTGGCGCCGTTGCTGGGGAGCAATAGTGTAGGGTTAATATTTTCGTGTATGCTTGTTTGCTTTTATCACTAAGTAGATTTTGTATTCCTTTTTTTTTCTTGTTTTCTTTCTTTAGTTGTGGGTGAAACAAACAAAAAAATTAAAAAAAATGCAAAATACAAAAATTTTACTTCCCTCTTATGCTTAGCTTAATGGCTTTAAAGAAAGCGCTGCTTGGGAGACAACCCGGAAGTTTTAGAGGGTATTTTTCTTCTTTTGTGTGACTTTAAACTTTTCAAAAACAAAAAAATAAAATGGGGAACTTAAAACTTTTTCAAAAAAAAAGAGAAGCGATTGGAAAGTTATGCATTGAAGAAGTGTGGGTTGACCTTGAACACTTGTGTTCATGCTCACGGAAACAATGTAAAATTTTCCATTGAAGTTTCTCATAAAAATATTTATCCCCTTGTATATACCACTGTACCCTAAAAATAATGTGCCAAGATTTGCCTTTAGGATGTTTAAATTACATGTTTGATATGTGATGTGCAGAAACAGAAACTTTTGCTGTAGTAACTGAATTTTCATATTTTACTGGAACGTGCAAATTTTCTGGAAATTTTAATTAGTACTGTCACACAAATTCTTTATTACATCCTAATTTTTCAGAATTTTGTGAATTACAAAAGTATACGTTTAGAATTAATTACTACAGACTGTTCTGCTGAGAAAGTTTGCTATTATAGTTTTGTTATCTGCTTGTTCTAGAGTTTTCATGGCTTATATTTGGGGATATAAATTATGGAAATGATAGTATATAGTAGCTAATGTTTGAAAATAATTATGAAACTTGTCTTGACAGTACATGATGGGTGATTTATTTTTATGTGTACTAACCTATCTCACGAGTTATGTTAAGTTTTGTGTGAATGAAGTTTTCAAGTTTTGGGTGAGATAGCGATATGAGGAGAATAAGGAGCGGCAAGAGCCTAAGCTTGGGGATGCAGAAGGCACCCCAAGGAAATATCTACGGAAGACTCAAGCAGCTAAGCTTGGGGATGCCCCAAATGGCATCCCCTCTTACGTCTTCGAAACTATCGGTATATCTTACTTGGAGCTTGATGAACCACAAGTATAGGGGATTACAACAATCTTCGAGGGTAGTATTTCACCCAAATTTATTGATTCGGCACAAGGGGAGCCAAAGAATATTTATAAGCCTTAGCAGTTGAGTTGTCAATTCAACCACACCTAAGAATCACTTCCTTGCAGAAATTTGTTAGTAGCACAGTAATATGATAGTAGTAGCGATGGCAATAGTAGCAAAGTAACGGTACCAGTAACAGTAGTAGCAGTTTTGTAGCAAACAGAGCAGCAGTGTAACTTGAGAAAAAATAATATAATAAATCCGTAGGCATGGAGTAGCGATGGGTATTTGGATGAGATTCAATATGTATCAGTCACAACATAGAGCGACACAGAACTAGCTCCAGTTCATCAACCATATGTAGGCATGTATTCCGTATATAGTCATACGTGCTTGCGATAAGAACTTGCATAACATCTTTTGTCCTACCTTCCCATGGCAGCGGGGTCCTTATGGAAACTAAAGGTAATTAAGGCGCTCCTTTTAATAGAGAACCGGAACAAAGCATTAACACATAGTGAATACATGAACTCCTCACATTACCGCCCTCCCCGTCGATATCCCAATTCATGGTCACTTTGGGGGTCTAAGGCTCGGAACGATAACGGCTGCATACAACTTGCAGGTAAGATCAACATCTCAAATATATTCATGAAAGCATAATATGTTCAGATCTGAAATCATGGCACTCAGGCCCTAGTGACAAGCATTAAGCATTGCAAAGTCATAGCAACATCAATCTCAGAACATAGTGGATACTAGGGATCAAGCCCTAACAAAATTGCCTCGATTACATAAGAAATCTCATCCAACCCATCTACCTCCAGTATGCCTACAATGGAATTACTCACACATGGTTGTGAGCATCATGGAATTGTTGATGGAGAAGGGTTGTTGATGACGACGGTGACGAATCCCTCTCTCCGGAGCTCCGAAACGGACTCCAGATCAGGGCTCCCGATGAAGAAAAGGAGGTGGCGGCGGCTCTGTATCGTAAAACGCAATAAAACTTTCTCTCTAATTTTTTCCCCGAGAAGACAGTATTTATGGAGTTGGAATTAGGTCAGGAGGGTCTCCAGGGGGCCCACAAGCCTCTATGGCGTGCCTCTAGGGAGGGGGTGCGCCGCCTGGGCTTGTGGCCCCTGGGTGGCTCCTCTCCGATAGTTCTTGGTCCAAGTATTTTTTATATATTCCATAAAAAATCTCCATAATGTTTCGTCCAATTCTGAGAACTTTTTATTTCTGCACAAAAACAACACCAAGGTAGTTCTGCTGAAAACAGCGTCAATGTGGGTTAATTTCATTCAAATCATGCAAATTAGAGTCCAAAACAAGAGCAAAAGTGTTTGGAAAAGTAGATACGATGGAGACGTATCAACTTCCCGAAGCTTAACTCATTGCTTGTCCTCAAGCAATTCAGTTGATAAACAGAAAGTGATAAAGAAAAACTTTTACAAACTCCTTTGCTTTTGTTGATGTATATAGGCTTAACTAGTAATCATGTTTTCAGCAAAGATTATGAACTAACCACATATATGATAACACTTAGAATCAATATTTACTCATGTCAATGACATAATCAACTAGCGAGCAATAATACTATGTCTCGAATACCAATACTTTGTCAAAATAACCATGTATGGATGAGGACATTACTAAAGAACTATTTGCGTGTAAAAGTAGGGACGACCTTCCCGGTTTAATTGCTAAACTTAAAGAAAAGGCTATGAACCAAATGATGAAATATGACCCTAAGTTTGCTGCCTCTCCTATTCAAGTTACTAATGAGGATTATGAATTCTCTGTTGATCCTGAGCTCATTACTTTGGTAGAATCTGATCCTTTTCATGGTTATTAATCTGAAAAAGTTATTGAACACATGACTAAACTAAATGATATTACTACCCTGTTTGCTCAAGCGGATAAGATTAGATATTATTATATTCTTAAGTTGTTTCCTTTCTCATTAAAGGGTGATGCTAAAATATGGTTTAATGATCTTGCTCCTGGTTGTGTGCGTAGTCCCCAGGATATGATGTATTACTTCTCTGAAAATATTTTCCTGCCCATAAGAAACAAGCTGCCTTATAGGAAATATACAATTTTAAACAACCTGAAGAAGCGAGTCTCCCTCAAGCTTGGGGGAGGCTTCTCCAATTATTAAATGCTTTGCCTGATCATCCTCTTAAGAAAAATGAAATCCTTGATATTGTCTATAATTGACTAACAGATCCTTCTAGGGACTAGCTAGATAGTTGTGCTGGTTGTGTTTTCAGGGAAAGAACAGTTGAGCAGGCTCAAGAATTATTGAATACCTTATTGAAAAATGCCGATGATTGGACACTTCCCGAACCACCTCCTAAACCAACTCCAAAGAAAAGAGGTATTCTATTCCTCAGTCCTGAACATATGCAAGAAGCCAAGAAATCTATGAAAGAGCAAGGTATTAAATCTGAAGATGTAAAGAATCTACCACCTATTGAAGAAATACATGGACTCAACGTTTCGACACAGGTAGTAGAGGTAAATTCTCTTTATAGGTTTGATGAGGGTGATATCCCTTATAATAAATCTTTGAGTCAATGCTTAGATGAATTTGATAATTTTGTCATTAAACAACAAAACTTTAATATGCAATTAAATGATCAACTGAAACAAAATGCTATTACTATTGAACGCCTGAGTGAGATGCTAGTGAGAATTTCTAATGATGTTAATGGTTTATGCAAGCACTTTTCTATGGTTCACACTCAGCTTGAGCAAGTTTCTAGATCACAATATGATTTGTTTAAGGACATGTATAATAAAATTAATAAGCATGCTATTGGGGTAATAACTAGAGGTGGCAAAATGACCCAGGAACCTTTGTATCCTGAGGATCATCCTAAGAGAATTGAACAAGATTCTCAAAGAATTAATAATAGTGCTCCTAGTTCACCTAAGAAGAAAAAGAATAAGAATAAAACTATGCATGCTTCTAGTGAACTTGTAATAGAAAAACCTGTTGAGAATCCTAATAATGTTTCTATTTCTGATGTTGAGACACAATCTGGTGATGAGCATGTGCCTAGTGATAATGATAATAATAATGATGATGCTAATGAAGATCATGTTGATGCTCCACCTAATGATAATAATGAACCAGATAATGAAACAGAAATAGAACCTGAAGTTGAACTTGATGACCCACCTCCTAAGACTAAAAGATATGATAAGAGAGACTTTGTTGCTAGGAAGCATGGTAAAGAAAGAGAACCATGGGTGCAGAGACCTATGCCTTTTCCTAGCAAAACTTTAAAATCTAAAGATGCGGATGCTTTTAATCGTTTTGTTGAATTGCTTAGACCTCTGTTTTTGCAAGTACCTTTGACTGATGCTATGAAGATGCCTCCTTATGCTAAATACATGAAAGATATTGTTACTAATAAAAGAAAAATTCCCGAGGCTGAAATTTCTACTATGCTTCCAAATTATTCTTTCAAAGGAAAAATTCCTGAGAAGCTAGGAGATCCTGGGATACCTACTATACCATGCTCTATTAAGAACAATTATGTCAAAACTCCTTTATGTGATTTAGGAGCTGGTGTTAGTGTTATGCCCTTTTCCCTTTATAAAAGACTTGACATGAGCAAGTTGACACCTACTGAAATTTCTTTGCAAAGGCTGACAAATCTACTGCTATTCCTGTTGGTATTTGTGAGGATGTTCTTGTTGTGGTTGCCAATGTTACTATCTTAACGGACTTTGTTATACTTGATATGCCCGAGGACGACAATATGTCGGTTATCCTTGGAAGACCTTTCCTTAACACTGCAAGGGCTGTTATTGATTGTAATAAAAGCAAAGTCACTTTTCAAGTCAATGGCAACGAGCATACAGTTTATTTCCCGAGGAAGCCAAATAAAGTAAACAGCCTCAATTCTATCGAAAAAGTTATGACTATTACTATTGGAGACTTTGAATATCCTCTTCCGGTTCCCGAAAAGAAATATCAAACTATTATGATTGGAACCATGCCTATCCAAGTTGAGGTAACTTAGTGCTATACAAAAATTCTTCGGTTTTATGCCACTCGGAAATAGTTCGTTAATAAGACTTGATCAAACTTATTAATGGATTCTTTTTTAAAAGCATATTATCGATGAATCCTGTAAGGCACAACCTTCTGTAACTATAGTTTACTTTCTGTTATTTTCAGTTTTAATAAATTTGAAGTATCTTAGAATACACTGTTCAGCCTGTTTTCTGAATTTTCTATGCAATAAATTGTCCCAGAAATAAAAGTTCACATAATTGCCTGAAAATTTAACATGATTTTTTATAGATTAAATAGGAATTTTTTGCATAAAAACTACCAGAGGAGGGCCAACCTTGGGCCCACAAGCCCAGGGGGCTGGGCCCCCCTAGGGGCGTGCCATAGGGGCTTGTGGGGCCCACAGGACCCTACTCACTTATTGCCCTTGCCCACAGACTTCTTCTACCTCCAAAAAAATTTAATCTTGCTCTCTTGCTCAAGTTCTTGCTCGTTTTTGCGAAATTTTCGATCTCCTTCCTCGGAGCTCCGTTTCCGAAACTGTTTGGAGGAATTGCTCCTTGGTATGTGACTCCTCCATTGGTCCAATTAGTTTTTGTTCTAGTGGATTATACTTTGCTTATTTTGCTACTGTTGGTGACAATGAAAATGAGCTTCCATGTTTGATTTACTTGGTCCTAAGTAGTTTTGATGGATGGTATAGTCTCTAGACACTTGTGGTAGTAGTTGCTATCAATTTTGTTAAGTTTGGTTCACTTTTTACGAGTTTTCTAATAAATTTCGAAAAGGAAGAAATGTTCAAGAGGATGTTCTCAGGGGGTTCCTCAAGCCGAAGTGTTGCAAGAATGGCATACCATGAACCCAAGGATAGCTCTCTGCGGGATGCGGAAGTAAGAGCATGTGCATGGCCATGTGACACCTTCATGACGGGTATTGGCATCAGACAGGAGTTCATGCAATTTGTGGAAAACGCTGAGTTGACCGACTTCCTATCAGATAAGTGTGCTCAGTACTATTGGCTTACTGATTCATTTGTGCGAAATTTTGAATATATACCTCATCGTACTAGGCCTCGTTGTGTTTTTCGCTTATATGAAACATCTTACAGTTTGCATGCAAGGAACCTAAAAAGAGTGATGTTGAGTTGTTTCTTAGAAGAATTTGTAATGGTGAAACTAGAGGGGTTACTCAAGGAAGGATTTGTAGCATTCATTTCCCTTCTATTCGTTACTTTGCCTACTTTATAGGAAAATGTTTGACGGGTAAACAGGACCGTAGTGCTACTTGTGCTCCTGACTTGAGTATTTTACAATCTGCTTTGCATAGTAATCGAGATTATAACTTGGGTGCTATCATTGCTCGCCGCCTAGAAAGGAATTCTGGTAGTGGTGAAATTTGTGGAGGGATTTATGCCACGCGCGTTGCTACTCATCTTGGTATTCCTATTAGCACTAACGACTATGAACTCCCTATCAGTTTTCTAGATTTTGAGACCATGCAGTTTCATCAGTTTATTGAGTATGGAACGAACGATTATAGGTATAGGCTAACATTTGATATGTATCGTTCCACTACTATTACCTTGCCCGCTCCTGCCTTGTTTGATTATCAGGAGAAAGATAGATATTTTGTTACTGAGGAGGAAGCCGACGCAGTGCGGGCAATAGAAGTCATCCGTTTGGCAGAGGCTAACTTGCAGAGCGCTAGGCGGAGCGTTCGCCATGATTCTTCCCCCTACCAGTGACCAAGATAGGCCTAAAGCCTAATTAAGCTTGGGGGAGTACGCATTCTCACTGACATTTCATTCATGTATCACACATTTATTACACTTGTCAGTGTTCATCGTTTTCTTTGTATATCCGTGATTCGTTTTCTTTTGCGTGTTTAATGAAAATTCTAATAACCCAAAAATATTTCTCACTTCTTTTTGTTTTTCTTTTCTTTGTTTGTTTGTTTTATAAAAATAAAATCCAAAAACATTTCTCATTTCTTCTTTTGTCGTTTATTTGAAGTTCTTCGGTGTAAATATTTTCTCGTTTTTTTTTGTTTTTTCTTTCTCCTTTGGCTTTTCTTCAAAAAAACCAAAAAACTTCAAAAATATTTCAATGCGTTTCTCTGAATTTTTCTTGTGTTATTATAAATGTATTCAGGAAAGAACAGAAAGATTTCTCTAGTTTCTCTCTAATTCTTTTTCGCTTCTTTTTGTTCTTTCTCTTCATCATTTCATTTGATTTTTCTTTGTGTCTTATTGAGTCTTGTTTCAAAAGGAGTTGACAACAAAAAGGATTTCCAAATTTGCACTTATGTGCTTTATCGTCAAACTAATGAAAGACCAAAAAAATTCCATGTCCTCTCCTTTGTATTTAGTGTTTGCAGATTTCAGCTTAGTCCACGACGACATTTGCACTATATTATATTCATATCATTTGGTCGTGCAAGTGAAAGGCAATAATGACGATTATTTGGTGAAGTGATCGTGGTGAAGAGGAGCTGGTATGAACTCTACTTGTTTTCTATTTTTGTAAATATGTTTAACCAAGTAGTCCTGATTCAGCCTATTATGAGTAAACATGTGTATGATGATGATTAGAGTTCGTAGTTGCTCATGCCATGCTTAAGTAGCTAGGAGTGGATAATATTTTATCTTGAGTGTCAACATGCATTAAATTGATTATGATGCGGTATGTTGGGATGGTATCCTCCTCTGAAGTATTCAGGTGGTTTGACTTGGCACATGTTTACACATGATTATTGATTCAAAGCCAATCTCGCCTTCATGATATTTATGTTCAGCGTGTTCAAATCCTCCTCATGCTGCCGTTCAATGTTAATTATTCAAAATGCATGATTATGACCGTTATCGCTCTCTAGTTGGTCGCTTCCCAGTCTATTGCTAGTCTTCACCTATACTAAGTGGAAATACTACTTGTGCATCCAAAATCCTGAAACCAAAGTCATGCCATAAGAGTCCCCTATATCTACCTATATGCGGTATTACTCCGCCATTCCAACTAAATTTGCATGTGCCATCTCTAAACATTCAAATGAACATTCTTTTTGTGTGCCCAAACAAGCTCATAGGAGCGGTGGGGTAGTCAATATCTTCCATGCTAAGTGGGTAACCTCGCGACGAAAGTTTATTCAATCGTCAATTTTGAGGGAGGCTGGTAACAGGAATGCCCAGTCCTAAATTATTTATAAAAACGCTCCCCCCGAAGAGTTGAAAGTTGGCAGGCACCCATGGATTCGGCTAGCCATGGTTTGTGTTAGTATGGTGGAGGGGGAGTAAAACTTTTTGCATGGGAACCGCCTCAAATGTGTTTAGCATGGAAGATGTTGGATATTCTAGCGTAACTGTTGACTGTAAAAGCACATCTCTCAAAATATAATTATCTCTGTTTTTAAGCAATGAGCTCTGGCACCTCTGCAAATCCTTACTTCCCTCTGCGAAGGGTCTATCCTTTTAATTTATTGTTGAGTCATCACCTTATTCAAGCACCAACTTTGAGAGCGCTATTGTCATTCTTAGTGTAACATGTATTTTGTCTAATTAACATTGGATGATAGCATGAATGGATGTTTTCTATGCTGAATTACAATGTTTAGTCGCTGCTTGAACTTCAGAGGTGCTCTGTGTAGGAGATATGCCCTAGAGGCAATAAAAAATGTTATTATTATCTCCATGTTCGTAATTATGTTTATATTCTGTGCTATAACTGCTATGGTTCCCGAGCCCGTATATCCATAAAGGCTCTGGGAAAACCCATGTGTACGTGTGGAATAATAAACGGTAAAATGTATTCCTAGTCTGGCCTCTAAGACTAGCTCAAGTATTGCATGATGATCATGTTTTCCTGATCATGGGCATGTTTATGACGGGCAACTTTTGAGGGCACAATGTTAGAAGAACACTTGTGTTGAATCGACCCGATTGATGTTGTGCTATGAGATACATTCGTCACAAGTTAATGGTTAATAACACAGAGAAAGTTAACGTTTGCATAATTCCTTAGACCATGAGAGTATCGAGTTTCTTCATGCTTGCTTCATGAACTTTGGGGTTGTTTAAACGTCAGCCGTAAATGGGTGGCAATTACGGCGCCTTACGGGTTCATGAAAAAGTATGACAAGTAACTTGATAGCTCAAGATTGGGATTTGCTCCTTCGACGATGGAGAGATATTCTTTGGGCCCTCTCGGTGTTACGGTATCCATCATCGTCTGGCCAGACACATTGTGATTTGATCACAAGGATGCCGGAACGCGGAAACGAGATAAGAGAACAAAACCGGTAACGAGGTAACTGGCATAGTGGACAAGTTGTTGATCCACGGGGATGCCGATAAGTCTCACCTCGGGTGTTTGTAACATATCACGAAGCAACAGGAATAGCACACGGCAACTAGAGGTTCACTCGAATATTCATTCGTGTGGGTATAGGGATCAATATGGGTGTCCACGGTTCTGCTATTGATCATTGATCGGAAAGTGTTCTGGTCATGTTTATACTTCACCGAACCTACTAGGTCACACGCTTAAGGGTCATCTATCTGCTGAATTCTAGACAGGGAGTCTGAGAGAAAGCCACTGGAATAGTTTCGGAGATCACCGGAATAGTTTCGGAGATCACCGGAAAAGTTTCAAAGACAAACGGAAAAGTTCCGGAGAGAACACCGGAAAAGTTTCGGTAAAACTGAAAAGTTGTTTCGGAGTAAACCATTAAGCCAAATAGGTTTCGGCACACACCTGGAACATTTTGGAGGTACCAGAATTGTTCTGGGAACTTCTGAAATTTTTCGGAGAAAAAAACCGGAAATGTTTCGGAGCAGCCGAAATTGCTATGGCTGCTTTTCGCTGAAGAAAATCATTGATCTAGAAATGTTTCGGAACGCGTCCAGAATTGTTTTAGTGGGTACTGGAAATATTCTAGACCTACAGAAATATTTTCGGAATTAACGGTCGCGGAAAAATGTCATCGTGAATAGTGAAAGTGCTTTTTGGGTTACTTTTTGGAAAGCCGTCTTTTTGGGTTTGCTCAAAAAGATCTAAGGGATGACTTGGTGAGGAGGGAACCCCTTTTGAAGGGGACCCACAAGGGTTTGGCCGGCCATGAGGGGGCTCCTCCATGGTGATGGTGTCCTGGACTAGGGGGTACTCACCCCATCGTCTCCCGACCAGGTGGGTTGAGCCGAGGACCCCCATGGCGGTTCACTAATGGGCCACTTCGGGCAGCCCATGACGCATACAAGGAAGACTCTACAAGACTTGGTGCACAAGCCGAAGACTCTCCTAAACCCTAGGCCTCCGGTACATTATATAAACCGTGGCCAGGCTAGTCAATAGAGGATCTGATAGTCATTAGAAGAATCTCGTGGTAGCCACATGTACTCTGTACTATACCCCATATGAATACAATCAAAAGCAGGACGTAGGGTATTATCTCTTCGAGAGAGCCCGAACCTGGGTAAAATCTTGTGTCCATGTTACCATCGCTCCAAGACGCCTAGCTTAGGACCCCTACTATGAGATATGCCGGATTTAGGACCGACATTGGTGCTTTCATTGAGAGCCTGCTGGCAGTCGCCGCGGTGCGATGGGAATTCAGATCGTCTCCGGTGCGATCTACGCGTCGGAACCGAGCTTTATTGTCGATGTCGGCATCTTCGTCGCCGGCTCAACTGGTCACCTCGGCTAGGCCGAGGACTACGCTCCACTTCGAATCGTCAAGATCGGACGGATGTCTTCATCATCATCAACTCCGATCTCATCCGGGATCATGAAGAAATCGTCCATGGTGCTCGGGGGCTCAACGTCAACATTGCCCTCGCGCGATCATGCAATTTTTCTGGAGAGCGGATTCATGTTCGCCGTCCCCGTCTCCTCGAGCATCGTTTTGACAAATTCTTTGGTGGAATTGTGCGGAATTGAGTCTATAATGACCCCGTAAAATTTCGTCATATTCCGATGGAGGAATCTCCGGCGATCTACGATATTCCGGAGCCCTCTCAAATCTGGACGTGAATCTGGACGAGTTTAGGGCAAGGAGTCCAGTATCCAGCTCAGACATCCTTTGGAAGATCCAACCGTTGATCGGCTGCGGAATTCCTGTATCTACCATCCCTCACAATTTCAGCTCGATCCGACCGTTCAAACTCCGGGAACAGCCCAAGGAGTGCGTCAATTTTCGGATCTGTTTTCTGCGCGAAAACGAATCCGACCCAAGTTCATCTTTTTCATGAACAGATTATCGGACATCCTTTTTGAAGGGAATTTTTTATAGGGTATTGTGTTTTGTTTTCAAGCACGTGCCTGTAAATTTTAAGCCTTTTCCAAGGCGATCTTCGTCGTCGCGCCGGTGTCAAACCAGCCTGGCCACGTTGCTCCATGGCTGCCGACCTGCGCCAGCATCGACTGCGCCGTCGCTTCATCGAGCCGACGACAACCACCTCGGATCATCACCTCGGCGAGCCGACCAAGAGTTCGGCGCCGCTCTCTCTAATGATCGTCAACATAACATCGTCACCTTACGGATTGCACGGGTCGGGCGCGCCAGCATAGCCGCACGGTCACTTCTCAAGCCGGCATTGACTGCGTTACAAAGTTTCGACCTGCGTCGGCATCGCCGCGTCGTTGCTTCTTCGAGCTGACGTCCACCTCGCCGACCTGCTTCGACACCTCGGCTGGCATGGGGGCTGCAACGACACCTTACTAACCTGCTCCGTCACCTCAGCTAGACCGGGGGCTTCGCCATCTCTTCATCAAACCTACTCCGGGGACTTCGGCATCACCAGCCGACAAGCTTCTTCAGCTCGGCCGGACCGGGGGCTTCGCCTCAACATATCGGCAGTGTCGTACTACCACTTCATCAAACCGAGCTCTTCGCTCCGTCACCTCGGCCGGACTGGGGGCTTCGCCATCGCTTCATCGACCTACTCCGGTGTCACCCTGCCGACCTACTCTGTCTCCTCAGCTGGACCAGGGGCTTCACCTCGGCACGTCGGCAGTTTTGTGCTGCCACTTCATCAGCCGAGCTCTTCGCTCGGCCACCCCAGGACCGGCTTAGGAGCTAGGCGTCTTCGTCCCGCCATAAGCCTGGACCGCATCATCAACATCGAGCACATCAACCAGCTAAGTCGCTTTCATGCTCAGTTTTTTTCAATTTTTAATTTTTGTTCGGTTCGACCAAGCATTATATTTGTGTTAGACAAAAACTCTATTTGTTAAAAACACTTTCTTTAACCAGAATAACTGGGGGCTCTTAAATTTATATGAGTCATTTTTATAATAAGTGTTTTCTTCTAAGTCGTTGCAAAGTCTTTTTGTACCACTCCTTTCTCGACACGAGTGTCTGGTCAATAGCCGGATAGCCTGGTTTCTCTCTAAAGCCGCTCGAGTTTGGTTTGCTAAACTGGCCTGAGAAGCACTCCGCCTTCGGGAATAGGAGGTTGAAACCGAAGGCTGGCCCGCTTGAAGTCTTGAGATCGGATGTGTCATGTTAAAGCACGACGGAAGCATAATTTAATTTTAAGACCAATTTTTGGATTGGCACCAAAAACTTGATTTAGTTCGGACGTCAAGTTTCTACATAAGTTTTTTGGCTTTTCGAGCTTATGGCACTTTTAAGCTATTTGTATGTTTTTCTTTCAGGAGGCGGGACATCCTCTTGACCGAGGTGCTGTGCATAATAATTCGGCTCGGGAAATCTTTTCCGACCCGTAGTTCGGCAACTTCCCTGCCGAGCTGCACCTCGGCACGCCCGAACACTCCAAACACCGGGGGGGCGCGACTAGAGCTGAACCCACCAAACGCCAAGGTACTCCATGGAGTCCGCGGTAAAACGTTCTCGGATATAGCTTTATATGCATCGGTTTCGAATTGTGTCTTTGGTCAATAGTTGGGTTGCCCGGCTCCTGTGCTTACCCTTACGTTTCCGATTGTTCGGCTAAGGGTAAAGGGAGAACCACAGCGATTGTGCTTCCGGTTTAGCTGGTCAAGCGCCTCAGTGGAGAAAGCCGAAAACTGACTGTCACAATAAGCGTAAACTGGTCAGCGATCCGATGACTGTGTCAACCTATAGATCGATAGAGGTCACCCCGTGTTAAACGATGTGCCTTTCATACAGTGGGCCGAAGTGCTAACGGTTTGTCCTTGGCTGACACCAAACACTACCGGGGGCTAGTAACTGGCCTCCCAATGTTAAGCTCCTATGACTAAGTGAAAGTTATAAAGCCTGCATATCTGATTGCCTCGTTTCCGCTAACACAACTGCCTCCGGGCACCGAGACGTTGGCTAAGGGTTGTCTTGTTATTGTGGAAACACCCTGCGTAGCATCTACAAAGGGGGGGAAGCCGACGATGGGCCACTTTCAAATTATAAACAGTCGCAACGAAGTCAAAATAACATATAGCATTTGTATTTAATATACGAACGCTGCCTTCCCATAAATCATTATAAAGCCACAATATGCATCAATTTGACTTGAGATCTGGCCAAGCTGGTTTGCCTGGCTCCTGTGCTTACCCCCTACGTTCCCGATTGTTCGGCTAGGGGGTAAAGGGAGCACCTCTGTGATTGATACTACCGGGTCATCCGGGTTAGTACCTCAGACTGGGTGAAGCCGAAAGCTAGCGATCTCAAGAATATAATTGGTCGGCAACGACGGAAGTGAAAATCTCTTTTTTTTAAGCCGCATACTTCGGAAATTTCTCCCGAATTGATCTTCACTATTTTTCTCCCACTTAGATCGGAGCTGAAGTTACATCATCCTGCTTAGCATAACAACCCAAAGAAAGGAACCGATAGTGGGACTATTTTCTTTGGAAGATGTTTCTTATGTTAGCTAGTAATATAACATATCTCTCCGCGTACCTTTGTTTATAAAACCGTATGGCCGGATTGCCTTGTTTGCCGTAAATCTTTGCCCTTATAAAGGCTTTATAAAGTAGGAAAAACACTCCTCGGCTACTGGCCGAGGAGGTTGAAGCCGATGGTCGGTCAACAAAGTTTTGTACAATGCGGATCCGAGCATTAATGACGTAAAGTACTTGGATACATAGAATCATTACACATAAATTGTGATTAAATCAATTTACTCCGGATATCGATCCTTAATTCGGTCACCCTTGCCCAAATTAAGGCTCGGGGGCTACTGGGCTTCGTGCTTCTCACTTAAAAGCCATTAACGGGTTACATCGATCCCCTGATCTGGTGTTGCCACCCGATCAGTGGCTCGGGGGCTACTGCATTGATGATTCAATGCAGAAAAATCAAAGTGCAAAACAGTTTTCGAGGAGATTACGATCCTCGGGTTGGTCGGCCGCACCCAACTTGAGTCTCGAGGACTATGCACACCGTGTTTCCGTTCCTAAATATGCTGCCGAGCTAGGAATTGATCCTCAGGCCGATTTCGCAAATCGACCTAAGTCTCAGGGGCTACTGGGATCAGCGGTTTTATGTTTTCCTTCAGGTGCATCTCGGATTTTAGGATGACACACACCTTGAGGGCTACTGACTATACATCTCGGCAGAGAATAAATTGCACCAATCCACAAAAAAACAGCTCACGGCCGAGGTGGTGCACCACCTCGGAAGCAGTTCGGCATAAAGCTCGGCTGCGAGTGGCTGGCTCCATAGAGAACTTTTTCGGCGTTAAGCTCGGATAACCTCCTTCAAAAAAATTCAAAGACGAGGTACTCTATGCCTCCTCGGCTGCAGTCCGGCGCTGGAGCTCGGATACAGACCGGCGTTGGAGTTCGGCTGCTAAAATGTACCTCGGATGCAGTCCGGCGTTGGAGTTCGGCTGCAAAAATACATCTTGGATATAGACCGGCGTTGGAGCTCGGCTGCAAAAGACACCTCGGATGCAGTCCGGCGTTGGAGCTCGGATGCAAAGAGGACACCGCCGCACTGGAAACACTTCGAACCCGAGGTGTGAAGATTAACAAGGCATTGATAAAGGCCAAGAACCTAAAGGGGCTCCTCGGATACCCGACGTATGAACTCTTCGGATACACCTCGGCGATCCTCAAGATCAGAGATGGGAAGATTTGTTGAACCAGTTTTCAAGACCGACGACCGAAAACGAAGAACAGTTCGGAGGAACCGAGGAGCGTCCCCAACTTGAAGACCGGTTCAGGGGGCTACTGATGGTGTCCTGGACTAGGGGGTACTAACCACATCGTCTCCCGACCAGGTGGGTTGAGCCGAGGACCCCCATGGCGGTTCACTAATGGGCCACTTCGGGCAGCCCATGACGCATACAAGGAAGACTCTACAAGACTTGGTGCACAAGCCGAAGACTCTCCTAAACCCTAGGCCTCCGGTACATTATATAAATCGAGGCCAGGCTAGTCAATAGAGGATCTGATAGTCATTAGAACAATCTCGTGGTAGCCACATGTACTCTGTACTATACCCCATATGAATACAATCAAAAGCAGGACGTAGGGTATTAACTCTTCGAGAGAGCCCGAACCTGGGTAAAATCCTGTGTCCATGTTACCATCGCTCCAAGACGCCTAGCTTAGGACCCCTACTACGAGATATGCCGGATTTAGGACCGACACATGGAGCCCCACTTGCCCCACTTGCCTTCCCCTTTTAGCCTTGAGAAGGACACCTTTCATGGGTATTTTGGTATTATCAAGTGTCTCCCTACCCCTTGGGTTTTCCTATAAATAGAGGTGGAGAGGTGCTCTCCACACTCACTCTTCTCTCACATACAAATGCCATGCATGATCTGGCTTTCTCTCTCCCTCCCAGCGAAATAGTTTCGTAGAGCCGAAAGGCTATCTGGGTTCCAGTGGGAACTAGTTCTGGACGGTGAAGCCCTGCCGGATAGATGACACCGTATGTGTGCAACCCCGTAGAGAGGTCGTAGATTCGATATTTTGCCCGAGGGGCTGTTCGAGGGTCCTCCCGAAGGGTTGTCCGAGTTACTGTCCGAGATTCGGGGGTCCTCCCGGAGGGCTGTCCGAGACACCGTCCGGGGGACTGTCTGACTGCCTCCCGAAGGGCTGTCCGAGGGACTGTACGGGGGACAGACGAGGGAGAACATCCTCGCGGTTGGGAGGTTGTAAATCCTAGCTGCGGGGATCTGCACCGCCGATCTTCATCGACTCTACTTCCGCTGCGCTATGAGTCGGTAATGATCAGATCAAAAACCTTGTATGCATCTCCATAGTGATCCTGGGCTTGTTCGTAGTGCGGAAATTTTTTGTTTTGTGCTGCGTTCCCCTACACTCTGCATTTATGTTTTGCGGTCACAGAAAGGGCTAGCAAGATACCATTTTCTTCATAGTAAATATAAATTGCAGCAGATAATTAACTCCCAAGTGAACTTAATAAATAGAGCTATGCTCCCCGGCAACGGTGCCAGAAAATAGTCTTGATGACCCACAAGTATAGGGGATCGCAACAGTCTTCGAGGGTAGTATTTCACACAAATTTATTGATTCGACACAAGGGGAGCCAAAGAATATTTATAAGCCTTAGCAGTTGAGTTGTCAATTCAACCACACCTGTGAATCACTTCCTTGCAGCAATTTATTAGTAGCACAATAATATGATAGTAGTAGCGATGGCAATAGTAGCAAAGTAACAGTAGCAGTTTTGTAGCAAACAGAGCAGCAGTGTAACTTGAGCAAAAGCAATATTATAAAAGCATAGGCATGGAGTAGCGATGGGTATTTGGATGAGATTCAATATGTATCAGACACAACATAGAGCGACACAGAACTAGCTCCAGTTCATCAACCATATGTAGGCATGTATTTCATATATAGTTATACGTGCTTGCGATAAGAACTTGCGTAACAACTTTTGTCCTACCTTCCCGTGGCAGTGGGGTCCTTATGGAAACTAAAGGGAATTAAGGTGCTCCTTTTAATAGAGAACCGGAACAAAGCATTAACACATAGTGAATACATGAACTCCTCACATTACCGCCCTCCCCGTCGATATCCCAATTCATGGTCACTTTGGGGGTCTAAGGCTCGGAACGATAACGGCTGCATACAACTTGCAGGTAAGATCAACATCTCAAATATATTCATGAAAGCATAATATGTTCAGATCTGAAATCATGGCACTTGGGCCCTAGTGACAAGCATTAAGCATAGCAAAGTCATAGCAACATCAATCTCAGAACATAGTGGATACTAGGGATCAAGCCCTAACAAAATTGACTCGATTACATAAGAAATCTCATCCAACCCATCTACCTCCAGTAGGCCTACAATGGAATTACTCACACATGGTTGTGATCCTCATGGAATTGTTGATGGAGAAGGGTTGTTGATGACGACGGCGACGAATCCCTCTCTCCGAAGCTCCGAACGGACTCCAGATCAGGGCTCCCGATGAAGAACAGGAGGTGGCGGCGGCTCTGTATCGCAAAATGCAATAAAACTTTCTCTCTGATTTTTTCCTTGGGAAGACGATATTTATGGAGTTGGAATTAGGTCAAGAAGGTCTCCAGGGGCCCACAAGCCTCTATGGCGTGCCCCTATGGAGGGGGCACGCCCCTGGGCTTGTGGCCCATGGGTGGCTCCTCTCCGATAGTTCTTAGTCCCAGTATTTTTTATATATTCCATAAAAAATCTTCGTAAAGTTTCGTCCAATTCCGAGAACTTTTTATTTCTGCACAAAAACAACACCAAGGTAGTTCTGCTGAAAACAGCGTCAGTTTGGGTTAGTTTCATTCAAATCAGGCAAATTAGAGTCAAAACAAGAGCAAAAGTGTTTGGAAAAGTAGATACGATGGAGACCTATCAGAGCTATATTTTAATTCTTCACATGATATGCGTAAATTCTTGGAGCGTCATTTGTTTTTCTTTTTCTTTTAATTATACACCATGTTGGTTGGGGATGATTTCTTACAGTCCTTGGTTGATTTACAGAATGCTCCATACACTTCACTTATATCTCTTGAGTATGGCTTTATAGAATGCTCTTTGCGCTTCACTTAATTCTTTTGAGTTTGGCTTTATAGAATGCTTCATGTGCTTCACTTATATACTTTGAGCATGGATATTGGTCTCTCTATATTTATGATTATTTGTAGAATGCTCTATGAACTTCACTTGTATCTTTTAGAGCATGGATGAATTTACCATTGAAAGTGGGTTTGAAGAGGTCAACTTTAGATATTATTGATCCCACTATTTCGGAGGGTGACACATTTTATGTGGATTACATTATCATTAAAAGTGGGTTGGAAGAGGTCAAACTTTAGCCATTAGTATTGATCCCACTATCTTGGAGAATCCCTCATTGAATAAGTATGATTGTTTACTCTTGTGCTTCACTTATATCTTTAGAGTAAAAATTTATGAATGAATTGAATGTCATGTGCTTCATTTATTATATGTACATTGAGAAGTAAACATGCATTCTCTGCTTAATCTATTAAAATATAAGTGAGACTATAATAGTGCATATCTTTAACCAAGTAAGAGAATTATATTGTAATGATAATGAGCATTAGTTGCATTAAGTTGAACCTATTATGTTGTGGTGATAAGTATCTCCCAGTGAAGGACGGATGATTGGCCTGGCACATGTCTGACAAATTCCAAATTCAGGCTTGGTGGTATTCAGGTTTGTAGGTTATCATCATGATTATATTTTCTCAATAATGTTACTATTTGAGAATGCATGATTGTTGTTTTTGTGCTCAGTAAAGTGGTTACCTCCCAGTCTTTTGCTAGCCTTTTCCTATACTAAGAGGAAATATTGCTTGTGCATCCAATCCTTGAAACAAGTTTATACCATAAAGTGTCCACCATACCTACTTATAGATGGTATTTCACTGCCATTCCAAGTAAATTTGCATGTGCCACCTCTAAACCTTCAAATAAACTTCTGTTTTGTGTGCCCGTACAGCTCATGGAGCAGTGGGGGCAGTCATTATCTTCCATGCTAAGTGTGTTTTACTCATGGTGAGAGTTTATTCATTTGTCAAATTTATGAGAGAGGCTGGTAATAGGGATGCCCAGTTCCAATAAATTAATAAAATAAAAAAATCTAGAAATTTTGAAAAAGACACTCCCCCGGAAAAGTTGAAAGTTGGCAGACACCCGTGGATTCGGCTAGCCATGGTTTGTGTTGGTTATGGTGGATGGGGAGTGTAAAAACATGGGAACCGCCATTAACATGTTTAGCATGGAAGATACTGGAAACCTTTGTCGTTAAACCGTTGACAGGAAAGGTACACCTCTCAAAATAAATATTATCTCTATTATAACCAAATGAGCTCTGGCATATGTTAATCTCTGCTTCCCTCTGCGAAGGGCCTATCTATTTACTTTTATTGTTTAGTCAATTCCATCTTCTTTCTGGCAGCACCACATATTGAGCATGGAGATAGGAGTACCTAGTCATCATCTCTACTTCGTTGGTTGCCTTACATTTGCAATATAATCTTGAAAGATTCGCGAGATAGTTCATTACCACTTTATGATATGTTGAACTTAATGAAATGATGTTACTTGTTATTAGAATTATAATTGCCTATGTGATCAAAGGTTTGTTCTATTCTAGCATTCACACTTCATAAATTATTTCTTTTTATCATTTACCTACTCAAGGACGAGCAGGAATTAAGCTTGGGGATGCTGATATGTCTCCAACGTATCTATAATTTATGAAGTAATCATGCTATGTTTGCATCAATTATATATGGTTTTGGTGCACTTTTATATTATTTTTATGGACTAACTTATTAATCTAGTGCCCAGTGTCAGTTCCTATTTTCTACATGTTTTTTGTTTTACAGAAAATCAATATCTAGGAAGGTCAAAATGCCAAGGGAATTTACGGTGATTTTTTAAGGAATATATGTGATTTTTGGGAAAAAGAATCAACGCAAGATGGTGCCCGAGGGCCCCACAAGCCACCATGGCGTGCCCTACCCCCCTGGGCGTGCCGGGCTGGCTTGTGGGCAGCCCTTAGGTCGGTTGGTGCCCTTCTTTCGCCGCAAGAAAGCTAACTTCTGGATAAAAATCCCCTCAAAATGTCAGCCCAATCGGAGTTACAGATCTCCGGCTATTTAAAGAAATGGTGAAAGGCCAGAAAACAGCAGCGAACACAGAGAAGAAAACAGAGAGAGAGAGATCCAATCTCGGAGGGGCTCTTGCCCCTCCGGGCGCCATGGAGGCCAAGGACCAGGGGGAAGAACCTCTCCCCATCAAGGGGGGCAGGCCATGGAGGAGCAAGTCGGATGGGAGCCTCTCTCCCCTTCTCTCCTGGTGGCGCCGGAGTGCCGCTGGGGGAACCATCGCCACGGTGATCGTCTTCATCAACGTCACCATCTTCATCACCTTCCTCATCTCTTTTCAGCGGTCCACTCTCCCGCAACCCGCTGTAATCCCCTACTTGAACATGCTGTTTTTGTGCTATGAATTATTATCCAATGACTTGGGTCATCGCTATTGTGTTTAAGTAGATTTTTGTTGTCCTATGGGTAATTGGTGAATTGCTATGATTGGTTTAAATTGCTTGTGGTTATGTTACTGTCCTTTGGTGCCCATCATATGAGCACGCGCATGGATCACACCATAGGGTTAGTTGTATGTTGAATAGGACTATGCATTAGGGGGCAAGATCGACAGAAACTTCCTCTTACCATAGGATTTGATACATACGGGGTTGAAGGGGGACCAATATATCTTAATGCTATGGTTGGATTTTACCTTAATGAACTTGTTAGTAGTTGCCGATGCTTGCTAATAGTTCCAATCATAAGTGCATAGAATTCCAAGTGAGGGATGACATGCTAGCAGAGGCCTCTCCCACATAAAAACTTGTCATCGGTCTAGTAACTTAGCTAATTGCTTAGGGACAATTTTGCACACCATACCACCATTATTCCACACTCGCTATTTGCATTATATTGTAATATATTCTATCTTTATTTAGGCAGCACCTACTTTTATGTTTATGTTCTTCAAAGCTATCCCTTTATACCCACTTCGTAGTTTTATTTCTCGATTCTAGATAAAAGCAAACGCTCGGTGTACGTAGGGTTGTATCAGTGTCAGATATGACCTGAGAGAATATTGATCTTACCTTTAGCTCCTTGTGGGTTCGACACTCCATACTTACCACTTCCATATTTGGAAAGTGCTACGATGATTCCTTGCACTTGGGGATTATCAGCATGCACATGGAGCTATGTGATGCCACCGCCGCTAGCTGAAGCCTTCGCCTCCCCCCTGCAGTGCCCCAATCCAGACGGCGGCGCTGTAGGATCGGAAGTATGTCTAGAGGGGGGTGAATAGACTACTAGTAGAAATTTAAAGATTCTTTTCCCAATTTTAGTTCTTGGCAGTTTTAGCTTAGCTAGGAAATCAAGGAACACCCTACACATGAAAGTCTAGAGCATAGGCAGCGGAAAGTAAAGACATTGCAAGTGATAGTAATGTAGAGAGATGGGTTTAGCGATACGCAAACACAATGGTGACACGGAAGATTTTTGACCCGTGGTTCCGATAGGTGGTGCTATCGTATGTCCACGTTGATGGAGGTTTCAATCTCAAGGATCCAAGATCACAAGGATTACGGTTGCGGATTCCATGGAGGAACCGAGTCCACGGAGGGCTCACACCCACAAAGGGTCCACGAAGAAGCAACCTTGCCTATCCCACCATGGCTTACGCCTACAAAGGGCTGGCCTCACTCGGGGTAAATCTTCACAAAGTAGGCGATCTCCAAGCCCTCACAAACTTCTTGGTTTCTCCACACGATTTGGAGACTCGCAAGCACACCTAGCCAATCTAGGAGACACCACCCTCCAAAAGGTAATAGATGGTGTTGTTGATGATGAACTCCTTGCTCTTGTGCTTCAAAAGATAATCTCCTCAACACTCGAACACTCTCTCACAGATTTTTGGCTTTGGGTAGGAGAGGTTTGGTTGGAAAGCAATGATGTGATTAGAAATCAAAGGATCAAAGGTTAGAGTAGAATCTCCTTTGAAATTAGCACAAGGAGTGGAAGTTCTCTCTCAGAATAATGGATATGAATGGTGTTTGCTTCGAGAGACAATGGTGGAGTGGGTGGGGGTATATATAGGCAGGACCTAAAATCTGACCGTTACTCACCTTTTTGCACATTTCGGTGAGACCGGATGAAAACACTCGGTCAGACCGAACTGTACAAAAGGTTTGAACATTGGATCCTTTGGTCACTCCGGATGAAACTGATCGGTGACTCCGAGTTGTGCTGACCTAAGCACTTTTCACACTTCGATGTCGCTGACTGAAACTGTTCGGAAATTCTGAACGAATTTCAGTAGGCAACAGGAGGTTGGCAAGTGCTAATCGGTGAGACCGAGTGGTCAACTCGGTGAGACCAAAAAGCTAGGGTTTAGAACAACAGCTATATCATGATGGCTCGGTGACTCTGATTGGATTGGTTCGGTGAGTCCGAGTTGCATTGATGGGTTTTGATATAGTGGAAACTTGTGAAGTAGTATGAGGCTTTTGGAGTTTGATCTTTAAGCACTTGAGCAATGAACTCATCATCTCAACCTCATCCCCTTTTGAAAGTATTGGCATACCTATGGACTCAATGTGATCTTTGATCACTTAAAGAATAAATGGAGAGTCTTGAGGCTTGATCCAACACTTGTCCTTAGCATTTTGAGGGGTCCATTTTCACATCCCATTGTTGTACCTAAATTGAACTTTCCTAAAATATTCTTTTGAATAGGCATTAGTTCAATGAGATATATGTTCTTATGAATTACCAAAACCACCCGAGGATTAGATGCACTTACAATCTCCCCCTTTTTGGTAATTGATGACAACATATAGATCAAAGCTTCGACAAAAGATATAATCATGAATAGCATCGTCGCTTTGAGAAGTATGTGATATGCAAGAGCTCACCCTAAATTTGTGCATTATTTAAATTTGCGTTTGAATGCAAATGCACAATCAATTAGGCATATGGGAAAATTCTTTCATGTCACATACGACTTTGTGGAGCGCACAAAAAGAATATAATGGAATATAAAACATCACACAACACCAAAAACACATGTGAATGACCACGAAAAGATGCAATAAAGCATAACGAGTAGCATAAGTGCAGTAGCACACAAGTTTGGTCATCACACGCGAAATAAATAAGTTTACATCCCAAAGAATCAAATAAAGTAGCAAGGATGTAACTTAGCAAAACGAGACACTCTCTCACTCGAAGCGCCTAAATCTATATCACTCTCTCTCACTTGATTTTCTATTTTGAAAGCATTAAATGAATTTCTAGCTATTAAAAAGAGTTAAATACTTTTTGATTTAAAAGATATGTAAATTAAGTCAGAAAGGATGAAACTTGGCATGGTTCATGATATGACCCCTACAAGGTGTGGTAAAAATTTGAGAGTGTTACAGTAAAAATTTGATATACTTCTCGTAGAAAACGAAGAGTTTCCATAGAAGTATTTGTGTTTCGAAGGGAAAGTGCCGGGTTTGAAGGGGAACTCAAATATTTTGCATCATTTTCCCATGAATGATTTTCTATGTTGAATATACACCACTGCAAGTTTATTGGTCAAATTTAAGACTGTTTTGGGTTAATATGATATATTTAGGGCATTTAATGCATTTCTATTTATTTAATGGACATAAATCAAATCTGAACTACATGTACATTAAAAAATGCCAAATAATTGTTGAAAACATACCCTTTAAGTCTTTGAGTATGAATTTAGGTCATATATGCAAGTAACAACTACACACGCTCATTAATTTGATATGCGACGAGCGTGCCTCGAGGCCATCTTCACTCTCTAAACAACGTACATCATAGTCTTTTCAAATATTTTCTAAATTTTAACCAAATACTCTACATGTTATGTAATGACACCATGCAAGTTTCATAGGTTTCAGACAACATTAAAATTTTCTGAACATTCAAAAAACAATTTTACATAATTATAATTAAGCTCGTGTGTTTGAATTTTCACAGATACATATTTAAAAGTACCAAACTTTTGTTTCATAAGACATAAATATATGCTAACTACCTTATTTAGGATCTTTCTTCCAATCTTTGGAAAATTTCAAATGCACTTGCGGTTCAAATTTGAATGATTTGTAATTAAAAACAAATTATTAATAAAATATCTAAAATATAGCAAATAATGAAACCTATAAAGTTCAAACCATTTTTCATATGATACCATGGTCATAAAAATAACACACTAAAATCTAAAAAAATGCAGAAAACCAAAATAGCTACATATTTGAGCAGTGGCGGATGGGTAAAATGGCCCGCCACTGTTGTTGTAACTACCAGTGGTGGTCGCTTGTTTTTTTTTTGTGGGAAAACTTCCGATCTATTCATCTTCAATCATGACAGTACAACGAACACCAGAAATAGTAAAAATTACATCTAGATCCGTAGACCACCTAGCGACGACTACAAGCACTGAAGCGAGCCGAAGGCGCGCCGCTGTCATCGCCCCTCCCTCGCCGGAGCCTGACAAAATTTGTTGTAGTAGACAGTCGGGAATTCGTCGTGCTAAGGCCCCATAGGACCAGCGCACCAGAACAGCAACCGCCGCCGATGAAGAGTAGCATAGATCGGAAGGATTCAATCCGAAGACACACAAACGTAGACGAACGATGAAGACAATTCGCCACTGTCGCTGTAACTACCAGTGGCGGTCGCTTGTTAGGTACCCGCCACTAGTGGTGGGCATAAAAACTGACGAACCGAACACCGAACCGAAGCCGAAACCGAAAAACCAAAATTTCGGTTTTTATCACTGCTACACACATATTCGGTTTTTTAGTTCTAATAACCGAATGATTCGGTCAGTTCGGTGTTTGCCTCGGTTAAACCGAATAAAACCGAAATATACGTCAGACTCCTGATTCCAGCCGCACGAACGACGCACACGCAGGTCACGTCACGCAGGATTCCGGACTCCACACGTCGCCGATGATAAATAGGCCTCCAACTCAAAATAAAATAATACTCCTAAGTAGGTCTGGCATCGCCAAAGCCCAAAGGACCAAGCTAGAGGCCACCAGTCAGCCCACGTGCAAATAACTAGCTAGCATGCAGCAAAGGGAGACGTGACTTTTGTAGGCCTCCATGGCTGCAAGCAAAGTCCAAAGCCCAACATACACGTATTTTTATATTGAGAAAAATTCACTGGAGGTCCTCGTACTCGTCGCGTTGGCCAAAAAAACCCCGTAGTTACAAATACCCGAAATACGACCATTAAACTTGTCTCAGGGGTTCACATACGGTCCATTCTACGATTTCTTGTACGTACACGCTGATTTGGCAGTTGACTGGCTTGTCCACGCGGGCGTTGACTGCCACCTCATCACCACACCTGCTCGCTCGCTTGAATACGCAGGTACGCAGGGTTTTTTTTTTGCAAAAATGCCAGAACAAAAGAGCTGCCCCCCCACCACCTGGTCGGACCGAGCCGCTCACCTGGTCGGACCGAGCCACCCACCTGGTCCGATCCTGCCCCCCTCCCTCGCTCTCTGCTCTCTGCTCTCCCCAGCCCTAGCCCCCAATCTCCGTCCCCGCCGCCGCAGCCATTGCCGCCCACTGGGTCCGAACCTGCCCCCCCTCCCTCGCTCTCTGCTCTCTGCTCTCCCCAACCCTAGCTCCCAAACTCCGTCCCCGCCACCGCAGCCATTGCCGCCGCCCTCCGTGGCCGCCGTAGTCCTCATGTCATCTTCGAGCTCCGTGCGCCCTGGACTGCGTGGCCGCTCCGTTGTTGTTCCATTGATCGGGTGCCCGGATTGTGGCGACCAGGTCAAGTTCTACCGCTCTAGCACCGACGAGCACGATGGGTGGGTCTTCTACAGGTGCAGCAAACACACTGTAAGTGTGGCATGTTCGATTTTAATCCTCTGTGGGCATGTTTGTTTTTAATCCTGTGTGCTTGATCTTCTTCACTGGATGCTTGATCTGTAAGTAGTTGTTGGTACTGTAAGCTGGATGGATCAGGATGCTTGATCTGTAAGCTTCTTCACTGGATTCTTCAGTTAACTGAACTTTTTCAGTTAACTGAACTTTTTCAGTTAACTGAATTTGCTGTGTTTCCTATGTTTTATCAACACATGCCTTCATTTGTTTTGGTTGTTTGTCCCTGTGAAATAAAGATGTAATTTTTTATGTAGGTCACTTGTGATTTCTGGCGCTGGGAGCTAGAATATGTGCAGCATCTGGTTGAAAATAGGGTTCTTGTTGGTGATGCCGTTGTGGATGCAATAGGTGCAGCTGAGGACAAAAGGGAAGAGCTTGAGAGGAAGAGGACTGAATCAATGAACTCAAGAAGCATAGCTGGAAGGGGCATGGCTGGGAGAGGTGCAGGCAGAGTACCTTTTGGCACCCCTAGTGAGAAGAACTTTGCTACCAAGCAGCAAGTTGCTATGCTGCTTGGATTGGGTAGAGAAATCCTAGTGCTGGTAAAGCTAGTGATGGCTGCTGTTATGGTGCTTTGTGTGATGTGTTTCATCTTAATTATGAAGAAGTGAGATGTTGTTAAATCAGTGGTATGTGAAGTTGTTCTTAATTGAGCAGAATTAGTAGATGAAGTAGTTGTTTTGGGTTTGGCTGCATGCTGTGATGGTTGTAATGGATAATTTATCAAGTAATATGAAGACTGGAGTCTCAATGTTTCTTCTTCCATTTTGTTCTCATTTGAAACTGTTTGGCAATGTTGTTATGTTTCTTCCTTATTTAGACAGAAAACTTTTTCAGTTAAGTTCAGTGCTGGCAAATCCAATTCAATCCATTTCACAACATATTTCAGTTGACAAACAAATCCATTTAAGTTGACAAATTCTGCAAATTCTGCAACACTCACACATAACTGTCAACACTCACACAAATTCAGTTAACTTAAAATTCAGTTGACAAACAAATACTGAGACAAATTCAGTGATCTCTTTAACACTGAGACAACAACAACATAAGATCAGTCAAAATCATCCAGCATCCCCTTAAGCTTCCTTATCTTCTCCTTGGTGTCCTCTTTGTGTTTGAATAAGTCACCAATCATGTACTCAAGCTTTCTCTTCTCTTGCTTCAATTGATCCCTCTCTTCAATGACTTGGTCCCTCTCCTGCATGATTTGGTCCCTCTCTTTCTCTGCTTTAGCCCTGAATACCTGATGAATGTTTGTTACTGATTTGTCAGTGATCTTCTTCTTCTCAAGCTCTTCCTTTAGATCAGCCTGAGCAAGTTGTGTGCTGCCTAATTGGCTCATTGCCTGCTCCTTGTCAGCCACCATCTTAGCAAAATCAAGCTTGAAATGTCTCAGCTCATTCTCCAACTTTGTCTTCTCTTTCATAATCTTCAACTTCTCTTCAGCACTCAAAACATTTTGTCTTAGCATCTGTTTTGTCTCCTCTTCATACATGCTCCATATGCTAACTAGGCTCATCTTCAAAGCATCAGGCCACTCAGGGTCAATCCACTCCACATAGGTGCATTTAGGTACTTTCTATCAATTTGGAACAAACAAAAATTTAGATAAAATGCCACTATAGCACATGGGTGGGCACATAGCAACCAAATACCACTATACATAGCACATTAATGGCATAAAAAATGTCCAATATTCAAAAATAACTTAAATTTAAACTTAACTTGACTTTTGCTTTAACTGAATCTAATGCTTTAAAAATGTCCAGTCCAATCCATTTTCTAAACTTTTAACAGTTTCACTGAAATTTCTGATCTTTTAACAGTTTATCTGGATTTTTACTAACCTTCTGTGCACAAGCTAGGAACCTTCTGCCACTATCAACTGATTGAAATGCCACAAGCTTCTCACACAAAGATCCATGCTCACATGTAAAGCTAGGCAGATCAGTCGCCAGGCCTCACCATTCCTCGTAGAAAATTGTGGCAGGAGGCTAAAACAAATAAAAATTGACATATGTTAAATAGAAACCCTTGCAAGGCAGATCTGTTTAACCCTAGCTGCTGTTTAACACTAGCTGCGTGGAGGACATGACTAACCTTGCTGGTCACCGAGTCGTCTTCAGAAGAGGTAGGGAGATCATCCCACGACACCATGGTTGCTGCTGGAGACCATGGTTGCTGATGGTTGATCTGTTCAGCATCTCCCTAGCCTCAAGAATATATTTGTTGAAAACCTCACAGTTGTTGTTCAGAAGGATATCACACTTAGGCAATTCTCTTTGGAAACCCCTGACCCAAGTGTTTGGTGGTAGTTGCTCAAGCCATGTGTAGGCTTCTAAGCTGATGGCCTTCATTTCCTCCATGTTTGCAGCCCACACTTCTGGTGTTGTGCTCCTTGCACACTTCCATAACTGGTTCTTAAGTACATCTCCTTTGTGTGTTTGCTGAAAATTCTGCCATATATGCCTGACACAGTGTCTGTGCTCTGCATCAGGAAAGTGCTGCCTCACTCCCTTGATGAGCCCTTTTTGCTTGTCTGACATTATAGTCCATGGCTCTGTATTCAATATTCCCAAGTCACTCTTCAGATTTGACAAAACCCATTTCCAGGTGTCAGTGTTTTCTACCTCCACAACTGGAAATGCTAAAGGGTAAATGCAGTCATTGGGATCCATCCCAACAGCACACAGCAGAACACCTGCATACTTGGTCTTCAAATGGCATCCATCTAAACATATGACAGGCCTGCAGGCTTGCATGAAACCCCTTTTGCAGGCATCCAGAGAGAAATAACAACTTCCAAATATGCCATCATTGACACCCACATAGAAGGAGCTGCCTGGGTTTGATCTTCTGAATTCTTGTGCATAATCCAACATGCTGTTGTACTGCTCTAACTCATCTCCTTCAATGACTTTCTTCACTAGTCTCTTAGCCCTTCTCAGTTTGCTCCTTGTAGCTGTCATGTTCCAGTCCTTCTGAACCAGCCTTGCAAAATTCTTCATGTTCATGTTTTCATCTGCTCTAAAAGAATCAACATATTTTTCTTCCATGAAGGGAGTAGTGAATGACTTGACACTCCATTTCTTTATGCAGGTATGCTTTGGGTTGTATTTCTTGATCATGAAGCATTTGGTTCTGCCATCAAATGATGCAAACAAAGACCAAGGGCACCCTTCTTCACAAATGGCTTGTAGTCTTTTCCTATCATTTCTGGGGCACTTAGTGTCAACTCTTTCCTTACAGCTGTACTGTCTGATAGCTTTCCTCAGCAACTCAACACTTGCAAAGGTCTGACCAACTTGGAACTATGGTCTAGACAGGTCTTCTTCTTTGAAACATTTGAAATTGAGCTTAACCTTATCTTCATCAGAAGAAGGCAAACACATGTCCACATCTTCAATAGGATCATCAGGTTCTTCTTGGACTGCTAAAGCTTTACCTTTATCACAATCAACATTTCTGTCAAATAGGTCATCATCATCTTGAAGATCAATATCTGAATCAACAAGCTGTGGATTGAAATCTTCATCTGAATCATGAATTACTGAATCACCAATTCCATCTGCTGCATCCATGTTTAAAACCCTACAGGTTTTTCTTCTGCCCCTAAACTCAAACTGAAATGTATGCATATACTCTCCTAGTTGAGGTGGACCTGGTATGTAATCATCTTCTTCTGACTCTTCCTCACTTTCTGATAGTGCATCTTCACCTTGACCTTGCTCTGCCTCATGCTCTTGATCTTGCTCAGCCTGCTCCTGTAACACTTGAACTTGCTCAGCATGCTCCTCTTGCAGTTGATGTGCCTGCTCCTCTTGCAGTTGCTCCTTTTTAGGCCTAATGCCACTGAATTTGGCCAATGGAGGATCCTCATCATCAGAATGAACTGGAACAGGAGAAATATATGATCTCATGCTATCATCATGATCAAGAAATATCTGATGGAAATGGTTCCCATTCAGAACACAATCCTTCATGTTCTCTGTCATTGTGTTGTCCCCTATTTTAATCTCTCTTAAACCATTCTTGTACACTGTCAATCCAGGTACACACCAGTAAGCCCTGATCCTGCCCTCAAACTCATAGCCAATTTCCTCAACTAGACTGGCAACAACACTAGGAGTCCAGTTATCTATGTCACGGTAGTCATACCAAATGGAGTGCCCCTTGTGGTAATCCCTATGCTTGCCTGCACAAAGGAAATAGCCACCATGTATGACCTCAACAGAGAAGTGGTTTCTTAGGGGTCCTGCAAAACAATGCAAAGTGATAAAATGTTAAGACAAACATGTTCAGACAGTAATAACAGACAGAGACAGTACTAAATTCAGCCATTTCTGATAATTTAAGACATGAACACACTGCATCAAACCAAGCATGGTATTTGAGAGCATCTGAGTAAGGAAATAGACACAATGTAACTGCACCAAACCAAGGAAAGTGTCAATGTTCAGACAGGTTCAGAGATATATTCTTCAGACAGGTTCAGACATTGCAAAATTCAGACTTTTTCAGAACAAAAGCATGGATTCATGGCCTCCACTGAACAAATTTATGATCTTTCACGTCCAAAAGCATGTTTTTTGGGGGGGGGTCTGACAAGCAAAAGGTCGTCTCATGAACAAAACAACATATGATCGACGCATGTACCCTATTAAAGCTAACATTTTGGGCCAATTTAACAAGGCATGGCCTTTCCCTAACAAATCCAGCACAACATCACACCCTAATTTGCTCTGTAAAACGCTAGTTCAACTACGAACACACCATCCAAAGCCCCAATCGAACCCTAATTTTGCTCTGCGACTGACTTCACCATCCACGGCTAAAACCCTACATGCACAACCCATCCGTGACAAAGGGAGGGGAAAGATCACTAAACCCTAAACCTTATGCGCAATTCAATTGAACGCCCACTCTTTCACGGAGCTAAAATGAACAGATCGGCCAGAGAAGGTGCGGACGACGGCGACGTACCGTACAGAGGCGGCGAGGCATGGTCCTCACGCCGGGAGGGAGTGAGAGGGACGTCGCGCAAGCCACTCCCAAACGGCGCGGACGGCGGCGGCTCGGCGTTCGACGACGAGCTCATGCCGGCCGGCGCCACACTCGCCCACGCCGGCGAGCTCGACCTACCACCTCGGCAGCTGTCGGTTCTAAATCCGGCATATCTCGTAGTAGGGGTCCTAAGCTAGGTGTCTTGGAGCGATGGTAACATGGACACAGGATTTTACCCAGGTTCGGGCTCTCTCGATGAGATAATACCCTACATCCTGCTTTTGATTGTATTCATATGGGGTGTAGTACAGAGTACATGTATCTACCACGAGATTGTTCTAATGAATCTCAAATCATCTATTGACTAACCTGGCCTCGGTTTATATATGCACCGGAGGCCTAGGGTTTAGGAGAGTCCTCGTCTTGGGCGCCAAGTCTTGTGGAATCTTCCTTGTATGCGTCATGGGCTGCCTGAAGTGGCCCATTAGTGAACCACCATGGGGTCCTCGGCTCAACCCACCTGGTCGGGAGACGATGTGGTGAGTACCCCCTAGTCCAGGACACCATCAGTAGCCCCCTGAACCGGTCTTCAAGTTGGGGACGCTCCTCGGTTCTTCCGAACTGTTCTTCGTCTTCGGTCGTCGGTCTTGAAAACTGGTTCAACAAATCTTCACATCTCCGATCTTGAGGATCGCCGAGGTGTATCCGAAGAGTTCATACGTCGGGCATCCGAGGAGTTTGTACGTCGGGCGTCTGAGGAGCCCCTTTAAATTCATGGCCTTTATCAATGCCTTATTACTTAACGCCACACCTCGGGTTCAAAGTTTTTCCCGTGCGGCGGTGTCTTCTTGCAACCGAGCTCGAACGCCGGACTGCATCCGAGGTGTCTTTTGCAGCCGAGTTCCAACGCCGGTCTACATCCGAGGTGTCTTTTTGCAGCCGAGCTCCAACGCCGATCTGCATCCGAGGTACATTTTAGCAGCCGAGCTCCAACGCCGGTCTGTATCCGAGCTCCAGCGCCGGACTACATCCGAGGAGGCATAGAGTACCTCGTCTTTGAAAAAGTTTGAAGGAGTTCAGCCGAGCTTAATGCCGGAAATGCTCTCTATGGAGCCAGCCATTCGAATCCGAGCTTTATGCCGGACTGATCCCAGTAGCCCTCAAGGTGTGTGTCGGCCTAAAATCCGAGATGCACCTGAAGGATAACATAAAACCGCTGATCCCAGTAGCCCCTGAGACTCAGGTCGATTCATGAAATCGGCTTGAGGATCAATTCCTAGCTCGGCAGCATACTTTAGGAATTAAAACGCGGTGTGCAGTTGCCCCCGAAACTCAGGTTGGGTGCGGCCGACCAACCTGAGGATCGTAATCTCCTCGGAAATTGTTTTGCACTTTTTTTTAAATTGTCTGCATTGAATAGGCAATGCAGTAGCCCCGAGACACTGGTCGGGTGGCAACACCAGATCAGGGGATCGATGTAACCCGTTAATGGCTTTTAAGTGAGAAGCGCGAAGCCCAGTAGCCCCCGAGCCTTACGTTGGGCAAGGGTGGCCGAATTAAGGATCGATATCCGGGGGAAATTGACTTTAATCATAATTTATGTGTAATGATTCTACGTATCCAAGTACTTTACATCATTAATGCTCGGATCCGCATTGTACAAAACTTTGTTGACCGACCATCGGCTTCAACCTCCTCGGCCAGTAGCTGAGGAGTGTTTGTCCTACTTTATAAAGCCTTTATAAGGGCAAAGATTTACGACAAACAAGGCAATCCGGCCATATAGTTTTATAAACAAAGGTACGCGGAGAGATATGTTATATTACTATTTAATGTAAGAAACATCTTCTGGGAAAAATAGTTCCTTTATAGGTTCCTTTTCGCAGGTTATCATGCTAACCATGATTATGTAACTTCACCTCCGATCTAAGTGGGAGCAAATAATGAAGATTAATTCGGGGAAAATTCCCGAAGTATTTGGCTTTAAAAAACCGAGATTTTCACTTCCATTGTTGCCGACCAATTATGTTCTTGAGATTGCTAGCTTTCGGCTTCACCCAGTCTGAGGTACTAACCCGGATAACCCGGTAGTATCAATCACAGAGGTGCTCCCTTTACCCCCTATCCGAACAATCGGGAATGTAGGTGGTAAGCACAGGAGCCAGGCAACCCAGCTTGGCCAGATCTCAAGTCAAATTGATGCATATTGTGGCTTTATAACGATTTATGGGAAGGCAACGCTCGTATATTGAATACAAATGCTGAGAATACGTCGGACTCTCCAGGAGTCCCAAAGTAACCGCGCCGAGGTGCCTCAAGGAGCCCCTGGTACGGTTTATTGGACCCTTTTATATGTCCGAAGTGTTTTATACCAAAAACTCGAGGTTAGAATTGCACAGTTTTTTCAAATACAGCCGAACTGCTTTTCTATTAGTGACCTCGGACAAGCTGAACACTTTTATGAAAGCAAGTTGATCGGCCGATTGAATTTGCGCAAGTTTGTGGTAGTCAGCTTTTAAGCTGTATTTTGCAGCTTTATGCTATATGTTATTTTGACTCCGTTGCAACTGTTTATAATTTGAAAGTGGCCCATCGTCGGCTTCCACCCCTTTGTAGAGGCTACGCAGGGTATTTCCGCAATAACAAGACAACCCTTAGCCGACGTATCGTTGCCCGGAGGCGGTTGTGTTAGTGGAAACGAGGCAATCAGATATGTAGGCTTTATAACTTTCACTTAGTCATAGGAGCTTGAGTGTGGGGGGCAAGTAACTAGCCCCCGGTGTTTGGAGTGTTCGGGCGTGCCGGGGTGCAGCTCGGCAGGGAAGTTGCCGAACTACGGGTCGGAAAAGATTTCCCGAGCCGAATTATTATGCACGGCACCTCGGTCAAGAGGATGTCCCGTCTCCTGGAAAAAAAACATGCAAATAGGTTAAGAGCTTCATAAGCTCGGAAAACCAAAACACTTACATAAAACCTTACGTCTAGATTAAATCAAGTTTTCTGGTGCCAATCCGAAATTGGTCTTAAAATTAATTTGTGCTTCTGTCGTGCTTTAACATGATACGTCCGATCTCCAGACTTCAAGAGGGTCAGCCTTTGGCTTCAACCTCCCATCCTGAAGGTGGAGTGTTTCTTAGGCCAGTTTAGCAAACTAAACTCGAGCGGCTTTAGAGAGAAACCAGGCAACCCGGCTATTGACCACACACTCGCGTCGAAAAAAGGAGTAATAGAAAAAGACTTTGCAACGATCAAGAAGAACACACAGTTATTATAAAACGACTCATATAAATTTAAGAGCTCCCAGTTAACATGGGTAAAGGGAGTGTTTTTAACAAACAGGGTTTTTGTCTAACACAAATATAATGCTTGGTCGAACCGAACAAAAATTAAAAATTGAAAAAGTTGAGCATGAAAGCGACTTAGCTGGTTAATGTGCTCGGTGTTGATGACACGGGCCGAGCTTGTGGCGGGTCGTGATCCCAGCCCCCAAGCCGGTCCTGGGTTGGCCGAGCGAAGTGCTCGGCTGATGAAGTGGCAGCACAAAACTGCCGATGTGCCGAGGCGAAGCCCCTGGTCCAGCCGAGGAGACAGAGTAGGTCGGCAGGGTGACGCCGGAGTAGGTCGATGAAGCGATGGCGAAGCCCCAGGTCCGGCCGAGGTGTCCGAGCGAAGAGCTCGGCTTGATGAAGTGGTAGTACAACACTGCCGATATGTTGAGGCGAAGCCCCCGGTCCGGCCGAGCTGACGAAGCTGGTCGGCTGGTGACGCCGAAGTCCCCGGAGTAGGTTGATAAAGAGATGGCGAAGCCCCCGGTCTAGCCGAGGTGACGGAGCAGGTTGGTAAGGTGACGCCGGAGCCCCCATGCCAGCCGAGGTGTTGAAGCAGGTCGGCGAGGTGGACATCGGCTCGAAGAAGCAACGGCGCGGCGATGCCGACGCAGGTCGAAACTTTGTGACGCGGTCAATGCCGGCTTGAGAAGTGACCGCGCGGCGATGCTGGCGCGCCCGACCCGTGCAATCCGTAAGGTGACGATGTTATCTTGATGATCATTAGGGAGAACGGTGCCGAACTCTTGGTCGGCTCGCCGAGGTGATGATCCGAGGTGGTTGTCGTCGGCTCGATGAAGCGACGGCGCAGTCGATGCTGGCGCAGGTCGGCAGCCATGGAGCAACGTGGCCGGGCTGGTTTGGCACCGGCGCGACGACGAAGATCGCCTCGGAAAAGGCTTAAAATTTGCAGGCACGTGCTTGAAAACAAAACACAATACCCTATACAAAATTCCCTTCAAAATGGATGTCCGATAATCTGTTTACGAAAAAGATGAACTCGGGTCGGATTCGTTTTCGCGCAGAAAATAGATCCGGAAATTGGCGCACTCCTTGGGCTGTTCCCGGAGTTTGAACGGCCGGATCGAGCTGAAATTTTGAGGGGTGGTAGATATGGGAATTCCGCAACCGATGAACGGTTGGATCTTCCAAAGGCGTCCGAGCTGACTGCTGGACTCCTTGCCCCAAACTCGTCCAGATTCCCGACCAGATTCGACAAGGCTCCGGTATATCGGAGATCGCCGGAGATTCCTCCATCGGAACGCGACGAAATTTTGCAGGGTTGTTCTAGACTCAAGTCCGCATAATTACACCGAAGCAATCGTCAAAGCGATGCTCGAGGAGACGGGGACGGCGAGCACGAATCCGCTGTCCGGAAAAAAACTGCATGATCGCGCGAGGGCAATGTTGACGTTGAGCCCCCGAGCACCATGGACGATTTTTCCATAATTCCGGTTGAGATCGGAGTTGATGATGACGAAGACATCCGTCCGAACTTGATGATCCGAAGAGAAGCCTAGTCCTCGGCCTCGCCGAGGTGACCAGTCGAGCCGGCGAGGAAGATGCCGACGTTAACGATGTAGCTCGGTTCCGACGCGTAGATCGCGGTGGAGCCAATCTGAATTCCCATCGCACCGCGGCGACTATCCAGCAGGCTCTCAATGAAAGCACCAATGTCGGTTCTAAATCCGGCATATCTCGTAGTAGGGTCCTAAGCTAGGCGTCTTGGAGCGATGGTAACATGGACACAGGATTTTACCCAGGTTCGGGCTCTCTCGATGAGATAATACCCTACGTCCTATTTTTGATTGTGTTCATATAGGGTGTAGTACAAAGTACATGTATCTACCACGAGATCGTTTTAATGAATCTCAGATTATCTATTGACTAGCCTGGCCTCGGTTTATATATGCACCGGAGGCCTAGGGTTTAGGAGAGTCCTCGTCTTGGGCGCCAAGTCTTGTGGAATCTTCCTTGTATGCGTCATGGGCTGCCCGAAGTGGCCCATTAGTGAACCGTCATGGGGGTCCTCGGCTCAACCCACCTGGTCGGGAGACGATGTGGTGAGTACCCCTAGTCCAGGACACCATCAGCAGCGACGACGAACAGGGAGAAGAGCAGGGGAGGAGAGAAGCGGCTCGGTCCGACCAGGTGTGTCCGGCTCGGTCCGACCAGGTGGTGGGTTGCTCTTTTATTCCGTGACGTTTTTGTGAAAAACCCCCCGTATTCCCCCGTATTAACTCCTTCCGACCAGCTGGTGACGAGGTGGCAGTCAACGCACGCGTGGACGAGCCAGTCAACTGCCAAATCAGCGTGTACGTACAAGAAATCGTAGAATGGACCGTATGTGAACCCTGAGACAAGTTTAGTCGTCGTATTTCGGGTATTTGTAACTACGGGGTTTTTTTGGCCAACGCGACGAGTACGAGGACCTCCAATGAATTTTTCTCTTTTATATTCTTCTTCATGAACCGTGTAAGCGAAACGCGAGAACACTTGACTTTCTGGACTGGCGACGTGCCGGGATTGATCTTGCTGTCTTCTTCCTCCCGATTTCTTCTCTTCCCTCATCCTTCCTTCAATCCTACCTAGCTTCAGCCAGATCTTCCCGTTTCCTCTTTTCTCTTCTTCCCAGCTGCTTCCACCCCATCTCCATCCGTTCTCTTCCAGTTTTAGATAGATAGATAGGGACAGAGCATCAGAGCTTTGGCGGCGGGGGCGAGATAGTGTGCGGGATGGCGTCGGCGCGGACCACCGAGGACCTCATGACTTGTCGGGAAGTGCGGATTGAGTGCGGCGGGCTCAGCTCGGCTGATTGGAGCAACTTTCGTCAGCGAGCGTCAGGTATTCTCCGGCATTCGAGAAACCCAAAGAAATGTCTGAATGTGATGCGGACAAAGGCCAGAAGATTATTGGGGCTGGATTTTGGGGAGATTAAGGAGGATCTCGATTTGAAGATGAGGGGTTGTCCAGCGGCAGGAGGGGATTATAGAGGAGGAAGGGGATCCGGTGACTCATAGACAGGGGATTCAGTTTGGGGATGAATGCAGGCTGCAGATCCCACCGTCTGATTCCTCGTCGTCAACCCTGACATTAACTATGGTTGATGCGGTGATGTTGGTGCCGCAACAGCAGTCGGAGGCCATTTCGGTTACTCCAGGGCTGCTGAGTGTGATGTCGCTGACCGGAGAGACAGCTGCTGTGGTGCAGGCGTCTGTTACTATTCGTAAGTTATGTGCTGGTGGGCTTCGGCAGGTTGGGTCAGAGTCAAGGCATGGCTGTGTCAAACACTTTGTAGCCGGTTTTTCTGCTCCTCTGGTGACCGAAGCGGGCCAAGATGATGATGACTCAAAGGGCTGTGCGGCAGCTCCGGTGTTTTTTACAGCTGGGCTGGGCTGGCCTCCTGAGGAGAGCTCGGTTGTACTAGGGACAATACAAGCTATGGGTGATGTAGCCATGTAGGAATGGAGGAGGAGGATCTTGATGATACAGCAGCAAGCCCCTTGACGCCACATGTAGTGGAACAGGAAGAGGACAACAATATTGGCAGCTCATCAGACGTGGCAATTTGTGATGCTGATAACTTGGCAAAATCGGCGGCCTCCCTTGTGGAGGTCCGCCGGGCCTAATGTATACACTATGTTGGAGCTGTCGTGGACTGGGCGACCCTGCGACGGTTCATGAACTACGCAGTATTGCGCGGGAGTGTGCGCCGGCCGACGGTTCTTTGTGTGGTGGAGACACAAATTGCGAAGAGCCGTGTGGAAGGTTTGGCTGGTTCCCTAGGATTTGATTATGCTTTTGGTGTTGGCAGTAGTGGGAGGAGCGGAGGTCTTTGTATTTTTTGGAAGAATTCTGTCCAGCTCAAACTGAGAAATTATTATTCACAGTACCACATTGACATGAAGGTGATAGAGGCTGGCCATGAACCATGGACATTGACATGTTGGTATGGTGAAGCAAATGCAAGCCTTAGATATAAGACGTGGGATATGATGAAATTTCTGAGAGCAGACAGCGACTTGCCTTGGATGTGCATTGGCGATTTTAATGAGGTTTTACGACGGGAAGAACAGATGGGCCCCAGTGATCGTCCTTGGGCACAAATTCTTCAGTTTCGGGATACTGTTGACCTCTGTGGACTTGCGGATATTGGTTATATCGGCCTAGACTGGACTTTCGAGAGGAAGGTTGCGGGGGGCCAGTTTTGTAGAGTCAGGTTGGATCGTGTGCTAGCAACCAATGAGTGGAGCAACTTGTTTCCTTATGCCAGTGTACGTCATCTTACTGCGGTTAAGTCTGATCACTCCCCAATACTCCTCATGAATGAACAGGAGGCACATAACAGAAGGATTCCTATTGAGCGTCCGTTTCGTTATGAGGTTATGTGGGAGCGCCATGAGAATTTTGGAGAAGTGATTGAGCAAGCTTGGAACTCGAACGCTAAAAGCAAAACAGTGGCTGAACTGAATGCGAAGCTTGCGGCCATGACTGAAGCAATGAAGAGGTGGTCTGATGTGACCTTTGGTGGGGTTCGGAAGGAGCAAAGGGAGTTGCGACGAAAGATACAAGAGCTGAAAAGCCAACCTGGGCGAGTTGGACCAACTTATGAAGAGCTGAAAGCCGAGGATCGACTAGCCGAACTAAATTACAGAGAAGAGTTGATGTGGAGACAGCGTGCTCGTATCCAGTGGTTGGCGGAAGGTGATAGTAATACGGCTTTTTTCCAGCACAAAGCTTCAACCAGGAAGAATAAAAATCGGATAGAACGTTTGATTCGTCCGGATGGTACTTACAGTGAGGATCACGTCGAGATGTGTAGGATGACAACAGAGTTTTATGGAAATCTGTATACATCGGAAGGAACTATTGGGATTGAGGAGGTACTCTCCTATGTGCCTTGTAAAGTCACAACTGAGATGAATAGCCAATTAAGTGCTCCATACCGAGAAGAAGAAGTAAAGCAGGCCCTATTCCAGATGTTCCCCACAAAGTCACCGGGTCCATATGGTCTGCCGGCGCATTTTTTCCAGAGAAACTGGGAGTTATGCCATGAGGAGGTCACATGGGTGGTGCTGAGGATCCTCAATGGAGAAGAGTCACCGGAAGAATTAAACAAAACGTTCATCGTTCTAATCCCTAAGGTATCAAAACCAGATTCTTTGACTCAGTTCCGGCCTATTAGCTTATGCAACGTGATATATAAAATTGTCTCGAAGGTATTAGCTAACAGGCTGAAACAAATTCTTCCGGAGATCATTTCTGAAGAGCAATCAGCTTTTATCCCAGGACGTCTTATCACGGATAATGTTATCACAGCCTTTGAATGCTTGCATTACATGAAGGGTAATAGGAGTAAGAATAATGCTTTTTGTGCTATGAAACTGGACATGATGAAAGCTTACGATTGGGTAGAGTGGAGTTTCCCTTGAGAAAATGATGCTGAAAATGGGTTTTAACAGGAGATGGGTTCAATGTATCATGAGGTGTGTAACTTCGTTCTCTTTTTCTATTATGTTTAATGGTGGAAAATTGGAGGAATTTCAGCCTACAAGAGGTATTCGGCAAGGGGATCCCATCTCCCCCTACATCTTTTTGCTGGTGGCGGAGGGTTTATCATGTCTCTTAAAGGCCCGGAGTAGGGAGAATGTTGAATTGGCTGGTATTAAGATCGCAGAAACAGCACCCCATGTTGGCCATCTCTTATTTGTTGATGACAATATTTTCTTTTTTAAAGCAACTGAGCAGTCAACAGCACATGTGAAGCAAACTGTGGACGATTATTGTCTTGCATCAGGTCAACGTGTGAATTATTCAAAGTCCTCTATTTTTTTCTTTTGGTTTTTTTCGTGAAAAAAAAAAGTTTGTCAAAATCTATTAACATGGGATCTAGTTTCAAAGACCTCAACGCGAGAAATCCAACGGTAAAAATGGTTCGCGATTTGGACGCACGGTTTAAAATATAAAACGTTTTGAATAAACGAATCTATGAAAAGGGTAAAACTCACAGGTTGCACCTGGGAATGTGGGAGTAACCTTTGTAAGGGGTACCTCTTAATATATATATATATATATATATATTAGAATAGCTATATATATATATATATATATATTTGTAATAAAAACATGATTCGGAGACATTTGCCCGACTATCGAGCCCCAGCCCGGCATGGCCGTGGTGCTTCCGATGCAAGCAGGCCTCCGCCGCGCCGCAGGCAACCACGCACGCGTTCGCGGTTGGTCCGGGTCGCCCGACACGTGTCGCCACGTCGCCCGACACGTGGGTCCCGCCCGCCATCCGACGTGACGTACGCGAGACAGAGGTACACAAATCCACTTCCTTTCCTCGTCTTCTTCTTTCTTCATCCCACGCACACGCAGAGAAGAGGCAGGAGCCCTGCTGTAGCCTATAGGTAGTAACTCGCATGGGATCCGCTTCTGCTCTGCTGTTGCTGCCCCCGGACCCGCGCGCTTCCTTCTCTTCCACCCCCGCGTGACCGACCGATCCATCCATGGTGATGGCCAGCGCCGGCGTCAACAACATGCCCGAAGGGCCCATCGACTCCGAGGAATGCCGCCTGCGCAAGCGCCGCCGCCTCGCCCCGCGCCGCTACGTCCACGCCTCCAGCGCCTCCTCCTCCTCCGCCCCCGGCCCGGCCGAGGAAGGGGAAGTGCAGCCCTCCTCCTCCGCGTCCTCGGAGGACTCGGAGGAACGAGCCGAGGGCGAGGCCTCCGGCGCGGCCGACGCGGTGGTCGCGGCGCCCGTGGCTCCCCAGCTGCCCTCGTCCTGGCCCGTGGCGTTCGGGTCGGTGGCGCTGGCGGGGCGGCTGCGCGAGATGGAGGACACGGTGTCGCTGCACCCGTCCTTGTGCGCCTGGGCCGACGGCTCCCCCATGCATTTCTTCGCCGTCTTCGACGGCCACGGCGGCCCCCACGTACGCCACGCCATGCCGCCCCCACTTAATTAACTGTCTAATCTAATGCCTAGTAGCACTATTTGCTTAATTAACTAGTCTCCAGTCAGTCCAGTCCAAACACGCGGCTTGATTATTCGTCTTCTCCTCCATGGGACAAGGCAAAAGCTGGTTGCCTGCCTGCAGCATCCAGTCCGATCCATCCAAGATCGTGTAGCGTAGCACCATGTCCACATGCATTTCGCTGTTGAGTTGAGTAGTGCTTGCTTCTGGACCTCCACCTGGCCACACTCCAGCTCCAGCTCGACACGTAGTTTACATTCTTTCTTTCATTCGGTCTTCTTTCACCTACCCATCCGTCTCGATCTAAAGTCTACACGTACGTACGTACGTACGTACACTTATGATGCAGGCCGCGGCTCTGTGCAGGGAGCAGATGCACCTGATCCTGGCGGAGGAGCTGGCCGGCGCCGCGGCCGCCTTCAACCGGCAGTCCGAGCACCAGTCGCAGCAGCTGGACTCGGAGCAGCGCGCGTGGCGTGGCGCTCTGTCGCGGAGCTTCGCGCGCGCGGACGCGCTGGCGGGGTGGGCGTGCGCGTGCGGCCGCGCCACGGCGCCTTCGTGCGCGTGCCCGCTGTCTGGGACGCAGAAGGGCGCCATCGTGGGGTCGACGGCCGTGGTGGCGCTGCTGGTCCGCGACCGCGTGCTGGTGGCCAACTGCGGCGACTCCCGCGCCGTGCTGTCGCGCGGCGCCCACGCCGTACCGCTCTCCGAGGACCAGAAGGTGAGCCTGTCGTGTCCTTGTACGTGTACTTGTCTTCCCAAGTGCACATTCGTACGTGGCGTGTGTGCAATGCATGTCTGTCCTCCTGTAGTAGTGGTCGAGGCTTGGCCGTTGACCCCAAAGCAAAAGCAAAAGCCAAACGGCTTGGTGAGGTGTCGGTTGTGGGGAAGCTAGCTAGAGGTTAGGTGCGTGTGACCGGTCGCCATCGCGGCGGTGGCGAGATTAGATTAGATTCCTCGACGGACGGTGTCGCTTTCGGGGCAGGCGAGGGGACGCGTGGAGGTTCCGTTCAAAGCTGGCCGGCACGTGGGGAGACGGCAGTGGCCGGCGGCAATTCAAAGCCACGCTGCCGGGGCCCAGACAGAAAGAAGGGGCCATGTGGTGGGCAGTGCCGCCACCTCAAGAGAGAGAATGCGTCTAGTGTAGACTTGGTGCTGACTCATGGTGGCTCTCTCTCTCTCTTTTTTTTTGAACAAGGGGAAGGGTCCAGAAGGACCCAGTCATCCATTGATAAGCATGATACTAATACATTTTGCAACAGGACCCCACAGAGACAGAATGTGTTGGAGTAGCTGGCTTCGCTTCTGGTTAATTGATTATGAAGCAATCTTGCTTGCTTTTATGATGCGTACCCTCCTAATCGGTTGCTGCTGCCAAGTAGGAGTACTCCATAGTCCATACATCCATCAGCTATCTAGCAGTGCTAATTAATCCTGTGATGTACGGCATGCATGCATTTCTCTCCAGGCTTGGTCCCTCCATGGCTAGCTAGCAGCTGTGGGTTCATTCATTCATTAATCTGCTCTTTAATTTTGATGCATGCATGCTAATAATTAACCAACGACGACAGCCGGACCGGCCGGACGAGATGGAGCGGATCAATGCGGCCGGCGGCAAGGTCATGTTCCTCAACGGCGCGCGCGTGCGAGGCATCCTCGCCATGTCCCGCGCCCTAGGTACGTACCACCCTTCCTACACACTACACGCATATATATACACACATACGCTCTCTCGCCTAGTATATGATTGATTGATTACTGATGCAATCATGCAATGTATATGTCGATCGATTAGCCAGTTTCATCAAGAACCAATTTAATTAGCATTCTTCATCGCGTACGTACATGCATGCATCCAGTGGATCACCATGCATCCAAATGCATGCGCAAAAAATACATGTCTAGTGTTCCCTTCCCAGTGTAAGCCAACTTAATTAGCTCTTGTCAGTGCTTGTGTTGTTTTGGCATCAGCCACTGGGAGCTGCATGCTCATCTGCCCAATGATTGGTTTCAAACCTCGTGTCGTCTCGTCGCAGTTTTGTTGTTCCCATCAACGTTTGTTGGGCTAATTAAGTACTATTATCAGAAAGGGAGAATTTTCGTTGTTACCTTACCTTCTTATGGAAAAAAATATATATATATATTAAAATGTTACTTTGCATCTATCTATGTATCCACCAGTTGACATCTGCCGGCCGGGCCGAGGGAATCCGGTAAACGTGTACGAGTGGTCCTGTTAAGCTTTCCGCTGAAAACAATATATATACATGCCCAGTAATATAAGGAATTAGGTTTTCCTGGATGTCAGCCAATAGCATTGGTCCTTCCTTCCTTTTGAGCTTCATGTTTCAATAAAAAAAAAAATAGAGACTGTCTCTGATAGTGGTGTGCATTATATGAAATCGACGTATCCTCTACACTTTCTGTTTACTACTTGTTCTGTGCATTGGATAATGGGTGACAGAGATGGGATGGGAGGGATAACCCCAGCTTCTAATGGGTGACAAGATAGATAGATAGATAGATAATGGGTCGCATCAGTGGCCTCTAAAATTAATGAAAACCACTAGCCATGGTCTGATGAGCTGTGCCATACTAATTGGCTTATCAAGAAAAATTGACCATATATATGAACCGTGTCCGTCCATCACAAGCTAGCCACTCAAGCTCTAGCACTGCAGTGCCTCGATATATATGTGGAGCTAGCTAGCTAGCTGTTCCGGTTTGTTACATTGACATTTAGTATGACAAAGATCGAGTGGACAACCACCGCAAAAAGAAAATGGAGTGGACAAGAAGGCCACGCATGTTCGTCTCCGATTCGTCAATGTACAAAGTATTGTTTTCCGGTTCATTAGTTTCCCTGCAGGTAGCAATCATATAAATAGTCTCAGGACAGGTAACTTTATTGTACTACCAATCCCATCTTCTGCTATATGCTGAGTCACCTATAGTGGCATGTTGCATCATTTTGCATCAAGTCGTGCTACTTTGTGCTCAAGTTTACCTTTTGAGGTAATTTTCATGAGTATTGTGGCTATGGTGCTCTTTATTTCCTATTAAATCTTTTTTTCTGAAGTAGTAAGTGTAAATCTTGATACGTATATAAGAAGATATTTTGGTACGTTGGTGTTAACACATCCTAAGCCTACATCGATCGGAAGCGGCTCCTGTCATGTGCATGAAGCGTGTCAGGTTGTGATGTGCCTATGGCATCTGGAATAGGCCGCCTCGTCTATGGCGGTGCTTTTCCCACTGCATAGCCCACTCTGCTCGTCTCTTCCCTACACAAGTGATCACATCACACAATATCTTCCTGATCTCGTTCCGTTGAGATTTTGTCAGTGTTTTCCTGTGCAAGGGAGCCGTATATATTGATCGCCCCTAACCCATGTTCTTCTCACCTCTTGTTTACGTTAAAAAGGGAATAGACACCAACAACTTTGATGCATGTCATTATCAACTATAATTTTTCAGGTACATTAGCTTGCCTCGAAGCTCTATTTTGGGCAAGTTTTCTGAACAGCTGGCTTGTAGGAGTAGTTTATCTATGCAGGCATGAGCATACTATTATTTTAATTTTTAATTTTTTTCGAATGATGAGCATATTATTTGAATGCATATATAGTTGCAATCTGGTGCTGCCTTTTGTATGTCATGAAACTAACTAGAACTACTGAGGCAGGAGCATATTATTTGAATGCGTGTATAGTTGCAATCTGTCGCTGCCTTTTGTATGTCATGAAATTAACTTGAAGTCTAGAACTACTGAAGACACTTAGTCTGGCAACAATACTTACATTGATCTAATAATTTTCACATGTCCTTCTTAATAATTTGACATTGAACTATACTTGCAGGGCACAGGCTCCTAAAGCCTGAAGTGATATGTGAGCCAGAGATCACCATAACGGAAAGGTCTGAGGACGACGACTGCCTGATCCTCGCGAGCGACGGGCTGTGGGACGTGATCTCGAACAAGCTGGCCTGCGACGTCGCCCGGCAATGCCTGGAAGATGGGAGCCCGACCAGGGCTCCCGCAGCCGGGAGCAGCGAAGCCGCTCCCGGCAGCAGCGGCGGCGGCGCACCGGTAGTATGCCAAGAGGAAGAGCCCCGGTGCTTCCGCGCGGCGGCACTCCTCGCGAGGCTCGCTCTCGGCAGGGAGAGCTCCGATAACATTAGTGTGGTCGTGGTTGATCTGAAGGTGAGGGGTTAGCTAGACGGATCAGATCACCATATCTCCTTTGCACTTAGACTTGGTAGCTAGTTAGCTCTCTGCGGTCCTGGCAAGCAAAAGTTCTGAGATTTCCTTTGTTCTTTGGGATTTTTGCTCCCTAGCTAGTTCTTGGGTGGTCAGTTGGTCTTATTCGACCGAGTAATATGGATGGATGAGACACTGCCATGGAGAGACAAAAAGGGACACAGACGGAAAGAAGCAAAACAGACTTATAAATGGATGCATGATTGCAAATGTACAAAATATGATGCTGACATTTATGTTCATCACTTGCTGTTCTGTTCCCATCATTTTTCTCCTGGTGGATTTGTGAATTGAACTCAAAACTGCTGTTAGGGCAGATGCTGGGCGTCATTGCTCCTGCAGGTTTGCTTTTCTGCATCTGGCTGAGTTGGTGAGCCCAACATCAAGTTTGCTGTTTGCAATCGTTTTGATCCAGGTGGGGCAGAGCCATATCTGTCGGAGTAGATTCTGGCAGATCCCTCGATAGGGTATCCCGGTGAGTTGAGTAGATTGGAGGGGAAACAGGAGACCTGATTTACCTAGGTTCAGGCCCTCCTTCTGAGGTAAAACCCTACAAAGTACAAGGTACAATCGAGGGATTTTAACTTGTCCTATCGACTAGCCCGACCCCGGCTTATAAACGATACCGGGGCCCTAGGGTTTACAGGATCCTAGTCGGCTATGTCGGTGGAGGGGTCCTCCATGGATCCGGTCTCCTTGTCTTGAACGGCAAGGCTACTCGAATCTTCCTTCTACAGAGCCCATGGGCCGGCATGATGGCTCACGGCGGAAACCGGCCTAAGGGGCCTTGGGCCGGCCTACTTGGGCCGACAAGCAGAGAAGTGAAGCACCCCTGGGCCGTAACACCGTCAGTAGCCCCTCAAGCGGTCTTCAAGCTTGGCTGCATCGAAGCTCCCCTGAAAGTGAATGCTTGTTACCGACCTCCTATGGCCGGCCTGCTCCTGAGGTCTGACGAATAACGCCGGTCTTAATTTGTTGATGAAGACGACCGGCCTGCGCAAGAGAACATCCCGCGCAACTGGCCTCCGCGAGCTGAATTCCAGCGCAACACTTGTGAATTTTGCGAACCCAGTCTTGTCTCAGCCAGACCGGACCAGATTCCCCAGCCGGTCGAACCAGACCACGTGTCAGGCCTAACCGCTGGTCAATATGACATGCGAGAGTGGGTTAAGACCCCACTCAGGCCACATCCCATCAATCCATCGGCGTGCTCCTCGATCCCCGCAGCATTAACGGCAGCTTCGCGATTCCCGCATGCTCTAAGCGGCGTTAGTGGGGATGCGAAGAGATGTGCTTAAGACCCCACTCAGGCCACATCCCATCAATCCATCGGCGTGCTCCTCGATCCCCGCAGCATTAACGGCAGCTTCGCGATTCCCGCATGCTCTAAGCGGCGTTAGTGGGGATGCGAAGAGATGTGCTGCCATGTGGGGAGGATTTAGTGTCATCGTCCCCCCTCCCGTCTGCATATAAAGAGAGCGGAGGAACCGAGGGGAGAGTTCTTACGCATTCTCCTCCTCTGCCTTCTTCTTCCTCACGCCTCTTGCCTCCATTGCTGCTGCTCCACCGCACACTCGACAGGTCTTCACATGCGCCTCGACCGCGATGGCTCCCAAGGCAGCCCAGCCCAGTCCGACGAAGGATGGCTAGGCCCCCGCCGTAGGGAAGAGCACCACCAGCGGCCAGGCCAAGTTGAAGACATCGTCGCAGACCAAGGGCAAGTGGATGCCCTCCAACGCCGCTGAGCCAGTGCTGCAGCACCTGGTTGATATGGACTATCTACAGCAGCCGGGTACCGCGATTCCTTGTTCGCCGGTGATCGAGCTATCGGATGACGCCCTCACCGCAGAGATCATCCCCAAGCCCGAGGAGTATGAATGGGTTAGCTTCATCCCTTTTCTCCTCCGTGGCCTGAGTTATCCAATCCATCCATTTTTCTGCGGCCTCCTCCATTTTTACGGCCTCCAGATGCATCATCTGACCCCCAACTCCATCTTGCTCATTGCTTGTTTAATCACTCTTAGTGAGTGTTTCCTGGCCATTGAGCCCCACTTTGATCTTTGGAGAAAATACTTCCATGTCCAACTCCAAACCAACATGAATGAAACTTACGAATGCGGAGGGGCTGCCATCTGCAAGCAGTCCGGATCCGGGTACCTGGAAGGGGAGTTTACGGAGACAAACAAGAAATGGCAGGAGGGGTGGTTTTACATCCCGGACATAGAGCTAGGTGATCCACCTCGGGCCGGTATTGTCACAGCTTTCACCCCGGTTCCGCCGACCAAGCGCAATTCCTGGAGCACAAAGCACAAAACCGGAGATGACGAAACTCCACAAATATGTGCGAAAGCTGGCTGAAGCCGGCCTGACACTGGTCGGGGTGATGCATCAAGCCCTACGCCGAGGTATCCAGCAGCTCCAATGCCGAGCTCACCCGATGCACCAATACACTGGTGAGGACAACGTTACCAGGGCGATCCAAGCTGACTTCTTCAAGGGGAAGCCAATCCAGGAGATGCTTTCCCTGATGTTTAAGGGGAAAACCGCCGATTTCCCTTTGGAGCCGACCTACTGCGGCTTCTCAGCCCAAGTGCTTCCTAAAGAGGTTAGTTTTCATGTTTTTGTCCCATCAATTCTTCCATACTGCCTGCTCTGGCCTGATCAATCATTTTTCTTCCAGGGTTCGCGTGCGTGGTCACACGATGTGCACTCTCCAGCTCCACATCCTGAGGATCCTTTGATCTCGGAGCTTTGATTTCTCCTGGCTATTGATACAAGCCGGGCTGCAGTCCGCACGCAATGTGCAAGGAGCCTGCAATAGAGGATGAAGACGATGTCGAATATGAAGAGTTGTCGTCTGACTCTAGCACTGGTAGTGAAGATAATGATCTGGGATGGTTCGTCCTAGCCAAGCGAGCCCACGACGACGGGGCGTCGGGTTCCTGGACTGTACCACCAAGCCCGCCCGAAGACGTCGATTGGGAGGTGTGTAAGAAGAGCCGACATGAACCAGCGGCCGGCATATCCGTCCAACCGGGTTCTGGCGTCCAAGCCCCGATCTCCCGTCGCCCGGCATCAGGGGGTCCCGCTCTACTAGCGCCACCCCAGAAGGTCCGGACAAGGGTGCCCAGCGATACGTAAGTAATCTTGATAGCTTTGTCCATCTTGTAGTAGACTTGCTTTTCCTTATTCCTGTCTGTCTAATATTTCAGGCAACAACGCGATATGGGCGCCGACCTGACCGGTGCCCCGACAAACAATCTGGCCATGGTCCTCAACAACGCCCCCCGAACTGAAACGGGTGCCTTGAGCGTTGACGGTATAGAAAACCGTCAGTACCCTCGGTAGGGTGGCGAACGCAGCCGGAAGTAGCAGATCAGGGATCACACGAGGGGGTTACCCAGGTTCGGGCCCTCTTGTTGAGGTAATACCGTAGTTCCTGCTTCTAATTTGTATTAATGGTGGAGTGCCTCGTGCGAGGGTTACAATGGAGTTGATGTATGAGTCTACCGAGAGTATGGTTCAACGGAAGTAGATGCGTATGGCTACCCCTGCCCTCGCCTTATATAGATGACGAGGGCTAGGGTTTACAGGGGATCTAACCAACCTCATACCACCGCCATCTTGGCTTGTACACCAAGATGATCTCTTGATCCCTATTTAAGCCTCCGGGCTCCCTCCTATCGCCCGACTTCTGTCAGGCCTCCTGGGCCCCGAGGAAGGCCTACCGTTGGGCTCCCTTTGGAGAGGCCACCCCCGGTGTAGTGCACCATTAGTAGCCCCCGAGCGTTCCTGGAGTTGGAGTATTTTTTTGTAGGAGATATGCCCTAGAGGCAATAATAAATGTTATTATTTATCCCCATGTTCTTGATTAAGTTTATGTTCCCTGCTATAACTGCTATGGTTCTCGAGTCTGCAATAACCACGAGGCTCGAAGGAAGACTCATATGCACGTGTGGAATAATAAACGGTAAAATGTATTCCTAGTCTGGCCTCTAAGACTAGCTCAAGTATTGCATGATGGTTCTGTTTTCCTGATCATGGGCATGAATATGTCGGCAACTTTGAGGGCACAATGTTAGGAGAACACTTGTGTTGAATCTACCCGATTGATGTTATGCTATGAGAAACATTCGTCACAAGTTTATGGTTAATAACACAGAGAAAGTTAACGTTTGCATAATTCCTTAGACCATGAGAGTATCGAGTTTCTTCATGCTTGCTTCATGAACTTTGGGGTTTGTTAAACGTCATTCGTAAATGGGTGGCTATTACGGCGGCTTACGGGTTCATGGAAAAGTATGTCAAGTAACTTGATAGCTCAAGATTGGGATTTGCTCCTCCGACGATGGAGAGATATCTCTGGGCCCTCTCGGTGTTACGGTATCCATCATCGTCTGGCCAGACACAATGTGATTTGATCACAGGGATGCCGGAACACAGGAACGAAAAAAGAGAACAAAACCGGTAACGAGGTAACTGGCATAGTGGAGAAGTTGTTGATCCACGGGGATGCCGATAAATCTCACCTCGGGTATTTGTAACATATCGCGAAGCAACAGGAATAGCACATGGCAAACTGGAGGTTCACTCGAATATTTCTTCGTGTGGGTATAGGGATCAATATGGGTGTCCACGGTTCCGATGTTGATCATTGATCGGAAAGAGTTCCGGGTCATGTCTATATTTCACCGAACCTATAGGGTCACACGCTTAAGGGTCATCTATCTGCTGAATACTAGACAGGGAGTCTGAGAGAAAGTCACCGGAAAAGTTTCGGAGACAACGGAAACGTTCCGGAGAGAACACCGGAATAGTTTCGGTAAAACTGAAAAGTTGTTTCAGAGTATACCATTAAGTCAAATTGGTTTCGGCACACGCCTGGAAATTCTTGGAGGGTGCCAGAATTGTTCTGGAAACTTCTGGGATTTTTCTGGGATAAAAACCGGAAATGTTCCGGAGCTGCCGGAACCGGTTTGGTTGCTTTTCGCAGATGAAAATCACTAATCCGGAATTGTTTCGGAACGCGTCCAAATTCATTTGTGTGGGTACTGGAATTATTCTAAAACCCACAGAAATATTTTCGGATTTAACGGTCGCGGAAAAATGTTTCCATGAATAGTGAAAATCACTTTATGGTTACTATTTTGGATAGCCACCTTTTAGGACTTTAGTCAAAGTTCTAGAAGGAAGAGGCTTGCAAGCGAAGGAACCCCTTTTGGGGGGGCCCCCATGGGGTGGCCGGCCAAGGGTGGTGCTCCTCCTTGGAGCTCCACACGGCCTCCCATTATGCCCTTAATGCCCATCATATGTGACCTAATGCATGAGTGTTTTGGTAATTTTTGGAGGCACCCTTCTCCTTGGCTTTCCTATAAATAGAGGTGGAGAGGAGCTCTCCGCAATCATCCCTTGCTCTCATACACATGCCATGCATTATCTGGCTTCTTCTCTCCCTCCCCGCGAAATAATTTCGTAGAGCCGAAAGGCTGTCTGGGTTCCGGTGGGAACTTGTTCTGGACGGCGAAGCCCTGCCGGATAGATGACACCGTATGTGTGCAACCCCGTAGAGAGGTCGTAGGTTTGATCTTTTGCATGAGGGGCTATTCGAGGGTCCTCACGGAGGGTTGTCTGAGTTACTGTCCGAGTTCGAGAGTGTCTCTCGAAGGGCTGTCCGTGACACCGTCCGGGGGACTGTCCGACCGCCTCCCGGAGGGCTGTCCGAGGGACTGTCCGAGGGGCAGATGAGGAAGTACATCCTCGTGGTTAGGAGGTTGTAAATCCTAGCTGCGGGGATCTGCACCGATGATCTACATCGACTCTACTTCCGCTGCGCTATGAGTCGGTAACGAAAAGATCAAACCTTGTATGCAGTCTCCATAGTGGTCCTGGGTTGGTGCGTCGGTCAGAAATTTTTTGTTTTCTGCCGCGTTCCCCTACAGTGGCATCATGAGCCGTGCTATGCATAGATGCAGGTTACGATATAGAATACATAGAGATGTATGGGTGTTGCATAATATAATTTTGTAGTAGATGAGATCTATTGTTGAAAATTATTTATGCGGGTAGTAGATGAGATTTATTACCCGATGTTCTTGTTGCTTCCCTTGAATTTGCGTATTTATGATCTTGATAACGGTATGGTGGAGTTTCAAAGTTCTGGCAATCCGCGATCCTGATTGATCAACGAAGTGCAAACAGTTCTTTGAATTCCATGATAGTTAAAAGAAAGATGAAATTTCGCAGACGAAAGGGCAATGCAGATATGATCTGCGCGGGGGTCATGCGTATGACGTAGTTAAGTATGGGGCTCGAGATTTTATTATTTCGTGTTTCATACACCCCGTAATGTTAATCTAGCGACTTGAATAATCAAACTTGATGATGGACGTTGGTAGCTTCGGTTTGTTTCGAAACCTTAGAAGCTACGTAAAATAAAATTTTGCATAAACCGATTAGAGGCGTCTAACTTGGTTTTGCAGGATGTGCATGTCATGTGGTATAGCAATACTCATATTAATTTGATTATGTATGAGTTGACTATATGATGTAAAATTAACATGACATGCGTGTCATGATTCGGCATGATGGCTGGAGCCATATGATTGTCACTTTAATGACCTACGTGTCAACCTTAAGTAATGCACTTATTTTATTAGCTATGGAGATAGCAATACTATCTGGTGCATCAACAAGGTGGTGGCAATCTTTGCAAAGGTGAACACCGACGCGAATGCCGAAGAAGAAGAAATACAAGACTTCTCCGTCAGAAAGGGCTATACCATATCATGCTATTATGAATTGCCTGAGATGTTTATCCCTTATGATGCAGCCTTCTTGATTGCGCGGTAGTCACTTTTTATTAGGGTGATCTCTCACAAAAATATCAAGTAGTTAGTGTTCTCCCAAGTGTAGCACCGTCATGGCACCTATCTCTTCGGGGTATCACATGGATGCATGGGTACGAACGATTAGAGAAGTGTGAGGCGGGTGAGTTGAGACCTCGCAGCGAGATCACTTGGTTGTCTTGACGTTCTGGCTTGATCGTCCTGAGCTCGGAACACGCCCATCGAAAGATGAACAAGAGTCACATAGAGATGTGATTGGCAAGTTGGCCTACCGATTGCAATTCTCGTCACTTGAGAAGGATGCATCCTTGGCGTTGAATTGTAATATGGGTCTTGTATCACTCACAATCAATTATGAGAGATATTGATTTGAGTGGGAGCACACTTTAGAATTAATTCTTTTAATTCTTAGTGCAATTAATTATGGACATTGTCTAAGTGAAAATTGCATAATAGTTATGGAATAATGGCTCGCGTTTCCACCTTCCCTGTTAAAATTGAATAAGCTGTTAAATATCTGGTTAAAACTTTACGGTTGGTAACGTAATGTGAGGATTGTCCTCAAGAGTGCCGAGAAGGACTTTTTCCTATCGCATGCTTTCGGAATTCTCCCGCTAATGCTATGGATGATGTGACTCTCGTCCTTCGATCCAAAAGCTAGAATTCCGTTACGGTCAAGTGCAATATGTTTGCTTCCATGAGACCCGAACTTCAAAAGTTTGGGATGGCTATGTGATATTCATGAAACTGAAAATTAGTTTCAGATACAAACAAAGGCTAAAATATATGAGATATCCAAAGAAATGTTTGTTTGCAAACTAGTAGTAAAAGTGTTTACTATGCATTTGACTAATACGAAAGGGATCCAGAAGAACGCCTATCATATGATGAAGGTGAATAAAACAACAACTTAAAGAGAAAGGAAATGTCCAAAGGGTGTTAGTGTGACTTACACACCTAGGAAGTCTGGGGCTAACACCACTCTTAAGTTGAGTGCTTCTTCTGAGAGTAGGAGAAATACTGAAAGTTAAACTGTTAGAAGTATAAAGGCAAAAAGAGAGAAGACTGGAATGTCCAGCTCATGTGTGAAAGTCATACAAACTATTGATGTATAGAAGGCTGGTCAAATAAATAGTTCTTGGGAATTGTGATTAAATTGTTAGTCTCTAATTCTTGGGTATTGTGAGTTGATCACAAAGATACCCGCTCGATTGCATTCTGCTGCGACTCGATGCAAGAACTACTACGGCCTAAAAGACTTGCCAGAGTGAGGTTTAGATATGCGCTGAGAACATAGTAAAAGTTGCTATACTCGGTAGATTACCTATGTATTTATTTTCATAATTAATTTTAGAGTTTTTATACACTCTAGCCCATTGCATAAAGTATCTTGCAAGAAGGTTGTTCATAAGAGAACTTTTGATGTTCGGTGTTATGAATAACATAAGGGCCATGCTTCCATCATGGATGGGATGTATGTTGTGAATATTGATAATAATATATTACCTCCGTATTTACTTTCATAATTCATTTTAGAGTTTTACACACTCTAGCCCAATGCATAATGTTTGTTGCAAAAGGGTTGGTCATAAAAGAACAGTTGTTGTTCAGTGTTATGAATAACATAAGGGCCATACTTCCATCATGAATGGGATGTATGTTATGAATATTGATGGTAATATGATACATCCATAACACTGACACTAAATGTCGCAAGACTAAGAGAATACCACACATGTGTGGCACTGCATTTGGTCACATTGGAGAAACCCGCATGGAGAAATTCCATAATGATGGATTTTGAAGTCGTTTGATTATGAATCATCTGACACTTGCAACTTTCCTCTGAAAAGTGAAGTGACTGAAATACCGTTCACAGGCCATAAGGAACGAGCAACGAACTTATTGGTGATCATACATTTTGATGTATGTAGTCCGATAAATATTGTTGCTAGCAGTGGATTTATCTATCTTCAGAAATGACTCAAGTAGATATATGGATATTTACTTGATGAGACGTAAGTATGGATCTTTTGAAATCATTCATAAGGTTTTCAAAAATGAAGTAGAAATTATTGTAACAAGAAAATTATGTAGGATTGTTCTTGGAGGGTGCCAGAATTGTTCTGGAAACTTCTGGGATTTTTCCGGGATAAAAACCGGAAATGTTCCGGAGCTGCCGGAACCGGTTTGGTTGCTTTTCGCAGATGAAAATCACTAATCCGGAATTGTTTCGGTACACGTCCAAATTCATTTGTGTGGGTACTGGAATTATTCTAAGACCCACAGAAATATTTTCGGATTTAACGGTCGCGGAAAAATGTTTCTGTGAAGAGTGAAAATCACTTTATGGTTACTATTTTGGATAGCCACCTTTTAGGACTTTAGTCAAAGTTCTAGAAGGAAGAGGCTTGCAAGGGAAGGAACCCCTTTTGGGGGGGCCCCCATGGGGTGGCCGGCCAAGGGTGGTGCTCCTCCTTGGAGCTCCACATGGCCTCCCATTATGCCCTTAATGCCCATCATATGTGACCTAATGCATGGGTGTTTTGGTAATTTTTGGAGGCACCCTTCCCCTTGGCTTTCCTATAAATAGAGGTGGAGAGGAGCTATCCACAATCATCCCTTGCTCTCATACACATGCCATGCATTATCTGGCTTCTTCTCTCCCTCCCCGTGAAATAGTTTCGTAGAGTCGAAAGGCTATCTGGGTTCCGGTGGGAACTAGTTCTGGACGGCAAAGCCCTGCCGGATAGATGACACCGTATGTGTGCAACCCCGTAGAGAGGTCATAGGTTCGATCTTTTGCCTGAGGGGCTATTGGAGGGTCCTCGCGGAGGGCTGTCCGAGTTCGAGAGTGCCTCCCGAAGGGCTGTCCGTGACACCGTCCGGGGGACTGTCCGACCGCCTCCCGGAGGGCTGTCCGAGGGACTGTCCGAGGGGCAGATGAGGGAGTACATCCTCGCGGTTGGGAGTTTATAAATCCTAGCTGCGGGGATCTGCACCGACGATCTACATCGACTCTACTTCCGCTGCGCTACAAGTCGGTAACGAAAAGATCAAACCTTGTATGCAGTCTCCATAGTGGTCCTGGGTTGGTGCGTAGGTTGGAAATTTTTTGTTTTCTGCCGCGTTGCCCTACATTTTTGTCTTCAGTAATGAGAACCCAGGCGGGCTCCTTCTGTGTTGATGATAACTGTGGCCCATCTCCGTGAGACTGGCTTCAGGCATGACCGGGGTTCACCAAACGCGCGACCTTCTAGGTCCGGCTTCAGGAATCCTCGGTCCTGTGTTGCTTTGGTGCTCCCACGGTGCCCCATGTGATGAGCTCATGGCTTCTTAACCCTGAGACTTCGGTTCCGTGACTTGCGCCATGTCCGGGCTCGAATCTCCTGGACCTATGTTGCCGCGGCCTCCGACCACGCTTTTGTGCCCAAAAAGAGTCAAAACAAAGGCCTATTAAACGGGCCGAGCCGTGCTTTGCCAACGATCGCCTTGAAGCTCTTCATGCCAGGCTTTAGCCCAAAGTGGTTACGACGGAAGGCCTGCCCTTGTTTCTCGTGCCAGAACTCCATGCGTCGCAATGTTACCAGCGCAATCCTCGGGGGATGTGCCACCGCTTCGTGCTCCTCACGCGCCTTTATAAGCCAAGGAGGGAATCGTTGGCCATTCAGCTTCTTCCTTTCATCCCTCCCTAGTTCCGCCATCGCCACCGGCGGGGAAAGCACAGATTTGGAGTCGCTGGCGATGGTGATGGCACATGGGAGCGAAGCGGCCGTTGACCTCGGGGCCCGCGGGGGCGCCACAGCGGAGGGTACGGTGAGTTCCTGTCCTTCTTCCTCCGCCGGAACGGCCACGCCACCCATAGGCCCTAGGAGTTGGTCGGTTTCCACGACTACCTTCGACCATCTGCGTGATCTGGTTGCGCAGGGTTTCCTGCCTGGCCGGCGCGCCCTCTTGTGGCTCCATGCAAAACCGTTGGAAGGAGTTCCGAAGCCGGCGATCTGGCAGAGAGTGATCCACACCTCCTTCATTTGCCGTAGCCTCCCTTCCCCTTCATCGCTTCGTTCAGGGGGTCCTTCATTATTATGGCTTCTAGCTTCACCACATTGCGCCGAACAGGGTTCTGCACCTCGCCTGCTTCATTACTCTATGCGAGAGTTTCCTGGGAATAGCCCCGCACTTTGGTCTCTGGCGCTACTTCTTCGAGGTGAAGCCGCGGAAGGAAAATGACAAGATATCGGACTGCGGTGGGACGATCATCCAGCCTCGGCCAGATTCAGGATACTTCCAGCTTCCATTAATGCAGATGCCGAGGTCGTGGCAGCGGAACTGGTTCTACGCCCTGGACCTTCCAAAGAGTATAAAGGATCCATGCTTGCCAGTCTTCTGAAATGAGCCGCCTCAAGAGCTACTATCCTGGAGCTCGGTGACCGAGCTTTCTTCGGAGAATGTTCAGCTAGTGCAGGCGGTCCTTCAGCTCAAGGACGCCGGGCTGACGGGCATGCAGATTTTGAATATGTGGCTGGAGAGAAATATTCAGCCATTGGCGTGGTGGAAGCACCTGATGTGTGACAACAGAGGACCGATCGATCCCTGCCGCCTCAACAAACGAGAGATCTCATGATCCGAGCTGAAGTCTCGTATGCACTTCGTCACTCATGTTCCTGTGAACGAGATTTCCCTGGACGTGGCGGTAAAACCCTTCCATCAAGGACACCCTCCGAACAATGTGAGTGCAGATCTTCATTCCAAAGCTTGGTGGCCTTTAGCTGTTTGCTTGATGCTTTTCCTTCGTCTCGTGCTCAAGACTTCGGGGCTTTTTTCTCAGAGCCCTCCCAGCCTCGCCACCCGGTTCCAGTGGAGTTATCGTGCTTGATGCAGCGCGGCCTGCTCTAGAGATCGCGTCAATGGGCGGCGCTGGTCCCCGGTCTGCATCGTCCTTGAAGAGGCCGCGGGGTGAGCCGGTTGAGGTGGCTGCTTCGCCATCATGGACGGAGAGTGTGGAGATCCGCCGGCAGGCGAAAGCGGGCTCGCTGCCGCGGCCTACTGAGGTGTTGGGGCCGCAAGCCATCGTTGTTGTTCGCCCTGTGGTCCCGCGCCAATGACCTAAGGTTGGGGCCCGAAAGCCGTCGCTCAGGTACATAGCCCCGTTCAGCCGTTTCATCATGGGGCCCCTTTTTCTTCTGATGTCATGATGTTGTTGCGTCTTTATTATGGTCGCAGGTCGCTCCCGCTAATGGGTAAAAAACTGGCGGGCCGCCGGACTCCGCAGGTGTCAACTCCTTTAATCATCCTTCTTTCGTTTCGGGAGGCGACCTCACCAGGCGCGACCTCTTCTGAGGCCTCCAGCTGCCCCACAGTGGTGCCCACTTGCCTGCCAGAGTGCCCGAAGAAGGTCCGTTTGCCTGCCGGAGTGCCCGGAGAAGGTCCATTTATCCCTGCGGCTGAGAGCACCACCCAGGAGCCGCTGATGTCGTTATTGGCATGAGTACGGGAGTCGAAGCTCGTTCGGCCGGCGATATTGCGCCAGGAAAGATCAGGGGAGATGAGCCATTGTCCAGAGCGAAGCCCGTCTCTGCGGCTTCGTCGCCACCTAGTTCCATCTCCTTATCTGGGGGAGCGCCGAAGGCCCTGTTGTGCTGGAGGAGATGGAGGCCGCCTTGCGAGAGAGCCACAACTGTGCCCGGGCCTTGTATGGTTCTTTGAGGAGACTTGGTCAGGCACTTCAGCCCGGAATGGAGGTAATTCCTTTGACTAGCGTGAGCACGCCCAGTAATCCCGGGGCCTCGATTGTGGTTGTACAAGGAACCCTATTCGATGTTGTTTTAAAGTAAGAAGCCCCCGGGTGCAGTTGTTTTAACCTGTTTGTAATTTGTAGGTGCTGCGCCAGTAGAGGGATCGACTTCAGACAGAAGGTGAAGAGCTCCGCCGACTACTGGTCGAGGAAAGGTCTAGGACTACCGTTCTTGAGAGCTTTGTTGCAGTTCAAATCAGTAAGTGACAATGTTCTATGTGTAGGAGATATGCCCTAGAGGCAATGATAATAGTTATTATTTATCTCCAAGTTTGTAATTGAAGTTTATATTCCATGCTATAACTGCAATGACTCTCAAGTCTGCAATAACCATGTGCACATGTGGAATAATAAACGGATAAATATGTTCCTAGTCTCTCCTCTAAGACATGATGGTTTTGTTTTCCAAATCATGGGCATGACTATGCCGGCAACTTTGAGGGCATAATGTTAGAAGAACACTTGTGTTGAACTCACCCAATTGATGTTATGCTATAAGATACATTCTTCACAAGTTAATGGTTAATAACACAAAGAAAGTTAAACGTTTGCATAATTCCTTAGACCATGAGAGTATTGAGTTCCTTCTTACTTGCTTTGTGAACTTTGGGGTTTATTAAACCTTATCTGTAAGAGGACAGCTATTACGGAGGCTTATGGGGTCATGGAAAAATATGACAAGGAACTAGATAGCTCAAGATTGGGATTTGCTCCTCCGACGATGGAGAGATATTCTTAGGGCCCTCTCGGTGTTATGGTATCCATCATCATCTAGCCAGACACATTGTGATTTGATCACAGGGATGCCGGAACATGGGAACGAGAAAAGAGAACAAAACCGGTAACGGGGAAACTGACATAGTGAACAAGTTGTTGATTCACGGGGATGCCGATAAATCTCACCTCAGGTATTTGTAACATATCGCAAAGCAACAGGAACAACATACAGTAACTAAAGGTTCACTCAAATATTTATTCGTGTGGGTATAGGGGTCAATATGGATGTCCACGGTTCCGCTATTGATCATTGATCGGAAGGGGTTCCGGTCATGTCTATACTTCACCGAACCTACAGGGTCACACACTTAAGGGTCATCTATCTGCTGAGTACTAGACAGGGAGTCTGAGAGAAAGACACCGAAAAAGTTTCAGAGAGAAAACCGGAAGTGTTTCGGAGACACCGAAAATTATTTCGGAGTAAACCATCATACCAGAAATGTTTTGGAACGCGTCCAGAATTATTTTAGAGGGTGCCGGAAATGTTCTGGGATCTTGCGGATTTTTTCCGGAGAAAATGCGAGGAAAAACATCTTGTCCCAGCGTGAGGGGACAAGATCCCACGATTCGTGGGGCTGTTTTTTTGGAGGTGCCCCCTTTAGGGGGTAGCCCCCTTTTGGTGGAAAAGGTGTTGGGGGGGGGGCATGGTTGGGGAGCACCTCCCACAAATGGTGGAGCATGTTTGGAGGAGGTGCCCCCCCCCCTTGAGGAACCCCAAGCTTGGCCGGCCAAGGTGATGGGGGCCCACCATGGGCCTTCCTCCACAAGCCACCCCTCACCCCTTGCTCTCACTATAAAAGGAGGAGGAGAGGAGTTCTCCAACTCACTCATCTCTCACACCACAAAGGCATGCAATGATATGCCATTCTTTCTCTCCCTCCATGAAATAGTTTCGTAGTGTCGAAAGGCTGTCTGGTTTCCGGTAGGGATTAGTTCTGGACGGCGAAGCCCTGCTGGATAGGTGACACCGTATGTGTGCAACCCAGTAGAGAGGTCGTACGTTCGATCTTCTGTTCGAGGGACTGCTGGAGGGCTGTCCGAGGGATTGTTCGAGGGAGAAAATCCTCACGGTTGGCAGGTTGTAAAATCCTAGCTGCGGGGATCTGCACTGATGATCTTCACCGACTCTACTTCCGCTGCGCTACGAGTTGGTAACGATCATATCAAACCTTGTATGCATCTTCATAGTGGTCCTGGGCGTGTTCGTAGTGCGAATTTTTTTTGTTTTCTACTGTGTTCCCCTACAGTGGCATCATGAGCCATGCTATGTGTAAATGCCGATTACGATCTAGAATACATGAGATATATGGGTATTGCATAATATAATTTTGTAGTAGATGAGATCTATTGCTAAATAATATTTGTGCGGGTAGTAGATGAAATCTATTACCCGATGTTCTTGTTGCTTCCCTTGAATTTGTGTAGTTCTGATCTTGACGGCATGGTAGAATGTTGGTACAAAGTTCTGGCTATCCGCGATCCTTCTATGCCGCTCCTGAGTATGCTAGTTGACAGATCAATGACGTGCTTCAGTTCTTTGGGTTCTTCCATAGTTAAGAAAGATGAATGTTTCGCAAACTAAAGGGCATGCAGGTATGATCTGCATGGGGTTCTTGCATATGACGAAGTTTTAGTATGGGGCTCAAGATTTTTTATCTCGTGTTTCATACGCCCTGAAAAGTTAATCTAACGACTTGAATAATCATACTTGATGATGGATGTTGGTAGCTACGGTTTGAATCGAAACCTTAGAAGCCACGTAAAAATAAAATTTTGCATAAACCGAGTAGAGGCATCTAACTTGGTTTTGTAGGATGGCATGTGATGTGGTATGGTCTTCATCATATTTAATTTGATTATGTATGAGATGACTATATAATGTAAATTAACATGACCTACGTGTCATGATTCGGCATGATGGTTGGACCATATGATTGTCACTTTAATGACCTGTTTGTCAACCTTGATGTAATGCATTTTATTTTATTAGCTATAGAGATAGCAATAAATATTATTTGATGCATCGACAAGGCGGTGACAAGTTTTGCGAAGGTGGACACCGATGCAAAGGCCGAAGACGAAGAAAATAAAGATTTCTCCGTCAGAAGGGGCAATACCATATCATGCTATTATGAATTGCCTGAGATGTTTATCCCTTTTGATGCACTCTTTTGATTGCATGGTAGTCGCTTTTATTAGGGTGATCTTTCACTTAAAAACATCAAGTAGTTAGTGTTCTCCCAAGTGTAGCACCATCACAACGCGTATCTTTTCGGGGTGTCACATGGCTGCATGGGCACGAGCGATTAGCGAAGTGTAAGGCGGGTGAGGTCAGACCTCGCAGCGAGATCACTTGCTTGTCTTGACATTCAGGCAGTTCTGAGCTCGGAACACGCCCATCGAAAGATGAACAAGAGTCATATAGAGATGTGATCAGCAAGTTGGCCTACCAATTGAAATTCTCGTCATGAGATGATGATTCTATGGCGTTGAATTGAAATATGGATCTTGAATCACTCACGATCAATTATGAGAGATATTGATTTGAGTGGGAGGGCACTTTAGAATTAAATTGTTTACTCGCTAGTGCAATTAATTATGAACAAAGTCTAAGTGAAACTTGTGTTTACCATTGTAGATCAAATGGCTTGCAACGCCACGTTCAATTTAGGCCCGATGTTAGAGAAAGAGAAGTTAGCTGCGAATGGAAGCAATTATGCCGACGGGGTCCGTACCCTGAGGATTGTCCTCAGGAGTGCTAAGAAAGAGTATGTGCTAGACACGCCTCTTCCAGCTAAACCGGCGGCAACTGCCCCAGAAGATGATAGAAATGTCTGGGCCACTAAGGATGATGACTGCACTGTGGTGCAGTGCCTTATGCTAACTTGCATGTATCCAAAGCTTCAAAAATGTTTTGAATTGCAATCCGCCCGTGATATGATCAAGGCAATGGATGATCTATACAAACTTAATGCCAGGTCTGAACGTTATGAGATAACGAAGACCATGATTGCGTGCAAGATGGCTGAAAGGAGTTCAGTTGCGAACACGTGGTCACCTTGGCCGACTACACTGAAAGGTTTAAATCCTTGGAATTTCCAATTCCACCAGCACTCACGGTGGACATGATACTTACTTCACTCCTCCCGTCTTACGACAGTTTTATCATGAACTACAACATGAATGGGATGGACAAGGCACCAAACGAGTTGTTCGCTATGCTAAAAACTGCCGAGGCAGGAATGCAGAAGAATCGAAAGCATGTGATGCTTGTGAACAAAACTGCTAGTTTCAGGAAGAAAGGCAAGTCCAAGAATGGCAAGGGCACCGCTATGACTGGCTCGCAAAGCAAGTCTAAGGGTGGAGCCAAAATTGAAACCGAGTGATTCTACTGCAAGGGCCCATGACACTATAAGAGAAACTGCAAGAAGTACCTGGCAGATAAGAAGAAGTCTAGAATGTCTGGGAAAGGTATAACTGTTATACATGTTAATGTCAATGACGTTTTGCTTGCTAGCGAAAACTCTATGTCATGGGTATTTGACACCGGATCGGTTGCTCACATTTGCAACTCGATGCAGGGACTTCAGTTAGTGCGCAAGCTGGCAAAGCATGAAGTCATGATGCACGCCGGGAACGATGCTGGAATCGCCGCTCAAGCCGTCGGCATCGTGCCTCTACATCTCCCTTCAGGATTTATCTTAGAACTAAATAACTATTATTTGTTCCGACATTGTGTAGAAACATTATCTCTGGATCATGTCTGATACGCGATGGATGTTCTTATAAGTCTGAGAACAATGGTTGTTCGATTTATTGTAAGGACATGTTTTATGGATTTGCACCCATTGTTGGGGCCTTTTCATTCTAAATCTTGAATGTGGAAATGATGTCTTTAACATAAATGCTAAACGCCTTAAGAAGGCTAATACCACCACCACTTTCATGTGGCACTGCCGTCTTGGGCACATCGGAAAGAAACGCATGCAAAGACTCCATAAAGATGGAGTTTTACCATATTTTGATTTTGAATCATTTGACACATGTGAGGCTTGTCTGATGGGTAAAATGACCAAGACGCTGTTCACAGGTCATCCTGAACGGGCGGGTGAATTATTGGAAATAATACATAGTGATGTATGTGGTCCAATGAGCACAGCCGCGCGTTGTGGCTATTTCTACTTCGTGACTTTTATTGATGATTTAAGTAGGTTTGGATATATCTACTTGATGAAGCATAAGTCAGAAACCTTTGAAAAGTTCAAAGAATTTCAGAATGAGGTAGAAAATCATCGTAAAAAAATATTAAGTTTCTCGATCAGATCGCGGAGGCGAATATCTTAGTCATGAGTTTAGCCAACATCTGAGTGATCGTGGAATCGTTTCACAGCTTACGCCTCCTGGAACTCCACAGATAAATGGAGTGTCTGAGCGACGTAACTGAACCCTGTTAGACATGGTAAGGTCGATGATGTCTCTTACAGAACTGCCGATATCTTTTTGGGGTCACGCACTAGAAACTACCGCTCATACACTAAACAAGGCACCGTCAAAGTCTGTTAAGACGACACTACATAAGATGTGGAATGGGAAGAAACCCAATTTGTCGCATCTCAAAATTGGGGGTTGTGAGGCTTATGTAAAGCGTTTACAGCCAAGCAAACTCAATCCCAGATCAGACAAATGTTACTTTGTAGGTTATTCCAAAGAAACAGTTGGGTATTCTTTCTACCTACCCTCCGAGTGCAAAGTGTTTGTCGCTAAAAACGGAGTGACGGTGTCCTGGACTAGGGGGTGCTTATCACGTCGGCCTGCCCGTCATGGGCCGGGCCGAGGACCCCCAGGCAACCGAAGAATTGGCCATGTTTGCCATGACCCCCGGCGTACTCAAGATAGAATCCTCCGAAGACTTGGCGCACACTTCAAGACACATTTGAATCGTCGGCATGTTCATCCCTAGATGTAACTGACCTACATGTAACCCTAGGTACCCCCAGTGCCTATATAAGCCAAGGGATTTAGTTTGTAGGGTTAAGTTAGATTCATTCACATACGATCTCGAGGTGGATCTTCCTGTACTTTGTACCCCATCCACAATCAATACAACCAAGGCAGGACGTAGGGTTTTACCTCTTTGAGAGGGCCCGTACCTAGGTAAAACATTGTGTCCCTCTTTGTCATGTTACCATCAAGCTAAGATCACTAGCTCGGGACCCCCTACCCGAGATCTGCTGGATTCAACCTTGACATTGGTGGCCCATACAGGTCCCGCTGTGTGGTCAAGGCTGTAGGGGAACGCAGCAGAAAATAAAAAAATTCTGACCCACGCACCAGCCCAGGACCATTAAGAAGATGCATACAAGGTTTAATCTGATCGTTACCTACTCGTAGCGCAGCGGAAGTAGAGTTGGCCAAGATCGTCGGTGCAGATCCCCGCAACTAGGATTTTACAATCTCCCAACCATGAGGATGTACTCTCTCGGACAGCCCCTCAGGCGGTCCCTCGGATAGCCCTTTGGGAGGCTCTCGGACAGAACCTCATACAGTCCCTTGGACAGCCCTTCAGGAGGTACTCTCAGAATCTCGAACGGTCACTCGGACTGCCCTTCAGGAGGTACTCTCAGAATCTCGGACGGTCACTCCGACAGCCCTTCGGGAGGCACTCTCGAACTAAGATCGAAACTATGACCTCTCTACCAGGTTGCACACATACAGTGTCAGCTATCCGACAGGGCTTCGAAGCCCAGAACTAGGCCCTACCGGAGACTAGACAGCCTTTCGGCTACGAAACTATTTCATGTGAGGGAGAGAAGAAAGCCAGATCATTGCATGGCATGTGTTGAAATAAACTTGGATGAAATGGAGAGCTCTATCCACCTCTATTTAGAGTGTGAGGCTAGGGGTAGAGGACCACTTGAATATACCAAAATGCCCATGAAAAATGTCCTTCATAAGGGCAAAATGGAGTGGCTAGTGGAGCTCCATGGAGGAGCTCCCCTGGAGGGAAGAACAATACTATTCGAATAGCCGTGTCCTCGGTAACGGACGACTTGGAGATGTATCCCGTTCATAGAACAACTTTAACCGGTTACTTAATAAAATTACCAACATAATAGATAGAATGCCATGAATCGCTTTCTCGCAGGGAGTCGAGTCCTCGGGGTCAAATTGCCAACATAATAGATAAAATTGCCACCGATGATCACGGTTTTCGCCGGGTTCCCGAAGTGCACCGGGAACTTCTTCATTTTTTTCCGCCGGCTGGAAGGCGGGTCCCGGCCTGGGTTTGCGGAGTAATATCGCACTGGTCGGGTCGATGGATTTCTTGATTTCCTCGATCTCTGTGGAAGCTAGGGCGGGTTCGGCGAGTTCTACGTTTGCGACCTCCGCTTCTAACGCCCTCTCGGCACTGCCGTTTACGGTGATCTTGCCGTGTGGCCCTGGCATCTTGAGCTGGAGATATGCGTAGGAGGGTAGCGCCATGAACTTGGCGTAGGCAGGTCTGCCAAGGATGGCGCTATTGCCCGTGCGGAACGGCGCGACCTCGAAGCGGATCGTCTCTGACTTGAAGTTTTCCTCCTCTCCGAAGACGACCTCTAGATCGAGTTGGCCGAGAGGATGCACCGGCCTTCCTGGTACAAAACCGTGGAAACTGGTGGGCGAAGGGCTCATGCGAGAATTGGAGATCCCCATCTTGGTCAAGGTGTCGAGGAAGATGATGTTAACTCCACTGCCGCCATACATCAGAACCCGAGGAAGTCGGCAGCCCTCCATGATCGGATCTGCCACCAAGGCAAACTTTCCCAGATGGGGAACGTAGGTCGGGTGGTCATTGCGGTCAAATCCGGTCGTGGAGTCAGACCACGCTAGGGGCTCCGCGGAGGTCGGTGCGATCGCGTAGACCGCGCGTCGAGTGAGCTTCTGGGCCCGATGTGTTTCGGCGGCTTGGAAGATCATGTTGATGCTTTGGGATCGGGCGGGTTGGTGGGTTGATGAAGCCCCAGCCGCCCCGAGGTTGGTCGTGGCCTGCTTTGCTTTCCGCGCTAAGGGTGACAGAGGGGCACGGAAGCACACAGTGTTGCCGTGTCGATCGAAGTGGAATTCGAGGCTCCCGAAGTGCATGGTGTTGATGGAGGCCGATGGCGTTACGTCGTAAAGCAGCCCCCAGCAATTGACGGAAAGCTTGAAGGAGCCGAAGATGAAGGTTTGGCCCGACATGTAGTCGCCGGGCATGAGCAGAGAACCAATATGGGTTCATTCCCCGACCAGCGCAGCCCCTGCCTGGCGCGCCAACTGACGGTACAGAAAACCGTCAGTACCCTCGGTAGGGTGGTGAACGCAGCCGGAAGTATCAGATTGGGGATCACACGAGGGGGTTACCCAGGTTTAGGCCCTCATGTTGAGGTAATACCCTACATCCCGCTTCTGATTTGTTTTAATGGTGGAGTGCCTCATGCGAGGGTTACAATGGAGTTGATGTATGAGTCTAGCTACCGAGAGTATGGTTCTACGGAAGTAGATGCGTATGGCTACCTTTGCCCTCGCCTTATATAGATGACGAGGGCTAGGGTTTACAGGGGATCTAACCGACCTCATACCACAGCCATCTTGGATTGCACGCCAAGATGGTCTCTTGATCCCTATCCGGGCCTCCGGGCTCTCTCCTGCTGCCAGGCTTCTGCCAGGCCTCCTGGGCCCCGAGGCAGGCCTAAAGCCGGGCTCCCCTTGGAGAGGCCACCCCCGGTGTAGTGCACCGTCAATCATGTCACCGGTCTCAAGTGCTCCTCCATCGGAGAACATCACTGCGCTGCTTGCAGAAGGGAGTGGGCACACTGACGCCGCCGACCATCCCACACATGCCATCGTGGCACCATCTGAGGGCGCCACCTGAGTAAGCCCTGCTGCCGCTGCAGCAGGCAATGAAGACCAGAACCTGGCTCCTGGTGACGAAAACCAGGAACCGGCCTCCGAAGATGTCACCGGGGTCGTCAACTCCCCGACCCCGTCCAACGCAAGGGCACCGTACGCCACTTCCCTCCTCGATCCATCCGGTTTCGCGTCCTGCGACATCAACAGATCTTGTCACTGGTACAACCGTGACTACGCGATTGCCCGGCCCGAGATGTCGGCCACTACTTCGGAGGCCATGTCCATGCTGTGTCACTGGGAGGCCAAGAAATCCTGGTGCAACCCCTACTTGTCTGATGAGCAGCGGAATGCTCTGAAATTTATAAAGGAGAAGGCCGACGGGATGTAGCTCAGAGTGATGCAGCCGACCGACGCATTCGCGCCCGACATGGAGGTTAGTATTTTCCTTTGCACAATTTATTTTTCCGCATAGTTATATAGTCAGTAGCCCTCAAGGTGCAGATCGGCACTAGAATCCGGTTTGCGCAGTAGGTCCTGAGCTTTTTTCTTTCAACTTCTATGCAGTAGCCTCGAGACTCAGGCCGGGCTGGAGGATCGAAATCTTCCTCGACTAGGACTTAGAATTTTTGAAGTGACACACAGTAGCCCCCGAGACTCCAGCTGGGCTAATACGCCGGCCTGAGGATCGAAATCAACTTGGAAGGATTGTGAATTAGAACTGATGTGCAGTAGCCCCCGAGACTCAGGTCAGGTTGGGAAGACCGACCTGAGGATCAAATCTCCTCGAGTAGCTTTATTTTTGCGCTTAAAAATGCTGATCTAGTAACCCCTGAGACTCAGGTCGGGCCTGAGGATCGAAATCTTCCTCATAGGACTTTGAATAAATGAAACTGATATGGAGTAGCCCCCGAGACTCGGATTGGGCAAAATGGCCGACCTGAGGATCGAATCTCCTCTTGGTAGCTTGCACTTAGAATTTCAATGGAAACGTCGACGCAGTAGCCCCGAGATTATATATTTATTGTGTTCCTTAATTAATTAGCCAATGCCACTTTCCGCAAAAAAATAAAAAATAAATAGCAAATGCGATGTACTTGGGAATGTATCTGGTGCCCCGGGTCAATTGGTGCTACCGGTGCATCGGACCCGTTGCTCATTCAAAAATATTCGAAAAAATTCCGGAAAACATTTAGTGCATTGACACGGCATTAATGTATGTTGTCACAAAATTTCAAATCAAAATTCGAAACATTGCTCGAGATACAAAAATGACAAATTTGAGTCCAAATTTGTCATTTTTGTATCTCGAGCAATGTTTCGAATTTTGATTTGAGTTTTTGTGACAACATACATTGATGTTGTGTCAATGCACTAATTTTTTTTCGGATTTTTTCAAATATTTTTGAATGTGCGCCGATAGCACCAATTACCCGGTGCCACAGATACATCCCCGACGTACGTGTCCCTAATTTTTCTTCAGTAATTAGTCTCCAAGCTGCTTAATTAATTATTGATCGGCCGGACATAGTACCAAAAAGCTGCAGCATCCAATCCCGGTCCAAGATACTACTAGTGTAGCCACATGCATGCTTGAGTAGTGCTTGCTTCTGGACCTCCACCTGGCCACTCTCCAGCAGGTGCGTGGCCACGTAGTTTACATTCTTTCACCAACTTATATGCGTGTCGATCGGTCTAAACGTTGCTGCGTGCAGGCTGCGGCGCTGTGCAGGGAGCAGATGCACGTCATCCTGGCGGAGGAACTGGCCGGCGCGGCGGCCGCCTTCAACCGGCAGTCGGAGCAGGAAGAGCACCTGGCGTCATCGTCGTCGTGGGACCAGTCGCAGCTGCTGGACTCGGAGTCGCGCGCCTGGCCGGCGCTCTTTCCAGGAGCTTCGCGCGGGCGGACGCGCTGGCGGGGTCGGCGTGCGCGTGCAATGCGCCTCTGTCGTCCTGCTGGATCCTGGCACGTTCGTACGTAGCGTAGCGTGGTGGTGCAATGCGTGTCTGCGCGCTTGTTTGATGTACGTACCCCTCCCCTCCCCTCCCTCGTGTGCCTCGAGTCGTGTGGGTTGACCCCCCAAAGCCAGAGCCAAAGCCAGAGGAAAGGAAATGGAAGGCTCCCGGGAAGCTTCGAGTCGTGTGGCCGAGGTTGGTCGCCGGCCGGCCGGGAAAAAGCCAGAGGAAAGGAAATGGAAGGCTCCCGGGAAGCTTCGAGTCGTGTGGCAGAGGTTGGTCGCCGGCCGGCCGGGAAAAAGGAGGACGTGGACGTCGCACTCCAATGCTCCATGGTCCATGGTTGCTTGCGGGTGACCGACGTGTAGAGCAGCTAGCTGCTGTTAAGTCCGTCCGTGGCAAGCAAGGAATTCTTCATTCACCGGATTCTTTCTTTATCCAACAATGAAATAACAACATCCACGCTACTAGTATTATACGTAATCTTCAAGGGAGAAAAATACATCCACGCTTCAATCCATGCATGCAGTGGCGTTGCTGTGATTGCCTCACAACCCTGTGGGCTCCTTCTCTGGCGTCGCCGTCGCCGTCGCGGCAGGAGCCACGTGGCGGTGGCGAGATTAGGTTAGATTCCTCGACGGCTTTTTGCCGCTGGTGGGGGACGCGTGGCGGTTCGGACGGCTGCACGTGGGGAGACGACAGTGGCCGGCGGCGGGTGTGGGATTCTATTCAAAGCTAGGCTGCCGGGCCGGGACCCGCAGGAAAGGGAGTGGTGGGCAGTGCCGCCACCTGTGCTCACCTCCTCTCCCTCTCACGGTGTGGTATGTAGAGACTTGGTGGGATATATGTTGTAACGACCCTGGATCAGGACGTACCAAATCGATACCGAACCTTGCAATCGATGGATACAAGTGTCCCCGGTGTATGAATCAAGTTCACCAACCTAGGTTCACTGAGGAGATACAATCCAGAGAAGATATTAGAGTATAGGTCGGTTACGAATAGTATGGCCGGCCGGTTTTGAATTGTAATCTATCTCTATTAGTCTCGGAGTCCAAGTTTTGTAATCTATATAAACAGACCTTTGAGGCCTCAATCAATACAGTTATTATTCTCTAATTATCATGGTATCAGACGCCTAGGTTTTCCGCACCTGGCATGGCACCGCCAACCGCGTCGCCGCCCCGGCCGACTCGGCCCCTCTTCTCCATGGCCGAGTTTCGCGCCGCCGGTGCCCCCCTTCTTCTTCCTCTTCTACAACTACCCAAACAATCCCCCCTCAACTCCCAATGATCTCCCTAGCCGACACCATTGCCGACGTCTCCCCTTTCATCCCGATCTCGTTAGATCTTGGCTCCCACAACTACTACCATTGGCGCCACCTCTTCACCATCCACCTCGGCCGCTGCGGCCTCCGCCACCACATAGATCCATCCTACCCTCCGCAACACGCCGATCCTCGCTGGGTGAAAGATGATCTCGCCATCATCCAGTGGATTTACACACGCATCTCCATGGAGCTCTTCAATCTGGTCTCCTCCGACGACGCCACCGCCGCCGAGCTTTGGGCATCTCTCCAGCAGCTGTTCCAGGACAACTCCGACGCGCGCATCAACGCCCTCAACACCGAGCTCCGTACGACCGTCCAAGGAGATGCCCCGGTCACCGTTTTCTGCCAGCGGATCAAGGCTATCGGCGACGAACTTCGTGAACTCGGCGATCACGTCGACGATCGCGCCCTCATCAACGCTCTCCTCGTCGGCCTCGGCGAGCAGTTCGAGAAGCAGCAGTCCTTCATCCCCATGCTCAAGCCCTACCCCACCTTCAAGGAGGTTCGCTCCCTCCTCCAGCAAGAAGAGAAGAATCAAGCTCGCAAGGCGCAACGGCCACCACAGGTGTTTCACGCTGCCGCTCCTGCCGCGGCCGGGCTTGCCGGGGCCCCGCCTGGGCTGTCGCGCCAATCTGCCGCACCCTCCCCTCCTACCGCGGCGGCAGCATCTCCTCCACCGCCCCCAGGCTGGCGCCCGAGCCCGAACTACCGGGGCAAGAATCCGATCTACCGGCCCCCTGCATCTCGCTCTGCCGGCACTGCACAAGCTCCGCCATCGGCCGCTCCATCGCCACCGGCTCCCTCAACATGGCAGCCTCCGCACGATCCCTGGACCGGCCTTGTTCAAGCTTGGCCGATGCCCTGGTCGGCCCCTTCGCCGTACGGCGCCCCGCCTGCTTACACGGGCACGTGGAGCCCTGGACTCCGCCCGGCCACCGGCTCTCCTGGACTCCTTGGGCCCAAGCCGCCGGCGCATGTCTGCACCGCCACTCCTACGCCACCTCCCAGCACGCCAGGACTACCGCCACCCTACTACACCTTGCCGGCTTCTTACGGCACCTTGCCGGCCCCGGCAGCATACTACCAGTCGCCGACCCTGCCCTCCGCTCCCATGCACGCTCCTGGCCCCTTTGCTCCTCCACAGCAGCCGGCCTGGGATCAAGCCGCCTTCATCAACGCCATGAACAACTTTACTCTCAATAACGAAGGTACGGATTGGATTTTCGATTCCGGTGCATCCTCGCATATGTCTTCAAATATGAATTTGCTGTCAGCTTGCTTCCCTTCTGTTTTTTCTACGATCACCATTGGTGATGGTTCCACCATACCTGTTTCCTGCACCGGTCATTCTTACATCTCTTCCTCTTACGCCAATTTTCTTCCCCGCAATATTCTTGTTGTCCCTTCCCTCATCAAAAATCTTATTTCTGTTCGTCAATTTTGTATTGACAATCGAGTAATTTTGGCTTTTGACCCTTTTGGTTTGTCTGTGAAGAATCTGACAACGGGGGAGGTCCATCAGAAGAGAACTAAGGGATGGGAGGAGCACAGATCAAGGATAGAAGAGCAAGAGAGGATACACTCGTACGGACACGAGGGGGAGGAGGGAGCCGAGGAAGAAGAAGGCATCGGCCTGATCTATTCTCTTTCAGTTTTGCTAAGTCTCAGTCGACTGAGACTTCGTTATGTCTCAGTCGATGCCATATACCTTTGATCTTGCATGAAGATTCGTACAAACTTTTTCTTTTTCTTTTTCCTTTTTTCTTCTTATACACTATCTCACTTGACTGAGACTTGCTTAAGTCTCAGTCGACTGAGACCTAACCGCACCCATTCTCTTTTTCTCTTGTGTGTGCGGCTTGTGTCCTCTTGTAGCAGCGACTTGGGCTTCTTGGGCCAACGGTCAGCCGGCCTTGGCCCATGTGGCTGCCCACTGTAACATCGGACATGGCCGGTTCATGACATATGTATGGCTGACTCATGTGTCTCTCTCTTGCTTTTCTCTCTCGACACGCCGTATAGGCTGGTCTGGGCGCTCATGAATTGAATTAATGTGCTCGAGTAGCTGAATTTGCTTCTGGTTAATCGATTATGATCCGATCTTGCTTTTATGATGCTTACCCTCCTATTATCTAGTAGCTAATTAATCCTGTTTTGTACTGCACGCAAGCATGCTTTTCTCTCCAAGCTTGGTGCATTTATCTAATCGCTGCTTCCTCCATGGCTAGCCTAGCAGCTGTGGATTCATACATTAATTCATTAATCTGCTCTTCAATTGGATTTGGATGCATGCATGCTAATGCTAATAATAATTAACCAACGACGACAGCCGGACCGGCCGGACGAGATGGCACGGATCAAGGCGGCCGGCAGCAAGGTCTTGTTCCTCCACGGCGCGCGCGTGCGAGGCATCCTCTCCATGTCCCTAGCCATATACTCCCTCCCTTCCCTCCGTTTCATAATTCTTGTCCCTTGCTTCACCATTATTCTATACTGTAGTAGTATATATGCATGCATGCATGCATGCCTCGATCGGTATTGATTGATTGATTGATTGATTACTGATGCAATCATGCAATGTAGTATTCTTCATGGCCTACATGTGTAAGCCAACTAACTTAGCTGGCATGTTAATTAGCTCTTGCCTGTGCCTGTGTTGTTTTGGCATCAGCCATTGGGTGTCGACTGATTGGTTTCAAATAGCGTACCTCGTGTCGTCTCGTCACTACGCACACGTTTTGTTGTTCCCATCAACGCTGGTTTGGGTAATTAAGTACTTATATATATATATATATATATATATATATATATATATATATATATATATATATATATATATATATATATATATATATATATATCAGAAAGGGAGAATTTTCGTTGCCTTGTCGTGTTACCTTCTTATGGAAAATACCAGACTATATTATATTAAAATGTTTGCATATATCTATCTATCTACCAATTGAAAACTGCCGGCCGGGCCGAGGGAATCCAGTATACACCTACGAGTGGGGTCCTGTTAAGCTTTCCGCCGCAGAAAGCAATATATATGCCCAGCCCAGTAATTAGGTTTCCTGGATGTCAGCAAATAGCATTGGTCCTTCCTTCCTTCCTTTTGAGCTTCATGTTTAAATTAAAAAAAAATAGAGATTGTGACTGATAGTGGTGTACATTACTCTATATGACATCGACGTATCCTCTACACTTTCTGTTTACTCCTTCTGTATATTGGATAATGGGTGGGTGACAGAGATGGGATGGGAGGGATAAGATAACCCCAGCTTCTAATGACCTCCCGGCCGGTACATGTTACTCCCTCTGTACAGAAATATACGATAGTTTAGATCACAAATGCATGGGTCACATCACTAGCCTTTAAAATTAATGGACGCCACTAGCCATCTAAAACTAATGAACACAACTGGCCATGACCAGATGAGATGTGCCATACTAATTGGCTTATCAAGAAAAAATGACCATATAAATATGAACCGTGTCCATCCGTCACAAGCTAGCCAGTCAAGCTTTAACACTGCAGTGCCTCGATATATATGTAGTGCTAGGTAGCTATTCCGTTTAGTTGGAGCAAGAACAATAGCATAGCCAGCAGCTGGCTATATAAAACTGCCATGTCATCAAGAATCGGCCTTATTAATTGCTCATACAATAGAGTTGGCTATTAGGTTAGTCTTTTTTCTTACTTTCTCTCTATCTCTTTCCTCACATTTAATGTTTTACCTAGGAGCACGCGTAGAGGCTGGCTCTTGCATAAGAGCCCACTCCTCCTATTTTTCTTTGTCTCTCTCTTCCACATAAGAAAAAGTGTCATGTAAGCGGGCTTACAGCCTACTATTGTACTTGCTCTTACGTTATCATATATGACAAAGATCGAGTGGACAACCACCTCAAAAAAAAAAAATGGAGTGGACAAGAAGGCCACACATGTTCGTCTCCGATTCGTCAACGTCGAAAGTGTTGTTTTTCAGTTTATTAGTTCCCCTGCAGGTAGCAATCATACAAATAGTCAGGATAGGTAACTTTATTGGACTACCAATCCCATCTGCTGCTATATGGTGAGTTACCTATAGTGGCATGTTACAGGGAAGTCCCCTTGTGCTCGCGAGCTCAAATGAGCTTGTGATGAACAGTAACACCGAAAAACATTGAAAACAGTTTTAAAAATTCTGAATTTTTTGTGTGGCAAACTTTGACAAATGTTCTAAGTGCTTGCAAAGTTTCATGATGAAATCACATCTGTGGAAAGCCGTGGCAAAAAAAACAAAATCAATGCTCCAAAATGCTTTCGAAAGTAGCATTTTCGGAGCATCGATTTTGTTTTTTTTTGCCACGGCTTCCACAGATGTGATTCCATGATGAAACTTTACAAGCACTTAGAAAATTTGTTAAAGTTTGCCACAAAAAAAATTCAGAATTTTTTGAACTTTTTTTCAATGTTTTTCAATGTTACTGTTCATCCGGGTGCAAATGTGCTCGCAAGCACAAACTCCGCGTCCCATGTTACATCATTTTGCATCAAGTCGTGCTACTTTGTGCTCAAGTTTACCTTTTGAGGTAATTTTCAGGAGTATTGTTGCTATTGTGCTCTTTACTTCCTATTAAATCTTTTTTTCTAAAGCCTGAAGTGATATGTGAGCCAGAGATCACCATAACCGAAAGGTCTGAGGACGACGACTGCCTGATCCTCGCGAGCGACGGGCTGTGGGACGTGATCTCGAACAAGCTGGCCTGTGACGTCGCCCGGCAATGCCTGGAAGACGGGAGCCCGACCAGGGCTCCCGCTCCCGGCAGCAGCGGCGGCGGCGCACCGGTAGTATGCCAAGAGGAAGAGCCCCGGTGCTTCCGCGCCGCGGCACTCCTCGCGAGGCTCGCCCTCGGCAGGGAGAGCTCGGATAACATTAGTGTGGTCGTGGTTGATCTGAAGGTGCGGGGTTAGCTAGAAAGATCAGATTACCATATCTCCTTTGCACTTAGACTTGGTAGCTAGCTAGCTCTCTGCAGTCCTGGCAAGCAAAACCTCTGAGATTTCCTTTGTTCTTTGGGATTTTAGCTCCCTAGCTAGTTCTTGGGTGGCCGGTTGGTTTTATTCGACCTAAAGAGTCTGAGTAATATGGATGGATGAGACACTGCCATGGATAGACAAAAAGGGACACAGACGGAAAGAAGCAAAACAGACTTATAAATGGATGCATGATTGCAAATGTACAAAATATGATGCTGACATTTATGTTCATCACTTGCTGTTCTGTTCCCGTCATTTTTCTCCTGGTGGATTTGTGAATTGAACTCAAAACTGCTGTTAGGGCAGATGCTGGGCGTCATTGCTCCTGCAGGTTTGCTTTTCTGCATCTGGCTGAATTGGTGAGCCCAACATCAAGTTTGCTGTTTGCAATCCTTTTGATCCAGGTGGGGCAGAGCCATATCTGTCAGAGTAGATTCTGGCAGATCCCTCGATAGGGTATCCCGGCGAGGTGAGAAGATTGGAGGGGAAACAGGAGACCAGATTTACCCAGGTTGAGGCCCTCCTTCCAAGGTAAAACCCTACTCCTGCTCGTGTTATATTGATGTATAGGGGTGTACAGAGTACAAGGTACAATCAAGGGAATCTAACTTTGTCCTATCAACTAGCCCGTCCCCGGCTTATAAACGATACCAGGCCCCTAGGGTTCATGTAGGAGATATGCCCTAGAGGCAATAACAAATGTTATTATTTATCTCCATGTTTATGATTATGTTTATGTTCCATGGTACAACTGCTATGGTTCTCGAGTCTGCAATAACCACGAGGCTCGAAGGAAGACTCATATGCACGTGTGGAATAAATAAACGGTAAAATGTATTCCTAGTCTGGGCTCTAAGACTAGCTCAAGTGTTGCATGATGGTTCTATTTTCCTGATCATGGGCATGACTATGCCGGCAACCTTGAGGGCACAGTTTTAGTAGAACACTTGTGTTGAATCGACCCGAATTGATGTTATGCTATGAGATTCATTCGTCATAAGTTAATGGTTAATAACACAGAGATAGTTAATGTTTGCAAAATTCCTTAGACCATGAGAGTGTCGAGTTTCTTCATGCTTGCTTCATGAACTTTGGGGTTTGTTAAACGTCATCCGTAAATGGGTGGCTATTACGGCGGCTTACAGGTTCATGGAAAAGTATGTCAAGTAACTTGATAGCTCAAGATTGGGATTTGCTCCTCCGACGATGGAGAGATATCTCTGGGCCCTGTCGGTGTTACGGTATCCATCATCGTCTGGCCAGACACAAGTGTGATTTGATCACAGGGATGCCGGAACACGGGAACGAGAAAAGAGAACAAAACCGGCAACGAGGTAACTGACATAGTGGACAAGTTGTTGATCCACGGGGATGCCGATGTTTCTCACCTCGGGTTTTGTAAACATATCGCGAAGCAACAGGAATAGCACGCGGCAACTGGAGGTTCACTCGAATATTCATTCGTGTGGGTATAGGGGTCAATAAGGGTGTCCACGGCTCCGATGTTGATCATTGATCGGAAAGAGTTCCGGTCATGTCTATACTTCACCGAACCTATAGGGTCACACGCTTAAGGGTCATCTATCTGCTGAATACTAGACAGGGGTCTGAGAGAAAAACACCGAAAAAGTTTCGGACGAAACGGAAAAGTTCCGGAGAGGACACCAGAAAAGTTCTGGTAAAACTGAAAAGTTGTTTCAGGGTATTACATTAAGTCAAATTGGTTCCGGCACATGTCTGGAAATTCTTGGAGGGTGCCAGAATCGTTCTGGAAACTTCTGGGATTTTTCCGGAGGAAAAACCGGAAATGTTCCGGAGCAGCCGGAACCGCTATGATAGCTTTTTCGCTGAAGAAACATTGTTCCGGAATTGTTTCGGAATGCGTTCAAAATTATTTTAATGGGTATTGGAATTGTTCTAGGCACACAGAAATAATTTGGGATTTAACGGACGCAGAAAAATGTCTTCGTGAATAGTGAAAGTGCTTTTTGGATATTTTTTTGGGAAAGCACCTTTTGGAATATTTTCCAAAAGGTTTCTAGAAGGCTTGGGGGCTAAGAAACCCCCCTTGGGGGGGCCCCCAAGAGGGTTGGCCGGCCACATGTGGAGCTCCTCCATGGGGCCCCACTTGCGCCACTAAATCTCCTTTATGCCCTTGTGGAAGTTTTTCTTCATGGGCATTTTGGGTTTTTTGGAAGTGCCCATCCTACCCCTTGGCTTTCCTATAAATAGAGGTGGAGGGGCTGCCTCCACACTCACTCCTTGCTCACATACAAATGCCATGCTCGTCTGGCTCTCTCTGTCCCTCCCACGCAAAATAGTTTTGTAGAGCCGAAAGGCTGTCTGGGTTCCGGTGGGAACTAGTTCTGGACGGCGAAGCCCTGCCGGATAGATGACACCGTATGTGTGCAACTCTGTAGAGAGATCGTAGTTTCGGTCTTAGTTCGAGAGTGCCCCCCCCGAAGGGCTGTCCGAGTGATCATCCGAGTTTCGAGGGTCCTCCCAAAGGGCTGTTCGAGTGACCGTCCGTGTTTCGAAGGTCCTCCCGAAGGGCTGTCCGCGACACCGTCCGAGGGACTGTCCGACCGCCTCCCGGAGGGCTGTCCGAGGGGCAGATGAGGGAGTACATCCTCGCAGTTGGGAGGTTGTAAATCCTAGCTGCGGGGATCTGCACCGCCGATCGTCATCGACTCTACTTCCGCTGCGCTACGAGTCGGTAACGAAAAAGATCAAACCTTGTATGCAGTCTCCATAGTGGTCCTGGGCTGGTGCGTAAGTCAGAAATTTTTTGTTTTCTACTGCTTTACCCTACAGTGGCATCATGAGCCGTGCTATCCTTAGATGCAGGTTGCGATCTAGAATACATATAGATGTATGGGTGTTGCACAATATAATTTGTAGTAGATGAGTTCTACTGCTGATAATTATTTGTGCGAGTAGCAGATGAAATCTGTTACCCGATGTTCTTGTTGCTTCCCTGGAATTTGCATATTTCTGATCTTGATAACGGTATGGTGGAGTTTCAAAGTTCTGGCAATCCGCGATCCTGATTGATCAACGAAGTGCTAACAGTTCTTTGAAATCCACCATAGTTAAAAAGAAAGATGAAATTTCGCAGACGAAAGGGCAATGCAGATATGATCTGCACGGGGGTCATGCGTATGACGAAGTTTAGTATGGGGCTCGAGATTTAATTATCTCGTGTTTCATACACCCCGAGATGTTAATCTAGCGACTTGAATAAATCATACTTGATGATGGACGTTGGTAGCTGCGGTTTGTTCGAAACCTTAGAAGCCACATAAAATGGAAATTTGCATAAACCGATTAGAGGCGTCTAACTTGGTTTTGCAGGATGGTTTGCATGTGCATGTGATGTGGTATAGCAGTGCTCATATTAATTTGATTATGTATGAGATGACTATATGATGTAAATTAACATGACCTGCGTGTCATGATTCGGCATGATGGCTGGAGCCATATGATTGTCACTTTAGTGACCTGCGTGTCAACCTTTAGTAATGCACTTATTTTATTAGCTATAGAGATAGCAATATTATCTGGTGCATCGACAAGGTGGTGGCAATCTTCGCAAAGGTGAACACCGACGCGAATGCCGAAGATGAAGAAATACAAGACTTCTCCGTCAGAAAGGGCTATACCATATCATGCTATTATGAATTGCCTGAGATGTTTATCCCTTATGATGCACACTTCTTGATTGCGCGGTAGTCGCTTTTTATTAGGGTGATCTCTCACAAAAATATCAAGTAGTTAGTGTTCTCCTAAGTGTAGCACCGTCACGGCACCTATCTCTTCGGGGTATCACATGGATGCATGGGTATGAACGATTAGAGAAGTGTGAGGCGGGTGAGTTGAGACCTCGCAGCGAGATCACTTGGTTGTCTTGAAGTTCAGGCATGAAAGTCATGAGCTCGGAACACACGCATCGAAAGATGAACAAGAGTCACATAGAGATGTGATTGGCAAGTTGGCCTACCGATTGCAATTCTCGTCACTTGAGATGGATGCATCCTTGGCGTTGAATTGTAATATGGGTCTTGAATCACTCACAATCAATTATGAGAGATATTGATTTGAGTGGGAGCGCACTTTAGAATTAATTCTTTTAATTCTTAGTGCAATTAATTATGAACTTTGTCTAAGTGAAATTTGCATAATAGTTGTAGAATAATGGCTCGCGTTTCCACCTTCCCTGTTAAAATTGAATAAGCTGTTAAATATCTGGTTAAAACTTTACGGTTGGTAACGTAATGTGAGGATTGTCCTCAAGAGTGCCGAGAAGGACTTTGTCCTATCGCATGCTTTCGTTATTCCCCCGCTAATGCCATGGATAATGTGACTCTCGTCCTTCGATCCAAAAGCTAGAATTCCGTTACGATCAAGTGCAATATGTTTGCTTCCATGAGACCCGAACTTCAAAAGTTTGGGATAGCTATGTGATATTCATGGAACTGAAAATCATTTTCAGACACAAACAAAGGCTAAAAGATATGGGATATCCAAAGCAATGTTTGTTTTGCAAACTGTTAGTAAAATTGTTTACTATGCTTTTGACTAATAACAGAGGGATCCAGTAGAACGCCTATCATATTATGATGGTGAATAAAACAACAACTTAAGAGAAAGGAAATGTCCGAAGGTTGTTAGTGTGACTTACACACCTAGGAAGTCCGGGGCTAACGCCACTCTTAAGTTGAGTGCTTCTTCTGAGAGTAGGAGAAATACAGAAAGTTAAACTGTTAAAAGTATTAAGGCAAAAAGAGAGAAGACTGGAATATCCAGCTCATGTATGAAAGTCATACAAGCTATTGATGTATAGAAGGCTGGTCAAAGAAATAGTTCTTGGGAATTATGATTAAACATGTTAATCACTGATTCTTGGGTATTATGAGTTAATCACAAAGATACCCGCTCGATAGCATTCTGCTGCGACTCGATGCAAGAACTACTACGGCCTAAAAGACTTGCCAGAGTGAGGTTTAGATATGCGCTGGGAACATAGTAAAAGTTGCTATACTCGGTACATTACCTATGTATTTGTTTTCATAATTCATTTTAGAGTTTTTATACACTCTAGCCCATTGCATAAAGTATATTGCAAGAAGGTTGTTCATAAGAGAACTTTTGATGTTCGGTGTTATGAATAACATAAGGGCCATGCTTCCATCATGAATGGGATGTATGTTATGAATATTGATAATAATATATTACCTCCGTATTTACTTTCATAATTCATTTTAGAGTTTTTACACACTCTAGCCCATTGCATAATGTTTTGTTGCAAAAGGGTTGTTCATAAAAGGAACAATTGTTGTTCAATGTTATGAATAACATAAGGGCCATACTTCCATCATAAATGGGATGTATGTTATGAATATTGATGGTAATATGATACATCCATAACACTGACGCTAAATGTCGCAAGACTAAGAGAATACCACACATCTGTGGCACTGCATTTGGTCACATTGGAGAAACCCGCATGGAGAAATTCCATTATGATGGATTTTGAAGTCATTTGATTATGAATCATCTGACACTTGCAACTTTCCTCCGGAAAAGTGAAGTGACTGAAATACCGCTCACAGGCCATAAAGAACGAGAAACGAACTTATTGGTGATCATACATTTTGATGTATGTAGTCCGATAAATGTTGTTGCTAGCAGTGGATTTTATCTATCTTCATAAATGACTCAAGTAGATATATGGATATTTACTTGATGAGACGTAAGTCTGGATCTTTTGAAATCTTTCGAAAGGTTTTCAACATGAAGTAGAAATTATTGTAACAAGAAAGATTATGTTTCTGCAAACTAGATTGCGGAAAGGAATATTTGAGTTACAAGTTTAGCGAATGTCTGATGAGTTGTGAAAAGAGTTTCATAACTTACACCTCCCGGAACTCCACTGTGAGTGGTACGTCCGTGAAGATGTATTCAAACCATTTGTGACATGGTAAGATCAAAGATGACATAAATCAATTTGCCATTATCCCTTTTAAAAGTAATGCTTTAGAGACTGCGGCTTTTACACTGAAAAGAGCACCATCAGGTCTGTTGAAATGACGCCATGGTATGGTACGCCCTACCATGCTTTGTCTTTTCCTAAACATTTGGAATATGGGGCTTGTGTAAAAGGTTACAAACCTATTCCAAATCAGACAAGAGCTACTTTGTAGGTTATCCCAAGATATTGGGTATTCCCCCACCACAATACCGAGGCAACATGTTTTGCTACAAAACGGTATGCTTTTAAAGAGAATGGTTCTTGCAAGAAGGTGAGTGGGAGGACAGTGCAACTCGACGAGATAACAGTATCTTCGTCATCAGATCAAAGGAAAGGAACCTTGGAAGTGATTTCAGAGTTTCCTACTGCGACTGATACGGAAGCCTCTACATGAGATGTAGGGACTTCGATCGAACTTGCAGCTGAACGACGTAGGCAAAACTCGTGCAAACCTCTCAGGTGCGCAGCGAGATATTGTTGTTAGACAACAGTATACCTACAATACACAAGGAAGCGTTGATGGGCCCTGACTCCGGAATTGGCTAAATGCCAATACAATCCGAGATAGTTTCCATATAAATGATTCAAGATTATATCTTGATAAACCCTTCGGAAGACTTAGAGTCTAACGAACGTTAATGGAACTATATACTGATGTGGATAAAATGTTTTATCCATAAAGCTCGACTTGTTGATAAGAACAAATTCAAGGAGTTGACTACAATGAGATTGTCTCACCGTAGCGAAGCTTAAAGTCAGATCGGGTTAAACTAGCAATTAATACATATTTCAATCATGAGATATGAAACATGGATGCCAAAAGGATTTCCATCTGATGGTAATGCAACCTAGGACTTGTATGTAATACAGTCCAAAGTATTTTGTCGATCCAGAGGATGCTAGTAAGTATGCAAACTTCAGAGTTCCAGCGATGGACAGAAGAGAGCAAAAGGGAGTTGGAATCTTCAATTTTGATGAAACAGTCAAAGGAGTTTGATTTCATCAATGGATAACGAAGATGCTTGTGGTTTCAAGAAAGTAAGTGGGAGCATAATAATATTTCTAAAAACTTTGTGTGCTTGACACATCGGTGATTGGAAATTTCTTGACGCGAATTAGGACTTCATTAAAAATAGTTTTTTGATGAAGTGCTTGGGCTAAATAGCCTTGATATTAGGCATATTTATCTACGAGATAGAATTGCCTAAAAGGCTAATGCCAAAAATACATATTGACAAGATGCTAAAACCTTTTAGCATTAAAACGCCAAGGAGTGATTCTTGCCAAAGTCACATGGAAAGGGTTTTTGCAAGACTCGGTGTCCCAAAAGACTGATGAGCAAAATACATGATGGAGATTCCACACACTCTTGTGTTTGGATTAATCATGTATTCCATGGTATGTAAAACAACCAGATATGTCCGATACTCCCAAAGCTGTTGCGAGTATAGATACCAAAGTGATCAAAGTACTGATCATGGGACAACAGTGAATAATGTCATTGAGTACTAAAGTAGCACTGATGACATGTTTTCTCGCAAGCAGAGATTATGAAGTGCTCGTTGTAAGTAATTGCATCGATACAGTCTTCATCAATACTCCATGCGATTTTCGATTTAAGTTAAGGGTTTTGTGTAATACACGATATGGTGGCACGGTGTTTGGAAATCGTTCCAAACAGGTAACTGTGGAGAATTCTATAACTAAGGCTAAGTATGTTGCCGCTTTCGAAGCGACATGGAAGATGTTGAATCATACAGTTCGTTCATGAACTTAGTATGATTCCAAGATGGCTTTGGTCAATGGAACACTTTTGAAGATAGTTGCTCCATAGCTCAGTCTGAGGAAACAAGGTTTGACCAGTGATTCACATATATACGAAGCCAAGTCCACACAAAATATGAATTTTGTGAAAGCGTGAAAATGCGAGGACATGCAAAGATACACACAGAACTGAAGTTGTCAGATCCGTTGGACATCAGGCTATACCACATGCGAAGCATTTTTACACCGGTATGCCACAGGTGTAATGTGCATTAGCATTGACTAGATTATTGACTCTAGTGCAAGTGGGAGCCTGTTGGAGATATGCCCTAGAGGCAATAACAAATGTTATTATTTATCTCCATGTTCATGATTATGTTTATGTTCCATGCTATAACTGCTATGGTTCTCGAGTCTGCAATAACCACGAGGCTCGAAGGAAGACTCATATGCACGTGTGGAATAAATAAATGGTAAAATGTATTCCTAGTCTGGCCTCTAAGACTATCTCAAGTGTTGCATGATGGTTTTGTTTTCCTGATCATGGGCATGACTATGCCGGCAACTTTGAGGGCACAATGTTAGTAGAACACTTGTGTTGAATCGACCCGAATTGATGTTATGCTATGAGATTCATTCGTCATAAGTTAATGGTTAATAACACAGAGATAGTTAATGTTTGCATAATTCCTTAGACCATGAGAGTGTCGAGTTTCTTCATGCTTGCTTCATGAACTTTGGGGTTTGTTGAACGTCATCCGTAAATGGGTGGCTATTACGGCGGCTTACGGGTTCATGGAAAAGTATGTCAAGTAACTTGATAGCTCAAGATTGGGATTTGCTCCTCCGACGATGGAGAGATATCTCTGGGCCCCTTCGGTGTTACGGTATCCATCATCGTCTGGCCAGACACAAGTGTGATTTGATCACAGGGATGCCGGAACACGAGAACGAGAAAAGAGAACAAAACCGGCAACGAGGTAACTGGCATAGTGGACAAGTTGTTGATCCACGGGGATGCCGATGTTTCTCACCTCGGGTTTTGTAAACATATCGCGAAGCAACAGGAATAGCACGCGGCAACTGGAGGTTCACTCGAATATTCATTCGTGTGGGTATAGGGGTCAATAAGGGTGTCCACGGCTCCGATGTTGATCATTGATCGGAAAGAGTTCCGGTCATGTCTATACTTCACCGAACCTATAGGGTCACATGCTTAAGGGTCATCTATCTGCTGAATACTAGACAGGGGTCTGAGAGAAAAACACCGATTTTTTTTCGGACGAAACGGAAAAGTTCCGGAGAGGACACCGGAATAGTTTCGGTAAAACTGAAAAGTTGTTTCAGGGTATTCCATTAAGTCAAATTGGTTCCGGCACATGTCTGGAAATTCTTGGAGGGTGCCAGAATCGTTCTGGAAACTTCTGGGATTTTTCCGAAGGAAAAACCGGAAATGTTCCGGAGCAGCCGGAACCGCTATGATAGCTTTTTCGCTGAAGAAACATTGTTCCGGAATTGTTTCGGAATGCATTCAAAATTATTTTAGCGGGTACTGGAATTGTTCTAGGCACACAGAAATAATTTGGGATTTAACGGACGCAGAAAAATGTCTTCGTGAATAGTGAAAGTGCTTTTTGGATATTTTTTTGGGAAAGCACCTTTTGGGATATTTTCCAAAAGGTTTCTAGAAGGCTTGGGGGCTAAGAAACCCCCCTTGGGGGGGCCCCCAAGAGGGTTGGCCGGCCACATGTGGAGTTCCTCCATGGGGCCCCACTTGCTCCACTAAATCTCCTTTATGCCCTTGTGGAAGTTTTCCTTCATGGGCATTTTGGGTTTTTTGGAAGTGCCCATCCTACCCCTTGGCTTTCCTATAAATAGAGGTGGAGAGGCTGCCTCCACACTCACACCTTGCTCACATACAAATGGCATGCTCGTCTGGCTCTCTCTCTCCCTCCCACGCAAAATAGTTTTGTAGAGCCGAAAGGCTGTCTGGGTTCCGGTGGGAACTAGTTCTGGACGGCGAAGCCCTGCCGGATAGATGACACCGTATGTGTGCAACTCTGTAGAGAGATCGTAGTTTCGGTCTTAGTTCGAGAGTGCCTCCCGAAGGGCTGTCCGAGTGATCGTCCGAGTTTCGAGGGTCCTCCCGAAGGGCTGTCCGAGTGACCGTCCGTGTTTCGAAGGTCCTCCCAAAGGGCTGTCCGCGACACCGTCCGAGGGATTGTCTGACCGCCTCCCGGAGGGCTGTTCGAGGGGCAGATGAGGGAGTACATCCTCGCAGTTGGGAGGTTGTAAATCCTAGCTGCGGGGATCTGCACCGCCGATCGTCATCGACTCTACTTCCGCTGTGCTACGAGTAGGTAACGAAAAAGATCAAACCTTGTATGCAGTCTCCATAGTTGTCCTGGGCTGGTGCGTAGGTCAGAAATTTTTTGTTTTCTGCTGCGTTACCCTACAGTTCAAGCTTAGCTGCATCGTGGTGGGCACCGATCTTCAACGCCGTCTCCTAGCTTGCCGAGGTTCAAAACCGGTTCTTTGAAGCTCCCCTGAAAGTGAAGGTTTTTCACCGCCCTCCTATGGCCGGCCTGCTCCCGAAGTCTGACGAACCACTCCAGTCTTGATTTGTTGATAAAGACGAGCGGCCTGCGCAAGAGAACTTCCCGCGCAACCGGCCTCCGCGGGCTGAATTCCTGCGCAGCACTTCTGAATTTTGCGAACCCAGTCTTGTCTCAGCCAGACTGGACTAAATTCCCTAGCCGGTCGAACCAGACCACGTGTCAGGCCTGACCGCTGGTCAACATGACATGCGAGAGTGGGTTGGGACCCCACTCAGGCCACATCCCATCAATCCATCGGCATGCTCCTCGATCCCCACAGCATTAACGGCAGCTCCGAGATTCTCGCGCGCTTTAATCAGCGTTAGTGGGGATTCGAAGAGATGTGCTCCACGTGGGGAGGATTTACTGTCGCCGTTCCCCCTCCCGTCTGCATATAAAGAGAGAGGAGGAACCGAGGGGAGAGCTCTTACGCATTCTCCTCCTCTGCCTTCTTCTTCCTCGTGCCTCTTGCCTCCATTGCTGCTGCTCCATCGCATGCTCCGCAAGTCTTCACACGCGCCTCGACAGCCATGGCTCCCAAGGCAGCCCAGCCCCGTCCGACGAAAGGCGGCTAGGCCCTCACCGTAGGGAAGAGCACCACCAGCGGCAAGGCCAAGCTGAAGACGTCGTCGCTGACCAAGGGCAAGTGGATGCCCTCCAGCGCCGCCGAGCAGGCGCTGCAGCACCTGGTTGATACGGGCTATCTACCGCAGCCGAGTACTGTGATTCCTTGTTCGCCGATGATCGAGCTATCGGACGGCGCCCTGACCGCAGAGATCATCCTCAAGCCCGAGGAGTATGAACGGGTTAGCTTCATCCCTTTTCTCCTCCGTGGCCTGAGTTATCCAATCCATCCATTTTTTCATGGCTTCCTCCATTTCTACGGCCTCCAGATGCATCATCTCACCCCCAACTCCATCTTGCACATTGCTTGTTTCATCACTCTTTGTGAGTGTTTCCTGGCCATTGAGCCCCACTTTGGTCTTTGGAGAAAATACTTCCATGTCAAACTCCGAACCAACATGAACGAAACTTACGAGTGCGGAGGGGCTGCCATCTGCAAGCAGTCCGGATCCGGGTACCTGGAACGGGAGTCTGTGGAGACAAACAAGAAATGGCAGGAGGGGTGGTTTTACATCCCGGACATAGAGCTAGGTGATCCACCTCAGGCCGGTATTGTCACAGCTTTCACCCCTATTCCGCCGACCAAGCGAATTCCTAGAGCACAAAGCACACACCGGAAGACGCATCGGAGATGGCCAAACTCCACAAATATGTGCGAAAGCTAGCCGAAGCCGGCCTAACACTGGTCGGGGTGATGCATCAAGCCCTACGCCGAGGTATCCAGCCGCTCCAATGCCGAGCTCACCCGATGCACGAATACACTGGTGAGGACGACGTTACCAGGGCGATCCGAGCTGACTTATTCGAGGGGAAGCCAATATAGGATATGCTTTCCCTGATGTTCAAGGGGAAAACCGCCGATTTCCCTTTGGAGCCGACCTACTGCGACTTCTCGGCCCAAGTGCTTCCTAAAGAGGTTAGTTTTCATCTTTTTGTCCCTTCAATTCTTCCATACTGCGTGCTCTGTCCTGATCAATCATTTTTCTTCCAGGGTTGGCATGCGTGGCCACGCGGTGTGCACTCTCCAGCTCCACAGCCCGAGGATCCTTTGATCCCAGAGCTTCGATTTTCTCCTGGCTATTGATACAAGCTGGGCTGCAGTCCGCACGCAACGTTCCAAGGAGCTCGCAATAGAGGATGAAGACGATGTCGAATATGAAGAGTTGTCGTCTGACTCTAGCACTGAGAGTGAAGATAATGATCTGGGCTGGTTCGTCCTAGCCAAGTGAGCCCGCGACGACGGGGCGTCAGGTTCCCGGACTGTACCACCAAGCCCGCCCGAAGACGTCGATCGGGAGGTGTGTATGAAGAGCCGCCATGAACCAGCGGCCGGTGTATCCGTCCAACCGGGTTCTGGCGTCCGAGCCCCGGTCTCCCGTCACCCGGCATCAGGGGGTCCCACTCTACTAGCGCCACCGCGGAAGGTCCGGACAAGGGTGCCCGGCGATATGTAACTAATCTTGATAGCTTTGTCCATCTTGTAGTAGACTTGCTTTTCCTTATTCCTGTCTGTCTATATTTCAGGCAACAACGCGATATGGGCGCCGACCTGACCGGTGCCCCGACAAACAATCTGGCCACGGTCCTCAACAATGCCCCCGAACTGAAACAGGTGCCTTGAGCGTTGACGCTACAGAAAACCGTCAGTACCCTCGGTAGGGTGGCGAACGCAGCTGGAAGTACCAGATCTAGGGTCACACAAGGGGGTTACCCAGGTTCGGGCCCTCATGTTGAGGTAATACCCTACGTCCTGCTTCTGATTTGTATTAATGGTGGAGTGCCTCGTGCGAGGGATACAATGGAGTTGATGTATGAGTCTACCGAGAGTATGGTTCTACGAAAGTAGATGCGTATGGCTACTCCTGCCCTCGCCTTATATAGATGACGAGGGCTAGGGTTTACAGGGGATCTAGCTGACCTCATACCGCCGACATCTTGGCTTGCACGCCAAGATGGTCTCTTGTTCCCTATCCGAGCTTCCGGGCTCCCTTCCATCGCCGGGCTTCTGTCAGGCCTCCTGGGCCCTAAGGCAGGCCTACTGTCGGGCTCCCCTTGGCGAGGCCACCCCCGGTGTAGTGCACCGTCAGTAGCCCCCGAGCGTGTCTAGAGTTGGGGTATTTTTTGTCTTCAGAAATGAGAAGGCGGGCTCCTTCTGTATTGACGATAACTGTGGGCCATCTCCGTGTGCCCGGGTTCAGGCGTGACCGGGGTTCGCCAGACGCGCGACCTCCCAGGTCCGGCTTCAGGAATCCTCGGTCTTGTGTTTCTGCTTGCTGCTGCTCCGGGACCCGCGCGCCTCCTCCTCTTCCACCCCCGTCCCCGTGTGACCTTCCGAACGATCTCTATAGGTATGGTGATGGCCAGCGCCGGCGTCAACAACATGCCCGAGGGGACCATCGACTCCGAGGAATGCCGCCTGGGAAGGCGCAGCCGCCTCGGCCCGAGCCGCTACGCCCACCATGCCGTTAGCGCCCCCGCTCTGGCCGAGGAAGGGGAAGTGCAGTCCCCGCCGCCCTCCTCCTCCGCGTCCTCGGAGGGCTCAGAGGAACGAGCCGAGGGCGAGGCCTCCGGCGCGGCCGATGCAGTGGTCGCGGCGACCTTGCCGGTGGCTCCCCAGCTGCCCGCTGGCGCGTCGTCGTGGGTCGGCGGCGGGAGATGGAGGACACGGTGTCGCTGCACCCCAGCTTCTGCGTCTGGTCCGACGGCTCCCCCATGCACTTCTTCGCCGTCTTCGACGGCCACGGCGGCCCCCACGTACGCCACGCCATGCCATGCCGCCTCGCTTGATTAACTAACTGTTTAATCTAATCCCTAGTACTAGTAGTTTTAGCTTAATTAACTAGTCCCCAGCCGGTCCAAACACGTCACCCTGTGCATTTTAAAACCGAACCGAAAAACCATACCGAAAATAAACCGAACCGAACCAATTTTATGGTTTTTATGGTTTTATGGTTTCGGTATGGTATGAACTTTTCATACCGTTTTGAAGTTTGGTTTTTATGGTATATACCGAAAAACCGAATGGTTAACCGAATAAACCGAAGTACAAAATATATTTATATATCTTGGGAAAACAACCATACATGTAGTCATTTTTGTGTGCAGAAGCCAGATTTCCTGTTAAGTGCATCTGTTTTCCTCTCGACAACGAGGTCCAAAACAGAGTATATTACTATATGAAGTCATATTTCTCTTCACAAGAATGCTAAGCACGTCCATAACCATCAAATTTATGCATGCATATATAGTTCATATAGTTATATACTCCTCGTATAAAAAGATATGTGTTTTGAGTCATAAATTTGTAAATTGTTATATGCCATTTTCAAATTCGCGTCAACTTTGGTTTATACGGTATATACCGAAACCATACCGAAATAATTTGGTATATACCGAAACCGAACCGTATATAAATCTCATACCGTATTTATCGAAGTATTAATACCGTACAAACCGAAAAACCGTATAAACCGAACCATGTAAACCGAATAAACCGAACGCACAGAGTGACAAACACGTACGCGGCTTGATTATGCTCCTCCATGTCCATGGTGTGGGCCTGACAAAGCAGCAAAAGAAAAGCTGCCTGCAGCATCCAATCCGATCCAAGATAGTGTAGCCACCAGCATTTCATTTCGCTCTCTGTTGAGTAGCCTAGTGCTTGCATTGCTTCTAGACCTCCATCCAGCTGGCCAATCTCCAGCAGCTTCCCCTCCACCTCCACCTCCAGCTCGACACGTACTAGTAGTAGTAGTAGGAGTAGTAGTTTACATTCTTTCCTTGATTCATTTGGTCTTGTTTCTTTCACCTACTCATCCGTCTCGATCGATCTAAACGTACGTACGTGCGGACGCACGCTTATGATGCAGGCTGCGGCGCTGTGCAGGAAGCAGATGCACGTCATCCTGGCGGAGGAGCTGGCCGGCGCGGCGGCCGCCTTCAACCGCTCGCAGTCTTGGAAGCAGGAGCAGCAGACGGCGTCGTCTTCGTCGGAGCAGCAGCAGCAGGGAGAGGAGCGCGCGTGGCGGATCCAGGAAAATTCATTCACCGGATTCTTTCTTTCTTTATCCAACAATAAACTAAGGAAACCTAATAACCTCCACACCACTATTATTATTATTATTATTATTATTATTATTATTATTATTATTATTATACGTAATCTTGGTTGGAGTCAGTGGCGGATCCAGGAATTCAACTTTGGGCGTTCAATTTTTTTTCCATCCTAACAGAGAAAGCCAAGTTGTCCATGCCAACACAAATAAAAGGGCAAATTGTTCACATTTAGATTTACACTCTCTCAGCTACAATAATCATGCATGTCAAGAATTTGTGCTATGGCCTATGGGTGGTAAATCCGCATAATCTGATAGTGAAAGAAATGAGATAAATATCATGCTGCAAGATAAGTTATACCTGTATATGATATACCTGTTAGTCACTAATAGTATTTTTGTCATATATGCTATACCTGTACGGCTGTACAGAGGATTACTATTTTTGTGCAGAATGATCTGTACACCCTTGATCCATGGTGGATCCGGCTTGGGTTGGAACTTCCCTTGCAAGGAGGCGCGCGACGCGGCTAATTTTTTTTAAATAATACATTTTTTTTATAAATTACAGAAATAATATACGAATTTGAAAATTTTCAAAAATAGAATCCAGTCGGCTGGAGCTAAGCCGACTGGATTCAGTCGTCTGCGGCTAAGCCGACTGGGCCCAGCATAGCCGACTGCATGCCCCCCCCCCCCCCCCAGCCGACTGGGGCTCCTGTCGGCTACGGCTAAGCCGACTGGTTTTTTTTTTACCCCCCTTTCGGTGATGCCGGTGATGCCCGCCGCCGCCATCCGGCTCATCTGACCTTCTGCGGCCACCATCCACAATGCAATGCAATTCTAGCGGCAAGGCAGAGTAGCCCCACAAGCCCTTTCTCTTTTCTCGTTGCCCATATGCTGATTTAGACGGTTTACAGGCTGTGATGAGAGGAGGCAGTGAGGAGAAGAGGCAGTGACGAGAAGTGTTGTGAGGCTCAGTGCGCTGCCAGTCACACTCACCACCGAAAGCAACACTGCCAGTCATACTCACCACCGAAAGTGAGGGAAAATTGATGCTGTCGGGTGTGGCCGCCGCAAGGCAACGAAAAAGTGCTACTTTCGGTGGTGAGTGTGACAGGAAGTGACTGGCAGTGTTGCTTTCGGTGCTGAGTGTGACTGGCAGTGCTACTTTCGGTGGTGAGTTTGACTGGCAGTGTTGCTTTCGGTGGTGAGTGTGACTGGCAGTGCTACTTTCGATGGTGAGTTTGACTGGCAGTGTTGCTTTCGGTGGTGAGTTTGACTGGAAGTGTTGCTTTCGGTGGTGAGTGTGACTGGAAAACAGCAGCGCACTGAGCCTCGACGGTTATTTAAAAAGAGCTCTTCTCTGGCTCTTGTCCTCACAATACTTCTCCTCACTTCCTCTTCTCCTCACTACTTGTTGTGGTAGCATTAACAAATCCGCAGTGATGGGTGATCCTCGTCCATTTTCACGAGAGGCATCTCGTGATGTCTTGATGGGTGCGGTTTCCATGAAGTCCGGGCTTCATGGAACTCCAGGTGTATCTTTCGATGAATTAGTTAGCAGTGAGAGTAACTTGCGGAGGTTTAGACAAACAGCTTGTCATAGTAGAAACACAGCGGACATTCGACTAGAACTTTTTCGGTTGCGTGCAAGGTGGGAAAGACTTTGTGAACTAATATATGAATCAGCGCGATTCACACGATCATTTGATGATTTAGATCATCATGTGATAGATTTGCCAGTTGATGAATATATTGCGTTTCAAAAGGTAATTTAAATTTCGTATTTGATTTACATATTTAATATGTTTGTCGTTTTAATTCATTTTTGTTCATTTTGTGAATTGTAGAGATACAATGTGGACGCTAAAGAAATGAACCACGATGTCAGTATGTTGGCATGGTTCAAGCTTTTATTTGGGTCCGTTCCGCCGCCGAAATATGTATCAACTCATGATGGCTCAAGCTCGAAGAAGAAGAAATGCAGCGATGCATCACCAAAGCCCGGTGATGATGGTTACTCTTCCAGCGATGAGTTTATGTCAGCCAATAAAAAATCTAAGTCGAAGAAACATGTTAGTGAGAATAGTGATGATGACTTTATGTAGTGTTAGCGAGAAGCACGATGATGTCTTCATGTAGTTTGTATGCAGTATTATTTATGGTCAGTCGTACCGTTTAATTCAGATGTACTTGTATCTTAATTATCTGCAGCAGTCTCTCCGGAAATGTAACTCAATTAACAAAGCGAATGAACAGAAATATGTCTCTCACATACATAGGTAGAATATGTCTCTCGCATACATAGGCAGATATATGTCTATCGCATACATAGCTAGATATAAGTGACACACAATCATCAGCCACCTCGTCCGCCACGTCGTTGAGGTGGTGTCTCCGGCGTCGGCCACATATACCTGTGGGATGGCCGGATGATACGGGGAGGAAGCTCGGACCCGTCCAGGTCATACTGTGTTTCCTGTGTGGGAGGTGGTGCAGGAGTCGAATACATGTCCACCCACTCGTTGTGCTGCGACAAGTATTCCTGTGTGTTATGCCCATCGTCAGGCTCACTCTCCCACCTGGATTCGGACATAGACGCGTCATGTCCGGACATAGACGCCATATATCCGTAGCCTGCTGCGGGAGGGATGGAACATAAGTACTGACGAAATACGTAGTCGCAATCGATATTGGAAAGAATTAATATGAAGAAACATACCTGTAGAGGGGGGTTGCATCACGTAGCCTGGCGTGGGACCCTGCTGCTGTGGTCCTGGCCGAAAGACGTAGCCTGACGTGGGATCCTGCTGCTGATGCCACGCCGAACTACCAGCCTGGTCAGGACGTGGTGGCCTGGGCGTCCACTGCTCTGCTAGATGTGGACGCGGGTCATGTCGGTGATGCGTGGGGTCTACCTGACCAGTCGAGTGACGCGGGGGGCGTTGTATGGGCTGCTGATGAAGAACGTCCGAAGTGCGTCTGCACGTGATAGCCCGATACACAGCTCGTAGCCTCCCCTCAATGCGCGCCATAAAGTTCTGCACCTGAGGCCGAGCAATGAGTAGTGGTGCATCCGAAAGTGAACGCCGATAGTTGGACACCTCCTCGCCAAGTCCGATAGTCAACTCAGCCTGAAATTGTCACGACGATTATTAAGTATGCACGGCAAAGTATGTAACAACTAGATGCATTACACAAAGAGAATATATCTTACCGCCAATTGCCTAGAGCCCGAAATATCATAGCTCGGGTACATATCGGACACACTAGGGGCAGGTAACTCATCTGGGTGAGTGTGTTGAACGATGCATAACCGTGTTCTGCTCATGTACCGCTGCAAATAGAGATCGAATTCATCGAGATCAAACTCGACATTCTCCTGCCACACAAGTGTGTTCGCGGTCTCCCATTGTGTAACGTACGGCTAAACACGTTGTAGCCACTCAGCAGCAGTCCTGTGAATCCCCTTCCTTGTGATCCTAAAATTATGTTGTTAAACAATTAAGTAATGCTTCACTATGGACAATTGTGAAAGACAATTCAATATTGAATAACAAGACAATACCTGTGGATGTGTGCTGGCACCGGGTGCTCTGTAGGGGGAGGCACCTCCAACTGTTGAAGACCAAATTGCCTCATAACCCTCTGCTGGGCCATCTCCTCGACGAAGACGTCGAATATGATCTTCGCTTTCGTCATCCAGTAATCACTATCTCTGAAGCATAGCTCAGACATACCGCCGGGGTATCTTGCATTCATGACTCCTTGCGTGTACGGCTGCCAGATCACCCCAGTGTACAAATCAAACTGCTCGTTTAATGCCCTGTATGCTCACCTAGTCTGATCACCAGCATAGCGTCTCTGCGGCAAACACAAGTTAGTTTCAGCCATAGTGTACACAAAGAAGAAAATTATAACACGGGACATACCTTGCGACGTGTCCAACACAGACCGAAAGTAGGCATATCGATGCCTTCAGCATCGAACATTACGGGCATAGGCTCTTGAATACGTACGTCCGGTCGTCCTATAGAGAACCTCTCCCACGACCACAGTTGTAGAAATAGAGGGCATCCAAGAAGAGCTGACGTGGGTGCCGTCAGCTGGCAGGCGTTGCACATACCTCGATATGTAGCCGCTAAGACCGCCGAACCCCAACTCCTCTGTGTGATCTGAGCCAGCGTCTGAGCTCTCGCGATCTCTAGTGCAATAGGGATGTAGAGCGCGCTTATAGTGGTGACATGGTTCTCTGTGAACATCACCTTACCGAGAAGCCAGAGCCGGAGCACCGTCATAAAGACCCGCGAAACGTTGTGCAAAATCTTCCTGCCAACGAGCCGCTGCCTCCAACGGTCCGATGGCATGACCTGCCAACGGTAGTCCCAGCAAAAGTGACACATCCTGCAGAGTAGGAGCCATATCTCCCCAGCGGAAGTGAAACGTGTGGGTCTCAGGCCTCCACCGGTCCACTAAGCACGTGAGCAAAGAGGTGTCGATGGCGACGCGTCTGGAGGTATCCGTGCGCTCAACCAGCCGCGCGAAAGGTAATAGGCCAGCCCATTTCAACCTGCATGTTAGGGCAATTCAGTTAGTGCGTCCCATCAATATACGTGATTGAAACAAATAAATAAAGCACGTACCGTTCAACCCATCCCTCGTGTATCATCCAGTCTTCCCTTTGAGTGCGAGTGCACAGGGGCTCAAGCTGGCGCTCATAACCTACCGCCGCACGATGTTTACTATCAATTTCTGGATTAAGCAACGACATTTCTGTCATTCCTGCACATACAAATTTCAAACATATTGCCACAATTAATACAAATTTCAAACTTAGTGGCATATTTAATACAAATTTTAAACATAGTCCACACTTAATACAATTTGTAACATAATATCACAACTAATACAAATTTCAAACATAGTGCCACACTTAATACAAAGTTCAACATAGTTCCACACTGAATACAAATTTAGAACTTAGTGTCACACTTAATACAAATTTAGAAGTTAATGCCACACTGAATACAAATTTAGAACTTAGTGCAGCCTAGGTTCTTCCTCTCCCTCTTCCTCCTCTTCCTCCTCTTCCTCCTCTGCTTCCTCGTCCCCGGTTGCCTCGTCCACGCCCAGTACCACTGGCAGTGACGAAAGTGGGACAATTAGTGTCCCTATGGCCAATTTCATTGCATAAAATGCATTGCATAGTGGGGCCTCCCGCTTCAGATTCATCCATATCATTCCGGATGCGATGACATTGTCGTCTGCCTCTACTTGTTCGCATATTCTCTGGGTCTGGAATGTACCGCCTTTCATCAGGATTAACGGTGCTGAAGTTACCCATTGAGCGAAATCCTAGCAACTCACCTGTCCAGGTATTGAGGACGGACTCTTTCAGAAAATATGGAGTCACAAATGAGATTGCGTCCATTCCAAGCTGCCCGCAAGCAGCAAGTACATGGGAGCATGGTAGGTGAAGCAACTTCGGTTTGTTGCATGTGCACTCACACGTTGGCCAGACTTCATTTCCAATTTTCACCTCATGCGTCCTCAGCTCATTTGCACAGCCGAATTTGTTGTTTGCTAAGCGGACCTCAAACCTTCTTTCTTGATTACCAATGGGGACTACAGTGTGTGACCTGGCTTTTTCCATCTTTTCTTCCATGTACTTCATAATCCTTTCACAGTAACATGTGTTTGGGTTGTTCAACATATGTTGCTCTGCCTTTTGACGTCTATCTCTGAAGTACTTCACGGTGCCATAGAAAATACCCTCAACGATGGCTGTAAGTGGCAATGCCCGGTTTCCTCTGAGGACAAAGTTGTATGTTTCTGCGAGGTTGGTAGTCATGACACCGTACCTTGCTCCATGTGTGTCATGCAGCAAAGACCACCTCTCCAGAGGCTCATGCTCTATCCACTGCTCGAAGGTTTTAATCGACCTCCCGAGCCTTCTCCTAGTACCAGGTGGGTCAAATCCTGGCAAGTCACAAAGCCCAACGGACTCCTCCTCCACGGCAGCTGGTCCTGTTGCTAACTGTGCTGCTACTGCTTCAACATGTGCCCTGACCGCTGCATCTCTTGCAGCTTTCCTGTCCCTAACGTTTCTCCGCGTGCACACATTAAGTCTGTCACGTATCAAATTGTACTTCCATAGCTGGTTCTGCTTGCATAGTTTTTTGAATAGATTCATCAGGCTCTTATTTCTGAACTGCGAGAAGAAATTAGCCCCCAGATGGCGCATGCACCAACGGCTCTGCAAGTCCTGCCATGGAGTTTGTTCCTCAGGGCCAGGGTTTGTCAGTGTCTTTATCGCACTGAGTATACCTGCATGCCTGTCATGAAGGATGCACACATTGGGCTTATCCTTCACAACTGATATTTTCAGTTGCCTGAAGAACCATGTCCAACTTCCAATGTTCTCACTCTCAACAAAAGCAAATGCCAGTGGGACTATTTGATTTTGGCCGTCTTGACCAATGGCTGTCAGGATCTGACCCTTGTACTTGCCAGTCAGAAAAGTGCCATCTACACATATCACCGGTCGACAGTGCCTGAAAGCTTCGATGCATACACCGAAAGAGAAGAACAGTCGATGCAGCACCCTCACAGTTGGGAACTCTGGCATGAAGAGGTCTTCGATGTCGACATAGGTGCCCGGATTCCTGTCCTTCAGCGTCTGGAGGAGCCGGACAACTGAGTCATATGCATCGAAATAAGAACCAAATCTGCTCTCAAGCGCCTTTTGCTTAGCCCTCCAAGCCTTGCCGTAAGAAATTCTGTACCTGAACCTGACGAATACTTTTGTCTGGATAGCCTTAACTTCCATCGCTTTGCTCTCCACTATCTCACTGTAAAACAACCTCGCAATAAGCGTGGATGAAAGGTTGGGATGATCTTGAGGGATGCAGGGAATAAGACATGTGTGATGAACTAGGTCACTGATCACCCAACTTGTGCCATACTTAGGGAGATAGCCGTGCACCCTGGCAGGACAACCTGCATTCTTGCATACCATTGTCAAGTATTTCTGACTGGACACCTCAGCTATGAAAACCCTTTGCGTGGACATTGCCCAATTTATTATTGCGTCCTTCAGAGCTTCTTTGTTGGGATACATAGCATCGGTCGCAATGTTGTTTTGGTGATATTGCCAGGCAGAATCATGACCATCGTTCACGGTCATTGCAGATGAGAAGTCATGATTCCAAGAAGCAGGAATCGGGACCTCCTCTGCATTTTCTTCTTCATCTGACTCGTCAGAATTATCTGCATGACCACTTTCAATATCGGTGTCTTCTTCTTCCATGATGTTCTGCATGTGCCCATCTACCTCGTCCGCGTCCGCCTCACCACTGTAATAACCATCGCCATTTCCTCCTTCTACCTGACTACTCTGCCCTTGTTCGTAACCATCATCTCCAGCATTTGACACAGATAACATCATCCCGTCACTGCTTTGCCCAGGATCGTTACCACCCTGGCCTTCAGGCGCAATTACCTCCTTCAGAACGGGAAGCACTAAGGCACAAGGATTGCATCCCCTTGTTTCGCAACCTTGTAACCAGCGCACCCACTGAGAATCCCTCTCTACTGGCCTCAAATAGAAGAAGACATTCGAACTTGACCGGGTCCACAATGCATGAACACCCACGGTCTGTGTTTCAGTATTCAGCCCTAAACATGCTGTCACCCATTCTTTCAACTGACTAAGAGACCATGTTTGAGGGTCGGTCAGTGCCACCTCTATGTGCTCAAATTCACTCAGATCAACCCCAATCTCATTTGTTTGGACATTACCAGGACCGTAGAAAAATATGAACTTCACTATATCAGACATCTCGGCTCACCTATAATTTTTTTTAACATGGACAGACAACTGTTAAACAACATGACAAACTACATATATTCACACTCCTAAATATTTGACAAGTACATAGATTAGGGAATATTAACGAAGCTAAATATTGAAACAACTTAATATATTATGGATATTACCGGAGCAACTAAAAATACTGACATACCTAAATATTTGACAGACCTAAATATTTGACATGCACATATAACACGGGATATTACCGGAGCAACTAAAAATACTGACAGACCTAAATATTTGACATGCACATATAACACGGGATATTACCGGAGCAACTAAAAATATTGACTGACCTAAATATTTGACATGCACATATAACACGGAATATTACCAGAGCAACTAAAAATACTAACAGACCTAAATATTTGACATGCACATATAACACGAAATATTACCGGAGCAACTAAAAATACTAACAGACCTAAATATTTGACATGCACATATAACACGAAATATTACCGGAGCAACTAAAAATACTAACATACCTAAATATTTGACATGCACATATAACACGAAATATTACCCGGAGCAACTAAAAATACTGACATTAATTTTTCAAAATATGTACAACTCAGAGAAATTATTTGACGACATAGGTATACCTTCGACGCGTGTGCCACTGCTTCTTGCTCCTCTCTTCAACTCAGCCGCACCTCCTCCTCCTCCTCACCACCTCTTCCTCCCCAGCAGCAACTCCTCCTCACCACCACCTCTACCATGGTTCAACCACCTCCACCATGCCTCCTCCTCACCTCACTTGAACGAGAAAAAAAACTATCCTATTGGAAAAAAAATACCGTAGGCCACCGGAGTTGGCTATGATCTACTCTTTCTGTGGGTTGGATGCAAAAATGGATGGACCAGCGAGGAGATCGACGGGGGGTTGCGAGAGACTGAGAGAGAAATGAGAGAGAGAGCAAGAAGAGGAAGAAGGAGAGCTCACGGGCGCAGGAGGAAGGAGATAAGGAGAAGAAGGGAAGGAGAAAAGGAGGAGGGAAGGAGAAAAGGCGCGGTGGGCTGGCAGGCCCCTGTCGGCCACGCCCCGGCCGATTGGACGGCCTGTCGGCTGCGCCGGGGCCGACTGGAACCCTGTCGGCTGGGCCGCAGCCGACTGCAGCGCGCCAGGCCGACTGGCGAATCCAACGCGACGGTCGACGTGTTCGGGCAAATCAGAAGCTGCCACGTGGCCTGTCGGCTTAGCCGTAGCCGACTGAACCTGCCACGTGGCCTATCGGCTTAGCTCCAGCCGACTGGATTCTTTTTTTGAAAATTTTCAAATTCGTGTATTATTTCTGTAATTTATAAAAAAAAATGTATTATTTAAAAAAAATTAGCCGCGACGCGAATATTGGAGCAGGCCTGGCCATGCATGCAGTTGGCAGTGGCGTTGCTGTAATTACCTCGCAACTTTCGGGGCTTCTTCGCTGGGGTTGACCGGTCACCGTCGCCGCAGGAGCCACGTGGTGAGATTAGATTAGATTCCTGGACGGACGGGGTCGCTTTCGCCGCTGGTGGGGGGACGCGTGGTGGTGAGGTCCAAAGGCCGGCGGCGCGTGTGGGATTCAAAGCTAGGCTGCCGGGCCCACCCACACACAAGGAAGGGGAGTGGTGGGCCACCTCCTGAGGAGAGAGAGAGAGAGAGAGCCTACTACTGCACCCGACACGTAGCGTAGACTTGGTGGCTGACTCATCATGGCTATCTCTTTCTCTCTCTTGCTTTTCTCTCTTTGCTCTCTCGACACGTATAGGTGCATGCGCCAAGATTCCTTCTCATGAATGTGCTGGAGTAAGCTAGCTGAATTTGCTTCTGGTTGATTGATTATGAACCCATCTTGCTTGCTTGCTTTTATGATGATTACCCTCGATCCCTCCTAATCCTGTGGTAGCCACTCCATAGATCCATCAGCTAGCTAATTAATCCGGTGATGTACTGCATGCATGCATCTCTCCTTTGATCTATCTATCTTAATCTCGAGCAGCTGTGGATTCATTCATTCATTCATTAATCTGCTCTCTTTCTATGCTTGCTAACTCACAGCCGGACCAGCCGGACGAGATGGCGCGGATCTGTCGACGAGATGGCGCGGACCAGCCGGACGAGCAGCTGTGGATTCATTCATTCATTCGCAGCTGTGGATCCATCAGCTTGCTAACTCACAGCCGGACCAGCCGGACCAGCCGGACGAGATGGCGCGGACCAGCCGGACGAGCAGCTGTGGATTCATTCATTCATTAATCTGCTCTCGAGCAGCTGGCATGTTAATTAGCTGTTGCCTGCCTGTGCCTGTGCCTGTGCCTGTGTTGTTTTGGCATCAGCAATTGGGCTAGCTAGAGCTGCTCATCTGTCGACTGATTGGTTTCAAATAGCGCCCCTCGCGTCGTCTCGTCGATACGCACACGTTTTGTTCCCATCGACGTTGGTTGGGCTAATTAAGTACTACTGTTATCAGAAAGGGAGAATTTCCGTTGCGTTGTCGTGTTACCTTCTTATGCAAAAATTATACTAAAATGTTACTTTGCATCTATCTATCTATCTATCTATCTATCTATCCATCCACCAGTTGGCAACTGCCGGCCGGGCCGAGGGAATCCAGTAAACGCGTACGAGTGAGTGGTCCTGTTAAGCTTTCCGCTGAAAACAATATATATCCATGCCCAGTAATATAATTAGGTTTTCCAGGATGTCAGCAAATAGCATTGCTCCTTCCTTCCTTCCTCTTGAGCTTCATGTTTCAATCAATAATAATAAAAAGTAGAGATTGTGACTGATAGTGGTGTGCATTACTCTATGAAATCGACGTATCCTCTACACTTTATGTTTACTACTTCTTCTGTATATTGGATAGTGGGTGACAGAGATGGGATAGGATGGGATGGATAAACCCAGCTTCTAATGGGTGACCTCCCGGCCGGTACATGTTACTTGGCAGTTGTTGACAAGATAGATAGATAATGGGTCGCATCAGTGGCCTCTAAAACTAATGAAAACCACTAGCCATGGCCTGATGAGCTGTGCCATACTAATTGGCATCCTCGCCATGAACACTAGGTACGTCTACATACCCTTCCTTTCTACGCACGTAAGCTCGCTTGCTTTACCATCGTACATGCATGCATACTCCCTCTGATTGGATTTATAAGTTGAGCTATGTCTTCAATTTGACTAGTGAAACATGTGTTATATATTATAGTTGTGCTGTTGCCTTCTTATGGAAACAAATGTATAATACAATGTTGCTTTGCATCTTGCTACCACCATGCATCTATATCTACCAATTAACAACCGCCGGCTTACTAAGAGGGGTATTCGGCCAGTTACTAAGAGTGGTCATGTTAACCTTTCCACTGAAAACAAAAATATATGTCAACTAATTTAAGTTTCGTGGATGCCAGCATGCATGGTCCTTCCTTCCTTTTTAAGTTTCATGCTTATAATTATAAAATAGATACAGGTTGTGACTCATGGTGTACATTCTATGAAACTGGGGTATCATCTACACCTTTTGTTAGCTGCTTCTTCTTTTGTACATTGGATAATGGGTGACAGAGATGGGAGGGATAACCCCATCTTCTAATGGGTGACCTCCCGGTACATATGTTGCTTTTGCTGTTGTTGACAAGATAAATAATGGCTCACATATCAGACCTCTAAAACTAGTGGCCATCACTAGCCATGGCCTGATGAGTTGTGTCTTGCCAATTGGTTAATTATCAACAAAATTGACCATATATATGAACCGTGTCCATCCATCACACGCCAGCCACTCAAGGTCCAACACTATAGAGCAGTTCCAGTTAGTTAGATTATCATATATGACAGTGGACAACAACCACAGAAAAATGGAGTGGACAAGAAGGACACCCATGTTCGTCTCCGATTCATCAATTTTGAAAGTGTTGTTTTTCAGTTTATTACTTTTCCTGAAGGTAGCAATCATATAAGTAGTTAGGATAGGTAACTTTATTGGACTGCCAATTAGATCTTCTGCTATTTGCCGAGTTACCTATAATGGCATGTTACATCATTTTGCATCAAGTCATGCTACTTTGTGCTCAAGTTTACCTATGGTAGCAGTCATAATTTTGAGCTAAGTTTTAGGAGTAGTGTTGCTATTGTGGTCTTTACTTCCTCTTAAAAATCATTTTTTCTGAAATTATAAGTGTAGATCTTCATTCGCAAAAAAAAGGTAAGTGTAGATCTTCATATGTGTTATATGAATATATATTGGTAAGTTGGTGTTAACACATCCTATCAGTTTTGGGTACGCCTACATCGGAAGCGGCTCCTGTTATGAACAGGGTACTTGCTTGGTTTAAATGTGAGAGCAGTTTTTCTAATTATTTCAAAAGAGGGTGAAAAAGTAGAGACTTGAAGTTTGTTCATGTCAACAACAAGTTTATTTCTTCTCACTATATGTTGTTCTGAAGCATGAAGTATTTGATCTCATTCGACATTTAACGATACTTGAAGGACACAGGCTCCTAAAGCCTGAAGTGATATGCGAGCCAGAGATCAGCATAACCGAAAGGTCTGAGGACGACGACTGCCTGATCCTCGCGAGCGACGGGCTGTGGGACGTGATCTCCAACAAGGTGGCCTACGACGTCGCGCGGCAATGCCTTGAAGACGGGAGCCCGACCAGGGCTCCCGCGGCTGGGAGCGGCGAAGCCGCTCCTAGCAGCAGCGGTGGCGTCGCACCGGTAGTTTCCCAGGAGGAAGAGCCCCGGTGCTTCCGCGCCGCGGCCCTCCTCGCGAGGCTCGCCCTCGGCAGGGAGAGCTCCGATAACATTAGCGTGGTCGTGGTTGATCTGAAGGTGAGGGGTTAGCTAGTCAGATCAGATCACTATATCTCCTTTGCAGCTTAGACTTTGTAGCTCGCTAGATCTGCAGTCCTGGCAAGCAAAAGCTGTTGGGGAACGTTGCATGGGAAACAAAAATTTTCCTACGCACACGCAAGATCTATCCATGGTGATGAGCATCTACGAGAGGGAGAGTGAATCTACATACCCTTGTAGATCGCTAAGCGGAAGCGTTAATAAACGCGGTTGATGTAGTCGAACGTCTTCGCGATCCAAATCGCCGAGCGTCCCGCGATCCAATCACGATCCTTCCGATCTAGTGCCGAACGGACGGCACCTCCGCGTTCAACACACGTACGGCTTGATGACGCCTTCACCTCCTCGATCCAGCGAGCGATGATGAAGTAGTGGTTGAGTTCCAGCAGCACGACGGCGTGGTGATGGTGGTGAGGAATAATCTCTGCAGGGCTTCGCCAAGCGCTACGGAGATTATGACGGAGGAACTAGAGGGTTAGGGTTGCCGCACACGGCTTGGGGAAATCTTGATGTGTCCCGTGTGCTAGCCCTGCCCCTCTATTTATATGTTGAGCCTTGGGGTCTAAACTTGGAGTAAAAGCCTCCTCCGGGTCGGTTTTGCCCCCACAAGGTCGGTTTGGCCCGCAGGGAAAGAGTCCAACTCGGATCCCTGCCGAACCGTGCACAGCCGCGCACAAGCGGTAGTACCGCTTCACACAAGCGGTAGTACCGCTTGGGCGGTAGTACCGCTTCACACAAGCGGTAGTACCGCTCCGGCGGTAGTACCGCTTCACCAAGCGGTAGTACCGCTTACGCGGCAGCAAAACTACTTTTGCACTTTCCAATACCTTGTGGGCTTTATCCCTTTGGCTCATATAAAGTGTTGCTGCACCCGAACACTTCGGTAAACATCCGGAACCCCTTCCGGTGAACTCCGGAACCCTTCCAGAGATCAAAACACTATTATCACATATATCAATCTTTACCTCCGGACTATTCCGGAGATCCTCGTCATGTCCGGGATCTTATCCGGGACTCCGAACAACTTTCGGTCACCAACATAATAACTCAATTATACTAATCGTCACCAAACGTTAAGTGTGTAGACCCTGCGGGTTCGAGAACTATGTAGACATGACCGAGACACCTCTACGGCCAATAACCAATAGCGGGACCTGGATGCCCATATTGGCTCCTACATATTCTACGAAGATCTTTATCGGTCGAACCTCTATGTCAAGGATTCAGTTAATCCCGTATGCTGTTCCCTTTGTTCTTCGGTATGTTACTTGCCCGAGATTCGATCGTCGGTATCTCTATACCTAGTTCAATCTCGTTACCGGCAAGTCTCTTTACTCGTTCCGTAATACAAGATCCTGTGGCTAACTCTTTAGTCACTTTGCTTGCAAGGCTCAATGTGATGTTGTATTACCGAGTGGGCCCTGAGATACCTCTCCGTCACACAGAGTAACAAATCCCAGTCTTGATCCATGCCAACCCAACAGACACCCTCGGAGATACCTGTAGAGCACCTTTATAGTCACCCAGTTACGTTGCGACGTTTGATACACACAAGGTATTCTTCCGGTGTTAGTGAGTTGCATGATCTCATGGTCAAAGGAACAGATACTTGACATGCAGAAAACAATAGCAATAAACTGACACGATCAAATGCTACGTTTACAGTTTGGGTCTTGTCCATCACATCATTCTCCTAATGATGTGATCCCGTTATCAAATGACATCTCATGTCCATGGCTAGGAAACCTTAACCATCTTTGATCAACAAGCTAGTCAACTAGAGGCTTACTAGGGACACAGTGTTGTCTATGTACCCACACATGTATTTGAGTTTCCAATCAATACAATTATAGCATGGATAATAAACGATTATCATGAACAAGGAAATATAATAATAACCAATTTATTATTGCCTCTAGGGCATATTTCCAACAAAAGCTCTGAGGTTTCCTTTGTTCTTTGGGTTCTTAGCTCCCCTAGCTAGTTCTTGGGTGGTCGGTTGGTTTTATTCGGACAAAAAGAGTAATATGGATGGAAGAGACACTGCCATGGATAGCAAAAAGGGACACAGATGGAAAGAAGCAAAAAAAGACTTACAAATGGATGCATGATTGCAAATGTACAAAATATGATGCCGACATTTATGTTCATCACTTGCTGTTCTGTTCCCATCATTTTTCTCCTGGTGGATTTGTGAATTGAACTCAAAACTGCTGTTAGGGCAGATGCTGGGCGTCATTGCTCCTGCAGGTTTGCTTTTCTGCATCTGGCTGAATTGGTGAGCCGAACATCAAGTTTGATGTTTGCAATCCTTTTGATCCAGATGGGGCAGAGCCATACCTGTCGGAGTAGATTCTGGCAGATCCCTCGATAGGGTATCCCGGTGAGGTGAGTAGATTGGAGGGGAAACAGGAGACCAGATTTACCCAGGTTCAGGCCCTCCTTCCGAGATAAAACCCTACTCCTGCTCATGTTATATTGATGTATAGGGGTGTACGGAGTACAAGGTACAATCGAGGGATTCTAACTTGTCCTATTGACTAGCCCGTCCCCGACTTATAAAGGATGGAATTGATGTACTTTGCAAATATTTATGTCGTCCTCCTTGATGTAATCGCGGATGGAATTGAAACGTCGTTTTATGTGTCTGGTCCTCTTGTGAAATCTTGGTTCCTTGGCTAGAGCAATGGCACCAGTGTTATCACAAAACAGAGTCATTGGGTTAAGTGCACTAGGCACTACTCCAAGATCTGTCATGAACTCCTTCATCCAGACACCTTCTTTCGCCGCCTCCGAGGCAGCGATGTACTCCGCTTCGCATGTAGAATCTGCTACCACGCTTTGCTTGGAACTGCACCAGCTAACCGCACCCCCATTAAGAATAAATACGTATCCGGTTTGCGACTTAGAGTCATCCGGATCAGTGTCAAAGCTTGCATCGACGTAACCCTTTACGACGAGCTCTTGATCACCTCCATAAACGAGAAACATGTCCTTAGTCCTTTTCAGGTACTTCAGGATATTCTTGACCGCCGTCCAGTGTTCCATTCCTGGATCACCTTGAAACCTTCCGACCATACTTATGGCAAGGCTGACATCGGGTCTTGTGCACAGCATTGCATACATGATAGAGCCTATGGCTGAAGCATAGGGGATGACACTCATCTTTTCTCTATCTTCTGCAGTCACTGGGCATTGAGTCTTACTCAACTTCACACCTTGCAAAACAGGCAAGAACCCCTTCTTGGACTGATCCATTTTGAACTTCTTCAAAATCTTATCAAGGTATGTGCTTTGTGAAAGTCCTATTAAGCGTCTTGATCTATCTCTATAGATCTTGATGCCTAATATGAAAGCAGCTTCTCCTAGGTCCTTCATTGAAAAACTCTTGTTCAAATATTCCTTTACGCTTTCCAGCATTTCTATATTGTTTCCAATCAGCAATATGTCATCCACATATAATATTAGAAACGCTATAGAGCTCCCACTCACTTTCTTGTAAATACAAGCTTCTCCGTAAACTTGTATAAACTCGAACGCTTTGATCACTTCATCAAAGCGAAGATTCCAACTCCGAGATGCTTGCACCAGTCCATAAATGGATCGCTGGAGTTTGCAAACTTTGTCAGCATTCTCTGGATCGACAAAACCTTCTGGTTGCATCATATACAACTCTTCCTTAAGGTAACCGTTAAGGAACGCTGTTTTGACATCCATCTGCCAAATTTCATAATCGAAAAAGGCAGCTATTGCTAACATGATTCTGACGGACTTAAGCATCGCTACGGGTGAGAAGGTCTCATCGTAGTCAACTCCTTGAACTTGTGAAAAACCCTTTGCCACAAGTCGAGCTTTATAGACGGTGACATTACCGTCCGCGTCCGTCTTCCTCTTAAAGATCCATTTGTTCTGAATGGCCTTACGCCCTTCAGGTAATACTTCCAAAGTCCAGACTTTGTTTTCATACATGGATCCCATCTCGGATTTCATGGCCTCTAACCATTTCTCGGAATCCGGGCTCATCATCGCTTCTCCATAGCTCGTAGGTTCATCGTTGTCTAACAACATGATGTCTAATACAGGGTTGCCGTACCACTCGGGAGCAGTACGCGTCCTTGTCGACCTACGAGGTTCGATAGCAACTTGATCCAAAGCTTCATGATCATCATCATTAACTTCCTCTTCAGCTAATGTAGGCTCCACAGAAACAACTTTCTGCGTTGCGCTACTCTCAGGTTGAAGTAAAGGTTCAACAACCTCATCAAGTTCTATCTTCCTCCCACTCAATTCTTTCGAGAGAAACTCTTTCTCAAGAAATGTTCCGTTTTTAGCGACAAACACTTTGCCTTCAGATCTGAGGTAGAAGGTATACCCAACTGTCTCTTTTGGGTATCCTATGAAGACGCATTTCTCCGCTTTGGGTTCCAGCTTTTCAGGCTGAAGCTTTTTGACATAAGCATCACATCCCCAAACTTTAAGAAACGACAGCTTTGGCTTCTTGTCAAACCAAAGTTCATATGGCGTTGTCTCAACGGATTTCGATGGTGCCCTATTTAAAGTGAATGCAGCTGTCTCTAATGCATAACCCCAAAACGATAGTGGCAAATCGGCAAGAGACATCATAGATCGCACCATATCTAATAAGGTTCGATTACGACGTTCGGACACACCATTACGCTGTGGTGTTCCAGGCGGTGTCAATTGTGAAACAATTCCACACTGTCTTAAGTGACTGCCAAACTCATAACTCAGATATTCTCCTCCTCGATCAGATCGTAGGAATTTAATCTTCTTGTTACGATGATTCTCAACTTCACTCTGAAATTGTTTGAACTTTTCAAATGTTTCAGACTTGTGTTTCATTAAGTAAATATACCCATATCTACTTAAGTCATCAGTGAAGGTGAGAAAGTAACGATAACCACCGCGCGCCTCAATACTCATCGGACCGCACACATCAGTATGTATGATTTCCAATAAGTCACTTGCCCGTTCCATTGTTCCAGAGAACGGCGTTTTAGTCATCTTGCCCATGAGGCATGGCTCACATGTGTCAAGTGATTCAAAATCAAGTGACTCCAAAAGTCCATCAGCATGGAGCTTCCTCATGCGTTTTACGCCAATATGACCTAAACGGCAGTGCCACAAGAAAGTGGTATTATCATTATCAATTCTACATCTTTTGGCATCAATGTTATGAACATGTGTATCATTACTATCGAGATTCAATAAGAATAAACCCCTCACATCGGGTGCATGACCATAAAAGATATTACTCATATAAATAGAACAACCATTATTCTCTGATTTAAATGAGTAACCGTCTCGCAATAAACAAGATCCAGATATAATGTTCATGCTTAACGCAGGCACCAAATAACACTTATTTAGGTTCATCACTAATCCCGACGGTAATCGAAGAGCGAGCGTGCCGACGGCGATCACATCAACCTTGGAACCATTTCCCACGCGCATCGTCACTTCGTCCTTTGCCAGCCTCCGTCTATTCCGCAGTTCCTGTTTTGAGTTGCAAATATGAGCAACCGCACCGGTATCAAATACCCAGGCACTACAACGAGAGTTGGTAAGGTACACATCAATAACATGTATATCATATATACCTTGTTTGTTGTTGGCCGCCTTCTTGTCAGCCAAATACTTGGGGCAATTCCGCTTCCAGTGTCCAGTTCCCTTGCAATGAAAACACACAGTTTCTGGTTTGGGTCCAGCCTTGGGTTTCTTCACGAGAGGAGCAACTGCTTTGCCACTCTTCTTGGAGTTACCCTTCTTACCCTTGCCATTTTTCTTGAAACTAGTGGTTTTATTGACCATCAACACTTGATGCTCCTTCTGAATTTCAGACTCAGCGGCTTTCAGCATCGCAAACAGCTCGGCGACTGACTTGTTCATCCCGTGCATGTTATAGTTCAACACGAAGCTCTTGTAGCTAGGTGGCAATGATTGAAGAACTCTGTCAGTGATAGCCTCTGGCGGAAGGGGCATCCCTAACTCAGCCAGACGGGTGGAGTACCCAGACATTCTGAGCACGTGATCACTGATAGACCCGTTCTCCTCCATCTTGCAAGCATAGAACTTATCGGAGATCTCATATCTCTCGATCCGGGCATTCTTCTGAAAGATAAACTTCAACTCCTGGAACATCTCATATGCTCCATGACGTTCAAAACGTCTTTGAAGTCCCGGTTCTAAGCCATACAACATTGCACATTGAACTATTGAGTAATCATCAGAACGAGCCTGCCATGCGTTCACAACGTCTAGAGACTCAACTGGAGCGGGTGGATCACCAAGCGGTGCATCAAGGACATAAGCCTTCTGGGAAGCCGTAAGGATAATCCTTAGATTACGGGCCCAGTCCACAAAGTTACTTCCATCATCTTTCAACTTAGCTTTCTCTAGGAACGCATTAAAATTCAGGGGTGCTACTGCGCGAGCCATGATCTACAACATAAATATAGCAAAGACAACTTAGACTATTGTTCTAGATAATGAGTTTAGTTAATTATATTTTAAAAAACTCCCACTCAAATTGACATCCCTCCGATCATTCGAGTGTAACATGATCCAAATCCACCAACTCAAGTCCGATCATCACGTGAGTTGAGGTGGTTTCAATGGTGAACATCTTCATGTTGATCATATCTACTATATGACTCATGTTCGACCTTTCGGTCTCTTGTGTTCCGAGGCCATGTCTGTACATGCTAGGCTCGTCAAGTTTAACCCGAGTGTTCCGCACGTGTAACATGGCTTACACCCGTTGTATGCGAACGTAGAGTCTATCACACCCGATCATCACGGCGTGTCTCGAAACGACGAACTTTCGCAACGGTGCACACTTGGGGAGAACACAATTTTATCTTGAAATTTAAGTGAGGGATCACCTTATAATGCTACCGTCGTCCTAAGCAAAATAAGATGCATAAAAGGATTAACATCACATGCAAATCATAAGTGACATGATATGGCCATGAACTTGTGCTTTTGATCTCCATCTCCAAAGCACCGGCATGATCTCCATCGTCACCGGCATGACACCATGATCTCCATCATCTTGATCTCCATCAACGTGTCGCCATAAGGTTGTCGCGCTGACTGTTGCTTCCACGACTATAGCTAACGTTTAGCGATAAAGTAAAGCATTACATAGCGCTTAATGATTGACACGCAGGTCATACAATAATTAAAGACAACTCTATGGCTCCTGCCAGTTGCCGTACTCATCGACATGCAAGTCGTGATATTCTATACATCACATGATCATCTCATACATCACATATATCTCATCATGTAATTGGCCATATCACATCACAACATACCCTGCAAAAACAAGTTAGACGTCCTCTAATTGTTGTTGCAAATTTTACGTGGCTGCTACGGGTTTGCAAGAACCGTTCTTACCTACGCAAAACCACAACGTGGTGTAGTGATTGCTTTTTGATCTTCTAAAAGAACCCTCTTCATTGAACCGATTCAACTAAAGTGAGAGAGACAGACACCCGCCAGTCACCTTTATGCAACAAGTGCACGCAGCGGTAAAACCAGTCTCGCGTAAGCGTACGCGTAATGTCGGTCCGGGCCGCTTCATCTCACAATACCGCTGAATCAAGTATCAACTAGTAACGGCAAGCAATATGTATACACCCACGCCCACAACTCGTTTGTGTTCTACTCGAGATCTCATCTACGCATAGACCTAGCTCATGATGCCACTGTTGGGGAACGTTGCATGGGAAACAAAAATTTTCCTACGCACACGCAAGATCTATCCATGGTGATGAGCATCTACGAGAGGGAGAGTGAATCTACATACCCTTGTAGATCGCTAAGCGGAAGCGTTAATAAACGCGGTTGATGTAGTCGAACGTCTTCGCGATCCAAATCGCCGAGCGTCCCGCGATCCAATCACGATCCTTCCGATCTAGTGCCGAACGGACGGCACCTCCGCGTTCAACACACGTACGGCTTGATGACGCCTTCACCTCCTCGATCCAGCGAGCGATGATGAAGTAGTGGTTGAGTTCCAGCAGCACGACGGCGTGGTGATGGTGGTGAGGAATAATCTCTGCAGGGCTTCGCCAAGCGCTACGGAGATTATGACGGAGGAACTAGAGGGTTAGGGTTGCCGCACACGGCTTGGGGAAATCTTGATGTGTCCCGTGTGCTAGCCCTGCCCCTCTATTTATATGTTGAGCCTTGGGGTCTAAACTTGGAGTAAAAGCCTCCTCCGGGTCGGTTTTGCCCGCACAAGGTCGGTTTGGCCCGCAGGGAAAGAGTCCAACTCGGATCCCTGCCGAACCGTGCACAGCCGCGCACAAGCGGTAGTACCGCTTCACACAAGCGGTAGTACCGCTTGGGCGGTAGTACCACTTCACACAAGCGGTAGTACCGCTCCGGCGGTAGTACCGCTTCACCAAGCGGTAGTACCGCTTACGCGGCAGCAAAACTACTTTTGCACTTTCCAATACCTTGTGGGCTTTATCCCTTTGGCTCATATAAAGTGTTGCTGCACCCGAACACTTCGGTAAACATCCGGAACCCCTTCCGGTGAACTCCGGAACCCTTCCAGAGATCAAAACACTATTATCACATATATCAATCTTTACCTCCGGACTATTCCGGAGATCCTCGTCATGTCCGGGATTTTATCCGGGACTCCGAACAACTTTCGGTCACCAACATAATAACTCAATTATACTAATCGTCCCCAAACGTTAAGTGTGTAGACCCTGCGGGTTCGAGAACTATGTAGACATGACCGAGACACCTCTACGGCCAATAACCAATAGCGGGACCTGGATGCCCATATTGGCTCCTACATATTCTACGAAGATCTTTATCGGTCGAACCTCTATGTCAAGGATTCAGTTAATCCCGTATGCTGTTCCCTTTGTTCTTCGGTATGTTACTTGCCCGAGATTCGATCGTCGGTATCTCTATACCTAGTTCAATCTCGTTACCGGCAAGTCTCTTTACTCGTTCCGTAATACAAGATCCTGTGGCTAACTCTTTAGTCACTTTGCTTGCAAGGCTCAATGTGATGTTGTATTACCGAGTGGGCCCTGAGATACCTCTCCGTCACACAGAGTAACAAATCCCAGTCTTGATCCATGCCAACCCAACAGACACCCTCGGAGATACCTGTAGAGCACCTTTATAGTCACCCAGTTACGTTGCGACGTTTGATACACACAAGGTATTCTTCCGGTGTTAGTGAGTTGCATGATCTCATGGTCAAAGGAACAGATACTTGACATGCAGAAAACAATAGCAATAAACTGACACGATCAAATGCTACGTTTACAGTTTGGGTCTTGTCCATCACATCATTCTCCTAATGATGTGATCCCGTTATCAAATGACATCTCATGTCCATGGCTAGGAAACCTTAACCATCTTTGATCAACAAGCTAGTCAACTAGAGGCTTACTAGGGACACAGTGTTGTCTATGTACCCACACATGTATTTGAGTTTCCAATCAATACAATTATAGCATGGATAATAAACGATTATCATGAACAAGGAAATATAATAATAACCAATTTATTATTGCCTCTAGGGCATATTTCCAACAAAAGCTCTGAGGTTTCCTTTGTTCTTTGGGTTCTTAGCTCCCCTAGCTAGTTCTTGGGTGGTCGGTTGGTTTTATTCGGACAAAAAGAGTAATATGGATGGAAGAGACACTGCCATGGATAGCAAAAAGGGACACAGATGGAAAGAAGCAAAAAAAGACTTACAAATGGATGCATGATTGCAAATGTACAAAATATGATGCCGACATTTATGTTCATCACTTGCTGTTCTGTTCCCATCATTTTTCTCCTGGTGGATTTGTGAATTGAACTCAAAACTGCTGTTAGGGCAGATGCTGGGCGTCATTGCTCCTGCAGGTTTGCTTTTCTGCATCTGGCTGAATTGGTGAGCCGAACATCAAGTTTGATGTTTGCAATCCTTTTGATCCAGATGGGGCAGAGCCATACCTGTCGGAGTAGATTCTGGCAGATCCCTCGATAGGGTATCCCGGTGAGGTGAGTAGATTGGAGGGGAAACAGGAGACCAGATTTACCCAGGTTCAGGCCCTCCTTCCGAGATAAAACCCTACTCCTGCTCATGTTATATTGATGTATAGGGGTGTACGGAGTACAAGGTACAATCGAGGGATTCTAACTTGTCCTATTGACTAGCCCGTCCCCGACTTATAAAGGATACTGGAGCCCTAGGGTTTACAGGATCCTAGTCGGCTACATCGGTGGAGGGGTCCTCCACAGATCCGGTCTCCTTGCCTTGAACGGCAAGGCTACTCGAATCTTCCTTCTACAGAGCCCATGGGCCGGCATGATTACAGAGCCCATGGGCCAGCATGATGGCCCAGGGCGGAAACCAGCCTAAGGGGCCTCGGGCCGGCCTACTTGGGCCGACAACCAGAGAGGTGAGGCACCCTTGGGCCGTAACACCATCAGTAGCCCCTCAAGCGGTCTTCAAGCTTGGCCGCATCATGGTCGGCACCGATCTTCAATGCCGTCTCCTAGCTTGCCGAGGTTGAAACCGGTTCTTCGAAGCTGCCCTGAAAGTGAATGCTTGTCACCGACCTCCTATGGCCGGCCTGCTCCCAAAGTCCGAATCACTCCTGTCTTGATTTGTTGATGAAGACGACCGGCCTGCGCAAGAGAACTTCCCGCGCAGCCAGTCTCCGCGAGCTGAATTGCTGTGCAGCACTTGTGAATTTTGAGAACCCAATCTTGTCTCAGCCAGACCGGACCAGATTCCCCAGCCGGTCGAACCAGACCACATGTCAGGCTTGGCCATTGGTCAACATGACATGGGTGAGTGGGTTGGGACCCCACTCAGGCCACATCCCATCAATCCATCGGTGTGCTCCTCGATCCCCGCAGCATTAACGACAGCTCCGTGATTCCCAAGCGCTTTAAGCGACGTTAGTGGGGATGCGAAGAGGTGTCTGCCACGTGGGGAGGATTTACTGTCGTCGTTCCCTCTCCCGTTTGCATATAAAGAGAGTGGAGGAACCGAGGGGAGAGCTCTTACGCGTTCTCCGCCTCTGCCTTCTTCTTCCTCACGCCTCTTGCCTCCATTGCTGTTGCTTCACCACACGCTCCGCAAGTTTTCACACGCGCCTCGACCGCCATGGCTCCCAAGGTAGCCCAGCCCCATCCGACGAAGGGCGGCTAGGCCCTCGCCGTAGGGAAGAGCACCACCAACGGCAATGCCAAGCTGAAGACGTCGTCGCCGACCAAGGGCAAGTGGATGCCCTCCAACACCGCCGAGTCGGTGCTGCAACACCTTGTTGATACGGGCTATCTACCGCAGCCGGGTACCGCGATTCCTTGTTCGCCGGTGATCGAGCTATCGGACGGCGCCCTCACCGCAGACATCATCCCCAAGCCTGACGAGTATGAACGGGTTAGCTTCATCCCTTTTCGCCCCCGTGGCCTGAGTTATCCAATCCATCCATTTTTCCGCGGCCTCCTCCATTTTTACGGCCTCCAGATGCATCATCTTACCCCCAAATCCATCTTGCACATTGTTTGTTTCATCACTCTGTGTGAGTGTTTCCTGGCCATTGAGACTCGCTTTGGTCTTTGGAGAAAATACTTCCATGTCAAACTCCAAACCAACGTGAATGAAACTTACGAGTGCTGAGGGGCTGCCATCTGCAAGCAGTCTGGATCCGGGTACCTGGAAGGGGAATTTGCGGAGAAAAACAAGAAATGACAGGAGGGGTGGTTTTACATCCCGGACGTAGAGCTAGGTGATCCACCTAGGGCCGGTATTGTCACAGCTTTCACCCTGGTTTCGCCATCCAAGCGCAATTTCTAGAGCACAAAGCACACACCGGAAGACACACCGGAGGTAGCCAAACTCCACAAATATGTGCGAAAGCTGGCCGAAGCCGGCCTGACACTGGTCGGGGTGATGCATCAAGCCCTACGCCGAAGTATCCAGCTGCTCCAATGCCGAGCTCACCCGATGCACCAATACACTGGTGAGGAAGACATTACCAGGGCGATCCGAGCTGACTTCTTCGAGGGGAAGCCAATCCAGGAGATGCTTGATACACCTCCGACGTATCTATAATTTTTTATTGTTTCATGCTATTATATTACCAATCTTATATGCTTTATACATCATTTTATATCATTTTTGGGAACTAACCTATTGACCCAGTGCCAAGTGCCAGTTGTTGTTTTCTGCTTGTTTTTGGTTTTACAGAAAATCCCTACCAAATGGAGTCCAAACGCTACGAAACTTTTTGATGAGTTTTTCTGAACCAGGAGGGACCCTAGAAGCTTCGGGGGAGGACCAGAAGCCAGATGAGGAGACGACAAGGCAACAGGGCGCGCCCTGATGCCTTGTGGGCCCCACCTGGCTCCTTCTGACCTAATTCCAGCTCTATAAATTCCCAAATATTCCAAAACCCCCAGAGCAAGTCCCGAAACAATTCTTCCGCCGCTGCAAGCCTCTGCTCTTCCGCGATCCCATCTGGAGGCCTTTTTCGGTACTTTGCCGGAGGGGGAATCGATCACGGAGGGGTTCTTCATCAACCTTGCTGCCCTTCCGATGATGTGTGAGTAGTTCCTACAGGACCTATGGGTCCATAGTGATTGGCTAGATGGCTCTCTCCCTCTCTTTGATCTTCAATACAATGTTCTCTTCGGAGATCGATATGATGTAATACTTTTGTGCGGTGCGTTTGTTGGGATCCGATGAATTGTGGGTTTATGATCAGATTATTCATTGAAAGTAATTGAGTTATATTCTGAACTTTATTATGTATGATTGTTATAGCTTTGTAATGCTTTCCGATCTATGAGTTTTCTTTGGCCAAGTTGATGATTAGAACTTCAGTGGAAGTGGTAAATAGTAGTAGGTTCAATCTTGCAGTGTCCTCACCTCGTGACAGAAGGGGTAGGGAGGCACGTATTTGTATTGTTGCTACTAAGGGTAAAACGACGAGGTTCAATCATATTGCTTGTTATTCTGTCTACATTATGTCATCATACTTCATGCATTACTCTCTTTGTCATGAACTTAATACCTAGAGAGGTAAGCATAGAAGCGCTCTCGAAGTGGAGTAACAGTAGTAGATGCAGGTAGGAGTCGGTCTACTTGTCACGGAGGTAATGCCTATATACATGATCATGCCATGAATAACGTCATAACTATGCGCTTTTCTATCAATTGCCCAACAGTAATTTGTCTACCCACCATATGCCATGCTTATGAGAGAGACGCCTCTAGTGAAAACTATGGCCCCCGGGTCTACTTTAATCATATTACTAAAACCCTATTTCCTTTGCTGTAATTTATTTACTTTTATTTTACTTTGCAATTTATCTATCTTCAACTATCAGATTTAATACTTGGATTTAACGAGTACAAGGGAATTGACAACCCTCTTGCCCGCGTTGGGTGCAAGTATTTGCTCTTGTGTGTGTTGGTGCTGTCGACGGTTGTTTGCGTGAATCTCCTACTGGTTTAATAACCTTGGTTCTCTACTGAGGGAAATACTATCCGCTACTATATTGCATCTCCCTTCCTATTCGGGGAAAATCCCAACGTAGCTCACAAGCAGCAGAAAGAATTTCTGGCGCCGTTGCCGGGGAGATTTATCAAACAACTGAAGGTACCTGCACACACACACACCTTATTTGCTTGCAATAATCATGTTCTTTCACTAAAATAAAAATAAAGACATATGGATCCTCATCCACTTGCTAATCTTTTCAAACTGGCTGCATGTCGTAAACCAATAGCTAGTAATGAAGAAGTGATAAAAGAAAATACTATTGGGATACATCTATCGAATGAAAAGCATGATTGCAATTGCATTAGCATAAATGCTATGAATATCAATTGTGCTAATGATCATGATTGGGGTGTTAATGCTTCTTATGATCTTGAAAATTTATTTAAGCTTCATGATGAATATGTCATTGATAATAATATTTGCAATACTATTAAAAATGGGTTTGGAGAGGTCATGACTTTAGTTGATGATTATCCCACTATCTTGGAAGATTATAGAACTTTTATGCATGTGGATCATAAAGAGAATGTTTTACATGATAGTTATATTGTTGAGTTTGATTATGATCCTACATGTAATTATTTTGAGAGAGGCAAATATGGTTATAAAAACCCTCATGTCACTAAATTACCTTTTTTTGTGTTAAAATTATTAATGCTTCATTCTTCCTATTTGCATATGCTAGAAGTTGCTTGTCTTGATAATTTGTTTATTTATAAATTGCCTATGCATAGGAAGTATGTTAGACTTAAATGTGTTTTTCACATGCTACATGATGCTCTCTTTGTGTTTCTCAAGCCTATCTTAATGGCTATAAAGAAAGAGCTTGTTGGGAGACAACCCAATAGTTATCATTTTGTTATTATTTGAAAACATGATTATTGCTACTATAATGATTGTATTTTTCTCTTTTAATTAGTGTTTGTGCCAAGTAAAGCCTTTGGGATAATTTGGATGATAGTTGAATTGATTCTGTGCAAAAACAGAAACTTTTGCGCCCAGTGCAGAAAATTCTATATTTTATAGGAACGTGCTTTTGATCTGAAATTTTTACACAGTATTGAGATACAAATTGTCTACGTTGTCCTAATTTTTCAGAATTTTTTGAGTTCCAGAAGTATGGTTTTAGTTCAGATCATTACAGACTGTTCTGTTTTAGACAGATTCTGTTTTTTTATTGCATAGTGTACTTGTTTTAATGATGCTATGGATTATATCGGGGGGTATAAGTCATGGAGAAGTTAGAATACAGTAGGTATTATGCAAGAATAATTATGAATCAATTTATAATAGTACCTAAGTTTATGGTTTACCGATTCTACTAACGGATCTCATGAAGTTTCTGTTGAGTTTTGTGTGCTGAAATTTTCAAGTTTTGGGTGAGTTTACGATGGACAACGGAATAAGGAGTGGCAAGAACCTAAGCTTGGGGATACCCAAGGCACCCCAAGGTAATATTCAAGGAAGACACAAGCGTCTAATCTTGGGGATGCCCCGGGATGGCATCCCCTCTTTCGTTCACAATTCATCGGTATGTTTACTCGGAGCTATATTTTTATTCATCACATGATATGAGTTTTACTTGGAGCGTCTTGTGCTATAGTTTTATTTTGCTTATTAGTTTGCCACAATCATCGTTTGCTGGACACACCTTTTGAGAGAGACACACATTCATCATGATTTGTTAGAATACTCTATGTGCTTCACTTATATCTTTTGAGCTAGGCGGTTGCTCATGTGCTTCACTTAAATCTTTAGAGCACGGCGGTAGGCATATTTTATAGAAATCATTTGCACTCTCATGCTTCACTTATATCTTTTTGAGAGTCTTAATAGGAAGTAGTAATTGGCATGGGTTATAAGACTAGCCTGAAAATGATAGGTATACAAGAGAGGTATAATAAAAAATTTCATGTTAGATCACTGACTATGAAACGTGTGATTTAATTATATCAATGTAATAATATGAAAGGGTATTGATTCATGATCATTAGTTAGTAAATATATCGGTATTAAAGCTTGTTATGTATTACTCATTTAAGTGTCCGACATGTCATGACGGGGATGTTGGAGCATTTTTATTCCTCTATGAAATCCTTTGTGCTGTTCGAATCAGGGGCGCGCGATGGTTAACTCCTACCAACCTCCTGCCTAGGGGCATGCAAGTAGTACTTTACTTCGAGGGCTAATAAAACTTCCACAATAAATATATAAGTTCTTTATGACTAATGTGAGTTCATGGACTAATATGGCACTCGCACCTATCCATATTTTGCTAGCCTCTCCGGTACCGTGCATTGCCCTTTCTCACCTCGAGAGTTGGTGCAAACTTCGCCGGTGCATCCAAATCCCGTGATATGATCAAAGTTTTAAATAGCGGGCTATAGCTGCGCTATAGCCCAGCTATAGCGTTTTTTGACCCTCCCCGCTACAGCTAGGCCATTTTAGGGCTGGCCAGGAAAAGCCGCTAATAGCGACGCTAACTGGCGACAGCGTTGTACATATTTAGCGTTAGCGTTTTTCTCCCGCTGTCCTGGGCCGAAATTTCAGCCCAATTCCAAAATCGCGCGGCGAAGCCCCCTTGTACCCCTTTTACCCTAACCATCCTCCACACCCCCACACTCCTGTATCCCTTTTCCTCCCCAAAAAATCGTGCTATGGAGGCTGGTGGCGGCGGCGGCGGCCACTACCCAGGGACGGCGACGGCTTGCTGACTCCCCAACTCCCGGCGACGCTCCCTCTCCTGGCGACGCCCCCTCTGCCGGCGAAGCCCCCACTCGCGGCGACGCCTGCTTCTCCCAGCGGCGGCCTCTCTCCCGAGTACGGGCGCCCTCGATGCCTTCTTCTCCGACGGCACCTTTCCCGGTGACGCCCCGTCTCCAGCCATCTTCTCCAAGAAGCATCGTCCTAGCCTACAATGAGTCAGCAGACCCCATCGACAGGCAAGTTATATCCTCAGATTTGTCCTTTTTCTACTCTTCTTCCATTGTAGCATGATAAATGAATGTATTTCTGTCCTCAAATGCGTGCTCTTGCGTACACTGAATTTCTGAATCACTGAACTGTGGTACACTGAATTGTTGTAGCATGAACTGTGCGTACACCCCATAGACAGCCAAGTTCTGTCCTCAGATTTGTCCTGTGCGTTCTTCCATTATATGTGCGTGCTTGCTTGCTTGTTGTCCTTGCAATTTCTGAATCTCTAAACTTTTTCCAAGTCCATGTTATTTATGCATTGAATCTCTTTGAGCTTTTCCTGTATACTAAATGTTGATTGACCTGGAGAGTTGTTTGTTTCCCTTGAGTAGAGTTTGTACTTTGTAGTAGATTAAACATTGTTGTTTCAGTAGAGCTGATGCTATGGTTAATCTCTGTGTTTTGCTAACTTAATTCTGTTTTTTTTCTTTCATAAGTGCAGGTATCTCAAGCACTGCCTCCGTACCACAAACAGCAGCAAGTTTGCCTTTTGTTGTTATGTACTAGATTGAACCTTCTCCGGTTATGTGATATATGTATATATGATACCTGATTGTATTATTATCTTTTCTTTTTTTCATTATTTAGTAAAGCCGCTAAATGAGGGCATAGCCCGCTATAGGTTCGCTATAGCCTCTTTTAGCTACTGGCCGAGCCGCCGCTAAATGGCGTAGCCCGCTATTTAAAACATAGGATATGATACGCTCTATCACACATAAGCCTCATTATATCCTTCCTCAAAACAGCCACCATACCTACCTATCATGACATTTCCATAGCCATTCCGAGATATATTGCCATGCAACTTCCACGGTTACTATCCACATGACTTGTGTGTTCATCGTCATATTGCTTTGCATGATCATATAGAGCTGACATGATATTTGTGGCAAAGCCACTGTTCATCATTGTAATACATGTTACGCTAGATCATTGCACATCCTGGCACACTGCCAGAGGCATTCATATAGTCATATTGTTTTAGTTTTATCGAGTTGTAAGTAAATAAAAGTGTGATGATCATCATTATTAGAGCATTGTCCCAGTGAGGTAAAGAATGATGGAGAGTAATGAGTCCTTGCAAAAGTGGGGATGTAGTTCATGATATTGTTCTAAAAAAAGAAAAAAAAGGAAAAATGAGAGAAAAAGAGAGAAGGGGCAATGCTACTATCCTTTTACCACACTTGTGCTTCAAAGTAGCACCATGTTCTTTATATAGAGGGTCTCCATGATTTGTCACTTTCATATACTAGTGGGAATTTTTACATTATAGAACTCGGCTTGTATATTCCAATGACGGGTTTCCTCAAATGCCCGAGGTCTTCATGAGCAAGCAAGTTGGATGCACGCCCACTTAGTTTCAGTAGCGAGCTTTGATACACTTATAGCTCTAGTGCATCCTTTGCATGGCAATTCCTACTCCTCGCATTGATATCGATTGAAAGGCCTCTCCATTGCCTAATGATCCGCTGAGTTGATGCGAGACTTTCTCCACTTTTTGTCTTCCCTTATATCTCTGCCAACATATTCTATTCCACCCGTAGTGCTAAGTCCATGACTCACGCTTATATATTGAGTAAAGTTGAAAATGCTGAAGCGCGTGAAAAAGTATGATACAATTGCCTGATTTGACACTTGGGTGCTCATGATTTGTACTTATGTGAGGAAGACGGAGTCATGCCATGCAAGCATAATTCAATGAGTAGGGATAACATTCGTTAAGCATCGTATATCTTGAAGAGTAATGATTATGTTCTAGTATTCATGGATATTATTATGTTGTTGTTAATTACTTCATTGTTTCTCAACATTCATACCGCAAGAAGATTACATGATAAACATACTAGGTAGCATTCAACATCAAAAATTATCTTTGTTTTATCATTTACCTACTCGAGGACGAGCAGGAATTAAGCTTGGGGATGCTGATACGTCTCCGAAGTATCTACAATTTTTGATTGTTTCATGCTATTATATTACCAATCTTATATGCTTTATACATCATTTTATATCATTTTTGGGAACTAACCTATTGACCCAGTGCCAAGTGCCAGTTGTTGTTTTCTGCTTGTTTTTGGTTTTACAGAAAATCCCTACCAAATGGAGTCCAAATGCTACGAAACTTTTTAACGATTTTTTCTGGACTAGGAGGGACCCTAGAAGTTTCGGGGGAGGACCAGAAGCCAGACGAGGAGATGACAAGGCAACAGGTCGCTCCCAGGGGGGTAGGCGCGCCCTGATGCCTTGTGGGCCCCATGTGGCTCCTTCTGACCTAATTGCAGCACTATAAATTCCCAAATATTTTAAAACCCCCAGAGCAAGTCCCGAAACAATTCTTCCACCACCGCAAGCCTCTGTTCTTCCGCGATCCCATCTGGAGGCCTTTTTCGGTACTTTGCCGGAGGGGGAATCGATCACGAAGGGGTTATTCATCAACCTTTCTGCCCTTCTGATGATGTGTGAGTAGTTCCTACAGGACCTATGGGTTCATAGTGATTAGCTAGATGGCTCTCTCTCTCTTTGATCTTCAATACAATGTTCTCTTCAGAGATCAATATGATGTAATACTTTTGTGCGGTGCGTTTGTGGGGATCCGATGAATTGTGGGTTTATGATCAGATTATTCATTGAAAGTAATTTAGTTATATTCTGAACTTTATTAAGTATGATTGTTATAGCTGTGTAATGCTTTCCGATCTATGAGTTTTCTTCGGCCAAGTTGATGATTAGATCTTTAGTGGAAGTGGTGCATAGTAGTAGGTTCAATCTTGCGGTGTCCTCACCTCATGACAGAAGGGGTAGCGAGGCACGTATTTGTATTGTTGCTACTAAGGGTAAAACGACGGGGTTCAATCATATTGCTTGATTTTATTCTGTCTACATTATGTCATCATACTTCATGCATTACTCTGTTTGTCATGAACTTAATACCTAGAGAGGCAAGCATAGAAGCGCTCTCGAAGTGGAGTAATAGTAGTAGATGCAGGCAGGAGTCAGTCTACTTGTCACGATGCAATGCCTATATACATGATTATGCCATGAATAACGTCATAACTATGCGCTTTTCCATCAATTGCCCAACAGTAATTTGTCTACCCACCGTATGCCATGCTTATGAGAGAGAGATGCCTCTAGTGAAAAATATGGCCCCCGGGTCTACTTTAATCATATTACTAAAACCCTAGGCTGGATTATGGACGTCCCCGTGTGTCAGAAGGAAACCTCCGAAGTTCTGGCATCTCCTCCAAGGAATAGATGGCGTGACCTGCGTGTTTATCCCAGATGGTAACCGACCATATGTAACCCTAGGACCCCCTGATGTCTATATAAACCAGGAGGTTTAGTCTGCAGGGGAGAGAGATCATTACCTAGGGTTTAGCCCAGTCGATCTCGAGGTAGATCAACTCTGTAACCTTCATACAATCACATCAATACAATCAAGCAGGACGTAGGGTATTACCTCCTTGAGAGGGCCCGAACCTGGGTAAATCGCTGTCTCTACGTTCCCTGTTACCATCGACTCCTTGACCCATAGTTCGGATCCCCTACCCGAGATCTGCCGGTTTTGGTACCGACATTGGTTCTTTCATTGAGAGTTCCGCCGTGGGACATCAAGGATCAATGGCTCGCCTAATCATCAGCAATAGCGCTAGCCGCAGGGACACTTTTGTTCCCGGGAGCGTCGTGCTACACGCCGATCCGGCCGGTCACCTTGGTCGGGTCGACAGCTTCACCCCCGACCAGGAGATCAGGTTTGGAAACTTAGAATTCGTCGCCGACTCCCGGGGAGATCTTATCCTCACGGGGTCCTCAGCTTCGCCTGACGGACCCACGAATCGTGAAGCGCCGGCTTCGAATACGGCCAACCCCGCCGCCGAGACGGCAGCCGCTGCAGATTCAACCTTGAGCCCGGATCTGACCTCCGTGCTCGGTTGTCGAACTCCAGCCTCGGCCGAACGTAACTTTGGGACAAATTCCGACACCCCCGTCACGGCCATACTGCGGGTCGACCCCGCAAATTACCCGAACCTGGAATCAACCGATCTCTCGTCATTAAACGGGATACTAGATCGGATCCAAGCTCTGGGAATCGCCGATGGCCAGTCCTCGGTATACGATCAGATCGGGCTTAAAACCGACGACAGGGAAATTTATACCCCCGCCACTACTCACTTGGTCGCCACTATCGAAGGCCCCTCAAAGGCCTCACCCGTTACCTCCGAACCAAAAACGCATGAGGTGCGGGTTTTCGACCAACAGGCTTCGCCTTCCAGTTCGGCAGCCGAACTCCGCTCCGGAGAGGGTTTAGAGCCGGAGCCCGGCTCAACATGCAAGTCTGGGTCCGCTCACCCGCGCCTGGTCAATTATCCAGGTCTCGGTGCACCGGATTCCATGACAATCCAGGACGCGGCCCCCAAAACTCCGGACTTACACCCCGCTGGGATCAAGTTTTTTATCCCGCCCACCCCCCACATTGAGTATTGTCCGGATAACACAGGACGTCCCGACACATGGGACCTGATATACGTTAAGCAGCAGCCCGGAGAGACAGTCCAGCACTTCTGGGCCAGATTCCTTACCATCAAATCTAAGATGACGGACGGCTGCGACAAGGATATTCTAGAGATCTTCCGGCAAAACTGCAGAGACGAGGGCGTCATAAACGCCCTCGCCCGCCGCCACATCCAAAATTTCTCTGATTTATCGGATCTGGTGTCCAAATATTGCGCCATGGAGTACTCTTGGCAGGCCCAGCTTGAGCAAAGGGAGTCAACCTACACAGAGGAACTAAACCGAGCTTGGGCGAAACGCGCGCTACCTCACCGGACACGCCAATACGAGCCGTCCGAGAAAAAGATGAAACCCCTGACGAGGTCCAGAACGGTCCTTGACGGAATACTGGATAAACCATGCCCCATACACTCTACAAATCCAACCCACAGCCTTCGAGCTTGCTGGGTGGTCAGGCAAGTCGCCAAGAGCGGCGAGGCCATTCTTGGAGGCCCGTACTCCACCAAAAGTCCACTTATGCCCCTCGACGACGACGCCGAAATCTTAACAATCTACGAGACTTACTATTCGAAGAACCAGAGGAAGAGAGCCCTTCGAGAGCTCGCCCAAATTCACCACGTGGCAGAGACAGACTCCTGGACAGATACACCCATCACTTTTAGTGAACAAGACCAGCCGAGATCCTGTCCTACCCGAGCCGCTGCCGCCCTTGTCCTTGACCCCATAGTAGATGGATTCCGACTACAAAAGGTGTTGATGGACGGTGGCAGCGGGCTAAACCTCATCTACGAGGATACATTGGATAAAATGCAGTTCGACAGATCTCGCATAGAGCAAAGTCACACTACCTTTCGAGGGATTATCCCCGGAAAGGAGGCGCGTGCCAGTGGCCGCGTGACTCTTGATGTGGTCTTCGGAACTCCCGAGAACTACCGGTCCGAAGAACTGCTTTTCCACATCGTGCCCTTCCGCAGCGGCTATCATGCCTTACTAGGGCGCGATGCCTTCGCACGATTCCATGCTGTACCACATTACGGGTACATGGAGCTTAAAATGCCAGGGCCAAACGGTATAATCACGGTAATAAGTGATCCGGACAGAGCCCTGCGAGCCGAGAATAAGACGGCATCGCTCGCCCTCGAAGCGTTGTCCGAAGCCCTCGCGGCCGAAGAATTAACCGCGCTCCGCTCAACGGTGGACAAGGACGATGTCATCCTTGATAAAAGGCAAAAATCCACGTCCTTTAAACCAGCAGATGAAATCATTAAATTCCAAGTGCACCCAACAGATCCCAACAAGACGGCGTCCATCGGAGCCCAGCTGGACCCCGCTGTTGATGAAGAATTGCGCCAATTTCTGCGCGCAAACTGGGATATCTTCACCTGGCACCCTTCAGACATGCGAGGGATCCTGCGTAGATTAGCCGAGCACAGCCTGAACATAATCAAAGGTTTCAAGCCAGTTAAACAGACTCTCCGTCGGTTTTCCGAACCCAAGCGTCAAGCCATGGGTGAGGAACTAGCCAAGTTGCTCGAAGCCGGATTCATCCGGGACATCAAACATCCTGAGTGGTTGGCCAACCTGGTCATGGTGCCGAAGAAGGATAAGTCCTGGCGATTGTGCGTCGACTTCAAGGATTTGAACAAAGCCTGCCCTAAGGATCCTTTCCCCATGCCCCGCATCGACCAGATCATTGATGCCACCGCCGGGCACGACTCGCTATGTTTCCTCGACGCTTACTCCGGATACCATCAAATCAAAATGAAGGAGTCCGACCAGGCGGCCACCGCATTCATCACTCCTTATGGACCATTCTGCTTCAACACAATGCCCTTCGGTTTAAACAACGCAGGGGCCACATACCAGCGCATGATTCAAACGTGTCTGGAGAAACAAATCGGCAAAACAGTCAAAGCTTATGTGGACGATGTGGTTATCAAAACCAAACACGTCAGCCAGCTGGTGGACGATCTCCGGCAAACCTTTGACAATCTTCGGACTTTCGATATACGGCTTAATCCGGAAAAGTGTGTCTTCGGAGTGCCGGCCGGCAAGCTGCTCGGCTTCATAGTTTCCCATAGAGGAATAGAGGCCAACCCAGCAAAAATCCGGGCACTGTCCGAGTTGGCTATCCCCACTGAGGTCAAACACGTCTAGAAACTGGCCGGTACTGTTGCAGCCCTAAGCCGCTTCATCTCGCACCTCGGCGAAAAGGCCCTGCCGCTATATAAATTGCTCAAACGGACGAAGAACTTCGAATGGACTAGCGAAGCGGCGGCGGCACTCGAAGAAATAAAAACTCTACTGGCCAGCAACCCGATTTTGACGGCACCCAGCCCGGCTGAGCCAATGCTGCTATATATCTCGGCGACGAATCAGGTGGTCAGTGCGGTTCTCGTCGTCGAACGAGAGGCCGAGGGTCACAAGCTCCAGGTACAGAAACCTGTGTACTATGTATCCGAAGTGCTCACCCCGTGTAAAACAAGGTACCCGCATTACCAGAAGATCGCCTACGCAGTTTTCATGGCATCCCGAAAGCTCCGCCATTACTTCCAGGAGTGCTCGGTTATGGTAGCATCCGAAGTACCACTGAATGACATAATCAACAATCGCGACGCCACCGGGCGCATAGCCAAATGGGCTATAGAACTTCTCCCCTTTGAAATCATCTATCAACCACGCCGAGCTATTAAATCTCAAGTTTTGGCTGATTTTGTTGCGGAATGGACGGAAGCCGAACTCCTTAGGGAGTACAGCACATACTCACATTGGACGATGTACTTCGACGGCTCCAAAATGCTCGCAGGACTGGGAGCTGGAGTGGTCCTCACATCCCCCACTGGCGACAATATTCGGTACATACTCCAGATCATGTACACCGACTCCAACAACGCAGCCGAATACGAGGCTCTGTTGCACGGACTTCGGATGGCGGTGTCAATGGGCATACAGCGGCTCGAGGTACGGGGAGATTCTAATCTCGCCATCTCTCAAGTTAATGGAGAATTCGACGCAAAAGACCCAAAAATGACAGCATACCGCAACGCCGTCCTGAAGATCTCCGCCCGCTTCGAAGGACTGGAGTTTCACCATATACCTCGTGACAGCAATCAAGCTGCGGATATCCTTGCTCGAATGGGCGCTAAGCGCGACCCCGTCCCCGAGAACACCTTCTTGGAACGACTTTTCAAGCCGTCCGTGCTGTGGCAGGAGAACGCCCAGGGCTCGGACACCAATACCCCAGGAGAGTTCGTCCCTCTGCCTATTGAACCAGATAATGGAATTATCGGGGGCTCGGCCATCGCAATGACAACTTCGGTTCACGAAGTCATGGCGGTAATCGCGCCATGGACCGAGCCTTTCCTCGCCTACCTCCTCCGCCAAGAATTACCGGCTGACCAGACTGAGGCCAAGCGTATCCTTCGACTATCTAAAGCCTATAAAGTCCACGAGGGAGAGCTATATAAGAAAAGCACTACTGGCATCCTCCAAAGATGTATCTCCAAAGAGGAGGGAAGGCAGCTTCTGGCTGAGATTCACGCTGGCATGGGCGGTCACCATGCGGCAGCTCGGGCCCTGGTCAGCAAGGCTTTCCGAGCAGGGTTCTTTTGGCCCACTGCCCGAACAGACGCCCAGACATTGGTCCAACATTGCGTTGGATGCCAGCTCTTTGCAAATCAGAGTCATATGCTCCCCACGGCCCTTCGGACGATCCCAATTACTTGGCCTTTCGCGGTCTGGGGGCTGGACAAGGTTGGACCACTTAAAGGGGGGACCAAGAAAAAGAAATATCTACTCGTCATGGTAGATAAATTCACTAAATGGATCGAGGCAAAGCCGGTCACTTCAGCCAAGTCTAAGCCGGTCATCAACTTTATATCCGGCGTCGTACACCGTTACGGTGTTCCCCACAGCATAATAACGGACAACGGATCCAACTTTACCGCGCAGGAAGTCAAAGACTGGTGCGCTAATTTAGGCGTTAAGCTCGACTACGCCTCGGTGTATCACCCATAGTCTAATGGACAGGTCGAGAGGGCGAACGGCCTGATCTTGAGCGGCATTAAGCCTCACTTGGTCCGATCTTTGAAAGACTCCGGCTGCCATTGGGTTGAGGAGCTCGACTCCGTACTGTGGGGCCTACGCACCACTCCTAATCGATCCACGGGCTACACACCATTCTTCATGGTATATGGGGCAGAAGCCGTCCTCCCCTGCGACCTTATTCACGACGCCCCTCGGGTGCGTATGTACGAAGAAAAGGAGGCCGAGCTGGATCGGCAAGATGACCTGGACGCCTTGGATGGCGAGCGTGACATAGCTCGATCTCGTTCTGCTTTTTATCAGCAGCAGGCCAGACGTTATCAGAGCAGGGAAGTACGGGCGAAGGCCTACAACGTTGGCAATTTAGTCTTGCGCCTCCCGGAGAAGCAGAAGCATAAGCTGGCGCCCAAATGGGAGGGGCCCTTCATAATCGACCAAGCACTCACGGGCGGGGCGTACCGCCTCCGCGACCCGACGGACGATCGCCTCGAACCAAACCCATGGAATGCAGCTCGGCTGCGACGTTTCTACGGCTAGTCCCGCAAACTTACCTTGTTCGATTTATCCTTTTCGGATCTTCATCTTTCTAGTCAATAGTCTCTCCCGGGTTGTGTTCGGAAATGCCGAATTACGTTAAGTTCTTCTTCGGCAAACATCTTTGAATGTACCACACTTTGTTACCTGGGGGCTTCTTTTATGAAGCTCGTCAAATTTCATTTATGCAATCATCCGTTTTTTACGTGTTTGCAACCTTCCTGTGTCTTTCTCAAGCCACTATATGCATCAACTTGACTTAAGATTTGGCCAAGCTGGGTTGCCTCGCTCCTGTGTTTACCCCCTACGTTCCCAATTGTTCGGCTAGGGAGTAAAGGGAGCACCTCTGTGATTGTTACGTCCGGATTTCCCAGGTACGCACCTCAGACGGGTGAAGCCGAAAGCTAGCGTCTTAAGACAACAAGTTGGTCGGCCACGGGGGGAAGTGAAAATAATTGGTACCTATCACCAAGTTTCCGGGGTATTTTCCCGAAGTAACCGTGCCGTCAAAATTCGGGTATTCGGTTATCCATCCACGGATAACGTGGTCACCTGACGAAAGGAACCCATAGCGTAACTATTTTCGTCGGAAGATGTTTCTTATGTTAATCAGTAATATAACATAACTCCCCGAGCATGTTTTTGTCTGTTTGCACCAAATGGCCGGATTGCCTGGTTTTCCGAAGTATCTTTCCGATGTTCTCGGATTGCATAGTAGGAAAACACTCCTTGGCTTCTGGTCGAGGAGGCGGAAGCCGATGGCCGGTTAAGACAACGTTTTTTATGCACGGTTTGGAGACTATCCGATGTAAAGTACATAGGTACATAGAATCGACCTATCAATCTTGATCTAGACCATCTTTTACGGTCTGCAGAGCACAATCTGCTTGGGACAGCCGAGCTGCGGGCATAACCTGGTCATATACCAGATGCACGGGCACTTCCTGCCCATCTGGCCCTACTGGCCCAACTCTCGCTAAATGCTCCGGTTCCAGCTTGGTGAATCAGGTCTTGATCATCGCCCACGCTTCCTGTGCTCCTTCACGACAAGATGACATCTTCCATAACTCAAAGCGGCGCCGAGCTCCTTTGAAGCGACTCGCGAGTTCGGCCATCCCTTCCGGAGCCACTTCGCCAGGCCACAGTGCTTTGAACATGCTCTTCATGGCTCTCCGGGCCCGCTCATGTACAGCGGATAGCTCCTTTAGCAGGTCCCGCCCGAAGGAACCGGCTTCCTCTTCGGGACGCCCGGTCAGCAGAACTACAATAAGACGTGGCGTTATTCATCTTGCTACCGTATACGTTCAGTTATTGAACGGGCGAGTTAGATTGCACTTACCAAACATGCCTGCTTTGAGTCTTTGGTTCTCCTCTTGGGTTACAGTCAGTTGAGCTTTCAAGCTTTTGATTTCTTGGACCTGTTGTTCGCCTTCCGCCTTAAGCTTATCCCTCTCCTCATGACTTCGAGACAGCACCCGGTAGCCAGCCTCTTGCTGTGACTCCGCATATCTTTGGGCTTTCCTGGCCATATCCAGGTCCTTCTGCAGCTGATTTATCGTCTCGGCTGCTATGGAAACATTTTTCATTAGTGGAGGTGTTCCACCCCATTTTCTCTTTAATGAACTTTAAATTCGGCACTTACCATGTGCCTCTCTGGTGAATGTTTTCACCCCCTCTAGCTCGGTTTTCACAGACTTTAACTCTGTTTGAGCCAGCTTGAGGTCCTCGGACAGCTTTTTGTTCTGCTCCCGAACAGTCTGCACAAAGAGCAGGGCAGCATGGATATCAGACCCTTAACTCGGCCGTCCCGCCCAAATTAAGGCTCGGGGGCTACTGGGTTAGGTACTAGTTGTCAAAACTATTACTATACCTGCATATTCATAGACATGAGCCTCACTGCGCCTTCAAGTCCCGTTCGGGCAGCGCCGAGGTATGCATCTACCGAGCTATGAGCATTGAACTCCTGATTAGACAACGCGGTTTGCCGAAGTGATGCCTTGCGCCGCCGATGATTCATCACACTTTCAACTTCGGAATTAGTGACCGAGACGTCTCCCGGGTCCTCGGGATTTTGGTCCTCGGCAGTGGCTCCCGGAGTAACTCCGGTTACAGCTAGCGACCTCGGATTTGAGTCACCCCTTGGCACCTTCTCAACATCCTTGGCCGCGCGCGGTTCCACACATCGTCTATCGAACACCATGGAACAAATTATTGGCATATGCGGTGGATGTTGAAGATAGAGGCCATAATATTACGGTGAATACATTACCTCGTCGGGCGGGGCGCCGATGATGTAGCTCCTGTTGGGGCCACGCGTGGGGTCACCCCATGACTACTTGTCGTCGGAGCCGCTGGTGCCGCTTTTGCGGCTGTTCGACGCGTCTTGCGGCGGCCCTTGGGAGTAGGTGTCAGTGTGTTCGGGCCTGCAGCGGCTGAGCGTTTCTTTCGGGAGGACACCCGTTGGCCACTTACCACAGAGGAGGGAAGCGCCCCGGGATGATCGGCTAACAGGGCCACCTTGGAGCCATCAAGGCTCTCCTGGTAGAAGACCCCGTCCTCGAAATTAATCGATATTTCAGGGTCGTCATCGAACCCAGGATCGTCATCGCGAGAGTAATTCTCCAGTTGAGGAGCCGGGCAACTCACCGTTTCGATCCATCGCCTCCAACTCTGTTCGGACAAGATGAGTATCCGATTATGAAAAATCTGGGGTAATATCCGAACTATAAAGAGTGGTCGAACTCACCATTTCGATGGGCTCATACATCGAGAAGCCTTTCTTGAGCTTTAGTCGAGCAAACTCTTGCTCTTCCCCCTTGAACAAATCGGCTAGTATGGCGGCTATCGCCGCCTGATTGGCGGGCCCCTTCTTGGTGTACCAGGCTGCGTCGTCCTCCCCGTTGTAGTTCCATAGCGGATGAATTCTCTGTTGGTGAGGCTGGACATATCGAGCGATGGCTATTGCCATCACGTCAACGATGGTTAGTCCGTTATGAGCTAACCACCTCACTTGAGCAGCCAGTCGAGCTACTTCGGCACTTTCCTCTTGAGAAGGACTCTTTGGGCGCCAGTTGAACCGCTTCGTTGGAGAATCCAATGAAAATTCCGGTAGACCCCTTCGAACTGGATCGAATAAAGGGACGTCTTCGATATAAAACCATTCCGAAGTCCACTCTTCGGCATCCTTCTTCGGAGTCCCAACGGGGTATCCGGTCCCGGCAATGCGCCATACTTCGTCTCCGCCGACCTCGTAGATAACCCCTTCCCGGGTGCGGGGGACTAGGCAGAAGAATTTCCTCCACAACTCAAAGTGCGCCTCGCAGCCCAGGAACATCTCGCATAAAGCGACGAAGCCCGAAATATGGAGGATCGATCCGGGGGTAAGGTGGTGGAGCTGAATCCCGTAGAACTCTAGCAAACCCCTCAAGAAGGGATGGATGGGAAAACCCAGGCCTCGCAGCACGAAGGGCACGAAGCAAACTTTCTCCTCCCCGTGAGGGGAAGGAAAATTCTCCGCAAGGGCCTTTCCGTCTGCGGAAGTTAATCCGGGGCCGGTGGATGTGAGATCTGAGGCGGGCAGATACCCCTGCGCCTCAAGCCTACGTAGTCGCATACAAGATACGGAGCATCCCGCCCAATCACCTTGACGGGGGCCATGAGGGCGTGAGGAAGAGCCTGGGGCGCTTGCCATTGTTTGTTGACTTTGGCTTTGCGAGGATGTGGACAAGAATGGCAGGGGGTGGGGTGCGTTAACCTCCACGCCCTTGGCCTATTAAAGGGACATTTTTGTAAGAACCCATCGGGCCACTCGCATTCCGTGGGCGCGCAGAAATCGAGGGTCGTCATTTAATTCTATCTCTGAAGATACCTCGGTAACTGACTCATTGGTGGTCGAATTATTGTTAATCCGAATATAGGTAACGGGAGGAACTCGCCATCCAAGCCGAAGACTTCTGAAGCATGTAGCTGCCGAAGACCATAGACCTCGGCATTGAAGGCTAGTTCGGGGGCTACTGAGGGTGTCCTGGACTAGGGGGTACTCGGGCTGCCGGCCTATCTCTCGTAGGCCGGGCTGATGGGACGTTCTCTACATGTCAACGGAAGGCTAGATTATGGACGTCCCCGTGTGTCAGAAGGAAACCTCCGAAGTTCAGGCATCTCCTCCAAGGAATAGATGGCGTGACCTGCGTGTTTATCCCAGATGATAACCGACCATATGTAACCCTAGGACCCCCTGATGTCTATATAAACCAGGAGGTTTAGTCCGCAGGGGAGAGAGATCATTACCTAGGGTTTAGCCCAGTCGATCTCGAGGTAGATCAACTCTGTAACCTTCATACAATCACATCAATACAATCAAGCAGGACGTAGGGTATTACCTCCTTGAGAGGGCCCGAACCTGGGTAAATCGCTGTCTCTACGTTCCCTGTTACCATCGACTCCTTGACCCATAGTTCGGATCCCCTACCCGAGATCTGCCGGTTTTGGTACCGACACCAACCGTGAAATTTTCTCCCTCGAACAGTCCCTCGGACAGAACCTCAGACAATCCCTCAAACAGAAGATCGAACATATGATCTCTCTACCGGGTTGCACACATACGATGTCACTGATCTGGCAGCGCTTCATCGTCCAGAACTAATCACCCCCGGAGACCAGGCAGCCTTGCGGCACTACAAAACTATTTTGTGGAGGGCGAGAGAGAGAGAATGGTAGATCATTGCATGCCTTTGTATGTGAACTTGAGTTGGGATTGGAGAGCTCCTCTCCTCCTCTATTTATAGGAGAAGGAGGGGGTGAAGGGGACAAGGGTTGGCTGCCCAAAAGAGGGCCCTCCCTTCCCAACATCACCCCACCAAAAGGGGAAGGATGCCCACAAGGCCCCCCTACCATGGCTGAACCAAGGGGGGCTGCTCTCAAGTGGGCCCCCCCTTCCCAACAAGTCTCCACCATTTGCCGTGCAACCCAAAACAGCCCCCCCCCCCGAAAGGGGGATGCTCCCCCCCCCCTCGTGGGAACATCCCGTTGGGGCTGTCCGAAAAATTCTGGAAGGTCCCGAAACTTTTCCGGCACCCTCCAAAAAATTTGGACGCTTTCCAAAACTTTTCCGGCTTGATGGTTTACTCTGAAACATTTCCGGTTTCATGGTTTACTCCGAAACACTTCCGGTTTTCTCTCCGAAACTTTTTCAGTGTCTCCAAAACTTTTTCGGTGACTATCTCTCAGATTCCTAACCTGGTACTCATCAGATAGATGACCCTTAAGTGTGTGACCCCATAGATTCGGTGAAATTTAGACATGACCGGAACTCTTTTCGATCAAAGGTCAACAGCGGAACCGTCGACATCCATATTGACCCCTATACCCACACGAATGGATATTCGAGTGAACCTTTAGTTACTGTGTGCTGTTCCTATTGCTTCGTGATATGTTACAAAAACCCGAGGTGAGATTTATGGGCATCCCCGTGAATCAACAACTTGTTCACTATGCCAGTTTCCTCGTTACCGGTTTTGTTCTCTTTTCTCGTTCCCGTGTTCTGGCATCCTTGTTATCAAATCACACTGTGTCTGGCCAGACAATGATGGATACCGTAACACCGAGAGGGCCCCAAAACTATCTCTCCATCGTCGGAGGAGCAAATCCCAATCTTGCGCTATCTAGTCCCTTGTCGTACTTTTTTGTGAACCCATAAGCCGCCATAATAGACACCCTATTACAGATGACATTTAACTAACCCCAAAGTTCACAAAGCAAGTATGAAGGAACTCGATACTCTCATGGTCTAAGGAATTATGCAAACGTTTTAACTTTCTCTGTGTTATAAGCCATTAACTTGTGACGAATGTATCTCATAGCATAACAACAATTGGGTCAGTTCAACACAAGTGTTCTTCTAACATTGTGTCCTCAAAGTTGCCGGCATTCACATGCCCATGATCAGGAAAACATGACCATCAGGCAACAGTTGAGCTCGTATTAGAGGCATGACTGGGAATCTATATTAGTCCCTCCGTACCGGTGCATTAGGCACTTAACAAAAACCAGATAATACCAAAATGCTTGGGCGCAATGCATTAATTTCCCTCCTCGTTCACCTCCCAGCCTCGTTTGGTATTTCTCGGTCAAACCAACAATTAGGCGTGATACATTAACGCTTAGATGAACGACCTATGCGTGTAGACCAGCAAGGCGAGAGATTGAAGCTGGTTTGCATGCGGGAGGAGTATGTGGGCCTGCATGGGTTATGTAAAATGCCATCCCTATTAATTAGGGATTAAATACTGATTTTCCTTGCGTTTACAAGGGAGAAACTTGCGCTGTGATTGGAAGATTCCTGGTTTGATTTCTCAGCATCGTCCAATACGTAGCCACCTAGGTCGCGCTGCTTCTCCTAACGTGCCTAATGCACCGGTATGGAGGGAGTACCGTTTATTATTTCACACATGCACATGGGTTTTCCTCTAAGCCTTTATGGATATACGGACTCAAGGACCATTGCAATTATAGCACAGAACATAAACATAATTATGAACATGGAAATAAATAATAACATTTATTATTGACTCTAGGGCATATTTCCTACAAACTCCCACTTGCACTAGAGTCAATAATCTAGTCAGTGCTAATGCACTTTACACCTATGGCATACCGGTGTAAAATATGTTACGCTTGTGGTATAGTCTTCGTCCAACAGATTTGACAACTTCAGGTCCGTGTGTAACTTTGCATATCCTCACGTTTTCATGCTCTCACAAAATCCATAATTTATGTGGACTTGGCTTTGTATATTTGAATCACAGGTCGGACCTTGATTCCTCAGACTGAGCTATGGAGCCACTATCTGCAGTAGTGTTCCATTGACCTAAGTCATCTTGAAACCATACTAAATTCATAAATGAACTATATGATCCAACACCCTCTTTTGTCGCTTCTCAAGCGGCAATATACTTAACCTTTGTTAAAGAATTTGCCACAGTAAACTGTTTGGAACAATTCCAACTTACTGCGCCACCATATCGTGTATAACACAAAACCCTTAATTTAAATCAAAAATCGCTTGGAGCATTGATGAAGACTGTATCGATGTAACTACTTACAACGAGCCTGTTTCGATGTAACTACTTCCAATGAACTCTTCATAATCTCTGCTTGCGAGAAAACATGCCATCAGTGCTACTTTAGTACATAACGACATTTTTCACTATTGTCCTTTGATCAACACCTTAATCACTTTGGTAACTTACTCGCAACTAATTTGGAGTACTGGACATATCTGGTTGTTTTACATACCAGGGAATACATGATTAATCCAAACACAAAAGTGTGTGGAATCTCAGTCATGTACTTTGCTCATCACTGTTTTTAGGACACCAGGTCTTGCTAAAAACTCTTTCCATGTGACTTCGGCAAGAAACTCCTTGGCGTTCTCATGCTAAACCATTTTAGCATCTTGTCAATATGTATTTTGGCTTAGCCCTATTAGGCAATTCTATCCCCATAGATAATTATGCCTAATACCGAGGCTTCCTAGCCCAAGTACTTCATTGAAAATTTATTTTCAATGAAGTCCTAATTCGTGTCAAGAAATTTATATTATTTCCAATCAACAATGTGTCATGCACACAAAGTTTTAGAAATATTATTATGCTCCCACCTACTTTCTTGTAAACACAAGCATCTTCGCTATCCTTGATGAAATCAAACTCTTTGACTATTTCATCAAAACGAAGATTCCAACTCCATTATGCTTGCTTCTGTCCATTACTGGATCTCTGAAGTTTCCACACTCACTAGCATCCTTTAGGTTGACAAAATACTTTGGACTGTATCACATACATGTCCTTGGTTGTATTACCATCTCATGGAAATCGTTTTGGCACCCATATATCATATCTCATAATTGAAATATGTATTAATTGCTAGTATAACACGAATCGACCTTAAGCATCGCTACGGTGAGACAATCTCGTCGTAGTCAACTCCTTGAATTTGTTAAAAGCAACAAGTCGAGCTTTATGGATAAAACATTTTTATCTGCATCAGTCTATAGTTCCATTCATATTCATTAGACTCTGAGTCTTCCGGAGGGTTTATCAAGATCTAATCTTGAATCATTTATATAGATACTATCATGGATTATTTTGGCATTTAGACAATCTAGGAGGCAGGGCCCATCTACGCTTTCTTGTATATCGTAGGTATACTATTGTCTAACAATAATATCTCATTTGCAGACCTTAGAGTTTTGCACGAGTTTTGCCTACGTGGTTTAGCTGCGAGTTCGACCGAAGTCTATACATCTCATGTAGAGGCTTCCGTATCAGTCGTAGTAGGAAACTCCGGAATTACTTCCAAGATTTCTTTTCCTTGATCTGATGATGAAGATTCTGTTATCTCGTCGAGCTGCACTGTCCTCCCACTCACCATTTTGCAAGAAACATTTTCTTCAAAATATACCACTCTATGTGACAAACACATTGCCCCAGCATAGTGATGGAGGAATACCCAATAATTTGGGATAACCAACAAAGTAGCACTTATCTGATTTGGAATAGGTTTGTAAACACTTTACACAAGTCTCGTATTCCAAATGTTAAGAAAAGACAAAACGAGGTTTGGCGTACCATACCATGGCGTTATTTCAATAGATTTGATGGCGCTCTTTTCAGTGTAAAAGCCGCAGTCTCTAAAGCATTACTTCTAAAAGGATAATGGAAAATTGATTTATGTCATTTTTTATCTTACCATGTCATATATGGTTTGATTACATATTCTTGGAAATTCCACTCTCAGTGGTGTTCTGGGAGGTGCGGGTTATGAAAAACTCCTTTCACAACTCATCAGACATTCGCTAAACTTGTAACTCAAATATTCCTTTTCACAATCTAATTGCAGAAACATAATTTTTCTTGTTACAATAATTTCTACTTCATTCTAGAAACATTTTAAACTATTTCAAAAGATTCAGACTTATGTCTCATGAAGCAAATATTTACATATCTACTTGAGTCATCATTGAAAATAGACAAATCAACTGCTAGCAACAACATTTATTTGACTACACACATAAGAATGTGTGTTTGCCAATAAGTTCATTGCTCATTCCTTATGGCCTATGAACGGTATTTTAGTCACTTCACTTTTTGGATGAAATTTGCAAGTGTCAGATGATTCATGATCAAAATGACTTCAAAATCCATCAATATAGAATTTCTCCATGCGGGTTTCTCCAATGTGACCAAAGGCAGTGCCACACAAATGTGGTATTCTTTTAGTCTTGCGACATTTAGCATCAGTGTTATGAATGTATGATACTATCATCAATATTCATAACATACAGTCCATTCATAATGGAAATTTGGCCCTTATGCTATTCATAACACCGAACAACAATTGTTCTTTTATGAACAACCTTCTTGCAACAAACATTATGCAGTGGGCTAGAGTGTATAAAACTCTAAAATGAATTATGAAATTAAATACAGAGGTAATATGCCGATGGAAGGACTAGTAACTTTTACTATGTTCCCAGTGTGCGTCTCAACCTCATTACTGGCTAGTCGTCTAGTCCATAGTAGTTCTTTCATCGAGTTACAACAGAATGCAATCGAACGAGCATTCTTGTGATCAACTTTTAATCACAATACCCAAGAATCAGCGATTAACAATTTAATACTAATTCCCAAGAATTACATCTTTGACCAGCCTCCTATACATCTATAATTCGTATGACATTCATACATGAGCTGGACCTTCCAGTCTCCTTTCTTTTTGCCTTCATACTTCTAATAGTTTTACTTCCAATATTTCTCCTACTCTCAGAAAAAGCACCCAACTTTAAGAGTGGCGTTAGCCCCGGACTTCCTAGGCGTGTAAGTCTCACTTACACCCTTCGGACTTGTCCTTCCTCTTTAAGTTGTTGTTTTATTCACCATCATCATATGACTGGCATTCTTCTGGATCCCATTTTATCAGTCTTAAGCATAGTGAACACTTCACTTAAAGTTGCAAGCAAACATTGCTTTGGATACCTCATATCTTTTAGCCTTTGTTTGTATCTAAAACTAATTTTCAGTTCCATGAATATCTCATAACTATCCCAAACTTTTGAAGTTTGGGTCTCATGGAAGCAAACATATTGCACTTGACCGTAACGGAATTCTAGCTTTTGTATCGAAGGACAAGAGTCGCATCATCCATAGCATTAGCGGGAGAATACCGAAAGCATGCGATAGGACAAAGTCCTTCTCGGCACTCTTGAGGGCAATCCTCACATTACGTTACCAATGGTAAAGTTTTAACCAGCAAAATAACAACTATTCAATTTCAATAGGGAAGGTGGAAACGTGAGCCAATATTCTACAAGTATTATGCAAATTACACTTAGACAATGTTCATAACTAATTGCACTTAGAATTAAACAATTTAATTCTAAAATGCGCTCCCACTCAAATCAATATCTCTCATAATTGATTGTGAGTGATTCAAGATCCATATTTCAATTCATCGCCATAGAATCATCATCTCATGACGAGAATTTCAATCGGTAGGCCAACTTGTCGATCACATCTCTATGTGATTCTTGTTCACCTTTCGATGGGTGTGTTCCGAGCTCAGGACGATGCTGCCCGAACGTCAAGACAACCAAGTGATTTCGTAGTGAGGTTTGACCTTCACCCACCTTACACCTCTCTAATCGTTCGTGCCCATGCAGCCATGTGACACCCCGAAAAGATACGTGTTCTAGACGGTGCTACACTTGGGAGAACACTAACTACTTGATATTTTAAGTGAGAGATCACCCTAATAAAAGCGACTACCGCGCAATCAAAAGGGTGCAAATATAAGGGATAAACATCTTAGGCAATTGATAATAGCATGAAATGGTACAGCCCCTTCTGTCGGAGAAGTACTCATCGTCTTCACGAAATTTCAGCAAAAAACGTTGCCGTGGCAGCAGTTTCGAAAACTGCTGCCGTGGCAGAACTTTTTTGCCAAGGCCTATTTGTTTAGCTTTTTTCTCCTCCGTGTTTGTGTACGGCTTTTGCATCGGTGTCCACCTCCACAAAACTTTTCACCACCATGTCGATGAATTAAATAATATTGCTATCTCTATAGCTAATAAAATAATGCATTACAACAAGGTTGACACGTAGGTCATTAAAGTGACAATCATATGGCTCTAGCCATCATGCCGAATCATGACATGCAGGTCATATTAATTATATCATATAGTCATCTCACACATAATCTTATTAATATGACGAAGCAATACCACATCACATGCACATCCTGCAAAATCAAGTTAGACGCCTCTAATCGGTTCATACAAGATTTTATTTTACGTGGCTTCTAAGGTTTCAAAACGAACCAAAGCTACCAACGTCGATCATCAAGTATGATTATTCGAGTTGCTATATTAACTTTACAGGGTGTATGAAACACGAGACTTAATGAAAAATCTCGAGCCCCATACTAGACTTCGTCATGCCCTTTAGTTTCCGAATAATTCATCTTTCTTAACTATGGTGGAAGCCAAAGAACTGAAGCACATCGTTGATCTCTCAACCAGCATACTCAGGAGCAGCATAGAAGGATCATAGATAGCCAGAACTTTGTAGCAAAATTCCACTATGCCGTCAAGATCAGAAATACGCAAATTCAATGGAAGCAACAAGAACATCAAGCAATAGACCTCATCTACTACAAAATTATATTGTGCAATACACATATATCTCATGTATTCTAGATTATAACCTGCATCTATGCAGAGCACAACTCATGATGCCACTGTAAGGTAACGCAGCAGAAAACAAAAAATTTCTGGCCTACGCACCAGCCTAGGACCACTATGAAGATGCATACAAGGTTTGATCTGATCGTTACCAACTCGTAGCGCAGTGGAAGAAGAGTTGGTGAAGATCATTGGGGCAGATTCCCACAGCTAGGATTTACAACCTCCCAACCATGAGAATTTCTCCCTCGAACAGTCCCTAGGACAGAACCTTAGACAGTCCCTCGAATAGAAGATCGAACATACGATCTCTCTACCGGGTTGCACACATACCGTGTCACCAATCCAGCAGCGCTTTGCCATCCAGAACTAATTGCCTTCGGAGACCAGCCAGCCTTGCGGCACTACGAAACTATTTCATGGAGGGCGAGAGAGAGAGAGAGAGAGAGAGAGAGAGAGAGAGAGAGAGAGAGAGAGAGAGAGAGAGAGAATAGCAGATCATTGCATGCCTTTGTATGTGAACTTGAGTTAGGATTGGAGAGCTCCTCTCCTGCTCTATTTATAGGAGAAGGAGGGGGTGAAGGGGGCAAGGGCTGGCAGCCCAAAAGAGCCCCCCCCCTTCCCAACATCACCCCACCAAAAGGGGGTGGATGAACACAAGGGCCCCCCCCTACCATGGCCGAACAAGGGGGGCTACCCCCAAGTGGGCCCTGTTGGTGTCCTGGAATAAGGGGTACTTGCCACGTCGGCCCGCCAGTGATGGGCTGGGCTGAGGACCCGCTAAAGATTGTTAACTTGGCCATACTAGCCCTATCCCTCGGCGCGATCAAGACGAAGATCTCCTAAAGACTTGGTGTTCACTTCGAGCGTACTTAAACCGGCATGCATTTCCCTAAGATTGTAACCATCCATTTGTAAACCCTAGATACCCCCAGTGCCTATATAAGACATGGGGTTTAGTCTGTAGAGGCCTAGATTCACATTCGTAAGGTTTAGAGCTTAGGCAAACTCATACGATCTCGTGGTAGATCAATCTATACTTTGTACCCCATCGCAATGAATATATAAGAAGCATGACGTAGGGTTTTACCTCATCAAGAGGGCCTGAACCTGGGTAAAACGTCGTGTCCCTACTTTCCTTGTTACCATCTAGCTCTGATCATCAAGCTTGGGACTCCCTACCCGAGATCTGTTGGTTTTAGCACCGACATTGGTGGCCCATGCAGGTCCAGCCTGGTGATCGCATGAGCTCGATGGCGAATCTTCGGATCGATGACGACACTGGTTGTGAGGACATCTTTGTCCCCGGTCAGCTCCTTGTCTTCAGCAGCATCGTATTGCATGCCGATTCAGCTGGCCGTCTCGGCCAGATAGAGGATTTACCTTTGGACCAAGCCGCCCGGCTTGGTGACACAGGAAACGCCACAGATTGACGCCCCGAGCTCACCTCTTCTGGCCAGATGTCAGATCGGCCCGAGAACACCATCCCCCGCACGCCGGCCTCGATCTTGGTGCAGGCTCCTGATGTGACCTATCTTCCATATCCGGCCTTGAGCCCGGATCCGAGCATTTCTTCATTGGCACATGCATCGAGCCCATCCAATAAAAACTCCAAGTTGACATCTTGCAGCACCCTTACTCGAATCCAGCACGGCACAGCCCACTGTCAAAAGATGGGCGAAGCCGACCTTCTTGCTTTCAACAAGGTGCTGGACCAGACCCGAAATCTCAAGATCTCGGACAGGCCAACCTCGGCCCATGATCAGATCGGATCTCGATTCGGAGGTGTGAATTGTTTTACCCCACCCACCACCCACCTAGTCGCCATGATCGAGGACTTAACTGACATGCTGGACTATGCCTCTGAAGAGGCCATTAACATGGAAGAGGACGTCGATGATATGTCATATACAGCGTCCCCTCTGACATCCGGTTAAGCCGGGAATTGTGCGGCTACTTCCACCCACGACGTCTACATGGTAGACACTCCCAAGGATGATAAAAAATAGGAGAAAGGTGAGGAGCCACCCAAACACCGACGCCGAAGACGCCGTAATAAAGGTGCAGGCAACATCTATGCTAGCCATGAAGCCACTGATAATGGCGACGCCACCGATAACGGCGAGACTCCAGACGGCGCCGATGACCAGAACGCAGGCTATAACGTCGGCAATGGTCCCATTAACGGCACCACGCCCAATGGGGACGATGAAGACCCCGAGGACGTCGACTATTACCCAGAGTCCAAGGAAGATTTAAGCCTCGGACCGGATGAGTTTGACATACCTGAGGAGCCACTAAACGATCCTCGGTTGCAGGTCTTCCACCAGCGGCTACTCAACACCACCAGAAGCATGAAGCTAAAGTCCCAAAAGCTTTGAGCCAAGCAGGACAGGTTGACGGATAAGTGGACCGAGGTCCTCAATGCAGAGCAAGAGCTCGAAGGGCGGTTCACAGGAAATAAGCAGTTTTATCCACGGAAGAGCCTGCTTCCTGAGTTCGACAAGGAAGTCCTTGGAACCCCTCTTTCAGAACACGGCTGGGCCCAAGAATGCCCCCCTCGAGGCCGGGACAAACTAGTTGGAGGATATCCCAATCCCCCCGAGGTACCTCGCCGTCATGGCAAAGGTCAACTTCTGCCTCGGAACTCATACGACCTACGAAAGAAATTGGCGCCGGCCGCCCCATCCCGATCCATTTACGGATCAAGGGAGCGCCCACCCGCGGAGCAGGTCGGATGATAGGCTTGGTCAAACAAGTATGGTACTATGCACCACAATAAATATGATCAGATGATGATGATGCTTGACGCCCGGCACATCACAGTGTGGGACTGAGGAGCAGCTGACCCGATATGCTTCACCGATGAGCTGATGCAGCACCAGTTTCCTGAGGGGTTCAAACCCATAAACATCGAACAGTATGATGCAACTACGGACCCTGCGGTATGGATAGAGGACTTCCTCATGCACATCCACATGGCCCGAGGTGATGACCTCCACGCCATCAAATATTTACCCCTAAAGCTTAAAGGGTCAGCTCGGCATTGGCTTAACAGTCTGCCTGAGAACTCGATCGACAACTGGGAAGATCTGGAGGATGCTTTTCGAGCAAACTTCCAAGGAACCTATGTTCGACCTCCAGATGCCGATGACCTCGGCCATATCGTACAGGAGCAAGGAGAGTCGGCCAGAAAGTTCTGGAACCGGTTCTTGACAAAGAAGAACCAAATTGTGGACTGCCCGGACACCGAAGCCATAGGAGCTTTCAAGCACAGCATCCGCGACGAGTGGCTCGCTAGAGAGCTCGAGCAGGAAAAGCCCCGGACAATGGCCACCCTCACACAATTAATGTCTCGCTTTTGTGCAGGTGAGGATAGCTGGCTCGCCCGCCGTAGCAGTCAAAATGGCGACCCAAGTACCTCCGAGGTACGTGACGGGAATGGTAAACCCCGGCGTCACAAAAATAACAAGCGCCGCAATAGAGGACAGAGCAGTGACACCGAAGAAGGGGCAGTAAATGCCGGATTTACCGGCCAGCATGGCTGTAACAAGCGAATGCCCTTTCAAGGCAATAAGGACGGTCCGTCAACACTGGACAAAATATTGGATAAACCATGTGCCATTCACGGCACCCCAGACAAGCCCGCTACACACTCAAATCGGAATTGTTGGGTGATCAAGCAAGCTGGGAAGATAGCGGCCGAGAACGAAGGCACGGACCAGCCGCATAATGAGGACGGCAGCCAGCCCAAGCCGAGCACTGGAGGCCAGAAAAAGTTCCCTTCCGAGGTCAAGGACGATCTATGCCAGGCACGTCACAAGGAAGGAAAGGAAACGCGTGCTTTGAGACGTTTACGCCATAGAGCCAGCAGCGCCAACCTACAGCCCGTGGTCAGAAATCCTGATCACCTTTAACCGAAGTGACCACCCGACAAGCATCCGTCATGGAGGCACCGCGGCCCTAGTACTCGACCCCATAGTGGATGGCTTTCACCTGACGCGAGTCCTTATGGACAGGGGTAGCAGTCTAAACTTGATATACGCCGACACCATCAAGAAAATGCATATGGATCCAGCTAGAATCAAGCCCAGTACTACCACCTTTAAAGGAATCATACCGGGAGTAGAGACGCAATGCTTGGGTAGCGTCACCATGGATGTGGTCTTTGGTACTCCGGATAACTTCCGTAGCGAAGAGTTAATATTCGACATCGTACCCTTTCGTAGCGGTTATCATGTGCTCCTCGGACGAACCACCTTCGCCCGATTCCATGCTGTCCCCAACTATGCCTATTTGAAGCTTATGATGCCGGGGATGAATGGCGTCATCACAGTAAATGGGAACACGAAACGCTTCCTCAGGACCGAGGAGCAGACGGCGGCTTTCGCAGCCGAGGTACAGGCAGTCGAGGAGGCATCAAGAGCACGAACGGTGTCAAGTGGCCCGAGCCAGACGAAACATTCAAGAAGCATAAACTTCACCTCCGATCGCGCAACCGATAACCCTAAATAGGGATACGCGCTCCACCACCCCATCCTCATGATCGAGGTTTTCGTTCCTCGGATGCACAACTTCGCATTCAAAACCCCATGGGCGTCGGTGGAGCCAATCATACTGAAGCATGGTTCAGGTAAACTGACAAGTGGATAACAAACCCTCGACGGCCAGCTCGAGCCCTGCGATGGTAGCATAGGGTAGTTAGCCGGGGGGCTATGGCCTCTGCATCCTAGTCTGATTAACCTCCACAGTAGCTTCGCTCTCTCAAAGCGATGTTCATCTTATATGAACTTACCGGCCGACAGGTACCTCTACAAGTGGAGAAGATTTTCCTTGGATTTGACGAGGTAACACTGTTCAACGGCACGAAGGATGGGCACCGTCAGGATATTAAAGGATGTCACGCCCTCCCCGTAATGGTTAGCCATGTCCCATTTCTTTTTTATCATCGGTATCCCCACGTTGTAATTCAAACAGGCGTCAATTCCTTTTTTAATAAACAAGGGGCTCAGTGCTAATTCCTTTTCACCCTTCCGTTAAAGCATGATTATAGGAGATACGAGTGATGCATGCCCTCAAGGCACCATAGAATCTCATGGGGGGCTGTAGAATCAAGCCGATGCCCCATAACTTCCGAGGTGCCCTAGAGCAGTCCTCGACCCTACGTCCTTGGCATTTCGCATTATATGCATCGGTTTCAAGTTGTGTCTTTGGTCAATAGCTGGGTTGCCTGGTTTCTGTGCTTACCTTTTACATTCCTACTTTGTTCGGCTAGGAGGTAAAGGGAGAACCACTGCGATTGCCACTTCTGGTTAAACCGGTCAAGTGCCTCAGTTGGGGAAAGCCGAAAGCTGACTGTCACAACAAGCGTAAACTGGTCGGCAAACCGATGACAGTGTTAAACTACCTACGGCCGATAGAGGTTGTCTGTATAAAATGAAGGGCTTTTTTCGTTTAAGAAGGCCAATTTGTGGGTGGTTCGACCTCGGATATTCCGAGGACTCGACATATACCGGGGGCTATTAAATTGCCCCCACTCTTAAGCTCCTATAACTAACGGTATGTTTTAGCCTTATGGTCCGATTGCTTTGTTTCTTCGAACACAACCGCCCCTGGGCACCAAGACGTCAGTTCAAAGTTGCAATTAGGAATGAAACACCCTAAGTATATTCTATGAAGGGGCGGAAGCCGACGACTGGCCAACTACATCTTTGAAGAGTCACAGTCGAGTCAAAATAAAAGCATAGAACCTATAAACAAAATGATTAAATTTCATTTCACAATTACACCTCGGTATATCCGTGAAATACACAAACAAAGGCTAAAGATCTTCTAAAATCAATTGTTTGCTACATTTCCTTTCGGATATCCGAGCTGCTGGCATGACCCGCTCATAGTAGTCGACAACTTCTCGTGTCTTCCCTTCCGGATGGTCTCGTGACATCGGCTCCATATCTAGCCTTGGCCACCAAGTCTGCACAGCCGCAAACGCCTCCCGGGCGCCCTCCACACATGCCGACTGCTTCCATAGCTCGGCTCTAGCCGTGGCACTTCGAAGGCGCCGCACAAGCCCGAAGAAGCTGGTCGGTAATGGAGTATGCGGCCACAGTGTGATGCATACACCCTCCAGTGCCGACTTGGCTGCCCGCTGAAGCTCGGACAGTTGCCTCATCCGATGACCAAGAAGCAGAGGGCCCGATGCCTCCTGAAATTGCACCCAAAATGCCTTCTCGTCGGAGGATTCTTCATGATTGAGGAAGTGCTGGCAGGCGTCCCCCAAGCTGTGTTGCAAATCCAGGAATACCCCTGATACAACACTAATACGCCATTAGTTCGGAAGGGCGTCAGGGCTAAAGACACGGAACATTCCGAATGACTTACCAAAAAACGTATTTGTCACCAGGCGAAGCTCAATCTTCACGGCGTCGGCTAGGGCGATGGCCTCCTGTCTTGCTACGGCAAGCTGTTCTAGCTCAGCGGCGTTTTTCTCCTTCAAGGATTCGAGTGCATTGCATTCAACAATCACGCCCTCCAACATCTTTTCAACCTCGGTATTCCGAGCTTGAGCCGATTGCCGATCTTCTATGGCCTTGCCGAGGTCCCGGGTGCCTTGTAGCGCCACTGCCCTTTGCCGTTCCAAATCGGATCGTGCCTTAGATAGCTCGGTGCGAAGCGTAGCCAACGCTTCTCCAGTTGCTGTAAAAGATAAAGTTGCATTACCACATTGCGATTCTCGACCGCCACCAAGTACGGTGCATTGCAGCCACTGCTTACCTTGCGGTGCCCCCACAATTTCCTCTATCCCGATCATGCCCTCCTCGGACCGCGTTAGCCAGCGACTTAAATCCTCTAGTTCTTGCACATTGGAGGCCGAGGAAGACATAGACTCCTGCGTGTCAAAGCATACAAAATGAGCAGGTTAGAAGCCGAGGAAAGCAGTGATCCTCCGGATGGTTTTTGCTCTATCCAGAGTCCTGGGGGCTAATGCGCAAATCTTAATTGAACACGTTTCGACCCTCAAGCCAGTTTTATTAAAACTATCTTAAGGCTCGGGGGCTACTGCATTCCCGTAGAGGGTAAAAACTTCTTGTGCGCCATTTTTTAAAGCATATAAATTTCAATATCGGATGGTGCATAAACATTCTCCATAAAAATTAATATCTTGCTAGAAGCTTAGCAGCTCACATACCTGAAAACCCTTAGTGAGGTAGGTAAGCAGATCCAGCATCTCAGCTTTGGCAGATCGAAGCTGGCTGAGTGATTTTCTGATTACGGCCCTGTGCTCGAAGGGGACGGTGGGGCTCTTTAGAGCTGCTTCCACCTTCTAATCCCACCTTGGTAGCAAGACCGTTCCAGGGCCGAGCACAGTCGGAGCCTCAGCTTCGGCTAAAGGGGCTTTGTTGTCGGAGTTACCCTCAGTAGGTTGATTGCTGTGGGCAAAGCAGAATAAAGGTGAGTACCACCTTAAAAACAACAAAAGGGGTGTAACGCCAAGGGTGAGAGAAAAATTACCTCGTGATACCTGGATGGCCTTGACAAGGGAAGGGGCCCTCGGATGAACCCGAGCTGATCACCTCCACATGTACCGACGTCTTATTAGTCGGGGCAGCATGCGCCTTTCTTAAGCGCTTATACTGTCGGGGTGGATCGTGTGTCCTTCAGCCTCCTTGGACGCTGGTCTTCTCCAGTTCTCCGAGGAACTTGACTCCCTCCCTCTACCTCAGCTCCCCCATTCGATGTCACCCGAAGAGCTTCGATGACTCTCCGAGGCTGTACCCGAGACGTTTCTCCAAGAGGACGGCTTCTTCGTCCTATTTTTCCTCCCCTTTCGGGTAAGGGAGCTCGGCTGAGAGGAAGAACTTTGATGAGCGCCGAAGGTTACGGCCGAGGTATCTCCCTAGAAAGACAGGTTTTTTGTCCTGTTCTTTCTTTCCTTGATCTGCACATTGCCAGGAGTGTCCTCTCGGAAGAACTGGTCCTTTGTCCTGTTCTTCCTCTCCTTCCCCATTACCGGAACCTCGGCTAGAAGCCTCTCAAGTTCGGGAGTCCTAGTATCTCCTGGTAACGGGGCCGGGGACTTCATTTTCTCGGCCCGAACGTGCCAGACCTGCATCAAGTTGCAGTCAGCTGTCGTACGGTGAAGAAGTATGATTGTAAAAGAAAAACTCAATTAAAGACAAAACTACCTCCACAACGGGAAGGGCTCGGCAGAAGCCAATATCCTCAGCTCACGAAGGGAAGAAGTTCTTATCGGATTCAAACAAGAGCTCCCACTTCCCTGCAAGATCCTCTCCACAGAGGAAATCCTTCACCACCGCATCATCCTCGGGCTCGAATTTCCACACTGGGAGTGCTCGGACTTGAAGCGGAAGGATCCGACGATGGAGCATTACATGAACTACGTCCACTAGGCTAATGCCCTCACCGACCACAACCTTGAGCTTGTGTTGAAGTGCTTTAACCTCCTTTAGGTCCCCCCAGTCAAGGTTCTCGGCCGTCCAGGAAGCTAGCCTCCTCGGCGGGTTCTCCGAGAAGAGGGGAGACCCTTCGCGGTCGCCGCTGGAGGAATCCGCCACGTAGAACCACTCTTTTTACCAGGCCTCCGCCGTTTGGCGAAGAAGCCCTCGGGCCATATCGCGGTGTCGAGGCGGCTAATCGCAGCCCCTCCGCACTCCGCGAGTTCATGACCAACTGGGTACGGCTTGACGCAGAACACCTTCAGCCACAACCCGAAGTGGGGCTTGATGTGAAGGAAAGATTCACGGAAGATTATGAAAGAAGCGATGTGGAGAATAGAGTTTGGAGCTAGATGATGAAAATCGATCCCATAGTAGAAAAAGAGGCCCCGAGCAAAGGGGTGAAGGGGAAAACCCAAACCATGGATAAGATGCGAAATGAAAATCACCCACTCTCCTTCGCGGGGAGCGGGGATGGCGAATGTCGAGCTACTCGCGCCCTCCTTTCCGGGATAACGGCATTGGGCCATGGGGGGAAGGTACCCGGCAGCTTTAAGCCTAGCTATGGTACCGGCGATAACAGTGGAATGCATCCACCGCCCCCCTCCGCTGACGGTTTTGACCTTGGATCTTTCCCCTGTGCTATAAATCTTGAGCAGGGGAGGAAGGAGGAAAGATGGGTCTCGAGGTTCTGGTATTGCTAGTGATGAGCTCTATGCATTGGAGCAAAGGGGCAGGGATGCAGATGAACAGATTTGTTGGTTTCCCCTGCCTTCTTATAGGGAAATCGAAGACCAGGGGTCGCCCTGCTGTGGAGAACAAATCGCCGCTTCCCAATACACCACACAGTCAATGTGCGTAGTAATCAAGCATGTATTAATGATACCCTAGAATACCGAAAGCATGCCCCCCCTCATTGATAGGACGTGCCAGTAAAAATGGCCATGGGGTCACGGTGTCCCTCATAAAGACTGTGGATTAGATGGTTTGACTCTGCCACGAGAGGTGACGCTTCAGCTCTTGGCCGAAAGGGCTATCAGGATTTGACCTAGTCAAGCCTTTCATGGCAAGCCTTTTGTGGCTAAGCCGACCTCGGCCCTACCATATTAATAAAGTGTGCCGAGGAGGGGGTCTTGTCATGAGATATCCACCCTTATTTTGTGAATACCAAGGGTTGGAGGTTACAATCAGGAGAGCCAAGAAGACCTCGGAGCTGAGTGTGACCTCAGAACTATAAGCCGACGTGGTGGATAGAACTTGCCTACGAAGCCGAAGACCCAAACTTACGAGGACGTCCCGATGTCTAATGTCCTCGGCTTGAAGACTAGTTCGGGGGCTACTGTTGGTGTCCTGGATTAAGGGGTACTTGCCACGTCGGCCCGCCAGTGATGGGCCGGGCGAAGGACCCACTGAAGATTGTTGACATGGCCATACTAGCCCTGGCCCTCGGCGCGATCAAGACAAAGATCTCCTGAAGACTTGACATTCACTTCAAGCGTACTTAAACCGGCATGCATATCCCTAAGATTTTAACCGTCCATTTGTAAACCCTAGATACCCCCGGTGCCTATATAAGCCGTGGGGTTTAGTCTGTAGAGGCCTAGATTCATATTCGTAAGGTTTAGAGCTAAGGCAAACTCATACGATCTCGAGGTAGATCAATCTGTACTTTGTACCCCATCACAATCAATTTATAAGAAGTAGGACATAGGGTTTTACCTCATCAAGAGGGCCCGAACCTGGTTAAAACATTGTGTCCCTACTTTCCTTGTTACCATCTAGCTCTCATCATCAAGCTTGGGACCCCCTACCCGAGATCTGCCAGTTTAAGCACTGACAGGCCCCCCCTTCCCAACAACTCTCCACCATTTGTGGGGGCTGCCCCCCCACCAACAAGCTTCCACCACAAGGGGGCACCACCAAAAATAGCCCCCCACGAAAGGGGGGATGCTTGATGACCCACAAGTATAGGGGATCAATCGTAGTCCTTTCGATAAGTAAGAGTGTCAAACCCAACGAGGAGCAGAAGGAAATGACAAGCGGTTTTCAGCAAGGTGTTTTCTGCAAGCATTGAAATTATCGGTAACGAGTAGTTTGATAGCAAGATAATTTGTAACAAGTGACTAGTAGCAATAGTAACAAAGAGTGCAGCAAGTTGGCCCAATCCTTTTTGTCGCAAAGGACAAGCCGGAACGATCTCTTATAGTAAGTAAAGCGTTCTCGAGGACACATGGGAATTTCATCTAGTCACTTTCATCATGTTTGTTTGATTCGTGTTCGCTACTTTGATAATTTGATATGTGGGTGGACCGGTGCTTGGGTGCTGCAATTACTTGGACAAACCTCCCACTTATGATTACCCCCTCTCGCAAGCATCCGCAACTACGAAAGAAGAATTAAGATAACTCTAACCATAGCATTAAACATATGGATCCAAATCAGCCCCTTACGGAATAGCGCATAAACTAGGGTTTAAGCTTCGGTCACTCTAGCAACCCATCATCTAATTACTACTCCACAATGCATTCCCTTAGGCCCAAAGATGGTGAAGTGTCATGTAGTCGACGTTCACACGACACCACTAAAGGAATCAACAACATACACATCATCAAAATATCGAAAGAATGCCGAATTCACATGATTACTTATGACAAGACTTCTCCCATGTCCTCAAGAACAAAAGTAACTACTCACAAATCATGTTCATATCCAAGATCAGAGAGGTATTGAATAGCATAATAGATCTGAACATATAATCTTCCACCAAATAAACCAACTAGCATCAACTACAAGATGTAATCAACACTACTAGCAACCCACATGTACCAATATGAGGTTTTGAGACAAAGATTGAATACAAGAGATGAACTAGGGTTTGAGATGAGATGGTGCTAGTGAAGATGTTGATGAAGATTAGTCCTCCCATGATGAGAGGATCGCTGGTGATGTCGATGGCGACGATATCCCCCTCCCGGAGGGAAGTGTCCCCGGCAGAATCTCTCCGCTGGAGAGCAAAAGTGCTCCTGCCCAAGTTCCGCCTCGAGATGGCGGCGTACCGTCTCAAAAGTCTTCTCTGTATTTTTCTAGGGCAAAATGACTTATATACCAGAAAATGGGGGCCAGAGGACTGTTAGGGGCCCCATGAGGTACCAGGGCGTGCCTAGGGGGGTGGTGCGCCCTGGTGCCTCGTGGGCACCTGGGTGGCCCCCTCTGGTACTTCCTTATTCTAGTATTTTTTATATATTCCAAAATAATTCTCCGTGAAATTTCAGCTCATTTGGAGATGTGCAGAATAGGTATCTCTGACATAGCTTTTTTAGGTCCAGAATTCCAACTGCCGGCATTCTTCCTCCTTGTGTAAATCTCGCATATTAAGAGAGAAAAGGGATTAGAATTGCTCCACAAAGTGTTATATTGATCAAAAACACTATAAATAATAGTAGCAAAACATGATGCAAAATGGACGTATCAACTCCCCCAAGCTTAGACCTCGCTTGTCCTCAAGCGAAAGCCGATATCGATAATCATGTCCACATGTTTAGAGAGAGAGGTGTCGATAAAAACAAAATACGGACATAGTAGTATCATGATCATTATTATAACAACAATATTTATTATCATAAACTTCTGATGAGCATGTAAAAATTCATCACAACAATGGAGTATAAGGCATAAATTTTCTTGAAAACTAACAAACTACAGTCTCAGTCAACAATGCAATTGCAATTCATCATATTTTCAGGAAGGGTCTCATGTAGGAGCTATTTAGCAAGTTCACATACTCAACCATCATTTAGTCTTCTATGATTGCTAACACTCACGACATATGGAGCAAAAAGTTTCAGCCAGACACATAGAAAGATAGGGGCTTGTGTTTTCGCCTCCCAACTTATTTACCTCAAGGGTAATGTCAACAATAATAACTCGTGATCACTCATATCCAACTGGATATATGTGCCTAGATCTTTCCCCACCACACGATGCTTGCAAAAGAGAAAAATAAAAAGAAAGTAGAGGAGAACACTATTGACTCTTGCATAAAAAGTAAATACATAAAAGTAAAGCATAAGCCCTTCGCAGAGGGAAGCAGAGGTTGTCATGCGCTTTTTGTTGTTGGATGCACAAGCTCTTAATGCAAAGGAACATCACTTTATATTGCCCCTTGTGATAGCAACCTTTATTATGCAGTCTGTCGGTTTTATTTCTTTACCATCACAAGTTCGTACAAAGCTTATTTCCCTTACAATAAAAGTTTCATACATATTTAGAGGCAATTTTTATTGCTTTTTGCACCGATGACAACTTACTTGAAGGATCTTATTCAATCCATAGGTAGATATAGTGGACTCTCATGACATGAAACTGGGTTTAAGGGTTTTGGATGCACAAGTAGTATATCTACTTGGTGCGGATTTGGGCTAGCAAAGATATTGGGCAAGCACCACATGTTGGAGGATCTATAACAATATTACTTCTATGTGAATATGAACAAACATAATTCATTACGTTGTCTTCCTTGTCCAACGTCAACAATTTGACATAAAATACTAAATGGGGGCTCACAATCATAAAAGATGTCCAAGATAGTATATTTGCATGTGAATCTTCTCTTCCCTTATTAATTCTTTCATGAATTGCATCATTGACTAATGCTATGTTTGTTAACTTCCAATAAATTTTACCACTTATACTTTTCTTTATGTAATGTCATTACTTTTCATAAGATTAGCATATGATATTTTTCATTATTTTCATTGCTAGAATTGAAACATGAAAGTAAAGGAGCAAAAACTCAAACTACTCTTTATTATATAACTCTCAACTCGATTACATAGATAGATAGATCATGAAGCTAACACTCGAAAATAGATCATACTAAACTTTTATTCAACTAGATCACGAAATAACTATGGATTGAACTAAAATAGGTAAAGATAATAAGAGTGATGGTGATACGATACCGGGGCACCTCCCCCAAGCTTGGCACAAGCCAAGGGGAGTGCTCATACCCATGTGCTCAATTCTCCTTCTTCGGTGATGGTGGTGGTGATGAAGCGGTGGGCTTATCCTCCGGCTTCCATGGCATAGGTTCCCCATCATAAAAAGATGAACGAGTCTCCGGAGTCCTGAAACTTGCAGCTAAACTCATACCTTTGAATCTTGCCTCATACTCATAATTTTGGTTTTGAAGATCATAGATTTGGCCTTGGAGACAGTCGATTCGTTCATTGAGCTTGAAGATGATGTCCCCCATTGATCGGTCATCCACCTTGCGATCACGGGTGAACTCCGTGATCATGGAGTGGTTGGCGCTGAGTCCATGTTCCACCATCCCTTAACACTTGAAGATCTCTTGCTCCACCGCTTTGAGCCTGGACTCCACGCTCCTGGTCTTCTTGGGTCCTTGCACATCCCAGATGTGAAGCACCCCCTCATGCATCTCGATGGCTTGAGGGTGTTTCATCACCTCCGGTAGGTAGGGGTTGATGACCTTCTCATAGAACTTGTCCTTGGAAGAGCTTGATGAAGCCATAGCGATCTAGATCTGTCAGAAAAATAGCTCGAAAGAAGAACAGAGGAGATTTCTGCGATACGGTGGTCAAAACATTCTGGAGTATATATAAAGATTTTTTTATCTTGCAAAACAAGTAATCCAGAAGAAAACGGAGTCGGGAAGGCTCACGTGGGGCCCACGAGGTACCAGGGCGCGCCTGGGGGGGAGTGGCGCGCCCTGGTGCCTCGTGGGCACCAGGTGGGTCCCCCGGCTGTTTCTTATTTTTGTATTTTTCTAAATATTTCAAAACTGACAAAAACTATTTGATGGAATTTTTGGAGTCGGTTTACTTACCGTATCACATACCTCTTCCTTTTCAGGGTTCTGGAGTGTTCCGGAAGGTCTCTCTTATGTATTCCTCCGGTGTAATTGTTTCAATAATATTAGTTTCAACATTAATGGGGGTACCTGAAATATAGTGCTTAATTCTTTGCCCATTCACCACTCTCGGATTAGTGCCTTCGGAGTTATTAATTTTAATTGCTCCGGAGCGATAAACCTCTTCGATGATATATGGCCCTTCCCATTTAGAGAGAAGTTTTCCTGCAAAGAATCTCAAACGAGAATTGTACAATAGAACCTGCTCACCCACTTTAAATTCCCGTTTTTGAATTCTTCTATCATGCCATCTTTTAACTTTTTCTTTAAACAATTTGGCATTTTCATAAGCTTGGGTTCTCCATTCATCTAATGAGCTAATATCAAATAACCTCTTTTCACCGGCAAGTTTAAAATCATAATTCAGTTCTTTAATTGCCCAATATGCTTTATGTTCTAAGTCAAGAGGTAAATGACATGCTTTTCCATAAACCATTTTGTAAGGAGACATACCCATAGGATTTTTATAAGCAGTTCTATAAGCCCATACTGCATCGTCAAGTTTCTTAGACCAATTCTTTCTAGATCTATTAACGGTTTTCTGCAGAATTAATTTTATTTCTCTATTGCTCAATTCAACTTGACCACTAGTTTGAGGGTGATAGGGAGATGCAATTCTATGGTTAACATCATATTTAGCGAGCAATTTACGGAATGCACCATGAATAAAATGTGAACCACCATCAGTCATTAAATATCTAGGGACTCCAAACCTCGGGAAAATAACTTCTTTAAGCATTTTAATAGAAGTGTTATGATCAGCACTACTAGTTGGAATAGCTTCTATCCACTTAGTAACGTAATCAACAACAACTAAAATATGAGTATACCCATTGGATTTAGGAAAAGGTCCCATATAATCAAATCCCCAAACATCAAATGGTTCAATAGCAAGTGAATAATTCATAGGCATTTCCTGACGTCTACGAACATTACCAATTCTTTGACATTCATCACAAGATAGGACAAACTTACGAGCATCCTTGAAAAGAGTAGGCCAATAAAAACCAGATTGTAATACCTTATGTGCTGTTCTGTCTCCCGCATGGTGTCCTCCGTAGGCCTCGGAATGACACTTCCGAAGGATTTGTTCCTGTTCATGCTCAGGTATACAACGTCTAATAATACCATCTACTCCTTCTTTATAAAGATGTGGGTCATCCCAGAAGTAATGTCTTAAATCAAAGAAGAACTTTTTCTTCTGTTGGTATGTGAAACTAGGTGGTATATATTTAGCAACAATGTAATTAGCATAGTCCGCATACCATGGAGTACTACGAGAAGCATTTGTGATAGCTAATTGTTCATCAAGAAAGTCATCATTAATAGGTAGTGGGTCATCAAGAACATTTTTCATTCTAGACAAATTATCTGCTACGGGATTCTCAGCTCCCTTTCTATCAATAATATGCAAGTCAAATTCTTGTAGCAATAAAACCCACCTAATGAGTCTAGGTTTAGCATCTTTCTTTTCCATAAGATATTTGATAGCAGCATGATCGGTGTGAACAGTTACTTTAGAATCGACTATATAAGATCTGAATTTATCACAAGCAAACACAACTGCTAGAAATTCTTTTTCAGTAGTAGCATAATTTCTTTGGGCACTGTCTAGAGTTTTACAAGCATAATGGATAACATTTAATTTCTTATCAACTCTCTGTCATAGAACAGCACCAACAGCATAATCACTAGCATCACACATAATTTCAAAAGGCAAGTTCCAATCAGGTGGTTGAACAATAGGTGCAGTGGTCAAGGCTTTCTTAAGTGTTTCAAAGGCTTCTGGACAATCGTCATCAAAAACAAATGGAACATCTTTTTGCAAAAGATTGGTAAGAGGCCTAGAAATTTTAGAGAAATCTTTAATAAATCTCCTATAGAAACTAGCATGACCAAGGAAACTTCTCGTACCTTTAATATCTTTAGGACATGGCATTTTCTCAATAGCATCAACCTTAGCTTTATCAACTGCAATACCTCTTTCAGAAATTTTATGCCCCAAGACAATGCCTTCAGTCACCATAAAGTGGCACTTCTCCCAATTCAGGACAAGATTAGTTTCTTCACATCTCTGCAAAACTCGATCAAGGTTGCTTAAGCAATCATCAAAAGAAGTTCCGTAAACAGAAAAATCATCCATGAACACCTCAACAATCTTTTCACAAAAGTCAGAGAATATAGCAGTCATACATCTTTGAAAGGTAGCAGGTGCATTGCATAAACCAAAAGGCATACGTCTATAAGCATAAGTTCCAAAAGGACAAGTGAAGGTGGTTTTCTCTTGATCGGGTTGTGATACGAGTATTTGAGAAAAACCAGAATAACCATCTAGAAAACAAAAGTGTGTATGCTTAGACAGTCTTTCTAACATTTGATCGATAAAAGGTAAGGGGTAATGATCTTTTCTAGTAGCTTTGTTTAATTTTCTAAAATCAATTACCATCCTATAACCAGTTACAATTCTTTGTGGAATGAGTTCATTTTTATCATTAGGAACAGCGGTAATACATCCTTTCTTAGGGACACAATGAACAGGACTTACCCATCTACTATCAGCTATGGGATAGATTATACCTGCTTCCAGAAGCTTTAATATTTTGGTTCTTACCACCTCCTTCATCTTAGGATTTAATCGTCGTTGGTGGTCGACAACTGGTTTAGCATCAGGCTCCATATGAATTTTGTGCTGACATAGAGTGAGACTAATGCCCTTAAGATCATCAAGAGTATATCCAATAGCAGCACGGTGCTTCCTCAGAATTTTTAGTAATCTTTTTTCTTCATGCGCTGAAAGGTTAGCACTAATAATAACAGGATATATCTTATTTTCATCAAGATAAGCATATTTCAATGTATCAGGCAACTGCTTCAATTCAAATACAGGATCACCTTTAGGTGGAGGAGGGCCTCCAAGAGTTTCAACAGGCAAATTATGTTTAAGGATAGGTGGTTGATCAAAGAACATCTTATCTATTTTGTTTCTTTCATTCATATGCATATCGTTTTCATGGTCTAGCAAATATTGTTCTAACGGATCAGTAGGAGGTACGGCAATAGAAGCAAGACCAATAATTTCATCTTTACTTGGCAATTCTTTATCATGAGGATGTCTACGAAACTTGGAGAAATTAAACTCATGAGATATATCACCAAACTTAACTTGAACCTTTTCTTTAACACAATCAATTTCAGCATTAACGGTGTTCAAGAAAGGTCTACCAAATATAACGGGACAGAAATTATCTTGTTGTGTGCCAAGTACTAAGAAATCAGTAGGGTATTTGATTTTGCCACACAAGACTTCAACATCTCTAACAATCCCAAGTGGTGTAATAGTATCTCTATTAGCAAACTTAATAGTAACATCAATATTTTCAATCTCAACAGGTGCAATATCATGCATTACTTCTTGATATAGAGAAAATGGAATAGCACTCACACTAGCACCCATATCACACAAACCATGATAGCAATGATCTCCAATCTTGACAGAAACAACAGGCATGCCAACTACGAGCTTGTTCTTATCTAACTTATCCCGTTCATTTCTAACAGGTTTAGCAATTCTAGTGGCCTCCTCACAAAAGTAAATAACATGCCCATCTATATTATCGACTAAAAGATCTTTAACCATAGCAACATCAGGTTCAACTTTAATTTGTTCAAAGGGACTAGGTGCTCTAATATTACTTTTGTTAACCACAGTTGAAGCTTTAGCATGTTCCTTAATCCTAACAGGAAAAAGTGGTTTCTCAATATAAGCAGTAGGCACAACTAGATCAACATGGTAAACAATTGTTTCTTCTTTAACGCTAACGGGTTCCTCAATCTTTTCTTTAATAGGGGGATGATATTTAAACCACTTCTCTTTAGGGAGATCAACATGAGTAGCAAGTGATTCACAAAAGGAAGCTACTATCTTAGAGTCAAGTCCATATTTAGTGCTAAACTTATGAAAAGCATCGGTTGCCATAAAAGATTAAACACAATCGAACTTAAGTATTATACCTGACTCATTACCTTTGTCGAGTTCCCAATCTTCAGAGTTGCGTTTAATTCTTTCCAGAAGATCCCATCTGAATTCAATAGTTTTCTTCATAAAGGAGCCAGTCGAAGAAGAATAAAGCGTAGTTTGATTATCATGAGAAAGCCGAGCATAAAAATTCTGTAAGATAATTTCTTTTGAGAGCTCATGATTGGGGCATGTGTATATCATGTACTTAAGCCTCCCCCAAGCTTGAGCGATGCTTTCTCCTTCACGAGGCCAAAAATTATATATATAATTCCAATTACAATGAACCAAATGCATAGGATAAAATTTCTGATGGAATTCTAGTTTCAATCAGTTCCAGTCCCATGTATCAGTATCATCAGATAGCCTATACCACATTAATGCCTTTCCCTCCAAAGATAAAGTGAATACTTTCTTCTTAACTCTATCTCCGGATAAACTTGCAAGCTTAAACAATCCACAAATTTCATCCACATATATCAAGTGCATATCAGGATGTACCGTTCCATCTCCTGCATAAGGATTAGCTAGCAGTTTTTCTAGAATCTCATAATAAATATTTTCAGTAGGTGCAGTATGTTGAGGAGCAACTATTTGTGTTTCCGGTCGAGGTGAAGATACCCCGAACAAACCCCTCAAAGGATTACTTTCCATAGTGACAAGTGACAGTAAATTTCAGCACGTAATATAAATGTTTCCTTACGAAATTCCACTCACCAAAGGCGCTTCACTCCCCGGCAACGGCGCCAGAAAAGAGTCTTGATGACACACAAGTATAGGGGATCAATCGTAGTCCTTTTGATAAGTAAGAGTGTCGAACCCAACGAGGAGCAGAAGGAAATGACAAGCGGTTTTCAGCAAGGTGTTTTCTTCAAGCACTGAAATTATCGGTAACGAGTAGTTTGATAGCAAGATAATTTGTAACAAGTGACTAGTAGCAATAGTAACAAAGAGTGCAGCAAGTTGGCCAATCCTTTTTGTAGCAAAGGAAAAGCCGGAACGATCTCTTATAGTAAGTAAAGCGTTCTCGAGGACACATGGGAATTTCATCTAGTCACTTTCATCATGTTTGTTTGATTCGCGTTCGCTACTTTGATAATTTGATATGTGAGTGGACCGGTGCTTGGGTGCTGCCCTTACTTGGACAAACCTCCCACTTATGATTACCCCCTCTCGCAAGCATCCGCAACTACGAAAGAAGAATTAAGATAACTCTAACCATAGCATTAAACATATGGATCCAAATCAGCCCCTTACGGAATAGCGCATAAACTAGGGTTTAAGCTTCTGTCACTCTAGCAACCCATCATCTAATTACTACTCCACAATGCATTCCCTTAGGCCCAAAGATGGTGAAGTGTCATGTAGTCGACGTTCACATGACACCACTAAAGGAATCAACAACATACACATCATCAAAATATTGAAAGAATACCAAATTCACATGATTACTTATGACAAGACTTCTCCCATGTCCTCAAGAACAAAAGTAACTACTCACAAATCATGTTCATATCCAAGATCAGAGAGGTATTGAATAGCATAATAGATACATATAATCTTCCACCAAATAAACCAACTAGCATCAACTACAAGATGTAATCAACACTACTAGCAACCCACAGGTACCAATGTGAGGTTTTGAGACAAAGATTGAATACAAGGGGTGAACTAGGGTTTGACATGAGATGGTGCTGGTGAAGATGTTGATGAAGATTAGTCCTCCCACGATGAGAGGATCGCTGGTGATGTCGATGGCGACGATTTCCCCCTCCCGGAGGGAAGTATCCCCGGCAGAATCTCTCCGCCGGAGAGCAAAAGTGCTCCTGCCCAAGTTCCGCCTCGAGAATGCGGTGCACCGTCCCAAAAGTCTTCTCTCTATTTTTTCTAGGGCAAAATGACTTATATACCAGAAAATGGGGGCCAGAGGACTGCTAGGGGCCCCACGAGGTACCAGGGCGCGCCTGGGGGGGGGGGGGGGGGTGGCGCGCCCTGGTGCCTCGTGGGCACCTGGGTGGCCCCCTCTTGTACTTCTTGATTCCAGTATTTTTTATATATTCCAAAATAATTCTCCGTGAAATTTCAGCTCATTTGGAGATGTGCAGAATAGGTATCTCTGACATAGCTTTTTCAGTTCCAGAATTCCAGCTGCCGGCATTCTTCCTCCTTGTGTAAATCTTGCATACTAAGAGAGAAAAGGCATTAGAATTGCTCCACAAAGTGTTATATTTATCAAAAACACTATAAAAAGCAGTAGCAAAACATGATGCAAAATGGACGTATCAATGCTCCCCCCCCCCCCCCCGTGGGAACATCCCGTTGGGGCTATCCTGAAAATTCTGGAATGTCCCAAAACTTTTTCGGCACCCTCCAAAAAAAATTCTAGACAGCTTTTGAAACGTTTCTGGCTTGATGGTTTACTCCCAAACATTTCCCATTTGATGGTTTACTCCGAAACATTTTCTGCTTTCTCTGAAACACTTTCGGTTTTCTGTCCGAAACTTTTTTAGTGTCTCCGACACTTTTTCGGTGACTATCTCTCAGACTCCTAACCTGGTAGTCAGCAGATAGATGACCCTTAAGTGTGTGACCCTGTAGATTCGGTGAAATATAGACATGACTGAAACTGTGGATATCCATATTGACCCTTATACCCACACGAATGGATATTCGAGTGAACCTTTTGTTACCGTGGGCTATTCCTGTTGCTTCGCGATATGTTACAAAAACCCGAGGTGAGATTTATCGGCATCCCCATGAATCAATAACTTGTTCACTATGCCAGTTTCCTCATTACCGGTTTTGTTCTCTTTTCTCGTTCCCATGTTCCGTCATCCCTGTGATCAAATCACACTGTGTCTGGCCAGATGATGTTGGATACCGTAACACCGAGAGGGCCCAAGAATATCTCTCCATCGTCGGAGGAGCAAATCCCAATCTTGAGCTATCTAGTCCCTAGTCATACTTTTCCGTGAACCCGTAAGCCGCCGTAATAGCCACCCTGTTATAGATGACATTTAACAAACCCAAAGTTCACGAAGCAAGTATGAAGGAACTCGATACTCTCATGGTCTAAGGAATTATGCCCATGATCAGGAAAATGTGACCATCAAGCAACAATTGAGCTAGTCTTAGAGGCATGACTAGGAATCTATATTACCGTTTATTATTCCACACATGCACATGGGTTTTCCTCCGAGCCTTTATGGATATACGGACTCAAGGACCATTGCAATTATAGCACAGAACATTAACATAATTATGAACATGGAAATAAATAATAACATTTATTATTGCCTCTAGGGCATATTTCCTACATATCCATCCAACCGGGTTCTGGCGTCCAAGCCCCGATCTCCCGTCACCCGACATCAGGGGGTCTCGCTCTACTAGCGCCACCCCGGAAGGTCCGGACAAGGGTGCCCAGTGATATGTAAGTAATCTTGATAGCTTTGTCCATCTTGTAGTAGACTTGCTTTTCCTTATTCCTGTCTATCTATATTTCAGGCAACAACGCAATATGGGCGCCGACCTGACCGGTGCCCCGACAAACAATCTGGCCACGGTCCTCAACAATGCCCCTCGAACTGAAACGGGTGCATTGAGCATTGACGATACAGAAAACCGTCAGTACCCTCGGTAGGGTGGCGAACGTAGCCGGAAGTACCAGATCGGTGTGACGCCCCCGAACTCAATCGTGCACTAATCATACACGCAACATGCACGATCAAGATCAGAGACTCATGGGAAGATATCACAACACAAATCTACAACACAAATTTAAACATAAATCTTTATATTACAAACCAGGGTCACGAGGACCCAGAATACATTAGTCAGTAAAGCAAATATTATCTAAGTACAGACATAGTTAGACAAGTTTGCCTTAAGAAGGCTGAGCAAAACAACAACAACTGATCGAAAAGGCGCAGGTCTCCTGCCTGGGGCCTCTGAACTAGTCCTGGTCGTCGGTCTCCACATAGTAGTAGTAGTCACCGCCGGGGATCTCCGGCTCCTAGGCTTCGTCATCTGAATGCAGCAATTGGGTAGGGGAAAGAGGTAGCAAAGCAACCGTGAGTACTCATCCAAAGTAATCGCAAGACTTGCATCAGAACTATGCTAAGCATGCATCTGTATCAAAGGAATGGGGCTATATCTTTGGACTATACAGCAGAAATGCCAGAGTAGAGGGGGAAAGCCTAACCTATCGAAGACTAGCATCTTGCAGCATTAGAAGAGTGTAGCGTATATATAACATATAGTAACATGTATGTATATCAGCAAAAGCCTAAGATCCTTCCTCGACTACCCTACGAGAAAGCGACCTCAGAGCAGTATAACTGTTAAATATTATTATAGTATCCGGTTCTAGTTGTAGTAGATCGGGATACAACTCCGAGCGTCCTGTTACCGTGGACACGGCTATTCGAATAGATTTACTTCCCTGCAGGGGTGCACCACATTACCCAGCACGCTCGATTAACTCTGGCCGGACACACTTTTCTGGGTAATGCCCGGCCTCGGATGATCGACATGTCGTAGTCCTACCTAGGCTCCGCAGAGAGGTCAACACGCCGGTCTACATCCTAAGCATGAAGGGGTCATGGGCCAATCGCCCTAAGCACTCCTGCACGTTCGTGACTGGCCGGGGACCAAGCCAAACCTCGGTATACAGGCATGCTGCTCACCCCAACAATTAGCCCGCAAAACCGTGACATCTGACAGAGCTTTCGGGAGAATGTACGACGCCGAGGGCCCCATGTACCATTATCCCGCATGTTGGTTAGTGTGTATTGGCTAGCAGCCAACTCAGATCAAATACCCAAATCCGTTAGTGTATTATTAGTAGCTCGGGGACACGAACAGGTCTCCTGTCGCTTCGACTTGGTAACTCGCGGACTATGACCAGGGACCAGGCCCACCTCTCTCCTAGGTGGTCTCCGCCTGCCCTGTTGTTCCGCCACAATATCTCTCGCGGGTGCCCTCCGAGCCAACCCGACTTTAATAGGTATCTCTCGAGGGTACCCTTGGGGCCAACCCGTCTTTAACATAGTGGTTGTCGGAACTCAGGTCCATACCACCAAGGTGAAATCTAAGGAATCACCCTCGATGAGATCACACTTGATGTATTGCACGACTGAGACAACATCGAGGGTGAAATACGAGGAATTACCCTCGGTAAGATCACACCTGATGTGCTACGCTGCAGAGTCATCATCAAGAGTGAAATACGAGGAATCACCCTCAGTAAGATCACTCTAGGTGCGGCTCTGCAGAGTCGTACAATTGCATGATCCTAATGGTGGGCTCAAATTTTGGTACGACGATCACTTGCTCGGATAACCCTGATATCATAGCATGGCAACATGGACAAGGGTGAAGGGCCACTGGTGGAACTAGCATACCGATACTAAGCATATAGGATAACAGGTAAAGTATCAACAGCAGGTTACAAAAGCAGGCTATGCAACAGAATGGCAGCTACCGGAATAACAACAATAGCAAAATCTAATGCAAGAATAAGAGAGAAGGAATGGGCGATATCGGAATAATCAAGGGGATTTGCTTGCCTAGAAGCTCTGCTGAGAGGGGCTGATCGTCGGGAGTGTAGTCGTACCCGGTGTCGTCTGCAGTCTCGGGGTCTACCGGAGAAGAAGAAGGGGGGAAGAAACAATAAATATAAAGCATACAAATGCAACACAACGCATGGCATGGTAATTTATTATGCTAGGGGTGCCCTAATGCAGTACTAAGTATTTTAAATGAAGTGGGAAAATATTGGGAATATTCGGGAATATTTTCCCAGCTCCAGGTATTATCCGATGAACTGATCTGGAGGGAAAGGTTCCATGTTCATCATGTTAGGAGTCATGGTCAAGCATTTTGTTGACATATTCGGATTCGTTATATTTTTCTAATCAACTTTCATATATAAATTATTTTCATCCAAGTTACGGTTTATTTTATATGATTTTTTTAAAGTTTTAACAGTATTCTGGAATTTCTTCTATCTATTTCTTTTAATTATTAAATAGGCAGAATACTTTTTACACCTACTAGGGGGGTAGCCATGTGTATGACAGTGGGGTCCAGGGGTCCAGTCATGAGGCAAGTCAAATTGTTGACCAGTCAAAGTTTGACTGGTCAACAAGGTCAATGGACCCACATGTAATTGTCTAGCAATAGAACTAACATTAAATTAAATCTAACAGGTGGGTTATTGGGCTAACTGGGGATTAACCTCCTAATCTAAACAGGGTTGGCCCAGGTGGCAGTGGCCGAGCCGGCCACCCGAAGTGCACACATGCGCGCGTGAGCACGGTGGCCAGGATGCTGCACGGCCGGGGCAGGGCGAGCAAGCGCGGCGAGGGCGGCAGGGCGCGGCAGGAGAAGGCGTGGGCGCGCGCGGGCAGGCGTGCAGCGAGGCACAGGGGCGCGGTTGTAGCGAGCAGCAGCGTAGCAGGCAGCAACAGTGCAAGGAGCAGCAACTAGAAGAGGAGCAGCAGCGGCCAAGAGTAGCAGCGGCATGAGCAGCAGCAGAAGCAGCAAGCGGGCGCGGGAGTGGGTCTGCGTGGGCACGGGCGGCTGCGGGACGCGGCCAAGGTGCGGCCGGAGGCGCGGCAGCGCGCGCACAGGAGCGAGCTCCAGGTGCGGCCACGGGAGGTAGTGGATGGCGGCTAACGACGACAGATCGAAGGGGAAAAATTGGGGGATGGGGAAAGGAGCTCACCCCAGAGCTCGTGGACGAGGTTAGGAGGCGCGGGGGTGGCTGGACGTGACGAACGCGATGACGAGGGGCGGCGGCCATGGCGGGGAAGACGACCCGATGGCGAGGCTCAGAGGCGTCCCGGCTCGGGTTCTTCGGTGGAGACGGAGGAGACGACCGCGGGGAGGCTCCTGGACATCTTCTCAGGCGCCGGGGAGGTCGGTGGCTGCATCGACGACGATGGCCATGGCGGACATAGCTCGAAAAACTTTGTATGGACGAATGCGAGCGAGAAGGGGGAGGAAAAGGGGCTAGGGTTTGTCCACTGGGTCGGGCTCCGTCTTATCTAGCTCGGGGGTGCCGGCGGATGACCGACACGTGCCCATCTACGGCGTGGACGGGCGCGCGGAGGCCACGCCATGGCCTCTGTACGTGAGGTTGAAGGAGATTAAGGGATGGGTTGGGCTGCCACTGTAGCAGCTGGGCCTAAGTGCATACTGTCTTTCTTCTTTTTCCTTTATTCGTTTTCTGTTTCTTCTTCTAGGTTCTGCTTTGTATTTAGTTAAAGCACCAAACGATTTTTTTCTATGAATGAAACTTGGCAAACAATTCATGCACAATATTTTGGGGTTGCACAAAAAGTTTCAGAGCATTTGGAATTACCCACATTTACATTTTTAATTTAAATGGCTCTATGGTATTATTTTTGGTCCACTAAATTGTTGCTAGGGTCAATATGGGAATTTCGGTGATGTTATTTTCCTTAACATAATTACCTAGGGATTATTTGTAATATTATGAACACTTTCGTTTAATTAATTGAAGAAGTTTTATTTTTCCTTGCTATTTGAATTTTGAATTGGAGTTGGATTATTTCTTAATAGCATTTAGGCTTTGTTAATCATAATGACATGGCAAGTTAATTGGCTTAATGACATGATTAAGATCTGGGGATGTTACAACTGGGGATCACATGAGGGGGTTACCCAGGTTCGGGCCCTCATGTTGAGGTAATACCCTATGTCCTGCTTCTAATTTGTATTAATGGTGGAGTGCCTTGTGCGAGGGTTACAATGGAGTTGATGTAGGAGTCTACTGAGAGTATAGTTCTACGGAAGTAGATGCGTATGGCTACCCCTGCCCTCGCCTTATATAGATGATGAGGGCTAGGGTTTACAGGGGATCTAACCGACCTCATACCGCCGCCATCTTGGCTTGCACGCCAAGATGGTCTCTTGATCCCTATCCACGCCTCCGGGCTCCCTCCTATCGCCGGGCTTCTATAAGTCCTCCTGGGCCCTGAGGCAGGCCTACTGTCGGGCTCCCCTTGGAGAGGTCACCCCCAGTGTAGTGCACCGTCAGTAGCCCCCGAGCGTGTCTGGAGTTAGAGTATTTTTTGTCTTCCGGAATGAGAACCCAGGAGGGCTCCTTCTGTCTTGACGATAACTGTGGCCCATCTCCGTGAGCCCGGCTTCAGGCGTGACAAGGGTTCGCCAAACACATGACCTCCCAGGTCCGGCTTCAAGAATCCTCGGTCATGTGTTCCTTTGGTTCTCCCGTGGAACCTTAGGCTTCGGTTCCATGGCTTGCGCCATATCCAGGCTTGAATCTCCCGGACCTATGTTGCCGTGGCCTCCGACCACGCGTTTGGGTCGAAAAGGAGTCAAAATGAAGGCCTGTTAAATTGGTCGGGCCGTGCTTTGCCAATGATCACCTGGAAGCTCTTTGTGCCAGGCTTTAGCCCAAACTGAGTTACGGCAGAAGGCCTGCCCTTGTTTCTCATGCCAGAACTCCACGTGTCGCCCTATTACCAACATAATCCTCGGGGGACATGCCACCGCTTCGCGCTCCTCACACACCTTTATAAGCCAAGGGGGAGATCATTGGCTGTGCAGCTTCTTCCTTCGATCCCTCCCCAATTACTCCATCGCCACCAGCGAGGAAAGCACAGATCTGGAGTCACAGGCAGTGGTGATGGCGAGTATGAGTGGAGCGGCCGTTGACCTCGGGGCCCGTAGGGGCACCACAACGGATGGTACGGTGAGTTCCCGTCCTTCTTCCTCCGCTGAAACGGCTACTCCACCCAGAGCCCCTGGGAGTTGGTCGGTTTCCATGATTACCTTCGACCATCTACAAGATTTGGTTGCGCAGGGTTTCCTGCCTGACCAGCGCGCCCTCTTGTGACTCCACGCAAAACCGTCGGAAGGAGTTCCGAAGCCGGCAAGCTGGCACAGAGTGATCCACACCTCCTTCATTTGCCGCGGCCTCTCCCTTCCCCTTCATCGCTTCGTTCAGGGGGGTCCTTCATTATTACGACTGCCAGCTTCACCATATTATGCCGAATGAGGTTCTACACCTCGCCTGCTTCATTACTCTGTGCGGGAGTTTCCTGGGAATAGCCTCGCACTTTGGTCTCTGGCGCTACTTCTTCGAGGTGAAGCCGCGGAGGGAAAATGGCAAGATACCGAACTGCGGCGGGGCGATCATCCAGCCTCGGCCAGATTCAGGATACTTCCAGCTTCCATTGCCGCAGATGTCAGGGTTGTGGTAGCTGGACTGGTTCTACGCCCCGGACCTTCCAAAGAGTGTAAAGGATCCATGCTTGCCCGTCTTTCAAAATGAGCTACCTCAAGAGCTGCTATCTTGGAGCTCGGTGACTGAGCTCTCTTCGAAGAACATTCAACTAGTGCAGGCGGTCCTTCAGCTCAAGGACGCCGGGCTGACTGGCATGTAGATTTTGAAAACATGGCTAGAGAGAAATATTCAGCCATTGGCCTGGCGGAAGCACCCGATGTATGACTATAGGGGCCCGAGCGATCCCTGCCGCCTCAACAAATGAGAGATCTTGCGATCTGACCTGAAGTCTCGTATGCACTTCATCACTCATGTTCCTGTGAATGAGATTTCCCTGGACATGGCGGTAAAACCCTTCCATCAAGGACACCGTCCGAACAATGTGAGTGCAGATCTTCATTCTAATGCTTGGTGGTCTTTAGCTATTTGCTTGATGCTTTTCCTTCGTCTCGTGCTCAGGCCTTTGGGGCTTTTGTCTCAGAGCCCTCCAGCCTCGCCACCTAGTTCCAGTGCAGTTATCATGCTTGATGTAGTCGTGGCCTGCCCCAGAGATCGCATCAGTGGGCGGTGCTGGTCCCCGAGTTGCATCGTCCTTGAAGAGGCCCCGGGAGAGCTGGTTGAGGTGGCTGCTTCGCCATCAAGGACGGAGAGTGTGGAGATCCACTGGCAGGCGAAAGCGGGCTAGCTGTCGTGGCCTACCGAGGTGTTGGAACCATAGGCCATCATCGATGTTCACCCTGTGGTCCCGCGCCAGCGACCTAAGGTTTGGGCCCGGAACTGTCGCTCAGCTATGTAGCCCCATTCAGCCGTTTTGTCGGGGGGCCCCTTTTTCTAATGTCATGATGTTGTTGCGTCTTTATTGTGGTCGCAGGTCGCTCTAGCCAATGGGCAAAAAACTGGTAGGCCATAGGACTCCGCAGGTGTCAACTCCTTTAGTCATCCTTCTTCCGTTTCGGGAGGCGACCTCACCAGGCGTGGCCTCGTCTGAGGCCTCCAGCTGCCCCGAAGTGGAGCCCACATATGTAGTGGAATGTGAGGTGCGTTTGCCTACCGGAGTGCCTGGAGAAGGTCCGTTTGTCCCCGCGGCTGAGAGCACCACCCCAGGAGCCGCCGATGTCGTTATTGGCGTGAGTACGGGAGTCGGAGCTCATTCGGCCGGTGATATTGTGCAGGGAAAGATCGAGGCAGAGGAGCCATTGTCCAGAGCGAAGCCCATCTCTATGGCTTTGTCGCCACCTAGTTCCATCTCCTTATCTGGGGGGAGCGCCGAAGGCCCTGTTGTGCCAGAGGAGATGGAGGCCGCCTTGTGAGAGAGCCACAACCATGCTCGGGCCTTGTACGGTTCTTTGAGGAGACTTGGTCAGGCACTTCAGCCCGGAATGGAGGTAATTCCTTTGACTAGCGTGAGCACACCTAGTAGCCCCGGGGCCTCGAGTGTGGTTGTACAAGGAACTGGATTCGAGGTTGTTTTAAAGTAAGTAGCCCCGGGGTGCAGTTGTTTTAACCTGTTTGTAACTTGTAGGCATTGCGCCAGCAGAGGGACCGATTCGAGACAAAAGGTGAAGAGCTCCGCCGATTACTCGCCGAGGAAAGGTCCTGGACTACCATTCTTGAGAGCTCTGTTGCAGTTCAAATCAGTAAGTGACAATGTTCTATGTTGCCCCATGTTCCTCCTGATGTGGTACGAACACGGTGCTCCTCTTTTGCTCAAGTAGCGGAGAAGCAGTATTATGAGATGCGGCGGCTGTTGGGCTTGGCTAGACAGGAAGCCGGTGATGTAGGAGATATGCCCTAGAGGCAATAATAAAAGTTATTATCGATCTCCAAGTTTCTAATTAATGTTTATATTCTGTGCTATAACTGCAATCACTAGTAGAAAAAGGGCCATTTGTCCCGGTTCGAGAGGCCCATTTGTCCCGGTTCTGGAACCGGGACTAAAGGGTCGGGACTAAAGCCCAAAACCTTTAGTCCCGGTTTGCTTACGAACCGGGACCAAAGGCCCTCCACGTGGCCGCTGCGGGGAGCCCAGGCAGGAGGACCTTTAGTCCCGGTTGGTAACACCAACCGGGACCAAAAGGCATCCACGCGTCAGCATCTGGCAGGAGCTGGGGTTTTTGTTTTTTTTTGAAAGGGGGGGGGGTTTAGGGGATTTTGGAGGGTTAATTTAGGGGTTTCATATTGTGTTAGCTAGCTAATAGAGAGAAGTGTCCTCTCTTTCTCCGTGCTTGGTCGATGGTAGCTACTATAGAGAGAACTCGACACGCTACCTAGTAAGCAAATGAAGGAACCATTAAGTACACAAGATCGTCATGAACATATACAGAGAGAAGTGATCGGCCTCTCTTTCTTCGAGAGATTGGTCGAACAACAAGTTTTCGTATATCTATCCGACGCTACTAGCTACATATATACAATATAAGATCTCTTACAATCCCTAACATCTAATGTCAAATTCCAGATGGTATTCTCCGGCTTTATTTATGACGTGGTCAAGAAAGAATCCCGCCAATTCCTCTTGAATTGCTCGTATGCGATCATGTGGTAGGAGTTCATCCCACATCTGCCACATCTAATTTGAAGAAGGGGGTCAATACATATATATGAATGAAACTCAACACAAATCATGGTAATAAAATAAAATTGTGAATATTATTGCTTACGCACTTGAAATTGTTTTTCAGAGTAGCCCCGCTTACCCCTCATGTCATGTCCGACGCTCACCCCTCATGTCATGTCCGACGTCCCCCCTCATGTTGAAGTTATCGGGGAGGGGGTAGACGACAACGACGCTCACCCCTCATGTCATGTCCGACGAGGCCGGCGACGAGGACATACATCTATCTCATCTCTACATGAACATACATCTCATCTATATATATATATATATATATATATATATATATATATATATATATATATATATCATCATATCATATATATATATATATATATCATCATATCAACAACAGAAAATTAATTGTTTCCAACAGAGCATCATATATATATCATCATATCATCTATATATATATATCATCATTTCATCAAATTATCTAACATAATGAACTATATATATATATCAACAAAATCATTTATCTATCTATCAACATCATCATCTATCTCCACATGAAAATATACATCTCATAAAAAAAACATAGCAACGGGGGCTGCCGGCGACCATGGAGCAGTGGCAGAGCAAGGTGTGCTCGGGGGCACGCGGCGACGGGGAGCAGGGGACCATGGGAAGGGGGGGCTCACTGGGGGGGCGTGGCGATGGCTTGAGGCCGGCGACGAGGACGGCGGGCTCGGGGGGGCACGCGCGCGGAGACGGGGAGGAGGGCGCGACGGCGAGGGCTCGGGGGAAGGCGGGGTGCTCACTAGGGGCGGCGATGGGAGAGGGCGACGGCGACGAGGAGGCGCGGCGACGAGGAGCGGGCGGCGACGGGGCTGGGCGGCGACGGCGACAGCGACGATGGGAGAGGGCGACGGCGACAGCGACGATGGGAGAGGGCGACGGCGACGAAGAGCGGGCGGCGACGGCGACAGCGACGAGGAGCAGCCGGGCGGCGTCGGGGGAGATGTGAGAATTTGGGGAAAAATTCCTAAGTGTTGGCCTATATAGCAAAGCCTTTAGTCCCGGTTGGTGGCACCAACCGGGACCAATGCCTCCCTTTGGTCCCGGTTGGTGGCACCAACCGGGACCAAAGGTCTCTTTTTGTCAGCCCAAAGGGCGGGAAACAGGGACCTTTGGTCCCGGTTGGTGGCACCAACCGGGACCAAAGGGGGCATTGGTCCCGGTTGGTGGCACCAACCGGGACCAAAGGGGGGCATTGGTCCCGGTTGGTGGCACCAACCGGGACCAAAGGGTGGTGCTGCCCGGGGCCAAATTTTTAGTCCCACCTCGCTAGCCGAGAGAGCTCGAGAGTGGTTTATAAGCGCTGCTGCGCATACCCTCTCGAGCTCCTCTCAACTGCAGGCCTCCGGGCCTAATCTGTCACTGCCTGTGGGCCTATTGGGCCTTCTGCGGGCCTGAATCCTGGCCCAACAAGCTGGTTGACTTTCAAGTCGTATTCAGGCTGTGGCGGCCCAGTAGGTGGCATTTTTTTAAAAAAATTCCAGTTTTTTGTTTTGTTTTTTGCTTTATTTTTTTTATTTTTTTCATACTTACTGTTTTTCAGTGATTCTTTTTGCTTTTAGGTCACAAAAATTATAAACTTTCTGTTAGTGCCTTTAGTTTTCAAATTTGAATAGTTTAAATTAGAATTTTTTGAAATTTGTGTGAATCACTAGTTTGTGAATAACTTTACTAAAAAAATAATTTTTGAGTGATTCTTTTTCCTGCTATTTAATATTACTGTGTTTTATCATTATATTCAATTTGGTAAGTTTTAGGTTATTTGAAATGTCTGTTTTAATCAAAAACAGATTTGCTTATTTTAGTTTGCTATTAAAGTTTCTAACAAAAAATTTCTTTATGAAAATTCTTTTTGTTATTAATGTTTTGAACAAAAAATTATTTGATAATTTTAGTTGCATAAACTTTATATAATTTTAGTTTCAAAAATACTAGAGGTTTATAAAAGCTTTTTAGTTGATTCCTTTTGCTATTAGAGTTTTATAAAAGCTTTTTAGTTGATTCTTTTTGCGATTGAAGAATATTATAGTTTTGTTTTAGTTGATCATAACAGAATATTTTAATTGATTATTTTTAGTTCATTCTTTTTGCTATTAGAGTTTCATAAAAAAATTCTTGTTCATTCTTTTTGCTATTAGTTCATTCTTTGAGCTAAATGACCCTGAAATTGAAAAACACTACAAATGAACTCTGAAAAGGTTGAAAGTTGGCATGGTATCATCATTTCACCCAAATAGCATGTGCTAAAAAGTTGAGAGGGTTACGGCAAAAACTAGATGCACTTCGTGTACAAAACGGACAATCTCTTTCGAAGTATGAGGGTTTCGGACGAAAACTCATCTGTTACAAAGGTATTTCATTTTTTTGAACTTATTTGAACTCCAGACTTTTTGTGTGTTCAAAATGAACCATTCAAAGCCACATCATCAATTTTCAACCCTTTCTGACTTCATTTGGTATTTTTCATACATTTACTGATTTTTTTGAGCTAAATGACCATGAAATTGAAAAGCACTACAAATGAACTCTGAAAAGGTTGAAAGTTGGCATGGTATCATCATTTCACCCAAATAGCATGTGCTAAAAAGTTGAGAGGGTTACGGCAAAAACTAGATGCACTTCGTGTACAAAACGGACAATCTCTTTCGAAGTATCACGGTTTCATACGAAAACTCATCTGTTACAAAAGGCATTTCATTTCTTCACATGTAACGGCAGTGATATTCTAGATCAAAGGCATCATCATACTAGTTGTGGAGAGAAAGTCTTCACTTTTTCTTCGCTTGTGTCCTTAGCTAATTGCGCCGTAACCATGGATAATCTTCATCGTTTAACAGGGTGCTTGGGTCAGCCTTGACTTTGAAGGGAGGAATTTCATGAAACTTTTCATAATCTTCAGACATGTCTGTCTTGCCCTCCAATCCCACGATGTCTCTTTTTCCTGAAAGAACTATGTGGCGCTTTGGCTCATCGTATCATGTATTCGCTTCGTTATCTTTTCTTTTTCTCGGTTTGGTAGACATGTCCTTCACATAGAAAACCTGCGCCACATCATTGGCTAGGACGAATGGTTTGTCTGTGTACCCAAGTTTGTTCAGATCCACTGTTGTCATTCCGTACTGTGGGTCTTCTTGTACCCCGCCTCCTGACTGATTGACCCATTTGCACTGAAACAAAGGGACCTTGAAATCATGTCCATAGTCAAGTTCCCATATGTCCACTATGTAACCATAATATGTGTCCTTTCCCCTATTGGTTGCTGCATCAAAGCGGACACCACTATTTTGGTTGGTGCTCTTTTCATCTTGGGCGATCGTGTAAAATGTATTCCCATTTATCTCGTACCCTTTGTAAGTCAATACAGTCGAAGATGGTCCCCTGGCCAACGAGTACAGCTCATCAGAAACAGCGTTGTCACCCATGAGACGTGTTTGCAACCAACTGCCGAAAGTCCTGATGTGTTCATATGTAATCCAGTCATCACACTACTCCGGGTGTTTGGAGCGCAGAATATTCTTGTGTTCATCGACATACGGGGCACCAAGGTGGAATTCTATAGAACTGTGTAGTGTGCTTGAGACCAAGAATGCCCGTCCCTACATATTATTGAGTCCGCTCCTAGCGTGCCTTTTCTAGTCAGTATCCCCTCATACCGCGATTGAGGGAGACCAATCTTCTTAAGGTCAGGAATGAAGTCAACACAAAACCCAATGATATCCTCTGTTTGATGGCCCATGGAGATGCTTGCTTCTGGCCTAGCGCGGTTACGAACATATTTCTTTAAGACTCCCATGAACCTCTCAAAGGGGAACATATTGTGTAGAAATGCAGGGCCCAGAACGACAATCTCGTCGACTAGATGAACTAGGACGTGCGTCATGATATTGAAGAAGGACGGTGGGAACACCAACTCGAAACAAACAAGACATTGCACCAAATCACTCCTTAACCTTGGCAGGATTTCTGGATCGATCACCTTCTGAAAGATTGCATTGAGGAATGCACATAGCTTCACAATGGCTAATCGAACGTTTTCCGGTAGAAGCCCCCTCAATGCAACCGGAAGCAGTTGCGTCATAATCACGTGGCAGTCATGAGACTTTAGGTTCTGGAACTTTTTCTCTGCTATATTTATTATTCCCTTTATATTCGACGAGAAGCCAGACGGGACCTTCATACTGAGCAGGCATTGAAAGAAGATTTCCTTCTCTTCTTTGGTAAGAGCGTAGCTGGCAGGACCTTCATACTGCTTTGGATGCATGCCGTCTTTTTCATGCACACGTTGCTGTTCCTCCCGTGCCTCCGGTGTATCTTTTGTCTTCCCATACACTCCCAAGAAGCCTAGCAGGTTCACGCAAAGATTCTTCGTCACGTGCATCACGTTCATTGCAGAGCGGACCTCTAGGTCTTTCCAATAGGGTAGGTCCCAAAATATAGATTTCTTCTTCCACATGGGTGCGCGTCCCGCATCGTCAGTCGGAACAGATAGTCCGCCACGACCCTTTCCAAATATTACATGTAAATCATTGACCATATCAAGTATGTGATCACCAGTACGGAGGGCGGGCTTCTTCCGGTGAACTGCCTCACCTTTGAAATGCTTTCCTTTTTTTCGACATTGATGGTTGGTCGGAAGAAATCGACGATGCCCCAGGTACACATTCTTCCTGCATTTGTCCAAATATATACTGTCGGTGTCATCTAAACAGTGTGTGCATGCGTGGTATCCCTTGTTTGTCTGTCCTGAAAGGTTACTGAGAGCAGGCCAATCGTTGATGGTTACAAACAGCAACGCATGTAGGTCAAATTCCTCCTGTTCGTTCTCATCCCACACACGTACACCTCTTCCATTCCATAGCTGTAAAAGTTCATCAACTAATGGCCTTAGGTACACATCAATGTCATTGCCGGGTTGCTTAGGGCCCTGGATGAGCACTGGCATCATAATGAACTTCCGCTTCATGCACAACCAAGGAGGAAGGTTATACATACATAGAGTCACAGGCCATGTGCTATGCTTGCTGCTCTGCTCCCCAAAAGGATTAACGCCATCTGCACTTAAACCAAACCATACGTTCCTCGGGTCACCTGTAAAGTCGCTCCACTTTCTCTCGGTCTTTCTCCACTGCGACCCGTCAGCGGGTGCTCTCAACTTCTCGTCTTTCTTACGGTCTTTTATGTGCCATTGCATCAACTCGGCATGCTTTTTGTTTCTGAACAGGCGTTTCAACCGTGGTATTATAGGAGCACACCACATCACCTTGGCAGGAACCCTCTTCCCGGTGCGCTGGCCCTCAACATCACCAGGGTCATCTCTTCTGATCTTATACCGCAATGCACCGCATACCGGGCATGCGTTCAAATCCTCGTACGCACCGCGGTAGAGGATGCAGTCATTAGGGCATGCATGTATCTTCTGCACCTCCAATCCTAGAGGGCATAGAACCTTCTTTGCTTTGTACGTACTTCCAGGCAATTCGTTATCCTTTGGAAGCTTCTTCTTCATTATTTTCAGTAGCGAACAAAATCCCTTGTCAGATACACCATTGTCTGCCTTCCATTGGAGCAATTCCAGTGTGGTACCAAGCTTTCTGTTGTCATCTTCGCAATTTGGGTACAACCCTTTTTTGTGATCCTCTATCATGCGATCGAACTTCAACTTCTCCCTTTCACTTTCGCATTCTCTCTGTGCATCAACAATGACCCGGCGAAGATCATCATCGGGCACATCGTCTGGTTCCTCTTGATCTTCAGCTTCCCCCATTGCAGCATCACCGTATTCAGGGGGCGGGTAGTTGTCATCATCCTCTTCTTCTTCGTTGTCTTCCATCATAACCCCTCTTTCTCCGTGCTTGGTCCAAACATTATAGTGTGGCATAAAACCCTTCTCAAGCAGGTGGAAGTGAAGTGTTTTAGAGTTGGAGAAAGCCTTCGTATTCTCACAGACAGTACATGGACAATGCATAAAACCATTCTGCTTGTTTGCCTCAGCCGCTTCGAGAAAATTATGCAGGCCCTTAATATACTCGGAGGTGCGTCGGTCACCGTACATCCATTGCCGGTTCATCTGCGTGCGTTATATAGTTCTCATTATTGAACAACATATAACTCTCTAGAGCATCAAATTAAAACATACATTGAAACTATGTAAAAAAATTATATGCAACAACAAATGCGATCATAACCGCAACTAAGGTACCAATTGATCCAACGGCATAATAATACCAAGCCTCAGTATGAATGGCATATTTTCTAATCTTTCTAATCTTCAAGCGCATTGCATCCATCTTGATCTTGTGATCGTCGACGACATCGGCAACATGCAACTCCAACTTCATCTTCTCCTCTTCAACTCTTTGTAATTTTTCTTTCAAGTAATTGTTTTCTTTTTCAACCAAATTTAACTTCTCGACAAGAATTTCTATGTCGGTTGGAATTTCCGGTTCACATACCTCCTAGATTAAAAAATCTATGGCACGTTGGTCGGCATAATTGTCATAAACACTAAATAAAAGAAATAGTTATAAAAGATAATATATACCACATCCGAATCATAGACAGGACGAGGGCCGACGGAGGCGGATACCAAAACCATCGCACTATATAATAACAAACAATAATAAAAGTAAGAAAATTACACAAGTATCTATCTAAATCATACAAGTAAGAACTTTTTTCTTTTAGAAAGAAGATAAGAAGAAGAGGCTAACCACGGTGGTGCCGGCTTCGAGATGGGCGCGGGCGATCGACGACGGTGAGGACGGGGACGGGACAGGACGGACCGCCAAACCTAGACAAATCTTGAGGAAAATGGAGCTTGGACAAGGAGCTTCGAGAGGAGAAAGCTTAAGTGTGGCTCGGGCATTTCATCGAACACCTCATGTGCATAGGAGGTGAGCTAGAGCACCACAAAGCTCTCCCACGGCCGGCCAAAAAAACAGCTCTCCTCGCGGGCAGGGGGGTATTTATAGGCCGACCATTGGTCCCGGTTTGTGGCTGGAACCGGGACTAAAGGACATCATTTGGTCCCGGTTCCAGCCACAAACCGGGACCAATGGTTATGGGCCAGGAGCGAGGCCCATTGGTCCCGGTTCGTGTCTGGAACCGGGACCAAAGGGGTCAGACGAACCGGGACCAATGGCCCACGAGGCCCGGCCGGCACCCTGGCCTCACGAACCGGGACCAATGCCCCCATTGGTCCCGGTTCATGAGTGAACCGAGATTAATGGGCTTTTCAGGGCTGGACCTAAGCCCTGTTTTCTACTAGTGAATGGTTCTCGAGTCTGCAATAACCATAAGGCTCGGAGGGAAACTCCTGTGCACATGTGGAATAATAAACGGTAAAATAGATTCCTAGTCTCGCCTCTGAGACAAGCTCAAGTGTTGCATGATGGTTCTGTTTTCCTGATCATGGGCCTGTCAATGCCGGCAACTTTGAGGACACAATGTTAGAAGAACATTTGTGTTGAACTGGCCCAGATTGATAGTTATTACTATGAGATACTTTCGTCACAAGTTGATGATTGATAACACAGTAAAGTTAAATGTTTGCATAATTCCTTAGACCATGAGAGTACCGAGTTCCTTCATACTTGCTTCATGCGCTTTGGGGTTTGTCAAACGTCACCTGTAACAGGGCGGCTATTGCGGCAGCTTACGGGTTCATGGAAAAGTATGACAAGGGACTAGATAGCTCAATATTGGGATTTGCTCCTCCGTTGATGCAGAGATATTCTTAGGGCTCTCTCGGTGTGACGGTATCCATCATCGTCTGGCCAAACACATCGTGATTTGATCACGGGGATACCGGAACACGAAAACGAGAAAAGAGAGCAAAACTGGTAATGAGGAAACTGGGATAGTGAACAAGTTGTTGATTCATGGGGATGCCATTAAATCTCACCTCGGGTTTTTGTAACATATCGCGAAGCAATAGGAATAACACACGGTAACTAAAAGTTCACTTGAATATTCATTCGTGTGGGTATAGGGGTCAATATGGATGTCCACGGTTCTGCTACTGATCATTGATCGGAAGATGTTTCGGTCATGTCTATATGTCACCGAACCTACATAGTCACATGCTTAAGGGTCATCTATCTGTTGAGTACTAGGTTAGGAGCCTGAGAGAAAGTCACCGAAAAAGTTTCGGAGACACTGAAAAAGTTTCAGAGAGAAAAACGGAAATGTTTTAGAGAAACCGAAGTGTTCCGGAGTAACCGAAAAAGTATCGGGGAATACCATCAAGCCAGAAAAGTTTCAGAATGCATCCGAAATTTTTTGGAGGGTTTCAGAAACGTTCCGGGAACTTCCGAAATTTTTCGGACAGCCCCAAGGGGTTGTTCCCACGTGGGGGACAGCATCCCCCTTTTCGTGGGTGCTGTTTTTGGAGGCGCCCCCTTTGGGGGGCAGCCCCCTTTTTGGTGGAAACATGTTTGGTTGGGGTGTCCCCCTTGGGGGGCAGTCTCCCAAATGGTGGAGAGATGTTGGGGGGAGGGGGGCCCTCCTTGGTTCGGCCATGGTAGGGGGGGAGGGGGCTTTGGGGGCAACCTCCCCCTTTGGTGGGGTGGTGTTGGTAGGCCCCCCCCCCTTTTGGGCAGCCAACTCTTGCCTCCCCCCACCCCTTCCATCCCCTATAAATAGAGGAGGAGAGGAGCTCTCCAACTCATCTCAAGTTTCACCGACAATGGCATGCAATGAAATGTCTTTGTCTCTCTTGCCCTCCACGAAATAGTTTCGTTTTGCCGCAAGGCTGCCTAGTCTCCGGTAGCGATTAGTTCTGGACAGCGAAGCACTGCTAGATAGGTGACACCGTATGTGTGCAACCTAGTAGAGAGATCGTATGTTCGATTTTCTATTCGAGGGACTATTCGAGGAAGGAAATATTCGCGCGGTTGGTAGGTTATAAAATCCTAACTACGGGAATCTGCACCGACGATTTTCGCCAACTCTTCTTCCGCTGCGCTACGACTTGGTAAAGATCAGATCAAACCTTGTATGCATCTTCATAGTGGTCCTGAGCGTGTTCGTAGTACGGAAATTTTTTGTTTTCTATTGCGTTACCCTACAGGTGACCTTCGTGATGCTGCTGATGCCGACCACAAGGAGGCCCACACATTCCAGGAATCAATTCCCACGGCGGAGTCTGTGGTGGAGTCCAACAAGAAGATTACTTCGGACCTCCACACCTTAGTTGAAGAATAGCACCGCTCGGAGGGTATGTTGTGACAGCGGGCTACGGTGCTCAGGACCGAGCTTGCCACTGTTGGGGATCGGGAACGTGTGCTGGTTGCGGAGGTGGGCTCTTTGAAGGAGGCCGGGCATCAGACTAGCCTTGAACTGACCAGCCGAGGCACGCGAGCCCGGAGTCTTGACGAGGCCGCGCGACGTGAGTTTCCTTTCGCCCATCTTGAACTATTCTGCTTAGTGCTTGTTCTTGCGGTCATAACCAGACTCTGTACTTCTGCAGTTATTTTCCCCGAGATGCGTGTCGCATCTACAGAGGACAGGCTGAGCCTCACGGCGGGACTGAGATCCAGTGACTTGCTGTGGACAAGTCACCGGTGAACAGTACGGTGACTGCCCTCGTCTCCAGACCGTCCGATCAAGGATCAACGGATGGATTTGCATGAACAGTACCCGATCTATACTGATCCCGTCTACAGGAGGTCGTCCACAGTACCCGGTCTACAACGTTCATCTACAATGTACCTACAGTGTTTCTGCTGGAGTACTTAATCTGGGCTGCTCATCCTTCATCCAACAGCTGGCTGGCCGTCAGTCACGGCGTGACTGGCCAGAGGCCAGTCAATGGATCTCTGTCCCTCACGGCGTCCCTTCTGCAACGGATGGCGCAAGCGCTTGTTCGGGTTTCTAGGTCAACTAGATGAAACCCCGCGCATTGCTGCGGGACATTTCGAAATTGCCCTAAAGTCAACATTGGGTTGTGACTGCAATAAAATAGCGAACGTGCTCCTATATTAGTGGAAGCATGGGAGACATAAGAACTCAAACAACATATGTATGAAATCTCACACGTGAATTGTTTTCATGTGGAAACTATAATATCTAACAAATGACTCAGAAAGAAACACTAATTAGGTTGTCGGTCTAACCCATACCTCCAGAGAAACTACTCAAGGGTCATTTGACTTACCTCAAGATAACTCAACAGTTTCATTTTGGATGTTGAATTGCACATTGTGAATACTGTGAGCTTTATTTCCTACAACATAATAGTAATTTTCTGCAAATCAATGTTGATAGAACGATGCAAGGAGTGAATACCTTATATTGCAACTTAGGTTATCCTCCATATCAAAAGTAAGATTCAATCTAAGAGAGACTGGAAAGAAACATAACTGCTCAAGTGAAACATCATTGGATATTACTGGACACTGGAAATAAAACTTGCAACATAATAGAAGATGATCTCTCAAAACAATTTAAATAATGTAAGCCCGGGCATCTCAGTTCTCATGTGAATTCAGTGCAACACTGCCACCATAATAATTTCTCTCATTTTAAATGTTGATCTCTCCAAATGGTGATGCTTTGTTGCACAAAGTGCTAAATAAAGTTCAGCTAGGGGTGAAAATTCCATACCAGAGTAACAGTGGACTTAGAAACCCAATATCTTGGCTTCAGTTAACTGAGATATCTCCAACTGGTGCAGAGCATGAGAACTTCCATCTTCACTTATAACCTTGAATAAAGAATGAAAAAACAGAGACTATTTTGATGCATACAGAATATCCATGGAGATGCATTTTCCTATTTGACCTTCCATCTCAGCAGGCATGAAAGAATCACAACTCGAAACAGTTACACAATGCAGAAAGAAATTACGATGCAAAAACCGAACAAATCTGTGGACTCCAGAGTAGACACACATCAGGGCGCGTGTAACGCAGCAGGTCCCGCGCATGCGGTGAACATCGACAACAGCAGGGCACGGCGCTACGGGCAGCATGGCCAGCAGCAGCAACAGGGCACGGCCGGCAGCAGCAGCGCACGGCCACCACGGCCACGTGCACGTACATGGCCAGCAACAGTAGGAAACGGCCAGCCACGTCCGCATGCACGGCCAGCAGCAGCAGTAGGGCACGTTCATCTCGCCGTCGGCGCCCGCGCAAGCCGCCTACCTCGTCGCATCATCCGCACCGCTGGCGCTCGCGCATGTCGTCCACCTCGCCGCCAGCGCTCGCGCATGCCGCCGCCGGTAATGGTTGGTCCGGTCCTCTCGGTCGTCTAAAATCCATTCACCGGAGGACATGACCGGACCGTGTCCACCCTTAGGCGGAAGAACGGAACCATGTCGAGGCAGTTACACTCACAGCATAGACATCGACGACCGTGTGGATGGTAGCGTCGGACAATTAGATAATTTGTACCTCCAGAACCTCGGATAACAGATCCGATGAGGAAATAAGAGAAAAATCTAATTGAAGATCAAATTCACTCTATCGAATAGAACACCATAAATTGATGGAGAAAACTTACAGTTGCATGATGACCTCGGATGAACGACATGAATACGAATATGCTCCTCCTACTCCTCATAAACCTCGAACATAGAGTAAGCGACGGATCTATTCGTTCTCCTTCTCAGAGATCTCGAAAAACTGAAAGCAATCAGGCAACAAAATCTCTCTCAGAATTTTGTACGAACATATTGGAATATTTAGGAATGAGGAGAGAGAGAGGAAGAAGAATCTACATGAGGAAGAAGAGAAGATTGAAGATGAAGGGGCAGCTGTTAAGCTTCATGCACTAGCCAACGCAACCAAAAGTCTGAACTGATGGAAAGGGCTAGGCAATCCACATATACACTTCAACACCCCCTCTCACGTGTGACGCGGAAAGTCAACACGTGGACAGACTAAGAGGTATGGCTCAAGAGGCCTATACGTGGACAGATAGGGGGCGGCAGCAATTTTTTGAATAAACTGCGAAAGCTAGGACTTGAACTCAAGACCTTAGGTTCTGATACCATGTTAAGCTTCATGCTCTAGCCAACTGAACCAAAAGTCCGAACTGATGGAAAGGGCTAGGCAATCCACATATACACTTCAACAACAGCCGAAGAAAATGTTTGTTCATGTGCAATGAGGAGATATAATGGGAGGGCTGGCCATGGACGGATGTCTGTAGGTAGCGAAAAAACTGATCTTTTTATGTGGGAAGAGAAAGGCTGTTCGGCTCTTACTGTTGGAAACAGAACCACTAATGGTTGTTACTCTTCGGCTGACCATTGAGGCTGTTCGTTTCTGCATGCGCATGCATTCAAGGAAGTTGCTGACGTGGCATGCATGCTGAGTTGGAGTACCTGCATGTTGAGATAAATCAAAGTAGTGGGGATAATCTACTCTGAATAATGACATGGCACATTGATGATGTGGACAGTGTGCATGGTGAAAGAATAGAGAGTAGTGGGCAGCAACTTCTTAAGAATGGTAGATGTGGAGCCTGGATGAGGTAGACCTTCATCTACATGCTCTGATTGATCGCGTGAGTGAGGCTCCAAGTCGTCTGACGGTGTTGTAGGACACGGCTTTTGAAGGAGCCCGGGCCGTTCTTGCATGGCTGAAGGCATGTCCACTAGTAGAAAACAGGGCTTTAGTCCAGGTTCCAGAGGGCCTTTAGTCCCGGTTCTGCAACCGGGACTGAACAATTGGGACTAAAGGCCGCCACTTTTAGTCCCGGTTGGGTTACGAACCGGGACTAAAGGAGCTCCACGTGGACGCTGTGGGGCGCCCAGGCAGGAGGACCTTTAGTCCCGGTTGGTAACACCGACCGGGACTAAAGGGTCTCCACGTGGCCGCTGCGCAGCGCTCAGGCAGGAGGACCTTTAGTCCCGGTTGGTAACACCAACCGGGACTAAAAGGCCGCCACGCGTCAGCCCCTGCCAAGCGCTGGTTTTTTTTTAAAGGAGGGGTTTAGGGGTTTTGGAGGGTTTAGGGGTTTCATATTGTGTTCCCCCCTTTTCTTTTTGTGTTTACCATTCAATTCTTTTACATTTTGGGTTTTCGTTTTTATTTTACGTTTTCCATTCAACTCGACGCTAGCTACTACATATAGCAATGAAGGAACCATTACATGAATCGTCATGAATATAGAGAGAAGTGACCTCTCTTTCTCCGTGCTTGGTCGAACAACAAGTTTTCGTATATCTATTCGATGCTACTACGTATAGTACACGTTCATGCATATATACAATGTAACATCTCTTACGATCCCTAATATCTAATTACCAAAATCGCATTGCCACTCCCGATGGAATTCTGCGTCTGTAGGTATGACATGGTCAACAAAGAATCCTGCCAATTCCTCTTGAATTGCTCGTATGCGATCAGTTGTTAGGAGTTCGTCCCGCTTCCGCTTGATCTAATTTAAAGAAGGGGGTCAATATATATATATATATATATATGAATGAAACTCAACACAATTGATGGTAATAAAATAAAAATGTGAATATTGTTTACATACTTCAATTTGTTCTTCAGATCTGCCCTGCTCAGAGGTCTTGTGGCGAATGTACTCGCAAACGTAGTATCCACATAAATTATTCCCGGGTTCCTGCCACAAGAACTTTATGAGAATAGAGTTCAATCAAAATGATAATCAAGCATGATAATGGTATTGAAACTAGAATCAATGAGAGATGCGCGGAATTAGCTAGTAGTACTTACTTTGGGTTGTGAAAATCGCAGCTCCTTTTTCCATTCACCCCTAACCTGGTTGGTGAACTTTTTCCAAACCCTGCCCGGCAAAGAAAATGATTACTTCATATCAGGAAATGAACGAATGTTGCCGATATGGTGCGATAATGATTGAACTTACTTCTGGAGCATTTGACTCATGTCCGCCCACTCGTTAGCCTCTTTACGTCTCGAGTCCAAGACAACTACTAGTCCTGCATCAAGTTGAATGGCTAGCAGAATAAAGTGGAACCTGCGCACGCATAACTCATCAATTACACTTAACCTCGAGTAAGCGAAACAGAATGTGCACAAGACAGTAACACTCACTTGAAGTTGTAAGGAAATAGTATTTCCCTTTTGTTTTGTTGTCCAAGTAACGCCTTTAGCAAGTAATTCTCTATATCATCGGGGCTTTTTTGTACCGTATATTCATTTACGGTATTTGGCTTAATGAACCTAATGTCATAGATTTTTCCTCTGCATTCGCGGATCTTCAATCTGCATAATATAGTGTGAGGATAATTATACATGCAATGAACGAGCTGAGCTAGAGACTTAATTACAGAAAAAATACTTACAGACAATAGCAACTGATGATAGCTTTGTCGAGGGCGGCTTGATTGTATAACTAAAATAATTCTTCAAATTGAATATACAACGCCTCGACTCCATTGAAGTAGTGCTCATCTTTAATTCCCACTAAGATACTGTTGGTCCCTTCCTTGCAGGCTTTCAAGTACCAGTTATGCAATGTTCGCATCATCGTTGATAGACGCGGGAGCTGCTCAGGTCTGACGAGAGGCTTCCCGTGCTCGTATCTAAAGGCTACCTCAGCCATTTCGAACCATACCTCATCGCCTAAGTAATCAGCAAGAGTGTAACCAGGATGAGCGGCCGCTACCCTCGGATCATTAGCGATATCGGGAAACACCTTGAGCGGGGGGCGCGATTGTTTTTCCTGTTCGCCGAGCTAGGGAATTGTTTTCCCACTTCTTGCAGCACTGCTAGTACTTCCCGACCTTTTCGCTTCATGAAATGTCTTTACAATAGAGCGGTCATAGTGTGAGAGCGGCGGAGGAGATGGTGGGCACTGAAGGGCATCCATACAGCGCTTCGCTTTTACCGGATCAATTTTCTCCTTTGGATCTGGACGTTTCGGTGCAAGCTGGCGTTTCATATCGGCAGCCACGAACTCGTCGGTTTCCTCCTCAGTCATGTCGTATGGTAACTTGGGAGGAGCCTTCTTGACGCTTGGACCTGCTCTGGATTTCTTCGTTGTTGTACTGCTAGCCGCCGGAGCGGTGGCGGGTCTCTTCCGCCATTGTTGGGAGGAGCCTTCTTGACGCGGCGGAGGAGGCGGAGTCCGCTGACGCGGCGGAGACAGCCGAGGCGGTGGAGGATTCTGCTGAGGGGCCTCCTCCGGCGGAGTCCGCTGAGGCAGCGGAGACAGCTGAGGCGGCGGAGGATTCTGCTGAGGGGCCTCCTCCGGCGGAGTCCGCTGACATGGCGGAGATAGCTGAGGCGACGGAGTGTGCTGACGTGGCAGAGACGACCGAGGCAGCGGAGATAGAGCTGGACAGTGAGGAGTCTGCTGAGGGGCCTCCTCCGGCTGAGTCTGCTGACGCGGCGTCCATTGTGGAAGCACGATGTATTCCTTTCTCCATAGAATGGTAGTCCTTACGGCATCTACCAGATGAGTCTCCCCTTCACCTGTAGGGTACTCAAGCTCCAGCCCCTCGAATCCTTTGGTAACTTCATCCACGCCGACAATAGCAAAGCCATCTGGAATCGGATTGCAATGGAAAGTTCCATCAGGTCTAGGAGGTAAGACATAGCCGACCGCCACCTTCAAGGGTAGGTTGATGCATTTCGCCATTAGCTCACAATGTTCCCTCTCCGTGATATAATCCACGGGGTAGCGAGGAGCCGTGATATCAGGCCGAACGAGCTCCGTGGAAGCCATGCCGCTTTTCCGCAGAGATGGTGGGGTAGCTTCGTGGGCAGTATCGAATGAAGGATCTTCGTGCTGCTGAGATGGTGAGCCGGTAGCTCGCTGACTGGTAAGTGCCTCTAGTTTCTTCTCCTGCTGAGATGGTGAGCCGGTAGCTCGCTGACTGGTAAGTGCCTCTAGTATCCCTTTAGCAAGCAGGTCGTTCTCAGCTTTGTCCCACGTAGGCCGGGCAACCTTGTAGCCACCTGACCCCGTAACATGGTGATACTGCTTCTTTGAAGCATTTAGCTTATTTGTCTGTGACCTGTTCTTAGCTTTCTCCGATTTCTTGTACGCCACAAATGCGGGCCAGTGATCTTTTATCTTCGCATATTGACCGGTGAATTCTGGAGTCTCATCTTTCTCGACAAACTGTTCGTTCAATCTTTTCTTCCAGTTCTTGAATTGTTCTGCCATCTTCTTAGGAGCCCATTTTTTGACTTTTCGATGTATAACTGGGTTATTTGGATCCTCCTCTGGCGGTAGGCTGAAATTTATCATGAGCGAGTTCCAAAGCTGATATTTGCATCTATCGTTGATATAAGAAACTCCATCGTCCTTCTTCTTATTTCATTCTTGGATGCTGATCGGGACGCTGTCCCTAACAACAACTCCGCACTGATGTATAAATCGGTCTTGGGTCCGCTTGGGAACAGTCGGTTTGCCATCTGGATCGACTTGTTCGATCGTGAACCTTTCATTCTCGCCCAACCTTTTCTTCGGGCCTCATCTCCTTATAGAAGTTTGGCTTGATCCGGAGGGCTAAAAGAAGAAAGAAGTGTTTATATATGTACATACAAAACAATTAATGCATCTAGTCAGCAGAGGCTTAATTAATATATATACCTCGCCGGACTTTGCAACAGTTAAGGCTCCAACACTGGCGGAGCCGTCATCTTCTCTTCCCTCACCATCGGAGTCGTTGAGAAACTGTGAGGTCATGATATCATCATCTCCCTCGCGAATTATTTCCTCCAACGCCTTTTCTTGTTCTAAGTCTCTGTCGAGTTCCATAGTTTCTGCAAATATTACAACATGGCAATATACAACCATGAGAGATGGATTAGTGGCAAACATAGACCTAATCACAACAAGGAATCATATGCATATGAGCAATGGATTAGTGGATTATCGGGGTTATGTTTTAACGACCCCCTCCCCCCTCATGTCGAAGTTATACCAAAATTATTGGGGTTATATGTTTTAACCCGACCCCCCCCCCCTCATGTCGAAGTTTCGGGAGAGGATACTTCATATGCCTCAAAATCAAAGTTATCGGGGTTATGTTTTAACGACCCCCCCCCCCTCTTATGTCAAAGTTACGACGATTTTTGTACAAGATGAATACAAGATTTATACACAAGATGAATACAAGATTTATACACAAGATGAATACACAACTCAACAAATGAACCAACCATCATCCTATGAACAAAACTCAACATACAACAAATGGACACCTTTTGTCGAATAGCGGAGGGACGATCAAGGACCAACTCCACGGAGATGCAACACCGGCCACAACCTGTAATTCCATGGAGATGTAACACATGGCAAAACATGCTTACTGAACTAATTCAAATGACCCCTAGATCAATGGCAATCATCATGATCAAGTTGCCAAGTATTAACAGATTTTCAGACTTAGTGGGAGAAAACAGATTTTTATTTAGAAAAGTTTTGGAATAAATAAAATTATTCTATGAAAATGGCCATTTCACTCCTTTCAAGCACTTCTAAATTCTTCCAATAATTTTTCTGTCACCTCTAAATTATCCCTCAAGTCATTCTCACCTTCTAGGACAGTGTCCAATACTTTTCCACTCCACAAAAATACTTCTCTTCTATTAAATAAATTCCCAAGTTGGAATTTATATTTATCCTAGTTTCTTTGATTTACAAAGGAACCATATTTTCTATAATTCTTCTGCACCCACAAAAATTATCCTAGCAACTAGGCAGTACCCACAACCCATTTCACCAAAACCTTTGAGTTCCACAGTTCAAAATTTTCAAATTCCATCCAGTTCAAATTTGATCCAGATTCAAACTCCATGACCAAAACCTATTTTTATGCTCCAAAAATTCTGAAACTTTGCCAGGCCCTCTTATATGCTTCAACACCTCACCACAAAAATTCCCAAGAATTCCTAAAATCCCTAGGACCCTCTGGCATTTCATCATACATGTGGTGTGCACACTGTTCACCCTGTCGAAAATTTCAGAAATGCAGAAGATTCAAAGAGCGCGGGCGGCGTCAGCGTCGGGGCGGGCGGCGGCGTCGGGGCGCGGGGGGAAGGAGGAGGAGGGGAACGGCGTGGCGGCTCACAGTGTGTTGCAGGGGAGCGGGGGACGGCGTCGGGGCAGGGCTCGGCGACGGCGGCGTCGGGGCACGGCTCGGCGGCGGCGGCGGCAGGGCATGGATCGGCGACGGTGACGTCGGAGCAGAGCGCGGCGAGGGCGTCGACGAGGGGGGGGCCGGCTCAGAGGCGACGGCGATCTCCGGCGCAGCAGCCTGGCGACATCGTGCTGTGGTTCGGCGTCGGGGGAGAGAATGGGAGAAAATTTCTGAAGTGCTGATTATATACCCAACCCTTTAGTCCCGGTTGGTGGCTCCAACCGGGACTAAAGGCCCCCCTTTAGTCCCGGTCCGAGCCACCAACTGGGACTAAAGGTGAATTTCACCAGTCGAAAGGGCGCGAAGTGAAATTCACCTTTTGTCCCGGTTGGTGGCTCGGACCGGGACTAAAGGGGGGGCCTTTAGTCCCGGTTGGAGCCACCAACCGGGACTAAAGGGTTGTTCCTGGCACGGTGGGAGTTTAGTCCCACCTCACCAAGCGAGAGGCGCTCGCAGCGGTTTATAAACCCGGCTGTGGGTGAGTTGGCAAGATCCTATCAATGCAGACAGCTCATCGTCTAACCTGGTGCCTACTGGCAGAAGAAATACAGGTCCCACGGGCCTGCATCCTGGCCCATATTGTTGGGCTTCTAGTCGTATGCAGGCCGTGGAGTGTAATTTCTCCTGTTAGTAGGCGGGCTTTTTTTTCTTTTAATTTTTTTTTGCATATGTTACATGTAAATTTTTGGACCATCTCCAAATCACCTCTAAAATTTTGTACATGGTCACTTACATGTAATACACATCTAAATCAAAGGATATTTTAAATAGGCGTTTTAAAATTATTTTAATGTTTTGATTTAATTATTTTAGCTATTAAAGTTTTTAACAAAAAATACTTTATGAAAATTTTAGTTGCATAAATTTTATATAATTTTAAGTTAATATTATTTTGATCATAACTAGAGTTTTATAAAAGATTTTTAGTTGATTCTTTTTTCTATTGAAGAATATTATAATTTTGTTTTAGTTGATCATAACTAGAATTTTATATATATGTCAATTTTTTGACCTTCTTCGAATCACATCCTAATTTTTATACATACTCACTTATGTGTAATACACATGATTATCAAATAATTTCAACAAAATATATGAAATTCTAAAAAATGCAAAACTTTCATATTCTTTCTATGTTAATGAAAGAGATCATGCCTATTTTTGGTTTTAATTCTAAAGTTTTCTTTTAAACAGATGCATCCATGCCTAGTTTTCATTTAATTCTTTTTGCTATTAAAGTTTTTAACAAAAAATATTTTATGAAAATTTTAGTTGCATAAATTTTATATAATTTTAAGTTAATATTATTTTGATCATAACTAGAGTTTTATAAAAGCTTTTTAGTTGATTCTTTTTGCTATTGAAGAATATTATAGTTTTCTTTTAGTTGATCATAACTAGAATTTTATATATATGTCAATTTTTTGACCTTCTTCGAATCACATCCTAATTTTTATACATACTCACTTATGTGTAATACACATGATTATCAAATAATTTCAACAAAATATATGAAATTCTAAAAAATGCAAAACTTTCATATTCTTTCTGTGTTAATGAAAAAGATCATGCCTATTTTTGGTTTTAATTCTAAAGTTTTCTTTTAAACAGATGCATACATGCCTAGTTTTCATTTAATTCTTTTTGCTATTAAAGTTTTTAACAAAAAATACTTTATGAAAATTTTAGTTGCATAAATTTTATATAATTTTAAGTTAATATTATTTTGATCATAACTAGAGTTTTATAAAAGCTTTTTAGTTGATTCTGTTTGCTATTGAAGAATATTATAGTTTTGTTTTAGTTGATCATAACTAGAATTTTATATAACTTTATTTCATGATATAGATTTTCATCAGATAGTGACAAAATAGCTAGTTCTATCAAGTTATTTTCATATGTACCATTGCCGCAACATATTCGCCACAAATTCCGATACTTTTTGTTAACCTAATTTATTTTGATGCATAGACACATAGTGATTCAAAAAAAGCCGACACCAATGTTCCCTATGTGAAGGAGATAGACCCTTACTATGAATCTTCTAGAAGATTCATAGTATTTTCTTTTAACCTAATAATGTTATATTTTCTTTATGTCATACAACGTTTCTCTCTTATCATCTCCGATCAGAGAAACCACATAGTACCTCCAACTTTATGTCATACAACGTTTCTCTCTTATCATCTCCGATGCTTCTGCTGTATTCATCTATGTCAAGACGTTTAAGCCATGTCTATATTAACCTTGTTATTATATATGGAGCCACCAACCGGGACTAACCGCGTATGATCAACCTTACAAAACATGTGACTGAAAGGATAGGAATAATTGAAATTTCATAACTTAATAAATAATTATTATAAAATCATGTTTCAAATGCCAAAATGCCCTAGCTAGCTCTTACAAAGATTCCCTCCGGTTTGTCCGAAGTGGCACTTTCCAGCTATAAGTCCGGAAACTCACACTAGAGAGAAAGTGATGGCGGTGAAGCCGGTCACATCCCAGAGTGGGATCTTGGGGTATAAAACTATTTCTTCGCGTGTGTCCCTTGCTTATTGCGCCGTAACCATGGATAATCTTCATCATTTAACAGGATGCTTGGGTCAGTCTTCACTCTGAAGGGAGAAATTTCATGAAACTTTTCATAATCTTCTGACATGTCTGTCTTGTCCTCCACTCCCACGATGTTTCTTTTCCCTGAAAGAACTATGTGGCGCTTTGGCTCTCGTATGATGTATTCGCTTCCTTATCTTTTCTTTTTCTTGGTTTGGTAGACATGTCCTTCACATAGAAAACCTGCGCCACATCATTGGCTAGGACGAATGGTTCGTCTGTGTACCCAAGATTGTTGAGATCCACTGTTGTCATTCCGTACTGCGGGTCTACCTGTACCCCGCCTCCTGACAGATTGACCCATTTGCACCGAAACAAAGGGACCTTAAAATCACGTCAATAGTCAAGTTCCCATATGTCCTGTATGTAACCATAATATGTGTCTTTTGCCCTATTGGTGTTTGCTGCATCAAAGCGGACACCACTGTTTTGGTTGGTGCTCTTTTTATCTTGGGCGATCGTGTAAAATGTATTCCCATTTATCTCATACCCTTGGAAAGTCAATACAGTCAAAGATGGTGTCCTGGCCAACAAGTACAGCTCATCTCCAATAGTGGTGTTACCCATGAGATGTGTTTGCAACCAACCGCCGAAAGTCCCCATGTGTTCACGTGTAATCCAGTCGTCAGACTGCTCCGGGTGTTTGGAGCGTAGAATATTCTTTTGTTCATTGATATACGGGGCCACCAAGGTAGAATTCTGTAGAACTGTGTAGTGTGATTGCGCCCAAGAATGCCCGTCCCTACATATTATTGAGTTTGGTCCTAGCGTGCCTTTTCCACCCAGTCTCCCCTCATGCCGCGATTCAGGAACAGCAATCGGCTTAAGGTCAGGAATAAAGTCAACACAAAACTCAATGACCTCCTCTGTTTGATGGCCCGTGGAGATGCTTCCTTCTGGCCTATCACGGATTTGAACATATTTCTTTAAGACTCCCATAAACCTCTCAAAGGGGAACATATTGTGTAGAAATACAGGACCTAGAATTGCAATCTCGTCGACTAGGTGAACTAAGACGTGCGTCATAATATTGAAGAAGGATGGTGGGAACACCAACTCGAAACTGACAAGACATTGGACCAAATCATTCTGTAACCTTGGTAGGATTTCTAGATCGATTACCTTTTGAGAAATTGCATTGAGGAATGCACATAGCTTCAAATGGCTAATCGAACATTTTCTGGTAGAAGCCCCCTCAATGCAACCGGAAGCAGTTGCGTCATAATCACGTGGCAATCATGAGACTTTAGGTTCTGGAATTTTTTTCTCTGCCATATTTATTATTCCCTTTATATTCGACGAGAAGCCAGACGGGACCCTGATACTGAGCAGGCATTCAAAAAAGATTTCCTTCTCTGCTTTGGTAAGAGCGTAGCTGGCAGGACCTTGATACTGCTTTGGATGCATGCCGTCTTTTTCGTTCATACGTTGCTGGTCCTCCCGTGCCTCCCGTGTATCTTTGGTCTTCCCATACACGCCCAAGAAGCCTAGCAGGTTCATGCAAAGATTCTTCGTCACGTGCATCATGTCGATTGCAGAGCGGACCTCTAGGTCTCTCCAATAGGGTAGGTCCCAAAATATAGATTTCTTCTTCCACATGGGTGCGTGTCCGTCAGCGTCATTCGGAACAGATTGTCCGCCAGGACCCTTTCCAAAGATTAGTTATAAATCCTTGACCATATCAAGTATATCATCACCAGTACGGAGGACAGGCTTCTTCCGGTGATCTGCCTCACCTTTGAAATGCTTGCCTTTCTTTCTTAAGGCATGCTTGGTCGAAAGAAATCGACGATGTCCCAGGTACACATTTTTTCTTACATTTATCCAAATATATACTTTCGGTCTCATCTAAACAGTGCGTGCATGCGTGGTATCCCTTGTTTGTCTGTCCTGAAAGGTTACTAAGAGCAGGCCAATCATTGATGGTTACAAACAGCAATGCTCGTAGGTCAAATTCCTGCTGTTTGTGCTCATCCCACACACGTACACCTTTTATGTCCCACAGCTGTAAAAGTTCTTCAACTAATGGCCTTAGGTACACATCAATGTCGTTGCCGGGTTGCTTAGGGCCTTGGATTAGCACTGGCATCATAATGAACTTCCGCTTCATGCACAACCAAGGAGGAAGGTTATAGATACATAGATTCACAGGCCAGGTGCTATGATTGCTGCTCTGCTTCCCAAAAGGATTAATGCTATCTGCACTTAAACCAAACCATAAGTTCCTTGCGTCACCTGCAAAGTCCGGCCACTTTCTCTTGATTTTTCTCCACTGCGACCCATCAGCGGGTACTCTCAACTTCCCGTCTTTCTTACGGTCTTGTTTGTGCCATCGCAACAACTTGGCATGCTTTTTGTTTCTGAACAGACGTTTCAACCGTGGTATTATAGGAGCATACCACATCACCTTGGCAGGAACCCTCTTCCTGGGGCGCTCGCCCTCAACATCACCAGGGTCATCTCGTCTGATCTTATACCGCAATGCACCGCATACCGGGCATGCATCCAAATTCTCGTACTCCTCACCGCGGTAGAGGATGCAGTCATTAGGGCATGCATGTATCTTCTGCACCTCTAATCCTAGAGGGCAGAAAACCTTCTTTGCTTCGTACGTACTGTCAGGCAATTCGTTATCCATAGGAAGCTTCTTCTTCATTATTTTCAGTACCTTCCCAAATCCCTTGTCAGATACACCATTCTCTGCCTTCCATTGCAGCAATTCCAGTGCGGTACCGAGCTTTGTGTTGCCATCTTCGCAATTAGGGTACAACCTTTTTTTGTGATCCTCTAACATGCGATCGAACGTCAACTTCTCCCTTTCACTTTCGCATCCTCTCTGTGCATCAACAATGACCCGGCGAAGATCATCATCGGGCATATCTGGTGCCTCTTGATCTTCAGCTTCCCCCGTTGCAGTATCATCGTATTCAGGGAACATAGGATAGTTGTCATCATCCTCTTCTTCTTCGTTGTCTTCCATCATAACCCCTCTTTCTCCGTGCTTGGTCCAAACATTATAGTGTGGCATGAAACCGTTCTTAAGCAGGTGAAAGTGAAGGGTTTTCGAGTCAGAATAATCCTTCGTATTCTCACAGACAGTACATGGACAATACATAAAACCATTCTGCTTGTTTGCCTCAGCCACATCGAGAAAATTATGCAGGCCCGTAATGTAGTCGGAGGTGCGTCAGTCACCGTACATCCATTGCCGGTTCATCTGCGTGCATTATATAATTAAGTATATCAAAAACCATTACAGAACATCATGAATAGAGAAATGAAAAAATTAATACAAGTTCATCATCACATTAAAACCAAAGTACAGTAGTGATCAAATGTTATTACTGAAAAAAAAATATAAAGTTCATACATAGTTCTCATAGAACAACATACAGCTCTCTACACATGTGCAAACTAAGAAGTGCAAACTAAGAAGTTAATTTGAGCTCACCACGGTGGTGCCGGCGACGAGATCGGCGCGGGCGATCGACGGCGGTGAGGACGGGGACAGGATGGCACCCTACACATATGCAAAATAAGAAGTTAATTTGAGCTCAAATTGTGTATCTAAATCAAATAAACTCACACATACACTCCTCCACTAAAACCCACAAACCACACTATTTTTAGAGCATTTGAAATGAGCTAAACTAACAGTGAGAGATGAAAGGGTGAAGTTGCTAACCTTTTTAGAACACTTGGATAGTTGGTGCACCGCCAAACCTAGACAAATCTTGGGAAAATGGAGTTTGGAGGTCGAGCTTGGAGGAAGAACAGAGGAGAAAGCTTAAGTGTGGCTCCGGCATTTCATCGAACACCTCATGTGCATATATAGGCAAAAAACAGAGTAGCCCACACCTCCACCCTTCCACGGCCAAAAAACAGAGGAGATGGGGGGGGCGTCAATATATATAGGCAAAACTTTAGTCCCGGTTTGTGTCTAAAACGGGACTAATGGCCTACCCTTTAGTCCCGGTTCCAGACACCAACCGGGACTAAAGGGGTTGCGCCAGGAGCGAGGCCCTTTAGTCCCGGTTCCAGGCTGGAACCGGGACTAAAGGTCCTACCCGAACCGGGACTGGTGCCTGTCGAGGCCCGGCTGGCGTCCTGGCTGCTCGAACCGGGACTGATGCACGCATTAGTCCCGGTTCGTAAGTCGACCGGGACTGTTGCTCTGATTTGGCAAAAACCAATGCCCTGTTTTCTACTAGTGGTCGTCCGGATATATGTACCACGGAGGTCGCCACCATGATCCCTGAGGGCTGTCAGCTTGCAGACTTCTTTGAAGAAGTGAAGGAGGTCGCCAAGCTGATGGCAGCTGACTGCGACCTGGACGTTCATGTTGAGTGGCCTAAAAAGATGTAGTGGCATGTATGGCCTGGGTCATGCCCATGACAATGAGGTTTATTCGTACGTGTCGTACTTTAATCAGCCTTTCATTGTATTTTGATGTTTTTGTTCTTAATGACCAAGCCGCTATTGTGCCTGAGGTCTGTGTTTAATTATTTCTGTGGGAGCCGGCGCGACCAATTAGTTTAGTCTCCGGTCCCCATAGTCTCCGGCCGCCGAATTGTGTCTTACGTCGATACAGTCCGAGTCAGTGACCCTGGGAGGTGGGTAAGGGCGAAGCAGCCCCGGGTCTGGACCAATAGAAAGAACGTACGATGCAGCCTTTGGGCTGATTGCGGGGAGGTCCGAGATGCGATGCAGCCCCCGAGCCTGGCGAACAGAGATACGTTTTGTTTCCACTTCTAGGTCGGAAAATAAAAGATACGTAATCTAGTGCGGAAGGCAACTTATGCATAAAAAAGACGTAGCTGGGCGGCGTTCCAGGGACGCGGCGTAACCCATCCTATCTCGCGGTTGCGAAGCCGGTAAGCCCCATCGCTGAGAGCCTCGTGGATGATGTACGGGCCCTCCCACGGGGAGGATAGCTTGTTTTTCCACGGCTTCTGCTTGAGGCGGAGAACGAGGTCGCCGATGTTGAACTCACGAGCCCTGACTCGCCGCCTCTAGTACTGGCGTAGCTTTTGCTGGTAAACGGCCGTGCGCTCGAGGGCAATAAGCCGGGCTTCTTCCTTGGCGTCAATGTCGTCCTTCCTAGACTCTTCGGTGGCTTCTTCGTCATATGCGCGGACATGCGGGGAGTCATACTCGATGTCGGAGGGGAGTACCGCTTCAGCCCCGTACACCATAAAAAATGGTGTATATCCGATGGACCTGTTCGGCGTGGTTCACAGGCTCCAGAGGGCGGAGGGGAGTTCGTCGACCCACTTGCCCTTGGCCTGGACTAGAGGGGTGATGAGGCAGAGCTTCAGACCTTGCGTGATGAGCCCGTTGGCTCTCTCCATTTGTCCGTTTGACTGTGGGTGCGAGACCGAAGAGTAGTCAATGGTGATTCTTCGGTTGTGGCATAATTCTTTGAAAACGTCGACGGTGAAGTTGGAGCTGTTGTCAATGAGTATATTGTGTGGTATGCCAAATCGATGGATTATACCGCAGATGAATTTGACTGTTGTGTCGGCCTCTGCGTTGATGATGGGCTTTGCTTCTATCCATTTGGTGAATTTGTCGATTGCGACAAGTAGGAATTTGAAGCCGCCGAGTGCAGTGGCCAGCGGGCCTACCATGTCGAGCCCCCATGTGGCAAATGGCCATGTCAAAGGTATCGTCTTGAGGGCTGTAGCCGGCATGTGTGACTTCTGCACAAAGTGCTGGCAGCCCGCGCACTTACGTACAATCTCTTCGGTGTCTCGCGAGGCGTGGGGCCGATAGAGACCATGACGAAAAGCCTTGCCGACCAGCGTTCGTGGAGCCGCGTGGTGACCGCAAGCCCCCGCGTGAATGTCTTGTAGGAGCACTGGAAGATGCAACGCTGGAAGATGCCCATGAGACTCCTTTTGTAGAGCTCGCCCTGGATGATCGTGTATGACTTGGACCTGCAGACGATGCGTCGGGCTTCATTTTTGTCCTTTGGGAGTTCCCCGTTGATGAGGTATGCGAGCAGTGGCCGGGTCCAGGTTGGGATAACTGTGAGATCCTCCTCTAAAGGCTCTTCTATTTCGGCTTCATCTTCTTCGGCCGCGGCCTCTATATTATCGGAGGCCCGAGTGTTTCCTGTGATTTCCTTGATCTACACGGATGGCTTGTGGAGGACTTCCAGGAAGGTGTCTGCTAGGACTTCTAGGAAATGCGGGCTAGGGTGTCGGTGGCTATGTTATCTGTGAGCTTGACATGGTGCAGTTCGATGCCGTCGAATTTCCCCTCCAACTCACAGACCGCCGCGCAGTATGCAGCCATCTTTAGGTCTTTTGTGTCGAATGTTTTCATGACTTGCTGGACGATGAGGTCGGAGTCACCGCGGCAGATGAGACGCCGGATCCCCAAAGAGGCCGCGACGCGGAGGCCGTGCAGCAGGGCTTCACATTCCACGACGTTATTGGAGTCGGGAAAATGTATCTGCAGGACGTAACTCGTCCTATCGCCGTGTGGGGAGATGAGAACGATGCCGGCCCCTAGTGCCTGGACGGTCATGGAGCCATCGAAGTACATGAGCCAGTATTCGAGGTCGACATTCTGTGGTATCTGCTGCACCTTGGTACATTCGACAATGAAGTCGGCAATTACCTAGGACTTGATGGCCGATCGGGGCTTGTACGTGATCTTGAATGGCAAGAGCTCGATCGCTCACTTTGCCACACGTCCCGTGGCGTCTTTGTTGTTGATGATGTCGGATAGCGGGATGTGGCTGACCACCATCGTGAGGTTGGCTTGGAAGTAGTGGCGCAGCTTTCTAGCCGCCGTGAACACGCCGTATGTGATTTTCTGATAATGAGGGTAGCGAGTCTTGCACGGGGTCAGGACCTCGCTGACGTAATATACCGGGTCTTGAACCCGCTGTGCCTTGCCGGGCTCTTCCCTTTCTACAACGATCACCACGCTGATGACCTGCATGGTGGCGGATATGTATAGCAGCATTGGTTCTGATTCCGTTGGTGAGACCAGCAACGGGTTGAACTGCAAAAGACGCTTCAATTCCATGAATGCGGCTTTCACTTCATCACTCCAATGAAATTTACCGTTCTTGCGGAGAAGTCGGTACAGTGGGAGGGCTTTTTCCCCGAGCCGTGATAGGAAACGACTTAAGGCCGCCACGCAGCCTGCGAGCTTCTGGACCTCTCGCACCGTCTCCGGGGGCTTCAGATCGATGATTGCCTTGATTTTCTCCGGGTTTGCTTCGATGCCTCGCTGTGAGACGATGAAGCCAAGGAGCTGGCCGGAGGGCACCCCGAACACATATTTTTCGGGGTTCAACTTCATGTTAAAGCGATGTAAGTTGGTGAAGGTTTGCTCGAGGTCAGCGAGGAGGTTGGAACCACTTATTGACTCGATGACGACGTCGTCCATGTATGCCTCGATGTTTACGCCGATTTGGTCATGAAGACACTTCTGCATTGTTCGCTGCTATGTTGCTCTGGCGTTCTTGAGCCCGAAGGGAATGGTGACGTAGCAAAAAGGCCCAAATGGTGTGATGAAGGACGTCTTTTCCTTGTCGAATTCTTTCTTGCAGATCTGATGGTAGCCGGAGTAGGCGTCCAGGAAGCAGAGGCGTTCACAGCCCACGGTTGAGTCTATTACTTGGTCAATACGGGGTAGAGGGAACGGGTCCTTTGGGCATGCTTTGTTGAGGTCGGTGTAGTCGACGCACATGCACCATGACATGTTCTTCATCCACACCATTACGGGGTTGGTTAGCTACTCGGGGTGGGTGACCTGCCTGATTAACCCGGCAGGTAGGAGCCGGGCGATTTCCTCCCCGATGGCCCGTCGTTTATCCTAGGTGAAGCATCGGAGGGCTTGCTTGACGGGCCTGACATCTTTTCGGACGTCTAGGCTATGTTGTGCGATTTTTGCCGGGACCCCCGACATGTCTGCGGGTCTCCAGGCGAAGATGTCCCAGTTATCTCTGAGGAATTTCAGGAGCGCGGCCTCTTGCTCTTCGCCGAGGTTGCCACCGATGATCACAGTTTTCGCCGGGTCCTCAGGGTGTACATGGAACTTCTTCATTTTTTCTGCCGGTTGGAAGGCGGGTCCCGGCCTGGGTTTGTGGGGTAACATCGCAGTGGTCGGGTCGACGGATTTCTTGATTTCCTTGAGCTCTGCGGAAGCTAGGGCAGCTTCGGCGAGTTCTACATTTGTGACCTCGACTTCTAACGCCCTCTCGGCACTGCCGTGTACGATGATCGTGCCGTGTGGCCCTGGCATCTTGAGCTGGAGATAGATTTAAATACACTAGAGGTCCTAAAAGTTTCTGCGCAGTGTCACTTTAGTCCTATTTCTTTCAAAATGCACCTTTAGGTCCTAATTCTATAGTAAGTGGTTCACCCGAGGTCCTTTTTTGCATGAGCGCTCGCTGACCTGCTCGCGTGGCACGTTGACCCATGCCACATCGACTTAGGGGCCGCCAACAGGCAAGGAAAATTGCAAAAATACACTGGAGGTCCTAAAAGTTTCTGCGCAGTGTCACTTTAGTCCTACTTCTTTCAAAATGCACCTTTAGGTCCTAATTCTATAGTAAGTGGTTCACCCGAGGTCCTTTTTATCCCGAGCGCTCGCTAACCTGCTCGCGTGGCGCGTTGACCCATGCCACGTCGACTTAGGGGCCCAATGAAGGAGGACCTTGCGGAGGAGGCGACAACAAGGACACAACACCAGCGGCAACATACCCGACGAAGGAGGACCTTGCGGAGGAGGTGGCGGAGGCGGCGCCGACGACAATGCTACCTCTTCCTCACCTGGTTCCCCGCCGAGGAGCTAGTTGTCCCAGCCATGGCAACGGTGTGGGCACGAGAGAGAGAGAGAGAGAGAGAGAGAGAGAGAGACAGAGAGAGGGACTGGGAATGTGAAGATGGGGATTTACAAGGGGCTATCTCTAAAAAAGAGCAACCGCAGCGGCCCCTAAGTCGACATGGCATGGGTCAACACGCCATGCGAGCAGGTCAGTGAGCTCTCAGGGAAAAAGGACCTCGGGTGAACCAATTACTATAGAATTAAGACCTAACGGTGCATTTTGAAAGAAGTGGGACTAAAGTGACACTGCGCAGAAACTTTTAGGACCTCTAGTGTATTGCAGCGGCCCCTAAGTCGACGTGGCATAGGTCAACGCGCCACGCGAGTAGGTCAGCGAGCGCTCGTGCAAAAAAGGACCTCGGGTGAACCACTTACTATAGAATTAGGACCTAAAGGTGCATTTTGAAAAAAAAAATAGGACTAAAGTGACACTGCGCAGAAACTTTTAGGACCTCCAGTGTATTTTACTCCTGGAGATATGCGTAGGAGGGTAGCGCCATGAACTTGGCGTAGGTCGGTCTGCCGAGGATGGCGTTGTAACCCGTGCAGAACGGCGCGATGTGACGCCCCCATTCATAATCGTGCACTAACCATACACACAGAATGCACGATCACGAACGGTGACTCACTGTAGTAGCACAACACAACTCTACGACACAAATGAATCAGAAAAAAAAATATTACAAACTGGGTCGTAAGACCCGATATTACATCCAAGAGTTAGGTCTGACTACAGACAAAATAAAACAAGGACCCTACCCAAAGGTGCAGGCCTCCTGCCTGGGACCTCCGAACTACTTGGCGACGTCGAACTCCACGTAGTAATCATCGCCGGGATACCTGCATCCCAGGTGCCATCATCTGAAGTGCAGCAACTGGGTTGAAGGAAAAGAAGTGCAAAGCAACGGTGAGTATTCATCCAAAGTACTCGCAAGACTTACATCAGAACTATATACTACATATGCATCGGTATCAAAGGAATGGGGTAATATCAGTGGACTATACTACAAAAATGCCAGAATAGAGGGGGTAAACTATATACAACATCTGACTACCAGCATCTTGTAGCAAAAGGAGAGAATGAGAGCATCTTGCAGCATTTAGAAGAGAAAGAGCGCATTCGAGTACCAATTTGTGTAACAACAATGCACTACCCTTGGATCCTCTCTCGGCTCCCGGTGAGAAAGCGATCCTCGGGCAGGCTTATAATATCTTGGTGAATTTTACTAAGTATCCGGTTTAAGTTGTGCAAGATCGGGATACATCTCCAAGCGTTCCGTTACCGTGGACACGGCTATTCGAATAGATTGATTCTTCGCTGCAGGGGTGCACCACATTGCCCGACACGCTCGAACCCCTCCTTAAGCCACGACGATTAGCACACTTCCTGAGGTGTGCCGGCAGAGGAGAACGACACGTCGAAGTCCTACGTCAGCTCTCCAGAAAGGTCACCCGCCGGTCTAAACCTAAGAACGAAGGGTTGTTCGGCCGCTCACCCAAAGCACTCCTGCGCGTTACGTGCAGGGTCGGGACCAAACGGAACTCTTCCAGGATCCGCTTGCCCGCCCAGCCGCATCTCTGAATTGTGACATCTGCGAGGCTTTTCGGTAAGGAACTGATGATGCCGAGGGCCCCATAACCATTATCCCTCGTGGTGGTTAGTGCGTATATGCCAATGGCAACTCGGATTAACATACCCAGAGCTCGTTATTCGTATTATGTCAATCATTCGCGGACACGACCAGGGCCCAGGCTCACCTCAACCGGAGGGTATCTACCTGTCCTGTCGTTCCGCCACAGAGAGCACGCGTGAACGGTACCAGCCTCACCATCATCCTGTGAATATCTGCTGGGTTCTCGTTCCGCCAAGTGGATCCCGAGGCGGTTGTCGAGTCCCGGGTGCCAACTCATCCAGGATGGCACCAACAGCCCGACGAGCCCGCCTCAGAACATAAATACAACATGTAATAGTAAATGTCTTTGTCTTCATCGGCATCTCGCTGCAGTTTGTCTCGCTCCATGTAGTAGGCCATCAAAGTCCGGGTCCACCGTAGTGTCATATAAAGTATAATAGCATAAGTATATCTGTGATCATCGCCCAGAGGGATCACGGCATGGTAGTATAGCAAGGCAAACGGACAAGGGTGTAGGGCCAACAGATGGAATATAAGCATTACTAAACTAGGCATGCTAGGGTAACAGGTAAAGCTTCAATGAGAGGCGACAAAAACAGGCTATGCATCAGAATAGGTTCTACCAAAACAATAGATCGAACCACTACCTAATGCGTGAAGTAGAGAGAAAGAATAGGCGATATCGAAATGATCAAGGGGGTTTGCTTGCCTGGAAGCTCTGCTGGGAAGATCTGATCGTCTGTATAGTAGTCGAATTCAGAAGCTACCGCAGTCTCAGGGTCTACCGGAAAGAAACAATGAGGGGGAAACAAATAAATAACAGGGCAAACAAATGCAACACAAATGCATGGCATGGCAAAATGTGATGATGATGTGGTATAATGCATTACTAGGCATTTTAATTGAAGTGGGAAAATATTTGGAATATTTTCCCGGCTCCAATTATTATTCGGTTAATCGATCTGGTTGCAAAATATCAATTTTCATTATGATTGAGGGGTTTGTAATGCATGATATTGACATATTCGGATTCGTTGTATTTTTCTGATCATTTTTCATATATAAATTATTTTCATCCGAGTTACGGTTTATTTTCTATGATTTTCCAAAGTTTTAATGATTTTCTAGAATTTTCTGGATTTTACATTAATTCAAATTTCAAATTGTAAATGCTACGGGTACCCAAGTGTACCCAGCCCTAGTGGCTGACAAGTGGGGCCATTGACTAGGTCAACTGGGTCAAGCCCAGTCAGCTTGACTGGTCAACAGGAGGGCAGGGCCCACCTGTCATTGACCCAAAGTTTAATTAAAAGGTTAATGGGTTAATAAATTAGATGGGACCCACAGTCATACACTGTTAACACTATGGCTAATACTAATTAAAGATTTAGGGTCAATTAGCTAGGTTTAAGCCCTAACCTAATTGGGCCGGCCCCACTGGGCAGTGGCCCAACCGTGCCACTCCTGGCCAGGCCACACACGGGCACAGGAGGGCGCCGGCGGCCTCGGCCAGTGGCAGCACGAGGCGGCAGCGGGCGAGGGGAGCCTCGGCGCTGCCTGCCGCGGGTGCGCGCGGGCATGGGCGGCCGCAGGGAAACGCGCGCGCGGGCGGACGCGGGTGCGCTATGAGGAGCGGAGGCGTAGGCGGACACGGCCATGGCGAGCTCCGGCCATGGCCTGGGGCGGCGGCATACGGCGCGGATCGAGGTCGGGAAGGGGGGAATCGGGGGAGAAGCTCACCCCGGAGCTTGTGGACGCGGATAGGAAGCGCGGGGGTGGCCGGAGACGTCGAGCTCATCGACGAGAGGCGACGGCCGTGGTGGGGAAGTCTGGCGATTGCGATGGTGCAGAGGCTCCTCGCTCCAGTCCAGCACATGGGGACGACGAGGACGACGAGGCGGTTCTCCTGGGCAACGTCTCACGGCTCGGGGAGGGAGGTGGCCATGGCGATAAGGTCGTTCATGGCGGCAGGAACTCGGGCACCAACCGAATCGACGAGAGCGGCGCGAGGGGGATGAACTGGAGGGCTAGGGTTTGTCTACTGGGTCGGGGGGTGTCCTCCTTATCCTTCCCCCAGCATTCTGTAGCGCCAGGCGTCAACCATCGAGCCATGGAGGCTGCGGATGGTCGGCACGCCATGGCTCTGCCTCCTCCTCTGTAGAGAGGTAGGAGAAGGCCGGTGGTGGGCTGGGCCTCGCACTATAGCACTAGGCTTTAGGTGCATAGTGCTAGTTTTTTTCTTTTTCTTTTTCTGATATTTAAAAAGCTCCAGTTTTGTAATTGTTTTGGCTGACAAATGAATTTTGTGGTAAATGAAACTTGGCATACAAATACTAGTCAATATTACAAGGTTGCACAAAAAGTTTGAGGCCATTTGGAAATGTTCAAATCTAGGTTTGAATTTAAATGGGTTTATTTAATGATGCTGGTCCACTAAAATGGTTGCTAGGATCAATTTGGGAATCCAGTTGGAGTAGATTTCATTTTTACAAATGCTTGGGGTTTATTTGGAATATTACCAACATTTTTAATTGACTTTTCAAAGAAATAAGTTTTGAACTTGCATTTTGAATTCTGAATTTGAAATTGATTTAATTCAAAATGGCAATTAGCATAAAAAACATGATGACTTGGCATTAATTAGGGGGAATCGTTGTAGCTTAATTACAGGAGTGCTACACGCCACCTCGAAGCGGATCGTCTCCGACCTGAAGTTTTCCTCCTCTCCGAAGACAACCTCTAGATCGAGTTACCCGAGAGGATGCACCGGCCTTCCTGGTACAAAACTGTGAAAACCAGTGGGCGAGGGGCTCAGGCGAGATTTGGAGATCCCCATCTTGGTCAAGGTGTCGAGGAAGATGATGTTAACTCCGCTGCCGCCATCCATCAGAACCCGGGGAAGTCGGCAGCCCTCCATGATCGGACGACCACCAAGGCGAACTTTCCCGGATGGCGAACGTAGCTCGGGTGGCCGGTGAGGTCAAATCCGATCATGGAGTCGAACCACGCCAGGGGCTCCGCGGAGGCCGGTGCGATCGTGTAGACCGCACGTCGAGTGAGCTTCTGGGCCCGACGTGTTTCAGCGGCTTGGAATATCATGTTGATGCTTTGGGATCGGGCGGGTTGGTGGGTTGATGAAGCCCTAGCCGCCCCGAGGTTGACCGTGGTCTCCCTTCTTCAAGGAGCGCAGTGATGTTCTCCGGTGGAGGAGCACTTGAGACCGGCGACACAATTGCCGGTGCACTACACCGGGGGTGGCCTCTCCAAGGGTAGCCCGGCAATAGGCCTGCCTCGGGGCCCAGAAGGCCTGACAGAAGCCCGGTGAGAGGAGGGAGCCCGGAGGCCCAGATAGGGATCAAGAGATCATCTTGGATGCAAGCCAAGATGGCGGCGGTATGAGGTCGGTTAGATCCCATGTAAACCCTAGCCCGCGTCATCTATATAAGGCGAGGGCAGGGGTAGCCATACACATCTACTTCCGCAAAACCATACTCATCATGATCTTAATTTGCGCTCTGGAAGACACCCGTTAAGATGTGCTTGCAACGAGACACACCAGTGCCGCCGACCAGCCCACACAGGCCATCGTGGCACCATCTGAGGGCGCCACCTGAGTAAGCCCTGCTGCCACCGCAGCAGGCAATAAAGACCAGAACTCGGCTCCTGGTGACGAAAACTAGGAGCCGGCCACCGAAGATGTCATCGGGGTAGTCAACTCCCCGACCCCCTCCAACGCAAGGGCACCGTACGCCACCTCCCTCCTCGATCGATCCGGCTCCGCGTCCTGCGACATCAACATATCTCGTCGCCGGTACAACCGTGACTACGCGATTGCCTGGCCCTAGCTTGTCTGCCAACGCCGTCATAGGTCGGCTCCGCTCAGAGATGCCGGACACTACTTCGGAGGCCATGTCCATGCTGCGTCACCGGGAGGCCAAGAAATCCTAGTGCAACCCCTACTTGCCTGATGAGCAGCGGAATGCTCTGAAATTTATAAAGGAGAAGGCCGACGGGATGCAGCTCGAAGTGATGCGGCTGACCGATGCCTTCGCGTCCGGCATGGAGGTTAGTATTTTCCTTTGTGCAATTTATTTTTCTGCATAGTTATATAGTCAGTAGCCCTCAAGGTGCAGATCGGCACTAGAATCCGGTTTGCGCCGTAGGTCCTTAGCTTTTTTCTTTCAACTTCTATGCAGTAGCCCTCGAGACTCGGACCGGGCTGGAAGGCCGGCCTGAGGATCGAAATCTTCCTCGGCTAGGACTTATAATTTTTGAACTGACACACAGTAGCCCCGAGACTCCGGCTGGGCTAATACGCCGGCCTGAGGATCGAAATCAACTTGGTAGGATTGTGAATTAGAACTAATGTGCAGTAGCCCCCGAGACTCGGGTCAGGCTGGCAAGACCGACCTGAGGATCGAATATCCTCAAGTAGCTTTATTTTTACGCTTAAAAACGCTGATCTAGTAGCCTTCGAGACTCAGGCCGGGCTGTACGGCCGGCCTTAGAATCGAAATCTTCCTCGTAGGACTTTGAATAAATGAAACTGATATGCAGTAGCCCCCGAGACTTAGATTGGGCAGAATGACCGACCCGAGGTTCGAATCTCCTCTGGTAGCTTGCAATTTCAATGGAAACGTCGACGCAGTAGCCCGAGACGCCGTAGCCAACGAGATTATATATTTATTGTGTTCTTTAATACACTAGCAAATGCGACGTACGTGTCCATAATTTTTCTTCAGTTAATTAGTCTCCAAGCTGCTTAATTAATTATTGATCGGCCGGACATAATCCCTCCGTTTCTAAATATAAGTCTTTTTAGAGATTTCAATATAAACTACATACGGATACATATAAACATATTTTAGAGTGTAGATTCACTCATTTTGCTCTGTATGTAATCTCTTATTGGAGTCTCTAAAAAGATTTATAATCAGATATTCAGGAACGGAGGAACGGAGGGAGTAGAAGATAGTGTAGCCACATGCATTTCGCTGTTGATTAGTGCTTCTGGACCTCCACCCGGCCACTCTCCAGCAGCTTCCACTCCAGCTCCAACTCGACACGTAGCTTACATTCTTTCATATTCCATCGGTCTTCTTTCACCAACTCATCCGTCTCGTCTCGATCGATCTAAACGTACGTACGTACACTATGCAGTGTTGACACACGAACGCGTCACGCGTACCCTCGACGCCGGGGGTGATGCACCGCAGCTCACGTCGAGGGAGGTCCTACCGGCAGCGCGATACGCAAGACAACCGGAGGACGCTTTTGAAGACCCGAAACCCCGCGCACCCGGGAGGGACCCCGTCAGGGAGCGCGGCGGCTATGGGCTGCCCTAGGCCGTTTCGCTCGCCCCTAGGGCCTCGGAGTTCGCAGCTCTCCAACACGAAGAACGACGAATAACGAGGAAGAAGATACGAGGGTAGGAGACAAAACGTAGGTGAAAAAGTAGTATATTGATTGTTCGATTGTGTGTTCTTTCAATCGGCCGTCACCCCCAACATATATAAGAGGCGGCTGGACTTTCCGTACAAGCAAAGGATTCATTTAGGCTTTCCTTACAAGAAAATTACATTAATTCACGTCCTAGAGTCCTAGTTCTGGTCCCGCTCGGATTCAGCCTGAATCTGGTCCAATCTCCTGTCTTGCTCCTTGCGTGGGCCGTGGAATCTGCACACGACCTCCGATGGAGATGGTCCAAACACGAATTTTGTGCGCTTCGACGAGGCCAATAATCCGTATGTTGATCACTTTTCCAAATAAGGCCATCTTGAATACTCCACGGGGTCATCCTTAATTTCGAGTCGGACTCATTCATATAGCTGACTGGACCGTCCGACTCTTGTATCGTCTCTGCAGGTCATATACTACGTCGGATGACGATGACTCCAAAAGCAAAGTTGACCGTTTCGACGAGACGAACACCTTTCATGTTGAACACTTTTTGATCTGAGGCCATCTAGATAAGTATTTTGAGCCCATCTTCAGCATCTCGTCGGACAGTTTTTACTGTTCACGCGCGGCAAGCTCCCCCCGGCAAGGTATTCGCGGCGAGGGCACTGTTTCACCCGGCAGTTACTGTTCACGCGCGGCAAGCTCCCCCCGACAATGTACTGTTTCACGCACGGCAAGCTTCCCCCGGTAAGGGTACTGTTCACCCGGCAAGGTTACTGTTCACCCGGCAAGGGGTACTGTTCACCCGGCAAGATTACTGTTCACGCGCGGCAAGCTTTCCCCGGCAATGGTACTGTTCACGCGCGGCAAGCTTTCCCCGGCAAGGTTACTGTTCACCCGGCAAGGTTACTGTTCACGCGGCAAGCTTTCTGGTTGCACCTTGCGGGCCCCTTTTGAGGCAGTAAACGACCTCGGATGAAAATGTGCCCAAAAGCAATTTTGACCGTTTCGACGAGACGAACAACTTTCATGTTGAACGTTTTTCGATCCGAGGCCATCTTGAATGGCTAATTGCTCACGCATTGCATCAGACACTTGCCAAGACGTGTCTGGTCTCCCGCGTCTTATTTCGCCTCTTGACATGGCTGCATTCAGATAGCTCTAACTTTTGCATACGAACTCGGATTGAGACGATTATTATATGAAAATTGACCGATTCGACGAGACGAAGACAATTCATGTAGAAAGTTTTCTCATATGAGATCATCTTAAGGGTGTAATCAGCCGAATAGTGTTCTGGATACAAAATCCCAGTACTTCAAACACAATTTCGGCTTTGGAGATGAGATCGGATGGTAATGGCCCAAACTTCAAAGTTTCTCCTTGCCGGATCGCCTCCTTGCCAGGCCGTCTCCTTGCCGGATCGCCTCCTTGCCGGACCGTCTCCTGCCTCTGTTTGGGCCTTCGGCAAGCACTCAAAACCGGCAAGCTTTTCGCTTGAGCCCACCTTTACTGCATTCTGCATCGTGCCAAAATCAGGTGTCAACACATGCCCCCCTGTTTTTCGGCAAAACTTGTGTGCCGAAAAATAATTTGCATTAGGCTTGTTCTAAGGACGATGTCAACACTCCATCGGCCATTAATATGTGCTTAGGGCGATAATTATATATCGGCCATTGCCTATTTAGGCTTCTTGCCACACACTTGGGTGGTACTTCTTCAAATACCTGCCATTGAGAGCTCGAGGTAGCAATGTTCCTTGCATGGATTCCACCAAATATGAATTTCCGGGAACTATTCTTGCAATCTTGAAAGGACCTTCCCAGCTTGGAGACCACTTCCCGAATTTTCTGTCCTTTGAACCAATCGGTAGAATCACCTTCCATACAAGATCACCAATCTGAAAATTCTTCAACCTGACCTTCTTATTGTAAGCTCTTGCTACCCTCAACTTGTCCCTTTCTATGGCTTTTAATGCAGTCAAACGTTTATCGGCAACCTCATCAACGTTGTCCATCATCAAGTTATAAAAGTCCACTGCCGATAAATCATTTTGTTTGGCTATTCTCAAAGCATTCAAATTCACCTCTACCGGTAAAACGGCTTCTTGACCATATACGAGCTCATATGGAGTTACCTTCGTCGCACCATGCCTTGAGATTCTATGCGCCCACAAAGCCTCGGACAATAATTCATGCCACCTTCTTGGATTATCTTCAATCTTCTTCTTGATGAGCTTGATCAAAATTTTATTGCTAGACTCAGCTTGTCCATTGGCTTGAGCATAATACGGGGAGGAATTGAGCAACTTTATCTTATATGATTCGGCAAATTCTCCAACTTGATGAGACATGAAAGATGAACCTTGATCCGTAGTTAATGTTTGCGGAATACCGAATCTATGAATAATGTGCTCACTTATGAATTGAATTACCTCCGTATGCGTCATATTCTTGAGAGGTACTGCTTCAGACCACTTAGTGAAATAATCAGTTGCCACCAACACGAACCGATGCCCCTTTGAAGAGGAAGGATGAATCTCTCCAATAAAGTCCAATCCCCAACCTCTAAAGGGCCACGGCTTGATAATAGGATGTAACATAGCAGCGGGAGCTAACTGAATATCACCAAACTTTTGACAAGCTTCACATCCTTTATAATACCTGAAGCAATCATTGATCATCGTCGGCCAATAAAATCCAGCACGTCGTAACAACCATTTCATCTTGGGGGCCGACTGATGAGTACCGCAAATTCCTTCATGAACCTCTCCCATAGCAACTCTTGCTTGATCCTCGTCCAAACACTTCAAAAGAACATCTTCAACCGTTCGGCGATAAAGACCACCGTCTCTTATTGTATATTTGAAAGCCATGCGCCGAACAGCCCTGTCCACCCTTTCACTCGGATTGTACAAGTAATCAATAATGGGCTTTCTCCAATCATGATTTTCACCTGTACTAGATTTATTGTTAGTGACCGAATCAGTGGGCTCTGGTTCGGCCTCCCCTATATTAGCAAGACAAGACATCGGCTCTTGAGAGATATGAAACATGCCATGATTGACATGATAGCCAGATGCTTGCTGTGCTAACTCATTTGCTCTCCAATTATCATGTCTAGATATATGAGCAATGCTAAAATGATCCAAAGTAGAAATTATATCCAGACATTTATCAAGATAAACATTAAGCGATTCGTCTAAACATTGAAAAACTTTGGATACCTGTTGTACTACTAATAACGAATCACCAAAAGCCTCAATATGTGTAGCACCTATGGCCAGCAACATCTCTAAACCGAATAACAATGCTTCATATTCGGCTTGATTATTTGTGCAAAAATATTCTAAGCGGCATGAGGCTTCAAAAACAGCACCATGAGGAGATATATAAGCAATACCAACACCTTGGCCGTTGCTACAAACTGAACCGTCAAAATATAATCTCCATGGTATTAACGAGACAAGGTTTATATCAATATCTTGCTCGTCATTAATCCGATGCTCAACGATAAAATCAGCAACAATTTGGCCTTTCATGGATTTTAGAGATTTATAAGCCAAATCATACTCAATTGAAGCATAAGCCCATTTACCAATTCTACCACTAAGAATTGGTCTATGCAACATATATTTAATGACATCGGTTTGACAAGCTACTATGCAAGAACTTGGCACTAGATAATGTCTCAATTTTGTGCAAGCATAGTATAAGCATAGGCATAATTTTTCAATATACGTATACCTTGTCTCAGCATCCAATAGACGTCGGCTCAAATAAGTGATAGCATGCTCTTTTCCTTCGGTTTCTTGAGTCAAAACAGCACCAATAACACCTTCCTCGGCTGCAATGTAAAGTCTAAAGGGCTCTCTATGCTTGGGCGCCTTCATCACCGGAGGAGTGCACAAATAATTTTTAATCATATCAAATGCTTCTTGCTGTTTTGCCCCCCAAGTAAAATCAACATCATTCTGCAACCGAAGGATATGAGTAAATGCATCAACCTTCCCTGACAAATTAGCTATGAACCTCCTCAAATAATTGACCTTGCCAAGGAATTTTTGCATATCTCTCTTGCATATTGGAGCCTCCACTTTTTGTATAGCTTCTATCTTTTTGGGATCAATTTCTATGCCATCTTCATGAATAATGAAACCCAAAAACTTACCAGCCGACACGCCAAACGCACACTTCAAAGGATTCATCTTCAGCCCGTATTTCTTCATCCTCTCAAAAGTTAAACGCAAATCGGCTAAGTGAGATTTAAAAGCATCCGATTTGACAACAATATCATCAATATAGACTTCAAGTATAACCCCGAGTAAATCATGAAAAATCAAATTCATAGCCCTTTGATATGTGGCGCCGGCATTCTTCAATCCAAAGGTCATTACTGTCCACTCAAATAATCCAAGGAAACCGGGGCACCGAAAAGCCGTTTTGGACATGTCCTCTTCGGCCATGAAAATTTGGTTGTACCCCGCATTGCCATCAAGAAAGCTAATAACCTTATGTCCAGAAGCATCATTAATAAGCATGTCGGCTATAGGCATAGGATACTCATCTTTGGGCGTAGCTCTATTCAAATCTCTGAAATCAATGCACACCCTCAACTTGCCGGAGCCTTTCTTTTCCACTGGCACAATATTAGAAATCCACTCGGCATACCTGCAAGGTCTAATAAAATTAGCTTTAAGCAAACGACTGATCTCTTCCTTGATCCGGTCATATATTTTTGGATTGAACTTCCTAGCCGATTGTTTATACGGTCTAAAATCGGCTTTTATAGGTAACCGATGCTCCACTAGCTCTCGGCTTAAACCTGGCATCTCATGATATTCCCACGCAAAGCAACAAATATATTCTTTCAATAGCTCGATTAACTTGACTTTACAATCGGCTTTCAAATTTTTGTTTACATATGTCGGCCTAGGAATTGAGCCATCTCCAATATCTACTTCTTCTAATGGATCGGCCGATGTAAAACCTTGTCCCAGTTTATCCATATCACCTAACTCCTCTATAGACTCATACATATCGTTCCCATTGGACCGATATTCTGCAAGCCGCTTTTGTAACCACTCAGAATTAGGATCCATTTAAATACGTCATACCTTGGAGCCGATTTTCACCAACCGGCTTTAAAGAAACGGGTACAAAACCACTCTTGGTGGCGCTGAGAAAGTCAAACTCTGATAAGTCCCGTCACGTCAAGCAAGCAGCATTGGGGTGTTGCCAATCCACCGGTGTATCGGCTAAAGCAACGCAAGCCGAATTATCCGCATGAACGATCTCCACTTCATCATCAACCCATTGAATTAAAAACTGGTGCATAGTGGATGGCACACATTGGTTTGCATGAACCCAATCACGGCCTAGAATGACGTTGTAGTTACCTTGCACCTCGGCGACAAAGAATGCAGTAGCCAAAGTTTTGCTCCCAACCGTAAGCTCCACGTACATCACCCCTTTGGCTTCGGTTTTCTCTTTGCCTTCAAATCCATTGAGTACCATATTGGTCTTTATCAATCCTTCGTCGGGCAAACCCAATTTCTTGAAGATTGAATAAGGCATGAGATTCACTACAGCACCACCATCGACAAGCATTCGAGTAATCGGTGACCCGTTGATATGGCCTCTGAGGTACAACGGTTTCAAGTGCGTCACTGGTTCTTTTGGCTTCTCAAATATTGCGTTCTTAGGACCAAAATCCAGCTGAGCCACCTCCCCTTCTTCATCTATAGCACGAAACTCAGCGGGTAAATAAAACACCATGTTGATATCCATTCCTTCATGTACTGGTGTATGCTCACAATCTACCACGTCGCCCTCCTCCTCGGGTGTGTTCAGTGCCGGGCTTGCCGGTGTTGGGCTTGCCGGTGTTGGGCTTGCCGGGCCTGCCGAGCTTGCCGGGTCTGCCGAGCTTGCCGGATCTGGGTTTGCCCTCTTCATTGATTTTGAAATCTGTTCGGGCGAAACGGAATCAATAGGCGTTGTAGACGATGTAACAGCAGTAGCATCGTCCTTCCTTGGTGGTACAGGTGCTGATGTGACAGATGTAGAAACCACCGCTCTTTGTATTCGCTTAGGCACCCATACTTGTTCTGTAGGTACCATGGGCCGAACGTCATTGAACCACTCATCTCTTTTCTTCTCGGCCTCCTGTTCTGCCATCTCATGACTCCTTAACCTCTGTAGTTTCCTCTTTTGCGTTTTTGTTAGCCCTGGAGGACACCACTTAGGCTGCATGTACTTTGGATCTTTGAACTTGGCTTTGCTCGTGCTAGCTTCATGATTTCTAGCCGAGTGTTTTGGCGCGATAGCAAGTATCGGCTCAGTAGGGTTGCTACGCACAGTCGGCTGTTGTATGGTGAATGTTTCAGTACCCAAGATGAGTGAGTCAGCATCAACTTTTTCTTTGCCCTTTCCAGACCCAACTGCTGCACTTGGTGATTTGGCACGCCACACCTGCTTGTTGATCCCTTCTTGATTATTCTGCATTGGCCGATTGACTCCTTTATTCAAACGGCCTCGAGTGGGATAAGAAAACTTCTCACGTATAGGCCTCCTTGGTTCTGCCCATCCTGGATGAAAAGCATAAGGGGCCATTGGGGGCTGCCCCCATCCTCCATTGAAGCCTCCCATGTAATGTGGCGCATAAGGTGGTGGCGCCATCCACGGTCTTGGCGCCCACGGCCCGTATGGCCTTGTGTGATGCTGCAATTCTTGCCTCGGAGGTGATAATGGACGCTTCAAATTTGATGACCGATTAGAGCTAGAACCGGCCGCTTGATTGGCGTATTTGGACAGCAACATATCAAAACTTGGTTTGATTTTCTTGCGCTGCACTCTAGCTTCATTTGTCTTCCATTTGCCAATTTCTGGACTCTTGGGCTTAATAAATTTAACACGAGCGTCTTGCTGCACCTGTGGTTGCCCCCCGAGTGCAGGATTCTTGACAGTGATTTTGATTATCTCCCCGCCATCGGGTTGCTTGTCGAGCACCACTTGCCTTCCCAAGACCTTGTCGCCATCTTTGTTTTTCCTGGGCTCACCAATGACAATATTAGTTTTATTAGCGGATTCGGCCACTTCCGGCCGAATGAGCACCTTTTTCCCCTCCAAATCCAGAGTATTCATTGGGAAGGGCTGCTTATCAACTTGCATCTCAGAAAAGTTCAATCGTCCGTCATTAATGGCCGATTGTATCTGTCGTCGAAAAACATTGCAATCATTAGTCGCATGAGAAAAAGAATTATGATACTTGCAATAAGCACACCGTTTCAGCTCTTCAAACGGCGGTAAAGTATGAGATATTCTAATAATCTTAGCTTGTAGCAAAGCATCAAATATTCTATCACATTTAGCAATATTAAAAGTAAACTTCATCTCATCATCACGATTCTTATGAATCGGCTTTAAATCATTGCAAGTAAATGGTTTGGCCTTCGAGGGCCAAACAAATTCAGCAGCATAAATATCACCCTCATCGTCCGTACGATCACTATCGTATTCAACCATATTCATCTTTGGACGATCAGTTTTATATCTATGCACTTCTTTAAGCTCCTTGCTTCGGCTTTCATGAGCCAAAGCCCTCTGTAAGACTTGGTTGATACTTATAAATTCATAGCCTTCTAGTTTCTCTCTAATATGAGCTCTCAAACCATTAAGCACAAGATCAGCCAAGTCTCTCTCAGTTATCACTAAACTATAGCACCGGTTTTTTGTTTCCCTAAATCTCTTGACGTAATCAGAGACCGATTCGTCATGCTTCTTCTTAACCGATGTAAGATGTGACAACTTAAGTTCATTATCGCCGCTATAAAAATGATCATGAAATTTTTTCTCTAGCTGCAACCATGCACGAATAGAGCCATGCGGCAAAGAACAAAACCATGAAAATGCGGTACCAGTTAATGACAAAGGAAATAAACGCACTTTCAATTCATTTATCGAACCTGCTTCACCCAATTGTGCTAGGTATTGGCTAACATGCTCCCATGTGGTTTTTGTGCCCTCTCCATTAAACTTAACAAAATCTGGAATTTTATACCCTTGAGGGCACGGAATTGCATCAAAGTACTCAGGATACGGCTTTTGATAAATCCGATTCCTAGGTAGTTCAACACCAAAATTCTCTCGAAGTGTTTTAGCCATCTCCTCTCTAAACCTAGCTAGAGCATCGTCCGTAGTAGACAATGAAGCTTGTGGCACTGGCATAGGAGGATTGGGGTTAGCAATCATGGGTGTAAATTGTGACATGTTTGTCGAACCATAGTTCGGCAATGATCTAGCAGTGTTTCCACCTATTTGGTTCGGCGTTGCCACCGAACTCTGTATAAAAGGATTAAGTGGTGCAGCCACAATTTGATTGGTATGGGTAGGAAAATAATTCATCGGCATGGGAGGCGCCGATGAAATAGGCAAAGCTGAATCAGGGTTTCCCATACTAGCAGGCATGTTAGGCATATTCTTCTGAGCATTAGTATTGTCTAAGAAAGGTTGATGGATCAGATTATTGCTATCAGTAATACGACTCTCAATTTCAGCCCATTGCTCAGGAGAAAAGGTAGTACTTACAGAAGGTTTAACCTGCTCAGTTTGAAGAGGAGGAAACTTGATTTCTCCAACCGGAGTGATATTGCCTTGGCGGTCCTTCTTGAAGTTTCCAAGGAACTCCTGCAACTCCTTCTCTTCACGCGCCTTCTTGTACTCCTCATAAGCTTGACGATGCTCGGCCGATAACTCCTCTAGATTGGGCTTGATAATGTTATCGGCGTCAACTTCCGAGGGATTGGGAAGATTGGACATGATGGATGATGATTCTTGATCAAAAGGTCCCCAGCGGAGTCGCCAAAAAGTGTGTTGACACACGAACGCGTCACGCGTACCCTCGACGCCGGGGGTGATGCACCGCAGCTCACGTCGAGGGAGGTCCTACCGGCAGCGCGATACGCAAGACAACCGGAGGACGCTTTTGAAGACCCGAAACCACGCGCACCCGGGAGGGACCCCGTCAGGGAGCGCGGCGGCTATGGGCTGCCCTAGGTCGATTCGCTCGCCCCTAGGGCCTCGGAGTTCGCAGCTCTCCAACACGAAGAACGACGAAGAACGAGGAAGAAGATACGAGGGTAGGAGACAAAACGTAGGTGAAAAAGTAGTATATTGATTGTTCGATTGTGTGTTCTTTCAATCGGCCGTCACCCCCAACATATATAAGAGGCGGCTGGACTTTCCGTACAAGCAAAGGATTCATTTAGGCTTTCCTTACAAGAAAATTACATTAATTCACGTCCTAGAGTCCTAGTTCTGGTCCCGCTCGGATTCAGCCTGAATCTGGTCCAATCTCCTGTCTTGCTCCTTGCGTGGGCCGTGGAATCTGCACACGACCTCCGATGGAGATGGTCCAAACACGAATTTTGTGCGCTTCTACGAGGCCAATAATCCGTATGTTGATCACTTTTCCAAATAAGGCCATCTTGAATACTCCACGGGGTCATCCTTAATTTCGAGTCGGACTCATTCATATAGCTGACTGGACCGTCCGACTCTTGTATCGTCTCTGCAGGTCATATACTACGTCGGATGACGATGACTCCAAAAGCAAAGTTGACCGTTTCGACGAGACGAACAACTTTCATGTTGAACACTTTTTGATCTGAGGCCATCTAGATAAGTATTTGAGACCATCTTCAGCATCTCGTCGGACAGTTTTTACTGTTCACGCGCGGCAAGCTCCCCCCGGCAAGGTACTGTTCGTGGCGAGGGCACTGTTCACCCGGCAAGTTACTGTTCACGCGCGGCAAGCCCCGACAATGTTACTGTTCACGTGCGGCAAGCTTCCCCCGGCAAGGGGTACTGTTCACCCGGCAAGATTACTGTTCACCCGGCAAGGGCTGTTCACCCTGCAAGATTACTGTTCACGCGCGGCAAGCTTTCCCCGGCAATGGTACTGTTCACGCGGGCAAGCTTTCCCCGGCAAGGTTACTGTTCACCCGGCAAAGGTTACTGTTCACGCGGCAAGCTTTCTGGTTGCACCTTGCGGACCCCTTTTGAGGCAGTAAACGACCTCGGATGAAAATGTGCCCAAAAGCAATTTTGACCGTTTCGACGAGACGAACAACTTTCATGTTGAACGTTTTTCGATCCGAGGCCATCTTGAATGGCTAATTGCTCACGCATTGCATCAGACACTTGCCAAGACGTGTCTGGTCTCCCGCGTCTTATTTCGCCTCTTGACATGGCTGCATTCAGATAGCTCTAACTTTTGCATACGAACTCGGATTGAGACGATTTTTATATGAAAATCGACCGATTCGATGAGACGAAGACAATTCATGTAGAAAGTTTTCTCATATGAGATCATCTTGAGGGTGTAATCAGCCGAATAGTGTTCTGGATACAAAATCCCAGTACTTCGAACACAATTTCGGCTTTGGAGATGAGATCGGATGGTAATGGCCCAAACTTCAAAGTTTCTCCTTGCCGGATCGCCTCCTTGCCGGGCCGTCTCCTTGCCGGATCGCCTCCTTGCCGGACCGTCTCCTGCCTCTGTTTGGGCCTTCGGCAAGCACTCAAAACCGGCAAGCTTTTCGCTTGAGCCCACCTTTACTGCATTCTGCATCGTGCCAAAATCAGGTGTCAACATGCAGGCTCGGCGCTATGCCGAGAGCAGATGCACACCATCCTGGCGGAGGAGCTGGCCGGCGCGGCGGCCGCCTTCAACCGCTCGCAGTCTTCGGAGCAGGAGCACCAGACGGCGTCGTCTTCGTCGGAGCAGGTGTTGTACTCGGAGTCACGCGCGTGGCGTGGCGTGCTGTCGCGGAGCTTCGCGCGGGCGGACGCTCTGGCGGGGTCGGCGTGCGCGTGCGGCCACGCCACGCTGCCGTCGTGCTTGTGCCCGCTGTCGGGGACGCAGAAGGGCGCCATCGTGGGGTCGACTGCCGTGGTGGCGCTGCTGGTCCGCGACCGCTTGCTGGTTGTCAGGACTCTGGCCGGGGCGACGCCGGAAGCTTTAATCCCACCTCGGATACGGGAGGGGGCCAGGACCAGCTTATAAGAGCGAGTGCCTCCCTCCCTTCAGGCCGGTCTTTGGAATAGAATGGGGGTTGCCATTCGATCGTAGACTGCACTGCCATGCCTGCCTGGGGGGCTTCCCAGGAGGGTGGGGTGTTAGGGCTGCTCACAGAGCAGCGCTCACTGTCCGCTCCCAACGGTGGAAGGATAACAGGCCTCTGCATCAGACCACCCTTTCACTTCTATCTTTTCTAAATATAATAAAATAATAAAACGAAAATAGATTTCTTGGATATATCTTCAGGCCGGTCTTTGGAATAGAATGGGGGTTGGCATTCGATCGTAGACTGCACTGCCATGCCTGCCTGGGGGGCTTCCCAGGAGGGTGGGGTGTTAGGGCTGCTGGAACGGTGGGACACCGTCTATCTTCAGGCCGGTCTTTGGAATAGAATGGGGGTTGCCATTCGATCGTAGACTGCACTGCCATGCCTGCCTGGGGGGCTTCCCAGGAGGGTGGGGTGTTAGGGCTGCTGGAACGGTGGGACACCGTCTATCTTCAGGCCGGTCTTTGGAATAGAATGGGGGTTGCCATTCGATCGTAGACTGCACTGCCATGCCTGCCTGGGGGGCTTCCCAGGTGGGTGGGGTGTTAGGGCTGCTCGAATGGTGGGACACCGTCTATCTTCAGGCCGGTCTTTTGGGAACATTGATGGGCTCGTGCCTGCGGCTGTGTTGCTGTAACCTACCAAACGTATGCCGAGTGTTGTGGACTGGGCCCGGGTCGTTAACATCTGGTATCAGAGCTGGGCCCCACGCCACCTTAGGGGGCTTCCTAAGGGGGTGGGGATGTCAGGACTCTGGCCGGGGCGACGCCGAAAGCTTTAGTCCCACCTCGGATACGGGAGGGGGCCAGGACCAGCTTATAAGGGCGAGTGCCTCCCTCCCTTCAGGCCGGTCTTTGGAATAGAATGGGGGTTGCCATTCGATCGTAGACTGCACTGCCATGCCTGCCTGGGGGGCTTCCCAGGAGGGTGGGGTGTTAGGGCTGCTGGAACGGTGGGACACCGTCTATCTTCAGGCCGGTCTTTGGAATAGAATGGGGGTTGCCATTCGATCATAGACTGCACTGCCATGCCTGCCTGGGGGGCTTCCCAAGAGGGTGGGGTGTTAGGGCTGCTGGAACGGTAGGACACCGTCTATCTTCAGGCCGGTCTTTGGAATAGAATGGGGGTTGCCATTCGATCGTAGACTGCACTGCCATGCCTGCCTGGGGGGCTTCCCAGGAGGGTGGGGTGTTAGGGCTGCTGGAACGGTGGGACACCGTCTATCTTCAGGCCGGTCTTTTGAATAGAATGGGGGTTGCCATTTGATCGTAGACTGCACTGCCATGCCTGCCTGGGGGGCTTCCCAGGAGGGTGGGGTGTTAGGGCTGCTGGAACGGTGGGACACCGTCTATCTTCAGGCCGGTCTTTTGGAAACGTGGATGGGCTCGTGCCTGCGGCTGTGTTGCTGTAACCTACCAAATGTATGCCGAGTGCTGTGGACTAGGCCCGGGTCGTTAACACTGGTGGCCAACTGCGGCGACTTCCGCGGCGGCGTCGCCGTCCCGCTCTCCGAGGACCACAAGGTACTAGTCTTCCTAAGTGCACATTCGTACGTGGCGTGTGTGCAATGCATGTCTGTCCTGTCGTGGTCGAGGGTTGGCCGTTGACCCCAAAGCAAAAGCAAAGGGAAGAGGCCCGGCTTGGTGAGGTATCGGTTGTGGGGAAGCTAGCTTGGGAACGTGTGGCCGTGGTTGGTCGCCGGCCGGAAAAAGGAAGACGACGACGTCGCACTCCAACTCCATGGTTGGCTCGCCGACGTGTACAGCAGCCAGCAACTAGCCTACCACTCGGTCCCTCCCGCTCCTTAATTACCAAGGAGCAGGAGAATTTCGTCACCTCACAGGATTATCCATCCAATCCAATCCAAGAATAATGAACTAACAAGCTCCCTTCATTCCATAATGTAGTGCGTATAGTTTTTTATAAAGAGTCAAACTTTGCAATTTTTGACCAAATATATAGAGAAAATTATTTATATGTATAATATCAAATATATAAAATAATATGAAACTACTTATGATGAATCTAATGATATATGTTTGGCGTTCTTTCTAGACACTAATAGAAAACAGGGCATTAGTCCCGTTTCTGCAATCGGGACTAAGCAATCGGGACTAAAGGCCCTCACTTTTAGTCCCGGTTGTGTTACGAACCAGGACTAAAGGAGCTCCACATGGCCGCTGTGGAGCGCCCAGGCAGGAGGACCTTTAGTCCCGGTTGGTAACACCGATCGGGACTAAAAGGCAGCCACGTGTCAGCACCTGCCAAGCGCTGGGGTTTTTGGTTTTTTTTTTTTTGAAATGAGGGGTTTAGGGTTTTGGAGGGTTTAGGGGTTTCATATTGTGTTTCCCCCTTTTCTTTTTGTGTTTACCATTCAATTCTTTTACATTTAGATTTTTCGTTTTTATTTTACGTTTTTCATTCAACTCGACGCTAGCTACTACATATAGCAATGAAGGAACCATTACACAAACCGTCATGAATATAGAGAGAAGTGACCTCTCTTTCTCCGTGCTTGGTCGAACAACAAGTTTTCGTATATCTATTCGACGCTACTACGTATAGTACACGTTCATGCATATATACAATGTAACATCTCTTACGATCCCTAATATCTAATTACCAACATTCACTACCAATTCTCGATGGTATACTCCGGTTTTAGCTATGATCTCTTGAAGGAAGAATCCCACCAATTCCTCTTGATTGCTCGTATGCGAGCCTTTGGTACGAGTTCGTCCCGCTTCCGTTCGATCTAATTTAAAGAAGGGGGTCAATATATATATATATATATATATATATATATATATATATATATATATATATATATATATATATATATATGAATGAAACTCAACACAATTGCTGGTAATAAAATAAATTTGTAAATATTGTTTACGTATTTCAAGTTTTTCCAAAAATCTGTCCGTCTCAGAGGTCGTCTGGCGAATGAACTCGCAAACGTAGTATCCACATAAGTTATTCCCGGATCCCTGCCTTGAGCACTTTACGAGAATAGAGTTCAATCAAAATAATAATCAAGCATGATAGTGGTATTGAAACTAGAATCAAAGAGATGCGCGGACCTAGATAGTACTACTTACACTGAGTTGTTCAAATCGCAGTTCCTCTCTCCATTCACCCCTAACCTGCTTGGTGAACTCTTTCCAAACCCTGGCCGGCAAAGAAAATGAATAAAGGAGTTATTAATTACTTGATATCAGGAAATGAACGATAGTTGCCGATATAGTGCGATAATGATTGAAATTACCTCTAGAGCATATCACGCAGGTCCGCCCACATCTTAGGGTCTTTACGTAGTGAGTCCATGACAAGTACTTTTCCTGCGTCAAACCGAATGACTAGCAAAATAAAGTGGAACCTGCGCACGCATAGCTCATCAATTACACTTAACATCGAGTAAGCGAAACAGAATGATGTGTACAAGACAGTATAACACTCACTGGAAGTTGTAAGGAAATAGTATTTCCCTTTTATTTTGTTGTTTAATTAACGCCCTTAGCAAGATCTCCTCTGTATCCTTGGGGTTCCATTTTACCGTAACTTCATGAATAGTATTTGGGTTAATGAACCCAATGCCATAGATTTGTCCTCTTTTGCATTCGAGATCTTCTTTCTGCATAATATATATAGTGAGGATAATTATACATGCAATGAACGAGCTGAGCTAGAGCCTTAATTACAGAAATGATACTTACAAACAATAGCAACTGACGATATATTTGTCGATTGTGTCTTGATTGTATAACTGAAATAATTCTTCAAATTCAATGAAAATCTCCTCGTCTCCATTGAAGTAATGCTCATCTTTAATTCCCGCAATGATATAGTTGCTCCCTTGCTTTGAGCCTTCCAAGTACCAGTCATGCAATCTTCGCATCATCGTTGGTAGATGCGGGAGCTCCTCAGGTCTGACGAGAGGCTTTCCGTGCTCGAATTTAAAGGCTAACTCAGCCATTTTGAACTGTACCTCATCGCCTAAGTAATCACCAAGAGTGAAACCAGGATCAGCGGCCGCTACCCCCGGATCATTAGCGATATCGGTAAACACCTTGAGCGGGGGGCACGATTGGTTTTTCTGTTCGCCGAGCTGGGGAATTGTTTCCCCCCTTGCACTACTGCTACTTCCCGGCCGCTGCTGTGGATCTCTATATGACTTTACAATAGAGCGGTCATAGTTTGATAGCAGTGGAGGCGGCGGTGGTTTTGTAAGGTTTTCCAGCAAGCGCCTCGCTTTTATCGGATCTATTTTCTCCGTTGGATCTGGACGGGTCGGTGCAAGCTGGCGTTTCACGTCGGCAGCCACGGTCTCCTTGGTTTCCTCCTCAGTCATGTCGTATGGTAACTTGGCAGGAGCCTTCTTGACGCTACCTACTCTGGATTTCTTCGCTGTTGTACTACTAGCCGCCGGAGCGGCGGCGGATCTCTTCCGCCGGTGCTGAGGCGGCGGAGGAGGCGGAGTCAGCTGACGCGGCGGATTCTGCTGAGGGGCCTCCTCCGGCGGAGTCCGCTGACGCGGCGGAGACAGCTAAGGCGACGGAGTGTGCTGACGTGGCGGAGATGGCTGAGGCAGCGGAGATAGAGCTAGACTGTGAGGAGTCTGCTGAGGGGCCTCCTCCGGCTGAGTCTGCTGACGCGACGTCCAGTATGAAAGCACAATGTGTTCCTTTCTCCATAGAAGGGTAGTCCTTATGGCATCTCCCAGATGAGTCTCCCCTTCACCTATAGGGTACTCAAGCTCCAGCTGCTCAAATCCGTTGGTAACTTCATCCACCCCGACAACAGCATAGCCATCTGGAATCGGAGAGCAATGGTAAGTTCCATCAGGTACACGAGGTAAGGCATAGCCGACCGCCACCTTCAAGGTTATGTTCATACATTTCGCATGTAGATCACAATGTTCCCTCTCCGTGATATCATCCACGGGGTAGCGATCAGGAGCCGTGATATCATCTATGGGCGGCTGAACGAGCAAAGAGGAAGCCATGCTGCTTTTCCGTTAAGATGGTGGGGTAGCTTCGTGGGAAGTATCGAATGAAGGATCTTCGTGCCGCTGAGATGGTGGGCCGGTAGCTCGCTGGCTGTTAAGTGCCTCTATTTGCTTCTCCTGCAACGCTAATCTTTCTTCTACCTTCTACAGCCGGTCTGCATCCTCTTTCTTCTTTCTCCCTCGGCTTCTATAAGTGTCTCTGCTGTCGGGAAACCCAACCTTCCACGGAACGGAGTCTGATGTCCCTCGTGTTCGTCCAGGGTGTTCAGGATTCCCGAGGCCGCATGACAGCTCGTCCTTCTCTCTGTCGGGATGGAACTTCCCTTCCTGCACGGCCTGGATTGCATCCTGAATGTTTTTGACGGGTGTTGCAAGTTAAGCTTTCATATAAACACACTTCCCTGTTTCTGGGTGCAAAGTTCCCCCATGCCCGAAGAACCAAGTCATTGCCCGTTCGGGCCAGTTCAATGTCTCTGGATGGATCCCTTTATCAAGCAGGTCATTCTCAGCTTTGTCCCACGTAGGCCGGGCAACCTTGTAGCCACTTGACCCCGTAACATGGTGATATTCCTTCTTTGAAGCATTTTGCTTATTTATCAGTGACCTTTTCTTACCTTTCTTCGATGTCTTGTATGCCACAAATGCGGGCCAGTGATCTTTCATCTTCTCATATTGACCGGTGAATGTTGGAGTCTTCTCTTTCAGGACAAACTTTTCCTGCAATCTTTTCTTCTAGTTCTTGAATTGTTCGGCCATCTTCTTAAGACCCCCGCCTTGACTTTTCGCTCTACAACATATTGCTATTTGGATCCACCTCTGGCGGTAGGCTGAAATTTGTCATGAGCGTATTCCAAAGCTCATCTTTGGATCTATTGTCGACATAAGAAACTCCATCGTCCGCCTTTGGCTTATTCCATTCTTGAATGCTGATCGGGATGCTGTCCCTAACAACAACTCCGCACTGACTTGTAAATCGGTCTGCGGTCCGCTTGGGAGCAGTCGGTTTGTCATCTGCAGGAATTTCTTCGATCGTGAACCTTTCATTCTTGCCCAACCTTTTCTTCGGGCCTCGTCTCTTTACAGAAGGTTGGCTCGATCCGGAGGGCTAAAAGAAGAAAGAAGCGTTAATATATGTACATACAAATCAATTAGTGCATCTAGTCAGCAGGCTTAATTAATATACCTCGCTGGACTTTGCAACAGTTAAGGCTCCAACACCGCCGGAGCCGTCATCTTCTCCCTCCATTCGATCACCGGAGCCGTCATCCTCTCTTCCCCCACCATCGGAGTCATTGAGAAACTGTGAGGTGATATCATCACCTCCGTCGCGGATTATATCCCCCAACATCTCTTCTTGTTCTAAGTCTCTGTCGTGTTCCATAGTTTTTGCAAATATTACAACATGGCAATATACAACCATGAGAGATAAACTGTTTTTCAGACTTAATGAAATCTGGGAATGCAAAACAGTAACATTATGATGACAACTTGATAGCAAGATTGAGTCATGCTACAGCAACTTTACATGACAACCAAGGGCATGGCATCAAAGTACACATTACATAGACCAAATCACAAGAAGGAATCATATGCATATGAGCAATGGATTAGTGGCAAACATCATGCAAAGTTGACAAGTTTTATAACAGTCAGTTTCAGACTTAGCAGTTTTTCAGCAAGTGTAAAACAGCAACAGTATCATGGCATGTTTGCAAGCTTGTTACAGTGCCTAAACATGTTTACCATGGCATGGGAAAAATACCAGCAGAAAATAGACATGAAAATGCACCAAACACATGTACAAAGTTTATTCATATGATGCTTGCATTAAATCACACAAAAATAACAAAATGGCAAATTTTATCAGTTGCATGTTAGGTAACCCTCCGGCGATCGTCGGGGACTCCTCCGGCGATCGTCGGGGACTCCTCCGTCACTAATACATCTCGAATAATCCAGTTAATGCAACAATAATATCACATAATATCACTAAACATCTCGCCCAATCAAACTGGACGTCGACTCCTGGTTCCTGAGCCGCAGGCGGTGAACACCCAAAGAGAAGGAACCATCACAGGATCATAGCTTGGGTGAGATCCCTGAAGAAACTGCCAGGTATTGGAGAAGCTGTCGTCCAACGCAACCATGTAGCGATGGACGTGCTCGTCCTCCTCCCTGACACGGCGACGTACCACCCTCTCGGGGGCCGGCTCCCTCTGCACCGATAGTGGCCCACGCGACCGCCACCAAAGAAGCTCCGGGTCGACGACGAGACCCCGATTCCTCACCAAGCTGCGCGCCCCGGAAGGTAGCACCTCCCAGTGCCAGCCCGGCGGAGCCCAGTCCCGGACATGGCGTCTCTCAAACTGGTTGTCGCCGCCGAGTCGACGACGAGGATGCGGGCCGGGCATCGTCGCCGAGTACAATTTCCTATGAAAACAAATACACGATTTCTATATTTTTCTTTTTTTCTCTCACCACATGTCTATATTTTTTATACACCTATCAAATACACGATTCACATTTTTTAAATCTAGTGACAAAAAAAAAGAGGAGGTGAAGGGGGATTCGTAGCTCACCCTCGGCTGTAGAGGAAGTAGTTGATCAGCGGAGGGAAGATCGGGGACCAACAGCTCCGACGTCGATAAACACTCCTCGGAGATGCAACACCACTAATCTGTAAATTGTACCGATTTAAAAATTTAGACCATCACATATCATATAGTTTTTAACAACATCTCAAATTGCAAAATAAGCTTCATCATCAATTATTCATGTCGATTGCGGGGACGACTCCTCCGGTGATCGTCGGGGATGACTCCTCCGGTGATCGTCGGGGCCTCCTCCGGCGATCGTCGAGGACTCCTCCCCCCTCTTGTCGAAGTTATACCGAAGTTATCGGGGTTATGTTTTAACGACCCCCCCCCTCATGTCGAAGTTATACCGAAGTTATCGGGGTTATGTTTTAACGACCCCCCCCCCTCATATCGATAGCGTAACCCGGGCAAAAAGGAATGAAAGAAAAAGTTAAGTATCTTTAGTCACGGCAGTTAATGTGGTGTTAACCGCGCAATCCCTGACATATGAAACTATCTAAAAAAATTAACCTACATAAAACTATACATATTAAACTAAAAAACCCTATCCAATTAACCTATCCAAAAAATAAAAAAAGCTTAATTAACCTGTATGAAACTATACATATTAACCGATATGAAACTATCTAAAAAAAATCTATTAACCTATCTAATTAACCTATATGAAACTATCTAAAAAAACTATCTAATTAACCTATATGAAACTATACATATTAACCGATATGAAACTATCTAAAAAAATATGTAATTAACCTATCTAATTAACGTATATGAAATTATTTTAAAAAAACTATCTAATTAAGCTATATGAAGCTATCTAATTAACCAAATTCATACTACAAATAAAATGATACTACAAACAAAATTCATAGTAACAAAAAAATTGGCGTGGAAGCTCATCGTGCGCGACGATGAAGCCGGCGTGGAGCAGGTGGGCACCGCGGCGGTGGTGGAGTGGGGCACCGGTGAATCGCCGCGGTGGAGCGGCGGTGGGGAGGGGCGGCGGTTCGCCGCGGATCAGGCGTGGGGAGGGGCCGACGGTGGCGGCGGGGGGGGGGGGAATAGGAGGAGGAGGAGGGGATCGGGGCGGCGCTCACAACGAGGAGGCGTCGGCGACGGCGTCGGGGCAGCGCGTCCAGGCGAGGAGAGGCGATGGAGAAGTTTGGGGGAGGAAAAATTTCGCTAAGTTTATATAGCCCGAGCTTTAGTCCCGGTTGGTGGCTCCAACCGGGACTAAAGGCCTACATTTAGTCCCGGTTGGAGGCACCAACCGGGACTAAAGCTAAATTTCAGCAGCCCAAAGGCGCGAAACCCAGGCCTTTAGTCCCGGTTGGTGGCACGGACCGGGACTAAAGGGAGGCCTTTAGTCCCGGTTGGTGGCACCAACCGGGACTAATTCTCGTTCGGCCCCCCGCCAGCGCGTCGCAAGTTTAGTCCCACCTCGCTGAGCGAAGGGCGCGCCGACCGGCTTAAATAGCCGCGTCGTGCAGACGTTCCGAACTCCTCGAAACACAATGCCCCTGCTTGCCCTGTGGTTGACCCAGCCGCTGGGCCGTTCGTGGGCCCGATTCACCACCCGAGTCGCCTGCGGGCTTGATTTGGACGGTTTATTCGCTGGTTGAACGGCGGTCCAGCAGCTGCGGTCGGGCTTCTTTTTTTATTTTATTTTACTTTTTTTAGTACTTAATGAAAACTCGTTCAAATAATCAGTATTAAAAATCAGTGAAGTAAAATCTGTTTTTGGTTTTAGACCTTTTTAGAATATTTTAGTTTTAGTTTTCTTTTAAAGAGATTCAAAAACTTTTCATAACTTGACCCGAAGAGGGAAGATGACGATGACGATGACTTAATGAAAACTCGTTCAAATAATCAGTATTAAAAATCAGTGAAGTAAAATCTGTTTTTGGTTTTAGACCTGTTTAGGATATTTTAGTTTTAGTTTTCTTTTAAACAGATTCAAAAACTTTTCATAACTTGACCCGATGAGGGAAGATGACGATAACGATGAAGCATACGTCAAAAGAAGAAGCAAGACTACATTACCTATGAAAGATCGTACTCCATGGAAAAGAAAAAGATCGCACCCTGACAATCCTTCATCATTGCCGCTGCACACGTGTACCAAGGCGCTCCTCGCTCTGAGTCCCTGACACGCGGGCTCGCGCTTGCCTGGCTCCACATGTCATCGGCATTTCTCTTTTCCATGATACGTCCGCAAGCCCGTCTTTCGGTCTTTCTATATAGCATCGTCCAAGCCGCTTCAGCTCCAAAGAGGGGTTTTCTTTCTGGCTTCGCTGTCCTGTGCCACTGCCAACTCCTTAGGTAGGGTACGGACCTAGCTTGTCCATGTCTGCGCGAGGTGGAGGTGGCGGTGGCACAGGACAACTAAACTATATAAAAGCTTTTTAGTTTTAAGTTAATATTATTTTGATCATAACTAGAGTTTTATAAAAGCTTTTTAGTTGATTATTTTTGCTATTGAAGAATATGATAGTTTTGTTTTAGTTGATCATAACTAAAATTCTAGCATGTCACAAATGCCATATTTGATGATCTTGCCAAGTCTCATGGCTTGGAGAACAAGATAACATCATCAAATTCCCTCGAAACCATCTCTGTCCATTTTCTAATTTGAGCAACTTAACATTGCTAAACATGTCCAAATGAGCTCAAACTTGGTACACCTGCTAAAATGGTCTAAATATTTGCATTGATTAACTCCTCTGTATAATTAAAATACTAAAAGGATATGAATAATTGAAATTTCATAACTTAATAAATAATTATTCTAAAATCATGTTTCAAATGCCAAAATGCCCTAGCTAGCTCTTACAAAGATTCCCTCCGGTTTGTCCGAAGTGGCACTTTCCAGCTATAAGTCCGGAAACTCACAGTAGAGAGAAAGTGATGGCGGTGAAGCCGGTCACATCCCAGAGTGGGATCTTTTGGGGTATAAAACTATTTCTTCGCGTGTGTCCCTTGCTTATTGCGCCGTAACCATGGATAATCTTCATCATTTAACAGGATGCTTGGGTCAGTCTTCACTGTGAAGGGAGGAATTTCATGAAACTTTTCATAATCTTCTGACATGTCTGTCTTGTCCTCCACTCCCACAATGTTTTTTCCCTGAAAGAACTGTGTGGTTCTTTGGCTCATCGTATGATGTATTCGCTTCCTTATCTTTTCTTTTTCTCGGTTTGGTAGACATGTCCTTCACATAGAAAACCTGCGCCACATCATTGGCTAGGACGAATGGTTCGTCTGTGTACTCGAGATTGTTGAGATCCACTGTTGTCATTCCGTACCGCGGGTCTACCTGTACCCCGCCTCCTGTCAGATTGACCCATTTGCACCGAAACAAAGGGACCTTAATATCATGTCCATAGTCAAGTTCCCATATCTCCTCTATGTAACCATAATATGTGTCCTTTGCCCTATTGGTGTTTGCTGCATCAAAGTGGACACCACTATTTTGGTTGGTGCTCTTTTTATCTTGGGCGATCGTGTAAAATGTATTCCCATTTATCTCGTACCCTTGTAAAGTCAATACAGTCGAAGATGGTGTCCTGGCCAACAAGTATAGCTCATCTCCAACAGTGGTGTTACCCATGAGATGTGTTTGCAACCAATCGCAGAAAGTCCCCATGTGTTCACGTGTAATCCAGTCGTCAGACTGCTCCGGGTGTTTGGAGCGTAAAATATTATTGTGTTCATTGATATACGGGGCCACCAAGTTAGAATTTTGTAGAACTGTGTAGTGTGCTTGCGCCCAAGAATGCCCGTCTCTACATATTATTGCTTTCGGTCCTAGCATGCCTTTTCCACCCAGTCTCCCCTCATGCCGCGATTCAGGAACACCAATCGGCTTAAGGTCAGGAATAAAGTCAACACAAAACTCAATGACCTCCTCTGTTTCGTGGCCCTTGGAGATGCTTCCTTCTGGCCTAGCACGGTTATGAACATATTTCTTTAAGACTCCCATGAACCTCTCAAAGGGGAACATATTGTGTAGAAATACAGGACCCAGAATTGCAATCTCGTCGACTAGGTGAACTAGGACGTGCGTCATAATATTGAAGAAGGATGGTGGGAACACCAACTCGAAACTGACAAGACATTGGACCAAATCGTTCTGTAACCTTGGTAGGATTTCTGGATCGATTACCTTCTGAGAAATTGCATTGAGGAATACACATAGATTCACAATGGCTAATCGAACATTTTCTGGTAGAAGCCCCCTCAATGCAACCGGAAGCAATTGCGCCATAATCACGTGGCAGTCATGAGACTTTAGGTTCTGGAATTTTTTTCTCTGCCATATTTATTATTCCCTTTATATTTGACGAGAAGCCATACGGGACCTTGATACTGAGCAGGCATTCAAAAAAGATTTCCTTCTCTGCTTTGGTAAGAGCGTAGCTGGCAGGACCTTGATACTGCTTTGGATGCATGCCGTCTTTTTCGTTCATACGTTGCTGGTCCTCTCGTGCCTCCGGTGTATCTTTTGTCTTCCCATACACGCCCAAGAAGCCTAGCAGGTTCACGCAAAGATTCTTCATCACGTGCATCACGTCGATTGCAGAGCGGACCTCTAGGACTTTTCAATAGGGTAGGTCCCAAAATATAGATTTCTTCTTCCACATGGGTGCGTGTCCGTCAGCGTCATTCGGAACAGATTGTCCTCTAGGACCCTTTCCAAATATTGCTTTTAAATCCTTGGCCATATCAAATATATCATCACCAGTACGGGGGACAGGCTTCTTCCGGTGATCTGCCTCACCTTTGAAATGCTTTCCTTTCTTTCTTAAGGCATGCTTGGTCGGAAGAAATCGACGATGTCCCAGGTACACATTCTTCTTACATTTGTCCAAATATATACTTTCAGTCTCATCTAAACATTGCATGCATGCGTTGTATCCCTTGTTTGTCTGTCCTGAAAGGTTACTAAGAGCAGGCCAATCATTGATGGTTACAAACAGCAACGCTCGTAGGTCAAATTCCTCCTGTTTGTGCTCATCCCACACACGTACACCTTTGATATCCCACAGCTATAAAAGTTCTTCAACTAATGGCCTTAGGTACACATCAATGTCATTGCCGGGATGCTTAGGGCCTTGGATGAGCACTGGCATCATGATGAACTTCCGCTTCATGCATAACCAAGGAGGAAGGTTATATATACATAGAGTCACAGGCCAGATGCTATGATTGCTGCTCTGCTCCCCAAAAGGATTAATGCCATCTGCACTTATACCAAACCATAAGTTTCTTGTGTCATCTGCAAACTCCGGCCACTTTCTCTCGATTTATCTCCACTGCGACCCATCAGTGGGTACTCTCAACATCCTGTCTTTCTTACGGTCTTCTTTGTGCCATCACAACAACTTGGCATGCTCTTTGTTTCTGAACAGACGTTTCAACCGTGGTATTATAGGATCATACCACATCACCTTGGCAGGAACCCTCTTCCTGGAGCGCACGCCCTCAACATCACCAGGGTCATCTCGTCTGATCTTATACCGCAATGCACCGCATACCGGGCATGCATTCAAATTCTCGTACTCCTCACCGCGATAGAGCATGCAGTCATTAGGGCATGCATGTATCTTCTGCACCTCTAATCCTAGAGGGCAGAGAACCTTCTTTGCTTCGTACGTACTGTCAGGCAATTCGTTATCCTTTGGAAGCTTCTTCTTCATTATTTTCAGTAGCTTCTCAAATCCCTTGTCAGATAAACCATTCTCTGCCTTCCATTGCAGCAATTCCAGTGTGGTACCGAGCTTTGTGTTGCCATCTTCGCAATTTGGGTACAACCGTTTTTTGTGATCCTCTAATATGCGATCGAACTTCAACTTCTACCTTTCACTTTCGCATTCTCTCTGTGCATCAACAATGACCCGGCGAAGATCATCAGCGGGCACATCTGGTGCCTCTTGATCTTCAGCTTCCTCCGTTGCAGTATCACCGTATTCAGGGAACATAGGATAGTTGTCATCATCCTCTTCTTCTTCATTGTCTTCCATCATAACCCCTCTTTCTCCGTGCTTGGTCCAACAATTATAGTGGGGCATGAAACCCTTCTTAAGCAGGTGGAAGTGAAGGGTTTTCGAGGAAGAGTAATCCTTCGTATTCTCACAGATAACACATGGACAGTACATAAAACCATTCTGACTGTTTGCCTCAGCCACATCGATAAAATTATGCAGGCCCGTAATGTACTCGAAAGTACTTGCCGGTTCATCTGCATTATGTAATTAAGTATATCAAAACCCATTACAGAACATCATGAATAGAGAAATGACCAAATTAATACAAGTTCATCATCACATTAAAACCAAAGTACAGTAGTGATCAAATGTTATTACTGCAAAAATAAATATATACGGTTCATACATAGTTCTCATAAAAGAACATACAACTATGTAAAACATTTAAATGCAACAACAAATGCGATTAAAATCGCAACTAAGGTAACAATTGATCCAACAGCATAATGATACCAAGCCTCTTTATCAATGGCATATTTTCTAATCTTTCTAATCTTCAAGCGCATTGCATCCATCTGGATCTTGTGTAGATCGACGACATCGGGAACATGCAACTCCAATTTCATCTTCTCTTCTTCAATTCTTTTCAATTTTTCTTTCAAATAATTGTTTTCTTTTTCAACTAAATTTAACCTCTCGACAAGAGGGTCGGTTGGAATTTCCGGTTCACATACCTCCTAGATAAAAACATCTATGTCAAGTTGGTCGGCATAATTGTCATAAACACTAAATGAAACAAATAGTTATAAAAGATAATATACCACATCCGAATCATAGACCGGACGAGAGCCGACGGGGGCGGATATCAAAACCATGGCACTATATAATAACAAACAATAATACAAGTAAGAAAATTATACAAGTAGCTATCTAAATCATACAAGTAAGAATTTGTTCTTTAAAAAAAAGATAAGAACAAGAGGCTCACCACGGTGGTGCCGGCGACGAGATCGGCGCGGGCGATCGACGGCGGTGAGGACGGGGACGGGATGGCACCCTACACATGTGCAAACTAAGAAGTTAATTTGAGCTCAAATTGTGCATCTAAATCAAATAAACTCCCACATACACACCTCCACTAAAACTCACAAGAGCATATGAAATGAGCTAAACTAGCAGTGAGAGATGAAAGGATGAAGTTGCTAACCTTTTATAACATTTGGATAGTTGGTGCACCGCCAAATCTAGACAAATCTTGGGGAAAATGGAGCTTGGAGGTCGAGCTTGGAGGAAGAACAGAGGAGAAAGCTTAAGTGTGGCTCGGGCATTTCATCGAACACCTCATGTGCATAAGAAGTGAGAACAGAGTAGCACACACACCTCACATCTTCTACGGCCAAAAAACAGAGAGGGCAGGCAGGGCCGAGGATATATATAGGCATCTTTTTAGCCCCGGTTGGTGTCTAGAACCGGGACTGAAGACTAACCTTTAGTCCCGGTTGGAGACACCAACCGAGACTAAAGGGAGCGAGGCCCTTTAGTCCCGGTTGGTGTCTGGAACCAGGACTAAAGGTCCCAGTCGAACCGGGACTGATGCCTGCCGAGGCCCGGCCGGCGTCCTAGCCGCTCGAACCGGGACTGATGCTCACATTAGTCCCGGTTCGTAACATGACCGGGACTATTGCTCTGATCTAGCCAGAACCATAGCCCTGTTTTCTACTAGTGAGATGTAAATGTTTTTCTCCACAAACTTGGTTAAAGTTTATAAGACTTGACTTTTCAAAAAATCTATATGCACTACATTATGAAATGGAGGGATGGAGTAGATCTGGAGAGGAGAAAAATACTTGAGCTGCAGGAAGGCAGGCAGGCTCGGTTCGCAGGCCATGGCCATGCATGCAGTAGCGTTGCTGTGATTACGCCACAACTTGATGGGCCTCTCCTCTCCTCTCCTCTGGGGTCGCGGCAGGCGCCACGTGGTTGTGGGTGGCGAGATTGGAATAGACTAGAGGGTGATGCACGCTTTGCCGCGCCGTCCTTCAGTCATGAGTCGAGCCTTTATACATTTCTGAAAGAAAATATAGAAGACTTGCATGTCTTTGCACTATGGCTATATTAGCAAATAAGGTGGATAGATTTGGAAGATGTACCCACTATTTAAGCACTCACATAGCTAGATTATTTGTAAACTTTCGATATACTTCAAGTCTTGTCATGCTTCTTCACAGCTCAGATTTTGTGTAATTAGAGGTAGATGACAACATAACATACGACCAAAAATATATTAGCATGTACCAATGCAATTTCTGTAACCCAGTAGAAAAAACCATTGTGGTGTAATTGGTTAGCTGGAAAACAACCCGCAACTCTGTAACCGCTGCAGGAAGCAATTTAGTTTGCACTCACTTCAGAACCTTTCACTTTTTTTGGAGCACTTAGCAGCACTGCAATATCCAAATCAATAGAAATTTGGCAAGCATGTAAATAAGCCAACTAAGGAGTGCACATACTAATTATATTAAGAACAATGTTATGGTTCAAAAAAATAAATAGGATCGACAGAATCTGACCAAATAGACACACACATATAATTTTCATGATTATTCAGAGTGCATGGTTTACCAGCATTTGGTTGAGGATCTTTGCAGTGTGTTACATAGTCTGCTGCCACATTCATATCCCATGCTTTGTTTGCATTTATTCTGTTAAGACACGGCTAGAGTGTGAAGACGTTCAACGGGTGATCTTGTCTTGAGTCTAACCTGTAGGTGGTGTTATATTCTGAGTGCATGGCTATGGCGTGGTAGTGTGGTATTCAAAGCTTGCTAAAATTTTGTATTCTGTATAATAATTGTTCCATCAGATTCACGTCAGCAGACGTGTTTAGTAGAAACTGAAGTTTCAGTACTGCAGTTTATTCATAGGCATAGTACTATCAGTTCTGGAAAAATTGTGGCAAATCTTTGTGATATGAGACCAAGGGAGGGAAGCAACAAACGAAAAGGTGATGGGACAGGGATTGTGATGATATATTTAGGACATAGGTGGACGCTGCTGGATCTGAATCTGCACCTGGAGACCTGATCTGAAGCTATACTTGGACGCCTTCCTCGTCTGGATGGAGGAAGCGTGCTCCTACGGCCGGTTGTCTAGCTGAGTCGGAGCTCGCCGGTCACCAGAGAACAGGACATGCAGCAGCTGCTGATCCGGAGTGGTGGCACTCTGCGGTTCTCCGAGAGGTGATGGATTGGGGATCCAACGTGACGACTGCAACGTCGATGCATTTGTGCTGTTGCCACTCAATTGGATGAATCAACAAAGCAGTAAGCGGGCACACCCCAATGCGGACAGAGCCCACCCCCAAATTGCCTCACTGATAGCCAGACAATCTCCCCTGAATCGCCTCCTCCGAAGCCACCGTTGATGCCGCCATCACCTCTCCCAAATCGCTTCCTCTCTCTCTCCAAGACTACAGATGAGAACATGATGACGACACGAACGCACTCAAAAAGCAGGGAAACGACACGGCGGACCGATTTTGACCTACACAAACGTCGGTTGCGGTCAGGCCGTCAGGCCTCCCTTCGAAGAAAAAATCCCGGAGCTCTCTCAGGCCTCCCTTTCTAGGGAGCTTGTAGTTTTAAGGGATACCATTCATCAATGAAAATGTAGACTGTTGAGTATGAATTATTTTACTTCTAATACGTTATCAGTCACTTTCGGTCTACACATCAGAGCACTAGGCCAAACAGAAAGATTAGAAGATCGTAGTTCTTCGCATATTTCTCTGTCTATGCAGGACACATATCTCCATCATCCTCTCACACAAAAAGAAAAAGAAAAACATTGCAGAGGAGGAAAAAACAGATGTTGTCGATCTCCATGGATCCAAGGATTGAAGGCCTCAATCAAGAAGGAAAACTAATGGAGATTCCCTATTTAATCTTTGCGTATTTAATCATGTCTTCTTGTAATCAACCAGTAGTCTAACAATGAATGGTTTTATCCTATACGCGTATGCACTCACGGGAATCACGCGAAGAATCGATCAATCTGTACTAGAAAGAAGAACAAGAGAAGGGGAGAAGATACCAGGCCACTCACGGGAATCCCGGCGCGGAAGCAATTCGGCGAGGCGCGGCCCTCGCTCCAACACCTCCCCCGAGAGAACAGCAAACGCAGCCAAGAAGAACACCGCCGCCCTCCTCTGCGAACCGAAGACAAGGGCACGCGCCCCACAGGCGCCGCCGCCGCCTATACTATCGCCAAAGTGAACACGAGAACAGAAGCAGCCAGCGACACGCACGCTAAAACAGGCCTCGCACACGCCACCTCACCTTAACAAGCCCATTTAGAAGGGACATCCTCAAAACCAGGCCCACTTACCGCCTACACAGCCCCGATGCGCCTCGCGCTCTCATTTTCTGGGAGCTTAGTATCTGTAGTGATTCTTTGGCGGCTGCCGGGGGGGACGCGTGGTGGCTCGTCGGCGGGTACGTGGGATTCAATTCAAAGCTAGGCTGCCAGTGGCCCTCTCCCCAGGAGAGAGAGAGAGAGATCTCTATCTTGCTTTTTTTTCTCTCCGGCGATGGACACTACTACAGTATATATGATAAACACTTTGCAGAAGAAAGAACCTCAAGCCTTCTTGTGCCGTAGTTACTTCTTTTAAAAAAAAATAATAAGCTGCAGCCAGGAATAGGATGGTGTGGCCGTGTGGGCACGCAGAGAGGATGGAGCTGCACGAAGATTAAAGCAGGCCAGGTCATGCATGCAGTGGCGTTGCTGTGATTACGCCACAACTTTATGGGCAAACATTCCTAGAATCGACGAACTTTTTTTTGGAAATTGGTGGAACAATTTTTGAAATTCACGAACATTTTTTTAATTTAACGAATATTTTTCTGATTTAACGAACATTTTTTGAAATGCATGATCATTTTTTGAATCAGCAAACATTTTATGAATGAATAAACTATTTTGTAAGTCATGAACAGTTTTTGAATGTTTAGGATATTTTTCCATTCATGAACATTTTTTGAATTGATGAAATTTTGTTCAATTTCATTAACATTTTTCAATACATGAACTTTTTAAGAAATCATGAACATTTTTTGATTTCCCGAATATTTGTTTTCAAAATTTAAAACATTTTTTGAATAAACAAACATTTTTTACAAAATCGCGAACATTTTTTGAATACACAAACATTTATTTCAAAATTCTTATTTTTTTTTTTAATTTTCGAAACTTTTTTGAAGTCCCAAATTATTTAAAGTAGAAAAAAACAAAAACAGAAAAGAAAAACAAAAAAAATAAAAAAACGAAATTTGAAAAACAGGCCGCCCGGACATGGGCCAGCCCAAACGTGCGCGTTGTGTCTTCTCCCAGCGCGCAGAGCGCAGTATAGGAAGTCCCTACTGCATGGGCCGGCCCAGACGGGGGATTCCCCTGTGTGAAACATTTTTTATCACTTGACATTGGTGGGTAATATTTTGCAACTTTGGGGGTAATTTTCATGACGTACCGCCAGAAGCAATAGCCCCTTTATTATTAGACTAGCAAACATGCCCGTGCGTTGCTACGGGTTGATTTACTTTATTTTTTCGGGCAAGGGGAATTTAGTTGAAGTCCAATCTTCATTTTAGTTCAATTAGCCCATTTAGAATTCATTGTCCGAACCATGGGGCAAAGATGTGAAGAACCATACTCATTTCCTCCGACGGTGCCTCATTCAACTCCTCAGTACCCTAGGGTCCAAGATGAGTTGTGCATTGTCACGCCCAATATGCGATCCTATCCTCGAGGGACTCGGAGGCCCCACCAGGGATAGAAGTGCATATCGAAGACGCTTGCAAGGTGGATATCATTACATCGTACCATGTACATAATGGATGGGGATACATACAAATACATACAATCATCACAGGGATACATCAATACATAGCAAACACCATACATAAGAGCAGAATCCGACTACGGATGAAACACAAACGAAAAACACGACCGACATCCACCCTGCTAGCCCAGGTTGCCGACCAGGAACCTATCCCAAGATCGACGAAGAAGAAGAAGCAGAAGAAGAACTCCAAAAGCAAACGCGAATCGCTCTCACGCCAAATGATCGCATTACCTGTACCTGCATCTGTTGTTGTAGTAATCTGTGAGCCACGAGGACTCAGCAATCCCATAACCATGGGTAGCAAGACTATCAAAGCTTAATGGGTATGGAAGGGTAAGGTGGTGAGGTTGCAGCAAGCACTAAGCATTAAATGGTAACGCAAGTTCAACAAGACCTCCCGGCGTGCCGACACCCTGATAGTAGCCGCGCGTATCTCGTCTCAGGCCACGACCGGATGGGACATCCTACGAGTAAAACCAGATCCTCGAGTTTCCCAGTGGTGGCCCCGTAGTCTACCCGGTTCGGACCAACACCATCGGCACTGGCCCACCTGTATTATGTTGAATTAAGAATCCTCGAGGTGATCAGCCCCTATGCATTAATTAATTAATTTTAGTATTATTATGTTGGCAAATGTTAAAACCAAAGTTTGGTCTTGCTGGAAGCGGTTATTCAAAGCGAACTGTCAAGAGGGTCCCATTCCCCTGAGCATGTTAGGAACGCTAATCAAGGATCATAACACCGGTATTATGGAAACTAGGCCGGCATGAGTGGAACAAAACACTAGGCAAAAGGCCGAGCCTTCCACCCAACACCAAGTATATAGATGCATTAATTAAATAATAGATATTGTGATATCCCAAGATATCCATGTCCCAACATGGAACAACCTGCAACTGCACCTGCAACTAGCAAGGCTATAAGAAAGGGGCTGAGCAAAGCGGTAACATAGCCAAACAACGGTTTGCTGGGTAAGGGTGGTTAGAGGCTGTATCATGGCATATGGGAGGCTGACATGTATGTGGTAGGAAGCGCGACATAGCGATAGCAACGAGACAACTAGCAAGCAAAGATAGTAAAGATGTCCAAGGTCATGATCATCTTGCCTGAAATCCCGCTCGGAAGAAGATCGAATCCATGAAGAAGACGAACCAACGTAGTCGAACGAATCCTCACAATCGCAACGAAACTGGAACTATCGAAAAGAAGCACAACCGGAAAGAAGCAAACAACATGGTAAACACACAAACATAATCATGGCATAATGCACAACCAAGTATGATGCATGACAAGATTAAATGTTGTTAAACATGGCAAGAGATGAAGCTTAAGCAATCCACACAACTAGGCAAGTTTAAATGAGGCTGGAAACACAAATAACAATTCTGGGAAATCCCCATATGCAAATTTCGAAATTGGTACTGATCTGAATTAAACACAATGTTAAAGTTTTTAAACAGCAAGTTAACATGCATCATGATGATCTACACGTTCTTCTAATCAAATTACATATGTATAACATTTAATTCGGAGCTACGGCCTAGAAGATATGAGCTAAACAAGTTTAACATGGCAATAATGCAAAATTCATGCAAACATCAACCACAAACACTCAAATCAAGGATGCAACATGGTAATATGAAACTACACACAATTCTAAGCAAGTTTCATATAGGGCATGATCAAAACGGAGCAACGGTTCAACAATTACAATCAACACAAGTTATAATAACAATCTGCCCAAACAGCAACATAGCACTTCGCAAGCATCAAAACAACATGCTACAGTGCTAGAACATGGAATCAAATGGCACATGATGGTAGTACATAGCATGGAGCTCAAATCATTCAACATGGGCATAATTATAGGAGCAACAGATTAATTACTATGATTTTTACAAAATGGAACATTCTGTTAACAGGTGGACAGATTTAATATGATGGCAACTTGAGAGCAACAAAGAGACATGCTACAGCAAGATTATATGGCAACCAAGGGCATGGCATCAAAGTACACATCACATAGGCCAAAACTCATGAAGGAATCAAATACATATGAGCTCTAGATTAGTGGCTACCATCAAGCAAAGTTGGCAAGTTTTATCACAGACAGCTTTTACTTAAAACAACAACATTAACTAGGCATGTTTACAAGCTCAAGGCACTCACATCAAGGCATATCATTGCATGAAATAAATACTAGCGGCAAGAAGACATGAAAATGCTCCAAAGTCATGTTGACAAGTTGCTCATATGGTGCATGAATTAAATCACACAAAAATGACAAAGTGACAAGTATTAACAGTTTTCTGCAGTTAACATCATGAGGCACTTTTGCAACAGAGATTAACACAATTAGATGGATCCTAATATGCATGCAAATGCCACCATCATGTAGAGCATGAAGAGTAGAGCAATTTACATATAAAGATCATTTTCATCGGATGAACAGATGCAAAGATATAGCCAATACAAAATGCATATATGCTGTTAAAATCCTGGGGACAGAAAAACTGGACCTCGGGCGAATCGGGACAGGATGGATCCGGATGGGTGTTTGGTTGGCGGGACAGCTCGGATCCAGGAAGAAACTGGACGGGGCGGTCCAGGGACGAGGTGGATCTGGGACGGCGGCGGCTGGGAGGTAGATGGAGGGTTAGGGGAGTAGGGTTCCAGATTAGGAAGGGCTAGCCTTCCTTATATAGGCAGGGAGGCTAGGGTTTGGTTTTGGGGGTTCTTCGGAGCCCTCCGATCGCGATCCGACGGTTCCGGTCGGAGGGAGACTAGGGTAGGCTTAGTGGGCTGTGTAGATGGGGGGTTGGGCTGAGGAGAGAGGGAAGTTGGCAACTCGGCAGGGTTTTCGGAACACCGAAAACGTCCGACATTTTATCCGGCTATAGTGCAACTACAGTTATCCGTTGGGGCATCAAACGACCTCCGAATGGAACGAAATTTGCCAGGCGGTCTACCTACAATATAACAAGACCGCACGCCAACTTTCAACCCATTCCGAGAACATTTTTATCCCACTTATAAAATAATATTTTGGAGGTGCCGTGGGCGCGTGCGAGTGTGGTTGGACTCAGAACGGACAACGAAAGGGATGGGGAGAAGCCGGCAACTACGAACGGATGCAAGTTTTATGAAAACATGCGGATGAAATGCACATGATGACATGGGAAAGTGCAACAAGCAAAAGAATCACACGGCAACAACGGAAATAAATGGAAGGCATCTGAAGCATCGGTCTTGGGGCGTCACAACTCTCCCCCACTAACAGAAGATCTCGACCCGAGATCTTAGGAAGGAGATGGAAGGGAAAGAGGAAGAGGAAAAAGAAAGTTGCTTCTTGGACAAACGAGTGAAACCAACAAACCTTGAAGGTTGCAACGAGTTGAAGAATGGCTTGAGGAACAAGCAAGAATACGAAGCCACTCTGGTTGAAACGAGATAGATAAGGAATGAGGACAAAAAGAATTTGGGTAGCACTCCGGTAGAGAAGCAAAGCTTGATAAGATGAAAAGTACTTGAAAAGAGGACACAACACTCCGATAACATGGATAAGCAAGGAAAGAACATGATCTTGGCGAAACGAAATAACGGGTCGAATAGAGCAACATCACAATGCCTCCGGAATGAAAGAATAGAAGCTAGATCATTGGAAAGAAAAGAACGGAGAAGAAAATGACAACTTCTACCACAATTGAATTTGAAAAGCATCCTCGCAAAGAAGGATTGAACGGAGATGTTGGAAAATCAACAACGAAAAAAATAAGCTTGTTGTGGGCTTATGGAAAACATCTCAAAATTATGAGGTGACAACCGGCCACTAACAGAAACAATTGATTACTTGAGATCTGGAAGAGATGAAAACCCCTTTCACCGAGAAGAGAAGGAGAAACTTGGATCATTGATAAGTACCACAAATAGCAACAATCCTTCGGAAAGGCTTTAGGTGAAATCTATACCAAGATAACTCCAACGAAGGGGTTGATGGGTTTAAAATATCTCATTCTTGACAACTGTGAATCATGAAACACGAAGACAAATTGTCAAGAAGGACATAATACCACCTCAAAAGATAAGGTAGAAAAGATTTGCACTTCGGAATGCAATATGAAGAATGCTTGAGCTCATCGAAGAGCACTTCGAGAATGAATTAAATCCTTGATGAACCACCATGAAGAACTCCGGTAAACAAAAGGATGATAGAAACGAAGGTTGAAAAGAATAAGATGAAGCCTTGCAATGATTTAGATGGAGCTTCGCGATGAGATAACCGAGAAAACATGGAACTCCGGACAAGAAAGATGAACAGCTAGAACCGAGAATTTATTCATCAAGAACAAACTCCGGAAGAAGGAATTAAATCACCTCCATGAAACAAGAATAAGAATTATGATATGTCTATCCTTCATCAAAATAAATTGATGAAAAGCAATGGATTTGCATACTACTTATTCTTCTTGAAAAGATTAAAGAGAGATATAGCGCCAACTTGACGAAGTCTTCGAGGAACACCGGTAGGATTTTGGAAAGAACAAATGAATAGATACGATAACAACGGAAGAGGAATGTTGAACGAACCACCGTAAGAATTGAAAACGAACGAAGAAAAGAGACGAATCGCTGGGAAGAAATAGAAAACTAACGAAGATACTTGAGGGAATTTAGATACAAAAGAACGAAGAGATCATGAGCTTATTAGATAATATTTGAACGATGCACCGGAAGAATTTGAGAATGAGAGATGAGCGTTGAGAATGAAGAATTCTGAAATGATGGCCTTTGGTGAATCAAAATGAACACAACTCCTGAAATGCTCCGGATGGGTATGAAAATAATTTCTCACGATCGAAACAATTTGAGAGGATAGCAACAACCATGAGTCCTCAAGAGAACGGATAAGGATTTAAGAGAAACTCTTCTTCGGCCTTCAACGCTGAGAATGACGACGAGGAACACCACCAAAATTGATGAGACACTCCGGAACAATGAGAAAATGAAGATTGGGACCAAAATGAAATGTTTAGAAGGAAATCTCGAAGAAGACGATTGACTGATGAAAATTCATTCTTACGTCAAACTTTGAAAGAATTTGAGGATAGCACCGGAAAAATTTGAAGAGCCAGGTAAGATCCTGGGAAAAGACCTGTGGGTTATGGGCCCACTCAAAAGAAACACCGTTGGAATTGATTGCTTGAAATAGAGATTGCACCGGTTAGATTTAAACGGCTTGAATGAAATAAAAACCTCAAAATAGAACGAACGGGTCTTGAATGGAAACACGAATCTTCTAAGATATCTTCAGCACACCGGAGAAGAAACAGAGAGATGTGAATAAATAAGAGCCTTGGATAAGAACTTCCACCATGGGAAAATATTAGAATCAAGAAAAGGATATGATTACACCGAAGACTAGAATTTAGACCACCGAAGAAGAAAACGAGAACGAAGATTGATGAACTTGTAGCTCCTGAGCATCTTCACGAGAATCACCGGAGAAGAACATTGAAGGAAAAGAATGAAGAGGCTTCTCACGAATAAAATGGACACTTGATTTGAGAATTTTGACTCCGCAAAGAAAAGGGTGGGAGGGTGGGGAAAATAAAGACAACTTGGGATGGGAGAAACGAACAAATCCTCAGGTTTCTCAACAGCGCTCGTATGGAATAACTTGAAGAGAAGCACGTCGGTTGAAAAGAATTTACATGAAGGATTAGCAATCTCATAGAAATATGAGAACACCTCTTAGGAAAGGTATGGAATCAAGACTTGACATTGAAGCAACTCGAATACCACAACAAAAACAAAACAAAGGATTTGGCTTAGAGAATAAGCCGGAACAAACATACGATAGAGATTTTGTCCGAAATTTTCGTGGTGGGGCCCACACGGGCTCGATCGTACAGCGACCATCATGTACAAGGCAGTGTACATGACTTATGAAGCGTCCCCGAACCGTAGCAAAGCTACAAGGGCTCTTTAAGACACAACGAGACCCACTGTAAAAACGACCGTGAGCAGGCGGACCACTAGACGTCGAACCCCAATCTCATATCATGCATATGTCGGAAAGATATCCTAGGTAACTACTTGAATTCCCACCTAAGAACTCCCGGAACTTCTTGTTTATGCGATCAGGTTGCGGGTCCAGGAACCTACTCAGCAAACAACAACCTAATCAGCTGCAACTGCATCCGCAACCATTAACACACGACCGAGAAACTTCGCAAATTCGTCTATCTCAGATCTTCGAAAACATAGCAATACTAGTCACGGTGGATCATACAAGCTATCTCCTCCAGTACTGGGGAAAAGTCACAGCACTACTTGCCACCACCAAAAAGTATAGAAGCGTTTCGATGTCGGCGTCCTCTGGTATTCAGGAACTGAAACGATACCGAATGTGACAAGAACCCCTTGGAGCTCAACTCCCCGGGTCCAATCCATACGGTCAGGAGGCACCAAGACAGAATTCCCGTCACAACGATATCATAACGATTCCAAAATACCCGCGTGATCCTAAAAAAATTTTGAGTGAGAAGAGTAGTAGAATCAAAACACCTACGTCACAATTCCTCACTAGAGCGACGAAGGGGATAAGGAGTAAAAAGAAGTCGTACTCTCCGATATATAGCTAGACTCAAAATAGTTTTTCTTCTAGACTCGCCAACGGTTCGATCAATCAAGGGGGCTCCTATGGTCGGTCGAGGCTTTGATACCAACTTGTCACGCCCAATATGCGATCCTATCCTCGAGGGACTCGGAGGCCCCACCAGGGATAGAAGCGCATATCGAAGACGCTTGCAAGGTGGATATCATTACATCGTACCATGTACATAATGGATGGGGATACATACAAATACATACAGTCATCACAGGGATACATCAATACATAGCAAACACCATACATACGAGCAGAATCCGACTACGGATGAAACACAAACGAAAAATACGACCGACATCCACCCTGCTAGCCCAGGCTGCCGACCAGGAACCTATCCCAAGATCGACGAAGAAGAAGAAGCAGAAGAAGAACTCCAAAACACAAACGCGCATTGCTCTCACGCCAAATCAGCACATTACCTGTACCTGCATCTGTTGTTGTAGTAATCTGTGAGCCACGAGGACTCAGCAATCCCATAACCATGGGTAGCAGGACTATCAAAGCTTAATGGGTATGGAAGGGTAAGGTGGTGAGGTTGCAGCAAGCACTAAGCATTATATGGTGACTAACTTACGAGTACAAGAATAAGAAGAGTAAACTACGCATAACGGTCGCAAACTAATAATGATCAAGAAGTGATCCTGAACACCTACTTACGAGTCAAACATAACCCCACCGTGTTCTCTTCTTGGTTCAAACCTCACAAGAAGAGACGATCACGGTTACGCACACAGTTGGTGTATTTTAATTGAATTTAGTTTAAAGTTCTCTACAACCGGAGGTTATAAATATCCAAGTCGCCACATAACCGCGGGCACGGCTTCGCGTAAGATTTAACCCTGCAGGGGTGTTCCAACCTGGTCAATCATAGACCAACACAAGTTGCGGTGGAAATACCTCAACCTCGAGATAGCCCGAAGTATCCTCGGAATCCCGGTGCACAAGACATTTCGACAATGGTAACGCAAGTCCAGCAAGACCTCCCGGCGTGCCGACACCCTGATAGTAGACGCGCGTATCTCGTCTCAGGCCACGACCGGATGGGACATCCTACGAGTAAAACCAGATCCTCGAGTTTCCCCGTGGTGGCCCCGCAGTCTACCCGGTTCGGACCAACACCATCGGCACTGGCCCACCTGTATTATGTTGAATTAAGAATCCTCGAGGTGATCAGCCCCTATGCATTAATTAATTAATTTCAGTATTATTATGTTGGCAAATGTTAAAACCGAAGTTGGGCCTTGCTGGAAGCGGTTATTCAAAGCGAACTGTCGAGAGGGTCCCATTCCCCTGAGCATGTTAGGAACGTTAATCAAGGATCATAACACCGGTATTACGGAAACTAGGGCGGCATGAGTGGAACAAAACACTAGGCAAAAGGCCGAGCCTTCCACCCAACACCAAGTATATAGATACATTAATTAAATAATAGATATTGTGATATCCCAAGATATCCATGTCCCAACATGGAACAACCTGCAACTAGCAACACTATAAGAAAGGGGCTGAGCAAAGCGGAAACATAGCCAAACAACGGTTTGCTGGGTAAGGGTGGTTAGAGGCTGTATCATGGCATATGGGAGGCTGATTTGTATGTGGTAGGAACCGCGGCATAGCGATAGCAACGAGACAACTAGCAAGCAAAGATAGTAAAGATGTCCAAGGTCATGATCATCTTGCCTGAAATCCCGCTCAGAAGAAGATCAAATCCATGAAGAAGACGAACCAATGTAGTCGAACGAATCCTCACAATCGCAACGAAACCGGAACTATCGAGAAGAAGCACAACCGGAAAGAAGCAAACAACATGGTAAACACACAAACATAATCATGGCATAATGCACAACCAAGTATGATGCATGACAAGATTAAATGTTGTTAAACATGGCAAGAGATGAAGCTTAAGCAATCCACACAACTAGGCAAGTTTAAATGAGGCCGGAAACACAAATAACAATTCCGGGAAATCCACATATGCAAATTTCGAAATTGGTACTGATCTGAATTAAACACAATGTTAAAGTTGTTAAACAGCAAGTTAACATGCATCATGATGATCTACACGTTCTTCTAATCAAATTACATATGTGGAACATTTAATTCGGAGCTACGGCCTAGAAGATATGAGCTAAACAAGTTTAACATGGCAATAATGCAAAATGCATGCAAACATCAACCACAAACACTCAAATCAAGGATGCAACATGGTAATATGAAACTACACACAATTCTAAGCAAGTTTCATATAGGGCATGATCAAAACGGAGCAACAGTTCAACAATTACAATCAACACAAGTTATAATAACAATCTGCCCAAACAGCAACATAGCACTTCGCAAGCATCAAAACAACATGCTACAGTGCTAGAACATGGAATCAATTGGCACATCATGGTAGTACATAGCATGGAGCTCAAATCATTCAACATGGGCATAATCATAGGAGCAACAGATTAATTACTATGATTTTTACAAAATAGAACATTCTGTTAACAGGTGGACAGATTTAATATGATGGCAACTTGAGAGCAATAAAGAGACATGCTACAGCAAGATTATATGGCAACCAAGGGCATGGCATCAAAGTACACATCACATAGGCCAAAACTCATGAAGGAATCAAATACATATGAGCTCTAGATTAGTGGCTACCATCAAGCAAAGTTGGCAAGTTTTATCACAGACAGCTTTTACTTAAAACAACAACATTAACTAGGCATGTTTACAAGCTCAAGGCACTCACATCAAGGCATATCATGGCATGAAATAAATACTAGCAGCAAGAAGACATGAAAATGCTCCAAAGTCATGTTGACAAGTTGCTCATATGGTGCATGAATTAAATCACACAAAAACGACAAAGTGACAAGTATTAACAGTTTTCTGCAGTTAACATCATGAGGCACTTTTGCAACAGAGATTAACACAATTAGATGGATCCTAATATGCATGCAAATGCCACCATCATGTAGAGCACGAAGAGTAGAGCAATTTACATATAAAGATCATTTTCATCGGATGAACAGATGCAAAGATATAGCCAATACAAAATGCATATATGCTGTTAAAATCCTGGGGACAGAAAAACTGGACCTCGGGCGAATCGGGACGGGATGGATCCGGATGGGTGTTTGGTTGGCGGGACAGCTCGGATCCAGGAAGAAACTGGACGGGGCGGTCCAGGGACGAGGTGGATCTGGGACGGCGGCGGCTGGGAGGTAGATGGAGGGTTAGGGGAGTAGGGTTCCAGATTAGGAAGGGCTAGCCTTCCTTATATAGGCAGGGAGGCTAGGGTTTGGTTTTGGGGGTGCTTCGGAGCCCTCCGATCGCGATCCGACGGTTCCGGTCGGAGGGAGACTAGGGTAGGCTTAGTGGGCTGTGTAGATGGGGGGTTGGGCTGAGGAGAGAGGGAAGTTGGCAGCCCGGCAGGGTTTTCGGAACACCGAAAACGTCCGACGTTTTATCCGGCTATAGTGCCACTACAGTTATCCGTTGGGGCATCAAACGACCTCCGAATGGAACGAAATTTGGCAGGCGTTCTACCTACAATATAACAAGCCCGCACGTCAACTTTCAACCCATTCCGAGAACATTTTTATCCCACTTATAAAATAATATTTCAGAGGTGCCACGAGCGCGTGCGAGTGTGGTTGGACTCAGAACGGACAACGAAAGGGACGGGGAGAAGCCGGCAACTACGAACGGATGCAAGTTTTATGAAAACATGCGGATGAAATGCACATGATGACATGGGAAAGTGCAACAAGCAAAAGAATCACACGGCAACAACGGAAATAAATGGAAGGCATCTGAAGCATCGGTCTCGGGGCGTCACATGCATGGAAGATGTTTTGAGTGGGAGAAACAAATGGTGGAAGGGTTGCGGTTGGAGAGGAAGGGGCACATGGAAGACTTTAGTCTGATGTCTATTTTCTTGACTTTGAAGCATATTTTTTGAGAGTTTATTTATTAATTCAAAGGATTTTCATATATTATTTGAAGTAAGAGCATTGGCTTATACATGTTGTTTTTTGTCCGACTTAAGTACGACGATGTGATTGGATCATCGATGCCTAGTGACAAAGCATATCATACCGGGACATTAACCATCATAGTCACAATAAAATGTTGTGCACGTAGCACTTGTATTGAGTTACTGACATCAGACAATAAAAATGTTGTATACTTCATTGGGTGTCTATGCATATATGCTCATGTTGTGTGTGTGCTAACCGTGAAGTCCTCGTCGTATAGATGTAATAACTTCCTCTTCCGTTGCGATATATGTAGGGTTAACCATTGCAATTGAATCTTTGCATGGTGTGTTGCGCTTCAACTCACGGTTAGCTGCAATTTGCTTTATTCTAGCTTTTTTTGTTCTGGTTGCATATTTGCATATTTCTGTCTTTCTCGTGCACATTTTTTGGCCTTTTGTGTTGGCTCCATATTTGCATATTTCTTCCTCCCTTGTGTGCATTTTTTTTTTTGCAACTGGGTTGAATCTTTATTTATTTTTTGCGTTGCTGATAGGCTTCACGACGCTTTTTTTGTTTTTCCTGCTTTTCTTCATTGGTCATCCGTGCATACCGCTCTCAGTCTTTTCTCCTTCTTTGTTCCTTGGCATCCATGACTGGAGATTGCGACCCCAATTGCTTGCCTGCATGAGATTTTTTTATATTATATGAATATGTTGTTCATTAAAAAAACCTGATTAGATTTTGCATCATAAACAAAACATAGGAGCTACTTATAAGTTACTTTAATTACGCTGGACAATAGCATGATAATATATGTGTTATATAGTGTCATGTTTTTCCTAGATGCAATTTCGAAAATAGGAAAATGATATTGAAGTAGGAGCACTGATATACACATGACATTTTTCGTCCAACTTCAATACGACGATGTAGATCGGACGTCAATAAATAGTGACAAAGCATATCACACCGGCAGAATAACCATCCAAATGAGTTACTCCATCGGACAATAAAATGTCGTACACGCAACACTTTTGTTGAAGTAATTTTACCTGGATGCAATTGTTCCTCCAGCATGTCCACCTTCAGGGACGTTAAGCATGGCATCTTCTTTCTTGTCCGGAACAACAACTTCACTGAGAGCAGACTCTATGGCCATGACTTCTAAATGTTTATGTTGTGGCATCGATGATTTATTATGCAATCGGGTATATAGGCGAGATCAACAGTGCCTGTTGGCAACTTGTGTTGTATTTTGCTTCGTTGTATACTTCACAAGCCGTCTAGGTAATGATTCCCGAGTGTGTGCGTTCAGGTGTATATATATAAGTCCAACTCTAATCTTAATTGGATGGATGGTGTTCGTCACGAACACAAACAAGCATCAAACCTTCCCTCAAAAAAAAAAAAAGCATCAAACCCCATCACGTTTTTTTACTGGTGACTTTTATTAAGACTTTTCTTGAGACTTTTAACTCAGCAACATGGAGTACATAAATTGTCCTCTCTTTTTTTTCTCATTCATTGATCAGGGTAGCGCATACAGCAACGTGTGTTTCAACGTGCATCTATCTCCTCCTTAAATTATGCAGGGAAAGTATTTGTGGCCTCTGTCCCTCTTAAATTGGATTAGAAATATGTTTCAGGATCACGATTTTCTTCCTTATGCATAACAGCAATGTCCCTCCTTAAATTATGGAGTATTCTTGTCCTCTGTCCCTTCTTAAATCCCGATTTCCTTCCTATTTCTTCTCTGTCACCTCGTGTCCTTCTCAAATTAGAGAATATATCTCAGAGGATGACAGGATTCCGAATTCCTTCCTTATTTTCCTCTCAAATTAGAAGGTAAATTGCCTCCCTTCCCAGATAAGTACGCTCTCTTTCCTTCCTCATTTTCTGTAATTATCTCCGAGACGGCTTCCTGACACCCAGGAAACACAAAAACGTATATAAATTGAGTAGATTGAACGTGAGAGAGCGAGGTGGGACTATTTATTATCTGAAAAAAATCTTGGTTTCTGTCAACAACACAAGCAATTATTTTTTGCCTCAAACGGGATAGGTGGGCTGGATTAAGGGTTTGTTGGCCTAGGTGGGCCGGAGTCCATGCTGAAAAAAAAGGTGGGCCGGAATCATTGGGGACACATCGCACGGACGGGTTTCTTTGGTTGGCTTGGATCGTACGAACAGACGACGGACGAAACTAATAACGTACCAGTAGCATGCCCGTGCGTTGCCACGGCCCTTTTAACTTTTGTAAAGCATTATTATTATTTATATTATTATTGTAGTTTTTTTTTTGCGAGAAAACTTTTAATCTATTCATCTTCAATCATGGTAGTACAACGAATACCAGAAATAATAAAAATTACATCCAGATTCATAGACCACCTAGCGACGACTACCAGTACTGAAGCGAGCCGAAGGCGCGCCGCCGTCATCGCCCCTCCATCGCCGGAGTCGGGCACAACTTATTGTAGTAGACAGTCGGGAAGTCGTCGTGCTAAGGCCCCATAGGACCAACACACCAGAACAGCAACCGCCGCCGATGAAGAATAACGTAGATCGGAAGGATCCAATCCAAAGACACACGAACGTAGAAGAACAACGACAAGATCCGAGCAAATCCACCAAAGATAGATCCGCCGGAGACACACCTCCACACGCCCACCAACGATGCTAGACGCACCGCCGGAACGGGGGCTAGGCGGGGAGACCTTTATTCTATCTTCAGGGAGCCGCCGTCGTCTCGTCTTCCTGAGCAGGACACAAACCCTAACAAAACGGAAAGGAACGACTAAAATCGGAGCCCTTCCGCCGACCCTTGCCAGGATCCACCGCGCCCCCATGGCCCTAGGGCCACCGGAGACGAGGCGGACCCGCGGCAGCGCCGGCGAGAGGCAGGAACCCTAGCTTTTTTTTGGAGGAGGAGGAGGTAGGAGAGTTGTATTGCTAAAGCACTTATGTTATTATTGTAGTTGTTATTGTTTAAGTATAAAATCGATGTGGTTGGTCTTATGCAGTCATGCAAGGACATATCATCTTTTGTAAAAGCATTCCAACTTATCTTTTGATAACAAGGCATCGCCAATTGTCCACGATTTTTTTTTGGGTGCAGGCATGGTTGTTTCAATGATGGTAATATCTTTAAGGGTGTAGATATCATCTGTCATCATGATACGATTATGAGCCAAAATCAGCTGAATAGAAAAATTAATTAGAACAAAAGAAATGATAATCAAAATAAAAGTAAGTACCTTGTGGAATAACACTTATGCTTTTTTCTGGTATTTTGTTGGCTATCACCTTCTACACATCATTTTGTACTCGGTGAATTTTGGCCCCTTCCAACGATATCACCTTGGGACCCTTGTCGGTGGGTTGTTTTTGAATGGCAACAAAATTCATCTCTTTCTCTTCCATATTCTGCAATATATATGGAAATACACCTTTTGTATCATCATATGTAACATACATATAAAGAAGAACAATTATCTTTATGCAGTTCTGTCCGGTCCATAATCATTGCGTCAGTGTCTATGCCACTGGAAATTTTCAAAGCATCATTAGAATCCACCACCTTTTGTCTCTAATCTAAAAGTGGAACATACAAACATATATTGGAATAAAAATGAAAATATGCTCGTATGCAACATATACTCGTTGGCGAGCTTCTAGATGCGAGTAGAGTTTTGAATGTTGGTTGAGTAAATCAAATTTTGTCACCGTTGAGCGTTGAATGTCCATTTACCTGAGCAGTAGTGATAGGAACAAGACCAGGATGGTCCACGAAGAACTGCTTGTCATCTCAGAGATCTGATAGGGCAATATGTACAAGGTGAAAATGGAGTACAACTCACAGTCTAAAGCATCAAAGGTTCAAGGGTAAGAACACAAGAGCACCAAGGACTAAACAACCAGCAATTCATCTAGGGATACAACAATATTCTCAAGCACAGAAAGCAGTGGTGAAATGCTATGAGGTCCACAGAAGCTTAGATTCAACATTCAAGGGTTTTTTCTCATTTATTTTCATCAGGGTAGCATCCCCTGCTTTGTAGAGTGTGACTGCCATTGCATGGTACTATTAATAACTCTACAAAGACCTATGTAACCCAACGTCACTTACATTGTAAACACAACAGGATGTCAAATTTCTGAGAGAAAATGTGGGCATGTCACGTTCTTAACAAGCTTTGTTCACACGAGGATAATAGGCACACCTGGTGCATAATGCTTCAGTTCAGGTATCCACTAAAATATAAACGGAATTCGGTTCAGGCAATGCATAGGTTGAGTCTGAAATTTTTAAAATAGCTGAATTTCGGCTATCTCGTTTGAAAAAAAAACAAAACCTTATGCGTGATCGTGTTTTACTCGAGTGAGTCACATCGTGTTTTTTTTAGAATTGAGTCCAATTTTAATGGGCTATAAATTCTAGGCTTCTATTACTTGTTGGTCTCTCTAAAACTGACTTGTTACTTTTTTTACGTTATTAAAATAACTTGTTACTTTGTTAGGCAATCAGCTAGAAATTTATGTCACCGCTCCTTTTCTTAAAGAAAAAATCAAATCAATCACTCCTCTCACTCTCACCGTACAGCATAGCCGTGCTCACTCACATCTCCTCTCCCACGCCACGGCGTCGCCGCCGCCCTCTCTCCCTGCCACGGCTAAGCCCGGTCCCTCCTCTCCCCGCCGCCTCCCCTCCCATCCACGACGTCACCTGCGCTCTCCTCTCCTCGCCACGGCGTCGCCCGCCTCCTTCTCTCCCCGATACGGCCTCACCCGTCAGCACTACCGACTCGATTCTCTCGCGCCGCCGCGTCAGCACCAAGCTCGCGCGACGGCCGTCCTGGCATCCTGGGCAGCCGGATCAGGCCGTAAGGTGCAGAAGTGCTCGCCGCTCTCCATTCGCGCCGGCCACATATATAGCTGGCCTATTCGGATCTGGGTGAGACGACCTCAGGCACGGGGGTGTGGCGCGGCGAGGAGGAGGGACGGCGCCGTAGTCGTTGGGCCCGGTCCTCTACCCCAGCCGAGCCATGCCCAGCATAGTGTGCTGCCGCGCCGTCGATCTCAATGAAGTGGACATCCCGAGCCGATTCCCGATGTGTCAACGACTACGTCCGCTGCTTGATCCTCTGGGACATGACCATCCACTACCTCATCAACACATCGAGGTAAAAAATCCCCTCCTAATACAGGTGCTCTGGTCGGCGGCTGACTCTGCCGCTGCTTCCTGTGTCGATAGATAGCTTCTGTTCAAGAGTATACTCTGCTCTGAGAGGTGAAAGCGCCTCTGTTCAAAAGTGATTTGGGGTGTAGAGTTTCCTTTTTGTTTCCCGTTCTGTTGTGCAATGAATGAATGGATGATGACAGCTCTGATGGGCTTCTCCATGAGTTAACTCTTGTGTCTGCTGCTGAAATGTAGTAATCTCTGTTTCTCAATGCACTGTATCCCTTCTAATTGAAAGCCATGCAGAGTCTGTCCGCAGTGATATGTTTGTTGACTGTGTGGTTTGCTGTAATCCACTTTATCCCTTTTAATTAGGTAAGAATTATTGGGCAAGATTTATCTTTGAACTGAGGTGTAGTGAAAGGAGAAATAGAGGTGAATAATTTGGTTTAGTAATACCCATCAGTAAGTTGTATATACCTGTGCGTGATACATGAATTGCTTCAAATGTTTGGCTTGCCTTATATAATTGTCTGAATGGAAGAGCTCAGTGTGCATACAAGTAAATTAATAACTGTGTTGATTATTACGAATGATTTCAGATGTCTTCCTTTTCGGGCAAGGAATCTTATGTAGAAATATATTTGATGATTTGAAGTATTGCAAATAAATAACATAAAGGATCCAGTGGATCACATTCGGGCCACTGGTTTAGTTTTACCACATGTGTTTTGTTAAGGTGTACGCCTAAGATTACTTATCATTTTTTGTTAACTAATCAAAAACTCAAAAAAGAACGTAAGCATAGCTAATGAAAGTTGGGGCAGGATTCTACTGAAGTATGAAAAGTAAGAAATTTGCGCCCTATTTCTTACTGAAAAGTGTGTGTTGCATCTTTTGCCTCCTCATTGCTTGCTGTTTTCAAGGGAGAATATCAAACTGAAGAAGCCGTACACACCCTTTCCGTCTCCTCAGCAGCCTAGCAAGGTACTCCCTCCGTCCTAAATATAAGCCTTTTTAGAGATTCCAATATAGACTACATACGGAGCAAAATGAGTGAATCTACACTCTAAAATATATCCATATACATCCGTATGTAGTCCGCACAATCTCTAAAACGTCTTATATTTAGAAACGGAGGGAGTATAACTCAATTTATTATTGGTTTCTAACGCTTGCTATTACAGTTGTTTACAGTTTTTGGTATACTGTTTTTTCACCAATTCATGAACTGCTATGGTGGTTTAGCAGTCCTGTTATGCAGTCATGATTGCATTCCAGCTGACTATCCTACATATGACCATATAATTCAATCCATGTCATTTTTAAAGATTAGTGTAGTTCATTACATGTTACTTGAATTAGGAGAAACATCACCCACAGGCTATAGGTTTTCTATGTTCTCCTTGTACTCTGTGCATACTGTAGCAGTTGAGGTTGAAAATGTTGGCTTCTTTGCCTACTGTTTGATTAACAACTTGTCATTCTGGACGTTGCAGAATGATCCTGAACTGCAGAGTGGCAAGTACTCCCTCCATGACAAAAAGAAGTCAGCAAAGAAACGGCAAGAAAAGCCGAACAGTATTGCAGCTCCAAAAAAAATTAACCTTGTAGGGGGATGTTTGTCGCCTCCAGCTGTTCATGTGTCCTGCATTATCGGCTTTCTCTAGCAAGATCAACCACTGCCGTGCGAGATCCTTTTGATATGTTGCGTTCGGCCACCACTCTTCCAAGCAAATATAAATCATTGACCACATCAAAACCATCCATCCATCAATAACTTTATGTGAGAGTATCCTAAGCCACAACCACGTAATATACAGACTCCTAAAACATTAAGTATGACTTCTCGTATTTTTAGCATTCATGTAAGTTGTACCTATACCTGGACTCCTTCGGGAATGTATCTCAACATTAGAGATATCACCAAGAGGGGTTCGGCGGACGTTTGTTGACTCCCTCTGTTCTAGTGTCATGATCAGTCGGCGCTCTGTAGCACATTAGAGATATTATTTCAAATGGATTCTTCAAATCCAACAATAGAAAAAAACAAATAAAAATAACTTTGATCAACCAACAAAGAAAAAAGCACACATGTATCACTCAAAGTAATTTTTCCTTCAGGGTACAATGCAATTTTCCTTAAAAAAGTGATGTCCTTATAATGTTAGCGATTCACTATGTTAACATTATCAGGGGCAAATATTGTGGACACCTGCTCATTTGCTGCTTATGTTAGCGATTCACTATGTTAACATTATCAGGGGCAAATATTGTGGACACCTGCTCATTTGCTGCTCATGTTAGCGATTCACTATGTTAATCTTCTGCCTTGTAGATTAAGCACATATACCCTCTATGAAACATTATCAGGGAGGAGCGATAGGTTTGGCCATGACTTTGCTTGACTGAACTCGGAGGACAAGGCAAGGAGGGAGCAATGGAAGGTTCACCCTGCCCTGGAGTAAAAGCAGCGCTTGACTGAACAAAGTGCGCGCATCTGCACGCATTCTACCGTGGTGAAGCATTGGTACGTAATACTTGCACCATAGATTCTTAACAGCAAGTGTGCCTGCCTGCCACTCCTGATCGTACGTTCCTCCAATGCAAAATAAATTGTGCACGCCTTAATTTGTTTATGTAGGGATAGCAGGATGAATCATCAGTAAAACTCTTAACCAACCTATAGTCAACTTTGTCTTATAATGTATAGTCGGTTAAAATAAATTCTGAGTATGCATATATGTGAGCAAGTTCTGATCATGCAGCTGGATTTTTTACTGTCTTCCACTTGTACTACATTGCCCAAGACAGCATGATTAAAAAGAACAGGATCGTTATACGAATTTTCAGTATTTCCTTGCAATTTCCACATGTCTTTAGCATTAGCTGTTTGGTTGGTAAATGAATTTCTAAATGGTTTTGTTCTAGGTTCAGTAGCAAGCCAATGTTAGGGTATCTAATCATGTAGCTGCTGTTGTAGTTTAATTTGCGGCTTAAACCAGTGCTTAAAATTGATAAAATGTCTTACAAAGCCTTCTTCCATATGTAAACTATTTGAAATGTAGTTGACGATAGTTTGGCAAGAGCTATCCATATGTATATTAAAGAATGAAAACAATTACCTTGCTCTGAACTCTTTCTTGCTACACAACCTGACAGCCGTATCTCGTTCATCTGCATGATTGTGAAGATTAGCAGTCACGATGACATGAGCAGTGCCAGATGGTATCTCAAAGATCCTCGTTGGACGCTTGAAAGCATGGCAAAGCAGGGCTCGCCGCCGCCCAAAACTCACCTTGAAGATTCTCGCTGGATGCTTGAAACCGTGGCTAAGCAGGGCTAGCCACCGTCCTCAAGTCCCGTTGAAGACCCTTGCTGGACGCTTGAAACCCTGGACAAGTAGGGCTCGCCGCCGGCCAGGACTCGCCGCCATGACCTCCACCGACGCTCCCTGGAGGCTTGATGATATCGTGGTAAGTGTTTGGTGACTATTGAGATAATTGAGAGAATTTATGGTTTTCATTAAGAGAGGGAATGCGTAGGCCAAGAGAAGGAAAGTATTGATTTTGTTTAGACTCTTCCAACTTATTTTGTTAAGGAAAGTTATGATTTGTCTTTGTAATTTACCAAGGCAAGGAAAGTTTCGATTTCGTTGTGACTTTTGCAAGGAAAGAGTAAGAAGTGGATGGATTGTTTGACATGTGGGGCGGGGCATCGTGATGATTGGTAGATCTTAGTACATGAGAAGTAAAAAACCAGAAGATATGGAGGAAAAAACAGACGGGAGGTGGGCTTAGAATGGATAAAATCGGTGGGGCTTACGTTATTAGATAAAAATTGGTGGTAGAAAAACTGGTGGGAGAAGGGAAAATCGGTGGGAGAAGAGAAGCTACGATCGTAGGAGGTGGAGACGATGCGAACCAAACCACGTACCAACCAACCATCACGACCGCAGACTGCTATGCTCTTTTAGGAGTAGAGATTCGTCTGGGTTTTTTTTTTCGTGCGAGGGAGGCTAGGGCGTCGTCCGTTTTTTGTTCGTGTGAAGGGGAATCGCTACGTCATCATTGTCCCTTTTTTTTGGGGAAAACATTTCTTTTCTACCGGCTGATAACGCGCACGCGTAAGCCACCTCCCCCGCCAGCCACGTGTCCAGGTTGGGGCAGAAAAATGCATTCACGCGAACCTGCCGCTGAGCCAAACAGTCTGCTCTCCTTTCCATGTGCTGCATGCTATCGGATTTTTTTTTTCTGCGATGAGAACCCGGTCATTAATGCTTTGTTGTGGGGTAGTACTACCTGGTAGTACGAGTAGTACGTACTGTGCTCAACATTCTTTTCTTTTCTTTTTTCTCACAAAAGAAACACAGTAAGTTGCTGCTGCATGGTGTAACTTTGTAGTCCCGGTCCTCAGCTTTTTCCGGGATAATCTGTCAAGTCGTTGCTGCAAGCCAGGATGCAATGTTGTAAGACCAATGTTGTTGTTGTTGCAATCCTGGTATGCATTGTTGCTGCTACAAGCCGGGACGCGATGTGATATTGCAAGGTCGACGTCATCTCTATTGCAAGCAAGACCCTTGGTGCTACAATGACTTGTCACCGTTGTTGCAAGTCGGGACTCGACACTGCAAGGTTGGTGCTGCTGATGCTCTGCCACAAATCGGGGGCGATGTTGCAAGGCCGACAGCGGCATTGTTGCAAGCCAGGATTCGACACTGCGAGGTTGCTACCCCTGATGCTCTGCCGTATATCAGGGCGCGATGTTGCAAGGCCGACACTGTCGTTGCTGCAAGACAAGCGCGATGTTGCATGGCGGCCGCCGTGTTGTTGCAAAGGCTAACCGCCACAAGTCGGGACATGACATTGCAAGGCCGACACCGTCTTTGTTGCAACTCAGACGCGATGTTGCGTGGCGGGCGCTGAGTTTTTGCAAATCCTCACAAGTTGGGGTGCGATGTTACAAGGTCGTTACTATCGTTGTTGCAAGTCGGACGCAATGTTGCGTGGCGGGCACCGAGTTGTTGCAAAGGCTAGCCGCCACAAGTTAGAGCGCGACATTGCTAGGCTGGTGTAGGAGATATGCCCTAGAGGCAGTAATATCAGTTACTTTGTATCTCCGAGTTTGTAATGAATGTTTATGTTCCATGCTATAACTGCAATGATTCTCGAGTCTACAATAACCACGAGGCTCGGAGGGAAACTCATGTGCACGTGTGGTATAATAAACGGAAAATGTATTCCTAGTCATGCCTCTATGACTGGCTCAAGTATTGCATGATGATCATGTTTTCCTGATCATGGGCATGGCTATGCCGGCAATTTTGAGGGCACAATGTTAGTAGAACACTTGTGTTGAATCGATCCAAATTGATGTTATGCTATGAGATACATTCGTCACAAGTTAATGGTAATAACACAGAGATAGTTAATGTTTGCATAATTCCTTAGACCATGAGAGTATCGAGTTCCTTCGTACTTGCTTCGTGAACTTTGGGGTTTGTTAAACGTCATCCGTAAATGGGTGGCTATTACGGCAGCTTACAGGTTCACGGAAAAGTATGACAAGAAACCAGATAGCTCAAGATTGGGATTTGCTCCTCCGACGATGGAGAGATATTCTCGGGTCCTCTCGGTGTTACGGTATCCATCATCGTCTGGCCAGACACATTGTGATTTGATCACTGGGATGCCGGAACACGGAAACGAGTAAAGAGAACAAAACCGGTAACGAGGTAACTTGCATAGTGGACAAGTTGTTGATCCACGGGGATGCATAAATCTCACCTCGGGTTTTGTAATATATCGTTAAGCAACATGAATAGCACACGGCAACTAGAGGTTCACTCGAATATTCATTCGTGTGGGTATAGGGGTCAATATGGGTATCCACGGCTCCAATGATGATCATTGATCGGAAAGTGTTCCGGGACATGTCTATACTTCACCGAACCTATAGGGTCACATGCTTAAGGGTCATCTATCTGCTAAATACTAGACGGGGAGTCTGAGAGAAAATCACCGAAAAAGTTTCGGACGAAACGGAAACGTTCCGGAGAGAACACCGGAATAGTTCCGGTGAAACTGAAAAGTTGTTTCAGGGTATTCCATTAAGTCAAATTGGTTCCGGCACATGTCTGGAAATTCTTGGAGGGTGCCAGAATCGTTCTGGTAAATTCTGGAATTTTTCCGGAGAGAAAACCGAAAATGTTCCGGAGCAGCCGGAACCGCTATGATAGCTTTTCGCTGAAGAAAACATTGTTCCGAAATTGTTTCGGAACGCGTTCAAAATTGTTTGTGTGGGTACTCGAATTATTCTAGGCACACAGAAATAATTTGGGATTTAACGGACGCAGAAAAATGTCTTCGTGAATAGTGAAAGTGCTTTTTTGATATTTTTGGGAAAGCACCTTTTTGGATATTTCCAAAAAGGCTTCTAGATGGACTTGGTGGCCAAGGAAGCCCCCCATGGGGGGCCCCAAGATGTGGCCGGCCAAGGAAGGTGGGGCTCCATGGAGCTCCACTTGCCACCCTTCTTTGCTTTATTCTTTTTAGAAAAGGCATAAAGTGGGGGCACTTTTGGTATTTGTGAATACCATCTTTACCCCTTGGCTATCCTATAAATAGAGGTGAGGGGGCAGCCCCATATGCTTCATCCTTGCTCTCATACACATGCCATTTGACTTGTCTGGCTTCTCTCTCCCTCCCACGAAATAGTTTCGTAGAGCCGAAAGGCTGTCTGGGTTCCGGCAGGAACTAGCTCTGGACGGGGAAGCCCTGCCGGATAGCTGACACCGTATGTGTGCAACCCCGTAGAGAGATTGTAGTTTCGATCTTTTGCCCGAGGGGCTGTTTTCGAGTGTCCTCCCGAAGGGCTGTTCGAGTTACCGTTCGAGTTTCCGGCGTCCTCCCGAAGGGCTGTCCGGATTACTGTTCGGGTTCCGAGGGTCCTCCCGAAGGGCTGTCCGCGACATCATCCGGGGGACTGTCCGACCGCCTCCCGAAGGGCTGTCCGGAGTGGGAGTACATCCTTGCGGTTGGGAGGTTGTAAATCCTAGCTGCAGGGATCTGCACCGACGATCTACACCGACTCTTCTTCCGCTGCGTTTCGAGTCGGTACGGATCAGATCAAACCTTGTATGCAGTCTCCATAGTGATCCTGGGCGTGCTCGCTGTACCGAATTTTTTTGTTTTCTGTCGCGTTCCCTTACAGTGGCATCACGAGCCGTGCTATGCGTAGATGCAGGTTACGATCTAGAATACATGGAGATGTATGGGTATTGCATAATATAATTTTGGAGTAGATGAGATCTATTGCTGAAAATTATTTACCCGATGTTCTTGTTGCTTCCCTGGAATTTGCGTTTGCTCAATCTCAAGACAGCATGGTGGAATTTCACAAAGTTCTGGCAATCCGCGATCCTGATTGATCAACGAAGTGCTATTAGTTCTTTGGGTTCCACCATAGTCAAAAGAAAGATGAAATTGGCAGATGAAAGGGCATTCCAGATATGATCTGCACGGGGGTCATGCGTATGGCGAAGTTTAGTATGGGGCTCGAGATTTAATTATCTCGTGTTTCATACACCCCGAGATGTTAATCTAGCGATTTGAATTATCATACTTGATGATAAAACGTTGGTAGCTGCGGTTTAAGTCAAAACCTTAGAAGCCACGTAAAATAAAATTTTGCATAAACCGATTATAGTCGTCTAACTTGGTTTTGCAGGATGTGCATGTGATGTGGTATAGCAAAGCTCATATTAATTCGATTATGTATGAGATGACTATATGATGTAAATTTGTTAACATGACCTGCGTGTCATGATTCGGCATGATGGCTGGAGCCATATGATTGTCACTTTAATGACCTGCGTGTCAAGCTTAAGTAATGCACTTATTTTATTAGCTATAGAGATAGCAAATATTATCTGGTGCATCGACAAGGTGGTGGCAATCTTCACGAAGGTGAACACCGACGCAAATGCCGAAGACGAAGAAATACTTGACTTCTCCGTCAGAAAGGGCTATACCATATCATGCTATTATGAATTGCCTGAGATGTTTATCCCTTATGATGCACCCTTCTTGATTGCGCGGTAGTCGCTTTTTATTAGGGTGATCTCTCACTTAAAAATATCAAGTAGTTAGTGTTCTCCCAAGTGTAGCACCGTCACGGCACCTATCTTTTCGGGGTACCACATGGATACATGGGTACGAACGATTAGTGAAGTGTGAGGCGCGTGAGTTGAGACCTCGCAGCGAGATCACTTGGTTGTCTTGACGTTCAGGCATGAAAGTCATGAGCTCGGAACACACGCATCGAAAGATGAACAAGAGTCACATAGAGATGTGATTGGCAAGTTGGCCTACCAATTGAAATTCTCGTCACTTGAGATGGATACATCCTTGGCGTTGAATTGCAATTTGGATCTTGAATCACTCATAATCAATTTTGAGAGATATTGATTTGAGTGGGAGCGCACTTTAGAATAAAATTGTTTATTCACTAGTGCCAAAAATCATTATGAACAAAGTCTAAGTGAAACTTGTGTTTTCCGTTGTAGATCAAATGGCTCGCAACACCGCGTTCAACTTAGGCCCGATGTTAGAGAAAGAGAAGTTAGCTGCGACTGGAAACAACTATGCGGACTGGGTCCATAACCTGAGGATTGTCCTCAGGAGCGCTAGGAAAATGTATGTGCTTGAAACTGCTCTTCCAGCTAAACCGGCGGCAGATGCCCCGGAAGTTGAGCAGAATGTCTGGGCCACTAAGGATGATGATCACAACTTAGTGCAATGCCTCATGTTAGCTTGCATGAGTGCAGGGCTTCAAAAACGTTTTGAATTCCATAAACCCCGCGATATGATCCGGGATTTGGATGCCCTGTACAAGGAATCTGCAAGGTCTGAACGATTTGATGTCATGAAGGCCTTGATGGATTGCAAGATGGCTGAGGGTAGTTCAGTTGGCGAACACGTAGTCAAAATGATTGGCTATGCTGAAAGGCTTAAAACCCTGGAGTTTCCACTTCCACCTGACCATATGATGGACATGCTGCTTTCTTCACTCCCCCCGTCTTACGACGGTTTTATCATGAACTACAACATGAGTGGGATGGAGAAGACACCGGAAGAGGTGCTCGCCATGCTAAAAACTACGGAAGGAGGACTGCGGAAAAATCGCAAGCAAGTGTTGCTTGTGAATAAAACCGCCAGTTTCAAAAAGAAAGGCAAGCCAAAGAAAGGCAAGGGCGCCGGTAAGACCGGCTCCCAAAGCAATTCTAAGGGCGGAGCCAAGAATGAAACTGAGTGCTTCTACTGCAAGGGCACAGGACACTGGAAGAGAAACTGCAAGAAGTATCTGGAAGATAAGAAGTCCGGGAAAACCGGAAAAGGTATAATTGTTATAGAAGTTAATGTCATTGACGTTTTGCTTGCTAGCGAAAATTCTAAGTCTTGGGTATTTGATACCGGATCGGTTGCTCACATTTGCAACTCGATACAGGGACTTCAGAAGGTGCGCAAACTAGCAAAGAATGAAGTCGTGATGCGCGTCGGGAACGGCAATGGGATCGCCGCTCAAGCCGTCGGCATTATGCCTCTACGTCTCCCTTCGGGATTTATCTTAGAACTAAATAACTGTTATTTTGTTCCACTGTTGTGTAGAAACATTATCTACGGATCATGTTTAGTACACGATGGGTATTCGTACAAGTCTGAGAACAATGGTTGTTCACTTTATTGTAAGGATATGTTTTATGGATTTGCACCCATTGTTGGGGGCCTTTTCATTCTAAATCTTGAATGTGGAAATGATGTCTTTAACGTAAATGCTAAACGCCTTAAGAAGGCTGACACCACCACCACTTTCATGTGGCACTGTCGGCTTGGCCACATCGGAAAGAAACGCATGCAAAGACTCCATAAAGATGGAGTTTTACCGTCCCTTGATTTTGAATCATTTGACACATGTGAAGCTTGCTTGATGGGGAAATGACCAAGACGCCGTTCACGGGTCATCCTGAATGGGCGGGTGAATTATTGGAAATAATACATAGTGATGTATGTGGTCCAATGAACACAGTCGCACGGGGTGGGTATTTTTACTTCGTGACTTTTACTGATGATTTAAGTCGGTATGGCTATATCTACTTAATGAAGCATAAGTCGGAAACCTTTGAAAAGTTCAAAGAATTTCAGAATGAGGTAGAAAATCATCGTGACAAAAAGATTAAGTTTATGTGGTCTGATCGCGGAGGCGAATACCTTAGTCATGAGTTTGGCCAACATCTGAGTGATCATGGAATCGTTTCACAGCTTACGCCTCCCGGAACTCCACAGCGAAACGGAGTGTCGGAAAGACGTAACCGAACCCTGTTAGACATGGTAAGGTCGATGATGTCTCTTACAGATCTGCCGATATCTTTTTGGGGTCACGCACTACTTACTGCCACTTATACATTAAACAGAGCACCGTCTAAGTCTGTTAAGATGACACCACATGAGATGTGGCATGGGAAGATTCCTAGTGTGTCACATCTTAAAATTTGGGGTTGTGAGGCATACGTAAAGCGTTTACAGCCAAGCAAACTCGATCCCAGATCAGACAAATGTTACTTTGTAGGTTATCCCAATAACACCATTGGGTATTCCTTCTACAACCAGTCCGAGGGCAAAGTGTTTGTCGCAAAGGTTGGACATTTTCTCGAGAAAGAATTTCTCGCTAAAGGACCAAGTGAGAGGACAGTACAACTTAATGAGATTAGTGAATCTTCGGCGACCGTTGATATGGCTAAAGAACCGGAAGAAATTCCGCTAATTATCCCTACAACCGAGCCGGAAGTTGTCGCATGTGATGCGGAAACTTCAGACAATGTTGTAACTGAACCGCGCAGATCAGGTAGGGCTATCCAGCCACCTGAATGGTTTCATAACAAAATCTTCATTCTTGCAGACGATGAACCTGCGCACTACAAGGAAGCGATGGCGGGGCCCAGCTCAAAAGAATGGAACAAGGCCATGAAATCCGAGATGGAATCCATGTACGAAAACCAAGTTTGGAACTTGGAAGAACTTCCAGAGGGCGTTAAGCCCATTGGTTGTAAATGGATTTTCAAAAGAAAGACGGACGCGGATGGTAACATTACTATCCACAAAGCTAGACTTGTCGCGAAAGGGTTCACGCAAGTTCCAGGAGTGGACTACGACGAGACTTTCTCGCCCGTAGCTATGCTTAGGTCTGTTCGGATATTACTAGCAATTGCTGCTTATTTCAATTATGAAATATGGCAGATGGACGTCAAAACGGCTTTCCTAAATGGAAACCTCAAAGAGGATGTATACATGATACAGCCAGAAGGTTTTGTCGTCCATAAGGATGCTGGAAAGGTATGCAAACTTCAGAAAGCCATTTATGGTCTGAAGCAAGCGTCAAGGAGCTGGAACATTCATTTTGATGAGGTAGTCAAACAGTTTGGCTTCATCAGGAATGACGAAGAATCTTGTGTTTACAAGAAGTTTAGTGGGAGCGCAAAAGCATTTCTAATCTTGTATGTGGATGACATATTATTGATTGGAAATGACGTGAATTTTCTTAACGAAATAAAAGACTCATTGAAAAAGAGTTTTTCAATAAAAGACTTAGGCGAAGCGGCATATGTATTGGGCATTAGAATCTATAGAGATAGATCAAGATGCCTAATAGCGCTTAGCCAAAGCACGTACATTGACAAGGTGTTGAAAAGGTTCAACATGGAGAACTCCAAGAAAGGCCTTCTCCCCATGTCACCTGGCACAGTACTTTGCAAGAATCAGTGTCCTCGGACTCTCGATGAGCGAGTACAAATGAATGATGTTCCATATGCCTCGGCAGTTGGTTCTATTATGTATGCCATGCTATGTACAAGACCGGACGTTTCCTATGCGCTAAGTGTTAGCAGCCGGTACCAAAGTGATCCAGGATTGGAACACTGGGCCGCAGTCAAGGGTATTCTTAAGTACCTCAGAAGGACCAAGGATTTACTCCTTGTGTACGGAGGTGATGAAGAGCTCATTGTAAATGGTTACACCGATGCAGGCTTCATGACTGACCCAGATGACTTCAAATCTCAATCAGGTAAATGGTTTTCATATTGAACGGCGGCGCAGTTGATTGGAAAAGTTCCAAACAAAAGACTGTAGCGGATTCTACGACGGAGGCGGAATATGTTGCTGCTTCAGAAGCCTCCAAGGAGGCGGTATGGATCAAGCAATTTCTTGAAGACCTTGGTGTGGTTCCAAGTGCTCTGGACCAGGTGGAGATCTATTGTGATAATAGTGGCGCCGTGGCTCAAGCAAGGGAGCCAAGTTCGCACCATAAGACAAGACATATTGAACGCAAATATAAACTCATTCGACATCATGTCGAAGCGGGTTTAGTGAAAGTACGCAAAGTTCACACGGATCTGAACGTGTCAGACCCGATGACAAAGCTGTAGGAGATATGCCCTAGAGGCAATAATAAATGTTATTGATTATCTCCCTGTTCATAATTAGGTTTATGTTCCATGCTATAACTGCTATGGTTCTCGAGTCTACAATAACCACGAGGCTCGGAGGAAGACTCATATGCACGTGTGGAATAATAAACGGTAAAATGTATTCCTAGTCTGGCCTCTAAGACTGGCTCAAGTATTGCATGATGATCCTGTTTTCCTGATCATGGGCATGGCTATGCCGGCAATTTTGAGGGCACAATATTAGAACAACATTTGTGTTGAATCGACCCGAATTGATGTTATGCTATGAGATACATTCGTCATTAGTTAATGGTTTATAACACAGAGATGGTTAACGTTTGCATAATTCCTTAGACCATGAGAGTATCGAGTTTCTTCATGCTTGCTTCATGAACTTTGGGGTTTGTTAAACGTCATCCGTAAATGGGTGGCTATTACGGCGGCTTACGGGTTCATGGAAAAGTATGTCAAGTAACTTGATAGCTCAAGATTGGGATTTGCTCCTCCGACGATGGAGAGATATCTCTGGGCCCTCTCGGTGTTACGGTATCCATCATCGTCTGGCCAGACATTTTGTGATTTGATCACGTGGATGCCGGAACACGGGAACGAGAAAAGAGAACAATACCGGTAACGAGGTAACTGGCATAGTGGACAAGTTGTTGATCCACGGGGATGCCAACATGTCTCACCTCGGGTATTTGTAACATATCGCGAAGCAACAGGAATAGCACACGGCAACTGGAGGTTCACTCGAATATTCATTCATGTGGGTATAGGGGTCAATATGGGTGTCCACGGCTCCGATGTTGATCATTGATCGGAAGGGGTTCCGGGTCATGTCTATGCTTCACCGAACCTATAGGGTCACACGCTTAAGGGTCATCTATCTGCTGAATACTAGACAGGGAGTCTGAGAGAAAATCACCGAAAAAGTTTCAGACACCGGAAAAGTTTCGGACAGCGGAAAAGTTCCGCAGAGAGAACACCGGAACAGTTTCGGTAAAACTGAAAAGTTGTTTCAGGGGATACCATTAAGTCAAATTGGTTTCGGCACATGCCTGATAATTCTTGGAGGGTGCCAGAATCATTCTGGAAACTTTCTGGAATTTTCCGAAATGAAAACCGAAAATGTTCCGGAGCTGCCGAAACCGCTTCAGATGCTTTCCGCAGATGAAAATCACTAAACCGGAATTGTTCCGGCTCGCGTTGAAAATTATTTTGGTGGGTACTGGAAATGTTCTAAGCCCACATGAATATTTTCAGTTCGATCAGACGCTGAAAAATGTCGTCGTGAATAGTGAAAGTGCTTTTTGGGATATTTATGGAAAAGTCACCTTTTGGGATATTTTCCCAAAAAGGTTTCTAGAAGGCTTGGGGCCCAAGAAACCCTACCCCTTGGATTTCCTATAAATAGAGGTGGAGGGGCTGCCTCCACACTCACTTCCTTCTCACATACAAGTGCCATGACATTTCTGGCTTCTCTCTCCCTCCCAGCGAAATAGTTTCGTAGAGCCGAAAGGATGTCTGGGTTCCGGTGGGAACTAGTTCTGGACGGCGAAGCCCTGCCGGATAGATGACACCGTATGTGTGCAACTCTGTAGAGAGATCGTAGTTTCGGTCTTAGTTCGAGAGTGCCTCCCGAAGGGCTGTCCGAGTGACTGTCCGAGTTTCGATGATCCTCCCGAAGGGCTGTCCGAGTGACTGTCCGAGTTTCGATGGTCCTCCCGAAGGGCTATCCGAGTGACTGTCCGAGTTTCGATGGTCCTCCCGAAGGGCAGGCCGAGTGACTGTCCGAGTTTCGATGGTCCTCCCGTAGGGCTGTCCGTGACACCGTCCGAGGGACTGTCCGACCGCCTCCCGGAGGGCTGTCCGGGGGCGGATGAGGGTATACATCCTTGCGGTTGGGAGGTTGTAAATCCTAGCTGCGGGGATCTGCACCGCCGATCGTCATCGACTCTACTTCCGCTGCGCTACGAGTCGGTAACGAAACAGATCAAACCTTGTATGCAGTCTCCATAGTGATCCTGGGCTGGTACGTAGGTCGGAAAATTTTTGTTTTCTGCTGCGTTACCCTACAGTGGCATCATGAGCCGTGCTATGCGTAGATGCAGGTTGCGATCTAGAATACATGAGATGTATGGGTGTTGTACAATATAATTAGGTAGTAGATGAGTTCTATTGCTGAAAATTATTTGTGCGGGTAGAAGATGAAATCTGTTACCCGATGTTCTTGTTGCTTCCCTGGAATTTGCATATTTCTGATCTTGATAACGGTATGGTGGATTTTCAAAGTTCTGGCAATCCGCGTTCCTGATTGATCAACGAAGTGCTAACAGTTCTTTGAATTCCACCGTAGTTAAAAAGAAAGATGAAATTTCGCAGACGAAAGGGCAATGCAGATATGATCTGCACGGGGGTCATGCGTATGACGAAGTTTAGTATGGGGCTCGAGATTTAATTATCTCGTGTTTCATACACCCCGCGATGTTAATCTAGCGACTTGAATTATCATACTTGATGATAAAACGTTGGTAGCTGTGGTTTGTTCGAAACCTTAGAAGCCACGTAAAATAAAATCTTGTATAAACCGATTAGAGGCGTCTAACTTGGTTTTGCAGGATGACATGAGATGTGCATATGATGTGGTATAGCAGTACTCATATTTAATTTGATTATGTATGAGATGACTATATAATGTAAATTAACATGACCTGCGTGTCATGATTCGACATGATGGCTGGAGCCATATGATTGTCACTTTAATGACCTGCGTGTCAACCTTGTTGTAATGCATTATTTTATTAGCTATAGAGATAGCAATATTATCTGGTGCATCGACAAGGTGGTGGCAATCTTCGCGAAGGTGAACACCGACGCGAATGCCGAAGACGAAGAAATGAAAGACTTCTCCGTCAGAAAGGGCTATACCATATCATGCTATTATGAATTGCCTAAGATGTTTATCCCTTACGATGCACCCTTCTTGATTGCGCGGTAGTCGCTTTTATTAGGGTGATCTCTCACAAAAATATCAAGTAGTTAGTGTTCTCCCAAGTGTTGCACCGTCACGGCACCTAACTTTTCGGGGTATCACAGGATCTCCCTGGGTACCAACGATTAGAGAAGTGTGAGGCGGGTGAGTTGAGACCTCGCAGCGAGATCACTTGGTTGTCTTGATGTTCTGGAAGGATCTCCCTGAGCTCGGAACACACGCATCGAAAGATGAACAAGAATCACATAGAGATGTGATCGGCAAGTTTGCCTACCGATTGAAGTTCGCGCCATCAGTGTTCATCTCGTTCAATGGCGTTGAATGACAATGCGGGTCTTGTATCACTCACAATCAATTATGAGAGATATTGATTTGAGTGGGAGCGCACTGTAGAATTAACTTGTTTAAATCTCAGTGCAATTAATTTTGAACACTGTCCAAGTGTGGTTTGCAAAATAGTTATAGAATAATGGCTCGCGTTTCCACCTTCCCTATTAAAATTGAATAAGCTGTTAAATATCTGGATAAAACTTTACGGTTGGTAACGTAATGTGAGGATTGTCCTCAAGAGTGCCGAGAAGGATTTTGTCCTATCGCATGCTTTTAGTATTCTCCCGCTAATGGTATGGATAATGTGACTCTCGTCCTTCGATCCAAAAACAAGAATTCCGTTACGGTCAAGTGCAATATGTTTGCTTCCATGAGACCCGGACTTCAAAAGTTTGGGATAGCTATGTGATATTCATGGAACTGAAAATCATTTTTCAGACACAAACAAAGGCAAAAAGATATGGGATATCCAAAGCAATGTTTGTTTTGCAAACTATTAATAAAAGGTGTTTACTATGCATTTGACTAATGACAGAGGGATCCAGTAGAACGCCTGTCATATGATGAAGGTGAATAAAACAACCACTTAAAGGAAATGTCCAAAGGGTGTTAGTGTGACTTACACGCCTAGGAAGTCCGGGGCTAACGCCACTCTTAAAGTTGGATGCTTCTTCTGAGAGTAGGAGAAATACTAAAAGTTAAACTGTTAGAAGTATAAAGGCAAAAGGAAAGAAGACTGGAATGTCCAGCTCATGTATGAATGTCATACAAGTTTTTGATGTATAGAAGGCTGGTCAAAGATATAGTTCTTGGGAATTATGGTTAAACATGTTAATCACTAATTCTTGGGTATTGTGAGTTAATCACAAAGATACCCGCTTGATTGCATTCTGTTGCAACTCGATGTAAGAACTACTATGGCCTGAAAGACTAGCCAGGAATGAGGTTTAGATACACGCAGGGAACATAGTAAATGTTACTATGCCTTCCATAGGTGTATTCCCTATGTATTTACTTTCATAATTCATTTTAGAGTTTCACACTCTAGCCCTTTGCATAAGGTATCTTGCAAGAAGGTTGTTCATAAGAGAACTTTTGATGTTCGGTGTTATGAATAACATAAGGGCCATACTTTCATTATGAATGAGACGTATGTTATGAATATTGATAACAATACATTACCTCTGGGTTTACTTTCATAATTCATTTTAGAGTTTCATACACTCTAGCCCATTGCACAATGTTTGTTGCAAAAGAGTTGTTCATAAAACAACAATTGTTGTTCAGTATTATGAATAACATGAAGGGCCATGCTTCCATCCTAGATGGGATGTATGTTATGAATATTGATGGAAAATATGATACATCCATAACACTGACGCTAAATGTCGCAAGACTAAAAGAATACCACACAAGTGTGGCACTGCATTTGGTCACATTGGAGAAACCCGCATGGAAAATTCCATTATGATGGATTTTGAAGTCGTTTGATTTTGAATCATCTGACACTTGCAACTTTCCTCTGAAAAGTGAAGTGACTGAAATACCGTTCACAGGCCATGAGGAACGAGCAAAGAACATATTGGTGATCATACATTGTGATGTGTGTAATCCAATAAATGTTGTTGCAAGTAGTGGATTTGTCTATCTTCAGAAATGACTCAAGTAGATATATTGATATTTACTTGTTGAGACGAAGTCTGGATCTTTTGAATTCATTCATAAGGTTTTCAAAAAAGAAGTAGAAGTTATTGTAACAAGAAAATTATGTTTCTACAATTCGATTGCAGAAAGGCATATTTGAGTTACAAGTTTAGCGAATGTCTGATGAGTTATGAAAGGGGTTTCATAACTTGCACCTCCCGGAACACCACTGCAAGTGAAAAGTCCGTGAAGATGTAATCGAACCATTTATGACATGGTAAGATCAAAGATGACATAAATAAATTTGCCATTATCCCTTTTATAGAGTGATGCTTTAGAGACTGCGGCTTTTACACTAAAAAGAGCTCCATCAGGTCTGTTGAAATGACGCCATGGTATGGTACGCTCAACCATGTTATATCTTTTCTTAAAATTTGGAATATGGGGCTTGTGTAAAAGGTTACAAACCTATTCCAAATCAGACAAGTGCTACTTTGTAGGTTATCCCAAGTCATTGGGTATTCCCCCACCACTATACCGAGGCAAAGGATTTTGCCACAAAACGGTATGCTTTTAAAGAGAATAGTTCTTACAAAAGGTGAGTGGGAGGACAGTGCAACTCGACGAGATAACCAGTATCTTCGTCATCAGATCAAAGGAAAGGAACCTTGGAAGTGATTCCGGAGTTTCCTACTGCGACTGATACGGAAGTCTCTACAATAAAATGTATGGACTTCGGTCGAACTTGCAGCTGAACCACGTAGGCAAAGCTCGTGCAAACCTTTCAGGTGCGCAAACGAGATATTGTTGTTAGACAACAGTATACCTACAATACACAAGGAAGCGTTGATGGGCCCTGACTCCGGAATTGGCTAAATGCCAATACAATCCGAGATAGTTTCCATATAAGTGATTCGAGATTAAAATCTTGATACACCTTTCGGAAGACTTAGAGTCTAACGAATATTTATGGAACTAAAAATTGATATGGATAAAATGTTTTATCCATAAAGCTCGACTTGTTGCAATAACAAGTTCAAGGAGTTGACTACGATGAGATTGTCTCACCGTAGCGATGCTTGAAGTCGGTTCGGGTTGAACTAGCAATTAATACATATTTCAATCATGAGATATGAAACATGGATTACAAAAGGATTTCCATCTGATGGAAATGAAACCTAGGACTTGTAAGTGATACAGTCCAAAGAAATTTGTCGATCCAGAGGATGCTAGTAAGTATGCAAACTTCAGAGTTCCCGCGATGGACAGAAGAGAGCAAAGTGGAGTTGGAATCTTCGTTTTTGATGGAATGGTCAAAGGGGTTTGACTTCATCAAATGGGTAACGAAGATGCTTGTGATTCAAGAAAGTAAGTGGGAGCATAATAATATTTCTAAAAACCTTGTGTACTTGACACATTGTTAATTGGAAATAAAATTCTTGACACGAATTAGGACTTCATTTGAAAATAGTTTTTCGATGAAGTGCTTAGGCTAAATAGCCTCAATATTAGGCATGATGATCTATGGAGATAGATTTACCTAATGGGGCTAAGCTATGAATACATATTGACAAGATGCTAAAACTTTTTAGCATTGAAAAACGTCAAGGAGTGATTCTTGCCGAAGTCACATGGAAAGAGTTTTTGCAAGACTCGGTGTCCCAAAACACTGATGAGCAAAATACATGATGGTGATTCCACACACTCTTGTGTTTGGATTAATCATGTATTCCATGGTATGTAAAAACAACCAGATATGTCCAATACTCCAAAGTTGTTGCGAGTATAGATACCAAAGTGATCAAAGTACTGATCATAGGACAACAGTGAAAGATGTCATTGAGTACTAGAGTAGTAGTGATGACATGTTTTCTCGCAAGCAGAGATTATGAAGTGCTCGTTGTAAAGTAATTACATCGATACAGTCTTCATCAATGCTCCATGCGATTTTCGATTTAAGTTAAGGGTTTTTTGTGTAATACACAATATGGTGGCACGGTAGTTGGAAATTGTTCAAAACAAGATACTGTGGCGAATTCTATAACAAAGGCTGAGTATGTTGATGCTTAAGAAGCGACAAAGAAGTTGTTGAATCATATAGTTCATTCATGAACTTAGTATGGTTCCAAGATGGCTTTGGTCTATGTGACACTATTGAAGATAGTTGCTCCATAGCTCAGTCTGAGGAATCAGGTTTCGACCAATGATTCACACATATGCAAAGCCAAGTCCATACAAAATATGAAGTTTGTGAAAGCGTGAAAACGCGAGGATATGCAAAGTTACACACGGAGCTGAAGTCGTCAGATCCGTTGGACATCAGGCTATACCACAAGCGAAGCATATTTTACACCAGTATGCCATAGGTGTAAGTGCATTAGCATTGACTAGATTATTGACTCTAGTGCAAGTGGGAGTCTGTAGGAGATATGCCCTAGAGGCAATAATAAATGTTATTGATTATCTCCCTGTTCATAATTAGGTTTATGTTCCATGCTATAACTGCTATGGTTCTCGAGTCTACAATAACCACGAGGCTCGGAGGAAGACTCATATGCACGTGTGGAATAATAAACGGTAAAATGTATTCCTAGTCTGGCCTCTAAGACTGGCTCAAGTATTGCATGATGATCCTGTTTTCCTGATCATGGGCATGGCTATGCCGGCAATTTTGAGGGCACAATATTAGAAGAACATTTGTGTTGAATCGACCCGAATTGATGTTATGCTATGAGATACATTCGTCATTAGTTAATGGTTTATAACACAGAGATGGTTAACGTTTGCATAATTCCTTAGACCATGAGAGTATCGAGTTTCTTCATGCTTGCTTCATGAACTTTGGGGTTTGTTAAACGTCATCCGTAAATGGGTGGCTATTACGGCGGCTTATGGGTTCGTGGAAAAGTATGTCAAGTAACTTGATAGCTCAAGATTGGGATTTGCTCCTCCGACGATGGAGAGATATCTCTGGGCCCTCTCGGTGTTACGGTATCCATCATCGTCTGGCCAGACACTTTGTGATTTGATCACGGGGATGCCGGAACACGGGAACGAGAAAAGAGAACAATACCGGTAACGAGGTAACTGGCATAGTGGACAAGTTGTTGATCCACGGGGATGCCAACATGTCTCACCTCGGGTATTTGTAACATATCGCGAAGCAACAGGAATAGCACACGGCAACTGGAGGTTCACTCGAATATTCATTCGTGTGGGTATAGGGGTCAATATGGGTGTCCACGGCTCCGATGTTGATCATTGATCGGAAGGGGTTCCGGGTCATGTCTATGCTTCACCGAACCTATAGGGTCACACGCTTAAGGGTCATCTATCTGCTGAATACTAGACAGGGAGTCTGAGAGAAAATCACCGAAAAAGTTTCAGACACCGGAAAAGTTTCGGACAGCGGAAAAGTTCCGCAGAGAGAACACCGGAACAGTTTCGGTAAAACTGAAAAGTTGTTTCAGGGGATACCATTAAGTCAAATTGGTTTCGGCACATGCCTGATAATTCTTGGAGGGTGCCAGAATCATTCTAGAAACTTTCTGGAATTTTCCGAAATGAAAACCGGAAATGTTCCGGAGCTGCCGAAACCGCTTCAGATGCTTTCCGCAGATGAAAATCACTAAACCGGAATTGTTCCGGCTCGCGTTGAAAATTATTTTGGTGGGTACTGGAAATGTTCTAAGCCCACATGAATATTTTCAGTTCGATCAGACGCTGAAAAATGTCGTCGTGAATAGTGAAAGTGCTTTTTGGGATATTTATGGAAAAGTCACCTTTTGGGATATTTTCCCAAAAAGGTTTCTAGAAGGCTTGGGGGCCAAGAAACCCTACCCCTTGGATTTCCTATAAATAGAGGTGGAGGGGCTGCCTCCACACTCACTTCCTTCTCACATACAAGTGCCATGACATTTCTGGCTTCTCTCTCCCTCCCAGCGAAATAGTTTCGTAGAGCCGAAAGGCTGTCTGGGTTCCGGTGGGAACTAGTTCTGGACGGCGAAGCCCTGCCGGATAGATGACACCGTATGTGTGCAACTCTGTAGAGAGATCGTAGTTTCGGTCTTAGTTTGAGAGTGCCTCCCGAAGGGCTGTACGAGTGACTGTCCGAGTTTCGATGATCCTCCCGAAGGGCTGTCCGAGTGACTGTCCGAGTTTCGATGGTCCTCCCGAAGGGCTATCCGAGTGACTGTCCGAGTTTCGATGGTCCTCCCGAAGGGCTGTCCGAGTGACTGTCCGAGTTTCGATGGTCCTCCCGTAGGGCTGTCCGTGACACCGTCCGAGGGACTGTCCGACCGCCTCCCGGAGTGCTGTCCGGGGGCGGATGAGGGTATACATCCTTGCGGTTGGGAGGTTGTAAATCCTAGCTGCGGGGATCTGCACCGCCGATCGTCATCGACTCTACTTCCGCTGCGCTACGAGTCGGTAACGAAACAGATCAAACCTTGTATGCAGTCTCCATAGTGATCCTGGGCTGGTACGTAGGTCGGAAAATTTTTGTTTTCTGCGGCGTTACCCTACAAAAGCCTCTACCACGAGCAAAGCATGAGCAGCACCGGACAGCCATTGGTGTTAGGGAAGCCATGTAACTAGATTATGACTCTAGTGCAAGTGGGAGTCTGTAGGAGATATGCCCTAGAGGCAGTAATATCTGTTACTTTGTATCTCCGAGTTTGTAATGAATGTTTATGTTCCATGCTATAACTGCAATGATTCTCGAGTCTACAATAACCACGAGGCTCGGAGGGAAACTCATGTGTACGTGTGGTATAATAAACGGAAAATGTATTCCTAGTCATGCCTCTATGACTGGCTCAAGTATTGCATGATGATCCTGTTTTCCTGATCATGGGCATGGCTATGCCGGCAATTTTGAGGGCACAATGTTAGTAGAACACTTGTGTTAAATCGACCCAAATTGATGTTATGCTATGAGATACATTCGTCACAAGTTAATGGTAATAACACAGAGATAGTTAATGTTTGCATAATTCCTTAGACCATGAGAGTATCGAGTTCCTTCGTACTTGCTTCGTGAACTTTGGGGTTTGTTAAACGTCATCCGTAAATGGGTGGCTATTACGGCAGCTTACGGGTTCACGGAAAAGTATGACAAGAAACCAGATAGCTCAAGATTGGGATTTGCTCCTCCGACGATGGAGAGATATTCTCGGGCCCTCTCGGTGTTACGGTATCCATCATCGTCTGGCCAGACACATTGTGATTTGATCACTGGGATGCCGGAACACGGAAACGAGTAAAGAGAACAAAACCGGTAACGAGGTAACTTGCATAGTGGAGAAGTTGTTGATCCACGGGGATGCATAAATCTCACCTCGGGTTTTGTAATATATCGTGAAGCAACAGGAATAGCACACGGCAACTGGAGGTTCACTCGAATATTCATTCGTGTGGGTATAGGGGTCAATATGGGTGTCCATGGCTCCGATGTTGATCATTGATCGAAAAGTGTTCCGGGTCATGTCAATACTTCACCGAACCTATAGGGTCACACGCTTAAGGGCCATCTATCTGCTGAATACTAGGCGGGGATTCTGAGAGAAAATCACCGAAAAAGTTTCGGACGAAACGGAAACGTTCCGGAGAGAACACCGGAATAGTTCCGGTGAAACTGAAAAGTTGTTTCAGGGTATTCCATTAAGTCAAATTGGTTCCGGCACATGTCTGGAAATTCTTGGAGGGTGCCAGAATCGTTCTGGTAAATTCTGGAATTTTTCCGGAGAGAAAACCGAAAATGTTCCGGAGCAGCCGGAACCGCTATGATAGCTTTTCGCTGAAGAAAACATTGTTCCGAAATTGTTTCGGAACGCGTTCAAAATTGTTTGTGTGGGTACTCGAATTATTCTAGGCACACAGAAATAATTTGGGATTTAACGGACGCAGAAAAATGTCTTCGTGAATAGTGAAAGTGCTTTTTTGATATTTTTGGGAAAGCACCTTTTTGGATATTTCCAAAAAGGCTTCTAGATGGACTTGGTGGCCAAGGAAGCCCCCCATGGGGGGCCCCCAAGATGTGGCCGGCCAAGGGAGGTGGGGCTCCATGGAGCTCCACTTGCCACCCTTCTTTGCTTTATTCTTTTTAGAAAAGGCATAAAGTGGGGGCACTTTTGGTATTTGTGAATACCATCTTTACCCCTTGGCTATCCTATAAATAGAGGTGAGGGGGCAGCCCCATATGCTTCATCCTTGCTCTCATACACATGCCATTTGACTTGTCTAGCTTCTCTCTCCCTCCCACGAAATAGTTTCGTAGAGCCGAAAGGCTGTCTGGGTTCCGGCAGGAACTAGCTCTGGACGGCGAAGCCCTGCCGGATAGCTGACACCATATGTGTGCAACCCCGTAGAGAGATTGTAGTTTCGATCTTTTGCCCGAGGGGCTGTTTTCGAGTGTCCTCCCGAAGGGCTGTTCGAGTTACCGTTCGAGTTTCCGGCGTCCTCCCGAAGGGCTGTCCGGGTTACTGTTCGGGTTCCGTGGGTCCTCCCGAAGGGCTGTCCGCGACATCGTCCGGGGGACTATCCGACCTCCTCCCGAAGGGCTGTCCGGAGTGGGAGTACATCCTTGCGGTTGGGAGGTTGTAAATCCTAGCTGCAGGGATCTGCACCGACGATCTACACCGACTCTTCTTCCGCTGCGTTTCGAGTCGGTACGGATCAGATCAAACCTTGTATGTAGTCTCCATAGTGATCCTGGGCGTGCTCGTTGTACCGAAATTTTTTGTTTTCTGTCGCGTTCCCCTACAGCTGGCACCATCGTTCCTAAAAGTCAGGCACAATGTTGCCTGGCGGACGTCGTGTTGTTGCAAAGGATAGTTGCCACAAGTCGATGCCGCGACGTTACAAGGCTAGTGTCGATGTTGCTGCAACTCAGACGTTGTGCTGCATGGCGGGCACCAAGTTGTTGCAAAGGCTAGTCGGCACGAGTCTATGTCGCGATGTTTCAAGGCCGGCAAATATCGTTGTTGCAAGTCCGACACGATGTTGCGTGGCGGGTGTCGATTTGTTGCAAAGGCTAGCCGAGCACTACGTTGACATGTCGGCACCGTCCTTGTTGCAAGTCAGACACGATGTTGATTGGCGGGCGCCTTATAGTTGCAATGGCTTTGCAATGGACCAACACTACCGCAACGCAGGACGCGATGTTGCGAGGCTGCGCTGCTGTTACAAGTCGGGATGAGTCGTTGCATTCCTGACGGCCTCTCTGATGCAACGGCTGACCGATGTTGCTGCAAGCAGGGACACGATGTCGCAAGGCGACGACGCTGCCGCTGCAAGCGGGGAGCCCGTTTATACAAGCCGAGACGCGGCGCTCCAAGGCCCATCGTTGCAAAGAATGGCCGGTGTTGCAGCAAGTCGACACAACATCAGACGTCGCTGCTGCAAGCAGGGATTCACAACACTACAAAAGCTCGTTGTCTTGCTGCAATGACGGTGCCACGAGTGAGATGCTACAATTTTTTTTCGTTGCATGAGCTTCTAGAGCATCTCGCTGGCACGGGATAGGCTCGTGCAATCGGCGGCATGAGCATGATTTGCTACTTAAACTCAACTAGAAAAGCATCTATAGTTTTGGATTGCTAGTTAATTGAAGGAGTACCAAGCTGGGGTCACGTGGTCTTATGTGAAATTTGCTGCATGCAACATACTTCGTAGTAGGTTAAACTAGTCCATTGGGGCCCACCACGCCTGTGATGTGTGAAACTAGTAGCCGGCCCGTGGCCAAGGCCCACGTGAGGCCACACCCACGCGAAAAGAAGAATTAATAGCTGGATCTCAGATGCATCATGCGGCTGACACAACACGCCGACGGACTGATCGGGTGGCTAGCAACGCGGCTGATCCGGTGCGCGGATCAGCCGGTTGATTTGTAGCAGCGCCCTTTTTTGTTACCGCGGATCGGATCGGGGGAGGTGGGAATAGGACGAAAAAAAATCAGACGAAGGTGGGAGGTGGGACGAAAAAAACCCGGAACGAAGACTATCAACTGCTTCATTAGAAGTAGAAATATATATGACGGTCGGAACAAAAACGGATGAAATTACAGTGATAAGAAGCAATAGCGCCTTTATTATCGAAAGTGCTCTTCTAATCCCGAGCTCATATGAGCTCGGGTGAACAGTAAAATCAAAAAAAATAGTAAAAAATTTCAAAAAATTCTGAATTTTTTTTGTGAGAAATATTGATGTTTTTTCCACATGCGTGCAAATTTTCATCACCATATGACATTCGTGGAAAATGTGGCAAAAAAAACAAAATCGATGCTCCAAAATGCTACAAAAAACAGACTTTTTTTTGATTTTACTGTTCACCCGAGCTCACATGAGCTCGGGATCAGAACAGCTGCGTCCCTTTATTATTAGGTATAGATATAGATATAGGTATAGATTCCTCGACGGACGGGGTCGCTTTCGCCGGTGGTGGTTGGGTTCGCACGTGGACGTGGGGAGACGGCAGCGGGTGTGGGATTCAATTCAAAGCCGGGGCCCAAAAAGAAGGCCACCTGTGCTCACCTCCTCTTCTGAGGAGAGAAAATGCGTGGTATGTGCTCTCGCTTTTCTCTTTGCTCGCTCTCTCTCTTGGGGATGGATGCGAGGCCATTTGGGCCGGGCGAGCGTATCCAGCCAGCAAACAAGCCTAGCTGGCTACTAAGAGTGGTCCTTTTTTTTTTTTGCGGGGGAAAGAGAGAGAGAGAGAGAGAGAGAGTGGTCCTGTTAACCTTTCCGCCGAAAACAAAATATATGGCCACTAATTAACTTCAGTGGATGTCAGCATGTTCCTTTCCTTCTAAAGTTTCATGTTTAAAAAAAAATAGAGGTACTTGTGATGGTGTGTACATTCTATGAAACTGAGGTATCCTCTACACCTTTTGTTTGCTCTCTCCGTTCCTAAATATAAGTCCTTGGAAAGATTTCAATATGGACTACATACATAGCAAAATGAGTGAATCTACACTCTAAAATATGTCTATATACATCCGTATGTAGTCCGTATTGAAATCTCTAAAAAGTCTTATATTTAGAAACGGAGGGAGTACTTCTTTGAGCAGAGGGGGCGGCTGCCCCAGGCCCCTGAGTACCAAGGGGCCCCCGATGGCCTGAGTACGTGATGTTTTGCCCATGTAGATCAATCAATTCTATGAAAAAGAAATAAAAGACTAAAAAACGAAAAAGGAAGGACGCCAATATTGAAGGAAGGACGCCGATATTGGCCGAACGTGCGGTGTGTACACTGGCCGTACCGAATGAGTCGTTCGTTCATGAGATCAGCCCGCCCGAACGTAGTCGTTCGGGCCTGCAAGCAAACAGCCCGAACACACAGGCCACCCCACGGCGCGCGAGCGCGAACCCAAAATTCACGCCAGGTGGGTCCCCCCACGGTGTCAGGTATTGCCCGAAAAACCTCTCCTAACCCCTCTCCCACCCGCAGCTACAACTCCCCTCACCCCCCACTTCGATCGCCCCCGATCCCCTGCCCACAAATTGCCATGGCAAGAACACGGGAACCCTAACCAGATCTGGAATAAATCAAGCAAGAAGCTACTGGTTTAAAGGTCAGTTCATGAACAACTCGGGTCGTACCCCCTCCCCCTCCCTATAATTCTTGCCAGCAAGTTGATTCTATTGTTGCCATCCACAAATCTGGATGCAGACTAGCTGGATCTGTTCACCGAGCAAGAATTGCCAGGTCGGTTCAGATTGTTTGCGATTTTGGATGCACATCATGGGATCTTAGAGAAACTACACTCAAAAAGTGGACTCAAATTTCAGTGATTTCATGTATTTTGGAACAAAGAAGAGGAAAAACAGAGCATTGAACAGGGGATACATGACACCCCCCAAAGCCAAGTTAGAATGAAATTGCCATGTCCAATTGTAGTTAATTGCCGTGCCATTTTAGTTGTATTTGCCACCCTGTTAGGCACAAAATTGTCATGCATTGATAGGTTGGGAAAGAGTACAAGGTGCTGCTCCTAATGACGTGCACAGGTTGGCGTCAACTAGGAGAGCAAGATGAGCAGCAAGAGGGGAGGCTCAGCCCAGGCAGAAAGTTTAGGTTACAGGGATTATGCGTTCTAGCCCTTTGGTGCCAGCCCTCGCCCATTGCCGTGCCTCATCCTTCATGCATGTGATCAGGCTGGTTGTGAGGGTTGCGCGCCGTCGAAGATTGCAGCATTCCGGTGCTTCCATATTGACCAAGCCGTCGGGATGATGAGCGAGCACAGGCCCTTACACTGCTAGCGGGGGACGAAGCCATGGTGTCACCAGCTGAAGAAGTTGGCTGCGTCATCGTGAAGGGGCAGCACCGTTAGGCGACACCAGGAGAGGATCTCGTGCCATGTAATGCGAGAAAAGATGCAGCCGGCCAGTAGATGATGCAGGGTTTCAGCTTCCTGGGAGCATAGGATGCACATCGGGTCCTGGGAAGGCCGTGGTGTGCACAGCGCTCCGCAGTTCAGCACCTATCTTGTGATGCCAGCCATAGGAAGAATTTGACAGTTAGGGGTTACCAACATTTCCAGATTAGGCGCCAGAAGGGTGCGATGGTGGAGCCGATGAATAGAGCTTGATAGCAGGAGCTCGCAGTGTAACTTCGGTTGGCAGTGCAACGCCAAGTGATTTGTCTGGAATTTGAGCGAGGACGATGCGCTGGAGGTGACGCCAGATGTCGACGTATTTCACCATGGCCATCGGGCCCAGGCCACCGTGAATGTCACTGATCCAGGTGCGGTTGGCGAGGGCATCACGCACCAGCCTGGCGCGGCAGCGCCGGCGCGGGACGAGCGCCGTGAGCGTGGATGCGAGCTCGGAGATGGAGCGGCCGTCGAGCCAGTGGTCAGTCCAGAAGCGGCACTGGCCGCCGTCGCCCAAGGTCTAGATGGTAGAGGCGCGGAAGAGCTTGTGGACCACGGGCTCGTAGGGTAGCTGAAGGTGCCGCCAAGGTCTTGAAGGATCGGTCGCCTGGAGCCAAAGCCATCGCGTCCGGGGAGCAAAGCCAGAGCCATGGAGGTCCCGGATTGCGAGGCCACCGTGCTCGAGGGGGCGGCAAACCTTTGGCCAGCTGACGAGAAAGTGGCGAGCCTTGGCGTCCTTGCAGCCTTGCCAAAGAAAGTCATGGATGATGCGCGTGACCAGCTTGAGGATCGATGGGTTAAGCGCCATCGCGAGAAGGATGTGGACCGGCATGGCGCTCAACACGTGGCGCACCAGGGCAAAGCGTTCGAGCAGAGAGGCTTTCCAGGTAGCCAGCTTGCACACCATTTTGTCGACAAGGGGCATGAGCGCCGAGGTGGGCACTTTGCGAACCAAAAGAGGTAGGCCGAGGTAATGGATAGGGAAGGCAGAGACTGTGCAGTTGAGCAGCGCGCCAACCTTGCCGGCGGCCTCCGGCGCACATTGGATCTAGGTGGCGGAGCACTTGCGAAAGTTGGTACAGACAAAGATGAATTGTGCTTACATTACAAGAGGTCTTTCTTCTAGGGCGAAGAACCTCTCTGCTGTGACTTAGAAAGTTCTCTTAACTCTAGTTTAAATTTCGCTATTTCCCTTCTCTGTTGTGGCCTCTTGCTGAGACCATTATTTTGAACTCTGGAACCTGTATCATATTGGTTTTGTTATGATAATGGAACCGTGGAGGCTGCCTCACTATTAATCTGAAAAACTCGCCCACTCCAAGCTCCGTCCACGAGCCCGCAAATTCGCCTTCCATAGGTTCCGGGAGGGGCCCACGGGAGATTCCTCCTCTACCCGAATGGGAGGGTGTCGAAGAAGAGCATGGGCGGCGTGAAGCGCGGCTTCCTGGCTCGGCTCTTCAAACTCGGCTTCGGATAGCAGTTTAAGTTCGTGGTTCCTATTTGGCGCGTAGGTCCCTGTATAGCGACCTAGCGCATTACCCCCTCGCGCGTCTGTCCAGCGTATGGGCCGGCTTAGTATGGTTTTTTCCCCTTCGGTTTTGGGAAGGTTCTAGAACCTTGCATGAACCGGTTTTTTCTTTTTTTTCTTATGGTTTTCTTTATTTTAACTTTTTCATTTTTCCTTTTCCTTTTTCTTTCTTTTTTCTTTTTTTCATGTTCATTTTTTCTGTTCTTTTATTTCAGTTTTTTCTTCTTTTTTCCTTTTTTTCTTTTTCTTTTTAATTTTGCTAATAACTTTAAAATTTGTGAACATTTTTTGAACTCATGAAATAAAAATTCAAATGCATGAACTTCTTTTGAAATCGTGAACATATTTTACAAATTTAAAAATATTTTTTTGAAATTGTGAACATTTTTCTGAAACTCATTAAAATATTTTTGAATCGAAGAACATTTTCTGAATGTTGGGAACAATTTTTGAAAATCATGAATATGTTTTTTGTTTTTCATAAAACCATTTTTTGAAATGCAAGAACATTTTTTGAATTCATGAACATTTTTTGAATCGATGAGCTTCTTTTGAATTTGGGAACAATTTTTAAATAGGCGAATAATTTTTGAATTTGCAAAAAAAAAATCAAATTCATGAACATTTATTTAACACGCAAACATTTTTTATTTCCCAAAGATTTTTCAAAATCATGAACATTTTTTGAATATAAGTACAATTTTTTCAAAATCCCAAATATTTTTTGAATCCGCGAACATTTTATGGCTTCCAAAACATTTTTCAAAATCATGAACTTTTTTTGAATGCACAAACAGTTTTTGATTTTACAAACTTTTTTTTTCAAACTTCGCTATTTTTTGAAATTAGGAACTTTTTTGAAATCCCAAATTATTTTATAGAAGAAAAAAAGAAAAGAAAAAACAAAAAGCAAAAAAAAAATTGAAAAAACCCACCCCGCACATGTGCCGGCCCAAAAACACTTGTTAGGGGGAGGGAGGGAACCGGTTGACGAAGAGTTCTGCCTGGCAGAAAAAGAGAGATTTCTCTGATTTATTCAAACACAATTTGAATTCCTAATTTCAAACAACTTTTAAAATTTAGGGGTGTTACACGGCCCGTCAGCGGTGATATTCACCAGTGACGGATTGACCTAGGCCCGTCCGCGATGAACCGACTGCTGGGGACCAAATGTGTGCGATTATTTCTTGAGGGGCCGAATGTAAACGTAACGTAAACTATACGACCACAACTTGAGGGACAAAAAATATACTCCTACTTTTCTCTAATCAAAATCACCTAGTGATAATCTTTTTTTGAAAGTGGATGTTTTATTGACCAAGAAAGAATAGTATGATTACAATCGCGGAAAGCCAACTTGTGCGCGCAGTCCGGAATCGAGCTTTGCGTCGATCACACCCTCACTCAACACACCACAACTAAACTTAGATAGATCCCATGAGCAGTACTATTGCATATATATATATAGTCTGCCGATCGATTTTGCTAACCTTGAATCCGGGAGGCCTTTGGATCAGATTCTTAATGCCCCTAACAATCCCACTAATAGTCGAACGCCTGCTCTTACTGTCTAAGATTGCGCTAACAACCGAAGCGCAATCACTTTCAAGGTGGACAGGTTTATTTTATCTGACACATTGATACGCATACCTCCGGCAGTTAGACAGGTTAGCTCAGGCAGAAAGGATGATCTGCCCATCTTCATCAGGAAGAACTGCATGCGTCCTCCACAAAGCTCGCATCGACATTAAGCTTAACTGGCAGATCGATGCCATTTTTGCTCCTCCCCCTCTCACACGGAACAGTAATCTGTTGGTTAGTTGTCTGGTTGGCATCGGCACTTCCTACTCACAGTTCTCTCACCTCCCGACTCTTCACAGCTAGGAGTATAAATAGAGCCTCTACACCACCCAATCTCAGCAACAACCATCAGATTAGAGTTCCTCATTCCTCAAGCCTGCTTGTTTATCTCGTGCTTCTACTAGCTAGCTACCTGTAGGCTGTAGATATTTGTGTTGGAGTTGGATCATCACCGGCTTTCCAGTTCAAGACCCATGGCTAGGGTGCTGGAGCCTCTCGTCCTCGCAAATGTCATTGGGGAGGTCATTGACAACTTCAACCCCACGGTGAAGATGACAGTGACCTACAGCTCCAACAAGAGGGTGTTCAATGCCCGCGAGTTCTTCCCGTCGGAAGTCGTGTCCAAGCCACACATTCAGGTCCAGGGCGGCGACATGAGATCTTTCTTCACGCTGGTTTGCGCTTCCTCTCCTCTCTGGCCACCTCATGTGTACACAAAGTAAGCTAGCTAGGGCAACATCCAGCTGATAGACCGAGTGTTGCTGCTCTTCAGGTCATGACGGACCCAGATGTGCCAGGGCCTAGTTATCCATACCTGAGGGAGCATCTCCACTGGTAATCCTAATTATTAACCCAAGCTACCTCAATCGATCAAAAGTCCAACGAGTAAAAAGAGATCATAGTTAGCTAGCTTTTGGGTGGGTGGGGGTGGGGGGGCACCCGAGCTATATATAACGAAAGACAAATCAAGTGAGCTACATGTTTAAGACCAAATTATTAATTATCTGGTAATCTATTACTAGTAGTTGCTATCCTCTGGACATAAAACTTGTTAGCTTCTGTTTAGTGAACATAAATGGTCAGATTTATATGATCAGCTATGCATAAGGATATGCTGATCAGATTATGATTTTTGTATGCAGGATCGTCACTGATATTCCTGGTACCACTGATGCTTCTTTTGGTAAGTGTTTTTTTTTTCTGATTGATCTGACTAGCTTCATCCTTAATTTGTCTGAATACACACATGACATGAGATGAATGCATGCAGGAAGGGAGGTGATGAGCTACGAGAGCCCGAAGCCCTACATTGGCATTCATAGGTTCATCTTCGTGCTGTTCAAACAGAAGAAGTGGCAGGCTGTGTCTGTGAACCCTCCCTCCACCAGGGACTACTTCAACACTCGCCGCTTCGCCGATGAGAACGACCTTGGCCTCCCAGTCGCTGCCGCCTACTTCAACGCGCAGCGGGAGACAGCTGCACGCCGCCGCTGATGGAAACAATCAGCCAAATCCTTCTTCTCTCGCATGCAACAAGCCTATATATATGGATGATGGGTCAACCTATAGCTACTACTATATTAGCTCACCCTATATAGCTCCATTCAATTAAGAGTGTGCTTCTGGACTTGTGTCTACTGTTTCTGGTAGTCTTTCTGCTGTTCAGTTCTTCAGTCAATTTAGTTACCAGTGAATATGTGAAGTAGCGTACGTGCAACGTACATCTGCCACTAGAGTGAATTTAGTTCAGCTCCTATTTGTGGAGACGAAGGTTATGCATCCAAGATGCAGTGTACAAGCTGGCAAAACAGTTGGTGGGCTGGGAGGCCGATGCATACTAGCTAGTGACGTGTTGACTGGGACTCTGGGAGCAGATTGATAGCTAGCTGAAGTCCGACGAGTTAGCTTGTTGTGTACTAGCTTGTACCTGATCCTTAATTTAAGCCTGCTATGTAGTAGTATGACAAGACATGCATTGTACATGCCTCGATTGTGTGTGTGTATACTCCCTCCGTTCCTAAATATAACTCTTTTTAGAGATTCCAATATGAACTACATACGGATGTATATAGACATATTTTATAATGTAGATTCACTCATTTTACTTCGTATGTAGTCCGCATTGGAATCTCTAAAAAGACTTATATTTAGGAACTGAGGGAGTATATGTTAGCCTTAGGTCTTGCCGTATCTACTGTGCGTGTGTTTTTTATAATAATATTAATATGGCTGTTGAGAAGAGGCATCATTTGGATCATTAGCATATGCGCCTACGTACGCCTTACTTAAGTTTGTGCACTTTCTGGATATGCCGCCTTAGTTTATACATGAAAAGGTATTGTTAATTATATATATGAGCCATAATATCTAACATGCATGTACATCAGAAAATTTAACAGCCAGCTGGTTTATATAAGTATACCTACCATAATGGCTAAGACAATCAACAAACATTGGATAAAAATTGTAGCACGGAACGTACAAGTAGTTCCAACGGATGAATCAATTACACACTGGAGATTAGAGTGATTTACATATATCCAACGTATCATTACGAAAAGTTTAAATGTACTCACAGCACAGGGTAAAATGGTCATTCACAAGGGCAGAGCTCTGACTGCTAGCTCGTCGCAGCTAGCAGCTATAAACATCAAAATTTGAGTAGTATAATCTAGGCATATATGCATCAGCTAAATAGATCCCATTTTTCAAGACACTAAAGTGTAATATAATCTCCCCCGCAGAAAAAAAAGTGTAATATAATCTAGGTGTATATGCATCAGCTAAATATATTGCATTTACGAAGACAATAAGTTGGTAGCTGATCCGTCCGGTCATCCACATTATGGAGCCTATTTGACCCAACAACCGGTCATGCATACTGTAATAAGGAAGGCTCATGCATGTTCGCCTAAAGGCACGAAGTAGGGATGCAAATGGGCCGACCGATTCGGCTACCTCGCTTAGCAAGATGTTCATTTCCAGTTCAATCGACAGTCATTTATACACATCAGTTTTTTGTCAAGCAAATGAAGTAGGAAGACAATGGGTCGGCCTGTCCCACTTGCATCCCAACCTAGAATACCTTGTTAGAACATAAAATATTATGCTTATATTCACCACCCTTGTCAATCAAGAAACAAAAAAAGACAAGGCCTCAATCATGAAAAGTGCATTTTGAACTGACTTGCTATTTAACACCGAGTTCTTGCCTTTTTTATTCAGATCAGCCAGCACTTGGCTCTGCCACTAATTTCATGTGAAATCCGTGCAGATGACACTGAGTTTGACCATACTCCAATTTTGCAGAGACGAAGTTCAATATAAATCCAAAAATTAGATAGCTAATAACAAAATTAGTTGCGCGGACCTATCTTCACTTTCCCCTCCCCTCTGCTACTATAGAGAGAGAGAGAGAGAGAGAGAGAGAGAAGCGAAGAGGGAGCGACGCAGAAATCCCCACCTTCCGCCGGCGAGGGCGTGGATCTCTGCCTCCTCCGCTCGCTCCGGTGGCGGGAGGAGGTAGGGATCCCGTTCCTTTGCTTCCGGCGCGTAGATAGGGTAGGAGTAGATCCCAGAGGCATCGATTTGGTGAAGGTTTCGTTGCCGTTCTGGTCGAATAAATCCGCCGCTCTTCCTTCTCCTTGCCAGTGTTGGTGGTGCCAGCATGAGGGCGGCTTGTATCTCCAGCCGATCTATGGATCGGGCGGTGGTTCGGCCCCCGTCTCCGTCGGTGGCAGCGGTGGTTTGAGGGAAGATTTTGCTCCTCGCGGATCATGCAATTCCGCGAGTTCTTCCCTCCTCAGGCTGGTTGACAAAGCGGCGTCGTCGACCTGGCCATGTGAGTACCATCCTCCCCTTCCTCTTCGTCATTGCGCCGGCGAATCCTCCATCGGCGGCGCGGAGGTTGGGTTTTGGTGTGTAGAAGGTGTTGGATCTCTGGTTGCTGGCGAGGATTTCTCGACGTCGGCAGCTCTCCCGGGGTGCTGGTCTCCTGTGGCCGAAGCTCGATCGAAGACTTCCCGGTCGCCATGGTCGTCTTTACAAGGTTGTTGGCTCCGGCTATGGAGTGGTGGCGGCGACGGCGCGCCTTGGACTCGTTCCGGCGAGAGTTGTGGGTGTTGTGTGGTCTGAGGACCCTACTGTAATTTGTATTACTTCTGGGGTGCTCTGTGCTACGTTGAAATCTTCAATATAACCTGTGGTCTTTTTCGCAAAAAAAAAAAAAACTAGGCATTCCTAAAAAAAATTAGCTAAGGCAAATTTCTGGCACTCACAGACTTGTTACAGTTCAGCCAAGTTGTTTCCGAACTTCCCTATCAGCTTGCTATCATTATTGTTGGCAGGAGTACAATCGTCACAGGATTTGGAACATGCAAACAGAACTGGTAGTACTCCAATAAACTAAACTAAACATATATTTGCAAACATGGAGGACGATAGACAGATTTGACAGGGGAAAAGGTGGGAGATAAGGGCGGGCACTCACAGTAGTGATAAGTCTTGGCAACGAACAGGATATTCTCTGTCTCCAATGTAGCCTGGCCGACGTGTCGAATACCGGAAGCTGTCTCGACCTTGAGAATCTAACCCCCACTCTCACAGAGCCCGTAGAAACAACAGCCGTGCTCACCCAGATTCAATCTGTACGTGCGGCTCTGTGTTTGGATCGGAAGCGGCGCACAGAGGAATCAATTCGGCACCTTCTGCAATTTTTACTTGTTCCAACTCACAGCACTCTCACAGGCCTTGTGGTTATATTAATGCTTTGCAGAACGCCAATTTCGATGGGCATTTTGTCCATGCCGTTATGTGTTGCTAATAGTGCTAATATACATGCTGATCTCATTTGCTTTGAAGCCAGTGCTACTTCTTTTCTTCTTTGTTGCCTTGCTGTTCATCAGGATCTTATTTAGGTTCCTGCTTCTAGTGGCTTGCTTCATCTCAGGGTGTTAGGCTCAGCTCTTGCTCTCAACTCTTGTATCTTTTAGCGGGGCCTTGTGCGTCTCCTTGTACTTCTATTTGAGATGAATGCATTTGGGCGCCTTTGCCTGTTCAAAAAAAAAAAAAAATCAATTCGGCAGCCAATCGAGGCGACAGCGAGACGATCTGCTCCGCCGCTGCTGCTACTGGACGACCAGAAGCAAACCTACTAGTTTTATTCCTCTCGTGAAGACTAGTTCATCCACTACGTCAGATCACAAGTCTCAAGTCCCGAGGCATAAAAGCGATTTGATCTAATCTGCCAGCTAGTACTATTTCCACGTGAAGCCAAATCTCCTGTATCAGATTTTTGGTTCTGCCTCCGGTTGCTACGTCCACACCCGAAGCTACCAAGTGCTATTTTTCCTAGTTCGTTGCTCCGCATAAATTAATTCTATCTAGAATTTTATTTTCGGCTTGTACTACTTTGTGTACACAGATTAATCTACTCATGGCCATCATGAAGTACGACCTTCCGTTGCTGGATCGTGACACAAGGTTTTCCCTATGACAAGTCAAGAAGCGGGTGTTGTTGGCACAAGCCGATTATGATGATGCACTGGATGGTTTTGGAAAAAAAAGAAAATTGATGCTTGGACTGATGAGGAGAAGAGAAAAGATCGTAAGGCTTTGTCACAAATTCAACTCCATTTCCACAATAATATTTTGCAGGAAGTTTTGACCGAGAAAACAGCCGCTGCTCTATGGCTGAAGCTGGAAGCAATATGCATGACAAAAGATCTTATCAGTAAGATGCATTTGAAGCAAAAATTATTCCTGCACAAGTTACCCGGGGGAGGTAATATTTTAAATCATATCTCAGAATTTAAAGAGATTATATCTGATCTAGCTGCAATGGATGTTGAGTATGAATAAGATGGGTTTAATGTTATTATATTCACTGCCAAGTTCTTACACCAATTTTAGAGATACCATATTATACAGTCGTGATACTCTCACCCTTGATGAAGTTTATGAAGCTTTGCACTCTAAGAAGAAGATGAAACTAATGGTGTCTTGTGATGGTTCAAGTTCATCCCAAACCGAAGGATTATCTATTCGTGGTAGGACAAAGGAGAAGAGCTCCAATAATGAAAACGGAGGCAAAAATTCAAACGCCTACAGGGCCGTTCGCAATCCAGAGGCAAGTACAAGTCTTGCAAATATTGCAAGAAAGACGTGCATGACATCTCTGAATGTTACAAGTTGCAGAATAAGGAAAAGAGGAATGGCACATACAAACCAAAAGGTGAGAAAGAAGGTAAAATTTCTGCTAATGTTTCTCATGATGATAGTTCTGATGCCGAGGTACTTGTCGTTACTGCTGGATGTGCTGAGGCTAATGATGAGTGGGTACTTGACACTGCATGTACTTTTCATATGTGCCCACATAGAGATTGGTTACTACTTTTGATCCCTTTACTGTTGCTGGTTCCGTTTTGGGCTTTGATAATTCACCATGCAAGATTGAAGGCATAGGTTTCATTCGAATCAAGATGTTTGATGGCACAATCAGAACTTTAGCAGATGATCGGTATATTCTGAAGATGAAGAGAAATCTTATCTCTGTGAGTGCCCTTGATGCAAAGGGGTACAAGTATTTAGGTGGAGATAGCGTTTTGAAAGTCACCAAAGGTTCTCTCATTGTTATGAAAGGTGACTAGTTCGACCGATGGTCTTTACTACCTTCGAGGTTCTACAGTTTCAGGTAACGCTACTCCATTTATTGCAAATAATTCTAATTGTGATGCGGCTAACCTTTGGCATATGTGTCTTGGGAATATGACTGAACTTGGTTTGGCAGAGTTGAATAAGAGAGGCCTTCTTGATGGAAATGAAACTGGAAAAATTAAAATTTTGTGAGCATTGTTTTTTTGGCAAACACAAGAGGGTGAAATTCAACACTTCGGTTCATACTAAAGGTATTCTTGATTATGTGCATTCTGATTTATGGGGACCATCTCGCAGAAAGTCACTAGGTGGAGCTAGTTGCATCTTAACAATTATTGATGATTACTCGAGGAAAGTTTGGCCTTATTTCTTGAAGCATAAATATCAAGCACTCTCAGCATTTAAAGAGTGAAAGACTATGATTGAAAAGCAAACTGAAAAGAAGGTAAAGATATTTCGCACTGATAATGGTATGGAATTCTGTTCTAAGCAATTTGAGAATTATTGCAAGTCTGAAGGCATTATCAGATACTATACCGTTCCGTATACTCCTCAACAAAATGATGTTGCTTAGCTTATGAACAGGACCATTATTTCCAAGGCCCGCTGCATGTTGTCAAATGTAGGTTTGCATAGGCATTTTTGGACTAAGGCCACTTCCACTGCCTGTTATCTTATTAATCAGTTGCCATCTATTGCTGATTATTCACAATTGAGAGTTTTTGGTTGCATTGCTTGTGCTCATGTTGATAATGAAAAGTTGGAGCCTAGGGCTATTAAGTGCATCTTTCTTGATTATAAAGCTGGTGTTAAAGGTTTTAAATTGTGGAATCATGAAACGCAAAAGGTTGTGATTAGCAAAAATGTTATCTTTAATGAATCTGCTATGTTAAATGATGTTCCATTGTTATTGATTCAGATGATACATCAGATAAAGAAAATGTTGATGCACATAATAAACTGTGACGCCCCTGCTCGACCGTGCACTAATCATACACGCAAATGCACACGATCGAGATCAGAGACTCACAGGAAGATATCACAACACAACTCTAAACTCAAATAAAAGTCATACAAGATTTATATTACAAGCCAGGGGCCTCGAGGGCTCGAATACATAAGCTCGCGAACAAGCGTTAGCGGAAGACAACACAATATCTGAGTACAGACATAAAAGGGAAACAAGTTTGCCTTAAGAAGGCTAGCATAACAACGACACTGATCGAAAAGGCGCAGGCCTCCTGCCTGGGAGCCTCCGAATCTACTCCTGGTCGTTGGTCTCCACGTAGTAGTAAGCTCCACCAGAAGTGTAGTAGCAGTCGTCGGCGGTAGCAGCTGACTCCTGGGCTCCGACATTTGGTCGCAGCAACCGGGTATGGGGAAAAGAGATAGCAAAGCAACCGTGAGTACTCATCCAAAGTACTCGCAAGACTGACATCAGAACTATGCTAAGTATGCATCGGTATCAAAGGAATGGGGCTATATCTTTGGACTAAACTGCAGAAATGCCAGAATAGAGGGGGGGGAGCCTAGCCTATCGAAGACTAGCATCTTCAGCGTCTTGCGGCATTAGAAGAGTGCAGATTAGTAGCATAACATAAAGTAACAAGCATGTAGTAGCAAAGCCTAGAGATCCTTTCTCGACTCCCTGCGAGAAAGCGATCCCGGAGCTTACAATTAATGTAACATGTATCCACTTCAAGTTGTAGTAGATCGGGATACAACACTGAGCGTCCTGTTACCGTGGACATGGCTATTCGAATAGATAACTTCCCTGCAGGGGTGCACTACTGTTACCCAACACGCTCGATTAACTCCGGCCGGACACACTTTTCCGGGTCATGCCCGGCCTCGGCTGATCGACACGACGTAGTCCTACCTAGGCTCAATAGAGAGGTCCCCGCCGGTCTACATCCTAAGTGCTCAGGGGTCTTGGGCCCATCGCCCTTTGCACTCCGGGTCGTTGCGTGCAGGGTGAAGCCAGGCACCACCCGTGTGCTGGATGGCGCCGGTCCGTCCCGGCCGCAATGCTGACAGAGCTTTCGGCTGATACATACGACGCCGAGGGCCCCATTAAACCATTATCCCGCGTGGTGGTAGTGCATATAGGCCAGTGGCCAACTCAGATCAAATACCCAAATCCGTTAGTGAATCATTAGGAGCTCGCGGTGACGATCAGTACTCCTGTCGCCCCGTCTCGAGGAAGTGCAACAAGGGCCAGGCCCATCCCTCTCTAGGGCGGTCTCTGCCTGCCCGGCCGCGCCTCGTAATTATCTCGCGGGTACCCTCCAGGTCAACCCGACTTCACACCTCTCGCGGGTACCCCTCGGGGTCGACCCGACTTTAACCAGGGGCTTGAGGTAGATTCAAGGTATCCGTGTGTCTGAAACATCAAGGGGAAATCCGAGGAATCACCCTCGATGTATTTCCACTTGAGAGGTTGTACGACAGAGTCGTCATCGGAGGTGGTGAAAGAGGAATCACCCACGATGGCCACAACCGATTAGCTATGCTATAGAGCCATCATCAGAAGTGAAGTATGAGGTATCACCCTCGTCACTCGATAGTAGCTCTGCAGAGTCGTACAACAAAGGGGGTGTGCGGTGTTGTGCTCGGTCTCTGTACATCGATCACATTGACCGGGTCTTCCGGTAGCCAAGCAGGGCAACATGGACAAGGTGAGCACTAGTAGAAAAAGGGCTATTTGTCCCGGTTCGTAAGGGCCTTTAGTCCCGGTTCTGGAACCGGGACTAAAGGGTCGGGACTAAAACCTAAAACCTTTAGTCCCGGTTTGCTTACGAACCGGGACCAAAGGCCCTTCACGTGGCGCTGCCTGGGGCGGGGTTGGAAGGACCTTTAGTCCCGGTTGGTAACACCAACCGGGACTAAAGCAGCACAAGCGGTACTACCGCTTACAAGCGGTACTACCGCTTACAAGTGGTTCAAAAAAAATTCAAATTTTTTTGATTTGTTTTTAATTTTTTCCTGATTTTCACAATTTTGAATTATTTGACAATTTAATCTCTAATCACCCCTCCTCACTGCTTCAGAATTTAATCTCTAGTCTCTAATCAGCACTCATTCCAAATCGTCTAACTTCCCGGTCGGTCACCCATCCTGTCACTACTCCAGCCCCAGCACGCTTAACTTTCAGGTTCTATCTCCCCTAGTTTCCAAGTCTGCACTTGTTGTTTTCCTGACAATCTTAAGCTATCAATCATGTTAACCCTTAGGTCTTGATGTCACATGATTTAATTTTTTGAATTCTAAACAATTATTAAAATAAACAAAATAAGTACTAATAATATTGAATTTCAATGAAAATAAAATCAGTAATAATATTATTTTATTCATTTTTTTGCCATTTATTCATTTAATACTCCAAAATAATATATCCATTATTATCAGAAAAATGTGAGGAATCCAAATATGACATCTTATTTTTAAATAAAATTAATTTTTAAAATTTTTAAATTTTTTTTTGATTTGAAATAACTTTTTTTACTTTCGGAATTTTGAGAATCTGAGAAAACTTCACCGGGTAAACCCGGGTGAAATCGAGTCCCGATTTTTCTCTAGTTTTTTTTTATATATTAAACTTTTTTTTTTCGACGTCGTATGCAAAAGTTATGGCTGTTTTAATTTTTTTTTTCGTTTTTTTGCTTGAACCTCACAAATCGCGACCAAAACTTAGATTCAAACAATCTGGTAATTGTTTCGTCATGGTTTGAAACTTGATTCAAGCAAGTTTCATCGAAGATTCAATGAAGTTCGAGAATGTTTCATCATAGATCCAAACATATTTAGAGTCTTCCTAAACACAATAACTATGTAATTGTTTAGTCAAAGTTTTACACAAGATTCAAGCAAGTTTCATCTAAGATTCAAAAAAAAATACAAGAATGTTTCATCGCAGATTCATACATATTAAGAGTCGTACTGAATATAACAATTATGTAATTGTTTCACTAAAGTATGAAACATGATTCAAGCAAGTTTCATCTACAATTCAACTAAGTTCAAGATTATTTTGTCATAGATTCAAACATCTTTAGAGTCATACTAAATACAAAACCTAAATAAAAGTATCATCAAGTAATCATAATTGTTTTAAGAACGTTTCATGTAAAATTCCTCTTAGATCAAGATTGTTTTGCCAAGGATTCAAACAATAATTTTAGTGGTCCTAAATCCAACGACACCGTAATTGTTTTGTCAATGTTTGAAACATGATTCAAGAAAGTTTCATGTAAGATTCTACTATGTTCAAGAATGTTTCATCATCGATTCAAACATATTCTCGTCGTCCCAAATACAACAACTTCGTAATTCTTTCGTCAAAGTTTAAAACACAATTCGAAAAAGTTTCATCTAAGATTGAACTAAGTTTAAGAATGTTTCATCTAGATTTAAACATATTTAGAGTCGTCCTATATATAACAACTATGAAACATTTTAATAGTATTTTTTTTGAATTTTTTAAGAACAATCATTCATTTTTAATGGGACAATCATACATAAAGTGTCCACTATATCTACCTATTCATGACTGAGAAAGGTCATTCCAAGTAAATTGTCATGCATTTACTGATTTTTTTTGAGCTAAATGACCCTGAAATTGACAAGCACTACAAATGAACTCTGAAAAGGTTGAAACTTGGCATGGTATCATCATTTCACCCACATAGCATGTGCTAAAAAGTTGAGAGGGTTACGGCAAAAACTGGATGCACTTCGTGTACAAAATGGACAATCTCTTTCGAAGTATCAGGGTTTCAGACGAAAACTCGTCTGTTACAAAGGCATTTCATTTTTTAAACTTATTTCAACTCCAGACTTTTTGTGTGTTCATTATGCACCATTCGAAGCCACGCCATCAATTTTCAACCCTTACTGACTTCATTTGCTATTTTTCATGCATTTACTGATTTTTTTGAGCTAAATGACCCTGAAATTGACAAGCACTACAAATGAACTCTGAAAAGGTTGAAACTTGGCATGGTATCATAATTTCACCCACATAGCATGTGCTAAAAAGTTGAGAGGGTTACGGCAAAAACTGGATGCACTTCGTGTACAAAATGGACAATCTCTTTCGAAGTATCAGGGTTTCAGACGAAAACTCGTCTGTTACAGAGGCATTTCATTTTTTTAAACTTATTTCAACTCCAGACTTTTTGTGTGTTCATTATGCACCATTCGAAGCCACGCCATCAATTTTCAACCCTTTCTGACTTCATTTGCTATTTTTCATGCATTTACTGATTTTTTGAGCTAAATGACCCTGAAATTGACAAGCACTACAAATGAACTCTGAAAAGGTTGAAACTTGGCATGGTATCATCATTTCACCCACATAGCATGTGCTAAAAAGTTGAGAGGGTTACGGCAAAAACTGGATGCACTTCGTGTACAAAATGGACAATCTCTTTCGAAGTATGAGGGTTTCAGACGAAAACTCGTCTGTTACAAAGGCATTTCATTTTTTTAAACTTATTTCAACTCCAGACTTTTTGTGTGTTCATTATGCACCATTCGAAGCCACGCCATCAATTTTCAACCCTTTCTGACTTCATTTGCTATTTTTCATGCATTTACTGATTTTTTTTAGCTAAATGACCCTGAAATTGAAAAGCACTACAAATGAACTCTGAAAAGGTTGAAACTTGGCATGGTATCATCATTTCACCCACATAGCATGTGCTAAAAAGTTGAGAGGGTTACAGCAAAAACTGGATGCACTTTGTGTACAAAATGAACAATCTCTTTCGAAGTGTCAGGGTTTCGGACGAAAACCCATCTGTTACAAAGGCATTTCATTTTTTTAAACTTATTTCAACTCCAGACTTTTTGTGTGTTCATTATGCACCATACTACAACATGTTAAAATCTACAGAAGGAACTAACTAAAAATAATAAAAAACAACAATTAAATGACTAAAACAACTATATAAGCAAAACAGTATTGTTTTAATTAAAATCCTAATTTAAATTATTCTAAAAATAACCAAATAAATCTTACTGTGACTACAATCTAACATGTGACTAGGAGCAAAAAGAATTAAATTAAAAACTATTTGTAAACTCAAGTTATTCACAATCTAGGGTTTGAAGCAAATTTGAACAAATTCAAATTTAAACCATTCAAATTTGAAAACTAATGGCACAAACAGAAACTAGACAAAATTTTGAATCTAATGCAAAAAGAATCACTCAAAAACATCAAATATCTTAAAAGATATAAGCAATTTAAAACAGAAACTAAAAACAGAAAACAAATGTAAAAACAGGAAAAAAAACTTTCAGAACCCCTTTAGTCCCGGTTGGTAACACCAACCGGGACTAAAGCCTCAACCCCTTTAGTCCCGGTTGGTGTTACCAACCGGGACTAAAGCCTCACCATTTGGTCCCGGTTCCAGCCACAAACCGGGACCAATGGCCCACGAGGCGCATTGGTCCCGGTTCGTGTCTGGAACCGGGACCAAAGGGGTCAGACGAGGCCCGGCCGGCGCCCCGGCCTCACGAACCGGGACCGATGCTCCCATGGGTCCCGGTTCGTTAGTGAACCGGGACTAATGGGCTTTTCAGGGTGGACCAAAGCCCTGTTTTGTACTAGTGGAGGGGCCACTGATGGATCACTAACCAACCTATTCTAAGCAGTTTAGGATGACAGGCAAAGTAACAATAGCAGGTTACAAAAACAGGCTATACATCAGAATAGGAGCAAGCAATTACAGTAGCAAATTCTAATGCAAGCACCGGGGAGAAGGAATAGGTGATATAGGAATGATCAAGGGGGTTTGCTTGCCTGGAAGCTCTGCTGAAAAGGAGGAAGGGTCGTCGGGGACGTAGTCGATCACAGGGGCAGCGTCGGTCTCGGGGTCTACCAGAGAGAAGAGGGGGGAAGAAACAATAAATACAAGCAACAAAAGCAATCGCAGATGCATGGCATGGCAGTAGGCTGTTCGAGGGGTGCCCTAATGCAGTACTACGCAAGTTAGTCGGAGCGGGAAACATCTGGAGGTGTTTTACCAGCTCCGGGCAATTATCGGACAGATGAATCGGAGGGGAAAGTTCCATGTTCACCATGTTAGAGGGGTGTGGCAGGTATGTGGGTAGGATATTCGAATTCGTTATATTTTTCTGATCATTTTTCATATATAAATTATTTTCATCCGAGTTACGCTTTATTTTATATGATTTTTCAAAGTTTTATTGAATTTCTGAAATTATTTTAATTATTAAATCCGAATTATCCAGAACAGTAGCAGGTGACGTCAGCATGACATCATAGTGACGTCATCGGTCAAATCCGGCTGGTCCAAGTCAAACCTAACCAGTGGGTCCCACTGGTCAGTGACACAGTAGTTAATTGGGGTTTATTTAAACTAATTAAAGATTAACTAGGCGATGGGGCCCACTATCAGTGGCTGATTAGTAATTAATTTAAATAATAGATTAATTAACATTTTATTTATTTATAAAAATCATTTAAGTTAGCGCGGGGCCCAGCTGTCAGTGACCGTAGCAGCCCAGTCAGCAGTTGACCCGGCCAACGGGTCAACTGGGCCCACCCGTCAGTGGCACAAGGCGGGCCCCGTGGCTGCCACGTCGGCGCCGAGTCAGCGCCGGCCACCGGAGTGGCTCCGGCGAGCCCGAGCGCGGTGGCGAACTCCGGCGAGCTCGGAAATGGGCTACGGTGGACGGTTTCGCGCATGGTTGGGCTCTCTGGAACGGGCGCTTCGCGCCGCGTCCGATGGCGGTGATCTCGCGGGCGGGGGCGGCCGGAATCGACGACGGCAGGCGGGGGCTACGGGTGGTGCTCGGGTTCGGCGTTGCAGCGTGCACGTGAGCGAACTAAGAGGCTAGGCGAGGCCTACGCGGTGCGACAAGCGCGATGGTGGAACGCACGGGACCCAATGGTCACCGTGGCTACGCTGGCGACGAGCGCGGGCGGCGGAGCGTTCGGCCTCGACGGGGACGGCGATTAGGGGACGACCGAGAGGGGGAGAGGAGAGGGAAGAGGTAGAGCTGCTCACGGGGAGCCTGTAGGTGTGCGTAATGGGCTCGGGGGAGGCTCGACGTGGCCGGAGTCGTCGTCGGACGGTGGCGGCGATCCGAGGAGGAAGAAGGCGGCGTGGAGGCGGTGTAGTGGTTCCCGGCTCGTTCCAGTCGGCGGGGTCGAAGTGGGCGACGACGGCGAGTGCGATGGACACCTCGGCGAGGCAGGAGGGGCTCGGTGGCCGCGACGTCAAGGCGGCGAGGCCATGGCCGCGCTCGGGTGCGGTGGGGAACGAGGGAGAGAGGGAGAGAGCGAGGCGAGGGAGGAGCCAGGGGGTGCGGGGGCGTCGTCTTATCCACCAGGCGCGGGCGCGGCGTGCTGTCGATCAGAGAGGAGGGGGGCCGGGGTGCGGGCGCGCGCGCGCTGTGTGCTCGACAGCGGGCGAGGGGGTGTGCAGTAGGAGGAAGGAGGAGGTGGCGAGGTGGGCTGGGCCGGCTGTTTGACTTAGGCCCAGTTACAGCGGCCTTTTTCTATTTCTTTGTTTTTCTTTTCTGTTTTCTCTTTTTGGTTTTGTTTTGCAAATAGTTTAGCTACAATTTTAGTTTTGTAAAATAAGTGACTTAGCACAATAATTACAGTGCAATATTAACTACTACCAGAAAATGATTTGAAGATAAAATGATCTCATCTACAATTTTATTAAATAAAATGGGATTAAATATTGTTGTTTGGTAATGTTTTTGGATGATAGAGTCATTTAAATAATTCAATTAATGTTGATGTTATTTTTATAATTGCTGTGTGAATATTTGCAACATTATGAACTATTTAGTTCCTGGATTTGAACAACTTTTAAATTCACTTTAAATTTGAATTTCTGAATTGAATTGGAATTTGAAATGAGATATAATTTAAATGATGATCAAGCTCTGTTAATCATGATGACTTGGCATTATCAAAAGGGTGATCACTGTTGCTAATACATAGGGGTGTTACATAAACCCACTGTTGATGATGAACATGTCACTCCAAATCAGCCTATTGTTCCACCCAGTTGGAAATCCATGCATGTAGTTATATAGGATTTCTTTCAATGTGGCTTGATGAGTACCTCGTGTACTCATTACTACACTATCAATCTCAGGAAATACACAAGGTGAAGATCGGCGATTGGTGTGTTAAGGCTACGAACGCACTCAAGCCTTTCCTGTGGGATCTCGTTGAACCTTCCTTCTTTAGGTAACTTTATAGATTTGAACCAACTTATTCCCGTGAGGTAATTGTAGATCATAATTTTGCTGTGCTAATCCTCACTTTTACTTGCGAGCAGGCATTATACCATCCGCAACTGAAATCATCGGCAGTTGCAAGAGTCTCAACGGTCCTGGTTAACAAATAAGGAGTACCCTAGCAAGCGCATAGGGTATACCATGTTTAGAAAATAGGGCCGTGACACCTACCAAGAAAGAAAAATAGAACAAGAGACGAGATAGTTCTTATCCAGTTTCTAACAAAAAAAGAGTGTTTGTGTGGTAGCAGAGTAGTGCTAACCCATGTATTAAGCTGGCATTAAGATCTCTCTTTTCTCAATCAGGGACCAAATCATAGAACAAGCAGGTTGCTAGAATCAGGTAGCAAAGAGAAGTTTTTTTACATGGTGGCTGTCGAGTGGTCAAAGGAAACGCGAGGTGCCACTAATGTTGAGGGATGGCAAAATAAGATTTAACATCTTAGACAATTCCTCCGTGGATGGACTAAGAGCGTGAGTGACATTTATCGTAAAGAGAAGGAAAGACTTCTTACCCTCACTGGTGTCGAGGGGAAGTGGTTTCACCATATTCCCGTGCTACGCGTACTGTATTTTGGGCCGCATTTGCCTACGTGCATGTGGCACGGGGGGCCCACACCTGGGCGACCGACTCCCTTAGGCGTGCCACCCCTGTTTTCCCGAGGAGGACCCGTATTCAACATGGCAAGCCAATCTGACTTGGAGAAGAAGAAAAGAAGAGACGCATCCGGGAAGGACTGCAACTCTACCGCCATCTCTCCACCCCTATATATGGAGACCAAGACCCTACAAGGAGGGACAAGTTCTACACAAGCTACCACCACTGGAGTGTTGGAAATATGCCCTAGAGGCAATCACTAGTAGAAAAAGGGCCATTTGTCCCGGTTCGTAAGGGCCTTTAGTCACGGTTCTGGAACCGGGACTAAAGGGTCGGGACTAATACCCAAAACCTTTAGTCCCGGTTTGCTTACGAACCGGGACCAAAGGCCCTCCACGTGGCGCTGCCTGGGGCGGGGGAGGGAGGACCTTTAGTCCCGGTTGGTGTTACCAACCGGGACTAAAGGCTCCACCTTTGGTCCCGGTTGGTAACACCAACCGGGACCAAAAGGCGGCCACGCGCAGTCGCTGGGGGTTTTTTTTTTGGAAGGGGGGGTTTTGGGGTTTTGGAGGGTTAATTTAGGGGTTTCATATTGTGTTAGCGAGCTAATAGAGAGAAGTGACCTCTCTTTTTCCGTGCTTGGTCGACGCTAGCTACTACACATATAGAGAGAACTCGACGCTAGCTAGTAAGCAAATAAAGGAAACCATTAATTACACAAGATCGTCATGAACATATATAGAGAGAAGTGACATCTCTTTCTTCGTGCTTGGTCGAACAACAAGTTTTCGTATATCTATCCGACGCTGCTACATATGTACAATATATAACATCCCTTACAACAATTTCAATTTCACATGGTATTCTCCTTGTTCAGGTATGACGTGGTCAAGAAAGAATCCCGCCAATTCCTCTTGAATTGCTCGTATGCGATCATGTGGTAGGAGTTCATCCCGCATCTGCCAGATCTAATTTAAAGAAGGGGTCAATACATATATATGAATGAAACTCAACACAATTGATGGTAATGTATAAAATAAAATTGTGAATATTGTTTACGTACTTCAAATTGTTTCTCAGAGGAGGCCCGTTTAGAGGTATAGTAGCGAATGAACTCGCATACGTAGTATCCACATAAATGAGTGTTGGGTGCCTGCAACAAGCACTTTACGAGAATAGAGTTCAATCAAACTGATAAGCAAGCATGATAATGGTATTGATGAAACTAGAATCAATGAGAGATGCACGGAACTAGCTAGTACTACTTACTTTGGGGTGTGTAAATCGCAGCTCCTTCTTCAGACCCGGAACCTTAGCGGTGAACGTTTTCCAAACCCTGGCAGGCAAAGAAAATGATTACTTGATATCAGGAAATGAACGAAAGTTGCCGATATGGTCCCGGTATTGATTGAACTTACTTCTGGAGCATTGCAGTCATGTCCGCATAATACTTGGGATCTTTACGGAGCGAGTCTAAGACAGTTACTAATGCCCCGTCAAGGTTAATGGATAGCAGAATATAGTGGAAGCTGCGCATGCATAACTCATCAATTACATTACTTAACCACGAGTAAGCGGAACCGAATATGCAGAAGACAGTAACACTCACTTGAAGTTGTAAGGAAAGAGTATTTCCTTTTTGTTTTGATGTGTAAGGAACGTTTGTAGTAAGTTGTTCTCGGTATCTTCAGCCGCCTTTCGTACCGACCATTCATTTACGGTATTTGGGCTAATGAACCCAATGTCGAAGATTCCTATTTTTTGGCATTCGACCATCTTCAATCTGCATAATATAGTGAGGATAATTATATATACATGCAATGAACGAGCTGAGCTAGAGACTTAATTATAGAAGTAATACTTACAGACAGTAGCAAGTCATGAGTTGTTTGTCGAGGGCCTTTTGATTGTATAATTGAAATAACTCCACAAATTCAACAGGCAGCAGGTCGACTCCAAGGAAGTCATGCTCTTTTTTAATTCCGACTAACAAACTGTCTTTCCCAGACTTCCTGCAGGTTTCCATGTACCAGTCATGCAATTTTTGCATCATCGTTGTTAGATGAGGATGATCAGGTTTGACGAGAGGCTTCCCGTGCTCGTATCTAAAGACGTCTACTACCTCAGCCGTTTCAAACTGTACATCATCGGGCAGGTAATCATCAAGAGTGGTACCGGGCAGTAGCACCGGATGATTAGCGATATCGCTAGACACCTTGAGCGGGGGGCACGATTGCTTCTCCTGTTCGCCGAGCTGGGGAATTGTTTTCCCACTTCTTCGTTTTTTCGCTCTTGCAGCACTGGAAGTACTTCCCGACTGCTGCGCTTTGCATGTGTCTTAGTAATTATGCGGTCATAGTTGGAATCCGGCGGAGGCGGTGGTGGTCGCTTCAGGGCATCGATAGTGCGCTTCACTTTCACCGGATCTAGCTTCTCCTTCGGAGGTGGAGTTTTCTTTGCAAAATGGTCCCTCAATTGGGCACGACATATGTCCTCGTTTTCCTGCTCGGTCCTCTCATATGGTAACTTTTCCACAGGCTTGAGAGATGGACCGTATCTGAATTGCCACCCGCCTCTGCTTGTACTGCTAGCCGCCGGAGCGGCGGCGTCTCTCTTCCGTCGTTGCTGACGAGGCGGAGAAGGAGGCGGAGTGCTCCGACGCGCCGGAGTAGGCGAAGGAGGAGGCGGAGTGCCCTCACGCGTCGGAGGAGCCGGAGAAGGAGGCGGAGTGCCCTGATCACTCGCCGGAGGAGGAGGAGGAGGAGGAGGCGGAGTGCCCTGACTCGCCGGAGGAGGAGGAGGAGGCGGAGGCGTCCAGTTTGGAAGCTTGATGTACTCCTTCTGCCATAGACATGTACTCCTCAGAGCACGAACCAGCTGATTCTCCCCTTCACCTGTAGAGTGGTAAAGCTCGAGCTCCTCAAATCCCTCCATTACTTCATCCACCATCACAACAGCATAGCCATGTGGAATCGAAAGGCAGTGAAAAGTTCCGTTGGGTTGAGGAGGTGCAACAGAGCCGAGAGCCGCCTTGAAAGTGAGGTTATGGCATTTCGTCATAAGCTCGCAATTTTGAGCCTCCGTGATAGTATCCACGGGGTAGATAGGCTCCGTGAAGTCAGTCTGAACGGGCTCCGTGGAAGCCACGCTGCTTCTCCGCTGAGATGGCGGGGTAGCTTCTGGGGTAGCTTCGTGCCGCTGAGATAGTTGGCCGGCAGCTCGCTGGCTCTCAGCTTCCTCTAGCTTTTGTAGTCTTGCACTCATCTTCTGCATGTTGCTCAGCTCCGCTTTCCTCTTTCTCTCCCGGCTTCTGTAACCGCCTACGTCGGGAAACCCAAACTTCCACGGAACGGAGCCTGGTGTGCCTCGTGTTCGTCCAGGGTGCTCAGCATTCCCTAGGGCCTCAGTCAGCTCGTCCTTCTCTCTGTCGGGAATGAACGTCCCTTCCTGCGCTGCGGTGATATACTTCTGAAGCTTCGTGACGGGTATTGCAAGTTGCTCGTCCGTCCAACGGCACTTCCCTGTTTCAGGGTCCAAAGTTCCCCCAACCCCGAAGAACCAAGTCCTTGAACGGTCTGGCCAGTTCAATGTCTCTGGTTCGACCCCTTTAGCAATCAGGTCATTCTCAGCTTTGTCCCACAACGGCCGGGCTTTGAGGTAGCCACCTGACCCCGTGTGATGGTGATACTGCTTCTTTGCAGCGTTGTTCTTGTTTGTCTCTGACATTTTCTTACTCTTGTCTGATGTCTTGTAGGCCACAAATGCGGGCCAGTGATCTCTTATCTTCTCAAATCGACCGATGAATTCTGGAGTCTCACCTTTGTCGACAAACTTTGATTTCAACTCCTTCTTCCACCTCCTGAATAGATCTGCCATCTTCTTAAGAGCACACGCCTTGACCAGTGGCTCTATAACGGGCTTATTCGGATCCTCCTCTGGCGGTAGGGTGAAATTTGCCTTCAGCAAGGTCCAAAGATCATCTTTCTGTCTATCGGTGACATAATCACCTTCAGGGGCGTCGTCCTTAGGCTTATTCCATTGCTTGATGCTGATCGGGATGTTGTCCCTAACAATAGCTCCGCACTGAGCAGAAAATGCGTCCTTGGTCCGCTTGGGTTCAATCGGTAGGCCATCGTCCGCGAGTGCTGTGATCGTGAACCTTTCATCCTTGCGCAACCTCTTCTTCGGGCCTCGTCTCGTTACCGAAGTTTGGCTCGATCCGGAGGGCTATAAAAGAAGAAAGAAGAGTTAATATATGTACATACCAAAACAATTAATACACCAATTAGCTAGTCAGCACCTCCGGAGCCATCATGATCATGTCACCGGAGCCATCATGATCATGTCCTTCCTCCTCCATTGTTCCATCGGTGTCGTTGAGAAACGACAAGACAGCATCACCTCCGGCGAGGATTATCTCCCCCAACAACTGTTCTTGTTCCAAGTCTCTTTGATCCATAGTTTCTGCAAATATTACAACATGGCAATTAATATACAAACATGAATGTCCGACGTCCGGACTGCCTCTCTCATGAATGTCCGACGTCCGGACCGCCTCTCTCATGAATGTCAAACAAGGGATTCTCTTAACCTTTAAGGGATTTAACAAAATGGCGCCATTCTGAATGTGCAGAAAATGGTCCATATTTTTCCTGATCTCATCTACCCTTCTATATGTCACGTTGTCTAGTGTCAAAGGATTCAAGAAAACCAAGGCTTCATCATTAGCCGGAAGTAACAGGCGCATAATGGTACGAAGCTCTCCAAAATTGTTTTGGAATGGAGTCCCGGATAGGATAATTAATTAGCTTTTTGGTACGAAGTTCAGCAAGAGCCTTCCGAATATCGCTATTTGGAAGGCCTTTGCTGAAATTCGTACCAAAAAGCAAATTATTCTATCCGGAACTCCGTTCCAAAACAACTTTGAAGAGCTTCATAGCATCATACGCATGTTACTTCCGGCTAATGATGAAGCCATGGATTTCTTCAATACTTTGACAGACAACGTGACATATAAAGAATATATATAGATGAGATCAAAAAAAAAATTGGATCAACTTGTGCACATCCATAATGGGGGCATTCTTGATAAATCTATGTTACCGGAGTTATCTATGTTACCGGAGGGGGTAGACGACAACGACGCTCACCCCTCATGTCGAAGTTATCGGGGAGGGGGTAGACGACAACGACGCTCACCCCTCATGTCCGACGTCCGACGTCCCCCCTCATGTCATGTCGGACGTCCCCCTCATGTCGAAGTTATCAGGGAGGTGGCCTCGACAACGCTCTTTTAACTTGGTAAATTTGGGTGGCCTCGACAACTCTTCTAGGGTTTGGGGTGGCCTCAACAACGCTCTTTTAACTCATTTAACTTGGTAAATTTGGTTGGCCTCGACAACGCTTCTAGGGTTTGGGGTGGCCTCGACAACACTTCTAGGGTTTGGGGTGGCCTCGGCAACGCTTTTTCATTCCCGGTTTGGCGAGAGGCGGTTGATCGATCGACGTCCCCCCTCATGTTGGAGAGTTACCGGAGTTTTCTATGAACAAAAAAAATACTACCTATCACATCTCAGTCCCGGTTTGGGTGGACTCGAGTGTTTGGTCGGGCGAGAGGGGGTTGATCGACGTCCCCCCTCATGTCGAAGTTACCGGAGTTTTCTTCTAGGGGTTTGGCTGACCTCGAGAGTTTGTCAGGTAGGGGAGGGGAGGGGTAGGAGATCGACAACGCTTTTTTTCTAGGGTTTGCGTGGCCTCGAGAGTTGGTCGCCCGATATGTCCGACGTCCCCCCTCATGTCGAATTTACCGGAGTTTTCTTCTAGGGGTTTGGGTGGCCTCGAGAGTTTGTCGGGTAGGGGCGGGAGGGGGTAGGAGATCGAGGGCGATGGCGACATACATACATATAGCCACATACATACATGGAAAAAAATGCTATGAACAAAAAAATGCTATGAACAAAAAAATACATATAGCCACATATATGAAAAAAATACATATATGAACAAAAAAATGCTATGAAAAAAAAACATCATATATACATCCATCCATACATACATATAGCCACATACATATATACATTATATATGAACAAAAACATTCATCATATAAAAAAAATCAACATATATATATAAAAAAAATTGCACAGAGCAGGGACGGCGGCGGCTCACAGCGGGGGCGGCCGGCGAAGGTGACGGCGACGGCGGGGGCGGGCCGGGGCAGGGGCGCGGCCGGGCGCGCTCGGGGGCGGGGCAGGGGCGTGGGCTCGGGGGCGGGGCAGGGCCGCGGGCTCGGGGACGACGACGGCGACGGCGACGACGGGGCAGGGGCGTGGGCTCGGGGGCGGGGCAGGGCCGCGGGCTCGGGGACGGCGACGGTGACCACGGGGCAGGGCCATGGGCTCCGGGGCGGGGCAGGGCCACTGGCTCGGGGACGACGACGGCAACGGCGACGGCGACGACGGGGCAGGGGCCTGGCGATGGCGACGGCGTGGGCGGTGGACGGCGTCGGGGCAGCCTGGCGTCGTCGAGGAGGTCGGCGTCGTCGGGCGAAGTGGCGATGAAAACTGTGAAATTTCACAAGTGCTGGTTATATACACTCAGCATTGGTCCCGGTTGGTGGCACCAACCGGGACCAATGCCCACCTTTAGTCCCGGTTGGTGCCACCAACCGGGACCAAAGGTCTCTTTTCGTCAGCCCAAAGGGCGGGAAGCAGAGACCTTTGGTCCCGGTTGGTGGCACCAACCGGGACTAAAGGGTGGCATTGGTCCCGGTTGGTGCCACCAACCGGGACCAAAGGTGGGCATTGGTCCCGGTTGGTGCCACCAACCGGGACTAAAGGGTGGTGCTGCCCGGGGCCAAAAGTTTAGTCCCACCTCGCTAGCTGAGAGGGCTCGAGAGTGGTTTATAAGCGCTGCTGCGCCAGCCCTCTCGAGCTCCTCTCAACAGCAGGCTTACGGGCCTAATCGCACACACCTCTGCCTGTGGACCTTCTGGGCCTTCTGCGGGCCTGAATCCTGGCCCAACTAGATGGTTGGGTTTCTAGTCGTATTCAGGCCGTGGTGGCCCACTAGGCGGCATTTTTTTTTAATTTTTTTCTACTTTTTTTGTTTTATTTATTTTCTTTTGTTTCTACTTACAGTTTTTCAGTGATTCTTTTTGCTTTTAGGTCACAAAAATTATAAACTTTCTGTTAGTGCCATTAGTTTCCAAATTTGAATAGTTTAAATTTGAATTCTTTTAAATTGGTGTGAATCACTAGTTTGTGAATAACTTTACTATAAAAATAGATTTTTGAGTGATTCTTTTTCCTGCTATTTAATATTACTGTGTTTTATCATTATATTCAATTTGGTAATTTTTAGGTAATTTTAAATGTCTGTTTTAACCAAAAACAGATTTTGTTATTTTAGTTTGCTATTAAAGTTTCTAAAAAAATTCTTTATGAAAATTCTTTTTGCTATTAATGTTTTGAACAAAAAATACTTTGATAACTTTAGTTGCATAAATTTTATATAATTTTAGTTTCATAAATACTAGAGGTTTATAAAATATTTTTAGTTGATTCCTTTTGCTATTAGAGTTTTATAAAAGCTTTTTAGTTGATTCTTTTTGCTATTGAAGAATATTATAGTTTTATTTTAGTTGATCATAACAGAATTTTTTAATTAATTATTTTTAGTTCATTATTTTTGCTATTAGAGTTTCATAAAGGTTTTCTAGTTCATTCTTTTTGCTATTAGTTCATTCTTTGAGCTAAATGACCCTGAAATTGAAAAGCACTTCAAATGAACTCTGAAAAGATTGAAAGTTGGCATGGTATCATCATTACACCCACATAGCATGTTCTAAAAAGTTGAGAGGGTTACGGCAAAAACTGGATGCACTTCATGTACAAAATGGACAATCTCTTTCGAAGTATCAGGGTTTCGGACGAAAACTCATCTGTTACAAAGGGATTTCATTTTTTTGAATCTATTTGAACTCCAGACTTTTTGTGTGTTCAAAATGCACCATTCAAAGCCACATCATCAATTTTCAACCCTTTCTGACTTCATTTCCTATTTTTCATGCATTTACTGATTTTTTTAAGGTAAATGACCCTGAAATTGAAAAGCACTACAAATGAACTCTGAACAGGTTGAAAGTTGGCATGGTATCATCATTTCACCCACATAGCATGTGCTAAAAAGTTGAGAGGGTTACGGGAAAAACTGGATGCACTTCGTGTACAAAATGGACAATCTCTTTCGAAGTATCAGGGTTTCGGACGAAAACTCATCTGTTACAAAAGGCATTTAATTTCTTCACATGTAACTGCAATGATATAGTTGTGGAGAGAAAGTCTTCACTTTTTCTTCGCTTGTGTCCTTTGCTTATTGCGCCGTAACCATGGATAATCTTCATCGTTTAACAGGGTGCTTGGGTCAGCCTTGACTTTGAAGGGAGGTATTTCATGAAACTTTTCATAATCTTCAGACATGTCTGTCTTGCCCTCCAATCCCACGATGTCTCTTTTATCTGAAAGAACTATGTGGCGCTTTGGCTCATCGTATGATGTATTCGCTTCCTTATCTTTTCTTTTTCTCGGTTTGGTAGACATGTCCTTCACATAGAAAACCTGCGCCACATCATTGGCTAGGACGAATGGTTCGTCTGTGTACCCAAGATTGTTGAGATCCACTGTTGTCATTCCGTACTGTGGGTCTACCTGTACCCCGCCTCCTGACAGATTGACCCATTTGCACTGAAACAAAGGGACCTTGAAATCATGTCCATAGTCTGTCCACTATGTAACCATAATATGTGTCCTTTCCCCTCTTGGTTGCTGCATCAAAGCGGACACCGCTGTTTTGGTTGGTGCTCTTTTGATCTTGGGCGATCGTGTAAACTGTATTCCCATTTATCTCGTACCCTTTGTAAGTCAATACAGTCGAAGATGGTCCCCTGGCCAACGAGTACAGCTCATCAGAAACAGTGTTGTCACCCATGAGATGTGTTTGCAACCAACTGCCGAAAGTCCTGATGTGTTCATATGTAATCCAGTCGTCACACTGCTCCGGGTGTTTGGAGCGCAGAATATTCTTGTGTTCATCGACATACGGGGTCACCAAGGTAGAATTCTGTAGAACTGTGTAGTGTGCTTTAGACCAAGAATGCCCGTCCCTACATATTATTGAGTCCGCTCCTAGCGTGCCTTTTCCAGTCAGTCTCCCCTCATACCGCGATTGAGGGAGACCAATCTTCTTAAGGTCAGGAATGAAGTCAACACAAAACCCAATGACATCCTCTGTTTGATGGCCCATGGAGATGCTTGCTTCTGGCCTAGCGCGGTTACGAACATATTTCTTTAAGACTCCCATGAACCTCTCAAAGGGGAACATATTGTGTAGAAATACAGGGCCCAGAACGACAATCTCGTCGACTAGATGAACTAGGACGTGCGTCATGATATTGAAGAAAGATGGTGGGAACACCAGCTCGAAACTAACAAGACATTGCACCAAATCACTCCTTAACCTTGACAGGATTTCTGGATCGATCACCTTCTGAGAGATTGCATTGAGGAATGCACATAGCTTCACAATGGCTAATCGAACGTTTTCCGGTAGAAGCCCCCTCAATGCAACCGGAAGCAGTTGCGTCATAATCACGTGGCAGTCATGAGACTTTAGGTTCTGAAACTTTTTCTCTGCCATATTTATTATTCCCTTTATATTCGACGAGAAGCCAGATGGGACCTTCATACTGAGCAGGCATTCAAAGAAGATTTCCTTCTCTTCTTTGGTAAGAGCGTAGCTGGCAGGACCTTCATACTGCTTTGGATGCATGCCGTCTTTTTCATGCACACGTTGCTGTTCCTCCCGTGCCTCCGGTGTATCTTTTGTCTTCCCATACACTCCCAAGAAGCCTAGCAGGTTCACGCAAAGATTCTTCGTCACGTGCATCACGTCGATTGCAGAGCGGACCTCTAGGTCTTTCCAATAGGGTAGGTCCCAAAATATAGATTTCTTCTTCCACATGGGTGCGCGTCCCGCATCGTCAGTCGGAACAGATAGTCCGCCAGGACCCTTTCCAAAGATTACATGTAAATCATTGACCATATCAAGTATGTGATCACCAGTACGGAGGGCAGGCTTCTTCCGGTGATCTGCCTCACCTTTGAAATGCTTTCCTTTCTTTCGACATTGATGGTTGGTCGGAAGAAATCGACGATGCCCCAGGTACACATTCTTCCTGCATTTGTCCAAATATATACTGTCAGTGTCATCTAAACAGTGTGTGGATGCGTGGTATCCCTTGTTTGTCTGTCCTGAAAGGTTACTGAGAGCAGGCCAATCGTTGATGGTTACAAACAGCAACGCATGTAGGTCAAATTCCTCCTGTTTGTGCTCATCCCACACACATACACCTTCTCCATTCCACAGCTGTAAAAGTTCTTCAACTAATGGCCTTAGGTACACATCAATGTCATTGCCGGGTTGCTTAGGGCCTTGGATGAGCACTGGCATCATAATGAACTTCCGCTTCATGCACAACCAAGGAGGAAGGTTATAGATACATAGAGTCACGGGCCAGGTGCTATGATTGTTGCTCTGCTCCCCAAAAGGATTAATGCCATCTGCACTTAAACCAAACCATACGTTCCTTGCGTCACCTGCAAAGTCCCCCCACTTTCTCTCGATTTTTCTCCACTGCGACCCGTCAGCGGGTGCTCTCAACTTCCCGTCTTTCTTACGGTCTTCTTTGTGCCATCGCATCAACTTGGCATGCTCTTTGTTTCTGAACAGACGTTTCAGCCGTGGTATTATAGGAGCATACCACATCACCTTGGCAGGAACCCTCTTCCTGGGGCGCTCGCCCTCAACATCACCAGGGTCATCTCGTCTGATCTTATACCGCAATGCACCGCATACCGGGCATGCGTTCAAATCCTCGTACTCACCGCGGTATAGGATGCAGTCATTAGGGCATGCATGTATCTTCTGCACCTCCAATCCTAGAGGGCATAGAACCTTCTTTGCTTCGTACGTACTGCCGGGCAATTCGTTATCCTTTGGAAGCTTCTTCTTCATTATTTTCAGCAGCGAACTAAATCCCTTGTCAGATACACCATTGTCTGCCTTCCATTGCAGCAATTCCAGTGTGGTACCGAGCTTTCTGTTGTCATCTTTGCAATTTGGGTACAACCCTTTTTTGTGATCCTCTAACATGCGATCGAACTTCAACTTCTCCCTTTCACTTTCGCATTCTCTCTGTGCATCAACAATGACCCGGCGAAGATCATCATCGGGCACATCGTCTGGTTCCTCTTGATCTTCAGCTTCCCCCATTGCATCATCACCGTATTCAGGGGGCGGGTAGTTGTCATCATCCTCTTCTTCTTCGTTGTCTTCCATCATAACCCCTCTTTCTCCGTGCTTGGTCCAAACATTATAGTGTGGCATAAAACCCTTCTCAAGCAGGTGGAAGTGAAGTGTTTTAGAGTTGGAGAAAGCCTTCGTATTCTCACAGACAGTACATGGACAATGCATAAAACCATTCTGCTTGTTTGCCTCAGCCGCTTCGAGAAAATTATGCAGGCCCTTAATATACTCGGAGGTGCGTCGGTCACCGTACATCCATTGCCGGTTCATCTGCGTGCGTTATATAGTTCTTATTATTGAACAACATATAACTCTCTAGAGCATCTAATTAAAACACACAAGTAAGAACTTTTTTCTTTTAGAAAGAAGATAAGAAGAAGAGGCTAACCACGGTGTTGCCGGCGCCGAGATGGGCGCGGGCGATCGACGGCGGTGAGGACGGGGACGGGACAGGACGGACCGCCAAACCTAGACAAATCTTGAGGAAAATGGAGCTTGGACAAGGAGCTTCGAGAGGAGAAAGCTTAAGTGTGGCTCGGGCATTTCATCGAACACCTCATGTGCATAGGAGGTGAGCTAGAGCACCACAAAAGCTCTCCCACGGCCGGGCAAAAAAACAGAGCAATGCATTGTTGTGCTCGCGGGCGGGGGCTATATATAGGCCAACCATTGGTCCCGGTTCCAGCCACAAACCGGGACCAATGGTTGTGGGCCAGGAGCGAGGCGCATTGGTCCCGGTTCGTGGCTGGAACCGGGACCAAAGGGGTCACCTTTCGTCCCGGTTCCAGCCACAAACCGGGACCAATGGTTGTGGGCCAGGAGCGAGGCGCATTGGTCCCGGTTCGTGTCTGGAACCGGGACAAAAGGGGTCAGACGAACCGGGACCAATGGCCCACGAGGCCCGGCCGGCGCCCTGGCCTCACGAACCGGGACCGATGCCCCCATGGGTCCCGGTTCGTGAGTGAACCGGGACTAATAGGCTTCTCAGGGGTGGACCGATGCCCTGTTTTGTACTAGTGAATAATAAAGTTCTTATTATTCTATTTCCATCTTCATAATTAAATTTATATTTTTGTGCTATAATTGCAATGGTTATTGAATGTGAGATTCGGAGGAAAAGCTATTCGCATGTGTGGAAAGATAAATACTAATCAGATCCCTAGTCCGGCCTATGGACTAGCTAATGTATTTTTGATGGTTTTGTTTTTCTAACCATGGGCATTATTAATGTAACAAGGATGCTGGCAATAATGAGAACACATTGTTAGGGTAACAATGGTGTTGGATATACCCAACTTATGAAATACTGCGAGATCACGTTGTCAATATGTTGTCGGTATTTTCGTATAAAGTGTTAACGTTTACTCACGTCTTAGACCATGAGAATATCATATAACCAGGTACCGGATGGTTACTTTGGGGTTGCCAAACGTCATTCCGTAACTGGGTGATTATCTCTACTCCTAATGTCTCAGTTGGTAGGCTAGCCTCCACGGTTTTTTTTCGTCTCCCACTTTCGTCTGGTTTTTTTCGTCTGGTTTATTTTTCGTCTCACATCCCAGCACCATCTCCTCACGTTGGTTTTTCACCCTTCTAATAAAAACTTTCTAAACTTTTCTAAACTTTCCTAACCAGACACGTTACAAACGGGCAGGAACCGATAGCACGTTACCAAACAATGAAATCCAGTTTCATGACAATCAATTCGAATCCTAACTTTCCTAAAGAATGGATATCTGCCTTTCTTAACAACTACGTAATCTCTACCCATAAAGGAGCAGTCTGCGGTCAGCGATGGTAGGTTTTCATTCGTTCGTTCGTTCGTCACAGCCCCGCACGGATTCTTTCTTTTTTCCGCATCACTCCCCAGTCCCTACAGCCTGTGCCCTCTCCTTCTCTCCTCGCTCGATCTGAGCGCCGTCGCTTTCTCCCCGATCTCGCCGCCTCTGGATGGATCCCTCCTCCCTCCCGCCGCTCCCAAACTCCCCACCTCTCGCAGCAGTCGCCGCCAAACTTCCATTGGTCCCCTCGACCCCGAACAGACGCGATGGTCAGGTCGCCGCCTGGTGCCTGCACACCCAGGCAGTCGCTCCCCCCACCCCACTCCAACTCAACCCACCAGGAGGACACCGGAGCCAGGCGGTGGCGCTGGTCCATGCGACGGAGGACCTTGATATGCCACCTCGTTAAGCCCAGCATCGACCGCGGCTTCTCCACATATCCGGACGGTGCTCCTCCGCCCCGCCGTTCCCAGTCCCTTGTATCGCTGGCGTCTGAGGTGGCCCGATTGCCGGCGTTCCGCTAGGCGATTGCGAGTGTTCATGCGGTTGGTGTTATTATTCACTACAGGAATCGATACCCTATTTTGCTTAGTTGCACATTGTGTTTGCGTATTTGTCTGGTCCCTTCTCCATGGCATCATCAGCTCGCCTGCATCAGCTCCTCTACTCCGCGTGGCCCCTCCCCGCCGTGACGGCGTTGCCCTTCGATCAACAGTAGCTGCCTGCATCGCCCCCGGTTCGTCCCCAATTCCGCCGTCTCACCTATACGCAGGCCGCTGCGATTCCGAACGACGCCGGCCATCTCCAGCGCCTCTATCCACCAGCGTGAACACCATGGTCTCCACCACCGATTCCCCATCACCTCGTCACCATTCTTCCCCTGCGCGCGTCCCCGACCCTAACCCTAACCGTCTGCTGGGGCTTGCCAGCGCGGCCACGTCATGCTCTGTGACACCACTCTTGCCGTGAGCGTGAGACGGTACAAGACGATGACGACCGCACGTGCGCTGCACAGTTCCGTTTCTCGTTCTCATCATCGATCAGTACCCATCTCCATCAGGTGAGCACGAACCCGTACGTTCAGCCATTTCCTCTTATGTCTTGTTCGTGCGGCAGGTCAGCAACGTATGTGTGTGTTCGTGTGTCTTGTTTGGCAGGTCGCTGCGCTTGACGGGTTTCTTCTTGACCGAAACTGCTGCTGTACGCACTGTCGGCGTAAGATGGTTCAAGGTCTGCTGCGTTGCATAGAGGGCAGTTTGAAACCAACACTCATGGGCTGAAAAATCTGTGATTTTGGAAGCACAAACGTTCTGGTATTAACCTTAACGCTGTTGTGTTTGAGCCTTCTCTGTATTGTTGTTTTGAGCTTAGGATACGTGAAGTTTACATCTTAACTCAGCTTCTTTATTTTGAAAGTTCTTGAGGGGTCAAGATTATAACGTTGTCATGTTCTACCTCAAACAGGTGTGTTCTGATCACATGTTTATAAAAGTATTTTGTTATTGCATGCAACTTCATCGATGCACCAAATCAAATGTATCAACTACCAACTTGTAGCTATTTGAGAGGGTTGAGTTGTTAGGAATGAATCCAGTAGGATTATCATAATTAGATCTTATGCCTAGTCATTAGATCACTTAATTGCGTAATTGACAGAGATGTAGAGTAGGATCTTACCACCAATGGAAGCAGCCATTGGTGTAGGCGATGCGAAGTTCCGTGCCTGCTTGATGCAGGCGTGATGCAGGCTCAGGGTAGACGGTCGCAGCGGGTAGCGGCATCCCTCCGGGCGCCACCGGCACTGCCCTGGAACAGGGGCAGGGCTTGGTGATGATCTTCCCATCGCTGCAGCGCTCCCCCAGATCGGCTAGGGTTTTAGGGTTATGGGGGCAGAGGTGGAACGTACGTGAACTGGGTCAGATCGTACGTGGCCGGCTGCCCCCTTCTTTTATATAGCGCTGGCGAACAGGGGACCAAAACCATCGTTGGTTAGGGTCGCCCCTGATCAGGGCGCATTAGTTGTGACGAGGGAAACGAGCGTTGGCTCGTGGCCCCTCTTCTTTACGTTAACACTTATCCCTTCAGTTTTTTTTTTCAGCCCGTTGGGCCTTAGATCAAATACCAACATTCTCCCCCTTGATCGTTAGGCTCAATAACTTTTGCCCATTCTCCATAGGAATGATATACCAGAGTAAGGTGTTACAACAACCGATGAAAAGCCATTGAACCTCAATACTCATAGCACACATCGTATTTCGAAATGGAAACATTTTACTTATTGGGAGTGGTTTATATTAGCGGTCCCATAATTCCAGAATCAAGAGGCTTCCAATAATCCCATGCCGGCTACATGCTCACGAAATATATTGGGTGGTAAGCCTTTAGTGAGCGGATCCGCAAGCATACGTGTCGTACTGATATGCTTAACATTAATAGTTTGATCATGGATTCTATGTTGAACAACACGATACTTTAGGTCAATGTGCTTGGCAGCAGCACTTGACTTGTTGTTATTCGCATAGAAAACTGCGGGTTCATTATCGCAGTACAATGTCAGTGGTTTAGAAATGCTGTCAACCACTTGAAGTCCGAGAAGGAAATTCTTTAGCCATACAACCTGCCCAGTGGCCTCAAAACGTGCTAAATATTCTGCCATCATCGTAGATGAGGCAACTATCGTTTGCTTGGAGCTTTTCCACGATATGGCTCCTCCAGCGAGTGTGAATATATAACCTGACGTGAATTTCTTACTATCCACACACCCGGCAAGATCAGAGTCTGAGTAACCAATAACTTCCAGGTTATCGGACTTTCTATATGTAAGCATGAAATTTTTAGTACCTTGCATATAACGCAAGACTTTCTTTGCGGCCTTCCAGTGGTCCGGTCCTGGATTAGATTGAAATCTGCCAAGCATCCCAGTTACAAAAGCTAAGTCAGGGCGTGTACATACTTGAGCATACATGATGCTTCCGACAGCTGAAGCATAAGGAACCGACTTCATCTGATCAGTTTCATTTTGGTTCCTCGGACATTGGAATGTCCCAAACTTATCACCCTTGACTATGGGGGCAGGTGAGGAAGAGCACTTATGCATATTGAATTTCTTTAGTACTCTCTCAAAGTATGCCTTTTGCGATAGTCCTAACGTTTCTTTGGACCTATCTCGATGAATCTCAATGCCAAGGACATACGAGGCTTCGCCGAGATCCTTCATGTCAAATTTTGAGGACAAAAATCTCTTGGTCTCATGCAACATATCTTTATCACTGCAAGCCAATAGAATGTCGTCCACATATAGGACTAAAATTGTGAACATACTGCCTTTGAATTTAACATATATGCAGTTGTCCACTTCATTTTCTTTAAAACCAAAAGTTCTAATAATCTCGTCGAACTTGAGGTACCACTGCCTTGAAGCTTGCCTCAAGCCATATATGGATTTCTTTAAATGACATGCCATATGTTCTTTTCCCTCCACGGCAAAACCTTCAGGTTGAGTCATGTAAACTTCTTCCTTTAAGTCACCATTCAAAAATGCCGTCTTGACATCCATTTGATGCAGCTCCAAATCATAATGATCTACAAGTGCCATGACAATTCTGAAAGAATCTTTGGTTGACACAGGCGAGAAGGTCTCCTTATAATCGATCCCTTCTCTCTGTGTAAAACCTTTTGCTACAAGTCTCGCTTTGAACCTTTCGACGTTCCCTTTGGAATCATATTTGGTTTTGTAGACCCACTTGCAGCCTACCCTTTTGGCTCCATCGGGAACTTCTACTAAGTCCCAAACATCATTCGAGCTCATAGATTTCAATTCGTCTTCCATGGCGACCAACCATTTGGACGAGTCTTCACTTTTAGTGGCTTCTTTATATGAGGTCGGATCTTGTGCCTTCCCTATGTCATTTTCATCCTCACACATGAAAATGACAAAATCGCTCGAGATGGCCTTTTTCTTTTCCCGTTGTGATCTTCTCACAGGCTCATTAGTATGTGCATTTCTTCCTGCCCGAGAACGTTGAGGGTCAATATTGGGTCGAGGATCATCATTTGGCTGAGGATCCTCATCATGCTGAGGATCTTCATTATGCTGAGACTCCTCGTCGGATTGAGGATCCACTTCAGGTTCAGGATCACCAGTAGGTGTCTCGTACATATTAGACACAGGGATAAAGTTCTCTTGGATAGTCGGGGATGGAACATACACCCGCTTCTCCTCAAGATCAATCGCCCTAACCTCAGTGACTTCATTATCCTCAAAAAACACCGCTTGCCTGGTTTCCACAAACTTGGTGGTATGACCTGGGCAATAAAACCGATATCCTTTTCCTCTATGAGGGTACCCAATGAAAAAATAACTGAGTGTCTTTGGGTCCAACTTCTTAATATGTAGATTGAATACTTTAGCTTCAGCTGGGCAGCCCCACACACGCAAGTAATTCAAGCTCGGTTTCTTTCTCGCCCACATCTCATAAGGTGTGCTCGGTGCTGACTTAGTTGGAGCAAGATTCAGGATGTGTGCAGCTGTTTTCAATGCCTCCATCCAAAGGCTTACTGGTAAGTTTGCATGACTAAGCATGCTACGTACCATATCCATAAGAGTGCGATTGCGACGCTCAGCTACGCCATTTTGCTGAGGTTCACCAGGCATTGAATATTGGGCAATGATTCCATTTTCAGCAAGATATTTCGCGAATGGTCTTGGAATTTGCCCATAAGGAGCATGCCTGCCATAATATTCTCCCCCGCGATCAGACCGTACTACTTTGATCTTTAGGTTGAGTTGATTTTGAACCTCAGCTTTATAAATCTTAAATTTGTCCAAAGCTTCAGATCGATCACGTATAGGGTAAATGTAGCCATAGCGAGAGAAATCATCTGTGAAGGTAATGAAAGAATCAAAACCATCCATAGACTTTACGTTAAAAGGTCCGCATATGTCAGTATGAATAAGTTCAAGGACCGATGTGGCTCTTACTGCTCCTTTCTTAATTGTTTTCACATATTTTCCCTTAATACAGTCAATACAATTGCCTGCATTAGAGAAATCTAGCGGAGGAAGTATTTCTACTTTAATCAATCGTTCCATTCTCCCCCTCGAAATGTGGCCCAAGCGACGATGCCACAATTTCGAAGAAAGATTGATACTTCTCCCATTTTTCTCATGATTGCGTTCATTCATATTCATCTCGCAGAGATTCACACATATAGGATAATCAGAAAGATTTAACATATAAAGTTTGCCTCGTCGGACGGCGAGACCAACATCCTTATTACAATACTTTAAAAAACACTGTTTCTCCCCGAAGGTACAATGAAAACCAAAATCATCTAAACATGAAACTGAAATCAAATTCCTACTCAAAGTAGGCACATAAAGAACATCCTTGAGCTGAAGTAGGAAACCAGTGTGCAACTTCAAGGTGAGGTAGCCCACGGCTTCAACTTCAGCCTCCTTCCCATTTGCGACATTAAGTCTTCTTGTACCCCTTCTTAGGGTGTGGCTTATATGGAATCCCTGCAAAGAATTTGCGACATGAACAGTCGCACCTGAGTCAATCCACCATGTAGATTTAGAAAAATCAACATATAGAGATTCATCTACAAGAGTGATCTCATCCTTACCATTTTTATTCAGCCACTTAAGAAAACCTGGACAGTCCGCCTTGATATGATTTAGCTGTTTGCAAAAATTGCAAAGTCTTTCTCTAGCGGCATTTGTAAGATTAACTGGAGCAGCCGCTGAAGGAGCGGGACGTGAACAACTTGTCTCGTTGCATTGCTTAGGCTTTGGAGGGTTCTTTTTGGGAAACTGCCTTTTGTTGGGCACATTATTGCTATGAGCATTGTTCTCATGCTTCCTCTTTGCAGAGTTAACATGGAAAGCTTGATCTTTCTGTTCATTCCTCATTCTCTCTTCCTCCTGAACGCAATGTGCAATGAGTTCAGGTAGTGTCCATTTAGTTTCAAGAGAATTATAGTTTATTTTGAATGGATTGAACTGTGAGGGCAGTGACCTAAAAACTAGGAGCACAAGAAGCTCTTCGTTCAAGTCACACTTCATGGTTTTAAGCTTTGCCGTGGCATTGCTCATACTTAAAATGTGCTCCCTAACACTTCCTTGCACGTCATATTTTGCAAGCAGCTTGTGCAAAAGCTCATTTGCGTACACTTTCTCTGAGCCCTTAAATTGTTCTTTCACCGATTTCAAATATTCAGCGGCATTTTCTTTAGCAGGAATAGCCCCTTTAATCTCAGTCGAGATGGAGAAGTTCATAATTAGGAGCGCCATTCTGTTTGACCTCTCCCACTTCTCAACTTTAGCATCATAGGCTTTATTAAGCTCAGCATACCCAGTGGCACCCTTTTCAGGTTCCACTGGTTTACTTTCCCTCAGTGCGAGGTCAACCTCATGCCATCCCAAGTGCAATAGCAACGAGTCCTTCCAAGTTTGGAAGTTGTTTCCCGTGAGTGGCTCCATGTTCTCGAAACCACGAGGACCGGGAGCTGTCATCATTTCAAAATATCATAAGTAAAGGAAAAGAACAACATGATTAAAATAAACTGCACAAAAATTAACCTACGTTGGTTGATCAATTTTCATGCAAAAAATTAACTCCAAATTATATCACCGTTGGGCAGAAAATAATAAGGAATTAACGGGGTGATTCAAAATTGTAAAACAACGTTGGTCTGTATTACAAAAATGATCACATTAATATGCCATAAAATGACACAAACATTAATTTCATAAGAGTTTTCTAAATAAAATTTCTCGTTGGTTCCATTCTATTCAGAAAACTAAAACATAATTTATAACATAATTTTCTGGCTGTTTTCAATTAAAACAGTGCAAAACATTTTGAGGAAAACGTAATATAGAAAATGCACTGAATAAAAGGAAAACCGCACAGAATTTCTATTTGCCCAATAGCCCACGGCTACCCTTTATATATTCGGCCCAGCAGCGAAAATTCACATAAAAAAAAACTGGCGCACTGGGCCAAATCAACCTGGGCCGAAGCCCAGCCGCGAAAGCGGCCCTGTTAACTTCCCGAAGGCCCGCTCGGGTCCCCAACTGGCTCGTGGCCGTCCGATCAAAACGGACGCACCGGATCGGTCTCACGTGGAACAAAACAGCTCCCGACCGAAAACCCTAGCCATTTCTCCCTTGGCCTCCCCGATTCACTCGCTCTCTCCAGAGTGGCGACCGCGTGCCGGCTCGAGGCTCGCCGGACATGGCGGCGCGGTGGCTGCCCTCGCCGGAAGAGCGTGCAGTGGACCAAGTCCGGCGCGCTCCTCTGTCGAGAGCAGCTGCCGGCGACGCGCACATGGCGCCCTGTGCGGCAGGAGGCTCTCATTTCGCCGGCGGCTGCGCGGCGTGATCTTTCGAAGGCGACGGCGGCGTGCAAGGCGCAGGGACCAAGCGACGCGCGCATCCATTTTGCGCAGCAGCGGCGTCTGCTTCCTTCCGCGCGCCGTCCCGAGAGACGGCGGCGTTCCGGCCATAGCGTACACGCACGGCGGCGGCCGTGCGGACCCGAAGGCCGGCGTCATCTGTGGTGAGCCCCAAATCCTTTCTGTTCTTAAATTTCAAGCATTCGTACTCTGATTTTGGGGATTTCAAAATGGGGAAATTATCTAGGGTTCCAAAATTGGGGAATTTCTAGAGTTAGGGTTCGGCTGAATTGGGAAAAGTTGGGGCTTTCTTTGATTTCGCCAATTCATCATGTTCTAATTGCTAACAGGAACTAAAACAGTGCTAATTGACATCTTGATGCGGAAGCGTGGCATAATTAAACGAACAGAACATGATTTAAAGATCATATACTTCTGGCTAGCACCAATCCCGTAGCAATTTAGATATAAACCGAAACCACTTAACCCTAGGCATTAATCTTTGACCTTAACAGAGGAATCTGACTATAAACATTAATCATTAAACTTTAACAGTGATCATCTGGACTTAATTAGACACGTTAACATAACCAGAAGATCATTAGGGATCTAATCTAGGCATTAAACGGCTCAAGATACCATTGTTAGGAATGAATCCAGTAGGATTATCATAATTAGATCTTATGCCTAGTCATTAGATCACCTAATTGTGTAATTGACAGAGATGTAGAGTAGGATCTTACCACCAATGGAAGCAGCCATTGGTGTAGGCGATGCGAAGTCCCGTGCCTGCTCGATGCAGGCGTGATGCAGTCTCAGGGTAGACGGTCGCAGCGGGTAGCGGCGTCCCTCCGGGCGCCACCGGCACTGCCCTGGAACAGGGGCAGGGCTTGGTGATGATCTTCCCGTCGCTGCAGCGCTCCCCCAAATCGGCTAGGGTTTTAGGGTTATGGGGGCAGAGGTGGAACGTACGTGAACTGGGTCAGATCGTACGTGGCCGGCTGCCCCCTTCTTTTATATAGCGCTGGCGAACAGGGGACCAAAACCATCGTTGGTTAGGGTCGCCCCTGATCAGGGCGCATTAGTTGTGACGAGGGAAACGAGCGTTGTCTCGTGGCCCCTCTTCTTTACGTTAACACTTATCCCTTCAGTTTTTCTTTTCAGCCCGTTGGGCCTTAGATCAAATACCAACATGAGTGACTGAACTTTCAGCATGTCGGTCCAAAACTACTGAAGTTTATTTTGTCTGTCTGAAATACAAATCCCCTGCAACGATTCAGCTAGGTGAAAGGCGAACCAATAATCATACATCTGCTATAAGGCACCGGAGCTTATTTTTGGTGTTACTCAGTACACAACAACAATTGACAGTTTATCACTTCTCACTGGTAACCCGCAAGAACAGTTTTTTATACGAAAAATATATGATTTTGCACATCTGTAATGCATCTATTTGTTGGCATATGGGCACAGCGGAAGGAATTTTTGATGCATTGCTGGTCTGGTGATGCGGGCTGTGCTGGCTGTGTGTGCTTGTTGCCGCCATGCGTGGTTGTTGTTGTGTATGTGTGCGTGCTTGCTGGCTCCTGCTTGGTGCTGGCCACTGCTGCATGCAAGTACTACGAGCCTTAAGTAAATTGATGTTCATTCAGTCATCCAGGAGGCGAGGATTGAGTAAAGTAATGATCATTCAGTCATGGAGAACGAGGCATGGATGCAACAAATAGGCGTATTTTGATCTCATCTCAGGCATTCAATTCATTGTCTTCATACTATGGCATTTTATTAATTATTTACATATACTCAGCGTATCACCGTATTGCTATTTTTAGAAATTGTTGTATCCCGTATCCCCATATCCGTATCGCCGTATCAGTGGTTCGTAGCCATAGATGATAAGGTCCACAAAATTTGGAATATCTTGAGGACATGTGGCGTACATCCCAGAAAATTAGCATCAAAATAGTAAGGCTCATACTGTAAGTTAACTATGGTCATCTCTTCATGCATGGGGTCTTTTCGCAGTCAGCCGTGTTCTGTATATATGCATACGTACAGGGTACATATTATTGCATAATAGTTTTGACTTTAGTTAATCTGTAATCCATATCACTACACAAGGTAACCGAGACTTCGTGTACTATGACAGTTTCATTTCTCACCTCATTAATGAAGCTTTAGAGTTGTTAACACTAATTATTTACATTGTGTACATCGTCTTGATGATGAATTGTCGATACATACTCTGACCAGTTTGGAATGTCAAACTGTTGTGGCCATAAACTTTTAGTGTCACATGTTAGAGTTCTCAAATTTGTATGAATTGGATTCCCATGCTCAAAATATCAGTTTCATAGGAAAAAATCATCAGCTAACATGCATTTTTTTCCATGTACAGGATGCTGGTTTCATCATAATTAAAGAGAAGGAAATAAACAGGGTGAAGAAATCTCATAATACAATCTCCTCTCCAATTCACGCTCATATAAGGTGCTATATTATTGTCCCCCTCTAATGCATGCTCATAATTTACTACAAGTAGAGAATTATGTTGTAGCTTAAAGACAGTGGTTCTTTACCCAAGCATCCATTGTGATAACTAATTTATGTATGTGTTATATATTGTTCAAGGAAATGATTAGCAATTAATTACTCGATCAATAAAATATAGTTTGCAGGTTAGGGGTTTTTCTCACAAAGTCTCGTACATCCAACAATTTAACAGGAATACGTGCATCGCGTTATTAGGATGAAGCTCCTATGTCAGGTTTGTTCAGGTGAGTACCTTTGCTGATGTGATAATTAGCGCTGAGAGTTATGTATAAGAAGTTCTTGCAGAATCTTTGTTCCACTGAATCATCTCATGTGCCTTTTCATGGTGTTTTGAATAAATACGGGAAGCTTGTGATTTTGCTGTACATGCTTAACCTGGTTCAAATTATGTGTAGGTTATCCTTTGTACTAATTTTCGTACCTGCAATACTTGAGCCTTTGGTCAATTAGCAATTCAAATAGGGAGCACTGATGCAGATTTGTGATGGAACTGGAAAGGCCCTTTTGAGGATATGCAGACATGTAACATTTCTTCTGGATAAAATCTAAAAATAATCTGATAATGAAAATGGATAAAGACATATCTTTCTCACTAACAAATATTAGGTCCCAAATCATGAATGGATATTGTCCTTAAATTCAATTCATGTTTTGGCAAGTTGAGAGAGCTATGGGGAGAGAGGGACATGATGGTGGATGCATAGTTCATGTTAGTATTTTGTGTAAGATCTGAATTTGTCTTGTGTTTATGAATATATGCTGGATTGACCTTCTCTGGTTCTAGCTCCAAATGATCATTTTCATTAGCTTGTTGGCTATGTGAAGTATTTCCATATTTTTGAATATTGTAAATAACTTGATGGCATATAAGACGAAGAAGCTTCTAGCACCACTTCCGATCAGTGATTATATGAAGGCAAGAATAACATCTTTGAGGCAAGAATGGGGCACAAGCTGCTGGCAGCAATATTCCATCCTCTTCTGTAGAGGTCTCAAGGACAGAGGACGTGATTATTTGAGTTGGTTGAGAATCACCCAGGTCATAGCTACATCAGTCATCTTAGGTTTGCCCTGGTGGCACTCTGATCGCACCACAACAAAAGGTCTACAAAGATCAGGTATATGCACTCAAATAATTATTTGATACTCCCTCCGTAAAGAAATATAAGAGCGTTTAGATCACTACTTTTAGTGATCTAAACGCTCTTATATTTCTTTACAGAGGGAGTACATGTCAGTGCTAATGAAATGGGTCAATGTAATACTCCTAATTAATGATATGTACCATCATCAGGCACTGACATCTCATCTATGCAGGCAGGTTTACATCTTCACGTTCCCTCGACATAGTTTAGCTGCCGCTACCCTATTAGTTTATGTAAAATACATGATTTTCTTTCAGAACTTGATTATTTGAACTTCTAGACCATGTACCGTTTTTGGGACACTACAAGACAACATGATAGTGAACTTTGGCAGAGACCGAAGGAAGTGAGCTTTTGTTGATCTATTTAAAATGGATGAAAGGGGTCAGTGACTACACAAAATTGTGACGAGGTAGAAGTCACTTTCATGCTATATGTAAGTTTGCACTCCGTCTTCCTGCTCATTCCGGCAAGTGTCATTGGAAACTTACTTTAGGAAAATATAAAAACAATTATGTGTTTGTTGCGTAGTGTTGCATCTCATCGTAAAATTTAGAATATTCTTTTACGCATGATTTCAGGTGTCAGACTTCCATAAATCTGAATTTTCTATTGTCCGATTTTTAGCGGTTATTCTAATCAGATTTATTTTGCCTGACTACACGATTTGCAATTGAATTTTATGTTTGCGGATGAGGAACATGATGCTTAGAAAACAAATGCTCGATTATGATGTAAGGATGAGTGATGCAACTTGGGATGATGCCCAATTAGGTGGACGGCACATCAATGGTGGGGTAGGCATGGGCATAGCTGTTAGGTGGAATAGGAGAAAGTGTGCATATGATGGTGAAGTGATGGGGAAGGCAGAAGATAGCGAAGACACAACAAGCTCGGAGCAAGATGAGTCAACGAGCGGGAATGGAAGAGAATATGGAGGAGGTGCCATGGTAGAAATTTAGCGGATTAGGAAATGACGTGCACTTGATGACGAAAAGATGCGGAGTGAGCAAATAACAAAACAATGATGTAGCCGAATGAGACGAGGGGCTGGGAAAATCTGTCAAATGGTGGCTGAGGCGGTAGGAAGCATGGCGGAATTGTATCGGAATAGTAAAAGTTATCCACATGACAATGTGATGATTACATGGTGGCTTCAGAGAATCCGATGAGCGGATGAACATTGAGAAAGATTACACCTTGTATATTCTTAGTATATGAGGATGGAGAATAACATGTGTGAAATTTTGTGATTAATCATTACATTGGTTTATTATTCTGTAGCAACATATTTATATGAACCTTTTAACTAATGTCCATGCTAGAGCAGTGAAGGGAATATTACTAATAGAATAATAAAGGGACGATTTTTCTTCTCCCCCTCTCCTTCTCCTCCTCTTGAGAGTCGCATCTTGCGCAGGCCCGGCTCGGGCCCCTCTCCTATCCGACGGCGCTGCCGGCCGGAGATGGAAAGGGAGTAGAGCTCGGGTTACTCCTGTACAGAGTGGATGTATGGTTGTCTTTAGGACTGGCGTTATGCCGATGGGAGGCATGCGGCTGGTGCAGGCGAGCTGTGTCCAGTGGCTTGCGGCAGTGATGCTCCTATTCGCGGTGCTCCGGTGGCCGGAGCCGGAGGCGGAAGGAGTTCTCGCCGGCGTTCCTCCCCTAAATAAGCTCGCAGGAGTCCCAAATCTGGTGCTTGATTTCATTCTTTCCTGCTTCTCTTTGAGCTACCATGGAGGTGGACAGAAAGAAGAGGGAGGGAGGGGATCAAGCTACCGAACTATCCATGTTCGTCCTTGGAGCCCAATTTCTGCAGCAACTGGGAGGTGGTTTCGGTGCAGATCTTGGCCCTCTGCGGTTCTCATCATTGTGCTGCTGCATCTCATGGTCGAAGGGCGACCTCTCGGAGTTCCGGCGATGGAGACCGGCTCCTTTATTTCCTCCCGGCCGTCGAGCCAAAAGGGAGGCAGCTTAGTTGGTGCTTCGACCTGGTATTTCCACTGTCTACCTCCGGTACTTCGCCGGCGGTGATGTAGCCATTCCTCCGCCCCAAGTGGTCTCGTCCTCGGTGGTGGTGGGATCGGGCCAGGAACGAAGCCGGCGACAAGGACTCGATTGCGTTTCAGTTTTGTCTTCTGGGGTCCTATCGGCAAAGTGTTTGAACTGGGTTGTAATTTTATCTTTGTTGGGTCCTCATGTAAAATGTTGCATGGTTATCTAATGTAAGTCCGGGTCCTTCGGGACTCTTCTTCTGTTAAAAAAAAAAGAATAATAAATTATTTCTTGTCAAAAAAAAGATTAAAATAATAATGTCAAATAGGATATCAAAAGTATCTTTTGAATCTATAAAACTTGTATAATTTGCGACACATTTAAAATGTCTCAACAAGAGATCTAATGTTCAGGGTGAAGCCAAATATTCAGATGTTGGCAACACTGTTTGATAGCTGGCCTGGGGTAGACTATAACATATCATCGTGCAACTTGGTAACTAAGGTCTCTAATCCATTGTTATCATGATTTATGGTTTTTAATAGCTACCGCTTATAGATTTATCTTACATAGGTATTCATCGGCCGTTATATCTTGTACGTCATAGAAAATCATGCATGTCGTGTATATATGCTAGACCCTCTCCATACAACACACTCGCCAGAGATTAAAATTCTGAGGCATTTAGTGAAATTACAAATATTTGCTAGGGAATTCAACGACTCACTTGAAATAGCGCAACCCGACTGGAATTCCGATATATCTAGATGGCAATGTATATTTTCAGCTAGTATTCCAGGGAGCGCGGATGGGTAAATTTATATATTTCATTATCATAACATTCAAGATACAAGCATTTATTTTATTATCACTATATTCAAGATAATATTAATTTATTCGATTGCAGTGATGTGTTTAGCTATTTTTTTATGCTCTCGTGGAACGGTAAAGAATTGGTTCAAAAGGTTTGCACGGTGAGTATTCTTCGTTGCACATATTTAGATCTTCCATGTGAAATATTCGTAATAGCTACATAAATAGCTTGTGCAGGAGAGTTATGAGTTGAGGAAAATGTTTTTATTATACTTCTTAAATATCGTGTCACTGAAGCTAAAGAGAACATTGATGATATTGTGCGAGAATATCATAAGCGCATCAAGTAGATCTTAATTCGTATTGGATCATTGTTGTCTATGTATATATCATCAAATTACTTTTTTATCAACATTGCAAGTGGAGTGGATTTCAATTATTACCAGATTGTTACTGCCTATCTTTTCTATGCATGTGAATTTTAACATGCATATATATAACTCCAGAAAAATATTTCAAAAGCCCGTGGCAACGCACGGGCATTCTACTAGTAAAGGTAACTTTCGGGTATGCCAGAAAAGTATGTTGTGGTATTCGATATGTCAAGACTGGGATTTGCTCCTCCGGCGATGGAGAGATACACTCTGGTCCCACTTGATATTACGATGTCTATCATTGCTTGGCCAAGCATAGTGACTAAGATGTTAGTCACGGGGACATCGGAATATGGAAACAAGAGAAGAGTACAAACCGCTAACGATGACAACAAGGTATAGTGATCAAAGTGTTGATCACGGGGATACTATAAAAGTCTCACCTCGGGTTTTGTAATGTATCACGAATAAAAGGGAATTGTATGCGATAACAAAAGGTTTGCTCGATAAAGATCTTCATTGGTATGCAGGAATTATTATGGGTGTCCAGATCCCGCTAATAATTATTGACAGGAAGGTGTTCCGGACATGTCGCATATTATCGAACCTGTAGGGTCACATGCTTAATGACTAGTGGTATGTAGGATAACTAGGATATAATGGATAATGAGAGTATGGGCTCCGGAAGTGTTCCGGGAGGTCCCGGGAGTGTCCCGGTGATACCTGGGAGCGTCCCGGAAGTACCTGGTATGAACCGGAAGGCACCAAAAAGGTCTGGAAGGTTTTGAAACCTTCTGGAATATTCTGGAAGGGTCCAATGCCCCCCTTCCTTGGGGAGGGGGGGGGGGGTAAGGCGCCCAAAGGCCCCTGGCCGACCCCCCCCCCCAAGGCTTTGCTTGGGGGCAAGCCACTCGGGGAACGAGTCCTAAGTGGACTCCACTTCCCCTGCTGCCAGCCCCCCACCTTGCCTCCCACCTACATAAGGTGGGGAGGGGGCACACCAGGGAACACAACAAGCCTCTCACTAGTAGAAAAAGGCCCATTAGTCCCGGTTCCAGAGGGGCTTTAGTCCCGGTTCTGGAACCGGGACTAAAGGGTCGGGACTAAAGCCCAAAACCTTTAGTCCCGGTTCGCTTACGAACCAGGACCAAAGGGGCTCCACGTGGCTGCTGTGGGGAGCCCAGGCAGGAGGACCTTTAGTCCCGGTTGGTAACACCAACCGGGACTAAAGGAGCTCCACGTGGCCGCTTCGCAGCACTCAGGCAGGAGGACCTTTAGTCCCGGTTGGTAACACCAACCGGGACCAAAAGGCGCTGGGTTTTTTTTTTTTTTGAAAGGGGGGGTTTAGGGGTTTTGGAGGGTTTAGGGGTTTCATATTGTGTTAGCTAGTTAATAGAGAGAAGTGACCTCTCTTTCTCCGTGCTTGGTCGACGCTAGCTACTACATATAGAGAGAACTCGACGCTAGCTAGTAAGCAAATGAAGGAAACCATTAATTACACAAGATCGTCATGAACATATACAAAGAGAAGTGACCTCTCTTTCTCCGTGCTTGTTCAAACAACAAGTTTTCGTAAATCTATCCGACGCTACTACATATATACAATATAACATCCCTGACATCATCAAGCGCCAAACTCCCATTGAATTTCCGCATGGTATTCTCCCTTTTCATGTATGACGTGGTCAAGAAAGAATCCCGCCAATTCCTCTTGAATTGCTCGTATGCGATCATGTGGTAGGAGTTCATCCCGCATCTGCCAGATCTAATTTAAAGAAGGGGGTCAATACATATATATGAATGAAACTCAACACAATTGATGGTAATAAAAAAAATTGTGAATATTGTTTACATACTTCAAATTGTTCTTCAGATCTGCCCCGCTCAGAGGCCCTGTGGCGAATGTACTCGCAAACGTAGTATCCACATAAATTATTCCCGGGTTCCTGCCACAAGAACTTTACGAGAATAGAGTTCAATCAAACTGATAATCAAGCATGATAATGGTATTGATGAAACTGGAATCAATGAGAGATGCGCGGAACTAGCTAGTACTACTTACTTTGGGGTGTGTAAATCGCAGCTCGTTCTTCAGACCCGGAACCTGTCCGGTGAACTGTTTCCAAACCCTGCCAGGCAAAGAAAATGATTACTTGATATCAGGAAATGAACGAAAGTTGTCGATATGGTCCCGGTATTGATTGAACTTACTTTTGGAGCATTGCAGTCATGTCCGCATAATCCTTGGGATCTTTACGTCTCGAGTCAAAGACAGTTACTACTCCCCTGTCAAGCTTAATGGATAGCAGAATATAGTGGAAACTGCGCACGCATAACTCATCAATTACAGTACTTAACCTCGAGTAAGCGAAACCGAATATGCACAAGACAGTAACACTCACTTGAAGTTGTAAGGAAAAAATATTTCCCTTTTGTTTTGATGTCGAAGGAACGCTTTTAGCAAGTTTTCCTCGGTATCTTTAACTCTTTCTTGTACCGCCCATTCATTTACGGTATTTGGGCTAATGAACCCAATGTCATAGATTTGTTTTTTTGGGCATTCGAAGATCTTCAATCTGCATAATATAGTGAGGATAATTATATATACATGCAATGAACGAGTTGAGCTAGAGACTTAATTACAGAAGTAATACTTACAGACAGTAGCAAGTCATGATTTGTTTGTCGAGGGCCTTTTGATTGAATAACTGAAATAACTCCACAAATTCAACAGGCATCAGGTCGACTCCAATGAGGTGGTGCTCATCTTTAATTCTCACCAGCAAACTATCGGACCCATTCTTCCTGCAGGTTTCCAAGTACCACTCATGCAATTTGTACATCATCGTTGTTAAAGGAGGATGATCAGGTTTGACGAGAGGCTTCCCGTGCACATATTTATATTCTTCTTTTGGTACCTCAGCCATTTCAAAAATTACATCATCCCCCAAGTAATCACTAGGATTGGTACCGAGCACCATCCCCGGATGATTAGCGACGATATCGCTAGACACCTTGAGCGGGGGGCACGATTTCTTCTCCTGTTCGCCGAGCTGGGGAATTGTTTTCCCACTTCTTCGTTCTGCTAACCTTGCATCACTAGAAGTACTTCCCGACCGCCGCGCTTCATCATATGTCTTTTGAATAATGCGGTCATAGTTGGATTGCGGCGGAGGCGGTGGTGGTCGCTTCAGGGCATCGATAGTGCGCTTCACTTTCACCGGATCTAGCTTCTCCTTCGGAGGTGGAGTTTTCTTTGCAAAATGGTCCCTCACTTGGGCACGACATATCTCCTCGTTTTCAGACTCGGTCCTCTCATATGGTAACTTTTCCAGAGGCTTGAGAGATGGACCGTATCTGAATTCCCTCCCGCCTCTGCTTGTACTGCTAGCTGCCGGAGCGGCGGCGTCTCTGTTCCGTCGTTGCTGACGAGGCTGAGAAGGAGGCGGAGTGCTCCGACGCGCCGGAGGAGCCGGACCGGTGGCGTCTGTCTTCCGCCGTTGCCGACGAGGCGGAGGAGGAGGCGGACTGCTCCGACGCGCCGGAGTAGGCGAAGGAGGAGGCGGAGTGCCCTCACGCGTCGGAGGAGCCGGAGAAGGAGGCAGAGTGCCCTGATCACTCGCCGGAGGAGGAGGAGGAGGAGGAGGCGGAGTGCCCTGACTCACCGGAGGAGGAGGAGGAGGCGGAGGCGTCCAGTTTGGAAGCTTGATGTACTCCTTTTGCCATAGACATGTACTCCTCAGAGCACGAACCAGCTGTTTCTCCCCTTCACCTGTAGAGTGGTAAAGCTCGAGCTCCTCAAATCCCTCCATTACTTCATCCACCATCACAACAGCATAGCCATGTGGAATCGGAAGGCAGTGAAAAGTTCCGTTGGGTTGAGGAGGTGCAACAGAGCCGAGAGCCGCCTTGAAAGTGAGGTTATGGCATTTCGTCATAAGCTCGCAATTTTGAGCCTCCGTGATAGTATCCACGGGGTAGATAGGCTCCGTGAAGTCAGTCTGAACGGGCTCCGTGGAAGCCACGCTGCTTCTCCGCTGAGATGGCAGGGTAGCTTCTGGGGTAGCTTCGTGCCACTGAGATAGTTGGCCGGCAGCTCGCTGGCTCTCAGCTTCCTCTAGCTTTTGTAGTCTTGCACTCATCTTCTGCATGTCGCTCAGCTCCGCTTTCCTCTTTCTCTCCCGGCTTCTGTAACCGCCTGCGTCGGGAAACCCAAACTTCCACGGAACGGAGCCTGGTGTGCCTCGTGTTCGTCCAGGGTGCTCAGCATTCCCTAGGGCCTCAGTCAGCTCGTCCTTCTCTCTGTCGGGAATGAACGTCCCTTCCTGCGCTGCGGTGATATACTTCTGAAGCTTCGTGACGGGTATTGCAAGTTGCTCGTCCATCCAACGGCACTTCCCTGTTTCAGGGTCCAAAGTTCCCCCAACCCCGAAGAACCAAGTCCTTGAACGGTCTGGCCAGTTCAATGTCTCTGGTTCGACCCCTTTAGCAATCAGGTCATTCTCAGCTTTGTCCCACAACGGCCGGGCTTTGAGGTAGCCACCTGACCCCGTGTGATGGTGATACTGCTTCTTTGCAGCGTTGTTCTTGTTTGTCTCTGACATTTTCTTACTCTTGTCTGATGTCTTGTAGGCCACAAATGCGGGCCAGTGATCTCTTATCTTCTCAAATCGGCCGATGAATTCTGGAGTCTCACCTTTGTCGACAAACTTTGATTTCAACTCCTTCTTCCACCTCCTGAATAGATCTGCCATCTTCTTAAGAGCACACGCCTTGACCAGTGGCTCTATAACGGGCTTATTCGGATCCTCCTCTGGCGGTAGGGTGAAATTTGCCTTCAGCAAGGTCCAAAGATCATCTTTCTGTCTATCGGTGACATAATCACCTTCAGGGGCGTCGTCCTTAGGCTTATTCCATTGCTTGATGCTGATCGGGATGTTGTCCCTAACAATAGCTCCGCACTGAGCAGAAAATGCGTCCTTGGTCCGCTTGGGTTCAATCGGTAGGCCATCGTCCGCGAGTGCTGTGATCGTGAACCTTTCATCCTTGCGCAACCTCTTCTTCGGGCCTCGTCTCGTTACAGAAGTTTGGCTCGATCCGGAGGGCTATAAAAGAAGAAAGAAGAGTTAATATATGTACATACCAAAACAATTAATGCATCAATTAGCTAGTCAGCACCTCCGGAGCCATCATGATCATGTCACCGGAGCCATCATGATCATGTCCTTCCTCCTCCATTGTTCCATCGGTGTCGTTGAGAAACGACAAGACAGCATCACCTCCGGCGAGGATTATCTCCCCCAACAACTGTTCTTGTTCCAAGTCTCTTTGATCCATAGTTTCTGCAAATATAGAAGAATATATATATAGATGAGATCAGAAAAAAAATGGATCAACTTGTGCACATCCATAATGGGGGTATTCTTGATAAATCTATGTTACCGGAGTTATCTATGTTACCGGAGGGGGTAGACGACAACGACGCTCACCCCTCATGTCATGTCCGACGTCCCTCCTCATGTCGAAGTTATCGGGGAGGGGGTAGACGACAACGACGCTCACCCCTCATGTCCGACGTCCCCCCTCATGTCGAAGTTATCGGGAAGGGGGTACAGGTGGCCTCGATAGTTGGTCGGGCGAGCGGACCGGGAGTAAGTAACTTTTAACTCATTTTAACTCATTTTGAATATATGAACATTTTAACTTTTACGGGTAGGGGCGGGAGGGGGTTGATCGACGTCTCCCCCCCTCATGTCGAAGTTACCGGAGTTTTTATATGAACAAAAAAAATCCACATGACATGTCCGACGAGCGGACCGCCTCTCTCTCATGCATGTCCGACGTCCCCCCTCATGACAAAAACTTTCTATTAAAAAAAAGCATACATCTATGAACAAAAAAAAATTGTATCAATGCATATATAAAAACTTTCTATGGATCATCATTGCTCATATATCAATGCATATATAAAAACTTTCTATGGATCATCATTGCTCATATATAAAAGCTTTCTATAAACAAAAAAAAACATACATCTATGAACAAAAAAAAATCTATGAACAAAAATAAAATTGTATCAATGCATATATAAAAACTTTCTATGGATCATCATTGCTCATATATCAATGCATATATAAAAACTTTCTATGGATCATCATTGCTCATATATAAAAGCTTTCTATAAACAAAAAAAACATACATCTATGAACAAAAAAAAATCTATGAACAAAAATAAAATTGTATAAATGCATATATAAAAACTTTCTATGGATCATCCATCCATACATACATACTGCATATACATACATACATACAACATCCATACATACATACATACATACTGCATATACATACAAAAAAAAGGCAGATCCGGCCGGAGGGGGTAGACGACAACGACGCTCACCCCTCATGTCATGTCCGACGTCCCCCCTCATGTCGAAGTTATCGGGGAGGGGGTAGACGACAACGACGCTCACCCCTCATGGTCGGGCGAGAGGGGGTTGATCGACGTCCCCCCTCATGTCGAAGTTACCGGAGTTTTCTTCTAGGGGTTTGGCTGACCTCGAGAGTTTGTCAGGTAGGGGAGGGGGGGGGGGTAGGAGATCGACAACGCTTTTTTTCTAGGGTTTGCGTGGCCTCAAGAGTTGGTCGCCCGATATGTCCGACGTCCCCCCTCATGTCGAATTTACCGGAGTTTTCTTCTAGGGGTTTGGGTGGCCTCGAGAGTTTGTCGGGTAGGGGCGGGAGGGGGTAGGAGATCGAGGGCGACGGCGACATACATACATATAGCCACATACATACATGGAAAAAAATGCTATGAACAAAAAAATACATATAGCCACATATATGAAAAAAATACATATATGAACAAAAAAATGCTATGAACAATAAAACATCATATATACATCCATCCATACATACATATAGCCACATACATATATACATTATATATGAACAAAAACATTCATCATATAAAAAAAATCAACATATATATATATAAAATTGCACGGCGGCGGCTCACAGCGGGGGCGGTCGGCGAAGGTGACGGCGACGGCGGGGGCGGCGAGGGCGCCGGCGACGGCGACGACGGGGGCGGGCCGGGGCAGGGGCGCGGCCGGGCGCGCTCGGGGGCGGGGCAGGGGCGTGGGCTCGGGGGCGGGGCAGGGGCGTGGGCTCGGGGGCGGGGCAGGGCCGCGGGCTCGGGGACGACGACGGCGACGGCGACGACGGGGCAGGGGCGTGGGCTCGGGGGCGGGGCAGGGCCGCGGGCTCGGGGACGACGACGGCGACGGCGACGGCGACGACGGGGCAGGGCCGTGGGCTCCGGGGCGGGGCAGGGCACGGGCTCGGGGACGACGACGGCGACGGCGACGACGACGACGGGGCAGGGGCCTGGCGATGGCGACGGCATGGGCGGTGGACGACGTCGGGGCAGCCTGGCGGCGTCGAGGAGGTCGGCGTCATCGGGCGAAGTGGCGATGAAAACTGTGAAATTTCACAAGTGCTGGTTATATACACTCAGCATTGGTCCCGGTTGGTGGCACCAACCGGGACCAATGCCCACCTTTAGTCCCGGTTGGTGCCACCAACCGGGACCAAAGGTCTCTTTTCGTCAGCCCAAAGGGCGGGAAGCAGAGACCTTTGGTCCCGGTTGGTGGCACCAACCGGGACTAAAGGGTGGCATTGGTCCCGGTTGGTGCCACCAACCGGGACCAAAGGTGGGCATTGGTCCCGGTTGGTGCCACCAACCAGGACTAAAGGGTGGTGCTGCCCGGGGCCAAAAGTTTAGTCCCACCTCGCTAGCTGAGAGGGCTCGAGAGTGGTTTATAAGCGCTGCCAACTCATACGGCAGCGTCGCATCCCGCGATTCTCAAGTCGGTGGAGGCCACCGGCGGCTCGGCGGGGCGTCCGGACTCATCATCGGTGCCGTTGGCGTTGCAGCCGTCGTCGCCAACCAGCGGGTCAGGTGGCGTTGCAACCGTCGTCGCCAACACTGACGGTAGCGACGCAGCCGGCTGTTTCCATCACGGTGCAGGACAGTGATGACACGGCAGGGCGACGGGACGGGACTTCGAAGCACCAGCCACCACCTGCGCTGCAGGCGGCCGCCCAGCTACCTGCTCGGGACGAGCTGGGCAAGTTGGCCCCGGCTGGGCGTGGTGCTGAAGGGCCGGCTTCGGGTGTACAGCCATGCATGCATACACCGGCTGGGCGTGGTGCTGAACGGTCGGCCTCGGGTGTGCAGCCATGCATGCATGCACGCGTGGCTGCTCTTAGGCCCCAGGTGATGACGGACGTGTCCGCCCCAGCCATGCAAGCTCCTGCTGTCCCGATTGCAACGGCGGTTGAGTCTATGATGTTGGACGCCCTTCAGCCGCAGGTGGAGCCGGCCACGTCCATCCCTACAGCGTTCGCTGGTACGACTGGTCCGGCCCCTGACACACTTCAGACGGCGACCTCGTCACTCGAGCCTACGGTTGAGACTGTCGGGGAGGGGGTTGCTACTCCACCATCATCCCCTCCACGGGCAGTAGAGCTGGCGCCACGACCTCCGATGGGGATGACACCTACACGACGGAGTAGTCGGCATACGGTTGCCGACGACGGTTCTATGGACACAGATGAGGACTCCTTGGCCAAGGCAATGCGGCGTAAGGCAACGCAGAACCTCGACAACCAAGGTATTACGTCGTCACCCAAATCCTTTTTAGCTTTTTCCAATACTGCCATCGTTTCTAAGTTAAATAATGTGGGTGTTAGTCTTGGAAAGAATGAGAAGGATATTTCTTTTTCGACTAACGCTTTGAAACATTTGGAATATGACCGATTAAAAGTTACTCCACGTGTTTCTAGCAAGTCTTATGCCTCTCATACTGATGATGAGGAGCTGCATGCCACATCAGATGGTCAGCTACTCACTCACTTAGTAGGAGCGGTTTCGGACGTGGGTCTAGATGAACCCGGGCTTAGTTCATTGATTGAGCTTACAGCATCCGGACGTAAATCAAAGACCGCACGTTCGAAAAAAGGTAGTAAGACCCATAAGAGGGCGAAGTGTTCTAAATCTCCTATTGTTTCCTTATGAATGGAATGTTTTTTAATAGCAGAGGTCTCCGTGACTTGGCTAAACATTTATTCATTGCGGAATGTAATAGGGAACACGATGTAGACTTTTTGGCTATCTCTGAAACGGGGAGACGTGATTTCTCAGTGAGTCTGCTTAACCGTCTTTCAGGCGGGATAGACTTTACTTGGGTTTCACGACCGCCTAGAGGTCGTTCTGGTGGCATTTTACTTGGCGTAAATACAGGGACTATGGATGTTTTGGCTAGTTCGGATGGCGAGTTTCACGTTAAACTCCATATCCGCAACAAGGCCGACAACTTCACATGGACCCTCGTCGCCGTGTATGGGGCAGCCCAGGATGAGTTCAAGGCCGATTTTCTCCGTGAATTGGTTAATCTGGCGAAAGATAATCCCTATCCCATTCTTATAGGTGGGGATTTCAATTTGCTTCGATTTCCAAATGAGAAAAGCCGCGGTAGGTTTGATAATCATTGGCCTTTCCTTTTCAACGCTGTCATCGACAGTCTAGATCTACGAGAGGTATCCATGATTGGAAGACAATTCACTTGGGCGAACAGTCTTCCGGAACCGACATATGAGAAACTAGATCGCGTTTTAATGGATACTGACTGGGAATCTAAATTTCCTATGGTGTCTGTTCGTGCTCTACCTCGTATCGAGGCTATATCAGACCACACACCCATTCTCCTAACTACTGGTTTGCCACGACCACAACATAAACGCAAGTTCAAGTTCGAACTTGGGTGGTTGCTTCGGGATGGCTTCCATGATATGGTCAAGGAGGTGTGGGAGAAACCGGTGGCCGGGCCTACCCCAATACACAGATGGAATAACAAAATGCGTGCATTACGTAAATTCCTTGGTGGTTGGGCTAGGCATACGGTAGGTATCCTCAAAAAGGAGAAGCTTCGTCTTTCATCTATCATTGATGAATTAGAAGCTTTGGCAGAGGTTAGACCTCTATCTGAGCATGAAATCGAGATCAAGAATCATTCAAATGCACAGATAGCTAACATGCTGCGTGAAGAGGAACTCAAGTGGTACCAACATTCTAACTCTCAGTTTATCCTGAAAGGTGATTCGAATACTAGATATTTCCATGGAATCGCCAATGGCAGACATCGGAAGAAAGTTATTCATTCCCTACAACAGGATGAGGGCACGATTGAGGGGCATGAGCAACTTAAATCTTATATCACTAATTATTATAAAAATCTGTTCGGAGCCCCAGAGGAAGGAAACTTCTCGATGGATGAGTCCCGAACAGATGACATCCCCCAGGTCTCTGATGAGGAAAACAGCCTACTAACAGCTTCATACTCCGAGGAGGAAGTTAGAAAGGCGGTTTTCCTAATGGAGCATAACAAAGCTCCGGGTCCGGATGGTTTTCCCGCAGAGTTCTATCAGAACTTCTGGGAAGTCATCAAACCGGATCTCCTACTTTTGTTTAGCGACCTTCATGCTGGCCAACTAGAATTGTTTCGCTTAAACTTCGGTGAGATTATTTTATTACCTAAGGTTAATGAGGCTGAAAGGATACAACAATATAGACCTATTTGCCTGCTTAATGTTAGTTTTAAAATATTCACGAAGGTTGCGACTATTAGGTTGAATTCGGTTGCTGAACGTGTGGTTCGCCCTTCACAGACAGCTTTCATGCAAGGCAGACACATCCTAGATGGAGTTGTTGTTCTTCATGAAACAGTCCATGAATTACACCGGAAAAAGTTGAATGGGGTGGTACTCAAAATAGACTTTGAAAAAGCTTATGACAAAGTCAAGTGGCCATTTCTTCAACAGACTCTTAGGATGAAAGGATTTTCTGCAGAGTGGCGCGCTATGGTTCATAGCTTCGTTTCTGGAGGTAGTGTTGCCATTAAGGTCAATGATGACGTTGGACACTATTTCCAAACGAAGAAGGGATTGCGACAAGGTGACTCGACATCGCCCATGCTATTCAATATAGTGGCGGATATGCTAGCGGTCATGATTGAGCGTGCCAAGGTTGACGGCCAAATTGATGGGGTAGTAAATCATCTTGTTGATGGTGGTCTCTCTATACTTCAATATGCCGACGATACGATTCTCTTCATGGATCATGACCTCGAGAAAGCGAGAAATATGAAACTGATTTTATCAGCATTCGAGCAACTCTCGGGTCTCAAGATCAATTTTCATAAAAGTGAATTGTTTTGCTTTGGCGACGCTCAAGACAAGGCCCACCTGTACGCTGAACTGTTCGGATGCGGGTTGGGCCAGTTTCCAATCACATATTTGGGGATACCGATACATTATCGGAGACTCACAAATGCTGAATGGAAACACGTCGAGGAGAGACTGCAAAAAAGACTTAGCAGTTGGAAAGGTAAACTGCTGTCTCTGGGTGGAAGATTGGTCCTCATCAATTCAGTACTAAGTAATATGGTACTATATATGATTTCCTTCTTCCAGTTGCCGAAAGGAGTCTTACATAGATTGGATTATTTCCGATCAAGATTCTTTTGGCAAGGAGATAGCGAGAGAAAGAAATATCGACTGGCCAAATGGAGTGTGGTTTGCCGTCCCAAAGACCAAGACGGGTTGGGCATTCATGACCTTGAGGTTAAGAATATGGCCCTCCTCGGCAAATGGTTGTTCAAATTACTGACGGAAGATGGTGTATGGCAAACCCTCCTAAGGAGGAAATATGTGGGTTCCAAGGCGGTATCCCAGGTATACTGGAAGCCTGGGGATTCCCACTTTTGGGCGGGTCTAATGGCTACGAAGAAATATTTCTTCTGCTATGGATCCTTCTCAATTAAGGACGGCTCGGAAATTAGATTCTGGGAGGACAAGTGGCTAGGAGATGCCACACTCCGGGAACAATATCCGGCTCTATACAACATTGTGCGCCACAAGGGTGATACTATCGCCACGGTAATGGAATCTTTTCCGCCAAATGTGACGTTCAGAAGAGATTTAATTGGACCCAGACTCCAATCGTGGAACATCCTGCTCCAGCGGTTGTCCACGGTGCAATTGTCACATGGGTCTGATGTTTTCCGATGGAACCTCCATGGGAATGGACAATTCTCAGTGGAGTCAATGTATAGAGCGTTACTCCAGTCTGATGTGCCAGTTGATAATAACAAGAAGATCTGGAAGATGAAGATACCTCTTAAGAATAAAATCTTTGCATGGTATCTTCGTCGCGGAGTCATTCTTACTAAAGATAACCTTATTAAGAGGAATTGGCATGGAAGTACGCAATGTGTCTTTTGTCACCATGATGAGACAATAAAACATATATTCTTCCAATGCAAATTGGCTCGTTCTATATGGTCAGTCATCCAAATAGCTTCTAGCTTGTATCCCCCTTGTAGCGTTGCTAATGTATTTGGTAACTGGTTACATGGGATTGATCACAGGTTTAGAACTCTTCTCAGGGTGGGAGCGCTTGCCGTTATTTGGTCGCTTTGGCTATGTAGAAATGATAAGGTTTTTAATGATAAAAGTACTTCTCTGATGCAGGTTATCTACAGATGTACAGGGACTCTTCGTTTATGGTCCTCTCTACAACGCGTGGAGAATCGAGACCTGTTTACGGAGGTGTGTACACGATTGGAGGCTACGGCGAGGGATACTTTTACCCAACATGGGTGGCAGCATGATCTTAGGATTGGCCCCCCTACGCTTTAGGCGTTATACGGACTCTACATGTCTCTTTGTATTTCGCCTTTTTTATTTTTTGTTTGTGTGAGAGGACCTTGTTTGGCTGTGTGCATCTTAGTTATGCAGAGGCCGGGTGTAATACTTAAATCTTTTAAGTAATATAAAGCGCCCCTTTTCGAAAAAAAAGCGCTGCTGCGCCAGCCCTCTCGAGCTCCTCTCAACAGCAGGCTTACGGGCCTAATCGCACACACCTCTGCCTGTGGACCTTCTGGGCCTTCTGCGGGCCTGAATCCTGGCCCAACTAGATGGTTGGGTTTCTAGTCGTATTCAGGTCGTGGTGGCCCACTAGGCGGCATTTTTTTTAATTTTTTTCTACTTTTTTTGTTTTCTTTTTTGCTTTATTTATTTTCTTTTGTTTCTACTTACAGTTTTTCAGTGATTCTTTTTGCTTTTAGGTCACAAAAATTATAAACTTTCTGTTAGTGCCATTAGTTTCCAAATTTGAATAGTTTAAATTTGAATTCTTTTAAATTGGTGTGAATCACTAGTTTGTGAATAACTTTACTATAAAAATAGATTTTTGAGTGATTCTTTTTCCTGCTATTTAATATTACTGTGTTTTATCATTATATTCAATTTGGTAATTTTTAGGTAATTTTAAATGTCTGTTTTAACCAAAAACAGATTTTGTTATTTTAGTTTGCTATTAAAGTTTCTAAAAAAATTCTTTATGAAAATTCTTTTTGCTATTAATGGTTTGAACAAAAAATACTTTGATAACTTTAGTTGCATAAATTTTATATAATTTTAGTTTCATAAATACTAGAGGTTTATAAAATATTTTTAGTTGATTCCTTTTGCTATTAGAGTTTTATAAAAGCTTTTTAGTTGATTCTTTTTGCTATTGAAGAATATTATAGTTTTATTTTAGTTGATCATAACAGAATTTTTTAATTAATTATTTTTAGTTCATTATTTTTGCTATTAGAGTTTCATAAAGGTTTTCTAGTTCATTCTTTTTGCTATTAGTTCATTCTTTGAGCTAAATGACCCTGAAATTGAAAAGCACTTCAAATGAACTCTGAAAAGGTTGAAAGTTGGCATGGTATCATCATTACACCCACATAGCATGTTCTAAAAAGTTGAGAGGGTTACGGCAAAAACTGGATGCACTTCATGTACAAAATGGACAATCTCTTTCGAAGTATCAGGGTTTCGGACGAAAACTCATCTGTTACAAAGGGATTTCATTTTTTTGAACTTATTTGAACTCCAGACTTTTTGTGTGTTCAAAATGCACCATTCAAAGCCACATCATCAATTTTCAACCCTTTCTGACTTCATTTCCTATTTTTCATGCATTTACTGATTTTTTAAGCTAAATGACCCTGAAATTGAAAAGCACTACAAATGAACTCTGAACAGGTTGAAAGTTGGCATGATATCATCATTTCACCCACATAGCATGTGCTAAAAAGTTGAGAGGGTTACGGCAAAAACTGGATGCACTTCGTGTACAAAACGGACAATCTCTTTCGAAGTATCAGGGTTTCGGACGAAAACTCATCTGTTACAAAAGGCATCTAATTTCTTCACATGTAACTGCAATGATATAGTTGTGGAGAGAAAGTCTTCACTTTTTCTTCGCTTGTGTCCTTTGCTTATTGCGCCATAACCATGGATAATCTTCATCGTTTAACAGGGTGCTTGGGTCAGCCTTGACTTTGAAGGGAGGAATTTCATGAAACTTTTCATAATCTTCAGACATGTCTGTCTTGCCCTCCAATCCCACGATGTCTCTTTTTCCTGAAAGAACTATGTGGCGCTTTGGCTCATCGTATGATGTATTCGCTTCCTTATCTTTTCTTTTTCTCGGTTTGGTAGACATGTCCTTCACATAGAAAACCTGCGCCACATCATTGGCTAGGACGAATGGTTCGTCTGTGTACCCAAGATTGTTGAGATCCACTGTTGTCATTCCGTACTGTGGGTCTACCTGTACCCCGCCTCCTGACAGATTGACCCATTTGCACTGAAACAAAGGGACCTTGAAATTATGTCCATAGTCAAGTTCCGATATGTCCACTATGTAACCATAATATGTGTCCTTTCCCCTCTTGGTTGCTGCATCAAAGCGGACACCGCTGTTTTGGTTGGTGCTCTTTTGATCTTGGGCGATCGTGTAAAATGTATTCCCATTTATCTCGTACCCTTTGTAAGTCAATACAGTCGAAGATGGTCCCCTGGCCAACGAGTACAGCTCATCAGAAACAGTGTTGTCACCCATGAGACGTGTTTGCAACCAACTGCTGAAAGTCCTGATGTGTTCATATGTAATCCAGTCGTCACACTGCTCTGGGTGTTTGGAGCGCAGAATATTCTTGTGTTCATCGACATACGGGGTCACCAAGGTAGAATTCTGTAGAACTGTGTAGTGTGCTTGAGACCAAGAATGCCCGTCCCTACATATTATTGAGTCCGCTCCTAGCGTGCCTTTTCCAGTCAGTCTCCCCTCATACCGCGATTGAGGGAGACCAATCTTCTTAAGGTCAGGAATGAAGTCAACACAAAACCCAATGACATCCTCTGTTTGATGACCCATGGAGATGCTTGCTTCTGGCCTAGCGCAGTTACGAACATATTTCTTTAAGACTCCCATGAACCTCTCAAAGGGGAACATATTGTGTAGAAATACAGGGCCCAGAACGACAATCTCGTCGACTAGATGAACTAGCACGTGCGTCATGATATTGAAGAAAGATGGTGGGAACACCAGCTCGAAACTAACAAGACATTGCACCAAATCACTCCTTAACCTTGACAGGATTTCTGGATCGATCACCTTCTGAGAGATTGCATTGAGGAATGCACATAGCTTCACAATGGCTAATCGAACGTTTTCCGGTAGAAGCCCCCTCAATGCAACCGGAAGCAGTTGCGTCATAATCACGTGGCAGTCATGAGACTTTAGGTTCTGGAACTTTTTCTCTGCCATATTTATTATTCCCTTTATATTCGACGAGAAGCCAGACGGGACCTTCATACTGAGCAGGCATTCAAAGAATATTTCCTTCTCTTCTTTGGTAAGAGCGTAGCTGGCAGGACCTTCATACTGCTTTGGATGCATGCCGTCTTTTTCATGCACACGTTGCTGTTCCTCCCGTGCCTCCGGTGTATCTTTTGTCTTCCCATACACTCCCAAGAAGCCTAGCAGGTTCACGCAAAGATTCTTCGTCACGTGCATCACGTCGATTGCAGAGCGGACCTCTAGGTCTTTCCAATAGGGTAGGTCCCAAAATATAGATTTCTTCTTCCACATGGGTGCGCGTCCCGCATCGTCAGTCGGAACAGATAGTCCGCCAGGACCCTTTCCAAAGATTACTTGTAAATCATTGACCATATCAAGTATGTGATCACCAGTACAGAGGGCGGGCTTCTTCCGGTGATCTGCCTCACCTTTGAAATGCTTTCCTTTCTTTCGACATTGATGGTTGGTCGGAAGAAATCGACGATGCCCCAGGTACACATTCTTCCTGCATTTGTCCAAATATATACTGTCGGTGTCATCTAAACAGTGTGTGCATGCGTGGTATCCCTTGTTTGTCTGTCCTGAAAGGTTACTGAGAGCAGGCCAATCGTTGATGGTTACAAACAGCAACGCATGTAGGTCAAATTCCTCCTGTTTGTGCTCATCCCACACACGTACACCTTCTCCATTCCACAGCTGTAAAAGTTCTTCAACTAATGGCCTTAGGTGCACATCAATGTCATTGCCGGGTTGCTTAGGGCCTTGGATGAGCACTGGCATCATAATGAACTTCCGCTTCATGCACAACCAAGGAGGAAGGTTATAGATACATAGAGTCACGGGCCAGGTGCTATGATTGCTGCTCTGCTCCCCAAAAGGATTAATGCCATCTGCACTTAAACCAAACCATACGTTCCTTGCGTCACCTGCAAAGTCCCCCCACCTTCTCTCGATTTTTCTCCACTGCGACCCGTCAGCGGGTGCTCTCAACTTCCCGTCTTTCTTACGGTCTTCTTTGTGCCATCGCATCAACTTGGCATGCTCTTTGTTTCTGAACAGACGTTTCAGCCATGGTATTATAGGAGCATACCACATCACCTTGGCAGGAACCCTCTTCCTGGGGCGCTCGCCCTCAACATCACCAGGGTCATCTCGTCTGATCTTATACCGTAATGCACCGCATACCGGGCATGCGTTCAAATCCTCGTACTCACCGCGGTAGAGGATGCAGTCATTAGGGCATGCATGTATCTTCTGCACCTCCAATCCTAGAGGGCATAGAACCTTCTTTGCTTCGTACGTACTGCCGGGCAATTCGTTATCCTTTGGAAGCTTCTTCTTCATTATTTTCAGTAGCGAACTAAATCCCTTGTCAGATACACCATTGTCTGCCTTCCATTGCAGCAATTCCAGTGTGGTACCGAGCTTTCTGTTGTCATCTTCGCAATTTGGGTACAACCCTTTTTTGTGATCCTCTAACATGCGATCGAACTTCAACTTCTCCCTTTCACTTTCGCATTCTCTCTGTGCATCAACAATGACCCGGCGAAGATCATCATCGGGCACATCGTCTGGTTCCTCTTGATCTTCAGCTTCCCCCATTGCAGCATCACCGTATTCAGGGGGCGGGTAGTTGTCATCATCCTCTTCTTCTTCGTTGTCTTCCATCATAACCCCTCTTTCTCCGTGCTTGGTCCAAACATTATAGTGTGGCATAAAATCCTTCTCAAGCAGGTGGAAGTGAAGGGTTTTAGAGTTGGAGAAAGCCTTCGTATTCTCACAGACAGTACATGGACAATGCATAAAACCATTCTGCTTGTTTGCCTCAGCCGCTTCGAGAAAATTATGCAGGCCCTTAATATACTCGGAGGTGCGTCGGTCACCGTACATCCATTGCCGGTTCATCTGCGTGCGTTATATAGTTCTTATTATTGAACAACATATAACTCTCTAGAGCATCTAATTAAAACACACAAGTAAGAACTTTTTTCTTTTAGAAAGAAGATAAGAAGAAGAGGCTAACCACGGTGTTGCCGGCGCCGAGATGGGCGCGGGCGATCGACGGCGGTGAGGACGGGGACGGGACAGGACGGACCGCCAAACCTAGACAAATCTTGAGGAAAATGGAGCTTGGACAAGGAGCTTCGAGAGGAGAAAGCTTAAGTGTGGCTCGGGCATTTCATCGAACACCTCATGTGCATAGGAGGTGAGCTAGAGCACCACAAAAGCTCTCCCACGGCCGGGCAAAAAAACAGAGCAATGCATTGCTCTGCTCACGGGCGGGGGCTATATATAGGCCAACCATTGGTCCCGGTTCCAGCCACAAACCGGGACCAATGGTTGTGGGCCAGGAGTGAGGCGCATTGGTCCCGGTTCGTGGCTGGAACCGGGACAAAAGGGGTCACCTTTTGTCCCGGTTCCAGCCACAAACCGGGACCAATGGTTGTGGGCCAGGAGCGAGGTGCATTCGTCCCGGTTCGTGTCTAGAACCGGGACAAAAGGGGTCTGACGAACCGGGACCAATGGCCCACGAGGCCCGGCCGGCGCCCTGGCCTCACGAACCGGGACCGATGCCCCCATGGGTCCCGGTTCGTGAGTGAACCGGGACTAATGGGCTTCTCAGGGGTGGACCAATGCCCTGTTTTGTACTAGTGTCTCCTGGCCAACCCCTACTGCCCTGCGCCCCTCCTCTCTCCTGAATTAGATCAGATCTAATCCGGCAACGCTGCTAGGCTGCTTCTCCCTCTACTTTTCTCTATAGTTCTTTGTGCTGGTCCACGTAGTGTTGCAGTACCTCTAGATCGATATGCGTGGATATGTCGGAGGTGTTGTCTACTTCGACACTGGATCGGCGGATCATCCCGGAGAAATTCTCGTGTCTGGGAGGTATAACCTAGCTGCGGGAATTGGCGAGTTTCACCGACTATTCTTCCTTTTCTTCTGCTGCGTGGATTGTTGGTGAGATGATCATTACTTGTAACCTCATAGTGATCTTGGGCATGATCGTGCGTGAATAATTTTTTTGTTGCATAGCATGTTCCCCTACAGGGAGATCTACCGAAGACAGAGCTCAGACATCATAAACATAGATCTGATCTAGACATCCCATCTAGATAGGCCACCAAAGAACTCGGCGAGTTGACATCCAACTCACCGAACACGCCATTGTAATCCCTCCTTGTGCATTTTCTCGGTATAATCCCATATAAGTAGGAGTAGGGCTATTACCCGCTTCTGGAGGCCCGAACCTAGGTAAACTGTGTGCCCCGTGTTCGCCGATGACCTGAGGTGACATCCCGCTACCAAACAAATCTACGTGCGACTACCGTACTGCTGTTGGTACTTTGAAAAGCACCCTCAACAATTGGCATTTTAGATGCCAAAGCCGAGTTGGTCTCCTTATGCCTGGCAGAATGTGCTGCTAAACGGGAAGCCGACAAGAGCCTGGCTAAGCTCTTACGGGAGGAAGAGATCAAATGGGACCAACCTACTAAAATGAGACACGTTAGGGAAGGGGACAGTAATATGATTTTTTTTTCACCTTATTGCGAATGGAAAGCACCGCAAAAAAAGATTTTCCAGCAGGAGCAGGACGAGGGGACAATCGTTGGTTAGGATCACCTTAAAGCCTACATATCCAATTACTATAAGCAATTGTTTGGCTCCCTTGTGTCCAACATCGTGTCGACAGATGAGGTCATCATTAACGATATTTCACAACTTTCTCCAAAGGAGAATGCTGTGCTGACGACACCTTTTACAGAGAAATAGGTGTTTGATGCTATCTCCCAAATGAAGCACAATAAAGCGTCGGGACCGGTTGGATTCCCCACTGAGTTTTATCAGAAGTTTTGGGAGGTAATCAAATGGGACCTGTTGCCCATGTTTGGGGACTTATATATTGGTAATCTGCCTCTGTTTAAACTTAACTTTGGCACCATCATGCTATTCCCTAAAAGGGAGGACGTGGTGCGGATTGAGCAGTTTCAAGTAATCAAATGTCTACAGTGCTCAAAGGCAGCCCGGGCCCTGCTGCCGGCCTGGCTCCGCCACTGGTTTGGATGACGGTCCAGTAATAGGTTATGTGTATGAGTCATGTAATCCTATTATCGGCCGGTTGTTTTGTGCCTTTTTTTACTCTGTATTTGCACTACTTTGGATGGTTCATACTCTATTTCAATAAATATGGTTGTGTGCATCTTTTCATGCAGAGGCCAGGGGTTTAACCTCCTTTTCGGAAAAAAAGAAAAGGTGGTAAACTACTTATAGAGCCCCTGCACAAACTATGTAAAAGAATCTCAATTCTCAATAATGATAGCCGTTGAATTGAAAAAATGCCTTAAAACACTCTACTAAAGTAATAAAATAATTACATGACCAAGCTTGCAAGGTAGCTCCAAGTTGCACCCTCCAGATTAGATACAATACAAATAGCAGCACAAACTATGTAATCTCCCAATATATAATTAAGTCAGTTATGGTTGTGCTGTAAACTCCTAGCATTTCTCCCGACGACACAAAATGTGATGATAGCACAGACAACACATATTGAAGAATTTATGCATCAGTAGCATTTGGAAGTTGGCTGTAAGAGAAGACGTTCACACTAAGGTGCAACAGCAGCATCCTAACGCGTGAGCAAAGGAGTGGCACAAACAATAGCAGGACCAGTGTCATGTATTATTCATGCTCAATATGCCCCAGCTGACCTTCCATGAGGAGAATCACCTCAAAATTTAAAGACAACATGGTGGAAGAAGACATGGACAGTGGCGTGAACGCATTTGCTAATAGAGAGGCAGGACTTTTGTTGTGAGGTTGTAATGGTGTTTCATATGAGCTTGCAAAATTTGGCGGTTCTCTGAATCAATAAAACAATGTGTATGGATAGAAGGATTTCCTGATTTTGAATCAGAAGTGTATTAGAATGAGAGTGAACCAACAGAGGCAAAAGAAAGGCATCAACATGCCCAAGAGAAAGACAGCTAGGAGAGACAGGCACCAGGGTACAATTTCAACCAGCAAAAGAAATGATTCAATTGTCTACGTGTCTGTTTATCTGACATGACGGCATATCTTTTATGAATCCATTTGGAAGTAGTTCATATTCCCTAAAAAAAATTATAGTTCATAGATGTGCGTACACATTGTTGTTTGCTTCTGAAATCTTTCATGAGCAGGGTACTTGCCTGCTGGTTTTGATTGATGTGTGACTGTGAGATCTGTTTCCCTGAATTATATCGAAAGGGAAAAGAAATACAGATCTCCGATGCTTTGCTTCCCAACAAACTAAATCAAATAAATTCCAGTTTTTTTGTGAAGTTTGTCCATATCTACAACAAGTTTATATCTCTTCAGTATATATTGCTCTGAAACATAAAGTATTCGATCTCATTTGACATTGAAGTATACTTGCAGGGCACAGGCTCCTAAAGCCTGAAGTGATATGTGAGCCAGAGATCACCATAACCGAAAGGTCAGAGGACGATGACTGCCTGATCCTCGCGAGCGACGGGCTGTGGGATGTGATCTCGAACAAGGTGGCCCGTGACGTCGCGCGGCAATGCCTGGAAGACGGGAGCCCGACCAGGGCTCCCGCAGCAGCAGCGACGGCAGTGCAACGGTAGTATGCCAGGAGGAAGAGCCCTGGTGCTTCCGCGCCGCGGCACTCCTCGCGAGGCTCGCCCTCGGCAGGGAGAGCTCCGATAACATTAGCGTAGTAGTGATTGATCTGAAGGTGATGGGTTAGCTAGACAGATCAGATCACCATCCATATCTCCTTTGCAACTTAGACTTGGTAGCTAGCTAGCTCTCTCCAGTGCAGTCCTGGCAAAACAAAAGCTCTGAGGTTTCGTTTGTTCTTTGGGTTTTTTTGGGCTCCCCTAGCTAGTTCTTGGGTGGTCGGTTGGTTTTATTCGGCCAAAGAGTCTCTCTTCTGAGTAATTTGGATGGATGACACACTGCCATGGATAGACAAACAAGAGACACAGACGGAAACAAAATGAGACTTATAAATGGATGCATGCATGATTGCAAATGTACAAAATATGATGCTGAAATTTATGCTCGTCAGTAACTGTTCCCATCAATTTTTTCCCGGTGGCTGTGTGATTTGCACTCAGAACTGTTGTTAGGGCAAGTGCTGGGTATCATTGTTCCTGCAGGTTTGATTTTTTGCATCTGGGTAAATTGGCGAGTCCATCATCACATCAGGTTTGCTGTTTGCAATTCTTTGATCCAGGTGGGGCAGAGCCATATCTGTGTTGCATATGCAGGGTCACAGGGTTGTGTATTTGCTGAGTTTGTTGGTACTGAGAAAGAAAGAAATGCTTTCCAAGAGCAACTGATGTTGGAGGCGATTCAGTTCAGACAGCAGCACCAGCACAGGGGTTGAAATGCAAATATGCAGGACGGACGGATCACATGTCCACCAGTTTATTTACATCCAGTCCTGAAACTGAACGCGACAGGTTTCTTCTCATGTCGGGTCGCTTACTTTATATTCTGGCTAGCACTACCCATCAGCCGGATGATAATATGTTTTTTAAACCGCCTCGCGAGCCGTGCGATTGGGCATAGCCAGCCGTCCGATTTTCGCGTCACGTGCATGCCTAAAGCCAGTCGAATCACATGGGACGTTTGACCACACAAAACTGCTTCCACACACATGTACGCATACAGGGCGTTTAACTACGGCGTCGCAGCACGCGCGGCTGCCCTTGCATGGTGGCGTGAAGACTTTCAGCTATGCACGTCCACGGCTTGTGGTGACATGGCACAAAAAAGTGAGGTATTCTAGCAAGTGTATGGTAGCAGCATGCAACATTGAAAGCCAAACGACAATCTCCATTGCATCGACAAAGAGCTGCTGCAAAGACATGCGCCGGAGTGGCTGCTACGAACGACGGCTGACACATTGCAAGTCGAGACGACAATGTTGCTTCAGCGGGCATCAGTGTGAGGCCGCAAGCAGCGCGACGCTGGATGGCGGATAGCACGCCTCGGCGGCCACGGTGATGGCGTGACAGCGTGCTTCGAACGGCCATTGTGTGCTTCGATGGTCGCGGCGATGATGCTGCGACGACGTGCGTTGATGGCCATGGTCATGCTGCGATGGCCGCTCGACTTCTTTGATGATGCTGCGACAACGTGCGTGGACGGCCGTGGCAATGCTGCGATGGCAGCTTGGCTGCTTCGATGATGCGGCGACGACATGCTTCAACGGATGTGACGATGTCACGACAGTGTTCTTCAAACGGTCGCGGTGTGCTTCGAGGACATGCGTCGACGTCCGCGGCGATGCTACAACGGCAGCCTGGCTGCTTCGATGATGTTGCGACCGCGTGCTTCGACGGTAGCAGCGAGTGCTTCGGCATGCCACCGTGCTTCGAAAGATCACGATGATGTTGCGACGACGTGCTTTGACGACCGCGACGATGCTGCGACGGAGGCTCGGCTACTTCGACGATGCTGCAAAGGCGTGCTTCCCGGCCATGGCAGTTATGCGATGATGGCACGGCTGCTTCGACGATGCTACAACAACGGTCTGGCTGCTTCGGTGATGCTGTGATGACATGCTTGGACGGCCGCGGTGGCGACGTAGGCATTAAGGACGCTACTCAAAGCATGCATTGCTATCGAGAATGTTTTGCATGTAGCGGCGACGCCCAGCTAGCGCTAGGCAAAAGAAATGGTCAGTGCCAATCCGTGTACTAGAGCTAGCTTGTTCAGAATGGTTAATGCATGCAACATGCAGAGCCGTGCCGTCAACTCAGTAAAGAGAAAATGGCCGAGTGAAGGGCAGATGAGAGAGAGAGAGAGAGAAAGAGTAGCAACAGTAGCGGGGCGCGACCTACATAGTGCCTGAGGTAAACAACAAACAGCAGCGGTCCCACATGGACACATGAAAGTAGCAGCCGAGGGAACGTTGAGTATCACGGAAGGAACGAACGAGGAATCAGCCAGGACCACAGGCACGTGGCGGCTGGGGGAGGCGGCTTACACCCGGGCTGAAATCAGCCGGGTGATTACAAACATTTTCCTTATATTCTTCGTTTTTTTCGAGAGTACGCCAATGGCGTTTATATTCTTCGTCTGAAGTTGTATGTCTTTGAAGGCTAGCACAGTCTCTCCCTTTAGGACTCGACTGTCTTTGAAGGCAGCTTGTGTGTGAGCAGCTGCCACCAACTGAAATTAAGGCCGGTAAATTAACCACAACCCCCCCCCCCCCCCCCCCCCCCCGCGTGCTTACATTACAAGAGGTTAGCGCAATCTCTCCCCTTAGGGCATCTCCAACACTGAACCCCAAAACGGACACACTATTTGTCCGCGGGAGCCGGCCATCCAACCGGATCCCCTAAACGTCCGTCCAGGTCCGACCAATTTGAATTTCAAATGCATAGCGCCCGATCACAACCAAAAAGAGGCCGATGTACATACCCGGCTGCTGGGCGTGCACCTCCGGCTCCGAGTCATCCACCTGCCCGTCCTCGAAGCAGACTCCGCTTCCCCCTCCGCCGTGGATCATGTCTAGCGTCTCCCTGTCCGCGTCATCGTACGTCGGCTCGTCCGGTAGAGACATACCCACGAACAGGAGCGGGCACCGAGATGCTCCACGCCAGGCGTCCGCGACCGGACAAGTTGTGGCAATGTACACTCGGAGAAAATGAGTGGCGCCGCGTTGACGTCGACGCAATAAGGCACGTGCCCGTGGCGGATGCCGGGGACTGCCTACCAAGCTGCTGGGCGGCGTAGAAGTAGGGAGGCTTGTATTGTTCTGGCCAGGACGACGTGTGCATGGACGGCGACGGCGCCCCGCCCCCCGCCCCCCCTCCCCGCGCACCCCGCCCGTGGCGGTTGCTCGGGGTTTGCCCAGCGGCGGCGTCCAGTAGCGGCGAGGAGAGAGAGGTCGAAGAGGGAAGCAGAAAAATCGGATCCAGATTGCCACCCATGTCTCCTGACCGGACGACGCGGGACAGTCGGTTACCTCTGACTCTGTATGCATGGCAGATCTCTCTGCTGTGACTTAGAAAGTTTTATGAACTGTAGTTTAATTTTTGCTATTTCCCCTCTATTGTGGCCTCTTGCCGAGACCATTATTTTGAACTATGGAACCTCTATCATACTTGTTTTATTATGATAATGGAACCGGGGAGGCTACCTCACTATTAATCTGAAAAACTCGCCCAATCCAAGCTCCGTCGTGAGCCCGAAGATTCGCCTTCCCTAGGTTTCGGGAAGTTCCCACAAGAGATTCCTCCTCCACCTGAATGGGAGGGTGTCTAAGAAGAGCATGGGCGGAGTGCAGCGCGGCCGCCTAACTAGGCTCTTCAAACTCTAGCCGGCCATGCGCCAGCCGGCGTTCAAGCCATCGGATGGTGCGGCGGCAATCGATGGGGAGGGAAATCCCTGTGCCTTGGCTCGGGATAGTAGTTTAAGTTATGGTTTTTTAGTCTTTGTAGGGCGGCACTCAACGAACGGTGACGATTCATCTTCAAGCTGGTCGGGGAAATTGAGCACCGCCTGGCTCCCGAAGTAGCGAAGCGCCATACCATCGTACGGATGCGTCGCCTCCTCCGCGGTGTTGAAGGTGCCGAGCCACACTCACGCCCCCGTGCATGGGTTGTGGATCTTCGCCACGTAGTGTCCCGACAGTCGGAGTCGCACGCCGCCGTACGGCATGGAGGAGCTCGGGCGCTGCCAGCTTGGAGGCGACAGCGGCTGGGACATCTTCCCTGGCAGAGGACGAGCTCAAGGGCGGACGACACTACGAGTGATTGGGTGGCGGCAACCTTGGATGCAGCCGGAGTGACGAGGGAGGCGACGTCCGGAATCGGGGTCGGGGGGAGGCTATCTGGTAAATTCGGGGGCGGCCGCAATCGGGCGGCGACAGTGGCGGCGGCTGGTGCGAGGGTTCGAGACGGGCGGATGGGCCGGCGAGAATGACCAGCTGGGTGGCGGCGAGGCTCAGGGCGGTCAAAGGAGTGGTGGCGGCGCCGTAGAGCGGCTAGAGTCGGGAACGGTGACGACGGGCGAGGAGGCGACTGTGGGGTGAATATTCAGATCTGGCGGTTGGGGCTCCCACAATAGTCATTTTGGTTTTTGGTCGGCTGCTAACGGTGACCCAAATTTACATCATTTATAACATTTTTTTGTCAGAACCAAAAAGATTTTGGTCGCCATATAGGTTTAGGCCTGCCATTGGATCCCTTTTTTGGCCCCCAAAAGGCTAAGAAAGCATATTTTTTTACGGATTCGCTAAATCTCAGTCGACTGAGATTTAACGAAGTCTTACTCATCTACACAGCCGTTTGATCGAGGAGCAGGCGCTTAAGGTGTCGAATAGTTCGTTACTAGAAGGCTTGGGCGCGCTTTGCTGCGCCGGTTGTGTTGTTGTGTTTCTTAAAATAATTACTCACTCTGTTTCAAAATATAATGTGTATTACTTTTTTTGAAAAGTCAAACCTTTTTAGTTTGATCAAATTTGTAGAGAAATATATCAAAATTCATAATATCAAATCGGTATGATTAGATTCATCATGAAATGAATTTCCATACTTTTTTTATTTAATATTGCAGATGTCGATATTTTTTGCTCTGAACTTGTTCAAAGTTAAGGAAAATTGACTTTCCAAAAAGTAATACCCCTTATATTTTGGAACTGATGAAAAATTTAGTTTGATGGGTGGGGAGATGATGGAGTGTGTTTTATTTTTATTTATAGTGCGGTGATTTGATGGGCCTTTTGTGGTGTAGTTTTGTGTTATCCGCTAACCAACCTATATTTATCACATTGGTGCTACAGTATCACATTGTGATACTTCTTTTCTCTAGGTGGTGGGAGGGTGCACGGGATTGATATATTTTTATAGACCGGTTGCTGCTGATTGATTTGAAAATCGTTGGCCCGATCAAAATCGTAAAACAAATCCAAAATTGAATACCTCAATTGAATGAAAGAGCTTCAAAATGGGAATATAGGGAATTAAAAGAATTGAATGGGCGAGCTCTTGAGAAATCATTGACCTGGTCAAAACTGAGCTGATCCAGTTCTAAATTGAAGACCTCAACTAATTATGAGGCCTTAAAAATTGGGATGTATAGTTTATAGTATAAAAGAATAGAATGAGATAGCTTTGAGAAATTGTTGACCTGGTCAAAATCGGGTGATCCAATCCTAATTGGAGACCTCAATTGAATGTGATCTCTTCAAAACTAGGGAGCTTAGTGTTATAGAGTATTCATTCGTAGCACACACCTTTTCAACGCTAGGTGAGTTAAGTGGGCCGGTCCATACCTGCCTTCTCCTTTGCACCGGCTTTGGGAACCTTCCCATCGATTTTTTTGGCTGGTTTCTTTATGGTTTTTTTGGGACCAACTTTTTTTCCTTTTTTTTCCTTTTTCATGAACTTTTTTCATATTCATTTTATAAATTCATAAAGGTTTTCGAATTCACAAATATTTTTTTCAAACTCATGAATTTTTGTAAATTCATGAACTTTTTATTTCAAATTTGTGAACTTTTTTCAAATTCATGAACTTTTTTGTATTTCGTGAACTTATTTTTCAAATTCTTGAACTTTTTTAAAATTCTGGATTTTGTTTTTCAATTTTTTGAAAAGAAAATGGTCAAGGGTTGTAAGTGCATCAAGTGCCCCCTTAGTGGTTTTGGACTATTGAAGACAAATAGGTTGAGGAACTAATGTGTCTGTGAGTATACACAGGAGACAGAGTCCCTGAAGACTTGGTTTAACACATGGAAGACGACCCCTAAAAATAGATTTCTTCAAGTGAAGAATTTGATGATGAAATTGGTACGACCTTTGAAGAAATTGAAGTGAAGACTTTGAAGCTTGAAGACTTTGGTTTTCGTAGTTTCTTTTCTTCTTATTTCTGTCATAGGAAAAACCGTACTGTTAAAGGGGGTCTAGGTGAAACATATTTCACATTTCCAAAGTGATGCTCATAACTTCTCAAACCTATACACACAAGCCGCTTCGAGTGAAGCCTTTGGAAATCTCCAGTACAGCTGACGCATTTGCTAGCGCCAGTGACGAAGTTCATCTGGTCGCTGACGAATTTGGTCAGGCGGAGGAGTTAGGAGTTCGCCAGTGCGAGCTGCCTACCGTGAGGAAATTGAGTGCCCTGACGAATTGAGAGTACAATTTTCCGACTGTTGCCGCGCCGCATGCCAGCTGTCGAGTGGATCCTTATCCTGACAACGGTCGAATCAGACAAGGGCATTTATGACATTTTATGTCGGGTTGCCCCCTGGCTATAAATAGCCCCCCCCAACCAGTTGTTGGTTGGCTGCTCCGAGAGAACTTGACACTTGTCATTTGAGAGCAACCCTTCCTCTGACGACTTTGTGAGAACCCAAGTAAGGAAAAATCCAACCAGAGCCTAAGTGATTGAGCATCACTGAAGAGATTGATCTGTGTGATCCGACGCTTGTTACCTTTGAGGACTGTCATTCCTCCAGACGGTTAGGCGTCATGTTCTGAGCACCCAAGAGTAATTGTGGCGTGCCAGTGAACAAGTCTATGAAGGTTTTGGAAGTCTACCTTGAAGACTTACCACGAGTGATTGGGCGAGGTCTAAGTGACCTTAGCTCAAGAGGAATACGGTGAGGACTAAGTGTTCTCTGAGTTGCGACTCAGCCGCCTCAACCAGACGTACAGTTGATGCAGCAACTGGAACTGGTCTACCAAATTCCATTGTCATCACCGAGCCAACCTGGTTTCAAATTCCTCACCCTCCCTTACTTTATTCCGCTGCTGAAGAATTTGTGATCTATCCTCTGACGAATTTGAACTGAAGTTTTTGATTATGCTATCTTTTATTTCCTCAGTTCATATTCTTCATGCGTGTATGATTGTATGATTGCATGTTCTTCACCCTTATGTATGCTGTTCGCATGTACTCTGAATCTGTGATGACTTAGTTTTCCATGCGTTTCTATTTCTTCACTCTGTTCTGTTGGGGAACGTTGCATGGGAAACAAAAAATTTCCTACGCACACACAAGATCTATCCATGGTGATGAGCATCTACGAGAGGGAGAGTGAATCTACATACCCTTGTAGATCGCTAAGCGGAAGCGTTTAAGAAACGCGGTTGATGTAGTCGAACGTCTCCGCGATCCAAATCGCAAGTCGTCCCTCGATCCGATCACGAACTAGCGCCGAACGGACGGCACCTCCGCGTTCAACACACGTACGGCTTGATGACGCCTTCACCTCCTCGATCCAGCGAGCGATGGTGAAGTAGTGGTTGAGTTCCAGCAGCACGACGGCGTGGTGATGGTGGTGAGGAACAATCTCTGCAGGGCTTCGCCAAGCGCTACGGAGATTATGACGGAGGAACTAGAGGGTTAGGGTTGCCGCACACGGCTTGGGGAAATCTTGATGTGTTCCAGGTGCTAGCCCTGCCCCTCTATTTATATGTTGAGCCCTGGGGTCGAAACTTGGAGAAAGGGCCTCCTCAAAGTCGGTTTGGAACAAAAGGAAGAGTCCTTCTCGGATTCCAGTACCAAACGCCACGGTTCCCGGCGTCAGGCCCAGACGCCATGGGCCTCGGCGTCTGGCCCAGGGCCAGACGCCAGGGTTCCTGGCGTCTGGACCCTGCGCTCTGCAAAACTGCCTTTTGCTAACGCCCCGTGGGTCTCACCTCTTGGCCCAAACATATCGTCCAATATATCGATCTTTACCTCTCGGACATTCCGAGACTCCTCGTCATGTCCGTGATCTCATCCGGGACTCCGAACAACTTTCGGTCACCAACATAACAACTCAACTATACTTATATCGTCACCAAACGTTAAGTGTGTAGACCCTACGGGTTCGAGAACTATGTAGACATGACCGAGACACCTCTACGGTCAATAACCAATAGCGGGACCTGGATGCCCATATTGGATCCTACATATTCTACGAAGATCTTTATCGGTTGAACCTCTATGTCAAGGATTCAGTTAATCCCGTATGCTATTCCCTTTGTTCTTCGGTATGTTACTTGCCCGAGATTCGATCGTCGGTATCTCTATACCTAGTTCAATCTCGTTACCGGCAAGTCTCTTTACTCGTTCCGTAATACAAGATCTCGTGGCTAACACTTTAGTCACATTGCTTGCAAGGCTCATTGTGATGTTGTATTACCGAGTGGGCCCTGAGATACCTCTCCGTCACACAGAGTAACAAATCCCAGTCTTGATCCATGCCAACCCAACAGACACCCTCGGAGATACCTGTAGAGCACCTTTATAGTCACCCAGTTACGTTGCGACGTTTGATACACACAAGGTACTCCTTCGATGTCAGGGAGTTGCATGATCTCATGGTCATAGGAACAGATACTTGACATGCAGAAAACAATAGCAATAAACTGACACGATCAAATGCTACGTTCTTAGTTTGGGTCTTGTCCATCACATCATTCTCCTAATGATGTGATCCCGTTATCAAATGACATCTCATGTCAATGGCTAGGAAACCTTAACCATCTTTGATCAACGAGCTAGTCAACTAGAGGCTTACTAGGGACACAGTGTTGTCTATGTACCCACACATGTATTTGAGTTTCCAATCAATACAATTATAGCATGGATAATAAATGATTATCATGAACAAGGAAATATAATAATAACCAATTTATTATTGCCTCTAGGGCATATTTCCAACATGTTCTTCGTCAAATTCATCAGAGTTTGACGAATTTCTAATAATCTCCCATTCACCCCCCCTCTGGGAGATAACCTGCGCTTTCAATTGGTATCAGAGCAAGGTGCTCCCTTGTTCTGTGTGATTTTGGTTTAACCACCTGGAGTTTTAGTTATGTCGACCGCAAGTATGATCAAGGTCTCCGCTGCGTGCCCCATCTTCGATGGCACAGGCTATCCCTACTGGAAGGTCATGATGCGAAAGCGTCTCCTTGCCACGAACATCGAATTATGGACTGTCACTGAACTGGGAGTGACTAATCTTTGCAAGAGGGCGAATGCTGAGGACATTCGCAGATACACTCAACTCGATGCTCAGGCCAAATACATCATCTGTTCTCGTCTGACCAAGGATGAGTTCACTCGCATCTCCCATCTGAGCAATGCGAAGCTTATCTGGGACAGGATCTCCGACGTCTATGAAGGGGCATATAGACGTGATGATCCCTGGCTTGTGGAATTTGCGAATTCCCTCAAATCCCGGGAACCTGATGATGCCTCTACTTCGTCTGCAGTGTGTCTCATGGCACGAGGTGCAAAGGTAACCTCATCTGAAGCTTACTATGAAACTTCCAGTGATAATGGCTCGGAATGTGAAGCTAAACCAAGCTACAAGAAACTTGCTAGAATTGCTACTGAGCAACAACATGCCTTGGAAAAGACTCAAAAACTGCTAGACAAAAGCGATGATCTGTTGAACGATGAAATGGAATGCTCACAAATCTTGACTGACGAAATCAAACATCTTCAGTGAAAATTTGATGACCTTGAAAGTCGTCATGTGTCCCTCTCAGCTGAACATGAGAAGCTGTCCTATGAATTTCTTCAAAGGAAGCAAGATCTCGAGAAGCTGAGAGCGTCTCATGATGATCTTCAAAAAGAAAACGATTCACTCCTCGCTCAACAGATCAGTACCGCTCAGGAAGAATTTGTTGCACCATGATTAAAATGCCTTGAACGTGATAATGCTAATTCTTCAGCTGAATGTTCAAATACTTCTGCACTTGCAATTGCTTCAACTGCTACGGTGGCCCCTAACCCCTCATCTGAGGAAGCCACCAGTGATACTGATGAAAATGCAGGGCTGAAGGAATTGTATGTCACTGGCATGTACAAAAGCCTCAAAGGGCATCAAACCATGTGTGACGTGCTCAAAAAGCAAATTCTTCACAGGAACCCTAGGAAAGAGGGTATTGCCTTTGAGAGAAAGCTCAACGCTGATGGTTCGTACTGGAAGCCTGAGCAGTATCCCAAAACCACATGGGTTGCTGCAAAGGGACCCCCAGTAGACCCATCCACTTTATCTGGCTAAACTTGTGATTCTTCATATTCTTCAGATGAGTCATTTGACTCCAATTATAAACTGTTCAAGAATCAGAATGGTGAAGTCTTTGCCAGATTCATTGGTACTAACTGCAAGAACGGTCCACCTGTGAAGAAAATCTGGGTTCCCAAAAGCCTTTTGGAAAATCTTCAGGTGAATGTCATCATGACACCACCGATGAAGAAGAAACTTCCCAGGGCAAATTCTTCACAGGGATCAAAGTCGTCAAATGGACGCAGACCCACTTATGGTCGCACTAATGTCTCTGTTTCGCAGGGAAACAAACAGCGATTTGATGAATATGTGCATTATTCTTCGAACCACTATGTTCACAAATCATCGAAGAATTTCTCTGCTTATTCATTCAATTACTATAACCCTCCTGTGAAGAGAAATGCATATTCCTCAATGCCTAAGTTCTCCATCAATGCACTTCGTCACATTGCTTCTCAGCCACCCATTCAGATGTAGGTGGTTAAGAAGAAGAACTAATCTCTTCTGCAGGGTCAGGTCTTCAGGCAACTAAATGTCTGATGAATTTGCTGAAGACCTGACAAAATGCCTGTTGGGATGCAGGCTAATCATGCTAGAATGAATACTTCATTTCACACATCCCTTATGCTGCTTGATATTATACATTGATGAAATTGTCTAACGAAATTGATCATCATCATATTCTTCACTTTGAATCATATGAATTTGTAAGTCAGACTAATGCTTCTACAGGATGATACACCTTCAGCCACTGAATGGGTCTTGGACAGTGGCTGCACAAATCATATGGCTGGAGATAGGAATCTCCTCACTGATGCTCCCCTTACTCCATCTTATCTGAAGCATATCACCTACGCTGACAAAGGAAAAAGCAAGGTATTGGGTCTAGGTAAGGTTGCCATTTCAAAGGATCGACACATGGAAAAGGTGATGCTTCTTGAGTCCCTTGGATTCAACCTCATGTCTGTCTCAATGCTTTGTGATCTTCATATGATTGTCATCTTTGGCAAATATAGATGCATTGTGCTGTTGGAATCTGACAAATCCAAAGTCTTCGAAGGCTTTAGGAGAGGTGACTTGTATATTGTAGATTTTTCTACAGGTCCTCAGCCCGCAACATGTCTAATGGCAAAAGCTTCGGAATGCTGGCTATGACATCGACGACTTGGACATGCTGGAATGAGGAATTTGAGCACTCTCGTTAAGAAGAAGCATATCATTGGTGTCGAGTGTGTCAAATTCGTCAAGGATCATCTCTGTGGCGCTTGTGAGTCTGGAAAGATGACCAGAGCCAAGCACCAGGCGAAGACAATCATGACTATTACTCGTCCTTTTGAATTGCTTCATATGGATTTGTTTGGTCGTACACATTATGCCACACTAACCAATGCAGCATCTCTCTACGGATTCGTCATTGTTGATGACTACTCTCGCTACACCTGGGTGCACATCATTACCTACAAGACTGAAGTTCAGAATGTCTTCAGACGATTCTCCAATCGGGCCATGACGAATTATGGTCTCAAGATCAAGCACATCAGGAGTGACAATGGCACTGAGTTCAAGAACACTGGCCTCGATGACTATCTTGATGAACTTGGTATTACTCATGAGCTCTCTGCTCCCTACACTCCTCAGCAGAACGGAGTCGTGGAGCGCAAGAACAGAACCCTCATCGAGATGGCGCGTACTATGCTTGATGAATACAAGACTCCTCGTCACTTCTGGCCTGAGGCAATTGACACTGCATGCCACATCATCAACCGGGTATATCTTCACAAATTCCTCAAGAAGACTTCATATGAGCTCCTCACTGACAATAAACCCAATGTGAGTTATTTCAAAGTCTTCGGTGCTAAATGCTGGATTAGAGATCCTCATCACAATTCTAAATTTGCACCGAAAGCACATGAAGGTTTTATGCTTGGTTACGGAAAGGACTCGCACACCTACAGAGTCTTCAACTCCTTCCACCACAAGGTTGTTGAAACTGTAGATGTGCGGTTCGATGAAACTAACAGCTCTCAAAGAGAGCACCTGCCTCCTGTGCTAGATGAAATGCCACCTGAGGAATCTATCAAGCTGATGGGCACTGGTGAAATTATGCCCAGTGAAGAAATAGCTGCTGATGAAGAAGTGGTCATTCCTCGTCATGAAGAAAATGAACATTCTGAAGAAAATGATGCTGAGGACTCTGCACGGCAACAACAACAACAAGGCCCTCGACCAGCACATCCACGAGTGGCAAATGAAGTGCAGATTGAGAAAATCCTCAACAACATCAATGCACCTGGTCCCCTCACTCACTCAAGAGCTTCACATTTAGCTAACTTTTGTGGGCATTACGTGTTTGTCTCTATTTCAGAGCCCACCAAAGTTGTTGAAGCCTTTCTGGAACCTGAATGGATTCAAGCGATGCAAGATGAATTGCGTCAATTCGAGCTCAACAATGTGTGGGAGCTTGTTAAGCGTCTAGATCCACGCAAACACAATATCATCGGCACTAAGTGGATCTACCGCAACAAACAAGACGAAAATGGCCAAGTGGTGAGGAATAAGACCCGTCTTGTAGCTCAAGGCTACACACAGGTTGAGGGTATTGATTTCGATGAAACATTTGCACCTGTTGCTAGGCTTGAAGCCATTCGTATATTGCTTGCATATGCTAACCATCATGATATCCTGTTATATCAAATGGATGTGAAAAGTGCATTCCTCAATGGTAAGCTTGAGGAAGAAGTATATGTTGATCAATCACCAGGTTTTGAGGACCCAAAGCATCCTGACAAAGTCTTCAGACTCAACAAGGCTCTCTATGGCCTCAAGCAGGCCCCGAGGGCTTGGTATGACACACTGAAGGAATTCCTGAAGAAAAAGGGGTTCAAGCCCGGTTCACTTGACCCTACTCTTTTCACTAAATCTTATGATGGTGAACTGTTCATACTAGATGATACCCCGCGCGTTGCTGCGGGAATTTGTAGCATCGTATAGGAGAAGGATTTATTGAGTAAATAGTAAACCATGAAAAAATTCCTTAAAAAAGTTATGAGAGGCTTCAAAATTTTCATTGATAAAGAAGGTTAGCTTGTCAGTTTCATAAAGTTTTCATGGTACCGAAGTAGTGAACTTTTTGACAGATTATCAACGAAGATTGAACCAATGAATGATGATGCATATAACAATTTTTAGTTGAACATGCTGGAACAGAGAGACCTATATGAAGATAAAAAAAGGTCAATTAGCTATTTTTAGTTGAACACGCTGGAAGAGATAACCTTATATGGAGAACAAAAGGGTTATCTAAGGTGACTGAGTGAAATTCTGAAGACGTAGATTTGACAAAACTGAAAAGGGGTTGCATCGACTAACCTCATCCATTCTTATCTGACGAATACAGTGGTTCTTTTCAGGGGAATACATAATAGTTCCTCGAATAGGGACTACTAAATATTGAATTGGTTCGAACCACCATAACTAAGAAAAACACATGTTAAATGTTGCATATCTTCACAAACTGAGCAAAAAAAATCGACTGAAAAATACCAGTTCTTGTCTAATCTCTACTTGGATCGTAAACAATATACTACATCCTAAGATCAATTTAGCTGGACTCAATATTTCCTGGGCATAAAGACCAATCATGATATAGCAATATATTGATTCTACATAGTAAGACATCCATCAGTTTGTGCTAGCCCCATCGGACATAATCCATTAAAAAATGTAGTAGCACATACGTGATATTTTCATTCAACTATGTTTGTTAGTGATTCCTGTCTATAAAGAATCCAATCTCATCATAAGAATTCATATGACCAAACAAAAGGAAATCAATGATATGCTCCAGCGCCATATGACATAAAAGCATCAGTCAGAAATGTGGAGAACATGCCAGGTAAATTTATTTGGATCCATCTGCAGCAATGGCCTTCCTGCAAATGACACATGACGAAGAGTAAAATTTCACGAAAATCTAGTTATGTAGATCTACATCCAACCTGACTGAGAAAATGAAGATGGCAGATCAAGATGAGCGACATGACTGGCTCAGGCATCATTCATCGTCTAGTTTGAGGAAGATGAACATATGCGTGCGGCAGCCTATAATTTGTTGCAACAACAAAAAATCAAGTGTTCTTCATTGTTGTATCCAATTGATTGCAGATTGAAAGAGACATATCACTTCTTCCAATTAAATCCAAACACCATGAATCTGGTACATCAATAAATTGAACGGGTAGGAAGCTAGAGTCAATGGATTGGGGATTAATAAGAATCCCAAATTATGCAAGATGATTGAACAGCTAATAATTAAAGACGAAGGCGTACCTGTAGAGTGATTCGGATTTGCCGATCAGGTGGCCGCGGGGTGACTCCGTGGTGGCGGCGAGGACTCCAGTTTTGTCCGTCCAACACACGTGGTACCTGAAGGAGAAGGGGATGAGCGATGGTAGAGGCTTGAACTCACGTTAAGGAAGATGTACCATAGAGTTTTTCAGATTCCCGAGAAGGCGTCCTGTCGGTGCGGTGGTGGCGGCCAGGTCTCCATTCTGCAATTTATCCCATCTAGCACATGTGCTACTGGACGGAGATGAGCATCCACGGTGGAGGCTTCAACTCGTTTTGACTTCCCAGAGCAAAAATTATCAAATCTGGATAAGGAGTTCGGACACCGAGATATGGTAGTACTGATGCAAATAGAGAAGATGGGGAGGGAGAAGAAAATCCACCAGATTCGTCTAGAAAATAGCATGGGAGACGATGGATGAATTAAACTTGTGTACCGCGGCCTGATAGGATTGCTTGCCGCCGCTGCCGGCTTCTTTTGCCCCAGATTGTTCGAGGACGTCTGTGCGAGGAGGGGCCATAGCAGGGCAACGCGTGCGCACAGGCTTACTCGGCTGTGCGGGATGGCCGCATCAAGCGCGTCCGGAGCCTCCGGCGGGGCAGGCCTGGAGCAGAGCGTCCGACTGGAATCGGAGCCGCGACGGCGATGGCCACGTCTGGTGCATCCGAGGACGCCATCGCGAGGAAGGACCGGAACAGAGCGGCGTGTCCGAGGCCGTCGGCGGAAGGAGGGCCCGGAGCAGAACAACGGCGTGCGCACATACTGATTTGGCTGCACGGGGATTGCGGCATCGATCACTCCTTCCACGGAAAGGTTGATGGGGATCCAACGCGAGCGCCATAGCTAAGAGCTCGAACGTGCTTACAATCAGGAAGGGCCTTGGTGTGGGAGGAAGTGCCTTGGTGCGAAGGTATTGTTGGGTCGGGGAGATTGGAAAACGGAGGGGTGGATGATCGCTCGCATCCCCCATCCTTTTCATGTGCGTTTGTGGTGGGGAGACCGGGAGTGGCAGAAGAATGAGAAGATGAGCAGTCCGGGAAATTAAGGCCCGGAGACATGCGCAGTTGGCGGGTGGCTGGGAACAAACTGACGGTTGACGTGGCACTGTGATAGATGGATAGGCTGCATTGAATGATGACGTGGCATAAAGATGGCGTGGACAGTGTGCATGGTGAGAGAATTGACAGTAGTGGGGATCAACTTCTTAAGAATGTAAAGATGCCAAATATATGTTGATGATATTATCTTTGGTTGCATTAACAAGAAATACAGTGACGAATTTGCTCGTATGATGCAAGAAGAATGTCAGATGTCTATGATGGCGGAGTTGAAATTCTTCCTCGGGCTTCAAATTCGTCAACAACCCAATGACATCTTCATATCTCAGGAGAAATACCTCAGAGACTGTCTGAAGAAATTCGGAATGCAAGATTGCAAAGGCCTCAAGATACCAATGCCAACAAATGGCCAACTCAACACTGGCGAAAATGGTAAAGATTTCGATCAGAAGGTATATCGCTCCATCATTGGTTCACTGCTTTACCTATGTGCATCTAGGCCAGATATTATGCTTAGCGTTTGCATGTGTGCCCGCTTTCAAGCGTCACCGAAGGAATCACACCACCAGGCTGTGAAACGAATTCTTTGATATTTGGCTCACACCCCAACGCTTGGATTATGGTATTCCAAGGGTTCATCACTTGATCTTGCTGGATATTCCGATTCTGATTATGCTGGTGACCGAGTGGATCGCAAGTCAACATTAGGCACATGCCATTTCCTCGGACGATCTCTTGTATATTGGTCCTCAAAGAAGCAGAACTGTGTCTCACTTTCTACTGCCGTGGCTGAGTACATTGCTGCTGGCGCCTGCTGCTCCCAGTTACTATGGATGAAGCAAACCCTCAAGGACTATGGCGTCAACGTGAAGAAAGTGCCACTCTTCTGCGAAAATGAGAGCGCCATCAAGATCGCCCACAACCCAGTGCAACACTCAAGGACGAAGCATATTGAGATTCGTCACCATTTTCTTCGTGATCATGTGCTGAAGGGAGACATCGTCATCGACCACGTGAAGACTGAAGACCAGCTTGCAGATATCTTCACAAAGCCCTTGGATGAGAGAAGGTTTTGCATGTTGCGGTGTGAGCTAAACATCTTAGAATCTTCGAATGTCCTTTGAAAAGGACACACATCCTAACGCTTATGCATTCTTGATGACTTTGATGCACAACACACGAAGTAACGTTTTTCTTCAATCAATGAAGACTAACCCTCTAAGTGTGAAGAAATTAATGAAGAACTTGATTATCAGAACCCTACGACAATTGTACGCAGTGTCTGAAATCATCATAGTTCTTATACGGTGGGTAACGCCACCACCTCTTTTTGACATACTTCAAATTTGAGTTTTTCATCATTTGCAATTTCGTCAAACTTTTCAAATTTGTCACTTGAGGTTATTCTTCACTGCTTTTGGGTGTTTACCTATATTTATATATTTGAGTTTTTCATGTCCTCAACAGCATCCACATATAGCTAATTCTTCAATCGAATTTTTCGTCATCTATGTGGATGTGATTGGACCCGCTCCCCTCTATGCTAAACTCAACCCACTCTGTTCACAATCTCTTCATATGCGTTCTACTTGACACTGTTCAAAGTCTTCACTGTGTCCTTGACAGCTGAAGAAATTGCGAACACTTTTTGAAAATCTTCTAATCAATTTTTGGCGGTTGCCACAGTAACTTCATCCCGCGTTTCACACGCGAGGATAGAGATGAAAATGCATGTGTGACGCGTGTCACTCAGATGCGAATCGCCAGGGGCTTATTCGTCCAAAATCTTCGGGCCACTCGGTTTTTACCGCGCCTATATAAAGGCTTGACCCCGTCAACCCAACTCCTTTCACTCTCGCCCCTGTCGCTCTCAAACCCTAGCGCCGCCGCTGGATCTCATCGTCGCCGGAGAGGAAGAGCTTCACTGCCTCGACTTCTTCGCCATCGTACTCGCGTCGGCCGCGGATTTCTTCACCTCCGCCGCCGCCGTAGACGTCTTTCGTCGCCAAGTTAGGGCACGGAAGATCTGAACTGACGATTTCCATCGCCTCGTCGTCCAGTTCGTCGAGTTCATCCTTGGGGTAAATAAAAGTTACTTTTACCGCCCCAGTTTGATCTGTTTACTGCCACAAAATCTTCAAGTGCAGTTTTTACCACATTTTCAATTCTTCAGCACTTCCTTCTGGCCAGTCTTGAGTATTTACATCTAAGTTTCACTGAACAACTAGATTCCTCAATTGTGCAATTGCTTCAATCTGTACAACTCTGGAACCTTTGTCAAGAACACTTAGTGAAATGCGTCAAGACGATAAGGGTCAATTTCTTCACCTGGTTTATTTTGAAAAATCTCTGAGAACGTATGTGACTCTTCCCTATTTCCTCGCAACTATACTCTATTCATAGGTACAATGTATGCCGACGAATCACTAGGTTCTCATCAAATTAATTCATTTGCAGCATTGCTTGAGGAAAATCTTCAAACATCTTCAGAGTCCTCAAAGGTTCAAAAACCTCAGCTGAAGAAAATGGCTGATGGAAAAAGGCCTCAGAAGGGAGGTAAGCGGAAAGAGGAACATACAGCATTCGAGATTCCTGATGACCTGTATGATGGTTATTGCACTCCAGATGAGGAAACTCATGGCAAGGAAACGAAGGAGCAGCGCAAAACGCGCATGCAAAAGATCAAGAGGTACTGGACATACCAGTGGAGGGACTACAATTTCGTCACCTCCAAGTACGTGAAGGACTTTGCTGTGAAGCCACCTTGCAACAGGCCACCAATTGCTGAAGGCCGAACTGCTCACCCAACCAGCATTCGAAGGGGTGAAGAATTCCCCAAAGAGTGGGCAAAGCAACAGGCTAAGTTGCAGAAACTGGCCAAAAAGGCCGTTGATGAATTCAACCAGGCTGCAAAGGCCTCAGCTGAAGCAGGCGCAAGTGGCAGTGCAAGTGCTCCGAAGAAAACCATGCAGAAGAAGCCTGCCAGCAAACCAAAGCTGTCAGTCCCAAAGGCTTCAGCTCCCAAGGTCTCAAAGCCTTCAGTGCCTCCTCCTGCTACAAGTTCTTCAGTGGAAGCAGGAAAATCTTCAACACCGGTCGTGCTCGCATCTTGCCAGCGCACCGAGGGCTTTGCAACAGCCACAATCGCTGCATCAAGTGCCTCAGCTTGTGGGCAGTCATCATCTTCATTGCCCATGCTGAAGAAAAAGGCAACTGCTGGCCGTGGAACCAGGCCAAGGCCCAAGAGCAAGGCCGTCGTGCCTCAGGCTGATGAACACGGGCAGGCAGACGAAGATGAGCTTGCTGAGTACCTTAGAAGAAAGCAAGAGCAAGCTGCCGTTGCTAAGAATTCTTCAGTACCACTTCTGTTTGATCCCAAGAAGCTGCTAGACTTCATTGACATCTGGTGCACCAAGCCAGACACACCTCTTGACGAACTGAATCTGCCTCCTGGCCCAAGTCATGTGCTATCTGCCTTAATTTTGAACGAGAATCACAAAATAGCTCAAGCGAAACTGGTGAGGAAACATCAGCTGCAGAAAGAGAAAGAGCTGCGGAAGAACATGCTTTCCATTTCCCCTCAGCAGCTTGTAGCTTTACAGACTGAGATTCAACAGCTGTCTGAGGAATTTGAAAGACAGTCTAATCACTGCTGTGGTGTGCGTGACAGATTCATCACGGCAACCAACCAGGTTGTTGAAGACCACAACAAGCGCGAAGCCGCCAAGTTTGGTACTGTGCCACCCACAAGTTCTTCACCATCACCTGCTCCGGCCAGTGAAACTGCGCCTCTATCTCCGCGAGAACCAGAAAGGGCAACTGAAGAAGTTGTTCCTGAAGAAATTGCATGGGCGACTGCATCAGTCGACCCTGAAGTAAATGAACCATCAAATACCTCAGCAGCAGCACCTGCAAAGTCTTCCCCTGTGAGGCATATCCCACTTCCTTCTGCATCAGAAGTGAAGAAAACCAAAGCTGCTGAGAAGGAAGCAAAGAAGAGAAAAGCTTCAGCCCCACCTACCAACACTGCTCTAGTGAAGAAAGTGAAGACGGCACCATTGTCTTCAGAAGATCCGATTGATGCCGTACCGATCTCATCAGCGCCCCCTACTCCTGCCACGGCAAATCTTCAACTTGTTCCATATGGGGTGGAATATGAAATTCCTCAGGCTGACGTAGATATCACTGAAACCCACTCTGCTGCTACCACAGAGCAAGTGGATGAGGAAATCGAAGTCAAAGATGATGCTTCGCTTCACCAAGTTGTGTCACGGAAGCCCTCACAGGTTCCGTTGACTAAAGAAAATGACACTGCTTCATCTACAAGCAGTGAAGCAACTGAAGAGGATGTGGACATAGATGGCGCTACAACCCCACCAATCGTTGATGACTTTTGGGAAGCCTTCCATCCAAACTCGCCCCTCACCACACCTCTGACGCAAGTGCCATAGTCACCCGCCGTCACTGAAGAAATTCAGACGGGCTCTGAGGAGAAACAACCATCACCCCTCCAGAGCATTCCTGAAGAAATACCAGCTGCAGCAGCTGATGAAACTGCTCAAGATGAGCCCACTGTTGAAGTCGTCAATACATCTCCTCACGCAGACTCAATTCCTTCTGCAGACACAGATACAGTTCCTACCGCCACTGCTGAGGAAATAGCTAAGTCTCTTGCTGTGACCGATCCCAATGATTCCACTGGGTCCCCACGACCAGTGTTTGATGTTCGCAAGAAGATGCATAACCTTCAGCCAGTGCCAGTGATGCCCAAGATTGGCAGAACCCTCAGGCGGCCTCAGTTCGACAACGCCAAATTCTTCGAAGAAAAGAATTTCTTCATAGGCGAGTCCCCTTATGACTCAGCCAAGATCAGGCGCCTGCGATTCTGGACAAGGACGCAGATGAATTTCTCTGCATCGCTACTGTTTGACAAGAAGAAAGTATTTTCTCATCGCCATATTCCTCACGTGGATATGGAGTCTCTACCGTGCTTTCGGCCAGTCCTTGCTGTTCTTCATGATGCAGGATTACTTAGCTTCTGCTCTGACGTGTGCGATTGGAATGAAGAACTCATTCTTCAGTTCTACGCCACTGTGCATTTTTATGGAGAGGCTGAAGACTTTGCTACATGGGCACTGGAATGGATGAGTGAAGACACTCACTATAAAGCACCAATTGAAGAACTTCTTCATGCTCTCCCAGTTGATCCGCCCCAAGATGACACGAAGAAAATATATGAAGAACCTGAGCTGCCTGACCACCTGATGCAAGTGCTGATGAAGCCAATCGCAGAAGGAGAAGCTCAAAGGACAACCTTCCTAGTGAAGGACTTGCTCTTTGTGCCAAAGACTGTTTTTCGCATTCTGTCCAAAACCCTCGGTCCAATTAAGGGTCACAACTCCAACACTGAAGAAGTTGTGGGAATTATGAAGAATTTGCTGTTCCATATAATTCATGGCACTCCCATCAACATTCATGACTTCTTTCTGAGGACTTTGGTCACAGTGGCACAGTCGCCTATTGATCTGAAGCCATATGCTCCGTGGATCATGAGATTCATCAGATCCCGATCTGCTATTCACTACAAGGCTGACAGTCAGAATCACTTGAGTTATTTGCCTGAAGTCAAAATTCTTCAAAGCACCATCTCCTCAGTTCCTGGCAAGGGCAAGACACCTGTAGATGAAGGAATTCGTCCCCTTGATGGACAATTTCGTCAACCACTCTCCAGCTCCCAAGCTGATGAATCTGTAAGCCAGGATACTGCTGCAAAAGCTTCAAGGCCAACTACTTCACCAGAAGCACCACGTGTCATGACGGACCGTGAGCTGCTAATAAGCCTTCACCAGAAAGTGGACAGAAATCACAGATGGGTTAAGCGTCAGTTTGCTGCAGTTCAAGCCAACAGGACTGTGACGCATAACTTAGTCCGCAAAAACCGCTATTATCTTCATGAGATTTTTGACAGATCATGGGCCATCCTTTCACACCTCAAGACCGATGAAGAACTTGCTGATTTGGACTTCCAGATGAACTTTGACTGGGCCGAACCACCTCGGAAGAAGTTCAAGAACACCAAAGCTCCTCCCCTCATGCCAAGTTCAGAGTCTTCATCGCGCCGAACTGATGAAAATGAAGCTGTTGACGACGATGCGACTGGTCCATCTGCTTCACGCGACCCCGACAACGCTGGCGCTCCCTAGTCTTCATCGCGATGATTTTCTTCAGGGGCGTTAGTCCTCACCTTGTCTCCTTTTGGTCATCTGATGACAAAGGGGGAGAAGTGTGAGTTAGTCTTCAAGCGGGTCGATTAATGGGCTGTTTTGTTTTTTTTTGCTTAAGTTGCAACTCTTGGACTTTGCTGGATTTGCTCTTTGATGAGTTGTAACTTAAATACTGTTGGTCGTCTGACTCTTTTGCTACATTTATGATGGGTGCTCTGATCCTAATATATCTGTTCATTATGCATGCACAATTTCGTCTGACACCAATTTTCATCATGCATTCATTTTCTTCAAATCCTATGATCATGCATGATTGGATTCCAAGATATAGGGGAGATCTCCACAATTTCAACCTGCCATGTGCATTTGCAATCCAAATCAAATTCCTCATATGCACATATTCAGGGGGAGTTCCTCAATGTCTTGCAATCAATTTCTTCAAACTCTGTACTTACACTTCAATTATTTTTACTCCCGTTGAAAGCCTAACCAATTTGTCATCAATCACCAAAAAGGGGGAGATTGTAAGTGCATCAAGTGCCCCCTTAGTGGTTTTGTAGTATTGAAGACAAATAGGTTGAGGAACTAATGTGTTTGTGAGTATACACAGGAGACAGAGTCCCTGAAGACTTGGTTTAACACATGGAAGACGACCCCTAAAAATAGATTTCTTCAAGTGAAGAATTTGATGATGAAATTGGTACGACCTTTGAAGAAATTGATGTGAAGACTTTGAAGCTTGAAGACTTTGGTTTTCGTTGTTTCTTTTCTTCTTATTTCAGTCATAGGAAAAACCGTACTGTTAAAGGGGGTCTAGGTGAAACATATTTCACATTTCCAAAGTGATGCTCATAACTTCTCAAACCTATACACACAAGCCGCTTCGAGTGAAGCCTTTGGAAATCTCTAGTACAGCTCACGCATTTGCTAGCGACAGTGACGAAGTTTATCTGGTCGCTGACGAATTTGGTCAGGCTGAGGAGTTAGGAGTTCGCCAGTGCGAGCTGCCTACCGTGAGGAAATTGAGTGCCCTGACGAATTGAGAGTACAATTTTCCGACTGTTGCTGCGCCGCATACCAGCTGTCGAGTGGATCCTTATCCTGACAACGGTCGAATCAGACAAGGGCATTTATGACATTTTATGTCGGGTTACCCCCTGGCTATAAATAGCCCCCCCCCCCCAAGCTCCGTCGTGAGCCCGAAGATTCGCCTTCCCTAGGTTTCGGGAAGTTCCCACAAGAGATTCCACCTCCACCTGAATGGGAGGGTGTCTAAGAAGAGCATGGGCGGAGTGCAGCGCGGCCGCCTAACTAAGCTCTTCAAACTCTAGCCGGCCATGCGCCAGCCGGCGTTCAAGCCATCGGATGGTGTGGCGGCAATCGACGGGGAGGGAAATCCCGGTGCCTTGGCTCGGGATAGTAGTTTAAGTTATGGTTTTTTAATCTTTGCAGGGCGGCACTCAACGAACGGTGACGATTCATCTTCAAGCTGGTCGGGGAAATTGAGCACCGCCTGGCTCCCGAAGTAGCGAAGGTGCCGAGCCACACTCACGCCCCCGTGCATGGGTTGTGGATCTTCGCCACGTAGTGTCCCGACAGTCGGAGTCGCACGCCGCCGTACGACATGGAGGAGCTCGGGCGCTGCCAGCTTGGAGGCGACAGCGGCTGGGACATCTTCCCTGGCAGAGGATGAGCTCAAGGGCGAACGACACTACGAGTGATTGGGTGGCGGCAACCTTGGATGCAGCCGGAGTGACGAGGGAGGCGACGTACGGAATCGGGGTCGGGGGGAGGCTATCTGGTAAATTCGGGGGCGGCCGCAATCGGGCGACGACAGTGGCGGCGGCTGGTGCGAGGGTTCGGGACGGGCGGATGGGCCGGCGAGAATGACCAGCTGGGTGGCGGCAAGGCTCAGGGCGGTCAAAGGAGTGGTGGCGGTGCCGTAGAGCGGCTAGAGTCGGGAACGGTGACGACGGGCGAGGAGGCGACTGTGGGGTGAATATTCAGATCTGGCGGTTGGGGCTCCCACAATAGTCATTTTGGTTTTTGGTCGGCTGCTAACGGTGACCCAAATTTACATCATTTATAACATTTTTTTGTCAGAACCAAAAAGATTTTGGTCGCCATATAGGTTTAGGCCTGCCATTGGATCCCTTTTTTGGCCCCCAAAAGGCTAAGAAAGCATTTTTTTTACGGATTCGCTAAATCTCAGTCGACTGAGATTTAACGAAGTCTTACTCATCTACACAGCCGTTTGATCGAGGAGCAGGCGCTTAAGGTGTCGAATAGTTCGTTACTAGAAGGCTTGGGCGCGCTTTGCTGCGCCGGTTGTGTTGTTGGGTTTCTTAAAATAATTACTCACTCTGTTTCAAAATATAATGTGTATTACTTTTTTTGAAAAGTCAATCCTTTTTAGTTTGATCAAATTTGTAGAGAAATATATCAAAATTCATAATATCAAATCGGTATGATTAGATTCATCATGACATGAATTTCCATACTTTTTTTATTTAATATTGCAGATGTCGATATTTTTTGCTCTGAACTTGTCCAAAGTTAAGGAAAATTGACTTTCCAAAAAGTAATACCCCTTATATTTTGGAACTGATGAAAAATTTAGTTTGATGGGTGGGGATATGATGGAGTGTGTTTTATTTTTATTTATAGTGCGGTGATTTGATGGGCCTTTTGTGGTGTAGTTTTGTGTTATCCGCTAACCAACCTATATTTATCACATTGGTGCTACAGTATCACATTGTGATACTTCTTTTCTCTAGGTGGTGGGAGGGTGCACGGGATTGATATATTTTTATAGACCGGTTGCTGCTGATTGATTTGAAAATCGTTGGCCCGATCAAAATCGTAAAACAAATCCAAAATTGAATACCTCAATTGAATGAAAGAGCTTCAAAATGGGAATATAGGGAATTAAAAGAATTGAATGGGCGAGCTCTTGAGAAATCATTGACCTGGTCAAAACTGAGCTGATCCAATTCTAAATTGAAGACCTCAACTAATTATGAGGCCTTAAAAATTGGGATGTATAGTGTATAGTATAAAAGAATAGAATGAGATAGCTTTGAGAAATTGTTGACCTGGTCAAAATCGGGTGATCCAATCCTAATTGGAGACCTCAATTGAATGTGATCTCTTCAAAACTAGGGAGCTTAGTGTTATAGAGTATTCGTTCGTAGCACACACCTTTTCAACGCTAGGTGAGTTAAGTGGGCCGGTCCATACCTGCCTTCTCCTTTGCACCGGCTTTGGGAACCTTCCCATCGATATTTTTGGCTGGTTTCTTTATGGTTTTTTTGGGACCAACTTTTTTTCCTTTTTTTTTCCTTTTTCATGAACTTTTTTCATATTCATTTTATAAATTCATAAAGGTTTTCGAATTCACAAATATTTTTTTCAAACTCATGAATTTTTTTAAATTCATGAACTTTTTATTTCAAATTTGTGAACTTTTTTCAAATTCATGAACTTTTTTGTATTTCATGAACTTATTTTTCAAATTCTTGAACTTTTTTAAAATTTTGGATTTTGTTTTTCAATTTTTTGAAAATAAAATGGTCAAGGGTTGTAAGTGCATCAAGTGCCCCCTTAGTGGTTTTGGAGTATTGAAGACAAATAGGTTGAGGAACTAATGTGTTTGGGAGTATACACAGGAGACAGAGTAAGACTTGGTTTAACACATGGAAGACGACCCCTAAAAATAGATTTCTACAAGTGAAGAATTTGATGATGAAATTGGTACGACCTTTGAAGAAATTGATGTGAAGACTTTGAAGCTTGAAGACTTTGGTTTTCGTAGTTTCTTTTCTTCTTATTTCTGTCATAGGAAAAACCGTACTGTTAAAGGGGGTCTAGGTGAAACATATTTCACATTTCCAAAGTGATGCTCATAACTTCTCAAACCTATACACACAAGCCGCTTCGAGTGAAGCCTTTGGAAATCTCCAGTACAGCTCACGCATTTGCTAGCGACAGTGACGAAGTTCATCTGGTCGCTGACGAATTTGGTCAGGCCGAGGAGTTAGGAGTTCGCCAGTGTGAGCTGCCTACCGTGAGGAAATTGAGTGCCCTGACGAATTGAGAGTACAATTTTCCGACTGTTGCTGCGCCGCATGCCAGCTGTCGAGTGGATCCTTATCCTGACAACGGTCGAATCAGACAAGGGCATTTATGACATATTATGTCGGGTTGCCCCCTGGCTATAAATAGCCCCCCCCCCCTCAACCAGTTGTTGGTTGGCTGCTCCGAGAGAACTTGACACTTGTCATTTGAGAGCAACCCTTCCTCTGACGACTTTGTGAGAACCCAAGTGAGGAAAAACCCAACCAGAGCCTAAGTGATTGAGCATCACTGAAGAGATTGATCTGTGTGATCCGACGCTTGTTACCTTTGAGGACTGTCATTCCTCCAGATGGTTAGGCGTCATGTTCTGAGCACCCAAGAGTAATTGTGGCGTGCCAGTGAACAAGTCTATGAAGGTTTTGGAAGTCTACCTTGAAGACTTACCACGAGTGATTGGGCGAGGTTTAAGTGACCTTAGCTCAAGAGGAATACGGTGAGGACTAAGTGTTCTCTGAGTTGCGACTCAGCCGCCTCAACCAGACGTACAGTTGATACAGCAACTGGAACTGGTCTACCAAATTCCATTGTCATCACCGAGCCAACCTGGTTTCAAATTCCTCACCCTCCCTTACTTTATTCCGCTGCTGAAGAATTTGTGATCTATCCTCTGACGAATTTGAACTGAAGTTTTTGATTATGCTATCTTTTATTTCCTCAGTTCATATTCTTCATGCGTGTATGATTGTATGATTGCATGTTCTTCACCCTTATGTATGCTGTTCGCATGTACTCTGAATCTGTGATGACTTAGTTTCCCATGCGTTTCTATTTCTTCACTCTGTTCTTCGTCAAATTCATCAGAGTTTGACGAATTTCTAATAATCTCCCATTCACCCCCCCTCTGGGAGATAACCTGCGCTTTCAAGGGTGACCTGGTGAACGAATGACTGAGCCAGCAAAGAATCGAGGCATCCAGCGAGCAAACCTCTTTTTTTAGCTAGCAAATCGGGCACGCCTATACCTCGCTTATAGCGAGTTGGAGACCGCCCTCCCCCGCAACGCTCGTACATTGGCCAGTCGGCCCACCTCTCGCGATCAGTAGCAGGCCTCAGCTCGGGTTCGTGTAGTTAGTTAGTTTTTCTTCCACATTTTTGCATTCGTTTTTTGCTTAAATTTTTTACTTTAGCGTGTATTTTGAAAAAATTTAAGTGAGAGATCACCCTAATAAAAAGCGACTACCGCACAATCAAAAGGGTGCATCATAAGGGATAAACATCTCAGGCAATTCATAATAGCATGATATGGTATAGCCCTTTTTGACGGAGAAGTCTTTAATTTCTTCTTCTTCGGCATTTGCGTCGGTGTTCACCTTCGCGAAGATTGCCAGCACCTTGTCGATGCACCAGATAATATTGTTATCTCTATAGCTAATAAAATTAGTGCATTACATAAGGTTTGACACGCAGGTCATTAAAGTGACAATCATATGGCTCCAGCCATCATGCCGAATCATGACACGCAGGTCATGTTAATTAATTTTGCATAATATAGTCATCTCATACATAATCAAATTAATATGAGAACTGCTATACCACATCACATGCACATCTCATGTCATCCTGCAAAACCAAGTTAGACGTCTCTAATCGGTTTATGCAAAATTTTATTTTACGTGGCTTCTAAGGTTTTGACTTAAACCGCAACTACCAACGTTTATCATCAAGTATGATTATTCAAGTTGCTAGATTAACTTTGCGGGTCGTATGAAACACGAGGTAATAAAATCTCGAGCCCCATACTAAACTTCGTCATACGCAAGAACCCCGTGCAGATCATATCTGCATTGCCCTTTAGTCTATGAAACATCCATCTTTCTTTAACTATGGTAGAACCCAAAGACACGGAAGCACTTCGTTGATCTGTCAACCAGCATACTCAGGAGCAGTATGGAAGGATCACGGACTGTCAGAACTTTGTAAGATTCTACCATGCCATCAAGATCAGGACTACTCAAATTCAAGGGAAGCAACAGGAACATCGGGTAATAGATTTCATCTGCTACCCGTATAAATAATTTTCAGCAATAGATCTCATCTACTACAAAATTATACTATGCAATACCCATACATCTCATGCATTCTAGATCGTAACCTGCATCTACGCATAGCACGGCTCATGATGCCACTGTTGGGGAACGTGACAGAAAACAAAAAAATTCGGTACTGCGAGCACGCCCAGGATCACTATGGAGATGCATACAAGGTTTTTGATCTGATCATACCGACTCGTAGCGCAGCGGAAGTAGAGTCGATGTAGATCGTCGGTGCAAATCCCCGCAGCTAGGATTTACAACCTCCCAACCGCGAGGATGTTCTCCCTTGTCTGCTTCTCAGGCAGTCCCTCGGACAGCCCTTCGGGAGGCGGTCGGACAGTCCCTCGGACGGTGTCACGGACAGCCCTTCGGGAGGCACTCACAGAATCTCAGACGGTCATTCGGACAGACCTTCGGGAGGCACTCTCGAACTAAGACCGAAACTATGATCTCTCTACGGGGTTGCACACATCCGGTGTCAGCTATCCGGCAGGGCTTCGCCGTCCAGAACTAGTTCCCGCTGGAACCCAAACAGTCTTTCGGCTCTATGAAACTATTTCGGTGGGAGGGAAAGAGAGAGCCAGATCATGCATGGCATTTGTATGAGAGTAAGGAGTGAGTGTGGAGAGTGCCTCCGCACCTCTATTGATAGGAAAAGCCAAGGGGTATGGTGGCACTTGAAAATACCAAAACAACCATGCCATATGACCTTCACAAGGGTATAAAAGGAAGGCTAGAGGAGCTCCATGGAGGAGCTCCTTCCTTGGCTGGCCACACCTAGCGCCCCCCCCCCAAAAGGGGTTCCCTCCTTCCCAAGTCTTCTCCTAGATCTTTTAGGCAAAGACCAAAAAGGTGGCTTTCCAAAAAGTAACCAAAAAAGCACTTTCACTATTCATGAAGACATTTTTTCGTGTCCGTTAAATCCGAAAATATTTCTGTAGGTCCAGAACATTTCCAGTACCCACTAAAACAATTCTGGACGCATTCCGAAACATTTTGTGATCAATGATTTTCTTCAGCGAAAAGCTACCATAGCAATTCCGGCTGCTCCGGAACATTTCCGGTTTTTCTCTCCGGAAAAATTCCAGAAGTTCCCAGAACAATTTTGGTACCTCCAAAATGTTCCAAGCGCATGCCGAAACCTATTTGGCTTAATGGTTTACTCCGAAACAACTTTTTGGTTTTACAGAAACTTTTCCGGTGTTCTCTCCGGAACCTTTCCGTTGTCTCCGAAACTTTTCCGGAGACTTTCTCTCAGACTCCCTGTCTAGTATTCAGCAGATAGATGACCCTTAAGCGTGTGACCCAGTAGGTTCGGTGAAGTATATACATGACGGGAACACTTTCCGATCAATGACCAATAGCGGAACCGTGGACACCCATATTGATCCCTATACCCGCACGAATGAATATTCGAGTGAACCTCTAGTTGCAGTGTGCTATTCCTGTTGCTTCGTGATATGTTACAAAACCCGAGGTGAGACTTATCGGCATGCCCGTGGATCAACAACTTGTCCACTATGCCAGTTACCTCGTTACCGGGTTTTTTCTCTTCTCTCGTCTCCGTTTTCCGGCATCCCTGTGATCAAATCACATTGTGTCTGGCCAGACGATGATGGATACCGTAACACCGAGAGGGCCCTAAGAATATGTCTCCATCATCGAAGGAGCAAATCCCAATCTTGAGCTATCAAGTTACTTGTCATACTTTTTCATGAACCCGTAAGCCGTCGTAATAGCCACCCTGTTACAGATGACGTTTAACAAACCCCAAAGTTCACGAAGCAAGTACGAAGGAACTTGATACTCTCATGGTCTAAGGAATTATGCAAACATTAAATTTCTCTGTGTTATTAACCATTTACTTGTGATGAATGTATCTCATAGCATAACATCAATTCGGGTCGATTCAACACAAGTGTTGTTCTAACATTGTGCCCTCAAAATTGCCGGCATAGCCATGCCCATGATTAGGAAAACATGATCATCATGCAATACTTGAGCCAATCTTAGAGGCATGACTAGGAATACATTTTACCATTTATAATACGACACGTGCACATGAGTTTCCCTCCGAGCCTCGTGGATATTGCAGACTCGAGAATCATTGCAGTTATAGCATGGAACATAAACATCCATTACAAACTTGGAGATACAAAATAATTGTTATTATCTGCCTTTAGGGCATATCTCCTACAGACTCCCACTTGCACTAGAGTCAATAATCTAGTTACATGGCTTCCCTGACACCAATGGCTATCCGGTGTTGCTCATGCTTTGCTCGTGGTAGAGGCTTTGTCATCAGGTCTGACACGTTCAGATCTGTGTGAACTTTGCGTACTTTCACTAAACCCGCTTCGACATGATGTTGAATGAGTTTATATTTGTGTTCAATATGTCTTGTCTTATGGTGAGAACATGGCTCCCTTGCCTAAGCCACGGCGCCACTATTATCACAATAGATTTCCACCGGGTCCAGAGCACTTGGAACCACACCAAGGTCTTCAAGAAACTGCTTGATCCAGACTGCCTCCTTGGAGGCTTCTGAAGCTGCAACATATTCTGCCTCCGTCGTAGAATCCACCACAGTCTTTTGTTTGAAACTTTTCCAATCAACTGCGCCACCGTTCAAAATGAAAACATAGCCTGATTGAGATTTGAAGTCATATGGGTCAGTCATGAAGCCTGCATCAGTGTAACCACTTACAATGAGCTCTTCATCACCTCCGTACACAAGGAGTAAATCCTTGGTCCTTCTGAGGTACTTAAGAATAGTTTTGACTGCGGCCCAGTGTTCCAATCCTGGATCACTTTGGTACCTGCTGCTAACACTTAGCGCATAGGAAACATCTGGTCTTGTACATAGCATGGCATACATAATAGAACCAACTGCCGAAGCATATGGAACATCATTCATTTGTACTTGCTCATCGAGAGTCCGGGGACAATGATTCTTGCTAAGCACTATGCCAGGTGACATGGGGAGTAGGCCTTTCTTGGAGTTCTCCATGTTGAACCTTTTCAACACCTTGTCAATGTACGTGCTTTGGCTAAGCGCTATCAGGCGTTTTGATCTATCTCTATAGATTCTTATACCCAACACGTATGCCGCTTCGCCTAAGTCCTTCATTGAAAAACTCTTCTTCAATGAGTCTTTTATTTCGCTAAGGAAATTCACGTCATTTCCAATCAACAATATGTCATCCACATATAAGATTAGAAATGCTTTTGCGCTCCCACTAAACTTCTTGTAAACACAAGATTCTTCGTCATTCCTGATGAAGCCAAACTCTTTGACTACTTCATCAAAACGAATGTTCCAGCTCCTTGATGCTTGCTTCAGACCATAAATGGCCCTCTGAAGCTTGCATACCTTTTCAGCATCCTTAGGATCGACAAAACCTTCTGGCTGTATCATGTATACATCCTCTTTGAGGTTTCCATTTAGGAAAGCCATTTTGACATCCATCTGCCATATTTCGTAATCGAAATAAGCAGCAATTGCTAGTAATATCCGTACAGACTTAAGCTTAGCTACGGGCGAGAAAGTCTCGTCGTAGTCCACTCCTGGAACTTGCGTGAACCCTTTCGCGACAAGTCTAGCTTTATGGATAGTAATGTTACCATCCGCGTCTGTCTTTCTTTTGAAAATCCATTTACAACCAATGGGCTTTACGCCTTCTGGAAGTTCTTCCTAGTTCCAAAATTGGTTTTCGTACATGGATTCCATTTCGGATTTCATGGCTTTGTGCCATTCCCTTGAGCTAGGCCCCGCCATCGCTTCCTTGTAGTGCGCAGGTTCATCATCTTCAAGGATGAAGATTTCGTTATGAAACCACTCAGGTGGCTCGATAGCCCTACCCGATCTGCGCGGTTCAAATACAAACTTGTCTGAAGTTTCCGCATCACATGCGACAACTTCCGGCTCGGTTGTAGGGATAATTTGCGGAATTACTTCCGGTTCGTTAACCATATCAACGGTTGCCGAAGATTCACTAATCTCATTAAGTTGTACTGTCCTCCCACTTAATTCTTTAGCGAGAAACTCTTTCTTGAGAAAGACTCCACTTTTAGCGACAAGCACTTTGTGCTCGGAATCTAGGTAGAAGGAATACCCATCTGTTTCTTTTGGATAACCTACAAAGTAACATTTGTCTGATATGGGATCGAGTTTGGTAGGTTGTAAACATTTTACATGTACCTCACAACCCCAAATTTTAAGATGCGACATACTGGGTTTCTTCCCATTCCACATCTCATGTGGTGTCGTCTTAACAGATTTAGACGGTGCCTTGTTTAGTGTGTTGTAGGGCCGGATTTCCGGGACATGATATCCCAGAAATTAACCCCTCGTGTCGTCACCAGCCCAGGATTACTGTTACTGGTGGACACGTCCTTGTTACAGATTACCAAGCAATTACAAGAATTGGATACAAGACCATAAAGGTCTAATGATACAACAATGCTTTCTAGTGAGGATGACGGAAGCGGCTCGTGGTTCTCCAACATCGATGGGGCTCCATTCCCATAGGAACGGCTGACCAGGATAATTCCTATCCCGCATGGCTGCTATCCTAGGCTCCGCATGGACGTCGTGGTAATACTCCTTGTAGAAATCCTGACCTAGCCAATTAAATAGCCAGGGACAAGCCTGTGAGTACGTTTGAATGTACTCGCAAACATAATGAACAAAAGATATACCGAATGCAAATGATCATGATGGGTTAAATTATATGCATATGCTGAATAAAGTTTAAAGCATAGCATGATGAATATTAATACGGTGCTGAATGCATATGCCCCTGATGGATTAAATGATATGCTCATGCTGACTGATATTTAAAAAGTGGCATGATAAATATTAGCATGTGCAGAAATTAAAATTTTAGTGACAAACCAAGAAAATTAAAAGTGGACAATCGGGCGAGACTGAACCGCCCGAGAATCCAAAAGAAATGCCAAACGGGTGTCTAAAAGTGAATCGGGCGAGACAGACTGCCCGAGAACTCAGGCGACGCCATGAGAGGTCTTGAAAAGAAATGCCAAACGGGTGTCTAAAAGAAAATCGGGCGAGACAGACCGCCCGAGAACTCAAGCGATGCCACGAGAGGTCTTGAAAATAAATGAGTATGCCGGGTAGTCTAGCCAGCCCATGAGATACTCAGAAAATAAAAATAAGAGAAACGGTTAGTCCATAATAATAACAATAATATTCATAACAACAATAATATTCGTATCATCAAAAATTCATGATAATGTCAGTAGTGGCAATAATCATTCTACAAATTAATTCATGCTCAATTTAATTATTTTCCTCCGGAGACCGACACTAAGACCGACACTTGACCAACCTAGACTGTAGTCCTTAACCGCGGACACGGCTATTCGAATAGGTATAACTCTGCACAGGTTGTGCTCTTTACCCACAAGTAAATGATTTCTTTAGCCAGCACCGAGACGCTGACTAATTCCCATTACGGCCTTTGGGTTGAAAACACACCTGACTAGCACACACCAGCTTAACTCACCAAAGCCAGGAATCACCCAAGGCAATGATAAAGTAAAACTCTAAGTGGGAAGGCCTCATTCAACGGCCTCCAATAGCATGGGATCACAATATTTATATCGGCACGCAAACAGGGGTGTGACCCCTCTCCGGCTACAACCGGAGACACCCATGCCCCCGGACCAAGTGACATGCCTACCATGGGCCAATGGTATCTTTCACTATGGCCTCTCTGTACGGTGTGTGCAGGAAAGGGGTTAACAACTTACTGAACCATACCCTACCTGCGGCAGGGACAAGTGGGAGCACGAAACAAGTATGGGGGTTACCGGAACAAGACTCGATCTACGGTCGACTCAGGAGGTTTAAGTTTTTCCTGCAGTGGTTAGCACAATAAAAGTGTTCTTTCAACAGTAACACCAAAACAGGGCCACAGCCCTTGCATGTCCCAACATTGATAATCAACAAGGCATGATCACGCTCCAACGTGATCACCCTTCTACCGGTAACGGTATTTCTCTTTTACCTGCTCCTGCAAGTTCGTCATAACAAGCACACGATGCACGATACGAGAAAAATATGCCAACACTATATGCATGGAAATTTTATCTGAATTGAACATATGCATGATTCAATTATTTCTTGCAAATATTTAACCATGCAATCACCATATCAAGTGTTCAAGATGCTTGCCTTGATCATGCAGAAATATTGGGTGCACTCCAAAAGTTTTTGAAAATTTTATCTTCCCTCCATTTCCTATTTTCAAAAATATTGAAATTACCACATAAAGCAAAAACAGTACTAAAAAGCTGTTTGGATTTTTTTTCAATAAATCCTAAAATAAACTAGATGAAAAATGATGAATTACAGAAAAGGAATCAAATTATTTGGAGTTCATATGAATTTCCTAGAGAGTTTCTAAGCTAAGATAAATACTGAATTGGACTTATTTAATAAATCCAGTAGAGTTAAACTTATCAAAAATGTTCACCCTAGCTAGTTTAATATAGATTGATTTTAGAAGTATTTAGAAATTTGAATCATTAGATTTGGATTCGAATTGGCTGCTGTGGAATTATTTGAGTTATACAGAAAAAAGAAAAAGGAAAGGAATAGAGCTGCGCCCTGAGCGCTGTATAGTCGACTGGAGCCACTTGGCCGGCCCAGCCGTCTGGCCGCGCGGGAGGCTGCTGACGTCGAAGGCGTACTCCCTGGAGTACGTTTCCCCCGCAGGGAAAACGCACCCGCGGAGATGTGCTTCTGGAGAGGAGGGGTGACTCACCGACAGGTGGGACCCACCTGTCGGGTTTGTCTTCCCCCCCTCGCGTGCGCCTGGACAGGAACAGAGGCGAGCTCCGGTGGCAATTGCCGGCGGCAGGGACCTCCATTCGCAAAACTGGATGCACCGGTGTGTTCCTGAGGATGAGCCGCATCCATGGGAGGGAAAGAAGGTCGCCGGAGAGCTCGGATTTGAGCAGGGCTTCTGCCATGGCGGAGGAGGTCATCGGGTGGAAGATGACTTTCGCCCTGGAGCTTGCTCCGGCGCACTTGAGGTGGGGAATGGGTTTGCAGGGTCGAGGGAAGCCTATTGGTGGAGAGAGTGGAGGAAGGGGAGCTCTGGTTGAGTCGGATTTAACCGGAGATGGCGGCGGCCAAACCTTGCCAGAGAGGAGGAAGACGGCCTCTCCCGGTCGTTTGGCTGCCCGGGGTGGCTTGCGGGGAGGTATGAGGATGAGGCCCGAGAGGAGGGAGCTCGGGGTGAGCTTTATAGGGAGGGAGAGGCGGTTCCGTGGCTTCCCGATGAAGTCACGACGGCGGCGGCCATTAACGCGGCAGGTGAGGTTGTTGGGTGGCCGGTGAGGGTCGGTGGGGAGGTCAGCGGGGTCGGCGAGGACTGTGGCCGCCCGCGGATGAGCTCGGGTGGTTGGCAATTAAGCGGCAGAGACGTGGCGGGGAAGGATTCGTCGGGCGGCGATTTGGACGGCGGTGGTCGGCGGTGGCTGGTGCTAGCGGACGAGGAAAGGTGTCGGTGAGGCTCAGGGTGGTCTAGATGATCTAGTAGAGGACTAGGGCGAGTAGGAGAGGCAGCAGCAGAGCGGCAGTAGCTCGATGCCACTGACTGCCATACTCGCGCTCTGTGCATGCCCTCGAGGTGCTCGATGAATTGCCACTGTGGCCAAATGATTCTATTTGAATTTTGAAGTTTGACATGATGATTCACTCTGTAATAGAGCTACTAGACATGGTGGTTTGGCCAGAAGAGCAAGTGGCATTTGCAGCTAAAAAGGATGCAACAATTCTGTCATGCCCACCAGATGTTTGATGAAATGCTAAGGTGTCCTAGGAACTTTGGTTGGATGTCAAAATTGCCAGGGTGGTGTCTCTTTTGATGATAAAGAGGATGGCATGGTTGGTTGGACAAAATGAAAAACCTGCAAGTGCAAGTTTTGGTGAATTTCAGGTCTGGACAGAAAGTTGGGGGATTTATTTGGTAAACTAAAAAGATTCCAATGGAGCTGATCTTCTGGACTTAAGGGTTTCTTAGGAAGGACTAGAGGTGGGAATAGTTTCAGAATTTTTGGATCAAGAAAAATTGAGGTTGTAGTTCAAAGCTGAATCTGGACCAGAAAAGAAAAGAGGATGTTTTGCTCAAAATTTTCAAAACACTAAGATGGGTTTTTTGTATGAAAGTGATCTATAGGCATCACATGACCTCTCATAATTTTTGTGGAATTTTTAGAGAATTATTTAAAATAGTTATAGTGCAACAAAGGCAATTAAAGAATTGAAATTGCTGTTAAAAGAAATATTCTTGGGCAAATTTTATTATGAAAATAATCCCTTCTGTTATTTAAAATATAATTGAAATGATTTAAGACAACTACCAAATCCCACAATATTATTTCCAAAATTTCCTATATGGAGGGAAGAATTTTGAAAAACAGAAAACAGAAAATACTCTAAAATAAATAATAGACCTAATAAAATTCAAAATTTTATTTCTGGCCAAATTTTATTTAATAAAAATATGGTTAAATTTTTGGGGTGTTACATGTGTGAGCGGCAGTTTCTAGTGCGTGACCCCAAAAAGATATCGGCAGATCTGTAAGAGACATCATCGGCCTTACCATGTCTAACAGGGTTCGGTTACGTCTTTCCGACACTCTGTTTCTTTGTGGAGTTCCGGGAGGCGTAAGCTGTGAAACGATTCCACGGTCACTCAGATGTTGGCTAAACTCATGACTAAGATATTCGCCCCCGCGATCTGATCGCAGAAACTTAATCCTTTTGTTACGATGATTTTCTATCTCATTCTGAAATTCTTTGAACTTTTCAAAGGTTTTCGACTTATGGTTCATCAAGTAGATATAGCCATACCGACTCAAATCATCAGTAAAAGTCACGAAGTAGAAATACCCACCCCAGCTAAAGTACGCACTGTAGCTGCGAGGATGGCTCGGGGCGTATAAATATTCTGGCTATGGCACTGACCATGAACATGTGTGAGTAGTTTTCTTAGGACCTTGGGTCCATAGCAATAGCTAGATGGCATCCTCTCTCCCTTGTGATTCAATACATAGTTCCCGTGAACTGCCTCACATGATCGGGATCCATATGATGTAATCGGTGGTTGTTTGTGTTGGGATATGATGAATTATCACTTTATGATCAGATTGTTCATTGAATTATATTGAATCTTTTGAAGTTTCTTTGCTGCATAATTAAGTAGTCATGTATGCTCTCTGATCTATTTGTCTTCTTTGGCCAAGATTGATAGGTAGTTCTTCAGAGGGAGTTGTGCATGGTAGTGGGTTCAATCTTGCGGTGATCCATCCCAGTGACAGAAAGGGAACAGACATGTATTGTATTGTTGCTACTAAGGATAAAATGATGGTTTCTTTATCACACTTGGATGATAGTTTTACTCTCTACATTATGTCATCTTGCTTATTGCAGTACTATGTTTGTTATAAACTTAATACCTCGAGATGCATGCTGGATAGCGGTCTATAGGTGGAGTATTAGTTGTAGATGCAGTTGGATAACGGTCTACATATCACGGACGTAATGCCTATACAAGATTATGCCATGAATGATCATAGTCATAAATATAAATATTGCAATTTAATCGCTGTCCAACTGTAATTTGTTCACCACAACACATTTATCTTGCTTGAATAGATGTCTCTAGTGAAACTATGGCCTCCTGGGTCTATCTTCTTTAATTGCATACACCGTTACAATTTATTTTCTTACTGTAGCGTTTTATTATTTTGTTCTATCTATCAATTCGTACCATATCATACAATTTATACTTTTACCTAGCAGGACAAGAAGCTTGACAACCTTCTTGAAACGTTGGGGGCAAGTCTGTTTTGTGTTTGGTGTGTAGGTACCGAGGATCTTGGTTGTAGAAGAAATTCCTACTGGTTCGATAAACCTTGGTTCTCAATCGAGTAAAATACTTATTGATAGATTACTTCACCCTTACACTTGGGGGTTACCCAACCTCTCTTACGAGAGAGTAAGCAGTCAACCACCACGAGCGTGGACCTTGCCGCATGGCATCCTAGCGCGGCTGCGTGGGCAGCCACCATGAGTGCGGACCTTGTTGCGGAAACCCGCCATAGCCAATGCAACTCATCGAAGCCTAGATAAGATCCATCACAGGACCATGTTCCAGGATACCGTAGCAAACGCAGCTCATCGAAGCCTCGCCGGGATCCAACACAAGGGTCAAGGGGGTACGAGGAGGAGATGGCCTGCAGGTCCTGCAGCCACCGGACAGTTGGCCGAAGGCCACCACGGGCAGCGGTGAGGAGGGGAGGCAGATTAGGCAGAAACTAGTGGAGGCGGCGAGGTTCGCCTCGCTAGTCCCTTTTTTTCATGGTAATACACGTCTCATTTCATATAATAAAGATAAGTTACATACAACGTAAACACCGACCTGGCAAAACTGAAAAGACAGCAGAACTCTAGCCTTTACACAAAGGACCACCAGCCAAGAAGGCAAATTACAATCAAGACCGAAGAATCTCCTGAGCTTGATGCCAACGCCCGTCACCTGCCTCCGGCACTCTCTCCGTCGTCTTTGCTTTCCGTCCTTCTCTGGCTTGGACTGAAGCAGCAGAGAAATCTCCCAAGCCAATCATGGCCGAGCTGCGCGCGCTGGACGCGACCTTCAGCGGCGTCCACGGCCTCGTCCCAGCCGGCGCCACGCACACCCCGCACATCTTCTGCGTCCCTGACCCGCCGTGCCAACAACCTTCCCAAGAACTACCGTCGGCGGCACCCTCTGTCCCGGTGATCGACCTATGCGGCATGGACCGCGCCGCCACGGTCGCATTCGTGCGTCGAGCCGCGGCGGAGTGGGGCTTCTTCTAGGTGACGGGCCATGGCGTGCCTACGCAGTTGATGGGTGATACGTGTCCAACGTAGCTATAATTTTTGAGTGTTTCATGCTATTATATTATCAATCTTAGATACTTTATATGCAATTTTATATCATTTTTGGGAACTAACCTATTAACTCAGTGCCCAGTGCCAGTTCCTGTTTTCTGCATGTTTTTTTGTTTTTCAGAAAATCAATACCAAATGAAGTCCAAACACGATGAAACTTTACGGTGATTTTTTCTGGACCATAAGGGACCCTAGAAGCTTCGGGGGAGAGCCAGAAGATCTACAGGGGAGTCACTAGCTCACACGGCGCACCCTCGGGGGGGCGCGCCACCTAAGCTTGTGGGTCCCACGCAGCTCCGTTTGACCTAATTCCACTTCTATAAATTCCCATAAATCCCAAAACCACCAGAGCGAGACCCAAAACAATTTTTCCGCCGCCGCAAGCCTCTGTTCTTCCGTGATCCCATCTGGAGGCCTTTTCCGGTAATCTGCCGGAGGGGGAATCGATCACGGAGGGCTTCTACATCAACCATGCTGCCCTTTCGATGATGTGTGAGTAGTTGATACGTCTCCAACGTATCTATAATTTTTGATTGTTCCATGCTATTATAGTATCAATCTTGGATGTTTTATATACATTTACAAGAAATTATATATCATTTTTTGGGACTAACCAATTAACTTAGTGCCCAGTGCCAGTTGCTGTTTTTTGCCTGTTTTTGGTTTTCCAGAATATCAGTACCAAACGAAGTCCAAATGCCACGAAACATTTTGGAGATTTTTTTCTAGACATAAGAGACACTAGAAGCTTCGAGAGAGGGCTAGAAGACAGAGGAGGTGGCCACAAGCCACCAGGGCGCGCCCCAGGGGGGTGGCGCGCCCTGGTGCCTCGTGGGCCCACCTCTGCCCCGTTTGACCTAATTCCACCTCTATAAATTCTCTAAAATCGGGAAACCAACAGAGGAGTCCACGAAATACTTTTTCTGCCGCCGCAAGCTTCTGTTCTCGAGAGATCCTATCTGGAGGCCTTGCTGCCCTTCCGATGATGCGTGAGTAGTTTACCATATACCTTCGGGTCCATAGTTAGTAGCTAGATGGCTTCTTCTCTCTTTTTGATCTTCAATACAATGTTCTCCTCGATGTTCTTGGAGTTCTATCCGATGTAATCACTTTTTGCGGTATGTTTGTTGGGATCCGATGAATTGTGAGTTTATGATCAGATTATCCATGAATATTATTTGAGTCTTCTCTGAACTCTTTTATGCATGATTATTATAGCTTCGTATTTCTCTCCGATCTATTGATTTGGTTTGGCCAACTAGATTGATTTATCTTGCAATGGGAGAGGTGCTTTGTAATGGGTTCGATCTTGCGGTGCTCAATCCCAGTGACAGAAAGGGACATGACACGTATGTATCGTTGCTATTAAGGGTAAAAAGATGGGGTTTATTCATGCGTGAGTTTACTTTGTCTACATCATGTCATCTTGCTTAAGGCGTTACTCCGTTCTTTATGAACTTAATACTCTAGATGCATGCTGGATAGCGGTCGATGTGTGGAGTAATAGTAGTAGATGCAGAATCGTTTCGGTCTACTTGTCTCGGACGTGATGCCTATATACATGATCATTGCCTTGGATATCGTCATGATTATTTGCTTTTCTGTCAATTGCCCAACAGTAATTTGTCTACTCACCGTATGCTATTTTCAAGAGAGAAGCCTCTAGTGAAAACTGTGGCCCCCGGGTCTACTTTTATCATATATTAAAAATCCTAAAAATACCTTGCTACAATTTTACTTTATTTATTTTATTTTTTATTTTTGTTCCATCTATCTATCTATCACCATACAATTTAATCTTGCAATTTACCGCCAAGGGATTGACAACCCCTTGTTCGCGTTGGGTGCAAGGATTTGTTATTTGTGTGCAGGTATTGCTAACGAGTTGTTGCGTGATTCTCCTACTGGATTGATAACCTTGGTTTCATAACTGAGGGAAATACTTATCTCTACTGTACTGCATCATCCCCTCCTCTTTGGGGAAATCCCAACGCAGCTCACAAGTAGCAGGAAGAATTTCTGGCACCGTTGCCGGGGAGACATCATCAACATCTATCAAGTACCTACGCATAAACTTTCATCTCCTTGCATTTATTTTATTTGCCTTTGCCTCTCGTTTTCATCTCCCCCACTTCTAAAAAGTATTTACAAAAACACAAAATTATTTTATTTGCTTGCTTGCTTGCTTTTATTGCCTTCATGAAAACACACAAGAACAGAAAGTAAAAACAAAAATGTAAGACCACTATGGATCTGCACCCACTTGCTAATCTTTTCAAAAGATCCAATTATAATGAACCAATTGCTAGTGATTTGAGTGCTCTTGATTTTCTCTATGAAGTTTTGCTTGAAAATCATGAATCTGAAAATTGTGATGAAGTGTTAGAAGAACAAATTTATAAAGTGATTCATGATAGCTCCTTGATTGAAAAGCATGATTGCAATGATGTTATTATAAATTCTATTAATGTCAATTGTGTTAATATAATATGCAAAACTACAAGCTTGGGGATGATAATTTTGTCATGTCCACTACTTATTGCAATGATCATGATTGGGGTGATAATGCTTCTTATGATCTTGAAAATTTATTTAAGCCTCATGATGAATATGCCATTGATAATAATGTTTGCAATAATATTGGAAGTGGGTTTGGAAGAGTGTCAACTTTAAATAAAAAGAATCTCACATATTTGGAGAGTGTTCAATCTTATGAGTTTTTTGATGAAAGTGGGTTTGGAAAGGTCATGACTGTAGTTGATGATAATCCCACTATTTTGGAAGAGTGTCAACTTTGCATGCATGTGGATCATGTAGAGAATATTTTATGTGATGGCTATATTGTTGAATTTGAATATGATCCTACATGTAATTATTATGAGAGAGGAAAATATGGTTGTAAAAAATTTCATGTCACTAAATTACCTCTCTTTGTGTTGAAATTTTTAATGCTTCATTCTTCGTACTTGCATATGCTAGATATTGCTTGTCTTGATAATTTGTATTCTTACAAAATGCCTACGCATAGGAAGTACGTTAGACTTAAATGTGTTTTTCACATGTTATATGATGCTCTCTTTATGTTTCGATTACTATCTTTCATGTGAGCATCATTGAAATCTCAAGCCTATCTTAATGGCTATAAAGGAAGAGCTTGTTGGGAGACAACCCAATAGTTATAATTTCTTCTTGTGTTATTACACAATTATGCTATTGTTATGATTGTGTTTTTATATTTTTAATTAGTGTTTGTGCCAAGTAATGCCTTTGGGATGATTTGGAAGATAGTATAATTGATGCTGTTTGGAAACCAGAAAGTTTTGCGTCCAGTGCTGGAATTTTAGTTCTGTACTGGGGCGTCAGAAAAATCTTAAATTTTTACACATTATTGGTATATGAATTTTCCACGTTTTCCTACTTTTTCAGAATTTTTGGAGTTACATAAGTATGGCTTTTAAATAGATCTCTACAGACTGTTCTGTTTTTGACAGATTCTGTTTTTGATGCATTGTTTTGCTTGTTTTGATGAAACTATGGATTGTATCGGGGGGTATAAGCCATGGAGAAGTTAGAATACAGTAGGTATAATGCAAAAATAAAATATGAATGGGTTTGCAACAGTACTTAAAGTAGTGATTTGTTTGTTATACTAACGGATCTCACGAAGGTTTTGTTGAGTTTTGTGTGATTGAAGTTTTCAAGTTTTGGGTGAGATCACGATGGATGAAGGAATAAGGAGTGGCAAGAGCCTAAGCTTGGGGATGACCAAGGAACCTCAAGGTAATATTCAAGGAAGACTCAAGCGTCTAAGCTTGGGGATGCCTCGGAAGGCATCCCCTCTTTCTTCTACCAACCACCGGTAGTTTTACTTGGAGCTATATTTTTATTCGTCACATGATATGTGTTTTACTTGGAGCGTCGTGTATTATATGAGTATTTTCTTTGTTTTCTTTTTAGTTTGTCACAATCAACTTTGCTGAACACACCTATTTGAGAGAGCCACACGTTTATCATGATTTGTTAGAATACTCTATGTGCTTCACTTAAACCTTTTGAGCTAGGCAGTTGCTCTAGTGCTTCACTTAAATCTTTTTGAGCACGGCGGTGGCTATATTTTGAAGAAATATTTGCACTCTCATGCTTCACTTATATCTTTTTGAGAGTTGATAATAGTAATGGTAATTTGCACAAGATATGAATTTGGTCCCAAAGTGATGAATATTCAAGAGGGATATAATAAAAACTTTCATATAGATCATTGGATATGATAAGTTTGATTCCTTGCAATAGTTTTGCGATATGGAGATGATAATATGTGAGTCATGTTAGTGAGTAATTGTGATTTAGTAAAAATGTTGGTGTTAAGGTTTGTGATTCCCTATGCATGCACGTAAAGTCAATAGTTATGCAACGAAATTATATCCTACTTATGGTGCATTATTCGGTGTTAGTTATGTTCAATGCATGTTTATGACCGTTTTCTCTTTTTGGTTGGTCGCTTCTCAATCTATTTGCTAGCCTTCATTTGTACTAAGCGGGAATACTGCTTGTGCATCCAAACTCCTTAAACCCAAGTTGTGCCAAATGAGTCCACCATACCTACCTATATGCGGTATTTCCATGCCGTTCCAAGTAAATTTGCATGTGCCAACTCTAATTTTCAAAATAATTTTCTGTTTTGTGTGCCCATACCGCTCATGAGGCGGAAGGGAGTGGCCAATATTTTCCGCTTTGTGTGCCCGTACCGCTCATGAAGCGGCAGGGGGTGGCCAATATTTTCCATGCTAGGTGGGTTATTCTCACGATGAGTGTTTATTCACTTGTCATTGCACGAGAGAGTAGGTAATAGGGATGCCCAGTCCCGAAATGAAATGAAATGAAAAAAATTAATATGATGATAATAATAAATTCCTTGGAAAGTGTTGGTATGGAGGGCACCCGTGGATACGGCTAGCCATGGATTGTGAAAGAATGGTGGAAAGGAAATAAACTTTATTTTCTGTTTGGGAACCGCCTTTAATGTGTCTGGCATGGAAGATATTGGGAATTCTTGGTCGTTTTCGTTGATAGGAAAAGCATGCCTCTCAAAATAATTTTATCTCTCTAACTTAAGCCTTGAGCTCTGGCACCTCTGCAAATCTATGCTTCCCTCTGCGAAGGGCCTATCTATTACTTTTATGCAATTTTTATTTTTATTTTGAGTCTCCATCTTCTCTTACAAAGCACCAACTAGAGAGCACTATTGTCATACTTGTGCATTGGATGTAGCTAATATTGAGTGTGTTTCATGAATGGATCAATGATTGAGCATAATGGGCTAGGGATAACTTTCTTTAGCATTGATATTTTGAAAGGCATGGTTGCTTGTTAGTATGCTTGAGTATTTATGTCTTCATGTCAAATTATAGACTATTGCTTTGAATCATTCAAGTCCAAATGTCCATGTTACAAAAGAAAAGAGTATATGATGAATATGATAGGTAGCATTCCACATCAAAAATTCTGTTTTTATCATTTACCTACTCGAGGACGAGCAGGAATTAAGCTTGGGGATGCTTGATACGTCTCCAACGTATCTATAATTTTTTATTGTTCCATGCTATTATAGTATCAATCTTGGATGTTTTATATACATTTACAAGCAACTATATATCATTTTTTGGGACTAACCTATTAACTTAGTGCCCAGTGCCAGTTGCTGTTTTTTTGCCTGTTTTTGGTTTTCCAGAATATCAGTACCAAACAAAGTCCAAATGCCACGAAACTTTTTGGAGATTTCTTTCTGGACATAAGAGACACTAGAAGCTTTGGGAGAGGGCCAGAAGACAGAGGAGGTGGCCACGAGCCACCAGGGCGCGCCCTGGTGCCTCGTGGGCCCACCTCTGCCCCGTTTGACCTAATTCCACCTCTATAAATTCTCTAAAATCGGGAAACCAACAGAGGAGTCCATGAAATACTTTTTCCGCCGCCGCAAGCTTCTGTTCTCGAGAGATCCCATCTGGAGGCCTTTTCTGGCACTCTGCCGGAGGGGTAATCGATCACGGAGGGGCTCTCCATCAACCTTGCTGCCCTTCCGATGATGCGTGAGTAGTTTACCACAGACCTTCGGGTCCATAGTTAGTAGCTAGATGGCTTCTTCTCTCTTTTTGATCTTCAATACAATGTTCTCCTCGATGTTCTTGGAGTTCTATCCGATGTAATCACTTTTTGCGGTGTGTTTGTTGGGATCCAATGAATTGTTAGTTTATGATCAGATTATCCATGAATATTATTTGAGTCTTCTCTGAACTCTTTTACGCATGATTATTATAGCGTCAAATTTCTCTCCGATCTATTGATTTGGTGTGGCACCCCGGCTCAGAGGACCGGTTTACCCAGTGTTTCCAACCCAGAGATCATGTCTTCTGGAAACACGCAACAACTTGGAACAGAACTGAACTGATCTTTATTGATATATCTCGAGTACAAGCTCTTAATTTACACTGATAGCGAGGCCAGAAGCACTGCACGTGCTATGACAATATCTACATTATTTATGGAACATAGCAAGGCCTCGATACTACTAGGTGGTTCTACGGCGTAGCGGAACATAGCGCGGAAAACTCCATCCACAGGGACACTGCTGGGACACGGCCTAGTTAGCGTAGCACGAACCATCGGGACCTCCGTCCTCGGCTTCTCCTGCATCTGGCATGATATGCCAGGTGAGTACTTGGAATGTACTCGCAATCTCAAGGCAACCATAACAATCAACAAACAATAGCATGGCAATGATCATATGTGGCACCCCGGCTCAGAGAACCGGTTTACCAGTGTTTCCAACCCAGAGATCATGTCTTCTGGAAACACACAACAACTTGGAACAGAACTGAACTGAACTTTATTGAAATATCTCGAGTACAAGCTCATAATTTACATGATAGCGAGGCCAGAAGCACTGCACGTGCTATGACGATATCTACATTATTTATGGAACATAGCAGGGCCTCGATACTACTGGGTGATTCTACGGCGTAGCGGAACATAGCGCGGAACTCCATCCACAGGGACACTTCTGTGGACACGGCCTAGTTAGTGTAGCACGAACCTTCGGGACCTCCGTCCTCGGCTTCTCCTGCATCTGGCATGACACGCCAGGTGAGTACTTGGAATGTACTCGCAAGCTCATGGTAACCAAAACAATGCAGCAAACAATAGCATGGCAATTAACATGTTAAAATACTGGGTTGTTTACTGTAGCCAACTTACTCTTGTCTGGGTTGTCCCACAACCCTCGGAATGCTCACAATCCACTGAGCACTTCTGAACATAAGACAAGTTCTTACATCATTATTATCAATACGGTTGACCATCCTAGAGAGGCCTAAACGGACTGTCCAATACCGTGGACGCGGCTATTCGAATAGGTTTTACACTCCGCAGAGGTTGCGCACTTTACCCACACTATGGAGTACCTGGCCTCGTGATCCCATTTGGGTGGACCGGTGGTGCTCCAACGAAACCTGCCTGACCCGTGACCCCTCTATCGTACCACCGACAATCATACCCTCCCAAGGTCATGTCCTGGGTGGCCCCTGTGTCACCCCGTGACACCTGCCACCGTCGTGGCCACTAACTGTCCCAAACGGGGACGCCGGCAAAATAACTCAACTGGGCTCACAGGATTATCGTCGTCTACCTGATTAGGGCAGCACGCACGCATAACCCTCCCTAGTTTGGTGGTACCGATAAAAGAGCACAAAGCCAGACCAAGTCAAGGCCGTCCCATACCGGCAAATGTGGCTGCACGGATAAGTCCGGGTAGGTGGCTCTTGATCAACCAACTAAGTTTAGTGTTGACAAGCATTTACCCAGTATGGGTCTTTATCAGGAATAATTTAATATGGCAGTAGCTAGGCAATAATTTACTAGGAATTAGCACATATTAAAAATAATGCATGAAATTCAATTAAATCACCAACACTATTGAAATGCTTCATGCAATGGATGACATTGCTTGCCTTGCTCTATTGGGTTGTCCACAAACTCCTGGGCTTCAAATCCAAAAGTATTTCCCTCTGAAAATATTTTCAAAATGCAATTGAAAATGTCACATACTACTGTTTTGTGCACCAAAAATTCTGTGAGCATGGGAAAAATACCAAATTTTTCCAGCAAATAGAGGAGCTCAAGACAAACTCAGAGCAAAAAGAATCAATTGATTTGGACTTATGGATAAAAAGTTATTAAGGGTCAAAGTTTCTGGTCAGCTCTGGAAATAAAATAGAAAATCAGAAAATCAACCGGGGCCACGTCGAAGGCGTAAATTGCCCGGCGTCTCCACTTACCGCTTCGGTAAGCCACTGACGAGCGGGCCCCAGCGGTCAGATTTAAAAGGGGAGAGGAGGGAACAGAGGGAGGCGGGGCTCCGCCGACGCTCGCCGGCGATGCAGACGGCGGCGAGGTCCGGTGACTGCGGAAACGGATCGAGCGCTTCGAGATGAACACGCACGTACCCGTGGATTGGCGAACGGTGGCCGGACGACGTCGTCCCCTTTCTCTCCGGCGGCGGCGGCGCTCGGGTGTCGCCTGAGACGGCGGTTCCGGCAGCGATTCGGCTCGGGAAGGGCTTGGGCGGGGTCAGTGGAGCGAGGTGAACTCGCGGGTGCAGTCGGTGGAGCTCGGGGAGGAGCGAATCGGCGGGGAGGTAGAGCTCGGGTGGCGGCGGTGCTCCGGCGAGATGCGAGGCCAGAGGGCCTCTCGGCCGTGGCTCGGTGCTCGGGGGCTCAATAGGAGGCGGAGGGAGTGGGGTGAGGTGCTCGGGAGAGGCCGGGGAGGCCTTTATATAGGAGGAGGAGGAGCTCTCTGGAAGCGGCGATATCGGGACACGTCGTCGGCGATGGTACGCCGCGCTGGCTGGCTCGACGCGGGCGACGCGACGGGAGCTAGCAGGAGGAGTTAATGCGGCTACGGCGGCTAGTGGAGGAAGAAGACGCGCCGCAAAGCCACTGTGCCCGCACGGGCGGCATAGTGCGCGTGTGCCATGGCGGCCAGCGAGGGCTTCTCCGGCGAGGGGAAGGATCCAGGGCGGCCAGGTGGACGCAGGGGAGTTAGTCGGCGCACTGAGACAAGCTACGATGGCGCGAGGCAGGCGGACGCGACGCATCAGGCACGGGCACGATGCAGAGCACGCGAAGTGGCATGCCATTGTTGTGCTCACCACGGGTACTGATGTCTAGAGGCCTCGTGAGCCTGGCATTTCTTGTCTAGCACGTCGACCCTCGATCCCTTAGTCCACTTGTGCCTCTGGTTCGACTAGATTCACTCTGAGGTGAATTATAGCTTTAGCTACAGTTTCTGACAGGAAACTTGAGAGTGATCTAGAGAAGAGGTGAGCTGGAGATGGAGCCAATGGAGATGTCTGGGGTGTTCTGCTTTGGAAGGACTATAAGCTGGCAAGGTTTGAGGAAATTTGATCAAGATTTGGATATAGTTCATGTACAAGTGCTGTACTGAACCAGAAACCTAGATGAGCTTGTCGCACTCATCTGGGTGATCTTCTGGATCTGAATTTTGGTGTGGAAGGGTTATTTGGTGAGGAGAAGATGCAATAAAAATTTCAGCTCAATTGGATACCTCTAGCTGGTACTTCCTTCACAGAGGTTTCAATTGGACAGAAACTTGGCAGAAAATTGGTGATGAAAATTTGTACTGGACAAGATGATATTTTTGGATATTGTGGAAAGATAGGTTCCCTAGAAGTTCAGGGAATATTCTGGGAATTTACTGAGTTGGTAAAATAGGAGTTGCTTCACAAATGACCAGTACTGTCCAGAGAGCAAATGGAGTTTTCTGGACAAAATTTTGTACTGGACCATGAGATGTTTTTGAAGATTGTGGGAGTAGATGATGACAAGAAGGTGTGGGATTAATTTGGGATTTTTCTGATCATCAGAACTATAGGTTGCTTTGTAACCCATAGTGATGGGAGATTTTCCCAAATGAGAAAAATGAATTATTGGGAAGGATAAAGAATTGGAAATTGATCCCGATGGTGAATGACAAGATTTTGGCAAGATGTTGAGGGCTTTGGATCACTCAGAGGAATTCATAAGTCCAAAGTCAACTGAAAAGGTTCAGAAATCATCCAAATTGCAAATAAAGCCGGAAAGATTTTGAAAAGAAAAAGTTGCCAAAAACCAGGGTGTCACAAACCTACCCCCCTTAGGATGAATCTCGTCCTCGAGATTCAGTTGCTCAGGGAACAAGTATGGATAGGCTGATCTCAGAAAATCCTCTCTTTCCCAAGTAGCTTCTTCCTCAGTATGATGATCCCACAACACCTTATAAAATCTGATTGTCTTACTCCTGGTAGTTCTTTCCATCTCATCCAATATTCTGACAGGTCTTTCCTCGTAAGCCAAATCTTTGGTCAACTTTAGCTCACTCATATCTGCCTGTTTGATCGGAGGTGCAATACACTTTCTTAACTGTGATATGTGGAAGACGTCGTGAACGTCCGACAACTCTGGTGGTAACTCTAGCTGATATGCCACTCTGCCTCTTCGGGCCATAACCAGAAAGGGTCCGATATACCTCGGTGCAAGCTTTCCTCGGGTATGAAACCTCTTTATTCCTTTCATGGGTGTGACTTGGAGATAAGCATATTCTCCGGGCTCAAAAGTTACTTCCCGATGCTTCAGGTCATAGTAGCTCTTTTGATGGGGCTTGGCTGCTCGAAGACGCTCCTGGATATCCTTGAATTGTTTCTCAGCCTCGAGCATCAAATCCGTGCCGAAGATACGGCTGTCTCCTGTCTGAGACCAATTTAGAGGAGTGCGACACTTTCGTCCATACAGGGCTTCAAATGGTGACATCTTGAGACTTGACTGATAGCTGGTATTATAAGAGAATTCTGCAGAGGGTAGGCTATCCTCCCATTTGGGTCCGTAGGTAAGAGCACAGGACCGAAGCATATCTTCTACTATCTGATTCACACGTTCGGTCTGTCCATCTGTCTGTGGGTGATATGCCGTACTATGCTTTAGCACAGTTCCCAGGGTTTGGTGCAGTCGCAACCAGAATGCTGAGGTGAACAGAGAGCCTCTATCGGATGTGATAGACTTGGGTACTCCGTGAAGGCTGACTATCCGGGACATGTAGAGCTGTGCCAGTTGGTTCGCGTTGAAAGTGGTCTTTACCGGGAGGAAGTGAGCCACTTTTGTAAGTATGTCCACGATGACCTAGATAGCATCATGGCCCCTTGTGGACTTGGGTAGTCCAACAATGAAGTCCATGCATATGTCATCCCATTTCCACTCGGGAACTGGTAAAGGTTGTAGTAGCCCAGCGGGTTTCTGATGTTCAGCCTTGACTCTGTTGTAGATGTCACAACAGGCGACATAATATGCAATGTCCCTTCGCATCCCTGGCCACCAAAAGGTCTCTCGCAAGTCCTGGTACATTTTTCTTCCTCCCGGATGGATAGAGTAGGCAAATTCATGTGCCTCTCTAAGTATTTGCTGTCTCAAGCTGTCTTGATCAGGTACACAGATTCGGTGCTCAAACAATAAGGTGCCCTGATCGTCAATTCGGAAGGACTTGGCCTTTCCTAGCGGAATGCGCTCCTTGATTTCTTGTATGCCTTCATCTGATTTCTGAGCTGCCTTAATTTCTTCCATAAGTGTTGGGGTAATTTCCATTGTATCCGGGCTAATTGGGCCGCACAACACCATATTTAGCTTGGCGAACTCTTCTCGCAGCTTCGGATGCATTCCCTCCATTATTGCATTTCGGGTACCTTGCTTCTGCTGAGGGCATCGGCGACCACATTGGCTTTTCCCGGATGATAATTTATCCCAAGGTCATAATCCTTGACCAATTCAAGCCATCTTCTCTGCCTGAGATTCAGATCAGGTTGGGTGAAAATATACTTGAGACTCTTATGGTCTGTGTATATTTCACATCGCTGCCCAATGAGATAATGCCTCCAAATTTTTAATGCATAAACCACGGCTGCCAATTCCAAGTCATGAGTGGGATAATTCTCTTCATGAGGTCGTAGCTGTCTGGATGCATAGGCTACAACCTTTCCTTCTTGCATTAGGACGCAGCCGATTCCACACCTGGAAGCATCACAATATATGTCGAAGCTCTTGTGGATGTCTGGAAGAACTAAGACAGGGGCTGTGGTTAGCCTAGTCTTTAATTCCATGAAACTGCTGTCACATTCTTCCGTCCAGGCAAACTTGTGGTTCTTCTTCAGCAATTCTGTCAATGGCTTGGCTATTTTAGAGAAGCCTTCGATGAATCGACGGTAGTAGCCTGCCAATCCCAGAAAGCTACAGACTTCCATTACTGTGGCTGGTGTCTTCCAGTTCAATACAGCGGTCACTTTGCTGGGGTCGACAGCCACACCTTGTTCTGACAGAATATGTCCCAGAAATCCCACTTCTCATAGCCAAAATTCGCATTTACTGAATTTGGCATACAAGCGATGGGTCCTTAGTCTTTCCAGGACAGTACGGAGATGTTGCGTGTGCTCCTCTTCATCTCTGGAGTAGATGAGAATGTCATCGATGAATACTACCACAAATTTGTCCAGAAAGTCCATGAAGACTTTATTCATCATGCTCATGAAGTCTGCCGGGGCATTTGTCAGCCCGAATGACATGACTGTAAACTCATACAGACCATATCTGGTAGTGAAGGCTGTCTTGGGGATATCCTCTTTTCTGATTTTTAGCTGATGATACCCCGTTCGAAGGTCAATCTTGGAAAATACCCGGGCTCCGTTCAACTGGTCGAACAAGTCATCAATGCGAGGGAGCGGATATTTATTTTTGATGGTGACCTCATTCAGTTGGCGATAGTCTACGCACATTCGTAGGCTGCCATCCTTCTTCTTGACAAACAGCACGGGTGATCCCCAAGGTGAAGTGCTTGGATGAATGTACCCTTTCTGTAATAATTCATCCAACTGTTTCTTCAATTCAACCAGCTCTGGGGAAGGCATGCGGTAGTACTTCTTGTAGATTGGAGTAGTTCCGGGAACAACCTCAATAGCAAACTCTAGTTCCCGATCAGGTGGCATTCCCGGTATCTCCTCTGGAAATACGTCCGGAAATTCACCGACTTCCGGAATCAGACTTATGTCTGTAGCTGTGGCTTTGAATGCCATTCCCTTCTTTGACATCACTCTGCTAGCAGTGAATTGCACTGTTTGGCCTGCCGGGTTAACCAATGTCACCTTCCTGGTGGCACAGTTGATACACACCTGGTGTGGTACCAACCAATCCATTCCCAGTATTATATCCTGTCCAGGGGATTCAATGGCAACGAGAGTGGCTGGAAACTTCACAACGTGTATCAAGATTTCCAGATTCTTGTATATCACATTTGTTCTGAGCATGGAGCCAGGGGATTGTACCACCATGATTTTGTCCAAAAGAGAAGAAGAAAATTTGTGCAAGGTGGCAAAACTCCGCGAAATAAACGAATGAGAAGCCCCAGAATCAAATAAAATTATTGCAGGTATGTTGTTAACAGAAAACATACCAAGGACCACATCTGGTGCTTTGCGGGCTTCCTCAGCGGAGATATGATGGACTTGGCCGCGATAGAAGTTTGGATTGGGGCGGCGTCCAACACTGTTGACTTGTGGCTTGAAGTCGGATGGTGGCTTCCCATTTCTTGCGGGGCATTGCTTAGAATAGTGCCCGCTCTGGCCGCAAGTGAAGCATGTGTTGTTGCGGCGGCAATCCTCCGGCACTGGTTGTTTGCCGAAGGTCTTGTCCTGGCTGACGGGCTTATTGTTGTTGTTGCCATTGTTCCAGGCAGGCTTGTATTCAGATGTCCCTGGTTGCCAAAACATGGCTTCTGCACAAACTGCTCACGGTTGTCCTTCTTGGGTTCAAACTTCCGCTTGCGATCATCATATCCTGACTTATGCTCTCGTTCAGCTATGAAGGCCTTGTTTACCAGAGTCTGGAAGTCGGGAAAGTCCAGCATACAGAGCTGACAACGGAGGGTATGATTCAGCCCTCCTAGGAATCGGTCAATCTTCCTTTCTTCTGTGGACACGTCATGGTTGGAGTACCGTGCCAGATTATTAAACTTGTTCAGATACTCACCCACTGACATATTCCCTTGAGTAAGAGCAAGAAATTCCCTCTGCTTCACCTTCATTATGCCAGTAGGAATATGATACTTGCGGAATGCCTCTTTGAACTTTTCGCAAGAAATATCTTCTCCAGAAGGCCACATTATTTTTGTATTGTCCCACCATATGGCTGCCGGTCCTTCCAGGTAGTGAGTAACAAAAGGAACCTTGTCTGACTCATCACAGCGGGCTATGTCCAACTTCTTTTCCATGGTCCTCAGCCAGTCATCTGCTTCCATAGGATCCACAGCCTGACCAAAACTGGGTGGCTTGGTACGCTGAAAATCCGACAATTTAGAGTATGTCCCATTGTGGTTGTTCTGACCCACCAAAGTATGCATACTTTTCAGAAATTCCATGAGATCTTGGTTTCTTTTCTCTTCAAACATTCTCATGATCTGATCAGTGGTAGGTGACTGTGGTGGTGGAGGTGGTAAATCTTCTGGTGGCTGTCCTGCCTGTCTGGCGGATCGACGAACGGGAGTTCCATCGCCGCCTTGATTACTACACCTCTTCATCCTAAATTTGTTCCCATTGCAAAATACCGAATCGATGAGCAACACCCATAAGGGAAAGCAGGGTAGTATGACACCAGAAAAGAAGCCAAATAAAAAGAGCGAACAAAGGAAGCAACATAATTATACAAGGCAACCCATCATCATACATGACAGGCTAGTAGGGGCAATGATCATGACTAGACTGCTCATACGGCAGTTGACATATGCAGGGATGCTATGATGCATGCACTGAGACTCAAGCCTCCGCTCTAGTGACGCCGGTGGCACGAACACTGGTACACTGAAGACTCCTCGTCGTCTGACTCTATCTCGGAATCTGAGCTGATGATGTGAACCTCGGCCTCCGGATCAAAGGAAACACGACGACGCTGACGAGAAGGTTCTCCCTCTGAAGGAGAAGAAGCACGACGCCGCAGCATTGGAGCAACTGGAGTAGCTAGGAGTGAGGCCCACTCTGACGGGGTCTCACGTCGGCTACCAGACGAAAAGCCTGGCGGTCCGAACGAACTAGAAGGAGTGTCGGAAGGTGGAACGGGTGGAGTATACATAGGTGCAAACGGAGGTGGAGGAGGAGACTGTGCTGCCGCAACAGCCGCAAGTGCCTCGCGAGCAGAAGTCAGCTCCTCGGCTAGAGAAGTGATCATACGGTAACTGGCGTTCAGATAACGAGATAAAACACTAGTAGCACGATCACTCGTCGGATCAACAGGTGCAAAAAGGACTCGCCCTGTCGTAGGCGACAGGGTGGGATAGTGAAAGAAACCTGGATGAGTCTGCATCTCGACCTCATGGAAGCGCAAGTCAGTGAGAGCCTCCATCGCAGCAAACTAGATCGCCAACTCTGGAGTAGAAGCAGTTCCGCCCTTGGAAGAACGGGAGTAGCTGCCTATATCTGAACTCGTAGTGAGAAAGGCTTCCGCGTGATACTCGAATACTGAACCAGCAAGCTTCTCTCGAAACACCTAGTACACTGGGTCTTCGCCGTTGGGATACAGCCGAAGCCAGACGTTACGAAGCAGTACTGGAAAAGTGAACGGTGCCGGCTCATGATTGTAGTGGTACGGAACTAGTGCCATCTACACTCATTAAACCAGCGGTTAGCACAATAAAAACTATATGCATGCCATGCAATGCAGCAATCAGATGCAACAAGCAAGACACACCAAGACTCTAAACTAATCGCGATTCTAGCGCAGGGTTAACTAGGGTGTCCTACAGTCAGCGCGGCTCTGATACCAAGCGTTGTGGCACCCCGGCTCAGAGAACCGGTTTACCAGTGTTTCCAACCCAGAGATCATGTCTTCTGAAAACACACAACAACTTGGAACAGACCTGAACTGAACTTTATTGAAATATCTCGAGTACAAGCTCATAATTTACATGATAGCGAGGCCAGAAGCACTGTACGTGCTATGACGATATCTACATTATTTATGGAACATAGCAGGGCCTCGATACTACTGGGTGATTCTACGGCGTAGCGGAACATAGCGCGGAACTCCATCCACAGGGACACTGCTGTGGACACGGCCTAGTTAGCGCAGCACGAACCTTCGGGACCTCCGTCCTCGGCTTCTCCTGCATCTGGCATGACACGCCAGGTGAGTACTTGGAATGTACTCGCAAGCTCATGGCAACCAAAACAATGCAGCAAACAATAGCATGGCAATTAACATGTTAAAATACTGGGTTGTTTACTGTAGCCAACTTACTCTTGTCTGGGTTGTCCCACAACCCTCGGAATGCTCACAATCCACTAAGCACTTCTGAACATAAGACAAGTTCTTCCATCATTATTATCAATACGGTTGACCATCCTAGAGAGACCTAAACGGACTGTCCAATACCGTGGACGTGGCTATTCGAATAGGTTTTACACTCTGCAGAGGTTGCGCACTTTACCCACACTATGGAGTACCTGGCCTCGTGATCCCATTCGGGTGGACCGGTGGTGCTCCAACGAAACCTGCCTGACCTGTGACCCCTCTATCGTACCACCGACAATCATACCCTCCCAGGGTCATGTCCTGGGTGGCCCCTGTGTCACCCCGTGACACCTGCCACCATCGTGGCCACTAACTGTCCCAAACGGGGACGCCGGCAAAATAACTCAACTGGGCTCACAGGATTATCGTCGTCTACCTGATCAGGGCAGCACGCACGCATAACCCTCCCTAGTTTGGTGGTACCAATAAAAGAGCACAAAGCCAGACCAAGTCAAGGCCGTCCCATACCGGCAAATGTGGCTGCACTGATAAGTCCGGGTAGGTGGGTCTTGATCAACCAACTAAGTTTAGTGTTGACAAGCATTTAACCAGTATGGGTCTTTATCAGGAATAATTTAATATGGCAGTAGCTAGGCAATAATTTACTAGGAATTAGGACATATTAAAAATAATGCATGAAATTCAATTAAATCACCGACACTATTGAAATGCTTCATGCAATGGATGACATGGCTTGCCTTGCTCTGTTGGGTTGTCCACAAACTCCTGGGCTTCAAATCCAAAAGTATTTCCCTCTGAAAATATTTTCAAAATGCAATTGAAAATGTCACATACTACTGTTTTGTGCACCAAAAATTCTGTGAGCGTGGGAAAAATACCAAATTTTTCCAGCAAATGGAGGAGCTCAAGACAAACTCAGAGCAAAAAGAATCAATTGATTTGGACTTATGGATAAAAAGTTATTAAGGGTCAAAGTTTCTGGTCAACTCTGGAAATAAAATAGAAAATCAGAAAATCAACCGGGGCCACGTCGAAGGCGTAAATTGCCCGGGCGTCTCCACTTACCGCTTCGGTAAGCCACTGACGAGCGGGCCCCAGCGGTCAGATTTAAAAGGGGAGAGGAGGGAACAGAGGGAGGCGGGGCTCCGCCGACGCTCGCCGGCGATGCAGACGGTGGCGAGGTCCGGTGACTGCGGAAACGGATCGAGCGCTTCGAGATGAACACGCACGTACCCGTGGATTGGCGAACGGTGGCCGGACGACGTCGTCCCCTTTCTCTCCGGCGGCGGCGGCGCTCGGGTGTCGCCTGAGACGGCGGTTCCGGCAGCGATTCGGCTCGGGAAGGGCTTGGGCGGGGTCAGTGGAGCGAGGTGAACTCGCGGGTGAAGTCGGTGGAGCTCGGGGAGGAGCGAATCGGCGGGGAGGCAGAGCTCGGGTGGCGGCGGTGCTCCGGCCAGATGTGAGGCCAGAGGGCCTCTCGGCCGTGGCTCGGTGCTCGGGGGCTCAATAGGAGGCGGAGGGACTGGGGTGAGGTGCTCGGGAGAGGCCGGGGAGGCCTTTATATAGGACGGGGAGGAGATCTCTGGAAGCGGCGAGATCGGGACACGTCGTCGGCGATGGTACGCGGGCGACGCGACGGGAGCTAGCAGGAGGAGTTAATGCGGCTATGGCGGCTAGTGGAGGAAGAAGACGCGTCACAAAGCCACTGTGCCCGCACGGGCGGCACAGTGCGCGTGTGCCGTGGCGGCCGGCGAGGGCTTCTCCGGCGAGGGGAAGGATCCAGGGCGGCCAGGTGGACGCAGGGGAGTTAGTCAGCGCACTGAGACAAGCTACGGCGGCGCGAGGCAGGCGGACGCGACGCATCAGGCACGGGCGCAATGCAGAGCGCGCGCAGTGGCATGCCATTGTCGTGCTCACCATGGGTACTGATGTCTAGAGGCCTCGCGAGCCTGGCATTTCTTGTCTAGCACGTCGACCCTCGATCCCTTAGTCCACTTGTGCCTCTGGTTCGACTAGATTCACTCTGAGGTGAAGTGTAGCTTCAGCTACAGTTTCTGACAGGAAACTTGAGAGTGATCTAGAGAAGAGGTGAGCTGGAGATGGAGCCAATGGAGATGTCTGGGGTGTTCTGCTTTGGAAGGACTATAAGCTGGCAAGGTTTGAGGAAATTTGATCAAGATTTGGATATAGTTCATGTACAAGTGCTGTACTGAACCAGAAACCTAGATGAGCTTGTAGCACTCATCTGGGTGATCTTCTGGATCTGAATTTTGGTGTGGAAGGGTTATTTGGTGAGGAGAAGATGCGATAAAAATTTCAGCTCAATTGGATACCTCTAGCTGGTACTTCCTTCACAGAGGTTCCAATTGGACAGAAACTTGGCAGAAAATTGGTGATGGAAATTTATACTGGACAAGATGATAATTTTGGATATTGTGGAAAGATAGGTTCCCTAGAAGTTCAGGGAATATTCTGGGAATTTACTGAGTTGGGAAAATAGGAGTTGCTTCACAAATGACCAGTACTGTCCAGAGAGCAAATGGAGTTTTCTGGACAAAATTTTGTACTGGACCATGAGATGTTTTTGAAGATTGTGGGAGTATATGATGACAAGAAGGTGTGGGATTAATTTGGGATTTTTCTGATCATCAGAACTATAGGTTGCTTTGTAACCCATAGTGATGGGAGATTTTCCCAAATGAGAAAAATGAATTATTGAGAAGGATAAAGAATTGGAAATTGATCCAGATGTTGAGTGACAAGATTTTGGCAAGATGCTGAGGGCTTTGGATCACTCAGAGGAATTCATAAGTCCAAAGTCAACTGAAAAGGTTCAGAAATCATCCAAATTGCAAATAAAGCCGGAAAGATTTTGAAAAGAAAAAGTTGCCAAAAACCAGGGTGTCACATCATATTAAGTGCTTCCATCATTATTATCAATATTATGGTTGACCATTCAGTGGCCTAGTACGGACTGTCCAATACCGTGGACGCGGCTATTCGAATAGATTCAGACACTCTGCAGAGGTTGCGGACTTTACCCACACCATGAAGCTCCTGGTCCCATACCTCGGTACACTTCCCTCTCGGGTGGACCGGTGCTGCTCCAACGAAACCTGCCTGACCCGTGACTCCTCTATCGTACCACCGACAATCATACCCTCCCAGGGTCATGTCCTGGGTGGCCCCTGTGTCACCCCGTGACACCTGCCACCGTCATGGCGAAACTAAATTGTCCCAAACGGGGACGCCGGCAAAATAACTCAACTGGGCTCACAGGATTATCGTTGTCTTCCTGATCAGGGTAGCACACACGCATAACCCTCCCTCTTTGGTGGTACCGATAAAAGAGCACAAAGCCAGACCAAGTCAAGGCCGTCCCATACCGGCAAATGTGGCTGCACGGATAAGTCCGGATAGGTGGCACTTGATCAACCAATTAGGTTTAGTCTTAACAAGTATTTAACAAGCATGGATATTTATCCTGAATAACTTAACCTGGCAGTAGCTATGCATCAAAGTAAATTACTCTAAATTGTCACATATTAAAATAATGTAACACCCTGATTTTTGGCCCTTTCTTTTTCTTTTGGTTTTCTTCGAATTTTATTTGGAATTTCTTTTTTCGTGGCTATGTGGTCTTGAAACCTGGGAAAATCTTCTCTTCTACCACTTCCTAGTGGCTTGTCATTCTCAAATCTATCCCAAGGCCATGTCATTTCCATCTTAGCCCAACTCCAATATTTATTTATTGGGAATATTCATTCTTCTATTAAAGGAATAACCCTGTTTGCCCTAGGTTGTGAAGCAACCTATATTTCCGTCTTCCACAAAATTCCCAAAAAATTCTCATAAATTCTTTCGATCATATCTTCCACAAATATGCCAAAATCCATCCTTGCCTAGTTCAAAAATAATTCAGGAATATTCATTCCCTATTCTGTCCAGTATGGCACTTTGTGAAGGAAGTGCTATGTATATTTTCTTGATTGTCCTCAAAATTTTTGGGCACTCTCTCATATCCAAATTATTGCCACATGCCAAAATTCAACTCCATTTGCCTAGTAAATCTTCCTCAGTAAATTTCCAAAGTTTCTGACCAGAGAGAAGCTTTGTGAAGGAAGTACTAGCTAGGCTTCCCCAAATGAGTTGAAATTTTGGGAGATCATCTATATGATCAAATAAAGACACTCCACCAAATTTAATCTCCATCCAACAATCTATGTGAGCACAACATCCAATCTTGGTTTCTGGTCACAATTTCAGTTTGTGAAGCAACTATATTTTATATTGCTTCAACAATTCTGAAATTAATCCAGGACCTAAATGTCCCTATATAATTTGAGCATGCAAAAATTCACATCATTTTGCCAAGCTATTCTCTCTGCAAAATTCCCCCAAGTTTCTGTCCAGTGGGAAGCATTGTGAAGGAAGTACCATTTTTGTGTATCCAAATGGTATGAAATTTTTATGGCACCTTAATATGCCCAAATAATCACCCTCCACCAATTTTCAGCCCAATCCAATCATCCATGTGAGTGCTACTTCATGATCTTCTTTCTGGACCCGAATATGTGGTTGTGAAGCAACTAGGTTAAATTTTGGTCCAAATCTTGTCAAAATTCACAGGATCATAGTCCTTCCTTTCCTAAACCTCTGAGACATGATGGTTAGCCCTTATCTCATCTCAGTTGATCACTACTTCATGACTAAGTTTGCAACAGCAAACTTCAGTCGACCTCTCCCATCAGTCTGCAGTGTATTTCTTCGATCTATCACCTCAGGAGGGTCCCAGGACGCATGAACTACGCGCTAGACAAGGTTTTACTGGCTAGAGCACACCGTGTGCGCCTGTGCACGCGGTGACCACGCTGGTTGCAAGCGTTGGGCGCGCTCTGTTTGGCGTTTTGCTTCGGGCACTCCTCTGCTCGCCGTCTCCGCATGTCCCAGCTTGGCCCAGAGCTTCGTGGCAGCCTCGCGCTTACTCTCGTGCCCTGGACCCCTCCCCTTTCTCCCTCCTCGCGCCACGGCAACCTTGCCCGCATGAGCACAGTGTCTCGGTGGCCGAGCGGACACCGCACCGCCCGCATCTGCCCTCCTTTGTGCCTCCACTAGCCCTCTCCCGTCGCCGTCCGAGCCAGTCCGCGTGCGCACGCATACGCGGTCACACCAGAGGCATCGACCGCGCGTCCATGGCGGCATCCGGCTCGGCATCTCCTCCCCTGCCTATATAAGCCACTCCCGGCCGCGTCTCTCCTCGCCCACCTCCTCTAATCCACCCCAGTAGCCTCCTCAACGTCTCCCATGAGCTCGAGGAGCTCCCTACACTCGCCATTGCCGCCATGGCCGCCATCGGCCACCGCTCAAATTTGAGCTAGCCCGAGCCCCCTCTCCCTTCATTCTCCTCCAGAGAGACCCCCGGGGCGAGGAGAAGCTCCTGCCCTCTTCTCCTTCTCCTACGGTGGCCCACAACCATGGGCCCATCGTCGCCCGTCACCTCCGTCCACCGCGGTCAGCATCCTCCTCAACCCGGCGCTCCCTGGGGAAGCTGAGGCATCCCACGCGAAGCGCGACGCCGCCCTGAGCAGTTTGATAGCCGGAGCCCCGCTGGAGACGCTCTGTGGCGCCCGGAATCGCCGATCGACGGCGTCCCTGTCCTCCTGCTGGCGCGAGCGAGAGGATGAAGGCGACGACCGTGCCCAGCCTGCCCGTGGGCCCGACGGTCCCACCAGTCAGCCACCCAAGCGTTGACCGACTCGTTGACGTGGATTAATGAAAACGTATTCCGCCGAATACGTTTTTCTCCACCGAAAGCGTACTTCATTCCTTCTTTGGGATAGAAAGCATTTTCTGGAAGCGGAGGCGTATTCCAGAAAAATGTGCGTTCTATTTCACCCAGCCAGCCGAAACCCTTATATTGCGGGCGTTCGCCCGTTAGCAGCAGAAAAGCTCACTTTTTAATTGTTTTTCTGCCTAACGAACGAACGGCCGTAACTCCGCAACCGTGACTCCGATTCAAGTGATTCCAAAGCCCACGATCTCAGTTCGTCGAGCCCGTTCCGATGGTATCATTTTCATGAGGTTGTCACACTATGAAAATGACCATTTTGCCCTTGCCCTTAAAACAGCTCCGCCGAGAGGGAAACTTTTCCGGCGATTCTTTCCGCGAGTTCATCGCACTTCTGCCCGGTGAATCCTTCATCCCTAGGCAAGCCACAACAGCCACTTGCATGATGGAATTGCAGTAGCCATGGTTTCCACTTGAATATTTAATAATTGTTTGCGCATTTAATTCTTTGTGAATGCTTCGAATATGTTTGTGAATCCATGCTCATTGCTTATGCCATGTTCATTTTCATCTAGTAAGTGTTATGATTAATTGCTAAGGATATTCTTATCATGTTGTATTCTTGTACTCATTTCAGATGCTAGTGATAATGATATGTTCATATGGTTCATTATGGTTTGTTATGAAAATACTTGAGATATTCGTGATCATCGTTATGCTATGCTCCTTTGCATCCCGTAGAGTAAATGATTTATCATTGTTGATGTTAAATGGTTATGTTGCCCATCCATGGTTACACTGATATCATGCTCATCTGCATTGTTATTTCATTATGTATTTTATTGTGACTCAGCTCATCACCATTCAAGTTAAACCTGACATTAATCGAACTTGAACAAATCTGTTGGTTGAGTCATGGTGCCACCGAATCGAGCTAACCAGTGCAGCCACACTTGCCTTATGGGAGGCCCTAATGCGGCCTATTGTCATGCCTCTCGCCGGTGCCTCCTACTAGGGAAGGTTATGGGTGCGCGCTACCCTGATCAGGTAGGCTACCATAAGCCTTGAGGACCCAAGTTTTGATGGTACCGAGGTCCCCGTTTGGGACAATGTTGATGTTTGGCCACGACGGTGGTAGCCACAGAGGTGGCGGGTGTCACATGTTGGCACCGGGGTCACCCAGGACATAGCCCAAAGGGGAGTTTGTCGGAGTGACCGGGAGAGTGTCATGCAATAGACTGGTTTTGTCGGAACGTCGTTGGTCCACCCGAATGGGAGCACGAGGCCATGAGTTCTGTGGTGTGGGTACAATGTACTAACCTCTGCAGAGTGTATAATCTATCGATAGCCGCGTCCTCGGTCATGGACACAGTTCGTAGTAGGTCACACTATGGGTCAACAGAAATAATAATCTGAATAATAAACAACCCCTGTTCGATGAGAAAAGAAGTTGGTTGATCTTTATGTGATCATGAGAGGATCACGATGGTGTCGTGGATACCGATGTTGATTGATTATGAGGTGATCGAGTGATGATCACGATGGTAAGTTTGTGATTACGAGATAACCTCCGAGCAGAGTAAGTTGGTCCATGAGACCTTAAATATCGACCCCCCGTGCATGCTAGTGCTAGTATCATCCTGTTCATATCATGAATTATATGTTGTTGCCATGCTCATGTTGATGCCATGCTCCTGTTGTTGCCATGCTCATGTTGTTCTAGTAGTATCGTATTCATCTTTGATGATTAACCGGTAAATGCCATGCTGTTGTATGTCTTCATTGCTTTGGTTGCTGTGAGTTTGCGAGTACATTCAAAGTACTCACCTGGCATGTCATGCCAGATTGCAGGTGATGCCGTGATTGCTTGTTTGTCGAGGACCTCGAGGTTGCGCTCTAGGATACGTCCCAGCCAGAGTCCCTGCGGAGTGGAGTCCATCACCGTCGTCGTTGTTCCGCTGCTAGAATTTATTCCGCTTCGAGATGTCTCGCTGCTAGCATAGAGCTATCTGAGCAGGCGAAGTGTCGCCGTGCCCCTGTAACCTCTGTGCCTTCAGAACCTTTGTACCCGTGTCATTTGTAATAAAGAGCTGATTTGTTCTATGCCAAGCAGTGCCGTATTCCAGAAGACTTGATCTCTGGGCTGGAATACGGGGTGTTCCGGTCTCTCTGAGCCGGGGTGCCACAAATAATGCAAATAATTCAATTAAATAACCAACACTATTGAAATGCTTCATGTAATGGATGACATGGCTTGCCTTGCTCTGTTGGGTTGTCCACAAACTCCTGGGCTTCAAAGTCAAAAGGATTTCCCTCTGAAAATATTTTGAAAATGCAAAGGAAAATGTCACATAACACTGTTCTGTTCACCAGAAATTCTGTGAGCATGGGAAAAATACCAAATTTTACCAGAAAATAGAGGAGTTCAAGACAAACCCAATGCAAAAAGAATCACTTGATTTTGACTTATGGATAAAAAGTTATGGATGGTCAAAGTTACTGGTCAAATCTGATTTTAAAAACAGAAAATAGAAAATCAGCAGAGGGCCACGTCGAAGACGTATTTCGCCAGGGCGCCTCCACTTACCGCTTCGGCGAGCCACTGACTAGCGGGCCCCTCTGTCAGATTTAAAAGGGGGAGAGAGGGAACGGAGAGTTGCGGAGCTCCGGCAATGGTCGCCGGCGATACAGACGGCGGCGAGGTCCGTTGACTACGGGGATGGAACGAGCTCACGGAGACGAACACGTACGTACCCGCAGCGTGACGAGAGACGGCCGGACAACGTCGTCCCCTTCCTCTCCGGCGGCGGCTGCGCTTGGGTGTCGTCGGAGATGGCGATTCCGGCGGAGTTTCGGTCAGGCAGAGGTTTAGGCGGGGTCAGGAGAGCTAGCTGAGCTTGTGCGTGCAGTCAGTGGAGGCTGGGGTGGAGTGGAACGGTGGGGTGGCGGAGCTCGGGTGGCGGCGGGTCACCGGCGAGATGCGAGGCCAAAGGGCCTCTCAGCCTTGGCTCGATGCTCGGGGGGTCGATTGGGAGGTGGTGGAGTGCGGTGAGGAGCTAGGAAGGGCTGGTCGTGGCTATATATAGGCGGGGGCGAGCTCTCTGGAACCTGGCGGAGCTCGGCCACGTCGCCGGAGTACGGACGCCGCGCTGGCTAGCTCGGTGTGGGCGACGGGATAGTAGAGGGCAGAGAAGTTAATGCGGGCGGTGGCGGCTAGCGGAGGAAGACGATGGCCAGCAGGGCCACTGTGCCCGCACGGGTGCCACAGTGCCCGTGTGCGGTGGCGGCCGCTGGGGATGATTCCGGAGAGGGGAGCATTCCAAAACGGCCAGGTGGGTGGAGGAGAGGATGTCGGCGAGCTGGGCCAAGGCGCGGTCACGCGGGGCAGCCGGATGCATCACATCAGACGCGGACGCAGTGCAGAGCGCGTGCATTGGCATGCCATTGCCGTGCTCACCACGGGTACTGGCATCCAGAGGCCACGCAAGTCTGGCACACCATGTCTAGCATGTTCTCCTTTGATCACTTAGTGCCCTTGTGCCCTTGGTTTGGCTAGGTCACTTTGATTCGAATGGTAGCTTCATGAATAGTTTCTGACAGAAACTTAGAGAGAGATCTAGAGGAGAAATGAGCTGGAGATGGAGCCAGTAGAGATGTCTGGGATGATCTAGTTTGGAAGGACTCCAAACTGGCCAAAATTGAGAGAGTTTAATCAAGATTTGAATGCAGTTCATGTACAACTGCTATTACTGGTCTAGAGGAAAGATGAGCTTGTTGCACTCATCTGGTTGGTCTGCTGGAGCTGACATTTGGTGTGGGAGGGTTATTTGGTGGATAGAAGATGTGACAAAAAATTCAGCTCAATTGAATACTTCTAGCTGGTACTTCCTTCACAGAGGTTCCATTTGAGCAGAAACTTGTCAGAATATTGCTGCTAAAAATTTGTACTGAACAAGATGATATTTTTGGATATTGTGGCAAGATAGGTTCCCTAGTATCTCAGGGAATTATCTAAGAGTTTTCTGAGTTGGGAAAATATGGGTTGCTTCACAAAGGGACAGTACTGTCCAGAAGGCAAATTGAGTTTTCTGGATAAAATTTTATACTGGACCATGAAATGTTTTTGAAGATTGTGGGAGTAGATGATGACAAGAAGGTGTGTTATTAATTTGGGATTTTTCTGATCACCAGAACTATAGGTTGCTTCATAACCCATAGTGATGACAGATTTTCCTAAAGGAAGAAAATTAATTATTGAGAAAGATTGAGAATTGGAAATTGATCCAGAAGGTGTGTGACAAGATTTTGGCAAGATGTTGAGGGCTTTGGATCACTGAGAGAGATTCATAAGTCCAAAGTCAACTGAAAAGGTTCAAAAACCATCCAAATTGCAAATAAAGCCAGAAAGATTTTGAAAAGAAAAAGTTGCCAAAAACCAGGGTGTCACAAACCTACCCCCCTTAGAATGAATCTCGTCCTCGAGATTCGGTTGCTCAGGGAACAAGTGGGGATATGCTGATCTCAGAAAATCCTCTCTTTCCCATGTAGCTTCCTCCTCAGTGTGATGCTCCCATAATACCTTGTAAAATTTGATTACTTTACTTCTGGTAATTCTTTCCATCTCATCCAATATTCTGACAGGTTTTTCCTCGTAGGTCAAATCTTTGGTCAACTCTAGCTCACTCATATCTGCCTGTTTGATCGGGGGTGCAATGCACTTTCTTAGCTGTGATATGTGGAAGACATCGTGAACGTCAGACAACTCCGGTGGTAATTCTAGCTGATATGCCACTCTGCCTCTTCTAGCAATTACTGGAAAGGGACCGATATATCTCGGTGCAAGCTTTCCTCGAGTATGAAACCTCTTTATTCCTTTCATGGGGGTAACTCAGAGATAAGCATATTCTCCGGGCTCAAAAGTTACTTCTCGGTGTTTAGGGTCATAGTAACTCTTTTGACGGGACTTGGCTGCTCGAAGATGTTCCTAAATATCCTTGACTTGTTTCTCAGCCTCGAGCATCAAATCCATGCCGAAGATACGGTTGTCTCCTGTCTGGGACCAATTTAAAGGAGTGCGACACTTCTGTCCATACAGAGCTTCGAATGGTAACATCTTGAGACTCGACTGATAACTGTTATTGTAAGAGAATTCTGCATAGGGTAGACTATCCTCCCATTTGGGTCCATAGGTGAGAGCACAGGGCCAAAGCATATCTTCCAATATCTGGTTCACATGTTCGGTCTGTCCATTTTTCTGTGGATGATATGCCGTACTATGCTTTAGCACGGTTCCCAGGGCTTGATGCAATCGCAGCCAGAATGCTGAAGTGAACAAGGAGCCTCTATCCGATGTGATAGACTTGGGCACTCCATGAAGGCTGACTATCCGGGACATGTAGAGTTGTGCGAGCTGATTAGCGTTGAAAGTGGTCTTTACCGGGATAAAGTGAGCCACTTTCGTAAGTATATCCACGATGAACCAGATAGCATCATTGCCTCTTCTTGACTTGGGTAGTCCAACAATGAAGTCCATGCATATGTCATCCCATTTCCACTGGGGAACTGGTAAAGGTTGCAGTAACCCAGCGGGTTTCTGGTGTTCAGCCTTGACTCTGTTACAGATGTCACAGCAGGCGACATAATATGCAATGTCCCTTCGCATTCCTGGCCACCAAAAGGTTTCTCGCAAGTCCTGGTACATTTTTGTTCCTCCCGGATGGATAGAGTAGGTGGATTCATGTGCCTCTCTAAGTATTTGCTGTCTCAAGCTGTCTTGATCAGGCACGCATATTCGGTTCTCAAACCATAGGGTGCCTTGATCATCAATATGGAAGGACTTAGCCTTTCCTTGCGGAATATGCTCCTTGATCTCTTGTATACCTTCATCTAATTTCTGAGCTATCTTAATTTGTTCCATAAGTGTTCGAATGATTTCCATTGTGTCCGGGCTAACCGGGCCGCATAGCACCATATTGAGCCTGGCAAACTCTTCCTGTAGCCTCGGATGGATTCCCTTCATTATTGTATTTATGGTGCCTTGTTTTCTGCTGAGAGCATCGGCGACCACATTGGCTTTTCCCGGATGATTATTAATTCTGATGTCATAGTCCTTGACCAATTCAAGCCATCTTCTTTGCCTGAGATTAAGGTCGGGTTGGGTGAAAATGTACTTGAGACTCTTATGGTCTGTGTATATTTCACACCGCTACCCAATGAGATAATGCCTCCAAATCTTCAATGCATGAACCACGGCTGCCAATTCCAAATCATGAGTGGGATAGTTCTCTTCATGGGGTCGTAGCTGTCTGGATGCATATGCTACAACCTTCCCTTCTTGGAATAGAACGCAGCCGATTCCACGCCTGGAAGCATCGCAGTATATATCAAAGCTCTTGTGGATGTCTGGAAGAACTAAGACAGGGGCCGTAGTTAGCCTCATCTTTAATTCCATGAAACTGCTATCGCATTCTTCCGTCCAGGCAAATTTGTGGTTCTTTTTCAACAGTTCTGTCAATGGCTTGGCTATTTTTGAGAAGCCTTCAATGAAGCGACGGTAGTAGCCTGCCAATCCCAGAAAACTGCGGACTTCAGTTACTGTGGCTGGTGTCTTCCAGTTTAATACAGCAGTCACTTTGCTGGGGTCGACAGCTACACCCTGCTCTGACAGAACATGTCCTAGAAATCCCACCTCTCTTAGCCAAAATTCACATTTACTGAACTTGGCATACAAGCGATGGGTCCTTAGTCTTTCCAGGACAGTACGAAGGTGTTGCGTGTGCTCTTCTTCATCTTTGGAGTAGATGAGAATATCATCGATGAATACTACCACAAATTTGTCCAAGAAGTCCATGAAGACCATGTTCATCTTGCTCATAAAATAGGCTGGAGCATTTGTCAGCCCGAATGACATGACTGTAAATTCATACAGCCCATATCTAGTAGTGCAGGCTGTCTTGGGGATATCCTCTTTTCTGATTTTTAACTGATGATAGCCCGTCCGAAGGTCAATGTTGGAAAATACCCGGGCCCCGTTCAACTGGTCAAACAGATCATCAATGCGGGGAAGCGGATATTTATTTTTGATGGTGACCTCATTCAGTTGGTGGTAGTCCACGCACATTCGTAGGCTGCCATCCTTCTTCTTAACAAGCAGCACAGGTGATCCCCATGGTGAAGTGCTCGGACGAATGTACCCTTTTTGCAATAATTCATCCAACTGTTTCTTTAGTTCCACCAGCTCCGGGGAAGGCATGCGGTACTACTTCTTATAAATTGGAGCGGTTCCGGGAACAACATCAATAGTGAACTCTAGTTCCCGATCCGGTGGCATACCCGGTAATTCTTCTGGGAACACGTCCGGAAATTCACTGACTACTGGATCAGATTTAGGTCTGTAGCCGTGGCTTTGAATGCCATTCCTTTCTTTGACATCATTCTGCTAGCAGTGAACTGCACTGTTTGGCCTGCCGGGTTAACCAGTGTCACCGCCCTGGTGGCATAGTTGATACACACCTGATGTGGTACCAACCAATCCATCCCCAGTATTATATCCAGTCCAGGGGATTCAATGGCCACAAGGGTAGTTGGAAACTTAACGCCATGTATCAAAATTTCCAGATCCTTGTATATCACATTTGTTCTGAGCATGGAGCCAGGGGATTGTACCACCATGATTTTGTCCAAAAGAGAAGGAGAAAATTTGTGCAAGGTGGCAAAACTCCGCGAAATAAACGAATGAGAAGCCCCAGAATCAAATAAAATTATTGCAGGTATGTCGTTAACAGAAAACATACCAAGGACCACATCTGGTGCTTCGCGGGCTTCCTCAGCGGAGATATGATGGACTTGGCCGCGATAGAAGTTCAGGTTGGGGCGGCGTCAAACATTGTTGACTTGTGGCTTGTAGTCGGATGATGGCTTCCCATTTCTTGCGGGGCACTGCTTGGAGTAATGCCCGCTCTAGCCACAAGTAAAGAAAGTGTTGTTGCGACGGCAGTCCTCCAACACTGGCTGTTTGCCGAAGGTTTTGTTCTGGTTGACGGGCTTACTGTTGTTGTTGCCATTGTTCCAGGCAGGCTTGTATTCAGATGGACCTGGTTGCCAGATACGTGGCTTCTGTGCAAACTGCTCACGGTTGTCCTTCTTCGGTTCAAACTTCCGCTTGCGATCATCATATCCTGACTTATGCTCTCGTTTAGCTATGAAAGCCTTGTTCACCAGAGTCTGGAAGTCAGGAAAGTCAAGCATACAAAGCTGACAGCGGAGGGTATGATTGAGTCCTCCTAGGAATCGGTCAATCTTCCTTTCTTCGGTGGACACGTCATGGGTGGAGTACTGTGCCAGATTATTAAACTTGTTTAGATACTCACCCACTGACATGTTCCCTTGAGTAAGAGCAAGAAATTCCCTCTGCTTCACCTTCATTATGCCGGTAGGAATATGATACTTGCGGAATACCTCTTTGAACTTCTCCCAAGAAATATCTTCTCCAGAAGGCCACATTATTTTTGTATTGTCCCACCATATAGCTGCTGGTCCCCCCAGGTAGTGAGTAACAAAAGGAACCTTGTCTGACTCATTACAGCGGGCTATGTCCAACTTCTTTTCCATGGTCCTCAGCCAGTCATCAGCTTCCATAGGATCCACAGCCTGACCAAAACTGGGTGGCTTGGTACGCTGAAAATCGGACAACTTAGAGTGTGTCCCATTGTTGTTATTCTGACCCACCAAAGTCTGCATACTTTTCAGGAATTCCATGAGATCTTGATTTCTTTTCTCTTCAAACATTCTCATAATCTGATCAGTGGTAGGTGACTGTGGTGGCGGAGGTGGCAAATCTTCTGGGGACTGTCCTGCTTGTCTGGCGGATCGACGAACAGGAGTTCCATCGCCGCCTTGATTACTACACCTCTTCATCCTAAATTTGTTCCCATTGCAAAATACCGAATCGATGAGCAACATCCATAAGGGAAAGTATGATAGTATGACACCAGAAAAAGAAGCCAACAAAAGAGAAGATAAGGAGAACAACATAATTATACAAGGCAACCCAACATCATACATGACAAGCTAGTAGGGGAATTATCATGGCTGGACTGCTCATATGGCAGTTGACATATGCAGAGATGCTATGATGCATGCACTAAAACTCAAGCCTCCACTCTAGTAGCGCGGGTGGCACGAACACTGGCAAACTGAAGACTCCTCGTCGTCTGATCCGGTCTCAAAATCTGAGCTGATGATGTGAATCTCGGTCTCCGGATCAAAGGTAACACGGCGACGCTGACGAGAAGGTTCCGCCTCGGAAGGAGAAGAAGCACGACGCCACAACATCGGAGTAGCTGGGGTAGCTAGGAGTGAGGCCCACTCTGCTGGGGTCTCATGTCGGCTACCAGACGAAAAGCCTGGCGGTCCAAACAAGCTAGAAGGAGTCTCAGAAGGTGGAACGGGTGGAGTATACACATGTGAAAACGGAGGTGGAGGAGGAGACTGTGCTGCCGCAACAGCTGCAAGTGCCTCTCGGGCATGAGTCAGCTCCTCAGCTAGTGAAGTGATCATACGGTAACTGGCGTTCAGATAACGAGATAAAACACCAGTAGCACGATCACTCACCGGGTCAACAGGTGCGAAAAGGACTCGCCCTGTCGCAGGCGACAGAGTGGGGTAGTGAAAGAAACTTGGATGAGTCTGCATCTCAACCTCGTGGAAGCGCAAGTCGGTGAGAGCCTCCATCGCAGCAAACTGGATCGCCAGCTCCGGAGTAGAAGCAGTTCCGCCATTGGAAGAACGGGAGTAACTACCAATATCCGAACTCGCAGTCAGAAAGGCCTCCGCGTGATACTCGTACACTGAACCAGCAAGCTTCTCTCGGAACACCTAGTACACTGGGTCTTCGCCATTGGGATACAGCCAAAGCCAGACACTACGAAGCAGTACTGGAAAAGTGAACGGTGCCGGCTCATGATTGTAGTGGTACGGAACTGGTGCCATCTACACTCACAAGGCCAACGGTTAGCACAATAAAAACTATATGCATGTCACGCAGCAAACAGATGCAACAAGCAAAGCACATGCGAAAACTCTAAACTAGTCGCGGTTCTAGTGCAGGGTTAACTAGGGTGTACTACAGTCAGCGCGGCTCTGATACCAAGCGTTGTGGCACCCCGGCTCAGAGGACCGGTTTACCCGGTGTTTCCAACCCAGAGATCATGTCTTCTGGAAACACACAACAACTTGGAACAGAACTGAACTGATCTTTATTGATATATCTCAAGTACAAGCTCTTAATTTACACTGATAGCGAGGCCAGAAGCACTGCACGTGCTATGACAATATCTACATTATTTATGGAACATAGCAAGGCCTCGATACTACTAGGTGGTTCTATGGCGTAGCAGAAAATAGCGCGGAAAACTCCATCCACAGGGACACTGCTGGGACACGGCCTAGTTAGCGTAGCACGAACCATCGGGACCTCCGTCCTCAGCTTCTCCTGCATCTGGCATGATACGCCAGGTGAGTACTTGGAATGTACTCGCAAGCTCACGGCAACCATAACAATGCAGCAAACAATAGCATGGCAATGATCATATTAAGTGCTTAGGTGCTTACTGTTACCGAATACCAACTTACTCTCTTCGGGGTTATTCCACAACCCTCGAAATACTCATGATCCATAGAGTACCTCTGAACATGAGACAAGTACTTCCATCATTATTATCATTATTACGGTTGACCATTCAGTGGCTAGGTTCACTCTGATTCGAATGGTAGCTTCATGAATAGTTTCTGACAGAAACTTAGAGAGAGATCTATAGGAGAAGTGAGCTGGAGATGGAGCCAGTAGAGATGTCTGGGATGATCTAGTTTGGAAGGACTCCAAACTGGCCAAAATTGAGAGAGTTTAATCAAGATTTGAATGCAGTTCATGTACAACTGCTATTACTGGTCCAGAGGAAAGATGAGCTTGTTGCACTCATCTGGTTGGTCTGCTGGAGCTGAAATTTGGTGTGGGAGGGTTATTTGGCAGATAGAAGATGTCATAAAAATTTCAGCTCAATTGAATACTTCTAGCTGGTACTTCCTTCACAGAGGTTCCATTTGAGCAGAAACTTGTCAGAATATTGCTGCTGAAAATTTGTACTGAACAAGATGATATTTTTGGATATTGTGGCAAGATAGCTTCCCTAGTATCTCAGGGAATTATCTTAGAGTTTTCTGAGTTGGGAAAATATGGGTTGCTTCACAAAGGGCCAGTACTGTCCAGAAGGCAAATTGAGTTTTCTGGACAAAATTTTATACTGGACCATGAAATGTTTTTGAAGATTGTGGGAGTAGATGATGACAAGAAGGTGTGGTATTAATTTGGGATTTTTCTGATCACTAGAACTATAGGTTGCTTCATAACCCATAGTGTTGACAGATTTTCCCAAAGGAAGAAAATGAATTATTGAGATAGATTGAGAATTGGAAATTGATCCAGAAGGTGTGTGACAAGATTTTGGCAAGATGTTGAGGGCTTTGGATCACTGAGAGAGATTCATAAGTCCAAAGTCAACTGAAAAGGTTCAAAAACAATCCAAATTGCAAATAAAGCCAGAAAGATTTTGAAAAGAAAAAGTTGCCAAAAACTAGGGTGTCACATTTGGTTTGGCCAACTAGATTGATTTATCTTGCAATGGGAGAGGTGCTTTGTAGTGGGTTCGATCTTGCAGTGCTCAATCCCAGTGACAGAAAGGGACATGACACGTATGTATCGTTGCTATTAAGGGTAAAAAGATGGGGTTTATTCATGCGTGAGTTTACTTTGTCTACATCATATCATCTTGCTTAAGGCGTTACTCCGTTCTTTATGAACTTAATACTCTGGATGCATGCTGGATAGCGGTCGATGTGTGGAGTAATAGTAGTAGATGCAGAATCGTTTTGTTCTACTTGTCTCGGACGTGATGCTTATATGCATGATCATTGCCTTGGATATCGTCATGATTATTTGCTTTTCTATCAATTGCCCAACAGTAATTTGTCTACCCACCGTATGCTATTTTCAAGAGAGAAGCCTCTAGTGAAAACTATGGCCCCCGGGTCTACTTTTATCATATATTAAAAATCCTAAAAATACCTTGCTGCAATTTTACTTTATTTATTTTATTTTGTATTTTTGTTCGATCTATCTCTCTATCACCATACAATTTAATCTTGCAATTAACCGCCAAGGGATTGACAACCCCTTGTTCGCGTTGGGTGCAAGGATTTGTTATTTTGTGTGCAGGTACTGCTAACGAGTTGTTGCATGATTCTCCTACTGGATTGATAATCTTGGTTTCATAACTGAGGGAAATACTTATCTCTACTATACTGCATCATCCCCTCCTCTTCGGGGAAATCCCAACGCATCTCACAAGTAGCAGTAGTCTACCACAGACCTACGGGTCCAAAGTGATTAGCAAGATGGCTTCTTCTTTCTCTCCGATCTTCAATACAATGTTCTACTTGATCTCCTCGGAGAACTATCCGATGTAATCTTCTTTTGCGGTGTGTTTGTTGGGATCCGATGAATTGTGGGTTTATGATCAGATTATTCATTGAAAGTAATTGAGTCTTTTCTGAATTTTATTATGCATGATTGTTATAGCTTTGATTTCTCTCCGATCTATCCATTTGGTTTGGCCAACTAGATTGATTTATCTTCAGTGGGAGAGGTGCTTTGTAGTGGGTTCAATCTAGCGGTGTCCTCACCTCGTGACAGAAGGGGTAGCGAGGCACGTATTTGTATTGCTGCCACTAAGGGCAAAACGATGGGGTTCAATCATATTGCTTGGTTTTATTCTGTCTACATTATGTCATCATACTTCATGCATTACTCTATTTGTTATGAACTTAATACGTAGAGAGGCAAGCATAGAAGCGCTCTCGAAGTGGAGTAATAGTAGTAGATGCAGGCAGGAGTCGGTCTACTTGTCATGGACGTAATGCCTATATACATGATCATTGCCATGAATAACATCATAACTATGCGCTTTTCTATTAATTGCTCAACAGTAATTGCTCTTGTGTGAATAATATCATAACTCTCTTGCCCGCGTTGGGTGCAAGTATTTGCTCTTGTGTGTGTAGGTGCTGATCACTGGGCATTTGCGTGGTTCTCCTATTGGTTCGATAACCTTGGTTCTCACTGAGGGAAATACTTATCCGCTACTATATTGCTTCACCCTTCCTCTTCAGGGAAAATTCCAATGCAGCTCACAAGTAGCAACGGGCGCGATGCTAAGTGCAGTCCGGAGCTTCCACGAGGCCCCCATCTGCGAGAGCGGTGACAAGGCGAGGTTGCACTCGCGGGAGCCTGGTAAGGCCGTCAAGTACCACTGCAACTTCGACCTATATCAGTTGCCAGTGGCCAACTAGCGCGACACCCTCTACCTCCGCACGGCGCCGACCCACCGGACTCCTGCCGGTGAGCCGCTCAGTCTTTGTACCTACAAGTTTTACTGTACTATTAACCCATGTATTATTAGATTAGTGTGAACACCATGGGATTCTTGATGTCCAACACATAGTAAGTATGACTTGAGATGATTAGATTAAATTGTTCCCCACATACATGCTACATTCAAACAAATTTAAGCGAGTAATCTGCAAGTCGGGAAGAAGGATGCAGTGATATCTGCAAATTGTGCAGTGAAATCACTCTGCTTTTTATTTTGTTGTGAGTTTTCAGGAAAGGCTACTTAAATGTAACATCCCAAAATTCTAAATTTTGGAATGTTATATTAAATAAATAATTATGATTGTTTGTTTGGTTGTTGTGTGATTGATTGTGTGAAATTGAGTGGAAATTAAAACTTTTTGAAAGTTGAATGAGAGGGAATAAAAGGACTTTCCAAAAACTTTCATCTTTCCTTTTTATCTCCATGAATTCAAATTCATTTCATCACAAAACCCTAGAGTGAAGATAATATGACTTCTTCCACTAAAGAAATGACAGGGGGTTGAGAAGAATTGAATTTCATTTGAAAACATTTCAAATCAGAAACTTTATGCCACTCAAGAATTTTCATGAGAGAAGATAATAGGACTTCTTCAAAATATATGAAAGAGAGTGGGAAGTGATGAGGAGCACTTTTGAATTCCATTTGATTCACTTTTGAAAAGTTTTCCATTTTGATTTTCAAGATCATTTCCATTTATTCAAAATAAAATAAAGAGAGAAGGAAATATGACGCCTTCAAATATCAGGAAGAAAATATGGCAATGGATTATGAAACCAATAGAAAGTTATTTGAAAATTATTTGAAACCATTTGCATAGCTATTTCTTGAATTCATTGAATATTGATCTATTGAGTTTTATGCAAATTATTTTTCTCCTGCAAAGAATAAATGAGAATGAGGGTAAAATGATTCCCTCCAAATGAAAAATGGGAGAAACTAAATTTGAAATCATTTTGGTATTTTAAAAATGAGTTTCACTGATTTTTATTGCAATAGAAACACTTCTGGATTTTTATAAAAAAAATTAGATTTTATTTTGTGGAAATAAAATGTTCATAGTGGCCTATATATGCCATAGTATTTATTTCCAGATTTTCAAATTATTCTAAAATTATTTGATTTGTCTTTTGAATCATTTTGTTGTCTGTAAAAAAAAGAGCCCAACTGCCTGGCCGGCACCAGCCAACCGGCCCAGCCGGCAAAGCAGCCCAAGGCCTGCCCACGCCTGATCTCTTTGGCGCCGGTCGCCCGCTCCTCCATCTCTCCCGCCGCTCTCACTGCCATGCGGGCCCCGCCCATCGCCCCCAACCTCCCGCACCTCCCGCACGAGATGAGCACGCCGCACGCGCACGCCGCAACCGCCGGCGAAGCTCTCTCGGATAGAGCTTATCCGCAGCTCCCGAGCCCCCTGCCCGCGCCTATAAAAGCCACGGGACCCCCTCTTCCAATCTCACCGTCCCACTTCGTCCCACGCCGCTCACAGCCGCCGCCCTCGTCGATTGGATCACGCCGGAGCCGAGCCACTCCGCCGTCCGTTTCGTCGCCGGTGAGCACACCCGAGGCCTCAAAAGTCCATTCTTCGAATACCCGCGTCGAGACGCATCTCATTGACATGGTTTTGTCCCCTAGGTCTCATCGGAGCGACGCCTCCGACGACGCCCGAGCTCGCCGAAGCACCGAGCGCCGCCGTCCTCGCTCCGTCCCGTTTGGTCATCCCCGACCTCGAACGCCACCACCATCCAGACGCCCTCGTCGAGCCGCGTCTCCCCATCTACTTCCCCGCCGCCGGAACCCGTCGTAGCCGCCGCCCTCTCCGTCACCGACGCCGCGCCGCCATCGTTCGTCGCCGTCGCCCCACGGTGAGCCACTGCCCCGTCTCCCGTCCGTTAGATCGTGATCGGACGGCCCAGATTAGATACGAATTATTATTTTTATTATACGAACCGGTATGTGCTAAGGATCGGCCGTCCGCTTGTTAATCCGCAGCGCACAAGCCGTAGTGAACCAGAGCCGGCCACGTGTCGCCCCAGCCGCGGTCGGCCGAATTCTAGCGTTTTCAGAAACGCTGCCATGGCAGCCTTTTTTCAGATTTTGTTTTAAACTTCGTTTAGCCCTAACTTTTTAACCGTAGATCCAAATTTGATGAAACCAGCGGCAAAATGTTCGTCTCGAATAGATTTATCCAGAGAACCCATCTTTGAAAACTTTTTTTAATTTAAAATTTGAATTGTTTTAAATTCAAATTCAAACCCTATTTGGCCATATCTCCTAAACCGTTACTCCGTTTGAATTAATTCTTTTTGCATTTTATCACCCTAGACAAATCCTATTATTTCAAGAAATGTCACAATATTTTCACACAATTAGGATCTGTCCATGATAATTTTATTCCGATGCCTTGTATACACGTTAGATCACATCACAATTTTTGAACCCCATGTCACATGTTGTTTTTGCACTTAGAATTTTTTTTTGAGATAGTTGAGTGTGTTGGATTTTCCGAGTCTTTCGTTATGCATGTTACTTTGGTTCTCTGAATGATTGCTTATGCGCATTTATTTACTTTGGCGATAGATTGTCTGGAGTGCGAAGCAGATTATTATCACTCTCTAGATTTGAACCACCAGTACCAAGGCAAGTTCACATTTGACCATTCTTTCAATTACCTATGTTTTATATATGCACTTAGTCCTTTGTGGTAGGATTGCATGGTAGGAATTTTATGCCGGATGGCTATGCTTTTACCTAGTAGTTCATTTGAGGTAGGTCTGAACCATACAACCTTTGTCACCACCGTGTAAGTTTATTTTTGCCTCGCTAATGTAGACGTGGATTGGGAAGTGTTCATGGGGAGACATGAGTGACAAAGTAGTAATCAGGACCAAGACTTTTAAATGAACTACCTAGGTGGAAATTGGTTTGAATGGTGGCGAAGTACAGTGGGAGGATGCATGGGAAATCCATGGTGGTGCACCACTAGTGGTCCGTCCGCTCTGGCTCAAAGGGATCAAACATGTTTTCATGTCTAGAAGCTTACGTGTGCAGCTACAAGCCAATATGGGCTCTAGCTTAGTTGAGTAGTTAGTGTGACCTCTTCCGGGATAGGCTAGCAGATGTAGAATGAGTAGGTATACCGGCCTATCCGTGGGTTAAGAGGGAATGCTTTTGAAAGACTATGTCTCGATCTTCCGATCAAGGAGGTGGTCGAGTCTTGTGGGGAAAAGTGCGCAACCTCTGCAGAGTGTTAAATCTAATCGATTAGCCGTGTCCCCGGTTATGGACAATTTGAGCTTTTAGTTGTGGAAATGCCGGGAGATCTCATCACCCTTAATTTAATCAGTTGGGTTTAAATGAAACTTTGGGAATGGATTGAGTTGGGGTTGCCATCTCAATCTTATGCTATTTTTTGTAGTAGTAGCATAAATTATTTTATGATAGGGAAAATTCAGCTTTATGCAAAGTTAAACTTAGAGCCTTTCCACCAGCCAAATTGCATGTACAAATAGGTTCATTATACTTGTGATGTGACTTGCCAGTACATTCCATGTACTGACCTACACGGCTGCAACTTATCATGTTGCAGGAATTTCTACGACGAGTAAGAGTTACGTTGTAGGGTTACGGTCTACACTCAACTTGCCGTTGGCGTTGATGGGACTCCACACCCGTATTGATTTGTTTCCGCTGTGATAAATAAGGAATAACCTGGATTTACGTTATCTTTTTAACATGTGATGTTATGATATTTCATCGAAGTACTGTGTGTGCCAGCATACTGATCCAGGGATGGCACAGAAAGCACAGAGACTTGACCGTATTGGGTCGGGTCGCTACAGAGATGGTATCAAAGCACATGTTGACTGTAGGACGTGACCCTTGAAACTGGAAAAGCCTTACGAAAGGATCTCTCTAAAACTTTATTTACAAAAAGATGCTTTAGCTCTCTTCTTTTCTGAGCTTTATCAAATCTTTCCTTTTACCTCAAATAGTTAGACAATACCCTTTTCCCTTTGACCACACTGAAGATCAACTAATGAGACCACTCCGAGAAGGACAAGATATTGGACAACTGAGGACCACTTCAGAGTAAAGGGGACTTCACCATACACTAGAAGAATTGAAGCTACAACAGTCGAAGACTCCGAAGACTCGAAGAATTTGAAGACACTGAAGAATTCCAAGATTTATATGACCTTTAGAAGACCAAACCCCTATTGTATACTCATGTTAGATGTGATGATTTGTGAGCTGTCATATTTTGTGTGTGTTTTCCGACAGCAACAAATAAAACCTATTTTCAAAACTATTGCTTGTATTGTGTGTATCTCTCTACCTTTCTCTCATATCTCATCCCAAAACCCTTGGACCCAATAGATGATGAATGAAGATGGACTTGTATTCTCGAGACTGATGACTCAGCCGGAGGCAGAGCTATGGATTCAGAACATGGAGAAGCACTTCGGGAAAAATTTGATTGCAAGGAAGTATGAGGTTCAATACGCTCTTCAGTACTTTACAAAAAGTGCTGCAGCATGGTGTAGGATGCACCAAGCTATACAAGGATGGAATGAAGCAAAAACTTGGGAGGAATTCAAGATGACTCTACTGAGGTCTCGTCTTACCCAGAAGCCCTATGGCAATGAAATGAAGAAACCTTGTGCATGCAAGATTTGCGGAGAGATAGGACACACCCATGAAGAACACAAGGATGGATGCCCTCATTGTGAAGAAAATCATCGAGCTGAAGAATGCCAAACTAGGCAGGTTACTTGTTTCTTGTGTGAAGGGACTACGCACTACCCTGCCCAGTGTCATATTTACCCCAAGGTACAAAAAATTACCAAGCAACAGAAGGGAGCAATGAAAGAAGCCCTCAGGGAAAGTTTAAAAGGAACTGTGATGAAGGAAGATGTTGACGACCCTGATGGAGAAGGCCTAACTAGATTTTAATCCCATGCTTGCTATTCATGTGGAGAAGAAGGACATTTTTCACAGTATTGCACGAGGGAAAGCCAAGAGTATCTGGGAGACTTCCCGACAGAAGAAGTGGAGTTTGATCCACAGGAGATAGAAGAATTGATCGGAACGAAGAAGTCTAGGAAGAGAAAGAGCATGTATCCCCTGAACAACCCAGTTTCTGCAAAGAAGGACCGGAGTCATCTCACATGTTTCAAGTGCAAGAATACAGGTCATTATGCTAGCAAATTCCCAGAAAGGAAGCCAAGAACCCAAGGAGCCAATATAACCACCAGGAAGCCCCTGGATTTGTCTGACGTCATTTGTTTACGCTGCAAGGGAGCAGGACATTTTGCCAGGGAATGTTCAGACCCGAGGAAAGCTTGAGCTGAGTAGTTGAGATCTTGATATTTGAATAAAGAATGCCATATATGTAGAAAGCAATTTTATTTTCTTTGAGGGTGTTGAGATGACTTATGTAATAGAAATCCAGGAGATTGTAATAATTCGTGAAGCAATAAAAGTTGATATGTTTGGAATCTCATATGAAATGTTATGAGTTGTTTGTTGATTGTGAGTGCCTCTCTCGCTATCTCACCCAGACTTAAACCTTGAAACCATGGACAAGCTGACCACCAAACCTTTCCCGGAAAACAACCACATTTCACCCAAGGAAATACATACATTATTCTGAGTACCCCTCCTATCTTATACCTGCAGATGACAACCCTTTACGAGTCTTTTCTCAAGGGCCCGGAAACGATCATGACCCTGACTAGTGATCAGGATTACCCAAAGATCCTGAAGGACATGATGAAGCATATTCTTCTTGAAGGAGATGCAGTCTACAAGGGTTATCCTTTCATGAAGAATGGAGTTGAACTTTGGTTCGTGGAGGTACACCTCCATCGTGTGAAAGGGGTTTACCCAAAGACTATGGGGCAATACTTTTTCATTTCTTGAGTACCACGAGCAACATTCTTCGACTCTGTTCATGAAGCTGCTATGGAAGCCATACGTCAGATTGGAGAAATACTTGAAGCAAGACTTCGTCATGCTCAGGAATACCTGAGGGAGGTGCATGCAGAGATGATGGAGATGAAGCTCATGGCCATCATGATGAAGCAAAAGATCGATGATTTCAAGGATCACATCGCACAATTCCAGTGGGACTGAAGCATCTTCAAGAAGGACAAATGAATAAAGATGGAAGTAATGCTTGACCATACCAAACTATGTGGATGGCAACATTTGTAATAAAGTACTTCTGAAATCTGAGTTTTGAGTAGTGGTTAAGGATGTAATAAAAGATTTGATATGAAGAGAATATGACTTATGGATGAACCAGTGCATTTTATTTGTGATACTTTTCCGTGTGAACACTTGACCAATGGAAAGGAAAATGTATTCCATAGAGCGGAGTTTGGACAAAATGAGTTGGAGTTTTGTTTTGATATGATGGTTACCCCAAGAGTATGGAGGAATGAAGTACTATTGGATTTAAAAGGGGTGTAATATTGGAATATGGAACAATAGTAACTCCAAGGAAGAGTTAAAGCTATACAAGTGTTGAAGTGGGCCCATAAACCACAGGACCTAGGATTTGAAAAGGAGCAAGCACTACCCTGTTGAAGGATTTTTTTTTGGAAAAAGCTGTGATTTGATCAACAGACGTTTCTTAGGAGGATACGAAAACCCGAGAGTTGTGAAGAAATGATAGATGTTTTGTTCAGCTTGCAGGATCAATGGATTTATTCGAACTTAGTTCGTCGACAAGAGAATTTCTGCAATGCTTGTGAGGATGCCCAAGTGTTAGAATACGTGATTCACTATCTGTGTATCTGGTAATGATTCAAGTACGGGATGGATTGGCCCCCATACCGGAGACTTCTATCATGAGCTATCATATGTTGATGGAAAATCAGAGAGCCCTAAAACCCTAGAAGAGTGTCGACACGACAAGCCAAAAAACCTTAGAATGGCAGGACGATGGAAGCCCTGTACAGGCACCCGTTGCCAATCGTAGGTTATACGGTGAGATTCAACCCAGACCCATTTCCTGCAGGAGGAACCAGTAATTGTTGACCACCATGAGATTTTCGATAGTTGTTTAGCATTGGCGCCAGACCTGTCAGCTAAGAAGACCCAGTCTCGGAAGGATCTTATTTTGATGCAAGGACTCAAGATTTTGAGGAAAAGGTTATGCCCTTACCAGAAGAGCACCAGTGAAGGAGTTATCCCGGAGAATATGAGAAGACCGACACCGTCAACCCAAAGGACGGAGTACATGAGTTTTGTTGGAACCGTAACCATGCTTCTAAGGGTGGTAGCACCCCATACCTTGTGTTGATTAAGGGATTTTCAAGAAGACCCCCCCCCCCCAAACCTAACCTTCTTTCTAGCCTCTCCGAATCTCGAGGACGAGATTCATTTTAAGGGTGGTAGTCTGTAACATCCCAAAATTCTAAATTTTGGAATGTTATATTAAATAAATAATTATGATTGTTTGTTTGGTTGTTGTGTGATTGATTGTATAAAATTGAGTGGAAATTGAAACTTTTTGAAAGTTGAATGAGAGGGAATAAAAGGACTTTCCCGAAACTTTCATCTTGCCTTTTTATCTCCATGAATTCAAATTCATTTCATCACAAAACCCTAGAGTGAAGATAATATGACTTCTTCCATTAAAGAAATGAAAGGGGGTTGAGAAGAATTGAATTTCATTTGAAAACATTTCAAATCAGAAACTTTATGCCACTCAAGGATTTTCATGAGAGAAGATAATAGGACTTCTTCAAAATATATGAAAGAGAGTGGGAAGTGATGAGGAGCACTTTTGAATTCCATTTGATTCACTTTTGAAAAGTTTTCCATTTTGAGTTTCAAGATCATTTCCATTTATTCAAAATAAAATAAAGAGAGAAGGAAATATGACTCCTTCAAATATCAGGAAGAAAATATGGAAATGGATTATGAAACCAATAGAAAGTTATTTGAAAATTATTTGAAACCATTTGCATAGCTATTTCTTGAATTCATTGAATATTGATATATTGAGTTTTATGCAAATTATTTTTCTCCTGCAAAGAATAAATGAGAATGAGGGTAAAATGACTCCCTCCAAATGAAAAATGGGAGAAACTAAATTTGAAATCATTTTGGTATTTTAAAAATGAATTTCACTGATTTTTATTGCAACAGAAACACTTCTGGATTTTTATTAAAAAAATTAGATTTTATTTTGTGGAAATAAAATGTTCACAGTGGCCTATATATGCCATAGTATTTATTTCCAGATTTTCAAATTATTCTAAAATTATTTGATTTGTCTTTTGAATCATTTTGTTGTCTGTAAAAAAAAAAGAGCCCAGCCGCCTGGCCGGCACCAGCCAACCGGCCCAGCCGGCAAAGCAGCCCAAGGCCTGCCCGCGCCGGATCTCTTTGGCGCCGGTCGCCCGCTCCTCCATCTCTCCCACCGCTCTCACTGCCCCACGGGCTCCGCCCATCGCCCCCAACCTCTCGCACCTCCCGCACGGGATGAGCACGCCACACGCGCACGCCGCAACCGCCGGCGAAGCTCTCTCGGATAGAGCTTATCTGCAGCTCCCGAGCCCCCTGCCCGCGCCTATAAAAGCCACAGGACGCCCTCTTCCAATCTCACCGTCCCGCTTCATCCCACACCGCTCACAGCCGCCGCCCTCGTCGATTGGATCTCGCCGGAGCCGAGCCACTCCGCCGTCCGTTTCATCGCCGGAGAGCACACCCGAGGCCTCAAAAGTCCATTCTTCGAATCCCCGCGTCGAGACGCATCTCATTGACATGGTTTTGTCCCCTAGGTATCGCCGGAGCGATGCCACCGACGACGCCCGAGCTCACCGGAGCACCGAGCGCCGCCGTCCTCGCTCCGTCCCGTCTGGTCATCCCCGACCTTGAACGCCACCACCATCCGGACGCCCTCGTCGAGCCGCGTCTCCCCATCTACTTCCCCGCCGCCGGAACCCGCTGTAGCTGCCGCCCTCCCCGTCACCGACGCCGTGCCGCCGTCGTTCGTCGCCGTCGCCCCACAGTGAGCCACCGCCCCGTCTCCCGTCCGTTAGATCATGATCGGACAGCCCAGATTAGATACGAATTGTTTCTTTATTATACGAACCGGTATGTGCTAAGGATCCGTCGTCCGCTAGTTAATCCGCAGTGCACAAGCCCCAGCGAACCAGAGCCGGCCACGTGTTGCCCCAGCCGCGGTCGGCCGAATTCTAGCGTTTTCAGAAACGCTGCCATGGCAGCCTTTTTTCAGATTTTGTTTTAAACTTCGTTTAGCCCTAACTTTTTAACCGTAGATCCAAATTTGATGAAACCAGCGGCAAAATGTTCGTCTCGAATAGCTTTATCCAGAGAAACCATGTTTGCAAACTTTTGTTAACTTCAAATTTGAATTGTTTTAAATTCAAATTCAAACCCTATTTGGCCATATGTCCTAAACCGTTACTCCGTTTGAATTAATTCTTCTTGCATTTTGTCACCCTAGATAAATCCTATTATTTCAAGCAATGTCACAATATTTTCATACAATTAGGATCTGTCCATGATAAAAAAATTCCGATGCCTTGTATACAGGTTAGATCACATCACAATTTTTGAACCCCATGTCACATGTTGTTTTTGCACTTAGAATTTTTTTTTGTGATAGTTGAGTGTGTTGGATTTTCATTTGGATTTTCCGAGTCTTTTGTTATGCATGTTACTTTGGTTCTCTGAATGATTGCTTATGTGCGTTTATTTACTTTGGTGATAGATTGTCTGGAGTTCGAAGCAGATTATTATCATTCTCTAGATTTGAACCACCAGTACCAAGGCAAGTTCACATTTGACCATTCTTTCAATTACCTATGTTTTATATATGCACTTAGTCCTTTGTGGTAGGATTGCATGGTAGGAATTTTATGCCGGATGGCTATGCTTTTACCTAGTAGTTCATTTGAGGTAGGTCTGAACCATACAACCTTTGTCACCACCGTGTAAGTTTATTTTTGCCTCGCTAATGTAGACGTGGATTGGGAAGTGTTCACGGTGAGACATGCGTGACAAAGTAGTAATCAGGACCAAGACTTTTAAATGAACTACCTGGGCGGAAATTGGTTTGAATGGTGGCGAAGTACAGTGGGAGCATGCGTGGGAAATCCATGGTGGTGCACCACTAGTGGTCCGTCCGCTCAGGCTCAAAGGGATCAAATGTGTTTTCATGTCTAGAAGCTTACGTGTGCAGCCACAAAACAATATGGGCTCTGGCTTAGTTGAGTAGTTAGTGTGACCTCTTCTGGGATAGGCTAGCAGATGTAGAATGAGTAGGTGTACCGGCCTATCCGTGGGTTAAGAGGGAATGCTTTCGAAAGACTATGTCTCGATCTTCCGATCAAGGAGGTGGTCGTGTCTTGTGGGGAAAAGTGCGCAACCTCTGCAGAGTGTTAAATCTAATCGATTAGTCGTGTCCCCGGTTATGGACAATTTGAGCTTTTAGTTGTGGAAATGCCGGGAGATCTCATCACCCTTAATTTAATCAGTCGGGTTTAAATGAAACTTTGGGAATGGATTGAGTTGGGGTTGCCATCTCAATCTTATGCTATTTTTTGTAGTAGTAGCATAAATTATTTTATGATAGGGAAAATTCAGCTTTATGCAAAGTTAAACTTAGAGCCTTTCCACCAGCCAAATTGCATGTACAAATAGGTTCATTATACTTGTGATGTGACTTGCCAGTACATTCCATGTACTGACCTACACGGCTGCAACTTATCATGTTGCAGGAATTTCTACGACGAGTAAGAGTTACGTTATAGGGTTACGGTCTACACTCAACTTGCCGTTGGCGTTGATGGGACTCCACACCCGTATTGATTTGTTTCCGCTGTGATAAATAAGGTATAACCTAGATTTACATTATCTTTTTAACATGTGATGTTATGATATTTCATCGAAGTACTGTGTGTGCCAGCATACTGATCCAGGGATGGCACAGAAAGCACAGAGACTTGACCGTATTGGGTCGGGTCACTACATTAAATCATTATTTGTTCAAAACAGAAACAAACTAAAACGCTCGGAGCTGACATGTTACTAATTTGAATACGCGGAGCAGGTGAGGAACACACACTCTGACGAGACCGATGGCGTGTGATGCACGTACTTAGTAATTACTATAATACGCTTCACATGAATAATTGAGCAGCGAGTGATGCTAAGAAAGTGTATGATGGTTTGCAAGAAAGTGGTGTATTATTATTATTTTCTGTCCAAGGTTCGATCGTATTTGTGTTAGCCAGGGGGTCGCCTCCAAGCAGTTCCACCGTCGTCGATGAAGAGAAGCATAGATCGGAAGGATCCAACTAGTTGACACACGCACGCAGACGAACAAAGACCGAATCCAAGCAGTTCCACCGAAGACAAACCCTGACCGAATCCCGCAAGATCCATCAGAGGCACACCTCCACACGCCCTCTGGCGATGCTAGAACCGCCGTCGGGACGGGAGCTAGGCAGGGAGAACCTTATTCCATCTTCAGGGAGCCGCCGCCGCCTCGCCTTCCTAAGAATGACAAAAACCCTAAAAAAAACTCTAAAGAACACCAAAAAAACGGAGCAAGAGCCCACCCGCTGGCAAGGGCCGGGATCCACCACGCCTCCATAGCCCTAAGGCCACAGGAGACGAGGCAGATCGGCGGCGGCGCCGACGGGAGGTAGGGAAACCCTAGACGCCTGGGGAGTCACTCGTGGAGGAGGAGGTGGAGGAAAGTGTTTCGTTACTGCTAATGGATTTCACATGTCCTTCTTTCGAGGGAATATAGGATATGTTTGTTCGCAAGATATGAAAAACACATGAATGAATAGGAGCAAAAACACAAAATAAAACATCGTGACAATTGAAATCCTACAGGAATGAAAAAAGCACAATAATCAGTAATGAAGGCCGTTTGATTGCGGCAGTGTGCCAGAGGAAAAATACATTGGATTGATGGCATAGTCATCGCAGACTCAGAGAATTTTTTTTCCAAGAGTTCTAACAACCTCTTGCTAGCAATCCTATGCCATTGTAATGCATGAAACCAATCCATATGGATTTAGGAGGGTTCATCGATTCCTTTAAACCGTACGGACTTGGAATCCTTTTTTCAAAGTTAGCAGGAGAGCTGCTAAAATTTCATTCAGAAGAATTACGCCGACGGCGAGAACTGCTCGGTTTATTAGAGGATAACCAGGCAAAAAACTGTAAAATAGGCAACCACGCCTAGCTATGCTAGGTCAACAACACCACAAGACATACCGGTCATCCACCCAGTCTCAACCTGAGCCGCTGCTGCAAAGTTTCTCCGCCAAGCTGCCGCATCGGTCCCCCTCTTCCGGTGACCTCGTCGGCGGCAAGAGGAGTGGGGACCCATCCGCATGTTCTGTTTTTTCTCCTTAGGTTTTGTTTCCCCGGCGACATCGATGAGGTGGTGGCGGCGATGGCGTATTAGAATAAGGTCTCTCCGGCCTCTCCCTACCTCGACAACGTTCGATCCGGCGCAGGCGAAGGACCTGTGAGAGTTTGTGTCCCCAGATCTGTTGGCTCTCTTCAGATCTTGGCAGTTGGTGAGTGTTGGGTAACGCAGCAGAAAACAAAAAATTTCGTCCTACGCACCAGCCCAGGACCACTATGAAGATGCATACAAGGTTTTGATCCAATCGTTACCGACTCGTAGCGCAGCGGAAGGATAGTCGATGAAGATCGTTGGTGCAGATCCCCGCAGCTAGGATTTACAACCTCCCAACCACGAGGATGTTCTCCCTCGTCAGCCCCTCAGACGGTCCATCGAACAGCCCTTCGGGAGGCTGTCAGACGGTCTCTCGGACGGTCACTCGGATGGTCACTCGGACAGCCCTCCGGGAAGCCCTCAACCAGTCCATCGGACGGTCTCTCAGATAGCCCTTCGGGATGGACTCTCAGAATCTCGGACGGTCACTCGGACAGCCCTTCGGGAGGCACTCTCGACCTAAGATCGAACGTACGACCTCTCTACTTGGTTGCACACATACGGTGTCACCTATCTAGCAGGGCTTCGCCGTCTAGAGCTAATCCCTACCGGAAACTAGACAGCCTTTCGGCACTACGAAACTGTTTCGTGTGAGGGAGAAAGAAAGGCAGATCATGCATGCCATTTGTGAGAGAGTTTGGAGTGAGTTGGAGAGCTCCTCTCCACCTCCTTATATAGTGGTGGAAGGGGTGGAGGGGGGGCTGAAATTTCAGCCCACAAAACATGCACCCACCAAACAAGGAAAACATGTTCCCACCAAACAAGGGGAAAATATGTTCCCTTGTCCATGGTGCCCCAACATGGGGCCCCACCCCCTCCCAACCAGCTCCACCATTTGTGGGGGCTGCCCCCCACCATGGGGGGCCCCCCCAACATCTTGTCCAGCCACATGGGGCAGCCCCCTAAAGGGGGCGCCCCCAAAAACAGCCCCCACGCATCATGGGATCTTGTCCCCTCACGCTGGGACAAGATGTTTTCCGCGACTATTTCTTCTGAAAAATTCCGGAAGGTCACAGAACATTTCCAGCACCCTCTAATATTCTTCTGGACACGTTCCGGAACATTTCCGGTATGATGGTTTTATACCGAAACATTTTCGTTTTCTCCGAAACAATTCCGGTAGCTCCGAAACACTTCCGGTTTTCTCTCCGGAACTTTTCCGTCGTCTCCGAAACTTTTCCGGTGACTTTCTCTCAGACTCCTTGTCTAGTATTCAGCAGGTAGATGACCCTTAAGTGTGTGACCCTGTAGGTTCGGTGAAGTATAGACATGACCGGAACACTTTCCGATCAATGATCAATAGCGGAACCGTGGACACCCATATTGACCCCGATACCCACACGAATAAATATTCGAGTGAACCTCTAGTTGCCGTGTGCTATTCCTGTTGCTTCGCGATATGTTACAAATACCTGAGGTGAGACTTATCGGCATCCCCGTGGATCAACAACTTGTCCACTATGCCAGTTACCTCGTTACCGGTTTTGTTCTCTTTTCTCGTTTCCGTGTTCCGGCATCCCTGTGATCAAATCACATTGTGTCTGGCCAGACGATGATGGATACCGTAACACCGAGAGGGGCCGAGAATATCTCTCCATCGTCGGAGGAGCAAATCCCAATCTTGAGCTTCTAAAGCGTCAACATACTTAGCCTTTGTTATAGAATTCGCCACAGTAACCTATTTGGAACAATTCCAACTTACCGTGCCACCACATTGTGCATTACACAAAACCCTTAATTTAAATCAAAAATCGCATGGAGTATTGGTGAAGACTGTATTGATGTAACTTTTACAACGAACTCTTCACAATCTCCGCTTGCGAGAAAACATGTCATCAGTGCTACTCAATGACATTTTTCACTATTGTCCCATGATCAGTACTTTGATCACTTTGGTATCTATACTCGCAACAGCTTGGGAGTACCGGACATATCTGGTTGTTTTACATACCATGGAATACATGATTAATCCAAACACAAAAGTGTGTGGAATCTCCATCATGTATTTTGCTCATCAGTGTTTTTAGGACACCGAGTCTTGCAAAACTCTTTCCATGTGACTTCGGCAAGAATCACTCCTTGGCGTTCTTATGCTAAAATGTGTTAGCATCTCGTCAATATGTATTTTTGGCTTAGCCTACCAGGCAATTTTATCTCCATAGATAATTATGCCTAATATCGAGGTCACCTACCCCAAGCACTTCATGGAAAAACATTTTCAATGAAGTCCTAATTCGTGTCAAGAAATTTATATTATTTCCAATCAACAATGTGTCAAGCACACAAGGTTTTTATAAATATTATTATGCTCCCACTTACTTTCTTGTTTCCACAAGCATCTTCGCTTTCCATTAATGAAATCAAACTCTTTTGACTATATCATCAAAACAAAGATTTCAACTCCATTATGCTCTCTTCTGTCCATTTCAGAAACTCTGAAGTTTGCACACTCACTAGCATCCTCTGGATTGACAAAATACTTTGGACAGTATCACATGCAAGTCCTAGGTTGCATTTCCATCACATGGAAATCCTTTTGGCATCCATGTAACATATCTCAAGATTGAAATATGTATTAATTTCTAGTTTAACCCGAACCAACTTTAAGCATCGCTACGGTGAGACAACCTCATCGTAGTCAACTCCTTGAATTTGTTAGTGCAACAAGTCGGGCTTTATGGATAAAACATTTTTATCCGTATCCGTTTATAATTCCATTACAATCCGTTAGACTCTAAGTCTCCCGGAGGGTTTATCAAGATTTAATCTTGAATCATTTATATGGATACTATCTCGGATTATATTGGCATTTAGCCAATTCCGGAGTCAGAGCCCATCAACGCTTCCTTGTGTATCGTGGGTATACTGTTGTCCAACAACAATATCTCATTTGCGCACCTGAGAGGATTGCATGAGTTTTGCCAACGTGGTTCAGCTGCAGGATCGACCGAAGTCCATACACCTCATGTAGAGGCTTCCGTATCAGTCGTAGTAGGAAACCCTGGAATTACTTCCAAGGTTTCTTTCCTTTGACCTGATGACAAACATACTATTATCTTGTCGAGTTGCGCTGTCCTCCCACTCACCTTTTGCAAGAAACATTTTCTTCAAAATCTTACCGCTCTTTATGGCAAACCTTTTGCCTCGGTATAGTGATGGAGGAATACCCAATAATTTGGGATAACCTACAAAGCAGCACTTGTCTGATTTGGAATAGGTTTGTAAATACTTTACACAAACCCCATATTCCAAATGTTAAGAAAAGACAGAACATGGTTGGGCGTACCATACCATGGCGTCATTTCAACAGATCTGATCGCGCTCTTTTCAGTGTAAAAGCTGCAGTCTCTATAGCATTACTTTAAAAGGGATAATGACAAATTGATTTATGTCATCTTTGATCTTACCATGTCATAAATGGTTTGATTACATCTTCATGGACTTTCCACTCACAGTGGTGTTCCGGGAGGTGTAAGTTATGAAACTCTTTTCACAACTCATCAGACATTCGCTAAACTTGTAACTCAAATATTCCTTTCCGCAATCTAATTGCAGAAACATAATTTTCTTGTTACAATAATTTCTACTTCATTATGAAAACCTTTTGAATGATTTCAAAAGATCCAGACTTATGTCTCATTAAGTAAATATCCATATATCTACTTTTGTCATTACTAAAGATAGACAAATCCACTTCTAGCAACAACATTCATCGGACTACATACATCAAAATGTACGATCACAAATAAGTTCGTTGCTCGTTCCTTATGGCCTGTGAACGGTATTTTAGTCACTTTACTTTCCGGACGAAAGTTGCAAGTGTTAGATAATTTCACAATCAAATGACTTCAAAATCCATCATAATGGAATTTCTCCATGCGGGTTTCTCCAATGTGATCAAATGCAGTGCCACACATATGTGGTATTCTTTTAGTCCTGCGACATTTAGCGTCAGTGTCACGGATGTATTATATTATTATCAATATTCATAACACACATCCCATTCATAACGGGAGTATGGCCCTTATGTTATTCATAACATCGAAGAACAATTGTTCTCTCATGAATAACCTTCTTGCAACAAACATTATGCAATGGGCTAGAATGAATAAAACTCCAAAAATGAATTATGAAAATAAATACAGAGGTAATACACCGATGGAAGGTATAGTAACTTTTACTATGTTCCCAGCGCGTATCTAAACCTCATTACTGGCAAGTCTTTTAGGCCGTAGCAGTTCTTGTATCGAGTTGCAAGAGAATGCAATCGAACGGGTATTTCTGTGATCAACTTTTAATCACAATACCCAAGAATTAGTGACTAACAGTTTAATCATAATTCCCAAGAACTATATCTTTGACCAGCCTTCCATACATCTATAACTTGTATGACATTCATACATGAGCTGGATATTCCAGTCTTCTCTCTTTTTGCCATTATACTTCTAACAGTTTAACTTTTTAATATTTCTCCTACTCTCAGAAGAAGCACCCAACTTTAAGAGTGGCGTTAGCCCCGGACTTCCTAGGCGTGTAAGTCACACTAACACCCTTTGGACATTTTCTTTCTCTTTAAGTTGTTGTTTTATTCACCTTCATTATATGACAAGCGTTCTTCTGGATCCCATCCATTCAGTCAAATGCATTGTAAACACTTTACCAATACTTTGCAAACAAACATTGCTTTGTATATTTCATATCTTTTAGGCTTTGTTTGTATATGAAACTAATTTTCAGTTCCATGAATATCACATAGCTATCCCAAACTTTTGAAGTTCGGGTCTCATGGAGGCAAACATATTGCACTTGACCGTAACGGAATTCTAGCTTTTGGATCGAAGGACGAGAGTCACATCATCCATAGAATTAGCAGGAGAATACCAAAAGCATGCGATAGGACTAAGTCCTTCTCGGCACTCTTGAGGACAATCCTCACATTACGTTACCAACCGTAAAGTTTTAACCAGATATTTAACAGCTATTCAATCTAATAGGGAAGGTGGAAACGCAAGCCATTATTCTATAACTATTATGCAAATCACACTTAGACTATGTTCATAATTAATTGCACTTAAGAATTAAACAAGTTAATTCTAAAGTGCACTCCCACTCAAATCAATATCTCTCATAATTGATTGTGAGTGATACAAGATCCATATTTCAATTCAACACCATTGAACGAGATGTTCACTGATGGCGCGAACTTCAATCGGTAGGCAAACTTGCCGATCACATCTCTATGTGATTCTTGTTCATCTTTCGATGGGTGTGTTCCGAGCTCATGACGGTCATGCCTGAACGTCAAGACAACCAAGTGATCTCGCTGCGAGGTCTCAACTCACCCGCCTCACACTTCTCTAATCATTCGCACCCATGGAGATCATGTGATGCCCCGAAGAGATAGGTGCCGTGACGGTGCTACACTTGGGAGAACACTAACTACTTGATATTTTAAGTGAGAGATCACCCTAATAAAAAGTGACTATCGCGCAATCAAGAAGGGTGCACCAAAAGGGATAAACATCTCAGGCAATTCATAATAGCATGATATGGTATAGCACTTTCTGACGGAGAAGTCTTTATTTTCTTCGTCTTCGGCATTTGCGTCGGTGTTCAGCTTCGCGAAGTTTGCCACCACATTGTCGATGCACCAGATAATATTGCTATCTCTATAGCTAATAAAATAAGTGCATTACATAAGGTTGACACCCAGGTCATTAAAGTGACAATCATATGGCTCCAGCCATCATGCCGAATCATGACACGCAGGTCATGTTAATTTACATTATATAGTCATCTCATACAAAATCAAATTGAATATGATGAAGACTATACCACATCTCATGCACATCTCATGTCATCCTGCAAAACCAAGTTGGACGCCTCTAATCGGTTTATGCAAAATTTTATTTTACGTGGCTTCTAAGGTTTCGAAACAAATCGAAGCTACCAACGTTCATCATCAAGTATGATTATTCAAGTTGCTAGATTAACTTTGCGGGGCGTATGAAACACGAGATAAAAAATCTCGAGCCCCATACTAAATTTTTTCATACGCATGATCCCCGTGCAGATCACATCTGCATTGCCCTTTAGTCTGTGAAACATCCATCTTTCTCAACTATGGTGGAACCCAAAGACACTGAAGCACTTCATTGATCTATCAATCAGCATACTCAGGAGCAGCATGAAAGGATCGCGGATTGCCAGAACTTCGTAAGATTCCACCATGCCGTCAAGATCAGGACTACGCAAATTCAAGGGAAGCAACAAGAACATCGGGTAATAGATTTCATCTACTACCCGCACAAATAATTTTCAGCAATAGAACTCATCTACTACAAAATTATATTGTGCAACACCCATACATCTCATGTATTCTAGATCGTAACCTGCATCTACGCATAGCACGACTCTTGATGCCACTGTTGGGTTATGGGCCCACCACGCTTCCTTCAAGGAGAGCAATTGACTGGCCATTGGTGTGATGACTACGACATCTTCTTCTGTGTTGTTATGTAGCATCGTTCGGTTTCTCCAACACTCTGGACCGGTGGTGATGGATTGTAACCCTGTACTGCATGGGGTGATGTTCCAACTGATGCTTCTTCAGTGACTTCTAGATCTTGTCTCAAGGGGTGAGTGACTATTGCGGTCTTTAAAGCCTAGTATGAAGAAGGCGTTTGCGGGTGTCACTTTCCTTTATTTTGAGTGCAATTTTCAATCTCCGGCGGGCGGCGTACAGTCGGAGGAAGAAGAAGGTCAGTATATTTTTGCAACGTAATTTTATTTTCTACTGGTGGTCCGCGTCCTATTGTCTTTCCATTGTACTGACTATTGTTTTCCTTGATAAGTATCAAATATAAGATACCATTTGGGTGTCTCTTTCAAGAAAAAAGAAAACACCACAAAACAAATGAAGATGCCGAAAAAACTAAACATGACAGAGCAGAGCACACCGCAACTGAAAGTGCATTTATCTCTAAATGGTATTTTTGTGTGATGACAATGTGGTTAGTGGAACTAATGATGGTTGTTAAGGTTTATCTCAGGTCATTGGTTCCTCGGAGAATTATTGAGGAGATGGTTGATCCCCCACTTCAAAAAGGTCAAAGGCATGGTTTTTCGGTGACTCGAAGCTTTTGTTTCGGTTTATTTGAGTCGTAGGGCAACCACACTATCAAGAGGGGTTGAGGTGGTCGAATGACGGTGTGGGAATGTTGGGAAACGTAGTAGAAAACAAAAAAAACATGCCTACAAATCATCTCAGGATCAGTATGAAGATGCAAGTGAGATTGGGTCTAGATTAGATTGGTCACCAAAAAAAACACAGCGGAGAAGAGAGTTGGTGAAGCGTATTGATGCAGATTCCCGCAACTAGGATTTCAACCTCCCAACCGCGAGAATTTGTTCCTCAAACGAAAGATCGAACGTACGATCTCTCTGCTGGTATCCACGCGTACGGAACCAGCGATCCGACAGGGCTTCGCCGTCCAGAACGAGAGCGCCGTCGAAGAACTATAGGAGGGGGTGGATCAGCCTAACGGCGGAACTTTTCTGTGGGAGAGAGAGAGATGGGCAGCCTCCGCGCATAGAAGAGATACATTTGGAGGGTGCTGCCCCTCTCTATTTATAGGCGCAAGGGGAAGGGTGAGTGCCTTGAAGGAGGAGCTACCTCCTCCTAGGGTCGGCCGCACCAGGGTGAGCCCCACCCCAAAACCCTAGCTGCCCTAGGTGACTTGGCCACCAAGTTAGGGGCGCCCCACTAATGGGCCCCACGAGCCCATGCGGCTAGCTTCCCACTTGGGCCTTGCCTTGGGGCTAGCCCATGGCGCCCTAGGCATATCTCGGGAGGATCTGGAAAATTCTGGAACCTTCCTAACCTTCTGGGGGTCTTTTTAGTGCCTCCGGAAATTTTTCGGTTCTCCGGTTTTTTTCTCGGTTTTCTCCAAAGCCTTTCCGGCTCTTTCTCTGAAACATTTTCGATATTCCCAAAACTATTCCGGTGAATTTCTCTCAAGCTCCTAACTCTTCTAGTACTCAACAGATCAATGACCCTTAAGCGCGTAACCCCGCAGGTTCGGTAAAGTGTAGACATGACCCGGAACTCCTTCCAGTCAATGATCAATAGTGGAACCGTGGACATCCATATTGACCCTTACACCCACACGAATTAATATCGAGTGAACCTATTGTTCCCGTGTGCTATTCCCTTTGCTTTGCGATATTTTACAAAACCCGAGGCGAGACTTATCTATATCCCCGTGAAACAACACTTGATCACTATACCAAGTTATCCTCATTATCGGTTTTTGTTCTCTTTTCTCGTTTCTGTATTCCGGCATCCCCGTGATCACATCACGCTTTGTCTGGCCAAACGATGATGGATACCATAATACCGAGAGGTTCCTAAGAATATCTCTCCATCATCGGAGACGCAAATCCCAGTCTTGAACTATCAAGTCCCTTGTCATACATTTCCGATGCACCCAAAAGTTTCTGTTATGATCACCTTGTTACGGGTAGCATTTGATGAACCCCAAAGCACACCATCCGATATGAAGGTACTCGATACTCTCATGGTCTAAGGAATTATGCATACGTTAACATCTGTGTGATAATAATAATAACTCATGACGATATGATCTCATAGTATATCAATCGATTGGGTCTGGTCAACACAATTGTTCTTCCAACAATGTCTTCTCATTGTTGATGGCATCCTTGTTACTTTAACTATGCCCATGATTAGAAAAACAAGATCATCATGCAACACATGAGCTAGTCTTAGAGGCGAGACTAGGAATCTACTTGGTGTTTATAATTCCGCACATGCAACTGGGTTTTCATTATTGACCCTTTGAGACCGTCCAATGTGACATTGACCTTTTTGACCATTTGGAGCCATCCAATCTGTGACGGTCGTCCACTGTTTTTTCTGAAATGTTTGACAGTTGTGGACCGTTCGATCAGAGACGGACGTCCACTGCATCTTCTACCTCCTCGACGGGACGTGAGATCAGAGCGGTGAAGGGGGTGGCCGCACGCCACGTCGGTGTAGGAGATATGCCCTAGAGGCAGTAATAACAGTTATTTTGTATCTCCGAGTTAGTAATGAATGTTTATGTTCCATGCTATAACTGCAATGATTCTCGAGTCTGCAATATTCACGAGGCTCGGAGGGAAACTCATGTGCATGTGTCGTATAATAAACGGTAAAATGTATTCCTAGTCATGCCTCTATGACTGGCTCAAGTATTGCATGATGATCCTGTTTTCCTGATCATGGGCATGACTATGCCGGCAATTTTGAGGGCACAATATTAGTAGAACACTTGTGTTGAATCGACCCGAATTGATGTTATGCTATGAGATACATTCGTCACAACTTAATTGTTAATAACACAAAGATAGTTAATGTTTGCATAATTCCTTAGACCATGAGAGTATCAAGTTCCTTCGTACTTGCTTCGTGAACTTTGGGGTTTGTTAAACGTCATCCGTAACTGGATGGCTATTACGGCGGCTTACGGGTTCACGGAAAAGTATGACAAGAAACGAGATAGCTCAAGATTGGGATTTGCTCCTCTGACGATGGAGAGATATTCTCGGGCCCTCTCGGTGTTACGGTATCCATCATCGTCTGGCCAGACACATTGTGATTTGATCACTGGGATGCCGGAACACGGAAACGAGAAAAGAGAACAAAACCGGTGACGAGGTAACTAGCATAGTGGACAAGTGGTTGATCCGCAGGGATGCCAATAAATCTCACCTCGGGTGTTTGTAATATATCGTGAAGCAACAGGAATAGCACACGGCAACTGGAGGTTCACTCGAATATTCATTCATGTGGGTATAGGCGTCAATATGGGTGTCCACGGCTCCGATGTTGATCATTGATCGGAAAGTGTTCCGGGTCATGTCTATACTTCACCGAACCTATAGGGTTACACACTTAAGGGTCATCTATCTGCTGAATACTAGACAGGGAGTCTGAGAGAAAATCACCGGAAAAGTTTCGGACGCAACGGAAACGTTCCGGAGAGGACACCGGAATAGTTCCGGTAAAACTGAAAAGTTGTTTCGGGGTATACCATTAAGTCTAATTGGTTCTGGCACACGCCTGGAAATTCTTGGAGGGTACCAGAATTATTCTGGAAACTTCTGTGATTTTTCTGGGATAAAAACCAGAAATGTTCCAGAGCTGCCGGAACCAGTTTGGTTGCTTTTCGCAGATGAAAATCACTAATCCGAAATTGTTTCGGAACGCATCCAAAATCATTTGTGTGGGTACTGGAAATATTCTAAGACCCACAGAAATATTTTCAGATTTAACGGTCGCGAAAAATTGGTTCCGTGAATAGTGAAAATCACTTTATGGTTAACTTTTTGGAAAGCCACCTTTTAGGGCTTTTCCCAAAAGGCTTCTAGAAGGGATTGGGGACCAAGGAACCCCCATGTGAGGGGGGGGGGGGCCTAGGGGTGGCCGGCCAAGTTGGAGCTCCTCCATGGAGCTCCATTTGCCTTCCTTTTATGCCCTTGAGGAGGATCCATGTGATGGGTTTTTTGGGTATTTTTCCCATATGGATTTTCTATAAATAGAGGTGGAGGGGTGCACTCCACAATGATCCCTAGCTCTCATACACATGCCATGCTCGTCTGGCTCTCTCTCTCTCTCCCTCCCACGAAATAGTTTCGTAGAGCCGAAAGGCTGTTTGGGTTCCTGTAGGAACTAGTTCTGGACGGCGAAGCCCTACCGGATAGCTGACACCGTATGTGTGCAACCCCGTAGAGAGGTCGTAGTTTCGATCTTTTGCCTGAGGGGTTGTTCGAGGGTCCTTCCGAAGGGCTGTCCGAGTTTCCGTTCGAGTTTCGAGGGTCCTCCTGAAGGGCTGTCCGTGACATCGTCCAAGGGACTGTCCGACCGCCTCCCGAAGGGCTGTCCGACGAGGGAGTACATCCTCGCGGTTGGGAGGTTGTAAATCCTAGCTACGGGGATCTGCACCGACGATCTACACTGACTCTTCTTCCGCTGCGCCACGAGTCAGTAATGATCAGATCAAACACTGTATGCAGTCTCCATAGTGGTCCTGGGCGTTATTTTCTGTTGCGTTCCCCTACAGTGGCATCAAGAGCCGTGCTATGCGTAGATGCTGGTTACGATCTAGAATACATGGAGATGTATGGGTATTGCATAATATAATTTTGGAGTAGATGAGATCTATTGCTAAAAATTATTTATGCGGGTGGCAGATGAAATCTGTTACCCGATGTTCTTGTTGCTTCCCTAGAATTTGCGTATTTCTGATCTCGAGATAGCATGGTGGAATTTGACAAAGTTCTGGCAATCCGCAATCCTGATTGATCAACGAAGTGCTATCAGTTCTTTGGGTTCCACCATAGTCAAAAGATAGATGAAATTTCACAGATGAAAGGGCAATGTAGATATGATCTGCACGGGGGTCATGCGTATGACGAACTTTAGTATGGGGCTCGAGATTTTATTATCTCGTGTTTCATACACCCCGCGATGTTAATCTAGCAACTTGAATAATCATACTTGATGATAAAACGTTGGTAGATGCGGTTTAAGTCAAAACCTTAGAAGCCACAAAAAATAAAATTTTGCATAAACCGATTAGAGGCGTGTAACTTGGTTTTGCAGGATGTGCATGTGATGTGGTATAGCAATGCTCATATTAATTTGATTATGTATGAGATGACTATATGATGAAAATTTATTAACATGACCTGCGTGTCATGATTCGGCATGATGGCTGGAGCCATATGATTGTCACTTTAATGACCTGCGTGTCAACCTTAAGTAATGCACTTATTTTATTAGCTATAGAGATAGCAATATTATCTGGTACATTGACAAGGTGGTGGCAATCTTCGCGAAGGTGAACACCGACGCAAATGCCGAAGACGAAGAAATTGAAGATTTCTCCGTCAGAAGGGGCTATACCATATCATGCTATTATGAATTGCCTGAGATGTTTATCCCTTATGATGCACCCTTTTGATTGCAAGGTAGTCACTTTTTATTAGGGTGATCTCTCACTTAAAATATCAAAGTAGTTAGTGTTCACCCAAGTGTAGCACCATCTAAAATTCGTATCTTTTCGGGGTGCGCCATGTACACATGAGCACGAACGAATCGAGAGGAATGAGGCGGGTGAGGTCAGACCTCGCAGCAAGATCACTTGGTTGTCTTTGACGTTCAGGCAGGAGAGTCCTGAGCTCGGAACACGCCCATCGAAAGATGAACAAGAATCACATAGAGATGTGATCGGCAAGTTGGCCTACCGATTGAAATTCGCGTCATCAGTGATGAACCCGTCAATGGCGTCGAATTGAAATACGGATCTTGAATCACTCACAATCAATTATGAGAGATATTGATTTGAGTGGGAGCGCACTTTAGAATAAAATTGTTTATTCACTAGTGCAAATTAATTATGAACAAAGTCTAAGTGAAACTTGTGTTTCCCGTTGTAGATCAAATGGCTCGCAACACCGCGTTCAACTTAGGCCCGATGTTAGAGAAAGAGAAGTTAGCTGCGACTGGAAACAACTATGCGGACTGGGTCCGTAACCTGAGGATTGTCCTCAGGAGCGCTAAGAAAATGTATGTGCTTGAAAATGCTCTTCCAGCTAAACCGGTGGCCACTGCCCCGGAAGATGAACAAAATGTCTGGGCCACTAAGGATGATGATCACAACTTAGTGCAGTGCCTCATGCTAGCTTGCATGAGTACAGGGCTTCAAAAACGTTTTGAATTCCATAAACCCCGTGATATGATCCGGGAATTGGATGCTCTGTACAAGGAAACCGCAAGGTATGAACGATTTGATATCATGAAGACCTTGATGGAATGCAAGATGGCTGAGGGCAGTTCAGTTGGCGAACACGTACTCAAAATGATTGGCTATGCTGAAAGGCTTAAAACCCTGGAATTTCCAATTCCACCAGGCCATATGATGGACATGATGCTTTCTTCACTCCCCCCATCTTATGACAGGTTTTGTCATGAACTACAACATGAGTGGGATGGAGAAGACACCAGAAGAGGTGCTCGCCATGCTGAAAACTGCGGAAGGAGGACTGCAGAAAAATCGCAAGCAAGTGTTGCTTGTGAATAAAACCGCCAGTTTCAAAAAGAAAGGCAAGCCAAAGAAGGGCAAGGGCGCCGGTAAGACCGGCTCCCAAAGTAACTCTAAGGGCGGAGCCAAGAATGAAACTGAGTGCTTCTACTACAAGGGCACAGGACACTGGAAGAGAAACTGCAAGAAGTATCTGGAAGATAAGAAGTCCGGGAAAACCGGAAAAGGTATAATTGTTATACAAGTTAATGTCATTGACGTTTTGCTTGCTAGCAAAAATTCTAAGTCTTGGGTATTTGATACCGGATCGGTTGCTCACATTTGCAACTCGATACAGGGATTACAGAAGGTGCGCAAGCTAGCAAAGAATGAAGTCGTGATGCGCGTCGAGAATGGCGCTGGGATCGCTGCTCAAGCCATCGGCATTATGCCTCTACGTCTCCCTTCAGGATTTATCTTAGAACTAAGTAACTGTTATTTTGTTCCACTATTGTGTAGAAACATTATCTCCGGATCATGTTTAGTACACGATGGGTATTCGTACAAGTCTGAGAACAATGGTTGTTCACTTTATTGTAAGGATATGTTTTATGGATTTGCACCCAATGTTGGGGGCCTTTTCATACTAAATCTTGAATGTGGAAATGATGTCTTTAACGTGAATGCTAAACGCCTTAAGAAGGCTGATACCACCACCACTTTCATGTGGCACTGTCGCCTTGGCCACATCGGAAAGAAACGCATGCAAAGGCTCCATACAGATGGAGTTTTACCGTCCTTTGATTTTGAATCATTTGACACATGTGAAGCTTGCTTGATGGGGAAAATGACCAAGACGCCGTTCACGGGTCATCCTGAACGGGCGAGTGAATTGTTGGAAATAATACATAGTGATGTATGTGGTCCAATGAGCACAATCGCACGGGGTGGGTATTTCTACTTCGTGACTTTTACTGATAATTTGAGTAGGTATGGATATATCTACTTGATGAAGCATAAGTCGGAAACCTTTGAAAAGTTCAAGGAATTTCAGAATGAGATAGAAAATCATCGTAACAAAAGGATTAAGTTTCTGCGGTCTGATTGCGGGGGCGAATACCTTAGTCATGAGTTTAGCCAACATCTGAGTGACCGTGGAATCGTTTCACAGCTTACGCCTCCCGGAACTCCACAGCGAAACGGAGTGTCGGAAAGACGTAACCGAACCCTGTTAGACATGGTAAGGTCGATGATGTCTCTTACAGATCTGCCGATATCTTTTTGGGGTCATGCACTAGAAACTGCCGCTCACACATTAAACAGAGCACCGTCTAAGTCTGTTGAGACGACACCATATGAGTTATGGAACGGGAAGAAACCCAGTTTGTCGCATCTCAGAATTTGGGGTTGCGGAGTATACGTAAAAAGTTTACAACCTACCAAACTCGATCCCAGATCAGACAAATGTTACTTTGTAGGTTATCCCAAGGAAACAATTGGGTATTCCTTCTACCACCCGTCCGATAACAAAGTGTTTGTTGTCAGAAATGGACAATTTCTTGAGAAAGAGTTTCTCACTAAAGAAGTGAGTGGGAGGACAGTACAACTTGATGAGATTATTGAATCTTAGGCAACCGTTGATATGGCTAAGGAACCGGAAGAAATTCCGCTAATTATCCCTACAACCGAGCCGGAAGTTGTCGCATGTGATGCGGAAACTTCAGACAATGTTGTAACTGAACCGCGCAGATCAGGTAGGGCTATCCAGCCACCTGAGTGGTTTCATAACGAAATCTTCATTCTTGAAGACGATGAACCTGCACACTACAAGGAAGCGATGGCGGGGCCCAGCTCAAGGGAATGGCACAAGGCCATGAAATCCGAGATGGAATCCATGTACGAAAACCAAGTTTGGAACTTGGAAGAACTTCCAGAAGGCGTAAAGCCCATTGGTTGTAAATGGGTTTTCAAAAGAAAGAAGGATGCGGATGGTAACATTACTATCCACAAAGCTAGACTTGTCGCGAAAGGGTTCACGCAAGTTCCATGAGTGGACTACGACGAGACTTTCTCGCCCGTAGCTATGCTTAGGTCTGTTCGGATATTACTAGCAATTGTTGCTTATTTAGATTATGAAATATGGCAGATGGATGTCAAAACGGCTTTCCTAAATGGAAATCTCAAAGAAGATGTATACATGATACAGCCTGAAGGTTTTGTCGTTCATAAGGATGCTGGAAAGGTATGCAAACTTCAGAAAGCCATTTATGGTCTGAAGCAAGCGTCAAGGAGCTGGAACATTCGTTTTGATGAAGTGGTCAAACAGTTTGGCTTCATCAGGAATGACGAAGAATCTTGTGTTTACAAGAAGTTTAGTGGCAGCGCAAAAGCATTTTTAATCTTGAATGTGGATGACATATTGTTGATTGGAAATGACGTGAATTTTCTTAGTGAAATAAAAGACTCATTGAAGAAGAGTTTTTCAATGAAAGACTTAGGCGAAGCGGCATATGTATTGGGCATCAGAATCTATAGAGATAGATCAAAACGCCTGATAGCGCTTAGCCAAAGCACGTACATTGACAAGGTGTTGAAAAGGTTCAACATGGAGAACTCCAAGAAAGGCCTACTCCCCATGTCACCTGGCACAGTGCTTTGCAAGAATCAGTGTCCTCGGACTCTCGATGAGCGAGTACAGATGAATGATGTTCCATATGCTTCGGCAGTTAGTTCTATTATGTATGCCATGCTATGTACAAGATCGGACGTTTCCTATGCGCTAAGTGCTAGCAGCCGGTACCAAAGTGATCCAAGATTGGAACACTGGGCCGCAGTCAAGGGTATTCTTAAGTACCTCGGAAGGACCAAGGATTTACTCCTTGTGTACGGAGGTGATGAAGAGCTCATTGTAAGTGGTTACACTGATGCAGGCTTCATGACTGACCCAGATGACTTCAAATCTCAATCAGGCTATGTTTTCATATTGAACGGCGGTGCAGTTGATTGGAAAAGTTCCAAACAAAAGACTGTGGCGGATTCTACGACGGAGGCAAAATATGTTGCAGCTTCAGAAGCCTCCAAGGAGGCAGTCTGGATCAAGCAATTTCTTGAAGACCTTGGTGTGGTTCCAAGTGCTCTGGACCCGGTGTGGCGTCGTGGCTCAGGCAAGGGAGCCAAGTTCGCACCATAAGACAAGACATATTGAACGCAAATATAAACTCATTCGACATCATGTCGAAGCAGGTTTAGTGAAAGTACGCAAAGTTCACACGGATCTGAACGTGTCAGACCCGATGACAAAGCCTCTACCACGAGCAAAGCATGAGCAACACCGGACAGCCATTGGTGTTAGGGAAGCCATGTAACTAGATTATGACTCTAGTGCAAGTGGGAGTCTGTAGGAGATATGCCCTAGAGGCAGTAATAACAGTTATTTTGTATCTCCGAGTTTGTAATGAATGTTTATGTTCCATGCTATAACTGCAATGATTCTCGAGTCTGCAATATCCACGAGGCTCGGAGGGAAACTCATGTGCACATGTGGTATAATAAATGGTAAAATGTATTCCTAGTCATGCCTCTATGACTGGCTCAAGTATTGCATGATGATCCTGTTTTCCTGATCATGGGCGTGACTATGCCGGCAATTTTGAGGGCACAATGTTAGTAGAACAGTTGTGTTGAATCAACCTGAATTGATGTTATGCTATGAGATACATTTGTCACAAGTTAATGGTTAATAACACAGAGATAGTTAATGTTTGCATAATTCCTTAGACCATGAGAGTATAAAGTTCCTTCGTACTTGCTTCGTGAACTTTGGGGTTTGTTAAACGTCATCCGTAACTGGATGGCTATTACGGCGGTTTACGGGTTCACGGAAAAGTATGACAAGAAACGAGATAGCTCGAGATTGGGATTTGCTCCTCCGACGATGGAGAGATATTCTCGGGCCCTCTCGGTGTTACGGTATCCATCATCATCTGGCCAGACACATTGTGATTTGATCACTGGGATGCCAGAACACGGAAACGAGAAAAGAGAACAAAACCGGTAACGAGGTAACTGGCATAGTGGACAAGTTGTTGATCCGCGGGGATGCCAATAAATCCCACCTCGGGTGTTTGTAATATATCTTGAAGCAACAGGAATAGCACACGGCAACTGGAGGTTCACTCGAATATTCATTCGTGTGGGTATAGGGGTCAATATGGGTGTCCACGGCTCCGATGTTGATCATTGATCGGAAAGTGTTCCGGGTCATGTCTATACTTCACCGAACCTATAGGGTCACACGCTTAAGGGTCATCTATCTGCTGAATACTAGACAGGGAGTCTGAGAGAAAATCACCGGAAAAGTTTCGGACGCAACGGAAACGTTCCGGAGAGGACACCGGAATAGTTCCGGTAAAACTGAAAAGTTGTTTGGGGGTATACCATTAAGTCAAATTGGTTCTGGCACACGCCTGGAAATTCTTGGAGGGTGCCAGAATTATTCTGGAAACTTCTGGGATTTTTCCGGGATAAAAACCGAAAATGTTCCGGAGCTGCCGGAACCGGTTTGATTGCTTTTCGCAGATGAAAATCACTAATCCGAAATTGTTTCGGAACGCGCCCAAAATCATTTGTGTGGGTACTGGAATTATTCTAAGACCCACAGAAATATTTTTGGATTTACCGGTCGCGGAAAATTGGTTTCGTGAATAGTGAAAATCACTTTATGGTTAACTTTTTGGAAAGCCACCTTTTAGGGCTTTTCCCAAAAGGCTTCTAGAAGGGATTGGGGACCAAGGAACCCCCTGTAGGAGATATGCCCTAGAGGCAATAATAAATGTTATGGTTTATCTCCATGTTCATAATTATGTTTATGTTCCATGCTATAACTGCTATGGTTCTCGAGTCTACAATCACCACGAGGCTCGGAGGAAGACTCATATGCACGTGTGGAATAATAAACGGTAAAATGTATTCCTAGTCTGGCCTCTAAGACTAGCTCAAGTGTTGCATGGTGGTTCTGTTTTCCTGATCATAGGCATGACTATGCCGGCAATTTTGTGGGCACAATGTTAGGAGAACACTTGTGTTGAATCGACCCGAAATGATGTTATGCTATGAGATACATTCGTCACAAGTTAATGGTTAATAACAGAGAGAAAGTTAGTGTTTGCATAATTCCTTAGACCATGAGAGTATCGAGTTTCTTCATGCTTGCTTCATGAACTTTGGGGTTTGTTAAACGTCATCCGTAAATGGGTGGCTATTACAGCGGCTTACGGGTTCATGGAAAAGTATGTCAAGGGACTTGATAGCTCGAGATTGGGAATTGCTCCTCCGACGATGGAGAGATATCTCTGGGCCCTCTCGCTGTTACGGTATCCACCATCATCTGGCCATACACATTGTGATTTGATCACAGGGATGCCGCAACACAGAAACGAGAAAAGAGAACAAAACCGGCAACGAGGTAACTGGCATAGTGGACAAGTTGTTGATCCACAGGGATGCCGATAAATCTCACCTCGGGTTTTGTAACATATCGCGAAGCAATAGGAATAGCACACGACAACTGGAGGTTCACTCGAATATTCATTCGTGTGGGTATAGGGGTCAATATGGGTGTCCACGGCTCCGGTGTTGATCATTGATCGGAAAGTGTTCCGGGTCATGTCTATACTTCACCGAACCTATAGGGTCACACGCTTAAGGGTCATCTATCTGCTGAATACTAGACAGGGAGTCTGAGAGAAAGTCACCGGAAAAGTTTCGGAGACAACGGAAACGTTCTGGAGAGAGCACCGGAATAGTTTCGGTAAAACTAAAAAGTTGTTTCAGGGTATACCATTGAGTCAAATTGGTTTCGGCACACGTCTAGAAATTCTTGGAGGGTACCAGAATTGTTCTGGGAACTTCTGGGATTTTTCGGAGAAAAAACCCGGAAATGTTCCGGAGCTACCAGAACCGCTTTGTTTGCTTTTCGCAGTTGAAAATCACTAATCCGGAATTGTTTCGGAACGCGTCCAAAATCATTTTAGTGGGTACTGGAATTATTCTAAGACCCACAGAAATATTTTTGGATTTAACGGTCGCGGAAAAATGTTTCCATGAATAGTGAAAGTGCTTTTTGGGTGGCTTCTTGGAGAAGCCACCTTGAGGGCCTTTTGGTATTTTTCCCCTTGGCTTCTTGGAGAAGCCACCCTTGGGCTTGGCCTATAAATAGGGGTGGAGGGGGCTGCCTAAAGACTCACTCTTTCTCAACATACACAAGCCATGCATGATCTGGCCTTCTCTCTCCCTCCCCGCGAAATAGTTTCGTAGAGCCGAAAGGCTGTCTGGGTTCCGGTGGGAACTAGTTCTGGACGGCAAAGCCCTGCCGGATAGCTGACACCGTATGTGTGCAACCCCGTAGAGAGGTCGTAGTTTCGATCCTTTGCCCGAGGGGCTGTTCGAGTACCTGCCCGGAGGGCTGTCCGAGTGACCTGCCCGAAGGGCTGTCCGTGAGGCCTCCCAAAGGGCTGTCCGAGGATCCGTCCGGTGGGACTATCCGAGGGACTGTCCAGAGGCCTCCCGAAGGGCTGTCCGAGGATCCGTCCGGTGGGACTATCCGAGGGACTGTCCAGAGGCCTCCCGAAGGGCTGTCCGAGGATCCGTCCGGTGGGACTATCTGAGGGACTGTCCCGAGGCCTCCCGAAGGGCTGCCCGGAGATCTGTCCGGTGAGCTGACGAGGGAGTACATCCTCGCGGTTGGGAGGTTGTAAATCCTAGCTGCGGGGATCTGCACCGCCGATCGTCATCGACTCTACTTCCGCTGCGCTACGAGTCGGTAACGAAAAGATCAAACCTTGCATGCAGTCTTCATAGTGGTCCTGGGCTGGTGCGTAGGTTGGAAAAATTTTGTTTTCTGCTGCGTTCCCCTACAGTGGCATCATGAGCCGTGCTATGCGTAGATGCAGGTTACGATCTAGAATACATAGAGATGTATGGGTGTTGCATAATATAATTTGTAGTAGATGAGTTCTACTGCTGATAATTATTTGTGCGGGTAGCAGATGAAATCTGTTACCCGATGTTCTTGTTGCTTCCCTGGAATTTTCATATTTCTGATCTTGATAACAGCATGGTGGAGTTTCAAAGTTCTAGCAATCCGCGATCCTGATTGATCAACGAAGTGCTAACAGTTCATTGAATTCCACGATAGTTAAAAAGAAAGATGAAATTTCGCAGACGAAAGGGCAATGCAGATATGATCTGCACGGGGGTCATGCGTATGATGAAGTTCAGTATGGGGCTCGAGATTTTATTACCTCGTGTTTCATACACCCCGCAGAGTTAATCTAGCAACTTGAATAATCATACTTGATGATGGACGTTGGTAGCTTCAGTTTGCTTCGAAACCTTAGAAGCCACGTAAAATGAAATTTTGTATGAACCGATTAGAGGCGTCTAACTTGGTTTTGCAGGATGTGCATGTGATGTGGTATAGCAGTGCTCATAATAATTTGATTATGTATGAGATGACTATATGATGTAATATTAACATGACCTGCGTGCCATGATTCGGCATGATGGTTGGAGCCATATGATTGTCACTTTAATGACCTGTGTGTCAACCTTAAGTAATGCACTTATTTTATTAGCTATAGAGATAGCAATATTATCTGGTGCATCAACAAGGTGGTGGCAAACTTCGCAGAAGGTGAACACCGACGCGAATGGCGAAGACGAAGAAATACAAGACTTCTCTGTCAGAAAGGGCTATACCATATCATGCTATTATGAATTGCCTGAGATGTTTATCCCTTATGATGCACCCTTTCTGATTGCGCGGTAGTCGCTTTTTATTAGGGTGATCTCTCACTTAAAATATCAAAGTAGTTAGTGTTCACCCAAGTGTAGCACCGTCTGAAATTCGTATCTTTCCGGGATGCGCCATGTCCACATGGGTACGAAAGAATTGAGAGGAATGAGGCGGGTGAGGTCAGACCTCGCTGCAAGATCACTTGGTTGTCTTTGATGTTCAGGCAGGATAGTCCTGAGCTCGGAACACGCCCATCGAAAGATGAACAGAAGTCACATAGAGATGTGATCGGCAAGTTAGCCTACCAATTGAAATTCTCGCCATCAGTGATGTCCACATCAATGGCGTTGAATTAAAATGTGGATCTTGAATCACTCATAATCAATTTTGAGAGATATTGATTTGAGTGGGAGCGCACTTTAGAATTAACTTGTTTAATTCTCAGTGCAATTAATTATGGACACTGTCTAAGTGTGGTTTGCATAATAGTTGTAGAATAATGGCTCGCGTTTCCACCTTCCCTGTTAAAATTGAATAAGCTGTTAAATATCTGGTTAAAACTTTACAGTTGGTAACGTAATGTGAGGATTGTCCTCAAAAGTGCCGAGAAGGACTTTGTCCTATCGCATGCTTTTGGTATTCTCCCGCTAATGCTATGGATAATGTGACTCTCGTCCTTCGATCCAAAAACTAGAATTCCGTTACGGTCAAGTGCAATATGTTTGCTTCCATGAGACCCGAACTTCAAAAGTTTGGGATAGCTATGTGATATTCATGGAACTGAAAATCATTTTCAGACACAAACAAAGGCTAAAAGATATGTGATATCCAAAGCAATGGTTGTTTTGCAAACTATTAGTAAAAGTGTTTACTATGCATTTGACTAATAACAGAGGGATCAAGTAGAACGCCTGTCATATGATGATGGTGAATAAAACAACAACTTAAGAGAAAGGAAATGTCCGAAGGGTGTTAGTATGACTTACACACCTAGGAAGTCCGGGGCTGACGCCACTCTTCAAGTTGGTGCTTCTTCTGAGAGTAGGCGAATTATTGGAAGTAAAACTGCTAGAAGTATAAAGGCAAAAAGAAAGAAGACTGGAATATCCATCTCATGTATGAATGTCATACAAGTTATTGATGTTTGGAAGGCTGGTCAAAGAAATAGTTCTTGGGAATTGTGATTAAACTGTTAGTCACTAATTCTTGGGTATTGTGAGTTGATCACAAAGATACCCGCTCGATTGCATTCTGTTGCGACTCGATGCAAGAACTACTACGGCCTAAAAGACTGGCCGGAGTGAGGTTCAGATACGCGCTGGGAACATAGTAAATGTTACTATACATTCCATCAGTGTATTACCTATGTATTTATTTTCATAATTCATTTAGAGTTTTACACACTCTAGCCCATTGCATAAGGTATCTTGCAAGAAGGTTGTTCATAAGAGAACTTTTGATGTTCGATGTTATGAATAACTTAAGGGCCATACTTTCATTATGAATGAGATGTATGTTATGAATATTGATAATAATACATTACCTCTGTATTTACTTTCATAATTCATTTTAGAGTTTTATACACTCTAGCCCTTTTGCATAATGTTTGTTGCAAAAGTGTTGTTCATAAAAGAACAATTGTTGTTTAGTATTATGAATAACATAAGGGACATACTTCCATCATGGATGGGATGTATGTTATGAATATTGATGGTAATATGATACATCCATAACACTGACGCTAAATGTCGCAAGACTAAAAGAATACCACACATGTGTGGCACTGCATTTGGTCACATTGGAGAAACCCACATGGAGAAATTTCATAATGATGGATTTTGAAGTCGTTTGATTATGAATCATCTAACACTTGCAACTTTCCTCCAAAAAGTGAAGTGACTGAAATACCGTTCACAGGCCATAAGGAACGAGCAACGAACTTATTGGTGATCATACATTTTGATGTATGTAGTCCGATAAATGTTGTTGCTAGCAGTGGATTTATCTATCTTCAGAAATGACTCAAGTAGATATATGGATATTTACTTGATGAGACGTAAGTCTGGATCTTTTGAAATCATTCATAAGGTTTTCAATATGAAGTAGAAATTATTGTAACAAGAAAATTATGTTTCTGCAATTTGATTGCGGAAAGGAATATTTGAGTTACAAGTTTAGCGAATGTCTGATGAGTTGTGAAAAAAGTTTCATAACTTACACCTCACGGAGCACCACTGTTAGTGGAATATCCGTAAAGATGTAATCAAACCATTTATGACATGGTAAGATCAAAAATGACATAAATCAATTTGCCATTATCCCTTTTAAAAGTAATGCTTTAGAGACTGCGGCTTTTACACTGAAAAGAGCGCCATCAGATCTGTTGAAATGACGCCATGGTATGGTACGCCCAACCATGCTTTGTCTTTTCTTAAACATTTGGAATATGGGGCTTGTGTAAAATATTTACAAACCTATTCCAAATCAGACAAGTACTACTTTGTAGGTTATCCCAAGTAATTGGGAATTCCTCCACCACTATACCGAGGCAAAAAGGTTTGCCACCAAGAACGGTATGCTTTTAAAGAGAATGGTTCTTGCAAAAAGGTGAGTGGGAGAACAGTGCAACTCGACGAGATAACAGTATCTTCGTCATCAGATCAAAGGAAAGAAACCTTGGAAGTAATTCCAGAGTTTCCTACTGCGACTGATACGGAAGCATCTACATGAGATGTATGGACTTCGGTCGAACTTGCAAACTAAACCACGTAGGCAAAACTCGTGCAAACCTCTCAGGTGCGCAAGCGAGATATTGTTGTTAGACAATAGTATACCTACGATACACAAGGAAGCGTTGATGGGCCCTGACTCCGGAATTGGCTAAATGCCAATATAATCCGAGATAGTTTCCATAAATGATTCAAGATTATATCTTGATAAACCCTTCGGAAGACTTAGAGTCTAACAAACATTAATGGAACTATAAACTGATGTGGATAAAATGTTTTATCCATAAAGCTCGACTTGTTGCAATAACAAGTTCAAGGAGTTGACTACGATGAGGTTGTCTCACCATAGCGATGCTTATAGTCAGATCAGGTTAAACTAGCAATTAATACATATTTCAATCTTGAGATATGATACATGGATGCCAAAAGGATTTCCATGTGATGGAAATGCAACCTAGGACTTGCATATGATACAGTCCAAGGTATTTTGTCAATCCAAAGGATGCTAGTAAGTATGCAAACTTTAGAGTTCCAGCAATGGACAGAAGAGAGCAAAATGGAGTTGGAATCTTCATTTTTGATGAAATAGTCAAAAGAGTTTGATTTCATCAATGGATAACGAAGATGCTTGTGCTTACAAGAAAGTAAGTGGGAGCATAATAATATTTCTTAAAACCTTGTGTGCTTGACACATTGTTGATTGGAAATAATATAAATTTCTTGACACGAATTAGGACTTCATTGAAAATAGTTTTTCGATGAAGTGCTTGGGCTAAATAGCCTTGACGTTAGGCATATTTGTCTACGAGATAGAATTGCCTAAATAGGCTAAAGCCAAAAATACATATTGACAAGATGCTAAAACAGTTTAGCATTAAAACGCCAAGGAGTGATTCTTGCCGAAGTCACATGGAAAGGGTTTTTGCAAGACTCGGTGTCTCAAAACACTGATGAGCAAAATACATGATGGAGATTCCACACACTTTCGTGTTTGGATTAATCATGTATTCCATGGTATGTAAAACAACCAGATATGTCCAGTACTCCCAAGGAGTTGCGAGTAAAGATACCAAAGTGATCAAAGTACTGATCATGAGACAACAGTGAAAATTGTCATTAAGTACTAAAGTAGCACTGATGACATGTTTTCTCGCAAGCAGAGATTATGAAGTGCTCGTTGTAAGAAATTACATCGATACAGTCTTCATTAATGCTCCATGCGATTTTCGATTTAAGTTAAGGGTTTTGTGTAATACACGATATGGTGGCGCAGTAATTGGAAATTGTTCCAAACAGGTTACTGTGGCGAATTCTATAACAAAGGCTAAGTATGTTGCCGCTTTCAAAGCGACATAGAAGATGTTGAATCATATAGTTCATTCATGAACTTAGTATGGTTCCAAGAAGGCTTTGGTCAATGGGACACTATTGTAGATAGTTGCTCCATAGCTCAGTCTGAGGAATCAAGGTTCGACCAGTGATTCACATATATACAAAGCCAAGTCCACACAAAATATGAATTTTGTGAAAGCGTGAAAACGCGAGGACATGCAAAGATACACACGGAACTGAAGTTGTCAGATCCGTTTGGACATCAGGCTATACGACAAGCGAAGCATATTTTACACCGGTATGCCATAGGTGTAAAGTGTTTTAGCATTGACTAGATTATTGACTCTAGTGCAAGTGGGAGTCTGTAGGAGATATGCCCTAGAGGCAATAATAAATGTTATTGTTTATCTCCATGTTCATAATTATGTTTATGTTCCATGCTATAACTGCTATGGTTCTCGAGTCTACAATAACCACGAGGCTCGGAGGAAGACTCATATGCACGTGTGGAATAATAAACGGTAAAATGTATTCCTAGTCTGGCCTCTAAGACTAGCTCAAGTGTTGCATGATGGTTCTGTTTTCCTGATCATAGGCATGACTATGCCGGCAATTTTGAGGGCACAATGTTAGGAGAACACTTGTGTTGAATCGACCCGAATTGATGTTATGCTATGAGATACATTCGTCACAAGTTAATGGTTAATAACACAGAGAAAGTTAATGTTTGCATAATTCCTTAGACCATGAGAGTATCGAGTTTCTTCATGCTTGCTTCATGAACTTTGGGGTTTGTTAAACGTCATCCGTAAATGGGAGGCTAATACGGCGGCTTACGGGTTCATGGAAAAGTATGTCAAGGGACTTGATAGCTCGAGATTGGGAATTGCTCCTCCGACGATGGAGAGATATCTCTGGGCCCTCTCGGTGTTACAGTATCCACCATCGTCTGGCCAGACACATTGTGATTTGATCACAGGGATGCCGGAACATGGGAACGAGAAAAGAGAACAAAACCGGCAACGAGGTAACTGGCATAGTGGACAAGTTGTTGATCCACAGGGATGCCGATAAATCTCACCTCGGGTTTTGTAACATATCGCGAAGCAACAGGAATAGCACACGGCAACTGGAGGTTCACTCGAATATTCATTCGTGTGGGTATAGGGGTCAATATGGGTGTCCACGGCTCCGATGTTGATCATTGATCGGAAAGTGTTCCGGGTCATGTCCATACTTCACCGAACCTATAGGGTCACACGCTTAAGGGTCATCTATCTGCTGAATACTAGACAGGGAGTCTGAGAGAAAGTCACCGGAAAAGTTTCGGAGACAACGGAAATGTTCCGGAGAGAGCACCGGAATAGTTTCGGTAAAACTGAAAAGTTGTTTTAGGGTATACCATTGAGTCAAATTGGTTTCGGCACACATCTGGAAATTCTTGGAGGGTACCAGAATTGTTCTGGGAACTTCTGGGATTTTTCGGAGAAAAAACCCGGAAATGTTCCGGTGCTGCCGGAACCGCTTTGTTTGCTTTTCGCAGATGAAAATCACTAATCCGGAATTGTTTCGGAACGCGTCCAAAATCATTTTAGTGGGTACTGGAATTATTCTAAGACCCACAGAAATATTTTCGGATTTAACGGTCACGGAAAAATGTTTCTATGAATAGTGAAAGTGCTTTTTGGGTGGCTTCTTGGAGAAGCCACCTTGAGGGCCTTTTGGTATTTTTCCCTTTGGCTTCTTGGAGAAGCCACCCTTGGGCTTGGCCTATAAATAGGGGTGGAGGGGGCTGCCTAAAGACTCACTCTTTCTCAACATACACAAGCCATGCATGATCTGGCCTTCTCTCTCCCTCCCCGCGAAATAGTTTCGTAGAGCCGAAAGGCTGTCTGGGTTCCGGTGGGAACTAGTTCTGGACGGCGAAGCCCTGCCGGATAGCTGACACCATATGTGTGCAACCCCGTAGAGAGGTCGTAGTTTCGATCCTTTGCCCGAGGGGCTGTTCGAGTACCTGCCCGGAGGGCTGTCCGAGTGACCCGCCCGAAGGGCTGTCCGTGAGGCCTCCCGAAGGGCTGTCTGAGGATCCGTCCGGTGGGACTATCCAAGGGACTGTCCAGAGGCCACCCGAAGGGCTGTCCGAGGATCCGTCCGGTGGGACTATCCGAGGGACTGTCCAGAGGCCTCCCGAAGGGCTGTCCGAGGATCCGTCCGGTGGGACTATCTGAGGGACAGTCCCGAGGCCTCCCGAAGGGCTGCCCGGAGATCCGTCCGGTGAGCTGACGAGGGAGTACATCCTCGCGGTTGGGAGGTTGTAAATCCTAGCTGCGGGGATCTGCACCACCGATCGTCATCGACTCTACTTCCGCTGCGCTACGAGTCGGTAACGAAAAGATCAAACCTTGTATGCAGTCTTCATAGTGGTCCTGGGCTGGTGCGTAGGTCGGAAAAATTTTGTTTTCTGCTGCGTTCCCGTACACCCCCATGTGGGTTGGCCCTAGGGGTGGCCGGCCAAGTTGGAGCTCCTCCATGGAGCTCCACTTGCCTTCCTTTTATGCCCTTGAGGAGGATCCATGTGATGTGTTTTTTGGGTATTTTTCCCATATGGCTTTCCTATAAATAGAGGTGGAGGGGTGCACTCCACAATGATCCCTAGCCCTCATACACATGCCATGCACGTCTAGCTCTCTCTCTCTCCCTCCCACGAAATAGTTTCGTAGAGCCGAAAGGCTGTCTGGGTTACGGTAGGAACTAGTTCTGGACGGCGAAGCCCTGCCGGATAGCTGACACCGTATGTGTGCAACACCGTAGAGAGGTCGTAGTTTCGATCTTTTGCCCGAGGGCTGTTCGAGGGTCCTCCCAAAGGGCTGTCTGAGTTTCCGTTCGAGTTTCGAGGGTCCTCCCGAAGGGCTGTCCGTGACATCGTCCGAGGGACTATCCGACCGCCTCCTGAAGAGCTGTCCGACGAGGGAGTACATCCTCGCGGTTGGGAGGTTGTAAATCCTAGCTGCGGGGATCTGCACCGACGATCTACACCGACTCTTCTTTCGCTGCGCCACGAGTCGGTAATGATCAGATCAAACCCTGTATGCAGTCTCCATAATGGTCCTGGGCGTGCTCGCTGTACCAAATTTTTTTGTTTTCTGTCGCGTTCCCCTACAATCGGCCACATCTTCTGGAAGTTGTCCGCGTGACGATGTTCCCGTGTAATCTGGAACCTTCCCGCGTTGATGGGTTTCCCGCGTTTTTCTAGTCTTTCCCGCCCACCCAGCCTATATAATACCCTAGTCTGGGAATGGTCGAGAAGCATAGAATCGCAATCATCCCACCACTTCCCCTTCCCCTCCCCTGAGTTCGAGACCCCGTTGATCCCCATAACCATGGTTCGTCGCAGCCCGTCCCCACCAAGCAGCCCGTCTCCTCCTTCTGAGCCTTCTCCGGAGGAGTTCGAAGCAGCGGCTCGCGAGAATGCGGTGGAGGACGCCGCGATGGAGGAAAACGTGGCGGCATTCGAGGCCGCGATGGACGACGACGATGACGCGGAGCAAGACGACGAGCCGATGAAGGAGCCGGCGGTGCTGGACGTGCTGCCGGCCATCGCTGCCGAGCTGTCTCCGATGGACGAGGAGGAGTTGCATGTGGCCGCCACCGTGCAGAACTCCTTCACGACGGCGACGCACGACCAAACCGACTGCGAGACTTAGGCGTGCGTCCTTCGCCGGAGGTTGGAAATCTCCGTGGAGGACTTCAACGGGCCGAACGAAGCAAGGCGCCGGTTGTACGCCGACGAACGGCGACATCTCGGACAGGGTTTGCAAGGCAAGGGCTGCGGGGAAGGCACCGACTGCAGGGTCAAACGCACAACGAATCCCAAGAAGACTTATAAATGGATGCATGAATGACTGCAAATGTACAAAATGTGATGCTGACATTTATGTTTATCACTTAGTGTTCCCATGAATTTTCTCCCGGTGGCTCTGTGAGTAGCATCTACAGCCAGGGGCCTCAAACACCCCTTATATGCCCGGGCGGACAGCCCGGTCACTGCCCGGTCACAAAATCCCGACCCAGACGGACGCCTCATACCGGCCCTATACGTTCGGGCTGACCGGCACCCCTCATGTCCAGCCCAAATCTGAGGCAGATATGGGGAGGCCCGGGCACGCCCGGGCGCATCGCCACGTCGGATCCGGCAACTGCTGGCCCACGCCGACCCCACATATATTTGTCCCCATCCGCTCCTTGGACCAAACCCTAGCCACTCCACTCCACTCCGCCCCAAGCTCCCTTCCGGCGATCTCCGGCCTTCTCCGGCATGGCGCACAGCGGATCCGACTCCGACCACTCCCGATCCGTCGACTGGGGCGTCATCCCATGCGGGCCGGAGGAGGCTATGGCCCTCCGCCGCTCCCGGAAGGAGTGCGCCCGACTGACGTCGGAATCGGTCCGGCGGGAATCCATTGCGTCGGCACAACTGGCGCTCGGATATGCCGGGGCTGGAGGCTCGAGGTTCGTCTGCCGCCCCATCTCCGGTGCGCCGGCGAATGAGGGCTACAGGGACCGGTGTGCCCGCCGTGGAAAGGAGAGGATGCGGGTGGCCAGGCCCGTGGAAAGGAGAGGATGCGACGACGGCAAACCCTAGTTGAGCCCGCGGGCATCAACTAGGGGCGGCTTCGCCCGCAGCGCCTGCAGATGGGCCGTCCAAGTTCGGCTACGCGCGCGTGCATTCGTTTGTTTGGCTTTGTTTTTTCGTTGTTTGTTTTCTGCTGCTTTTGTTTGGTTTTTTCTTTCTGATTTTTAAGGATTTTTTTTGTTTTCTTGTTTCTTTGTTTGTTTTTCTTTCTGGTTTTTCTTTTTCTTTTTCAATACACGGTGAACAATTTTTTAATATACGATGGTTTTTCGAATACACACTAAACATTTTTTTTTATTTACAATGAATATTTTTTCAAATACACACTGAATATTTTTTAATATACGATGACCTTTTTTATATATAGTAATTTTTTTTCTAATACACATTGAACATTTTTTTTATTTTTTTTATTTCTTAAAATAGGTTTTTTATTTAGATCCCTTTAAAAAAAGTCTAACAGTCGGTTTTTCAGAAAAAAAATATACTAGAAAACCAAAGAGAAAAAAATGCCAAGCAAAACCCACGTAACTTAAAGCGCCAGAGTGGGCTGGCCCATTGGTGACTTGTTCAGGCGTCACATCCCATATCGGAGGCCAACGAGCGTCCACTAGGGGGTTGCCGGAGCTATATCTCGCTTATAGCAAGATGTACGCTCCCCTCACCCGCAACCTCTCCCAGTCACTACAGTCCGGGCCGGTCTAGTGCTGTAGCATGGTTTTCGGCTGTTTCGCAACGGTTTTCCTTTGAGTTTTTTTATTATTATTTTCTGTCGGTTTTCTTTGTTTCCTTTTCAGTTTTTCTCCTGTTTTTTCTTTTTAGTTTTTTCTTCGGTTTTCTCTGGTTTTCTTTGTTTCTTTCTTGGTTTTCTATGATTTTTTTCTTTTTCTTCTCTTTCAATTTTCTTTGTTTCTTTCTCTGTTTTCTTCGGGTTTTTTAACACAAGTCTACATTTTTCGTATACATCAGATACATTTTTAAACACGTTTAACATTTTTCAAATACATGATTAATATTTTTTTTAAATATATGTATTGATGCATATTTTATTTTTTTCATACACATTATACATTTTTGTTATACATATAAAACATTTGTATATATGTTTATCATTTTTAAATACATGATTAACATTTTTTTCAATATATATTTTGAGGTCTACTTTTTCATATCGATTTTACATTTTTGTTATACGGTCGGAATATTTTTTTATACTTGTTAAACATTTTTTTTTCAAAAACATGATTAACATTTTTTAAGATATATGTTTTTATGTCTATTTTTTTCATACAGATTGTACATTTTTTGTATACATAAGAAATATTTTCCTTATACACTTTTAAATTTTTCAAGTACATGATTAACATTTTTTCATATATATGTTCTGATGTCTACTTTTTTTCATACAGATTGTACATGTTTCGTATACATAAGAAATATTTTTCTTACACATGTTTTATATTTTTTTCAAGTACAAGATTAATTTTTTTTCATACATATGATTTGATGTCAAAAAAAAAATTCATACATATTGTACATTTTTCCTATACATCAGGAACATTTTTTTACATGTTCGACATTTTACAAATACATGATTAACATTTTTTTAAATATATATTTTGATGTCTACTTTCTTCCATACAGCATGTACATTTTTTGTATACATCAGAAACATTTGTTATACACGTTTAACTTTTTTCATTTATATGTTTTGATGTCCACTTTTTTTCATACACGTTGTACATTTTTCGTATACATCAGAAACATTTTTCTATACACGTTTAATATTTTTCAAATGCATGATTAGAATATATATGTTTAGAATATTTCGAAATATAAACAAAGTAAAAAAAAGAAAACAAAAAAGGAAAAAGAAATGTGAAAAAATTGAGCACTTAAGGCCTGTGGACCTCCAGCGCGCTGGGCCGGCACATTGTCGCCCGCTTCAGGCGAGACCTTGTTCGGTCTCGCACTAAGCGACACATAGTCGCGCCCCTAGGGGGTCTCCGCGATGACCAGCTACGCGTCAGCCTGCACGTTCTCTACTGGCCCTTTTTTGGCTGGGTTGCATGGCCCAACCATAATCATGCATATGGCTTAAACTAGTTAGAAGTTGCCATTAATAAACGCCATTAATTATCAATCAAAAATCATAAAAATGCCTACAAAAAAGGAAATAAAAAACCTCACACAAACACGACAACATAAAGGGTGTGCAATATTCGTGGAGCAAAAACAAAAAAAGAAGCATGCAAGACATCACTAAAAACATAAAAAAAAAAGTGTTGCCATCCTTTTGAGAATAAAATTGCCATGATATAAATCATATAAAAATTGCCATATCAAGCTGATAAAAATTACCATGTTCCACTTGTTAAACCAAGCACAAAAAATACCTACTGGAAAATAGCCACGATGACTACAAGCGAAAAATACATACATGAAATTGCCATGGTCCACTACAACAAAAAAATACCTACACGGCAAACTTGCATAGTAATCTACAAAAGAAAAAACCTACAGGGAATTGCCACGGTCCACTGCAAGAGAAAAACACCTACAGGAAATTGCTATGGTCCAGTACAAAACAAAAATAGCTACACAAGAAAATCTGCTATGGTTCATGGCAAACTTAAGAAAACTCTTCTCTAAAACCATGGCAGTTTTTGAAAAATGTTTGTAATGGTCACATGGCAAATTCAGGATTTTTGTCGTACAAAACATGGCAAATTTTGGAAATTTGTAATGGTCACATGAAATTTTTTGTGTTTTTTTGTTCTCTAAAACATATAATTTTTTGGAAAAATATATTCTCTCAATCATCACATATATATATTTGTATATACATTCTAAAAAATCATGGAAACATGGCCACTTTAGAAGAAAAAAATGTTCTACAAATCATGGCAACTATTTGTAAAAAAATATACAAAAAATCCTAATAACATGTAACATGGCAACTTTTAGAAAAAAAAATGGACAACATGGAAAATGCAGAAATTCTGGGATAACATTTTTTGCAATTGGGAACATTTTTCAGAACGTGAATTTTTTTTGAAATATTTGAATGTTTTTAAAAAAAGAATTGAACATCTTTTAACTTTCGGAGCATTTTCTAAAAGTTGTGAACAATTTTTTAAAAAAAATAAAAGGCTGAAAATTAAAAATAGAAAAGAAAAAAAGATAAAGAAAACAACAGAAAAAAATTCCAAAACCTTCTAGAAGGTTCTGAAACCTGTAATTCCTATAGACCTATGGTACCTAATTGGGCCGGCCCATTTAGCTCGCTCGTTCCCTCCTGTCAGTGTGAAATGTTGACATTATGTCGCAATGAGCGCGAAATAGGAAATGCCTGGCGGGCAGTCAGGCGATCTGCTCGTTTCATTGGTCTCTTGGCTGAATCTATTGGGCCTCTTATTTTTACTGAATGAGGCAGCCTACCCAAAACATGGTGACTTGGGGGCCTGTGCGGTCGGCCAGTTTGGCCTGCCCCATGGACGGCCCTGGTGATAGAGAGGTTCGTTCCAAACAGTTAAAAAATGAAACGTGTGCAGTGTATGGATCTATCATACACGCTGTGCAGTAGAGCAACGTTTGTGATGTGGAGACAATCACACACTTTTTTAACCAGGAAACGTGTTAGGTGGTTGGAGCCAATCGCACACGCTTCATATGATGGCAGCCTGTGATGTGGACATCTATCGCACACCCTTGGTACAAAGGAAACGTGTGTAATGTAGGAAAATACAGGAGCTCCTGGGTGCTCCACAGCCCTATACGAATATTAAACGTAAAAAATTCAAAAAAATCTGAAATTTTGGGGATATCAAACCTGGGTTCCCAATCAACTCCCGTGTGAAGTTTCTTGAAAAAATACCAGGAAACGTATCCGTGGCGAAGGAAATACTGTCCGAACAAAAATCCATCCAAACAGTTTTTTGTATACATAGGAAATTTTTTGTCTTTTTTGCCACGAATACGTTTCCTGGTATTTTTTCACGAAATTTCACACGGGGGTAGATCGGGAACCCAGGTTTGATATCCCAAAATCCCAGATTTTTTTTTCAAATTTCTCAGTATTTTCTTGAATTTAATGTTCGTATAGGGGTGTGGAGCACCTGGGTGCTACAAATCCGCTTCCGTGTAATGTAGGGATATATCATACATGCTTGGTGACAAGGTAGACATTCGGGTTGTTGGCGAAGGTGAAGAAATGGATGCCCATATTGTGCTCATCTCCATGCCGAAGGCAGCATAAATTTAGTCCAACCCATTGTGATGACCGTCCGCTCGTACTTCATCATCTTGAAGAAGACTTCAAGTTCATCACATCAGTCTGGGTGAAAAACTTCAATTTTCATTACCTCGTCATGAGTAACATAGTTTGTGAGGTAATGCTCGGCAAACTGCTTTGGAAACCACCTACAATATCTAACCACAACTAGACTAGTATCACGACCCTGGCTCTCCTGTCCCCTATCTAAAGGTACACAGATCGGGGCGTCTCTACTCGACTGTTGGCAGCGACGTGTTCTAATGTGCCGAGGTAGGCGGTAGGGTAGAGGAGGCAAGGTGAACAAGGGGAGTTGGAGGAGAACCGATGGTGACGAAGAGAGGAGGGGGGGGGGGGCGAATGTCGGTGTTGGGCATAGAGTGGGAGAGGATAGAAAATGAGAAAGGGAGTTGGAGAGAATGGAAGGCCAGATAGGATAAGACTTTAATTATTAAGGACTTGTCAATTGCAAAAATTAGACTTGTAACAAGGAGTTGTGAATTGCAAAAACTCCTAGAGAACGAAAGTGATAGGATTGAAAGCATCCCTTAGACTTGACTTTCATCATCAAAAGCTAAAACAAACACAAGAATGAGCTGTAGCATCTTCTCTCCCAAGCAAGAGAGGATGAGGATCAAACGTGCTTCTCATGGCAACTACTACTTCACAATTATTTAAAGACCACTCACGCGGGTGCTCCCCGGTCAAGTCAAACGCACAACCCAACCCATCCTCAACCAATCCCAACAAGCTAGATCAACTCCAACCATGGCCGGCGACGACGAGCAAACCACGGCGATCCCGTGCGTGACCCTGAACACTGGCCACGCGATGCCGGTGCTGGGCTTCGGCACGGGCGCGAAGCACAAGCCGGCGGACCTGCCGGACACCATCGTGCACGCCGTCCGCCTCGGCTACCGCCACCTGGACACGGCCGCCATGTACGGCACGGAGCCGGCCGTGGGCGCCGCCGTCGCCGAGGCCGTCCTCGCCGGCGCCGGCGGGGTTCGCTCCCGCGAGGACCTCTTCGTCGCCTCCAAGCTCTGGATCCCCGACGCGCGCCCGGGCCGCGTCGTGCCTGCGCTGCGCGAGTCCCTGGCCCGCCTCGGCCTCGACTACCTCGACCTCTTCCTCGTCCACTGGCCCGTCGCCGGGGACAACCCCGCGGACAAGAGCACGCTCGCGGAGTTCGACATGGAGGGCGTGTGGCGCGGCATGGAGGAGTGCCACCGTCTGGGCCTCGCCAGGTCCGTCGGCGTCAGCAACTTCTCGGCCGCCAAGATGGAGCGGCTGCTGGCGCTCGCCGCCGTGCCGCCGGCCGTGAACCAGGTGGAGCTCAACGTCGGGTGGAGGCAGGAGAAGGTGCGGGAGGTCTGCGCCCGCCACGGCGTCGTCGTCGCCGCATACTCGCCGCTCGGCGCGTACGGCGCCGCCTGGGGCTCCGACGCCGTCATGCACAGCGGCGTCATGCACGAGGTCGCCGCCGCCAAAGGCAAGACCGTCGCGCAGGTAAAAAAACAAGCATGAGCAGAAAAGATGAGATGTTTGTTTTGATCAAGTTCCACCACTAATTTATTGCTTATCAGATTAATTAGTTTCTGAAATTTACTACTAGGTGGCGTTGAGGTGGTTGTACGAGCAGGGCGTGTGCTTGGTGGCGAGGAGCTTCAACAAGGAGAGGCTGAAGCACAACATGGACATCTTCGATTGGGAGCTGAGCGAGGAGGACAAGGGGATGATCGCCATGATACCGCAGAAAAGGGCGTGCCAAGGAGAGTTTTTTGTGTCGCCCGATGGACCTTACAAATCACTCGAGGAGCTCTGGGACGGCGAGATATGATCGAATATGTGTATCTATTTGCGATTAGTGATTAAATATTGTAACATTTTTATGCACGATCGCCCTGCCAAAACAACTTTTAATATTGCAAGTATGTACTGTACGTACTACTAAACTTTTCATTCATGCCGGACCGGTCTTGACTTTTCAAAGCCAAGCCAAGCATGGCCGCCCCCGCCTACGCCCGCGCGCCCGACGCGACCAACGCCGGTCCCGTCCCGTGCATCTTCCGCGTCCCCGACCCGCAGTCCCAGCAACCGCCCCAAGAACCGACGGCAACGCCCTCCGTCCCGGTGATCGACCTCGCCGCCCCTGACCGCGGCGGAGTGGGGCTTCTTCCAGGTGACGGGCCACGGCGTGCCTCCGCGGCTTCCACGAGGCCCCCGGCGGCGAGGGCAGCGAGAAGGCGAGGCTCCACTCGCGGGAGCCCGGCAGGGGCGTCAAGTACCACTGCAACTTGGACCTGCACCAGTCGGCCGTGGCCAACTGGCGCGACACGCTCTACCTCCGCATGGCCCCCTCGCCGCCCCTCGCCGCCGACCTGCCGGTGAGCCCTCTGCAAATTTCAGCAAGTTGGTATGTCGATCTGCAAGCTGAGATCATACCGACACGTTGATTTGCAGCGACCCACTGTTGGACTACGCGGAGCAGGTGAGGAACACTCTGTTGGAGCTGCTGTCGGAAGCCCTGGGCCTGAACCCGAGCTATCTGAAGGATATCGAGTGCAACCAGGGGCAGATGATGCTGTGCCCGGAGCCCGAGGCCGCCATCGGCTCCAGCTTCCTCACCATACTGTAACAGGATCAAGTCGGCGGCCTCCAGGCAGGGACGGAGCTGGCATGTAGGCATTGGGGTCAATTGACCCCAATGGAATTACTAAATCCTTCATTAACTTAGTACTAATCACTGTTGATTTATAGAAGATGACCCCATTGATATGGATATGACCCCATCAAGCTTTTTTTCTAGCTTCGTCCCTGCCTCCAGGTGCTCCACGAGGACCGTCCTTCACATATTCAAAGTTTCTCCATGTACCCGGTGACTAAGCTACAAAATATCAAGTATGTCACAAAGTAGACCAACATCTATATGTGTTAATGATCAAATGTTGAATCACTGTCGCGCCAAACTATTATAATATGTTTGAAATCAACTCTGGTTTATCTTGGGATGACTGAACCCGGACAAAGAAACCCTCGTAAAAAAAAGGGGACCCCCTTGCCTGAAGGGATGATGAAATATACCCATTGGTGGGACGGAGCCGGAACATGAGGGCTTCGTACTTGGCTCGTTGTCGGTTGTATCGAGGTTTTTGTAGGAGTCATAACCCTTGACGGTGGTGGGAATCCATTATGTATAACATCATCATACAATGTCCTGATCTTATTTTTCCCATCCGCTAGGACCTCCAATGTCTTGGCTTCTTTGCTTGCACTCACCATTGCAGCAATTCCTTCAGCATTGTCCACACATACAAGCCCATCCACAATGTTCTTCCCTGGCAAGCACCGGTACACTTTGACCAATGGCTCTGTAGGGTCATAGTCCAACCTAGACAAGCCTTACTTCACCATCCCCATAGACCATGTGTCAGCATGACAGATGTCAAACACATCATGTATGATCTGTTTGTACCATGTCCTGTGAAAAATCCATTGTGCTCAAACTCCACTAAAAACAACTGACTTTGTTCTCCATTAGTCACTGCACAAATGGGAAGATGGACTTCTTAGTTCAAATGTCATGAAATAAACTGAACAGATTTTTTTGAAACTCTGGATAGTGGGGGAACCCCCCACTGACTTTATATTAGCATGAGAGGGGGTTAGTTACATGCAGTATTTACATGGGGGGTTGTAGTTAGGTAATGAGAAGAATCAAGATTACAAACTACTCCTAAACAGAAGCAACAAAGTGTAAGATGAAGGGCTCTAGGCTCCTTTTGGTCCTATAAATAAACTGAACAATTACTTCTAAGTGCAACATGTGCTGTAAATAACTACAACAAAGCCCAATTTATCTGCTAAACAAATGAACTTAACATATTTATAACTGAACAGATTTCAAACTCAAAATGCACTACACATATTTCAAACATGTTATAACTGAACGTTCTTATAACTGACAATCCAGTGTAAATCACTACAACAATTATATAAATGAAAATCCAGTGAAGATATAAATGCAAAAAATGACCCTATTCACATTTGAATTTATGTGCTAATTGTGGTATTAATAACTCTATTCAATTAAAGAGGACAAAAGGATGCTGCCCACTTTGATGACCACCTCATCTTCATCCATCCATCATGTGATTTTTTCTTTTCTTTATCCTGCTCACTGCCCGAGGCAGCATTTGAAGCAAGCACACGCATGCTCACGCAACACGCAGTCCGTGCTCCTGGTCCACCGTGCACCCCATAACACACGCAGGCATGGCTCACCATCAAATCCGATCCAATCCAACCTCTCAAAAAAAAAAAAAATCCGATCCAATCCAATCCCATCCAATGGTCTCTCTCTTGGTCCAGTGCGCCCGGTCCGGCATCTCCTCCAGCCATGGAGGGGAGGACCAGAGCTGCACTGCACAGTGGGTCAATGGATGGATGGATCATGGCAGAAAGCCATGGGCCAGGTGCATGCATCATACTACGGTTATGTGGTCCACAGTACACCTAGCTCATTCATTCATTCACCAGGCACGGAATTCCAGGAGAGGACACCTAAACCGCCTTTTGAGGCCAAAGAAAAAGAGAGCTAGTAGCAGATGTTTTTCTAACACATCCATCCATCCAGATCTGGCTCCTCTTCTCAGACACCAAAGATATCAAGATGAGTGAATTTTAAAATACTACAAAAACATCAAGGATGGATGAGTGAGAAGAATAAAGGCAACACCTTCCTCTGAGAGTGTGTGAGAAATGTTTACTGACCCAATAAATAATTCACCCATCCATAGAGTAGCAACTTCACATTATAAATTAATATACATCCATTTCTGCGACTGCGACGAGTAATTCCGGACGGAGGGACTAGTAAGTATTTATCTCCAAATAACCGAGATTGGTTTGGTTTGGTGGTCAGCTGGTGACAAACAGCAGCAAGGGGTTTGGGGTTACATCATTCATCATCATCCATCATTTGCTCTCTCTCTCTCTCTCATCATTACAAGGAGTAAGAAGAAGAAGCTACTAAAGAATTTGTACTGATCAAATGTACCAGTAAAATTCCTCTCTGTTCACTTCTCAAGGAGGAGACGAAGATTAACTTACTTACTTAACCACATGCATCATCTAACCTCTCTCTTCTTGAGTGGAGACCTCTCTCTCTCTCTCTCTCTCTCTCTCTCTCTACTAACAGCAACAGACACACACCACTGGTGAAGATAAAGGAGAAGGTGAAGCATATGAATCTGGGGGCTAGGGGTTGTACAGGGTCTTGAGCCTCTTGGCCGTCTGGATGAACCCCAGGATCACCTGCAACTCATCCAATTGCTGTTGTTGTTTTTTTAGCATTTGGAGGAGACAAAGGCATACATGATTAGATTAGATTCTTTTGTCTTCCCAGTGGAGACCCAGAAAACCATACATAGTTTCAGACAAGATGAATATACCTGAGACTGGAAATGCTGCTGGACCCCATGGAAGAGCTGCTCCTCTGATGGAGTGGGGTTAATGCTCACCTGCACACATTTTTTCACCACCCAGTATCAGCAATGAATCAAAAGCTTTGCATGGATTGTATTGTTTGCTGCTCAAGGATTACTCTACTACATAGGAAAGCATGGTCCTGCTTACAAGATTGAAGTGCTTCCAGTATCTCCATAGTGTAGGCGTTCCCAGCTTTGTCAGGTTCACTCTCTGCAAGCAACAACAAATACCCTCGGATCAATCACCTCAACTGTCACGGCACACAGACTAGGATTATTAGGTTCCCAGGAGACAGACAGACAGACAGACAGACAGGATACTGAACACACGAAGAATCAAATTATCTTTGCCTTGTCAACAAATTAGTCACGAGTTTAGCAAAGCAATGGCAATGAGAATGACTTGACTGCACTGACAGATCCCACCAAACTAACCATGGCCCATTGCCATGTGATCCCAGCAGGGTCACACGTCTTTGATAGTACTATATATGGCCCAATCTCATCTCTCAGACGCAAATTACTTGTCATGTCGTGATTAGTTGCCGGGATAGTGACAGTGATTAATTACCGCTCGCAGCTTCGAAGTCGAGTGAAGGTTGGCCCGGCTGCTGGACGTCGTCGTGCAGGAAGACCATGGCCTTGTGTGCCGGACCCTCGGCTTTGTTGGCTTCTGGTACTCGATGCTTGCTGCTCGCAAACACACAAGAAGAAAACATTTAGTCTGATTGTGCTATTGACAGTTTAAAGCATTTTGGCTACAAACATTGTGAATGATGGCATGGTCTTACAGTAGTTCATGTCTTTCTCCCCCATGTCGAAGCTGCCGCAGAACGAGTTGTTGCCGCCATCGATCTCATCGTCGTCTTCGTTGCCAGTCGGAGCTTCCAAGACACTCAGGGCATTCCTCTGCAACTTTACCTCCACACCATTCTTCAGAACCTGCTTTTTCCAATAATATCTCAGGAATTAGAACAAGATACTACCATATGTGCATGTTGGCTTCTACTAATGCTTTTATAGTTTTATTATATGCATCTTCAACTTTCAAGCTAGTAATACTAGTCTGAAACATGGGTAGTTGGCTGAATGAAATTGCTTACTTGACTACCTACTTTCTGAAAAGAAAAGTGAAGTCAAAAGACATTATTCCTTTCACTCCATTGCAATTGTCAAATCAATATAGAGAACCAGCCACTAACTACTAACTAAGCAGAGTTTCAGTGGGATGCCCAAATAATTAACTGGAAGGAAGGAAGACTGACCAGCCAGTGCCAGCCTCCAAGGCCAACAGCCTTCTTGACCACCCCCTGTAGGCCGACCAGCACGGACTTTGTTCGGTTGTTACCGGTGACGACGACCTTGGTGTGCCTGGGAAGCACGGTGAGCTCCTCGTCGCCGCTCTCGTAACGGGGCAGCGACAGCATCCGCGAAGAACAGACATCGGTCCCCATCATCATACTGCTTCACCGGCCTGATGTCTCCCTGCTGAAAGAAGGCGTGGCACCAAATTCAGTCAATCAATACACACACAGCCAGCTCAACACAAGGAATAGGGTATCATTTTATAACTCAACAGCAAAACAATAAATGGAACCATGAGCACATAAGTTCCCAAAATGAGCTCAAGATTTACAGCAGAGTGCAAGAATCAAGCGTCTAGTATCTGGACTCTGGAAGATTAGTGAAAACTGAACAGTTGAAATCCAAGCTATACCAAGTCACCAGCAAGAATCAGTTTATAACACAACAAAATGAAATTCCCAGCACTAGGTATTAAAAAGACTGATCACGCAGAGGAGGAATTCAATGCAGGATCCAAATTCTACCATTTAGTCCTAATAACACACAATTCACAATCTTTTGGGCCAGGAAATTCCCATTCGACGCGGTTCGGGTCGGAAAAAAGCGATCGAGACGATGTGACGCATCCATGCAATATGATCCGGATCTGGGCAAAGTAAATCTGTCATCGGAGGAGATTTCAAACGGATTGACAGCAACCATCCACTGACCGTGATGGCGATGAACCGGCAAAGGCACTAATTCAGCAGGACCCACCACCAGCCAGCCAGCTGCATGAATTGACTGTTACTTGCTGGGGTAGCAATCCTGAAAGCGATGTGTCTATATGAATATTACTACACTGCACTAGCTTGTGTAGTAGCAAGCATGTGAAGGAAGCAGTAAATCCCGATCGATCGAATTGAATTGCCCAGAGTAAGTTGCTTCTGATTGACAGTAATTTTGGATCCTGAATCTAACCGAGATTACCTGGACGAATTTACAGTCAATGGATTGGAAGCAGGGAGTAGTAGTAATTAGCTTTCTGCAAGTTGGGAGGGGATTTTTTTTTACTGAGTAAATTCGCAATTAAATTAAAGCGAGTGATGGCACACACACTGCATGCATAGTGAGTCTACAGTTGCATCTTGTACTAATGCATCCCCCCCCCCCCCCCCCCCCCACCCCACCCCCAAAATTGGAATCTGCTTATGAATTTGGCAGCGCCTAATGCAATTCCCAGTGGAGATGCATTGAGGATCTAACAGAGGAGCTTGAGTTTGCTGGAAAGGCCAAAATTGGTTTGGGTGTGGATCAAACAAACAAATAAATGAATAAATAAAGTGGGAATACAATACAATGGTTTAATTCCAGATCGGATAGGTTCAAGATCGGAAATTGACTCGCTTTTTTTCAATTAAAGTAGTTGGGATGGAAATTAGCATTGTAGAGCAAGATAGAATTGTGTGAAGCAATGATTGATACTCGTATCTTGTAGTAGTAGTGGAGTGCCGAAGATCACATCAATTGGTACAGTGAAGGTGGGGGGTGCAAATCGAATTGTTGAATCCAAACATGATACATAGTAGTACTAATTGGAATGCAAACATGATACAAAGTTGGTGTGAGCGAAATCCAGGATACGATTGAATTAATTATACTAGTACTACTCTACTGGTATGGAGTGTAAAAAAAAAGAGGGAAAAAAGAAAGCGGATTTGATCCAGGAATGAATTGAGTGCTCGGCGATCCAAAGAAAGACTGCGAATTGCTTGCTAATCCAGCTAGCTAGGTACTGGGAGCAGATGAATGCGAGGAATCCAGATGGATCGAAATTGAAGAAGGAGCAGCAGTGAATTTCCTTCCAAAATCTTGCTGCGAATTGAGCATTTGCTAAACCCCAAACCAAACCAAACGAAACCACAATTGTCGATCCAAAAGGAAGCAAAGCAATTGGGGCGATCCGCAATCAGATAACCCTCATCCATCGAAAGAAAGGAAAAAGATCCAAAGAAGCAAGGAAAAGAATGCGGATCAAGAGGAGGCATAGGCGTCTCACCTGCTCTGCCGGGTGGATCCAGAGCAGCAACCCGCAATGGCCGTCGGATCCAGGACGGAGCCCCTCCAATTGCAATTGCGTGGATCGGGGAGGAGCGCAATTGCGGAGGTCAATCCAATCCCAATTGCTTGCGCGGATCGAATCGGATCGGTCTGCGGGGAATGCAGGCAAGGCGGGGCAGGGGATGCGATGAAGATCCCAATTCTGCAGAGCAGAGCGAGAGGGAGAGGAGAGAGAGTGTCCGGATGGGAGAGTGAATGCTTTCCAACTGCACTGCACTGCACAGCCGGCATACATACACACACACACACACTTGAGCCGAAACGGACGAGCCGCTCGCGTCATCGGCTCCACAAAGCTCTCTGGCGGCTCGGCTTTGCCTTGATGTGATCGCTGACGTGCTGGACAAACTGCTAGTAAGTACCTGTATCCGACCCGATGAGAGCAGAGCATACCACTCACTTTCGTGTGGGGCCGACCGCCCGGCCTTCGCTGAAATTCCGCGGATGCTTCCCTGCTGCTGCTGCTGCCAATGCCATCCACCTTTCCTCATGCCTCCCCCTCCCTCAGCGCTCTTGCATCCTCACTCTACCTCCAATCCATATGTACCCCAAATCACCCATAAACATCTGTGGTTTTCATACGATTTTTGTCATCCAACGCCGTGCCGTGCTGTAACCGTCCGCGCGTCCAAATTCCCGCAAACCGGCACCAAACCAGAGGAGGTTTGCAGGCATCTGGACCTCCTCCATGTAGGACTCCGGCATCCCCGGCCCATCCTCCCTCCCCCAGGCACGCTCTACGTATCCGCTCCCTCCCAGATCGACGCAGCGGATGTACCACCCCAGGCCTTGTCAAACCTCAGCCGCCCGACCCACACACCTATCCACCTTGGAGTCCGCCACCGTTCCACCCATCGTCCATCCGCCGCCCAGGTACCGTCCGCCCCTACAGATGCCGTCCATAGCGGACACCACGCTAGGGAAATGTTTGGCAAGACGCCATAGCCAAATTGTTGACAATTTTTTCCTTACTTTGAAGCAAACATGATGGATTCGGACGATAACTTGATGAATTCATCCTCGTCGGGTGAGGACAAATATGAGGATAAAACGGCGGTCCTTGCAAACGCGTGGCATGTGGAGGACCATGTTCTCAATTTCAAGGGATCAATGAAGGGACATCGAGTGTTGAATCGAAATAGGGCGCGGGGGCATTAGATGCTGATGGACGACCGCTTTGTCCCCAATGCCCTATTCGCGGACCATTTTCACCGGCGCTTTCGGATGCAGAAATACGTTTCGGATGCTTGCCTATGGCATGGTCGCAGATTCGTGGGACAAGTACCTCCGGATGTCTGAAAGCACATGCGGAGATGACATGGTCAGGTTTGCTACTGCAGTGGTCAAGGTGTTTGGACTACATTACCTAGGAGAACCAACTGCCGCAGACACCGAAAGGCTCATGGCACTCTAGGAAGCAACATGGTGGCCAGGTATGCTCAAATCACTTGATTGCATGCACTGGAAATGAAAGAACTACCCATATGTTAAACAAGGGCAATACCAAGGTCATGTTAAGAAGTCTACCATCATCATTGAAGCAGTTGCATCACAAGACCTCTGGATTTGGCACTCTTTCTTTTGCATGCCTGGGTCTCACAATGACATAAACGTGCTGCAGCAGTCTCCATTATTTGCTAGGATGACCGCGGGACAAGCTCCTTCGTGCAACCATACCATCAATGTTCATGACTACAACATGGGCTAATATCTAGTTGATGGTACCTATCCTTCGTGGGCGACCTTTGTCAACACCATCTCTGAGCCAAATACTCAAAAAAATCTCACTTTGCCCAAAGACAAGGAGCTAGAAAGGATGTGGAGAGGGCATCTGGAGTGCTCCAAGCCCGTTTTGTAGTTGTTCGTGGACCTGATAAACAATGGATCCAGAGACGTTATGGGAAGTGATGACTTGTTGTGTGATCATGCACAACATGATTGTGGAGGATGAGAGTGGAGTTAACGGAGGTCTGGAATTCGAGCACGTGGGTGATCCAATCCAACTTCCAGCGCAGAATCCGATGACGTTTGAGGAATTTATCCAAATGCATCAACAGGTTCGCCATCGAGCAACTCATGAGCAGCTTCAGAATGTTCAAGTTAAGCACGTGTAGGCGCTTAAAGGGGAGAACTAGAACATATGTACGAATAAGTTGAATTCAAGTTTGAACTATTTTATTTGAAAACTTAATGTTTGGAATATTTATATTTGAACTATTGTTGCATTTGAATATTTGCACTACTTGAAGAATTATTTATGCTATATATGAGTGATGAGGACATACGGAAACAAACATGGGCGGACGTTTGGTGCACAGGGTTGGGTGGTCGGCTCGCGTATCCCTGTCCGCGGACGCGTCCGCAGATGTTTAGTGTGTCCGGTTTGGGGTACTCCGTTGAAGATGCCCTTACTTTTCCATGACAACTTTTGCCTCGTCTAGCCTCAAGACAAGACTCACAACACACCTTTAAACTACTATTAGTTATTTGGCTAATTACCATCATTTATCATGTGCCACACCCCATGTTATTATTTTTCAGCGTCGTATGCAAAATGCCGATATTTCATAATTCGGCTCCACACCTCTGTAAAGGCTAGATTGGGCACCCTAGATCCGCGAGTCGCATTTCTCCTTATACTAGCCCATCATCATTGTCGTCGGTGAAAGACGGTTGGCTGCGTCCATGGGGACGCCAGACCAGGGTCGCTGAGACCACCATTTATTTTCACGTCATGGATGGGGAAGCCCGGGGAAAAAACGACCGTGGACCTCGACCCCATACGACCAATGCTACATAACAACTGTTACAAACCGACGAGTCGAAACAAGCATGGGTGAGGATACTTTTGACAAAATTTGGTGGTTGAATACTCGTATATAGCACACTCACATGTCTTTAGAGGTGACACTTGATGAGAAGCCATATCGATACCGAAGCTCAATGTCAAGAAAAGATTGAGGGGCGTGCACGGTGTGTGGATCTCATGAGCAACTCTTGTTGGACAGAGGCGGAGGGGTGAGGCCATGGCAAAGGCAGGCGATGCCACATGGAAGATAATTGCTCGAGTCAAACAAGTAGAGGAATATCTAGGTCAATATGGGAAACAACATGTGGAAAAGCCCTAGGTTCCTGCCATATTCATTGTAACGATATTCTTTATATACCACTATTTCACACAATTGTCTCTATTTCTCTCGCTACACGCTGCATCGAGCACACAAAAGGAGGTTGCAGGTTGAAGACATCAATTCATCGATTCATCAAGTCGTCCACCTAACACAAAAGAGACAAAGCAAGACGGTGCCAGGGCACGCCTAATACCGTCTATTCGAACATTGGAAGCAAGTAAGAAGCGGACAAGTGAAAAGACGAATATCTAGGCCAATAGGAAAAGCCCGCATGCAGAAAGTCCTAGGTCCCTGCCATATCCATCCTAACGATCTTCTATATACCAAGATTTCACGTTCTTGTCTCTTTCAAGGAAGTTGCTCATCGGAGAAGCCAATTCATCGATTCGTCGAGTCGACCGCCAAAGGCCAAAGAAAAGGAAGCATCCCAACATGCCTGATACCATCTTTCCGAACCTTGGCAACAAGTAATAAGGGGCCACCTGAAGAGGGGGATAGGGAAAGCCCACATGAAGAAAGTCCTAGGTCCCTACCATATCCATCCTAACGATCTTCTATACACCAATATTTCACACTCTTGCTCATCGGAGAAGTCAATTCATCAGTTCATCGCGTCGATCACCAAAGGCCAAAGAAACAAAAGCAAGGAAGCGTCCCGACACGCCTGATACCATCTTTCTGAACCTTGGCAACAAGTAATAAAGGGCCACCTGAAGAGGGGGATAGGGAAAGCCCACATGAAGAAAGTCCTAGGTCCCTACCATATCCATCCTAACGATCTTCTATACACCAATATTTCACACTCTTGCTCATCGGAGAAGTCAATTCATCAGTTCATCGCGTCGATCACCAAAGGCCAAAGAAACAAAAGCAAGGAAGCGTCCCGACACGCCTGATACCATCTTTCTGAACCTTGGCAACAAGTAATAAAGGGCCACCTAAAAAGGGCAATGTTTTTGCCTCGGTGTGAAGAAAGAGAGCAGGGAATGGCCAAGTGGATAGATGAATGTTCGGGCCAATGAGGACCGTCCACGCGCGCAAAACCCTCGGCGCCTGCTATATCAAGCCTACTGTTCCTCTATTCAGAAAGGTTTCACACGCTTTTCTCTCTTACTCTCTCGATGTGCACACTCACATGCTAATAAAAGAGACGCTTAATGAAGGGGACATATTGGTACTGAATCTCAATATCAAGAAAAGATCAAGGGGCGTGCACAGTGTGTGGAGCTCATGAGAGACATTTGTTGGATGGGGGCGGAGGGTGAGGCCATGGCAAAGGCAGGTGATGCCACATGGAAGATAATTACTCGAGTCAAATGGATAGAGGAGGCCAACATTGAAAACCAACATGTGAAAAGCCCCTAGGTCCCTGTCATATCCATCATAATGATCTTCTACATACCAAGATTTCAATTCGTCAAGTCATTCACATAACAATTAAGAAAAAAAGCAAGATGGTGAGGTGGCACACTTAATAACATCTCTTTCGAACCTTGGACGCAAGTAAGAAGCGACCACTAGAAAAATGCAAGTTTTAGCCTTGGATCGAAATAAGAGAGTAAGAAACGACCAAATGGAAAGAGGAATATCTGGGCCAGTAGGGAATGTCCACATATGTAAAAAAGTCCTAGGTCCCTGCGATATATATCCATCCTAATGATCTTCTACATACCAAGATTTCACTCTTTTCTCTTCTTATTGCGACAGCCGCATCCACTACACAAGGACGTCGCCAATTGGAGAAGCCAATTCATCGATTCGTCGTCATGTCGGTCGCCGAAGGCCAAAGAATCAAAAGCAAGGAAGCATCGCGACATGCCTGATACCATCTTTCAGAACCTTGGCAACAAGTAAGAAGGGGCCACTTGAAGAGGACAAAGTTTTGCCTCGGTGTGAAGAAAGAGAGCAGGGAGTGGCCAAAGTGGATAAATGAATGTTTGGGCCATTGAGGGTCGTCCACGTGTGTAAAACTCTAGGCCCCTGCTATATCGAGACTAGTGGTCCTCTGTTCAGAAATATTTCACATGCTTTTCTTTCTCTCTCGACGCGCACACTCACGTGTCTATAAAAGAGATGCTTGATGAAGAAGACATATCGGTACCAAAGCTCAATGTCGAGAAAAGATCGAGCGACATGCACGGTGTGTGGACCTCATGAGTGACGTTTGTTGGACATAGGTGGAGGGTGAGGCCATGGCAAAGGTAGGCGATGCCACATGGAAGATAATTACTCAAGTCAAATGGATAGAGGAATATCTAGGCCAATATGGAAATCCCACATGCGGGAAGCCCTAGATCCCTGCCATATCCATCATAGCGATCTTATATACCAATATTTCACATTGTTGTCTCTATTTCTCTCGCAACACACCGCATCCACTAGACAAGGACGTTGATCATCGGAGACATCAGTTCATCGATTCGTCAAGTTGTCCGCCTAACGCCAAAGAAACCGAGCAGTGCTAGGGCACGCCTAATACTATCTCTTTGGAACCTTGGAAGCAAATAAGAAGAGGCCAGTAGAAAAGGCCAAAGTTTTTGCCTTGGATCAAAATAAGATAGTAAGAAGCGGCCAAGTGGAAATATAAATGTCTAGGCCAACAGGGCAAGCCCACATACGAGAAGTCCCAGGTCCCTGCCATATCCAACCTAGCGTTCTTGTATTACCAAGATTTCATACCCTTGTCTGTTTTACTCGCGATTGCCGCATCCACCACACAAGGACGTTGTCATCGGAGAAGCCAATTCATCGATTCGTCACCTCGGTCGCCGAAGGCCAAAGAAACAAAAGCTAGGATGCGTCGCGGCACGCCCAGTACCATCTGTCCGAACCTTGGCAACAAGCCCACCTGAAAAGGGCAAAGTTTTGCCTCGTTGGAAATAAAAAGACTAGGGAGCTGGCAAGTGGATAGTAGATGAATGTTTGGGCCAATGAGGACCGTCCACGCGCGTAAAACCCTAGCCCCCCTGCCATATCAAGCCTCCTGATCCTCCGTACAAAAAGATTTCACACGCTCCTCTCTCTCTCCCTCCCTCCCTCCCCCCCTCTACGTGTTGCCTCCACCGCACAAAGGTGTCTCGCTCGTCAGAGACGCCAAATTCACCGATTCGTCATGTCGGCCGCCTAAGTCCAAAGAAACAAAGCAGAAAGGCGGCGGCGAGCATGTTCAAGATCATATATTTTCAACCTTGAATGTAATCGAGAGGAAGCCGCTAGAATAAAAGAAGTTAACATTTTAAACTAGGTTTTGGAAAAAAAAAAAGAGAAGGATGTAAGAAGCGATCAATGGGCGCATTTCATTTCTAAACGGTGGTATCTTAAAATGTTGAAAATCTAAAGGGAATGGGACGCCAAATGTAATCTAAATACATAAATGAATGTCATTGATCCGATCGTGCGTGTGTGTGTATATAAATATTTGCGAGATTTAGCAGCAGCAGTAGTAGTAGATAAGAGTATTATTTAGTCATGAATGAGGGTTTAGATCTGGGAGTGGCGCTGGGTGGGGCCCACAGCACATGCCGGTCGCGTGCGATCCATGCTCCCTCCTCCCTACAAGCCAAGCCAAGCCGGTAAGCCGAGCCGAGCCGGGGAGAGAGTGAGAGAGGATATTAAAGCAAGCCGCATCGTACGCGTGGGCCCGGCTCTGGCGACACGCGTCCCGTCCCCTTGTCGGCAACCCGCGACCCACCTACATTGAGTGTACTCTAGTATCCCCGACGCGCGGGCCTTACATGTCCCCGGGCGTATTCTGTCAGTGAATGGGTGCCGGCTTACTGCGGTGGGAAAAGATTTCGGCGGGAGGGGACGGTTTTATTGTTGGGGGCTCAAGTCCGTGAGGCGCAGGGTCACAGGTCCGACGCGCGCGTGCTAGCCGCACTCCACTCCACCCGGAGCTAGCCTGCTGTCACTGACGAGTGGGGTCGGTGCTTCAGGGACCCGCGTGGCGGCGGGCTAGGACGAGCTCTTTTCCCGCGCGACTAGACGGACGGGTTTTGGGCAGCGGGTTTTGGTTCGCGGGGTCGCCGTTCAAACAAACAAAATTTTGAGACACAAGACATAAGCTCCAGGATTTGCTCACCTAACCACCATCAATCACATGGAGTACTAGTACTACACACCATTGCCATAGGTCACCATGCAAATCATTCCAGCAACAACCTGTGCTCCTTCCTTTCTTTGGCCTTTTGGTTGGTTTTGGGAGCAGCAAAGCAAAGCAAGGGGTTGACTACATTGCATCCATCCCCATCCCCATTGCATTGCACATGCTGCTGCTAACTGGCATCCTTACAACGAGTATATATCTAAATCAAATCATAAGGTCCTTCATTATATAGAGTAAAACACGTCGACACACTAGTCCAGAGTTTTTTTTTTATTGAACGACGGGGCGCCATTTCATTCATGATTCACATTGAGAGTTACAATCCCTATACTTTCATGCCTAAACATAACATCTCCAAGGGACAACCTTCATGAAGATGATTTATGTTGCCACAAGAGACTTCAAGTGTTTTAGCTGATCTGTGTTGGATAGCCAGCAGGGCTAAATCAAGAGACTCCTTGTTATGGAGTCTTGAGATATGAAACGCCTGCAAACAAAATTGATATGCACTCTTTTTTTTTTTTGAACCGGGCTAACCCCCTTTCCATGGAAAGCAACGGAAATACAACAGTGTTACAAAGGAGCAGGAAAAGGGAAAGGGAGGGAAGCGAGTCCAAAGCACTGCCTGGAAACCCACCACGCTCGCCCGATGTCGAAACGAGCACTATGGGGCGAAAACCTGACAGCACCAAAATATCAAAGAAACTAGCCCTATTACATCAACAGGGGACAATTGATATGCACTCTTGGTTGTGAATTTCCCTGTAGGAGTAAGCTTGCAACAACGGAGATCTTCCCTGTGTCATGTATGATTGGAACCCAATTCATGATAGAGGCAACATCAGGATGAAAGAGGTTGTCAATGAGTTGATTGTTCCATTGTTTCTGTTTTGGAAGCCAAAGATCGTTAACAAGAGCGGGATATACATAATCTCTAGGTTGGATGATGAGATGGTCATAAATGGTATCCCAAGGATTGCTTCAAATAGAAATGTTCCCTTATGTGAGTTGATAGGAAGACCTTGTCATGAGCATGGGTCTAACTTTCAACATGGTTGTGCAAAAGCAAATTTGGGAACATTGTGGCTAGATTTCCAAAAAGAAGTATCATGGTAGGATTGGTTTTGGAGAGATGGTTATTAGGACCAAAGTGCAATTTGCAAACAGGTCCATAATAAAAAAATTCGAACAACCAAAGGTGCCAATTAATTCACAATTCAAAAAATTTACATTAACAGTTACTGTTCCTTGTACTTTCATGCCTAAACATAGCAGCTTCAAGGACAACCTTCCTAGAGATGATTTCCGTTGCTACAAGAGGCTTGAAGTGTTTGAACTGATCTGTGCTACATAGCCAGCATGGCTAAATCATGAGCCTCCTTTGTTGGAAATATGCCCTAGAGGCAATAATATTTGTATTATTATATTTCCATGTTCATAATTAAGTTTATATTTCTATGCTATAATTGCATTGGTTCTCGAATATGAGATTCGGAGGAAAACCCAATTGCATGTGTGGAAACATAAACACCAAGATGATCCCTGGTCTTGCCTCTAGGACCAGCTCATGTATTGATGATGATCTTGTTTTCCTGATCATGAGCAGTGTTAAGAGTAACAAGGATGCTATCAATAATGAGAACACATTGTTGGCAGAACAATGGTGTTGGATAGACCCAACTTATGAATTACTGAGAGATATTATCGTTGTTGTGTTGTCAGTATTTTCATATAACTTGTTCATGATTACTAAGTTCCTTAGACCATGAGAATATCATATGCCAACATACCGGATGGTTACTTTGGGGTTTACCGAATGTCACTCCGTAAATGGATGTGAATAAAGGTGACTTACGGGTATATCGGAAACGTATGTCTCGGTATCGATAGTTCAAGACTGGGATTTGTTCCTCTCACGATAGAGAGATACTCTCTGGGCCCACTCGGTGTTACGGTATCATTATCGTCTGGCAAGACACTTGTGATGGTGATCACGGGATACTGGAACATGGACACGAGTAAAGAGAACGAAACCGGTAAGGAGGATAACAGATATAGTGATCAAGGAGTTGAATCACAATGATACCAAATTATCTCACCTCGGGTTTTGTAAACGTATCGCGAAGCAAAGGAAATGGTATTCGTAAACAAAGGTTTGCTCGAGAACTTCGTGAATATGCGGGAGTTAATAAGGGTGTCCAGATCCCGCTGTTAACTATTGTCCGGAAGGGGTTCCGGGTCATGTCCGCTTATTTCCGAACCTGTAGGGTCATGTCCGCTTATTTCGGTACTCTGCAGGAGGGGGGAATCATTGGGGAGGCCATCTTCGTCAACCTTGCTGCCTCCATGATGATGTGTGAGTAGTTCTTACAGGACCTACGGGTCCATAGCAGTAGCTAGATGGCTCTCTCTCTCTTGTTTGATCTTCAATACAATGATCTCTTCGGAGATCCATCCGATGTAATTCTTGCGGTGTGTTTGTTGGGATCCGATGAATTGTGGGTTTATGATCAGATTATTCATTGAATTTATATGAATCTCTTGAAGTTTCTTTGCTGTGTAATTTTATAGCTTTGTATTTCTCTCCGATCTATCCGTCTACTTTGGCCAAGTTAGATTGATTTATCTGCAGCGAGAGAGGTGCTTTGTGGTAGGTTCAATCTTGCGGTGTCCTTACTCTGTGACAGGAGGAGTTGCAAGGCACGTATTTGTATTGTTGCTACTAAGGATAAAACGACGGGGTTTGGTCATATTGATTGGTCTTACTTTGTCTACATTATGTCATCTTGCTTAAAGCGTTACTCTGTTTGTCATGAACTTAATACTTTGAGATGCATGCTGGATAGCGGTCTTGGGGTGGAGTAATGGTAGTAGATGCAGTTGGATTAACGGTCTACTTGTCACGGACGTAATGCCTATGTAATGATTATGCCATGGATGATCATCATAACTATGCTCAATTCTGTCAATTGCCCAATAGTAATTTATTCCACCGTTGCTATGCTTTCGAGAGAGATGCCTCTAGTGAACCTATGGCCCCCGGGTCTATTTTCCATCAATACTAAAGTCTCCAAAATTGATGTTTCATATTGTTCTTTTACTTCTTATTACTTTGCATACCACTATTTGCTTTTAATCTTGTAGCTGGCAAGAACAAGGGGAGTGACGACCCCCTTGCCTTTGTTGGGTGTAAGCAAGTTATTTATTTGTGTGCAAGTGTTGCTAAAGTTGTTAGCTTAGTAACTCCTACTGGTTCGATAAACCTTGGTACTTAACTGAGGGAAATACTTTCTGCTGTTGTGCTACATCACCCTTCCTCTTCGGGGAAATCCAACAACTCCATCGTGAGTAGCATAGGCCTCTAGGTCCCCAATGTCGTGGATCTGGTCTGGCTGATCTTGTAGCAGCTGCTTTTGCCAAAGATAAGTTGTCTATGAAGACTGCCACCCCTTGTATTTGTAACTTGACCAACATGTTGGCTGCTAGCACTAAGCTTGAGCTTCTGGTTGAAAGGTTAATATTTCTTGGTTTCCTTTGGCCCAAAGTTGTACCTTCAATCTTCTGCCTCCTTGGTTTACTTGCATGAGAACACCTAATCCAGTTCTTGTATTGCAGTTGTGTTGATCATGTTCCGTTCCTACTTCATTTGTAAAGACTCTATTTGTTGTTAGTTGTAACAAATCTATTGGTGTCCCATGCACATGAGTATCTACTATTTGTGCTTCCTGCTTTCCCTCCTCTTTCTGAGATTGTTCTTGGCCTCCCACTTATTGGGATATACAATTTGCAATAGCTTGGGATGCATAAAAAACTTGTAGACGAGAGCTTTCTTTTCTCCGAAACAGCTTGTCATTCCTAGACTTCCACATACACCACATGAAAGTAAATATGCTGCTTGAAGTACGTAGCATGTGGAAGATTTGAGTTAAGAATGGAAGAAATCATATTTGTAATGGAGTTGTAATCTTGCAAGAGTTCATCTATTCTAATGAAGTTGTAGGTTCTCACTTGAACACCATACATACTTATGATTATACCGTCTATGCAAGCATCCGCAAGTACAAGAAGAGTAATTAAGATAACATCTAACCATAGCATTAAACTTTGGGGTTCCAACAACCCCTTATGCAATAGACCATAAAATTAGGGTTTGTTAATTTCTGTCACTCCAACCACCCATCATAGATAAACTAATTACAGAAATGCTCCTCTCTAGGCCCTTAATGGTGAATTGGTATACAGTCAAAGTTCGCACATCAATACTAGAGAATCACACCACAACATAATATCAAAATATTGAACATTATTCCATCGCACATGATTACTACCAACAAGGTTTCTCCCATGTCCTCAAGAATGTAACAAACTACTCACAAGACATCATATGGATCATGGTCAGTGGGGGTAATGATATGATTGACAATCCGAGCATACAAATCTCTCACCAATTAAACCTCTAGGCATCAACTTCAAGCATTAATCAATACCAGAAAGTAATCTCAACAAAGGATATGAGGTAATAGTTCATAGATTGGAAAGTATGGGGAGATGTAGGTGATGGAGATGGTGGTGCTAATGTAGATTTTGATGGAGGAGATTATCCCAATGATTAACAGAGTATTAGTGACGACGATGGCTTCGATTTCCCCTCCCAAAGGGATGGAATTCTGGCAGATCAGCCTGCCGGAGGTGCAAAGTGCCCCGCCTCGCAGACGGCGGCTGAAAAATCCCATAAAATCAATCTGGCATTTTAGGGTAATCAAACTTCCAGAAATATTTTATTTGATTTTTTTGTCTTTAGAAAATAATTCTTCAATGACCCCTATTTTGCTTCTTTGCTGTAGCTTTCCGGCAATTTTCCTCCACCGGTGAAACGTGCCAATTAAGATGAAAAATACATTAGAATTAGGCTATAATGTGAAAAATATCATTAATAAAGTGGAATATATGATAAGAAATTATGATGAAGAATGGACGTATCAGCTTCGAGCACGAGGAATTGAGGCATTTCTCACTGGGGAGATCAACATCAACGTCAGGGTCGGGCGGAGGACCTTGCTAGAGCGGAGGAAGAAGGGCGAGCTGCAGAGAGGCTTTCACTAGAATTGGAGGGTTGGGAAAGTAGAATGAGTAGTCAGGCGAGCGAGGTAGTGTCTGGTTCGGGATGGCCACGTGCGCACAGAAGCGACATCCATGGAGAGGCGGCGAGGGAGCTCGGCCGTGGCTCAAGGCGATGGCAGCTTGCTCCGTGAGGCACAGAAGCAAGAAGGATAGATTCGGGAGTGTCAGACGGGAGCTTGCCCGTGCATGTGCATGCGCGCGGTGCGGCGAGCATGCTCTGCACATCACGTGCTCTGGTGGCAGGGCAGCATGTTAGCCCAAACCGATCTTTGCCAGCGGTCGGAGCTGTGTTCCCAGGAAGGGAAGCGTGTTGCCGGGAAGGAAGCGAGCGAGGAAAGCGAGCAGAGGAGGGGTGGAAGAAGTGGATGGGCTATTTTCGCTATTCTCCACTGAGAGCGTTCCATTCATTATATGTTGTACAGAGCATCAGAAAACATTATCTAGGGGCTAATCTACATCCTAGACTTGACCTCTCCCTGACGCAGCAGGAGTAGGCCACTAACTACTTAGCTCACGCCTGTATCATGATTTTGACACAGGCATGCTCAACGAGCCACCCCATGTGTGCTCAACACACATGGGGCCCTACGCGGGTCCACCCTATGTATAGCCTGTACATGGGGCTTGCCGGGAGACGGTGTTGACCCCAACACAGCATGCTTTACGCCTAGTAGGGGAAGAAGGAGGGGGATTGGGCGTGCTAGGGAGCCTCGTGAGGTTTTAGGAGGGCGGCTGGGAAATGCGGCTTGTGCTAGCGGGGGCGGGTGGCTGGGAAATGCGGTGGCGACGAACAAGCGCGACGGTGAAGGCGCAGACACGCCCCACGGAACACGCGAAGAAGGAAGCGAGGGAAGGAAAGGGCCAAAGCCGCACGACATCTCACCCCGGCGAGCATACTGCTGTCCGCCGTCGGAGGTGAGAGAGAGGAGACGGAGAGGGAAGATAGAATAGAGAGGAGACACCACTCGGTCGTCGGGTCAGTCTCCTCTCTGTCGCTCGGCAGTTACCAACGCCGCTGCCCCACCCCAGAGAGAGAGAGAGAGAGAGAGATAGATTCCACCGGAGATGCTCGCCCGAGGGGATCAGGAGTCTGGTGAGAGATACAGAGATAAGAGAGAAATAGAGTGTTTTTTGTTTCTTTGGTCGGGTCCCATGTGTAATTGAGAGGGAGGAGGAGAGATTTTTTTTTCTTTTTCTTTTCGTTCAGATGGGTCCCACATGTAAGGGACATATGGAGACAAGGGGAAAAATGTCCAGAAAAAATGTCTCGTAGATGGTCAAACCCCTTTGACTGGATGAAAACAACATAGAAGGGCATTTCTATAAGGAGAGTTGACGAACAGGGGCAGATTCGAGCAGACTCATAAATTAGGCTAAATGTGAGTAGTGGGTCTGACATGTCGACATGTTCCGGGCTGGGCACTAACCCCTGAACATAACGCCTCTACTTCTCTACCCATTAATTATAGAACACATCTTCCTAATTAAAATTCTCTTACAGAAATATTCACTAGAAGGATTGGAGATGAGTATAACATCACAATGTGCAAGGATACCACTACGATCCTTGCTCAACCGGTAGATGCACATATAATGTGCAAAGGCCGTGCTTTTTAAGCTGAGGAGCTCTGTAGCTGTAGATATGCCCAATATCAGCATTGCATGTTTTCATAACTTTTGGTGTTGTTGGAGATGTGTATGTTTCGAAAAGTGTCAATTTAGTATTTTAAAATTAACATAGTTGAATAAGTGACTGTACTTTCAGTTAGTCTACTATATTAAGTTTCAGCGGCATGATCACCAATGCAATCATTCTACAGAGTAATATAACCTTTATCCAATTCCGCCTCCTAATCTTACAACTAATGTTGGTTACCCTGTACTTGCCGAGCTTCGGTGCAATATCTGAAACAAAAGTAAACAACACATAGTGCACTTAGATGACGGTGTTATTGTGCATTTCATGCATCATGTTTTTGTTAGGTTGATCTCCTCCCGATCGAGCCCAACGGCTCGACGGGCCCTTGACCCGCGCCCTGATCGGGGGCGCCCAACCGTTCTCTGGTTGACGGCCCCTGTCGCACTGCGCTATATAAATAGGGTGGGGTCCGGTGGCACGCGTCACGAGGTTCGTCGCGTTGCCAATTCCCCACCAACACTCCCTACCGATCTAGGGTTTTTCGCAGCAGCGACGGGAAGCACCGCCTCCACCACTTCGCACACACACACTGCCACCACCATGGCCACCCCATCGGGCTCATCGAGCCAAGGAGAAGGTAAAGCCACCGTTGATCCCTAAGCCTACACGATCTAGAGAGTCCATCAATGGTATCAGCCAGATTGGGTTTAAGTTTTTCGGTGGAAATCAAAGAATCACCCCCTCCCCAAAGAACCCTACTCTACAGGGCAAAGAAAGTACCTCACCGGAAAAGTTGCGCCGCCGCAAGGCCGCGCCGTTCTTCTCGATCCGGATGGGCATCGGCAAGCCGAGCCGTCCGGAAGAAGAACTAACCCCACACGGGGCAAAGGGCACCGCTCGCCAAACCACTCGACGGCGGCGCGCTCACCACAAGGGGAACGCGCAGCCGGCGAAGGGGATGGCAACGGCGCCACCGTCGACCGCTCCGCCGTCGTCGAACACAAGGGGAGCAGAGAAGGGCGCAGCTGTGTCTCCCTCTCTCTATCACAGGTGGCGGAGGAAGAAGAGGGAGGAAAGGAGGGGGAAGGGAAAGAGGGGCTCGCGCGGCGCGGCGCGGTGGCCGGTCGATGCCGTCGCCGGCGGCCGGGGCGAAGTCTTTCTCTCTGCTGACCGGCGGGAAGGAGACGAAGTGCGAAAGGGGAAATGAACTAGGGTTTTCCCCTAGCGGCGCGGTTAGGCGTTTTGTTCAGGCGAAAACGGCGCTTGACCGTCGGATCGCGATGGACAGCCCCGATCGAAAACCTAATGCGGGCGGGCCTTTTGGGCCGAAAGTTGGCGCGTGGCTGGGCTGTGGCCGGCTCGCGCGGGGCGGCGAGCATAGCGAGGCCGGCTAGGCCTTCTCTGCCGCGCGCGCTGGGCCAAGGCCAGGCTGAGCTGCAGTTTATTTGTTTTTTGTCCAGTTTCTGGGCAAATTTAACACAGTTTTTTTTTCTATTCAAAATTATCCAACGAAAATTCTGTCTAAAAAATAGAAAAGAAAAAGAAATGCCTCTGAAAAGTATAAAGTTCATGAATTTTATTCATGTTTTTCCGCTGCAAATAAATAAAAGTGCTCTTTTAAAACTAAATAGAACTAAAGAGAAATTAAATTCTAAGAGCATGTTAAAGTAATTATTGAAACAATTATGATCCTGTTATTTTTATGACCAACGTTGTTAATAACATGATCATGATTTGTTATTGTTATAAAAGGTGCATTTATTTCTACTTTTGCCCAATGGTGATATAAATTTAATTGCATAAACAGTTGTATGTTTTAATTTTGACCAACGTTGGATTAATGCATGCAATTGTTGTTATGATCTCACCTCATTGTGGTTTCAGGAGGTTTCCACTTGATGAGTTGCCTCAAGGATGTTCCAACCCTCAGAGGTGATAACTACACTGAATGGAGAAAGAAAGTTGACTTGGCTTTTGTTTGTGCTGAGGTGGACTGGGTTGTGGACACACCACAGCCGGTCAAACCACCAGAGCCAGTCAGAGGTGCAAAAGATGATGATGCTGCTTGGGCGAAAAGACAGAGGGAACATGCTCCAGTGGAGATGTCATATACCCTCGAAAACCAAAAGTGGCTCACCGCCAATAAAAAGTGCATGGCTTTCATAAAGAACACAATTGAGAACGCTATTGTGGGCTCAATTGCAGAGTGTACTTCCGTAGGGGAGTTTCTTGAAAAGATAAAGAGCCAGTTCACTGGTTCTTCAAAGATATATGCTACCCAGTTGCTGAAGCAGCTGGTGACAGAAAAGTACACAGGCGGTGGACATGGCATAAGAGAGCACATCCTCAGGATGAGCAACATGGCAGCTAAGCTTAAACCCATGGATGCGGATTTGGAGCTCAAGCCTGCACTCCTCGTTCACCTGGTTATGGCTTCACTGCCAAAAGAGTTTGACACCTTTGTTGTCAACTACAACATGTCGCCTGAAAAATGGGACATTGAAAAGACTATAGCCATGTGTGTGCAAGAAGAGGAAAGACTTAAAACCTCACATGGTGGTTCTTTGAACTATGTGAAGGATAATAAGAAAAAGAACTACAATCACAATGGCAAAGGTTCCCCTTCAAAGCCACATGGAAAAGCTCAATATCAGCATCAGCAAAAGTCTTTCCCAGTGGACAAAGATACATGTCTCCATTGTAAGAAGACTAGGCACTATAAGAAAGATTGCCCTGATTGGCTCAAGTCAATAATGGCAAAGAGAGGTAACAACACTGTTTCCTTTGTAAATGAATCCCTGTATACACAGTTTTCGAAATCTACTTGGTGGATTGACTCAGGAGCAACTGTTCATGTTGCAAATTCGTTACAGGGATTCCATTCGACGCGGACTACGCAAAGAAGCGAAAGATGCATTGAAGTTGCAAATGGAGTTGAAGCAGAAGTTGAAGCTGTCGGCGACATCTTCCTGGAGTTAGCTGATGGATTCATGCTTCTGCTTAGAGATATTTTATATGTTCCTTCATGTCACAGAAACTTAATTAGTGTTTCGTGTTTGGATAAAGATCATTATGAATGTCATTTTGGACACGGCAAGTGTGCCATATGGTTTAATAATACTCATGTGGGTGTTGCTTTCCTACACGATGAGCTTTATTTATTATCACTATGTGAAAAAGTGCATTATGTGTGTAATGTGAATGAGCATGTTTCCGCGTCGGATAAAGTACAAAAGAAAAGAAAGAGAACTCATGACTCATCGAAATTATGGCACTGTCGCTTGGGCCATATTTCGAGGGGGAGAATAGAAAGACTAGTCAAAAATGATATTCTTCCTCCATTAGAGTTCTCAGACATAGAGCAATGCATAGATTGCATTAAAGGAAATTATGTAAAACAAATCAAAAAGGGTGCAAACCGTAGTACAGGAACACTCGAAATCATTCACACTGACATTTGTGGACCATTTCCTGTGAAAAGTGTGGATGGCTATGACTCGTTCATAACATTCACAGATGATTACTCCCGATATGGTTATATTTATCCAATCAAAGAAAGATCTGAAGCATTGGATAAATTTAAAATATTCAAAGCTGAAGTTGAAAATCAACATGATAAAAGAATAAAGATAGTAAGATCTGACCGTGGGGGAGAGTACTACGGTCGGCACACTCCATATGGCCAAGTCCCTGGACCTTTTGCAAAGTTCTTACAGGAGACTGGTATAGTGGCCCAGTATTCAATGCCGGACGAGCCTCAGCAAAATGGAGTAGCTGAAAGGCGTAACCGTACTCTTATGGATATGGTGCGCAGCATGATGAGTTACTCCACCTTGCCATTGGGATTATGGATGGAGGCGCTTAAAACCGCCATTCACATTCTCAATAGAGTACCAAGCAAGTCGGTGTCCAAAAACACCGTACGAGTTGTGGACAGGAAGAGTGCCCTCCCTACAACACTTAAGGGTGTGGGGGAGCCCAGCTAAGGCCAAAGTGTTTAATCCAAATATTGCAAAGTTAGATTCCAAAACAGTCAGTTGCCACTTCATTGGCTATCCTGATAGATCAAAATGTTTTCGTTTCTACTGTCCAGAGAGATACACAAAGTTTGTAGAAACAAGACATGCAGTCTTCTTAGAGGACGAAATGATGAGGGGGAGCATGGTAGCTCGGAAAATTGATCTTGAGGAGAAGAGGGTGCATGCACCTAATCCGATGATTCAGGAGCCATTTTTCTCACTACCTGTTGTACCTGCACCGACAATCCCTGAGGTTGCGGTGCAAGCACCTGTTGTAACTCCACCCATGACAACTTTGGGAGAAGATCCGGAACCTGTCCGTCAGGAGCCGACTGAACCCGTCGTTGAGCATGAAAGGGAGGTGCAGCAACCACTTTTAGAAGATGTGCCGGAAGGTGAGGCACAGAATGAGCCTAGGAGTGAGGCCCTTAGAAGGTCTACAAGACCCAAAAAGTCAGCTATTTCTACTGATTATAAAGGTTATAACACAGAAATGGTTCATATGGGAGGTGATCCCACTTCATATGAAGAAGCCATGAGAAGCCCTCACTCATCAAAGTGGCTGGAGGCAATGGAAGACGAGATGAAATCGATGAGTTCCAAAGATGTTTGGGACTTAGAGGAAATTCCTAAAGGAGCCAAAACAGTAGGCTGTAAATGGGTCTACAAAACTAAGTATGACTCTAAAGGGAATGTAGAAAAGTATAAAACACGACTTGTGGCAAAAGGATTTACACAAAGAGAAGGGATAGATTACAATGAGACTTTTTCCCCAGTCTCATGTAAGGATTCCTTCAGAATCATAATGGCATTAGTTGCACATTTTGATTTAGAGTTACATCAAATGGATGTAAAGACGGCATTTCTGAACGGGGATTTAAAAGAAAAAGTTTACATGAAACAACCCAAGGGTTTTATCATGGAAGGCAACGAAGATATGGGATGCCGCCTGAAGAAATCCATTTATGGATTAAGGCAAGCCTCTAGACAGTGGTATCTAAAGTTTAATGAGACAATTAAAAGTTTTGGATTTAAAGAGAATGTTGAGGACAACTGCATTTATGCAAAGTTTAAAAATGGGAAATATATTTTCCTAATCTTGTATGTGGATGATATCTTGCTTGCTAGCAGTGATGTTAATCTGCTACAAGAAACAAAGAAGTTCTTGTCCTCAAATTTTGATATAACAGATCTTGGTGAAGCATCATATGTTTTGGGCATAGAAATTCACCGAGATAGGAAAAATGGAGTTTTATGACTATCGCAGAAGGCATATTTAGACAATGTTCTTAAAAAGTATAATATGCATGCGAGTAAAGCCACACCTGCTCCTATAGTCAAGGGCGACAGTTTTGGGAAATTCCAATGTCCCAAGAACCAGTACGAGATCGATCAAATGAAAACAGTACCATATGCTTCGGCTGTTGGAAGTTTACAGTATGCACAAGTGTGCACTCGCCCTGACTTAGCTTTTATCACCGGGGTACTCGGTAGATATCAAGAGAATCCAGGCACAGAGCACTGGAAGATGGTAAAGAAAGCATTGCGTTATGCGCAAGGCACGAAGGACCACATGCTAACATACAGGAGATCTGATTCCCTAGAGATAAGAGGGTATTCAGACGCGGATTTTGCGGGAGACAGAGATGATAGAAAATCCACGTCAGGATACGTGTTCACTCTCGCTGGAGGGGCTATTTCGTGGAGAAGCTCCAAACAGTCAATAGTTGCATCGTCCACGATGTATGCAGAATTTATAGCATGTTATGAGGCCACGGGGCAGGCGATATGGTTAAAGAAATTTATACCCGACTTGAAAGTGGTAGATTGTATTGACAAACCACTAAAGATGTACTGTGACAACCAACCCGCAGTATTCTATGCTCACAACAACAAGTCGAGTAATGCTGCCAAAACAATAGAGATAAAGTATTATGTTGTGAAAGACAAAATCCAGGATCACACTATAAGTCTCGAGCATATAAGGACAAAGGATATGCTTGTGGATCCGCTTACGAAAGGCTTACCACCCAATGTGTTCAAGGAACACTTAGCCGGCAAGGGTTTAAGGGAAAGCCTATGATTCCTGGATCATGAGAGGCCCAAAAAGGAACATAATTTGTTTCAAAACAGAGAGGTACGTTGTGGCTGTCTGATTCTATCGGCAATATAATTGAGCTGTGACGATGAAACATGTTCTATGTATTGATCTGTGATGAAACGAGTAAAGTAAAAAGTATAAGGTTAAAAGTAAAAGTTGAGATCAAGGGAGAGAATGTTAGGTTGATCTCCTCCCGATCGAGCCCAACGGCTCGACGGGCCCTTGACCCGTGCCCTGATCGGGGGCGCCCAACCGTTCACTGGTTGACGGGCCCCTCGCACTGCGCTATATAAATAGGGTGGGGTCCGGCGGCACGCATCACGAGGTTCGTCGCGTTGCCAATTCCCCACCAACACTCCCTACCGATCTAGGGTTTTTCGCAACAGCGACGGGAAGCACCGCCGCCACCACTTCGCACACACACACTGCCACCACCATGGCCACCCCATCGGGCTCATCGAGCCAAGGAGAAGGTAAAGCCACCGTTGATCCCTAAGCCTACACGATCTAGAGAGTCCATCAGTTTTACCACTATTTAAACTAAGACTTATCAATTGTCTTAATCTTTCAATGTTAGTTCGTCAAATCAATACACAACTTCAGAAATACTTAAGAGTTGTTGATAAAGATAAACTAGGAAATTTGATTTTGTAAACAAACATGCCCCACCTTCACATCGTGTGTCATAACTCAAACCAATAAAATTATACCATGAATGTCAGTGTAATCATTATTTTCCAAAGTTCTTTCATTATTTTCTGAACATGGGCGGGCGCAGGTGCGCTTTCATGTTCTAGTCAAGAGAGAGAACATGGAAGTAAACACACGGAGTAACAGAAAAACTTTTTCAGCAAACAATACGCGCAAAAGAATCACATCACGGTGCATGCACTGGTGGGATCCTCCTCGCTGAAGAGTTGGCAGGCCGACCTGTACCCCCCGCCTGCGTAGCACCCCGCCGGCGTCGGCATAACGCTGACGGCGTAGCCGTACACCCTGCCGCAGCTGCAGCACCTGCACCCCTCGTAGTACCCCTGGTAGCACGGCTTGCAGCACGAGCAGCCGCAATGTACTGCGGGTCCCATTGGTTGCGGAGGTGCCGGCCACCAAGGGATCTCCACCGTCGGTGGCTTCACGTCGATCGACGAAACGGGCCTCACCTGCTCCACTAGTGGCTCCGCCAGCGCCGGTGATAAAGAACCCAACGACAGCTCTAGCTCGGCAGGGTTCTCCGCCGGCTTCTTCTCTTCGATAGTCGCCGGCATCACCGGTGATATGTGGCTGTCAGGGGGAGTCGGCTGCACGGGCGGCGGTGGCTTCTCGTCCACGGGTGGCGGCGGGGGTGGCTCATGAATTGGCGGTAGTGGCGGTGGCCCCTTCGTCTTCCCTTTCTGTTTATTCTTACCGTTGTTCATTGTTGTCGGTGGCTCGGCCCTGCCGTTGTGTTGCATGATCTCGATGCCCTTGATCACCTTCCCTCCCTTGCACCTGATCTTGCAGGAGAGCTTGTGCGGGTCGAACGGCCCGGCCACCACGATCGTGCTGTTCCCATCGTCGTAGGAGATCGTCCTGATCCTCTCCTGATCTGCACGTACGTACATACGGTTCCATTTCCGTCAAAATTGCAAATTACGTCTGCTAGTGATTATCAAGCCTTCATCTTTTTTTACTTAAGATAGTATATAATGTCCAATTCTTGAGATAAAGATGGTCAGATGGATGTAAGGTTAATTTCACCTTGGAGTTTGCAAAGGATCTTGCGGATCTTTTTGTAACACGGGCAGCAGCCAAGATCAACCTTCAGGATTAGCGTGGAGATCTGTGTTGACAGCACAAACATATAAATCCCAAATTCCCAATAGCATGCAAGAACAAACACACTATCTTGCAAAAGAGAGAGAGAGAGAGAGAGAGAGAGAGAGAGAGTGAGAGGGTGAGAGAGAGGGTGCTCACCTTCTCTGCCATGCTTTCGGTGTGGCCTCTCCTTGGCTTCTTACATGGATATAGAGAGGGAGGAGGCCTTGAGTGGAGGGTGAAGGTTGGCGAGAAGAGAGCGAGGCGTATAAATTGCAGGGACTAGTAACGAGTTTCCTAATTCCTCAATGAACAATGTTTGCTTGATTAGGCATGCAATTTGTTAGTTTCACTAACCAAATTTATTTGATTTATTTCGTAGTCAGAGCTGTACTTATTTGCTAACTCCAATTAATAACTTCTTATTCGTTAGTTGCCACCAACCTCCTATGAATAACTTCTTAGCAAATAAGCTCCTTCCAATCTTTCTCTCCAGTCCAATGAAGATGGTCCTTTTTGTTTAAGGGTTTATTGAATACATGGAAATTATATGTGTAGATTTTTTCCAAGACAACAAACATCCACAATATGATCATTTAATTATGTATTGTACTAAATATACCATTAAAACATAAATGGCTAGTCAATTTTTGGTCTTGGACATGTTGCTTTTGGGGGTAAAGGGAGTGCTGAAAGTCCGTTGTATTAGTTCACAGAGCATTTTCTCCTCCCTCTCCTTCCCACCAAACCCGGAGCTAGGGCGGCGGTGCCGATTTACCTCCTTCGCGGCGAGATCAAGGGTCCCTCTCCCTTCGGTTGCCGGTTCACCGACGGGAGGTTCCAGTTTCAATCAATGAAGGTTGGCCAGTTTTGCCTCGCCGGAGAGCGTTTGAGAGTTTTGTTCCTTGACTCCGTCTGGCCGGATGTGGGGCATTATACAGGCCCTCTCCAGTGTTTCCTTCTTTGGGCCAATGATTTTCTACGCAGATCGAGGTCGTCGGCATCTTCTGGTCTTCACCGACAACTTCCCGACCGCTGCTTCTACAAGCTCATGGGTTTAAACAAGTTTGCCCCCTTGAATGGAGGTTGAGAGGCGGCAATGAGTTCTTCTCACGACGCGTCGCCGGTGGTTGCATAAGGAAGAAGACTTTGACGCCCCATGGATTTGGATGCAATGTTTTTGTTTTTCGTAAGGGTGTTTTGTCTGTGTTATTTAATACTCCGCACGTAACATTTGGCCTTTCCAAAAACTAGATGACCCATTGCGTCCATGGCGCAAAGAGCTGATTAGAACAAATAATTATGTGGGTGTTATAGGGTATTAGTAACCATCATATTTTTTTGGAACTAATACTTACAGTAGTTCAGATGGACAATCCATAATACTCATTGTACGAAGTAACCAAGAAGGAAAGACAAACCAATGTGCGCATATCACACATGGCACAGAAGCATTTAAAACATGAAGTCTGCTGCATAAGATGTACATAGGTGACAACACAGGTTGATGGCAATGAAGGAGTGATCGGTGAGAACGAGACACTTCGCCTTGCGCATGATGTGAAACGCATATATCGTTACTTCATCCATGTTTCAAGAATAGAAGAACTTTGTCCAGTTGAAAAAATAATGAGATTGAAACCATGCAAGCAGAAAACATTGCTCCCGTCAAGAGTTTAAAACTAATAGCATTTTGTAGCACTTAAGGTTTTTAAACATAAATTATTAATCGATAAATTAAATGAATGACTAAGTTCACAACATGCAAAAACTAAACCGAACCTCTCGAATAGAAAGATCTCAGAACAATCTCTTATGGCCTTGATAGTCTGGTGTATCTTCAAAGTGCAATGGGCGGCAATAATGGAAATAAAATGCAAATTCAGCAGGATACCCATGTCGGCCGAACGAAACAGCCCGAAATCGAGGAGAACGATGCTCACCTTGGGCCAGGCTCACGAGCGATCGGCCCGGCAAGGGTTCCTCGCTCACACCCCCGACCGGCTCCCGTGAGCGAAACAACCCGGGTACGCGTGAACGCGCTGCCCCTGCGCGTACCAGGATCGGCCAAACGAAATAGTATGGCTTGGTGCGAACAATGCTCACCCCGAGCCGGGTGACCGCGTGCGCCCGACTCGCACGAACGACGCAGGCCTGTGGAACCGAAGATGCTGATAGGCAGATCGGACTCGCCTGTCACGCACGGGAGGGCGCCCGTGGGCGCGATGAAAACTACCACATGACGGTGGCCCCAGCCACACCAACGGTCCACCTGTCACGGATCCCTGAGGCAGGCCGTCTGGGTGCGCGCCGTCTGGGCAGATCGGACGACACAGAGAGCCCGTGGGAGGCAGCGACACTGTGCCCCATGTAACGGACGGTGTGGAGGACACTCTTGCCCGCGGAGGCCCCCAAGAGGCGGGCCCTCCATCATCCTTTATAGGAGTAATATGAAACTGCACAGAATGCATATGAGCAGAATTGAAATTTATGAGTTTGACCTTCTTTTTCCTTTTCCTTCGTGCTTCCATCTTAACTTCCACTTCTTTCTTTCATTCTTCCTTGCCTGAAGTTGGGATATCAAGTTCGTTAGAGTCGTCAGATTGTTCCATCGCGGGCTCTTTTTCCTTTTTCTTTTTTCTTTCCCCCTGAAATAGGATCATACAAGTCATCAAGCCACTTTGCAAATAGGTCATCATCATCTTTGTCAACCTCATTGTCAGAATCAATTGTATCTGAGCCATAGTTGCTACCGGTAGCATCATCGCTGTGCTCTTCTTCTTGCACCACTACTCTCTTATTTGCTTTAATTCTCTGTCCAATTTTCTCTTGCACTGAATTATTACCAAAGAGATTGCTTTTTAATACTTTACTTTTAGGTCTAGGGCTCCTCTCCACACCAAAAGTTTGTGTAGACAACATTCTACATAGAATTCATATGGCTCAACACTGGTGGCAAAGATGGTGATCCAATCATGCAAATGTCATCTAGGTCTAGATCACTATAAAGATCAGAATAGTTCACATACAGTGTCAAGTTGTTAACATCTAGCACCAATGAAGCCATAGTTAATGTGTCGGCATCTCTGTCGATAATGTGCAATCCACTATCTAGGCTCTTGCCAGAAAGCAACCAATAATCTTGAGCATTAGCAACAATATTACCAAGTTCTTTAATAAAGCCTTAATCCAAAGCGGTGACCAAGTATCTACTTCACAGTAATCCAAATGGTCGATTCAACCATCCACATATGTCTTGTACGAGTCGTGGCCGCAAACAAAACCACGATGATGAATCTCTACTGTGAAACGATCCTCAAGTGGTCCTGGTGAGAGAAAAAGGCAAAATTTTGAGAAACCCGAAATCGTTCCTAGATCGGACAGAAGTGGTACATAAATGTGGTTAAGGTCAATGCTTCATGTAATCTACGTCCTAAGAAACTCGAATATACACATAATCGTCCTAATGAACTCGAAAGAATGGCCAAATCGTTGGGGGGGGGGGGGGGGAAGCTAGGGTTCTTACCATACCGTGGAGGGGGATGGTCGGGGCTCGCCGTGTTCCTGGCTTAATCGGATCAACGTGCTCACTTCCGGTCGCGACGGTCACATCGCTTGCCATTTTTGCCGTCGTTCAGATGACCCCAAGAAACTGTTGCTGACCATCGCCTAGCAGCCGCCGCCCAATAGCATTTGAGAGGGGAAAGGGAAAGAAATGAGCGGGAATGGAAATGATCACAACGGTTGGGTCTTTTTCGCAAAAAGTCAAGTGATTTGCTCGACGTGGAGGTGGTCAACATGCACGGGTGCTGGTGAGAGGGGCGCGGGCTAGTTTAGGACCATCGATGACACAACTTGCTTTCTTTTAGTACCCATATAGTCGTTTTGAAAAATTTAGGACTAACTCGACACAAATAATAAATAATTAGGACCTCTAGTGCATTTTACTCTTTCTTATATTGGCATAAACGATGTGAAACGTTTTCTATCATGCATGTTATAAATAATGTGCATGGATCCACTGTTCGACATGTTCGAGATTCGTGCACGCGGGCCTCGTTGCAGTACGACGATAAATTCTCCTTTTACTCCGTATATTACTTTGTAACACGAAGAAAACCAGCCGAAATGTTATGTAGTACTCAGAAACAAGACAAACTTCAATAAAAAGACCAAAAACATATGTAAGGTATGTTGGCATGGTAAAATAATAATCTACATAGATTATGAGCTCTCACCAAAGATATCTATAAGCGAGGAACTCTAGAAGCGAGGAGATTCCTTCTGACATCTTTTTGGCTTCTTTCCTTTACTCTCTTCACAGTGGATGTCTTCTTCCCTCTCCTGGTTGCTCACGACTGAAACAACAGCCTGGTTGTGGCTCGTCGTCGAGCCACATCACGTACTGGACCGCGAGCACGCTAGACTTCTCGACCGAGGGAGAGGGGGAGGGGGCACGGAAGTGGGGTGAGGCATGCGAGGGATTAGCGGAGCAAGGTGGGCGCCATGGTGGATGAAGCGAGATTAGGGGCATTGCGATTTCTTTTTCACTTACCGATGGGGATGTTAGGGATTCACGACATCGCATGCTGCGTAGGGGGTAGCGGCGGCGCTGCAGGGTGGGGCGGCGGCGCCCACGTCATGCATGTTGGCGGCTCCACGCAATGAAGGGAGGCGGTGCCAAAGGGAAGAGTCGGGCAGAGCTATCTAGGCCAACACGTTCGGGCGAGGGGTGGCGGGCAGTCGAGCAGCATCGGAGTGAGGCGATCCCACTAGGCGGGGGAGGCGCTGATTAAACCATCACGACTCCCACAGACTTCCGCTTAAGAATAAGGATAATCCACTTACATCATCTTGTTATACTTGCTCTTACTCTTCATAGATGATGGGCTCTCACCGGATATCTCTTGAAGCAAGGAGAATCCTTTCGAAATCTGTTCGGCTTGTTAGGACTATACTATAAATTACGCCAACCACCAAGACAGATAGCTATTTGATCTCACAGCTACCCAAATTTGCCTAAAGTAATTGCTCCAAATATTTGCCAAAATTTGAAAAATATTTAAACACACACACTCAACTTTCTTTCCCCATCCACCCAACCCTAGAGAGAAAAAAAGGAAGCAAAAAATCAGCAAAAAAAGAGAGAAAATGCGCCGCCGTTGCTCGCCGTCGTGACCCCGCCGCCGGCGAGGCCTCCCCCGCGTCCATGGATCTTTCCGCCGCAAGCGCCCTCGCCGTCCTCAGCAAGCTGCAGTTCCTCGGCTTCTGCGCCGGCCTCCAGATCCCCGACGACGCCGTCGACCCCTCCGAGGTGTTCGACGCCGTCCTCGCCACGTTCCTGCGCGAGGTCTACCCCGGCGAGCGCGACGCGCGCCCGCTCCCGGCGGCCCTCGGCGACGGGCGCCGCGTGGACCTCCTCCGCCTCTTCACCGCCGTCCGCGCCGGCGGCGGCTACGCCGCGGCCTCGTCGCCCTCCGCCGGCGCCAGCGTATGGGCCGCAGCCGCCGGATCCGCCGCCCTCGCCGCGCCAGTCAAGCTGCTCTACGCCAAGTACCTGGGCGCCCTCGAGCGCTGGATCCAGCGGCTCCCGGAGGCGCAACCACCGCCGGCCGAGGAGATGCAGGAGAAGCGGCAGGAGCTGCTCTGCGGTGCCAATGGAGTTGAGATGGAGGACTGCAATGGGAGGGGGCAACAGCATGCCGCGCTGAAGAGGAAGAGGGAGGACATGGCTGGGATGCTGGATTGGGTGAGGGGGCTCGCCGAGACTGTCTCCGAGGAGGGCGCCATTGCCGCCGGGTTGGCGGATGGATACTTCCCGGTGGCATTGGCGATGCGCGAGGCGGTGGCCAGGAAGAGGGTTCGCCGCGCAAGCGTGACCAACGGCGCGCTCTTGCAGGTGATTCCGACAACTTTGATAAACTTGTTGCTGAAGATAGTGTTTGACATATTGGTATTGCATCATTGCACATATATAGACATACATACATAACTGTCATTGGATTACTTCACCCGGAGGACATATAGGCAAAATGCAGAGATGTTAGCTGGCAACATCCGTATCCTTTTGATCTTCACTGCTTAGGCCCTGTTTGGATTATCGTTTTCCTTTTAAATACCCCTGTAATGTAAGATATACACGTGTCTACCCGTCTTTTTGTTTCCGGCCGAAAATTGCTCGTGGCCGGTAAGATACACCTGTAATTTAAATACCTCCGTATTAAATTACACCAATGCCAAGCACGGCCTTAGTGCTACTAGACTGTAACAGTGGAGATCCACATATTAGATAATTTGTTCTCTTTCCCCTAAGAAAAAACATGCCTCAGGCCTTACCAGTCTTTTCATTAATGCTTTATAAGGCCTAAACGCCCTTGTAAATTTATTGTTGGGCTAGCTACCCTACAAATGGAGCATTGCCATTCCTTTTCTTTCTAATTTTGATGGCGCAGACTGGAGGCTGGAAAGGAGCATTTAGTATTTTTTTAATGAAATTAACTACTCCAATCTTCATTTTGGCGACGTAGTATATGGATCGTGCAAAATGTGTGAACTTCCCGTTTGCCGTCTCGATGTGTTCGAACTTCTGGAGGGATATGCGGATCCTATCAAAGGGCAAAATCTGGCCTAACCCTGCTTAAGCATTACACTGTGTACAAGTGAAGCTACAGCATCTTTGCTCCCTGATGTTCGGGGCATGTATTATTGGGATGACGAATACTATAAATAGAGCTATGAAATCTCCCTGATGCTTTTGCCCGGGATATTACCTGTCAGGTACTGTGGGTGATGGAAGGGGTCAGAAGGGAGATATATAGAATGGAGGGGTTGGAAATATTTTGTTTGCTTCATTGCCTTAAAGATGACAGTCCTCTATAAATAGAGCTATGAAATCTTACCTTTCTGGCTAAGTTGATTACTCGGCAACTGGATACATTTCTTATTCATAGTCACTGAACGTTTTTTTTCTGGTGGCGCAGGAAATTGGTTGCAGGTACTGCAGGAGTACCACCTGTGCCAGAATTGGTGTTCAATGCAGCAAAAAGCTTCAACTTCTTGTTCAACAACCTGGTTCTGATACTAATAAACTAACAGCAGTTGTTGAAAGTATGAATGGATCCTCAATGGTCATAGAGAGTGAGAGCAATTTGAGTGGACAATTGAAGCATTCTACAAGTCAGCGGAGGAACAAACTACTAGTGGGCTCCAATTATCAAGCAGTGGTGCCACAGTGGACCGGCGTTCTGCCTGAAAATTACGGCGATCCGGAAACCCTCAAATGGTTGGGAACAAAAATCTGGCCTCCGGAAAACCAGCACAAAATAGCACCAGTTTACTGTGACCCAATTGGCAAAGGCAGAGAAGATGTTTGCAGCTGCAACATCCCACGATCAGTCGAATGTGTTAGGTTTCATATTGCAGAAAGGCGACTCCAGCTGAGACGTGAACTCGGTTCTGCTTTCTATGGGTGGGGATTTGATCGCATGGGCGAGGAGGTTGCGCTTTCTTGGACAGATGAAGAGGAGGCAAATTTCAGGGCTGTAATGCAAATAAACACACCATCTTCGGGAAGGAATTTATTGAACCATCTCCACTCATCCTTGCGCTGGAAGCGAAGGAAAGAACTTGTGAGCTATTATTTTAATTGTTTTCTGCTTAGGCGGAGGTGTTACCAGAATAGGATCACACCAAAGAAGATAGATAGTGATGATGAGGAAGAGACAGAGTTTAGATTTTTGGGAAACCGTATGGGACAAAGTGCAACCAAGTATGATAGCACCAAGCACACCGTTTGCATTCAAAGTACTCACTGCATGGATCTTGATCAGTAGTTGCTGATCACATTCTAGGAAGCTGGTTGAAGCCTGTTAATTCCAGTTTCCTCCCTCCCTGTTAAGGAGTTTGAATTTATAAATGGTCCCCATTCATTGATTTGGTTATGCCCATGACATTACACATCAGTTGCTGTGAGCGAAGAGTTAGACCATTTTGCTCACTGTTTTCAGAGCCTTGCCAGCAATCGAAGTTTTGACATGGACTTGTATCCCAGAAGTAAAAAAATGCACTGGTATTTTTTAAACAGAGAACTGCAGGGGAGGCCCCAACAGTAAACTTGATTTGTACAAGTGAGAGATGAGGAGGATATATAGAGCTGATCCAAGGCAGTTGCGATGGGCTGAGAGGATTAACATGTATACATTGTGGAATAGTATGTTATGATCAGAGGGAACCTGACTGGTATCATCTTGTATACCTGCTTTCGTCCCCTCGCTTTTTATCCTCTGTGGATTGACATGTACATTGACCAGTAGGTATAAGTATAACTGACAGTAGCCCCTTCCGGTTGTATTTCTCTCTCTAGAGTGATGGCATAGGAATAGTATGTTGAGGTTAGTCTTCTGAAACTAGTGTTGCAGTTGTTCTTTGTTGTAGACTCAGCATATTTTATCTCTTTGGGAATTTTGTTGTTTCGGCATCTCAATAAGAACATGTCTGTTTTAGTCTATGAGTTGTTTCAGGCGGCAACGTTTTTCTTTTCTTGTGAGCTATAAATAAATGTCAAATATTATCAACCTAAGCACTTATTTACTCCTCTGTCACATATTAACCGACAGATAAATGGGAACCCAGGAATCGGCATTAGCATAGTCTGATCTGATGTAGTACAGTTTAGTTCCAAATAAATACTTTGAATTTTGGCCATTAGCTTTGGTGGTGCTGTGCTGTGCTGTGTAGGTTTGGTGGTGCGACCGTGCAAGATGACGGCGTGTCTTGCTGCTTTCGACTGCTGCCGTTGCTGCAAAGGTTCAAGTCAGTGTCTGTTTCCCAAGATTGTGCTTGTGAAAAATGTTCGTGATTTAATTTTTTTTCTTGGATTTGGAAAAAGATCATGAGTTCAAAAGATGTTCATGAAATGAAAAAAATGTTTATGGATTTTAAAATAGTTCACAAATTTGAGAAACATTCAAAAATTCAAAATAATGTTCACGGATTGAAAAGTGTTTGTGGATTTGAAAGAAGTTCACAAATTCAAAGAAAATTGTGAATTGAAAAAATATTTACACATTTGAAAAAAAATCACAAAATTGAAAATAGTTCATGGATTTGAAAAAAGTTCATGAACTTGAAAAAAGGTCTCAAATTTTTAAAAAGTTTGCAAATTTGAGTAAAGTTCATGAACTTGAAAAAATATTACCGATTTTAAAAATGTTCATCATTTCAAAATGTAAAAACAAAGAGAAAGGAAAAAAGAAAAAATAATAAGAAAGTGAACGAGTAAAAAGAATAATGAAAACAAAACTGAAAGATAAATCAAAATAGTACTGAAAAAGAGAACGAAAAATAAAGTGAAAACCAAAAAGGAAAAAACCGAATAGAAAACCAACAAAAAACCATGGCTGGAAAATACAGAAAGACTGTCCAAAAAACAAGAGAAACCACACTGTTCCCAAAAGCGGCAATTAACCACACTGTTTCATGGGCCAGGCCCCCACCTGAGCTGTCGCTACGAATAAAGAGCTATCACCAGATCCCTTCAAAAAAAAAAAGAGCTATCACCAGATAGGATATGGCTAAAACTTGCGCGTCTCAAATGTTTTTGTTGGATCTTATGCAAAATATTTTATTTTTGAGCCCGTCAAAAAATATTTTATTTTATTTTTGAGAGACATATCATTTAGTAGCAATTTTCACACGAGGTGCTTCTTTTGGAAATCGTACACAACACATTGTTTTTATTTACATCCACGTTTGCATCTTTTTGAGAAGATAACAATACTAACTTGCGCAAATGACCAATGGTGGCCGGGCTCCAGTGAGTTCGTTTAAAAAAACATATTTCCATAGCGCAAACAAAAATGAAAAAAATTGTACATGCAGAAATACATGTTTAACACGTCCAAGAAAAGTTTCATAACATTATACTTTCACACGTGGCGTAAAAAAAAGACAAATATGTATTTTCAAAATGGGCTGACTTTTCTTTTTGTTGGGCCAGAATTTTGTCTTTTTTGTACAACATACAAATCACAATATTTTCAAACCATTTTTACACGTTCGTGCGGAAAACACATAAGTTTCCATGGAAAAAAATCGACTTTTTTGAAACTTTTAAATATGATTTTTGATTTTTTTGAAAAAAGGGGCTCCATGGAGCCCGGCCTCCAAAAATTCGCACTCCTACTAACTTGTGCCCAATGGGTCTGAATAGCCCCCCTACACACTAAAAGACATGTCGCATACATACATGACATAAACTTATGATACATCATGATGAATGTATTTTACATTCATTTCCACCATTGTTTAAACCTGGTAATCCTGGATATTCCGAGAGAATCACTCTGATATTCGGATAAGGATTTGTGGCTCACGGCTGCCACACACGCCTATATGAATATAGTATTAAAACCAAATACCAGGAAATTTCAAAAAATTCTGAAATTTTGGGATATCAAACATGGGTGCCCATTGTACTCGCATGTTTAGTTTCGTGAGGAATGGGTGTATGTGGTACTCTCGGTAAATAAAATAAAATTTTTCCTATGTATAGAAAAATATTTGAATGGATCGTATATCAGACCTATTTTCTTCGACACGTTTACCACAAGTATCCATTCCTCACGAAACTAAACTTGGAGGTAGAGTGGGCACCCATGTTTGATATCCCAAAATTCCAATTCTTTTTGAAATTTCCGGATATTTTCTTAAATACTATATTCATATAGGGTTGTGTGGCACCCGAGAGCTCCCATGCATTTCCCTCTCATATTCCCACTAATGACTAAGGAAAGCAAGAGATTGCAAATTTCTCCATTTATTTTGTTTCCTTGCAGAAATGGACCATTTTGAGGAAGGAATTGAAGAATAAAGGAAATATGAACAGAGACAATTAATCCAGAGAAAACAAAGGCATTGGAGTGCAAATAGGAGAGAAAACAACGCTCGTACCATCGCTCTTACCACCCACCGGCGGCTCTGTGATGTTAGCACAAGCCAAGTTCATAAAAAGGGTCGATCCCCCAGTCGCAACAGAGAGAGGCCATTTGCAATAGAACACCGAAGCCTTAATCCGTCTCCATCTCATAGTCGTCGCCACTCCGTATCTCCGTCTCCATCTCCATAGCAATCATCCCCCAGCCATAGCCATCACTTGTAATCGAGATACGTTATAAGACTATTATCAATCATTCATCTTCAAGTTCGATCTACAATGTCTTTCTTCTGTGATTCATCTACGATGTGTGAGTAGCCCACTCGGGCTATGGGCTGAGTCATAGCCTTGCAACCCTATGTACTTGTGCACGTGATTTTTGGTATTGACTTTAGTCCAAATGTATTGTGTGTATCGCAACAGATTTGTCTCTTCGCTTTCTTGTTCTTAGGCGAGATCCCGATCGAAGAGGAGGTAAAATTCAGGGATGAGTGGAAAGCTATGCCGAAAGCTGGTGACAGTAAGGATGAGTATGGTAGCTGAAAACAATTCCTTGGGGAAACCAGAGGTGCAGTCATTGAACGCCCAATGTGTTTTTATGGGGAAACAAATTCCTTCATAACCGAGGTAACCCGGTGCGACAGTAAGGGCCTTGGTTGGACATTAGAATCACGATGCAGCTTGCTCATCGGTCGGTAGGTTATTAGGACACATATCCCACATATACACGTTGACAGCACATAGTAGTCGGTCGGACAGCCAGCCGTTGGATTGCCACGATCAAATGGGTGACGTGGAGATAAAGGGGTAGGTTGGACGTAGCATTATCTCATGTCTATCCTCTCGCGCGATGGGGTCTTCCCCTCCCTCTCTCTCTCTCCTCCTACTCAGGCAACGCCAGTTCGGGTCCCTTATTACCCACCCAAATCCTCTCGCGTGGAGCTGGCTGCTGCAAGAACTTTCTGAGCCATCCGCTCCGCACTCGACAAATGCTATATTTCGCTTACTATGATACCTATCGTAGCCTCGCCAACATGGACTGTTGGAATGTGTCGACCCATTTAGCACGGTTGTGGGAGGCTTCTACCCCGTTTTTGCCGGTTCGAGGAAGGTTCTGGGCACTTGTTTTTTTCGTCTTTGTGATTCTTTTTGCCGGCTTTCTATTTTTTATTCTGGTTTTCTAATTTTTTTGAGCGTTTCCATCTTTTATTCTTCTTATCATTTTTTATTTTTTATTTCTTTTTTTCCCAAATTCATGAAACTTTTTAATCCACACAGTTTTAGTACACGAACATTTTTTCGAATACACTTTGAACATTTTTCAATACATGATAAACATTTTCTAGACACACATTGAACATTTCTCTTCAGTTCTTTTTTGTTTTATTTCTCCTTTTATTTCTTCTGCATTTTCCATATAGATGTCGACTTTTTCGAAATACACGTTGAAAATTTTCGTATACAAGTTTAACATATTTCAGATACACATTAAACATTTTTTATATACACCATGAACATTTATCCAAAATATATATTGACAATTTGTAAAATGCACATTGAACATTTTTTGAATAAATAGCGAACGATTTCAAACACATGTTGAACATTTTTCAGAAAATGCCATGAACATTTTTTACAAAACATGCAAACATTTTCTTAAGTGTGTATGATTTTTTTTTTTGAAATGGCACGAACATTTTCTTAACTTAGCAACTTGGTTTGTAGCGAGTAATTGTTTTTGAGCAGTTTTTTGGTTTCCAGTCGGTTGTTGAAAGAAAAAAATTAAAACAACAGAAAAATAAAAATAAAAAATGGAACGAGAACCTTCTATAAGGTGGGCTGGCCCACTCGCGTATCGCTCTGTGCGATTGGCTGACACCTTGTCACACAGAGTGAGAAATAGGATTTGCCGCACAAAGATCCACCTGCTCATTCGTCCCCGTTTGGGAGAATATCTGGTGCTACCGTGACATAAGTGCTACCATGCTCCCATTTCAGAATACTCAAAAATTTGGAAGTTTGAGAACTTCAGATTTTTGGGATGTTCGCAAGACAAATATGTAGAACCCCAGAAAAATCCAACATCAAACTCAATATACACATATAGAGATAGAGATTAAAAAGAGAGGCAAATCCAAGTCCGAATCAGGCACACCGGGTGGTCCTTGATAATACGCAAAAAAGGTCCATATCGCCTCTCCGGTGCAGGGAACTGAGGCCATGGCCGCCGCGATCTCCGGCTAGACCTAACCGAGAGAGAGGGAGACTCTGAGGCCTGTTTGTCTCCATCCGGCTTTGGAGGTCTGTGCTCGGTGATGTTGTCTTAGGGGCCTCTTGTTGGCACGTGAGATTTGCAGACCGAAAGCTCCGCGCTTTGGTGGCGACGATGGCGCCGCCCGTAGGCGCCGCTCTCCTCTTGAGGCAGCCAATGTGGTTCTCCCTTGTCTACTTCGGATTCGGCAGTGACGATGCTTTGAGCCGTTCTCCCTTCTGAGAGTGTTAGCTTAGATCTTAGGCGTTACCGGACAGACTCCAAGAGGTTGGTTAATTAATTTTCCCGTGCGCAAAGCTGTATGCATCTGGGTGCTTGGTCTGCTTTGCCCATCAGGTGCTCGTGCAAAAATGAACGGTAAATAGAAGCAAAAACAAACCAAATTAAGTCATAATGCATACATACAACCTGTGTCCGATCAACCTCATTTTAGTACAATGTGCATTCACTTGTTTTTTTGAGGGAAAAATAATGGAATGTGTATTCACTCCAGGCAACCCGCTTCAGAGCATCTCTAGCAGACCCCTTATATCGCGCCGAACTGCAAAATAACCGTCACTTTACAGTTTTGCGCGGAAAAAGCGGCCCGAACAGACGCCTTAAACGCCCCCGACCCTTAAATTTTTTTGAGGGGCGCGGTAAATTGCCCCCCCCCCCCCGACACGCGAAAACACAGGTCCCCCCCCCCCCCCCCCCCCGTCCCGTCCGTGCCCTGTATACTGGGAAAGCAGTTGGCACGAGGGACATTTCCGCCCGCGCGCGTTCCCTCCCCCCCATTCCGCAGCCACCCGCCACCGTCGCCGCCCGCCCGCCGCCTTCGATTCCGGCGCGCCGCTTCACCGTCGGCCTGGATCCGCCGCGCCCAGCCGCCCCCGGGTCCCCGCTGCCCCGGATCGACCGCCGCCGAGTCGCCGCCCGCCCCGGATCCGCCGGTGAGTCCTTTTCTACCCCTTCAAGTTTGATTTAGCAAGGATTTTCGTTCATGCGAGCTCCATTGCGTTTTGTAGATAGATTTGAGCCCTTGCGAGGAATTTTTGCTCGAGGATTCATCCTCGTCCGACGACTCGGACATTGAGACGCTTCTCGAGAACAATCGGCAGCAGATGGTGGTGGTGGTCCTCGCCGTGAAGGAGCTCGAGGATAGGAACAGAAAGAGACGGCGAGGATCGACCGTCGGCCGTCTTTGCATCCCTCGCAACCGCCATCTCGGGAACGAGATGCTCATGCACGACTACTTCGCGGCGTCACCTACATATCTGCCGCACCTCTTCCGGAGAAGGTATCGAATGCGCCGATCCCTCTTCGTAAAAATAGTAGAAACTTGCGAGGCCAATTCTCGATTTTTTACCCAAAGGAGAAACACCACGGGCTTGAAGGGTTTTAGCGCATATCAAAAAATCTCGGCAGCTATGCGGTTGATTGCATATGGCATTTCGGCTGACTATGCCGACGAGTATCTTCGCATTGGCGAAGATACTACAATTGAGTCAGTGCGTAGGTTGGCCAAAGTGACCATCCGTGTCTTTGGTCCTGTCTATCTCCAGGCACCGAACGAGGAAGACACGAAAATGTTGATGGCAACAAATGAGAAGCGAGGTTGGCCGGGCATGCTAGGAAGCATTGATTGTATGCACTGGACTTGGAAAAACTTTCCGAAGGCATGGCACGGGCAATATTGTGGCAAGTCTCGTGATGCAACAATTGTGTTAGAGGCCGTTGCATCCGAGGATTTATGGATTTGGCATTGCTTCTTTGGTTTGCCGGGTACTCTCAATGACATCAATGTGTTGCATTAGTCTCATTTGTTTGCTAGACATGCTAGTGGTGATGCTCCTGCTTGCAACTACACGGTGAATGGGTATCAGTACACAAATGGCTACTATCTTGCTGATGGTATTTACCCTTCTTGGTCTACATTTGTCAAGACCTTCAGAAAACCTGAAACTAGGAAGCTAGCTGAATTTGCAAAGGTCCAAGAGGCTGCCCGAAAAGATATTGAAAGAGCCTTTGGGGTTTTGCAAGCTAGGTTTGCGATTGTTCGTGGTCCTGCTCGTTTTTGGGACAAGCGAACCCTGAGCAACATCATGACATGTTGTGTGATTCTTTACAACATGATCATCGAAGATAAGAGGGACATAAACTTGGAGTTCTTCTACGATAATGTCGGTAGCCGTGTGAAGCCATGTAGAGACCCTGACCGCATAAAAGCATTCCTTCAGACATACCGGGAAATTGAAGACTCAAACACCCACCACCAACTTCAGCACGATCTCATTGAGCACCATTGGCAAAGGCATGGGCAGTACTAAAAAAACTGCCATTTTTACATTAATGTTTGATTTGTATCATTGTTGTATTCGGAACAATTCTTGTATTGAATTATAAGTTTAATTCTTAGATTTGAATAATTATTGTAATTTGGATGATTGTTGTATTGTAATATTCAGATTTTAATTATATTGATTTCATATTTCTATTTAATATGACACACATGTGTCAAATTGTGAAAAAACCACGTGTTTTGGGTACCTTCGCCCTTGCGGGGCCTGTTCCGCCGCAGCCCGTGGCAGCCCTCAAAACACGTTTTCCGCGGTGTCTTATATTCACTTTAAAGGTCCGCGCGATAAGGGGTCTACTAGAGATGCTCTCAGCTTCTACGTATGGCCCACCTCTTGTGCACTTGGAGAAAAAAAAGGGAAGGTTGACCTCCAGATCCCCGACGCCGTCCACGCCGCCGCTGGATCTGTCGGCGTCCTGGACCGCTGGGTCCAGAGGCGCAACCACCGCCGTCTACTCTGAGAAGCAGAGGCAGGAGCTGCTCTCTGGCTCCAGCCAATGGAGGGCCGTCCATGGACTCACTGCAACGGAAGGGGGAAGCATCATCAGCATCAGCATCAGCATCAGCATCAGCAGGTGGTGTTGAAGAGGAAGAGGGCTGCGGATGCCAGGAAGGAAGAGGGCTCACTGCCCAGCGCAAGCTTGATGGATGGAGCGTTCTTGCAGGTGATTCCCATACTTTTGTCGAAAATGTATGTTTGGCATCTTCATATTGAGGAATCATCGCAGATCAGTCCTAAAATAAGTGTTGCTGATTTAGTACAACTTTAGTACATAGATAGATAAAAAATGCGTCAACTTCTGGCAGGCAGGATATGTGGATGCTAGCAGAGGGAAAAAAAAATCTGGCCTAGCGCTCCTTACACATTACACTGCAGACAAGTGAAAACTACATACAGCATACCACTAGCTACTTCACTCTTAGATTGCCAAATCATTAAAACTGGGTTTTGCTCTCTCCCCCTGATATGATGTTTGGCGTGCTCTGGGTGGTGGACGGGCCAGGTCAAGAGGCAGGCAGAGATATATAGGGTGAAGGGGCCAGAAATAATTTACTTGCTTCATTTCTTTAGTCTTTAAATGAGCTACGAAATCTTATCTTTCTAGCTAAACAAATCCAAAATTTGCTGAACCAACTGAGTAGGCCTGCTGACCTTACTTCGATGATGGTTGGTGTTGCCCCACATAGACAAGCTTCGCTTTGTGATTGCTCATACATAACTTTATTCCACAACTTCTCCCGCAAAAAACTTTATTCCAGAACTTGTACACTTCTCACCCATATCGTTAGTTTTTTTGTCTGCTGGCAGGAACTGGGTTGCAGGTGCTGCAGGAGTACCACTAGTGCCAGAAAATTGATGTCCAGTGCAGTAACAAGAATCAACTTCTGGTTCAACATCCTGTCCTGGTCCGGATACTAATAAACTAACGACAGTTGTTGAAAATAAGAATGGAGCCTCAATTCTCTGGTCATACAACAGGAGAGCAATCTGAATAGACAATGGAGACATCAGTGCAAGAAGCATCTAAATGTTGAAATATGAGTTGGGCCTTGGGCCCATCTAACAATTTCAGATTAATCTCTAAGGGCCCATGTGGGATTATATGACACTAGTGTGGTGGGAAGTTTAGTCCCATACTGCTAGTGGAGAAGGAGTTGGACCTCCTTATAAGGGATTCTCTTCCACATGCTATTGGAGCTTGAGAAGAGAAGTGGTTCCGCGCGCTCCTCCTCCGCCGCCCGTCCCGCCGCGCCGCGCCGGGCCGGGCCGGGCCGGGCCGGGCCGGGCTGCGGGATTGAGCCGAGCTCACACCTATGCGCTTCTTTTGAACGGACGTGGGTTCAGCCCACGTCTCTCCACGCGGCCGCGCCTATATATGTGAGGCGCTGCAAACCCTAGCCGTCACGCGAATCAGATCGCATCTCTGTCTCCACGCCCACTGCCGTTCCATTGCTGCTGCTGTCGCCGGCGACTCCATCCCGTTCACCGCGTACACGGTTGACAGGAGAGCAGGCCTCCGAAACTCCGCCTCTCCGGATCCTGTACGGGAGAGGGGCGATTAGGTTTTTAGAGAGACACTTGGCGCCATTAGAACTCATACATTCTGATCTTTGTGAGATGAATGGTGTGTTGACTAAATGTGGAAAGAGATACTTTATGACATTGATAGATGATTCCACTAGATATTGCTATGTGTATCTGTTAAATACTAAAGATGAGGCTCTACACTACTTTAAAATCTATAAGGCAGAAGTTGAGAATCAACTTGAAAAGAAAATTAAACGAGTCCGGTCAGATCGTGGTGGAGAGTACTTCTCGAGTGAGTTTGATTCCTTTTGTGCGGAACATGGTATTATTCATGAGAGGACGCCTCCCTATTCACCCCAGTCAAACGGGGTTGCCGAATGGAAAAACCGTACTCTAACCGATTTGGTTAACGCCATGTTAGATACATCGGGTTTATCCAAGGCATGGTGGGGGGAGGCTATATTGACATCATGTCATGTCCTGAATAAAGTTCCGACAAAGGATAATGAGATCACTCCCTATGAGAAATGGGCGAAGAGAAGGACAACACTCTCGTACTTGCGTACTTGGGGCTGTTTGGCGAAAGTCAACGTGCCGATCCCCAAAAAGCGTAAGCTTGGACCAAAGACCGTGGACTGCGTTAATTTGGGCTACGCGAAGAATAGCGTTGGCTATAGATTTCTAGTAGTGAAATCTGAGGTACCTGACCAGAAGGTCGGTACAATTATGGAGTCTAAGGATGCTACATTCTTCGAGGATATTTTTCCTATGAGAGATATGCAAAGCACTTCTAGACAGGAATCTGAGGAGACTCCTGAGCCTGCCATTCCTATGGAATATTATGAACAAACACATGATGAAAATCCTGAGGAGGATGACGAGGAAACCCTTGGTAGGGGTAAGAGACAAAGGACTGTAAAGACCTTTGGTGATGATTTCCTTGTGTACCTCGTGGATGATACTCCCACTTCTATTTCAGAAGCGTATGCATCTCCAGAAGCTGACTACTGGAAGGATGCGGTCCGTAGCGAGATGGATTCCATCATGGCTAACGGGACTTGGGAGATTACTGAGCGTCCCTATGGTTGCAAACCATTGGGATGTAAGTGGGTGTTCAAGAAGAAGCTTAGGCCCGACGGTACTATTGAAAAGTACAAGGCTAGGCTTGTGGCCAAGGGCTATGCCCAGAAAGAAGAAGAAGATTTCTTCGACACTTATTCACCTGTGGCCAGACTGACCACCATTCGAGTATTACTCTCGTTGGCAGCCTCGCATGATCTTCTCGTCCACCAGATGGATGTTAAGACGGCATTCCTGAACGGAGAGCTAAAGGAGGAAATCTACATGCAACAGCCCGATGGCTTTGTGTTAGATGGCCAGGAAGGAAAGGTGTGTAAGTTGCTGAAATCTTTATATGGCCTGAGACAAGCACCTAAGCAATGGCATGAGAAATTTAATGAAACTTTGACATCTGTTGGCTTCTTTGTTAATGAAGCTGACACATGTGTATACTATCGCTATGGTGGGGGCGAAGGAGTTATACTGTGCTTGTATGTTGATGACATACTGATATTTGGAACTAGCCTCAAAGTGATTGAGGAAGTTAAGTCCTTTTTATCTCAGAACTTTGAGATGAAGGACCTTGGAGTGGCTGATGTTATCTTGAACATCAAGCTATTGAGAGATGATGAGGGTGGGATTACACTTCTGCAATCCCATTATGTTGAGAAGGTGTTGAGTCGTTTTGGATATTCGAACTGCAAACCATCTCAAACACCATATGATCCTAGTGTGGTGATTCAAAAGTTCGAAGGCATACCTAAAGATCAATTGAGATACTCTCAAATTATTGGTTCACTCATGTATCTAGCGAGCGCAACGAGGCCTGACATCGCGTTTGCTGTGAGCAAACTGAGCCGGTTTGTTTCCAAACCGGGTGATGTACATTGGCATGCTATTGAAAGAGTTATGCGCTATCTGAAAGGTACTATGAACTATGGACTTCACTATACCGGATACCCGTCGGTACTTGAAGGGTATAGTGATGCGAATTGGATCTCTGATGCTGATGAGATGAAGGCCACAACTGGGTATGTGTTTACTCTTGGAGGTGGTGCTGTTTCCTGGAAGTCTTGCAAGCAAACGATCTTAACGAGATCGACAATGGAAGCAGAATTAACAGCATTAGACACATCTGGTGGCGAAGCAGAATGGCTTCGAGATCTTTTGATGGACTTGCCAGAGGTTGAGAAGCCGGTTCCGGCCATCCTTATGAACTGTGATAATCAAACAGTTATTGTCAAGGTGAAGAGTTCAAATGACAACATGAAGTCCAACAAACACATAAGAATGAGATTGAAAGCTGTCAGAAAATTAAGAAACTCCGGAGTGATAGCGTTGGATTATATCCAAACGGCTAAGAATCTGGCAGATCCCTTTACTAAAGGGCTATCACGTGTTGTGATAGATAATGCATCGAGGGAGATGGGTATGAGACCCACATGAGTTGCCATGGTAGTAACCCAACCTATGTGATCGGAGATCCCGTGAAGTAGGACCTGGGAAAACAAGCCAGTGGTGAACTGAGGAGAGTAACTTTACTAACCCACTCCGTTGGAGATGCAATACTCTTGAAACTGTATGGTAGGATGACTACTGTCTTAATGTGTTCCAAGGCTTATATATATATAAGCAAGATGCTGTCCTACAGAGCGGTCTTTGGAGGAACACACCTATATGAGCCCAACTGCTGGTCCCAGTCTATGAGATTGGGGTGATCTCTAGCAAGCTCATGAATAGGCCAGGAGTGTGACTAATATGCTCCACCCGAGGGGTCAGCCTTCGGTAGTCTAGTACTAGTAAGACCTGTGGTGAAACTTCTTTACGCCAAACTGACAATTCAAGGCATAGTCCATTGTTCAGTTATGAAGGAGTGTAACTACTTGCTCTAGGTGAAGTTCAACCTTAACCGGTCTTCACTGAAATACTGGTATATCAAAATAGTGTTTGGAACAAAGGACAAAATGGGCCCTTGAGATCTGGTGGGGCATTGTTGAAATATGAGTTGGGCCTTGGGCCCATCTAACAATTTCAGATTAATCTCTAAGGGCCCATGTGGGATTATATGGCACTAGGTGTGGTGGGAAGGTTAGTCCCATACCGCTAGTGGAGAAGGAGTTGGACCTCCTTATAAGGGATTCTCTTCCACATGCTATTGGAGCTTGAGAAGAGAAGTGGTTCCCGCGCGCTCCTCCTCCGCCGCCCGCCTCGCCACGATGCGCCGTGGGTTGCGGGATTGAGCCGAGCCGAGCTCACACCTATGCGCTTCTTTTTGCCGGTCAGGAACGGAGAGTCTTTGACAGATGGGGCCACGATCTGAGACGTCAGATCGTGGGCTGTCATCAACTTGGACGTGGGTTCAGCCCACGTCTCTCCATGCGGTCGTGCCTATATATGTGAGGCGCTGCGAACCCTAGCCGTCACGCGAATCAGATCGCATCTCTGCCTCCACGCCCACTGCCGTTCCATTGCTGCTGCTGCCGCCGGCAACTCCATCCCGTTCACCGCGTACACGGTTGACGGGAGAGCAGGCCTCCGAAACCCCGCCTCTCCGGATCCTGTACGGGAGAGGGGCGATTAGGTTTTTGAGGAGCGATTACGCGACTGCTCGCATCTGTTCCTCTACGTCCACATCGCCTTCGTCATCACCATGTCCACCGACGCCGACAAAGCCGCCGCCGAAGCCGAGAAGAAGGCCGCCGAGGATGCCGCTGCTGCTGCCGCCGCCGCCGTGGCTTCTGCCTGGCCTACTGGAGGGTATAACTCGTTTATCCCGCTCCTACTGATTTCTGTTTTAGCCATGCTAGCGTTATACGTAGATGTGTCTGCTGTTAGTGTAGTATGTGCTTGCATTACTGAATATCAGCATGTGTTTATTTCTGTCAATGCCATGCTAGTAATTTATTCGTGGATTAAATTAATCAAAAAATTGCCTATTTACTCAGCACTAAACTCTTCTGATGGTAGCCATTTTACAACTCAGCAGAGGAATAAAGTACCAGTGGCCTCCAATTATCAAGCAGATGTACCTGAACTCGTGAGCTATTATTTTAATTGACGGACGTGTTACCAAAATAGGATTACACGAAGGGAAATAGATAGTGATGATGAGGAAGAGACAGAGTTTAGAGTTCTGGGAAACCGTCTTGTACAAAGTGCCCGATCACGTCCCGGGATGCTGGTTGAAGCCTGTTAATTATCTGTTTTCTCCCTTTTAATTCATTGACATTGCACATTGGTTGATGCAAGCAAAGAGTTAGAACATTCTGCTTACTGTTTTCAGAGCCTGATTGCAATCAAAGTTTTGACACTGATATGTCTGCTCTCACATGGACTTATATCCCAGAAGTGAAAAATGCATTGCAATTTTTCAAGTGGAGGCCCTGGCAGTAAAAAACTTCATTTCAAAGACAAATTATGTACAAGTGAGAGATACATAGAAGGAGAAGGAGGGGATGTACAACACAGAGAAAAGGGGGGAGGTGCTGCAAACTACATATAAGATCTGATCCAAGCTTGAAGAGGAGCTGCAAGCTCCCCCGACACGGTATGAGCTATGAGGAGAACATCTTTCTTGAAAAGCTGAGACCTGCATGGAGAGAGGTTTGTGGAAAAGGATCTTGACAATCCTTAATAAGGAGGTCGGGGTCAGAGCCGGTGCCGAGGGGGATGGCAGTGGATCGCCAACATGAGGAACTGAAATGGTAGGAACAGAAAAGATGGTCCCTGGTCTCCCTGCAGCCGGATGTGCACCGAAAGCAGCTGTGGTCATCGGTGACACTGAAATCATGTCTTTGGAGCATATCTCTGGTATTTAACCTATCACTGAGGAGGAGCCAAGTGAAGGCTTTTAATCTGGGAGAGCACTTTGGTTTCCTATCATGCAGATGGATGCAGTGGCTTGAGTGTGCATGACTGGTATCATCATGTGTACGTGCTCTTTATCCTTTGTGGATTAAAATGTACATGAACCGGTAGGTATAAGTATATAAGTTGCAGTAGCATGCTGTAGCCCCTTCCGGCCGGTTGCATTTCTCTAGAGTGATTTTTTTTTTAGAAAAGGAGGATTACCCCCGGCCTCTGCATTTCTCTAGAGTGATGCCATAGGAAGAGTATGTTATGGTCAGTCTTCTGAAACCAATGCCGCAGTTTTTTGTAGAGTCAGCATGTGTATTTACTTTATTTCTTTGTGACGTTTGTTGGTTTGACATCTTAATAAGAACATTTTTGTTTTAGTACTCTATGAGTTATTGCCGCGGCAACTTTTTCTTTTCTGCTGAGCTATAAATGGCAAACATTATCCTCCTATGCATCTTATTTACCTTTCTGTCGTCAGCCAATCGACTGACAAAGGAGAAGTATACCATACCGAGGAATCAGCATTAGCATAGTCCAACTAATGCACAATTTTGTTCCAATCAAACAGCTTACATTCTTGAGATTTCAGCCAGCTTTTGCAGCGATTTATTAGCTGTCTGATGTATCCTAGTTTTGACTTATTCCAGCCGATTGATGGTATATTATTGACCTAAGTAACTCAATTAATTTCATAGTTATATTTGATCTGGGCTAGGCTTCTCCCTCTCAACCCAATTCCGATGGCAAACCCTGCCCTGCCCCTGCTTTATGCAAAGAAAAAAAAAGAGTAAGAAGCAAAGAAGCAGACAATTCCATCTTTGTTCTTTACTTTGATGCAGCCCCAAGCAAAGAATGGTAAAAGCAAAGCCAAACACAGGTCACAGGCTAGCCGGCCACAATTGCTCTCCTGCCTATCCCCACTCATTCGTTCATTGCTCCTCCTGCATATCACCTGACATCAACATCTTTCATTTCTTCTGGCCCAACCAAGCAGTACCTGCAACTGCAAATTTAGGTACCATACTATCAATGCTATATTCATGATTGATTCTTCTGCTATCAATAATATATCTTATGTTAATTGCTCGCTAGCAGTATATTATGAGCCGACCGACAATGTTTGTTCGTGCACAAACATAACTAATTGCTGTGCTCTTCTTGTGACTAGCTAGGTGGTAACAGCTAGCAACATATATAATTCGTTTGGCGGTGCAGATCGATGGGTTAGATTCACATCTGGAGCTTCTGCTCTTTCCCTGGCGCGCCTTCATTCAAATATATCAGTCGTCATGCCCCGAAAGGTACATTACACATGCATGCTGTTCTCGCAATATAGACTAGTACTTTTTTCACATGTATTGGATTGGATCTTGAAAAAGAAAATGTTACTCAGGTTCAGGATGTAAGAACAACCAACTCCAGTGAGTCATGTTAATTATCTACAAAGTTGTGCACTGTATTGGTTTGATCCCCCGAGTCATGTTAATCTGATCCACATCTAAATTTTCCAAGATATATAGCCTATCAGCAGTAGCGAACTGAGGATCCGATTCTTGTTGAATTTTATTCGAGAGCTAGCTAGCTAGCTAGCTGCTAGGGGACGGGAATCCAGATTAATTTCTCCCACCTGCTAATCAAAACACACCACCATCATCTCCTAATTCTCCAGTAAGAGTCTGGTGCTGCCCACTGGTTGTCCTCCTTGTCTGTAGCTGATGGCCGGTAGACATGTTGCATTCTTAACGCGCTGCCAGTCCTCCGCCTTCTGTAGGTCCATCCAGCTAACACCTCTATGAAACTCAAATCGTGGCTCACTGTGACTGTGAGCCTGTACGAGGGCCCATGCATGCATGCAGTTTAATTAGTGTTTAGTCTTAATAACAACAAAAATATAGTACACCTCTTGCATATATATTCACTGCACGAGAACTGCTAATTAAGGTGAGCTTGCTCAACAAATTTCCATCAACTGATGTAGGAGATCTATGTGGCGACCATCGAAGATGCGATGCAAGAGATAATCCCTTATCTAGAGGGTACAAGTATTATTGCACACAAGGCTATCTATTTTGGTGGATGGCATGGGTTGGCTGCTTCGGCCGTGCTTAGAACTATAGCTGAGGACCCTCCGCCATCTTTGTTGAAGAAATTCAACAAGATCATTCATGTTGATTGCTCGAGGTGGAAAAGTCGAAGAGAACTCCAGAGGACAATCGCACAGGAAATGAAGCTTCCTCAGCGGGTAATGGATATTTTTGACAGGCCAGATGAAGAAGATGATTACAGAGGGGTAGATGAAAGCTCTAGAGCTGAGATATAAGATGTTGCGGTAGAGATCTATCACACCATGCAAGGCCACGTATGTTTAGTGGTCTTCCATAATGGGAGCCACAACACAATTGACTGGAATGATTTTGGCATTCCTATATTTGCATGGTTTGGTAATCAAAATCAAGTATTGTGGACCTTCAGGGGGAGGCTTCGGCTCAACCCAGGAATTAGTGAGATGGAGGATAATTCACATATTTTTGTTTCTTGTGACAAAAGTTATTTTGAGTGGGACTATGTGCTGCAAAATGAGTTTAGGGAAATTGTTGGGTACACAGATAAGCTTGGTGAAGCAGTTGCAGAGTGTTGCTTGTATCTGCTGTCACTAAATTCTCAAGGAGGCAACATCATGGATTACAACTGGGCCACTCATGCTTCTAACTATTGGGTCTGTGATGGGATTATACAGGGAGGTCACGGTGATGAAGCATGGGAGATTGCAGCTGCTGTGCAACAACAGATAAATATAGAGGATTATTCATCTAATGCATTGCCCACTTTTGGTAAATATCTGAAGACTCCTCCAAAAAGGTGGATATTGTCCATGGACGACTATGATGTGCATCCAGAGTCAACATCATTTTTTCTCGCAGCAGGCGCAAGCGGATCAGATTCTCCATTACGGGCATTACCCAATGACATGTTTCATCAGTCGGACAAACTTCATGTGCTCAAGTTATGCGACTGCACCTTCAGTTTTTCTTCACCTCCTTTCCGTTCTTGCCGCAACTTAAGATTCCTCGGATTAGATAGTTGCAAAGATAACCAAGCAGAAGAATCCAAGAAGCAAGATATGACAACAATGGTTTTTTTAAGGGCCTGTGGGTGATAGACATATGCAATACAGATTGGGATCTGCCTTCATCGCCAGAGATAATAGAGCAGATGGCTGCAAACATTAGGGAAGTACATATAAAGAAAGGAAGGTTTTGGCACATCATTTTTGCATGGGGACAACTGCAGAACCTTCGCAAGCTTCGAATCATTGACCCTACTTGCTCTTGGGAGACGGGCGGAAAGGATGAATTCACAGTTTTGCCCAGCTTGTCAAGATCAACTAGCCTCGAGACTCTGGTTCTAGATGGTTGTGTTGGCTTGGAGCATGTTGAAGGACTCCCTTCATCACTTGAATCATTCAGCTTAGATGCAGGACCAAGAAAGGATGATTGCAAGGAAGCCAAAATAAGCCACATCTCCATGGCAGGCTGTGCAAGATTGTCTAACTTCACACCGTGTGGATCACTTCCAAACCTTGAGGGGCTGGACCTATCTAGCACAAAAGTCAAGACACTTGACCTCACAACTCAGGTGGTGCAGGTCCCACGTCTCCAACAAATTATTCTATTGGGATGTATGCAGCTCCATTCCATTTTATGGCCAGAAGAAGGTCTACCAACACTGACAGTGCTGCATATTGATATCTCTGTTGGCAACATAATTGTTGAGGCTACAACAGTGGAATGCAGTTTCGGCCATCAGGCTGCCATGTTGAGATTAGTATGGGAATTAGCAACACTAATGTGGAGAGCGTACAAGCAATCAAGGCTATCATCTTTGCAATGAACAAATCCGAGTCGTTGCATGTGCGTGACAATTCTTCCATCACCACTGTCATCCCTGAACATATGATGTCCACAAAAGGTAACGTGCTTAGATGGCAACATCTGAAATCTTGTCACGTGGTGAGATGCCCCAAGATGCATATGGTTTTCAATATTGTCTCAGGACACTACAAATTTGAAGAACTAGTGAACTTTTGGGCGGCTGATCTCCTGATGACCCATTGCATTTGGAGCAAACAAAGGGTGTTGGATATTCAAGAAAATTATTCCTTCGCGAAACTGCAAAGCATACGCATGTTCTCCTGCCCGAGGCTCACATTTGTGCTCCAGTTTTCCAGGTTATATACCTTGAGAAGCTTGGAGACCCTCCACATCGTCTTTTGTGGTGAACTAAGGCAGGTGTTCCCCGTGGAGCCAAAGATTCTGGCAAGAATAGCTACAAGCTACCATAATGGTGTGCTGAAATTCCCAAACCTGAAGCATATCACCGAAAAAGGGTTTCCCCCCACTTTATATATAAAGCAACCATCATCCCAAACATCCGATCGAACCAATACAAACACACACCACCACGGCACACAACAAACACACCCAAGGCGAGATACAAAGGTGCCGGGCACCGACACTCCACACCGACGACAACCAAGCAAACTAAAGATGAGCTAAGAAGGATCACTTGGAGACAACGGAGACCTCCACCACCGAGGAGGGGTGAGACGGACAATGACGAAGCAAGGACTCCAGGACGGTGCCTCCGAGAAGGGTACGACCACGGATAGCCGCCACCGTCCGATCCGCAGATCAAGTTTTCACCCGGAGCCACACGCAAGGAGTGGGAGCGCCGCGTCGGAGCCTTCAGGAAGAATACGACATCCACGGACGCCGCCGCCGCCGGCCAGTACAAGGGCTAGGCAGGTGATGTACCCCGGCGCTCACACCCCTCCGACACACCCTTGCTCCGTCCACCACCTGCAGCCAAGCCTCCCGCGAAGCCATGGCTGCCCGCCCGCACCTGAGACGCAGGTTCCGCCCCCGAACACCACGCCTCCCGCCGCCAGGGCCGCCGCCCAGCATCCAGACACCCCCAAGACCATCCAAAGAGATCAACTTTGTACCACAGGAACACCCCCGACCGACGAACCGCAGCATACGTCCCGCCTTGAACGTCTTCGGAGCTGCGACAGCCCGCACGCGGACGGGGAAAGGGGGAGGTGGGGGAGCGGACGCATCCGGACCGGCACACCCCTGTGCCAGTGACGGGTGGCCCGAGCACGTCGGCGCCGCCCATCCCTCCAGCCAACCTCCCCACCGGGCACACCCCTGTGCCGCCCCACCGCAGCGGCCGGCGCAGAACCATGCAAAGCCACCGATGCAGGCCCGGCCACCGGCAAGGAGGACCCCCAAGGACCACCGCCAACCGCCAAGAATACTCACCGGGTTGCCCATCTGCGCTGCCGCTGTCGTCCAGCCGGCGGAACGCCTGGAGCCCGACCAGCACGCCCACCTGCCACCGCCGCTGCGCCTCCACCACCACCAGCCGCGGCCACGGCAGGGGCGGACGCCCGCAGCTCGCGCCGCCCTCGGTCCGCGCCGCCTGGGCCTAGATCTGGCCGTCCGACGCCGCTGGAGCCCACCGCGCACCACCACCGCTGCAGCCCCTTCACACCGCCGCCCACAACCCGCGAGTCCGCCGCCGGCTGCTGCCGCCGCGCCGCCGTGCCCCGAGCCAACGCCGCGCTACCGCCCGACCCGGAGGCCCGCGCCCGCAAGACTGAGCGGGGGAAGGAGAGCACCCCGCCGCCACCAGCACTGGCCAGGCTTTGCCCGCCAGTAAATCGAGGCGGCGGCGAGGGGAGGGAGGCGCGAGGAGGGGGGCTCACGGCGGCGCTAGGGATTTCCCCACCCGGCGCTCGCGGGAGCGTCGCGGGAGGGGAGGACCTTTCGTACCTCGCTTCAAGAGTCCTGAGTATAGTTGTCAGCTGCTCACCTGAAGCATATCTACTTGCATCACCTCTTCAAGCTGCAACATATATGTGAAGCCAAGATGTTTGCTCCCAAGCTTGAGACCATCAAGGTCAGGGGATGCTGGGGTCTCAGATGCCTCCCGGCTGTCGGCTGAGATAGCCGCCCCGTCGTGGACTGCGAGAAGGACTGGTGGGAGAAGCTGAAGTGGGACGGGCTGGAAGCTGGCCACAACCCTTCCCTCTTCCGGCCGCGCCACTCGGCGTATTACATGAAGCCCCTGCCTAGAGTCTCAGTTGTACGGTGAGCTGACCAGGCGCTATTCAGGTACACACACTCATGTGTTCTCTCTTATTTTCGATCTTGTTTCATGCATCTGTCATAGTATATTCATGGTACACACAGAGAGACGTTGGGTGATTAAATACCCTGTTACATACTATCTGAATAATTGCATAAACATATACGTTGAGCAACAACCAATTTAAAACCCCCTTGTGCCAAATTGCTTGATCTTCTTACTTCATCCATTCTGCTTCCATTAATCAATATTATCATCAGTACATGTGTTGTGTAGGTTTGGTTGTTGCAAGACGACGGCGACGCCTTTGCTTCTGTCGACTGCTGTTGTTGCTGCAACGGTTCAGGCGTTTGCTTCCCAGATTGTGCTTGTGTGTTTTCCCAAGAATATACTGGTGCTGGTTTGATGTTGTGTGTGTGTGTGCACCGGCTTAATTATTTTCCAGTGACGAACAATATATGTGTGTCGTTTGGTTTGGTTTGGTTTGGTTTGTAATAAGAAGGGCTTGATGTGTCTGTGGGTGGCCACACAACCCCATTAGTGTGATGAGAGTGCTGCTTGCCAAAGCTCGTGAAACAAAGTTGTTAATTCGTGTGTGATTGATTTCAGCAGCGTGGGTTCTGCTTGATTGATGTAATGAACCAAGAATTTATTTATCTGGTTTCATTATTCAGCACCATACGCTTTGATGGTGTACACTATGCATGCATTGGGAGGTTGACTGAGAAATCTGATAGCTGCAACCAGCGGATCATAATGTAGAACCTGTCCATTGGATTATACATATATGTTGCCTCTGAGTTTCAATCAAGGGAAGGGATTGAAGTTGTGGAATCTAATTACGCTCCTTTTGTCTTGCTGTGTGTGTTTCTTGGCTCTTCAAGTGGCCGGCCGGCCGGGACAAGGGAGCGATCATTTCATACCAGAGCAGAGGAGAATCAATTAAGTGCAATGTGTGTTTCCATATTCCGTACGTACAGCTTCAAGCTGCATTTCGTTCCAGTAGCTTTAGCATTTTGTACAGATGGGTGCATGCTGGTTTCCTCTCATTCCGTAATCGTTAGCTGAAACGAACTCAGTTTACACATGTCATGTTTTGTAGCACAACTGACCAGTTGATGATTATTTCAGTTGTCCAAAAAAAAAAGGTTCATATCCGGTTGAACTCCATTTCAACAAATCAAATCCTGCCAGATTATATGTATGTCTCTGGTCCAATTTTTCATTCTCTTCCGTGGATGCGTTAACAACTTGTAAGCTTTTTCTGCAGCAAATGATATGATCCCCGGCTGTCCTACTACATGGCCATGATGTATCCCGTGGTTTTATCTCCGTATTATGCTGTCGTGGCTTCGCCAATGAAACTGTTGATGATTCTTTTTTTGTCCAAAAGAGAAAAAGAAAAAATAATATCTTCAATGCTGCTGATTTTTTCCCTTTCAGTTATGTGAGTGCACAGACCAGGGGCTGTTGTCTATAGCAGCTTCAGAGTTACATACACTGAACTCTGAAGCCACGTTTGGTGTTTATACACATATATACTTCGGATTATGACGACATTACCTTTGGCCTCTAGTTAATAGAGAAAAATACACATCGAGCACGGGTAATGCACACTCTCCCTTTTAAAAAAGAATATTTTTTTCATTATTTGAAAACTTTCTAAGAAGAGTGTGTTGAGGTTAGTCTTCTGAAACTAATGATGCAGTTGTTCTTTGTTGTGACGTTTGTTTGTTGGTTTGGCATCTCGATAAGAAGACTATGTCAAGTATTCAGTGGGTTTGTTTCTCCGTGTTGCTATTGTGAATTGATTATTGAAATCAGGGACGGATCTCTTTTGCGGGGAAAATCAGAAAATGTATCCCTTGTTAAGAGAAGGCGTGAGTCCAGTGCTGTTTTAGTCATCAGAGAGCAAGGACATTTTTTTTTATTTTTTTTGGAAAAGGAGGATTGCCCCCGGCCTCAGCATCAGAATGATGCATGCAGCCATATTATTAAGCCAAATATCCAACAAGTCTGCGTTAAGGTACAAGCTTGCTCGGAGCTAGAAAAGTAAAGAAAGGTAAAAATGGCCACAACGGGCAAAAATAGAGCGAGATGACTAAACATCTAGCCTATTATTGGACCGCCATCCAAATCGGTTGTAGATATCCCGAACTACCATCTCCCATCGGGTAGACCCAGTAACCAAAGGCTCCATGCCTTCCGCAGGAGTGAGTAACGACCACGTACGGATCCACGTAGTGGCCCTGTAGATAACCTGCAAAAAATAAATACGAGTTTGTCTGTCAAAAACCATATCGTTTCTGCAGTTCCATATAGCCCAAAGTAACGCGCATACTCCTATCCGAATATGCCTTGCAGTGGTTGTCTCCACTCCGTTTAGCCACGTCCCAAATAACGTGTGAATACTATTTGGAGGGGTGATATTAAAGGCTATATGAATCGAACGCCATAATAATTTGGCTAGCTGACAATCGAGAAAGAGGTGTTTAATAGTTTCATCTTGATCACAAAAACAACATCGTTGACTACCCTCCCATCTTCGGTGTGATGGTGCTTAGAAGCGAGGTGCGATGGCCCTAGCTACGGTGGCGACGAGCTATGGCAGCGACCGACGACAGTCTCTGGTGAAATCGGTGCTAAGGGATGCGCGAGAGCTAGCTAGGTGAGGGGGAAAGAGGCAATGCTCACCGGGGAGCTCACGGTGGCTCGCTGGAAGGTTAGTAGCGTTGTAATCCGGCAAATCGAAGCGGTGGGTGACGTCGGCCAATGGGGAAGAAGTGGATGCAGGTGACGTCGAGGTGGCCTCCCAGCTCCGATCCAATGGCGTAGTCGACGAAGACGGCCACGGCGGTTCTTCTGGACAACCACGCACGGATCGAGGAGGACGATGGCAACGGCGACGACGTCGGCCATGGTGACGGCGGTTGCTGTGTGTACTGTTGTGAGGAGAGCGGCGCGAGGAGGAAGGGAACGAGGCTAGGGTTCTGCCCAGGCAGTCGAGGAGGATCCTAAATAGCCCTCCGCGGCACTGTAGCACCGGCGGTGTCGCGCGTGCATCGGCCGTGCGCGCGGCGACAGCTGGAGGAGGACGATGACCTCGTTGGTGGGTTGGGTTGTGCACTGTGCACTTGAGCTTACAGTGCACAGTGAGTTCTTTTATTCTTTTTCTTTTTTGATTTTATTTCTATTTCTGTTTCCTTTTTATTTTAGCTAGCAACTGAATTTTGTTGTTGATGAAACTTTGTATATAAATCAACTACAATATATCAAGCCCACATATAAATTTCCAGAATATTTGGAAAAGTATAAATATATATTAGGATTTAAATGGTCCTGTTTAGTATAACTTAGGGTTTTTTTATATATCCAAAATAACTTTCTATTAATCTATAAAATGTGGAAGTTTTAAGAAGGCATTTTAGAACTGATAGGAATTATTTTTGGACTTGCAATTTTGGAAGATTTTGGAAATTGGATTAATCCCTAATTGCAACTTAATTGAGATAAACATGGTGACATGGCATGTTATTAGGGAAAGCAACAATAGCTTAATTATATGGATGTTACAGAGCCATAGAGGAGGGAGTCCTGGAACTAGAGTGAGTGAGCAACCGATGGTGGTGAGATCCCCTGCTCTCGGGCGTCGCCGGCGGGAGGCTGGACTCAAGCGGATGGACGGAGACGATTGAAAGGAGTCCTGTCCTAGTCCTCCTGGGACTGGAGCAGAGCGGAGGTAGGCGACCAGAGGGAGGCACTGGGGAAGTGCACCAGGAGGAGCTGCAGCCACGCCAGCGTCCGTTGCAATGCCGTGCCATAGCCCTCGTGACGTAGGTTAGCCGCGGGAGGACGCCAGGGCTGAGAGCATCGAGGCTATGCGGTTGAGGTGATATAGTGGAGCAAGGTGAGCTCGTGGAGGTAGGTGCTAGCGGCGGGGAGCACTGGCAATGACCGAAATTGACCGGCAGTGAGGCGGTAAGGAAGGGGTCGGGCTGAGGGAGAGAGACGAGAGAGAGAAAGGGGAAGGAGGCGGCTGGGATCGAGAGGGAGGAGGGGGTGCGAGTGGCTGTGTGAGGTTAGCGTTAGGGGGTAACGGGCTAGCTGGGTGGGCAGGTTGTGGGTTGTGCTTAACACTGATGGGCCGCCTACTGGGCCGGTCAGTGTTAAGAACCATTTTCTGTTTTTTAATTTTAAAAAAATGTAAACCTAGTCTGAAAAATATGAAAATTGGTATTGTGTCACGATAAGACATCAATATCTTGTGGTAAAAATTTGAGAAGGTTTCGCAAAAGTTTTCTTGTAAACTGCTTCGAAATCAAACCATCTCCGAGAAAGAATCATGGCTTCGAGAGGGAATGCATTAGGTTGGAAGGCGAAGTGACAGTCGCTTCATCGTTTGATCGTGAAACATTTTCTACACTCAACATACACCATTACATGTTTCATGTTAAAATTTGGTATTTTTCAGGGTTCGTTTGCTATTTTTCAGTCATTAACTGTATTTCTAGGCATTTAATAGATATAATACAAATTTGAACTACAACTAAATGAAAAAATGCCCACTAGTTGGTTGAAAAAACATTTTTGTGTTCTTTAGTCTATATTTAGTCCTTATCCAAGAAATTAAAAGAAATTTCAAACATCTGGGTGGCAAGACTCGACCACCAACATAGAGCTTATTGGTTTTTTAATTCTAAAAAATGCAAACAAAGTTTGAAAAATATCAAACTTGGCATTGTGTCATACTATGACATCAATATCCTGTGGCAAAAATTTGAGAAATTTTTGCAAAAGTTTCAATGTAAACTATTTAGAAACCAAACCATTTTCGAGGAAGAATCATGGTTTCGAGAGGGAATGCGTCAGATTTGAAGGCGAAGTGACACTGGCTTCATCGTTTGACCTTGAAACTTTTTCTACACTCAATATGCACCATTATATATTTCATGTTAAAATTTGGCATTTTTCAGGGTTTGTTTGCTATTTTTAAGTCATTAAGTGTATTCCAAGGCTTTTAATGGATATAATTAAAATTTGAACTAAAAGAGCATGAAAAAATGGCCACTAATTGGTTGAAAAATCATATTTAAGTTATTGGGCATATTTTTTGGTCTTATACAAAAAAATGTTTCAAAAATTCAAACATTTGGGTAGGAAAATTCTCAAAGTGATACATATGAATCAGCAGTGACCGGTCACTAAGATTGGCCGGTCAGTGATGATGTGTTATCAGTGACCACCCATATCGAACGACCGGTCAGTAATAAAGTATGAGTCATTAGTGATCCCCCTATAAGATTGGCCGATCAGTGATGAGTTGCCATCAGTGACCCCGCCAATCGGCCGGTCAGTGATGACTTGTCCAAAACAGTCATTAGTGACCCTCCTAAGCTGCGCGGTGAGGGATGAGGGGTCAGTGCTATCTCGTTCTGTAGTACTTGCCCCGGGGCCGCCCCATCGCCCGCCTGGCACCGGGCAGCCGCCGCCGAATGAGCCCCCCCCCCCCCCACACACACGCCAGAGCAAGGAAGCCACCGACGAGTGGCATTCCGGGGCCGCCTTCCCGACGCACTCAGGAGCTCGGTGCGCTGCCCGCTCCCTTCAAAAGACGAGCGTCGCCGCCACCGCGGCTGACTCCAGCGGCAACGGCGGAGAGAAGGTGCGGGGGAGGACCCCCCTGGCTGCTAGGGTTTGGGGTCCCCCCCGGGTCGCTTGCTCGGGGACGACATGGGAGCTGGGCTGGGCTAGCCTAAGTGTGAATTGTGATTCCGTCTATTCACTATTGATGGGACGAATGAAATGATTATCTAGGATCATGCAGATTTAATCGGGAGCTCCTATTTTCCTCTCTTACCGTGCAGTAGGGGAGCTCCGCCTGAAGCCTATCCAGATGGGGTGACCGCCGGTGTAGCCCATTAACACATTTATTTTTATTTTTTATAAAATCTCAGAAAATACTTTTTTATTTAACAAATTTTAAATATTGTTAAAATAAGTTTAATAATGGAAATATTCCTGCATTGCAAAATTAAAAAAGTTCATGTACCTGAATGAAAATTCGTATCGCGTACGTATGTAGTTATTCTTCTTTTTGTCGAGTAAAACTAAACCGAACTTTTCTCCCTTGTTTGACCAAAGCCGCAAAACTGAGATTCAAAGATGTACTCCCTCCATTCCTAAATATAAGTCTTTTTAGAGATTTCAAATGGACTACAACATATGGATGTATATAGACATATTTTAGAATGTAGATTCACTCATTTTGCTCCGTATGTAGTCCCTTGTTGGAATCTCCGTCACGTGTAATAATTTATTTCAATGACGTGGCGCAGAGTAGAGGTTATTTCAAATGAAGGAGCTTCCAATTATTAATTATTTTATGTATAATAAAAACAAAGATTTACATGACGTGATTAATTTGTTCTCCCGAACCTTTTTTTTTTTGCGAGTTGTTCTCCCAAACCTGAATATCGACCGGTACGTGTTAGAGATCAGAGAGGTGAGGTGCACGAGGATCTACCGAGGAATAAGCAAGCACTCCAGTGTCCACCTCACGATAACACCTTCAGCTATCCGGGACTGGCCACCATACATACCAGGGCGATCGGACCTGTTACAAGTCGTTGGTTACAAGTCAAGTGATATGCCTCTATTTACAAGAAGAGTCTGACTTAGACTCTACTATACCCCACTAATTACGACTTGAAATCCAAACGTAACCTTACTCATACAAAATGTTTGCCTGCCCGCCGAGAAACTTTCTCCCTGTGTATGCCCACTGTCTTTTTCACCGCATGCATGCTGTTTAACTTTGGTTGGATATATCTTCCTTCCGCTTGTACGTCTTGTCTGGAACGAAATTTCCCGCCTGCTTAGTTAGCTAGCTAGCTAGCTTCAATAGTAAGTAAGCAAGGATTAAACAACTTGCTGGGCTGCATCAGTCTCACTTGTTTGCCGATTAATTAATCATATCCTGCTGCCCACACCACATTACATACATACATGTTAGAATAAACCTGCGCTCATTAGTATGCTTATTATTACTTTTTGCTCTCGTCACGCATGACATGCCGTGGTTGCCAAAGTCAAGTCAAACTTGACTGGCACGTCGCTGATCCTCAATTCATGTACTTGTTTATAAAAGGAGAAGCAACTAGAAAAGCAGTGACACGATCTGTGAGCTGCACCAAAATATCTTCGTCTTCATCTTGGAGTCTCGTGTGAGTAGTACAAGCTGAAGTCTTCGTCTTCACTAGCTTATCCCCGCGCGGCGGCACGCCGCGCCCGTCTATATGGTGCGGTCATATGGATTGTGTTTCTTCTTTGTAATAAGTGTTGTTATTTTAAGATGCCAGATGATCGCATGAAAAACTATGGATGTAGGGAAAAAAGATGGGAGGATGATGCATGTGAACAAACAGGGGAATACACGATGACACATCTCTAGTAGGGATGATTTATTTTGGACGAACGTGGCGCGAGTCATGCCAGATTAGATCATCCTGGTGTAGCCTCCCATTGGATTACACTAGTAGAAAACAGGGCATTATTCCCGGTTCCTAAGGGCCTTTAGTCCCGCTTCTGCAACCGGGACTAAGCAATCGGGACTAAAGGCCCCCACTTTTAGTCTCGGTTGTGTTACGAACCGGGACTAAAGGAGCTCCACGTGGCCGCTGTGGGGCGCCCAGGCAGGAGGACCTTTAGTCCCGGTTGGTAACACCGACCAGGACTAAAAGGCAGCCACGTGTCAGCACCTGCTAAGCGCTGGGGTTTTTGTTTTGAAATGAGGGGTTTAGGGTTTTGGAGGGTTTAGGGTTTCATATTGTGTTTCCCCCTTTTCTTTTTGTGTTTACCATTCAATTCTTTTACATTTAGGGTTTTCGTTTTTATTTTACGTTTTCCATTCAACTCGACGCTAGCTACTACATATAGCAATGAAGGAACTATTACACAAATCGTCATGAATATAGAGAGAAGTGACCTCTCTTTCTCCGTGCTTGGTCGAACAACAAGTTTTCGTATATCTATTCGACGCTACTACGTATAGTACACGTTCATGCATATATACAATGTAACATCTCTTACGATCCCTAATATCTAATTACCAACATTCACTACCAATTTTCGATGGTATACTCCGGTTTTAGCTATGATCTCTTTAAGGAAGAATCCCGCCAATTCCTCTTGAATTGCTCGTATGCGAGCCTTTGGTAGGAGTTCGTCCCGCTTCCGTTAGATCTAATTTAAAGAAGGGGGTCAATATATATATATATATATATGAATATTGTTTACGTACTTCAAGTTTTTCAAAAAATCTGCCCGTCTCAGAGGTCGTCTGGCGAATGAACTCGCAAACGTAGTATCCACATAAGTTATTCCCGGATCCCTGCCTCGAGCACTTTACGAGAATAGAGTTCAATCAAAATAATAATCAAGCATGATAGTGGTATTGAAACTAGAATCAAAGAGATGCGCGGACCTAGCTAGTACTACTTACACTGAGTTGTTCAAATCGCAGCTCCTCTCTCCATTCACCCCTAACCTGCTTGGTGAACTCTTTCCAAACCCTGGCCGGCAAAGAAAATGAATAAAGGAGTTATTAATTACTTGATATCAGGAAATGAACGATAGTTGCCGATATAGTGCGATAATGATTGAAATTACCCCTGGAGCATATCTCGCAGGTCCGCCCACATCTTAGGGTCTTTACGTAGCGAGTCCATGACAAGTACTTTTCCTGCGTCAAACCGAATGACTAGCAGAATAAAGTGGAACCTGCGCACGCATAGCTCATCAATTACACTTAACATCGAGTAAGCGAAACAGAATGATGTGTACAAGACAGTATAACACTCACTGGAAGTTGTAAGGAAATAGTATTTCCCTTTTGTTTTGTTGTTCAATTAACGCCCTTAGCAAAATCTTCTCTGTATCCTTGGGGCTCCATTTTACCGTAGCTTCATGAATAGTATTTGGGTTAATGAACCCAATGTCATAGATTTGTCCTCTTCTGCATTCGAGGATCTTCTTTCTGCATAATATATATAGTGAGGATAATTATACATGCAATGAACGAGCTGAGCTAGAGACTTAATTACAGAAATGATACTTACAAACAATAGCAACTGACGATAGATTTTTCGATGGCGTCTTGATTGTATAACTGAAATAATTCTTCAAATTCAATGAAAATCTCCTTGTCTCCACTGAAGTAATGCTCATCTTTAATTCCCGCAATGATATAGTTGCTCCCTTGCTTTGAGGCTTCCAAGTACCAGTCATGCAATCTTCGCATCATCGTTGGTAGATGCGGGAGCTCCTCAGGTCTGACGAGAGGCTTCCCGTGCTCGAATTTAAAGGCTAACTCAGCCATTTCGAACTGTACCTCATCGCCTAAATAATCACCAAGAGTGAAACCAGGATCAGCGGCCGCTACCCCCGGATCATTAGCGATATCGGTAAACACCTTGAGCGGGAGGCACGATTGGTTTTTCTGTTCGCCGAGCTGGGGAATTGTTTTCCCCCTTGCACTACTGCTACTTCCCGACCGCTGCTGTGGATCTCTATATGACTTTTCAATAGAGCGGTCATAGTTTGATAGCAGCGGAGGCGGCGGTGGTTTTGTAAGGTTTTCCAGCAAGCGCCTCGCTTTTACCAGATCTATTTTCTCCATTGGATCTGGACGGGTCGGTGCAAGCTGGCATTTCACGTCGGCAACCACGATCTCCTTTGTTTCCTCCTCAGTCATGTCGTATGGTAACTTGGCAGGAGCCTTCTTGACGCTACCTGCGCTGGATTTCTTCGCTGTTGTACTACTAGCCGCCGGAGCGGCGGCGGATCTCTTCCGCCGGTGTTGAGGCGGCGGAGGAGGTGGAGTTAGCTGACGCGGCGGATTCTGCTGAGGGGCCTCCTCCGGCGGAGTCCGCTGACGCGGCGAAGACAGCTGAGGCGACGGAGTGTGCTGACGCGGCGGAGACGGCTGAGGCAGCGGAGATAGAGCTGGACTGTGAGGAGTCTGTTGAGGGGCCTCCTCCGACTGAGTCTACTGACGCGGCGTCCAGTATGGAAGCACGATGTGTTCCTTTCTCCGTAGAATGGTAGTCCTTAATGCATCTCCCAGATGAGTCTCCCCTTCACCTGTAGGGTACTCAAGCTCCAGCTGCTAAAATCCGTTGGTAACTTCATCCACCCCGACAACAGCATAGCCATCTGGAATCGGAGAGCAATGGTAAATTCCATCAGGTACACGAGGTAAGGCATAGCCGACCGCCACCTTCAAGGTTATGTTCATGCATTTCGCATGTAGATCACAATGTTCCCTCTCCGTGATATCATCCACGGGGTAGCGATCAGGAGCCGTGATATCATCTATGGGCGGCCGAACGAGCTCCGTGGAAGCCACACTGCTTTTCCGCTGAGATGGTGGGGTAGCTCCGTGGGAAGTATCGAATGAAGGATCTTCGTGCCGCTGAGATGATGGGCCGGTAGCTCACTAGCTGTTAAGTGCCTCTATTTGCTTCTCCTGCAACGCTAATCTTTCTTCTACCTTCTGCAGCCGGTCTGCATCCTCTTTCTTCTTTCTCCCTCGGCTTCTATAAGTGTCTCTGCTGTCGGGAAACCCAACCATCCACGGAACGGAGCCTGATGTGCCTCGTGTTCGTCCAGGGTGTTCAGGATTCCCGAGGGCGCGTGACAGCTCGTCCTTCTCTCTGTCGGGATGGAACTTCCCTTCCTGCACGGCCTGGATTGCATCCTGAATGTTTTTGACGGGTGTTGCAAGTTGATCTTTCGTATAAACACACTTCCCTGTTTCTGGGTGCAAAGTTCCCCCATGCCCGAAGAACCAAGTCCTTGCCCGTTCGGGCCAGTTCAATGTCTCTGGATGGATCCCTTTATCAAGCAGGTCGTTCTCAGCTTTGTCCCACGTAGGCCGGGCAACCTTGTAGCCACCTGACCCCGTAACATGGTGATATTCCTTCTTTGCAGCATTTTGCTTATTTATAAGTGACCTTTTCTTACCTTTCTCCGATGTCTTGTACGCCACAAATGCGGGCCAGTGATCTTTCATCTTCTCATATTGACCGGTGAATGTTGGAGTCTTCTCTTTCAGGACAAACTTTTCGTGCAATCTTTTCTTCCAGTTCTTGAATTGTTCGGCCATCTTCTTAAGAGCCCACGCCTTGACTTTTTGCTCTACAACATTGCTATTTGGATCCACCTCTGGCGGTAGGCTGAAATTTGTCATGAGCGTATTCCAAAGCACATCTTTGGATCTACCGTCGACATAAGAAACTCCATCGTCCGCCTTTGGCTTATTCCATTCTTTAATGCTGATCGGGATGCTGTCCCTAACAACAACTCCGCACTGACTTATATATCAGTCCGCGGTCCGCTTGGGAGCAGTCGGTTTGCCATCTGCAGCGATTTCTTCGATCGTGAACCTTTCATTCTCGCCCAACCTTTTCTTCGGGCCTCGTCTCTTTACAGAAGGTTGGCTCGATCCGGAGGGCTAAAAGAAGAAAGAAGCGTTAATATATGTACATACAAATCAATTAATGCATCTAGTCAGCAGGCTTAATTAATATACCTCGCTGGACTTTGCAACAGTTAAGGCTCCAACACCGCCGGAGCCGTCATCTTCTCCCTCCATTCGATCATCGGAGCCGTCATCCTCTCTTCCCTCACCATCGGAGTCGTTGAGAAACTGTGAGGTGATATCATCACCTCCGTCGTGGATTATATCCCCCAACATCTCTTCTTGTTCTAAGTCTCTGTCGTGTTCCATAGTTTCTGCAAATATTACAACATGGCAATATACAACCATGAGAGATAAGCTGTTTTTCAGACTTAATGAAATCTGGGAATGCAAAACAGTAACATTATGATGACAACTTGAGAGCAAGATTGAGTCATGCTATAGCAACTTTACATGGCAACCAAGGGCATGGCATCAAAGTACACATTACATAGACCAAATCACAAGAAGGAATCATATGCATATGAGCAATGGATTAGTGGCAAACATCATGCAAAGTTGACAAGTTTTATAACAGTCAGTTTCCGGCGATCGTCGAGGACTCCTCCCCCCTCATGTCGAAGTTATACCGAAGTTATCGGGGTTATGTTTTAATGACCCCCCCCCGCCTCATGTCTAAGTCAATGAACAACATGAAAATTTCTAAGTCAATGAACAACTCTGAAATTTTTTACATGCACTCCTACAACATGAAAATTTCTAAGTGATTGCTAAACTTTTATGCTTCATTTATATGAAGATCAATTATCGAATATAACTATGTTCGCGATATGAGTCATTGGACATTATCTAGAATCATATCTGATGAGTCGTCATATCTTTTGGGAGAGGATACTTTGCGGACCGCCTCTCTCATGCCTGTCCGACGTGCAAATCATGTTTTCATATGCCTCAAAATCAAAGGGAAATCTCCTCTCACAACTCTCCGCGGTGCCCAACAATCTGAAATCATTCACTAATATTGATGTTGGACTCGACTAAATATGCACTCCAAAGTCCAATCAACTATATAAGCCCGCGGTGATCAAACACATACATGTTACAAAAATTTCTATGTTCACAAAAATATATAAGCCCGAGGGAAATTGAACGGCGGCGGCTCACACAGCGGGGGCGGCGTTGCACCGAAGTTATCGGGGTTATGTTTATACAACAAATGGACACCTTTTGTCGAACAACGGAGGGACGATCAGGGACCAACAGCTCCAACGTCGACGATCACTCCACAGAGATGCAAGACCACAAATCCTGTAATTCCACTGAGTGAAAAAAAATTAGGTCACCACAATTTTGTTCTTCAATTTGTTTTAGCAAGATCATCATGATGAAGTAAGCACTCATCATATGCAAATTTTAACATTTGTTTCTCTATCTAAAAAAACCTAAAAAAAATTCTCTTCCATCTCATCTCATCGTCACAAAACATCTATCTATCACATTGAGTATATGTATCTAAAAACCTAGTAAAACTACACAAAACAAACAAAACATTTCAGCCATCTCCATCTCTCATCTCATCCATCTCCATCTCATCTCATCTCAATGAACAAAAAATTATATTACACATGAAAATATCACAAATTCATTACATACGCTCGGAACAAAAATATCACAAATGAAATGACTTTGATCATGAATAATGCTATAAAAAATGACTTTGATCATGAATAATGCTATAAAACATTTGCATAAATATTACACATGAATAATATCAATGACTTTGAGAACATGAATAATGCTATAAAATGGCCATTGAGAACATGAATATGAACTGGAACATGGCATGATTAAGAACTATAACTATATGCAGAGAAAATGGCCATGTACTACACTACAGTAACTTAGACAATTACTGATGAACAAACCATAGTATAGCAGGACAACCAGCAGCACCAAGTTGTCAATTATGAGGTAATTAGCAAGCCAGAGGATTATTAACCAGCTAGCAAACCCTAGATACTCCAATTTCAGTAAAACAACATCACCAGTAGCAACTAGAGGACCAAGTATTCGTCTAGATGAATTACAGGAGCCACAACAACATGAACCAAGCCATAAATCATCACAAGGACCACCACCAGCAACAAAATCAACAGGGCATAGCCGTAGCTCAATGGCCATTTTCATGTGTAATAAAATCAACAGGGTCGGCGGCGGCGGCGTCGGCGCCCAGCAGGGGGGGAATAGGAGGAGGAGGAGGGGATCGGGGCGGCGCTCACAGCGAGGAGGCGTCGACGTCGGGGCAGCAAAGCGGCGCGGGCGGCGTCGGGGTCAGCCAGCAGCGCGGGCGGCCGGCGTCGGTGTCGGCGCCCAGCAGGGGGGGGGGAATAGGAGGATGAGGAGGGGATCGGGGCGGCGCTCACAGCGAGGAGGCGTCGGGGCAGCGCGTCCAGGCGAGGGCGATGGAGAAGTTTGGGGGAGGAAAATTTTTGCTAAGTCCTTGCGGTTTATATAGCCCGAGCTTTAGTCCCGGTTGGTGGCTCCAACCGGGACTAAAGGCCTACCTTTAGTCCCGGTTGGAGGCACCAACCGGGACTAAAGCTAAATTTCAGCAGCCCAAAGGGCGCGAAACCCAGGCCTTTAGTCCCGGTTGGTGGCACGGACCGGGACTAAAGGGAGGCCTTTAGTCCCGGTGTGTGCCACCAACCGGGACAAACCTGGCAGAGCCACACCGGGCAGAGCTGACGGGCGGTGGGAGTTTAGTCCCACCTCGCCAAGCGAGGGGCGCCCGCACCTGCTTATATACACGGGCGAGAGAGAGCAGGCATGAGCCTCTCTCACCAAGACAGCAACGCGCCGATCCGGTCACCTCTCTGCCTTGTGGGGCCTACTAGCATGAGGTATTCATGCTGTATGGGCCTGCATCCTGGCCCATATGTTGGGTTTCTAGTCGTATGCAGGCCATGCAGAGTGAAAATCTTGTGTTAGTAGGTGGGCATTTTTTTTTGCATATGGGAGCTGTTTATTTTTGGACCATCTCCAAATCACCCCAAAATTTTTGTACATGCTCACTTACATGTAATAAACATGATTATGAAAGAAATTTCAACAATAATGAAGTTTACACTGTCCCCTTAAGGTAAAGTTGGAGGTATGTCCCTGAGTTTCAGTGAGCCACTATAAATTATAAAAAAATCAAAAAATTGGAAAACCTTCATATTATCTATATGTTTATGAAAGTGGTCATGTGTACCAAATTTGAGGTGATTTGGAGGTGGTGGAAAATTTTTTTGTACTGAAGTGATTTTGCTATTTGTACTGAATAGAGGGTTTTTTTTTTTGCAAAGGATGTACCAAAAAGCTCTTCACAAATTTGAGCTACTTGGTGGAAGGTTCATGGTTTGTAAGTCAATGACCAAGGCACTGTAAATTTTCTAAAAAATAGAAAAATGTAAAACTGGAAAACTAAAAAAGGAAAGAGGAAAAATAGATTTCATTTTAAAATATTTCAAATATAAAACAGAAAAGAAATATTGGAAACATATATTTGATTTTACAAATAAGAAGGACAAACATTATGAAAGCTTTTTAGTTGATTCTTTTTGCTATTGAAGAATATTATGAAATACTTTTTGTTAACCTAATAATGTTATATTTTCTTTTCTGTTAAGTTATTAGTTTAGTATTTTGTTTTGTTTTCTATTTGCTTTTTCTTATTGTTTTCTTTATTGCTTTATTCATTGATTGTATTTTGATTGCTAGAATGCTTGCTAGAGTGAATGCTTATATGAATGCAATGTTTGATTATATAGATTTTCATCAGATAGTGACAAATAGTTCTATCAAGTTATTTTTCATAGGTACCATTGCCGCAACATTTCGCATTGAAGGGCCAGCATCAGGTGGTGGTTTGTCAATATGTTTTTGAAAATATGACACAAGGCGATCAATGATGTCAAAATCTTTCTTCCAGAATCTAAAGCCCTTTGGGTATTACCCAACATACTCATGATGTGGGGTTGTACTCCTGATGTAAGATAATATAAAGGTACCTGGATGTTCATGAGATATGCCTGCATATTTGTACAAGGAAAGAAACATACATTTACCAAAAATTAAAACAGATGCCAATCTTGCCAGTTAATACATCGCCTTCATGTAACTGTAGTGATTCTAGATCAAAGCCATCATCAGAATAGTTGTGGAGCATAACTATGGCTTTTAACCCAGAATCAAAGGTGCAAATTATTCGGTTATCTTGTATATGCCGAACAGTTACTTGAACAATCCTACCATCTGATATGTTGTCCTCAGTTTCACGAGAAAGCAACCAGAACTCCTCTCATCTGGACTTGGCTCGGCATAAGGGGTCCTCCGATCAGAGAAACCACACAGTAGGGGTGGAATCTTGCAAAACTTGGGATTTTCCAGCTATAAGTCCGGAAACTCACTAGAGAGAAAGTCTTTACTTTTTCTTCGCGTGTGTCCTTTGCTTATTGCGCCGTAACCATGGATAATCTTCATCATTTAACAGGATGCTTGGGTCAGTCTTCACAGTGAAGGGAGGAATTTCATGAAACTTTTCATAATCTTCTGACATGTCTGTCTTGTCCTCCACTCCCATGATGTTTCTTTTCCCTGAAAGAACTATGTGGCGCTTTGGCTCATCGTATGATTTATTCGCTTCCTTATCTTTTCTTTTTCTCGGTTTGGTAGACATGTCCTTCACATAGAAAACCTGCGCCACATCATTGGCTAGGACGAATGGTTCGTCTGTGTACCCAAGATTGTTGAGATCCACTGTTGTCATTCCGTACTGCGGGTCTACCTGTACCCCGCCTCCTGTCAGATTGACCCATTTGCACCGAAACAAAGGGACCTTAAAATCACGTCCATAGTCAAGTTCCCATATCTCCTCTATGTAACCATAATATGTGTCCTTTGCCCTATTGGTGTTTGCTGCATCAAAGCGGACACCACTGTTTTGGTTGGTGCTCTTTTTATCTTGGGCGATCGTGTAAAATGTATTCCCATTTATCTCGTATCCTTGAAAAGTCAATACAGTCGAAGATGGTGTCCTGGCCAACAAGTACAGCTCATCTCCAACAGTGTTGTTACTCATGAGATGTGTTTGCAACCAACCGCCGAAAGTCGACATGTGTGCACATGTAATCCAGTCGTCAGACTGCCCCGGGTGTTGGGAGTGTCCAATATTCTTGTGTTCATTGATATAGGGGGCCACCAAGGTAGAATTTTGTAGAACTGTGTAGTGTGCTTGCGCCGAAGAATGCCCGTCCCTACATATTATTGCTTTCGGTGCTAGCGTGCCTTTTCCACTCAGTCTCCCCTCAAGCCGCGATTGAGGAACACCAATCGGCTTAAGGTCAGGAATAAAGTCAACACAAAACTCAATAACCTCCTCTGTTTCATGGCCCTTGTAGATGCTTCCTTCTGGCCTGGCACGGTTATGAACATATTTCTTTAAGACTCCCATGAACCTCTAAAAGGGGAACATATTGTGTAGAAATACAGGACCCAGAATGGCAATCTCGTCGACTAGGTGAACTAGGACGTGCGTCATAATATTGAAGAAGGATGGTGGGAACACCAACTCGAAACTGACAAGACATTGGACCAAATCATTCTGTAACCTTGGTAGGATTTCTGGATCGATTACCTTCTGAGAAATTGCATTGAGGAATGCACATAGCTTCACAATGGCTAATCGAACATTTTCTGGTAGAAGCTCCCTCAATGCAACTGGAAGCAATTGCGTCATAATCACATGACAGTCATGAGACTTTAGGTTCTGGAATTTTTTCTCAGCCATATTTATTATTCCCTTTATATTCGATGAGAAGCCGGACGGGACCTGGATACTGAGCAGGCATTCAAAAAAGATTTCCTTCTCTGCTTTGGTAAGAGCGTAGCTGGCAGGACCTTGATACTGCATTGGAGGCATGCCGTCTTTTTCGTTCATACGTTGCTGGTCTTCCCGTGCCTCTGGTGTAACTTTTGTCTTCCCATACACGCCCAAAAAGCCTAGCAGGTTCACGCAAAGATTCTTCGTCACGTGCATCACGTCAATTGCAGAGCGGACCTCTAGGACTTTCCAATAGGGTAGCTCTCAAAATATAGATTTCTTCTTCCACATGGGTGCGTGTCTGTCAGCGTCATTCGGAACAGATTGTCTGCCAGGACTCTTTCCAAAGATTGCTTTTAAATCCTTGACCATATCAAATATATCATCACCAGTACGGGGGACAGGCTTCTTCCGGTGATCTGCCTCACCTTTGAAATGCTTGCCTTTCTTTCTTAAGGCATGCCTGGTCGGAAGAAATCGACGATGTCCCAGGTACACATTCTTCTTACATTTGTCCAAATATATACTTTCAGTCTCATCTAAACAGTTTGTGCATGCATTGTATCCCTTGTTTGTCTGTCCTGAAAGGTTACTAAGAGCAGGCCAATCATTGATGGTTACAAATAGCAACGGTCGTAGGTCAAATTCCTGCTGTTTGTGCTCATCCCACACACGTACACCTTTGATATCCCACAGCTGTAAAAGTTCTTCAACTAATGGCCTTAGGTACACATCAATGTCGTTGCCGGGTTGCTTAGGGCCTTGGATGAGCATTGGCATCATAATGAACTTCCGCTTCATGCACAACCAAGGAGGAAGGTTATAGATACATAGAGTCACAGGCCAGGTGCTATGATTGTTGCTCTGCTCCCCAAAAGGATTAATGCCATCTGCACTTATACCAAACCATAAGTTTCATGCGTCATCTGCAAACTCCGGCCACTTTCTCTCGATTTTTCTCCACTGCGACCCATCATCGGGTACTCTCAACATCCCGTCATGGTCTTCTTTGTGCCATCAAAACAACTTGGCATGCTCTTTGTTTCTGAACAGACGTTTCAACAGTGGTATTATAGGAGCATACCACATCACCTTGGCAGGAACCCTCTTCCTGGGGCGCACGCCCTCAACATCACCAGGGTCATCTGTCTGATCTTATACCGCAATGCACCGCATACCGGGCATGCATTCAAATTCTCGTACTCCTCACCGCTATAGAGGATGCAGTCAATAGGGCATGCATGTATCTTCTGCACCTCTAATCCTAGAGGGCAGAGAACCTTCTTTGCTTCGTACGTACTGTCAGGCAATTCGTTATCCTTTGGAAGCTTCTTCTTCATTATTTTCAGTAACTTCTCAAATCCCTTGTCAGATAAACCATTCTCTGCCTTCCATTGCAGCAATTCCAGTGTGGTACCGAGCTTTGTGTTGCCATCTTCGCAATTTAGGTACAACCGTTTTTTGTGATACTCTAACATGCGATCGAACTTCAACTTCTCCCTTTCACTTACGCATTCTCTCTGTGCATCAACAATGACCTGGCGAAGATCATCAGCGGGCACATCTGGTGCCTCTTGATCTTCAGCTTCCCCCGTTGCAGTATCACCATATTCAGGGAACATAGGATAGTTGTCATCATCCTCTTCTTCTTCATTGTCTTCCATCATAACCCCTCTTTCTCCGTGCTTGGTCCAACAATTATAGTGGGGCATGAAACCCTTCTCAAGCAGGTGGAAGTGAAGGGTTTTCGAGGAAGAGTAATCCTTCGTATTCTCACAGACAACACATGGACAGTACATAAAACCATTCTGCTTGTTTGCCTCAGCCACATCGATAAAATTATGCAGACCCGTAATGTACTCGGAAGTGCGTCGGTCACCGTACATCCATTGCCGGTTCATCTGCATTATGTAATTAAGTATATCAAAAACCATTACAGAACATCATGAATAGAGAAATGACCAAATTAATACAAGTTCATCATCACATTAAAACCAAAGTACAGTAGTGATCAAATGTTATTACTGCAAAAATAAATACATAAAGTTCATACATAGTTCTCATAAAACAACATACAACTATGTAAAACATTTAAATGCAACAACAAATGCGATCAAAATCGCAACTAAGGTAACAATTGATCCAACAGCATAATGATACCAAGCCTCTTTATCAATGGCATATTTTCTAATCTTTCTAATCTTCAAGCGCATTACATCCATCTGGATCTTGTGTAGATCGTCGACATCGGCAACATGCAACTCCAATTTCATCTTCTCTTCTTCAATTCTTTTCAACTTTTCTTTCAAATAATTGTTTTCTTTTTCAACTAAATTTAACCTCTCGACAAGAGGGTCGGTTGGAATTTCTGGTTCACATACCTCCTAGATAAAAACATCTATGTCAAATTGGTCGGCATAATTGTCATAAACACTAAATGAAACAAATAGTTATAAAAGATAATATACCACATCCGAATCATAGACCGGACGAGAGCTGACGGGGGCGGATACCAAAACCATGGCACTATATAATAACAAACAATAATACAAGTAAGAAAAATATACAAGTAGCTATCTAAATCATACAAGTAAGAATTTGTTCTTTAAAAAAAAAGATAAGAACAAGAGGCTCACCACGGTGGTGCCGGCGACGAGATCGGCGCGGGCGATCGACGGCGGTGAGGACGGGGACGGGGACGGGACGGCACCCTACACATGTGCAAACTAAGAAGCTAATTTGAGCTCAAATTGTGCATCTAAATCAAATAAACTCCCACATACACTCCTCCACTAAAACCCACAAACCACTCTACTTCTAGAGCATATGAAATGAGCTAAACTAGCAGTGAGAGATGAAAGGATGAAGTTGCTAACCTTTTAGAACACTTGGATAGTTGGTGCACCGCCAAATCTAGAAAATCTTGGGGAAAATGAAGCTTGGAGGAAGAACAGAGGAGAAAGCTTAAGTGTGGCTCGGGTATTTCATCGAACACCTCATGTGCATAAGAAGTGAGAACAGAGTAGCGCACACACCTCCCACCTTCTACGGCCAAAAAACAGAGGAGAGGGCGGGCAGGGGCGAGGATATATATAGGCATCTTTTTAGCCCCGGTTGGTGTCTAGAACCGGGACTGAAGACTAACCTTTAGTCCCGGTTGGAGACACCAACCGGGACTAAAGGGAGCGAGGCCCTTTAGTCCCGGTTGGTGTCTGGAACCGGGACTAAAGGTCCCAGTCGAACCAGGACTGATGCCTGCCGAGGCCCGGCCGACGTCCTAGCCGCTCGAACTGGGACTGATGCTCACATTAGTCCCGGTTCGTAACATGACCGGGACTATTGCTCTGATCTGGCCAGAACCAAAGCCCTGTTTTCTACTAGTGTTAGCTCCTATGATGAAGTGGTAAAGAGACACAAATAGTCGGAATTATATATACACCGTATGTAGTTAATAATTTTTTCTCTTATTTTATTATGTTTCATATTTAATTATTCATACTTTTTCCTTTTTTACATAAACAAAGTATTTTATTTAACATGCGCCTAAAACAAAAACAAAAACAAACTGATGTGACCACGTACATGGTGCCCATGTAAGGAAACGCGCGTCGCCGAGGTGGCCACGTGCATGGATCATGCAAGGAGGGAAGAGTATGCATCGTTGACGATAGCTTAGTCACGGGCGCGCATCACTGGTGTGACCACGTGCATAGGCCTCGCGCTTCTCGCTGGCCTGCATCGCGTTGCTCTGTCTGACCAGTGCTTCTGTGAGACAAAGGGAGTTCGAAATTTTATTGATGGCTATTCATAACCACAAAGAAAGGTATCATTGACGTTGCTAGTGCGTAATGAGAAGGAAATAATTACCATGATCAAGAAGGAAGGCCCCGGGATAGCAAGGACGGGCACCGAGGTCCTCGACATTGAGATTCAGAGCCTGCATGACGGACGACGCACGACAGGAGAAGAACCGTGGAGGGGCCTGAGGTCAAGCAAAACCACAGATTTTAGCTAAAATTACTTTCGGGGGCAGGCAAAAGAAGTGGGGGCCGACAAGGGGACGCACCTGGTTTCTTCTTGGGCCGGCTCGGCAGGGGTAAACACGTCGGTGCCGGTACACTCGCGCTGGGCTCCAGGAAGGGTGGAGCCCCACGCCATGGCCATGCACGCGCGTCATCCTCCTCCCACACTTCCTCGCTACGGCAGCGTTCTCGGCCTCGGCCACCTCGTGCTCCCTCGCCCACCGCGTGGGCTCACGGTGTAGGCCACCGCCAGCGTCACGGCCTGCACAAGGAACATGGCAAGCAGCAGCGCCCTCTCCAAGAGCACCATAGCGACCTAATCCCTCTTGTCCCTCACCGACGTGAGGAGCGCGAGGCTGCGGTAGCGGCGGAGGAGCATGGCGTAAGAGGCAAGTGAGTGGCGGCCGCGACGGCCACATGGCAGCAGAGGCGGCGGCGGGCGACGTGGGCGTAAAGGGACGCCAGCCGGAAAGAGGCCAGAGGCGCAGCTTGTTGATGATGGTCAGGACGCCGCTCAGCTAGCTGATGCCTCAATCTCGCGCCCGTTCAGCCTACCGGCGGGATGGCGTCCCGCCGTCCCGTGTCGTCCAATCGTACTCATGATGGACGCCGCGAGCCGCCTCCCTCCTCGACCTCCTGCCCGCCCAGATCGTCGGCGCCTCGCCATCGCATACCACCGGAGCCCTGCGCCCGGCGTCATCGGGAGCTATCGCCTCTGTTAATCTGGCGTTGAAGCTACGAAGCCGGCAAGCATGGAGAGAAGCGCGACATGGTCGTGCCTCCGATGGGGCAGACGTAGTCCACCAGTAGACACCAGACCTCCTTCATCTGTCCGCCGCCGCACATGTTGGCTGCCGTCGAGGCCGGCGTCGGTGGTCGCCGTTGTGCCGTTCATAGCGAGGTGGGGTAGAACAGCAACGGCCAACGGCGAGGTACACCTTGCAGCGGAGCCCGTATCCCAGTCTGGTGCGGTACCTCCCACCACCGCCATGGAAAACGGCCGAGGAGCTCGGTAGACGGCTCGATGGGGGATCTAGCCGCCGGCAGCGAGGGGCATCTCTTCCACGCGCTGAGCAGTCACGGCATCGCCTCGCCATTGCGCGCACCGGTCGTTGTGTCCCGCATTTGCAACCCGCAGCCAGCCACCGTCGAGTCGGGTAGCCGCGCGTTCAGCCACGCGCGTGTAAGATCGTGGCGCTGCACGGCCTTGTCCAGTCGCCACTAGTAGAAAAGGGCCCATTTGTCCCGGTTCCAGAGGCCCATTTGTCCCGGTTCTGAAACCGGGACTAAAGGGTCAGGACTAAAGCCCAAAACCTTTAGTCCCGGTTCTCTTACGAACCGGGACCAACCAAAGGGGCTCCACGTGGCCGCTGCGGGAGCCCAGGCAGGAGGACCTTTAGTCCCGATTGGTAACACCAACCGGGACCAAAAGGCGGCCACGCGTCAGCAGCTCGCAGTCGCTGGGGTTTTTTTTTTTTTTTTGGAAGGGGGGGTTTTGGAGGGTTAATTTAGGGGTTTCATATTGTGTTAGCGAGCTAATAGAGAGAAGTGACCTCTCTTTTTCCGTGCTTGGTCGACGCTAGCTACTACACATATAGAGAGAACTCGACGCTAGCTAGTAAGCAAATAAAGGAAACCATTAATTACACAAGATCGTCATGAACATATATAGAGAGAAGTGACATCTCTTTCTTCGTGCTTGGTCGAACAACAAGTTTTCGTATATCTATCCGACGCTGCTACATATGTACAATATATAACATCCCTTACAACCATTTCAATTTCCGACGTCCCCCCTCATGTCGAAGTTATCGGGGAGGGGGTAGACGGCAACGACGCTCACCCCTCATGTCCGACGTCCGACGTCCCCCCTCATGTCATGTCCGACGTCCCCCCTCATGTCGAAGTTATCGGGGAGGTGCTCTCGACAACGCTCTTTTAACTTGGTAAATTTGGGTGGCCTCGACAACTATTCTAGGGTTTGGGGTGGCCTCAATATATCTAGACTTGTTCCGGTTTGGGGTGGCCTCGAGAGTTGGCCGGGCGAGAGGGGGTTGATCGACGTCCCCCCTCATGTCGAAGTTACCGGAGTTTTCTTCTAGGGGTTTGGGTGGCCTCGAGAGTTTGTCGGGTAGGGCGGGAGGGGGTAGGAGATCGACAACGCTTTTTTTTCTAGGGTTTGGGTGGCCTCGAGAGTTGGTCGCCCGATATGTTTGATGTCCCCCCACATGTCGAAGTTACCGGAGTTTTCTTCTAGGGGTTTGGGTGGCCTCGAGAGTTTGTCGGGTAGGGGCGGGAGGGGGTAGGAAATCGACAAAATATTCTATCAACAAAAAAAAATGCTATCCATCCATACATACATAGCCACATACATACATGGAAAAAAAATACATATATGAACAAAAAAATGCTATGAACAAAAAAAATACATATAGCCACATATATGAAAAAAAATACATATATGAAAAAAAAATGCTATGAACAAAAAAACATCATATATACATCCATCCATACATACATATAGCCACATACATATATACATTATATATGAACAAAAACATTCATCATATAAAAAAATCAACATATATATAAAAAAAATTGCACAGAGCCGGGGCGGCGGCGGCTCACAGCGGGGGCGGCCGGCGAGGGCGAGGGCGAGGGCGACGGCGGGGGCGGCGAGGGCGCCGGCGCCGGCGACGGCGGGGGCGGGCCGGGGCAGGGGCGCGGCCGGGCGCGCTCGGGGGCGGGGCAGGGGCGTGGGCTCGGGGGCGGGGCAGGGCCGCGGGCTCGGGGACGACAACGGCGACGGCGACGGGGACGACAACGGCGACGGCGACGGCGACGACGGGGCAGGGGCGCGGCGACGGCGACGGCGTGGGCGGCGGACGTCGTCGGGGCAGCCTGGCGGCGTCGAGGAGCTCGGCGTCGTCGGGCGAAGTGGCGATGAAAACTGTGAAATTTCACAAGTGCTGCTTATATACACTCAGCATTGGTCCCGGTTCGTGGCACCAACCGGGACCAATGCCCCCCTTTAGTCCCGGTTAGAGACCTTTGGTCCCGGTTGGTGGCACCAACCGGGACTAAAGGGCGGCATTGGTCCCGGTTGGTTGTACCAACCTGGACCAAAGGTTGGTATTGGTCCCGGTTGGTTCCACCAACCGGGACTAAAGGGTGGTGCTGCCCGGGGCCAAAAGTTTAGTCCCACCTCGCTAGCTGAGAGGGCTCGATAGTGGTTTATAAGCGCTGTTGCGCCAGCCCTCTCGAGCTCCTCTCAACTGCAGGCTTACAGGCCTAATCGCACACACCTCTGCCTGTGGGCCTTCTGGGCCTACTGCGGGCCTGAATCCTGGCCCAACTAGCTGATTGGGTTTCTAGTCGTATTCAGGCCGTGGTGGCCCAGTAGGCGGCATTTTTTTTAATTTTTTTCCAGTTTTTTTTGTTTTCTTTTTTGTTTTATTTATTTTCTTTTGTTTCTACTTACAGTTTTTCAGTGATTCTTTTTGCTTTTAGGTCACAAAAATTATAAACTTTCTGTTAGTGCCATTAGTTTCCAAATTTGAATAGTTTAAATTTGAATTCTTTTAAATTGGTGTGAATCACTAGTTTGTGAATAACTTTACTATAAAAATAGATTTTTGAGTGATTCTTTTTCCTGCTATTTAATATTACTGTGTTTTCTCATTATATTCAATTTGGTAATTTTTAGGTTAATTTAAATGTCTGTTTTAATCAAAAACAGATTTTGTTATTTTAGTTTGCTATTAAAGTTTCTAACAAAAAAATTCTTTATGAAAATTCTTTTTGCTATTAATGTTTTGAACAAAAAATACTTTGATAACTTTAGTTGCATAAATTTTATATAATTTTAGTTTATAAAATATTTTTAGTTGATTCCTTTTGCTATTAGAGTTTTATAAAAGCTTTTTAGTTGATTCTTTTTGCTATTGAAGAATATTATAGTTTTGTTTTAGTTGATCATAACAGAATTTTTTAATTGATTATTTTTAGTTCATTATTTTTGCTATTAGAGTTTCATTAAAGTTTTCTAGTTCATTCTTTTTGCTATTAGTTCATTCTTTGAGCTAAATGACCCTGAAATTGAAAAGCACTACAAATGAACTCTGAAAAGGTTGAAAGTGGCTTGGTATCATCAATTCACCCACATAGCATGTGCTAAAAAGTTGAGAGGGTTACGGCAGAAACTGGTTGCACTTTGTGTACAAAATGGACAATCTCTTTCGAAGTATCAGGGTTTCGGACGAAAACTCATCTGTTACAAAGGGATTTCATTTTTTTGAACTTATTTGAACTCCAGACTTTTTGTGTGTTCAAAATGCACCATTCAAAGCCACATCATCAATTTTCAACCCTTTCTGACTTCATTTGGTATTTTTCATGCATTTACTGATTTTTTTGAGCTAAATGACGCTGAAATTGAAAAGCACTACAAATGAACTCTGAAAAGGTTGAAAGTTGGCATGGTATCATCATTTCACCCACATAGCATGTGCTAAAAAGTTGAGAGGGTTACGGCAAAAGCTGAATGCACTTCGTGTACAAAATGGACAATCTCTTTCGAAGTATCAGGGTTTCGGACGAAAACTCGTCTGTTAGAAAGAGATTTCATTTTTTTGAACTTATTTGAACTCCAGACTTTTTGTGTGTTCAAAATTCACCATTCGAAACCACATCATCAATTTTCAACCCTTTCTAACTTCATTTGGGATTTTTCATGCATTTACTGATTTTTTGAGCTAAATGACCCTGAAATTGAAAAGCACTACAAATGAACTCTGAAAAGGTTGAAAGTTGGCATTGTATCATCATTTCACCCACATAGCATGTTATAAAAAGTTGAGAGGGTTACGACAAAAACTGGATGCACTTCGTGTACAAAACGGACAATCTCTTTCGAAGTATCAGGGTTTCAGACGAAAACTCATCTGTTACAAAGGGATTTCATTTCTTCACATGTAACTGCAATGATATAGTTGTGGAGAGAAAGTCTTCACTTTTTCTTCGCTTGTGTCCTTTGCTTATTGCGCCGTAACCATAGATAATCTTCATCGTTTAACAGGGTGCTTGGGTCAGCGTTGACTTTGAAGGGAGCAATTTCATGAAACTTTTCATAATCTTCGGACATGTCTGTCTTGCCCTCCAATCCCACGATGTCTCTTTTTCCTGAAAGAACTATGTGGCGCTTTGGCTCATCGTATGATGTATTCGCTTCCTTATCTTTTCTTTTTCTTAGTTTGGTAGACATGCCCTTCACATAGAAAACTTGCGCCACATCATTGGCTAGGACGAATGGTTCGTCTGTGTATCCAAGATTGTTCAGATCCACTGTTGTCATTCCGTACTGTGGGTCTTCCTGTACCCCGCCTCCTGACAGATTGACCCATTTGCACTGAAACAAAGGGACCTTGAAATCATGTCCATAGTCAAGTTCCCATATGTCCACTATGTAACCATAATATGTGTCCTTTCCCCTATTGGTTGCTGCATCAAAGCGAACACCGCTATTTTGGTTGGTGCTCTTTTGATCTTGGGCGATCGTGTAAAATGTATTCCCATTTATCTCGTACCCTTTGTAAGTCAATACAGTCGAAGATGGTCCCCTGGCCAACGAGTACAACTCATCAGAAACAGTGTTGTCACCCATGAGACGTGTTTGCAACCAACTGCCGAAAGTCCTGATGTGTTCATATGTAATCCAGTCGTCACACTGCTCCGGGTGTTTGGAGCGCAGAATATTCTTGTGTTCATCGACATACGGGGTCACCAAGGTAGAATTCTGTAGAACTGTGTAGTGTGCTTGAGACTAAGAATGCCCGTCCCTACATATTATTGAGTCTGCTCCTAGCGTGCCTTTTCCAGTCAGTCTCCCCTCATACCGCGATTGAGGGAGACCAATCTTCTTAAGGTCAGGAATGAAGTCAACACAAAACCCAATGACATCCTCTATTTGATGGCCCATGGAGATGCTTCCTTCTGGCCTAGCGCGGTTACGAACATATTTCTTTAAGACTCCCATGAACCTCTCAAAGGGGAACATATTGTGTAGAAATATAGGGCCCAGAACGACAATCTCGTCGACTAGATGAACTAGGACATGCGTCATGATATTGAAGAAGGACGGTGGGAACACCAGCTCGAAACTAACAAGACATTGCACCAAATCACTCCTTAACCTTGGTAGGATTTCTGGATCGATCACCTTCCGAGAGATTGCATTGAGGAATGCACATAGCTTCACAATGGCTAATCGAACGTTTTCCGGTAGAAGCCCCCTCAATGCAACCGGAAGTAGTTGCGTCATAATCACGTGGCAGTCATGAGACTTTAGGTTCTGGAACTTTTTCTCTGCCATATTTATTATTCCCTTTATATTCGACGAGAAGCCAGACGGGACCTTCATACTGAGCAGGCATTCAAAGAAGATTTCCTTCTCTTCTTTGGTAAGAGCGTAGCTGGCAGCACCTTCATACTGCTTTGGATGCATGCCGTCTTTTTCATGCACACGTTGCTGTTCCTCCCGTGCCTCCGGTGTATCTTTTGTCTTCCCATACACTCCCAAGAAGCCTAGCAGGTTCACGCAAAGATTCTTCGTCACGTGCATCACGTCGATTGCAGAGCGGACCTCTAGGTCTTTCCAATAGGGTAGGTCCCAAAATATAGATTTCTTCTTCCACATGGGTGCGCGTCCCGCATCGTCAGTCGGAACAGATAGTCCGCCAGGACCCTTTCCAAAGATTACTTGTAAATCATTGACCATATCAAGTATGTGATCACCAGTACGGAGGGCAAGCTTCTTCCGGTGATCTGCCTCACCTTTGAAATGCTTTCCTTTCTTTCGACATTGATGGTTGGTCGGAAGAAATCGACGATGCCCCAGGTACACATTCTTCCTGCATTTGTCCAAATATATACTGTCGGTGTCATCTAAACAGTGTGTGCATGCGTGGTATCCCTTGTTTGTCTGTCCTGAAAGGTTACTGAGAGCAGGCCAATCGTTGATGGTTACAAACAACAACGCATGTAGGTCAAATTCCTCCTGTTCGTTCTCATCCCACACACGTACACCTCTTCCATTCCATAGTTGTAAAAGTTCATCAACTATTGGCCTTAGGTACACATCAATGTCATTGCCGGGTTGCTTAGGGCCTTGGATGAGCACTGGCATCATAATGAACTTCCGCTTCATGCACAACCATGGAGGAAGGTTATACATACATAGAGTCACAGGCCATGTGCTATGCTTGCTGCTCTGCTCCCCAAAAGGATTAACGCCATCTGCACTTAAACCAAACCATACGTTCCTCGGGTCACCTGTAAAGCCGCTCCACTTTCTCTCGATATTTCTTCACTGCGACCCGTCGGCGGGTGCTCTCAACTTCCCGTCTTTCTTACGGTCTTTTATGTGCCATTGCATCAACTCGGCATGCTTTTTTGTTTCTGAACAGACGTTTCAACCGTGGTATTATAGGAGCATACCACATCACCTTGGCAGGAACCCTCTTCCCGGTGCGCTGGCCCTCAACATCACCAGGGTCATCTCTTCTGATCTTATACCGCAATGCACCGCATACCGGGCATGCGTTCAAATCCTCGTACGCACCGCGGTAGAGGATGCAGTCATTAGGGCATGCATGTATCTTCTGCACCTCCAATCCTAGAGGGCATAGAACCTTCTTTGCTTCGTACGTACTGCCGGGCAATTCGTTATCCTTTGGAAGCTTCTTCTTCATTATTTTAAGTAGCGAACTAAATCCCTTGTCAGATACACCATTGTCTGCCTTCCATTGCAGCAATTCCAGTGTGGTACCGAGCTTTCTGTTGTTGGGTACAACCCTTTTTTGTGATCCTCTAACATGCGATCGAACTTCAACTTCTCCCTTTCACTTTCGCATTCTCTCTGTGCATCAACAATGACCCGGCGAAGATCATCATCGGGCACATCGTCTGGTTCCTCTTGATCTTCAGCTTCCCCCATTGCAGCATCACCGTATTCAGGGGGCGGGTAGTTGTCATCATCCTCTTCTTCTTCGTTGTCTTCCATCATAACCCCTCTTTCTCCGTGCTTGGTCCAAACATTATAGCGTGGCATAAAACCCTTCTCAAGTAGGTGGAAGTGAAGGGTTTTAGAGTTGGAGAAAGCCTTCGTATTCTCACAGACAGTACATGGACAATGCATAAAACCATTCTGCTTGTTTGCCTCAGCCGCTTCGAGAAAATTATGCAGGCCCCTAATATACTCGGAGGTGCGTCGGTCACCGTACATCCATTGCCGGTTCATCTGCGTGCGTTATATAGTTCTCATTATTGAACAACATATAACTCTCTAGAGCATCTAATTAAATCATACAAGTAAGAACTATCTAGAACAACATATAACCAAAACCATCGCACTATATAATAACAAACAATAATAAAAGTAAGAAAGTTACACAAGTATCTATCTAAATCATACAAGTAAGAACTTTTTTATTTTAGAAAGAAGATAAGAAGAAGAGGCTAACCACGGTGGTGCCGGCGCCGAGATGGGCGCGGGCGATCGACGGCGGTGAGGACGGGGACGGGACAGGACGGACCGCCAAACCTAGACAAATCTTAAGGAAAATGGAGCTAGGACAAGGAGCTTCCAGAGGAGAAAGCTTAAGTGTGGCTCGGGCATTTCATCGAACACCTCATGTGCATAGGAGGTGAGCTAGAGCACCACAAAGCTCTCCCACGGCCGGCCAAAAAAATAGAGCAGTGCACTGCTCTCCTCGCGGGCAGGGGGTATATATAGGCCGACCATTGGTCCCGGTTTGTGGCTAGAACCGGGACTAAAGGACATCATTTGGTCCCGGTTCCAGCCACAAACCGGGACCAATGGTTGTGGGCCAGGAGCGAGGCCCATTGGTCCCGGTTCGTGTCTGGAACCGGGACCAAAGGGGTCAGACGAACCAGGACCAATGGCCCACGAGGCCCGGCCGGCGCCCTGGCCTCACGAATCGGAACCAATTCCTTCATTGGTCCCGGTTCGTGAGTGAACCGTGATTAATGGGCTTTTTAGGGCTGGACCAAAGCCCTGTTTTCTACTAGTGAGCTCGTCGCCGCGCCTCCCCGTGTGTGCTCTGGCTCTCGCATCCCGCTGTCATCGTCCGACAGCCGTACACACCCGTCGTGCCGACGTCGCACGGCCTCGTCCACGTCGCCATGCTTCTGCAGTCTGCACGCACTCTGGCGCCTGGCAGTCGCATCCCACGCAACGCCGGCACCCGTACACACCAGTCAAGCTGCCTTACGACGCTGTCTGCCCTAGAAAGGAGGAGGTGATGGACGCGGCGGCGCAAGATAGAAGAGAAATTGGTAGACAGGAGATGTGAGGCCGACGCCCGAGGAGGGGATGGGAGCCTGCCGAAGAGGAGTACCGGCCTACGGCGAGGCATCGGCCAACGGCGAGGAGATGTAGACGCTGCTGGGATTGGGGTGAGGCATACAGAGACGCGAGGTGAGCTCGAGTGGCGACTGGATGAAGAAAGGAGCCAGCGTTTTATAGTTGCATACAGCGGTAGGGCGGTGCGGCGGTGGCATGCGGTTTTGCAACCTCCAAACAGATAGACGTAGTCAAATCAAACAGGAACACCTGCCGACACCGATTCTAGATTGAGCGACCGAAGCGGCACCGATCATGCAACCGACCACAACTACACGTGGGCCCCCATAGCACGCGCGAACGATCACACGGGGGACGAAATCACTGTTTTGACCCTTTGTGCTAACTAAATCCCGAACTGACCTGGATTGCAAAAAAATTTGGAATTTGACCTCTTTGGGTGACGCCAACATGCATGGCGTATGGGTTGCACGGGTGACGCCAGGGACCCTGCCGTCTGGCCCCTGGCCCGCACGACCCCCCCGGCAAGTTGACCGGCTGACGTGGCAAAGGGACCAGACGCCAAGGACCGTGGCGTTTGGTACCAGACGCCGAGGACCCTGGCGTCTGGCCCCTGCCAACGGTACCACGCGCGGGCCGACCCACCCACCCATTCTCTTCTTCCTCTTCCCCCCCCCCACGAACAGAACCCTTCTCCCCTTCGCCCCTCTTCCCCCCCACACCAAATCCTCCTCTGATCTACTCCATCCTCCACTCAAATTCGTGGATCTGACCCCCCCAAGCATCCTTGAGGTATTCTCCCCCATCTCCCCCAATTTATTTAAGTTGAATCCTCTTCCTTTTGTTGCATTATTCAACATTAGGTGATGTTAGATGAGTAGATGGTTTCTTTGATTTAGGATTTTGTTTGTATTTGAAAGATTATTTGGGAGGTTGATGATGTGTTGTTGAATATGTAGACAAAAACAATTAGGTTTGGTGCATATGTTGTTCCATAGGATTTTTTTGCACTAAGAGAAGTGATGAATACATGATGTTTGTATGTAAAATAGACTAGTTTCATAATTTGTTTGATTATAGATGATGTGTGTATGTGCTAGCAAATGATGCATATGTTAGCAAGCAAGTCTATTTAGAAAAAATATGATACATGTAGATCATTATTTTGTTGGCACAATTTTTTTATAAAGGAGATGTCTCCATGTGTAGATCATGCTATTGTAGGCATAATTTTTTTTGGAAAGGAGATGATGAAATTTGATGGTTGTATGTGACACCATATTGTTTGAGAATTTACTTTTGAACTATGCAAACAAGAATGCATTATGTTGATGTTGGATATGTATATTATTTTATATGTATTATGTTGAGAATAAATTCAGATTATGCCAAGTTAGTTGATGCCTCTTTGATACGCATTATGTCGGAGATGCATTATGTAGATGTTCTTGGCATGAAGTTCATTATGCATTTGTTCATATTTGTTTGGTAGGATGGCGGATGATGATCATGGACCTTGGTACGACGGACTAATCCAGGAGTTGGAAATGGATCATCGTGCTCGGGCCATTCAGAACCAGAAGGTAAGAAGCAAGACTAAATATTTTTTGGTGTTTTTCATTTGTGTTTTGTACTAATCCGGAGCTCATTTTTTTTGCAGCCTGTAGTTGCTTTGCGCATGAGGGGTCATGGTGCGGATGACTTTCCTTACGACGTGCGGTACGAGCCGTACATTCGGAGACTGGGGCTTCTCCCATTTGTGTTGCAGTTCAAGCGACACCCTCCGCCGGTGAACCACGCGGCGCTCACCGCACTTGTGGATCGTTGGAGGACCGAGACACATTCCTTCCACCTTCCCTGTGGGGAGATGACGATGACCCTAGAGGACATGGCTATGATAAGTGGCCTTCCTATCAACGGACAACCTGTTACCGGTCATGTGCACGCCGTGAATTGGCGAGCTCGGGTCGCTGTTTTAATTGGTGTTGAGCCCGACGCCCCTCTCGCAGGCAGGCCCGATAGCGCAAAAGTGAAGCAAACCTGGCTAAAAGAAGTCAGAGGACAAGGATGCCCTGAGGATGCCAATGAGGTTGTTGTGCAGCAGTTCGCTCGGGCCTATCTTTGGTATGTACTGACCAAGGTAGTCTTCTCAGACTCAACCGGGAACGCAGCCCTCTGGATGTGGTTGGAGCGACTCAGTGACTGGGATACTCAGTATAGTTGGGGTTCGGCGGCACTAGCATACTTGTATCGTCAGGTAACATATATTTTCAGCCATTTATCTTGCATTTGTCATGCGCCTCCATATCTAACATGTATGTTTAATTGCAGCTCGACGAGGGGTGTTGCAGGAAGAATGATACTTCCTCATTGGCGGGGTTTGTTTGGAGCCTATCCGTGTGGATGTGGGAGCGGATTCCGGTTGGACGGCCCGTGATAAAGGACACCCAGCACCCAATCGCACATCCACATGAAGGGCTTCATGATGCTGATCCATATCGGCGCCCCACAATTGCACACTATTGGGATCAGGCGACGGTGTACACGGGAAAGTCACATGTGCGATACAAGTGCTATGTGAACGAGCTGGACACATTGACTGCTGACCAGGTACATCCTTGTGAAGTTCACTTCAAGCCATTTATCTTTACCTCCTTGTGAAGTTCACTTCAAGCTTACATTTTGGCTGCTAGATGCAAACTAAAATTATGTGAAGACCGAAATTTGTACCTAACATTTAGCTCCTCGTGTTGCAGGTCTTCTGGAGGCCTTATGTGGATCATGATCGTGACTTCAACCCAAACGATATGTGCACTCGTGATAGGCATCTTTGGCGAGCGAGGTGTCCAATTATATGCTTTTATGCAGTCGAGTGGCACTTTGTAGACCGTGTTTCCAGACAATTTGGAAAAAGACAAGGTATTCCAATTGAGGAGAGCAATGACAGAATCCAATCTCTGCATCGGTGAGCAAAGATGTCTCTGAGATATGTATTTCAGCATTGAGAAAGTATATGTTTGCTAATGGTTAATACTGTGCATCATTTGCAGGTTCAGTCGAAGGAACAATCAGGATGTAATTGATTGGGCGAACAAACACCGTCGGTGGATAGAGATTTGGGATCAAAGAGAGACTTTAGTGGAATCAGAGAATAGACCCCACAATCAGTCAGCATACCAGAAGTATCAAGTGTGGTATGCGAAGCGTTACCGGTTAAAACTAAAGCCCGGTTGGACTCATGATGAGTGGTCGGAGATGGTGTCTGAAGACCCGGAGGCTGCAGAAGGTTATCATGCCTTTAACCGGGCGGTGAGAGAGACCAAAGGGACTCAACTTGACTATGCACCGATGCATGATGAATTGGTAGTTTAATGAACCTATACTTGCATTGTCTTGTCTTTTTTCTTGCGTTACCGGTTTCTTATGAATGTTTTGTGTGTTCATGAATTGCAGGGCAACGGGTTGCTTATGTGCGTCAACGATGCCAATGTAGCACTCAGTCATCCCCCGGGTGGTGGATTATCTGAGAGGACTCTTAGGACCACGATGGAGGTATGAGCCATCTATTAGGAAATCTTATCTTTTCGGATTAGTTATTTGCTTCTCATATCAATTCATATTTTGTGTTGTTGCAGAAGTTCAAGAAATGGTTCCACAAGATGGCAGCTATGCTTTCTTGCCACGGTGCTCAGGCCGCTGAAGCGAGTGCACTTGGTACCCGCGCCTCCAGAGCTAGCCGCCGCTATCGACGCGACGAGGAGAGTGAGGAGGAGGCCCATCAAGAAGAGCCTCCAGAACAAGAGGAGGAGGCCCATGAAGAAGAGCACCCAGAGATAGAGGAGGCCCATGAGTACGATATTGATGCCCCACAGCCATCACAGGCTACCCAACCGACACAAGGCCTCACTCGCTCTGAGAAAGGCAAAGGAAAAGCTAAGACACCCAAAGGCAAAGGGAGAAGGAAGAAATGGAACAATAAGTTGCAGAGCCCGGAGTATCCTCATCAGCAGCTGCCTAAAGGAATGACTAGACATCAGTCTAACGAGGATGAGGAGTCTAGCGAGGAAGAGGAGGAGGACCGCGAGGAGGAAGAGCTTAGCTCAGATGAGGTGCTAGCAAATGTTCCGAATGGCATAGTCAGCCAACCAAATCTTCATACCAACCAAACTTAGGAACTTCACTCCTTTCTTCAAATAAGCATTCTCATCCTCGTTCTCCTCCCTTGGTTCGCCTGGATCCGGGCAAGGTGTTGGCTCAATTGCAGTCATTCTCATACCGCCATCGACTACGGCTTTATGAGCAAGGCTGAGATCTCGAAACAAGTGAGTTCTTTTTTGTAAGCCCGTCAACTCGAAGTAAATTTGGTTTTCCTCCTTCGTGAATCCATCCTCATCCAATTCTTCCTCCGGACCTTCGTCATCCGAGTCGTACCCATATAGACGCCTAAAAGGTAACTCACGGTCCATGTCCTTCTGCGCTATGTAGGCATCCAAGTCACCAACATCATTACCATGAAACCCTTCCTCTAGCTCATCTTCATCATCATTAGCATCACCGTCCTCTTGAATTACGTTGTCACTACCAATCACCTCAACTTCATTTGCTTGGCTACTTGGTGGTTGGCTAGAAGCATTTGGGGCATAAAACTCAACCTCACTTGCTTCACTAGTTGGTGGTTGGGGATAAGCATTGGAGGCATCAACCACAACCCTATGCTCAACAAGGGGCACGATTGTCCTCTCGGTCATGTCATTCATTGGGGAACACGCATGCCGGTTCAAGTCAATTGTAAACCGAGGAGGTTCAACTTGGTGGCAAACAATTCAAATGACTTGTCTTCCGATTGGGCAACTTTTTCCTTGTATACATCCCAATGCAAATCCGAGGTGACAGGCATACTTTTCAAGCAAGATTTGGCTCCAACTCCTACATCATACCTTCCTATTAACTTAACATCATCATTGGGGTCCATCCACTTTAAGACATGTCTCACTTTTGCAACAACCTCCTCATAGCTAGGGCTAGTATCAAAAACCATTGGTTCCTCACCCGTGTCGGCATTGGCATTGTTACTCAAGAATGCCTCCTTGTCCATATAATGAACATTAACAAGCCTCCCCATCTAAAAACAACATGAATGCATTTAAGGCATCAATGACAATTGTTGGTTATCCAAAAACAATCCATTATATCCAAAGCATATCAACACTACATTATTGATGATGCCCAAAATGTAGGAGATATGCCCTAGAGGCAATAATAAATGTTATTGATTATCTCCCTGTTCATAATTATGTTTATGTTCCATGCTATAACTGCAATGATTCTCGAGTCTACAAATAAAACGAGGCTTGGAGGGAAACTCATGTGCACGTGTGGGATAATAAACGGTAAAATATATTCCTAGTCAAGCCTCTAAGACTGGCTCAAGTATTGCATGATGATCCTGTTTTCCTGATCATGGGCATGGCTATGCCGGCAATTTTGAGGGCACAATGTTGGAAGAACATTTGTGTTGAATCGACCCGAATTGATGTTATGCTATGAGATTCATTCGTCATAAGTTAATGGTTAATAACACAGAGATGGTTTACGTTTGCATGATTCCTTAGACCATGAGAGTATCGAGTTTCTTCATGCTTGCTTCATGAACTTTGGGGTTTGTTAAACGTCATCCGTAAATGGGTGGCTATTACGGCGGCTTACGGGTTCATGGAAAAGTATGTCAAGTAACTTGATAGCTCGAGATTGGGATTTGCTCCTCCGACGATGGAGAGATATCTCTGGGCCCTCTCGGTGTTACGGTATCCATCATCGTCTGGCCAGACACAGGGTGATTTGATCATAGGGATGCCGGAACACGGGAACGAGAAAAGAGAACAAAACCGGTAACGAGGTAACTGGCATAGTGGACAAGTTGTTGATCCACGGGGATGCCTACATGTCTCACCTCGGGTATTGTAACATATCGCGAAGCAACAGGAATAGCACACGGCAACTGGAGGTTCACTCGAATATTTATTCGTGTGGGTATAGGGGTCAATATGGGTGTCCACGGCTCCGATGCTGATCATTGATCGGAAAGTGTTCCGGTCATGTCTATACTTCACCGAACCTATAGGGTCACACGCTTAAGGGTCATCTATCTGCTGAATACTAGACAAGGAGTCCGAGAGAAAGTCACTGGAATAGTTTCGGAGACAACAGAAAAGTTCCGGAGAGAACACCGAAAAAGTTTCGGTAAAACCGAAAAGTTGTTTCGGATAAAACCATTGATCCAAAAAGGTTTCGGCAAGCACCGGGAATGTTTTGGAGGTTGCCAGATTGGTCTGGTAATTTCTAGAATTTTTCTGGAGAAAAAACCGAAAAAAAGTTTTCGGAGCTGCCGGAATTGTTTACCGGGTAAACGAAGATGGTTTTAAATTAAACCACCATACCGGAAATGTTCCGGAGCGAGTCCAGATAATTTTAGAGGGTGCCGGAAATGTTCTGGGACCTTCTGGAATTTTTCAGAAGAAATAGTTTCGGAAAACATCTTGTCCCAGCGAGAGGGGACAAGATCCCACGGATCGTGGGGGCTGTTTTTGGGCTGTTTTTGGGGGCGCCCCCTTTAGGGGACAGCCCCCTTGTGGCTGGACAAAGTGTTGGGGGGGCCCCCCATGGTGGGGGGCTGCCCCCACAAATGGTGGAGAGTGTTGGGAGGAAGGTGGGGCCCCATGGGGGAACACCATGGACAAGGGAACATGTTTTCTCCATGTTTGGTGGGAACATGTTTTCCTTGTTTGGTGGGTGCATGTTTAGTGGGCTGAATTTCAGCCCCCCCTCACCCCTTCCACCACTATATAAGGAGGTGGAGAGGAGCTCTCCATCCTCACTCAAAAACTCTCATACACATGCCATGCATTATCTGGCTTCTTCTCTCCCTCCCACGAAAAGAGTTTCGTAGAGCCGAAAGGCTGTCTGGGTTCCGGTGGGAACTAGTTCTGGACGGCGAAGCCCTGCCGGATAGATGACACCGTATGTGTGCAACTCTGTAGAGAGATCGTAGTTTCGGTCTTAGTTCGAGAGTGCCTCCCGAAGGGCTGTCCGTGTGACCGTCCGAGTTTTGGAGGTCCTCCCGAAGGGCTGTCCGAGTGACAGTCCGTGTTTTGGAGGTCCTCCCGAAGGGCTGTCCGCGACACCGTCCGGGGGACTGTCCGACCGCCTCCCGGAGGGCTGTCCGCGGGGCAGATGAGGGTATACATCCTCGCGGTTGGGAGGTTGTAAAATCCTAGCCGCGGGGATCTGCACCGCCGTTCGTCATCGACTCTACTTCCGCTGCGCTACGAGTCGGTAACGAATATGATCAAACCTTGTATGCAGTCTCCATAGTGGTCCTGGGCTGGTGCGTAGGTCGGAAATTTTTTGTTTTCTGCTGCGATACCCTACAGTGGCATCAAGAGCCGTGCTATGCGTAGATGCAGGTTGCGATCTAGAATACATAGAGATGTATGGGTGTTGCATAATATAATTTTGGAGTAGATGAGATCTATTGCTGAAAATTATTTATGCGGGTAGCAGAAGAAGGTTGTTACCCGATGTTCTTGTTGCTTCCCTGAAATTTGCGTTTGCTCAATCTCGAGACAGCATGGTGGAATTTCACAAAGTTCTGGCAATCCGCGATCCTGATTGATCAAGGAAGTGCTATCAGTTCTTTGGGTTCCGCCATAGTCAAAAGAAAGATGAAATTCGCAGATGAAAGGGCAATGCAGATGTGATCTGCACGGGGGTCACGCGTATGACGAAGTTCAGTATGGGGCTCGAGATTTTATTATCTCGTGTTTCATACACCCCGCAATGTTAATCTAGCGACTTGGATTATCATGCTTGATGATGGACGTTGGTAGCTTCGATTTGTTTCGAAACCTTAGAAGCCACGTAAAATAAAATTTCGCATGAACCGATTAGAGGCATCTAACTTGGTTTTGCAGGATGGTTTGCATGTGCATGTGATGTGGTATAGCAGTGTTCATAATAATTTGATTATGTATGAGATGGCTATATGATGTAAATTGATTAACATGACCTGCGTGTCATGATTCGGCATGATGGCTGGAGCCATATGATTGCACTTTAATGACCTGCGTGTCAACCTTATGTAATGCACTTATTTTATTAGCTATAGAGATAGCAATATTATCTGGTGCATCGACTAGGTGGTGGCAATCTTCGCGAAGGTGAACACCGACGCGAATGCCGAAGACGAAGAAATGAAAGACTTCTCTGTCAGAAAGGGCTATACCATATCATGCTATTATGAATTGCCTGAGATGTTTATCCCTTATGTTGCACCCTTCTTGATTGCGCGGTAGTCGCTTTTATTAGGGTGATCTCTCACTTAAAATATCAAGTAGTTAGTGTTCTCCCAAGTGTAGCACCGTCACGGCACCTAACTTTTCGGGGTGCGCCATGCTGACATGGGTACGAACGATTAGGGATGTGTGAGGCGGGTGAGTTAAGACCTCGCAGCAAGATCACTTGGTTGTCTTGACGTTCAGGCATGAAAGTCATGAGCTCGGAACACACGCATCGAAAGATGAACAAGAGTCACATAGAGATGTGATTGGCAAGTTTGCCTAACAATTGAAGTTCTCGTCATCAGTGATGCTAACCATCAATGGCGTTGAATTAAAATTCGTGTCTTGAATCATTCATAATCAATTATGAGAGATATTGATTTGAGTGGGAGCGCACTATAGAATTAACTTGTTTAATTCTCAGTGCAATTAATTATGAACTTTGTCTAAGTGTGGTTTGTATAATAGTTGTAGAATAATGGCTCGCGTTTTCACCTTCCCTATTAAAATTGAATAGCTGTTAAATATCTGGTTAAAACTTTACGGTTGGTAACGTAATATGAGGATTGTCCTCAAGAGTGCCGAGAAGGACTTTGTCCTATCGCATACTTTCGGTATTCTCCTGCTAATGCTATGGATGATATGACTCTGGTCCTTCGATCCAAAAGCTAAAATTCCGTTACGGTCAAGTGAAATATGTTTGCTTCCATGAGACCCGAACTTCGAAAGTTTTGGGATAGTTATGTGATATTCATGGAACTGAAATTTAATTTTCAGATACAAACAAAGGCTGAAAGATATGAGATATCTAAAGCCATGTTTGTTTGCAAACTATTAGTAAAAGTGTTTACTAGGCATTTGACTGAGAAGAGGGGATCCAGAAGAACGCCTGTCATATGATGATGGTGAATAAAACGACAACTTAAAGAGAAAGGAAGTGTCCGAAGGGTGTTAGTGAAACTTTCACGCCTAGGAAGTCCGAGGCTAACGCCACTCTTAAGTTGGGTGCTTCTTCTGAGAGTAGGAGAAATACTGAAAGTGAAACTGTTAGAAGTATAAAGGCAAAAGGAAAGAAGACTGGGATATCCAGCTCATGTATGAATGTCATACACGTTTTTGTTGTATAGAAGGCTGGTCAAAGATATAGTTCTTGGGAATTATGGTTAAACATGTTAATCACTAATTCTTGGGTATTGTGAGTTAATCACAAAGATACCCGCTCGATTGCATTCTGTTGCAACTCGGTGTAAGAACTACTACGGCCTAAAAGACTAGCCAGGAATGAGGTTTAGATACACACAGGGAACATAGTAAATGTTACTATACCTTCCATTAGTGTATTCCCTATGTATTTACTTTCATAATTCATTTTAGAGTTTTACACTCTAGCCCATTGCATAAAGTATCTTGCAAGAAGGTTATTCATAAGAGAACTTTTTGATGTTCGATGTTATGAATAACATAGGGGCCATACTTTCATTATGAATGAGATGTATGTTATGAATATTGATATTAATACATTACCTCTGTATTTACTTTCATAATTCATTTAGAGTTTCATACACTCTAGCCCTTTGCATAAGGTATTTTGCAAGAAGGTTATTCATAAGAGAACTTTTGATGTTCGGTGTTATGAATAACATGAAGGGCCATGCTTCCATACAGGATGGGATGTATGCTATGAATATTGATGGTAATATGATACATCCATAACACTGACGCTAAATGTCGCAAGACTAAAAGAATACCACACAAGTGTGGCACTACATTTGGTCACATTGGAGAAACCCGCATGGAAAATTCCATTATGATGGATTTTGAAGTCATTTGATTTTGAATCATCTGACACTTGCAACTTTCCTCTGAAAGGTGAAGTGACTGAAATACCGTTCACAGGCCATAAGGAATGAGCAAAGAACATATTGGTAATCATACATTATGATGTGTGTAGTCCAATAAATGTTGTTGCAAGTAGTGGATTTATCTATCTTCAGAAATGACTCAAGTAGATATATGGATATTTACTTGTTGAGACGTAAGTCTGGATCTTTTGAATTCATTCAGAAGGTTTTCAAAAATGAAGTAGAAGTTATTGTAACAAGAAAATTATGTTTCTACAATTCGATTGCAGAAAGGAATATTTGAGTTACAAGTTTAGCGAATGTCTGATGAGTTGTGAAAGGGGTTTCATAACATGCACCTCCCGGAACACCACTGCAAGTGGAAAGTCTGTGAAGATGTAATCGAACCATTTATGACATGGTAAGATCAAAGATGACATAAATAGATTTGCCATTATCATTTTTAAAGTGATGCTTTAGAGACTGCGGCTTTTACACTGAAAAGAGCTCCATCAGGTCTGTTGAAATAACGCCATGGTATGGTACGCCCATCCATGTTATATCTTTTGTTAACATTTGGAATATGGGGCTTGTGTAAAAGGTTACAAACCTATTCCAAATCAGACAAGTGCTACTTTGTAGGTTATCCCAAGTCATTGGGTATTCCTCCCTCACTATACCAAGGCAAATAAGTTTGCCACAAAACGGTATGCTTTTAAAGAGAATAGTTCTTACAAAAGGTGAGTGGGAGGACAGTGCAACTCGACGAGATAACCAGTATCTTCGTCATCAGTTCAAAGGAAAGAGACCTTGGAAGTAATTCCGGAGTTTCCTACTGCGACTGATACGGAAGTCTCTACAATAAAATGTATGGACTTCGGTCGAACTTGCAGCTGAACCACGTAGGCAAAGCTCGTGCAAACCTATCAGGTGCGCAAACGAGATATTGTTGTTAGATAACAGTATACCTACGATACACAAGGAAGCGATGATGGGCCCTGACTCCGGAATTGGCTAAATGCCAATACAATCTGAGATAGTTTCCATATCAATGTTTCAAGATTAAAATCTTGATACACCTTTCGGAAGGCTTAGAGTCTAACGAATATTTATGGAACTAAAAACTGATACGGATAAAAATGTTTTATCCATAAAGCTCGACTTGTTGCAAAAACAAGTTCAAAGAGTTGACTACGATGAGATTGTCTCACCGTAGCGATGCTTGAAGTCGGTTCGGGTTGAACTAGCAATTAATACATATTTCAATCATGAGATATGAAACATGGATGACAAAAGGATTTCCATCTGATGGGAATGAAGCCTAGGACTTGTATGTGATACAGTCCAAAGTAATTTGTCGATCCAGAGGATGCTAGTAAGTATGCAAACTTCAGAGTTCCAGCGATGGACAGAAGAGAGCAAAGTGGAGTTGGAATCTTCGTTTTTGATGGAATGGTCAAAGGGGTTTGACTTCATCAAATGGGTATCGAAGATGCTTGTGATTCAAGAAAGTAAGTGGGAGCATAATAATATTTCTAAAAACCGTGTGTACTTGACACATTGTTAATTGGAAATAAATTTCTTGACACGAATTAGGACTTCATTTGAAAATAGTTTTTCGATAAAGTGCTTAGGCTAAATAGCCTCAATATTAGGCATGATGATCTATGGAGATAGATTTACCTAATGGGGCTAAGCAATGAATACATATTGACAAGATGCTAAAACCTTTTAGCATTGAAAAATCGTCAAGGAGTGATTCTTGCCGAAGTCACATGGAAAGAGTTTTATGCAAGACATGGTGTCCCAAAACACTGATGAGCAAAATACATGATGGTGATTCCACACACTCTTGTGTTTGGATTAAGCATGTATTCCATGGTATGTAAAAACAACCAGATATGTCCAATACTCCAAAGTTGTTGCGAGTATAGATACCATAGTGATCAAAGTACTGATCATGGGACAATAGTGAAAGATGTCATTGAGTACTAGAGTAGTGCTGATGACATGTTTTCTCGCAAGCAGAGATTATGAAGTGCTCGCTGTAAGTAATTACATCGATACAGTCTTCATTAATGCTCCATGCGATTTTCGATTTAGGTTAAGGTTTTGTGTAATACACAATATGGTGGCACGGTAGTTGGAAATTGTTCCAAACAAGATACTGTGGCGAATTCTATAACAAAGGCTAAGTATGTTGACGCTTAAGAAGCGACAAAGAAGTTGTTGAATCATATAGTTCATTCATGAACTTAGTATGGTTTCAAGATGGCTTTGGTCTATGGGACACTATTGCAGATAGTTGCTCCATAGCTCAGTCTGAGGAATCAGGTTTCGACCAATGATTCACACATATGCAAAGCCAAGTCCACACAAAATATGAATTTTGTGAAAGCGTGAAAACGCGAGGATATGCAAAGTTACACACGGAGCTGAAGTCGTCAGATCCGTTGCACATCAGTCTATACCACATGCGAAGCATATTTTACACCAGTATGCCATAGGTGTAAAGTGCATTAGCGTTGACTAGATTATTGACTCTAGTGCAAGTGGGAGTCTGTAGGAGATATGCCCTAGAGGCAATAATAAATGTTATTGATTATCTCCCTGTTCATAATTATGTTTATGTTCCATGCTATAACTGCAATGATTCTCGAGTCTACAAATAAAACGAGGCTTGGAGGGAAACTCATGTGCACGTGTGGGATAATAAACGGTAAAATATATTCCTAGTCAAGCCTCTAAGACTGGCTCAAGTATTGCATGATGATCCTGTTTTCCTGATCATGGGCATGGCTATGCCGGCAATTTTGAGGGCACAATGTTGGAAGAACATTTGTGTTGAATCGACCCGAATTGATGTTATGCTATGAGATTCATTCGTCATAAGTTAATGGTTAATAACACAGAGATGGTTTACGTTTGCATGATTCCTTAGACCATGAGAGTATCGAGTTTCTTCATGCTTGCTTCATGAACTTTGGGGTTTGTTAAACGTCATCCGTAAATGGGTGGCTATTACGGCGGCTTACGGGTTCATGGAAAAGTATGTCAAGTAACTTGATAGCTCGAGATTGGGATTTGCTCCTCCGACGATGGAGAGATATCTCTGGGCCCTCTCGGTGTTACGGTATCCATCATCGTCTGGCCAGACACAGGGTGATTTGATCATAGGGATGCCGGAACACGGGAACGAGAAAAGAGAACAAAACCGGTAACGAGGTAACTGGCATAGTGGACAAGTTGTTGATCCACGGGGATGCCTACATGTCTCACCTCGGGTATTGTAACATATCGCGAAGCAACAGGAATAGCACACGGCAACTGGAGGTTCACTCGAATATTTATTCGTGTGGGTATAGGGGTCAATATGGGTGTCCACGGCTCCGATGCTGATCATTGATCGGAAAGTGTTCCGGTCATGTCTATACTTCACCGAACCTATAGGGTCACACGCTTAAGGGTCATCTATCTGCTGAATACTAGACAAGGAGTCCGAGAGAAAGTCACTGGAATAGTTTTGGAGACAACAGAAAAGTTCCGGAGAGAACACCGAAAAAGTTTCGGTAAAACCGAAAAGTTGTTTCGGATAAAACCATTGATCCAAAAAGGTTTCGGCAAGCACTGGGAATGTTTTGGAGGTTGCCAGATTGGTCTGCTAATTTCTAGAATTTTTCTGGAGAAAAAACCGAAAAAAAGTTTTCGGAGCTGCCGGAATTGTTTACCGGGTAAACGAAGATGGTTTTAAATTAAACCACCATACCGGAAATGTTCCGGAGTGAGTCCAGATAATTTTAGAGGGTGCCGGAAATGTTCTGGGACCTTCCGGAATTTTTCAGAAGAAATAGTTTCGGAAAACATCTTGTCCCAGCGAGAGGGGACAAGATCCCACGGATCGTGGGGGCTGTTTTTGGGCTGTTTTTGGGGGCGCCCCCTTTTGGGGACAGCCCCCTTGTCGCTGGACAAAGTGTTGGGGGGGGGGCCATGGTGGGGGGCAGCCCCCACAAATGGTGGAGAGTGTTGGGAGGAAGGTGGGGCCCCATGGGGGAACACCATGGACAAGGGAACATGTTTTCTCCATGTTTGGTGGGAACATGTTTTCCTTGTTTGGTGGGTGCATGTTTAGTGGGCTGAATTTCAGCCCCCCCTCACCCCTTCCACCACTATATAAGGAGGTGGAGAGGAGCTCTCCATCCTCACTCAAAAACTCTCATACACATGCCATGCATTATCTGGCTTCTTCTTTCCCTCCCACGAAAAGAGTTTCGTAGAGCCGAAAGGCTGTCTGGGTTCCGGTGGGAACTAGTTCTGGACGGCGAAGCCCTGCCGGATAGATGACACCGTATGTGTGCAACTCTGTAGAGAGATCGTAGTTTCGGTCTTAGTTCGAGAGTGCCTCCCGAAGGGCTGTCCGTGTGACCGTCCGAGTTTTGGAGGTCCTCCCGAAGGGCTGTCCGAGTGACAGTCCGTGTTTCGGAGGTCCTCCCGAAGGGCTGTCCGCGACACCGTCCGGGGGACTGTCCGACCGCCTCCCGGAGGGCTGTCCGCGGGGCAGATGAGGGTATACATCCTCGCGGTTGGGAGGTTGTAAAATCCTAGCTGCGGGGATCTGCACCGCCGTTCGTCATCGACTCTACTTCCGCTGCGCTACGAGTCGGTAACGAATATGATCAAACCTTGTATGCAGTCTCCATAGTGGTCCTGGGCTGGTGCGTAGGTCGGAAATTTTTTGTTTTCTGCTGCGATACCCTACACAAAAATGTATCATTAATTAACATAAACTAAGCTAAGTTAACCCTAAACACTAACTAACCCTAACCCCCAATCTTTCTACTCAACAAGCAAACATACATACTACACACTATGCATATCCCTATATTATCAAAGTTAAACTAGATATTCACACTCAAATTTGGGGAAAAACAATGAACTAGGGTTGCACCCACATGTAAAAAATGCTAGCAAAATAACAAGATTTAACCAAAAAAAATTGGGTGATTTGGGGGAGATTACCACAAGCAACAAAGTGATGGAAAGGAAGATGTGAGGGAACCACCTTTTGGGGAGGATTTGAGGGGGGGCTTGAGGGAGGGGAGAGAGGGGGGGGACCAGAAATTCTGCTTCAAGCTCGGGCTGGATTGGGGAGAGTGACTGGGGTGGGTCCCACCCAATTCCCTTGGGGTTATTCACTTACCAGGACCAAACGCCAGGGTCTACGGCGTCTGGCCAAACGCCATGGTCCTTGGCGTCTGGCCCCTTTGCCACGTCAGCCGGTCAACGAGTCAGGGGGGTCGTGCGGGCCAGGGACCAGACGCCAGGGTCCCTGGCGTCACCCGTGCAACCTAAACGCCACGCATGTTGGCGTCACCCAAAAAGGTCAGATTCGAATTTTTTTTGCAATCGAGGTCAGTTCGGGATTTCTTTAGCACAACGGGTCAAAACAGTGATTTCACCCCCACACGGGAACGACAACAAAGCCCACCTCATGTCAGGCCACGCAGGAGTACACATGCAATTTAGTCAACGGGACAGGGGTGGCCCACACGAACCCAACCGCAGTACATGTTCAGCGCGTGGAAGAGATGCCCCTCGCTGCCGTGGGGTCCCAAAACGCTACACGCACACGCAACGCAGGCAACGCGTTCAGAAAATTTACGTACAGACGGCAGGGTCACACCCAAATCTACCCCGTGGGGTCCCAAACAAATACACGTGTAAGTACTTTATAGGGCCTGAAAATCCATCCGAACAAGTGGTGAGAGGTGGTGAAGAAATCTTCCCGGAAATAGTGGTTTGGGTATTCATTTTTTTTTAACACAGTACAGACGCAAGCGTTCATATATACGCGCATACACTCACCCCTATGAACGCACACACGTATACCCTACCCTTATGAGCATCTCCGACAGACTGAGCCGGCATATCATCTTGAGATTTACGAAGTCACCGTAGACGCCTCGTCGTCGACGGGAACGTCTCCTCCCACTGAATGCGCATCGCCGGAAATCTTGAAATAAATTCAGGAATAATGCGAGCACCAGGACTTGAACCCTGGTGAGCTGGGGATACCACTGTCCCTCCAACCATCCAATCACAAGTTGGTTCGCGGGTATTCATTTTGAAGGGTGCGTGCATCTTGGAGTCTCGTCCTCGGTGGTAGCCTCGGTTCTGGCCAACAATAAATACATGCACGCACCACTCTCGAGTTAATAATCTCTCTATATATGTATGTATGTATGTATGTAATCCAGACTCGTGCAGGCTAGCAAGAAGCAGCCTAGCTAGAAAGAAATTAACACCATCACATCTATTGCTAGCTGGTGTAGCTGATTCAGTACCAGGGTTTACCAGAAAGTCAATGTCAGCCGTTTCACCGAGGACGCCGATCCGCCGGCGCAGAACCAGAAAGCAGGGATCGTCGCCGTTGGCGTGCCGGATGATCCACCTCCACCTCCGGAGCCGGCGGATCCACCTTCATACCCTCTACTGCTGCAGATTCCTATGGCGGCATCATCCCTGCCAAAAGGTATACACGTGCTTGTCGTCCAGTCCCCGGGCACGCCGGCGGCCAGTCTCCAGGCTTTTTTGGTCCCAGCCGCCAGCTGCAAGGACAACGCCGCTGCCGCCCTCCTGGGAGGGCCGAGTCCGGTGAGGGAGTCCTTCCGGGAGCTCCGCGGGTGGTTAATGGTCCTGGCCACCCTTATCGCCTCCATCACCTACGCCGCCGGCCTTAGCCCGCCTGGCGGCTTCCAAAGAGTGCGCCACGAAACAGGCAAAGATGTCGCCGCATCCCCCGGTATAAGTCCCAACAGACCGCTTCCCACTTCATTCGTGGAGCGTTCTCCGCGACGTGAACATGGCCAGGTACCTGATGTTCTACTACGGCAACACCGTCGCCTTCACGCTGTCGCTCTCCATCATCATGCTGCTGGCCAGCCACAGCCAGGACGTGCGGAAGCTGGCCAAGACCAAGGCCCTCAAGATCCTGGTGGCGCTGGACGTGCTGGCCTTGTGGGTGGCCTACATCTTCGGCTCCTCCTTCAACGGCCTCGAGATGATGGTCTGCTCGTGGTTCGGCTTGGCCCTGCTGGTGGCCCTGGCCGTCCGTCGAAAATACTTTTGGGATGAAATCTGATCATCGGGCATATTCATTTCCATATGTTTACGACGTTAATTATTTCGGTCAGTGTCATTATCATGTATGTGATCGTTGCTAGATATTATTTGTGTGACTTGAGTATATGTTAGCATATTCATATGTCAGGAGAAGACTGTAAAAGACTCGTTATTTCTGTTGAGAAATTAATTAATAAAAAAGAGTTAAAAAATATATGTCAGGAAAGGGGGTTGTAAGATTTTTGAGCAGGACAGCGACTTGCCGGCTCTAGTTTTGCGTCCGTCACAAGTGATATTGTAGTACTAGTGACAGACGAAAACATCGTACCCGCCCCTACCGGTGACGGGCCCTTTATTTCAGCCCGTCACTGGTGTCTGTTTTCTTCCCCAACTCCGGATCATACAAGCCCATTGTATGGTCCAAAAGCCCAAACCAAACCAACTACTATAAAGTCCCACCCAAACTCGGGCTAATTCCCCTCTCCTCCCGATCTCTCTCTCTCTCCCCCCACACCCCTCCCCCATGACAGCCATCTCTCTCTCTAGCTCTCCCTCTCTCTCTTTCTCTCTCTCTCAACATCATGGCCAGGCAATTGGTCATCATCTGATGTTGTTTCTGGCCAGGCAATTAGAGAAAGGCTCGAGGCTCCAGGGGCACAACATCATCAAACCCCGAGAAGTTATATCCTCATGGCGAAATTCCGAGTTTTTGTTTAGGGTTGTAGTCGTCATGCGTGGACCTACCCAGGTGGCCCTCGGCGACGGGCTCTGCGTGGACCTCCCCCGCCTCTTCGCCGCCGTCCGCGACGCTGGCGGCTACGCCTCGTCGTCCCCCGCCGGCGCCGGCCTCTGGGCCGCCGCCGCCGGATCCGCCGTCCTCTCTGGTGCTTTCTAGTGCCAGTGGAGGGGAGATGGAGGAGCCTTCCATGGACTGCAATGGGAGGGGGAAGCAGCATCAGCAGGTGGTGTTCAAGAGGAAGAGGGAGGACATGGCCGGGATGCTGGATTGGGTGAGGGTGCCGCCGCCGCCAGATTGGCCGCCGCATACTTCTCGGTGACGTTGGCGGCGCGGGAGGCGGTGGCTAGGAGGAGGGCTCGCCGCGCAAGCGTGACGAACGACGCGCTCTTGCAGGTGATTCCTGTACCTTGAACGACGAACTTGCTGTTGAAAACGTTTGGCATCTTGATATTCAGTCATTGCATATGTAGACGTAACAACTGAATTGCCATTCGATTACTTGCCCCGAAGCATTGGATTACTTGCTGTTAAAACCCTTTTCTTTCTAATTTTGATGGTGCAGGTTGGATGGTGCTAAAGCAGCACTTAGTTTTTTCTCTCTATGAAATTAACTACTTCAGTCTTCATTTTGGTGATGTAGTATATGGGTAGAGCGAAATTACTTTACCCCAGGTGTTGAAAGTGTATTTGCATGTTTACTCATATGTAATCGGTGAATGGTAATGCGTGTTAAACAGTGTGGTAATGCTTCTATGTGATAGACATTTTAGTTTTGTAAGTCAGAAGTCAGAACAGTACACTTATAATGATTGTAGTCTATTCACTCATTCATGTCTTAAGTTACAAAGCATTGTAGTCTATTCATTCAGTTACCTTTGAATGATTAACTTGCCGTCGAGATGTTTGGCATCTTGATATTCAATCGTTGGATTTGTCGACGTAAGAACTGAATTGGTCATTGGATATGCATGTTTAGCTGCTTACTCATATGTAATTGGTAAATGCTAATGCGTGTTACACAATGTGGTAATGCTTCTACGTGACAGTGAGACATTTTAGTTACAAAATGCCGTAGTCTGTTCATTCATGCCTCAGGCCTTGCAAGTCTATCAGCCAGCTTTACAGTTTTCAGCCATGCTTTAAAGGTCACCCTTGTAAACTTCTTTGTCTGGCCAGAAACCCTGCAAATGGACCATTGCCATTCCCTTTCCTCTAATTTTGATGGTGCAGGCTGGATGCTGGTAAAGGAATATTTATTTTTACTTTTTATGAAACCAACTACTTCATTCTTCATGTTAGTGATGTAGTATATGAATAGAACGAAATGCATGAACTTGCCCCATCGCCATCTAGATGTGTAGCAGAGGGCAAAATCTGGCCTAACCCTCTTTACGTAGGTAAAATCTGGTCTAACCATCCTTATGTGTTACACTGTAGACAAGTGAAAACTACAGTATAACATCAATTCATTCTTAGATCCCCAAATCCTAAAAAATGGGATATGTTCACTCCTTGATGTTTGGCGCATGATTCATTGGGAACGATGAATACTGAAAAACAATAAGTGCGTCGGCCTTGGGCTTGTATATTCCTTTCCCCCCTCTTCTCTGTAAATATCATCGCAAAAAAAAAAGAGAACAACCAAAATCTAAAATAAAGAACTAAAAAATTCTCCCCTATTTATCGATCAATCTCATCTAGATCCTTAACATTCCTCTTTGGGCATTTGAATTAAGTTTTGGTGGCCTGATGAGTATTTCAGTAGTGAAAGTCTCAAAGATAACCATGAATATAGAAACTGAGAACTTGTCTTTGTATATATAGGAGTTAGGCCTTAACAACCTTGTCACGTTCCTGTGGATTGGAATGCAACGGTAGGAGAGTGGGAGGCGGCTTTGGCTTGTCGGGTGCTGTGGATGGTGGAAGGGGTCAGAAGGGAGAGAGATGATAGTCCTCTTTCAATAGAGCTATGAAAGCTTATCTTTCTAGTTAAACCAATCCAAAATTTGCCGAACCAGCCAAGTAGGCCTGCTGACCTTTCAATAGAGCTATGAAAGCTCATACATAAATTTATTCCAGAACTTCTCCCACAAAAAACTTTATTCCAGAACTTGTACAGTTCTCATTCATACCGCTGAACTATTATTTTTTCTGCTGGCAGGAAATGGGTTGCAAGTGCTGCAGGAGTGGCACTAGTGCAAGAATGGATGTCCAGTGCACTGAAAAGCTTCAACTTCTGGTTCAACAGGCTGGATGCTGGTTCTCGGTCATGCTAGGATTTGCTTTTGTGTATATTTCCTGTACAGGTGTTTTTTGGTCCTGTTTGTCAAGATTGGATAACCTGTGCCCAGAATTTTCTATTTGAGATCCTACACTATGTTTACAAATGCAATCGGTCTGCTTCATCAAATTCATTTTTGTCGCCATCTGATTTGGCAATTTTGAAGTTGGTAATGTGTTTACCAGTATCTTGCCTTGTTTAACACACGCATCGACTAGATATTACGGTATATATTTCTGAAGCGTTGTTTCTGATCTTGCAGAAAATGCGGCTTTGCTCCTGAGAGGGGAGGGACGAAGACTGAGGCGTGTCGAGTTGGTGTCTGGATTAGCCACCTCAGCACTATGTGTGATTGTGCTTGAACATCCTGAACACCTTTGGTTACGTTTGGTTAGATTATTAATCTGTTGCTATCTAGTTTAATCTCTGGACGGCCATCTCTACGTCTACGGTGATGGCACCATCTTCCTCTACAACTTCTCCAAATCTGACGACGACTTCTACGTTGACGACCACGGCCTCTATGTTGACTACGAACGAAGACCTTGAGCCAGTTATGGTGTCCACAACCCTCCAAGCTTCCATCCTTAGTCCCGACGATACCGCGTGGACGTTCGGGTTCAAGATGGGGAGGAAGGGGGAATAGTTACAATCATTGCTTCGCCCAGTACCGCGTCGACGACGCCAAGATCGCGGTGTGCGTGGACGAGGACCATAGCAATGCCACCTGGCACATCCTGGCGCCCTTCCCGGGCAGCGTCCATGCTAGTGTTGTTGAGAACAACGACATGTGCATGATGGCGTCGTGAGAGCCAGAGGGCGAGTGGCGCCTCGATTCTAGCTACATCCTTGAGTCCCACGACGAGTTGCTGCGGGGGTCCATACTGGTCTGGTGGCACGAGTCCGGGAGCTCGAAACATCATGGTGCCGGTGGTGTGGCGTGCGCTCTGGCAGTTTTGGCGCACGTGCTAGTGGAAGAGGCGGGCGCAGACGGGAGACGGATGGTGCGGTGGGCGAGGAGGAATGGCCGGAGCTTCACTGACTGGGTCATGTTTATAGGGTTCCCGAATAGCTTCGCAGTGGAAGCATCTATGTTCCGTGGCGGGGAGGACGACACCCACAACGGGTGCGTTTACTTCCTCCAAGGGAGGTCGAAGGCATATTTCGATCACCACACAGCGTGTTCAAGTACAACCTCATCGACGACAAGGCCAAGTTCATGGAGCGCCTGCCGCGAGAATGGAGTCACCGGAAAAAATGAGGCATGCATGTGGCTCGTGCCCCAGCCTGTCAATGCTCCAACCCAGGTAAGACTCCACAATTAATTCGCCAGGAACTATTGACTCACTTATGTAGGTGTGTGTGTGTCTTGTATCATGTATGTTTGGCATCGTCAAGTGGCATGGTAATTAAATAACTTAGCTTGTTGTTGGCCAGATAATTAGAGAAAGGCTAGACGCTCCAAGGGCAGAACATCCACTATGAGAATTAGCACTACTATCTGCATGGAGAAACGGCCGGGATGGTCCAACGAGCCCTTCTTCGGTTTCGTTGTGCAAAACCTGCCTCCGGTCTCGGCTGCGCCGCTTCTTCAACGAGCATGGCGAAGTTTCCGATACCTCTGAATGATGAACTTGTTATAGAAAATGTTTGGCATGTTGATATTCAGTCATTGCATATGTAGACGTAAGAACTGGATCACGCATTCAGCCATTGATGATTACTTACCCCGAAGTGCTGAAAGTATTTGCATGTTTACTCGTATGTAAATGGTAAATGTTAATGCGTGTCGCACCTTGTGGTAATGCTTTTATGTGATAGTGAGACATTTTGGTTGTAGTCAGAACAGCACACTTCTAATGATTGTAGCCTATTCATTCATTCATCCACTCATGCCTTAAGTTACAAAATATTGTAGTCTTTCCAGTCATGCTTCAAGGCCTAGACACCCTTGTAAACTTATTTGTTTGGCCAGAAACCCTGCAAATGGACTGTTGCCATTCCTTTTCTTTCTAATTTTGATGGTGCAGGTTGGATGTTGTTAAAGGTGCATTTAATGTTTTTTAACGAAATTAACTACATCATTCATCGTTTTTGTGATGCGTGAACTTGTCCGGTCGTCATCTCGATGTTTTACAACTTCTGGAGGGATATGTGGATGCTAGCAGAGGGCAAATCTGGCCTAACCCTCCTTACGTGTCACTAACACAGCATAGACAAGTGAAGACTACAGTATAACATTAATTCATTCTCAGTCTCTCAGATCGCCAAATCCTTAAAAATGGATTTTGCTCGCTCCCTGATGTTTGCCGCATGAATCATTGGGAATGATGAATATAAATAAAAAACAAGAACTCTGTATCTGAGAATAGTCACAATCTAAAATAAATAAAGTAAAACTCTTCCCTATTTAGTGGTCGATCTCATCTATATATTTAACAATACTCTTTCAGTATTTGAATTATATTTTGATTGCCTGATGAGTAGTTAAGCAGTCGATCACATCTAGATAACCATGGATATGCATGGAAACTGAGGGCATATCCTTGTATTGAAGAAATCTGTGACCATGTATATAAGTAGCTAAGCCGTAAAACCTTGCTACGTACATGAGGATTTTGAAGGTGGGAGGCTTTGGCCCCAGAGAAAAGGGATCAAAAGGGAGAGATATACAGGGTGGAGAGGTCAGAAATAATTTGTCTGCTTCATTTCTTTAAAGATAACAGTCCTCTTTAAATAGAGCTATGAAATCTTATTTTTCTAACTAAACTATTCATTTGCCAGTATATTACTCCAGAGCTTGATTTGATACATTTCTCACTCATATTGCTGAACTATTCATTTTCTTCTGGCACAGCAAGTGGGTTGCAAATGCTGCAGGAGTACCACCAGTTCCAGAATTGATGTCCAATGCAGTAAAAAGCTTCAACTTCTGGTTTGGATGTTGAAAATATGAATGGGTCGTCAATGGTCAGAGAGCAGGAGAGCAATTTGAATGAACAATTGAAACATGAGTGCAAGAAGCAGCTAAACTCTTCTGATGGTTGCCATTTTACAAGTCAGCAAAGGAATAAAATACCAGTGGGCTACAATTATCAAGTCGAGGCCCTGAAAATTACAATGATCCAGAAACCTTGAAATGGTTGGGCACAAAACTCTGGCCTCTGGAAAATGAGAACAAAGTAGCACCAATTTACTATGACCCAATTGGCAAAGGCAGAGAAGATGTTTGCAGCTGCAACGTCCCGCGATCAGTAGAATATGTCAGGTTTCACATTGCAGAAAGACGACTTCAGCTGAGACGTGAACTCGGTTCTGCTTTCTACCAGTGGGGATTCGATCATATGGGCGAGGAGATTGCGCTTTCTTGGACAGATGAAGAGGTAGCTAATTCCAAGGCTGTAATGTAAATCAACGCACCGTCTCCAGGAAGGAATTTATGGAACCGTCTCCACTCATCCTTTCGCTGGAACCGAAGGAAAGAACTTGCGAGCTATTATTTTAATTGTTTTCTCCTTAGACGGAGGTGTTACCAAAATAGGATTACACCAAAGAAGATAGACAGTGATGATGAGGACGAGACAGAGTTTAGATTCTTGGGAAACCGTCTTGGACAAAGTGCTACCAAGTATGACAGTACCAAGCACTAGTTGGCTAGTTGCTGTCCACATTCTAGGAGGCTGATTGGAGCTTGATACTTCACTTTTCTCCTTACTGATAAATGCTCCCATTCATTAATTTGGTCATGCTCATGACATTGCACATGAATTGCTGCGAGCCAAGCGTTAGAAAAGTTTGCTTACTGTTTCAGAGCCCGATCAACAATCGAATATTTGACACTAATCTGTGCGCACTCACATGGACTTGTATCCAGAAAGTGAAAAGTGCACTGGTATAAAAGCAACTTATTTACTTCTCTGTCGTCAATTAATCGACTGACCAAAGAGAACTATACCATACTCAGGAATCAGCATTAGCATAGTCCAATGTACAATTTAGTTCCAATCAAACAGCTTGCGTTTTTCAAATTTCGGCCGGCTTTTGCAGTGATTTGTTAGCAATCTGATGTATACTAATTTTCACTTATTCTAACCGATTGATGGTATTGTTGACTCAAGCAACTAATTTAGTTTCATACCAGTGTTTGATCTGAGCTAGGCTTCTCCCTCTCAACCCGATCCCGATGGTAGTACTCGTGATTTGCATTAGGAATCTGATCCAAGGTCTAGATCCTGCCCTGCCCCTTTGCTTTATTGAAAGAAAAAGGAAAAGGAGGAAGAAGCAAAGAAGCAGACAATCCATCTTTGTTCTTTACTACTTTGCTGCAGCCCCAAGCAAAGAATTAACCAGCTATGGATGGATGGATACTTTGGGAAAAGCAAAGCCAAACACAAGCCCTGCACTGCATAACAGAACTAGTCAGCCACAATTGCTCTCCAGTATCCCCATTCATTCGTTCATTGCTCCTCCTTCATATCACCTGACATCAACATCTTTTTCCGGCCCAACGAAGCAGCGTCTGCCCGCAAATTCAGGTATTATACTACTGATACTATGAGTATATGATTAACTCTTCTGTTACCTATATATCATATGTATAGATACCAACATATGTATTAATTCTTCTGCAATTCATCACCAGCACACAAGGTACTATTATACGATTTTAATTCTTCAGCTATATATTTACACCTCATGTTAATTGCTTGCACCTTAATTTAATTTAATTTAATTTCTAGAAGAACAAGCTAGCATATTATGCATCGACTGACAATATTTGTTCATGCACAAACATAATTAACACCTACGCTCTTCTGATAACAGCTAGGTGCTAGTAAACAACCGGAGATCCATCTGGAGGTGCAGAACTGCAGATGGGTTAGATATCAGGAGCTTCTCATCTTTGCCAGGCCTTCATTGAAATATTAGTCATCATGCCTCGAGTGGTATTTTCCTACCTACACATGCATGCAATTCTCTGTTCTTGTGGTAGTATATGTATACGCATGAATCTTCTTTAGAAGATACTAACATGCATGTCAAAGATGGATGTGTTGGATCTTGAATTAAAATGGTATGTTCAAGATTTGAAAAGAACACACTCTACCGAGTCATACATACATGTTATAGCTCCAAGGATCAAACACACACATATACAGAAGCAGCGGACACACACATACACACACTGGTGTTCAAACTTCAAACACACCTGCTCTATCTCGGCTCAACTGTAGGTCACCTAAAGAAGTAAAGAGAAGGACACAATCATGCAATACCTGACAAAGTGTTAACAATTCAGAGTCTGTTTTTTATTTATGTTGGCTTGGAAAATTGTAGAAATTAAAATTCATATGTAAAGAGCGGGAATGCAGGACTAAATGTATGACTAATAGAATATTACCTACACCAGGCGGTGAGTCACACAACAATCACCAATAGAATATTACCTGTTGTACAAAAGTAAAACAAACATAAATAGGCACTAAGAGTAAATTCTCGGCAGATCTTACCATCTTGACAAAGAGAACAGAACGCTGAACAGCAGAGTGAGTACAACCATACTGGTAGATCTTTATGTTTATACTGAAGAAAGAGATTAAAAAATGGAAGTAGCAGAGATCACGATACCTTTGTAAAGAAAATAAAGGGCGCACAAACAAAAACCATAAAAGAAGCATCATTTGATAAAACATATGAATATATATACCATATATTAACTTGATTGGGTGACCTGCTAGACTTCAATACATGTAAAAGTGGAACCTCCGAAAGCACAAACTGAAAAGCTATCAGTATATACATAAATATTTAGGCTATAAGAAAGAAAGAACATGGAATTGTATCAATAGTTTTCACACTCTCGAAACTTGGTTATATATGAAGGGAGATCACATTTTATCATACTCAGCATATGGTATATTTACCTTGGCCAATATCATTATTGGAGTTGGAGATGTCAATTAAGATATATGTCGTCCTAAATAACTTGTTGATCGTCCTTCAAGATTTTTTTTTTATGTATAACATATATAATCATATAACCTAGAAAAGAACCGAATGTCTAATAGGCATTTTAGCAAACACATGATGGGCCACATAATTAACCTTTGTACTAGCACGGCCCTTAACTCTTCACATGAGAAAGATTGGCATCGCCTAAGAATGTAATGGACCAAAATTATATGTCCTTCATGATCTGTTATTACAAATAAGAACTATTGACTAAACAATGAAGATTAGTAAAGATTACCGGGGACTGTTTCCACCACATGTGCCATAGGCGGTGATGGCCACAGCAGTATAGTCGTTAGAGGAGCACACCAAGGCTTGCTTCTACTGACGCTATCCACTCCACCCCGTCCTTGCCGAGAAGGCAGGAGATAGTAGCAAGAGGAGGTGGTAGCCTGGGGTGAAAGGAGGCGGAAGATGAAGAGAGGATGGCGGCAGCAATGCATCGATATTTTTTTTTTTGTTGAGAGAGAAGCGGGGAGCCATGGAGGCATGGCTCATCCGATGGTCATAGATTTCTTATCTTATTATACAATAGATGAAATTGCACTAATACACAACCTTTGGAGCTGAGGTAACACAAAACCACAAGTCCAAGGGTTTTTAACTCATACCCACAACTCTAGAACTAATGAGTAACAAAATACCCATAATCGCAATGATTAATAAGTTAACGTGAAATCTGACTAGCGGGTCCCATATGTCATTGCTAAGGAAGTGTCTTGGCTCATATTTGGCTTGAGCCGATCTTTCAGCTCAGCTCACTCTCTTCTATCTCTCACCGGTGGCAGTGTACAGGTGGAGGCAATGACGACGGAGACGGCAGTTGCCACCAGCTTGCAGCTTCTCCTATATCCCACCCCCCATCCCCACCCCCTCCCCTCCCCCCGCGCACCGACCCGGCGAGCTCCCTCATCGCCGTCCGATTGGGAAGAAGTAGCTCCCCCATAGACAAAAAAGTAGCACCGCCGTTTGGTGCGAGAGGGAGGGCCCATGCCGCATGTGGTGCAGGAGGCAGACAGATCCGCTGTCGGCCGTGACTTGGAGGAAGGCGGCGGCACGAGGCCGAGTCTTCGTCGATGACCGCAGGAGTTGGGGACGGCGCTGCTGCCTCGGCTCATAAGGAGGAGAGCAGGTCCATCTTGCCGGCGGCACGAGGCGCACTACTCAACCGCACACAGTTGCCATCAACGAGGAGCTCGAGACACCGGACTTGAGCTCGGGGGAGTGGGGTTGGAGCCGGTGCCGACATCTACCATTGTCTCCGGTCCCCCGCGGCTGCCGCCAACGCTCTCAACCGCTGCCGGGCCACAAACGGACCTCGCTATCACGCGCGCCTCACCAGGTGGCTCCTCCACCATTGCCCCTGTCGAAGTCTTCCGCCACTTCTGCCTCCCTAGCCATCGAATGCTGCCACAGGAATTGTGGAGAGGACATCTCGGGGAGAGAGAAGAGCCTCGTCTCTGCCCCCACTAGTGAGGTTGCCACAGCCGCCGCCTCTCTTCTAGCTTTGGAGAGTGAGAGAAATGAGAGAGCAGTCATGGGAGTGAGCTAATGAGAGAGAGAGAGAGGGGGGAGAGAGAGAGAGAGAGAGAGAGAGCGCTGAGCTCGACTCATCTCAAGCCGAGCTCTCTACCAGAACTGAGCCGAGCCGTCGCTCTAGTGACTGACATGTGGGACACGCTAGTCAGACTTCGCTGTAACTTATTAATCGTTGTGATTATGGGTACCAGTTAAAAACCCTTGGAGTTGTGGTTTTGTGTTATCTCAGCCTCAAAGGTTGTGTATTGGTGCAACTTCCTCTATACTATATATATGCATGAGCGAAGCCAAAATAGGACACTAGTAGAAAACAGGCCTTTAGTCCCGGTTGGGAAGGGCCTGTAGTCCCGGTTTTCCAACCGGGACAGCCCAATCGGGACTAAAGGCCCCCCACCTTTAGTCCCGGTTGATCACAAACCGGGACTAAAGGCCCTCCACGTGGCCGCTCTCGTGCGCTGGGGCTGGGGACCTTTAGTCCCGGTTGGTGACACCAACCGGGACTAAATCCCTGTCACTTTAGTTCCGGTTGGTGACACCAACCGGGACTAAAGGTTTAGGGGTTTAGGGGTTTAGGGTTTATTGTTTATTTTTCCTTTTCATTTTGTGTTTTCCATTTAATTCTTTTTCATTTTAAACATATTTTACGCTACTACGTACTGTACACGTTATGCATATATAATAGAATTTCTCATAGAACCAATCATATATCATAGAATTTCTCGTACGACCATGCATACACATATATATATATACAATTTGGTATATACAGTTTCTCCTACAACTTGCAGATCATTACATGCAGGCATTAGGTGAAATGGTATTCTCCATCGGGAGATATGAACTGCTTAAGCAAAAATCCCGCCATTTCCTCTTGAAGTGCTCGTATGCGGTCTGTTGGTAGGAGCTGATCCCGCATCTCTTTCATCTTTAAAGAAGGAGATCAATATGAATATATTAGTTGTGTGTATATATATTAGATAATGATAAAAATAATTGTGAATAGTATTTACGTACCCAAAGATTTCTTGCATCTCTGCTCCTTTCGTTGATCATAATGCGAATGTTCTCGCAAACGTAGTATGCATATAAATTATTCCCCGGTGCCTGCGTCAAGCACTTTACGAGAATAGAATTCAATCAGATAATAATCAAGTATGATAATGGTATTGAAACTAGAATTAAAGAGATGCGCGGACGTAGCTAGCTAGCTAGTAGTACTTAATTACCCTTGGTCGCCACCATTTCAGGCTTGGTTTCCATTGACCGACAACCTCTTTGATGAACGTTTTCCAAACCCTGCCCGGCAAAGAAAATGAATAAAGGAGTTATTAATTACTTGATATCAGGAAATGAACTAAAGAGGCCGACATAGTGCGATAATGATTGAAATTACTACCTGTTGGATATCATCATGGATATGTTCTTCAGTGGAAGGTGTAGCTCACAACTTGTCGTCTCTTGGATATCATCCACGGGGTAGCGAGCCAGCAGTGCATCATCGGCCGGGACCCCCGTGGAACCCACGCTACTTTTCGGCATAGATGGGACGGTGCTATCCAATGCTGGATCTGCTTGCTGCTGCCGCTGAGACGCCCTTTCCAGGCTAAGTGTGTTGATCTGCTCCTGCGTGCTTTGCTTCTAGCTGTCGAAGCCGGTCTGCATCCTGCTTCTTCTTGTCTTCCTCCTGCTTCTTCTTTCTCGCACGGCTTCTGTAACTGACGTTCCAGTTCGCAAACCCCTCAACCCACGGAACAACGCCTTTGCCTCGTGTTCGTCCCGGGTGTTCAGGATTCCCGAGGGCGCGTGTAAGCTCGTCGTGCTCTCTCTCGGGCTGGAACACCCCCGTTCGAGCCACTTCTATTGCAGCAAGTAAATTGTCCGAGGCTTCTTTAAGACTTGCCTGCACCATAATCTCCCCTGTCTTTGGGTCCAACTTTCCCCCATACGCATAAAACCAAGTCCTGCACCTGTCGGGCCAACCCAATGTTGCTGGAGTGACCCCTGCAGCAATCATCTTTTCCTCAGATTCATCCCACTTAGGCCGGCCAGTCTTGTAGCCACCTGGCCCCAGAACATGGTGAAACTGTTTCTTCTCAGCATTGATCTTGTTTATCCTCGACCGTTCCTTAGCTGCTTCCGATTCCTTGAACTCCACAAATAAGTCCCAGTGATCTTTTGCCTTCTCCAGTGCTCCAATGAATTCTGGAGTCGGCTTTCCTGCTTTGACGTACCAGGCCCATAATCTTTTCTTGTGGTTGCGGAATTGTGTGGCCATCTTCTGAAGAGCACTCTTCTTGACTTTCTCCCGTTCTTCATCTGTTAAATGCTCTGGTAGGGTGAAATGTGACATGAGCGTTTCTCAAAGCAGATCTTTTGCTCTTTCGTCGACAAAACTAACTTCTCGATCTCCCTTTGGCTTATTCCATTCTTGAACGGAGATCGGGATTTGGTCCCTGACAATAACTCCGCACTGACGAGTAAATTTGTCCGCATTCTTTTTAGGAGCAAGCGGTTCGCCATTTGGTTTGATCTCATCGATGTTGTACTTTATGCCAGGCGGCAACTTTTTGGCCGGGCCTCGTACTGCCCTGCTTGTAGAAGATTTGCTCGATCCGGAGGGCTAAAAGAAGAAAGATTCGTTAATATATATATATATACAAATCAATTAATACATGTAATGATCACCAGAGGCCTTATATATACCTCGCCGGTCTTTGTTAATTGAAGATCATTTCCTTCGCCATCATTGTTTGTGTGCCCTTCGTCTGTTGGTTCTTCCTCAAATATTCCCTCACCGGCGTCGTTCAGATATTGTGAGCCGTCATCTTCAGGTTCACCCTCTGGGTTTCGGATCATGTCGAACATGATATGCTCTTGATCATGGTCGTCTCTGCCGCTAGCGTCCATAGCTTAACTAATCCAGAAGAAAGATAAAACAATTTAGTATTCAAATTAGAATGCATCTCGAATAATATCACTAATACATCTCGAATAATCCAGTTAATGCATCATCGAATATTATCGAATATAATCTCGAATACATCTCGAATATTATCACGAATACATCTCGAATATTATCACTAATACATCTCGAATATTATCTCGAATACATCTCGAATATTATCACTAATGCATCATCGAATATAATCTTGAATACATCTCGAGTATTATCACTAATACATCTCGAATATTATCATATAACATCACTAGCTAATACAGATCGAATACTATCGAATAATCCAGTTGACTCGCGGTTCCTGAGGCGCGGGCGATGGACACCCAAAGAGAAGGAACCATCACAGGATCATAGCTCGGGTGAGATCCCTGAAGAACCTGCCAGGTATTGGAGAACCTGACGTCCAACGCAACCATGTAGCGATGGACATGCTCGTCCTCCTCCCTTACACGGCGACGTACCACCTCCTCGGGGGCCGGCTGCCTCCGCACCGATAGTGGCCCACGCAACCGCCACCAAAGAAGCTCCGGGTCAACGACGGGAGCCCGGTTCCTCACCAAGCTGCGCGCCCCGGAAGGTAGCACCTCCCAGTGCCAGCCCGGCGGAGCCCAGTCCCGGACATGGCGCCTCTCAAGCAGGTTGTCGCCACCGAGTCGACGACGAGGATGCGGGCCGGGCATCGTCGACGTCGAGAACAAATTCTTATGAAAACAAATTCCTATGCAATAATTATCATTTTATTATGCTACTCATATTTCATAAACTTTTACAACTATAGTAGATGTGCAAATTTGAACAACATTTTATAGCATTGATCCATCTAACATTCATCTAATTAACATTCATCTACACACAAAAATACATAATAAATCCATCTAATTAACATTCATCTACACACAAAAATACATAATAAATCCATCTAATTAACATTTCTTTTAAAAAAGAGAACCTAGGATCTTCTCAAAACACAATTGCCATTCACAAAATTCCATCAAGCATTTCTTCTATCTTAGGACAGTACCCAACATCATTTCTTTCATTAAAACTTCTTTTATTAATATTCAAACAATTACAAAACCAAATTCTATCAATTCATGACCTCCTTTGGTTTTGCAAAGGAACTATATTCCCCCTAACATTTCTAGTCCAGCAAAAACTATCTCAGCTAGATGCTAGTACCCACACTTCATTTCTCCAAAAATAATCTGTCCACTAGTTCAAAAATTTCAAGTTTCATTCAAATGAAATTTGGACCAGATTCAGTTTCCTTGCTCAAAACCCAATCTCTACTACTCCAACAATTCTGAAATTTTTACAGCACCTCAACCATGCATCAGAGAAGCACCACAATTTTTTTTAAAATTTTGAAAAATGCCTAGCTACTGCTGGCATTGCTATTGAACACTTGCTGTGCACAAATTCAGAAATTGGGCAAAGTTCAGAGATTGCACTGCCGTGCACTTCACTCTTCCTCTCCTTCCTCTCCTTCACAGCTTTGCCTCTGGCTCGTGCGCATCCACGGGATGCGGCAGGGGGGCGCGCGGGGTTGCCGGAGCCGACAGCAGCGAGCACATCCGTGGCGGCGCGGGCGGCGGAGCGCGACGGGGACAGAGGGAGGGGGAGGCCTGGGCCTTACCGGCGTTGCCGAGGAGAGGGGCAGCGAGGCTCGGAGGAGACCGGCGAGGAGGAGGTCGAAGACGAGGAGCGGCGACGACGAGCGGTGTGGATCGCCGGAGAACTTGGGCAGCCTGGCGGCGTGGTGATCGATTTGTCTCCTGGGCGGTGGAAAACGCTAAGTGACAGTTATATAGGATCGACCTTTAGTCCCGGTTGCAGCCACGAACCGGGACTAAAGGACCTTTAGTCCCGGTTCGTGGCTGCAACCGGGACTAAAGGTCTGTTTTCGGGCCCAAATTAAGCGCGGGAGGGGGCCTTTAGTCCCGGTTACAACCACGGGCCGGGACTAAAGGTCTGTTTTCGGGCCCAAATTAAGCGCGGGAGGGGGCCTTTAGTCCCGGTTACAACCACGGGCCGGGACTAAAGGTCTGTTTTCGGGCCCAAATTAAGCGCGGGAGGGGGCCTTTAGTCCCGGTTGGTGGCTCCAACCAGGACTAAAGGGTTGGTCCTGGCATGGTGGAAGTTTAGTCCCTCCTCGCCAAGCGAGAGGCACTCGCACCTGTTTATAAGCCCCGCTGCGATAGCCGTCTCGAGCTCCTCTCTAAAGCAGGCAGTACATGCCTAACGTTCGCCCTACCCTGTGGGCCCTGCTTGCCCTGCGGGCCTGCATCCTGGCCCATATAAAGTTGGGTTTCTAGTCGTATGCAGGCCGTGGTGGCCTAGTAGGCGGGCATTTTTTTTATTTTTTGCAAATGTTTTAGTCCCGGTTGGTGGCTCCAACCGGGACTAAAGGTCTTTTCCACATTTTTTTGTTTTTTGCTTTATTTTTTTTCTTTTGTTTCTACTTACAGCCAAATATTTAGAGTTTTTGACTGAATCTTTTTGGTTTAGGTCACAAAAATTATAAACTTTCTGTTAGTGCCAGTAGTTTTCAAATTTGAATAGTTTAAATTTGAATTCTTTGAAATTTGTGTGAATCACTAGTTTGTGAATAACTTTACTTTAAAAATAGATTTTTGAGTGATTCTTTTTCCTGCTGTTTAATATTAGTGTGTTTTATCAGTATGTTCAATTTGGTAATTTTTAGGTTATTTAAATAGGTGTTTTAATCAAAAACAGATTCTGTTTAGCTCTTTTAGTTTTATAGCTCAAAAAAAATCATTAAATGCATGAAAAATAGCGAATGAAGTCAAAAAGGGTTGAAAATTGATGACGTGGCTTTGAATGGTGCATATTGAATGCACAAAAAGTCTGGAGTTAAATAAGTTTAAAAAAATAAAATGTCTTTGTAACAGATGAGTTTTCGTCCGAAACCCTGATACTTAGAAATAGATTGTCCAGTTTGTACACGAAGTGCATCCAGTTTTTGCCGTAACCCTCTCAACTTTATAGCACATGCTATGTGGGTGAAATGATGATACCATGCCAAGTTTCAACCTTTTCAGAGTTCATTTGTAGTGCTTTTCAATTTCAGGGTCATTTAGCTCAAAAAATCAATAAATGCATGAAAAATAGCGTTCCTTCGCGTTTCAAATGCCAAAACACATATATATACCCTAACTATTACAAAGACTCCCTCCGGTTTGTCCGAAGTGGGACTTTCCAGATAAGTCCAGAAACTCACTAGAGAAGAAAGTGCTGACGGTGAAGCCGGTCACATCCCAGAGTGGGATATTGGGGTATAAATTTTTTTCTTCGCGTGTGTCCCTTTGCGCCGTAACCATGGACAATCTTCATCATTTAACAGGATGCTTGGGTCAGTCTTCACTGTGAAGGGAGCAATTTCATGAAACTTTTCATAATCTTCTGACATGTCTGTCTTGTCCTCCACTCCCACGATGTTTCTTTTCCCTGAAAGAACTATGTGGCGCTTTGGCTCATCGTATGATGTATTCGCTTTCTTATCTTTTCTTTTTCTTGGCTTGGTAGACATGTCCTTCACATAGAAAACCTGCGCCACATCATTGGCTAGGACGAATGGTTCGTCTGTGTACCCAAGATTGTTGAGATCCACTGTTGTCATTCCGTACCGCGGGTCTTCCTTTACCCCGCCTCCAGTTAGATTGACCCATTTGCACCGAAACAAAGGGACCTTCAAATCACGTCCATAGTCAAGTTCCCATATCTCCTCTATGTAACCATAATATGTGTCCTTTGGCCTATTGGTGTTTGCTGCATCAAAGCGGACACCACTGTTTTGGTTGGTGCTCTTTTTATCTTGGGCGATCGTGTAAAATGTATTTCCATTTATCTCGTACCCTTCGAAAGTCGATATAGTCGAAGATGGTGACTTGACCAGCAAGTACAGCTCATCTCCAACAGTGTCGTCATGCATGAGACGTGTTTGCAACCAACCGCTGAATGACGCCATGTGTGTACGTTTGATCCAGGGCTCAGACTGCTCCGGGTTCTTGGAGCGTACACTATCCAGGTGTTCCTCGATATACGGAGCCACCAAGCTGGAATTTTGTAGAACTGTGTAGTGTGCTTGTGCCCAAGAATGCCCGTCCATACATATTACCGAATCCTTTCCTAGCGTGCCTTTTCCACCCAGTCTGCCCTCATGCCGCGATTCGGGAACACCAATCGGCTTAAGGTCAGGAATAAAGTCAACACAAAACTCAATGACCTCCTCTGTTTCATGGCCCTTGGAGATGCTTCCTTCTGGCCTAGCACGGTTATGAACATATTTCTTTAAGACTCCCATGAACCTCTCAAAGGGGAACATATTGTGTAGAAATACAGGACCCAGAATGGCAATCTCGTCGACTAGGTGAACTAGGACGTGCGTCATGATATTGAAGAAGGATGGTGGGAACACCAACTCGAAACTGACAAGACATTGCACCAAATCATTCTGTAACCTTGGTAGGATTTATGGATCGATTACCCTCTGAGAGATTGCATTGAGGAATGCACATAGCTTCACAATGGCTAATCGAACGTTGTCCGATAGAAGCCCCCTCAATGCAACCGGAAGCAATTGCGTCATAATCACGTGGCAGTCATGAGACTTTAGGTTCTGGAACTTTTTCTCTGCCATATTTATTATTCCCTTTATATTCGACGAGAAGCCAGACGGGACCTTCATACTGAGCAGGCATTCAAAGAAGATTTCCTTCTCTTCTTTGGTAAGAGCGTAGCTGGCAGGACCTTGATACTGCTTTGGATGCATGCCGTTTTTTCCGTGCATACGTTGCTGGTCCTCCCGTGCCTCCGGTGTATCTATTGTCTTCCCATACACGCCCAAGAAGCCTAGTAGGTTCACGCAAAGATTCTTCGTCACGTGCATCACGTCGATTGCAGAGCGGACCTCTAGGTCTTTCCAATAGGGTAGGTCCCAAAATATAGATTTCTTCTTCCACATGGGTGCGTGTCCGTCAGCGTCATTCGGAACAGATTGTCCGCCAGGACCTTTTCCAAAGATTACTTTTAAATCCTTGACCATATCAAGTATATCATCACCAGAACAGTGGCGAGGCTTCTTACGGTGATCTGCCTCACCTTTGAAATGCTTGCCTTTCTTTCTTAAGAGATGCTTGATCGGAAGAAATCGACGATGTCCCAGGTACACATTTTTCTTACATTTATCCAAATATATACTTTCGGTCTCATCTAAACAGTGCGTGCATGCGTGGTATCCCTTGTTTGTCTGTCCTGAAAGGTTACTAAGAGCAGGCCAATCATTGATGGTTACAAACAGCAACGCTCGTAGGTCAAATTCCTGCTGTTTGTGCTCATCCCACACACGTACACCTTTTATATCCCACAGCTGTAAAAGTTCTTCAACTAATGGCCTTAGGTACACATCAATGTCGTTGCCGGGTTGCTTGGGGCCTTGGATGAGCACTGGCATCATAATGAACTTCCGCTTCATGCACAACCAAGGAGGAAGGTTATAGATACATAGAGTCACATGCCAGGTTCTATGATTGCTGCTCTGCTCCCCAAAAGGATTAATGCCATCTGCACTTAAACCAAACCATATGTTCCTTGCGTCATCTGCAAAGTCCCGCCACTTTCTCTCGATTTTTCTCCACTGCGACCCGTCAGCGGGTACTCTCAACTTCCCGTCTTTCTTACGGTCTTCTTTGTGCCATCGCATCAACTTGGCATGCTCTTTGTTTTGGAACAAACGTTTCAACCGTGGTATTATAGGAGCATACCACATCACCTTGGCAGGAATCCTCTTCCTGGGGCGCTCGCCCTCAACATCATCACCAGGGTCATCGTGGCTGATCTTATAGCGCAATGCACCGCATACCGGGCATGCATTCAGATTCTCGTACTCCTCACCGCGGTAGAGGATGCAGTCATTAGGGCATGCATGTATCTTCTGCACCTCTAATCCTAGAGGGCAGACAGCCTTCTTTGCTTCGTACGTACTGTCGGGCAATTCGTTGTCCTTTGGAAGCATCTTCTTTAACATTTTCAGCAACTTTTCAAATCCCTTGTCAGCTACACCATTCTCTGCCTTCCATTGCAGCAATTCCAGTGTGGTACCCAGCGTTTTCTTGTCATCTTCGCAATTTGGGTACAACAATTTTTTGTGATCCTCTAACATGCGCTGCAACTTCAACTTCTCCTTTTCACTTTCGCAGTTTCTCTTTGCATCAGCAATGGCCCGACCAAGATCATCAGGGGGCTCATCTGATGCCTCTTCTTCAGCTTCTTCTTCTTCATTCTCTTCCCCCATTGTAGTACCATCGTATTCAGGGAACTCAGGATAGTTGTCATCATCCTCTTCTTCTTCATTCTCTTCCATTAGAACCCCTCTTTCTCCGTGCTTGGTCCAACAGTTATAGCTGGACATGAAACCGGACGTAAACAGGTGGACGTGAATGACATTTGAGCTAGAGTAATTCCTATCATTCTTACAGACACCACATGGACAACACATAAAACCATTCCGCTTGTTTGCCTCAGCCGCACGCAGAAAACTATGCACGCCATTAATGAACTGGGGAGAGCGTCGGTCATCGTACATCCATTGCCGACTCATCTTCATTACACAACACCGAAAAGACCAAATTAATACAAGTTCATACATAAAGTTCATACACACTTATTCTCATAAAACAACATAAAACTATCTAGCTAAAGCATTTAAATGCAACAACAAATGCGATCAAAATCGCAACTAAGGTAATAATTGATCCAAGAGCATAATGATACCAAGCCTCTTTATTAACGGCATATTTTCTTATCTTTCTAATCTTCAACCGCATTGCATCCATCTTGATCTTGTGATCATCGACTACATCGGCAACATACAACTCCAATTTCATCTTCTCTTCTTCAATTCTTTTCAATTTTTCTTTCAAATACTCGTTTTCTTTTTCAACTAAATTTAACTTCTCGACAAGAGGATCGGTTGCAATTTTCGGTTCACATACCTCCTAGATAAAAATATCTATGTCAACTTGATGGGCATAATTGTCATAAACACGAAATGCAACAAATAGTTATAAAAGAGAATATACCACATCCGAATCATAAACCGGACGAGGGCCGACGGGGACGGATATCAAAGTCATGTCACTATGTATAACAAACAATCATACAAGTAAGAAAATAATACAAGTAACTATCTAAATCATACAAATAAGATTTTTTTTATAAAAAGGATAAGAACAAGAGGCTCACCAAGGTGGTGCCGGCGACGGGACGGTGCGGGCGATCGACGGTGGTTAGGACGGGGACGGGAAGGCACTAAGTAAACCACACCTACACATATGCAAACTAAGAAGTTAATTTGAGCTCAAATTGCATATAAATAAAATAAACTCCCACATAATTACTCCCAAACTGAAACCCACAAATCACTATACTTAATTATAGAGCATTGCACGAGCTAATCTAGCAATGAGAGATGAAAGGACAAAGTTGCTAACCTTTGTGAATACTTGGATAGATGGGGTGCCTTCAAATCTTGACAAATCTTTGGCAAAAATGGAGGATGAGCTCGAGCAAGGGGAAGAACAGAGGAGAGAAAGGGGAAAACAGAGAGAATGGGCTCGGGCTGGAAGAAGAAGGGTTTATATAGGGAAGTCTTTAGTCCCGGTTGGTTATACAAACCGGGACTAAAGGTACACCTCTAGTCCCGGTTTGTGATACAAACCGGGACTAAAGGGGCTCGTGGGGCCTCAGCCTGACACCAGCCTGCCACCACCCCTTTAGTCCTGGTTTGTATCCACCTATAGTCCCGGTCCGGGACTATAGGTGGACCTATAGTCCCGGTTTGTGATATAAACCGGGACTAAAGGGGTTCGTGGGGGCCCCAGCCTAACACCAGCCTGCCACCACCCCTTTAGTCCCGGTTTGTATCACAAACCGGAACTATAGGTAGAAAATGAATTGGGACTAATGATGCCCGTGCCCCAGACCGCTCCTAGCCGTTGGAACCGGGACTAATGGTCACATTAGTCCCGGGCCGTAATCAAACCGGGACTAAAGGGTTGGACGAAAGGTCTGTTTTCTACCAGTGGACATGGGTGTACATATGTACACCCATTAATTTTGGTTCTCACTCTGGGAATGTGTAGTTGTAAGTTTAGTGAGAGTATTTAACATATATTTAGTTCATTCTAATTAACTAGGATAATACTGATCTTGAACTCTGTACACCCATTAGTCTAAAGTTGGCTCCACCACTGTATATATGGATACAAGGCAATGCACGCACCCATAAATGCCGCAGTGCGGCCGAGCGCTTACCTGGGCTGATCCACACCTAATTAACTAATGCGTGCTAATTGCAGGTCTCTAGCTAGCTAGCTTTATTCAAAGAAAAAGGAAAAGGAGGAAGAAGCAAAGAAGCTGACACGGACAATTCCATCTTTGTTCTTTGCTTAGCTCAAACCGCAAGCAAAGAACCTGCAGCTTTGGGAAAAGCAAAGCCAAACACAAGCCCTGCACTGCAGTCTCTAAAATATCCCCATTCATTCGGTTCATTGCTCCTCCTTCATATCACCTGTCACCAACATCTTTCTTCTGGCCCAACGAAGCAGTGTCTGCCTGCAAATTTAGGTACTACACTATTAATGTTATATATATGATTAATTCTTCTGCTATCTATATATCTTATGTTAAGTATATTATGCATTGACTGACAATGTTTGTTCATGCACAAACATAACTAATCCCTGCGCTCTTCCGGTAACTTGCAGCTAGCAACATAATTCATCTGGGAGTGCACATCGATCGGTTAGATTTCTGGAACTACTTGTCTTTGCCAAGCATTCATTGAAATATATCAGTCATCATGCCTTGACAGGTATTTATCTTATCTGCGTATATACACACACACTTGCATGCTATTCTCACAATGTAGAGTAGTACATTTGTCACATGTATTGGGTTGGATCTTGAATAAAAGTGTTACTCAGGTTCAAGATTTTAAAAGAAGCCACTCCACCGAGGCATGTTAATTAACTACAAATTTGCACACTGTATTTGTCTGACCCACAGTTAAACACCAACAGTACAGTGCCTATATATATAGTTAATCTGATCTACATTTGAAATTTCCAAGATATGCAGTAGCGAATAAGACCACTCCAAACTGAGGATGTGATTCTTGCTGAAATTATTATGAGAGCTAGCTGCTAGCGGACTAGAATCCATCGTCCAACCACAATCAGCTTAATTTCTCTGCCTCCTTCCACAGCAACATGCTAGCTCGCCGCTGCCACCTGTCTTGTCTTCGACGGCTGCACCGACCACCATGGTGCCACCTGCTAATCAAAACACCGCCACAGTCTGCTGCTCACCTGTGGCCGACGGCCATTACACACGCTGCATGCCTAACGCACCGCCGGTCCTCCGCCTGCCCTCCCATCTTCTCTAGGTCCAATAGACACATGAATAGACACTGAAATTGTATGGTCGTGGCTTACTGGGAGCCTGTCTCAGTTCCCATGAATGCAGTTTAGTGTTGGTAATACTAATAACAAAACAAAATAGGTGCACCTTTTGCATATAGCATGTTCCCATGTTTGCTTTTGCAAAACTAAAGCCACTCAAACAAAAGCCCTGCACAACATACCAGCGACTCAGTAGCACTGTAACAACACCCCAGCTCAAATTCGCTCAATACCATGCCCACCTGTGAGGCGGGAAGGGATCACGCATACATAGCACCTCTCTTACACTTTCGTCCTTGTTTCTTGTAAAAGAGTTAACCCGGAGGTGCTACGTTTGGATCACAAGGGTATATATGCCGGTCAAACTCTTTCTAAACTATCCATGTACTCAAAGGAGGACTAAACCACCACACAACTCCACTCGGCTCACATGGGCCTCCACTAACAGGCCGGGTGCTACAACTAGTACTACTACTAGCAAGCTTTTAAATCTAGGACGATACAACCGATATATAGGCCGATATATCAGTTTGGGGGCTCTATCGATATAAACATAACATATCATTTTGTAAATATCATTTTCATGCATATCATCCGATATGGACCGAAATATCGACCGATATGGCCGATATCTGGCCCAATATGTCCACCGATATAGAACGATATGTAGATGACAACAATTCTTTATTAGAAACAGTGAAAACATGATTATGCATTTACAACTTCATCATATATTATCAAAGTCATGCATAATGTTTTGTACAAACGCATATATATCGTATTGTTTTTAATCTTAGAGTAAGGATTTTGTGAATCTTTCTTTAATAGTTTCTTAATTACCACAAGAATTGAAATAGTAGATATATCCAAAATTGTTATGCTAAAGCATTGTCAACGTACATTTTGTTTTACTAAAAAATACATGTTTTGAACGAGAACAATGAAAAAATCTAGACATGCTTTCTCCGATATATCTACATATCATCCGATATATCACCAGATATCCGACATCTGATATGTCGAAGCCAAACCGATACGAACCCGATATCCAATATTTTGAAGCTTGACTATTAGTACTATATGTGATCTCAGTTCTTCTACTATGTATATGTCTCGTGTTTATTACTCGCACTGGCCTGATTTTAATTCAATTTCTAGTTTTCTACAGGAATAAACTAGCATATTATGCATCGACTGACAATATTCGTTTTGTTCATGCACAAACATAACAACACCCATGCTCCTCTTTTAACTATCAGGTGCTAGTTGGAGCTTTCCTGTCTTTACCAGGCCTTCATTGAAATATTAGTCATCATGCTGCGACGGCGACCGCAACCGCGACCGCGACCGCAACGGGGACCGGCGCGGGTATTTTTCTACCTATACATGCATGCAATTCTCACAATCTAAACTGGTACTACTATTTCAATTCTTGTAGTAGTATACATCTAGACATGGCTCTTGTTCGTAATATAGTAACAATTAAGCTTGTCAGGGATGGTTGTATTAATTTGTTCCTGAATAAAAAAATGATATGTTCAAGATTTACATGTTCATTAGCTCGCTCCAAGGATGAAGCTAGCAATGGTGGCATAGATCAAACACACACATACAATCAGTGAACACAGACACACACCCACGCATGCACGGACACACAGTTGTTCCCTCTCATCTCCATGCAGTGCGGCCGAACGCCTACCTGGGTTGATCCACACCGAATTAATTGACTCACATGCGGGCTTAGCTAATGTGCGTGACATGCAGATGCAGTGCGTACTTGTACCTGTAACAAGATTAAAACCCCCCAACAAATACAGTACCTATAGAGATATATATAGCATTGAACAGACCCTAGCTAGCTAGCTTCTACCCCAGCAGCTAACAACCAAACAGCAACACGTAGGCGCTAGCTATCTGTCTCGTCCTGGCTCCCTCGTCTCCTCCACCATCACCTTCCCAGTGACGATCTCACAGAGGTCATGGCGTATGCATCAGTTTTGTTGGATTAACGCGTACGCCTTCATCTTCTGAGGCCGGCCCTGGATACACAGCAGCTGCCGCATTAGTAGATAGCTTAAAGGAGGAAACATGGTGAAAACATGCCATGTTTGCAGCCATACCGGCTAATTCAAGACCTTAAGTATGATGTGATGGTTAGTGTCCGGTCTCTCAAATGGTTTTTGTCCTTGGTATACACATATAAGCATTACCCCCAGTACCGATTTACGGGTACATTCGTCGCATGATAGAAACCACCAGTTCTAGTTGGTTTGCACTTAATTTGCAGGCTGTCCACCTAAATATTTCTTTCCCTGAAAAGCACATCTACAAGGACTCATCTAATGTTACAGGAAATAATGTAAGAAAAAGCAAATACCAGGGTCACATGAGTACTCATAGTGGACAGTTCTGCCACGGTGGTCATTTCGATTTGGTTGGATTCAAATTGGCAGCCTTTATTCGCTGATCAGCTCAATAGGATGCAGAGTAGCATGGAACCTGCCCATCACTTCGCCGGTCAGGTCACAGCATAGATGTTAGGCAAACAGACTCAAAGTTATACGGAAGTCTACCTGTTGCACAGATCAAGCAACAACATCTGCATTACCTATGTTGAGCAAGAACCATAGCTAGAGGATAGATTTAGTAACATTGTAATAAAAGCACGAAAGAAAGAGTTAGCATGGAGTTACTATCACTAAGGGCAAAAACACTGGTACAAAGTAACAACAGAGAATACATAATCGGACATTCTAGCTTTCTGAATGTGCAGCCCATAATCAGAGCAACCACCCTTTCTTTGACACTATTTTTTATCAGTTTGTTGGCATTAAGATCTTCCCGTATGTGCAGCATTCTCATTCCAAAGAGACACCATAGCTATGCCCCTATGCAGCATAGCAGCATAGTTTAATCAGCAGCAATCAACATTATTGCACGATTAAAGAAAAAACCGCCCACAACACATATGGAAGCCGTAATGAACTAATGATTGCATGGGAAAACAATCTGGACCTTGTATCTGTGAGATGCAAGGTCCTTTTAGGAGTCGGTCGGGATTTAACATCAACTACCATGACAGGTTTTAGGAGTCGGTCGGCTTTAACATCAACTGCCATGACAGGTGATTTACCGTTACTATCCCAGTGGCATATGCATAATTCAAAAATAATTAGCAAAGAAACAAAAGTAGTCATTGAAAATCGTACAGAAGCCACCTAAAAAGCACTGTCCGGATGAACTACGAAATAGCATACTCTTTTCACTATAAACAATTAAACTATAGCAAGAGCCATGGAACTATCTGCTGCTCAACATAATTATCACTGCTGGTGTTGCATATAAAGAACTTCTGAAGACACTGCATTGCTGTTTCACAAAACATATTCCTAGAGCCAATTACAAACTATCTTGAAATCGATATCAAAGAGACCACCTAAAGGGAATTCAGTAGCTACAGATCGTCAACATTAACACAAAGACACTACTTTCATGGTCATAACAGATCCCGAACAACAATGTTGGAATTAACATTGCAAAATTGAATCCCCGTACATCGTATGGCGTATCTATCCACATCAACAACAAAATCCACTATTGCTTTGATTAGATGTATGTAAAATACCAATAAATCTTCGAAATCTACAGTCAAGACTTGGGTCATAAAGCACACATAAACTCTTGCTAGTTCTCTCGAAAAAATAAAGCACATGCAAATCATTAGAGAAAACTTCTCCTGCATCAACCAAACACTGCAACAGAAAAAATGACCAGGACCATACACTCAACTGCAAGTCCTGGCAATGCCTATCTCAAGAATAGATCAAGGATTGCATCTCAACTGAAGACAGTGAATCTGTATTCAACTGACAACTTCACAAAAAAGTTGATAATGCACCAACAGATGAAGTGTTACACCACTCCAGTTACTTGTTGCTTGCACAAATCTCCAAATCTACTTGCAAATTCTTGCTTCACTTTCGGAGTGGTAACTAGCAGGAGCTCATCAACGAAGCAAAGGATATGAAAGCTACATAGTAGCAAACTGAATTTGCTAATCATGAGAAGTATTACCTCAATCTTAACATGGCTCATTATTTACTTGAGCTACCAATCTACGATGCCCTTTTGTAATTGCTGCAACGAAAATGCATCACGACCAAAAATTTGTTTGCAAGTGTTTCAGAATAAATCAACAACACCACCTCAACAAGATCTCGGGAGAGACTCTTTCGGGGCCCTTTTCACGTGCCTTTCTCGCCGAACAAACTAGCGGGGCCCGTCCACGGAGGCCGCACACGGGGATCGATGCGAGCGGAACCCTAACTTCTCGAGAGCTTTCCAACGCCACCTCAACCTCCTGGATCGGAGCCCGTATGCACCAGCTACACCCCTCGGAAAGCGCTATCGACCCATGAAATCTCCGGACCTAAAAGTTGGCCGCGAACACCCAGCAAGTACGCCGGTGCCGAAATTTGGACGGGAACACGCCGGCATGGTAATCGGGGCCGCCAAAAGCTGAAAACGGGCGGGAAAACTACAAAATCTTCGGCGGCACGCCATGGCCTCCCTGGTACGGGAGGAAACACTCCTCGGGAAGCAAATGAGGCATCCATCACTACCAATATGATGCGTCGTTGTGAGTGCGCGTTGGCGCAAAACAGCACTTTGGCCTCTTCGGTTTATTCAATTAAAAAACCACATCAAGATTTATTTTTTAGCATTTTCTCCACTCGTAATGCCTTGTTGATTGATAACTATATTTGTATGCACATCACTGCCGATGCTTAATTTCGTTTCTTGTGTCGACCGTGAGCGAACTAGTATCGTAAAATCGTCTACTTTAGTATCGTGCAGTGTTAAAACTGCGTCGAAACTGCCATTTTTCCGACACACTCCTAGCTTGAAGAAGCTTGAGCAGATGAGCTTGGAGATGTAAGCTGGATTTCCTTCCACTATCTTCATCTCTTCCTTCTGTTGATCTGTTCCTATGTATATATAGTGCAAGAATGCAAGGAAAGAAGTCATAGTGGGAGAATAACATGAACATAGTAGAAGCTTTTTTGGTGAAGAATAGTGCCGTCTATTGAGCTGTTCCCCCATCTGCCCCTCCCCTCCCCTCTTTGTTGTGGTGCGTAGAGAAAGTTGCGATGATATTCTTTTGTTGCCTGGTCTGGTCAGTGGGTTGACTTGACTGAATATACTTACCAGCGGGAAGTGGCAATCCTATCCTATACACATATGTTATACATGATGCATGCACTTGACTCGGTGGATTGTGAATGCATGTTTAAATGGATGACTTGGCGATGAACGACTTGACTGCGAACACCAACATACTTGGTGTTAGAAACCGCGTCACGTATGGAAAATGAGAAGCACAGGGGTTGTCTGTAATTATTCGGACACCATCCTTTTTTCCAGTACACACCTAGCTTGAGAAGATGAGCCTGGAGAGCTCTGTAATCTGTCGGTGTATATTGGATGGATTTGGATGTGAGCTGGATTCCCAGCGTAGTACATATACCACAGCTACATCACATAACAATTTCTAGATTTTTCTCCAAAGTCACTCAGTACACTATAATGCGAAGCACTGACGTATTATTTCAGTAAGCAGCAGAGGAGGTTTAAAGGAGCGTCCGAATAAAATAAATACAAGATGATCTCTGCCATAAGTGAGCGCAAAGACTCATCTGAATCACTATATTTATTTAGTTTAAGCAAGCAGCTGGGCAGAGGAGGACAACATTTAACTAATTAGGCAACCTCTCTTTTACGAGAACAAGGGATTTGACTTGCATGAAGAAAATCTCAAGTCACCGAGTTCATTCATACAGATTTCACTCCAGTCCGTAGAGACATATAGGGTCTCAGGGAGGAGTCCCAAAAAAGAACGTCTGCGCCCCTGAAAGTGCCTTGGAAGCCGTGCCGCGCGATGTTTTTTTTTCCAAAGTTCTTGGAATCGACCCAAACTTGACGGAGGCTTCGAGGCGGTGTCTACGAGTTCTCTCGTGAAGACGTGGACCCTTTCGGCGGTCCGTAGACCGGTGTGGACCGTTCTCCGCTTTTGTGCCGAGCTGGTATTTCATGATTTGGCAACACGGCGCGTGCCCTTCATGCGCGGATTGTCTCGGCGTCCGAGTCCACGGTCCTTGCCTCTCCAAGGGCTTTCCAACGGATCCGGAATTGGCTCGATCGGAGCCCGTATGCTCGAGTTGCGCGGTCCTACCCGAGGCTATCTTTCGTCTGGAGCGATGGTCGCATGCATGCAGTTATCACCAACCAGAGTCAAAACAAAGTGTACTCTTGTTCGTCATCGCATGCTGTTCCTCCAACAAGACAAAAACAAACACAAGAGGGAGAGAGGGAGGGGGGATAGAGAGATCGAATGAACGGAAATTTGGGCTGGAAACAAAATTATGGCGGGAAAAGGACAAGATCTCGGGAGAGACTCTTTCGGGGCCCTTTTCACGTGCCTTTCTCGCCGAACAAACTAGCGGGGCCCGTCCACGGAGGCCGCACACGGGGATCGATGCGAGCGGAACCCTAACTTCTCGAGAGCTTTCCAACGCCACCTCAACCTCCTGGATCGGAGCCCGTATGCATCAGCTACACCCCTCGCAAAGCGCTATCGACCCATGAGATCCCCGGACCTAAAAGTTGGCCGCGAACACCCAACAAGTACCCCGGTGCTGAAATTTGGGCGGGGCGGGGCGGTCAACCAGCAAGTACTTGAACGGCCAAAAACCAAAATTGAAGGACATATACAGCAAGGGTGGCATTCCTTTCATCCTAACTTATCTAGATGCTAAACTAGCTGTAACTAATGCACTCCCAAGCTGGAACTGCATGCATGGATTGACATCTCCTCTTTATCTTCAACCAATTTTTTGTTGGTAAACATGTCTACAGTCAGTAATAATAAATCATAATAATTGGCCAAAAGGTGTTTCTAAATTGTACAAATTTGTTGAACTGAGCCATTGTACTAATTACTCAAATAACATGGCACCACTTGCAAAGGGATAGCCATGGTACTAAGGAACTAGATTCCCATCTACGAAAGATCAATAATAGGTCGACATACCACCCCTATTATTCTATTATTTCTTCCACTTATTGGCTCTTCTCAACCTTTAATTCTGCACTTATATCGAATCTGGCTATGAAGTTCAGATCTGAGCACTACAAAGGAACAAAATAGAAAAGTATCAGATTAAAATGAAGGCATTGAGAGGGAGGTGGGATGGGAGAAAAGGATAAGGAGGGAGAGAGATTGGAGATTGGACCGAGGACGGCGACGACGATGTCCATTCAGTACGGTGCTGGGGCGGCGGCGACTTGCGGGGGTAGGCAATGGGCGGGGCGGTCAACTAGCCGTCGTTGACCCGGGTGACCTCGGGGTGGAGGTGTGGCGACGACCTGGGAGAGGAGTAGGTCGACCTTGGGGGGGGGGGGGGGGGGGGGGGTATTCTGGTCGATGGCCGCCTTGGCCATCTCGCTCGCCCCATCCAGCGGTAGGGCTTAGCAGCCGGCACAACGACGCAGAGGAAGCGGGGGCAGAGGAAGAGGAGCCTTGGGGGAGGGGAGCAGGGCCAGCGGCGCCTGCGCAAAAGGAAACCAAATCCACCGCTGACTGGGAGGGCCTACATGCTAGTGACTCACTCGCGGGACCAAATCCTTTTAACATTTGGAGAGCTGCTAGGGGACGAACGGGATTCCCTCCTATCCCAGCTAGCTCATCACTGTCACCGGTATGGTCTCTGGTGTCTGATTGCACTGGGCTCCAAATAATAATACATTGGGTCGCCCCCCAGTGGCTGACCTGCCACCTGCCGTGGCTGATAGTACCACTGCTGGTCTGTCCGATTAACACAGTCACACACACACTGGAACTATGGTCCAACCTTACTGTGAGCCTGTATGAGTGCCTACGCCCTAATAATAACAATACAAAAGTAGGTGCACCTTTTGCATATACTAAGTTGCTAGACGAAAACTGCTAAAGTGAGTGACCACAACTAATTGCTATATCAACTTTCCTCAAATTTTTTTTTTGCTATATCAACTAACAGCTAGGAAACTACAAGAGGCCGGCACCCACATAGCACTCAAAATTCAGAAATTGATGAAGAGATGATTTAAAAAAATGGTACAGCCTCAACTGCAAGTGCACTGAACCCACACCTGGGGGAGCACAGCGTCCCTGTCAGTGTCATGCGACCCAATATGTAGGTTCAGTCTAGCAAGCGAGCACCACCGCCAGGGTAGGCGGCGACCATGCGCGGGTGCGTGCCAGCAGTGGCTACGGCCAGCTGAGTTGACAGAGAGAAGCGGGAAGGTGATGTAAGCTAAATAAGCTAAATAAACGATCGTATTACTACTCATAGGCATTTTGTCGAACATATGGCATGCACATGACAGAGTGAAATATATAGGTAAAGGTTAGTGGTGCGGCTCACATGGGGAGGGGAGGGGAGAGGTCGGCCAGCGTTGAGCTCTTGGAGCTCGCGGGGAAAGGAGGCGTTGGGAACGGAGAGGTGAAGGAATGAGGTGACCTGAGCGTCGAGGAGGCAGGTCGGCAGCGGGTGGGGAGGAACGTATACTGCTCGTTGGTGGTTGGTGTCGCAGGTTCATGGATCTCTAGGAAGGACGTGGCCGGGTGGCGGCCACCTGCGCGTCGGAGAGGAGCGAGGCGACCTGCGCATCGAGGAGGAAGGTCGGCCGCTGGCGGCGGCGGCCTGCTCGTGGACGGTCACGCCTAAGCGTCGGGGAAGTTGCCGGTTAGGAGACGACGGGGACGGGCGAGAACGACGGCGGGGGCAGGTGGCCGACGGCGAGGGGACGGGGCGTCCGAGCGGGAGTGTGGCGGCGGCATCCGAGCGGGGGTGTGGCGGCTGTGGCAGGAGCCCGACCACAAGTTTGATGGCATGTGGATGCAGTGCGTACATGTAAAAAGATTTAAAAAAAATCAAAAACTCGAGCTGCTGGGGGATTCCATCATTTAATTAGCAACCAAACAGCAACACGTACGCGATACCCTCGTCCACCATCACCTCGCTGCATGCGGCCTAACACAGCACCGACGATCCTCCCATCTTCCCTAGCTCGAACAAACGCATAGATACTAGAAATTGTGGTCATGGCTAACTGTGTAGTGCACTTTCCATCTTGTATGAAATGCACGGGGGCTACGCAGAGAATATATAGAACAAAAACCTAGTTCATTAGTGAGGAGTCCTTGCAGAAGTGGCTGAAATTTCTTCTCAAAATTTTCACGGCTTGCATTCCCCCCTTAAAAAAAAGCACACATGAACAAAAGAAGGCACGTGAATCACAAAAACATGTGCGAGAAAAAAGGGCCGTTTATGATCAGAAATTCGTTTTGGCTCTGGGGTCCAGATGCACCTGAAATCTGGACCGCTCTTTCATCTCGTGATGTGTGCCCTTTCAAGTATTCTGCAGCGTATTCACGTTTTTCTGTCATTTTGGCACAGTACGCTGCCCCACACCTGACCATCATTAAATGTTCGTATGGCCGTTTGCTCAACGCTGATACAGACGGTGCCTATACGTTCCTGTGTTGTTTGGACGCCATCTGTGCCATCCGTCACCAAACTCCTTCCATCCGACCACGGACTGACATAATGTGCGATGTGCCCATACATCTGACGTTCATTACAGATCCAAGCAGACAACAATTGGAGTGAAAAAACTGCCCAGACCACAGATTTCTGGGGAAAATAAGGAACAAAAAGCTACAAATCTTATCCCAAAAAAACTGCAAATATTTCGGCCGGATCAACCACGAAAGAATCAGTCTTTACAAAAAATCAAATGAAGGTCAACGCACACACAAGCATGTCCAGCCAGATCAAGCAAACCATGAATAAATCTCTACAAAAATCAAAAGAACAAAAAATGTGCACACACATACGAATGTGTCCACAAGATCAAGCACGCATCGATCCATCAAAGCATCAGGCCATCAGCCACCCATTAGGTAAGTGAAAAAACCTATTCATACTTGCACATCTTTGCACAGCCGACAATACAAAACAACATCAGTCAATTTTCAGGTCATTAGAGATGGAAACAGCGGCAACATCACTAACAGTTGCACAACACTAACAAATTCTGCCATTACAATAGCACCTGAAATAAATTCTGAAATTGCAAAGAACAAATTTTTTTGCAAAGGAATTTACCACTGCTGAGGATGTAACATCTGCAGCACCAGCCGCCTCCACGACAACAGCGACAACGACCCCCTTTTGCATTTCCCCGCTGGACCCCTCTCCTCAACAGGATAGAGTCGGTCCGGCAACGGTGCGAGCTCCAATGTCGGGTTCCAAGGCGGCATGTAGGTTCCCGAGAGGGCCCGGTGCTCCTCCATAGCCCCACAATGGCGCACCTCCTTCTCCCGCGGCGGCACGGTGACCTCTCCGTGACAGTGTTTTCTCGGCACACAACAACGATTCTTGATCCGCCGGAAACTCGCTTCTCCAAGCAGCAAATTCTGAGCAGCCACTCCCATTTCTTCCTCACCCGCACAAATCTCAGACCAAGCACCGCAGTTCAATCACACCATGGCTTCTTCCTCTTCCTCCTCTCAGATGGCTAGGGCCTAGGAAGCCCTCCTTCTGATTCCATGCCCCTTCTGCGGCGACAAGATGCTATCGTTAGTGTGCAGCATCAATGGTTCTAGGCCGGGTGATCGATTTTACAAGTGCCGCCTCCGTGATGTAAGTTGTACTATTGACCTGCTTCCTCTCGATCTACATCCCAAATCCGCCGCTCGCTATGATCTCCGTTTTGCAGGTATCTTGCATGCACAAAATTTCTGACCCAATGCATGCTTAACCACACGCTCACCCAACTTCTGTGCATAGCGCCATAGCCTCATATTGTTTGCTCCAGCACACCGAACCTGCCAGGACATGGTGTTCTGGGCCTTCTATCCGGCGGATGGCTCCTCTAATTCTGCAAATCCAGTGGACAGATGAATTTCAGATATCAAAATGAACCAAATTTATCGTACAATAAAAAAGTTCACCTAACAATAAAATGTACAATTTCAGACACGAAATTTCAGTCAGCAACACAATGATCAATCATTTGAGATCCAGTTTTATTGTACATTTTATAAATTCCATTTCAGGTGTCATATGTCGGTAAAATTGTGTAAACTAAAAACAACCACCAATAAGACGACCAGCTAGGTCACCCAATCCTGATCCTAACGTATCTAAAATTGAGTACTTATGTAAAACTCAATATCTCTGACACTAAACGCTCTTATATTAGTTTACAGAGGGAGCACAAAACAATATCTCTGACAGCAACTCATTTTATCATAGTAAAACTGTAGTTCCAAGAATTCAATTTAGTATATATCTGTCATTGATCTTGTCTTAAACAAAACCTCAAACTGCATCGCAATGATCAAAGTAGCCAAATCTGAAGCTACGACATTCCCAAAATCAAGAGCAGGACTTTATCTGTCATGCAGTAAGCACGCACAGGTAAACACAGTGTACCTTTTTGTCCAGCCAGGGGCCTGCGGATCCATATTCACTATTTATTTAGTCGGCCCTGTGTCGTCTCTTCCTCATACTCACGGATCACACAGTCGGTCTGCACCCACTGAACGACGCATCTCTGCTGCCGCACCGAGCTCCGCGGTGTCCGCTTCACTTTTGCTGCCTGACGCCGTGCCGTAGATCTCTGCGACCACACTGGCCTGATCTCCAATATGCGCTCCGTTGGCCAAGGGGCGGGCCATACGTTGGCCTCGTCCGGCAGGGCAGGCGATGCCAGCAAGGCAGGCCACGCCACTGCACCTGCGTCCTCATCCGCCAAGATTGGAAGCTTGAATAAAAAAAATCAGGAGCTTCAGTACCAAGCGACTGCATTATTAGCTGATTCAAGCATGGAGTTACCCCTACTTACCTGTCCACCGGATCGGCGGGAAAATCCATCGCCGCCCTCCGGCGCCCCAAGAACTCCAATATCACCCAAAGTTCACTTTCGCCCAGATCCTAAAAAACAGTTTTGACTCTCGCCGCCGCCGCCACACGTGGCTGCTCTGCGAAGGGGACACCGCTCCCAATCTGCCCAAACAAGCGGTGCGCAGCCGGCAGCTCTCGCAGCTCAGGGTCCGCTGTCGCCATCTCATCTCCACGGGATGCGTTCGTGGACTCGCCATCCGCACTGCTTGCTTGCCCCAACAAGCCGATGTGAGCTACTACACCCGATGCCCCTTCTGGGAAGATAGGCAACCTGCATCAAACGTGTCCTCTCTAACTCAGCAAGAACAAGCCTCAAGAAAAATAGGGGTTGCCGCCAAAAAAATCTTACCTATCCACTGGATCGATGGGAAAATCCATTGTATACCCTCCAGATCTCCGCACCGCCCGCTGCCGGCCTTCGCCTGTTGACAGGTTTTCTTCCGTTTCCCATTGTATGCCCTCCAGATCTCCGCACCGCCCGCTGCCGGCCTTCGCCTGTTGACAGGTTTTCTTCCGCCGCCGCCCACTCCCCTCCCCTCGCAGCCGCACTCACTTCAGGATGCCTCACTTCACGGTCTGACGAAACAGCACACATCTGTACCTTCGCCCCAGATCCGTGACTAAAAGACCCCCGTCACCCCAACCCCGCTGGCCCGTTAGCGGCCGTCAGCTTCCACCGTATTTGTGTACGCCTGCCATCCTGTATTTCAGATTTTCGCCAGCGGCGTATATTGCAATCAATGTGCCTTGGTACATATCCCGAAGCTTACTGGACGACCAGGATATCAGGATCAGCTGGACCTGGGAGCCAAAACGCCCCTCTCCGTTTATGATGTAATGAAGTGGTAGACCTGTTTGCTAAAGAAACCAAACAATGCATCATCTAAGGCCTTGTTCCTCCATGGAAAGTTCAATGCCTGGACAAAATGAAAACCAGAAGAGAATGAACCGGCACTGATAGACAAATAAAAGGAGCATTAATAAGATACAAGATTAATTGGTTTAGGTACTATTTGAAAATTCAAAGAACTGTTGGAATATACAACCTAGAACGCTTCTCTTGACATGTCAGGACCAAAATGTGCAGTCAGTGATATGAAACAAGACAACTCTGACTTGGACATGTTAGAAGTAGGCTGAAGTAGAGAAGCAGAGAGGAGCTGGGGCTGAACACAGGATAGTGTTATTTCTAAAGCTGTAGCTTGTATTGCTGCTCTAAGGTCTATATATAGTACAGGGCAAGTCGGTTGCTAAACCAAACCGACAATGCAGCTCTAGTAGCTGCCAGTACAGGCAAATTCAAATTGACTACTAGCTGTCTACCTGCATACCCTATCTTACTAGGTAAGAAAGCTCTAGCCGCCTATCCTAATACTAGCTAACAGGGCATTCATGACCCTGAAGAGCTAATAACAAATACTTTGCTTTACTTCAGTAAGCTCTACATTTTTCTGGATCTAATAAAAGACTGACTGTTGATGGCGTTACATGGCATGACTTTATTGTATTAATAACAGTAAAAGGTAAGTAACAAATCAAAACATTCATCAAAGGTAAAGGTACATTGCTAATTCCAAACCAGAACAGAATGAACCACCATTGATAAATAAAAAAGGAAAAATAATAAGTAAATACACAGGAAAATGTGTGGGCAGGTGGTAGAAAAAAAAAGCTCACGTCATCGTCACTTGACATGTTGTTCCATTCATTGTTCCCATGATCGGGATGGGCGTCCGTTGAATTGTTTGAGACAGGATGGATGCTGCATATATATAAGAACAGAAAGACAAAATTTATTTTTCATTAACAAACTACATACACCACAGCATATTAAAAAAACCTTGATTCTCTAAGTGATGATATTGAAAACAAATCATTGCGGCGTCTGTGGTGGGCGCATAAAACACACAAGTGAAATGCTCAGGAATGATACAAGCCTTCACAGTACACAACACAAAAACAACACAGGTTTATAGAGTGGTCTCATGTTAGATACCTCGATAAAGTCCTGATCTATTAGGGCTCTACTAATTATATATGTAAGTGTCACTTAAAGCACTTATCGTTTGCATTTTAAGATATGCAAAGGAAAAAACCATTGTTCTATCCACAAAAATCAACCAAGTGAACTGATGACAAATCGGTTGATGCGCTGCTTTGTTTGTCACTTCATAAGGAAGGATAGACCACATTCAGAATCATCGCCACAAAAAATATATGAATAAACCCACACATGCAGTTTAATTGATTAGTGTTGACCTCATGTTTATATATGAATAAACCCACTCATGTTTATAACCTTAATTATTTTACCTCTAGTTAATAGAAAATAACAACTAGAGAGAAAAAACATAGTAAGCACACACAAAAGAGGTGCTCACGCGAATGCCTACGGGCAAACCACCTCAGCAAAACCAAAGCTGATGTCACCACACATGCATTGCTAGGCCCCACTAAAGCATGCAAAGTGGTTCTGATTAGTACTCACGCATGATTTGTGTTAGTACAAATCAAATGGAATCAAGTCCAAAGTCTAGGGCCTGCCCCACCCTTGCTTTATTTCAAAGTAAAAGAAAAAGAAAGAAGCAAAGAAGCAATGGCATGGCCACAATTAATTCCATCTTTGCTCCAGCCTCAAGCAAAGAATGAACCAGCTATGGATGCATGGATACTTTGGCAAAAGCAAAGCCAAAAACACAGGCGCTGCACTCACTACATACCATACCATACCTAGTAGGTTCACTGCTCTCCAATATCCCCGGCCGTTCATTCATTGCCCCTCTCCTCCTTCGTATCACCTGGCATCAACATTTTTCTTCTGGGGCAAGGGAGATTTGTGTCCCGGCAAATTAAGGAACTGCTATGGTGTATGATTAATTTTTCTGCTTTATATATCTCATGTTTATTGCTACGTAGTACATTATGCATCTACTCCCAGCTAGTGTTTGCTCATGCACAAACACAACTAATTACTAGGTGCATGCTAGAAACCACATGTTAATTATCATGCTATTTGTTTATCGTATTTTTTCCCCAAGGGCATGTTAATTGCTTGCAGTACATTATGCCTTGACAGAGATACGTTGGCACCTACACCATGTTAAAGGAGGAAAAGTGGCAAGGGTAACAAAGTGTCATGATGTGTTCCATGGTAAAGTGGTAATTGATATGCAATCATTGCCTAAGGGTAGTAAAGTGTGGGAGCACCAATCCAGGGTCAAGGGTAGTAAATTGTTAAAATGGCCCAATCCATATTGGATCAATTTTGATATCCCATCCATGGTAACGGTGTTAAAGTTGCAGATCTACATGGTTACGGTGGTGAAGTAGAAGCGTATCCAAACCATGATTACCATGTTAAAGTAGCAGACTTTCTCCACTGCGACCCGTCAGCGGGTACTCTCAACTTCCCGTCTTTCTTACGGTCTTCTTTGTGCCATCGCATCAACTTGGCATGCTCTTTGTTTTGGAACAAACGTTTCAACCGTGGTATTATAGGAGCATACCACATCACCTTGGCAGGAATCCTCTTCCTGGGGCGCTCGCCCTCAACATCATCACCAGGGTCATCGTGGCTGATCTTATAGCGCAATGCACCGCATACCGGGCATGCATTCAGATTCTCGTACTCCTCACCGCGGTAGAGGATGCAGTCATTAGGGCATGCATGTATCTTCTGCACCTCTAATCCTAGAGGGCAGACAGCCTTCTTTGCTTCGTACGTACTGTCGGGCAATTCGTTGTCCTTTGGAAGCATCTTCTTTAACATTTTCAGCAACTTTTCAAATCCCTTGTCAGCTACACCATTCTCTGCCTTCCATTGCAGCAATTCCAGTGTGGTACCCAGCGTTTTCTTGTCATCTTCGCAATTTGGGTACAACAATTTTTTGTGATCCTCTAACATGCGCTGCAACTTCAACTTCTCCTTTTCACTTTCGCAGTTTCTCTTTGCATCAGCAATGGCCCGACCAAGATCATCAGGGGGCTCATCTGATGCCTCTTCTTCAGCTTCTTCTTCTTCATTCTCTTCCCCCATTGTAGTACCATCGTATTCAGGGAACTCAGGATAGTTGTCATCATCCTCTTCTTCTTCATTCTCTTCCATTAGAACCCCTCTTTCTCCGTGCTTGGTCCAACAGTTATAGCTGGACATGAAACCGGACGTAAACAGGTGGACGTGAATGACATTTGAGCTAGAGTAATTCCTATCATTCTTACAGACACCACATGGACAACACATAAAACCATTCCGCTTGTTTGCCTCAGCCGCACGCAGAAAACTATGCACGCCATTAATGAACTGGGGAGAGCGTCGGTCATCGTACATCCATTGCCGACTCATCTTCATTACACAACACCGAAAAGACCAAATTAATACAAGTTCATACATAAAGTTCATACACACTTATTCTCATAAAACAACATAAAACTATCTAGCTAAAGCATTTAAATGCAACAACAAATGCGATCAAAATCGCAACTAAGGTAATAATTGATCCAAGAGCATAATGATACCAAGCCTCTTTATTAACGGCATATTTTCTTATCTTTCTAATCTTCAACCGCATTGCATCCATCTTGATCTTGTGATCATCGACTACATCGGCAACATACAACTCCAATTTCATCTTCTCTTCTTCAATTCTTTTCAATTTTTCTTTCAAATACTCGTTTTCTTTTTCAACTAAATTTAACTTCTCGACAAGAGGATCGGTTGCAATTTTCGGTTCACATACCTCCTAGATAAAAATATCTATGTCAACTTGATGGGCATAATTGTCATAAACACGAAATGCAACAAATAGTTATAAAAGAGAATATACCACATCCGAATCATAAACCGGACGAGGGCCGACGGGGACGGATATCAAAGTCATGTCACTATGTATAACAAACAATCATACAAGTAAGAAAATAATACAAGTAACTATCTAAATCATACAAATAAGATTTTTTTTATAAAAAGGATAAGAACAAGAGGCTCACCAAGGTGGTGCCGGCGACGGGACGGTGCGGGCGATCGACGGTGGTTAGGACGGGGACGGGAAGGCACTAAGTAAACCACACCTACACATATGCAAACTAAGAAGTTAATTTGAGCTCAAATTGCATATAAATAAAATAAACTCCCACATAATTACTCCCAAACTGAAACCCACAAATCACTATACTTAATTATAGAGCATTGCACGAGCTAATCTAGCAATGAGAGATGAAAGGACAAAGTTGCTAACCTTTGTGAATACTTGGATAGATGGGGTGCCTTCAAATCTTGACAAATCTTTGGCAAAAATGGAGGATGAGCTCGAGCAAGGGGAAGAACAGAGGAGAGAAAGGGGAAAACAGAGAGAATGGGCTCGGGCTGGAAGAAGAAGGGTTTATATAGGGAAGTCTTTAGTCCCGGTTGGTTATACAAACCGGGACTAAAGGTACACCTCTAGTCCCGGTTTGTGATACAAACCGGGACTAAAGGGGCTCGTGGGGCCTCAGCCTGACACCAGCCTGCCACCACCCCTTTAGTCCTGGTTTGTATCCACCTATAGTCCCGGTCCGGGACTATAGGTGGACCTATAGTCCCGGTTTGTGATATAAACCGGGACTAAAGGGGTTCGTGGGGGCCCCAGCCTAACACCAGCCTGCCACCACCCCTTTAGTCCCGGTTTGTATCACAAACCGGAACTATAGGTAGAAAATGAATTGGGACTAATGATGCCCGTGCCCCAGACCGCTCCTAGCCGTTGGAACCGGGACTAATGGTCACATTAGTCCCGGGCCGTAATCAAACCGGGACTAAAGGGTTGGACGAAAGGTCTGTTTTCTACCAGTGGACATGGGTGTACATATGTACACCCATTAATTTTGGTTCTCACTCTGGGAATGTGTAGTTGTAAGTTTAGTGAGAGTATTTAACATATATTTAGTTCATTCTAATTAACTAGGATAATACTGATCTTGAACTCTGTACACCCATTAGTCTAAAGTTGGCTCCACCACTGTATATATGGATACAAGGCAATGCACGCACCCATAAATGCCGCAGTGCGGCCGAGCGCTTACCTGGGCTGATCCACACCTAATTAACTAATGCGTGCTAATTGCAGGTCTCTAGCTAGCTAGCTTTATTCAAAGAAAAAGGAAAAGGAGGAAGAAGCAAAGAAGCTGACACGGACAATTCCATCTTTGTTCTTTGCTTAGCTCAAACCGCAAGCAAAGAACCTGCAGCTTTGGGAAAAGCAAAGCCAAACACAAGCCCTGCACTGCAGTCTCTAAAATATCCCCATTCATTCGGTTCATTGCTCCTCCTTCATATCACCTGTCACCAACATCTTTCTTCTGGCCCAACGAAGCAGTGTCTGCCTGCAAATTTAGGTACTACACTATTAATGTTATATATATGATTAATTCTTCTGCTATCTATATATCTTATGTTAAGTATATTATGCATTGACTGACAATGTTTGTTCATGCACAAACATAACTAATCCCTGCGCTCTTCCGGTAACTTGCAGCTAGCAACATAATTCATCTGGGAGTGCACATCGATCGGTTAGATTTCTGGAACTACTTGTCTTTGCCAAGCATTCATTGAAATATATCAGTCATCATGCCTTGACAGGTATTTATCTTATCTGCGTATATACACACACACTTGCATGCTATTCTCACAATGTAGAGTAGTACATTTGTCACATGTATTGGGTTGGATCTTGAATAAAAGTGTTACTCAGGTTCAAGATTTTAAAAGAAGCCACTCCACCGAGGCATGTTAATTAACTACAAATTTGCACACTGTATTTGTCTGACCCACAGTTAAACACCAACAGTACAGTGCCTATATATATAGTTAATCTGATCTACATTTGAAATTTCCAAGATATGCAGTAGCGAATAAGACCACTCCAAACTGAGGATGTGATTCTTGCTGAAATTATTATGAGAGCTAGCTGCTAGCGGACTAGAATCCATCGTCCAACCACAATCAGCTTAATTTCTCTGCCTCCTTCCACAGCAACATGCTAGCTCGCCGCTGCCACCTGTCTTGTCTTCGACGGCTGCACCGACCACCATGGTGCCACCTGCTAATCAAAACACCGCCACAGTCTGCTGCTCACCTGTGGCCGACGGCCATTACACACGCTGCATGCCTAACGCACCGCCGGTCCTCCGCCTGCCCTCCCATCTTCTCTAGGTCCAATAGACACATGAATAGACACTGAAATTGTATGGTCGTGGCTTACTGGGAGCCTGTCTCAGTTCCCATGAATGCAGTTTAGTGTTGGTAATACTAATAACAAAACAAAATAGGTGCACCTTTTGCATATAGCATGTTCCCATGTTTGCTTTTGCAAAACTAAAGCCACTCAAACAAAAGCCCTGCACAACATACCAGCGACTCAGTAGCACTGTAACAACACCCCAGCTCAAATTCGCTCAATACCATGCCCACCTGTGAGGCGGGAAGGGATCACGCATACATAGCACCTCTCTTACACTTTCGTCCTTGTTTCTTGTAAAAGAGTTAACCCGGAGGTGCTACGTTTGGATCACAAGGGTATATATGCCGGTCAAACTCTTTCTAAACTATCCATGTACTCAAAGGAGGACTAAACCACCACACAACTCCACTCGGCTCACATGGGCCTCCACTAACAGGCCGGGTGCTACAACTAGTACTACTACTAGCAAGCTTTTAAATCTAGGACGATACAACCGATATATAGGCCGATATATCAGTTTGGGGGCTCTATCGATATAAACATAACATATCATTTTGTAAATATCATTTTCATGCATATCATCCGATATGGACCGAAATATCGACCGATATGGCCGATATCTGGCCCAATATGTCCACCGATATAGAACGATATGTAGATGACAACAATTCTTTATTAGAAACAGTGAAAACATGATTATGCATTTACAACTTCATCATATATTATCAAAGTCATGCATAATGTTTTGTACAAACGCATATATATCGTATTGTTTTTAATCTTAGAGTAAGGATTTTGTGAATCTTTCTTTAATAGTTTCTTAATTACCACAAGAATTGAAATAGTAGATATATCCAAAATTGTTATGCTAAAGCATTGTCAACGTACATTTTGTTTTACTAAAAAATACATGTTTTGAACGAGAACAATGAAAAAATCTAGACATGCTTTCTCCGATATATCTACATATCATCCGATATATCACCAGATATCCGACATCTGATATGTCGAAGCCAAACCGATACGAACCCGATATCCAATATTTTGAAGCTTGACTATTAGTACTATATGTGATCTCAGTTCTTCTACTATGTATATGTCTCGTGTTTATTACTCGCACTGGCCTGATTTTAATTCAATTTCTAGTTTTCTACAGGAATAAACTAGCATATTATGCATCGACTGACAATATTCGTTTTGTTCATGCACAAACATAACAACACCCATGCTCCTCTTTTAACTATCAGGTGCTAGTTGGAGCTTTCCTGTCTTTACCAGGCCTTCATTGAAATATTAGTCATCATGCTGCGACGGCGACCGCAACCGCGACCGCGACCGCAACGGGGACCGGCGCGGGTATTTTTCTACCTATACATGCATGCAATTCTCACAATCTAAACTGGTACTACTATTTCAATTCTTGTAGTAGTATACATCTAGACATGGCTCTTGTTCGTAATATAGTAACAATTAAGCTTGTCAGGGATGGTTGTATTAATTTGTTCCTGAATAAAAAAATGATATGTTCAAGATTTACATGTTCATTAGCTCGCTCCAAGGATGAAGCTAGCAATGGTGGCATAGATCAAACACACACATACAATCAGTGAACACAGACACACACCCACGCATGCACGGACACACAGTTGTTCCCTCTCATCTCCATGCAGTGCGGCCGAACGCCTACCTGGGTTGATCCACACCGAATTAATTGACTCACATGCGGGCTTAGCTAATGTGCGTGACATGCAGATGCAGTGCGTACTTGTACCTGTAACAAGATTAAAACCCCCCAACAAATACAGTACCTATAGAGATATATATAGCATTGAACAGACCCTAGCTAGCTAGCTTCTACCCCAGCAGCTAACAACCAAACAGCAACACGTAGGCGCTAGCTATCTGTCTCGTCCTGGCTCCCTCGTCTCCTCCACCATCACCTTCCCAGTGACGATCTCACAGAGGTCATGGCGTATGCATCAGTTTTGTTGGATTAACGCGTACGCCTTCATCTTCTGAGGCCGGCCCTGGATACACAGCAGCTGCCGCATTAGTAGATAGCTTAAAGGAGGAAACATGGTGAAAACATGCCATGTTTGCAGCCATACCGGCTAATTCAAGACCTTAAGTATGATGTGATGGTTAGTGTCCGGTCTCTCAAATGGTTTTTGTCCTTGGTATACACATATAAGCATTACCCCCAGTACCGATTTACGGGTACATTCGTCGCATGATAGAAACCACCAGTTCTAGTTGGTTTGCACTTAATTTGCAGGCTGTCCACCTAAATATTTCTTTCCCTGAAAAGCACATCTACAAGGACTCATCTAATGTTACAGGAAATAATGTAAGAAAAAGCAAATACCAGGGTCACATGAGTACTCATAGTGGACAGTTCTGCCACGGTGGTCATTTCGATTTGGTTGGATTCAAATTGGCAGCCTTTATTCGCTGATCAGCTCAATAGGATGCAGAGTAGCATGGAACCTGCCCATCACTTCGCCGGTCAGGTCACAGCATAGATGTTAGGCAAACAGACTCAAAGTTATACGGAAGTCTACCTGTTGCACAGATCAAGCAACAACATCTGCATTACCTATGTTGAGCAAGAACCATAGCTAGAGGATAGATTTAGTAACATTGTAATAAAAGCACGAAAGAAAGAGTTAGCATGGAGTTACTATCACTAAGGGCAAAAACACTGGTACAAAGTAACAACAGAGAATACATAATCGGACATTCTAGCTTTCTGAATGTGCAGCCCATAATCAGAGCAACCACCCTTTCTTTGACACTATTTTTTATCAGTTTGTTGGCATTAAGATCTTCCCGTATGTGCAGCATTCTCATTCCAAAGAGACACCATAGCTATGCCCCTATGCAGCATAGCAGCATAGTTTAATCAGCAGCAATCAACATTATTGCACGATTAAAGAAAAAACCGCCCACAACACATATGGAAGCCGTAATGAACTAATGATTGCATGGGAAAACAATCTGGACCTTGTATCTGTGAGATGCAAGGTCCTTTTAGGAGTCGGTCGGGATTTAACATCAACTACCATGACAGGTTTTAGGAGTCGGTCGGCTTTAACATCAACTGCCATGACAGGTGATTTACCGTTACTATCCCAGTGGCATATGCATAATTCAAAAATAATTAGCAAAGAAACAAAAGTAGTCATTGAAAATCGTACAGAAGCCACCTAAAAAGCACTGTCCGGATGAACTACGAAATAGCATACTCTTTTCACTATAAACAATTAAACTATAGCAAGAGCCATGGAACTATCTGCTGCTCAACATAATTATCACTGCTGGTGTTGCATATAAAGAACTTCTGAAGACACTGCATTGCTGTTTCACAAAACATATTCCTAGAGCCAATTACAAACTATCTTGAAATCGATATCAAAGAGACCACCTAAAGGGAATTCAGTAGCTACAGATCGTCAACATTAACACAAAGACACTACTTTCATGGTCATAACAGATCCCGAACAACAATGTTGGAATTAACATTGCAAAATTGAATCCCCGTACATCGTATGGCGTATCTATCCACATCAACAACAAAATCCACTATTGCTTTGATTAGATGTATGTAAAATACCAATAAATCTTCGAAATCTACAGTCAAGACTTGGGTCATAAAGCACACATAAACTCTTGCTAGTTCTCTCGAAAAAATAAAGCACATGCAAATCATTAGAGAAAACTTCTCCTGCATCAACCAAACACTGCAACAGAAAAAATGACCAGGACCATACACTCAACTGCAAGTCCTGGCAATGCCTATCTCAAGAATAGATCAAGGATTGCATCTCAACTGAAGACAGTGAATCTGTATTCAACTGACAACTTCACAAAAAAGTTGATAATGCACCAACAGATGAAGTGTTACACCACTCCAGTTACTTGTTGCTTGCACAAATCTCCAAATCTACTTGCAAATTCTTGCTTCACTTTCGGAGTGGTAACTAGCAGGAGCTCATCAACGAAGCAAAGGATATGAAAGCTACATAGTAGCAAACTGAATTTGCTAATCATGAGAAGTATTACCTCAATCTTAACATGGCTCATTATTTACTTGAGCTACCAATCTACGATGCCCTTTTGTAATTGCTGCAACGAAAATGCATCACGACCAAAAATTTGTTTGCAAGTGTTTCAGAATAAATCAACAACACCACCTCAACAAGATCTCGGGAGAGACTCTTTCGGGGCCCTTTTCACGTGCCTTTCTCGCCGAACAAACTAGCGGGGCCCGTCCACGGAGGCCGCACACGGGGATCGATGCGAGCGGAACCCTAACTTCTCGAGAGCTTTCCAACGCCACCTCAACCTCCTGGATCGGAGCCCGTATGCACCAGCTACACCCCTCGGAAAGCGCTATCGACCCATGAAATCTCCGGACCTAAAAGTTGGCCGCGAACACCCAGCAAGTACGCCGGTGCCGAAATTTGGACGGGAACACGCCGGCATGGTAATCGGGGCCGCCAAAAGCTGAAAACGGGCGGGAAAACTACAAAATCTTCGGCGGCACGCCATGGCCTCCCTGGTACGGGAGGAAACACTCCTCGGGAAGCAAATGAGGCATCCATCACTACCAATATGATGCGTCGTTGTGAGTGCGCGTTGGCGCAAAACAGCACTTTGGCCTCTTCGGTTTATTCAATTAAAAAACCACATCAAGATTTATTTTTTAGCATTTTCTCCACTCGTAATGCCTTGTTGATTGATAACTATATTTGTATGCACATCACTGCCGATGCTTAATTTCGTTTCTTGTGTCGACCGTGAGCGAACTAGTATCGTAAAATCGTCTACTTTAGTATCGTGCAGTGTTAAAACTGCGTCGAAACTGCCATTTTTCCGACACACTCCTAGCTTGAAGAAGCTTGAGCAGATGAGCTTGGAGATGTAAGCTGGATTTCCTTCCACTATCTTCATCTCTTCCTTCTGTTGATCTGTTCCTATGTATATATAGTGCAAGAATGCAAGGAAAGAAGTCATAGTGGGAGAATAACATGAACATAGTAGAAGCTTTTTTGGTGAAGAATAGTGCCGTCTATTGAGCTGTTCCCCCATCTGCCCCTCCCCTCCCCTCTTTGTTGTGGTGCGTAGAGAAAGTTGCGATGATATTCTTTTGTTGCCTGGTCTGGTCAGTGGGTTGACTTGACTGAATATACTTACCAGCGGGAAGTGGCAATCCTATCCTATACACATATGTTATACATGATGCATGCACTTGACTCGGTGGATTGTGAATGCATGTTTAAATGGATGACTTGGCGATGAACGACTTGACTGCGAACACCAACATACTTGGTGTTAGAAACCGCGTCACGTATGGAAAATGAGAAGCACAGGGGTTGTCTGTAATTATTCGGACACCATCCTTTTTTCCAGTACACACCTAGCTTGAGAAGATGAGCCTGGAGAGCTCTGTAATCTGTCGGTGTATATTGGATGGATTTGGATGTGAGCTGGATTCCCAGCGTAGTACATATACCACAGCTACATCACATAACAATTTCTAGATTTTTCTCCAAAGTCACTCAGTACACTATAATGCGAAGCACTGACGTATTATTTCAGTAAGCAGCAGAGGAGGTTTAAAGGAGCGTCCGAATAAAATAAATACAAGATGATCTCTGCCATAAGTGAGCGCAAAGACTCATCTGAATCACTATATTTATTTAGTTTAAGCAAGCAGCTGGGCAGAGGAGGACAACATTTAACTAATTAGGCAACCTCTCTTTTACGAGAACAAGGGATTTGACTTGCATGAAGAAAATCTCAAGTCACCGAGTTCATTCATACAGATTTCACTCCAGTCCGTAGAGACATATAGGGTCTCAGGGAGGAGTCCCAAAAAAGAACGTCTGCGCCCCTGAAAGTGCCTTGGAAGCCGTGCCGCGCGATGTTTTTTTTTCCAAAGTTCTTGGAATCGACCCAAACTTGACGGAGGCTTCGAGGCGGTGTCTACGAGTTCTCTCGTGAAGACGTGGACCCTTTCGGCGGTCCGTAGACCGGTGTGGACCGTTCTCCGCTTTTGTGCCGAGCTGGTATTTCATGATTTGGCAACACGGCGCGTGCCCTTCATGCGCGGATTGTCTCGGCGTCCGAGTCCACGGTCCTTGCCTCTCCAAGGGCTTTCCAACGGATCCGGAATTGGCTCGATCGGAGCCCGTATGCTCGAGTTGCGCGGTCCTACCCGAGGCTATCTTTCGTCTGGAGCGATGGTCGCATGCATGCAGTTATCACCAACCAGAGTCAAAACAAAGTGTACTCTTGTTCGTCATCGCATGCTGTTCCTCCAACAAGACAAAAACAAACACAAGAGGGAGAGAGGGAGGGGGGATAGAGAGATCGAATGAACGGAAATTTGGGCTGGAAACAAAATTATGGCGGGAAAAGGACAAGATCTCGGGAGAGACTCTTTCGGGGCCCTTTTCACGTGCCTTTCTCGCCGAACAAACTAGCGGGGCCCGTCCACGGAGGCCGCACACGGGGATCGATGCGAGCGGAACCCTAACTTCTCGAGAGCTTTCCAACGCCACCTCAACCTCCTGGATCGGAGCCCGTATGCATCAGCTACACCCCTCGCAAAGCGCTATCGACCCATGAGATCCCCGGACCTAAAAGTTGGCCGCGAACACCCAACAAGTACCCCGGTGCTGAAATTTGGGCGGGGCGGGGCGGTCAACCAGCAAGTACTTGAACGGCCAAAAACCAAAATTGAAGGACATATACAGCAAGGGTGGCATTCCTTTCATCCTAACTTATCTAGATGCTAAACTAGCTGTAACTAATGCACTCCCAAGCTGGAACTGCATGCATGGATTGACATCTCCTCTTTATCTTCAACCAATTTTTTGTTGGTAAACATGTCTACAGTCAGTAATAATAAATCATAATAATTGGCCAAAAGGTGTTTCTAAATTGTACAAATTTGTTGAACTGAGCCATTGTACTAATTACTCAAATAACATGGCACCACTTGCAAAGGGATAGCCATGGTACTAAGGAACTAGATTCCCATCTACGAAAGATCAATAATAGGTCGACATACCACCCCTATTATTCTATTATTTCTTCCACTTATTGGCTCTTCTCAACCTTTAATTCTGCACTTATATCGAATCTGGCTATGAAGTTCAGATCTGAGCACTACAAAGGAACAAAATAGAAAAGTATCAGATTAAAATGAAGGCATTGAGAGGGAGGTGGGATGGGAGAAAAGGATAAGGAGGGAGAGAGATTGGAGATTGGACCGAGGACGGCGACGACGATGTCCATTCAGTACGGTGCTGGGGCGGCGGCGACTTGCGGGGGTAGGCAATGGGCGGGGCGGTCAACTAGCCGTCGTTGACCCGGGTGACCTCGGGGTGGAGGTGTGGCGACGACCTGGGAGAGGAGTAGGTCGACCTTGGGGGGGGGGGGGGGGGGGGGGGTATTCTGGTCGATGGCCGCCTTGGCCATCTCGCTCGCCCCATCCAGCGGTAGGGCTTAGCAGCCGGCACAACGACGCAGAGGAAGCGGGGGCAGAGGAAGAGGAGCCTTGGGGGAGGGGAGCAGGGCCAGCGGCGCCTGCGCAAAAGGAAACCAAATCCACCGCTGACTGGGAGGGCCTACATGCTAGTGACTCACTCGCGGGACCAAATCCTTTTAACATTTGGAGAGCTGCTAGGGGACGAACGGGATTCCCTCCTATCCCAGCTAGCTCATCACTGTCACCGGTATGGTCTCTGGTGTCTGATTGCACTGGGCTCCAAATAATAATACATTGGGTCGCCCCCCAGTGGCTGACCTGCCACCTGCCGTGGCTGATAGTACCACTGCTGGTCTGTCCGATTAACACAGTCACACACACACTGGAACTATGGTCCAACCTTACTGTGAGCCTGTATGAGTGCCTACGCCCTAATAATAACAATACAAAAGTAGGTGCACCTTTTGCATATACTAAGTTGCTAGACGAAAACTGCTAAAGTGAGTGACCACAACTAATTGCTATATCAACTTTCCTCAAATTTTTTTTTTGCTATATCAACTAACAGCTAGGAAACTACAAGAGGCCGGCACCCACATAGCACTCAAAATTCAGAAATTGATGAAGAGATGATTTAAAAAAATGGTACAGCCTCAACTGCAAGTGCACTGAACCCACACCTGGGGGAGCACAGCGTCCCTGTCAGTGTCATGCGACCCAATATGTAGGTTCAGTCTAGCAAGCGAGCACCACCGCCAGGGTAGGCGGCGACCATGCGCGGGTGCGTGCCAGCAGTGGCTACGGCCAGCTGAGTTGACAGAGAGAAGCGGGAAGGTGATGTAAGCTAAATAAGCTAAATAAACGATCGTATTACTACTCATAGGCATTTTGTCGAACATATGGCATGCACATGACAGAGTGAAATATATAGGTAAAGGTTAGTGGTGCGGCTCACATGGGGAGGGGAGGGGAGAGGTCGGCCAGCGTTGAGCTCTTGGAGCTCGCGGGGAAAGGAGGCGTTGGGAACGGAGAGGTGAAGGAATGAGGTGACCTGAGCGTCGAGGAGGCAGGTCGGCAGCGGGTGGGGAGGAACGTATACTGCTCGTTGGTGGTTGGTGTCGCAGGTTCATGGATCTCTAGGAAGGACGTGGCCGGGTGGCGGCCACCTGCGCGTCGGAGAGGAGCGAGGCGACCTGCACATCGAGGAGGAAGGTCGGCCGCTGGCGGCGGCGGCCTGCTCGTGGACGGTCACGCCTAAGCGTCGGGGAAGTTGCCGGTTAGGAGACGACGGGGACGGGCGAGAACGACGGCGGGGGCAGGTGGCCGACGGCGAGGGGACGGGGCGTCCGAGCGGGAGTGTGGCGGCGGCATCCGAGCGGGGGTGTGGCGGCTGTGGCAGGAGCCCGACCACAAGTTTGATGGCATGTGGATGCAGTGCGTACATGTAAAAAGATTTAAAAAAAATCAAAAACTCGAGCTGCTGGGGGATTCCATCATTTAATTAGCAACCAAACAGCAACACGTACGCGATACCCTCGTCCACCATCACCTCGCTGCATGCGGCCTAACACAGCACCGACGATCCTCCCATCTTCCCTAGCTCGAACAAACGCATAGATACTAGAAATTGTGGTCATGGCTAACTGTGTAGTGCACTTTCCATCTTGTATGAAATGCACGGGGGCTACGCAGAGAATATATAGAACAAAAACCTAGTTCATTAGTGAGGAGTCCTTGCAGAAGTGGCTGAAATTTCTTCTCAAAATTTTCACGGCTTGCATTCCCCCCTTAAAAAAAAGCACACATGAACAAAAGAAGGCACGTGAATCACAAAAACATGTGCGAGAAAAAAGGGCCGTTTATGATCAGAAATTCGTTTTGGCTCTGGGGTCCAGATGCACCTGAAATCTGGACCGCTCTTTCATCTCGTGATGTGTGCCCTTTCAAGTATTCTGCAGCGTATTCACGTTTTTCTGTCATTTTGGCACAGTACGCTGCCCCACACCTGACCATCATTAAATGTTCGTATGGCCGTTTGCTCAACGCTGATACAGACGGTGCCTATACGTTCCTGTGTTGTTTGGACGCCATCTGTGCCATCCGTCACCAAACTCCTTCCATCCGACCACGGACTGACATAATGTGCGATGTGCCCATACATCTGACGTTCATTACAGATCCAAGCAGACAACAATTGGAGTGAAAAAACTGCCCAGACCACAGATTTCTGGGGAAAATAAGGAACAAAAAGCTACAAATCTTATCCCAAAAAAACTGCAAATATTTCGGCCGGATCAACCACGAAAGAATCAGTCTTTACAAAAAATCAAATGAAGGTCAACGCACACACAAGCATGTCCAGCCAGATCAAGCAAACCATGAATAAATCTCTACAAAAATCAAAAGAACAAAAAATGTGCACACACATACGAATGTGTCCACAAGATCAAGCACGCATCGATCCATCAAAGCATCAGGCCATCAGCCACCCATTAGGTAAGTGAAAAAACCTATTCATACTTGCACATCTTTGCACAGCCGACAATACAAAACAACATCAGTCAATTTTCAGGTCATTAGAGATGGAAACAGCGGCAACATCACTAACAGTTGCACAACACTAACAAATTCTGCCATTACAATAGCACCTGAAATAAATTCTGAAATTGCAAAGAACAAATTTTTTTGCAAAGGAATTTACCACTGCTGAGGATGTAACATCTGCAGCACCAGCCGCCTCCACGACAACAGCGACAACGACCCCCTTTTGCATTTCCCCGCTGGACCCCTCTCCTCAACAGGATAGAGTCGGTCCGGCAACGGTGCGAGCTCCAATGTCGGGTTCCAAGGCGGCATGTAGGTTCCCGAGAGGGCCCGGTGCTCCTCCATAGCCCCACAATGGCGCACCTCCTTCTCCCGCGGCGGCACGGTGACCTCTCCGTGACAGTGTTTTCTCGGCACACAACAACGATTCTTGATCCGCCGGAAACTCGCTTCTCCAAGCAGCAAATTCTGAGCAGCCACTCCCATTTCTTCCTCACCCGCACAAATCTCAGACCAAGCACCGCAGTTCAATCACACCATGGCTTCTTCCTCTTCCTCCTCTCAGATGGCTAGGGCCTAGGAAGCCCTCCTTCTGATTCCATGCCCCTTCTGCGGCGACAAGATGCTATCGTTAGTGTGCAGCATCAATGGTTCTAGGCCGGGTGATCGATTTTACAAGTGCCGCCTCCGTGATGTAAGTTGTACTATTGACCTGCTTCCTCTCGATCTACATCCCAAATCCGCCGCTCGCTATGATCTCCGTTTTGCAGGTATCTTGCATGCACAAAATTTCTGACCCAATGCATGCTTAACCACACGCTCACCCAACTTCTGTGCATAGCGCCATAGCCTCATATTGTTTGCTCCAGCACACCGAACCTGCCAGGACATGGTGTTCTGGGCCTTCTATCCGGCGGATGGCTCCTCTAATTCTGCAAATCCAGTGGACAGATGAATTTCAGATATCAAAATGAACCAAATTTATCGTACAATAAAAAAGTTCACCTAACAATAAAATGTACAATTTCAGACACGAAATTTCAGTCAGCAACACAATGATCAATCATTTGAGATCCAGTTTTATTGTACATTTTATAAATTCCATTTCAGGTGTCATATGTCGGTAAAATTGTGTAAACTAAAAACAACCACCAATAAGACGACCAGCTAGGTCACCCAATCCTGATCCTAACGTATCTAAAATTGAGTACTTATGTAAAACTCAATATCTCTGACACTAAACGCTCTTATATTAGTTTACAGAGGGAGCACAAAACAATATCTCTGACAGCAACTCATTTTATCATAGTAAAACTGTAGTTCCAAGAATTCAATTTAGTATATATCTGTCATTGATCTTGTCTTAAACAAAACCTCAAACTGCATCGCAATGATCAAAGTAGCCAAATCTGAAGCTACGACATTCCCAAAATCAAGAGCAGGACTTTATCTGTCATGCAGTAAGCACGCACAGGTAAACACAGTGTACCTTTTTGTCCAGCCAGGGGCCTGCGGATCCATATTCACTATTTATTTAGTCGGCCCTGTGTCGTCTCTTCCTCATACTCACGGATCACACAGTCGGTCTGCACCCACTGAACGACGCATCTCTGCTGCCGCACCGAGCTCCGCGGTGTCCGCTTCACTTTTGCTGCCTGACGCCGTGCCGTAGATCTCTGCGACCACACTGGCCTGATCTCCAATATGCGCTCCGTTGGCCAAGGGGCGGGCCATACGTTGGCCTCGTCCGGCAGGGCAGGCGATGCCAGCAAGGCAGGCCACGCCACTGCACCTGCGTCCTCATCCGCCAAGATTGGAAGCTTGAATAAAAAAAATCAGGAGCTTCAGTACCAAGCGACTGCATTATTAGCTGATTCAAGCATGGAGTTACCCCTACTTACCTGTCCACCGGATCGGCGGGAAAATCCATCGCCGCCCTCCGGCGCCCCAAGAACTCCAATATCACCCAAAGTTCACTTTCGCCCAGATCCTAAAAAACAGTTTTGACTCTCGCCGCCGCCGCCACACGTGGCTGCTCTGCGAAGGGGACACCGCTCCCAATCTGCCCAAACAAGCGGTGCGCAGCCGGCAGCTCTCGCAGCTCAGGGTCCGCTGTCGCCATCTCATCTCCACGGGATGCGTTCGTGGACTCGCCATCCGCACTGCTTGCTTGCCCCAACAAGCCGATGTGAGCTACTACACCCGATGCCCCTTCTGGGAAGATAGGCAACCTGCATCAAACGTGTCCTCTCTAACTCAGCAAGAACAAGCCTCAAGAAAAATAGGGGTTGCCGCCAAAAAAATCTTACCTATCCACTGGATCGATGGGAAAATCCATTGTATACCCTCCAGATCTCCGCACCGCCCGCTGCCGGCCTTCGCCTGTTGACAGGTTTTCTTCCGTTTCCCATTGTATGCCCTCCAGATCTCCGCACCGCCCGCTGCCGGCCTTCGCCTGTTGACAGGTTTTCTTCCGCCGCCGCCCACTCCCCTCCCCTCGCAGCCGCACTCACTTCAGGATGCCTCACTTCACGGTCTGACGAAACAGCACACATCTGTACCTTCGCCCCAGATCCGTGACTAAAAGACCCCCGTCACCCCAACCCCGCTGGCCCGTTAGCGGCCGTCAGCTTCCACCGTATTTGTGTACGCCTGCCATCCTGTATTTCAGATTTTCGCCAGCGGCGTATATTGCAATCAATGTGCCTTGGTACATATCCCGAAGCTTACTGGACGACCAGGATATCAGGATCAGCTGGACCTGGGAGCCAAAACGCCCCTCTCCGTTTATGATGTAATGAAGTGGTAGACCTGTTTGCTAAAGAAACCAAACAATGCATCATCTAAGGCCTTGTTCCTCCATGGAAAGTTCAATGCCTGGACAAAATGAAAACCAGAAGAGAATGAACCGGCACTGATAGACAAATAAAAGGAGCATTAATAAGATACAAGATTAATTGGTTTAGGTACTATTTGAAAATTCAAAGAACTGTTGGAATATACAACCTAGAACGCTTCTCTTGACATGTCAGGACCAAAATGTGCAGTCAGTGATATGAAACAAGACAACTCTGACTTGGACATGTTAGAAGTAGGCTGAAGTAGAGAAGCAGAGAGGAGCTGGGGCTGAACACAGGATAGTGTTATTTCTAAAGCTGTAGCTTGTATTGCTGCTCTAAGGTCTATATATAGTACAGGGCAAGTCGGTTGCTAAACCAAACCGACAATGCAGCTCTAGTAGCTGCCAGTACAGGCAAATTCAAATTGACTACTAGCTGTCTACCTGCATACCCTATCTTACTAGGTAAGAAAGCTCTAGCCGCCTATCCTAATACTAGCTAACAGGGCATTCATGACCCTGAAGAGCTAATAACAAATACTTTGCTTTACTTCAGTAAGCTCTACATTTTTCTGGATCTAATAAAAGACTGACTGTTGATGGCGTTACATGGCATGACTTTATTGTATTAATAACAGTAAAAGGTAAGTAACAAATCAAAACATTCATCAAAGGTAAAGGTACATTGCTAATTCCAAACCAGAACAGAATGAACCACCATTGATAAATAAAAAAGGAAAAATAATAAGTAAATACACAGGAAAATGTGTGGGCAGGTGGTAGAAAAAAAAAGCTCACGTCATCGTCACTTGACATGTTGTTCCATTCATTGTTCCCATGATCGGGATGGGCGTCCGTTGAATTGTTTGAGACAGGATGGATGCTGCATATATATAAGAACAGAAAGACAAAATTTATTTTTCATTAACAAACTACATACACCACAGCATATTAAAAAAACCTTGATTCTCTAAGTGATGATATTGAAAACAAATCATTGCGGCGTCTGTGGTGGGCGCATAAAACACACAAGTGAAATGCTCAGGAATGATACAAGCCTTCACAGTACACAACACAAAAACAACACAGGTTTATAGAGTGGTCTCATGTTAGATACCTCGATAAAGTCCTGATCTATTAGGGCTCTACTAATTATATATGTAAGTGTCACTTAAAGCACTTATCGTTTGCATTTTAAGATATGCAAAGGAAAAAACCATTGTTCTATCCACAAAAATCAACCAAGTGAACTGATGACAAATCGGTTGATGCGCTGCTTTGTTTGTCACTTCATAAGGAAGGATAGACCACATTCAGAATCATCGCCACAAAAAATATATGAATAAACCCACACATGCAGTTTAATTGATTAGTGTTGACCTCATGTTTATATATGAATAAACCCACTCATGTTTATAACCTTAATTATTTTACCTCTAGTTAATAGAAAATAACAACTAGAGAGAAAAAACATAGTAAGCACACACAAAAGAGGTGCTCACGCGAATGCCTACGGGCAAACCACCTCAGCAAAACCAAAGCTGATGTCACCACACATGCATTGCTAGGCCCCACTAAAGCATGCAAAGTGGTTCTGATTAGTACTCACGCATGATTTGTGTTAGTACAAATCAAATGGAATCAAGTCCAAAGTCTAGGGCCTGCCCCACCCTTGCTTTATTTCAAAGTAAAAGAAAAAGAAAGAAGCAAAGAAGCAATGGCATGGCCACAATTAATTCCATCTTTGCTCCAGCCTCAAGCAAAGAATGAACCAGCTATGGATGCATGGATACTTTGGCAAAAGCAAAGCCAAAAACACAGGCGCTGCACTCACTACATACCATACCATACCTAGTAGGTTCACTGCTCTCCAATATCCCCGGCCGTTCATTCATTGCCCCTCTCCTCCTTCGTATCACCTGGCATCAACATTTTTCTTCTGGGGCAAGGGAGATTTGTGTCCCGGCAAATTAAGGAACTGCTATGGTGTATGATTAATTTTTCTGCTTTATATATCTCATGTTTATTGCTACGTAGTACATTATGCATCTACTCCCAGCTAGTGTTTGCTCATGCACAAACACAACTAATTACTAGGTGCATGCTAGAAACCACATGTTAATTATCATGCTATTTGTTTATCGTATTTTTTCCCCAAGGGCATGTTAATTGCTTGCAGTACATTATGCCTTGACAGAGATACGTTGGCACCTACACCATGTTAAAGGAGGAAAAGTGGCAAGGGTAACAAAGTGTCATGATGTGTTCCATGGTAAAGTGGTAATTGATATGCAATCATTGCCTAAGGGTAGTAAAGTGTGGGAGCACCAATCCAGGGTCAAGGGTAGTAAATTGTTAAAATGGCCCAATCCATATTGGATCAATTTTGATATCCCATCCATGGTAACGGTGTTAAAGTTGCAGATCTACATGGTTACGGTGGTGAAGTAGAAGCGTATCCAAACCATGATTACCATGTTAAAGTAGCAGACTTTCAAAGCCATGGTAACAGTAGTAAAGTGGTAGCGTGGAGTACGCAATCCGTGGTATAAAAGTGGTAAAGTGGCAAGAGTGTTAAAGTGACATAGCAAGCGTGGTAAAGTGATACAGATTTATGTTGGTATAAGAGTGGTAATAGTGATAAAAAAATAGCAAGCGCGATAAAACGATAGAGATTTGTGTCGATATCCAACCCGTGGTAAGAGTGGTAAAAAAAGTAGCAAACTTGGTAAAGTAGCATAGATTTATGTTGACATCTACACCGTGGTAAAGGCTATAAAGTGGCAAGGGTAGTAAAGTATTGTGAAATGTTCAATGGTAAAGTGGTAATTGATATGCAATCATTGGCTAAGGGTAGTAAAGTGTGGGAGAACCAATATACACTAAACCAAACTCTGTTGGTTCTACTAAAGCGTATCCAATTCCAATGTACACACATAAACCAAGCTCTGTTGGTTCTACTAAAATCTATAGTAGTATCAGTCAGTTTGCAGGGAGAGATGAATAGCTGGTTTTTCTATGTGTGGTGTTGACGTGCTCGTCTTGTTGTTTGACTGTATATGGCTCAGATTATATGGCTGAGAAGCAGTACGAAACTACCATGGCCAGGCTGCCGAGCAGCATTGTTGCCGGGCGTGCCTTTGGGGACCACGGCGCGGACATGACGCCGTCCGGCACGAGTTTGGTCGGCGAAGCAACTCTGTCTGTGCCGGCGCTCACTCCCGCGCAGTGCCTCTGGTGGCCGCTTCTTCTTCGACTCCTGCATAGGTAAGCCACTTCGGTTCCTCTCCCTTGCTTTGTCTTATGCTCTGTGTGCCCACAACCATCGAACCGTGGTTGTAGTTCGGCATGGGTTGAATTCTGCTACCATAGAAGTTTCACACTGCATGCTGATTAGTGCAACACTTGGAATTGAGTTAATGCTGAGTATTTTACACTTGACACCTGAACCACTAATCTTCTACCAACTGAACTGACTGATTTTTGAGCAAGAAAAAACAATTGAAATGCCTAACTGAATGAACATTTACAGAACTCAACCCATGCCGCTATTTGGTGAAGCATATCTGCAAGTGTCACTATTTGGTCAAGCATGAAGCTGTACAATTTGGAGATGGAATTTTAAGTTGTTTGTGCGGTGTACTGTTAATCTCTAGCACTATACTGACAAGAACAGATCCAAGATGCTTAGTCTTGGTCTCTATTGTTTGGTTCCTGACGGTGATAAACTGGGGTTCATTTCCTTAAGTGACTGGTGATACTTAGGCCTGGTATAGTAATTCATTGAGCATGTTTTATGCTACTGTTTGAATTGTAAATCAAAAAGTATGGTTCTCGGTCATGCTAGGATTTGCTTTCAAAGTGTATATTTCTTGTATAGGTGTTTTTTGGTCTTGTTTGTCAAGATTGGATAACCTGCACCCAGAATTTTCTATTTGAGCTCCTACACTATGTGTTGAAAATGCAATCGGTCTGTTTCATCAAATTCATTTGTGTCGCCATCTGATTTGGTGGAGTTTCCACTGTTGAGGTGACATCGCCATGGACGGGACACGTGACCAATGGCCATGGCAAAGGTCTACAAACCGGACGACGCTGGTGCCGCTCTCGACGGGCTGGTATTGGATGGTTGCACTTGCACCCTGGGAGTGAGCGACGACGATGAGGACAAAGCAAGGGCGATATATGGTGGCTAAGAAGGCAGCCTTCTGTTAAGGTGCATGCCATGCGTCTTGAGATGCTAAAAAAACACTCGGTGCTGAACTGAATTTACTCGATGCTATCTTTAGCAAGTGATATTTGCATGTCCCTCATTAAAATTATGTGATGATTCAAACAATAAATAAGAAAAAATATGACTGAAAAAATGACATCTAGTGTGCAACCGAGGGAAAAAGCTTATCTTTAGGGCTAACGGATCTCGTACTTGTGGGCTTTTTTGGTTTAATTAGCGCCCTACCAGCTGGACCTGCCAAAAGAAAAAGGAAAAATAACAGCCAAAAAAAAGGAAAAAGAAAGACAAAATTCCCCATCGAACACAAGAGGGGAGGAGCGAAGCCATGGTGGCGTGGGCGGCGGCGCCGGCCTCCGAGCTGCCCCACGCCGTCCTCGCCGCCTTCCTGCACGGGCCCTCCCCCGCCGGCCCTCGGCGAAGACCTCCTCCGCCTCTTCGCCGCCATCTGCGCCGCCGGCGGCTACGCGTCGTCGTCCCCCGCCGGCGCCGGCGTCTGGGCCGCAGCCTCCGGATCCGCCGCCCCGTCAAGCTGCTGTACGCCAAGTACCTCGGCGCCCTCGACCGCTGGATCCAGAGCCTCCCGGAGGCGCAGCCCCCGCCGTCCTCCGAGAAGCAGAGGCATGAGCTGCTTATCTGTGATGCTGATGGAGGGGAGAGGGAAGAGCCGCCCATGGACTGCAACGGGAGGGGGCAGCAGCATCAGCACGTGGTGCTCAAGAGGAAGAGGGAGGACGTGGCCGGGATGCTGGATTGGGTGAGGGGGCTCGCCGGGAGTGTCTCCGAGGAGGGCACCGCCGCCGCCGGATTGGCGGACGGATACTTCTCTGTGGCGTTGGCGGCACCGGAGGCGGTGGCCAGGAAGAGGGCTCGCCGCTCTTGTGCTCTTGCAGGTGATTCCGATTGCTTTGAATGACGAACTTGTTGTGGATTTTATCTTTTTTTACAATCAATCAATTCAATCTTTATTCTTTGAACTGTGTTAACCAGATGGACGCGTTCTCTGTGAAATCTGCCTTCAGCTACAGGGTGTTTTATTTGGAGCAACCATGCCTTCTTTCCATTGGAGCAAGATCTAGCAAAATCAAGATGTTTATTTGCCGGCTGGCTCACAATAGCTTACCGATGCTTCAAAATATTAGAAGGGGCATTGAGCTTGATACTAGGCTTGATGAAGATGGAGGTCATTCACTCTTCAAATGTAAACTTGCAAAATCTTGCTGCAGAGAGCTTATGATGGAAGATGTTGGATGCTCTTTGGTTCAACTGCAATCTTCGAGGCCGATTATTTCTGAGATCCTTTCTATGCAGGAAGAGAAGCAAATTCAGATTGTTACCTTGCGCTGGGTCGTTTGGTCTGCAAGAAATTGAGTTAATGCAGGGGTTAGATGCCGAAGTCATGTGCTGAAATCTGGGCTCTAACTTTGAAGTACAGCCTTGAACATGTGCAGTTTTTGGGGATGCATTCGGATGTTGGAAGCAAACCAGTGGAGACTTGGCGGAGGTGTTTCTGAAAATCAATACGGACAGGGCCTTCTCGGCTGCTTCCATGTCTCGGGGGGGTCATCATCAGAGTCCAAGGCCAGGTGTGCGGGGCTGGAGCCGGAAAGATGCGACATGTTTCTGATGCTTTCCAAGCTGAAGCGGAGGATGCTGGGATGATTCAAGTTGTGATGGAAACTGAGTTCTGCATCAGTTTGAAGAATTCTTTGGAAAGTTCAGAGCTTGACCTGTCGAGATATGGGGTGTTGCTTGGGGCATGCAAAGTTCATGATGTTCCTGGAGTTTGCTGAATCTAGGGTGTGCTAATGGCCCACGTTCCTGTAATGCTTTTTTAGGTTCAAATCGAACCCCCCCAAAAAAAAGGTGGCCCACGGATGCTGTGTTCGGGTGGTCAGTTGTTTTCGCCTGACTGTTGGTTGCCTGCGATATTGGGCCTTGAAGTAAAAAAAAAGGTGAAGAAAGAGAGATAACAGAGATGTTCGACGCCGGTTTCGAGAGCCCCGTCGCCGACCCTTCCGACATGTTTGACGCCGTCCTCGCCGCGTCCCTGCGCGAGGCCTACCTGGCGGCCCTCGGCGACCGGCCCCACGTGGACCTCCTCCACATCTTCGCCGCTGGATCCGCCACCCTCGCCACGCCCGTCAAGCTGCTCTAAGCCAAGTACCTCGGCGCCCTGGACCGTTAGATCCAGAGGCTTCCGGAAGCGCAACCACCGCCGTCCTCCGACGAGCAGAGGCAGGAGCTGCTCCCTGGTGCTGATGGAGGGGAGAAGGAGGAGCCGTCCATGGACTGCAACAGGAGGGGGCAGCAGCAGTGCTCAAGAGGAAGTGGGAGGACATGGCAGGGATACTTGGTTGGGTGAAGGGGCTCGCCGAGAGTGTCTCGGAGCGGGGCGCTGAGGCCGCCGGACTGGTGGACGGATACTTCTCGGCGCCGTTGGGCGCACTGGAGGCGGTTGCCAGGAAGAGGGCTCGCCGCGTGAGCATGACCAACGGCTCGCTCTTGCAGGTGATTCCGAACCCTTTGAATGATGAGCTTGCTGTTGAGATGTTTGGCATCTTGATATTCAGTCATTGCATATGTAGACATATAAGAACCGAATTGGGCATCATGTATAATTGGTAATTCTTCTATGTGATAGTGAGACATTGTAGTCTTGTAGTCAGAACAGTACGCTTGTAATGATTGTAACCTATTCATTCATTCATTCCTTGAGTTACAAAATACATTCGTGCCTCAGGCCGTGCCAGTCTTTCAATCATGCTTTAAAGCCTAAACATACCCTTGTAAACTCCTTTGTTTGGCCAGAAACCCTGCAAATGGACCGTTGTCATTCCTTTTCTTTCTAATTTTGATTGTGCAGGTTGGATGCTCGTAAAGGAGCATTTAGTTTTCTCTTACAAAACTAACTACTCCGCTCTTCAAAATTGATAGAGCGAAATGCGTGAACTTGCCCCATAGCCATCTCGACGTGTTAGAATTTCTGGAGGGATATGTGTGTGCTAGGACAGGGCAAAATCTGGCCTGACCTCCCTTACGTATTACACTGCAGAGAAGTGAAAACTACATTATAACATCAATTCATTCTTACGTCCCCAAATTCTTAGAAATGGGATATGTTCACTCCCTGATGTTTGGCGCATGAATTATTGGGAATGATGAATTAGTGTGTTGGCCCTTGGCTTGCATATTCCTTTACCCCCTGTTTCTGTAAATATCGTCGCCAATAAATAAACAATGAGAATAGCCAAAATCTAAAATAAAGGAATAAAAAATCTCCTCTATTTAGCGGTCAATCTCTTCTAGATCGTTGGGCATTTGAATTAAAGTTTTGGTGAGGCCTGATGATTATTTCAGTAGTCAAAGTCTCAAAGATAGCTATGAAATCTTATCTCTGCAGCTAAACCAATCCAAAATTTGCCGAACCAACCGAATAGGCCTGCTGACCTTACTTCAACAATGGTTGGTGTTGCCCCACATGACAAACTTCGCTTTGTGATTGCTCATACGTTGCCTTATTCCAGAATTCCAAAGACAAAATATGTACCAGTGAGTGATATGTACTACGAGAAGCGGGGGATGTACAAGTACAACAGAGAAAGGGAGGAGGTGCTGCAAAGAGGAGAACATCTTGCTTGAAAAGCTGAGACCAAGAAGGTAGACCAGGGCTAACTTGTCAAAGATCTGCACGTTCATTTGCTTCCAGATGTTCCAGCCTGCTGTGATGAAGACCTGCATGGAGAAAGGCTTGCAGAAAAGGTTCTTGGCTTTTCTAAGGAGGTCGGGGTCACAGCCGGTAGCTGAGGGGGATGTCAATGGATTGCCAGCACGAGGAGCTGAAATGGCAGGACCAGAAATGATGGTCCCTGACCTCCCTGCAGCCAGATGTGCATAGAATGCAGCAGCGATCATCTGTGACACTGAAATTTCGCCGATGGAGATATTTAGCCTATCACTGAGGTGGAGCCAGGTGAAGGATTTTAATCTGGGAGGAGACTTTGATTTCCATATCATGGGGATGGACGCAGTGGCTCGTGTGTGTGCCGAAATACTGACTGGTATCATCATGTGTACCTGCGTTCCCCTTCTCTGTTTTTATCCTTTGCGGATTATTAACATGTACATTAACCGGTAGGTATGAGTACTAACAGCCAGTAACATGCTCTAGCCCCTTCCGGCTGTACCTCTATAGTGAGTATGTTGATGCCTGCTGAAACTAAAGCTGTAGATGTTCTTAGACTCAGCATGTGTATTTATTTTATTTTACTTCTTTGCGACATTTGTTGGTTCTTCATGTCGATAAGAACATTTTTGTTCTAGTCTATGACTTCTTTCATGTGATTCCTGGTGAGCTGTAAATGTGAAATATTATTGACCTAAGTAACTTATTTACATCTCCTTCGTCAATCAATCGACCGACAAAGGAGAACTATACCATACCCAGGAATCAGCATTAGCATGTACAATTTAGTTCTAATCAAACAGCTTGCATCCTTCAAATTTTGGCTGGCTTTTGTAGTGATTCATTAGCATTCTGATGTGTAGTTTTCACTTATTCCAACTGATTGATGATATTATTGACCTAAGTAACTCATTTGGTATCACAGGCTCCCTGTCGTAATTTGCATTAGGAATCTGATGCAAGGTCTAGACCCTGCCCTGCCCACGCTTTATTCAAAGAAAAGAGAAAAGGAAGAAGAAGCAACAATGCCATCTTGGTTCTTTACTTTGCTGCAGTCCGAAGCAAAGAACTAACCAGACACTGTTTAGGTACACATTCATGTTTCTCTTTTTTTTTTCTATCTTGTTTCATGCATCTGTCATAGGACATGGTACATACACAGAGACCTTGAGTAAATACCCTGTTACGTACTCCCTCCGTTCCGAATTACTTGACCCCATTTGTATACAAAATTGTGCTAGCTTAGCTCTCCCTTCGGGTCATCTAATTCCGAATGGAGGGAGTACTATCTATCTGAATAATTGCAAATAAATTGCGTACAGATATATGTAGAGCAATAACTAAGTAAATCTATACATGTGGATCAATAGCTAAGTTAGTCCATCCCTCTGTGTACCTGTGTCGTATAGGTTTGTTTGTTGTAAGACGAAGGTGACGTCTTGCTGCTGCCGTTGCCGCATTGTTCAGGTGTTTGCTAGTCCAGATTGTGGTCGTGTGTTCTCCGAAGAATAAATTGGTGCTAGCTAGCTTGATGCCGCACCTGTTTAAGCATTTTTGTGTGTGTGTGTGTGTGTGTGTGTGTGTGTGTGTGTGTGTGTCCCAATAGTGAGAATGAGACAACTTCTATATCATCTGTAGTGTATTTTTTTCTGTTTTTGTTTGTGCTCAAAATTATCACGTGGGTGTGTTGTGAGGGTGTTGCTTGCATGCGAAAGACTGACAGGACTCGTTAGTCAGATATTGAGTTTTCATGTGTGTTTTGATTCAGTGCAGCAGCATGTGTATGGTTGTTGGTTTGCATCTTGTTGCTTCGATTGTTGGTTTGCATCTTGTTGCTTCCATCAATCAGTTGTATCATCTTTTTCTGTGCTGTGTGTAGGTTTGGTTGTTGCAAGACGACAGCGACGTCCTGCTGCCGTTGGCGCATCGGTTCAGTTGTTTGCTTCCCAAATTGTGTTTGTGTATTTTCCAAAAGAATAAATTGGTGCTAGTTTGCTGCTGCTGTGTGTGTGCACCTGCTTAATTATTTTCTGGTGTGGAGCGATACGTCGTATTATCTGTGTGTGGTTTGGTTTGGTTTGTGGTTATGTTTTCTGCTAGTAATAATAAGGAGTTGATGTGGCTGTGGGTGACACAACCCCATTGGTGGTGCTTGCCAAAGACTACTAGTACTAGTACGAAACAATATTGATTGATTCAGCAGCATGCATGCATTTTGCTTGATGTAATCAATCAAGAATTGATTTATGTATCTGATGGTTTCATCATTCGGCGAATTGTTGACATGCATGTGCATGGTCCTGGAGTGGAGTCGATCATGAGTAGTTTTTGTCAGCTCTCAACTAACACACATTCAGAAAAACAGAGGAACACGATGAGTAATTTTTCTCCGCGCATTCTCCTCCTCTCCCATTTCTACTTCTCATCCCCCCCCCCCCCCCCCCCCCGCCTCTTTCTGTCGAGGGAGTGCTGCGACGAGTGGTGGTTCCGCGGTGACGCAGAGGCGATTCCGTGCCGATTCTGCGAAGAGACAGCTGCGGAAGCCTCATTGTGGCCTGTTGCAGTCGCTGGAGCTCACGTACCCGCTGCAGCGCCGCCGAAGACTGAACCGCCAGAGGTACAGTCGTCGAATCCATGTTCTTCGCTCTCTCCCTATCTGATTTTGCCCCTCAAATCGCCTCTGCAGCATCAGGATTCAGGGAACACCGAACAAACCCGCCGTCCGGGACTCTGCGGCGGTAGCGGCGAGCACAAGCGGGCTTACACGAAGATGACGACCTCGCTGCGGGCGTAGTCGTAGAGGGGGCTCCGCTTCACCAGCGCGTATTCGCGTCCACCTGCCCACGCCGACGGTCAGAAATCGGTGAGGAATCCGGTGGATCGTGTCTGCCTGTGGATGGGAGGGGAGGGGAGTTTACATGTGCTTCCCGCGAAGGTGGCATGCATGGAGGTGCCGTGGACGGCAGCGAGCGAGAAGTAGCGGTCCGAGATGGTGAGGCAGATGAGGGAGCCGGCGATGCAGGGCCTCACGACTGACCTGAGCGCCGCCCACGCCATACCCGGGGTTCGGTGTGGCTATTGTAGCCTCTCTCCCACGCCACTGCGACCCGGCTGCTCGTGGTCAAAGTGAGGCGGCGGCACCGGGAGCGGCGAGGAGTACGCAGTGGTATTCTGCTGGAAGGAAAAAACCCTCCTTTGTTTCTTGTCTTATCTTTTTATTCACTAGTGGAAAAAAGGCTAGCTATGGCGTGCCAAAAAGTGCCTTGCTGGCGTGGACACCCGACGCCATCAATATGGTGCCACTGTTAGAAAATAGTGCTGACGTTGGACACTACGCCAGCAGTATTCCACGCGTTGCTGGCGTGCCACGTGAGCAACGCCAGCACTATAATCACACAGGTAGCGGCGTTTCTATACTCTGCACGTCACGAACGTTTCGTGCAGCCAAAAAAATTCTCCACCATATATATCACTATACCAAAGTCATTAACCCCAATACATACACCACCTGCATTGATATCTCTGTTGGCAACATAATTATTGATCGTGGCTACAACAATGGAATGCAGTTTCAGCCATCCGGCTGTCATGTTGAGATTGCTACAACAATGGAATGCAGTTTCAGCAATCCGGCTGCCATGTTGAGATTAGTATGGGAATTCGCAACACTAATGTGGATAGCGTACAAGCAATCAACGCTATCATCTTTGCAATGAACAAATCCGAGTTGTTGCATGTGCATGGCAATTCTTCCATCACCACTGTCATCCCTGAACATATGAAGTCGACAAAAGGGAACGTGCTTATATGGCAACATCTGAAATCTTGTCACGTGGTGAGCTGCCCCAAGATGCATACGGTCTTCAATATTGTAGAACTAGTGAACTTTTGGGCGGCTGATCTCCTGATGACCCATTGCATTTGGAGCAAACAAAGGGTGTGGGATATTCCAGAAAAACATTCCTTCGCGAAACTACAAAGCATACACCTGTTCCCCTGCCCGAGGCTCACATTTGTGCTCTAGTTTTTCAGGTTATACACCTTGAGAAGCTTGGAGGCCCTCCACATCGTCTTTTGTGGTGAACTAAGCCAGGTGTTCCCCGTGGAGCCAAAGATTCTGGCAAGAATAGCTACAAGCTACCATAATGGCGTGCTGAAATTCCCAAACCTGAAGCATATCTACTTGCATTATCTCTTCAAGCTGCAACATATATGCGAAGCCAGGATGTTTTCTCCCAAGCTTGAGACCATCAGGGTCAAGTGATGTTGGTGTCTTAGGCGCCTCCCGGCCGTCGGTCGAGGCAGCCGCCCCACCGTGGACTGTGAGAAGGACTGGTGGGAGAAGCTGGAGTGGGACGGGCTGGAGGCCGGCCACGACCCTTCCCTCTTCGAACCGCGCCACTCGGCATACTACAATAAGCCCCTGCCTAGAGTCTCAGTTCTCTGGTGAGCCGACCAGACTCATGCTGTCCTCTTTTCGATCCTTTTTCACGCATCTATCATAGTGTATGCATGGTACACACACATAGACCTTGGGTGATTAAGTACTCTCCTACGTACTAGGTTAATCACATGGTACACACACATAGACATTGGGCCACATGGTACACACACATAGACCTTGGGCCACATGCATCACTCCCATGCAGAGGCCGGGTGTAATCCTCCTTTTCTAAAAGGAAAAACGTACTATCTTAATAATTGAAAACAAATTGCATGCACATATAGGTAGACAACAACCAAGTTTATCCCTGCCCCTTCCGTGTGCCAGATTGCTTGATCATGCTACTTCATCCATTCTGCTTCCATTGATCAGTTGTATCATCATTACCTGTGTTGTTTAGGTTTGGTTGTATCATCCATTCTGCTGTGGACTGCTGCCGTTGCCGCAACAAGTCCAGGTGTTTGCTCGCCAAGATTGCATTGGTGTGTTTTCCCAAGAATAAACTGGTGCTAGTTTGATGCTGCGTGTGTTTGTGTGCACCTGCTTAATTTTTTTCTGGTGAGGTACGATACGTCGTATCATCGGTGTGTGGTTTGGTTTGCTCTGCTACTATGAGTGTGCTTGTAATAAGGAGGGTTTGATGTGGCTGTGGGTGTGTGGTGTGGCTGGTGTGGTGTGACGAGTGTGCTGCTTGCCAAAGACAGTGAAACAACAAACCTCTGCCGGCGTCTGGAGACAGTTTAATTCGATCTTATCTATCGACCAGCCAAGCAAGTCAGCCTAGAAAATCGGTGCCGTCTCTCCTGGTTTTTCCTTCGATGGGGCCCCATGATTTTTGGGGGCCCTGTGCGGCAGCACCGTTCGCACAGCCCTCTCGACGGCGCTGAGTAGTACGTCCTCATGCACATCCCTGCTCGGAAAACTGGAAGGGTACTTTACTTACTTGTTTTTGCCTTGACCACAGCTAAGCCCGGTCAAGATTTATTATTACAAGGGAAAATATGTCCTGAATAACAAAACACACACAGCTTAATTGCATCGTTATAGCTGGTGATGCCAGCTTTACAGTACGTACTAGTTCACGAAAGAAGCAATCATACACATCTCAAGGATCGACCGGCAAACTTAAACTTGTGGCATCAGTTGTTGCGCACGACCAACGTGACCAACAATATATACTTGAAGATGAAAACCAACGTCAACAACTTCTCCAAACCTAACGACGGCTTCTACATTGACGACCATGACCTCTACGTTGACCAAGACGAAGGCCTTGAGACAGTGATGGTGTCCACATCCCTCCAAGCCGCCATCCTTAGTCCCGGCGATAGCACGTGGTTGTTCGTTGAGGGAGGGTTCAAGATGGGGAGAAAGTGGGAAGAGTTCGAAAACAAGCATTGCCACCACACACACACACACCCCCCCCCCAGTACCATGTCGATGACGGCAAGATTGCGGTGTTCTTTGATGAGGACCATAGCAATGCCATCTAGCACATCCTGGCACCCTTCGCGAGAGATGAAGAGCGAGCGAGTGGCGCCTCGGCTCTAGCCATATCCTTGAGTCCCACGGCAAGTTGCTGCAGGTGTCCGTACTAGTCCGGTGGCACGAGTCCTGAAGCTCTATACGTCAGGGTGCCGGTCACGTGGCACGCGCGCTGGAGGAAGAGGCGGGCGCAGATGGTAGATGGACGGTGCGGTGGGCGAGGAGGAACGGCCGGAGCTTCACCGACCGTGTCGTGTTTCTATGGTTCCCGAATAGCTTCGCAGTGGACGCATCTAGATTCCGTGTGGTTGAAAGGATGGCACCGGCGGCTGGTGCGTTTACTTCCTCCAGGGGAGGTCGGAGGCGTATTTTCGACCATCGCACAGCGCGCGTGTTCAAGTACAACCACATCGATGACAAGGCCAGGTTCAGGGAGCGCCCGCCTTGAGAATGGAGTCACCGGAAAAAATGAGGCATGCATGCATGTGGCTCGTGCCCCAGCCTGCCAATGCTCTAATCCAGGTAAGCCTCCACAATTAATTCGGCAGGAACTATTGACTCACTTATGTAGGTGTGTGTGTGTGTCATGTATCATGTATGTTTGGCATCGTCAAGTGGCATCGTAGATAAACAACTTAGCTTGTTGTTGGCCAGGTAATTAGAGAAAGGCTCTTCCTTCTATATGAAAAGGCAGTGCTCCCGCTGGTTCGTCAAAAAAATTAGAGAAAGGCCAGAGGCTCCAAAGGCAGAACAACCAACTCTGCATGGAGGCTTCTTCTACGAGTATGGCGAAGTTTCCACCATCGAGTTTACATCGCCAGGGACGGGACGTGTGGCCATGGGCATGGGAAAGGTCTACAAACCGGACGATGCCGACACCGCTCTTGACGGGCTCGTATAGGATGGTTGCACCCTGTAGGGGAGTGGCGACGACGATGACGAAGCAAGGGCGATATATGGTGGCTAAGAAGGCAGCCTTCTGTTAAGACTTTAGCAATTGATATTTGCATGTTCAAAATTAAAAGCATGTGATGATTCGATTAAATAAGAAAAAAAAATATATGATTTTTTTGAGGGCAAAGGCGTTTATTTATTCAATGGCAACCGCGGGAAAAAACTTATGTTTAGGGCTAACGGATCCCCGACGCCGACCCCTCCGAGCTGCTCCACGCCGTCCTCGCCGCCTTCCTGCGCGGGCCATACCCCGCCGGCCCTCGGGGACGACCTCCTCCGCCTCTTCGCCGCCGTCCGCGCCTCCCCCGGCGGCTACGCGTCGTCGTCCCCCCCCCCCCCCCCCCCCCCCCCCCGCGCTGGCGCCGGCGTCTAGGCCGCAGCCGCCAGATCCGCCGCGCCCGTCAAGCTGATCTACGCCAAGCACCTCGGCGCCCTGGACCGCTGGATCCATTCCACAGGCTGCGGGAGGCGCAATCAACGCCGTCCTCTGAGAAGCAGAGACAGGAGCTGCTCTGTGGTGCCGATGGAGGGGAGAAGGAGGACCCGTCCATGGACTGCAACGGGAGGGGGCAGCAGCATCCATCAGCAGGTGCTCTTCAAGAGGAAGAGGGGGGGAGATGGCAGGGATGCTGGATTGGGTGCGGGGGCTCGCCGAGAGTGTCTCTCTCGGAGGAGGGCACCGCCGCCGCCAATCCGGCGGATGGGTACTTCTCGGTGGTGTTGGCGGGAGGCGGTGGCCAGGAAGAGGGCTCGCCGCGTGAGCATGACCAACGGCGCGCTCCTGCAGGTGATTCCGATCCCTTTGAATGATGAGCTTGCTGTTGAGATGTTCGGCATCTTGATATTCAGTCATTGCATATGTAGACATATAAGAACCACAAATCGGGCATCATGTATAATTGGCAATTCTTCTACGTATGTGATAGTGAGACATTGTAGTCTTGTAGTCAGAACAGTACGCTTGTAATGATTGTAACCTATTCATTCATTCATTCCTTGAGTTACAAAATACGTTCGTGCCTCAGGCCGTGCCAGTCTTTCAGTCTTGCTTTAAAGCCTAAACATACCCTTGTAAACTCCTTTGTTTGGCCAGAAACCCTGCAAATGGACCGTTGTCATTCCTTTTCTTTCTAATTTTGATTATGCAGGTTGAATGCTCGTAAAGGAGCATTTAGTTTTCTCTTACAAAACTAACTACTCCGCTCTTCAAAATTGATAGAGCGAAATGCGTGAACTTGCCCCATAGCCATCTCGACGTGTTAGAATTTCTGGAGGGATATGTGTGTGCTAGGACAGGGCAAATTCTGCCCTGACCTTCTTTACGTATTATACACTGCAGACAAGTGAAAACTACGTACATTATAACATCAATTCATTCTTACGGCCATATTATTAATAAGCAAAAAGTGTAACAAAATCTCCAAGTCTCCGAAAAGAAGTGCTCAAAATAAAGAAAGCGGGATAGCCACAACCGGCGGAATAAAAGAAGATAGGAAACTAAACTCCTATCCTATTACATGACCGCCATCCAAACCGGTTGAATATAGCCTGAGCTACCGTCTCCCACCGGATAGACTCAGTAACCATACGCTCCCTGGCATCCGTCGGAGTGAGTAGCGACCACATACGGATCACCGAAGTGGCCCGAAAGATAACCTGCAAGAAATGAACATTTGTTGCTCTGTTAAAAACCATATCATTCCTGCATTTTCTTATAGCCCATAATAAAGCACATACGCCTACACGGATGTGTCTCGCTGTTTCTATCTCAACTACATTTAGCCACGTCCCAAACAACGTGTTAATACTTTGGCCATCGGACAATCGAGAAAGAGGTGTTTGATAGATTCGTCCTGGTCACAGAAGCTACATCTTCTAGATCCAGTCCAGTTACGTTTGGCCAAGTTGTCCTTAGTGAGAATCACTTGCTTGTGGACAAACCACATGAACACTTTAATCCGTAGGGGCACTTTGACCTTCCAAATATGCAAAGATCGAGGGAGGGAAACCGAATTGATCAAATCCAAGTACATGGATTTCACTGAAAACACTCCATTCTTGGTTAGTTTCCAATGTAACTGATCTGGCTGTTGAGAAAGGTGGACATCCATCAATCTTCTCACAAGATGGAGCCACGCTTCCCAACGGTTTCCGGCTAGCGTCCTTCTGAAATGGATGTTTAGAGGGTTTGACTGTAATACTGTTGCAACATATGCACCTCTACGCTGAACAATATTATAAAGAGAAGGATATTGGATAGCAAAGGGCATCTCCCCTAGCCATGTATCCTCCCAGAATCTCGTGGAATTACCATTACCAACAATAAACTTTGTCCTATTGAAAAAGGCTAATTTCACTCTCATTAGTCCTTTCCAAAAAGGCGAATCAGTTGGTCTGCACGTCACTTCTGCTAAGGTCTTAGAGTGAAGGTAGTTATTACGAAGAATCTGGGCCCATGTGGCCTGGGTCTCTACAGATAGCTTAGATAGCCACTTGCTGAGTAAGCATCTGTTCTTCACCTCAAGATTTTCAATCCCTAGACCACCTTGATCTTTAGGTCTACAAATAACATCCCATCTAGCGAGTCGGTATTTCCGCTTTAACTCGTCGCTCTGCCAAAAGAAGCACGATCGATAGAAGTCCAATCTTTTTCGTACCCCTACTAGGATCTCAAAGAAGGATAGTAGAAACATTGGCATACTCGTGAGAACCGAATTAATGAGAATTAGTCGGCCTCCGTATGACATTAGCTTGCCCTTCCAGCAACTTAGTTTCTTTTCAAATCGATCTTCAATGCACTTCCATTCTTTATTAGATAACCTGCGATGGTGAATCGGTATGCCTAGGTATGTGAAAGGCAACGAGCCTATCTCACATCCAAACAGTTGCTTGTAAGCTTCTTGTTCATCTTTAGCTCTCCCAAAGCAGAACAATTCACTTTTATGGAAGTTAATCTTTAACCCCGACAACTGCTCAAATAAGCATAACACAAGCTTCATATTTCTTGCTTTCGCCATATCATGCTCCATGAAGATGATAGTATCATCAGCGTACTGTAGAATAGACAGTCCACCATCCACTAGATGCGGAACAAGCCCACCTACTTGGCCATTCTCTTTAGCTCTTTCTATCAGAATCGTCAACATGTCTACCACGATGTTGAACAGGATAGGTGACATCGGGTCTCCCTGTCTTAAACCCTTGTGTGTCTGGAAATAGTGACCAATATCATCATTCACCTTTATTCCGACACTGCCTTTTTGCATGAAAGAATCTACCTGCTTTCTCCAGGATTGATCGAAACCTTTCATCCGTAAGGCTTGCTGAAGAAAAGGCCATTTAACCTTATCATACGCTTTCTCAAAATCCACCTTGAAAACCACCCCATCTAGTTTTTTCTTGTGGATCTCATGGAGCGTTTCATGAAGGACCACAACCCCTTCAAGGATGTTTCTGTCCGACATGAAAGCTGTTTGAGAGGGCTGCACCACACTGTGCGTAATCTGCGTCAGCCTGTTCGTCCCCACCTTCGTAAAGATTTTAAAGCTGACATTAAGAAGACATATGGGTCGGAACTGCTCAATCCGAACCGCCTCTGACTTCTTAGGAAGTAAAGTTATCGTGCCAAAGTTTAAGTGAAATAGCTGCAAATGCCCAGCGAACAGATCGTTGAACATTGGAAGCAGATCACCCTTAATAATATGCCAGCACCGCTTATAAAACTCAGCCGGAAAACCATCTGGTCCAGGAGCTTTATTATTCTTCATCTGTGAAATCGCCTCAAACACCTCTTTCTCCGAGAACGGGGCGGCTAAGATCTCATTCTCATCCGTCGCTAGTTGAGGAACATCATCAACCCGCGACTCATCTAAGGACACAAAGCTCTCCTCAGGAGCCCCAGAAACCTGCTTATAATAGTTTGTGATATATAATTTTAGGTTCTCCTGCCCTAAAATCGTCCCCTCATCCTGCTCTAGCTGAAAAATTATTTTCTTGCGATGCTTGCCATTGGCAATCAAATGAAAGAATTGCGTGTTATCATCTCCTTGGACCACTTGTCGCACCTTAGCTCTAAGTGCCCACTTCAATTCTTCTTCACGCAACAATTCTTTCAATCTCAATTCCGCATCCACTTTAGTCTCCAGTTCTCTGGAATCTAGAATGGAAGACTCAGCCTTCACATCTAATGCATCAATAAGGTTAAGGAGTCTTTCCTTCTCGGCCTTATAAACGCCACTCAAATGCTTGGCCCAACCGCGCAAGAACTGCCTTAAATGCCTAATCTTATTCTGCCACTTTTCAACGTTCGATCTCCCTACTGAATCCTTTGCCCACTCCTGTGCAACCAGATCCAAGAAACCTTCTCTCTCAAACCATGCTAGTTCAAAAGAAAAGATATTTTTCTTCCCCACGTGTGTCGCCTCCCCAGAGTCAACAAGCAGTGGGGTATGATCCGAGACCGATCGTGACATTGCCTGTACCGTCACCAGAGGAAACTTCTGCTCCCATTCCACACTGGTTAGTACACGATCCAACTTCTCATATGTTGGAGTTGGCAATGAATTGGCCCAAGTGTATTTTCTACCGGAAAGCTCTATCTCCCTGAGATCCAAACTTTTGATAATAGTATTAAACATAAACGACCATCTGCCGTCGAAGTTATCATTGTTCTTTTCGTCTCGCCTTCTAATAATATTGAAATCACCCCCAACCAAAATTGGGAGTCTTTCATCTCCACAAATCCGAACGAGGTCGGCCAGAAAATCTGGTTTTAGCTCAGGTTGCGCGGCTCCATACACTGCCACCAGTGCCCATTGGAAACCATCGACCTTGGACCTAACCCGAAATTTAACCGCAAATTCCCCTAGAACAACGTTGCGAACCTCTAGGGTCTCGCACTTAACCCCAAGTAAGATCCCACCAGATCTTCCTCTTGGGGGTAAGCAATGCCAATCGAAATCAACCCCTCCCGTTAACGTACGAAGAAACTGAGAGGTAAAATTATCCCTTCCGGTTTCAGAGAGAGCGATGAAATCTAACTTGTGCTCTATCGATGCATCCGCCAGGAACCACTGTTTAGCCAAGTCTGTCAGACCTCTGCTATTCCAAAAGATTCCTTTCATATTTCATCATGAAATTTTTTGGCGGTCCGAATTCTGACACTTCTTCGCACTGCGGAATCCGGGTAAATCTTCCGGTTCCACTTGCGCTTAGGCTTGTTTTGCTCACCAACTTGGTCCATATAACCAAGCTCAGTGGGCTCACATGCCTGAGGGCTGTCATGAGTTGACCCCTCCAGAACCTCTAAACTTTCATCATCCTCCAACTGTTCGGGGGAGGGTCCAAGGTCTACACAGAGACTATCTAGAACCCTAACACCCAAGGCATCAATTTCCGAATCATTCAACGGTTTAACAGCCGCTAGGTTTCTAAGAATCTCGATAGCTCTCTCCGCCTCAAGATCCAGCAGGTCATTAACAGATTTAGCAATTTCCTTACCATTACTACCTAGCGAAACTCCTAACTGGTTTGCATTAATCATGATCTCATCCTCAGAAAAATGCAAAATGGAATTAGAAGTACTGACTGACATACCTGTAGTGACCTCAATGTCACGAAGCTTGGCTGCTGCATGGCATGCCCCAGCTGCAGATCGTCAACGTCAGGCTGAACCTGGAGACGGCTGCTCATCCGTCTGCCCTCAGACCTGGGATCCGGAATCCCTCCGAAGGCGGCGATCTCGTCTCTCGAGGGCCCGCTCGGGGTAAGGCCTCCTACCGTACTCCCAAGCAGGCCCACATCCACCAGATCAGTTGGGCTTTGGCCACCTGCCATGTGCCCAACCGGAGAAGAAGCCGTCACCACCGTGGCCGTGAACGTCGGAGACATCCTCGGAGGTGAGCGCGCGGGCGCCGGTGAGCCCCTCGGTGTCCCACGCGGGCTGCAAGCGGGGGTCCTCGACGGAGGCGGCCCCACCACGGGCGTGCACAACGGAGACACCCTCGGAGGCGAGCACTCACGCGCCGGTGAAGGCCGCGGAGATACGCATGGGCCCCACGCAGAAGTGGCCACAGGAGGCACACCCACGACCAGCGAGGCCACCCTCGGGGCCATGGCTACACCCACTGAAGGCACCTCGAGAGTCGGTGAAGCCCTCACGCCCTCCTCGGCCAGAGCAGTCGCAGTAGGCGCAGCCAGAGGTGACAACGGCGGTGGCAGCTCCTGCTCCACCGGATCCTCAGTGTCAGCACTGTGACCCCATAGGCGGCTAGGGGCCGACGCCACCCCGAAAGAACCAAATCTGAGAGAGTTCATTGGGGTCTCCGAAGGCGCCGCCCCCTTTCCCCCAGAACCTCCCGACGACTACGTCGACTGTCCCCTCGTCATATCAGCTCCCGCACGGGCCAAGCCATCAGCGCCCAAGTCACGCGAACCGTGGGCATCATCCCCCCCAGTCATATCCATGTCCGAGATCCCATCCACTGACTGGAAAAGCTCTGGAGTCTCAAACTCAATCTCCAGGCCGTACATCCGACCGGCATGGTACCATCTCACAGAATCAGGCACCAACGCAACATCTAGGACGCTCACCATTAGTCGTGCCATGCCATTTGCGCGGGTGAAGGGCATATCCACCTTCTCAGTCTTACCAATGAGCGACCCTAAGCTCCAAGTGGTTCGAGTGCTATGCAGAGGCGTAGAAGGAACCCCCTTAAAGCGAACCCAAATCTGAGGAAGAACCATTCCTTGAGGCTCCGGCTTCTTCCAAGGGGCAAACTCCAAGATACAATTAGTGCTGGCCACTCTGCACATGCCAAACTTGAGGATAAAATTCAGATCCTCCAGGGATGGAAAATCAACTTTATATGTCTGACCCTCAAGCTGCACCAGATTCCACTGAAAATTGCCCGGCACCAACTCACTAAGCTGTTGCACAATCTGAGCCTCCGTGAGTGTCCCATGTGTCACCTTAACCACACCCGCGGGCGAGACCTCCGTCGCAGGTGTTTCTGTTTCAACAGAAGGTGACTCAAAGAACATTAGATCAGCAGAACAAACTCCATAGATAGCGACCACCGGCATGGGCCCCATGAGCTCTGGACACTCTCCTGACTCATGCCTAGGCTTTTGGCATGTGTCGCACATCACAGTGGTGCACTCAGCAACAAAATGACCCGCCACACCGCAGCAGTGGCAAGTCATCTTCTCCTTTTTCCGAGCCCACTTGGATGCACGATCACCGGCAGGCTTGTCCACCTTGTCAGTCGCCGGTTCCCTAACCGTATCAGCAGCCGGCTCGGGCACCTCCAACGTGGCCAGAGCCCTAACAGTCTCTATGGCCACAACACTGAGCTCACCAGAAACCTCCTCCGTAGTCCCCCCGGAAGGCACGTCGGGGTTGACCACAGTGGGCGGACGCGGAGGAGGAGGTCGCCAACCCCCTCCCTGCCTCCGCGATTCTTCCCGCGGTGGCGATAGATCGGGCCAGTTGCCCCTTCCACAAACCCACCAGGAGGTCCGTAAAAACCGTCACCGGCAGGTTCGCGGTAGGCCTCTGGTGGTCCGTAGTAATCACGGCCCAGACCACCGTCGCCGGTCCAAGCATAACCCCGGCCACCGCCAGAAGAGGATGATCCCCGGTGCTGCCCCGCACCGTCAGCGGCATACCCGTCGTCCCTCCACCGTCCACGCGGGGGGTTCCGGTAGGCATCGGCCGGTCCGTTCCCATAGCCACGAGGGTCCGGACCCCGTCCAACATTCGCCTGAAAACCTGGGCGGTGCGCGGCGGCCCTTGCCGGCGGAGGCGGACCCCCTGTCCAGGGCTGACCAGAAATAGCCCGCGCCGGTGGCTGCTGCAGCACACTGGCCACCACGGTCGCGCGCCGGGGGTTGCTACGGACCAGCCGCCACCTGCTGGCCACCGGGTCGAACCGGCTGCGCATTAGCCACCACAGCAGGTGCTGCCCTAGGAGCAGACGCGGACGACGACCCAGGCGCGGGCGCCATCTGACCCGGCGGTCCGCCGCCACCCCGGCCCGCCATGGCAAGGGGTGGGATACGAGCGGCTCGACCTGGTCGAGGCGCGGGGAAGCCAGGCACCGGCAGATGGGGACGAACCCTAGCGGAGGCGGAGAACACACGAGCACCTCTGCCGCCGCACATACGATTGCATGAAAACGCTGCGGAGGTTGCGATATGAGCCGGTTTTGCCTGGGTCACAGACCCAGCTATTAACGGCCCACTCCGCCCGCGCTCGTCACGCGGCCCAACAACCGACGCAACCGGCGGCCCACTCAACGCCAGCAAATTTTTCAAACGTTCCTGCCTAGCCGCCCTGATCCGGATCGCTGGATCGGCCGCCGGCAGCGAACTCCGCGTCGCCGGCGCCCGCGGCGCCTTACCCTTTTTCTTCCCTTTGCGAGTCACTAGCGTCCAATCTTGTGGCAAGAAATCAGATAGAGAAATAGGAGTGAGACTTACCTGCGGAAGAGGACCGATCCAAGGGCGAACCGGCGGCGCCGCCGGCCGCTTGGGCACGACCCGGAGAGGAGAAGGAGCCGCGCAGTCCGATCTGGCCGCCTGCCCAAGGCCGGACGCGGGTATCATGGCCGGCGCGACCACCTCCGCCACCGAGCCCGTCGTCGTTGACTCATCATCGTCATCGCCGTCGGCGAGAACCCAGAACCTGCCCCCCACCTTGGCTACGCCTCTCTCCGACGAAAGATCGACGCAATCCACCGGCTCTTCCACACTCATCTCCATCTGCACAAGACAACCAACAAAAACCTCGAAGATGTCCACGATGAAGCACATACCTTCTTTGATCTCCTCGTCCGGTTCTAGGTATCGGCCTGCAAGGATATCGTCGTCGAGATCCCTCAGCGTAGCCCATCTGGATCGTGGATGCGGGTTGAAATGGAGGATGCCGCCAGTCCGATCCCCACCCCCTCCAATGAGCACGAAACGGACGTGCCATCTCAGAGATGGTCTCTCCGCCGGCGGCGGCGAACAGGCCTCCGGCACCTCCCGCGATCCCACCCCCAAATCACTCCTAGGCGACAGATCAGTCGGGGGAACAGGCGGCAAGGGCGCGGCCGCCGTCACGGTCGCCAGCTTTACATCGTTATAGCTGGTGACGCCAGCTTTACAGTACGTACTAGTTCACGAAAGAAGCAATCACACACATCTCAAGGATCGACCGGCAAACATAAACTTGTGGCATCAGTTGTTGCGCACGACCAACGTGACCAACAATATATACTTGCAGATGAAAACCAGCGTCTTTTTAACAACTTGTCCAAATCTAACGACGACTTCTAATAGAGCAAACCACTGGTGCTCCCTCCACACTGGTTTGGTGACAGACTAATAGAGCAAACCACTGGTGCTCCCTCCACACTGGTTTGGTGATCAACCAAGGTACGTAGTAGTACGTCCTCATGCACATCCCACCTCAATATTTCAGGAATCTCCTATCGTCTGCTCACCCACTCACTGTGCACTGCGTCTCCATTTTCAGCCCACATTACCCACACACTGCAGTGTACGTTATTAATGTTCTCAGTGTGAAGAGGGATAATATCCCTGCTCGGATTCAAACGTCGCCACAGGCGCCACGGTGGGGGTGCGGGTGGGGGGTCGACTCCGATGAAGCGGTGCCAAGGCCGTGGGAGGGGGACAATTCATGAGTGCATATACTAGAGCAAGGGTAACCCAAGTAAGTGCAGTTTACTTACCTTCTGAATAGCTCGCTCATAATATCTTTTGTACGTAAGCAATTTCACCTTCAGCATATATACCAAATCAAAGCGAACCGGCCCCAATGTGTCTGTCCCCTAAATCAACAGACCTCCTATGCAGATTTAAACCACAAGTAACTGAATTTCGACTACGAACAGGATTTCGAGAAAATATATGTTGAGAAGGGAAAGAAATGGCCCATATAATAAGACAAAAAGAAGTTCAAATTAACAAGCTGGTACGTACATTGATTACTTGTTCTTTTCTGTCTGAAACAAAACTGGAAGTGTACTTTACTTGCTTGTTTTTCCCTTGACCACAGCTAAGCCCGGTCTAGTTTTATTATTACAAGGGGAAATCCTGAATAACAAAACACACACAGCTTAATTACATCGTTATAGCTGGTGACGCCAGCTTTACAGTACGTACTAGTTCACGAAAGAAGCAATCACACACATCTCAAGGATCGACCGGCAAACATAAACTTGTGGCATCAGTTGTTGCGCACGACCAACGTGACCAACAATATATACTTGCAGATGAAAACCAGCGTCTTTTTAACAACTTGTCCAAATCTAACGACGACTTCTAATAGAGCAAACCACTGGTGCTCCCTCCACACTGGTTTGGTGACAGACTAATAGAGCAAACCACTGGTGCTCCCTCCACACTGGTTTGGTGATCAACCAAGGTACGTAGTAGTACGTCCTCATGCACATCCCACCTCAATATTTCAGGAATCTCCTATCGTCTGCTCACCCACTCACTGTGCACTGCGTCTCCATTTTCAGCCCACATTACCCACACACAGCAGTGTACGTTATTAATGTTCTCAGTGTGAAGAGGGATAATATCCCTGCTCGGATTCAAACGTCGCCACAGGCGCCACAGTGGGGGTGCGGGTGGGGGGTCGACTCCGATGAAGCGGTGCCAAGGCCGTGGGAGGGGGACAATTCATGAGTGCATATACTAGAGCAAGGGTAACCCAAGTAAGTGCAGTTTACTTACCTTCTGAATAGCTCGCTCATAATATCTTTTGTACGTAAGCAATTTCACCTTCAGCATATATACCAAATCAAAGCGAACCGGCCCCAATGTGTCTGTCCCCTAAATCAACAGACCTCCTATGCAGATTTAAACCACAAGTAACTGAATTTCGACTACGAACAGGATTTCGAGAAAATATATGTTGAGAAGGGAAAGAAATGGCCCATATAATAAGACAAAAAGAAGTTCAAATTAACAAGCTGGTACGTACATTGATTACTTGTTCTTTTCTGTCTGAAACAAAACTGGAAGTGTACTTTACTTGCTTGTTTTTCCCTTGACCACAGCTAAGCCCGGTCTAGTTTTATTATTACAAGGGGAAATCCTGAATAACAAAACACACACAGCTTAATTACATCGTTATAGCTGGTGACGCCAGCTTTACAGTACGTACTAGTTCACGAAAGAAGCAATCACACACATCTCAAGGATCGACCGGCAAACATAAACTTGTGGCATCAGTTGTTGCGCACGACCAACGTGACCAACAATATATACTTGCAGATGAAAACCAGCGTCTTTTTAACAACTTGTCCAAATCTAACGACGACTTCTAATAGAGCAAACCACTGGTGCTCCCTCCACACTGGTTTGGTGACAGACTAATAGAGCAAACCACTGGTGCTCCCTCCACACTGGTTTGGTGATCAACCAAGGTACGTAGTAGTACGTCCTCATGCACATCCCACCTCAATATTTCAGGAATCTCCTATCGTCTGCTCACCCACTCACTGTGCACTGCGTCTCCATTTTCAGCCCACATTACCCACACACAGCAGTGTACGTTATTAATGTTCTCAGTGTGAAGAGGGATAATATCCCTGCTCGGATTCAAACGTCGCCACAGGCGCCACAGTGGGGGTGCGGGTGGGGGGTCGACTCCGATGAAGCGGTGCCAAGGCCGTGGGAGGGGGACAATTCATGAGTGCATATACTAGAGCAAGGGTAACCCAAGTAAGTGCAGTTTACTTACCTTCTGAATAGCTCGCTCATAATATCTTTTGTACGTAAGCAATTTCACCTTCAGCATATATACCAAATCAAAGCGAACCGGCCCCAATGTGTCTGTCCCCTAAATCAACAGACCTCCTATGCAGATTTAAACCACAAGTAACTGAATTTCGACTACGAACAGGATTTCGAGAAAATATATGTTGAGAAGGGAAAGAAATGGCCCATATAATAAGACAAAAAGAAGTTCAAATTAACAAGCTGGTACGTACATTGATTACTTGTTCTTTTCTGTCTGAAACAAAACTGGAAGTGTACTTTACTTGCTTGTTTTTCCCTTGACCACAGCTAAGCCCGGTCTAGTTTTATTATTACAAGGGGAAATCCTGAATAACAAAACACACACAGCTTAATTACATCGTTATAGCTGGTGACGCCAGCTTTACAGTACGTACTAGTTCACGAAAGAAGCAATCACACACATCTCAAGGATCGACCGGCAAACATAAACTTGTGGCATCAGTTGTTGCGCACGACCAACGTGACCAACAATATATACTTGCAGATGAAAACCAGCGTCTTTTTAACAACTTGTCCAAATCTAACGACGACTTCTAATAGAGCAAACCACTGGTGCTCTCTCCACACTGGTTTGGTGACAGACTAATAGAGCAAACCACTGGTGCTCCCTCCACACTGGTTTGGTGATCAACCAAGGTACGTAGTAGTACGTCCTCATGCACATCCCACCTCAATATTTCAGGAATCTCCTATCGTCTGCTCACCACTCACTGTGCACTGCGTCTCCATTTTCAGCCCACATTACCCACACACAGCAGTGTACGTTATTAATGTTCTCAGTGTGAAGAGGGATAATATCCCTGCTAGGATTCAAACGTCGCCACAGGCGCCACGGTGGGGGTGCGGATGGGGGGTCGACTCCGATGAAGCGGTGCCAAGGCCGTGGGAGGGGGACAATTCATGAGTGCATATACTAGAGCAAGGGTAACCCAAGTAAGTGCAGTTTACTTACCTTCTGAATAGCTCGCTCATAATATCTTTTGTACGTAAGCAATTTCACCTTCAGCATATATACCAAATCAAAGCGAACCGGCCCCAATGTGTCTGTCCCCTAAATCAACAGACCTCCTATGCAGATTTAAACCACAAGTAACTGAATTTCGACTACGAACAGGATTTCGAGAAAATATATGTTGAGAAGGGAAAGAAATGGCCCATATAATAAGACAAAAAGAAGTTCAAATTAACAAGCTGGTACGTACATTGATTACTTGTTCTTTTCTGTCTGAAACAAAACTGGAAGTGTACTTTACTTGCTTGTTTTTCCCTTGACCACAGCTAAGCCCGGTCTAGTTTTATTATTACAAGGGGAAATCCTGAATAACAAAACACACACAGCTTAATTACATCGTTATAGCTGGTGACGCCAGCTTTACAGTACGTACTAGTTCACGAAAGAAGCAATCACACACATCTCAAGGATCGACCGGCAAACATAAACTTGTGGCATCAGTTGTTGCGCACGACCAACGTGACCAACAATATATACTTGCAGATGAAAACCAGCGTCTTTTTAACAACTTGTCCAAATCTAACGACGACTTCTAATAGAGCAAACCACTGGTGCTCCCTCCACACTGGTTTGGTGACAGACTAATAGAGCAAACCACTGGTGCTCCCTCCACACTGGTTTGGTGATCAACCAAGGTACGTAGTAGTACGTCCTCATGCACATCCCACCTCAATATTTCAGGAATCTCCTATCGTCTGCTCACCCACTCACTGTGCACTGCGTCTCCATTTTCAGCCCACATTACCCACACACAGCAGTGTACGTTATTAATGTTCTCAGTGTGAAGAGGGATAATATCCCTGCTAGGATTCAAACGTCGCCACAGGCGCCACGGTGGGGGTGCGGATGGGGGGTCGACTCCGATGAAGCGGTGCCAAGGCCGTGGGAGGGGGACAATTCATGAGTGCATATACTAGAGCAAGGGTAACCCAAGTAAGTGCAGTTTACTTACCTTCTGAATAGCTCGCTCATAATATCTTTTGTACGTAAGCAATTTCACCTTCAGCATATATACCAAATCAAAGCGAACCGGCCCCAATGTGTCTGTCCCCTAAATCAACAGACCTCCTATGCAGATTTAAACCACAAGTAACTGAATTTCGACTACGAACAGGATTTCGAGAAAATATATGTTGAGAAGGGAAAGAAATGGCCCATATAATAAGACAAAAAGAAGTTCAAATTAACAAGCTGGTACGTACATTGATTACTTGTTCTTTTCTGTCTGAAACAAAACTGGAAGTGTACTTTACTTGCTTGTTTTTCCCTTGACCATAGCTAAGCCCGGTCTAGTTTTATTATTACAAGGGGAAATCCTGAATAACAAAACACACACAGCTTAATTACATCGTTATAGCTGGTGACGCCAGCTTTACAGTACGTACTAGTTCACGAAAGAAGCAATCACACACATCTCAAGGATCGACCGGCAAACATAAACTTGTGGCATCAGTTGTTGCGCACGACCAACGTGACCAACAATATATACTTGCAGATGAAAACCAGCGTCTTTTTAACAACTTGTCCAAATCTAACGACGACTTCTAATAGAGCAAACCACTGGTGCTCCCTCCACACTGGTTTGGTGACAGACTAATAGAGCAAACCACTGGTGCTCCCTCCACACTGGTTTGGTGATCAACCAAGGTACGTAGTAGTACGTCCTCATGCACATCCCACCTCAATATTTCAGGAATCTCCTATCGTCTGCTCACCCACTCACTGTGCACTGCGTCTCCATTTTCAGCCCACATTACCCACACACTGCAGTGTACGTTATTAATGTTCTCAGTGTGAAGAGGGATAATATCCCTGCTCGGATTCAAACGTCACCACAGGCGCCACGGTGGGGGTGCGGGTGGGGGGTCGACTCCGATGAAGCGTTGCCAAGGCGGTGGGAGGGGGACAATTCATGAGTGCATATACTAGAGCAAGGGTAACCCAAGTAAGTGCAGTTTACTTACCTTCTGAATAGCTCGCTCATAATATCTTTTGTACGTAAGCAATTTCACCTTCAGCATATATACCAAATCAAAGCGAACCGGCCCCAATGTGTCTGTCCCCTAAATCAACAGACCTCCTATGCAGATTTAAACCACAAGTAACTGAATTTCGACTACGAACAGGATTTCGAGAAAATATATGTTGAGAAGGGAAAGAAATGGCCCATATAATAAGACAAAAAGAAGTTCAAATTAACAAGCTGGTACGTACATTGATTACTTGTTCTTTTCTGTCTGAAACAAAACTGGAAGTGTACTTTACTTGCTTGTTTTTCCCTTGACCACAGCTAAGCCCGGTCTAGTTTTATTATTACAAGGGGAAATCCTGAATAACAAAACACACACAGCTTAATTACATCGTTATAGCTGGTGACGCCAGCTTTACAGTACGTACTAGTTCACGAAAGAAGCAATCACACACATCTCAAGGATCGACCGGCAAACATAAACTTGTGGCATCAGTTGTTGCGCACGACCAACGTGACCAACAATATATACTTGCAGATGAAAACCAGCGTCTTTTTAACAACTTGTCCAAATCTAACGACGACTTCTAATAGAGCAAACCACTGGTGCTCCCTCCACACTGGTTTGGTGACAGACTAATAGAGCAAACCACTGGTGCTCCCTCCACACTGGTTTGGTGATCAACCAAGGTACGTAGTAGTACGTCCTCATGCACATCCCACCTCAATATTTCAGGAATCTCCTATCGTCTGCTCACCCACTCACTGTGCACTGCGTCTCCATTTTCAGCCCACATTACCCACACACTGCAGTGTACGTTATTAATGTTCTCAGTGTGAAGAGGGATAATATCCCTGCTCGGATTCAAACGTCACCACAGGCGCCACGGTGGGGGTGCGGGTGGGGGGTCGACTCCGATGAAGCGTTGCCAAGGCGGTGGGAGGGGGACAATTCATGAGTGCATATACTAGAGCAAGGGTAACCCAAGTAAGTGCAGTTTACTTACCTTCTGAATAGCTCGCTCATAATATCTTTTGTACGTAAGCAATTTCACCTTCAGCATATATACCAAATCAAAGCGAACCGGCCCCAATGTGTCTGTCCCCTAAATCAACAGACCTCCTATGCAGATTTAAACCACAAGTAACTGAATTTCGACTACGAACAGGATTTCGAGAAAATATATGTTGAGAAGGGAAAGAAATGGCCCATATAATAAGACAAAAAGAAGTTCAAATTAACAAGCTGGTACGTACATTGATTACTTGTTCTTTTCTGTCTGAAACAAAACTGGAAGTGTACTTTACTTGCTTGTTTTTCCCTTGACCACAGCTAAGCCCGGTCTAGTTTTATTATTACAAGGGGAAATCCTGAATAACAAAACACACACAGCTTAATTACATCGTTATAGCTGGTGACGCCAGCTTTACAGTACGTGCTAGTTCACGAAAGAAGCAATCACACACATCTCAAGGATCGACCGGCAAACATAAACTTGTGGCATCAGTTGTTGCGCACGACCAACGTGACCAACAATATATACTTGCAGATGAAAACCAGCGTCTTTTTAACAACTTGTCCAAATCTAACGACGACTTCTAATAGAGCAAACCACTGGTGCTCCCTCCACACTGGTTTGGTGACAGACTAATAGAGCAAACCACTGGTGCTCCCTCCACACTGGTTTGGTGATCAACCAAGGTACGTAGTAGTACGTCCTCATGCACATCCCACCTCAATATTTCAGGAATCTCCTATCGTCTGCTCACCCACTCACTGTGCACTGCGTCTCCATTTTCAGCCCACATTACCCACACACAGCAGTGTACGTTATTAATGTTCTCAGTGTGAAGAGGGATAATATCCCTGCTAGGATTCAAACGTCGCCACAGGCGCCACGGTGGGGGTGCGGATGGGGGGTCGACTCCGATGAAGCGGTGCCAAGGCCGTGGGAGGGGGACAATTCATGAGTGCATATACTAGAGCAAGGGTAACCCAAGTAAGTGCAGTTTACTTACCTTCTGAATAGCTCGCTCATAATATCTTTTGTACGTAAGCAATTTCACCTTCAGCATATATACCAAATCAAAGCGAACCGGCCCCAATGTGTCTGTCCCCTAAATCAACAGACCTCCTATGCAGATTTAAACCACAAGTAACTGAATTTCGACTACGAACAGGATTTCGAGAAAATATATGTTGAGAAGGGAAAGAAATGGCCCATATAATAAGACAAAAAGAAGTTCAAATTAACAAGCTGGTACGTACATTGATTACTTGTTCTTTTCTGTCTGAAACAAAACTGGAAGTGTACTTTACTTGCTTGTTTTTCCCTTGACCACAGCTAAGCCCGGTCTAGTTTTATTATTACAAGGGGAAATCCTGAATAACAAAACACACACAGCTTAATTACATCGTTATAGCTGGTGACGCCAGCTTTACAGTACGTACTAGTTCACGAAAGAAGCAATCACACACATCTCAAGGATCGACCGGCAAACATAAACTTGTGGCATCAGTTGTTGCGCACGACCAACGTGACCAACAATATATACTTGCAGATGAAAACCAGCGTCTTTTTAACAACTTGTCCAAATCTAACGACGACTTCTAATAGAGCAAACCACTGGTGCTCTCTCCACACTGGTTTGGTGACAGACTAATAGAGCAAACCACTGGTGCTCCCTCCACACTGGTTTGGTGATCAACCAAGGTACGTAGTAGTACGTCCTCATGCACATCCCACCTCAATATTTCAGGAATCTCCTATCGTCTGCTCACCCACTCACTGTGCACTGCGTCTCCATTTTCAGCCCACATTACCCACACACAGCAGTGTACGTTATTAATGTTCTCAGTGTGAAGAGGGATAATATCCCTGCTAGGATTCAAACGTCGCCACAGGCGCCACGGTGGGGGTGCGGATGGGGGGTCGACTCCGATGAAGCGGTGCCAAGGCCGTGGGAGGGGGACAATTCATGAGTGCATATACTAGAGCAAGGGTAACCCAAGTAAGTGCAGTTTACTTACCTTCTGAATAGCTCGCTCATAATATCTTTTGTACGTAAGCAATTTCACCTTCAGCATATATACCAAATCAAAGCGAACCGGCCCCAATGTGTCTGTCCCCTAAATCAACAGACCTCCTATGCAGATTTAAACCACAAGTAACTGAATTTCGACTACGAACAGGATTTCGAGAAAATATATGTTGAGAAGGGAAAGAAATGGCCCATATAATAAGACAAAAAGAAGTTCAAATTAACAAGCTGGTACGTACATTGATTACTTGTTCTTTTCTGTCTGAAACAAAACTGGAAGTGTACTTTACTTGCTTGTTTTTCCCTTGACCACAGCTAAGCCCGGTCTAGTTTTATTATTACAAGGGGAAATCCTGAATAACAAAACACACACAGCTTAATTACATCGTTATAGCTGGTGACGCCAGCTTTACAGTACGTACTAGTTCACGAAAGAAGCAATCACACACATCTCAAGGATCGACCGGCAAACATAAACTTGTGGCATCAGTTGTTGCGCACGACCAACGTGACCAACAATATATACTTGCAGATGAAAACCAGCGTCTTTTTAACAACTTGTCCAAATCTAACGACGACTTCTAATAGAGCAAACCACTGGTGCTCCCTCCACACTGGTTTGGTGACAGACTAATAGAGCAAACCACTGGTGCTCCCTCCACACTGGTTTGGTGATCAACCAAGGTACGTAGTAGTACGTCCTCATGCACATCCCACCTCAATATTTCAGGAATCTCCTATCGTCTGCTCACCCACTCACTGTGCACTGCGTCTCCATTTTCAGCCCACATTACCCACACACAGCAGTGTACGTTATTAATGTTCTCAGTGTGAAGAGGGATAATATCCCTGCTAGGATTCAAACGTCGCCACAGGCGCTACGGTGGGGGTGCGGATGGGGGGTCGACTCCGATGAAGCGGTGCCAAGGCCGTGGGAGGGGGACAATTCATGAGTGCATATACTAGAGCAAGGGTAACCCAAGTAAGTGCAGTTTACTTACCTTCTGAATAGCTCGCTCATAATATCTTTTGTACGTAAGCAATTTCACCTTCAGCATATATACCAAATCAAAGCGAACCGGCCCCAATGTGTCTGTCCCCTAAATCAACAGACCTCCTATGCAGATTTAAACCACAAGTAACTGAATTTCGACTACGAACAGGATTTCGAGAAAATATATGTTGAGAAGGGAAAGAAATGGCCCATATAATAAGACAAAAAGAAGTTCAAATTAACAAGCTGGTACGTACATTGATTACTTGTTCTTTTCTGTCTGAAACAAAACTGGAAGTGTACTTTACTTGCTTGTTTTTCCCTTGACCACAGCTAAGCCCGGTCTAGTTTTATTATTACAAGGGGAAATCCTGAATAACAAAACACACACAGCTTAATTACATCGTTATAGCTGGTGACGCCAGCTTTACAGTACGTACTAGTTCACGAAAGAAGCAATCACACACATCTCAAGGATCGACCGGCAAACATAAACTTGTGGCATCAGTTGTTGCGCACGACCAACGTGACCAACAATATACACTTGCAGATGAAAACCAGCGTCTTTTTAACAACTTGTCCAAATCTAACGACGACTTCTAATAGAGCAAACCACTGGTGCTCCCTCCACACTGGTTTGGTGACAGACTAATAGAGCAAACCACTGGTGCTCCCTCCACACTGGTTTGGTGATCAACCAAGGTACGTAGTAGTACGTCCTCATGCACATCCCACCTCAATATTTCAGGAATCTCCTATCGTCTGCTCACCCACTCACTGTGCACTGCGTCTCCATTTTCAGCCCACATTACCCACACACAGCAGTGTACGTTATTAATGTTCTCAGTGTGAAGAGGGATAATATCCCTGCTAGGATTCAAACGTCGCCACAGGCGCCACGGTGGGGGTGCGGGTGGGGGGTCGACTCCGATGAAGCGGTGCCAAGGCCGTGGGAGGGGGACAATTCATGAGTGCATATACTAGAGCAAGGGTAACCCAAGTAAGTGCAGTTTACTTACCTTCTGAATAGCTCGCTCATAATATCTTTTGTACGTAAGCAATTTCACCTTCAGCATATATACCAAATCAAAGCGAACCGGCCCCAATGTGTCTGTCCCCTAAATCAACAGACCTCCTATGCAGATTTAAACCACAAGTAACTGAATTTCGACTACGAACAGGATTTCGAGAAAATATATGTTGAGAAGGGAAAGAAATGGCCCATATAATAAGACAAAAAGAAGTTCAAATTAACAAGCTGGTACGTACATTGATTACTTGTTCTTTTCTGTCTGAAACAAAACTGGAAGTGTACTTTACTTGCTTGTTTTTCCCTTGACCACAGCTAAGCCCGGTCTAGTTTTATTATTACAAGGGGAAATCCTGAATAACAAAACACACACAGCTTAATTACATCGTTATAGCTGGTGACGCCAGCTTTACAGTACGTACTAGTTCACGAAAGAAGCAATCACACACATCTCAAGGATCGACCGGCAAACATAAACTTGTGGCATCAGTTGTTGCGCACGACCAACGTGACCAACAATATATACTTGCAGATGAAAACCAGCGTCAACAACTTCTCCAAATCTAATGACGTCTTCTACACTGACGACCATGACCTCTACGTTGACGAAGACGAAGTCCTTGAGCCAGTGATGGTGTCCACATCCCTCCAACCCGCCATCCTTAGTCCCGGCGATACCGTGTGGATGTTCGTTGAGGGAGGGTTCAAGATGGGGAGGAAGTGGGAAGAGTTCAAAAACAAGCATTGCTTCCCCGAGTACCACGTCGATGACGGCAAGATCGCGGTGTGCTTGGATGAGGACCATAGCAATGCCATCTGGCACATCCTGGCGACGTCCACGCTAGTGTTGTTGAGAATGACGACATGTGCACGATGCGTCGCGAGAGATGAAGAGCGAGTGGCGACTCGACTCTAGCCATATCCTTGAGTCCCACGGCAAGTTGTTGCGGGTGTCTGTCCGTACTAGTCTGGTGGCACGAGTCCTGAGGCTCCATACGTCAGGGTGCCGGTCACGTGGCACAAGCGCTGGTGGTTTTGGTACACGTGTTGGAGGAAGAGGCAGGCGCAGACGGTAGATGGATGGTGCGGTGGGCGAGGAGGAACGGTCGGATCTTCACCGACCGCGTCTCGATTGTTCGCCACGATGGTAGCATCACAGATGACGAAATAATTTAATTCTAAGGTGCGCTACCACTCAAATCAATATGTCTTATAATTGATCGTGAGTGATTTAAGACCCGTGTCTCGTTTGTTCGCCACGATGGTAGCATCACAGATGACGAAAATCTCAACCGGTAGGCCAACTTGCCAATCACATCTCTATGTGACTCTTGTTCATCTTTTGATGCGTGTGTTCCGAGATCAGGACTTTCCTGCCCGAATGTCAAGATAACCAAGTGATCTCGCCATGAAGTCTGACCTCACCCGCCTTACACTTTCCAGTCGTTCGTACCCATGGTAGCATGTGGCACCCCAAAAGGATACATGCTGTGACGGTGCTACACTTGGGAGAACACTATCAACTTGATATTTTAAGTGAGAGATCACCCTAATAAAAACGACTACCGCGCAATCAAAAGGGTGCAACAAAAGGGATAAACATCTCACGCAATTTATAATAGCATGATATGGTATAGCCCTTTCTGACGGAGAAGTTTTTTAATTTCTTCGTCTTTGGCTTGTGCGTCGGTGTCCACCTTCACAAACTTGTCACCACCTTGTGGATGCATCAAATAATATTGCCATCTCTATAGCTAATAAAATAAATGCATTACATCAAGGTTGACACGCAGGTCATTTAAAGTGACAATCATATGGCTCCAGCCATTATGCCGAATCATGACACACAGGTCATGTTAATTAATTTACATCATATGGTCATATCATACATAATCAAATTAAATATGACGAAGACTATACCACATCTCATGCACATGCATCCTGCAAAACCAAATCAGACGCCTCTAATCGGTTTATACAAGATTTTATTTTACGTGACTTCTAAGGTTTTAATCCAAACCGTAGCTACCAACGTTCATCAAGTATGATTATTCAAATTGCCAGATTAACTTTGCGGGGCGTATGAAACATGAGATAAAAAATCTTGAGCCCATACTGAACTTCGTCATACGCAAGAACCCCGTGCAGATCACATCTGCATTGCCCTTTAGTCTGCCAAACATTCTCTATCTCAACTATGACGGAACCCAAAGAACTGAATCACTTCGTTAATCTATCGACCAGCAAACTCAGAAGCAGCATGGAAGGATCACGGATTGCCAGAAATTTATACCAAAATTTCATCATGCCGTTAAGATCAGAACTATGCAAATTCAAGGGAAGCAATAAGAACATCGGGTAATAGATTTCATCTGCTACCCGCACAAATAATTTTATGTAGGGAAACGCAGCAGAAAACAAAAAATTTCTGACCTACGCACCAGCCCAAGACCACTATGCAGGGGCGGGCCCACTTCAAGTCAAAGGTATTCAGTTGAATACCCATTATTTTGGGCAAAAACCTGGGTATACATCGTATCTATACTGCTCCGTATATAAGGAAAAACGAAACTGGAAACACGTCCACCACAAGTCCACTACTAGCCGGTTGGCCCAATAGCCCAACCTCTCAATTTCCCCTCGACACCAGGAGTCCACGCACACGTAGCGCCGCACCTACGCACACGTCCATCATCGCCCAAAAAAACTCCATCGATCAATAAGAGGCACAGACAAACCGACACGTGCCTCCCTTGCCCTCACGCACGCATTGATCGTTTTGTTCCCACGCGAGCCGCTACTCTGCCGCCGGACGACCGGCTGTTGCCGTCGCCTCGCCTGATCGAAGATCGCGTGTGGGCACGGCGCGCCGCCGCGACCCTTCGGTCCTGAACTTCTGGTGCTTCAAGTAGGTAGCGGACAGCAGGCCGAATCGATTCAATTTCAAAGCCAAAACCACTGATTATCTATTGAAGGTATAGTTGCTAATTAGAAGTATTAATCCTTCGACTTCTGAAGTTGGGATCTCTCCTCTTGGTCCCATGCCAATTCTTAGTCAAAATGAATTCATCTATAACTGCAGAGTACAGACATGGTTTTGTTCTCGCTGTCTAGCAGGCTGCTGCATTGCTGCAGTACAGGCAGAGCAGAGTTTGAGCTCATATAAGTAAGTTAGTCTGACCACTTTCTTTCTATTTAATTACAGTACTGCAGAGCAGAGTTTGAGCTCATATAAGTAAGTTAGTCTGACCACTTTCTTTCTATTTAATTACAGTGAAATTAGAGACTTGTTTGCAGTCAATTATTAATTGTTCAGACCAGAGAATTTGCTATTTTTCATTTAGTTTGTAATGTGAGAATGTTTATAAATTTTGAATGATTGCTTGGTCATACTCATTGAAAGAGAATTCTTATTGCAAGTTAAGGATCAGGACATCATCACTCATTTTCAAAGCATCAAGGATCGCAAAGTTATCTTGCAATTTGTAAGGTTTCTTATCATTTGCTATTTTCTATCCTCTTTAAATCTTAGATCTTGGCATGATTTGTTGAACAATTTTCACTTCTATTTATTGAACAATACCAAGTTATGATAAATTTTTATGAATATAATATAATATGCGATATCTTTTCTATATTTTAGAACTAGTACAATATGCCCTTTCTAACGGAGAAGTTTTTTAATTTCTTCGTCTTCGGCTTGTGCGTCGGTGTCCACCTTCACAAACTTGTCACCGCCTTGTGGATGCATCAAATAATATTGCTATCTCTATAGCTAATAAAATAAATGCATTACATCAAGGTTGACACGCAGGTCATTTAAAATGACAATCATATGGCTCCAGCCATTATGCCGAATCGTGACACACAGGTCATGTTAATTAATTTACATCATATGGTCATCTCATACATAATCAAATTAAATATGATGAAGACTATACCACATCTCATGCACATGCATCCTGCAAAACCAAATCAGACGCCTCTAATCGGTTTATACAAGATTTTATTTTACGTGACTTCTAACGTTTTAATCCAAACCGTAGCTACCAACGTTCATCAAGTATGATTATTGAAATTGCTAGATTAACTTTGCGGGGCGTATGAAACATGAGATAAAAATCTAGAGCCCATACTGAACTTCATCATACGCAAGAAACTCGTGCAGATCACATCTGCATTGCCCTTTAGTCTGCCAAACATTCTCTTTCTCAACTATGGCGGAACCCAAAGAACTAAATCACTTCGTTAATCCATCGACCAGCATACTCAGGAGCAGCATGGAAGGATCACGGATTGCCAGAAATTTATACCAAAATTTAATCATGCCGTTAAGATTAGAACTACGCAAATTCAAGGGAAGCAATAAGAACATCGGGTAATAGATTTCATCTGCTACCCGCACAAATAATTTCTGTAGGGGAATGCAGCAGAAAACGTGAAATTTCTGACCTACGCACCAGCCCAAGACCACTATGAAGATGCATACAAGGTTTTGATCTGATCATTACCGACTCGTAGCGCATCGGAAGTAGAGTCGATGAAGATCGTCGGTGCAGATCCCCGCAGCTAGGATTTTACAACCTCCCAACCGTGAGGATATACTCACTCGTCAGCTCACCGGATGGATCACCAGACAGCCCTTCGGGACGCCTCTGGACAGTCCCTCGGATAGTCCCACCGGACGGATCCTCGGACAGCCCTTCGGGAGGCCCCTGGACAGTCCCTCGGATAGTCCCACCGGACGGATCCTCGGACAGCCCTTCGGGAGGCCTCTGGACAGTCCCTCGGATAGTCCCACTGGACGGATCCTCGGACAACCCTTCGGGAGGCCTCTGGACAGTCCCTCGGATAGTCCCACCGGACAGATCATCGGATAACCCTTTGGGAGGCCTCACGGACTGCCCTTCGGGCGGGTCACTCGGACAGCCCTCCGGGCAGGTACTCGAACAGCCCCACAGCCTCTACGGGGTTGCACACATATGGTATCAGCTATCCGGCAGGGCTTCGCTATCCAGAACTAGTTCCCACCGGAACCCAGACAGCCTTTCGGCTCTATGAAACTATTTCGTGAGAGGGAGAGAGAATGCCAAATCATGCATGGCATTTGTATGAGAGAATGACTAAGTGTGGAGAGCTCCTCTCCACCTCTATTTATAGGCCAAGCCCAAGGGGTAGAGGACACTTGGAAATACCAAAATGCCCTCCAGATCTTTTGGGAAAAGCCTAAAAGGTGGCTTTCCAAAAAGCAACCAAATAGTGTTTCCACTATTCATGAAAATATTTTTCCGTGACCGTTTAATCCGAAAATATTTGTGAAGGTCCAGAACATTTCCGATACCCCTAAAATAATTCTGGACGCGTTCCAAAACATTTCCGGTATTATGATTTTCATCTCCGAAACATTTCCGGTAACTCCGAAACATTTCCGGTTTTCTCTCCGGAACTTTTCCGTTGTCTCCAAAACTTTTCCGGTGACTTTCTCTCAGACTCACTGTCTAGTATTCAGCAGATAGATGACACTTAAGCATGTGACCCTGTAGATTCGGTGAAGTATAGACATGCCCGGAACACTTTCCGATCAATGATCAATAGCGAAACCGTGGACATCCATATTGATCCCTATACCCGCACGACTTAATATTCGAGTGAACCTGTAGTTTGCCGTGTGCTATTCCTGTTGCTTTGCGATATGTTACAAACACCCGAGGTGAGACTTATCGACATCCCCGTGAATCAACAACTTGTCCACTATGCTAGTTACCTCGTTATCGGTTTTGTTCTCTTTTCTCGTTTCCGCGTTTCGGCATCCCTGTGATCAAATCACATTGTGTCTGGCTAGACGATGATGGATACCGTAACACCGAGAGGGCCCAAAGAATATCTCTCCATCGTCGGAGGAGCAAATCCCAATCTTGAGCTATCAAGTCCCTTCTCATACATTTCCATGAACCCGTAAGCCGCCGTAATAGCCACCCTTTGACGGATGACGTTTAACAAACCCCAAAGTTTATAAAGCAAGCATGAAGAAACTCAATACTCTCATGGTCTAAGGAATTATGCAAACGTTAACTTTCTCTGTGTTATTAACCATTAACTTGTGATGAATGTATCTCATAGCATAACATCAATTGGGTCAATTCAACACAAGTGCTCTCCTAACATTGTGCCCTCAAAGTTGCTGGCATAGTCATGCCCATGATCAGGAAAACAGGACCATCATGCAACACTTGAGCTAGTCTTAGAGGCATGACTAGGAATACATTTTACCGTTTATTATACCACACATGCAAATGAGTTTCCCTCCGAGCCTCGTGGTTATTGCAGACTCGAGAATCATTGCAGTTATAGCATGAAACATAAACATTAATTATGAACATGGAGATAAATAATAACATTTATTATTGCCTCTAGGACATATCTCCTACAGACTCCCACTTGCACCAGAGTCAATAATCTAGTCAATGCCAATGCACTTTACACCTATGGCATACCGGTGTAAAATATGCATCGCTTGTGGTATAGTCTTTGTCCAACGGATCTGACAACTTCAGGGCCATGTGTATCTTTGCATATCCTCGCGTTTTCACGCTTTCACAAAATTCATATTTTGTGTGGACTTGGCTTTGTATATATGTGAATCACTGATCGAATCTTGATTCCTCAGACTGAGCTATGGAGCAACTATCTACAATAGTGTTCCATTGAACAAATTCATCTTGGAACCATACTAAGTTTATGAATGAACTATATGATTCAACATCTTCTGTTTCGCTTCTAAAGCGGCAACATACTTAGCCTCCATTATAGAATTCGCCACAGTAACCTGTTTGGAACAATTCCAACTTACTGTGCCACCATATCGTGTATTACACAAAATCCTTAATTTTAAATTGAATATCGCTTGGAGCATTGATGAAGACTGTATCGATGTATTACATTATAATGAGCACTTCATAATCTCTGCTTGCGAGAAAACATGTCATCAGTGCTACTTTAGTACTCAACGACATTTTTCACTGCTGTCTCTCTGATCAATACTTTGATCACTCTGGTATCTTACTCGCAACAACTTGGGAGTGCTGGACATATCTAGTTGTTTTACATACCATGGAATACATGATTAATTCAAGCACAAAGGTGTGTGGAATCTCCATCATATATTTTGCTCATCAGTGTTTTAAGACACCGAGTCTTGCTAAAACCCTTTCCATGTGACTTCGGCAAGAATCACTCCTTAGCATTCTTATGCTAAACTGTTTTAGCATCTTGTCAATATGTATTTTGGCTTAGCCCCATTAGGCAATTCTATCTCCGTAGATAACTATGCTTAATATTGAGGCTATCTAGCCCAAGCACTTCATCGAAAAAACTATTTTTCAATGATGTCCTAACTCGTGTCAAGAAATTTATATTATTTCCAAACAATAATGTGTCAAGCACACAAGGTTGTAGAAATATTATTATGCTCCCACTTACTTTCTTGTAACCACAAGTATCTTCGCTATCCTTTGATGAAATCAAACTCTTTTGACTATTTCATCAAAACGAAGGTTCCAACTCCATTATGCTCTCTTCTGTCCATTACTGGAATTCTGAAGTTTGCACATTCACTAGCATCCTCTGGATTGACAAAATACTTTGTACTATATCACATGCAAGTCCTAAGTTGTATTTCCATCTCATGGAAATCCTTTTGGCATCCATGTATCATATCTCATGATTGAAATATGTATTAATTGCTAGTTTAATCCGAACTGACTTTAAGCATCACTACGATTAGATAGTCTCATCATAGTCAACTCCTTGAACTTGTTATTGCAACAAGTCGAGCTTTATGGATAAAATATTTTTATCCGTATCAGTTTTATAGTTCCATTCATATTCGTTAGACACTAAGTCTTCCGGAGGGTTTATCAAGATATAATTTTGAATCATTTATATGGATACTATCTCAGATTATATTGGCATTTAGCCAATTCCAGAGTCAGGGCCCATCATCGCTTCCTTGATTATCGTTGGTATACTGTTGTCTAACAACAATATCTCGTTTGCGCACCTGAGAGGTTTGCACGAGTTTTGCCTACGTGGTTCAGCTGCAAGTTCAACCGAAGTCCATACATCTCATGTGGAGGCTTCCGTATCAGTCGCTGTAGAAAACTCTGAAATTACTTTCAAGGTTACTTTCCCTTGACCTGATGACAAATATACTATTATCTCGTCGAGTTGCACTGTCCTACTACTCAAATTTTTGAAAGAAACATTTTTTTCAAAATCATACCGCTCTTTGTGGCAAACCTTTTGCATCGGTATAGTGATGAAGGAATACCCAATAATTTAGGATAACCTACAAAGTTGCACCTGTCTGATTTGGAATAGGTTTGTAAACATTCTACACAAGCCTCATATTTCAAATGTTAAGAAAAGACATAACATGTTTGGGCGTACCATACCATGGTGTCATTTCAACAGATCTGACAGCACTCTTTTCAGCGTAAAAGTCGCAGTCTCTAAAGCATTACTTTAAAAGGGATAATGGCAAATTGATTTATTTTATCTTTGATCTTACCATGTTATAAATGGTTTGATTACATCATCATGGATATTCCACTCACAATGCTGTTCCGGGAGGTGTAAGTTATGAAACTCTTTTCACAACACATCAGACATTCGCTAAACTCATAAATCAAATATTCCTTTCCGCAATCTTATTGCAGAAACATATTTTTTTCTTGTTACAATAATTTCTACTTCATTTTGAAAACCTTTTGAATGATTTCAAAAGATCGAGACTTATGTCTCATTAAGTAAATATCCATATATGTACTTTAGTCATTACTGAAGATAGACAAATCCACTGCTAGCAACAACATTTATCGGTCTACACACATCAAAATGTATGATCACCAATAATTTTGTTGCTCGTTCCTTATGGCCTGTGAACGGTATTTAAGTCACTTCACTTTTCGGACAAAAGTTGCAAGTGTCAGATAATTCATAATCAAATGACTTGAAAATCCATCATTATGGAATTTCTCCATGCGGGTTTCTCCAATGTGACCAAATGCAATGCCACACATATGTGGTATTCTTTTAGTCTTACGACATTTAGCATCAGTGTCACGGACTTATTATATTATTATCAATATTCATAATATACATTCCATCCATGATGGAAGCATGGCCCTTATGTTAGTCATAACACCGAACAACAATTGTTCTATCATGAATGACCTTCTTGCAACAAACATTATGCAATGGGCTAGAGTGTATAAAACTCTAAAATAAATTATGAAAATAAATACAGAGGTAATACGACGATGGAAGGTATAGTAACTTCTTACTATGTTCCCAGTGCGTACCTAAACCTCATTACTGGCAAGTCTTTCAGGCCGTAGTAGTTCTTGCATCGAGTCGCAACAGAATTCAATCGAGCGGGTATCTCTGTGATCAACTTTTAATCACAATACCCAAGAATCAGTGATTAACATGTTTAATCATAATTTCCAAGAATTATATTTTTGACCAGCCTTCCATACATCTATAACTCCTATGACATTCACACATGAGCTGGACATTCCAGTCTTCTTTCTTTTTTGCCTTTATCGTTCTAACAGTTTTACTTTTAATATTTCTCCAAATCTCAGAAGGAGCACCCAACTTTAAGTGTGGCATTAGCCCCGGACTTCCTAGGCGTGAAAGTCTTACTAACACCCTTCGGACATTTCCTTTCTCTTTAAGTTGTTGTTTTATTCACCTTCATCACATGACAGGCGTTCTTCTGGATCCCTCTCTTATCAGTCTAATGCATAGTAAACACTTTACTAATACTTTGCAAACAAACATTGCTTTGGATATCTCATATTTTTAGCCTTTTTTTGTCTGAAACTAATTTTTAGTTCCATGAATATCACATAATTATTCCAAACTTTTGAAGTTTGGGTCTCGTGGAAACAAACATATTGCACTTGACCGTAACGAAATTCTAGCTTTTGGATCGCAGGATGAGAGTCACATCATCCATAGCATTAGCGTGAAAATACCGAAAGCATGAGATAGGACAAAGTCCTTCTTGGCACTCTTAAGGACAATCCTCACATTACGTTACCAAACGTAAAGTTTTAACCAGATAAATAACAGCTATTCAATTTTAATAGGGAAGGTGGAAACGCGAGCCAATATTCTACAACTATTATGCAAATCACACTTAGACTATGTTCATAATTAATTGCACTAAGAATTAAACAAGTTAATTCTACAGTGCGCTCCCACTCAAATCAATATCTCTCATAATTGATTGTGAGTGATACAAGACCCATATTTCAATTCAACGCCAAGGATGCATTCATCTCAAGTGATGAGAATTGGAATAGGTAGGCCAACTTGTCAATCACATCTCTATGTGACTGTTGTTCATCTTTCGATGGGCATGTTCCGAGCTTAGGACGATCCCCCAGAACGTCAAGACAACCTAGTGATCTCGCTGCGAGGTCTCAACTCACCCGCCTCACACTTCTCTAATCGTTCGTACCCATGCATCCATGTGATATCCCGAAAAGATAGGTGCCGTGACGGTGCTACACTACACATGCATTCAATTCTCACAATCTAGACTAGGTAGTACTACTATTCTTGCGGTATACACACATAAATCCTTTAAGATGTACTAACATTCATGTCAAAGATGGATGGATGTGTTGGATCTTCAACTAAAATGCAATGTTCAAGATTAAAAAAAAACAATCCATCCTAGTTATACATACATGTTATAGCTAGCTCTTAAGGATTTAACACATACAGTGGATAGTAACACACACTGACAAGTTCAAAGACTAGCTAGAACACATTCCTCAGCAGCTCAGCTCAACTCTTTATTATACTAGGAGAAATGGCGCACCCCTCCCGGGAACTGATGGCATCAATTACTGATGGTGCCATTAGTTTAGACTCTTAACCGGCCGGATCTACGCTAGCTAGTAGAATCAGAATGTCCCCGATAAAGTAGCATTTGATAAATAAAAAACCAACCTTCATTTTCTCAAAAAAAATGCATATACAATCTAAACTAGCAACTGTTAGTGCGCCATGGACAAAGCTGTCCGTTTCTGATGCATAAATAATAAACTTAAAAAGATATTTGATACCAGTATGCTACTACTTCACAAGATGATGAGACAATGGAAAAAAACATGTATAAAAAGAAAGACAGATTACATATTACTGTATGACCAAAGTGATCACTATGATACGCAAATAACACTTTGTACATCACCATCTAGCTAAAAACTGCAGCACTGATTTCAGCACATAATGGATACAATTGGTCAATAAAAATAACTTTTGTTTCTCTATCAAGTATCATATAAATCCAATTCAACGACATTACTTCCTACCTCCCTCTTTCTTACTGACTATCATTCATCAACTTTAGCAGTATGATTCGCCTTTCGAAAACCTGCAATCAATAGGGGGGAAATGCAAAAATATGAAAGACACCGGCATCCATTGAGTATTCATTCAAATCATGGAATCATGTGTTGCAATGTTTTAAGGCATGTCAGACAACAATACCATTAGAAATGTACCTCACAAGGAAAGAATCAAATCTTGTTCAGGGCATCATTAGCTGTATGGTTCTGAGTCCTCACCAATGCAGCCAAATATTGAGTTGGCATATGTATCTAACCTGCTATCATACGATATCAAATGAATGTGGAATATTCACCACTGGATCCACTAAACCAAAATCTCTACCTCATCAAACTATTCAAAGCTATTTTGGTGAAAACAAGCATATAGGTAAAGTTGTCTATACGTCTTATAGCAGTTTCCTTTTCTAGACCATGCAAGAAAAGAATAGATATCTACAATACAATAGATAAAAAGTAAATGACAGTATTTGGGTTTGGGTTTTGGGGTAAAGATCCACATATGAATATTTGGGTTTGGGGAAAATAAGTAAATGAAAGTAAAAATTATGGTTTGTTATCAAAAAGAAAGAAACACGCGTACATATCAGAACCTTCACTTCACAGTGGTGATTGAGCAGAAGAAATGAAGTTACTAAAATTTCTCGTGAGCTGCAATGGTGCAATGTCACCACATCAATTTTACTGTGGATTGTGAGCCCTCCTTGAGATGGCAAATCCACTTCAGATGTCCTACATGTAGAATCAAATACATGTATAAACACATGATCTCCGTTACTTTGGATATGCATAGATTTATTAATACCAATAGGAAGGATGCAAATAAATAAATAATATGGTGATTAAATCAGCATGTTTGATATGATATCAGATCGATCACCCAACGAAATCTTTCTCTGATATATTTGTGAAAAGATGTGTCAATTACCGCACAATCAATGGTAACTTAATAATAATATTGTCAAAAGATAAACAGTTCCCTAATTATGTCATCTTAGTCAGCTATAAGTTGTCTAAGATTATCCATTTATTTCTGCATATATCGTTTATGTATATGAAGTAAACTGAAAAAAAATTGAACCATAAAAAAAGCTAAACAAAACTTTAACCACTGAAAGACGAGCATGGCAGAAGAAGTCTGCAATGTGTGCTCTCTGATAATAATTTTCAAGTGATTTAAATAAAGCCTTTAACTAAGCGGCAACCCGACCAAACTCATGTATCATAGCTTTATCATTTCTTGAAGCTAGCTCCTATGGAAATTCATTTCCATCATCATCATACTCATACAGTATTCACACCATGCAATTCGGAAATATACCTAGATATCTAGTAATATGTCCTTTGAGAGACCCAACAGTCTTCCATCTAAAGCGTATCATCAGTGGGATAAGAGTGGCCACTTACGTGTGACATTTGACACCCTCCTTGAGTTCCATATTAATCGGAATATCTCTACCACCTAAAAGAAAAAAATATGGCACAATAGATACAGTTTCGGAATTTTGGGGTCACCATTGAAATTGATGAACAGATGATTTAAAAAAAATGGTACAGCCTCAACTGCAAGTGCACTGAACCCACACCTGGGAGGATCAAAACGAATGACCCTTAATGTGGATCAAGACATGATTCTTCTTGATATCCTACATAAAGAGTTCACTGAAGAAATGTAAATGACATGCCTTTTTTGCTACAATTCAGGTGATTTGATCTAAATATTCTATAATACCCAGTGTACATGTAAATATCTGAACAACAATAACATGCCAGATTAGACACTGAAATTTAGTTGAACTTTTGGCATCCACAGATGACAAATTTAAAGACAAAAAAAAGATTATTTATAACATGTAATGACTGTGTAGTATGGCATGCCCTTGCTGCATCACCTTCCACCTTAATATGCAGAAAAATCAGCTCCACATTGGCATGTGCGGGAATTTGCAATTTGTTTTCAAACTTGCATTCACCAAGAAATTGCAGCTCGATCTAACATGTGTACAGTATAACTACACATGCTTCGTGCTATGATGAGGCCGTAATTAACACATACATGCCGGCACTTACGAACAAACGAAAGAAAGTTTGGTAGTAAGTAAAAAAATAAGATGATACGTAACATAGCAAAATCAGAACTGAGGGAGCACAGCATCCCTGTCATGCATGCGACTCAATATGTAGGTTGAGTCTAGCAAGTTAGCACCACCGCCATGGCATGGCAGGCGGCGATCAAGTTCTGGTGCATGCCGTAGTGGTGAAAGAGAGATGCGGGGAAGGTCTAAATAAACTAAAACACAACAATCAATTGACACACAGCGATGGTATTACTCATAGGCATTTTGTCAAATATATGGCATGCACATGACAGAGTGAAAACAGGGGAAAAGGGAAACAGTGATAGGTAAAGATTTGTGGTGCGGCTCACATGGGGAGGGGAGGGGAGGGGAGGGGTGATAGAACATTGGCGTTGGGAGCGGAGAGATGGGGGAATGAGGCGACCTGCGCATCGAGAATGAATCAGATGAACGCCATGAAGAGAAAAAGCAAAGAGCGGTACGTAATTAGAACCCCGATTCGACCATGCGGTTATCTAGTCAAGCATCGACGCCGCCTAATAATAATCCCAAATATGATGGAGCTGCTGCTTCGGTAGATTAAAAACCGGACGGATATCCCCTAGCCCTAGTTAGGAGGAACGGGATAGGGGGAGGCATACTTGGTGGACAGGGTGGAGACCTTCTTGTGGCACTTAAAGTGTTTGGCCCTCTGGTGCACCGCGAGGTCCAACTCCCAGCCGCCGTGAAACTTGGGTGCCCAGTAGCGGCAGCGGATGCGGAGGCCGTGACACGCAGGCGGCAAACGAAGAAGGGCGGCAGAGGGTCCCACTTCCCCTACTCTCTCCGTGGTTCACTGGGGAGAAGAGGAGCGGAGTCGGGGTGGGGTAGAGGAGGGACAGATCGACCCCCTCTTATCTTTAGACCATCTGACTGAAACGATGGCCGAGGCTTACTATGAAGTGCCCACGCATGTAGTTTGATTGATTAGTATGTCTTGACCCTAATAATAACAATAAAAAAAGTAGGTGCGCCTTTTGCATATACTACAGTATGTTGCTAGACAAAAAATGCTAAAGTGAGTGACTTCAACTAATTGCTATATATATATATATCAACTAATGCAATATATTAGTGTGAGCACCATCAAAGGAGCAGTGCGGAAGATAATCCCCTATCTAGAGGATACGAGCAATGCTTCACACAAGCCCATCTATTTTGATGGATGGCAAGTGCTGACTGCTTCGGAGTTGCTCAGAGCCATAGCCGAAGACCCTCCACCATCTCTGCTGAAGTAATTCAACAAGATCATCCACATCGATTGCTCCAGGTGGAAAAGCCGAAGAGCTCTCCAGACGACAATCGCACAAGAACTCAAGCTTCCTCATCGGATAATGGATATTTTTGATAGGCAAGGTGAAGAAGATGATTTCAGAGGGATTGATGAAGCCTCAATGGCTGAAATAAGATTTGTTGGGAGAGAGATCCATCAAGTACTAATGGGGCACATTTAGTTGTCTTTCATAATGGAACCAATGATATGGTTAATTTAAGTGCTTCAGGCATTCCTCAAGGAGAATATTTTGATACTAAGGTATTGTGGTCATTTCGAGGAAGGCTTCGGCTCAACCCAGGAATTAGTGAGAAGGTGGATGATTCCCATCTTTTTATTTATGATTATGTAAGTTCTTCCAACGGGAATCTTTTGTTGAAAGAAGAGGCTAGAAAAATTGTTGGGTACACAGATAATCTTGGTGAAGCAGTTGAAGAGTGTTGCTTGTATCATCTGTCACTAAATTCTCAGGGAGGCAATATCATGGACTACGACTGGGCCACCCATGCTTCTAGATATTGGGTCTATGATGGGATTATACAAGGAGGTCAGTCCGATGAAGCATGGGAGGTTGATGCAGCTTTGCATCAACACATAAATATAGAGGATTATTCATCTAATGTGCTGCCCTCTTTTGGTCATGAACTGAAGACTCCTCCTAAATTGTAGATATTGTCCAATGACAACTATGTTATGCATCCAGAGTCAACATCATTTTTTCTTGTGGCAGTCACAAGCGGATCTGATCCTTCTTTATGGTTATTACCCAATGATATGTATCATCAATCAGACAAACTTCATGTCCTCAAATTATGCCGCTGCTCCTTCAGTTTTTCTTCACCTCCTTTCCATTGTTGCAAGAGCTTAAGGTTCCTCGGATTGGATGGCTACAAGGATCAACTAGTAGAAGATGATGAGGAGCAAGATAGACCAACAATGAAAAATTGTCCAGAGTCTATGGGTGCTAAACATGTACTACATAGATTGGGAACTAGATTTATCACCGAAGATAGTAGAACAAATAGCTGCAAACATTAAGGAAGTTCATATAAAGAACCGAAGGTTTTGTCACATCAATTTTGCATGGAGACAACTGCAAAACCTTTACAAGCTTTGAGTAATTGAGCCTACATGCCCTTTGGAGACGGGCCAAAATGATGAATTCATAGATATGGTGAAGATGGAGTTCCTCAACCTTTCTGGGGATAGCACAATACAAAATTTGCCAAGTCTGTCAGGGGCAACCTGCCTCAAGGCTCTGGTTCTTGATGGGTGTGTTGGATTGGAACATGTTGGCCCAGAAACACTCCCGTCGTCACTTGAATCATTCAGCTTAGATGCATGTACAAGAGTGGATCAGAATAAGGAAGCCAAAATCTCTCATATCTCTTTGGCAAGTTGTGCAAGATTTGTGAAGTTCAGATTGTGTGGATCACTTTCAAATCTTGAGGAGCTAGATCTATCAGGCACATTGGTCAAAACACTTGACCTCAAAGAGGTACAGGCCCCAAATCACCAACAAATAATTCTATTGGAATGTTTGGAGCTCCTTGCCATTATATGGCCAGAAAAGGGTCTGCCAACACTGACAGTGCTTCATATTGATTCCTCAGTCTGTCATGTTCAAAGAAAACTTCATGAAGCGTATGTTACTATAATGGACATAAGGTTTTTTCAGTCCTTGGTATATCAAAGCAATGCCCGATTCTGTTGGAAGAGCACTAGGTTCTAACTAAATCTTTATGTCCCTCGTACTACCAATGTTAAGGGACAAAGCTATATGAAGAAGAAGATGGGCCCCGGTAATAGTGGGCAAATAATGGGTCCTCCTCAACCAAAGTCATTAACCCCCACTACTTACAACACCTACACTGATGTCTCTGTTGGCAACCTAATTATTGATCAGGACTACAACAATGGAATGCAATCACAATTCTTCCATCGCCAGTGTCATCCCCGAGCACATGATGTCCACAAGTAGGAAGTACCTTGACTGGAATCTTTTAAAGCAGTGCCATGTGGTGAGATGCCCCAAGATGCACAGAGTCTTCACCACTGACTACGATGCCAACTACCTCTTTACAGAAATAGAGACCTTTTGGGCTGCTGATCTACTGATGGCGCACTACATTTGGAGCAAAGGAAGGACCTGCAGTGGCAAGGATACTGATTCATTTGCGAAACTGCAGAGCATACTCGTGTACTCTTGCCCGGGGCTCACATTTGTGCTTCCATTATTGTGGTCTATTTCTGGATGATATTTGCGCAACTTAGAAAGTCTCCACATTGTCAAATGTGGTAATCTAAAGATGGTATTCCCTGTTCGACCCGGCCTTGAAAAGGTGTACTTGATTTCCCTAACCTGAAGCACATCCACATGTATGAGCTCTATAATTTGGAGCATATATGTGAGGTCAAGATGCTTGCTCCCAAGATTTAGAGGTTATGGCTCAGGGGCTGTCTGGGTCTCAGGCGCCTCCCAGCCGTAGGATGAGGCAGCCGCCCCGTCGTGGACTGCAAGAAGGACTGGTGGGAGAAGCTGGAGTGGGACGGGCTGGACGCCGGCCACCATCCTCCCCTCTTCAAGCCGTGCCACTCGTATCATTACAAGAAGTCCCTTCCTAGAGGCTCAGTTCTGTGGTGAACTGACGTAGCCATTCAGGTTTACATGTGCAAGACCTTCTCCCTTCTTTTCATGTTTCATGCATGTATCATATAAGATTAACATTTACTTTGTGATAATCAAACTGCAAACAATTCTCTAGGTGTACAATGTAGATGCATAGCCACAAATTAGTCATTCTGTGTCCCATTCTGCTCTTATTAATATCACATCTGCATCATTCCCTGCTCTGTGTAGGATCAGTGGTGGCAAACACAGCGGCGAAGTCTTGATGCTCTCGACTGCTGCTGTTGCCTCAACAGTTGAGATGTTAGCTTACAAAGAGAGTGTACGTTGTTGTTGTTGTTTTTTCGAAGAATAAATTTGTGTGAGCGCGATGGTGTGAATGTGTGCACACACCTGCTTAGCTTTCATTTCCGGTGAGATCGAGATGACATACAGTCTGTGTGTGGTTTGGTTTCGTTTGTGGTCATGTTTGTGATTGTAAAAAGCAGGGTTTGATGTGGCTGTGGTGTGTCTACCACGGTCTCTCAAGCCCATTGGTGTGACGAGAGTACTGCTTGCCGAAGACTACGAAACAATGTTGTTAATTTGTGTCCGACTGATTCAACAGCACACGTATGTGTGCTGTGCTGCCTGGAAATGTATCGGCGTGGTCTTCTTACATGTATGTATTATGAACAGAGGTTTCAATTTGGTTTGGTTATCCATTGTTAATTTGTCCATATGGCTGGTATATCTATGCGATTGGGGTAACCACATCTGAGAGTTGCAACTGGAAGCTAGCTTGCTTAGACCCTTCTAGCAGGAGTGTCATGGCCTTATATCTTCAACTCTTCCTCTCGCGTCCCTCTCGCGTCGCCTCCCTCACGGGTGACACGAGAGGCGCCAATCCTAGCCGCCAGCCGCCCCGACTCCCCCCTTCTTCCCCTCAGTCGCCGCCGGGGGACAGCGCCCGGCAAAGCTCGTGCGTTTGACGGCGGCGGCGGAGGGCTGCTCCTCCTTCACGGATTGAATGGCAGCGAGGGCGCTGGATCCACGGGGTGCGGCCTCTCCCTCGGTCCATGGCGGCGTGGCAGCCCTGGCGGCGGCGCTTGTGGTGGCGCGGGTGGAGATCGGCCAGAGGATGGGGGTGGGGCAAGGCGTGGCCGATGGCGCCGGCGACGTCCGGCCCGGATCCCAGGGCGGCGGCCCTGGTCGGTAGCGGCATATGAAGCTCAGGCAGCCCGCGGCAGCATGGCGTGGTGGTGTGGTGGTTTGGCTCCGGATCGGATCGAATCAGTGTCGGTGACGAGCTAGTGCGGGATCTTTTCCGGCGGCTCTCGCGGTTTGGCGAGGTGGTGTGGCGGGCTTCCTCCCAGGCACCCGTGGTGGTGCACTCCGGCAGTGGCCGGTGCGCTAGGGCTCCCGCTTGTTAGACTATATTGTATAGGCTTATGTACGTAACCGTATTTTGTATCTGTGTACATGTTGTACCCCTATATATATAAAGAGCCACACCCGTATTAGGGTGTTGTGCAACTTCCAAAATACCCTAGCGTTTACATGGTATCAGTTTAGGTCTCGATCGATCGCTTCCGCATCTCTCCCGATCGCTCCCGATGGCATCTGTCCCGGCCGCCGCCGCCCTAGTCTTCGGTGCCCCGGCCGCCGCCTCTCCGGCCGCCGCCCCGGCCGCCGCCGCCCTGGCCGCCCCTCCGGCCGCACCGGCCTCTCCGTTTTTGGCATCGAACCCGCTGGCCTCTATGGCTGGCGTCTCCGTAGCCGCCGCCGCACACGCGATTCCCGCGCCGCCGTCTCCAATCTCTAGCGACGCCGCCGCGCCGCCGGCGCCCTACGGCGCTGCCGCTCCGCTGCCTCCCGGCTTCAACGACTCGGCCGTGCCGCCGGTGTTCTATGGCGCTGCTGCCTCGTTCCCGTCTCCTGGTCTGGTTCCGTCGCCACAGCATGCATACGGACGTCCTGCGGTGTATGGCGCCCCGCACACGGCCATGCATGTGGCGTATGGCCCTACAGCTTCCTGGTGTACAGCAACAGCACCGGTCCATGCATCCCATGCATCGCCTGGTCTCCAGCAGCAGGCCGCAGTCCATGCACCTCTCGGCGCTGCAGCAACAACACCATCCCACGGCGCTGCCACGGCCAATCCGTGGTCTACTCCAGCCGCGCTGCCGGCGTCCTATGGCTCCTCTGCTCCGATGGCGTACGCCTACCCGACAGCTCCGGTGACCGCGCCTCCTCATGGCACGTCTTCCTCGTACGGGGCGCCCTACGGCGGTCCATCAACGGAGTTGGTGGCTTCCTCCGTGTTGCCGAGTGGTTCTTCACCTTCGGGATTTTATGCGCCGCCGCCGCCGTCTTCGGACTATGGTGTACCTAATGCACCGTTCTACTTTGCACATCTCATCCCGGTGAAGCTGACAACGGATAACTATCTGTCATGGCGTGCTCAGGTCTTACCACTTCTCCGCAGTCGCTACTTGGAGGGGTTTGTTGATGGCACTCTGCCGTGCCCACCGCCATACCATCCGGGGCATCATGCGTGGGTCGCTCAGGATCAGGCCATTCTCTCTGCCATCCAGTCCTCTCTTACGGAGGGGGTCTCGTCACTGGTCATCTTTGCCGCTACGTCTCGGGACGCGTGGATGGCTCTTCATACCAGTTTTGCTTCGCAGTCTCAGGCGCGGGCTCACGCCATCCGCACTGCACTTGGGGAGGTGAAGCTTCATGATCTCACCGTCACCGACTACTTCAACAAAGTGACGGGTATGGCTGACACACTTGCCTCCATTGGCAAGGCGCTTGGTCCGGAGGAGTTCACCTCTTATGTGCTCAATGGACTCGGTGACGACTATGATAACTTGGTGGAGAATATCAATGGTCGTGACACTCCCATCCAGCCGCGTGAGTTGTATGCGCGTCTTCTTGCCACGGAACAGCGCATCCAGGCTCGCCGCTCTACGCCGAGTTTCTCTTCCGCCAACGCTGCAATGCGTGGGAAGGGCAAGCCCTACAAGCCACCAACTGGTGGCAAACCTCCACCGACCGCGCCTAATTCGCGGAACACCACTACCTCCACGGGAGGTCGAGTCCGTGCCTGCTGCCCTTCATGTGGTGCGCAGGTCCCCTGTCAGCTATGTGGACTTGATGGTCACCTTGCCTCCCGTTGTCATCGTCGCTTCAAGCAGGATTTCTTGGGTATCGGGAATAATGGCAAGGGCAATGAGAAGCAGGCTGCCCTGGCGAGTCATGAGCAGGGGCATACTCCTTCCTATCCAGTCGATGCATCTTGGTACATGGATACGGGAGCTACCAATCACCTGACGAGCGAGATGGGCAAGCTCTCTACACAGGAGCCGTACCGTGGACACGATCAGGTTCGCACTGCTAATGGGGAAGGTATGCACATCTCACATATTGGTCAGGCAGCACTTCTTACCCGTCGATCCACACAATTACGTCTTCTTGATGTCCTTCGTGTTCCCTCTGTTTCACGTAGTTTGCTTTCAGTTCCTAAACTTACTCGTGATAATAATGTTCTTGCTGAATTTCATCATTTTCATTTTTTTGTTAAGGACCGGGACACGAGGGACGTACTCCTTAGAGGTCGACTGCGCAATAATGGTCTTTATGCACTTGATCTGCCACCAGCTCCTAGTGCTTTCAGCGGTGTTCGTGTGTCTCCATCACATTGGCATGCGCGCCTTGGTCATCCTGCCACTCCCATCGTTCGCCATGTACTTCATCGTCATGAGCTTCCAGTCGTGTCCAATAAACATGTTGATGCAGTTTGTGATGCCTGTCAGCAAGGCAAGAGTCATCAGCTTCCTTTTCCAGAGTCGAGTCGTGTAGTCAATAAACCGCTTGAACTTGTGTTTTCGGATGTATGGGGCCATGCCCAAACCTCTGTTAGTGGTCATAATTACTATGTCAGTTTTATTGATGCTTACAGTCGGTTCACTTGGCTTTATCTTCTTAAACGCAAGTCTGATGTGTTTAATGTTTTCTTGCAATTCCAAGCGCATGTTGAGCGTTTGCTCAGTCACAAAGTCATTCATGTACAATCCGATTGGGGGGGTGAGTATCACAACCTCAGTGCATTCTTTCATAAGCTTGGGATTACACATCGTGTGTCTTGTCCTCATACACATCAGCAAAACGGTGTAGCTGAGCGTAAGCATCGCCATATAGTTGAGACTGGTCTTGCTTTGCTTGCCCATGCCTCCGTTCCTTTCCGGTTTTGGAGTGATGCATTTTCCACCGCATGCTTTCTTATTAACAGACTCCCTACACGACTCCGTCAGATGAAAACACCACTTGAACTCTTGCTGAATGAAATTCCTGATTATACGTTTCTCAAGGTCTTTGGGTGTGCGTGTTGGCCACATCTTCGTCCATATAACCAACGCAAGTTGGAGTTTCGGTCAAAACAGTGCGTGTTTCTTGGTTATAGTTCTCTTCATAAAGGGTACAAGTGTCTTCATGTTCCCTCTAACCGCGTCTACATCTCTCGTGATGTGGTGTTTGATGAGAATGTTTTTCCTTTTTCCGCACTTCCGGTCACCTCCACCACTCCCACTGCACCTGAAAAATCTGTTTTACCTTTGCCTGGTCAATTTGTTGATGCTGCATATACCCCCTTGTTGCTACCTAACCATGGTGCAGGTACTGGGCGAGGAGCACGTCTCGAGCTTCTGGATGAGCAGCCGCCCGCGTCCCCTCGGACGTCCGCCGAGCCCGCTCGCGACGCCCCTCCGTCACCTGGCTCGCCGACGGAGCTGGCAGAGCCGGGCCCTGCCACCTCGGTTCAGCATGGGGCTGGCCACGCGTTGGTCGAGCCGACCGAGCCGGTCGAGCTGGCCGAGCCAGCTTCGCCCGCGCCAGCCTCTGCCGCGGGGGCCGAGCCGGCGTCCACGCCAGCGTTGGTCGAGCCGGCGTCCGCGCCTTTCTCGCCAGGCCAATCACCTGACATGACTGGCTCTGCGTCCGAGGAGCGGTCTGCGTCGTCATCGCCATCTTCATTGGCTCTGTCTCCGCCGCCACCTCCGCCGCCTACCGCTATTTTGCGTCCTCGTACGCGCAGTCAGAGTGGTATTGTTCGCCCGAAGGAGCGCACTGACGGCACGGTTGCGTGGATTGCGGCTTGTATGGCACAGACAGATGCTGACCCCACTACTGAGCCTCGGCATTTTCAGGCGGCTCTTCGGGTTCCTCATTGGCGCAGTGCCATGGAGCAGGAGTTTCAGGCACTACAGAGGAACGATACTTGGCGCCTGGTTCCTCCTGTGTCTGGTGTCAACATCATTGACTCCAAGTGGGTGTTTAAGGTAAAGAAGCATGCTGATGGTTCTATTGAGCGATACAAGGCACGGTTGGTGGCCAAAGGTTTTAAACAACGGTATGGTCTTGATTATGAGGATACCTTCAGTCCAGTTGTCAAACCAACCACCATTCGTCTGCTTCTGTCCTTGGCTGTTGCCAAAGGGTGGTCTCTGCGTCAGCTTGATGTTCAGAATGCTTTTCTCCATGGGGTCTTGGAGGAAGAGGTTTACATGCGACAACCTCCAGGTTTTGTTGATCCTGCTCGTCCACATCATTTGTGTCGTCTTGTTAAGGCGCTTTATGGACTTAAGCAGGCTCCTCGTGCATGGCATGCCCGACTTGGCTCGGTTCTTCGACGTCTTGGATTTGCTCCGTCCACTGCTGACACGTCTCTGTTCCTGTTCCATCGTCCTGAGGTTACTATGTACCTGCTGGTTTATGTTGATGACATTATTCTTATCAGCTCCTCAGTGACTGCCGCTGATCGTCTGCTGTCTGCTCTGGGTGGTCATTTTGCTGCCAAGGATCTGGGCGCTCTCCATTACTTCCTTGGTCTGGAGGTTTCACGGTCTACTGTTGGCCTGACTCTCACTCAGCACAAGTATTCCTTGGACTTGCTGCGACGTGCTGGTATGTTGCAATGCAAGCATGCTACCACCCCTATGTCTGCGACTGATCGATTATCGGCCTTGGATGGTGCCTTGCTTCCTTCAGATGATGCTACAGAGTATCGCAGTATTGTTGGTGGCCTGCAGTACTTGACTATCACACGGCCGGATATCTCCTATGCGGTCAACCGTGTGTGCCAGTATCTTCATGCTCCTCGGACTTCACACTGGTCAGCTGTGAAGCGTATACTGCGCTATCTCTCTCATACTGTCTCCTATGGCTTGCATCTTCGGTCTACCTCCTCGAGTGCTCTCTCGGCGTTCTCTGATGCAGATTGGGCTGGGAGCCTGGATGACCGGCGATCAACGGGGGGCTATGCTGTCTTCTTTGGTCGCAACTTGATCGCCTGGAGTGCGCGCAAGCAGGCCACAGTGTCTCGGAGTAGCACTGAAGCAGAGTACAAGGCGGTTGCCAATGCCACAGCTGAGCTCATTTGGGTACAGTCTCTGTTGAGAGAGTTGGGAGTCTCTCTAGAGCAGCCACCGGTTCTTTGGTGTGATAATATTGGTGCGACATATCTTTCATCTAATCCAGTTTTCCATGCTCGTACCAAGCACATCGAAGTTGACTATCACTTTGTGAGGGAACGTGTTGCACAGAAGCTTCTTCATATCAAGTTTATCTCCTCCAAAGATCAACTTGCTGACATCTTCACGAAGCCACTTCCACAACCTCAGTTTGAAGGTTGTAGACGCAATCTTAACTTGCTTTGTACTTCAGGCCACAGTTAAGATTGAGGGAGGGTGTTAGACTATATTGTATAGGCTTATGTACGTAACCGTATTTTGTATCTGTGTACATGTTGTACCCCTATATATATAAAGAGCCACACCCGTATTAGGGTGTTGTGCAACTTCCAAAATACCCTAGCGTTTACACCGCTGTGGCAGTGCTGCTGTGGGTGGTCGCCGGATCTGGGTGGCCAGATCTAGGGCTTTGAAGGTGGTCTGGCCGATGTACAAGATGTCGGATGGATTCTCGTGGGACAAGATCCGGGTGAAAACCTTGTCTTCGCCCGGTGGCCGGAGCCGGTGATGGTGACGCCCTTGGCGGTTTCCTTCTTGGAGGTATCATCGAGGTGAAGCTCCCGCCTCCTTCCACTACCTCTGAGGAAAACCTTTGATCAGTCGATCGGATGATGGTGGCGCTCAGGTGTCATTCCCCCCTTGGGGGGCGTCATTCCTGGAGGTGTGCATTGGCTCGAGGGACCAGTGGATGGTTTCAGTGATGGAGCGGCGTTTCATGTGACGCATCGATGACGTGGAGTCTTGGCGGCGTGGCGCAGTAGGGTATCGGCGACGGATGTGTCATGATGGACGCGCGTCGTGAGGTGGCGTTGTCTGGCGCCGGTGGCGTCGACGGAAGGCCTGGCAAGGTCGACACGTCAATACCTGCTCAAAAGATGGATCTGCGGAAGACGGCGGTGGCGGCCTCTGAGAGTGCGCCGGACCGGTGTGCGTCCCAGACCCAGCAATGCGGCTTGGTTAGGGCCTCCGGCTTTAGATGTTAGGCTTTGGTGTGAGGTCTGGGTATTCGGCTCAGACAATCTCCACCCCTTCATCAACTAGATACGTGTAGTGACAAATGTTGCCAAGATGGTGGCTTCAGGCTTATTGATGTATTGCATTGTAAGGTCTTTGTGAATAATTAATAAAATGGCTGCATGCATCGTCCAGATGCAGAGGCCGGGGGTCATCCTCCTTTTCAAAAAAAAAAAACGCAGGAGTGTCATGATTTTCAACTGAATGCATTATTAACTCAAAACGAGCTGGCAGCGCTCGGGTAAGCTATGGACGTAGCAGTGGCATGCATGCGTACATGCGAAAATAGGAGGTTTGACATGGCTGTATCTCAATCACTGAATCCTTCTACGCACTAGTTTTGCATGTCATATGTGTACATGAAAAACACGTTTTTTCTTTCTTTCAAAAAGGTGGTTTAAACCCCTGGCCTCTACATCATTATGATGCACACATTCATCTTTATTAAAGTTGATATAAGGCAACGAGGCCAAAATTATCAACAAGCAGGGTAAAAAAGACAGGTAACTACGACAGAATCATTACAAGATATGAATTTAACACCCATGACTAAGCCGACTTCTTTTGCAGCAGCGCCTTCAAGAAGGAATAAGGGTCCTCGCACCGCCGTCATCTCATCCGGCAACGGCCAAGACAAAGATTTTCACCCTGATTGCCAAGAGCAACCATCGAAGGCCAGCACATTAGCAAGGAGACCACGCCTTCAACAAGGTAACGATGCAAGTTCGTCGCTGCCGAGCCCAACCAATCAAGGCCAGAACAAGAGTTTTTACCCCGGACACGAAGTGGGGTTTCAGTCACCATCTTGAATACGGATTTTCCGTAGTCACGCCAGCTTGTACTCCGCACCGAGCCGGCCATCAGGGGGTCGTCCATGTCGCGGTGCGGATCTGGCTGCTACCATTCCACACCTACGCGAACCGACCGACAGCATCCGCCAGGACCCCGGGGCCGCTGCCCCAGCGTTCTTCGTGTGAACAGAGACAGACGCTATCGTGCTTGATGCCGGCTGGAAACCGCCAGTGTGCCTTTGACCCATCAGCGACAGACGTTGCTGCTGTCGATGGGGGCCTTCACGTGCACAGGTCGCTGCCCGCTCACCATACGGCACACGTCCTCCCTCGGCCAACGCTTGACCATCGTGAAGACACCGACACACCACCGTCCAATGCCCGCCATCTGCGAGATCTTGACGGCACCATCTGCTCGGCTGGCCCGAGCAAGAAGCGCGCAGGGCCACCGTCGCGAGAGCAGCATCGTGCACTACCCGACCTGCCGTGGGCGCCATCGCCGCATCAGCTAGCACCGTCCAGGCTGCCGCTCGCAGCCAACACGTGCGTCATTGGAATTGAGGACCCCGGAGTCTGCCGCGACATCCGCCGACGTAGGCACCTACGTCAGCATGCCCCCGTGCACACCCGCCACATCCGTTGCCGTGGACATGGTCATGGTCATCTCCGTGAGCCTGAATGTCGGCGAAGTAGACGCGTCCACCTCCGCATTGCGACGGTACGACGGCATAATACTGCTGATCATAACCGCCGTACCCCGCGTAGCCGACGCCGGCGTAGTACGCATTGCCATAACCAGGGCCGCCGCCATGATGGGGAAATATTAGGCGCTCCGGCGTCTCAGATGCTCGGTGATACGAGCTACTGGGAGCCGTTGGATCTCATACCCAACAGCTCCCGGGGACTCTGGACATTTTGTAAAAAAGCCCTTCGGTAGTCCGAGAATTCCGCGCAGTTACAGTAGACCCTCAGATGCCGTTAGATCTAAGATCCGACGGCCCAGGAGCTCGTATCATGGGAGCACCATTTCCTCAGGAGCACCTCATACTCACTCCCACCATGATACCCACCTCGGTGCGGGCTGTGTTAGTAGGACGCTAGTAGGAGGCCCAGTTGGATCTCATACCCATGAGAAGATGTGTGTCCACCAAAGCCCCAGGCCGATTACCCACCGCGGAAGGCCAGTAGGAGGCCCTTGTCGATTTTTAACGAATTCCACATGCCTTTTCCCCCGAACAAACTCGCGGGACACGTTCGAGGGCCTACACGGCCTTTATTTTGTAGTCCGAGCTTCCGCGCACGTGCCCGGGGAAGCGCGCGCTTGGCGGGTCATCCGGAACGCAAAAAGTCCAAGACCAAAAAATAGTTCAAATTAGCAAGCTGGTACGTACATTGGTTACTTGTTCCTTTTTGTTTCGAAGAAAACTAGAAGGGTACACTGTTTTCCCCAGACGATAGCCCGGTCTTGTTTTAGTATTAACAAAACACACACAACTTATTTACACCGCTAGCTAGCAGGTGACTCCAGCTCTACACTAGTACAATAAAGTTGGTAGCATTATGCGAGTGCGGCGTTTCGGGCCCGGGCTTATCTGCTCCTGTTCATGAACAGTGAATTTTAAAAATATATCAAAAAAATTGATGCCCGATTTTTTTCTTTTTTTTTTTTGCTGAGAGCTCCTCGAATGTCCATTCATCATAAAATTTTGCCCGCATCTAAGAACACTAGAGCATCTTCAATGTAAAAAAAAAACAGATTTATTTTGAAATTTTTATTATTTTTTGAATTTACTGTTCGCATGGTGTAGATGAACCTGGGCTCAGACGTGGATTACCGGCTTTTTGCTTGCTAGTGCTCCAGTGGATAGCAGTTCGCTACCGTAGGTTCCGAAAAGAAATTCTGCTGGATGGAATTAATGGGCGCGTTTGGCCTTAGCCCAATTGAAATTGGCCCAAATAAATTTCAGAAAATGGGAGTGAAGGGTGTGTAGAGTTTAGTCCTACCCCGGCTATGGACAAAGGTTTGGACCGGGCACCTCTCATGTTCCCTTTGGAAGAGGTGTCTGGAGAGAGCTATGCTACGTGTACACCACACATGTATGCTCGCGAGTATATCCGCAACTTAGGCGGCACGCGGCTGGGTCGGGGTCGGAGCGGCGAGGAGTAGGGAGTAGTAGTAGTATTCTGCTGCAAGGAAAAAACCCTCCTGTTTAGTTTACCGTGCCAATCTTACAACTGTTCGTTCGTGTAGAACAATTTTATTTTGAAATAGTACATATTGTGGCTGCACGGCGTGGTACGCATATTCCCTCTCACATGTATTTGTGTGACACACAGATGCACTGACGCTGACAGCACCATGAACCACGCCCGCACGTACGACTTCAAACGCACATGCTGCTACACCAAAATGTATTCGTACAACCACTCGTGAGTTCAGTGGTGTTTTAGTGATGAGAGCAAGAACTCAATGTTGCATTATATATGTAGCCTGCGAGTTTCAGGCAGCTGGGCCTGAAGTTGGGAGAATTTACGTTCCTTTTGCTTGATGTCTGCATGCCTACCTGTTAGACATACTAGGGTTTGGAACAATGCTCGATACCCTTGGTGGGTACGGCTGTCATATATTTATAATAGGGAACCGTACAAATACAGGTTATGTTACAACACGTATATCTACTATATACTTAGTCTAACACTACCAACTTAGCTCTTCAAGGTTTGTGCTGCACTGATAGCCACCTCAACAAATAAGCGGTATGAAGCAGTTTCCGTACTGCGAGTATCCTTGCCAGGCTACATCAAGTCGTTCATCTCAGCCACGCCGGAGCGGTACCTTTGTTCCACCCAGACCGGACAGAGTACTCTGCTCCCAGCCCCACGCTTGAGTGGAGTTTTTCAAGCAGAGGTATGTACGTACGTACTCACTCATGATTTGTATGAGGAGAGGGATCGTTCCAATCTCTAGGGTCTAGGCTCTGCCCTGCCCCTTTGCTTTATTCAAAGAAAAAAGGATAAAGGAGGAAGAAGCTTTGAATTTCATATCTTAATTTGTACTTTAGTTTGCTCCGACCCCAAGCAAAGAATTAACCTGCTTAATTAATTGGGATGGATGCTTTCGCAAAAGCAACAGCTAGCGAAACACAAGTTTGATCTGCCGCACCTGCTTAATCATTTGTGTGTGTGTGTGTGTGTGTCCCCAGTGAGAATGAATGAGACGACTTATGTATCATTATATTGGGTGTGGTTTTTTTCCTGTTTATGTTTGTGATTGGCGTCAGACAATCCCATGATGTCAGTGTTTCTTGCATGTGTGTGTGCCAAAGACCGGAGATGCCGGACAGATCGAGTTTGCATCTGTGCTTTCATTCAGTACAGCACCATGTGTGTGCATACTGAAAATGGCTTTGTGTGATGTATGTACGTACATGGATTATGATGTATTGACTACTGTGATATGCTTTTGTTCTTACATCTAAAATGTTCCATTTCCCTAGCCTATGCCACCTATTTATTCATGGTCTTCATTCTGGTTTATCTCTGCGCTCATAAAAAAAAATCCCGTCATTTCAAATTTCGGCCAAATATAAAAGCAAACATTTGAACTTTTCCAAAAAAATTGAAAACATTCTAGTAATTCAGTCAACCTTCCATAAGTATTGCAGAGAATTCTGAGCACATCTTGTGTAGCAGTTTGAACAATTTTTGTGCTTTTTCGGCAAAAAATTTGCCAAACAATACCGTATTTAGTTGTACGAAGCAATTTCACTTCCGTAAAATCAAAGAAGATGTCCGTGAGTCCCACCTGGGACAAGTATTCTACAATGCCTTGCTAGGCCCCATCAAGTCTTGGATCTCAGCAACAGCGCCGGGCAGAGTACTCTGTTCCCAGCTCCACACATGAACTAAGTGGAGTTTTTCAAGCAGAGCTACCTACGTACGTATTGCACTCATGATTTGTACTAGGCCCTACCCTGCACATGCTTTATTCAAAGAAAAAGGAGAAAGGAGAAAAAAGCAAAGAATTAGCAGACAAGGGGACAGTTCCGTCTTTGTTCTTTGCTCAGCTCAAACATCAAGCAAAGAACCTGCGGCTTTGGCAAAAGCAAATTAAGCCAAACGTACACAAGCCCTGCACTCCATACCTGCAGAACTAGTCAGCCACAATTGCCCTCCAGCGTCCCCATTCATTCGTTTCATTGCTCCTCCTTCATATCACCTGGCATCAACATCTTTAATTTCTTCTGGCCCAACGAAGTAGTGTCTCCCTGCAAATTTAGGTACTATACTACTTATACTATATGTATGGTTAATTCTTCTGCTATTTGTATATCTTGTGTTAATTGCTTGCTCGCAGTATATTATGTATCGACTGACAATGTTTGTTCATGCATGCACAAACATAGCTTATTCCTACGTCTTCTGGTAACTAACTATGTAGGCGCTATCAGCTAGCAACATCATTCATCTGAAGGTCAGGAGGTGCAGCTCGATGGGGTAGATTGACATCTGGAGCTTCCCTAGTAAGTCACACTTGCTCTCTAGTATCCCCCCATTCATTCATTTTTTTCGTTGCTCCTCCTTCATACCACCTCACATAAAACACCTTTCTTCTTGTGCAGTTAACAGTTATCATCAGATATATATGAGTAATTCTTCTGTTATTCATCATCAGCACACAAGATTTGTGTGTCTGTCTGCTGAGTAAGGTATGTACTACTGCTACTATTATACCGTTTTGCTTCTTATGCTCTAGTTACTCGCACTTTTAGTTTCTTTCCAAAATGAAAGTGTATTAATTATGCATTGTCTGACAATGTTTGTTTTGTTCATGCACAAACATAACTAACTCCTACGCTCTCCTTATATCCACCAGGTACTAGCAAAATAATCAGAGATCCGTTTGGACGTGCAGATCGATGAGTTAGATTAACATCTGGAGCATCGTTTCTTTACCGGGACTTCATTGAAATATTAGTCATCATGCCACGACGGGTATTTTTCTTTACCTATACATGCATGCAATTCTCAGAGTCTAGACTGCTTGTTTTTTTTTTGAAAAGGGGATAACCCCGGCCACTGCATCATATGATGCACACAGCCAAGAGTCTAGACTGCTAGTACTACTATTTCAATTCTTAATATACCAATTAAGCATGTGAGGGATGCATGGTTGTGTTAATTTGTTCTTGAATAAAACAAATATAAGTTCAAGATTTACATGTTCATTAGTTCGCTCCAAGGATGAAGCTAGCAATGGTGGCCAAGATCAAACACGCACATACAATCAGTGGGCACACACACAGGCAGGGACGCACACGCACGCGCCGGGAGTTGAAGCATTAGAACACACTTGTTCCCTCTCGTCTCAACTCAGCCACCACCAGCGTATCAGTTCTCACACTATACTAACCTATATTAAAGACGGACAATCATATATATATGGATACAAGGGAATGCATGCATAAATGCTGCAGTGCGGCTGAACGCCTACCTGAGCTGACCCACACCTAATTAATTAATGGGAGTGTCTCATCATCTGTCCGATTTTGTATTAGGCGTCAGTCACATTTATTTGAACTAGACTCAGCGGAGACTAGCAAAAAATCTGTCTACCTGTCAATTCATTATCAGTCGAATTCTTGTCCCTGAAATGGGCCCGAAACCAAAAATCCAGCTAACAGGTTTTGGGCTGCAAAACCCGATAAACCAGCACGTGTGACTCGTATCAATTTTTGCCTTGGCTAAGCTTGGTAGTGCTACGTGTGTCTCCCATCATTTTTGTCTGTGCTAAAGGTTTTTTAGAACGAAGGCGCAAGAAGCGCCCGGCTTTATAACATAAAGCCCATAACGGAAACCAACCAAGTCATACAAAACAAGAAGTTCAAACATAAAATAAAACGCTGAGGTTGCCAGCTTACAATAAGAGCACCAACGGTGTACGCAGACTCCCAAAAGACAACCAAGTCACAGGATCGCCAGGGTTGATGTTCGCCACCGGCTGCCTGTTGGTCGAGTGGATATGTCTAAGCTATGACAACGCGACCTCCGCCAAGGCTCTGTCCTTCTCCTTGCCCAGAGGCAACCACAGCTGAAAAAACGAGATAGATTTGAAAATGTAGTCAGCTGGTTGGCCCGGGATGATTTTCTCAATAACAAGCTTATTGCGCATGAGCCAAAGGACCCAAGATTGAGCCGCAAAGAATAGCCAAACTACTCTACGTTGAGCCCCACGCAAAGTGGAAACCTGATCCACGAGCATCCCAGGCCCTCACGGACACCGTTCCACAAGAATTTAGCAACTGTGCAGAAAAAAGGACATGGTTGACATCTTTCGATGCACCGTAAAGAGCACAATTGCCATCACTCGGCCCCTGCCGTCTGTGGGTATTGGAGGCCGTGGGGAGTCTATTACGTAAAGCTTGCCAGAGGAAGATCTTAATTTTCAATGGGATAGCTACTCTCCAGAGCAGTTTGGCGTGCGCGATCGAGGGACCACGTGATAGCTTGACGTAGAGAGATTTGACCAAAAACCTACCCAATGATTCTAGGTCCCAAGAGATTTCTTCTGTCCCCTCAGACAAATAGACATCGCTGATATCTCTCCTGAGCTCGTCGCACAGAAGTGACTCCTGAGGCTAAAGGTTACACTTGAAAGTTATGTTGACACAGTCGTTGCTCAAGGCCTCCTGGACCGTAACCTCGAGGCCTGCCGCGATCGTGCAAAGCTCGCCAAATCTTTCAAACAAAGGGGAGTTCCCAGCCCACTTATTAGTCCAGAATTTGGTACAACCGCCATTTTCAACAGGGAATCTCGCTGACAAAGCGAAACCACAAGTAACCGTTTGGATCCCGTTCCAAAAGCGAGAGCCGGACTTGGCCGCTGAGAAAACAGACGAGTTGGGAAATACTTCGCCTTGACGATTCTAGCCCAAAGACCGGAAGGGTGTTGGCTAAGTTTCCAAATCCACTTAATGAGGAGCACCACATTCATGACTTCCAAATTAATAATGCCTAAACTCCCCTAGGCTTTAGGCTTATAGAGTACCGGCCACCTGACATTGTGGTACTTGTGCTTGTTTCCCTCTCCCTCCCAAAACAATTTAGCCCGCACCTTTTCAAACTGAGCATGAACTCCATCCTCAAGGAGAAACAGGCCCATCACATAAGAGGAGTGTCTGAGAGAGAAGCGTCAGATTATATGAGATACCCGCCAGAAGACATGAATTTCCCCTACCAAGGTTTGACTCTCTTCGTGACCTTGCCGGCCAGGGGCTCATATTCTGCTAGGCAGAGATTTTTGTCAATAGTGGGAAGCCACAAGTACGAAATAGGGAAGGCAGCCAGCTTACAGTTAAGAAGGTTGGCAATTGCCCGTCCTTCGTGCTCGATTTTTCGAGGTTCATATTTTGCTAGACAGAGATTTTTCGAGGTTCTTTCTTGCAGTGAGGTGCTCGATGCACTTGAGCGCCGACAGTTCCCCCAAGCCTCACTTCGCACACGCACTCCTTCTGGTTGGCCCGCAAGTGACGGATTTAGTCCGCCTTCCCTTGGCTATCGGGCAGCCACTAGCGCATCGTCCCTAAGCGCATTAGCAGAGTGAATGTTGAACATTAGACAGTGATATGTGTCCCTTGGCGCTGAGATATGAGTTAGGGTGGATTACTTACATAAGAGTTGTTGGAGGCACCCTTTCCTGAGAACCTTGTGCCACCAGTCCTGATCCTTGATGGCCTTAGCACATTGAAGCATGGCTTTGTTAGAGAATTGCCAATCTGTTGGGCTCTCCCATTCCATGGCTTCTCTGTCCTCCACTAGAAGCTTCGCCGCTTTGCACGGAGACACCAAACGCTACTTCCCTTGCTTTGGTGAGGAGGAAATGTCCAACACCGATGAGGAAGGGAGAGGATACTTGTCCCTGGCTCCACTTCCTATTCTAGCAGCAACGGAGATGGCTAAGGTTATTGGGCCGCATCAACCTGCCCCTGCGGGTTGACCATGCCCACCGACGCCAATTTGGCCAGAGCAGGAAAGATGTCTACCCCTTCACCACGCAAGTTAGAGCCGTACTGATTGATCATGTGGGTGAGGTGCGTCACCTGGGAGCACTTCTTGACAACATGATGATATTTGGGTTGCTGCCTCGCGTCACACTCGAGAAGAGATGACTTGGTTAGGGCACTATGAGGTTTGAGCTGTTGCTGACTTGTCCTATTCCCTTTTCCAGTCGGCATCACGCGGGCATATGCTCCTTGGCCGATACCAAGGTTTGGCCTTTGTCTTGAGAAATCTTGTTCTTTTTAAGCTTGTTTCATTCTTCTATGTTGTCTTCTTCTTCGTTGTCCTCCCTGTTCACCGGCGGCGGCGGAGGAGGAGCAATGTATTTCCCACGACCACTCAGCTCTGTCTCGCAGGGATATTTTATCCTATGTTATTGACAAACACTTGAGTTGTACATTTGAGCTTGGCGGGGTTGCGACATCGTACCAGTGCCTGAATTGGTCCAACACGGATAAGCAACAATTCGTCGACCACAGCGATATGTCCCAGCATATGGAACACCCCACAGTTTCACCAAAGTGCCCTCCAGAGTGCAGCCTGCTTATGGGTCGAGCGTCGCCTCGGCGAACACCACATTGATCTTCTTCAGATGTAGCTTCATTTCGCCACTCTTTAAGCACAACCTCAGACTTTGTTTCGAAGGAAACACTAGTGAGAAAACCATGTATGTGAGTTCGTTCACTTGCTAGTCCCACTCTTCTTCAACAAGGTTCTTGAGTTTAGCCTCAGTACTTGTGGAGAGATCCTCACAGAGACCACCTTCACTGTAGCGGCATTGGACTCCCCGTCCACTTCCTCTCCCTCCTCTTCTTTGGTTTCTATGCAGTAGAAACCTTCCCCTGCAATTCCATTCCCCATCATGTGCAGTTCTGGCTCACGCATGTGGCTCGGGAAATCTATTGCAGCGTGGCCCTCCTCTTTGCATAGCAAACACAATGGCGGGAAACCACACTCCGCTTGGAAATGGCCAACCTGACCACAGTGGAAGCACGCAGAATTGCTGGTTGCGCAACTTCCCGATGCAACCTTTCCTTCTGATTGCCCGGCCCCCTTATTAGCCTGCAGCTTCGGCTTGAATTTCTTCTTTTTACCACCATAGTTCTTGAAGTTGCCCTTATTAGAATTGGCATTGTGACCGTGACTCCCAATGGCATCGCCTCCCCAGCCGCTGATGCCCAGCTACTGGTAGTTGCCTCCTCGGCTCCCACTGTCCTACAGAGGATAGTTGCTGGAGTTGTGATGTCAAATGGATCTTCCTCAACAACGGCGCCAGAAATAGGCAAGTTGACGGGAAGCGATCTTGATGTGTTGGTGATGACTTGCGTTGTGGTTCCTCGAAGCGGAGAGGATGATGCAGCAAGTGGCCAAGTATTTCCCTCAGTTAAGAACCAAGGTATCGAACCAGAAGGAGGTCCTTGCACCACCACGTATTCCGCCCCTACACACAAGAAAACAAATCTCCACACCCAACGCGATCAAGGGGTTGTCAAGCCCTAGTCGGTAAAGTGAAAGATGAAACGTGGATGGAAAATTGATGCAATGTGAAAGACAGTTCAGATCTGAAAAGTTTAGATCGAAAGCGAAAGAAAGCAAGATTGAAAGCAATATGATGGAAACAAGACCCCGGGGGCCGTAGGATTCACTAGTAGCTTCTCTCAAATAAAAATAGCAACGGTGGAAAACTTTTACTGTTAGGCAATTGATAGAACTTCGAATAATCATGACGAAATCCAGGCTATGATCTATATATAGGCATCACGTCCAAGATTAGTAGACCGACTCCTGCCTGCATCTACTACTATTACTTCACACATCGACCGCTATCCAACATGCATCTAGTGTATTAAGTTCATGGGAAAACGGAGTAATGCAATAAGAACGATGACATGATGTAGATCGGATCTATTCATGTAGGAATAGACACGATCTTTTTCTCCTTAGTAGCAACGATCTACGCGTGTCTTGCTGCCCCTTCTGTCACTGGGAAAGATCACCGCGAGATTGAACCCACTATCGAGCACCTCTTCCCATGGCAAGAAAAATCAATCTAGTTGGCCTAACTAAACCAAAGTTTTGAAGAAGAAATACAAGACTATAATAAATCATGCAAATAAGAGATCAAAGAACTCAAATCACTTTCATGGATATAAAAAGGCAAATCTGATCATAAACTCAAAGTTCATCGGATCCCAACAAACACACCGCCAAAGGTGTTACATCATATGGATCTCCAAGAGATCATTGTATTGAGGATCAAAAAGAGAGAGAGAGAGCCATCTAGCTACTGCCTACGGACCCGAAGGTCTACAATGGACTACTCACGCATCATCGGAGAGGCACCAATGGACATGGTGAAACCCCCCGAGATGGTGTCTAGATTGGATCTGGTGGTTCTGGAACTTGCGGCGGCTGGAATTGATTTTCGTCGACTCTCCCGAGGGTTTCTGGATTTTAGGGGATTTATAGGGCGAAGAGGCGGTGGAAAAGATCTCCGAGTGGGCCACCACCCAGAGGGGCGCGCCAGGGCCTCCTGGCGCGCCCTGGTGGGTGGTGCCCACCCTGGCCGCCTCTCTGGTACTTCTTTCTTCCATACGGTGTCTTCTGGCCCAGAAAAATTCCACAAAAAGTTTCGCTGCGTTTGGACTCCGATTGATATGGATTTTCTGTAAATCAAAAATAGGGCAGAAAACAGCAACTGGCACTTGGCACTATGTCAATAGGTTAGTTCCAAAAATTGATATAAACTTGATAGGAAATCATTCTAAAACATCCAAAATTGATCATATATCAGCATGGAACAATCAAAAATTATAGATACGTTGGAGACGTATCAGCATCCTCAAGCTTAACTCCTACTCGTCCTCGAGTAGGGAAGTGATAAAAACAGAATTTTTGATGTGGAATGCTGCCCAACATGATGTAACTCTTCTATTTGGCATGAATGTTCTGATCCGTATGATTCAAGACAAAAGTTCATTAACATTAAGAACAATAATACTTCAAGCATACATAGAAAGAAAATCATAAAACATCAAAAATAACATGGCTAAAGAAGGTTATCCCTACAAAATCATATAGTCTTGTTATGCTCCCTCTTCTTAGCACAAAGTATAAATCATGCCCACCCCGGTGTTAGTCAAGCAATTGTATTCATACTTATGCATTCTCAAACTTTTTCACTCTTCACGCAATATATGAGCGTGAGCCATGGACATAGCACTGTGGGTGGAATAGAAGGTGGTAGTGGACAAAAAGGAGGGATAAGATTCACATCAACTAGGCAAATTAATGGACTATGGAGATATCCATCAATTGATATCAATGTGAATGAGTAGGGATTGCCATGTAACGGATGCACTAGACCTATAAGTGTATGAAAGTTGAAAAAAAGAAACTAAGTGGGTGTGCATCCAACTTGCTTGCTCATGAAGACCTAAGGCATTTGAGGAAGCCTATCATTGGAATATACAAGCCAAGTTCTATAATGAAAAATTCCCACTAGTATATGAAAGTGACAAAATATGAGACTCTCTATCATGAAGATCATGGTGCTACTTTGAAGCACAAGTGTGGAAAAGGATAGTAACATTGTCCCTTCTCTCTTTTCTCTTATTTTTTTTTCTTTTTTTCTTTTTTTTCTTTTTCTATTTTGGTGGGCTTCTTTGGCCTCTTTTATTTGATATGGGCTTCTTTGGCCTCTTTTATTTATTATGGGCTTCTTTGGCCCCTTTTATTTTTTTCCTCACTTGGGACAATGCTCTAATAATGATGATCATCACACTTCTATTTACTTATAACTCATGATTACAACAAAGGATATGACTCTATATGAATGCATGACAATGAGGGTGTGAGTCATGATGAATGGCACGGTGGAGCTACATGGCAATATATCTCGGAATGGCTATGGGAATGCCATAATAGGTAGGTATGGTGGCTGTTTTGAGGAAAGGAATAGGAGTGGTTTAATGCACCGGCGAGAGTTGCGCGGTACTAGAGTGGCTAGCAAGGTGGAAGGGTGAGAGTGCGTATAATCCATGGACTCAACATTAGTCATAAAGAACTCACATACTTGTTGCAAAAAGTTTATTAGTTTTCAAAGCAAAGTACTACTACGCATGCTCCTAGGGGAAGGGTTGGTAGGAGTTAACCATCGCGCGATCCCGACCTCCACACAAAGGAAAGCAATCAAGAATAAATTGCGCTCCAACTTCATCACATAACTCGAAGACCATACGTGCATGCTACGGGAATCACAATTCTTTCAACACAAGTATTTCATCAATCTCACAAATTCCTACTAGCATGACTCTAATATTACTATCCCAATATCTCAAAACAATTATGAGGAATCACACTTCACATAAATTCAATGCTTTCATGAAGGTTTTTATCTAGACCAAACTTGAATATCTATCACTTTGGAACTATGCAAGTGTGTGCCATTGTATGCTCCAACAAGTATAAGTGAAGATCATGAGCATAAATTTCTATCTCTCAAAAAGGTATAAGTGAAGCAAGAGAGATTTTCTACAAAATGTCCAGCAACTCTCAAACAAATATAAGTGAAGCATGAGAGCTTTTCTTCAAAAATAACTAAGCACGCCGTGCTCAAAAAGATATAAGTGAAGCATACGAGCAAATTCCTAGGCTCAAAAAATTTAAGTGAAGCATATGAGCTATTCTAATAAACTAGAACCACTTTGGCTCTCCCAAGGCAAGTGTGTACAGCAAGGATTGATGACTTTGATCTAACAGCAACGAAAGCAAAAATTCAAAGCAAACTAGACGCTCCAAGCAACACATATATCATGTGACGATTAAAAATATAGTTTCAAGTAAGTTACCGATAGTTGTTGGAATAAAGAGGGGATGCCACTCGGGGGCATCCCCAAGCTTAGATGCTTGAGTCTTCTTAAAATATACCTTGGGGTGCCATGGGCATCCCCAAGCTTAGGCTCTTGCCACTCCGTATTCCGTCATCCATAAAAACTTCACCCAAAACTTGAAAACTTCAATCGCACAAAACTTAACAAAACCCGTGAGATCCGTTAGTATAAGAAAGCAAATCACTACTTTAGGTACTGTTGCAAACCCATTCATATTTTAATCTTGCATAATATCTACTGTATTCTAACTTTGCTATGGCTTATACCCCCCGGAAAAGTCCATAGAATCATCAAAACAAGCAAACAATGCAAAGAAAACAGAATCTGTTTCAGACAGAACAGTCTGTAGTAATCTGGAAGTTTAAGATACTTCTGTAACTCAAAAAATTCTGAAAAATTAGGACAATTTCGAAACTCATAAGCAATACTGTGTAAAAATTTCAGAATTTTCTTACGTTCCAGTAAAGAAAAATAATTCCTGGACTGGACGCAAAAGTTTCTGTTTTGAAAACAGCATCAATTATACTTTCTTCTAGATCATCCCAAAGGTATTGCTTGGCACAAAAACTAAATAAAACACCAAAAACACAATATATCCAGAGAGATATGTGTGCAAACACTCAAGAACAGAAAGAAAAAAGCAAAAATAAATTTATTCGTTGGGTTGCCTCCCAACAAGCGCTATCGTTTTACGCCCTTAGCTAGGCATAAAGATTGGATCTAGGTATTGTCATCCTTCCTCTTATCATCGGAAGGTGCGTCCTTGATTGTCTCCAACTCTTCAATCAAGCACTTAGAAACCCTCAAAAATTCAGCATAAGAGTTTTCAATGGCAATACTGCTAGGTAAGAAGTTGAAAAATTCACTTTTGTAAACCACATCAACAAAATCTGGATGAACACTAATTGTCTTAAGATCTCCCTTGTTACTACCTGAAGTTTCACCCTTACTTATAGTTCCCTTGTTGATTTTGATGGGAGTTTTTTCAGTAGTGTTGAAGGAAGAAAAAGCCAAACTCAAATTACCAAGAATCTCTTCTAGTTTATCAATTCTAGCGGGGCTTTCCTCCAATCTACTATAAATTATGGGATCCTTTTCTTTTAGTACCCTGATTGCATCTCCCAATTTTGACCCAAATCTATTAGCAAGATTTTGCATCTTAGTATCCAATTTTTCAATATGCTCAAGGGTAATCATATTTGTTTCAATAGCATCAAGTTTTTGCATAACATGCTCAAGAGTCAAAATTGTTCCGTTAACCATAGGTGGTGGCGATCCCACTAAGTTTCCCAAAGCATTAAAAGCATCCAAAGGTGGGCACATCCGAAAATTTCCACCGGTAATTGTATCAAGAATGAATCTATACCAAGTGGTGACGCCCATGTAAAAACAACGAAGAAGAACAAAAGTGGATTGTTTTTGGGTAGATCTATTATGAGCATTGCAAATCCGATACCAAGCATCCTTTAAATTCTCCCCTTCCCTTTGCTGAAAGTTGAGAACTTCGTTCTCTAAAGTTGACGCAATCGGGAGAGAGTTGGCCATAGTAGCCAAACAAGGCAAATGAGTCCACATGAAAATGGATCTTGCAAGAAAACGGTGAACGAAAAAGAGAGGCAAATAAAAACGGCAAATTGGTGAAGGGGGAGAGAGGAAAACAAGAGGCAAATGGTGAAGTGGGCTAGAGGAAAACCGGAGGCAAATGGCAAATAATGGAAGTGCGGAGAGATGAGATTTGTGAATTGGAACCTGGTGGATGATGAAGAAGCCTCCCCGGCAACGGCGCCAGAAATACTTCTTGATGTCTCGTGGATCATCCTCAACAACGACGCCAGAAATAGGCAAGTTGAAGGGAAGCGATCTTGATGTGTTGGTGATGACTTGCATTGTGGTTCCTCGAAGCGGAAAGGATGATGCAGCAAGTGATGAAGTATTTCCCTCAGTTAAGAACCAAGGTATCGAACCAGAAGGAGGTCCTTGCACCACCACGTATTCCGCCCCTACACACAAGAAAACAAATCTCCACACCCAGCGCGATCAAGGGGTTCTCAAGCCCTTGCCGGTAAAGTGAAAGATGAAACGTGGATGGAAAATTGATGCAAAGTGAAAGACAGTTCAGATCTAAAAAGTTTAGATCAAAAGCGAAAGAAAGCAAGATTGAAAGCAATATGATGGAAACAAGACCCCGGGGGCCGTAGGATTCACTAGTAGCTTCTCTCAAATAAAAATAGCAACGGTGGAAAACTTTTACTGTTAGGCAATTGATAGAACTTTGAATAATCATGACGAAATCCAGGCTATGATCTATATATAGGCATCACGTCCAAGATTAGTAGACCGACTCCTGCCTGCATCTACTACTATTACTCCACACATCGACCGCTATCCAGCATGCATCTAGTGTATTAAGTTCATGGGAAAACGGAGTAATGCAATAAGAACGATGACATGATGTACATCGGATCTATTCATGTAGGAATAGACACGATCTTTTTCTCCTTAGTAGCAACGATCTACGCGTGTCTTGCTGCCCCTTCTGTCACTGGGAAAGATCACCGCGAGATTGAACCCACTATCGAGCACCTCTTCCCATGGCAAGAAAAATCAATCTAGTTGGCCTAACTAAACCAAAGTTTCGAAGAAGAAATACAAGACTATAAGAAATCATGCAAATAAGAGATCAAAGAACTCAAATCCCTTTCATGGATATAAAAAGGCAAATCTGATCATAAACTCAAAGTTCATCGGATCCCAACAAACACACCGCCAAAGGTGTTACATCATATGGATCTCCAAGAGATCATTGTATTGAGGATCAAAAAGAGAGAGAGAGAGACATCTAGCTACTGCATACGGACCCGAAGGTCTACAATGGACTACTCACGCATCATCGGAGAGGCACCAATGGACATGGTGAAACCCCCTGAGATGGTGTCTAGATTGGATCTGGTGGTTCTGGAACTTGCGGCGGCTGGAATTGATTTTCGTCGACTCTCCCGAGGGTTTCTGGATTTTAGGGGATTTATAGGGGGGAGAGGCGGTGGAAAAGATCTCCGAGTGGTGCCCACCCTGTGCCGCCTCTCCGGTACTTCTTTCTTCCATACGGTGTCTTCTGGCCCAGAAAAATTCCACAAAAAGTTTCGCTGCGTTTGGACTCCGTTTGATATGGATTTTCTGTAAATCAAAAACAGGGCAGAAAACAGCAACTGGCACTTGGCACTATGTCAATAGGTTAGTTCCAAAAATTGATATAAACTTGATAGGAAATCATTCCAAAACATCCAAAATTGATCATATATCAGCATGGAACAATCAAAAATTATAGATACGTTGGAGACGTATCAAGTTGCCAAAGTCACGCGACAGACCAACCATCCCCCTGGATGGTGGAGATGCCTCCCTGCACCGATAGGCCTTGTCCTCCTTCTCCCTCTCAAGTTTCTACCTCAGATCTGCTTCTTGTCAGTGATCCTCCTTCGGCACATAGTTCTCCTAGAGCCTCCCCCCTCCCCACCCCCCGATTGTCACCATGACCTTCCATAGCTACCACTTAGTCAAAGGAATGCTAGAGAGCAGGTGGATCTGGAACAAGACAAAGAGAGCGAGTAGTATGCACTAACCACCGCACCTTGGAATGAGAAGCTCGAAACCCTAGCGCTGGATCGAGTGAATCCGTAGAATTCAAGAGGCACCTTATATATGGATCTTTTGGGATAGACTGGGTCAGTTTTTCCCCACACTTCCCAAGCGGGCCAGATGACATCTTCGTCCTAGGCCTAGGTCGCACTTGGTCCACCACCCGGTTTTCTACGGACCTCGCTCCCACCAGATCCTTACTTGGACCTCCAACGCAACCCGGTCCACCATCCACCAGCCCCACCGATTCTTGGGGCCCATCAAGCCAAGTGGGCCCCGATTCACCAACCAAAATGGAAGAGGTGGAAACCCTAGTTCCCACGCTCCCACTGCCACCGGCGACGAGCACACCGGCTCAACGGCTGACACCTGCGAATAGCTCACCGCTTCGATGCCTGGTGGAATCCTTAGTGACACAATCCTTTGGGATTCCTCTCTGAGGGTGGCGGAGTCAAAGGAGCCCCTGAACTCCTGCCCCCACGACCACATCTGACACTACCACCACAGCCCTGGGTCGCTACCAGTGACGAGAAGCGAGAAACCCACCCTCCTAGTGCAAAGACCGACCGCCGACTCTTATCGGTGACCTTGATCCTCTTCGCCTTGACAAACTCGGCGAGCTTTAGCGGTGCACCCATCTGCCTCCCCGGCAACTAGCTAGGGATCCTCCACAAATGCAGCCAAATCCCACTCATCCTCTCCGTCTGATTTCCCCTCCGACCCCCCTATTGCCCAGAACCTGCTGCCCCAACCCCCGCTTCCCAGGGCATATGCCGGCGATGAGCTCCCCACTCACTTCCCACCGACACAGTCGCCCTTGCAACCGCCCTCTCAATGGCTAAAGCACGTCCATTAAGATAACAGTTCACTAGCCATATTACGTGCTCGGGTCTGTGCTAAATTTGGGCTGGACTCCTGCTACTTGTAATCTGCGTTGGATTTTTATCCCCGAAGAGGAGAGGATGATGCAGCACAGTAGAGTAAGTATTTCCCTCAGTAATGAAACCAAGGTTATCAATCCAGTAGGAGAACCAAGCAACACCACATAAACAACACCTACACACAAAACGCAAACCTTCGCACCCAACGCAAACGGGAGGTTGTCAATCTCTCGGCGGTCAAGTAACGAGATTAAACGATATATGATAGATTGATAGATCAAAAAATAAATAAAAGATAAAATAGTGCAGCAAGTATTTTTGGTATTTTGGATTAAGTAAATGAAATAGATCTTATAATAAAAGTAGACCCGGGGGCCGTAGGATTCACTAGTGGCATCACTCTCATGAAAATAGCATACGGTGGGTAAACAAATTACTGTTGAGCAATTGATAGAAGAGCAAATAATTATGACGATATCCAAGGCAATGATCATGATATAGGCATCACATCCAAATCAAGTAGACCGACTCCTGCCTGCATCTACTACTATTACTTCACACATCGATCGCTATCCAACATGCATATAGTGTATTAAGTCCATAAGAACGAAGTAATGCATTAAGAACGATGACATGATGTAGTCAAGACAAAAGCATATAAGAATTCATCCCAAGTTCTTATCCTTAATGGCAACAAAACAAGCATATCAACTCCCCTTCTGTCACTAGGACTGAACACCGCAAGATTGAACCCATTACCGAGCACCTCTCCCCATTGCAAGAAGATCTAATCTAGTTGGCCAAACCAAACCAAAACTTCAAAGAAGAAATACAAGGCTATACTAAATCATGCATAAAAGAGATCAGCAAGGAACTCAAGTAAAACAAGGATAAATCTGATCATAAACTCACAATTCATCGGATCTCAACATACACACCGCACAAAGTCATTACATCGGATGGATCTCCATGAAGATCATGAAGACCATTGTATTGAGATACATAGAGAGAGAGAGAGAGAGAGCCATCTAGCTACTACCTACGGACCCTTAGGTCTGTGGTGAACTACTCACGCATCATCGGAGAGGCGGCAAGGATGATGTAGAGCCCCTCCGTGGTGAGTTCCCCCTCCGGCGGATTACCGGAAAAGGCCTCCAGATGGGATCTGGCGAGAACAGAGACTTGCGGCGGCGGAGAAAATATTTCCTGGACTCCTTTTAGGGTTTTGGAATATTTGGGAATTTATAGAGCTGGAAGTAGGTCGGTTGGAGCAAGGTGGGGCCCACACAGCACCTGGGCGCGCCCCCCCTGGGGTGCGCCCTGGTGTTGTGTGGCGAGCACCAACATCTTCTTCCGTAGCTTCCAAGTTCCTGGTGATCCTTATCTCCAATAAAAAATCCTCAAAAAGTTTCGGGACGATTTGATCTTATCTGATATTGATTTCTAGCGAAACAAAAACAGGGCAGAAAACATGAACTGGCACTTGGCACTAAGTTAAAAGGTTAGTCCCCAAAAATGATATAAAAAGGTATAAAATGATAATAAAAACATCCAAGAATAATAATAACATAGCATGGAACAAGCAAAAATAATAGATACGTTGGAGACGTATCAACTCCAAACACCCTAATCTAAAGTAAGAAGAGAAAATGAACACTGAACAAAGAATGGCTGAAGAAGACTGACACGAGAATAGAAAATCAACACTGAAATACTGAAGCAAGAATGACCGAAGAAGAGTGGAAACTAATGAAAGACTAAAGAAAGAAGAAATAGAGACTGAAGAAAGAATGAGCAATGAAAAGTAGTAAAGAATGAAGAAAGAGAGAAAAAGACTGAAAAATGAGAGAAATAACCAGAAAAATAAACTTAAGAAAGAAAATGAAATAAATAATGGCGACTTAAGGAAGAGGGACCAAGAAATAAAGAATGAAGAAAGAGAGAAAAGGACATAAAAAGAATAAATAAAGAAAATGACTAGGCAGGTAACATAATAAATTAAGACTAAGCACAAGTCTGCGTTCAATCGGCGGCTACAATGCAATTGCAATTCATCATGTACAAATCGGCCGCGACTGTTAAAGTAATGGGTGGTTGAGGTTCAAGTTCACTATCTACGCAAATCGACTATGAAAATGAAAATCATCATCAACAAAATTTCAACCCTGCAAAAAAAGACCGCATAGAAAAAGGAAATTAGTAGAGAATGAACAAGTTAAAAACAACAACAACATAGGAAGTATAAAGAAAGAACTTTGCTTACCATAGGATCCTTGATCAGTGGATGGAAAGAGTTGCAAAAAAATGCGGAGAGAGGGAGGACATACAAAAATATAGACGTTGGGAGAAAGCTATGACAATGTACAGATCAGAAATCCAAACCATAACAGACTGTCCTAGTTTTATTCCTCTGCTTGCTTTGGCAGAGCCCTCAAAAGAGGTCTTGATCATACGCACTTGATCCTCGTCGTGGTACTTGAGCTTTCGTATTATGAGAATTATATGAGCATGTGAATCATTTTGGGGGATATCAAAAAATGTAACACCAAAAAGGCACATCAGAAAAAGTTGAACAAAGAAAACGAAAAGTATGGGATGCAAAAAATATAGATCCAGAGACCCCAATGTGTGAGAAAAAATAGTGCCTCCCAGACGCTATAGGATGGCGGTCCTCAAAGAGCATGCGGTAGTAGCGTGGCATTAGGAAGTTGTCAACTTGCCCTTTTGGCATTAAAGACTCACCCAGGGATTGATAATTATAGTGTACCTTCCGGTATAAAACACAAAAGGTCCTGGACACAAATAAGTAAAAAATATAGAAATTAAGGATAGAAAAACAAAGACATGCATAAAATAAAAAGAACATCCTGGGTAAAAAAAAGTTGAAAAGACACTAAGATAAAGGCAAATACCAGAAGAGAGACTACGTGCAAGAAAAATGAATGAAAATGTGCTACCACAGAGGCCTTGGAGGCAGACTCAGTGACAACAATAGGAGCTTGCTTCGTGCCAAGTAGTTGCGCTTCATGCACTCATTTCAGCTTGTACTTTGCAATGCAAGGCTGCTTGAGCCAACAAAAAATGAAAAGGGTAGACAACCATAACAAACAACTAAGGGCCACTCCTCATTATAGCAAAGGTCAGAAAACAAAATGGATGACAACAGATACTAACCTTCTCGCATGGTGACTCAAGACGGATTTATGTGCGCGATGGGGGATAAGTTGATCAAGATATCATGCAATTCATCATCTCCTTGACTATGGACTAAGGCGGGAATTGCCCTGTTCGGGTGTCTGCAAACTTGTGCATCTTCCAATTAGCCGCCCATCAGCCAAACTCTGACGGATTTTCGCACTTCCCATCCAGCACTTCAGAGTTGTACTTAACTGAAAATCCGCCAAAAGCATCCTGCTCACACCATCTACTTCACACTTTTTAGCCTACAAAAAAAAAATGGGCGTTTGAAAAAGAGAACATCAAAGAGAAAGATTGTCATGCCCCATAGCAACCAGAAAAAAGAATGTAGTGCACTTTCCATCTTTTATGAAATGCAGGGGGGCTACGCAGAGAATATATAGAACAAAAACCTTGTTCATTAGTGAGGAGTCCTCGCAGAAGTGGCTGAAATTTCTTCTAAAAAAATTCACGGCTTGCATTCGCCCCCAAAAAAAAAGCACACCTGAACATAAGAAGGCGCGTGAATCACAAAAACAAAACAAAAATAGCCCCACATCAGGAAAGCATATGCGAGAAAAAAAGGCCGTTATGATGTAATGAAGTGGGAGACCTGTTTGCTAAAGAAACCAAACAATGCTTCATCTAAGACCTTGTTCCTCCTTGGAAAGTTCAATGCCTGGACAAAATGAAAACCAGAAGAGAATGAACCAGCACCGATAGACAAATAAAAGGAACATGAATAAGATATAATATTAATTGGTTTAGGTACTATTTGAAAATTCAAAGAACTGATGGAATATACAACATAGAACGCTTCTCTTGACATGTCAGGACCAAAATGTGCAGTCAGTGATATGACATAAGACAACTCTGACTAGGACAGGTATGACCCTGGAGAGCTAATAACATATATGCTTTACTTCAGTAAGTTATACATTTTTCTGGATCTGATTAGAAGACTGGCTGTTGATGGCGTTATATGGCATGACTTGCTGTATTAATAACAGTAAAAGGTAAGTAACAAATCAAAACATCATTAAAGGTGAATTGCAAATTCTAAACCAGAACAGAATGAACGACCATTTAGAAACAAAAAAGGAAAATTAATAAGTAAATACATAGGAAAATATGCGGGCTGGGGGTAGGAAAAAAAGAGCTCATGTCATCGTCACTTGACATGTTGTTCCATTCACTGTTCCCATCATCGGGATGGGCGTCCGTTGAATCGTTTGAGATGGGATGGATGCTGCATATATATAAGCAGAAAGATAAAAAAAAATTTCAATTAACAAACTACATACAGCACAGCATATTAAAAATCTTGATTCTCTAAGTAATGACATTGAAAACAAATCATTACAGCGTCTGCGGTGGGCGCATAAATCACACAAGTGAAATGCTCAGGAATGATACAAGCATATCATAGTACACAACCAAAAAAAAAAGCAGGTTTGCAGAGTGGTGTCATGTTAGACACCTCGATGGTCCTTTTCTAATAGGGCCCTACTAATTATATATGTAAGTATCACTTAGAGCACTTATCGTTTGCATTTTAAGATATGCAAAAGAAAAACCATTGTTCTATGTATCCACAACAACCAACCAGGTGAACTGATGACAAATCGCTTGATGCGCTGCTTTGTTTGTCACTTCATAAGGAAGGATAGACCACATTTAGAATAATCGCCACAAAATAAATATGAATAAAACACTACAAGGCCCCTTGGACAAAAACATTGCTTCACCTTATAATGCTACGAGGGCCAGATAAACAAGAAGTGCTCCATTCCTGAATTATTCAGTGTGTGCGTGCAGTGGCAACAGAAACACTACTACAATCTAAAAAAAACAATCATGTGGGGATAAAAAATAAACTCTCTTCTATTAAAACCATATCATCACCTAGGAGGTGGACACACCATAAATTTAATTTGCTTGGGTATATAACCAAAACAAAAAACATCTAGCTGAGAGAAATGTATAATGTATGACATCTGACAACATGAACAACAAAAGGTCATTAGTTTCAGATAAAGGGGTTAATCCTACAATAATGAGACACATAAAACTAACACTTGGGAAAAATCACTCATTCTTCATTAATGGAACACTCAGGATTTTATTCAACTTCACCACAAGTTTACAGACATGTTATGAACAGTAATGCGCAGAACTGCACATTTTGAGCGACCTGTGCTTGTATTTGTACGTGCAGGGGCGTTATGAACAGCAATGTTATGAACAGACACTGTTCATTAACTGGGCATTGGTAGCAGGGGCGTTAATTAACTAACGCACGTGCGTGCTAGCTAATGTGCGTACTTGTACTTGTAGGGTGTTCATTTGTCCCGTGATAGATGGCGCTGACACGCTGCTATGCTTTTCCGTCTTTGTGTTGCATGCAAGAATAGCACTAAATACGCGGAGAGAGAGAGAGAGACAGAGAGAGAGAGAGAGAGAGGGAGAGAGAGAGAGAGAGAGAGAGAGACGGCATGCAGAGCAAATTCTCTCCCCCGCAGCCCACCTTGGTCTTTGTGAATTTTTTCAACCTGGTTCTCCTCCCCGCCCGTGGCCGATCGATGCCTTTGCCACTCCGACGGTCCTCCCATCTTCTCTAGCTCGAACAAACTCATAGATACTGGAAATCGTGGTCATGGCTAACTGTGAGCCTGTACGAGTGCCCATCCATCCATGCAGTTTATTAGTGTTCCTAATAAAAACAAAACAGAGTAGATAGGGGCACCTTTTGCATATAGTATGTTACTAGATGAAAACTGCTAAAGTGAGCAACCTCAACTAATTGCCATCAACTAATTATGCAGAGGATTGGTCCGGACACCGTCCAAGAAGCGGTGCAAAAGGTAATCCCTCATCTAGAGGATATGAGCAATGCTGCACACAAGGCCATCTATTTTGATGGATGGCGTGGGCTGGCTGCTTCGGCGGTGCTTAGAGCCATAGCTGAAGACCCTCCACCATCCCTGTTGAAGAAATTCGACAAGGTCATCCACGTCGACTGCTCCAGGTGGAAAAGCCGAAGAGCACTCCAGAGAACAATCGCACAAGAACTGAAGCTTCCTCAGCGGGTAATGGATATTTTTGACAGGCAAGATGAAGAAGATGATTTCGGAGGGATCGATGAAAGCTCTAGAGCTGAAATACAAGACGTTGGGAGAGAGATCTTTCAAATCCTTATGGGGCAAAGCTGTTTAGTGGTCTTTCATAATGGAAGCAATGTTATGGTTAATTTAAGTGCTTTTGGCATTTTTCAAGATACTAAGGTATTGTGGACATTTCGAGGAAGGCTTCGGCTCAACCCAGGAATTAGTGAAAAGGTGGATAACTCCCATCTTTTTCTTTATGATTATATAGGATCTTACAATTGTAATGCTTTGTTGAAAGAAGAGGCTAGAGAAATTGCTGGGTACATGGATAATCTTGGTGAAGCAGTTGAAGAGTGTTGTTTGTATCTGCTATCATTAAATTCTCAGGGAGGCAACATCATGGACTTCAACTGGGCCACCCATGCCTCGAGTTACTGGGTTTGTGATGGGATTATACAGGGAGGTCAAGGTGACAAGGCATGGGAGGTTGCAGCTGCTCTGCATCAACACATAAATATAGAGGATTATTCATCTAATGCGCTGCCCACTTTTGGTGACGAACTGGAGACACCTCCCAGACGGTGGATATTATCTAGGGATAACTCTGCTTTGCATCCAGGGTCAACGTCCTTTTTCCTTGCGACAGACACAAGTGGGTCTGAACCTCCTTTACGGTTATTACCCCATGACATGTTTCATCAATCGGACAAGCTTCGTGTGCTCAAGTTATTCCGCTGCACCTTCAGTTTTTCTTCACCTCCTTTCTGTTGTTGCCGCAGCTTAAGGTTCCTCGGATTAGATGGCTGTCAAGATCGGCGAGCAGAAGAAGATGAGAAGCCAGATAGACCTGCAATGGAATTTTTTCAGAGCCTATGGGTGCTAGACATATGCAATACAGATTGGGATCTGCCTTCATCACCGGAGATAATAGAGCAAATGTCTGCAAACATTAGGGAAGTACATATAAATAATGGAAGGTTTTGGTGCATCAATGTTGCATGGAGACAACTGCAGAACCTTCGCAAGCTTCGAGTAATTGACCCTACTTGCTCTTGGGAGATGGGCGAAAATGATGAATTCACAGTTTTGCCCAGCTTGTCAAGATCAACTAGCCTCAAGACTCTGGTTCTAGATGGTTGTGTTGGTTTGGATCATGTTGAAGTACTCGCTCCATCACTTGAATCATTCAGCTTAGATGTACGACAAAGAAAGTATGATTCCAAGGAAGCCAAAATAAGCCGCATCTCCATGGCCGGCTGTGCAAGATTGTCTGACTTCACACTGCATGGATCACTTCCAAACCTTGAGGTGCTGGACCTCTCGGGCACAAGAGTCAAGACAATTGACCTCACAACTCAGGTGGTGCAAGTCCCATGTCTCCAACAAATTATTTTATTGGGATGTATGCAGCTCCATGCCATTTTATGGCCAGAAGAGGGTCTGCCAACACTGACAGTGCTGCATATTGATACCTCGGTTTGTCCTAGTCAAACAAAACTGCATGAAGTGTATGTTACTATAGTGGACACAAGGTTTCTTCAAACCTTGGTATTAGAGAGTACCGTTCAGTTCTGTTGGAAGAGTACTAGGTTCCATTTAAATCTCTCTGTCCCTTGTACCAACAAAGTTGAGGAGCAAAGCAATAAAGAAATGACTGCCATTGGTAGTAGTGGGCAAATAATGGGTCTGCCTCGACCGAAGTCATTAATCCCTAGTGCTTACATCACCTACACGGATGTCACTGTTGACAACATGACTATTGATCATGACTATAATAGTGCACCGCAGTTTCAGCCGTCGGGCTCCCATGTGGAGATTGGTGATGGAATTAGTTTCACTAGAATGGAGAGCACCCGAGGAATGAAGGCTATCATCTTTGTGATGGACAAGGCTGAATCATTGCATGTTCACGACAATTCATCCATCACCACTGTCATCCCTGAACATATGATGTACATAGAAGATGAGGCACTTACATGGCAACATCTGAAATCTTGTCATGTGGTGAGATGCTCCAAGATGCATACAGTCTTCAATACTATCTATGGATGCTACTACTTTGAAGAACTGGTGAACTTTTGGGCAGCTGATCTCCTGATGGCTCACTGCATTTGGAGCAAAGAAAGGACGGAGAATTTTGAGGACATTCGTTCCTTCGCAAAACTGCAGAGCATACACCTATTCTCCTGCCCGAGGCTCTCATTTGTCCTCGTGATGTCGAGGCTATACACCTTGAGAAGCTTGGAGACCCTCCACATCACCTTCTGTGGTGATCTAAGGCAGGTGTTCCCCGTGGAGCCAGAGATTCTGACAAGAATAGCTAAAGGCTACAATAAAGGAGTACTCGAATTCCCAAACCTGAAGCATATCTACTTGCATCAGCTCTTCAAGCTGCAACATATATGTGAAGCCAAGATGTTTGCTCCCAAGCTTGAGACCATCCGGGTCAGGGGATGTTGGGGTCTTAGGCGCCTCCCAGCCGTCGGTAGAGGCAGCCGCCCCATCGTGGACTGCGAGAAGGACTGGTGGGAGAAGCTGGAGTGGGACGGGCTGGAGGCCGGCCATGACCCTTCCCTCTTTGAGCGGCGCCACTCGGCATACTACAAGGAGCCCCTGCCTAGAGTCTCGGTTCTCCGGTGAGCGGACCAGACACTATTAAGGTACACACATTCATGCGCCCTCTCCTATTTTTGATCTTGTTTCACGCATCTATCATAGTGTATGCTACGTACTATCTTAATAATTGAAAAAAAAATTGCATACACATATAGGTAGAGCAACAACCAAGTTCATCCCTCCCCCTTCCGTGTGCCAGATTGCTTGATCTTGTTACTTCATCCATTCTGCTTCCATTAATCAGTTGTATCATCATTACCTGTGCAGTGTAGGTTTGGTTGTTGCTAGACAACGGCAACGCCTTGCTGCTGTCGACTGCTGCCGTTGCTGCAGCGGTTCAGGTGTTTACTTCCCAGATTGTGGTTGTGTGTTTTCCCAAGAATAAATTGGTGCTAGTTTGATGCTGTGTGTGTGTGCGCGCGCGCACCTGCTTAATTGTTTTCTGGTGAGGTACGATACGTGGTATCATCTGTGTGTGGTTTGGTTTGGTCTGTTATTATGAGTGTGCTTGTAATAAGGAGGGTTGGATGTGGCTGTGGGTGTGGTGTGTCTGCCATGTACGGCCACACAACCCCACTGGTGTGGTGTGACGAGAGTGCTGCTTGCCAAAGACAGTGAACAGCAAACTTGATTTGTGTGCGATTGATTCAGCGGCATGCATTTCGCTTGATGTAATCCACCAAGAGTTTATTATTCAGCACCGTGTGCGGCATGCATTTCGCTTGATGTAATCCACGAAGAGTTCCTTTATTATTCAGCACCGTGTGCATTTGCATGGTCCTGGAGCGGAGCAGATCATGATTAGTTGTGCCCCATTAATTCCCAGCACCCCAAAGAAAACATGCATGCATGTGAGGTATATATCCAGTGGATTATTTGTTTCTCCGGCTGTACGTCCGTGTTGCTATATATTGTGGTTTCCTAGCTGCTACGTTATTGAAATCAGAGACGGATCTCTTTTGCGGAACAAAAAATGTCCTATCCCTTGTCACGACAATGCTGAGCCATGGCTGCCGCAATCGCAAGCCTACCCCTACCCGAGACCTCTTCATCCTCCATTAGCACCCCAAAAGAAAGCTGACACTCTCGGTCGCTCGCAACTGCTGGGTGGTCGCCGGACTCCAGTAGGTTGGTTAATTTCCCGTACGCATATGGGGGACACATACTCCCACCAGGTGCTGGTGCAAAAGCCCTAGTAGAAGCAAACCAGCTCAGCCAAACCAAATTAAGCTGCTGCTGCTGCTGCTACCACAATACATACGTACATACATACATGCATGCATACAATCCGAATCCGATCAATCGAGGTACGTCTTCATGCACAACCCATATTAATTTTTCACGAATCTCCCATCGTCTGCTCACTCAGTCTGCACTGCGTCTCCGTGCATATATCATGAACCGCGCACAGATCAGTAGTGCACGTTCTTAACGTTCTGAGTTACCAAGAGGCTGGGGGGTGGGGGTCGACTCCGGTGAAGTGGTGGCGAGGCTGTGGGAGGGGGGAATTCATGAGTACATACTAGAGCAGGGATAGACCAAGTAATTGCAATTTACTCTCTGAATATCTAGTTCATATCTTTTGTATGTACAACGACGGTTCCGTATTAGTATGTTGCATTATATATGTTGTAGGCCTCTGAGTTTGAGGCAACCAGCTGCAACAGGGCTTGAAGTTCGGGGCCTTGATGTATAGAATCTATATAGGAGTATCTGGTTTGGGTACTCTGCTCTGCTCCAGACTACGTGCGAGCTACCAAAATAAGACGGGGACAGACTAATAGAGCAAACCACTGGTGCTCCCTCCACACTGGTTTGGTGATCAACCAAGGTACGTAGTAGTACGTCCTCATGCACATCCCACCTCAATATTTCAGGAATCTCCTATCGTCTGCTCACCCACTCACTGTGCACTGCGTCTCCATTTTCAGCCCACATTACCCACACACAGCAGTGTACGTTATTAATGTTCTCAGTGTGAAGAGGGATAATATCCCTGCTCGGATTCAAACATCGCCACAGGCGCCACGGTGGGGGTGCGGGTGGGGGGTCGACTCCGATGAAGCGGTGCCAAGGCCGTGGCAGGGGGACAATTCATAAGTGCATATACTAGAGCAAGGGTAACCCAAGTAAGTGCAGTTTACTTACCTTCTGAATAGCTCGCTCATAATATCTTTTGTACGTAAGCAATTTCACCTTCAGCATATATACCAAATCAAAGCGAACCGGCCCCAATGTGTCTGTCCCCTAAATCAACAGACCTCCTATGCAGATTTTAACCACAAGTAACTGAATTTCGACTACGAACAGGATTTCGAGAAAATATATGTTGAGAAGGGAAAGAAATGGCCCATATAATAAGACAAAAAGAAGTTCAAATTAACAAGCTGGTACGTACATTGATTACTTGTTCTTTTCTGTCTGAAACAAAACTGGAAGTGTACTTTACTTGCTTGTTTTTCCCTTGACCACAGCTAAGCCCGGTCTAGTTTTATTATTACAAGGGGAAATCCTGAATAACAAAACACACACAGCTTAATTACATCGTTATAGCTGGTGACGCCAACTTTACAGTACGTACTAGTTCACGAAAGAAGCAATCACACACATCTCAAGGATCGACCGGCAAACATAAACTTGTGGTATCAGTTGTTGCGCACGACCAACGTGACCAACAATATATACTTGCAGATGAAAACCAGCGTCTTTTTAACAACTTGTCCAAATCTAACGACGACTTCTAATAGAGCAAACCACTGGTGCTCCCTCCACACTGGTTTGGTGATCAACCAAGGTACGTAGTAGTACGTCCTCATGCACATCCCACCTCAATATTTCAGGAATCTCCTATCGTCTGCTCACCCACTCACTGTGCACTGCGTCTCCATTTTCAGCCCACATTACCCACACACAGCAGTGTACGTTATTAATGTTCTCAGTGTGAAGAGGGATAATATCCCTGCTCGGATTCAAACGTCGCCACAGGCGCCACGGTGGGGGTGCGGGTGGGGGGTCGACTCCGATGAAGCGGTGCCAAGGCCGTGGGAGGGGGATAATTCATGAGTGCATATACTAGAGCAAGGGTAACCCAAGTAAGTGCAGTTTACTTACCTTCTGAATAGCTCGCTCATAATATCTTTTGTACGTAAGCAATTTCACCTTCAGCATATATACCAAATCAAAGCGAACCGGCCCCAATGTGTCTGTCCCCTAAATCAACAGACCTCCTATGCAGATTTTAACCACAAGTAACTGAATTTCGACTACGAACAGGATTTCGAGAAAATATATGTTGAGAAGGGAAAGAAATGGCCCATATAATAAGACAAAAAGAAGTTCAAATTAACAAGCTGGTACGTACATTGATTACTTGTTCTTTTCTGTCTGAAACAAAACTGGAAGTGTACTTTACTTGCTTGTTTTTCCCTTGACAACAGCTAAGCCCGGTCTAGTTTTATTATTACAAGGGGAAATCCTGAATAACAAAACACACACAGCTTAATTACATCGTTATAGCTGGTGACGCCAGCTTTACAGTACGTACTAGTTCACGAAAGAAGCAATCACACACATCTCAAGGATCGACCGGCAAACATAAACTTGTGGCATCAGTTGTTACGCACGACCAACGTGACCAACAATATATACTTGCAGATGAAAACCAGCGTCTTTTTAACAACTTGTCCAAATCTAACGACGACTTCTACATTGACGACCATGACCTGCACGTTGACGAAGACGAAGGCCTTGAGACAGTGATGGTGTCCACATCCCTCCAAGCCGCCATCCTTAGTCCCGGCGATACCACGTGGTTGTTCATTGATGGAGGGTTCAAGATGGGGAGAAAGTTGAAGAGCGAGCGAGTGGCGCCTCGGCTCTAGCCATATCCTTGAGTCCTACGGCAAGTTGCTGCAGGTGTCCGTACTAGTCCGGTGGCACGAGTCCTGAAGCTCTATACGTCAGGGTGCCGGTCACGTGGCACGCGCGCTGGAGGAAGAGGCGGGCGCAGATGGTAGATGGACGGTGCGGTGGGCGAGGAGGAACGGCCGGAGCTTCACCGACCGTGTCGTGTTTCTATGGTTCCCGAATAGCTTCGCAGTGGACGCATCTAGATTCCGTGTGGTTGAAAGGATGGCACCGGCGGCTGGTGCGTTTACTTCCTCCAGGGGAGGTCGGAGGCGTATTTTCGACCATCGCACAGCGCGCGTGTTCAAGTACAACCACATCGATGACAAGGCCAGGTTCAGGGAGCGCCCGCCTTGAGAATGGAGTCACCGGAAAAAATGAGGCATGCATGCATGTGGCTCGTGCCCCAGCCTGCCAATGCTCTAATCCAGGTAAGCCTCCACAATTAATTCGGCAGGAACTATTGACTCACTTATGTAGGTGTGTGTGTGTGTCATGTATCATGTATGTTTGGCATCGTCAAGTGGCATCGTAGATAAACAACTTAGCTTGTTGTTGGCCAGGTAATTAGAGAAAGGCTCTTCCTTCTATATGAAAAGGCAGTGCTCCCGCTGGTTCGTCAAAAAAATTAGAGAAAGGCCAGAGGCTCCAAAGGCAGAACAACCAACTCTGCATGGAGGCTTCTTCTACGAGTATGGCGAAGTTTCCACCATCGAGTTTACATCGCCAGGGACGGGACGTGTGGCCATGGGCATGGGAAAGGTCTACAAACCGGACGATGCCGACACCGCTCTTGACGGGCTCGTATAGGATGGTTGCACCCTGTAGGGGAGTGGCGACGACGATGACGAAGCAAGGGCGATATATGGTGGCTAAGAAGGCAGCCTTCTGTTAAGACTTTAGCAATTGATATTTGCATGTTCAAAATTAAAAGCATGTGATGACTCGATTAAATAAGAAAAAAAAATATATGATTTTTTTGAGGGCAAAGGCGTTTATTTATTCAATGGCAACTGCGGGAAAAAACTTATGTTTAGGGCTAACGGATCCCCGACGCCGACCCCTCCGATCTGCTCCACGCCGTCCTCGCCGCCTTCCTGCGCGGGCCATACCCCGCCGGCCCTCGGGGACGGCCTCCTCCGCCTCTTCGCCGCCGTCCGCGCCTCCCCCGGCGGCTACGCGTCGTCGTCCCCACCCCCCCCCCCCCCCCCCCGCGGCGTCTAGGTCGCAGCCGCCAGATCCGCCGCGCCCGTCAAGCTGATCTACGCCAAGCACCTCGGCGCCCTGGACCGCTGGATCCATTCCACAGGCTGCGGGAGGCGCAATCAACGCCGTCCTCTGAGAAGCAGAGACAGGAGCTGCTCTGTGGTGCCGATGGAGGGGAGAAGGAGGACCCGTCCATGGACTGCAACGGGAGGGGGCAGCAGCATCCATCAGCAGGTGCTCTTCAAGAGGAAGAGGGGGGAGATGGCAGGGATGCTGGATTGGGTGCGGGGGCTCGCCGAGAGTGTCTCTCTCGGAGGAGGGCACCGCCGCCGCCAATCCGGCGGATGGGTACTTCTCGGTGGTGTTGGCGGGAGGCGGTGGCCAGGAAGAGGGCTCGCCGCGTGAGCATGACCAACGGCGCGCTCCTGCAGGTGATTCCGATCCCTTTGAATGATGAGCTTGCTGTTGAGATGTTCGGCATCTTGATATTCAGTCATTGCATATGTAGACATATAAGAACCACAAATCGGGCATCATGTATAATTGGCAATTCTTCTACGTATGTGATAGTGAGACATTGTAGTCTTGTAGTCAGAACAGTACGCTTGTAATGATTGTAACCTATTCATTCATTCATTCCTTGAGTTACAAAATACGTTCGTGCCTCAGGCCGTGCCAGTCTTTCAGTCTTGCTTTAAAGCCTAAACATACCCTTGTAAACTCCTTTGTTTGGCCAGAAACCCTGCAAATGGACCGTTGTCATTCCTTTTCTTTCTAATTTTGATTATGCAGGTTGAATGCTCGTAAAGGAGCATTTAGTTTTCTCTTACAAAACTAACTACTCCGCTCTTCAAAATTGATAGAGCGAAATGCGTGAACTTGCCCCATAGCCATCTCGACGTGTTAGAATCTCTGGAGGGATATGTGTGTGCTAGGACAGGGCAAAATCTGCCCTGACCTTCTTTACGTATTATACACTGCAGACAAGTGAAAACTACGTACATTATAACATCAATTCATTCTTACGGCCATATTATTAATAAGCAAAAAGTGTAACAAAATCTCCAAGTCTCCGAAAAGAAGTGCTCAAAATAAAGAAAGCGGGATAGCCACAACCGGCGGAATAAAAGAAGATAGGAAACTAAACTCCTATCCTATTACATGACCGCCATCCAAACCGGTTGAATATAGCCTGAGCTACCGTCTCCCACCGGATAGACTCAGTAACCATACGCTCCCTGGCATCCGTCGGTGTGAGTAGCGACCACATACGGATCACCGAAGTGGCCCGAAAGATAACCTGCAAGAAATGAACATTTGTTGCTCTGTTAAAAACCATATCATTCCTGCATTTTCTTATAGCCCATAATAAAGCACATACGCCTACACGGATGTGTCTCGCTGTTTCTATCTCAACTACATTTAGCCACGTCCCAAACAACGTGTTAATACTTTGGCCATCGGACAATCGAGAAAGAGGTGTTTGATAGATTCGTCCTGGTCACAGAAGCTACATCTTCTAGATCCAGTTCAGTTACGTTTGGCCAAGTTGTCCTTAGTGAGAATCACTTGCTTGTGGACAAACCACATGAACACTTTAATCCGTAGGGGCACTTTGACCTTCCAAATATGCAAAGATCGAGGGAGGGAAACCGAATTGATCAAATCCAAGTACATGGATTTCACTGAAAACACTCCATTCTTGGTTAGTTTCCAATGTAACTGATCTGGCTGTTGAGAAAGGTGGACATCCATCAATCTTCTCACAAGATGGAGCCATGCTTCCCAACGGTTTCCGGCTAGCGTCCTTCTGAAATGGATGTTTAGAGGGTTTGACTGTAATACTGTTGCAACATATGCACCTCTACGCTGAACAATATTATAGAGAGAAGGATATTGGATAGCAAAGGGCGTCTCCCCTAGCCATGTATCCTCCCAGAATCTCGTGGAATTACCATTACCAACAATAAACTTTGTCCTATTGAAAAAGGCTAATTTCACTCTCATTAGTCCTTTCCAAAAAGGCGAATCAGTTGGTCTGCACGTCACTTCTGCTAAGGTCTTAGAGTGAAGGTAGTTATTACGAAGAATCTGGGCCCATGTGGCCTGGGTCTCTACAGATAGCTTAGACAGCCACTTGCTGAGTAAGCATCTGTTCTTCACCTCAAGATTTTCAATCCCTAGACCACCTTGATCTTTAGGTCTACAAATAACATCCCATCTAGCGAGTCGGTATTTCCGCTTTAACTCGTCGCTCTGCCAAAAGAAGCACGATCGATAGAAGTCCAATCTTTTTCGTACCCCTACTAGGATCTCAAAGAAGGATAGTAGAAACATTGGCATACTCGTGAGAACCGAATTAATGAGAATTAGTCAGCCTCCGTATGACATTAGCTTGCCCTTCCAGCAACTTAGTTTCTTTTCAAATCGATCTTCAATGCACTTCCATTCTTTATTAGATAACCTGCGATGGTGAATCGGTATGCCTAGGTATGTGAAAGGCAACGAGCCTATCTCACATCCAAACAGTTGCTTGTAAGCTTCTTGTTCATCTTTAGCTCTCCCAAAGCAGAACAATTCACTTTTATGGAAGTTAATCTTTAACCCCGACAACTGCTCAAATAAGCATAACACAAGCTTCATATTTCTTGCTTTCGCCATATCATGCTCCATGAAGATGATAGTATCATCAGCGTACTGTAGAATAGACAGTCCACCATCCACTAGATGCGGAACAAGCCCACCTACTTGGCCATTCTCTTTAGCTCTTTCTATCAGAATCGTCAACATGTCTACCACGATGTTGAACAGGATAGGTGACATCGGGTCTCCCTGTCTTAAACCCTTGTGTGTCTGGAAATAGTGACCAATATCATCATTCACCTTTATTCCGACACTGCCTTTTTGCATGAAAGAATCTACCTGCTTTCTCCAGGATTGATCGAAACCTTTCATCCGTAAGGCTTGCTGAAGAAAAGGCCATTTAACCTTATCATACGCTTTCTCAAAATCCACCTTGAAAACCACCCCATCTAGTTTTTTCTTGTGGATCTCATGGAGCGTTTCATGAAGGACCACAACCCCTTCAAGGATGTTTCTGTCCGACATGAAAGCTGTTTGAGAGGGCTGCACCACACTGTGCGTAATCTGCGTCAGCCTGTTCGTCCCCACCTTCGTAAAGATTTTAAAGCTGACATTAAGAAGACATATGGGTCGGAACTGCTCAATCCGAACCGCCTCTGACTTCTTAGGAAGTAAAGTTATCATGCCAAAGCTTAAGTGAAATAGCTGCAAATGCCCAGCGAACAGATCGTTGAACATTGGAAGCAGATCACCCTTAATAATATGCCAGCACTGCTTATAAAACTCAGCCGGAAAACCATCCGGTCCAGGAGCTTTATTATTCTTCATCTGTGAAATCGCCTCAAACACCTCTTTCTCCGAGAACGGGGTGGCTAAGATCTCATTCTCATCCGTCGCTAGTTGAGGAACATCATCAACCCGCGACTCATCTAAGGACACAAAGCTCTCCTCAGGAGCCCCAGAAACCTGCTTATAATAGTTTGTGATATATAATTTTAGGTTCTCCTGCCCTAAAATCGTCCCCTCATCCTGCTCTAGCTGAAAAATTATTTTCTTGCGATGCTTGCCATTGGCAATCAAATGAAAGAATTGCGTGTTATCATCTCCTTGGACCACTTGTCGCACCTTAGCTCTAAGTGCCCACTTCAATTCTTCTTCACGCAACAATTCTTTCAATCTCAATTCCGCATCCACTTTAGTCTCCAGTTCTCTGGAATCTAGAATGGAAGACTCAGCCTTCACATCTAATGCATCAATAAGGTTAAGGAGTCTTTCCTTCTCGGCCTTATAAACGCCACTCAAATGCTTGGCCCAACCGCGCAAGAACTGCCTTAAATGCCTAATCTTATTCTGCCACTTTTCAACGTTCGATCTCCCTACTGAATCCTTTGCCCACTCCCGTGCAACCAGATCCAAGAAACCTTCTCTCTCAAACCATGCTAGTTCAAAAGAAAAGATATTTTTCTTCCCCACGTGTGTCGCCTCCCCAGAGTCAACAAGCAGTGGGGTATGATCCGAGACCGATCGTGACATTGCCTGTACCGTCACCAGAGGAAACTTCTGCTCCCATTCCACACTGGTTAGTACACGATCCAACTTCTCATATGTTGGAGTTGGCAATGAATTGGCCCAAGTGTATTTTCTACCGGAAAGCTCTATCTCCCTGAGATCCAAACTTTTGATAATAGTATTAAACATAAACGACCATCTGCCGTCGAAGTTATCATTGTTCTTTTCGTCTCGCCTTCTAATAATATTGAAATCACCCCCAACCAAAATTGGGAGTCTTTCATCTCCACAAATCCGAACGAGGTCGGCCAGAAAATCTGGTTTTAGCTCAGGTTGCGTGGCTCCATACACTGCCACCAGTGCCCATTGGAAACCATCGACCTTGGACCTAACCCGAAATTTAACTGCAAATTCCCCTAGAACAACGTTGCGAACCTCTAGGGTCTCGCACTTAACCCCAAGTAAGATCCCACCAGATCTTCCTCTTGGGGGTAAGCAATGCCAATCGAAATCAACCCCTCCCGTTAACGTACGAAGAAACTGAGAGGTAAAATTATCCCTTCCGGTTTCAGAGAGAGCGATGAAATCTAACTTGTGCTCTATCGATGCATCCGCCAGGAACCACCGTTTAGCCAAGTCTGTCAGACCTCTGCTATTCCAAAAGATTCCTTTCATATTTCATCATGAAATTTTTTGGCGGTCCGAATTCTGACACTTCTTCGCACTGCGGAATCCGGGTAAATCTTCCGGTTCCACTTGCGCTTAGGCTTGTTTTGCTCACCAACTTGGTCCATATAACCAAGCTCAGTGGGCTCACATGCCTGAGGGCTGTCATGAGTTGACCCCTCCAGAACCTCTAAACTTTCATCATCCTCCAATTGTTCGGGGGAGGGTCCAAGGTCTACACAGAGACTATCTAGAACCCTAACACCCAAGGCATCAATTTCCGAATCATTCAACGGTTTAACAGCCGCTAGGTTTCTAAGAATCTCGATAGCTCTCTCCGCCTCAAGATCCAGCAGGTCATTAACAGATTTAGCAATTTCCTTACCATTACTACCTAGCGAAACTCCTAACTGGTTTGCATTAATCATGATCTCATCCTTAGAAAAATGCAAAATAGAATTAGAAGTACTGACTGACATACCTGTAGTGACCTCAATGTCACGAAGCTTGGCTGCCGCATGGCATGCCCCAGCTGCAGATCGTCAACGTCAGGCTGAACCTGGAGACGGCTGCTCATCCGTCTGCCCTCAGACCTGGGATCCGGAATCCCTCCGAAGGCGGCGATCTCGTCTCTCGAGGGCCCGCTCGGGGTAAGGCCTCCTACCGTACTCCCAAGCAGGCCCACATCCACCAGAGCAGTTGGGCTCTGGCCACCTGCCATGTGCCCAACCGGAGAAGAAGCCGTCACCACCGTGGCTGTGAACGTCGGAGACATCCTCGGAGGTGAGCGCGCGGGCGCCGGTGAGCCCCTCGGTGTCCCACGCGGGCTGCAAGCGGGGGTCCTCGACGGAGGCGGCCCCACCACGGGCGTGCACAGCGGAGACACCCTCGGAGGCGAGCACTCACGCGCCGGTGAAGGCCGCGGAGATACGCATGGGCCACACGCAGAAGTGGCCACAGGAGGCACACCCACGACCAGCGAGGCCACCCTCGGGGCCATGGCCACACCCACTGAAGGCACCTCGAGAGTCGGTGAAGTCCTCACGCCCTCCTCGGCCAGAGCAGTCACAGTAGGCGTAGCCAAAGGTGACAACGGCGGTGGCAGCTCCTGCTCCACCGGATCCTCAGTGTCAGCCCTGTGACCCCATAGGCGGCTAGGGGCCGACGCCACCCCGAAAGAACCAAATCTGAGAGAGTTCATTGGGGTCTCCGAAGGCGCCGCCCCCTTTCCCCCAGAACCTCCCGACGACTACGTCGACTGTCCCCTCGTCATATCAGCTCCCGCACGGGCCAAGCCATCAGCGCCCAAGTCACGCGAACCATGGGCATCATCCCCCCCCCCAGTCATATCCATGTCCGAGATCCCATCCACTGACTGGAAAAGCTCTGGAGTCTCAAACTCAATCTCCAGGCCGTACATCCGACCGGCATGGTACCATCTCACAGAATCAGGCACCAACGCAACATCTAGGACGCTCACCATTAGTCGTGCCATGCCATTTGCGCGGGTGAAGGGCATATCCACCTTCTCAGTCTTACCAATGAGCGACCCTAAGCTCCAAGTGGTTCGAGTGCTATGCAGAGGCGTAGAAGGAACCCCCTTAAAGCGAACCCAAATCTGAGGAAGAACCATTCCTTGAGGCTCCGGCTTCTTCCAAGGGGCAAACTCCAAGATACAATTAGTGCTGGCCACTCTGCACATGCCAAACTTGAGGATAAAATTCAGATCCTCCAGGGATGGAAAATCAACTTTATATGTCTGACCCTCAAGCTGCACCAGATTCCACTGAAAATTGCCCGGCGCCAACTCACTAAGCTGTTGCACAATCTGAGCCTCCGTGAGTGTCCCATGTGTCACCTTAACCACACCCGCGGGCGAGACCTCCGTCGCAGGTGTTTCTGTTTCAACAGAAGGTGATTCAAAGAACATTAGATCAGCAGAACAAACTCCATAGATAGCGACCACCGGCATGGGCCCCATGAGCTCTGGACACTCTCCTGACTCATGCCTAGGCTTTTGGCATGTGTCGCACATCACAGTGGTGCACTCAGCAACAAAATGACCCGCCACACCGCAGCGGTGGCAAGTCATCTTCTCCTTTTTCCGAGCCCACTTGGATGCACGATCACTGGCAGGCTTGTCCACCTTGTCAGTCGCCGGTTCCCTAACCGTATCAGCAGCCGGCTCGGGCACCTCCAACGTGGCCAGAGCCCTAACAGTCTCCATGGCCACAACACTGAGCTCACCAGAAACCTCCTCCGTAGTCCCCCCGGAAGGCACGTCGGGGTTGACCACAGTGGGCGGACGTGGAGGAGGAGGTCGCCAACCCCCTCCCCTGCCTCCGCGATTCTTCCCGCGGTGGCGATAGATCGGGCCAGTTGCCCCTTCCACAAACCCACCAGGAGGTCCGTAAAAACCGTCACCGGCAGGTTCGCGGTAGGCCTCTGGTGGTCCGTAGTAATCACGGCCCAGACCACCGTCGCCGGTCCAAGCATAACCCCGGCCACCGCCAGAAGAGGATGATCCCCGGTGCAGCCCCGCACCGTCAGCGTCATACCCGTCGTCCCTCCACCGTCCACGCGGGGGGTTCCGGTAGGCATCGGCCGGTCCGTTCCCATAGCCACGAGGGTCCAGACCCCGTCCAACATTCGCCTGAAAACCTGGGCGGTGCGCGGCGGCCCTTGCTGGCGGAGGCGGACCCCCTGTCCAGGGCTGACCAGAACCAGCCCGCGCCGGTGGCTGCTGCAGCACACTGGCCACCACGGTCGCGCGCCGGGGGTTGCTACGGACCAGCCGCCACCTGCTGGCCACCGGGTCGAACCGGCTGCGCATTAGCCACCACAGCAGGTGCTGCCCTAGGAGCAGACACGGACGACGACCCAGGCGCGGGCGCCATCTGACCCGGCGGTCCGCCGCCACCCCGGCCCGCCATGGCAAGGGGTGGGATACGAGCGGCTCGACCTGGTCGAGGCGCGGGGAAGCCAGGCACCGGCAGATGGGGACGAACCCTAGCGGAGGCGGAGAACACACGAGCACCTCTGCCGCCGCACATACGATTGCATGAAAACGCTGCGGAGGTTGCGATATGAGCCGGTTTTGCCTGGGTCACAGACCCAGCTATTAACGGCCCACTCTGCCCGCGCTCGTCACGCGGACCAACAACCGACGCAACCGGCGGCCCACTCAACGCCAGCAAATTTTTCAAACGTTCCTGCCTAGCCGCCCTGATCCGGATCGCCGGATCGGCCGCCGGCAGCGAACTCCGCGTCGCCGGCGCCCGCGGCGCCTTACCCTTTTTCTTCCCTTTGCGAGTCACTAGCGTCCAATCTTGTGGCAAGAAATCAGATAGAGAAATAGGAGTGAGACTTACCTACGGAAGAGGACCGATCCAAGGGCGAACCGGCGGCGCCGCCAGCCGCTTGGGCACGACCCGGAGAAGAGAAGGAGCCGCGCAGTCCGATCTGGCCGCCTGCCCAAGGCCGGACGCGGGTACCATGGCCATCCTCAAGGAGATCGGCGCGACCACCTTCGCCACCGAGCCCGTCGTCGTTGACTCATCATCGTCATCGCCGTCGGCGAGAACCCAGAACCTGCCCCCCACCTTGGCTACGCCTCTCTCCGACGAAAGATCGACGCAATCCACCGGCTCATCCACACTCATCTCCATCTGCACAAGACAACCAACAAAAACCTCGAAGATGTCCACGATGAAGCACATACCTTCTTTGATCTCCTCGTCCGGTTCTAGGTAACGGCCTGCAAGGATATCGTCGTCGAGATCCCTCAGCGTAGCCCTTCTGGATCGTGGATGCGGGTTGAAATGGAGGATGCCGCCAGTCCGATCCCCACCCCCTCCAATGAGCACGAAACGGACGTGCCATCTCAGAGATGGTCTCTCCGCCGGCGGCGGCGAACAGGCCTCCGGCACCTCCCGCGATCCCACCCCCGAATCACTCCTAGCCGACAGATCAGTCGGGGGAACAGGCGGCAAGGGCGCGGCCGCCGTCACGGTCGCCAGCTTTACATCGTTATAGCAGGTGACGCCAGCTTTACAGTACGTACTAGTTCACGAAAGAAGCAATCACACACATCTCAAGGATCGACCGGCAAACATAAACTTGTGGCATCAGTTGTTGCGCACGACCAACGTGACCAACAATATATACTTGCAGATGAAAACCAGCGTCTTTTTAACAACTTGTCCAAATCTAACGACGACTTCTAATAGAGCAAACCACTGGTGCTCCCTCCACACTGGTTTGGTGACAGACTAATAGAGCAAACCACTGGTGCTCCCTCCACACTGGTTTGGTGATCAACCAAGGTACGTAGTAGTACGTCCTCATGCACATCCCACCTCAATATTTCAGGAATCTCCTATCGTCTGCTCACCCACTCACTGTGCACTGCGTCTCCATTTTCAGCCCACATTACCCACACACAGCAGTGTACGTTATTAATGTTCTCAGTGTGAAGAGGGATAATATCCCTGCTCGGATTCAAACGTCGCCACAGGCGCCACGGTGGGGGTGCGGGTGGGGGGTCGACTCCGATGAAGCGGTGCCAAGGCCGTGGGAGGGGGACAATTCATGAGTGCATATACTAGAGCAAGGGTAACCCAAGTAAGTGCAGTTTACTTACCTTCTGAATAGCTCGCTCATAATATCTTTTGTACGTAAGCAATTTCACCTTCAGCATATATACAAAATCAAAGCGAACCGGCCCCAATGTGTCTGTCCCCTAAATCAACAGACCTCCTATGCAGATTTAAACCACAAGTAACTGAATTTCGACTACGAACAGGATTTCGAGAAAATATATGTTGAGAAGGGAAAGAAATGGCCCATATAATAAGACAAAAAGAAGTTCAAATTAACAAGCTGGTACGTACATTGATTACTTGTTCTTTTCTGTCTGAAACAAAACTGGAAGTGTACTTTACTTGCTTGTTTTTCCCTTGACCACAGCTAAGCCCGGTCTAGTTTTATTATTACAAGGGGAAATCCTGAATAACAAAACACACACAGCTTAATTACATCGTTATAGCTGGTGACGCCAGCTTTACAGTACGTACTAGTTCACGAAAGAAGCAATCACACACATCTCAAGGATCGACCGGCAAACATAAACTTGTGGCATCAGTTGTTGCGCACGACCAACGTGACCAACAATATATACTTGCAGATGAAAACCAGCGTCTTTTTAACAACTTGTCCAAATCTAACGACGACTTCTAATAGAGCAAACCACTGGTGCTCCCTCCACACTGGTTTGGTGACAGACTAATAGAGCAAACCACTGGTGCTCCCTCCACACTGGTTTGGTGATCAACCAAGGTACGTAGTAGTACGTCCTCATGCACATCCCACCTCAATATTTCAGGAATCTCCTATCGTCTGCTCACCCACTCACTGTGCACTGCGTCTCCATTTTCAGCCCACATTACCCACACACAGCAGTGTACGTTATTAATGTTCTCAGTGTGAAGAGGGATAATATCCCTGCTCGGATTCAAACGTCGCCACAGGCGCCACGGTGGGGGTGCGGGTGGGGGGTCGACTCCGATGAAGCGGTGCCAAGGCCGTGGGAGGGGGACAATTCATGAGTGCATATACTAGAGCAAGGGTAACCCAAGTAAGTGCAGTTTACTTACCTTCTGAATAGCTCGCTCATAATATCTTTTGTACGTAAGCAATTTCACCTTCAGCATATATACCAAATCAAAGCGAACCGGCCCCAATGTGTCTGTCCCCTAAATCAACAGACCTCCTATGCAGATTTTAACCACAAGTAACTGAATTTCGACTACGAACAGGATTTCGAGAAAATATATGTTGAGAAGGGAAAGAAATGGCCCATATAATAAGACAAAAAGAAGTTCAAATTAACAAGCTGGTACGTACATTGATTACTTGTTCTTTTCTGTCTGAAACAAAACTGGAAGTGTACTTTACTTGCTTGTTTTTCCCTTGACCACAGCTAAGCCCGGTCTAGTTTTATTATTACAAGGGGAAATCCTGAATAACAAAACACACACAGCTTAATTACATCGTTATAGCTGGTGACGCCAGCTTTACAGTACGTACTAGTTCACGAAAGAAGCAATCACACACATCTCAAGGATCGACCGGCAAACATAAACTTGTGGCATCAGTTGTTGCGCACGACCAACGTGACCAACAATATATACTTGCAGATGAAAACCAGCGTCTTTTTAACAACTTGTCCAAATCTAACGACGACTTCTACATTGACGACCATGACCTGCACGTTGACGAAGACGAAGGCCTTGAGACAGTGATGGTGTCCACATCCCTCCAAGCCGCCATCCTTAGTCCCGGCGATACCACGTGGTTGTTCATTGATGGAGGGTTCAAGATGGGGAGAAAGTGGGAAGAGTTCGAAAACAAGCATTGCCACCACCCCCCCCCCCCCCCCCAGTACCATGTCGATGACGGCAAGATTGCGGTGTTCTTTGATGAGGACCATAGCAATGCCATCTAGCACATCCTGGCACCCTTCGCGAGAGATGAAGAGCGAGCGAGTGGCGCCTCGGCTCTAGCCATATCCTTGAGTCCCACGGCAAGTTGCTGCAGGTGTCCGTACTAGTCCGGTGGCACGAGTCCTGAAGCTCTATACGTCAGGGTGCCGGTCACGTGGCACGCGCGCTGGAGGAAGAGGCGAGCGCAGATGGTAGATGGACGGTGCGGTGGGCGAGGAGGAACGGCCGGAGCTTCACCGACCGTGTCGTGTTTCTATGGTTCCCGAATAGCTTCGCAGTGGACGCATCTAGATTCCGTGTGGTTGAAAGGACGGCACCGGCGGCTGGTGCGTTTACTTCCTCCAGGGGAGGTCGGAGGCGTATTTTCGACCATCGCACAGCGCGCGTGTTCAAGTACAACCACATCGATGACAAGGCCAGGTTCAGGGAGCGCCCGCCTTGAGAATGGAGTCACCGGAAAAAATGAGGCATGCATGCATGTGGCTCGTGCCCCAGCCTGCCAATGCTCTAATCCAGGTAAGCCTCCACAATTAATTCGGCAGGAACTATTGACTCACTTATGTAGGTGTGTGTGTATGTGTATGTGTATGTGTGTGTGTGTGTCATGTATCATGTATGTTTGGCATCGTCAAGTGGCATCGTAGAAGCAGAGACAGGAGCTGCTCTGTGGTGCCGATGGAGGGGAGAAGGAGGACCCGTCCATGGACTGCAACGGGAGGGGGCAGCAGCATCCATCAGCAGGTGCTCTTCAAGAGGAAGAGGGGGGAGATGGCAGGGATGCTGGATTGGGTGAGGGGGCTCGCCGAGAGTGTCTCTCTCGGAGGAGGGCACCGCCGCCGCCAATCCGGCGGATGGGTCGTACTTCTCGGTGGCGTTGGCGGGAGGCGGTGGCCAGGAAGAGGGCTTGCCGCGTGAGCATGACCAACGGCGCGCTCCTGCAGGTGATTCCGATCCCTTTGAATGATGTGCTTGCTGTTGAGATGTTCGGCATCTTGATATTCAGTCATTGCATATGTAGACATATAAGAACCACAAATCGGGCATCATGTATAATTGGCAATTCTTCTACGTATGTGATAGTGAGTCATTGTAGTCTTGTAGTCAGATTTGTAATGATTGTAACCTATTCATTCATTCATTCCTTGAGTTACAAAATACATTCGTGCCTCAGGCCGTGCCAGTCTTTCAGTCATGCTTGTAATGATTGTAAACTCCTTTGTTTGGCCAGAAACCCTGCAAATGGACCGTTGTCATTCCTTTTCTTTCTAATTTTGATTGTGCAGGTTGGATGCTCGTAAAGGAGCATTTAGTTTTCTCTTACAAAACTAACTACTCCGCTCTTCAAAATTGATAGAGCGAAATGCGTGAACTTGCCCCATAGCCATCTCGACGTGTTAGAATTTCTGGAGGGATAAGGCCGTCGCCCTCGACTGCCCTGGCGTCCCTATCCACTCGCCCCCTTCTCTCTCGCCCTCTCCCGCTCGATCTCCGTCGCCACCGAGCGCGTCTGTCGCCGCTCGCCGTCGTTACCGCGGCCACCGACCTCATCTCGCCTCACCGCCTTGTCCATCGTCTCCGCCGTCGTCATCTACCTCGTCCCCGTCCACGAGCGCAAGCCGGGAGCCACCGCAGCGAGCCCGGCGAGCTCTTCTTCCTCCTCAGATCACCGACGACCTCGTCGTCATTCGCCGCCTCCTGCTGCTACTAACCCTCCCAATGGCCACCGTGCGCCTCCCGGTGAGCTCCTCTTCCTCTCCCCTCACTCCCCGCTCCTTGCCGCGCCCGCAGTCGCCGTGCCCGCCCTGGCCGAACTTCTCACCGCCGTCGAGCTCGCCGCCGTGGCCTTAGCCGCTGTCACGCGTGGCCGAGCACCACATCAAGCTCCTGGGGTTCCCAGGAGCCCAACGCGCGCAACCACGCCTCTCCCCGTGCACCGTAGCGGCCTAGCCGATCTCGCCCGTACGCGCCGCCGCCGTTCCGGCCACGTCCGGCCACCCCAGACCGAGCCACCGCCGTAGAACGACTCGCCGTCGAGTGCTCGTTCCAACGCGCCTAACTGCGCGTCAAATGGCGCTCTGTAGCGCGATTCCGGCGAGGCCCGAGGCCCTCCGCCGTGATTTTCGTCCGCCGGCGACAAGCCACCGGCCACCGCCGACGTGGCCGCCACGTGGGGCTCCCTGGGTCACTGACCAGTGGGCCCAGGGGCCCAGTTGACCACGTTGACTGGTCAACATGCTGACATGGCAGCACAGTGCCGCTGACATGTGGGCCCTGTGTTTAATTAAGTTAATTTTAATTTAAATTAAACTAATTACTAATTAGACACTGACAGATGGGGCCCACTCCCTAATTAACCTCTGTGTAGTTTAATTTAACTCTAATTATCCCTCAGTGTATGACTTTGATTTTAATCTGGGTGGAGACTTTGATTTCCATATCATGCGGATGGACGCAGTGGCTCGTGTGTGTGCCGAAATACTGACTAGTATCATCATGTGTACCTGCGTTCCCCTTCTCTGTTTTTATCCTTTGCGGATTATTAACATGTACATTAACCGGTAGGTATGAGTATTAACAGCCAGTAGCATGCTCTAGCCCCTTCCGGCTGTACCTCTAGAGTGAGTATGTTGATGCCTTCTGAAACTAATGCTGCAGATGTTCTTTGTAGACTCAGCATGTGTATTTATTTTATTTTACTTCTTTGTGACGTTTGTTGGTTCTTCATGTCGATAAGAACATTTTTGTTCTAGTCTATGACTTCTTTCATGTGGTTCCTGGTGAGCTGTAAATGTGAAATATTATTGACCTAAGAGCATCTCCAATAGATGATGCAAATTTTGGAAATGTAAACCGGAGATGTAAAAATTTACATCTTCAAAAAGTGCTTTTTGCATCTCCAAAAAAGTGTCAACTCCAACAGAAGATGCAAAACGGAGATGTAAAAAAGCAACTCCAATAGGTGATGCAAACTAGAGATTTAAAACCGGCCGCCGGCCGCACGGCCACTCATAGCCGCTGTACAGCCGTATTTGACATTGAAATAGCACTAAATAAAAGTTCCCATTTCTCCCAACAAAAGTGCATCATCATCATAGTTTGAAATCCTACTACCAAAAGTGCATAGTCCCAATCAAAGTTCTTCGTCCTACAAATTAAAATGCACATAAACATCACTCATGCCGGTCATCATCATCACCGGCATTGTGAACGGTGGTATGATCGTCATCATCAACGGCTTCTTTGTCGACGTTGTCATGTGTTGAAGACTCGTGAAGTGGCATCGTAGATAAACAACTTAGCTTGTTGTTGGCCAGGTAATTAGAGAAAGGCTCTTCCTTCTATATGAAAAGGCAGTGCTCCTGCTGGTTCGTCAAAAAAATTAGAGAAAGGCCAGGGGCTCCAAAGGCAGAACAACCAACTCTGAGAATTAGCAGTACTATCTGCATGGAGGCTTCTTCTACGAGTATGGCGAAGTTTCCACCATCGAGTTTACATCGCCAGGGACGGGACGTGTGGCCATGGGTATGGGAAAGGTCTACAAACCGGACGATGCCGACACCGCTCTTGACGGGCTCGTATAGGACCAGAAATGATGGTCCCTGACCTCCCTGCAGCCAGATGTGCATAGAATGCAGCAGCGATCATCTGTGACACTGAAATTTCGTCGATGGAGATATTTAGCCCATCACTGGGGAGGAGCCAGGTGAAGGATTTTAATCTTGGAGGAGACTTTGATTTCCATATCATACGCATGGACGCAGTGGTTCGTGTGTGCCGAAATACTGACTGGTATCATCATGTGTAACTGCTTTCCCCTTCTCTGTTTTTATCCTTTGTGGATTAACATGTACATTAACTGGTAGGTATGAGTATTAACAGCCAGTAGCATGCTCTAGCCCCTTCCGGCTGTACCTCTAGACTGAGTATGTTGATGCCATCTGAAACTAATGCTGCAGATGTACTTTGTAGACTCAGCATGTGTATTTATTTTATTTTACTTCTTTGCGACGTTTGTTGGTTCTTCATGTCGATAAGAACATTTTTGTTCTAGTCTATGACTTCTTTCATGTGATTCCTGGTGAGCTGTTAATGTGAAGTATTATTGACCTAGGTAACTTATTTACATCTCCTTCGTCAATCAATCGACCGACAAAGGAGAACTATACCATACCCAGGAATCAGCATTAGCATGTACAATTTAGTTCTAATCAAACAGCTTGCATCCTTCAAATTTTGGCTGGCTTTTGTAGTGATTCATTAGCATTCTGATGTGTAGTTTTCACTTATTCCTGTGTACCTGTGTCGTATAGGTTTGGTTGTTGTAAGATGAAGGTGACGTCTTGCTGCTGCCGTTGCCGCATTGTCCAGGTGTTTGCTAGTCCAGATTGTGGTTGTGTGTTCTCCGAAGAATAAATTGGTGCTAGCTAGCTTGATGCCGCACCTGTTTAAGCATTTGTGTGTGTGTGTGTGTCCCAACAGTGAGAATGAGGCAACTTCTATATCATCTGTAGTGTATTTTTTTTTTCTGTTTTTGTTTGTGCTCAAAATTATCACGTGGGTGTGTTGTGAGGGTGTTGCTTGCATGCCAAAGACTGACAGGACTCGTTGGTCAGATATTGAGTTTTCATGTGTGTTTTGATTCAGTGCAGCAGCATGTGTATGATGCTGCCTGAAATTAGCTTGGTCTCTGTGATGCATGTGCATGTACTGACGTACATGGATTATTTATGAACTGATCGATCAGTATTTATTTGGTTTGATAATTATTTTTTTGAGGAATTATTTATCTGATAAGGAGGTCAGGGTCAGAGTTGAAATGGCAGGACCAGAGAAGATGCGCACAGAACGCAGCAGTGATCATCTGTGAAATTTAAATTTTGTCGATGGAGCATATCTTTGGTACATCATCTTTATATCCTTCGTGGATTAACATGTACATTAAGTGGTAGGCGTAGGTATGCATAGGTTTGCCTTATGAAACTAATGCTGCAATTGTTCTTTGTAGACTCAGATGTGTACTTGTTTTATTTCTTTCTGACGATTATTGGTTTGCATCTTCTTGCTTACATAAATCAGTTGTATCATCTTTTCCTGTGCTGTGTGTAGGTTTGGTTGTTGCAAGACGACAGCGATGTCTTGCTGCCGTTGACCAAGACTCACACGACGCACACATGCCACGACGAAGAAAGAAACAACAACAGTAAAAACATCAACGGCCTTGGTTTTAGAAAGCCGGCGCCATTAATTCCCAGTGTTATATATATTCCTCTCAAAGAAAACATGATTTTCTGTTGTGATTTGAAATCCAAGAGAACATGGCGGGGTACTCTGTTCTTGATTTGTGTCGCCATGCTTTGGAGTCCATCAAGAAAGAGTCACGCACGCATGATTTGTATCAGGGAGAGGAGAGGGATCAATCGCCAGCCTACCCGATCGAGGCCTCACCCCCCCCCCCCCCCCCCCCCCTCACTCACCCGTCTGGCGGCAAGAGGAGTGAGGACCCATCCGTTTCATTTTTTCCTTGGGTTTTATTTCCCTCGCGACATCAATGGTGCACTGGCATGTTGGAATAAGGTCTCTCTGGCCCCTCTCTACCTCGACGACGTCCAATCCGGCGCCGACGAATAGCCTTTGGGAGTTTGTGTCGCCAGGTTTGTTGGTTCTCTTTGGACCTTGGTAGTTGGTGTGTCTACCAAGGAGAGGAATTGTCTGGCTATTGGCATCTTCTTTTGTTTTGTTCTGCGGTATGGTCTGGTTTCTCCAACTCGCTAAACCGGTGGTGATGGACTGAAAGCCTGTACTGCATGGGGTGATGCTCAAACCGATGTTTCATCAGCGATATCTAGATCTTGTCTCAAGGGGTGAGTGACAATTGCGGTCTTTAAAGAGTGGTATGGTGAGGGTGTTTGCGGGTGTCTCTTTCCGTTATTATTGGTTTAGTGTAATTTTCAAGCTTTGAAGGATGGCGTACAATCGAAGGAAAAAGAATGTTAGTATGATTTTCAACTTAATTTTATTTCTTTTAATGATCGTTCTGCGTTGAGTTGTTGTAAAAAAAAAGACTTTGAGGATGTAACTAATAAGGCCCACCGGCCAGACCAGCTCACACTTAGCAAGAAGAAAACTAAAAAAGCCATGGCCGCCCGAGAGAGACTCTTGAGGCCTCTCCTCTGTCCATCCTCCTCTATGCCTAGCAGAAGCAAACCAGCCTAGCCAAACCAAATTAAGCTGCTGACTGGCAGCCACCGTGCATGCATAGAATCAGAATCCGGTCAAGCCTCGTGCACGGCCCATCATAATTTTCCACGAGCCTTCTACCGTCTGCTCACTCGCTCACTCTGCACTGCATCTCCTAGTGTATATGTATCATGGACCACACTGATTAAGCGGTGGAGTCTGTGGGAGGGGACAGTGAGTGCATTCTAAACCAAGTAAAGTGCGTTTACCTTCTGAATAACAGCACCGTATTACTATGTGACACAATGCATTTTCACTTCCATATGTACATAACTCAAAGCGATTACCCTGTTGCCATTTCCATTTACACATCTCAAGAGACCTCGAGTGTAGGCAGATTTAAAGCACAAGTAACTAACCACAGCCCACAATTAGAAGGACTGAATTTCGAGACATACGTATTGACTAGGAAAAAGCAACGGTCTACAAGATAAAAAATCTGTATCTTTATCTTTATCTTTACCTATATATTATATATATATATATATATGTATATATATATATATATATATATATATATATATATATATATATATATATATATATATATATATATATATATATATATATATAATAATAAAGCACGGATCGCTTCTTACCACCGCAATTTCGTCCGTGATTTTCGTCCGTCCGTCCTTGAATTGTTTTTCGTACGTCAAAGGTCGTCCTCGGATCGTTTAGAAATCCTGTTGCGAGGCCCAGCTTTTAGTTAGTCCCGTTTCTAAGTCTCCTCTCGTGGGCCTCCGGCCGAGTTGAAGTGGCGGCCCAGCAATAGGAGAGTGGGCTTTGAGAACCAGGCAAAAATTATTGCGCCGGCATGGAATCGAACTCACAACCTCTCCTTCCTTTCTCCCCATCTTGAACCCTCCATCAATGAACAACCAGCCAACTTGTGTTAAAAGTGTTCTTTCTTGAATCAATAGTCCCACCTCGCTGTAGTATATCAAAGCGCACCAATTTATATACGTCAATATGTTGACAATTAACAAGCCCTAGGATGAGGTGTGAAATTGTGGAACAGCCTAAAGATAAACATAATGAGGGCATAAAGCCAACGTAAGTGAAGCTGCTAATGGCCATACCGTGAACCGAGTAAAAGAAAAGGATAAGACGGGCAGCTAGAAGGACAAGCCAAATCAAGACTTGATTCCGTGGCTAAGCTAGCTTGCTAGCTGATAAAAAAAGACGATCAAACAAGATTGCTTAGTTGGATAAACTTGCATCGGCAGTGGATGCATGTGAGATAAAATTACGTTCCCTTGAAATCAAGGCTTGATTCCGTGGCTAAGCTGGCTAGCTAGCTGATAGAAAAAGACGATCAAACAAGATTGCTTGATCATGAAAGCATGATTAGTGACATGGGGATTAAAGTTGGATTAAACATGCATCGGTAGTGGATGCCATGTGAGATAAAATTACGTTCCGTTGTGAGATAAAACCTAATGAGCCCAGCAAGCTAATCTATATTTGAAAAAGGAAAGGAAAATTTCGTTTTATTTTTTATAAACGAGTTTCGTCAAAAGGAAATCGTTCAACAGAATTCGAACCATGATTGGTACTTGGTAGGAATGAGGCCGCACGCACTAACCAACACATCCATCGGATGTTTGTTAGAGAGGCTTGAAGGCTCCTTTTTATTGGTTCAACTATAAAAAAAAAAAGGACGACTACATAAAAATGGGGAAAATGCTGCATGGAAGAGAATTGAACTCATGAGCTCACATGTTACTGTAAACACGAAAAACTATGCAAGTCGTCTTTCATGGATAAAAACAAGTTATGTGCTATTTATCCATTTGCCGGGCGTAAATTGAGTGAAAAGAATTTTGTACATAACAAGGCTACACCGCTGGGCCTATTGATGGGCCGTCTATTAAGGGCTGCGAGCGCGACAATATTTCAAGTTAAATTGTCCCACCTTGCTTCTTTAGAACGATTCTTATCAGTTTATATACGTTTGTAGTTGACTTCGAATAGTAACGGATGGTCAAAAGAAAATGAGGTGCATGGTGTTGCATACGTGCATTGTAAAAGGAATTGTGGGCTATGAAAGGAAGGATGGATTTGCGGATTATTATGGGATGAGAGGATATTGACATACATGAAAGGATGGAAGGAATTGGATGATTAAAAGGAATGAGATGCATGACGTCTACATGCATTGTAAAAAGGAATTGTGGGCTGACAGTGGCGAACCGAGACGAGAAAACATGGTCTAATCACAGGCCGAGCGGACTATACAGACATCCACCAATCTGGTCAAATTGTCTGAGACATTTCGGTCTGAACGTGTTCGGTGCGTTACGGTCAAGAACTATATAAGGGGAAAGTATGTGTAACCTCGCATTGGAGATATCCTTACCAACGTAAGACTCATTTTGTGATTATTGTGCAGCTGAGACTAAGTGGTCCACCTGTCTAATAATACCTTGCAAACTGAGTATAACATGGTCCCCACATTTCTTCTAAACCTCGATTCGTGCTCCTGCCTGCTGGCGGTGGCACAGTCCGAATGTCGTACTGCGTCGGTGGGCGTTTTGAAGGAGAGGGCAATTAGCGTTTTCGTCGTACCAAAGCACGATGTGTTGTGCTTGCACATGCACGCCAATTTTTCTTCCCGTTGCAACGCACGGGCATATGTCCTATACTAGTTCAAATTAGCAAGCAGGTACAGCTAGCACTGATTAAACTGGAAATTTCTCTAGCTTTATTACAAGGAAAATTTCAAAATAACAAAGCACGCATACAGCGTACACCACCACCGCCATAGATGGTGACTCCACCCTCCAGGTAAGGTAAGCAACCACACATCATAAGGATTAACCGATCGACAAACGTAAACTGCTGGCATCGTGCACATGACGGTCGCAACAGCTTGACAAACAATACTGGAAGAAGAAAACCTGCAGCAACAACTCTAGTGAAAACAGATAAAGTGACCCAATTAACCTGGCGTAGTTGCAGCAGGCTTCATTCAGTCGTCAACTGCTGGAACCCATTCCCTGCCTTGAGCTGCTCCAGCGCACGATACATTGCCACATCGCCTTTCTTACCATGCAGTGAGCTGTTGGCGTTGCACTACTCGTGATTTGCATTAGGAATCTGGTCCAAGGTCCCTTTGCTTTATTCAATTCAAAGAGAAAGGAAAAGGAGGAAAGAAGCAAAGCATTAGCAGACAGGTCCATCTTTGTTTTTTTTGCTTTGCTAAAACAGCAAGCAAAGAACCTGCAGCTAGCTTTGGGAAAAGCAAATTAAGCCAAACGTACGTACACAAGCCCTGCACTGCATACCTGCACAACTAGTTAGCCACAATTGCCCTCCAGTATCCCCATTCATTCCTTCATTGCTCCTCCTTCGTATTACCTGACATCAACATCTTCAATTTCTTCTGGCCCGACGAAGCTGTGTCTGCAGCTGCAAATTTAGGTACTATAACACAAAGTGATGCTATATATATGAGTAATTCTTCTGCTATATATATATCTTGGGTCGATTGCCTGCTAGCAGTATATTATGCATCAACTGACAATGTTTGTTCATGCATGCACAAACATAACTAATCCCTGCGCTCTTCTGGTGACTATTTATGTAGGTGATAGCCGCTAGCAAAAATAAAATAATTCATCTGGAGGTGCAGATCAATGGGGTAGATTGGCATCTGGACCTTCCCTAGTCAGGCACAGTTGCTCTCCAACACCCATTCATTCCTTCATTGCCCTTCCTTCATATCACCTCACATGAACATCTTTCTTCTTGTGCCACTACCTCTTTTGCAGTTAACTGGTATCAACAGATATATACTAATCCTTCTGTTATTCATCATCACCACACAAGATCTGTGTGTCTGCCTGCCGGGTAAGGCACACACTTACTGCTACTACTATATGATTTTAAATATTCTTCTATAATTATTAGTGGTTTAGTTTGTTTTCAAAATAACAAGTGTGTTAATTATGCATCAACTGACAATATTCGTTTTGTTCATGCACAAACATAACTAACTCCTAGGCTCTTTTGATATCCACCAGGTGCTAGCAAAATAAAATAATCTGAGATCCATGGGTTAGATTAACATCTGGAGCTTCGTATCTTTACCGGGTCTTCATTGAAATATTAGTCATCATGCCGCGAGAGGTATTTTTCTACAGATACATGCATGCAGTTCTTCTTCTTCTTTTTTTGCGAAATACAAGCATGCAATTCTCACAATCTAGACTAGTAGTAGTATTTCAATTCTTGTGGTAGTATAGATCTACACATGGCTCTTGTTCAAAATATAACAATTAAGCATGCTAGAGATTTTAACGCCAAATAAAAGCATGCCAGAGATGGTTGTATTAATTTTTATTGAATAAAAAATTATACGTTCAAGATTTACATGGTCATTAGCTCGGCCAAGGATAAAGAAATGGTGGCACACACACATCCATGCACACGCACGCACAGTTGTTCCCTCGTCTCAATGCACTGCGGCTGAACGCCTACTTGTGTACACATATAAGCATTGCCCCCAGTACCGATTTACGGGTACATTCAAGATTCATCGTATGATAGAAACCACCGGTTCTGGTTGGTTTTAGTATCATGAAAAGCATTTTTTTAAATGGAGGATTACTTCAGCCTCTGCATAAAGCGATGCACACAACCATTTATTAAAATGATTCAAGTATCAAAATGCCAAGAACATCTCTGGTAACAGAAAAATAAAATAATGCAGGACGCAAAGCCACAACCGGCACAAATAGGACACCATGCCTACACATATATCCTATTATTGGGCTGCCATCCTAATCGGTTGTACGTAGTCCGTACTACCATCTCCCATCGGTTGCATCCATAGGCCATAAGCTCCCTCGCTTCTGCATGGTGTAGTAATGATCACGTGTGGATCCATCCAGACGCTCAGTAGATAACCTGCAAAAAAAATGAATTGTTGTTCTGTTAAACACACAATCATTCAGACACTTCAAAATAGCCAAAGTAATGCACAAACTCTCACATGAATTCGTGCCGCCGTATTGGGCTCCACCCCGCCTAGGCAGTTACCAAACAAATTTTATATACTATTAGGTGAAGGAACGTTAAAGGCCACATGTATTATTTGCCAAAGAAGCTTAGCAAGTGGGCATCGAAGGAATAAGTGATGTATCATTTCCTCGTGGTCACAAAAACAACAACGTTTACTACCTTCCCACCTACGTTTTGCCAAATTGTCCTTGGTAAGAATCACACTCTTATGCACAAACCACATGAAAATCTTAATCATTAAAGGCCACTTTTGTGTTCCAGATATGAATAGACCGGGGAATTGGTCCACTGTTAATCAAGTCCACGTACATCGATTTAACGAAAAAAATGACTGAAGTAGATAGCGTCCATCGGAATGAATCTTGCTCATCAGATAAGGTGACCTCCATCAACCTTCAAACTAAATGCAGTCACTCATCCCACCTTTCCCCAACCAGGTCTCGCCTGAACTGAATATTTAGGGAAACTGATCCCAATATTGTACTCACACATGCCTCTTTACGTTGTACAATATTATAAAGCGTTGGATACTTTAAGGCTAGAGGCATCTCTCCTAGCCAAATATCCTCCCAAAACCGCGTGGTACGCCCATCTCCAATAATAAACTTACCCCTATTAAAGAAGGCGACCTTAGTTCTCATCTAAGCCTTTCAAAAGGGTGAATCATTCAGGTGTGCCGTTACTTGAGATAAGGTCTTAGAATGTAGATACTTGTATCCATACCCCCTCCTCCTCATAAGATAACCGATGAAGCCATTTACTAAGCAAACACTTGTTCTTAACCTCTAAGTTTTCAATACCCAAACCACCTTGGTCCTTAGTCCTACACAAAATATCCTACTTAGCCAGGCTATATTTCATTTTATTCTCACCACTTTGGCAAAAAAAGGCGATCTATAGAAGTCCAATCTTTTCTGTATCCCTACGGGTATTTCAAAGAAAGAAAGCATGAACATAGGCAGACTCGTAAGCACCGAGTTCACAAGTATCAGCCTACCCCCATATGACATGAGCTTGCCCTGCCAACAGCTAAGCTTCTTTTCAAATCTATTCTCAATACATTTCCATTCTTTGTTCGTTCACTTTCGGTGGAGAATTGGAATCCCTAAATAACTAAATGGGAGAGATCCAATCTCACAACCAAACCACTCTCTGTCCTCTCTGGCGCGTCCAAAGCAGAATAGTTTACTTTTGTGGAAATTAATTTTTAGTCCAGATAGTTGTTCAAAAAGACATAACACTAACTTCATATTTCTTGCCTTGTCCATATCATGCTCCATAAAATTTAGTGTCATCAATATATTGTAAGATAGAGACACCCCCATCCACAAGATGTGGTATCAACCCGCCTACCTGACCGTCTTCCTTGGCTCTACCAATGAGGATTGCCAGCATATCTGTGATAATATTAAACAGTATTGGAGATAGCGGGTCTCCCTGACGCAATCCCTTCTGCGTCTGGAAAAAATGGCCAACATCATCATTCACCTTAACCCCAACACTGCCTCCTTGTACAAAAGACTCAACCTGCTTCCTCCAAGCCGGATTGAAGCCCTTCATATGAAAAGCTTGCTGCAGGAAAGACCACTTAACTTTATCATATACCTTCTCAAAACCCACTTTGAAGATGACTCCGTCAAGTTTTATCGAATGAATTTCATGTAAAGTTTCATGTAAGACAACCACACCCTCTAGTATGTGCCGTCCAGGCATGAAAGCAATCTGAGTCGGCTTAACAACAGTATGCGCAATCTCTGTTAGACGATTCATACCCACTTTGGTAAAAATCTTAAAACTAACACTGAGCAGGCAAATGGGTCAGAATTGCTCAATTCTAATCGTCTCTTCCTTCTTAGACAACAAAGTAATCGTCCCAAAGTTAAGGTTGAACAACTGAAGTTGACCATTGAAAAGATCATGACACATAGACATCAAGTCCCCCTTAATAGTCCCCATTATTCAGCTGCACAATGGCCTTAAAAACCTCCTTTTCCCGTAAAAGGGGCGTTGAGCACCTCGTTCTCTTCCGAACATAACTGTGAAATATCCCCCACCGTGCTCTTATCTAGCAAGAGAAAATTGTCTATCGGAGCACCAAAGATCCTTTTATAGAAATTCGAGATGTACAATTTAAGGTTTTCGTGACCTATGATTGTACCTTCATCCTGTTCAAGTTGGACAATTCTCTTTTTCCTATGCTTTCAATTCGCAATTAGGTGGAAAAAATGAGTGTTATTATCACCTTGTATGACTTCTCATACTTTAGCTCTCTATGCCCACTTTATCTCTTCCTCTCGAAGAAACTTTGCCAGACTCTCTTCGGCCTCTCCCTCTCTTAGCCACGCTATCAGCCGTATCAAGAGATTTGTTTCAACCTTAATATCAAACTCATTGATTGTGTGAAAGAGATTTTCTTTTTCCACTTTATAAATCCCACTAGCATTTTTAGCCTAACCCCGCAAGAATTGTTTTAAATGCCAAATTTTAAACTGCCATCTTTCCACATTAGACTCCCTTCGGTTTTCTTTACCCCACTCCCTGGCCACCAATTCCAGAAAGTCTTCCCTTCCAAACCACGATAATTCGAAAGAGAAAATAGTCTTGTTTCCAACGTGAGCTGCGTCTCCGGAGTCAACAAGGAGAGGAGTATGATCGGACAACCCCCTTTGTAACGCTCGCACCGTTACTAGAGGAATTTTTTTCCCATTCGACAATAGCAAGAACCCGATCCAACTTCTCATATGGTGGATTCTCAAGATTGTTTGCCCACGTATGTTGCCGACCTATGAGAGCTATCTCCCTCAGGTCTAGACTTTCAATTATGACATTAAACATGAAGGACCAACGACCATCGAAATTATCATTATTTTTCTCTTCCTTCCGATGAATAATATTAAAATTACCTCCGACCATTATGGGTAACCTCTCCTCCCTGCAAATACGCACTAAGTCAGCAAGGAAGTCGGGTTTGAACTCAGATTGCGCCGCCCCATATACCGCAATGAGAGCCCACCTAAAATCATCAAGTTTCGATCGCACATGAAACTTGACAGCATAATCACCCACGACCACCTTCAAAACCTCCAGAGATTCGCTATTGACCCCAAGTAAGATCCCGTCAGATCTTCCTCAGGGAGGGAGGCAATGCCAAACATAATCCAGACCTCCGAACATAGTACCTAAGAACTGAGAAGTAAAGTTAGATCTACCAGTCTCGAGCAGAGCGATAAAATCCAACTTTTGCTTCCAAGAAATATCTACTAAGAACCTCCGTTGAGCCAAGTCCTGAAGACCTCTGCTATTCCAAAAGATGCCTCTCATTTCTCATCATGGAATTTTCTTTTGAATTTATTCCTAGTACACCTTCCGCTTCCGCGTGCGCCTAGCCATAGCTGGCAATACCTCAGAGTCCGAGTGACCTTGACTCTCGCCTGCCAACTCATCAGTTTGTAGATGAACCGCTTGTTCTTCCACCTCCTGAACACTAGTAGGCACCATATCCTCACAAAGGCACTCAAGTGCCTGAATACCCAACTCACTAACTTCACTTTCTTTCAAGGGTTTAGTAGCTGCCATATTTTTCAACATATGCATCGCCCTATCTGCCTCTAAGTCTAATAGATCGTTCACGGACATTGCAACTACATGACTAGTGGAACCGAACGAAACCCCGATTCTATCAGCATTATTAATTATTTCCTCCTCAGAAAAATTTAAAACTGAAAAATTGGTATTGACAGGCATACCAGTGGTAGCCTCGATGTCGCAAAGCTTGGCTGCCCGCATGGCGTGCCCCAACTGTAGATTATCCGCATCAGGTTGAGCCTGAATCCGCTGAGTCACACGCCTATCCCCATGCCGAGGGTCCGGAATCCTGCCAAAAGCCACCACGCCCGCCTCAGGAACCGGACCAGCAGAAGACCGGCCACCCGGCAGCCGGATCGACGACGCCGACTGAGCCACCATACCCACCTCAGATCTACGCACTGCCGGCTGTGTCGGAGTAACATCACGCCTCGACGTCAACACGGACCAAGCCAATGGCACCACAGGAGACACCCTGCGCGAAGGAGCACCAGACCTCACGGCGGGAGACTACCGCGGTGAAGTGACTGAAGTAGGTGAGAGCGGAGGAGAGGCCACCTGCCTCGGCTGCACTCCCAGTGGCACAGAGCCCATCGATGCATGCATTGGGGGACCAGAGGAGACGCCCTCCAGCCTGTCCCCCAACCTCAACTCAGTAACCGGCAAACCAACCGGTGAAGCAGGGGGGAAGAAACAAACATATGTTGAAACCACATGGAATCTTTAAGGATCCAAATAAAATTTCTAAGATAGATCTCAAATAAAAGGAAAAAATGCAAAAAGTCCATAATTAAAGCCAAGAAATTTCTTTAAAGAGAAGAAGAAGATTTTACTAACCAATAATTTTTTTGGGGTGTTACAAATTTAAAAACAAATTCAATTTTTTTTCAAAATTTTCAAATATATTTTTCAATTTCAAGTGAACATTTTGATCGTTTGGCCGAAATGCAAAACGAAATTACTAAAATTCAGTCATTTTGGTTGGTGCTGAAATATTTTTGAAACTAAAATTAAAAACCATAGATGTGCACTAGATGTGCACCCAACGAAGCCATGGTGTTGGCAGCCTGAGGTATCTCGTGCATGATGGGGAACGTTGCATGAAAATCAAAAAAAAATCCTACGAAGCACCCAAGATCTAATCTAGGAGATGTATAGCAATGAGAGGGGAGTGTGTCTACATACCCTTGTAGACCGAAAGCGGAAGCGTATATAACGCGGTTGATGTAGTCGTACTCTTCGCGATCCAATCACGATCAAAACAGATCTAGCGCCGAACGGATGGCACCTCCGAGTTTAGCACACCTGCAGCTCGGTGACGTCTCCTCCTCTTTGATCCAGCAAGTGAAGGGGGAGAAGTAGATGGGATCACAACCAGCACGACGGCATGGTGGTGATGGTGGTGGTGGATTACCGACAGGGCTCCGCTAGGCAAAACCAGAACGAGGAGAAGGGAGAGACGGGGAGGGCTGCAACTAGGCAAAGGGATGAGCCCCTCCCGTTGCGCCTCCACCCTTTATATAGGGGTGAGGGAGGGGCCGGTATCCAATGCATGGCAACGGTGGAAAATTGGTGGAGTATCCAATCCAAAGCAAGTTTGTTGACGTGGTGGATTATCCAATCTGTCCATGGTAACAATGGTAAAGTGTAGACTATCCAATCCATGATAACGGTGGTAAAGTGGTAGAGTGTCCATTGCTGACCAAAGCTCAATGCTGACTTGCTAGAGATGAATGAAATCCTAGAAGGCTTGTTCCAAAAGGGGCAATCTGAAGTTACCTTCAAGATGGGCGGCTTGCACATACTCGGCTAGAGAGGAATCCTAGTTATCAGCAAATGAGAATAGACGAGGGAATTTGTGAAGATGCAACTCATTGTCCACCAGCGGTCTTTCCAGATGAGCATAGAAGAGCCATCGCCAGGAGAACAGCTGGCTAGATGTGAGGATGAGAGATGATACATCTCTCCACCAGAAGGAGCCGAGTTTGTCGTTTGCATGGGAGAACTAAACCAGCGTAATAAGCTTTCTAGATCATATCTACCTAGGGAGTGCCGACCTTGTGGTAGAATTTGTGAATATGCTTTAAAAGAAGCCCTTGATTTTGTGTTTCTAGGTCAACAATTCCAAGCCCACCCTTGTCTTTGGGGCGGCAAACCAGATTCCAGGCAGCTGGCGAGTTATGTCTCTAAATCATCTTTGTCCCACAGGGTAGTGCCTACGAGCCCTTTTAACCTGTTTAACCACCATTTATCACTTTGAGTATGCTTCTCCTTTTATCACTTGACCCTGTACCACTCACTGTTAGGAACTAAAAGTAGTTTATGGTGTTCTATATGTTATCGGACTATAGCGAGACCGAGTCTCGCGACCTGCCATTTTATGTGGTATCCGATCATCCTACGGTCCATGCCTCGTACATATTGGTCTAGAAATTGCCGCTGTGGCCGTTTGTGTGGCGGAGATTTCCGTTGCGCCGGTTCTTTGCACTCCGCACTGCTTCTAAAAACTTAGACTCCAGAAGAAAAGATTGGAGTTCATTTTTTCGGACAGAGAATGGAGTTCGTTCTAGTTCTAGAACGCTAACCTGCTAGTACCATGATATTTCGAATTTTCTTTTCTCGAGCTGAAGCAAAAATGGCAGAGAAGTAGAGTGGCGGGGGTGCGAGGTTGCATGACAACAGAGCACAAGCGTGTGAAACCAGACTGGAGCACGGACGCATGGGGTTTTTTGGCAGGCCATGTGGCTGGGCTCGGGCCAATGTGCAAGAAGCCAAGATTGTGGTGCAACGAGTGAGAACAAAAATAGAATGATTCTTCATGCTGGTAAATCCAGTTCATGCAAAAACACACACGCGCGCACGCACGCCAAGTCCTAATCGACAATCTTACGCTTTCATGCACAATTAGCTGCCCAGTTCCAGCAAAACCAGTTCATCCCAGCAAAGCAACAAAGTATGGAATACAAAACAAGATCATCATGTTATCTTCTATAACAACGGGATCATCCTGTTATCTTCTGACATGTGGGACCCGCTAGCCAGATTTTGCGTTAACTTATTAATCGTTGCGATTACGGGTATCGGTTAAAAACTCCTGGAGTTGTGGTTTTGTGTTACCTCAGCCCCAAAGGTTGTGTATTGGTGCAACTTCCTCTATACTATATATATGCATGAGCGGAGCCACAACAGGACATGGTTGTACATATGTACACCCATTCATTTCGATTCTCACTCTTGGAATGTGTAGTTGCAAGTTTAGTGAGAGTATTTAACATATATTTAGTTCATTATAAATAACTACTAATACTAATCTTGAACTCTGTGCACCCATTCCTCTATTCTTGGATCCACCACCGTATATAGTGATACAAGGCAATGCACGTACCCATAATTGCCGCAGTCCGGCGGAGTACCTAATTAACTAATGCGTGCTAATTGCAGGTCTAGCTAGCTAGCTTTATTCAAAGAAAAAGGAAAAGGAGGAAGAAGCAAAGAAGCAGACACGGGGACAATTCCATCTTTGTTCTTTGCTTAGCTCAAACCGCAAGCAAAAGAACCTGTAGCTTTGGCAAAAGCAAATTAAGCCAAACACAAGCCCTGCACTGCAGTCTCTAAAATATCCCCATTCTTTCGTTTAATTGCTCCTCCTTCATATCACCTGTCACCAACATCTTTCTTCTGGCCCAACGAAGCAGTGTCTGCCTGCAAATTTAGGTACTACACTACTAATGCTATATATATCATTAATTCTTCTGCTATCTATATATCTTATGTTAATTGCTCGCTCATGTTATATTATGTATCGACTGACAATGATTGTTCATGCACAAACATAACTAATTCCTACGCTCTTCTGGTAACCAGCCAAGTGCTAGCAGCTAGTAAATTCATTCATCTGGAGGGCGCAGATCGATGGGTTAGATTGACACCTGGAGCTTCTTGTTTTTACCAGGCCTTCAATGAAATATATCAGTCACCATGCCTCGATAGGTATTTATCTTATGTGCATTACTGCATATATACACACTTGCATGCTATTCTCACAATGTAGAGTAGTACATTTATCACATGTCTTGGGTTGGATTGTGAATAAAAGTGTTACTCAGGTTCAAGATTTTAAAAGAACCCACTCCACCGAATCATGTTAATTAACTACAAACTTGCACACTGTATTTGTCTGACCCGCAGTTAAACACCAACAATACAGTGCCTATATATATAGTTAATCTGATCCACATTTGAAATTTCCAAGATATGCAGTAGCGAATAAAACCACTCCAAACTGAGGACGCGATTCTGGACTTTTTCACTGTTCTGACCCATCTCCTGAAGTTTAGCACGATTTGACCCGTGTTTGAAAGTTTTTTCGGATCTGACCCATTTCAAGATGCCAGTAACCCTGGCGTCTGGATTGTACTGAAGACGCCGCGAACCCTGGCGTCTGTCCCTAGCCCACCTCCCTGGTCAGCCCAGTTGACTGTTCGACGTGGCAAATTTCGTCCCCGACCCTAGACGCCAAGGGTCCTGGCGTCTACCTAGCTAGTTGCGTTCATTTACAGCACTATGCATGCATACGATTTTTAACTAGAGTAGATGACACGTGCGTGCCAAAGTCCAGCAAGGAGGCATGTAGCCATGCAGCGAGACTTATCAGCACCGCCTGCATAAATATCTACTGTCTTGTATGGTTGTCTCATATGGTAGTATAGTGCAGTACAAGAGCTAGCTCGTCTACGATGCAAGAAAATGCAGCTAACTACGAGCTAGTGGGCAGGCTACGTACATGCGTTAAAACTTAAAAGCAACCGAGTGACAAGATGATGCTACATGCATCCAGTGCATCGATGCATGCAAGCATACGTGGGCATGGGCTAAGAAGTGTAGTAGTTCATCACCTCCTTGGTTAGCATAAAAAAAAAGCCTACTAATGACTAGCATGCACGGGTCTTAAGGGCAACTCCAACGTGCTGACGCATTTCGTCCGGGGGTATCCGTTTGGGTCGAAACGGACGAAACGCCGACCCAAACCCAATTCACATTCGCGCGCTGTCCGTCTGGACGCATTTCTGACCCAAATTTACACCTGATTTGCGTCCACATGGACACGAGACGGACGCGGCGCGTTCGCTTGGTGTCCGCCTCGGGCCCACTTGTCGGCCGCCCAACCACCACCACGGTCAAATTTAATGCCGCCCACCTAACTTGGGCCCGCATGGCAGCCAGTGGAAGCTTCCGGAGTCCACGCTTTTTAAATTGCAAGCGTGCCGGGAGGGGGGGTCATCCACTTCTCTTCCCCACTCCCGTCCACATCTGGCCACGCATGCCCCCTCGCCGGCAGACAGAAACCCTAGACGCCATGGCCGGCTTCTTCGGCAATGGCAAGGGCAAGGCCAAGCACGACGTCGAGCCCAGCTCGTCGCGCGGTCCGGCGAGGTGGACGGTGGTGCCGCGGGGGGGGGGGGGGGGGGACGGAGAGGACGACTTGCCGGCCACGGGACCGGATGTACATCCTGGTGCACCGAATGCAGTACCACTGGGAGTACCGCGTCCGGATGCCGTGGCCGGATGTCAACCTCCCCCATGGCTGGCACCTCGTCCCCCACCGTATTCCGGTGCCAGCCGTGCTGCAGTCCGAGTGGACAAGGGCGGAAGTGATCCACAGGCGGCATGCTCTCCTCACGCCGGAGCAACGCCGTGACCTGACGTACGCGGCAGACAATCCCAACTGGGATGTCTGGTTCGCCACAGAGCACGATGTGCGCCGCGGCAGCACCGTCTAGGTCGAGCCCCGCCCTCCATCATCGCCCCCGGTGCTGAAGTAGGAGGACGACGTGGAGGCGGAGGCGGAGTACCAGGCCGCACTGGAGGAGGCGCTCCAGCGCGCCCTCGAAGAGTCTCAGCGCGAGGAAGACGCACGTTGGCCTAGCCTAGAGGAGTCACTCGAGCTCTCCGCGGCCGACGACTGCGTCTACCCGCCACCGCCGCCACCCGCACCGCATGCACCAGCGCCGCCCAAACAGGAGCCCGCGCCAGCACCACCCGCAGCCACGGAGAGGTACCAGTGGCAGGGCGTCATGCAGGAGTGGGTCAGCGCCAACCATGTGGATGGACACGACGGAGGAGGAGGCAGCCTACCTCGTGCAGTGAAGGGACCAGAGGACGGCGTGAAGGCTCGTCTCGCGTTGTGGTTCCTCGAAGCGGAGAGGATGACGCAGCAAGCGGTGAAGTACTTCCCTCAGTTAAGAACCAAGGTATCGAACCAAAAGGAGGTCCTTGCAACACCACGTAATCAGCCCCTGCACACAAGAAAAGAAATCTCCACACCCAACGCGACCAAGGGGTTGTCAAGCCCTTGACGGTAAAGTGAAAGATGAAACGTAGATGGGTTTTTGATGCAAAGTGAAATACGGTTCATATCTGAAACGTTCGGAACAAAAGCAAAAGCAAACAAGATTCAAAGCAATATGATGGAAACAAGACCCCGGGGGCCGTAGGATTCACTAGTGGCTTCTCTCAAGAAAAATAGCAAACAGTGGAAAACTTTTACTGTTGGACAATTGATAGAACTTCAAATAATCATGACGATATCTATATATAGGCATCACGTCCAAGATTAGTAGACCGACTCCTGCCTGCATCTACTACTATTACTCCACACATCGACCGCTATCCAGCATGCATCTAGTGTATTAAGTTCATGGAAAAACGGAGTAATGCAATAAGAACGATGACATGATGTATATCAGATCTATTCATGTATGAATAGACACGATCTTTTTCTCCTTAGTGGCAACGATCTATGCGTGTCTTGCTGCCCCTTCTGTCACTGGGAAAGAACACCGTGAGATTGAACCCACTATCGAGCACATCTTCCCATGGCAAGAAAAATCAATCTAGTTGGCCTAACTAAACCAAAGTTTCGAAGAAGAAATACAAGACTATAAGAAATCATGCAAATAAGAGATCAAAGAACTCAAATCACTTTCATGGATATAAAAAGATAGATCTGATCATAAACTCAAAGTTCATCGGATCCCAACAAACACACCACAAAAGAATTATATCATATGGATCTCCAAGAGACCATTGTATTGAAGATCAAAGAGAGAGAAAAAGCCATCTAGCTACTGCCTACGGACCCGAAGGTCTACAATGAACTATTCACGCATCATCGGAGAGGCACCAATGGACATGGTGAAACCCCCCGAGATGGTGTCTAGATTGGATCTGGTGGTTCTGGAACTTGCGGCGCTGGAACTATTTTTCGTCGACGCTCCCGAGGGTTTCTGGATTTTTGGGAATTTATAGAGCTGAGAGGTGGTGGAACGGAGGCTGGAGTGGGCCAACACCCCCCAGGCCACGCCTGGCCCCTGTGGCGCGGCCTGGTGGGTGTTGCCCACCTCGGTCTCCGTCTCCGGTACTTCTTCTGACCCACGGTTGTCTTCTGGCCCAAAAAAAATCCACAAAAAGTTTCGCTGCGTTTGGACTCCGTTTGATATGGATTTTCTGTAAATCAAAAACAGGGCAGAAAACAGCAACTGGCACTTGGCACTATGTCAATAGGTTAGTACCAAAAAATGATATAAAGTTGATAGGAAATCATTCTAAAACATCCAAGATTGATCATATATCAGCGTGGAACAATCAAAAATTATAGATACGTTGGAGACGTATCAGCATCCCCAAGCTTAACTCCTACTCGTCCTCGAGTAGGGAAGTGATAAAAACAGAATTTTTGATGTGGAATGCTGCCTATCATGCTCATCACAATCTTTTTCTCTAATAGCATGGACACATGGACTTTTTATATGATTCAAAGTAATGATCTAGTTTTGATATGAGAACATAAATACTCAAGCATATCAACAAGCAATCATGTCTTTCAAAATATCAACACTAAAGAAAGCTATCCCTAGCCCATCATGCTCCATCATTGATCCATTCATATAACATATCCGTGTATTAGCTAACCCAAAGCACAAGCATGACCATAGTGCCCCCTAGTTGGTGCCTTTATAAGAGAGGATGGAGACTCAAGAAAAATAAAAATTGCATAAAAGTAAATAGATAGGCCCTTCGCAAAGGGAAGCATTGATTTGCTTTATGTGCCAGAGCTCTTTATTTGAAAACTTGAGAGATAAAAAATTATTTTGGGAGGTATGCTTTTCTGCCAACAAGAACGGTTAAGAGTGTTTCATCATCTTCCATGCTAAGTACACCATAGGTGGTTCCCAACAGAAAATAAATTTATACTCCCCTTCATTAAGGTATTGTTCCTTTCCGAGAGAGTTTTTGTTATTCCTTTTCCACCTTTCAAACACAAGCCATGGCTAGTCGAATTCACGGGTGCCTTCCATACCAACACTTTCCAAGGAATTTATTATATTTTTGTATTTTTGCAATTCGGGACGGGCATCCCTATTACCAACCATTCTCTCGTCCAATGACAAGTGAGAACACTCATCATGAGAATGACACACTTAGCATGGGAAGATAACAAGCACCCCCTTCCGCCTCATGAGCGGTACGGGCACACAAAAAGAGAAGTTTATTTGAAAATTTCGAGATGGCACACGCAAATTTACTTGGAACGGTTTAGAAATACCGCATATAGGTAGGTATGGTGGATTCAAATGGCAAAAACTGGTTTAAGGATTTTGGATGCACAAGTAGTATTTCTACTTAGTACAAGTGAAAGCTAGCATGGGGTTGAGAAGGTGACCAACCAAAAAGCGAAAAGATCATACCCACGCCTCAAGTAAAACTAACAACAAAAATATGCATACAAGGAGGATGTAATTTCAAAGTATGACTATTCACTTTAATGTGCTTGCATAGGGAATCACAAACCTTAACACGAATATTCCTACTAAAGCATAATTACTCACTAACATGGCATCACATATTATCGTTCTCATATCTCAAAACCATTATTAAGAACCAATTTTATTTTGCCCAATGGTCTTCATGAAAGTTTTCATTTATATCCTTCTTGGATATCTATCACTTTTGGACTATTGAACATGATGCTTTTGTAGGCTCCAACAAATCTAAGTGGAGAACATGAGCATAAATTTCTATCTCTCAAAAAAAGTATAAGTGAAGCAAGAGAGATTTTCTACAAAATTTCAGAGACTCTCAAATAAATCTAAGTGAAGCATGAGAGCTTTTCTTCAAAAATAACTAAGCACACCGTGCTCAAAAAGATATAAGTGAAGCATACGAGCAAATTCCTAAGCTCAAAAAAATTAAGTGAAGCATGTGAGCCATTCTAATAAACTAAAACCACTTTGGCTCTCTCAAGGCAAGTGTGTACAGCAAGGATACAAGACTTTGATCTAACAGCAAGGAAAGCAAAAATTAAATTCAAACAAGACGCTCCAAGCAAGACACATATCGTGTGACGAATAAAAATATAGGTTCAAGTAAGATACCGATAGTTGTTGGAATAGAGAAGGGATGCCACTCGGGGGCATCCCCAAGCTTAGACGCTTGAGTCTTCTTAAAATTTTACCTTGGGGTGCCATGGGCATCCCCAAGCTTAGACTCTTGTCACTCCGTATTCCGTCATCCATAAAGATCTCACCCAAAACTTGAAAACTTCAATCACACAAAACTTAACAAAACCCGTGAGATCCGTTAGTATAAGAAAGCAAATCACCACTTTTAGGTACTGTTGCAAACCCATTCATATTTTATCTTGCATAATATCTACTGTATTCGAACTTTGCTATGGCTTATACACCCCGGAAAAGTCCATAGAATCATCAAAACAAGCAAATAATGCAAAGAAAACATAATCTGTTTCAGACAGAACAGTCTGTAGTAATCTAGAAGTTTCAGATACTTCTGTAACTCTAAAAATTCTGAAAAATTAGGAAAATTTCGAGAACTCATATAGCAACACTGTGTAAAAATTTCAGAATTTTCTCACGCTCCAGTAAAGAAAATTAATTCCTGGACTCTACGCAAAAGTTTCTGTTTTGAAAACAACATCAATTATACTTTCTTCTAGATCATCCCAAAGGTATTGCTTGGCACAAACACTAATTAAAACACCATAAACACAATATATCCAGAGAGATATTTGTGCAAACACTCAAGAACAGAAAGCAAAAAGCAAAAATAAATTTATTCATTGGGTTGCCTCCCAACAAGCGCTATCGTTTTACGCCCTTTGCTAGGCATAACGATTGGATCTAAGTATTGCCATCCTTCCTCTTATCATCGGAAGGTGCATCCTTTAAATTCTCCCCTTTCCTTTGATAAAAATTGAGAACTTCATTCTCTAAGGTTAACGCAGTAGGGAGAGGGTTGGCCATAGTAGCCAAACGAGGCAAACAAGTCCACTCACAAAAAACAGATCTAGCAAGAAAAACGGCGAGCGAAAAAGAGAGGCGAATAAAATGGCAAAATGGTGAAGTGGGGGAGAGGAAAACGAGAGGCAAATGGCAAATAATGTAAGTGCGGAGAGATGAGATTTGTGATTAGGAATCTGGTGGATGTTGAAGAAGCCTCCCTGGCAACGGCGCCAGAAATACTTCTTGATGACGGCGTGAAGGCTCGTCTCGTGTTGTGGTTCCTCGAAGCGGAGAGGATGATGCAGCAAGCGGTGAAGTACTTCCCTCAGTTAAGAACCAAGGTATCGAACCAGAAGGAGGTCCTTGCAACACCACGTAATCAGCCCCTGCACACAAGAAAACAAATCTCCACACCCAACGCGACCAAGGGGTTGTCAAGCCCTTGACGGTAAGGTGAAAGATGAAACATAGATGGGTTTTTGATGCAAAGTGAAATACGGTTCAGATCTAAAATGTTCGGAACAAAAGCAAAAGCAAACAAGATTAAAAGCAATATGATGGAAACAAGACCCCGATGGCCGTAGGATTCACTAGTGGCTTCTCTCAAGAAAAATAGCAAACGGTGGAAATCTTTTACTGTTGGGCAATTGATAGAACTTCAAATAATCATGACGATATCCAGGCAATGATCTATATATAGGCATCACTTCCAACATTAGTAGACCGACTCTTGCCTGCATCTACTACTATTACTCCACACATCGACCGCTATCCAGCATGCATCTAGTGTATTAAGTTCATGGAAAAACGGAGTAATGCAATAAGAACGATGACATGATGTAGATCAGATCTATTCATGTAGGAATAGACACGATCTTTTTCTCCTTAGTGGCAACGATCTATGCGTGTCTTGCTTCATCTTCTATCACTAGGAAAGAACACCGCGAGATTGAACCCACTATCGAGCACCTCTTCCCATCGCAAGAAAAATCAATCTAGTTGGCCTAACTAAACCAAAGTTTCGAAGAAGAAATACAAGACTATAAGAAATCATGCAAATAAGAGATCAAAGAACTCAAATCACTTTCATGGATATAAAAAGATAGATCTGATCATAAACTCAAAGTTCATCGGATCCCAACAAACACACCACAAAAGAATTACATCATATGGATCTCCAAGAGACCATTGTATTGAAGATCAAAGAGAGAGAGAAAGCCATCTAGCTACTGCCTACGGACCCGAAGGTCTACAATGAACTACTCACGCATCATCGGAGAGGCACCAATGGACATGGTGAAACCCCCCGAGATGGTGTCTAGATTGGATCTGGTGGTTCTAGAACTTGCAGCGGCTGGAACTATTTTTCGTCGACGCTCCCGAGGGTTTCTGGATTTTTGGGAATTTATAGAGCTGAGAGGCGGTGGAACGGGGGCTGGAGTGGGCCAACACCCCCCAGGCCGTGCCTGGCCCCTGTGGCGCGGCCTGGTGGGTGTTGCCCACCTCGGTCTCCGTCTCCGGTACTTCTTCTAACCCGCGGTTGTCTTCTGGCCCAAAAAAAATCCACAAAAAGTTTCGTTGCGTTTGGACTCCGTTTGATATGGATTTTTCTGTAAATCAAAAACAGGGCAGAAAACAGCAACTGACAAACGAAGAAAATTGAACAACTCCAAAATCACATTAAGGCACTTGGAAGCCGTCATCTCTTGGTTGGTCAATTGCATCGCGGTGTCACGTGTGCTAGATAGATAGATTTTCAAAGAAAAATAGTAGTAGACCAGGATTTTTTTTTTGAGAAGAAGTAAGTAGATGGTTTCTTTGACCGTTCGGTAGATTGCTCAAGGTACCGCGAAAATATTAGTAGGTTCGGTTGGTGCCGTCCCCGGCACCACGAATAATGGTTTTTGCGCCACCGTGTCAACAATGTTGAGTCGCAGATGTGTGTCCAAGTGAGGTCTTCAAGGCGGCGGTGGAGATCTTGATGTGTTTCTTCGACTCCGCCCATGTCACATCGGCGGTTTCTCAAGCCCCTAACAAACATTTGTAGTTTTTCATCAAGTTCCAGTATATGAACGAACAAAATTTGAACAAATGCCCTTAAATATAGTTTTTATGAAAATTTTAAACCTTGCTTGAGATACATGTAGGTCAAATTCGAATTACTTTCAATAACCACACAAAAATTCATGTAGGGAATGGAAAATATTAAATTTAGTGAAAGAAACATGTGATCCGCGTGCTTGCTTCGTCCTGATTGGCTGGTTGAGAGAGAGAGGATGTGGATCATCCTAGTTGGTTGAGAGGTGAAGGGTGTGGATGGATGAGGTGGCAGACAAAACAAAAAAATTCCACAGCCATGCATCCGGCGCGCGCACTTCACGACACCCGGGTGTTATTGTGATGGGGACATCCGGTGACGTAGGGTGCATGCATGGTTCCTACTTTAATGGTACCGCATCAAAGTAGTAGTACTAGGTCATAATTAATCAAACAGAAATGCAGTTGAGTACTGTGTTGGAGGACGGCCACACGCCGCGACACACGTGCGTACGCAGATCAGATCCGTAGAGCAAACGCCTTGGTCATGTCGAACTCCTCTGGCCTCCCGCCGCCGGGGAGCACCCAGTTGAAGTGGTAGAGGGTTTAGGGTTAGGGTTTAGATACAACAGCCGTGAGGTTTAGATACCAGGTTGACCAGGATAATCCGGTCCCCATATCTCTTGACGTCTACCACTCCATACTTGAGACTCTTGTTGATCACCAATTGATTTATTATATACCCATCACATACTAATTAAATTGATTTATTATATACCCATCACATACTAATTAAATTAAACCCCCACATCGATCCTCGTTGCATCCTATTCCTACCTGAACTAATACCGCCAATGAACAACATATATACACGATCCATGTCACGTTTACTGAGGGGGACCATCCGGTTAATCTATTATCATGCTCATGAGTGTTGATTATACATACACACCCTGGTTGGTTGGAGAACATCGATTCAACTATTGTTATTGTTCTGATGTAGATAACAATCGGAATTAATAACTAAAATACACTCCCCATCGATCTAGTCGCTTTCGCAGTGAAAATAGAAAAGGTACAAGTGGGCTCCGGATCCAGATCTTCTTGTCTGCCTCAATGTGATGCATAGACAGTGATATGCACTGGGATACAAGTAAGGAACTAGAGACAGATGCAATTAGGGCATGTTTGGTTGCCATCCACACTTTGCCACATTTTTGTGCTACGAGTATGGCAATTTGTGGCAAGGGTTTGGTTGCAGCCACAGTTGTGTCATGCCACACTTTCTTAGTCACATACCCCACTTGTCATAGCCTCATAGGCTCAGTTGCTAGCCAACTTATGCCACAAATGTGGCAACCAATTTGGCCACCACAAAAACTGTGGCATGCCACACTTGTGGCATAAAAGTGTGGCTAAGTGTGGAGGTCAACCAAACATGCCCTTAGTCTTTTCTTTTAAGACATGTGTATATAATTCATAAGTGACTAGTCCACCTTAATTTTTGATACTTAGTCTTACTACTTTGCAGTCTAGTACGTACAATGTAATATGCATCCAGATCTAGTAGCTAGTGTGGAAGGGATCTGATCTCTATTGTTATGTTCCACTTGAGCTTATTCTAGTGGAGCTGACAACCTGGCTTGCTTGATCACATCAGGATAATTTGTTTTGTCTGAATTCTAACACCCTTAACAGTTGCTAATAAACTTCAGTGTTTACTATTTACTCCCTCCGTCCCATAATTCCACCTCTGTTTCCACTATGAATAAGTGAGTAACATGTCTGCTATATGATCCAGGCCGGCAATCTCCATGATTGAAGATGCGGAGAAAAAGGGATTGATCACCCCAGGCAAGGTCAGTCATCGACAACTGCATTTGGTAGTAAAAAGTACTAGCTCTGTAATTAACAACTTGCTGTCAAAAAACAGAGAGGAAGTAGCAACTTTGGTAGATAAAAAATAAAATAAAAGCAAATCGACCATTCAGCATTGAAATTTACGTCCAATGGGAATGACACCAAGATTGCTTTGATGTGTCGGTTTTGACAGAAATTTCAGAGTTTTGTTCCAAAACCTAGACACTATTGTTCTGCAAGTAAGTCACACCTGCATATGGATTAATAACGAACAAAACACAAATTGCTTCTTGAAACAGATGACACTGATCGAGCCTACATCTGGGAACATGGGCATCGGGCTGGTGTTCATGGCAGCGCTCAAAGGGTACGAGCTAGTGCTGACGATGCCGTCCTACACCAGCCTCGAGCGGAGGGTGGTCATGAAGGCCTTCGGCGCGCAGCTCGTCCTCACCGACCCGGCAAAAGGGATGGGGGGCACCGTGAGGAAAGCCACCCAGCTGTACGAGAGCCATCCCAGCGCCTTCATGCTCCAACAGTTTGAGAACCCTGCCAATGTTCAGGTTAGTAGTACTGCCAATGTGCAGTATTAGTTAACTGAACCTAACTGCAGGGCCTCACCTCATCACTGGAAATGGAGTGGGATTCAAGCCAGATATTTTGGACATGGATATAATGGAGAAGGTTCTTGAGGTAAGGAATCAAATCAAACTGGACTTATGTTCTTTTCGTAGAAAAAATAGATTCTATATTTTTTACTGAATCCACGCATGTAATTGTCAGGTGAAAGGTGAGGACGCCATCAAGATGGCGCAACAGTTGGCACTGCAAGAGGGTCTGCTGGTAGGTTGCAAGAATAAATTTACTAACTCCCTTAGTAAAGAAAAGGAATGGTTACATTGAAATTGTGCTCAAGTTGTCGAATTTTCGCAGGTGGGAATATCATCAGGAGCCAACACAGTGGCGGCGATCGAACTCGTAAAGAGGCCAGAAAACAAAGGGAAACTCATCGTGGTACGCCATACATAACATACCCTTCTCTGTGAAATTTATACAGAAATATGTTAGCATGGACCAGAATTTTGGATTTCGGATTTTGTTTTTTACCGGTCCAAAACGAAATGGACGAAATTCGTTTTTTCGGATTTTTTTCGGAAAATTTCGGACGAAATTCAAAAACTAAAATTTGAATTTTGGGACGAAAATCAAACGAAAAATGAACGAAAAATGCCCAAAATTTTGAAATAAAACAAAACAGCAAATGTATAACATAAACTTCAGATAAATATGTATGTCAAAAATCATACAGCAGGTCCATTCAGCACATCAGTACGCATCAGACTGAAGATTAACCTTCCAGCAGCAACCATTCAGGAATCAGCATAGTCCAACAATTCAAAGAGCAGCAACCATCAAAATGCAACATGATAGTCCAGATTAACATGCAAATTAAGAGTCCACAAGAATGTCCATAACAGTACAGAATTACAGTCCACGATCAATTTAACTAGGCATTTAAAGTTCAATTATGCGAACCCCAAAATACGAACAGAGTTCAATTCGGACTCTGTTCAACCCTTCAGTCTTGAATCAAACCGAGACCTTCACTTCGGACTTCCTGTTCATCCACCCGTTAGTCTTCATCAAACCAAAAGCTCTTTCGTTCCCATGACTCTTAACCTTGCAATTAAAGAAGCAACGAATATCAGGAAAAGAATTATAGTAGCATTGTGAATTATATAAATATTACAAGTAGATGGCAGCTACAACAACTCATAGATGGCAGCCCCATTGAAACAGCATATAAAATCATATGGACTAATGCATTGTGAATTATATAAACATTCAAATACATGGCAGCAACAACTCAAATGGCAGCCCCAATTGAAACAACATATAAAATCATATCGACAAAAGCACAACATAACATGTTTATGACAGAATATAGGAAAGAGCATAAATGACAAGGTATTGATGACATCACAAGGAACTTACTTGTCAATTGTAAAGGCTGGTGACCTCCTTGACCTTCCTGGCTTGCCTAACCCGTTCAGATCTACGGTTCACCAAACTACCATCACTTGTTACCTCGGCATTGTTTCCAACTCGGCTTGGTAAATCCTTTTCAACTTGCATTGGCGATTCTCCATCAGATTGACTTGCACCATCATCTTGGTTATCATCATCATTATCATCAAATTCCAGCTCCTCATTCTCTTCTTCTTCATCCTCACTATCATTGTAGTCCTCTTCTTCCTCTACCCTCTTCCTTTTCCTGCCATTGTCCTTCCTTCCAAGATGAGAGACTTTCCTACTTGAGTTAAGCAAGCGTATTTGCTCAAACACAGCGCTAGCAGCATCAACTCCATCCAAGATCACATGATCCTCATCCTCATTCAACCATTCCATCATAGGATTTGTTGCATCAAACATGGTTGTATCCATCATCATTGCACATGGATCAACTTCCTTCTGCTTATCATTCTCTCTCACCGGGTCTTGTTCTTCTTCAGCGCGTATCTTCAAGGTGTGAAAACAAAATCAGTCAATGACAACGAAGTACAAAGACTAAAATGGGCATATTCGCTATGTATAAAACAATATAACAACTTAGTATTTAGAAAACAGAAGCTTTTCCACTAAAAATCAGCATTTACTTAGTAGACAACAAGCTTTCTTAAATAGATGTCATTGCTTACAAGCCCTACATATCAAAAATTCAAGCACCATGTTCGGAATGCATCGAAATATATAGCTACAACAGAATAAACAACATTTCAACTCTAAATGCATCATAATATGAAATAAAAACCGAGTAAGGAATACAAAAGAATTACAAACAGAATTAGCACATTTTACTCTAAATGCATAACAACATCAATTAAAAATATAACAAGGCATAGCAAACAGAATTAGCACAATGTTAACTTTAAACAGAATTAACACATTTTTATTTAAATGTTTCATAATATCAAGTAAAAGAGAATAAAGCAAAAAAACAAAATTAACCATGAGTAAACAGAATTTTAAAAATCCTCTCTAAAAGCACAATTAATAGAATGCAGATCATGGTATTGACCTTTCCAAGTTGTCTCTCTTGGAGATGAATCATTCCTCATCAGATTGGGCGCACTTCCATCACCTATAAATTCAAGCATGAGAAGCAAGCATGAGATAAAGATCAACTTTATTTGCAAAAAATGGTAATCTATTTTAACAATGGCATGCAACCAAAGTTGAGAACATATGAAGCAATCATGTAGTACAAGAGATTAGATACAGTGCAACTGAACAAGTTAGTTACAGATCCTTCCTAGGTGTGCTATCATCCACACTTGCTAAATAAGCATGCACGTACCACATACAGCTAACTACAGATCCTGACAAGGTGAGCTATCATGCACAATTGTGCTCCTGTATCAAGCAAGTGCGTATGCTGAACAATCTAGCTACAGATCTTGACAAAGGTGGACTCGTGTCAAGCAAATGAACAAGCTAGCTACAGATCTTGGCAAGATGAGCTATCATTCAGAAATGCTAAATAAGAATACATGTACAGGGCTACCTTGCTCAACTTGCCGACCTGCAGCTCGAAAGCCAGCGCGTGCGTCCGGCGCCGGGGCGCTGCCCGAGCCCAGCTGGATGCGTCGCATGCTGCTGCTGCCGTCGATCCGTTCGACGCCCGAGCCCAGCTGCCCCGGCATCGCCGTCGAGCGGCCGCGCTCCGTGGCGCTGCCACCCCCCACCCGGTCAGCACGGCCACTGTCCATGGCACTTTCAAACTAGCTGGACGGAAAGGAGTAGATCCTGGAGGAGGGTGGGAGGAAGATGGGAGGAGGCGGCGCTGCCCCGCGCCCCCGCCTCACTCGCTCGGAGTTGTTTGCCTGCAGCCGCCACACACAGGGATGGAGACGGGGAAATGAAAAATTAGGGTTAGGAGAAGCTCAGTTCGTGTTTTTATACTACAGGGGGGTATTTGTGGGCTCTAGTGGACCATGGGCTGGCCTGAGAATTCAAAAAGGGCCGAAATATTTGGGCCGGTATACATTAATACCGGGCCAGAACGAAATGGACGAAATTCGTTGGAAAACCGTTTTTTCCGGACGAAATCCAAAACTCTGGCATGGACAGGTTTCAGAAGACTGACTGACCAGTGCTCCTGCTGTTTCAGACAGTCCATCAGAAGAGGGTGATTTGCTTCTTCTCAATTACAATTTTTTCTTTACTGCAAATGATGATTTCGTGCTTCTTTGGTAACTACTCCCTCCGTTCCTAAATATAAGTCTTTTTAGAGATTCCACTATGAACTACATACGAATGTATATAGACATATTTTATAGTGTAGATTCACTCATTTTGCTTCATAGTGTAGATTCACTAAGTCCATCATATGTTATTGTGATGGGGACATCCCGTGACGTAGGGTGCATGCATGCATGCATGGTTCCTACTTTAATGGTACCGCATCAAAGTAGTAGTACTAGGTCATAATTAATCAAACAAAAATGCAGTTGAGTACTGTGTTGGAGGACGGCCACACGCCGCGACACACGTGCGTACGCAGATCAGATCCGTAGAGCAAACGCCTTGGTCATGTCGAACTCCTCTGGCCTCCCGCCGCCGGGCAGCACCCAGTTGAAGTGGTAGAGGAGGCAAGGCCATGTGCAAGAGTATGCCGCCCGCGCCCAAGGAGATGAACTCCAAGCCCATGTTGGCCGCACTCTCCTGGAACCTCTCCGGCCGGCTTCAACGCCTCGGCGTCCTGCCGGTAGGAGGAGTGCCGGTGTCTTCAGCTGGGCACTTGCCGTACAGCCGGCGCTCGAGGAAGAGGAAGCCGACGCAGTGGAGCATGCATGCATGGGATCCTCGTGTGTACGTACACGTACATACATGTTGGGGTAGACTACAGGTACAACAGCCGTGAGGTTTCGATCGATTTTCGATCAATCTGGTAAGAAGCGCACGTCCCCACTAACTGGGACGACATCCAACAGAGCTGCGGATGACTTGGACTTCAAATTTGAACTCGTCGTGCGTATGCTTCCTTGCATCAATCAACCTCGTCGAACTAGCGTCATGGTACGTAGCACAAGAAAAGCAATACCAAGCTAGCTAACTAACCAGTACTAGTACTAGTAGTCTAGCTAGTACGTCCATCACCTGATGAACCGTAGCTAGGGCTCAAGGCATGCCATCAACGACGCGCCACCGAGAAATCCTAGCTAATCCTTATAACAAATCTCCATCCCTCACATCCGTCGGAGGAGGGAGGAAATCGCAGGCTCGAAGCCGGATCGCCGGCGGTGCACCGTGGGAAACGACGATGGTTCTACCTTATCGCCTCGTGGGTGACACGGGCCGGGGAAGTATTTTGATGTCGGTTGGTCAATCCTGCATGGGGTCATCTCTTTTCGGGCCAACGCGGATAATGTGCGATGAAACTTAGACACCCTCGCAGTATGGTGCAGGGAGGAGATCAAGGTGGGCGGCGAGGTCGTCGTCGACGGCTGGGTGGTCCGCGTCGGTCATCGGTTGGTCCTGGGGCGGCGGCGGCCTTTCGCTCGCATGTGCGCCGCCCAATGTGTTGCCCGTCTCTGGGTCCCGCTTTGTTTGCCTCGTGGCCGGTGGGGCCGGGTGAGGCTAGCCTTTGTCGTGGAACACGTCACATGCATGCATTCGGATCTGTACTAGCTAGCACAAACATGCAAGTAACCGGCCAGCGACTTGGAGTATTGCACGTACGTACGCTGATCCGTAGAGCAACGGTGACGCTGAACGCCTCGGTCATGTCGAGCTCCTCCGGCCCCCCGCCGCCGGGGAGCACCCAGTTGAAGTGGTAGAGGAGGCGAGGCCAAGTGCCACGCCGCCCGCGCCCAAGGAGATGAACTCCATGTCCACGTCGGCCGCAATCTCATGGATGGAACCTCTCCGGCTTCAACGCCTCGGCGTGAGTAGGAGGAGAGCCGGCGTCTTCAGCTGGGCACTTCCCGTACAGCGCACTGACTACCATACCAAAGCTGATAAATTTCCACGCATGAATAGCTTCCCCAGACCACATGAATAGCTTCCCATGTCCGAGCGCTGGTCGAGCAGGCTCACGCTAACGGGCGACGCGCGCCTCCTCTCTGCTCCGACCCAACGGAGCTCCCCTGCCGTTTCCTGGCTGACGAGCCGCAGCCGGCCGATGTCCAGCGCCACCTCGCCGGCCGACGGGTCATAGAAACTCTCCAGCAGCGCCACCACTGTGGACTTCCCTAGCCGCAAGTGTCGCCGTGCGCCCTGCCGGCACGGGTTGTAGACCAAGCTAGGCCAGCAGGGGTATATTTTGGGCACGGCTCGCCGATGGTGCCTCGAGTGCTTGCTTGCTTGCTCAAGTGAAGACGTGCACGTACGTGCGTACACAACCTGGAGGTGGGTGGAGTCTGTCAACCCTAGCTAGGAAGACGCGGCGTTCTCTCCGGTGGAGCTCAGCACCAGCGTGCATGCGGCAGCTCCGGCCGTGTTGGACTCAGTGGAGGCGGTCGTACGTGGGTAACGGGCCACGACGTACGGCCTGAGGCATGCAGCCGCGGTGCTGCCGGTGAGGCAAGAGAAGAATCCGGTGTAGACGTACACCAAGATGCGTGCAAAGAATAGGTTGATAAGATATGGATGAAACAACAGGCATCTATCGATTCGGGCTAACTAATTAGCGAACTAATTAATCAAACACACTAAAAGAGCTAACAAACAAAAAACGTTGCATGCGCTCATTTTTTCCTTTTTTTTAGCTACTTACTAGCTAAAGTACGCCATGGCGGACCAGAAAGGTGGTCAGTGCTGCACCTCCTCCTCATTAGCCACCCCCTTTTTTTTTTTCTGCATGCCTGCCATTACTTCCAATTGCTACTTGCCGCTCGTACCTTAGTACGCCTCCTTACCCGTGAGCGTGACATGAAATGGCTTGCTGCTGAATTACTTCTGCGCATTCCAGTCCTCACAATGCGCGTCCGATGATGATGGATCTGCTGAAATGAGCACCCTGCTTTGGTGGAAACAAAATGTATCTTGAACCAATTGTTGGAAAAAAAAGAGGTTCTAATCTAGAATACGGCATAGACGGGGAATTTGTTTGAGCTTGAGCACATTGCAATATGTTTTGTGTACCTATGTGTGCAATGCCTTTGTAAGTGATAAAATTCGCATTGCTTGTGCTTATAGGCTTTGGTCCGTTCGGTAAGTTGGTACTTACAGTGAAATGCAACCAATGATGTTGTAGAGCAGGAAGTGCAAAGAGCACCGGTTTTGCATACAATAAATAACTAATATGATGGGTTGATGCAAGGAATGCAGAGACGAGATGGTTGCTTATTTTCTGTTGTGTACCTCCGAAATGCTAGCGTTGCATTGTACTAGGACTATATTAGCATGTTTATTATGTAGGTAGGTGACTGATAGCACACTGATTTGATCCTCTCAAGAACCATGCTTAATTCAGCATGTTTAATGTAATTATAAGCCTGAACTTTTAATTTGGTTCATTGATACAACTTGATATTAGTCTATGCTTTCCTGCTAAGTAATTTGCCGGCATAGGTCGACAATACCTTTTCTCGTTGTTTCACGAGAAGCATAATTTGCACCTCAAATTCCCCTATTGAACCGTGGCAGCTCACTATCTTTTGTGTGATTCTTTGCAGATTCGGTGCCTAGAGATAATTTGGCTCTGAAAAGTAAGGATATGTCTATGCTGCACGTAGACTGTTGAATTTGTCACTGCTGGACAGCAGCCTGTACGGTGCTAATATGTGATGTATATATGTTGCTTTTCTTGTGATGGATAGGTGGCGGCTATGGCCTTTGACTGATCTTGGCACCTACAGGATGCATACACGTGGCCTTACTTGGCTGATGCTAGTTGAAGTAAAGTGGTGAAGTGGCAAGGGTGGAGAAGTGGCAGAATAAGTAATTTTCATCGATATCCAATCCGTAGTAAGAGGGTCAAGTGACGGTAAGTTGTGGTAACAATGGTAAAGTGGCAGGCAAATACATGACAAGAGGGGTAAAGTGTGATGTTCATATACTAATCCGTGGCAGAGTATTAGTTTCTCTAGAATGGAGAGCACACGAGGAATGAAGGCTATCATCTTTGTGATGAACAAGGTTGAGCCGTTGCATGCGCACGGCAATTCTTCCATCACCACTGTCATTCCTAAACATATGATGTCCATAGGAAATGTGAAACTTACATGGCTACATCTGAAATGTTGTCACGTGGTGAGATGCCCCAAGATGCATACAATCTTCCATATTATCCATGGATACTACAAATTTCAAGAACTAGTGAACTTTTGGGCGGCTGATCTCCTAATGACCCATTGCATTTGGAGCAAAGAAAGGACGGACAATTTTAGAGACACTACTTCCTTTGCGAAATTGCAGAGTATACACCTGTTCTCCTGCCCGAGGCTCACATTTGTCCTCCCGCTGTCGAGGTTATTCAAAAAATGTTTGAAATTTTGAAAATAAATTTTTAGAAAATCAAAAAATGTTCATGATTTTTTTTAAATTTCATGTATTAAAAAATGTTAATGAAATTGAACAAACGTTCGCCAATTCAAAAAATGTTCATGAATGAAAAAGTATCCTAAAAATTCAAAAACTGTTCGCGACTTACAAAATAGTTTATTCATTAATAAAATGTTTGCTGATTCAAAAAATGATAATGCATTTAAAAAAATCATTAAATCAAAAAAATGTTCGTGAATGTCAAAAATTGTTCCACCAATTTCCAAAAAATTGTTCATCGATTCTAGAAATGTTCGCCGATTCAAGAAAATTGTTTTAAAAATTGTTCACAATTTAAAAAAATATTTGCAAATAGTATAAAATGTTCATGAATTCAAAAAATGTTCTTGATTTTACAAAATGTTCAAAAATTTGTAAAAGTGTTCATGAATTTGAAATTGTTCACTATTTCAAATATTTTCATGAGTTTAAAAAAAGTGTTCATGGTTTCAAAAATTGTTCATGATTTCATGAAATTGAGAGTGATAGTGTATCTCGATCATGCGGCAAAATGTGGTCATGGCTATTGGAGATTATGATTTTTTTTCCATTGCAACGCACGGGCCCTTTTGCTAGTATACTAATAAAGGGATTAGTGCTTCTGTCCGTCCGTCGCATATTTTTATAGAAAACCCCCTCTTTTTTTGATAATTAACCCGCAGTCCACCTTTGAGTGAGAAAACGAACCCTTTTTTTTTATAGTTTTACAGAAAACCCCCTCACTTTTCTGTTAAATGACCCGCACTCCATGGCAGAAAATGAATCTTTTTTTTGTGTTGTAGCGGAAAACCCCCCGTTTATGTAATAACTCACATTCCATCTAGAACAAATAGTATTTTTTTAAAATATCCATATCTTTTAAACCCTAACTCCAATTTTAACATGTTATATATGAAATTTGATTAGAAAAATGTGTAGAATATGAATATGATGTTATTTTACCTATTAAATATTTAAAAAAAATGCTATTTAGGGTGTAATCTTAATCAATAGCGCACGATCCATCTTTTTTTCGTACCGACACCGTCCCGGATTGCAAATGAACACCTCAGCAAAGCCAAATTGAAGATGAGAGAAACCATCGATAACCATGCATGCATGCCTCGGTAAAATCTTGCATGGAAAAAAGCAGATTTCTCATCTTATGCCGAGATAGGGAGACGCCTCGGCAAGACTTATTGGTGCCTTGAGTCATGGTTATTGGTTTAGGACCATGCGGTATTTTCTTCTCCCATTGCAACGCACGGGCACTTTTGCTAGTATTTACTCATGATTTGTTGTACTAGGCCCTACCCTGCCCATGCTTTATTCAAAGAAAAAGGAGGATGGAGGAAGAAGCAAAGAATTAGCAGCAGACAAGGGGACACGCCCTTAGCTCCCGTTCAGCTTGAGCCGGTGGGTAATCTGGGGTCACGCCGTTCTGGCCCACTGAGCTCTTCATAAAAAAATATCCCATCATTTCAAATTCTAGCCAATATAAGGCAAACATTTGAACTTTCAAACGAAAACCAAAATTATTCTAGTCATTCAGTCAACCTTCCGTGAGTATTCTGGAAAATTCCGAGGACATTTTGCGTAGCAGTTTGAACAACTTTTGTGCTTTTTCGGCCAAACAATTTTGCGAAACGATACCGTATTAAGTTGTACGAAGCAATTTCACTTCCATAAAATCAAAGAAAATCAAAGAGGATGTCCGTGAGCCCTGCCAGCGACAAGTATTCTGCAATGCCTTGGTAGGCCCCATCGTGTACGTCTTTCATCTCAGCAACGGCGACAACGCCGGGATGAGAAGTGAGTACTCTGTTCCCATATTGTGGTTGTGCGTTTTCCCAAGAATAAACTGGTGCTGGTATGATGCCGCGCGTGTGTGTGTGCACTTGCTTATTCATTTTCCGTTGAGGAACGACGCGATGTATCATCTGTGTGTGATTTGGTTTGATTTGTGGTTTTTTTTTTCTTGTAATAAGGAGTTGATGTGGGTCTGGTCTCTGGTGTGTCTACCACCTAGGGTGACACAACCCCGTTGGTGTGATGCGAGAACTGCTTGCCAAAGACAGACTGTGAAACAACAAATTGAATTCGCATGTGATTGATTATTCGGCACCATGTATTTTTCTTGATGTAATCGACAAAGAATTTGTTTATTTGGTTTCATCGTCCAGCACCATGTGCTTTGCTGCTGTACTACTACCAGGGGCGGGCCCACTTCAATTCATGGGTATTCAGTTGAATACCCATTATTTTTGCCCCAAAACTATGTACATAACAGTGTATAGTATGCGTGTGTATTGGAAAAATACGAAACTGGTACGAAATCTGAGGTTTGCACGCATCCAGAGGCCCATTTTTTCTGCTTCCCCAAGTCCAATGCGAGATTAGCTACAGCCCAGCCATATGGCCTGATTGCAACAGAGCAATCGATCTAGTCTCAAAAAAAAAAAACGGAGCAATCGATCACACGAACACGCATAGAACCAACGCGCTGCCTCCCCAAATTCCAATCTCACACGCGTCCGTAGACTCGTGGTAGGGTTGATCAACGCGCCGGCAGGGATGCACGTCGGCTGCAACAAGAAGGGGCGCACGGCAGGCGGTGGCGCGGTCGACACGGGTGTGCGGCGTTTTGCGTCCGAGTGGCTAAGAAAAACATCCTGCGCCGTTTTCTTCTGTTATTCTTCAGATTTCTACTTCTTGTGCTGTACAAGGGTGAGTTAATCTGACTAATTGGCTACCTATTTCAGTATAGTGTTTCAGTATATTGTAATCTGAGACTTGTTGAGATTTGAGACTTCCTATTTCAGTACAGTATAAAATATGGAAAGTTGAGACTTGTTTGTAGTGATTCACAAGGATGAATTGTTAAAGACACAAGAATCGTTCAGAGTTTAGGGTTATTATAAGCAGTATAATAAAGTAATATTAGTTACAACTTGTGACTAGTAAGCGTTCACGTGCCTTGCACGTTTCAACTAAAATACATTTTATTATAAAATATAATAATTCTATCATCATATAGACCTTTTAAAAAATTGATATCTCGTACAAAGAGCATATGATTCCTAATTCCCGAGTCATAAAAATAACTGGAAATGTTGTTTTTTATGAATTAACATGCTCATGTTGATTGCTTAGCAACTACCAAAGATGATTTGACTAATTGGTAGAAAATCAGTCCATCATCAGAAGTAAGGTGTGGACAACTACACTGAACTTTGCTACACATGCGACATAATTTCATACTAAGATTTATGTCTGAACTGTTGAATCACACCAAGATTAAATCACTACATTTGGGATTTGTGGGACGTGCAAGCAGGTATGGCTAGTAAAGCTGCACGTGCAATGCACGTTTTGATACATAAAATTTAGCCAATGAATACTTACCGTCCATTCACGAAATCTAAGGGTGGTGATTAATCTATACTGCTGTAGTTGGCCCAGAAGCATCGCCAACAGTAGCGCTGGTACTGGCCGCTCAGCGCGCAACAGTACATGTGTCGTGAGGGCATTTTTGGAAAAGGAAATTTAGCCAGCCGATCCAATCGTCCCGAACCACCCAGCCTGCTTGTTCTCTTCCATTTCCTCCACGGCCGCAACGCTCATTAGCTAGGGTTCCGGCGGCCGCCTGAGCGACTCCCCTTCGTCGGTCATGCTTATAAACGTGATGCCAATGTCGACGAACACCAGATCACCTATGTTAATTGTGGCGGCGGCAAGTGGTAACGGCGAAAGCGCAACGCACGCACGCAGCAGCAAGGAGGCCCAAGGCGTGGCGGCGGTAACAGCGAGGTGCCGAGGTTAAGCGCGGCAGGGAAGTCGGCGGTGCAGCGAGGTCGATTCCCAGTCTCACGATGCCTTCTGCTGAAGAAAACTTTAACGATGACTTTTAAAATGAAGAAATGTCTATTCTGGCCCTGGGAAATCGATGGGCTGATTTTGTTATACTGCTCTCCACATCAGTAGCAGTACAGGGTATAGTAAAAATGGTCAACATTGTGTCAAAGAGAAAGAATGGTCAAGAATGCAAGAGAGGAAATCACAGCGGCAACATCCACTGAAGAATGTAAATACATATTACTTTACTTCAGTGTATTGGTGCGAGCCTCTTTGATCTCCTGAAGGTTCTTTCCCTAGGTTTTTTTGCAGAAAGTTTGAGGGATATGGTTAGATTTCTCTTGAGATTCCCCCCTGCATTATTTTTTCTCTATCTTGGAGTTGAGTTTGCCTGTTAGGTCCCCCGCAAAAAAAGGAGTTTGCCTGTTAGGAGATAGAGATCATCAGTTGTTGATCTGGGGTGGTGGTGTGTTGTCTTTTTTATCTTGTCATCTTTAGAAAATGTACCTAGCTAGGTATCGTGATTTGTACTGGTTTTGCAAGAAGTAACATGTATGTTTCAGAGTTTATGTCTCTCTTATGTTTGAGATGCATCTCATGTTTGCTTCAACAATCTTCTCTGCAACTTTATAGATTGTAAGATAATCAGCCAGAACCGTAGGTAATACATGGGTAAACAACATGGTAACTTACTTACCGCAGGTGCGTTAACTTACGCAGACTGGACCAAATAACTTTATGGACCTCGGAATAAAAACATTCTTAAAGTTGTTGAAAATACCCGGTAACTTTTATCGGTATATCATGATAATTTACGCACTACGGACCTGGTAACTTACTTGAAACACCATGGTAAATTTTACTAGAGATTTTAAATAAAAACATCCAGATAACTTCTATGTAAATAGCATGATAATTTATGCAGTATATTTCTGATAAATTATATACAAACACCATGACAACTTTGACCCGTGGGATTTTTTTATTGAAAACATACCATCGGTAAGTTTTGTGTAAATATCATGATAATTTATGCATTGCTTATCCGATAACTTACATACAAACAAATGTGGTAACTCGTAACCTGGGAAAAGAAGTTGAAACATACCCTCGGTAACTTATGTGTAAATAACATGCTAATATACACACAAGTGAGTTGATAACTCACATACAAATACCACGGTAACTTTTGACCCCGGAAAAAAGTTGTTGAAAACATAACCCCGGTAAGTTATGTGAAAATAGCATGGTAATTTACGAATCGCATATCCGATAACTTACATACAAACAACGCGATAACTTATATACAACAACGCGATAACTTTTGACCAAGGAGGTAAAAAAATTGTTGAAAAACGTACCCCCGATAACTTATGTGAAAATAGCACGGTAATGTATGAACCGCATACCCGATAACTTATGTACAAACACCGCGGTAACTTGGGGGGGGGGGTGGATTTGTTGAAAAATAACACCGATAACTTGTGTGAAAATAGCACGGTAATAAACGAACTACATATCCGACAACTTGCATACAAATATCGTGGTAACTTTGACCAAGTGGGAAAAGGTTGTTGAAAAATATAATCCCGGTAACTTATGTGAAAGTAGCACGGTAATAGACGAAACGCGTACCTGATAATTTATGTACAAAACACCGTGGTAACTTTGACCAATGGAAAAAAGTTGTTGTTGAAAACATACCCCCGATAATTTATGTGAAAATAGCACGATAATGTAGAAATTGCATAACCGCAAACTTACGTACAAACACCACGGTAACTTTGACCAAGGGAAAAAAAGGTAGTTGTTGAAAAACATACCTCCGGTAATTTATGTGAAAGTAGCACGATAAGTTGCATACCCCACGGGTGGTAACTTTTGACCCAATAGCTTACGTACAAACACCGTGATAACTTTTACCAAGCAAAAATACTTGTTGAAAAACATAACCCTGGTAACATGTGAAGATAGCACGGTAACTTGCATAGCCCATGCGTGATAACTTTTGACCCGGAAAAAAAGTCATCGGAACATATCAATATGTGATCTAGTTTTGAAGATCTCATCGCTACGAATCTTTTATGTGAAAACCGTTTTCGCATCGGACCGACGGTTTGAGCCACAAAAAATTTTGAATTTTATATTAGAGAAGAATCTAGGTTGACATAAGCTTTTCTCCTCTAGTGCAAACATATGCATGTGTATGTGGTGAAGGGTGGAAAAACCATTTTTATGCCCCCGGTAATTTATGTGCAAATATTATGATAAGTTGCACAGAACAGGCGTGGTAATTTATGTAGACCAGGCGTGGTAACTTTTTACCAACATGGGATCTAGTTTCGAAGATCTCGTCGCGAGAAATCTTTTATATTAAAACGGTTTTTGCATCGGACCGACGGTTTGAGCTACAAAATATTTTAAATTTTTGGAATATGGGAGAATCTAGGATGACATCCGTTTTTTTGTCATCTAGTGCATGTATGTAACTGGAGGACGGAATGAATGTGAATGAAGAGTGACTCACTCTAATACTTGCATGCATGTAATTATATGGAAGGAATGAGGTGTGTGGTAGTTTTGCTATCTGCCACACATGTGCCAAATATCACAGTCCTTTGTTTAATTAATGATTTAACTCTTTTTTTAAATTAAAGTCCATATTTTTATTCCATAGACCAAACAAGTGCCTACAATGTCGACATGAAAACCATGGATTACATGAAAGTCTTAAAAAAGAAGAGAAAATACTGGAACGAAGACTTGTACATCTATGTGCTGCTTTATTCCCTGATCGCTTTGCGAAGAGAAGTTCCAGACACTGGAGCGAGGATTTGTACGTCTGCAACTCACGAATTAGCTGAGCACCCAAACAATGGAACTGACTCACAATAGGTCTCAATCACCACTCTATGATAGCCTCTGTCCTGGGAGCACAACATTGCATCTCTGCATGCCAGGAGCTCAAACGGTTAATAGACCTGTTATGTTATCATACCTTCTGCACGCAGCTGCTTGAAACCTTCTGCAGCTCGTAGAAGATACACACATGGATTAATCGCAACATGCGGACGTCCAAGTCTTTTTCCATCCGCAACACCCAGGCAGCACCGCTTCCCGAGAAACGATAACCTATAAAATGTATAACCATACCGAAGGCCAGAGAATCTCTTCTCCACCCAATCCAGAGATTAGGCAAACAAGAAATATTAACAGTTTTTCGTACACGCATATAGTCATAAGTTAAGTTTTGGTTGCCTAATCTTTGAGCACTTAACTGTCGGATGCAAGCTAACTCAAAGATACTATCAGAAAAGGCAATCAGAATATGTTTTTCTTTTTAATCAAGAAAGAAAAGGCTGGGATCACGAATTGATAAATGGAAGAACCACAATTGGACACTCTGCAAATCCTTGTCTGATTGAGCGGATCAAAATTAGAGACTATTCAAAATGGCTGACACATGCCAAGTAATTATGCATGTGTTGGGTATAACTTGATTCACGTACTAATCATGCAAAGTACGCAGCATAACCTACCATTGACAAAGTTGCAGAGCCTGCTCCAGCCTTTGCCCGAATCGTAAGTGAAAAGAGGATGTGAAACTCAAATGGAGAACAAAAAATAAACTCAAATTGGAACTGTTGAAATTTCAGATACAGAAAACCGAAAGGACATGAAACTATGTAAATGTGTGCAGTACTACATCATTGAGTACTGCAGAAACTTCATCATGCTTACCTAATAGGGTTTGTATTACATTTCGTCAAATATCTCTATCCACTCAACGTCTACTATCAGTGCTGGTAATTGGGTCTACTAACTGTAAATCCTTCAAAACCTACTAACGCTAATTCATAGAGGGCATGGATATGTATCTGGTAGTTGATAGAATATCACTTACAGTAATCTGTGATTGCAGTCTCTGTTCCGTAGTTACAAGGATATCTGCCCAGGAGCAACCCAACACCGTATGCACTATCTCGCACGTAACCCTGGAAATCAAGATAACAAATAGCCAGTAAACATATAGACATTCTTTGAATTGTATTCCCAACCTTGTAAACCTCAATGGTATCTAGGTTATATTATATCTCCTATATCGAACTTTTTACAATATTGTCAAACATGTTTTTTGATTGAAAAGAACATTGACGAGGCACCTCTAGAAAACATCTGACTGATATGTGCTCAAACAAAATTAAAGCTCGAGATGGAGCAAAATAGAAGCAACCCACGTGCTATATTAAGTGCATATGTGATTGTTCGCCCTCAGGCTCAAATATAACTGGTTGAATTGCCAAGTGCCCATGAACTAACTAAATTAAAACTATTTGTCTAACATATAGATGGAAGAAAGAAGTGTCAATTCCAGTCTTGACTGGAAGTGGTCATCATGGAGTAAAAAGTATTATCGGTCCCTAACACTAACAGCCGTTGATAAAATAGTAATGTAAACACAAAACTGAAGACAGCACAACCAACAACGCACAAAAAGAGATAAGGAGCACGAAAGCTAGCAATTATCAGCTCCTAACACTTATCAGTCATTGCTAAAATACCAAACTGAACATACCATGAGCACAACCAGGGGCACGAAGTGAGTAACAACTCAAGTAGGAATTGTACTTGCCAGGTTGGAAGGAGATTCCCAAAGTGCTGATTTTTCCCAGTGAGCAACTCGTGCACTGCTTCCTCCGCAACGTCCCCTGCCGGAAGAAACTGAGCAAGGAACCTCCTGTCGGCCTCCATTAGGCAGGCATCCCAAACCTACAATAGCAAAGCATCCATCAATATACACACAGGGAGAGGGAGAGTCGAGCGGATTAGTAAGTACAATACCTGGTAGGAGAGCACCCCTCCGACGAGGTCGTCTAGGGAGAAAATCTGCCTGGGAATGAGGGCGACGTCGGCGAGGCGGCTGCTGGTGCGGGGCGGGGAGTCGACGAAGGGCGCGAGGTGGCGCCAGGGGAGGCCGATCTGGTCGTCGGCGGCGACAGCCCGCAAGGAGCGGTCGTCCCAGCGGTGGTGGATGTGGGAGCTGAGGGTCAGCAGCTGGGAGTAAGGCGGGTGGTCGGGCCTGGGCCGCTTGCTCGATTTGTGCTGCTGGTGGTGGTTGCACGGGGGCGGGTTCGGGGGCCGCTTTCTCAGCTGGCCGGCTGACATCTGACCCGTCGCGGGGCGGCAGCGGTGGTCGGGAATTGGCGAGGCGACGACCGGGGAAGGGGAGAGGGGAAAGGACAAGAGTTGAACTGTATTCCCTACCTCCGCTGCAGAGAAGAAAAGGTTGGGCGTCAACGCCGTCCAGGCAGCGCCGACCATGAGCGAGGCGGCGGCAACGCGAGGGGCAAGGACGTCGATGCCCACAGGTGCGGCAACTGGTGTCAGCGTCCAGGCAGCGGTGGCTCGAGGGTGGCGGCGTCTTCCAGTGACGCAGGCGATCAGAATTGCGTGATTGTAGGGGACGCGGGACTGGTAGGTAGAATATTCCTCCGCTGGGTGGAGTATGGTCAGTCATTGGAAATTGCTAAGTCCACACCATAGATCTATTAGATTAATGATGGCTATTAGATTAAGATTTATGAGACTAATTGTGTGGTGCTGATCGGTTCGTGCGATGCTGTGGGATAATTTGCTGGGTGCACATAAGAAAGTTCTTGTTTGCTTGTTTAATAGTAGTGGAGATGGAGATGGAGATGTGATTCAAATTGTAATATTCTAGTACAGTGTTAGTATGGTGACATAATAGGTTTTACGTGCCAAAAGCAAGGTTTTAGGCCTTCAAAGAAAATTGTCTTTAAAATTTTGAATACACAACCTTTAAATCCTGGGCCCACCCCTGACTACCACGTATGCATTAGGAGGTTATTTGCCAAGTCTGAAAGTTGCAACCAACTGTCGACATGCATTTTCATAGCCCTGGAGCGAAGCAGAATATAAGTAGTTTTGGTTTTAGAAAACCGGTGCTACTCCTGGTGTTGTATCCTCTCACCAAAAAAAGATATGTCAGGTATCCAGTGGATTATTTGTTTCTTGGCCCTGTCGCTATTGTGGTTTCGGAATTAAAAAATCAGGGACAACCAGTGAGTTGTCACAGCAAGGATCCAATATTGCATTATATATGTTCCCTCTGCGTTTCAATCAAGGGCTTGAAGTTGTGGATTTACGTTCCTTTTGGCTTGCAGTTGTTCGGGATCATGAGGTTTAGACGCATGCCTACCAACTAGTCTCTTCAAGTGGCTGGTGGCGAGGCAGGGACAAGCGATCGATCAGTTCATAGCAGAGGAGAATCAAGCAAGTGCAATGTGTGTTTCATATTCAGTACAGCTTCATGCTGTATTTCGTTCCAGGTGTACCGATCAACCAGCTCGCTATATATACCGGGTGTTGCAGTCTCTGGCAGACAAGCAACATGGCGAGGAGACGCCGTAGCTAACTCGCCTTCAGGTGAGGCAACTCCGGCAGCCGGCCAACTTGTGGGGCAGGCATCGACCTGCTCTGCATCCCGCACAGTCCGGGAACATGCCTGCTGGTTTCCTCTCATTCTAGTTAGCTGAATGAACAGAGAGCAGATCCAAAACCCTCTCACCATCCTCTCTCCATCCCATCCCAACCTCCGCGTCGCCCCGCTCGGGTGACTCAGGTGGTGCCGCAACCCTAGCCGCCGGGGGCGTTACCTCCTTCCTCCCCTCCCTCCGTCGCCGCCGGGGGACGCCGCCAGGTTAAGCCCGGGGGCCGACGGATGTGGCGGGGGTCTCCCTCTCTCCCTCGGCATGGGGGTTGTGCGGGGTATCTTGGCGTGAGGAGGCGCGGCCGTTCGGGTCTTGGCGGCACGGCGGCCGGCCCTGCTTTGGGCGGCGGTGGCAGCCGGTTATGCGGCAGCGGGCCATCTGACCTCGGATCGGCGGCAGCGGTGTGGAGGGCCTGGTGGACGGGTCGGCTGCATACGTGATGATGGACGTGCGTAGGAAGGTGGCGTTGTCTGGCGCCGTGGTGGCGTTGACGGTAAGCCTGGCAAGGTCGATGCATCGATACCTGCTCTGAAAATGGATCGGTGGAAAACGGTGGCAGCAGCCTCTGCAGCTTGTGCATGCGGTGCCCCCTGAGAGTGCGCTGGACCGGTGAGTGCCCCAGACCCGGTGATTGCGGCTTGGTTGAGGCCTCCGGTTTTAGATGTTAGGCTTTGGTGTGAGGATTTGGCAGGCGGCCTCGACAATGCGCACCCCTTCATCAAGTTGATAGGAATAGCGACAGATGTTGCCAAGATGATGGCTTCAGACTTATTGATATATTACTTTGTAAGGTTTTGATGAATAATTAATAAAATGGCTGTATGCATTGCCCTGACGCAGAGGCCGGGGGTCATCCTCTTCGGAAAAAAAAGTTGCAGCACAATTGACCAGCTGATGATTATTTCAATTGTCCAAAAGAAAAAAAGGGTTTATATCCGTTTGGTGGAAGTTTCGGTCACCCGTGTGTATCTGACATGTAGGCCATAGTCAACAAACTTAAGGAAAAAATGACTTGTCTTGCACCATGTTTTTCTCTCTTCTCCATCGCGTTCTATCTGTTTCGCGACACCGGGATAAACTGTGCAGATGCAGATATTGGTAGTTCTGTCGTGGGATTTGGGTTAGCAAAGAAATGTGGGGCATGAGACCCAAAGCCAAGACAGCCACGGCCAAGATGACGGCACCGAAGACATGGGCGTCCATGGCAACCAAGAAGCGACCGACAGACAAGACAACCAATGGCACGAAGACATGTACTACGAAGAGGAAGAGGATGGCATGGACATTGAGGGGGAACCATTGTTTGTCGATGAGCTCACTCAACAAGCCAATGCACAAAAGAGGAGGCGACAAAGCATTCGGACGGGAGCGTACCAAAGATGAGGATAAGTTGATTTGCGAAGGTTGGATGGAAATATGGCAAGATCCCAAGACCGGCGCTGAGCAAAGTGGAGCAGTTTTTTAGGGAGAGTTCATGCAAACTTTCATGAACATAGGAAGTTCCCGCCCTACATGTTTTCGAGCAATCGAGGCGTCGGTTCAATACAAAAGAGGTGGGGTTCATTCAACAAGAATGCAACAATTTTTGTGCCGCCCTTGAGAGCATCCAAGGCCGTCCCCACTACAGGAATCAGCTAATTTGCCATCAGTGGAGCTCTTTGATGTCAGCTTTTCGTCGGGGCTGACGGCAAAGACCACTTTTGCCGTCAGCTGCTGATGATAAAGAATGGCTGACGGCAAAGACATACTTTGCAGTCTACTATGTTTTTACAGACAACAAAGAGCTTAGTTTGCCGTCTGTAAAAAAAACACAGACGGCAAAGACATACTTTGCTGTCTGCTATTTTTTTATAAACGACAAAGAGCTCACTTTGCCTTCTGTAAAAATAACACAGACGGCAAAGAGTGATTATTTTACTGACGGCAAAGACATGCTTTGCCGTCTGTTTTCTCTGTACTGCGGCAAAGAGAAAACACAATCACGAGGATCGATCATGCGGATCGATGACATGGCTGGGCCCTCCCCCTTTCTCACCCCACCGATCCCACCCACGCAAGCACTCAGCACCCCACCCATGCACCTAAACCCCCGGTCCACCCCACCTACGCACGCAGTCCACACCACCCTACCCATGCATGCACTCCCTCTGCCTCGCCACGCCGCCGGTGACGTGCCCCTGCCTCGCCCCGCCGCCGGTGACGCGCCCCTGCCTCGCCCTGCCGCCGGTCCCCGGCCCCGCCGCCGTTCCCCTGCTTTGCCCCGCCGCCGAGGGCTCTCCCCTGCCTCACCCCACCGTCGGTCCCCAACGACGCCACCGTGCAGGCCGCCCTTCCTCCTCGTCGGACCATGCCGCCGGAGGAGCTCGCTGGCGCTGCGGCGTGGACCGCGTGCCGCTGCCCTACACCCCGAAGGGGCGACGCAGCGGTAGCGCACGGGTCGGTGCAACCGCGGCGAGAACCACGAGGCGGCGGCGCTGCAGCCCGACGGGGCGACGCAGCGTCAACCTGTTGCTCGATCGGTGGAGAGGCGCACAAACTCGGGACGATCTTCACGGGAACATGCGGAGGCGCACGCAAACGACTGATTAGGTCGGTCGCGCGGTGCGGATGGGGCGAATCGCGGGTGGTCGGATGATCAATCCATGCGCTCGCGAGGTCGCGGACGCTGCTCGGCGATGAGGTCGGAGTCACGGATGGTGAAGGCGGGGTGGTGGAAGGAGTTCGGGAAGAACAAGGCGACAATGGCCGGCGGGGAACGACCCGCGTCTAGTAGGACAGCGCCGGCGCCCGGGCGGCCAACGCAGCGCCGGCGCCCGAGCGGCCAATGCAGCGCTGTGCGTGAGGCGGCCATACGTACGCGGCGGAGGCGAGGGGTGGTGGAGGAGTCCCGATCGGAGCAGGGCGACGACGGCCGTTTCGGGCAGCCGCGTCGCGCGAGGCCGCCTAGATGGTGGAGAGGCCACACGGACGACGGCCGTTATGGGCCATCGCGTGGCGCGCGAGGCCACCATGTCGGAGTAGTGGCGCGCGAGGGTCGACGGGCGGCGGCGGGCGACACAAACTGATCTTAGATCAGAAAACCAAAAAGAAACGCTGATCAAGACGACCGACGAGAGAAAGAAAAATTCGAATCAAAGGATAGGAAAAAAGACTCTCGAGGGCAGCCGATCAACACGATCGGTGGACGAACCCTATGTACAGGCGGCGCGGCCCCCAGCGGAGATCATGGAGATCGACCTCCCCGGGGGCGGCGCGGAGCCGAAGCGGCGGCAGCTAGGGTTTAGGATCTGGCTTAAGCTGATACCATATAAGAGGAATAGAGAGGATATTGGTGGAATTGTTGATGTATTGCTTAAGCCCCATGGACATTTATATAGGAAGTATGTGACATTCTTGGAGTACAAGACAAGCTAGAATAAATTCTAGTCTATCCTATATTTCCTAAACGATACTCAACACTACCCACTCGAGGTTACGGCGCTGACGAAGACTTTGTCGGAGTACATGCTGTATCTTCTGATCAAGCAGCCTGAGATGCTGTTGGCGACGGCGGGTATTGAAAAAGGTGGTCTAATCACACACTAGGGGTCGGGTGAGCAACTGAGGTGATATTGAAAAAGAAATAGAACTACTACCCCATGTGACAAAATACCCACTGGTTTTGCACATTGGGAAAAAGTGGTTCCGTTGCGTGGGAGGGGTTAGATGTGCAACTCAGGTGATATTGAAAAAGAAATGCAACTACCGCCCCCCATGACAAAAAAACCCACCGGTTTGCGCGTCGAAAAAGGTGGTCCAGTTGAGCACGAAGGGTCGGATGTGCAACTAAGGTGATATATATTTTTTTTGAAGCAACTAAGGTGATATTGAAAAAAATATGCAGCTACCACCCCCCTGGTTGACAACACCCCCCCCCCCCCCCCCCCGGCTCATCATTCTCTCCTACACAGTCACATGACATATGTGAGCTGCCAAAACTAATAGAGCCCACCGGCCAGAAAACTAAAGCCATGGCCGCCGCAATGGCTAGCCTACCCGATAGAGTGACAGTCCGAGACTTCTCGTCTCCATGCTCCACCATGAGCGCACCCAGAAGACTTGAAATACCGCTCGAGGGCGCACACGCGCGGTTGGTGGTCACCGGACTCTGACAAACTTTGGTTATATAATTTCCCCATACGCATAGATATGGAAAGGTAGGGGGGAGGAATGACCGGCGGCACGCCCACCAGGTGCTCGAGCAAATGCCCAGTAGAAGCAAACCAGCCCAGCCAGATCCAAAAAAAAAAAGCCTAGCCAAATCAAATTATTCTGCTGCTGCTGCCTCCACCATGCATACATACAATCCGTATCAGATCAACCAAGGTACGTCCTCATGCACATCCCACCTTAATTTTTCAGGAATCTTCTATCATCTGCTCACTCAGCACCGCGTCTTCATTTTCAGCCCCCCTTACCCACACAGAGTAGTGTACATTGTTAACGTTCTCAGAGTGCGAGGAGGGATGTCCCTGCTTGGCTTCAACGTCGCCACAGGCTTCACGGTGGGGGTGGGGGTCGACTCCTATGAGGCGGTGCCGAGGCCGTGGGAGGGGGACAATTCATGAGTGCATCCTAGAGCAGAGGTAACCCGACTAAGTGCAATTTACTTTCTGAATAACTCGTTCATAATTTCTGTACGTACCACACGGTTCCTTGTTACTAAGTGACCTAAAATAAATTTAGCAAAATGCTACCACATCCGTGTTAAGTCTAGGACTTGAACCCGGGTGGGCAATTTCCCCCACAAGGAACCTAGCCATCTGAGGTATGCCCAGTTCGGAAAACCCATTATACCATTTACGCATACAATGGGTTCGACCGGGAACTTAATTTCTAGAAAGAATAATAGTTCAAGTTAGCAAGCTGGTAAGTACACTGATTACTTATTCTTTTTTTTTTTGTCTGAAAGAAAACTGGAAGGGTACTTGCTTGTTTCTCCGTCCCTGGTGTCGGCTACAGTGGTGGCGGGGCTTTTTTTTTTTTTTTTGCGGGTGAAAACGAGTGTTTATTAATTAAGAAATGTGTCTACACTCAGTTTCACAGATCATACATAATTCCTCTGGTCCAGAACTAAACCAGATGGCCGTACGCTGGGCATGACGCCCCAAATGCGCCATGCAATGAGCAGCATCGTTACATGGCCTACCTGCATGCACGATTTGGTGCTGTCGGGTGCCACGCAGCAGACCCTTCGCCTCTTCAACCAGGCCAGACACGGCTGATCGATTTGTACCAGTATCGTTCAGCATCTCCACCGCTTCCTTACAGTCAAGCTCAATGATCAGGTTTTTATCAGTGTGTGCAAGCGCCAGATCAGTTCCTTCGAGGCAAGCAGCGAGCTCCGCCTCGAGTGCCGAGCAACATGAGCGAAGGTGGCGACAAGATGAGAAAATCACAGCTCCCGTATCATCCCGCAATACCATTCCAGCTCCACCCGTGCTCTCTCCATGGACATAGGAGCCGTCCACATTCAGTTTTGCCCATCCAGCAGGAGGCATTATCCACCGAGGCACCACTGTATCTTCTTCTGACGTCCTAGGCTGAATATTCATTGGTTGGCCTGCACACTGAATCACCATCTTGCCCTTCGTAATGTCCCCCTTGGGAAATTGTTTGATACAGAGAAGGGAGTCGATGTAGCTGTTGAGGAAGCGTTTCAACGCCTCAACGGGTGGGGCTGGCTTGTAATGAGTGACCTCGTTCCGGCAGTGCCATGCACGCCAGAAAGTCTTCAAAATAACCATCCGCAGGGTCTCGTCGCAACCGGCCAAAAGGTGAAGTAGCCACTCCGTCCCTGTGTACTGAATATCAGTACGAGCTGGAAGAGGCCATGACTCCCTCATGGCGTCCCATAAAGCACCCGCCATCGGACATCTGCATACGGCGTGAAAAGTATCCTCCCGTTCAACGCCACAAATAGCACATATGTCAGTTTTTTCAACAGTTCTATCCTTTTTATTTTCATAGTCGCAAGGGTGTTTGTACCCAATCTCCAACCAAATATCCGTACCTTTGGGGGAGCAGGGCACCCCCACAATACCTTCCAGACGGCACGATTGCCGTCCGGTGCCCTGCTCGTGGCGCACATGGTTGTGCGAAGTTTCTCGTCGAGTCCGAGTTTATAGGCCGACCTGACAGAGAAGGTGCCTCGCTTGTCCGGACCCCAGGCCAAGACGTCATGCATGCATGGCGCCGGTCTCAGCTTGAGAATCTCTTCGACATCCGGAGCGGCAAAATGTTGTTGAAGTAGCTGGACATCCCACCCGCCCTGATTGTTGAAGAGCTCTGCAACGCGCCGGAGCCTGCACCTTCCAGGCCGTGAGATAGGCCTGTAGGAAGATGGACTTGGGATCCATGGGTCGCGCCATATTCGCACTTGTTGTCCGTTGCCGATGCGCCAAATAAGATCCTTCTTGAGGAGCTCAAGGCCATACGTGATGGCCTGCCATGTCGATGACGCATTGCCTGTAAATACAATGTCCTCCAGACGACCATTAGGGTAGTATTTAGCCTTCAAAACCTGCGCGCAAAGACTTTCCGGGTTAGTCAGAAGCCGCCATGCTTGCCGTGCAAGCAAGGCCTGATTGAAGAGTCTAGTCCCGGAACCCAAGTCCTCCCATGGCTTTTGGTCTGATGATATGATCCCATGCCACCCAATGCGTTTTCCTCTTCCCTTTTGTAGAGCCCTACCAATAATTTCTGACCATGCGAGTGAGATCATCACATACCGAGAAAGCTAGTTTGAAGACCCCCATGATGTATGTGGGAATAGATTGAGCAACCGATTTTATCATGACTTCCTTTCCCCCTGAGGCTAGGTTCCCATCACCCCAAATACAAATCCTTTTGAGAAGCTTCACCTGGAGGTTTTGGAATCTACCTCTGTGCATCCTTCCTTCCGGTGTTGGTAATCCAAGGTACTTCTCCTCAAAATTTCCTTGCTGAACATCTAGTTCCCGCTTCACATCCATTTGCATACTAGTAGGACAAGCTTGTCCAACCAAGATCGAACATTTTGCCGGGTTTATTAACTGTCCAGTTGCTCCTTCATAAGCATGGATAATCTCCTTTACTGCTGCAGCTTGCTGCATTGTAGCCTTGAAAAACAGTAGTGTGTCATCTGCGAACAATAAATGCGATACACCCGGGGCGTCTCGGCAGGTCTTGAGAGGTTGAATGACATTTGTCCGCACACCCTGTTTTAACAACTCAGATAGACCATCAGCCATGAAAAGAAACAAGAAAGGTGAGAGAGGATCACCTTGCCGGAGACCTCGCTCCGGTGCGAAAGAATCTAAGAGGGTTCCATTGAATTTTACAGTATACCTCACCGTGGTGACGCACGTCATAATCCATTGCACCCACCGATGAGCGAAACCCAACTTAATCATCACTCGCTCCAAGAAACCCCAATCAACCCGATCATATGCTTTGGACAAATCCAGTTTATACGCGCAGTAGCTATTTTCCGGTTTCTTTTCCTGATGTATGGAGTGTATGCACTCGAAAGCCAATAGAGCGTTATCCGTAATGAGCCTCCCTGGAACAAAGGCACTCTGAAACAGGGATATAATCTCATCCAACATAGGCCGCAGACGATTGACAAGACACTTGGCAACTATCTTATAGAGAACGTTGCATAGACTAATGGGTCGGAAATCTGTGACTCGCGTTGGTTCATCCGTTTTTGGGATGAGCACAATGATAGCTTCATTAACACCTTCAGGCATGATACCAGTTCGAAAAAACTCTCTGACCGCCTTAATGACCTCGTCCTTAAATATGCTCCAGTTCCTTTGAAAGAAACGGGCTGGAAGTTCATCACTTCCCGGGGCCTTAAGTGGTCCGATTTGGAAAAGCCCATCAGCGATTTCCTTCTCTAAAAATTCTGCACACAATTTCTCATTCATTGCATCAGTAACAACATGGTTAAAAAGTTCAATGACCGGTGTTGCGTCCAGGTTGTTATCACGGGCAAAGATAGACTTGAAATACTCCTGTACCATGGAACCCATTACCTTGTGATCCTGCTGTGCCACGCCGTCGTTATCAACTAGCATTTTGACTTTATTTTTCCGAGCACGCCATACGGCTTTCCGGTGAAAAAACTTCGTATTGCGGTCCCCTTCCTTTAGCCAGTCAATACGCGACCGTTGCAACCAAAGCATCTCTTCCTGGTAAAGAAGCTCATTCATGTGGTCATTTACCTTTTTTATTTCCTCTCTATCTGCATTCATGTTCAGTAGCTCCTCCAGTCTGGTTCTTGATTTTTCTAGTTCCCTTGTTACATTCCCGAACCTCTTCTTTCCCCAATCATGAAGTTTTAGCAGCATACTTTTCAGCCCGGCTCTCACATCACCAAGGGTAAACTTTGCACCCGCCTCTTCCCATGCCTGCGCCACCCGCTCAGGTAAACTACCATCTCTTTCCCATAGTATCTCATACCTCCTGTAACATGGTTTAAATATTTTCTCTTCCTCCTTTACACACTTTAACAGAATTGGGAGGTGATCAGAACAGGGAGAAACATGGTGCACAACCTTGGCTGACGGAAATAAATTCCTCCAATTGTTATCAGCCACTGCCCGGTCCAACTGTACCTTAACGTTTCTTCCCCTTCGCTGCTTGTTATCATAGGTAAATGGCAGTCCCTGGAAGCCCAAATCCACAAGGTTACAACAATCTAGAGCATCCCTAAAAGCAATCATCTGATTCTCATTTCGCTGTGTCACTGCAAGATGCTCGAAAGACCACATTGCTTCATTGAAGTCACCAATAACACACCATGGGAGATCTGACTTTGCACGCAGGTTCTGTAAACATGTCCACATACGATGACGATTTTCCACCCGCGGTTCACCATACACACAAGTCAGACGCCAAAGAGGTGCAGAAGGGGACACACGGACATACGCATCAATAAACCTTTCATTCATATCTTGGATATCAACATATAATTGATCACACCAAAACAAAGCAAGACCACCACTAAGACCATCACTGTCAATTCCAGCAAAACCTCTGAGACCTAACCTATTACGCAAACGACGAACTTTTTCTGAACTTTTTCTAGTTTCACATAAGAATACCATCCTCGCGTTGGTAGCCTTTACTAAAGCTACCAAGTCCTGAACTGTCGGTTTGTTGCCAACGCCCCGACAGTTCCAACTTAGACAATTCATTGCTCCTGACGGGGCACCACAATTGGCCCCGTCAGTTTACCAGCGGCCCCCGGGCTGGTTGCCTCCTTGTCCATCGCATCCTCGGTCTCCATGTCCTCCTCGTTGCCATCCTTGTCCACCTGTGAGAACTTCAATCTACCTTTTTTAGTCTTGCCAACATCCCCTTCCCTGCCTTTATTCTTTGCATTTTTGTCATCATCCAATACCTCATTCCCTTGACGCTCCTGTTCAGCAGCCCTCTTCCCTAACACAGAATCTGCATCTGGCATGATTACATCGGATGGTCCAAAGGAAACCACCAGGGAGTCAAAACCCCGCAAAGCCGGTAACATGTCCGACGAGTGCATCGAACCCGGGGGAGGCATTAAGGAGTGAAAAGGGGGCCTGACTGCTAGGGGAATGGGCATGGGGATCCGACCACTACCACGCCCAGCAGTTTTTGCAGCAGTGGTGGCGGGGCTGGGAAGGGACCACTAATGAGTGCATACTAGAGCAGGCGTAAACCAAGTAAGCGCAATTAATTTACTTTCTGAAAACTTGTTCATAACTTTTGTACCATGCACAATGACAACTGTTCCGTCCTCGCAAAAAAAATAACAACGGTTCTGTATTACTATGTGAGACAATTCAAGCAATTTCACTTCCATTTGCGAGTCCCGCCTGCACTGAGTCTCCTTTTATTTTTGAGGAAAACCCCATGACGAGGTGCCCGCAGACGACAGAAGGTTGGAGAAGAAGCTGAACAGGGCCTTCTCTTTCCCAGCATGAGTGGAGCTGTGGAGGTGGGCAGTCCATCGACCAGCAGCGTGGGGATGTGGTTCTTGCGCATGCGTTGAGAGGCATGAGCATGGAAGAAGCCAGAGTTTTCGTCCCCGAGGACCACCATCTTGATTTTCCCTCGCTGGCGCCAGAGGGTGACCACGTCCGTGTTGGAGTCGGAGAGAGCCTCGTCGGCATCAGCCCTAAGAGTAAGCTCTCGCGCCTGACAGAGGCCGCCCCTCCTCCAGGTGGTCGAGAAGCTTCAGGATCCACCGGCAGTCCGCGACGGCCACCGTTGGCGCCGTGGTCGCCTTCGCCTAGGACTTGCAGGCCGAGCGCACTGATTTGAGCTTCGCCGCAATGGCTCCTACCGCACCACCGCCCGCGGGGAGGTGCTAGTCCAAGTATCAGCGACCACATCCCGGAAGCCTGGGTGGTTTAGCCACCATCGCTCGAAGCGAAAACACCGGGCGGTAGGGATGCCGGTGGAGACTGTGACCACCAGCAGGACGTGGTCGGAGACATGCCTGGAAAGCAAGGTGAGCGTTGACCTGGGGAGGGCCAGGTTCCACTCCTGGTTGAAAAGTGCATGGTCTAGCTGCACCAATGTAGGGACGTCCTGCCGGCTGGACCAAGTGAACAAGCGGTCCAGCAGGGGGAAGTTCTTCAAACAGCGGAAAAATGTTGAGGCAGGCGTTGAACCTGATTGAAGAGGTTGTTGTTTTCGTCCGACGGTGCCCGGGTGAGGCAGTGAGTATCCTTTTGCTAGCTCCTGTAGAGCCCATTTACACATCGCAACAGACTTCCTAGCCTCCTAGGCAGCTTAATTTTATGCACAAGTAACTAGCCACTGGGAACTGAATTTCGATTACCTGTTTCTTCTTTTCTTAAAAGAAATCTGGGAGGATAGTACGTGCTCCATTAATCACTTGTTTTTCCCTAGACCACAGCCCGGTCTACGGTTTATTACAAGAAAAAGCTACGCGCGACGACTCCAGCTAGGCGGTGGCGACACCAGCTCTACACAGTACTAGCTAGTACAAGAAAGAAGCAACCACACACATCACAAGGATCAACCGACAAACTTAAAGCCGCTGCAGGCATCACAAGCAGGATCCTTCATCGAGGAATTGTATCACTCTGGGTAATTCTTCACTGCTGGATGTATCGTACTCAGGCTCCTCAGCATCGGGAAGGTACGTGTGGGCAGCGCATGCCACCAGTTCACTACCAACTCTCATTTAGTTTCATAAGTTGTATTTGGTCTGGGTACTCGTGGTGGTTCGCATGACGAATCTGATCCAAGGTCTAGACCTGCCCTGTCCGTTTGCTTTATTCAAAGAAAAAGGAAAAAAGGAGGAAGAAGCAAAGAAGCAGACAATTCCATCTTTGTTCTTTACTTTGCTGCAGCCCCAAGCAAAGAATTAACCAGCTATGGATGGATGGATGCATGCTTTGTTCTTTACTTTGCTGCAGCCCCAAGCAAAAGAATTAACCAGACACATGCCCTCCAGTATCCACTTTCGTTTGTTCATTGCTCCTCCTTCATATCACCTACCTCACATCCGTATCTTTCTTCGCCTAACGAAGCAGTGTCTGCCTGCAAATTCAGGTACTATACCACTAATTCTGCTATATGTATGATCGATTCTTCTGCTATCTATCTATCTATCTATCTATCTATCTATCTATATATCTTATGTGAATTGCCCGCTAGCAGTATATTATGCATCGACTGACAATGTTTATTCACGCACAGACATAACTAATTCCTACGCTCTTCTGGTAACTACATATGTACTAGGTGATAGCAGCTAGCAAAGTAATTCATCTCTGGAGGCGCAGATTGATGGGTTAGATTGATATCTGGAGCATCTCTAGTAAGTCACACTTGCTCTCCAATATCACCCTTTTCATTCCTTCATTGCTATCCTTCATACCACCTCACATAAACATATTTCTTCTTGTAACGCCACTACCTCTTTTGTAGTTAACTGTTATCGACAGATATATACGAGTAATTCTTCTACTATTCATCATCAGCACACAAGAGTGTGTCTGCTTGTCGAGTAAGGTACGTACTACTGCTACTACTATATGTTTTTCCTTCTTATGCTCTAGTTACTCGCACTTCAGTTTGTTTCCAAAAAGAAAGTGTATTAATTATGCATCGTCTGACAATGTTTGTTGATGCACAAACATAACTAACTCCTATCGCTCTCCTGATATCCACCAGGTGCTAGCAAAATAATCAGAGATCCGTCTGGAGGTGCAGATCGATGGGTTAGATTAACATCTGGAGCTTTGTATCTTTACCGGCAGGCTTTCATTGAAATCTTAGTCATCATGCCGTTGGAGGTATTTTTCTACCTATACATGCATGCAATTCTCAGAGTCTAGACTGCTAGTACTGCTAGTACTGCTATTTCAATTCTTATTGTTCATAATATAACAATCAAGCATGTGAGGGATGGTTGTATTAATTTGTTCTTGAATTAAAAAAAAATACGTTCAACATTTGCATGTTCATTAATTTGCTCCAAGGATGAAGCTAGCAATGGTGGCCAAGATCAAACACACACATACCGGGAGTTGAAGCATTAGAACACACTTGTTTCCCTCTCGTCCCAACTCAGCCACCACCAGCGTATCAGTTCTCACACTCTATACTAACCTATATTTTCTCTATTAATAAAGACGGACAATCATATATATATGGATACAAGGGAATGCATGCATAAATGCTGCAGTGCGGCTGAACGCCTACCTAGGCTGATCCACACCTAATTAATTAACGGGAGTGTCTTATCATCTGTCTGATTTTGTATTCGGCGTCAGTCACATTTTTTTGAACTAGACTCAGCGGAGACTAGCAAAAAATATGTCTGACCGTCAATTCATTATCAGTCGAATTCCCGTCCCTGAAATGGGGCCGAAACCAAAAATCCAGCTAATAGGTTTTGGGCTGAAAACCCCCATAAACCAGTACGTGTGTCTCGTATCATTTTTAGCTCGGCTAAGCTGGGTTGTGCTGCGTGTGTCTCCTATCATTTTTGTCTGTGCTAAAGCTTTTTAAGAACGAAGGCGCAAGAAGCGCCCGGCTTCATAACATAAAGTCTATAACGGAAACCAACCAAGTCTTACAAAACAAGAAGTTCAAACATAAAATAAAACGCTGGGTTTGCCAACTTACAATAACAGTACCATCGGAGTACGCAGACTCCCAAAAGACAACTAAGAGCATCTCCAGTCGCAAACATCAAATATGGCCCGCCATTTGTCCACGGATGTCCGGACGTGTCCGCTCCTAACCCCCATTTGTCCGGGTACACAACGGCACTCCTTAATTTATCCTCAAATTGTCCAGAACATGCATATGATTGGTGGAGATGAAGAGAGAGAGAGAGAGAGAGAGAGACGAGAGAGAGAAAGTGGTCCGGGGTTGTCCGGGTCCAATGTGGCGGATTGTCAAATGTCAATCAACATTGCATGATTAAAGAAAAAACCGCCCACAGACATATGGAAGCCGTAATGAACTAGTGATAGCATGGGAAAACAATCCAGACCATCTCCTGTCAGATGCAAGGTCCTTTTAGGAGTCAGTTGGGCCTTAACATCAACTGCCACGACAGGCGATTTACCGATTACTATCCCAATGATATATGCATAATTCTAAAATAATTAGCAAAGAAACAAAAATAGTCATTGAAAATCATACATAAGCCACCTAAAAAGCACTGTCCAGATGAACTACGAAGTAGTATACTCTTTTCACTATATACCATTAAACTATAGCAAGAGACATGGAACTATCTATTGCTCAACATAATTATCACTGCTGGTGTTGCATATAAAGAACTTTTGAAGACACTGCATTGCTAAGTATCACAAAACATATTCCTAGAGCCAATTACAAACTATCTTGAAATCGACATCAAAGAGACCACCTAAAGGGAATTCAGTAGCTATAGATCATCAGCACTAACACAAAGACACTACATATATCGGCCGTGGGAAAACGTTTTCAAGGATATAAAGGAGATGAAAACAAAAGTTTAACAAATATACACACATATCCTTATCAACCTAAGGTAAACATTGTGAGTAAGAAATCATCATTAAGCAGATGATGCAGAGGAAATATATAAATATATCAACAAATGAAATAACACAAGACACATACTATCATCAATTTTCAACAATCCGATTCAAGACAGCAAAATACAAAATTAGAAAAACCACAACCAACAAATACAAAGTTTAACTGAATCACGCCCCGCAAAATCATCTCCCCTTTCATTAGGGTGTAATCCATATGCTTCACACAAAGGCCATATCTCACCGCCCTTGCAACAATAGTCGTGGACCAATGGCCACTGAGTAAGCATACATGTCAGGATGACCGATATCGCTGCAAATCAAACAATTCAACCAAGCCATTAGCTAAGGCACCTACAAAAGCACCTACATATCAAGTAAATAGACTTATAGAAGGATATGTATATACCCTTGTTTATTTGCACCCAAATTATTATGCATAATCAATGTAGTATAATCTAGGAATGATGTAACTTTAACCTTCAGTCTCATTTTCGTACGAAGACTAACTTTATTCAAGCATTTATTCTTAGATCATGCATCCTATTTTTATGTAAAGAATCATGCCATATTTTTGTCTAAATCTAGGTCAAAGCACCACATGCACAAGTCTGTCCACTCATGATGGAATAAAAAGAACAGTTTTTTTTTATATCGTCAGTAACACAAACCAATGATACAAAACATGGAAGTATTTAGTACCTGCACTACGACAATTAATGTTTGTTCCAGCGAGCAGCAGAAAATAGCTCAATATATTAGCTAATTCTGGCCTGCTGGGGCTAGAAATTTAAGTTGTGGATATACTAAAATGATTAGATGCAACGAAATACCACACAACAGAAGGGAATGAAGCAAAAGATTAGCAGTGAGCTGTAAGCCAAACAATATGAACAAAAAGGCCACTACTTTGCAACATGGGTAAAAAGTGTTCTGGTAATTCTGACCTACACATTAAGGATGATATATTAACAATAAGCTTTGAAAATATTGAATCTCACCTGCTATCACCTAAAGAGTGGATATTGCCACCCCAGTAACGAGCAGAGAACGGTCCTTGCAGGGCCCCAGCTGAAGGATGGGACTAAATCTGAGCATAAAAAGTGTAGATGCCAAAAGAGAACCTACTTTCCCAATTTGCTATAAATTCGTAAAATCAGTATGTTTCAAACAAATTATGCTTCTAACAAAAGAAAGGAGCATGCTTTATTATATATTCAGCCAAATCAAAACAATACATAATTTCTTAGGAATTATTGGAATTCAACAAAACCTATAAATAAACCCGAATTGCATATTATAAAATGCAAACCGTGCATGTGTTTCATCTATAGAGCAAAAATGCTCGGCGAGTAGCTAATGGCAGAGTAACATTTAGATTAGAAGAAGTTTACATAGCTATACCGGCGCAACTCGCGGCAAAGGCAGGCAATGCTTCTATTACATACAAATCCCTTGTCAAAGAAATTTCGTACATGAATGTAATTTTTAGCTCATTAAATGGACACAAATGATCAGTACCATGTAATCTTAGCTTGACCACACATTGAGATGCATAAATACAAATATACTATATTATGTTGTCGGAAAATAGAGTTCTCAAGTATGTTTCTGAACTAACCTGCACTTTGATGCCATCTTTATCAGCCTGTAGGAGATCAACAACTCTGACCAAATGACACTTGAATGCATCTGAAATAGGATTTGTTATCCAACAACGTAACGGTGATTCATAATTCTTTCTAATAGAAGAGTAATCATTTACATTTCATACTTTAGCAAGCTGGACCAGGTAAGAAGAAATCATTACAAAGTTAAACAAATCAAGACATAGGAGATAATAAAAGGTTCAATTTTGAACAAAGAAAATTGGCATCATGTAGTGAATTCAATATCTAGATGGCTCTGAAAAAAGAGGCAGGTATGATACCTGGACGATCGGTGATTGGCATATTACAGAATCAAAGTTAAGGACCATGATAAATAGTGGTAATGGCAGGAGTATGCCATAATAGATTAATTAGCAGCCCAAATCCTTCTCCCACAAAAAAAACCAAGCTAGTTCTTTTTTCTTTTGATGAATATATCGTTTTAATTTATCCTCTTCAGTTCATGCCAAGGAAAGCAAAAAAAGAAGTAACGTGCCAACAATTACAAAAAAAGATTAATGTTATGGATGACTAAAAGAACATGCATCAGCACTGGCACATAGCGGAGAGCAAATATGCACCAGGTAAATGCACTGGCCCATAGCGGAGAGCATAGTAAAATGATGAGAAATAAAATGTACCAAATATATACAATAAACTAACATACAACTGACGTGTAAACTAAGGCATTGCATTTTACACATGTCAAACTATTATTAACTGGCGACGGCTCAGTGGCTCACCACGGCTCAACGTGCTTGTACGTTTATGAGAGGGTGGTGCGCTCCTCTTGTTGAGCGCTAAGGAGGCAGAGGCAGAGCGTCGCCAGTGGCGGAGCAAGAATTTCCAACATGGGTATGGGGAGTAAGATTTCTTTTGATTTTCGCCCCTACAAAAATACAATATATAAATTAGATATTGGATGGTGTGGACACAAAAAAATGTTCATAATATGTTGATGCATGAATTCAAATACATAAAACTCACCTTGGCCCTGCTCCTGTTCCGTTGCTCCTCTTCTGTTGCCCACTGCCAGCGACTCCTCAATGGGCAATGCAATTTGCAAAATTGGTGCACTTGTGGAAACCACAATACATGACATCCTAGAATGGCGGCAATTTCCCATATCCAGGAACAAATAACTTGCATCAAGCAGAACTGAACCCAGGAGTGCAAATCTATTTAGGGAAACTAAATCAATTAAGAGTATGGAGGAAAATCATCTATGCAAACCATAATACTGACACCTATGATGTTCAAACACGGCACAACACCTTCTGGTGGAGGACAGCAGCAGCGTGAGCTCGACGATGGGGAGAGCAGCACGGTAGGAGCGGGGCAGGGGATGGCGGCAGGCGAATCAGCAGTGGCTCACTTCAGCTTTACTTCCTCGTCCGTTTTTTTTGTGGAGGCCATGCTTCTCTTGTTGAACACTGAGTAAGGAGGCGAAACACATCACCAACACCTGAACAGAGTAGACATGAATGCAGCACCCCAAATTAGCAAAAACCAAAAACCCATTAGTATGCTAAATTAACCAGTTCATTAGCATGATAAATGAAGTGTCATTAGTATGACATAAATTTACAGGAACAAAAAATTCACGATGAATCACATAAAGCTCAAATAGGAATTCATTGGAGAGGAACAACTACAGGTTTCCAAGGACAGGAGAATCACATCTTATATGGCATATATACCTCAGCCCTGGTCAATCTTAGGTGAAAGCTATGCCATCTATCAATAACATCATCAAATGTTTTTGCCATTTAAAACACTATAATGTGAAGCATGGCAATGTCAAAATAACTAATGTGGATGCTCCTTATTCTATATGTTGTAGAACCTGAAAATAAAACTATGCATTTGGAAGAATGACACATATTTCAAAATGCTAAAAAAACATAATTAGAAGTAGAAAATGCAATGGATTATAACTTGATTAAGAAATATACATCAAAGTACCAGATTGAAACTACTTACCGCACTCACACCATCCTTTGTGTCTGGGTGTCCTATTTATCAGCAAGTGCCTTTGGGTGCAGAGATTTTGACTTGGCAAGGCCTCTTTTGGATCAGGCACTAAACCCATAGAACAGAACATCAAAGTCGGAAGATCCTAATATAAAATGTCACAGTTAAATATGAAACATAAGAATAGCACAAGAGAATAGGAAACACAAGACTATCACTGCTGTTGTATCCTGAGAATGTATATGAACATGTAAATCTACAGAGTGAGCAGCTCCTGCAGTACAACCGACAGCAGAAAGAACAAACTATGAACAATAACTCAAATGAATCCTATTCAAATAAGTCTGGAAACAGCAAACCGTCTTGCATAACCATGTAAAAGTAGCACCTCGGGCAGGTCTTCTGCCAACTCTTCTATGCCAGTTACTTGTCCTTCTTTCGTATGCATACCTTCTGCATTTTGAGGTGCACATAAAAACAATTAGTGGAATGCACATGAGAAGCATTTATATTCAGAGAACATAAGAACACATCAACAGAAACTAGCTATAGAGCTGAATGAAAGGGAGAAAGATAAAGCTTATAGTGAACGCTGACCATAGTTAAGCCCGTTTACTCTATTGAAAACATATGCTCCAAAAATTAGTTACTTAAATAGTATCATGGTGGCCATTATACCGTTATTACCAAGCTGTAGTAATAGAAAAGACTTTGGCTAACTTATGAATAAATAATCAAAACCTCCAACGATGGGTACTCAAACAGTGTAAATATGAAATCATATTACAACCACAGATTATTCATGAACTCATGCCTACCACTGACTAAAATGCCGATAAACTTAGTGTCCAGCACCACAAAGACTGCAAGCCTCAATATTTAGGGGAAACTCTTGCCAAAGTTGTTCTGAATTGCGAAAAGAATTCACAGTTCTCAACTGGGGAAGCGCCAACCTTCTGGCAATCTGCTGGTACTGCAGTGCTGCTGTAACGGCTTGCTTGAGTGCTGCTTCCACCACCATCATCAACGCGGTGTGTGCTGCTGCTGACCGCAGTCCTCAGGAACGGTGATGATTGGATGAGATTGGAATTCATGAATGAAAACCTAACAAATCGATTCTGACATTCACCAATTTTGTCAAGATATGGATCATGAACCTACATATATAGAGATACAACTACAAATTTGTTCCATGAACCAAGCTGAATTCTAAGCAAGAATGAACAACATCAGAACCAACACATGCCATGAAATATTGGAAGCAAAATTCAAGAAATAAGTCGAGCCGGCCGTTGTACCTAGATCTGGTGTGGTATGTGTTGTCTCTCAATCTGGCGGAGACGAGCTCAGTTAGGGGCCTCCCCAAACGGAGGTGGTGGTGAGACCTCCCGGTGGCGGCGGGGGCGTGACACGAGCAGGCCGTGCCCTGCCACAGTTAGGGCCCTCCCGGTAAGCCGTCCTCCCCGGACATGGTGGCGTTGAGGAGTCCTCCACGGCGGCGGCGGCGGCCGCGTCAGGGAGATCCGAAATGTGGAGGAGAGGGAACGCAGCAGCGGCGCGAGATGGACGGGGAGAGGAACGCGGAAGGCGGAGGGGTGGGGCTACCAGCGCTCCTCCTGCGCAGAGGATGATGACGAAGGGGGACGGGGTGGACGGGGTGGCGGCTGGCAGAGGAGGGACGGAGGCACGAGTGCGTAAGAAAAGGGACGGCTGAGATTTGCTGGGGAAGCCGGAACGGACGGCCCAGATGATGTCCCCGTGGGATTCCCTCCTCTGCCAGCTGATAATTGTGATACATTCAAGATTTAATTACGTGTTGATTAGCTAGCTCCAAGGATAAGCAACTGTGGTCATAATACAGGATGCAGCAATTCTTGCTGAAATTAATTAACCCTTCCTTTAAATCTTGCGTCTTACTCTCTTCATTCCATAATGTAGTGCGTCCGTTTTCAATGGTATAATTTTTGCTCCCGCCGCAATCGCCCACGTTGGTTAAATTTATGGTCAAATTTAAATCTCGAAAAATCGTAGGCGCACTATAATATGAAATGGAGGGAGTATAATATTACAAGAGCTGCAGCCTAGAGGGCCCTCCTCCAACCTCCAAGAGACTGCTAAGAGCTGCTGCCTAGGGTCCGTCTGACAACCTCAAACAGACTTAGCCCTCCCTCCACCAGCTTAATTAATTAATTAATTTCTCTGCCTCCTCGCCCTGCTCTGGAATTTCTTCTCTGAAAAGGAGAAGGGGAGACAAAGGCAAAGGGGCCTTGGCAATTTCCCCGTAAATAAGACAACAATCAGTACCGGTTCACATTTCGTCCTAATAATAAGACAACCCATTTCTCTGCCTCCTCGCCCAGCACTGTTGCGTGTTTGTTTCATTATTAGTTGGCTTATTATTAGGTAAGGTAACCACAGCCATACGCTACCAGCTACTAATCAAGACACGTACGGGTGCCTGCACCGACCACCAACGCTAATCAAAGACTACACACCGGCCGCCACCTTCTCCTTGCCCTTCCCCAGTGCACGCGACCTGCACACGCTCTCATCTTCTCGAGGTCCCACCGACACAGAAACGGTACTGAAATTGTATGGTGGTGGCTTGCCGTGAGCGTGTACGAGTGTTGTTGGCCATTCATGCAATTTAATTCATTAGCGTTGACCCTAATAATAACAAAGGAAAAAGTAGGTGCACCTTTTGCATATATTTACTAGACGAAAAGTGCTAAAGTGAGCTACCTCAACTAATTCCCATCAACTAATGCAGGCGATTGGTCCGGACACCGTCGAAGAAGCGGTGCGAAAGATAATCCCTTATCTAGAGGATACGAGCAGTACTGCACACAAGGCCATCTATTATGATGGATGGCGTGGGCTGGCTGCTTCGGCGGTGCTTAGAGCCATTGCTCAAGACCCTCCGCCGTCTCTGCTGAACAAATTCGACAAGATCGTCCACGTCGATTGCTCGAGGTGGAAAAGCCGAAGAGCGCTCCAGAGGACAATCGCACAAGAACTGAAGCTTCCTCGTCGGGTGATGGATGTTTTTGATAGGCAAGATGAAGAAGACGATTTCAGTGGGATAGATGAAGGCTTAAGAGCTGAGATTGAAGTCATTGGGAAAGAGATCAATCAAGTCCTTACGAATCACAGATGTTTAGTGATTTTTCATAATGGAAGCAATGACATGGTTAATTTAAGTGCTTCTGGCATTCTTCAAGGAGATTTTTTTGATACTAAGTTATTGTGGACATTTCGAGGAAGGCTTCGGCTCAACCCAGGAATTAGTGAGAAGGTGGATGATTCCCATTTTTTTCTTCATTCCGAGTATATTGGTTACCAGTGGAATCTTTTGCTTAAAGAAGAGGCTAGAGAAATTGTTGGGCACACAAATAAGCTTGGCGAAGCAGTTGAAGAACGTTGCTTGTATCTGCTGTCATTAAATTCTCAGGGAGGCAATATCATGGACTACGACTGGGCCAACCATGCTTCTAGCTATTGGGTATGTGATGGGATTATACAAGGAGGTCAGGGTGACGAAGCATGGGAGGTTGCAGTTACTCTGCAACAACAGATAAATATGGAGGATTATTCATCTAATGCACTGCCCTCTTTTGGTCATAAACTGAAGACTCCTCCTAAACGGTGGATATTGACCAAGGACAGCTTTGTTGTGCATCCAGAGTCAACGTCTTTTTTCCTTGCTGCAGCTGAAAGCGAGTCTGATCCTCCATTAAGACCTTTACCTAATGACATGTTCCATCAATCGGGCAAACTTCATGTGCTGAAGTTATGTCGCTGCAGATTTAGTTTTTCGTCTCCTCCTTTTCATTGTTGCCACAACTTAAGATTCCTCGGATTAGATAGCTGCCAGAATCAAAGACCAGAAGAAGACGAGAAGAAAGATATACCAGCAATGGATTTTTTTAAGAGCCTATGGGTGATAGACATATGCAATACAGATTGGGATCTGCCTTCATCACCAGAGATAATAGAGCATATGGCTACAAATATTAGAGAAGTACATATAAAAAACGGGAGGTTTGGGCACATCAATTTTGCATGGGGACAACTGCAGAACCTTCGCAAGTTCGAGTAATTGACCCTACTTGCTCCTGGGAGACGGGCGAAAAGCATGAATTCATAGTTTTGCCCATCTTGTCAAGTTCAACTAGCCTCAAGACTCTGGTTCTAGATGGTTGTGTTGGTTTGGAGCATGTTGAAGGACTCCCTCCATCACTTGAATCATTCAGCTTAGATGCAAGACCAAGAAAGGGTGATTACAAGGAAGCCAAAATAAGCCGCATCTCCTTGGCTGGCTATGCAAGATTGTCTGACTTTACACTGAGGGGATCACTTCCAAACCTTGAGGAGCTGGACCTCTCAGGCACAAGAGTCAAGACACTTGACCTCACAACTCAGGTGGTGCAGGTCCCATGCCTCCAACAAATTACTCTATTGGGATGTATGCAACTCCATGCCATTTTATGGCCAAAAGAGGGTCTGCCAACACTGAAAGTGCTGCACATTGATTCCTCGGTTTGTCCTATTCAAACAAAACTACATGATGTGTATGTTACTATAATGGACATAAGGTTTTTTCAGTCATTGGTATTACAAAGCAATGCACGATTCTGTTGGAAGAGTGATAGGTTCCATCTAAATCTTTGTGTTCCTTATACCACCAATGCTAAGGGACAAAGATATATGAAGGAGAAGATGGGCTCTGGTAATAGTTCGAAAATAATGGGTCCTCCTCAACCGAAGTCATTAACCCCCAATACTTGCAGCACCTACATTGATGTCTCTATTGGCAACATTATTATTGATCACGACTACAACAATGGAATCCACTTTCAGCCATCGGGCTGCCATGTTGAGATTGGTAAGGAAATTAGCCATGCTAACGTGGAGAGCGAACAAGCAATCAAGGCTATCATCTTTGCAATGAACAAAGCCAAGTCGTTGCATGTGCATGACAATTCTTCCATCACCACTGTCATCCCTGAACACATGATTTACACAGGTTGGGATCTTCCATGGAATGATCTAAAAGAGTGCCACGTGGTGAGATGCCCCAAGATGCACACAGTTTTCACCACTGACCACTATGCAAACCCCTTTGAAGAAATAGAGACCTTTTGGGCGGCTGATCTCTTGAATGTCCGCTGCATTTGGAGCAAAGGAAGGACCTACGGTGGCAGGAACACAACTTCATTTGCGAAACTGAAGAGCATACACCTGTACTCTTGCTCGAGGCTCAAATTTGTGCTTCCATTATTGTGGGCTATTCAAGAATCATATTTGTACAACTTAGAAAGTCTCCACATTGTCAACTGTGGTGATCTAAAGGTGGTATTCCCTGTTCATCCTAGCCTCAAAGAAGGTGTACTGAAGTTCCTAGGCCTGAAGCACATCCACCTGTATGAGCTCTATATAAGTTGCAGCATATATGTGAGGTCAAGATGCTTGCTCCCAAGCTTGAGAGTGTATAGCTCAGGGGCTGTTGGGCTCTCAGGCGTCTCCCAGCCGTCGGCCAAGACAGCCGTCGTCCTGTCGTGGACTGCGAGCAGGATTGGTGGGAGAAGCTGGAGTGGGACGGTCTGGAGGCCGGCCACCATCCTTCACTCTTCAAGCCACATCACTCATCTTATTATAAGATGCCCTTGGAGAGAGTCTCTGTTCTCCGCTGAAGCGACGCAACAACCATTCAGGTACACGTGCACACCACTTTCTCCTCTCGTTTCTTGTTTCATGCATGTACCGTATAAACTTGACATTTACTATATGATAATCTGACCTTGAAAGCATACTCTGCATGTAGATCAAGTGTACATGTATAGCAACAAGTTAATCTTGTTTGTCTCGTGTTCTAATTCCTATGATTCACTCACTTACGCATTCCGCTCTCGCTAATACCGTTTGCGTGCTTGCGTCATGCCCTCTGCTGTGCTGTGTAGGTTTGGTGGTGCAAGATGACGTCGGCGCCCTACTGTTTCTTACTGCTGCTCGTTGCCGCAACGATTCAAGTCAGTGTTTGTTTCCCAAGATTGTGGATGTGTGTTTTCTGAAGAATAAACAGGTGCCAGCTTGGTGCTGTGTGTGCGTGCACCTGCTTAAGTTTCGTTTCCGGTGAGATCGAGACATGATGCAGTCCGTGTGTGGTTTGGTTTGGTTTGTGGTCATGTTTGTGATTTTAGTAAGGAGGGTTTGTTGTGCCCGTGGCTGTGATGTGTTTGGCACGGCCGCAGAACCCTATATATTGGTGTGCTGCTCGCAGAAGACTATGAAACAATGCATGTGAGCTGCCTGGAAATGTATTACGAACTGAGGTTTCAATTTGGTTTGGTTATTCATCGTTTATTTGTGCATGCATTTGGTTGGGGTAACCAAATCTGGGAAGCTAGCTTCCGCGCCCGCTGCCTTGCACGGCGGGCACGCCGCGCCAAATTGGCGTCGGCGGACGCCCATGCGTTCACCTCCTCCATATTTGCGCACCAACGAAGCGGTTGCGCATCCGCCGGTGCATTCGGACGCCACACGGACCACACCGCCTCCGGTGAGGCAGCGGCGACACACCTCGCGCCGGATCCATGCCCCATTTGGACGGACGCAATGGATTCCCGACGGAAGGAGTCCGAGCGCTGCCGTCGGGCGGCCTCCTCCCGGGAGCGGCGGAGCGCAAGGCGGACGGTCATCTCCTCCTCGGGGCCGCGTGGGATGAGCTCGGGGTCAACGGATCTGGAGGTGTAGGACTCGGATCCGCTGCCCACCATGCCGGAGAGGGTAAGAGATCGCCGGATGGGAGCTTGTGGGCGGAGGGAGTGGACTGGAGGGGAGGGGAGTGGAGTGGAATGCGGCTAGGGTTTCGGCCGGAGGTGAGGATAGGGTCTATTTTATGTGGGGTCGGGTGGGCCAGCGTGAGCTGGAACCGACGTGCCGTTGTTGACACACGAACGCGTCACGCGTACCCTCGACGCCGGGGGTGATGCACCGCAGCTCACGCCGAAGGAGGCCTGCCGGAAGCGCGATACGCAAGACAATCCGGCCGGCGCTTTTGAAACCCGACGCACCGCTTCTCCAGGATGGAACTCGTCAGGAGTCACGGATGGACGATGGGCTGCCCTAGGTCGATTCGCTCGCCCCTAGGGCCTCGAGGATCGCCGTCCTGCAAGAACAAGAACAGACGAAGAACGAGAAGAAAGATACGAGGGAGAGGGATAAAATTAGGGTAAAAGATGTAGATGTGATTGTTCGATTGTGTGTTGTTTCAATCGGCCATCACCTCTTCTATTTAAGAGGGGGTTGGACTTCTCGTACAAGACACGGACCCAGATTTCCTTCCAAAGGGTCAAAAAACGCAGCCAAACTCGGACTTTTTCGATCTGCCCGAATCTGTGCGGCTATAGGCAAGCGGTAGTACCGTTCTGGGCGGTAGTACCGCTCTAGTACCGCTTAGGGTCTCGGGATGCCAGAAACTTTTTCGTAAGCGGTAGTAGACGCAGTAGTAGGAGCGGTAGTACCGCTCAAGCGGTAGTACCGCTTATTGGAGCGGTAGTACCGTTCTCTGCTGTATCAGCAATCTTGTAACGGCCGTAACTTTTGCATACGATCTCGGATTGAGACGATTTTTATATCAAAATCGACCGATTCGACGAGACTAAGACAATCCGTGTAGACACTTTTCTCATATGAGGCCGTCTTGGGGGCGTAATCAGCCGAATAGTGTTCTGGATATAAAATTTCAGTACTTCGAACACAACTTCGGCCTTAGAGCTGAGCTCGGATGGCTATGCCCAAATATCAAAGTTTCTCCTTTCGACGATACGGAACTTTCTCACTTTGAGCACTTTTCCATTTGACGCCTTTTTAATTATGTTTTTGACCATGCCAAAATCTGGTGTCAACACATGCCCCCCTGTTTTTCGGCAAAGCTTGTGTGCCGAAAAATAACTTGCATTAGGCTGGCTCTAAGGACGATGTCAACACTCCATCGGCCATTTGCATGAACTTAGGACGATAAGTATATATCGGCCATATGGATTAGCAACAAGATTTCAGCTAATCAAATGAGTAATGATTCGGTAAACCCCTTTCATGATGTGAGAAATTATAATGCACCCATGGATTAAAATAAACCCATGAAGGGTAACCTATCATACCTGAGGATGAATTCCATGGCATAGGCATTAATGGCATAGTTGAAGAATATGGATATTGTTTGAACCGAAGATTTTGATGCGCAAACCTTCGGCTTGGTTGTTCGGAGTTTTCACTCTTCTCCTTCTTCACCTTTGCCGTACTTTTTGCAATGGAAGCTTGCGTATTATTTTGAGTACTTCCTTTGGGAACCCATGCCATGTTCCTCTTTTCAAGTTCTTGTGCACTAAGCTTTTGTAATTCCTTCTTTTGCCAATACGATAAGCCGAGTGGACGCCTCGGCTGTGATTTTGTTTCAAGCAATGGCAATTCTTGTTTTACCTTGTGCACTTTCAACTCCTTCTGTCCAGATTCGGCATCTTGATTCTCAACAATAGTGTTTCATCTCATTGTCTTTAGTAGCCAATATCAACATCTTAATTGGCACTTTTTCATTTGGAACCGAATCTGAATGAGCACACTTACGACCATCTTTCTTGACTTGATATACTTGCTTGACCACCTCTTTATTTTTTTTGAGCTCCAGACCGATTCTTTTTTATTGAAACGGTCTTGAACATACGACTGCTCATTGAACGTTGGTCTTCTTGGAGCTGCATAATATTGGTGAGGTGGTTTATAATAAGATGGAGAATGTGCCTTTTTATCATACCTGTCCCATGATGGATAAGGATTTACATGAGCATAGGGAGGCAGCCACGGCATCGGCATTGGCGGCCCAAAATAAGGATATGAATATGTTGCATTGAAATTCTCACTTTGCCAATACCGACCCTCATATTTGTGCCTTGGGGGTGATCTTGGTTTCTTTGTATTACTTGGCTGACAAGCACTCTTCTCCTCACTTATTTTTTGATATTTTTCCAATAGCTGCGCGAAAGTGACTTTCGGCTTTTTACCTTTGTGCTTGCCTCGGCCTTTGCTTTCTTTGGTTGTGCTCACATCGATCTTTGGATTTCCTTGTTGCCCCCCAGTACTTGGCGTCTTCATTGCAACTTTGATGGAATCTTTGCCCTCAAGAATATTATCATTGTGCTCTTGAACAACTTCCTTACTTGAAAGCTTGATCCCATTATCCGCAGTTTTTACCTTCTCATGCTTAAATGGATCGGCTTGAAGCAGCCGATTCAAAAACCGTTTGCCATCAGGACCAATCGGAATTGACTGGTCATCTCTTGGTGTTTCAACAAATCTCAATCGTCCTTTATCAATGGCCGATTTGACTATTTGACGAAACATATTGCAATCCTCAAAATTATGTTTGAACGAATGATGCAACCTATAATACATTCGTCCTTGGATTGATGGCTTGACATGGTGATCAAGAATTCTAATGTAATTATTTTTTAGCAACAAATCAAATATTCGATCACACATGTTTGAATTGAAGGTAAACTTTTTATTTTCTAGCCGATCTTGCTGTGAGAACGGCTTTGGAGGTAAGCAAACGAATGTTTCAGATTTGGAATCTCCCCATTCGGCTATGCATTGTTTTCTGCACTCCATCTCCGATGACTTTGAATAAGAAATTATACTACCATCGGTTTTCTCAATAGAATTTAACCTTGGCTTTAAATTTCTGAAATGAAAATACACATGTCTCAATTGAGACCAAGTGCAAGACAAGTATGAAACAAGCAAAGCTACCCAATTAGATATGAAATTTTGATAAAGCGATGGGGAAAACTTTGGCTGTAATAATAAGTTACTATCGGTCTTTATAAATGGCACAATAGGTTGACCGATATGTTCTATAACAATTTTATTGCTGACAAGTAAATTACCCTTCTTCATTGGTCTTTCAAGATTGCAAATGAAATTTTTTCTAATAGATGTATCAATAACATAGTTGCGACCAAATCGGAAAATAGGTAAATCACTTGCTAGACATACCTCTTCGAATACGTTGGGAGAGTGTGATGGTGGTGTGATATGAACAATAGCTTGCTCCACCTTTGGACAACTCTCCAAGACCTTGTCGTCCTCTTTCTCTTGAATTGATTCGGCACATGTATTGTTTGATTCGGCCTTTTCAATAACCGAAATAACTTTGTTATCCGAATCATTATTCTTTCTGATAATTCTATTCACTCGCAATGCTTTCTCTTTTATTCGTAAGGCTGCTTGTTCTTGTCTAAACTCAGCAAACATTGCAGCTAGACCTTCTTTAAGCTTTTTCTGCCCAATTCCAGCCCAATCTTCATTGGATTGCCCCCCAATGCTACTAAACTCTTCCGGCAATGAGATGTTGCCGAAATTCTGTAATTGTGTAGGGGAAATATGATATGCCACGGTAGTAGGTGAAGGCATTTGTGCTCCTGCAGAAGTTTCACTTATTCGGCCTTGACCGTGAAGGTGCGGAGCCGAATTATGGACATCAACAGTTGCGTATGGTGCCAAAAAGTTAGTAGCATGAGGTGTAGCATATGATGTTTGAGGATAATTGGCCGAATAACTAGTAGTGGCATGGCCAATTCCCCTATCCACCGGCATGTTTAGATTGACATATTGCATGTTTGTTGCGGATGAATAAAAAGGTGAAACACCTTGTTGCATGCTATTGGAAGTTCCTACATGGGGTGTTTCAACTTGATTAACCGAACTCGTCATGTTGTTCATCGGCATATGGATTTGTGGGGTTGCCGATGCATGGGAGTTGGGATACATATGTTGCATGTTGCTAAGATTATATGAAGTTGAAGCATGGAGATTGTTCTGAATCGGCTGTTGCACATAATTAGATGCATGATTGAAAACATTAGGGCTAGCCGATACATTATACTCATTAAGCGATCTAGCAACAACATATGCATTATTTGCATCTACATAAGTGAATTGGGTATTCATATTACCTTTGTAGATTGCAAACCCTAGATGATGATCTCTTCGTAGCAAGAACGGGCCGGAGACCGTTCAAAGCTTCGGTCCCCAGCGGAGTCGCCAAAAAGTGTGTTGACACATGAACGCATCACGCGTACCCTCGACGCCAGGGGTGATGCACCGCAGCTCACGCCGAAGGAGGCCTGCCGGAAGCGCGATACGCAAGACAATCTGGCCGGCGCTTTTGAAACCCGACGCACCGCTTCTCCGGGATGGAACCCGTCAGGAGTCACGGATGGACGATGGGCTTCCCTAGGTCGATTCGCTCGCCCCTAGGGCCTCGAGGATCGCCGTCCTGCAAGAACAAGAACAGACGAAGAACGAGAAGAAAGATACGAGGGAGAGGGATAAAATTAGGGTAAAAGATGTAGATGTGATTGTTCGATTGTGTGTTGTTTCAATCGGCCATCACCTCTTCTATTTAAGAGGGGGTTGGACTTCCCGTACAAGACACGGACCCAGATTTCCTTCCAAAGGGTCAAAAAACGCAGCCAAACTCGGACTTTTTCGATCTGCCCGAATCTGTGCGGCTATAGGCAAGCGGTAGTACCGTTCTGGGCGGTAGTACCGCTCTAGTACCGCTCTAGTACCGCTTAGGGTGTCGGGATGCCAGAAACTTTTTCGTAAGCGGTAGTAGACGCGGTAGTAGGAGCGGTAGTACCGCTCAAGCGGTAGTACCGCTCATTGGAGCGGTAGTACCGTTCTCTGCTGTATCAGCAATCTTGTAACGGCCGTAACTTTTGCATACGATCTCGGATTGAGACGATTTTTATATCAAAATCGACCGATTCGACGAGACTAAGACAATCCGTGTAGACACTTTTCTCATATGAGGCCGTCTTGGGGGCGTAATCAGCCGAATAGTGTTCTGGATATAAAATTTCAGTACTTCGAACACAACTTCGGCCTTAGAGCTGAGCTCGGATGGCTATGCCCAAATATCAAAGTTTCTCCTTTCGACGATACGGAACTTTCTCACTTTGAGCACTTTTCCATTTGACGCCTTTTTAATTATGTTTTTGACCATGCCAAAATCTGGTGTCAACACATGCCCCCCTGTTTTTCGGCAAAGCTTGTGTGCCGAAAAATAACTTGCATTAGGCTGGCTCTAAGGACGATGTCAACACTCCATCGGCCATTTGCATGAACTTAGGACGATAAGTATATATCGGCCATATGGATTAGCAACAAGATTTCAGCTAATCAAATGAGTAATGATTCGGTAAACCCCTTTCATGATGTGAGAAATTATAATGCACCCATGGATTAAAATAAACCCATGAAGGGTAACCTATCATACCTGAGGATGAATTCCATGGCATAGGCATTAATGGCATAGTTGAAGAATATGGATATTGTTTGAACCGAAGATTTTGATGCGCAAACCTTCGGCTTGGTTGTTCGGAGTTTTCACTCTTCTCCTTCTTCACCTTTGCCGTACTTTTTGCAATGGAAGCTTGCGTATTATTTTGAGTACTTCCTTTGGGAACCCATGCCATGTTCCTCTTTTCAAGTTCTTGTGCACTAAGCTTTTGTAATTCCTTCTTTTGCCAATACGATAAGCCGAGTGGACGCCTCGGCTGTGATTTTGTTTCAAGCAATGGCAATTCTTGTTTTACCTTGTGCACTTTCAACTCCTTCTGTCCAGATTCGGCATCTTGATTCTCAACAATAGTGTTTCATCTCATTGTCTTTAGTAGCCAATATCAACATCTTAATTGGCACTTTTTCATTTGGAACCGAATCTGAATGAGCACACTTACGACCATCTTTCTTGACTTGATATACTTGCTTGACCACCTCTTTATTTTTTTTGAGCTCCAGACCGATTCTTTTTTATTGAAACGGTCTTGAACATACGACTGCTCATTGAACGTTGGTCTTCTTGGAGCTGCATAATATTGGTGAGGTGGTTTATAATAAGATGGAGAATGTGCCTTTTTATCATACCTGTCCCATGATGGATAAGGATTTACATGAGCATAGGGAGGCAGCCACGGCATCGGCATTGGCGGCCCAAAATAAGGATATGAATATGTTGCATTGAAATTCTCACTTTGCCAATACCGACCCTCATATTTGTGCCTTGGGGGTGATCTTGGTTTCTTTGTATTACTTGGCTGACAAGCACTCTTCTCCTCACTTATTTTTTGATATTTTTCCAATAGCTGCGCGAAAGTGACTTTCGGCTTTTTACCTTTGTGCTTGCCTCGGCCTTTGCTTTCTTTGGTTGTGCTCACATCGATCTTTGGATTTCCTTGTTGCCCCCCAGTACTTGGCGTCTTCATTGCAACTTTGATGGAATCTTTGCCCTCAAGAATATTATCATTGTGCTCTTGAACAACTTCCTTACTTGAAAGCTTGATCCCATTATCCGCAGTTTTTACCTTCTCATGCTTAAATGGATCGGCTTGAAGCAGCCGATTCAAAAACCGTTTGCCATCAGGACCAATCGGAATTGACTGGTCATCTCTTGGTGTTTCAACAAATCTCAATCGTCCTTTATCAATGGCCGATTTGACTATTTGACGAAACATATTGCAATCCTCAAAATTATGTTTGAACGAATGATGCAACCTATAATACATTCGTCCTTGGATTGATGGCTTGACATGGTGATCAAGAATTCTAATGTAATTATTTTTTAGCAACAAATCAAATATTCGATCACACATGTTTGAATTGAAGGTAAACTTTTTATTTTCTAGCCGATCTTGCTGTGAGAACGGCTTTGGAGGTAAGCAAACGAATGTTTCAGATTTGGAATCTCCCCATTCGGCTATGCATTGTTTTCTGCACTCCATCTCCGATGACTTTGAATAAGAAATTATACTACCATCGGTTTTCTCAATAGAATTTAACCTTGGCTTTAAATTTCTGAAATGAAAATACACATGTCTCAATTGAGACCAAGTGCAAGACAAGTATGAAACAAGCAAAGCTACCCAATTAGATATGAAATTTTGATAAAGCGATGGGGAAAACTTTGGCTGTAATAATAAGTTACTATCGGTCTTTATAAATGGCACAATAGGTTGACCGATATGTTCTATAACAATTTTATTGCTGACAAGTAAATTACCCTTCTTCATTGGTCTTTCAAGATTGCAAATGAAATTTTTTCTAATAGATGTATCAATAACATAGTTGCGACCAAATCGGAAAATAGGTAAATCACTTGCTAGACATACCTCTTCGAATACGTTGGGAGAGTGTGATGGTGGTGTGATATGAACAATAGCTTGCTCCACCTTTGGACAACTCTCCAAGACCTTGTCGTCCTCTTTCTCTTGAATTGATTCGGCACATGTATTGTTTGATTCGGCCTTTTCAATAACCGAAATAACTTTGTTATCCGAATCATTATTCTTTCTGATAATTCTATTCACTCGCAATGCTTTCTCTTTTATTCGTAAGGCTGCTTGTTCTTGTCTAAACTCAGCAAACATTGCAGCTAGACCTTCTTTAAGCTTTTTCTGCCCAATTCCAGCCCAATCTTCATTGGATTGCCCCCCAATGCTACTAAACTCTTCCGGCAATGAGATGTTGCCGAAATTCTGTAATTGTGTAGGGGAAATATGATATGCCACGGTAGTAGGTGAAGGCATTTGTGCTCCTGCAGAAGTTTCACTTATTCGGCCTTGACCGTGAAGGTGCGGAGCCGAATTATGGACATCAACAGTTGCGTATGGTGCCAAAAAGTTAGTAGCATGAGGTGTAGCATATGATGTTTGAGGATAATTGGCCGAATAACTAGTAGTGGCATGGCCAATTCCCCTATCCACCGGCATGTTTAGATTGACATATTGCATGTTTGTTGCGGATGAATAAAAAGGTGAAACACCTTGTTGCATGCTATTGGAAGTTCCTACATGGGGTGTTTCAACTTGATTAACCGAACTCGTCATGTTGTTCATCGGCATATGGATTTGTGGGGTTGCCGATGCATGGGAGTTGGGATACATATGTTGCATGTTGCTAAGATTATATGAAGTTGAAGCATGGAGATTGTTCTGAATCGGCTGTTGCACATAATTAGATGCATGATTGAAAACATTAGGGCTAGCCGATACATTATACTCATTAAGCGATCTAGCAACAACATATGCATTATTTGCATCTACATAAGTGAATTGGGTATTCATATTACCTTTGTAGATTGCAAACCCTAGATGATGATCTCTTCGTAGCAAGAACGGGCCGGAGACCGTTCAAAGCTTCGGTCCCCAGCGGAGTCGCCAAAAAGTGTGTTGACACATGAACGCATCACGCGTACCCTCGACGCCAGGGGTGATGCACCGCAGCTCACGCCGAAGGAGGCCTGCCGGAAGCGCGATACGCAAGACAATCTGGCCGGCGCTTTTGAAACCCGACGCACCGCTTCTCCGGGATGGAACCCGTCAGGAGTCACGGATGGACGATGGGCTTCCCTAGGTCGATTCGCTCGCCCCTAGGGCCTCGAGGATCGCCGTCCTGCAAGAACAAGAACAGACGAAGAACGAGAAGAAAGATACGAGGGAGAGGGATAAAATTAGGGTAAAAGATGTAGATGTGATTGTTCGATTGTGTGTTGTTTCAATCGGCCATCACCTCTTCTATTTAAGAGGGGGTTGGACTTCCCGTACAAGACACGGACCCAGATTTCCTTCCAAAGGGTCAAAAAACGCAGCCAAACTCGGACTTTTTCGATCTGCCCGAATCTGTGCGGCTATAGGCAAGCGGTAGTACCGTTCTGGGCGGTAGTACCGCTCTAGTACCGCTCTAGTACCGCTTAGGGTGTCGGGATGCCAGAAACTTTTTCGTAAGCGGTAGTAGACGCGGTAGTAGGAGCGGTAGTACCGCTCAAGCGGTAGTACCGCTCATTGGAGCGGTAGTACCGTTCTCTGCTGTATCAGCAATCTTGTAACGGCCGTAACTTTTGCATACGATCTCGGATTGAGACGATTTTTATATCAAAATCGACCGATTCGACGAGACTAAGACAATCCGTGTAGACACTTTTCTCATATGAGGCCGTCTTGGGGGCGTAATCAGCCGAATAGTGTTCTGGATATAAAATTTCAGTACTTCGAACACAACTTCGGCCTTAGAGCTGAGCTCGGATGGCTATGCCCAAATATCAAAGTTTCTCCTTTCGACGATACGGAACTTTCTCACTTTGAGCACTTTTCCATTTGACGCCTTTTTAATTATGTTTTTGACCATGCCAAAATCTGGTGTCAACACATGCCCCCCTGTTTTTCGGCAAAGCTTGTGTGCCGAAAAATAACTTGCATTAGGCTGGCTCTAAGGACGATGTCAACACTCCATCGGCCATTTGCATGAACTTAGGACGATAAGTATATATCGGCCATATGGATTAGCAACAAGATTTCAGCTAATCAAATGAGTAATGATTCGGTAAACCCCTTTCATGATGTGAGAAATTATAATGCACCCATGGATTAAAATAAACCCATGAAGGGTAACCTATCATACCTGAGGATGAATTCCATGGCATAGGCATTAATGGCATAGTTGAAGAATATGGATATTGTTTGAACCGAAGATTTTGATGCGCAAACCTTCGGCTTGGTTGTTCGGAGTTTTCACTCTTCTCCTTCTTCACCTTTGCCGTACTTTTTGCAATGGAAGCTTGCGTATTATTTTGAGTACTTCCTTTGGGAACCCATGCCATGTTCCTCTTTTCAAGTTCTTGTGCACTAAGCTTTTGTAATTCCTTCTTTTGCCAATACGATAAGCCGAGTGGACGCCTCGGCTGTGATTTTGTTTCAAGCAATGGCAATTCTTGTTTTACCTTGTGCACTTTCAACTCCTTCTGTCCAGATTCGGCATCTTGATTCTCAACAATTGAGTATTTCATCTCATTGTCTTTAGTAGCCAATATCAACATCTTAATTGGCACTTTTTCATTTGGAACCGAATCTGAATGAGCACACTTACGACCATCTTTCTTGACTTGATATACTTGCTTGACCACCTCTTTATTTTTTCTTGAGCTCCAGACCGATTCTTTTTTATTGAAACGGTCTTGAACATACGACTGCTCATTGAACGTTGGTCTTCTTGGAGCTGCATAATATTGGTGAGGTGGTTTATAATAAGATGGAGAATGTGCCTTTTTATCATACCTGTCCCATGATGGATACGGATTTACATGAGCATAGGGAGGCAGCCACGGCATCGGCATTGGCGGCCCAAAATAAGGATATGAATATGTTGCATTGAAATTCTCACTTTGCCAATACCGACCCTCATATTTGTGCCTTGGGGGTGATCTTGGTTTCTTTGTATTACTTGGCTGACAAGCACTCTTCTCCTCACTTATTTTTTGATATTTTTCCAATAGCTGCGCGAAAGTGACTTTCGGCTTTTTACCTTTGTGCTTGCCTCGGCCTTTGCTTTCTTTGGTTGTGCTCACATCGATCTTTGGATTTCCTTGTTGCCCCCCAGTACTTGGCGTCTTCATTGCAACTGTTGGAAATATGCCCTAGAGGCAATAATAAAATAGGTTATTATTATATTTCCTTGTTCATGATAATCGTTTATTATCCATGCTATAATTGTATTGATTGGAAACTCAAATACATGTGTGGGTACATAGACAAACACTGTGTCCCTAGTAAGCCTCTAGATGACTAGCTCGTTGATCAAAGATGGTTAAGGTTTCCTAGCCATTGACATGAGATGTCATTTGATAACGGAATCACATCATTAGGAGAATGATGTGATGGACAAGACCCAAACTACGAACGTAGCATATGATCGTGTCAGTTTATTGCTATTGTTTTCTGCATGTCAAGTATCTGTTCCTATGACCATGAGATCATGCAACTCCCTGACATCGGAGGAGTACCTTGTGTGTATCAAACGTCGCAACGTAACTGGGTGACTATAAAGGTGCTCTACAGGTATCTCCGAGGGTGTCTGTTGGGTTGGCATGGATCAAGACTGGGATTTGTTACTCCGTATGACGGAGAGGTATCTCAGGGCCCACTCGGTAATACAACATCACAATGAGCCTTGCAAGCAATGTGACTAAATTGTTAGCCACGAGATCTTGTATTACGGAACGAGTAAAGAGACTTGCCGGTAACGAGATTGAACTAGGTATAGTGATACCGACGATCGAATCTCGGGCAAGTAACATACCGAAGAACAAAGGGAACAGCATACGGGATTAACTGAATCCTTGACATAGAGGTTCGACCGATAAAGATCTTCGTAGAATATGTAGGAGCCAATATGGGCATCCAGGTCCCGCTATTGGTTATTGATCGTAGAAGTGTCTCGGTCATGTCTACATAGTTCTCGAACCCGCAGGGTCTACACACTTAACGTTTGGTGACGATTAGTATAATTGAGTTATTATGTTGGTGACCGAAAGTTGTTCGGAGTCTCGGATAAGATCCCGGACATGACGAGGATCTCCGGAAGAGTCCGGAGGTAAAAATTGATATATGTGATAATAGTGTTTTGATCTCCGGAAGAGTTCCGGAGTTCACCGGAATGGGTTCCGGATGTTTACCGAAGTGTTCGGGTGCAGCAACACTTTATATGGGCCAAAGGGATAAAGCCCACGAGGTATTGGAAAGTGCAAAAAGTAGTTTTGCTGCCGCGTAAGCGGTACTACCGTTTTGTGAAGCGGTACTACCGCCCAAGCGGTACTACCGCTTGTGTGAAGCGGTACTACCGCCCAAGCGGTACTACCGCTTGTGTTAAGCGGTACTACCGCTTGTGCGCGGTACTGCAGGGATCCGAGTTGGACTCTTTCCCTGCGGGCCAAACCGACCTTGTGCGGGCAAAACCGACCTGGAGAAGGCTTTTACTCCAAGTTTAGACCCCAAGGCTCAACATATAAATAGAGGGGCAGGGCTAGCACACGACACACATCAAGATATCCCCAAGCCGTGTGCGGCAACCCTAACCCTCTAGTTCCTCCGTCATAATCTCCGTAGCGCTTGGCGAAGCCCTGCAGAGATTGTTCCTCACCACCATCACCACGCCGTCGTGCTGCTGGAACTCAACCACTACTTCACCATCGCTCGCTGGATCGAGGAGGTGAAGGCGTCATCAAGCCGTACGTGTGTTGAACGCGGAGGTGCCGTCCGTTCGGCGCTAGTTCGTGATCGGATCGAGGGACGACTTGCGATTTGGATCGCGGAGACGTTCGACTACATCAACCGCGTTTCTTAAACGCTTCCGCTTAGCGATCTACAAGGGTATGTAGATTTACTCTCCCTCTCGTAGATGCTCATCACCATGGATAGATCTTGTGTGTGCGTAGGAAATTTTTTGTTTCCCATGCAACGTTCCCCAACAGCAACTTTGATGGAATCTTTGCCCTCAAGAATATTATCATTGTGCTCTTGAACAACTTCCTTACTTGAAAGCTTGATCCCATTATCCGCAGTTTTTACCTTCTCATGCTTAAATGGATCGGCTTGAAGCAGCCGATTCAAAAACCGTTTGCCATCAGGACCAATCGGAATTGACTGGTCATCTCTTGGTGTTTCAACAAATCTCAATCGTCCTTTATCAATGGCCGATTTGACTATTTGACGAAACATATTGCAATCCTCAAAATTATGTTTGAACGAATGATGCAACCTACAATACATTCGTCCTTGGATTGATGGCTTGACATGGTGATCAAGAATTCTAATGTAATTATTTTTTAGCAACAAATCAAATATTCGATCACACATGTTTGAATTGAAGGTAAACTTTTTATTTTCTAGCCGATCTTGCTGTGAGAACGGCTTTGGAGGTAAGCAAACGAATGTTTCAGATTTGGAATCTCCCCATTCGGCTATGCATTGTTTTTTGCACTCCATCTCCGATGACTTTGAATAAGAAATTATACTACCATCGGTTTTCTCAATAGAATTTAACCTTGGCTTTAAATTTCTGAAATGAAAATACACATGTCTCAATTGAGACCAAGTGCAAGCCAAGTATGAAACAAGCAAAGCTACCCAATTAGATATGAAATTTTGATAAAGCGATGGGGAAAACTTTGGCTGTAATAATAAGTTACTATCGGTCTTTATAAATGGCACAATAGGTTGACCGATATGTTCTATAACAATTTTATTGCTAACAAGTAAATTACCCTTCTTCATTGGTCTTTCAAGATTGCAAATGAAATTTTTTCTAATAGATGTATCAATAACATAGTTGCGACCAAATCGGAAAAATAGGTAAATCACTTGCTAGACATACCTCTTCGAATACGTTGGGAGAGTGTGATGGTGGTGTGATATGAACAATAGCTTGCTCCACCTTTGGACAACTCTCCAAGACCTTGTCGTCCTCTTTCTCTTGAATTGATTCGGCACATGTATTGTTTGATTCGGCCTTTTCAATAACCGAAATAACTTTGTTATCCGAATCATTATTCTTTCTGATAATTCTATTCACTCGCAATGCTTTCTCTTTTATTCGTAAGGCTGCTTGTTCTTGTGTAAACTCAGCAAACATTGCAGCTAGACCTTCTTTAAGCTTTTTCTGCCCAATTCCAGCCCAATCTTCATTGGATTGCCCCCCAATGCTACTAGACTCTTCCGGCAATGAGATGTTGCCGAAATTCTGTAATTGTGTAGCTGAAATATGATATGCCACGGTAGTAGGTGAAGGCATTTGTGCTCCTGCAGAAGTTTCACTTATTCGGCCTTGACCGTGAAGGTGCGGAGCCGAATTATGGACATCAACAATTGCGTATGGTGCCAAAAAGTTAGTAGCATGAGGTGTAGCATATGATGTTTGAGGATAATTGGCCGAATAACTAGTAGTGGCATGGCCAATTCCCCTATCCACCGGCATGTTTAGATTGACATATTGCATGTTTGTTGCCGATGAATAAAAAGGTGAAACACCTTGTTGCATGCTATTGGAAGTTCCTACATGGGGTGTTTCAACTTGATTAACCGAACTCGTCATGTTGTTCATCGACATATGGATTTGTGGGGTTGCCGATGCATGGGAGTTGGGATACATATGTTGCATGTTGCTAAGATTATATGAAGTTGAAACATGGAGATTGTTCTGAATCGGCTGTTGCACATAATTAGATGCATGATTGAAAACATTAGGGCTAGCCGATACATTATACTCATTAAACGATCTAGCAACAACATATGCATTATTTGCATCTACATAAGTGAATTGGGTATTCATATTACCTTTGTAGATTGCAAACCCTAGATGATGATCTCTTCGTAGCAAGAACGGGCCGGAGACCGTTCAAAGCTTCGGTCCCCAGCGGAGTCGCCAAAAAGTGTGTTGACACACGAACGCATCACGCGTACCCTCGACGCCGGGGGTGATGCACCGCAGCTCACGCCGAAGGAGGCCTGCCGGAAGCGCGATACGCAAGACAATCCGGCCGGCGCTTTTGAAACCCGACGCACCGCTTCTCCGGGATGGAACCCGTCAGGAGTCACGGATGGACGATGGGCTGCCCTAGGTCGATTCGCTCGCCCCTAGGGCCTCGAGGATCGCCGTCCTGCAAGAACAAGAACAGACGAAGAACGAGAAGAAAGATACGAGGGAGAGGGATAAAATTAGGGTAAAAGATGTAGATGTGATTGTTCGATTGTGTGTTGTTTCAATCGGCCATCACCTCTTCTATTTAAGAGGGGGTTGGACTTCCCGTACAAGACACGGACCCAGATTTCCTTCCAAAGGGTCAAAAAACGCAGCCAAACTCGGACTTTTTCGATCTGCCCGAATCTGTGCGGCTATAGGCAAGCGGTAGTACCGTTCTGGGCGGTAGTACCGCTCTAGTACCGCTTAGGGTCTCGGGATGCCAGAAACTTTTTCGTAAGCGGTAGTAGACGCGGTAGTAGGAGCGGTAGTACCGCTCAAGCGGTAGTACCGCTTATTGGAGCGGTAGTACCGTTCTCTGCTGTATCAGCAATCTTGTAACGGCCGTAACTTTTGCATACGATCTCGGATTGAGACGATTTTTATATCAAAATCGACTGATTCGACGAGACAAAGACAATCAGTGTAGACACTTTTCTCATATGAGGCCGTCTTGGGGGCGTAATCAGCCAAACAGTGTTCTGGATATAAAATTTCAGTACTTCGAACACAACTTCGGCCTTAGAGCTGAGCTCGGATGGCTATGGCCCAAATAGCAAAGTTTCTCCTTTCGACGATACGGAACTTTCTCACTTTGAGCACTTTTCCATTTGAGGCCTTTTTAATTATGTTTTTGACCATGCCAAAATCTGGTGTCAACAGGCGTCCCCATATCCGCTCCAGATTTGGGCTGGATATGAGGAGTGCCGGTTGGGTGGCGTTTTTGCGTCCGGACAGTGACCGGGCAGCCTGTCCAGGGTGTTTGGGGAGGGTATGGGGCGTCCGGTTCTAGATGCTCTAATTCTTCCACGGCTGCTTGTAGTAATTTTTCTTTTGTTTTTCATGAAAAAGAACCTTTCGATACCGCTTGCAATCATGTCCAAGGTCTAGTTCCCCGCTTTATTATTCAAGAAAAAGAAAAAGGAAAAGAAAAGAAGGTAGAATCAGACAATTGATCTTTATTCTTTAAGTAGCTCCAGCCTGAAGCAAAGAACCAGCTAGCTAGCTACGGATGCTTTTGCCAAAACTAAAGCCAAAGACAAAACACAAGCAAGGCCTGCACTGCACACCAGCAAGTCGATCGACAATACTCTCCCCATTCATTCATCCATCTTCTACTGCCACAGCCTAAGATATAAATTATTTCTTCTGCAACCTCATCATTGATCAGCACACAAGATATTAAGGTACTATCAGAATTAGTATGTCCTCAAAAAAACATGATTGATCATCACAAAGTCATCAGCTTCAGCCACGTGGGGCCGACTCTGATGAAGTGGTGGCGACTCTGTGGGAGTGGGAGCCGAGTCTGATGTACAGTTGTTACTTACAACCAATTGATGGTATTATTGAACTATACCATGACCAAGATTCATAAAACTGGGGAAAACCTGCTGAACCCAGGTGCATTATATCAATTTTTTTTTTGAGAAAGAGTAGGCAGCCTACTCAATACGGAGCAGTACATTCAGAGAGCATTAGATGACGAAGACTATTCGGCACGTTCGCGATCAACTCTTGCTCTGCCGAGCTCCTGGTTAGTGCAGCCAGTCCATGAGCCAACTTGTTCCTGTTCCTCTTCACGCACTGAACACTAGAGGCTGAGAAGGCGGCCAATGACTTTTTGATGTCCAAGATTAGACCATAATTGGGGGACCGTGTAGGCTGTGGTGCCATCAGTTCATTAGCAATGATTTGATTGTCCGTCTCAATGGTCACCTGGCCATTATACACCTCTGCTATGGACTGCACTCCTATCAGAATGGCTCTGGCTTCGGCCTCCTCAACACTCCGACATAGGGGCAGAATCTTGTAGACTGATTTGAGGACAGAGCCCCTGTAATCTTGGCCAACAGCGCCAGCTGCACTTTCTCCTGTCTCATCTAAAAAGGCTGCATCAGTGTTGATTTTAACTGTACCACGTACAGGCGGAATCCACTTTTCATCAGGATTTCCATTTGCATGGATGGGGCGAGCTGAAATCTGGGCGTCAATTGCTTGAGTGTTTCCTGCATTCTTTCCATCAGCCCAATCAGCTGATGCCACTGCCATTCTTAACTCCTCCTCGTACTTTTTTAGAAACAACACTAATCCGCTGATTGTCTCTCTGCCATTATTTCGCAAGCAGTCCTCTCTGAGATGCCAGCATCGCCAGAGTAACATAAGGATTTTGGTGCGTGTAGAAGACTATAGGATGCAACTCAATTGTATTCATCGGAGTCTGTTACAATATATACAGGAGATGTCTTGCGTGACAAGCCAATTAACCCTACAATATCTCTAGTAATTAATCTATACAAGGCTAGAGATCATAAGAGGATCAATCGGAGATAAGTACAGATATGTCACGTTCAACACCCCCCCCCCCCCCCCCCCCCCCGCAGTCGAAGCGTCGGCGTCAGCGATGCAAAGATTGGAACGAAACTCCTGGAATGCAGCAGTTGGCAACCCCTTGGTCATGATGTCGGCGAACTGTTGGGTAGTCGGTACATGAAGGACACGGAGCTGACCCAACTGAACCTTCTCGCGCACAAAGTGAACATCCAGCTCAATGTGTTTGGTGCGCTTGTGTTGCACCGGATTAGCCGCGAGATAGGTGGCCGACACATTATCACAAAAGACCACTGTAGCCTTCGGGAGTGAAACCCGAAGTTCACCAAGTAGGTGACGCAGCCAACACGTCTCAGCAACGACGTTGGCAACAGCCCGGTATTCAGCCTCGGCACTCGAACGGGAGACGGTGGGCTGCCGTTTGGAGGACCACGAGACAAGAGAGTCACCGAAGAAGACACAGTATCCAGACGTAGAACGTCGGGTGTCCGGACAGCCAGCCCAATCCGCATCCGTATAAGCAAGAAGCTCGGTGGAGGCGGAGGCACGGAGACGAAGACCATAAGTCGGCGTGCCGCGAATATACCGAAGAATGCGCTTAACCAGAGACCAGTGAGCGTCACGCGGCGAGTGCATGTGCAAACAGACTTGCTGCACCGCAAACTGAATGTCTGGTCTGGTAAGCGTTAGGTACTGAAGGGCACCAACAATGCTGCGGTAGAGAGCGGCGTCAGTGGCAGGCTGTCCAGCTGTGGCAGAGAGCTTCGGCTTGGCCTCAGCAGGCGTGGCGGCCGGCTTGCAGTCGGTCATGCCAGCACGGTCCAGCAGATCAAGAGCATATTGCCCCTGATGGAGGAAGAACCCAGAGGCATCGCGTCGCACATTAATGCCGAGGAAGAAGTGCAATGCGCCTAGGTCCTTCAACCGAAACTCGGAGCCAAGGCGATCGATGATGTCGCGAAGAAGATCCTCGCTGGAAGCAGTAATGACAATGTCATCAACATACAGTAGGAGCATGGAGACATGATCAGACCGATGGAGCACAAATAACAATGTGTCGGACGTGGTGCTCCGAAATCCGAGAGCGGCGAGGAACGCCGCAATGCGCTGGTACCACGCGCGAGGAGCCTGTTTGAGGCCATATAAAGACCGTGACAACAGGCAGACGTCATCCGGTCGCTGAGGATCAACGAAACCAGCCGGCTGCTGACAGAGAACGCGCTCCTGAAGATGACCATACAAGAAAGCATTGTTGATGTCGAGCTGATGTACGGGCCAGCGGCGAGAGGCGGCGAGCTGGAGGACAACCCGGATCGTAGCAGGTTTGACAACAGGAGAGAAAGTCTCGGAGAAGTCAACACCGGCACGCTGTGAGAATCCTCGTACGACCCAGCGGGCCTTGTACCTGTCGAGGGAGCCATCCGAAAGGAGCTTATGACGAAAGACCCACTTGCCGGAGATGACGTTCGCGCCTGGCGGACGAGGAACCAAGGTCCAAGTTCTGTTGGCGACAAGAGTGTCATACTCGGCGCGCATGGAGGCGGTCCAATGCGGATTACTCAACGCAGAACGCACCGAGCGCGGTACCGGAGAGATGGTCGTGACGCTGAGGTTGTGGTAGCGCGGGTTCGGCTGACGGACCCCATCCTTGGCACGCGTCACCATGGAATGATGAGGCGGCGGAGGGGGCGGGCGAGGGCCGCGGCGATGAGGGGCCACAACCGGCGGCTCAGAGGACATGGCCGCGGGCGAGGCCTCGGGTGGCGGGGAAGGAGGCACCGACGGCACGGCCGAGGAGGGACCCGAGGGTGCGGCCGAAGAGGCGCCCGAGGAGCCGACCATGGGCGGCGACGAGGGTGCCGACGGTCCGGAGGACGGCTCAGCCCGAGCCAGTGAAGGCGAGGCCGGCTCCTCCTGAGCCAGCGAGGGGGAGGCCGACTCCTCCTGAGCCAGCGAGACCGGCAGCGAAGCCAGCGAGGGGGACACCGAGGCCGGTGTAGTCCCAGCCGAGGACGAGGAGGCCGAGGGGGTTGCGGGTGCAACCAAGCGATGCGGCGGATGAAGCTCAAGGGCTCCACGAGACCGGCGAGAAGGAGCGTCCGGAGACAGGTTTGAAACCGTCGGTGCCTGCTGAAAGGGAAAAACAACCTCATCAAAGTAAACATGCCGTGAGACGAACACGCGATGGGACACCGGGTCGTAGCAACGAAAACCTTTGGTGTTAGGTTGATACCCAAGAAAGACACAAGCGAGAGACCGGGGCGCAAGTTTATGTGGTGCGGTGGCTGTGATGTTAGGATAACATAGGCAACCGAAGACATGAAGATCATCATAAGACGGAGGAGACCCAAATAAGAGGTGATGAGGTGTGTAGTGCCACCGCGGTTTGCAAGGCCGAATGTTGAGAAGGAGTGTAGCGCTGGCAAGAGCATCGGGCCAAAACCGGGCGGGCATGTGTGCATGGAAAAGCAAAGCACGAACACTCTCATTGAGCGTGCGAAGAACACGTTCGGCACGGCCGTTTTGTTGTGATGTGTAGGGACAGGTGAGACGAAAAATGGTGCCATGAGTGGAAAAAAGATTGCGAATAATGAGATTGTCAAATTCTTTTCCGTTGTCCGTTTGGAGATGGGCAATGGTGCGATGAAAGTGGGTGGCAACATAAGCATAGAAAGCATGGAGTGTCGAAGCGACGTCGGATTTACGGCATAACGGAAAAGTCCAAGTGAAGTGAGAAAAATCATCTAAAATCACAAGGTAATATGATAGACCCGAATTGCTAGGCACTGGAGATGTCCAAACATCACAGTGAATAACATCAAATGGAAAAGTGGCAATTGATGAAGAAGATGAAAACGGCAAACGAACATGTTTTCCTATGCGACAGGCATGACAAGTATGAGCCTCCGATTTATTACATGAAAAGGGAAAAGTGCACAAAATTTTATGAAGAGCGTCGGCGCCGGGATGACCAAGACGAGCATGCCACAGGGATATGTCGGCGTGGAGGGCAACGGGACCGCTACTCGCCATTGGACCGCATGGATAAAGATCGCCGGGTGAATCACATCGGTGCAGAACCTTCCGGGAGTGAGCATCCTTAACAGAAAAACCAAGTTTGTCAAACTCAACTGTAACAGGGTGTTCACGAGTAAGAGTACGAACAGAACATAAGTTTTTGATTAAGGACGGAGAAACAAGCACATTGTTAAGAGGTAATGATGACGATGGAAGGGGAAGGGAGGAGGCGCCGTGGTGGGTGATGGGAAGAGTGGTGCCATCACCTACAACGATGCGAGAGAAGAAGGGATACGGAGAGGAACGAGAGAGGATACCGGGGTGCGATGCCATATGAGAGCTAGCTCCCGTGTCCATGTACCAGTCCCCGCCGCCATTGTAGTTGCTCGGAGAAGGGGCGGCGTGGAGAGCTGCGAGAAGTGCCGGGTCGTAGGAGGAACCACCAGGGGCGGCACCATATGGCGAGGCCGTGGGGCTGCCGTACGCCGAGGGGCCGCTGTAGGCCGGAGGGCCGCCATAACCGGGACCGCCATATGCCGGAGGACCGGGGGCAGGCCCAGTCAGGAGGGCCTGATGGGTGGCCGGCCGTGGGCCGAGGAGGCTCGGAGCAGGAGGCCAGGGAACCGGCATGGAGTAAGCGTGGACCACGCCGGTCCATGGGTTATAACCGGCAAGCCAGGGAGGCGTTGGCCCCGTGGCAGAGGAAGCGGCCGGAGCGGTGGCCTGGCGCGGTGTGGAACTTGGGGTGCGGGCCCGCCCGTCACGGCCCCCCCGATTCTTCTTCTGGCGCCCGCGATCGGGAGCGGCGGGCGGGGTTGGAGCAGGCGCATGGGGAGGCGGCGGGGGCGCGACGAGGCCGCTGGAGGTGCCGACGTGGAGAGCCGCATGAGTCGTCTGCCGGGCCGAGTGGCGGAGGCGTTTATCCTCCATCCGCAGGTAGGTGACTGCCTTGGCGAAGGTGGGCGTGATGAGGGAGAGGTTGGCGGCGGACTGGCCGAGGTCGGGGTGGAGGCCGCGGAGCAGGTTGGTGAGGAGGACGGAGTCGTCGATCACCATGCCGACGTCGCGAAGCTCATCGGAGAGCGCCTTCAGCTTCGTGCATTACTCATCGATCGTGAGATCGTTTTGCTGCAAGGTGAAGAACTCGCCTTGGAGAAGCACACGGCGTTGGAGCTGATTGTCGAGGAAGAGGTCGCATATCCGCGTCCATACGACGTGTGCGGAGGGGTCACGGAGGTTCACCATGTCGAAGATCCCTCGCGAGACCGTGAGGAACAACCACTTGACGATGCATGCATCGAAGGCCAGCCACTCGTCGTCATCTTTCATGTCGTGGATGTCGATGCTCCCATCAACATGATCGATGAGGCGGTAGGAGCGGAAAAGTAACGCGAAGTAGGTGCGCCAGGCGTTGTAGGAGGGGGAGTCGAGCTCGAGAACGATGGGAACTTGATCCTTGATGGGAAGGTCATTGAGGCGGTCAGAGGTGAAGGCGAGGACAGTGGTGGAGCTGGCATGAGAGAGGGAGGAAGAAGATCCAACCATGGTGATGGATGGGAGCAGCGGCGGCTTGGGGCAGAAGCGGTGGCGGCGGGTTAGGGTTTAGGTGCGGCGGCGGCGGCTTAGGAGGAAAGCAGCGGCGGCGGCGTGGTAGGGTTAGGGTGCGGCGACGGCGGCTTGGAAGGGAGCGGCGACGGCGGCAGGGAGAGGGGAGGCGGCGGCTGCGTGGAGGGCGCGGCGGCGGCCTAGAGCGGAAGCGATGGAGATCGGTAGGAAACTGATACCATGTAGAAGACTATAGGATGCAACTCAATTGTATTCATCGGAGTCTGTTACAATATATACAGGAGATGTCTTGCGTGACAAGCCAATTAACCCTACAATATCTCTAGTAATTAATCTATACAAGGCTCGAGATCATAAGAGGATCAATCGGAGATAAGTACAGATATGTCACGTTCAACAGTGCGCATCTCCTCACTTTCTGTATCCAACACTACTTGCAGCCAGTTCTCACCTGTGAACCAAAATTTATTTTCAGCAGGTAAACTCCACACCTCTCTCATAGCAGCTCTCAAGGCTCTACTCTTGGTACACATGACCACCGCGTGATATTCATTTTCTGTCCCATGTCCGCAAATGCTGCAGGTAGCATCCAGCTCGAGGGTTCTTTTCCACTTGCTCTCTTTTGTTGCTAGAGTATTGGTAGCCACTCTCCAACCAAAGATTCGAATTTTTTCGGGCACCTTGGAATTCCAGATTAGGTCCTGTTGGTGCAATAATTTGCCTCCTTATGTTTTGGAGATTTATTGACAAACAGTGAGGGACTGATGTGTTTGCTAGTGCACACAGAGTAACAGGTCCCTGGAGTTAAGAGGAGTTTGGATTCACAACTCCGAAGATTATCCCCTGCGTAGCAGTGAATGTTATCACCGAAGGTTATGATGACAAGAGTGACCCCTCAAAAATTGCTGACGTGAAGCATTTGATTCGGTGCCTGTCCGAAGGAAGTGACTGCAGCCGAGGAAATTGAAGACGAAGAGAAGACGTAGCATTCTTTTCGTTGTTTCTTTCTTCTTATTGAGTCATAGAACCACCGTACTATTAAGAGGGCTGTAGCGTTCTAAGATTTGATTCTCTGATGCTAAACCCAAATCCTATGAAAGCTGTGAGAGAAATCTCTTTGTGTTCCGAGCAAATACTTGCCAGCAAGAGACTGTGATCTTCTTCGCTGCGAGAGATTTGTCTCTGACCGAGGAGTTAGCATTACTTGTTCCTCAAGTAATGTTACCATTGCTCCCCAATCCGACCGTTGTGAACGTGTCGGTTGGCCATTGGCTGGACCGCGTGTCCAAAATGGTCATTTCCCATCAGGGAAGGCTGCGGCTATAAATAGCCACCCCGCGCCGGCGCTGTCCGGCGGCTGCTCCGTTTGATTCTGAGAAGATTGTTGAGCAACCCCTCTTCGAGAGATTTGAGTTTAAAATCCACCGAGAGAAAACCCTAGAGCCGAAAAATTAGATAGTGGTTCAGCATCACTAGAATCTAAGTCCAGTACGCTCCGCCTATTACTCTTGAGAGCTGCAAACTCTATAGACGGTTAGGTGTCAATTTCTTCAGAGACCAAGAGTAATTGTGGTTCTCGAAGAAGAAGTCTGTAAAGGTTCGGAGATCGCCTTCAAGCATCTACCACGAGTAATCGGCATTGGTTGACGAACCAATTGTCGAGGAGAAAAGGACGAAGAGAGTTTATCTTCTGTGTTAAATCACAACCCCTCCAACCAGACGTAGTCCTTGTGCAGAAGGGCGAACTGGTCTACCAAACACCTTGTCGCCATCGAGCATCACTGGTTACTTCTACTACCCTCTTTATATTCGAACTGTGACATGCCATATTTCAATCATGTGATTTACCTCGGTACTTGTTGTTAGTTTCCATTCGGTAGTTTGTATTCGCTCACTGTTTACGGTATTTTCATTCGTTCCGCTGCTGGGTTCTGAGAGTTTTAATATTTCCGAGAAAAATTTAAAACTCCCATTCACCCCCCCCCCCTCTGGTAGACATACTTCGATCCTACAGGTCCCATATGCTATGGTCATTTGGGTCCCTATATCAAAATTTTGTCACCTTTTTTCTTGCAGCGATTGGAAATCAGCTGAAAAACCTAGCTGCATTGTATCAAAATTTTGTTCCGGTTTCTGCACAGATTTGGTAGCATAGTCCGCCTTGTAATTTCGCTGAATCACCAATTGATTGTATTTCAGGTGAACGATGGAGGCGGCGGAGCGGTTGCCATTCTACTAACTTTGACGCTTGCATTCTTCGAATCTTTTCAGTACAAAATGGCAGATTTGGGATTATGTATGCAAATTGCTGGATATACTTCCTCTATGTACGGCTGTTTGCGGTAGTATTATTTTTATGTTTTTCATGAAAAATATAGAAGATAAGAAAATCTGTGGGTCCCTTCCGATACTGCTTGGAATCCAATCCAAGGTCTAGGCCCCTGCTTTATTCAAAGAAAAAGAAAAGGAAAAGGAGGAAAGAAGATGATAGTTCAATCTTTATTCTTTAAGTAGCTCTCCAGCCTCAAGCAAAGAACCAGCCAGCTATGGATGCTTTCTTTGGCCAAAACTAAAGCCAAAGCCAAAACATGAATACATGAATTAGTGTCTCCTAAAAAAAACATGAATTAGTATGATGATCATCACAAAGTCATCAGCTTCAGCCGCGTGGGGTGGCGACTCTGTGGGAGTGGGAGCCGACAATTAATGAGTGCATCCTGGAGCAGGGGTAAGTGCAGTTTCCTCTCTGAATATGCAAATTTCCATTTACACATCTCAACAGACCTCCTATATATATGCCGATTTTAAGCACAACTAACTCAAGTTCGAGAATAGTATATCTATTTTGTGACAAGCAAATGAAAAGGCCCGTCCATAAGACAACAACTAAAAGGAAAAGTTCAAATGAGCAAGCTCGTACGTACATTGATTACTTGTTCCTTTTTGTCTGAAATGAAAGAAAACTGGAAGGGTACTTATTACTGCTTCTTTACACACACATCACAAGGATCGACCGACAAATGTAAACTGCTTGTATCAGTTCAGTTGTTGCTCACGCCGGCCGCAACAATACTCCTTGAAGAATCATCAACAATACTCCTCGCTGATGAAAACCAGCAGCAACCATCCTAGTGAAAACATCTTTATACTGAGAAAACCAGAAACTTGTTTTAGTCTATGAGTTCTTTATATATAATGCGGCCATGTTTTTTCCTGTCGAGCTGTAAGGAATAAGCATTAGGGTAGTTAGTCTGATACAGTACAATTTAGTTCCAATAAAAAATGTTTGCATTCTGCAAATTTTGGCAGGTTTTTGCAGTGTTTCTTTAGTACAGTACACAGTTTTCACTTACAACTGATTGATGGTATCATTGATATAAGTGATTTATTTAGTTCCGTATCGTCAATCAATAGACTCACAGCAGGGAGACGTACTATAACATGCCCAAGATTTATAGAACTAGTGGAAATCAGCCGAACAGCCCAGATGCACTATATCAAAGTATTGTTGCGGTTTTTTGAGCGATCCGGTTGTTAGAAGTAATCTTGTGTTAATTAGTTAGTTCAGTTTGAACCATACTAGTATTTCAGGTGAATTCCAGTTGTGACTTTTTGTATGTTACTACAAACTGTGGTGCTTGCATTCTTCAAACCTTTGCACTGCACCACATGTATTTTCAGCACAAAATGCTAGAATGGGGTTATGTATGCAAACTGCTGGATATACTCCTTCCAAGGCTGCTTGTGGTACTGTTATTTTTATGGTTTTCATGAAAAAGAGAAGAAAAGAAAATGTGCGGGTTCCTCCCGCACACCTTTCTATACCTCTTGGAATCAAAGAAAAAGAAAAGTAGGAGGAAGCTGATAGTTCAATCTTTATTCTTTATTAAGTAGCTCCAGGCTCAAGCAAAGAACCAGCTAGCTAGCTACGGATGCTTGCTTTGGCCAGAACATTGTTAGTACATGATCTCCTGCAAGGACAACCAAAGCAACCAAGGAAGGAAGGTAGATCGACTAGAGATTCCGCTGCGGCATGACCCTTCCTTCTGGCGGCACCCTCTTGTCGACGCGGCCAAGCTTGCTAGGCGGCCACACCCACACCACGTGCGTCACCCTCCCCTGCACCAGACCAAGAGGAACCTGCAGCAGACAACACAAGAACAGATATGTTCATCAATGCCAGGACTAGGCATGGTTGATTGCACAGAAACGAAATTTGTTTTGGTGTATAGGCATGGTCGGTGTGTCGCAATATGCTTTTGGGTAAATAAATTATGTCATGAGAAATATCAAAGTGAGCAGTATATGGTCAGGTAGCGAACGATGAGGAGGGCATTGCAATTGGTATATTGATTATAGGCGTCTCCGATTTCTAGTTAGGCGGGTCTCATATAACGGGTTTGAGGAAGGAAGCCGAGGCTATGCAGCCAGTGTCAGTGGACTAACTTGGAACAATATAATGGATACAAAATAAATTCACTGCCTTACCATGTTGCAAGTGCTAGTCGTACCTCATTTGCAATTATTCATTCTGTTCCTAATGTGAACCTTATGTAAACAACGGTTGAAAACAAGGACTTTACCTCTCTGGAGATCTATGATGTACTACATTTGTTTGAGTTGTGGGGATCATGGGTCAAGTGATACTATGTGCATTGATGCCGCCAAAGTGGACAACCTTTGTTCTGTAGAGTTTATGCAGTGTCTGTGCTTCTCGGACCGCCTCACCAGGTGATCCACTGGGTCGCGTGAGCCTGCTTTGCTGAAGCGGCTTCAATCCCGCAGACAGTCTTGTTGTCCTCCTGTTCCGGTTCCCGCCTGGCCGCCTCCTCTTCTTGCCTTGTCCTGGCAGCAAGGCGGCGGCATTAATGCACAGTGTCTTGCTTCTCGTCCTCCTCTTTCTCGCCCCCCACACAAGCCACAGGCCCGACTCGCTGCCCGCTTTTTCGTCAGGTCAGCTGCAGCATATATGCAAAACTGAGGGTGATTTTCAATTTGTTTTTGCTGCAAATGATGATTTCTTACTTCTTGGTTAAAAAATATGTATAACACAATGTAAACTACTAATAGTAGCTAGTAAGTGTAATTGCCAATGACTACCAGTCAGAGTCTCCATCTCCAATTCTAGGCAGAAAACAGAATCGACATAAGAAAGCATGAGCAAAAAAGAATGAACTCTAGCAGGTTCTGTGTTCTGAATCACCCGGCAAGTGCGTCCTTCACTGCCATCGTCCAAACCAGTGATTATTCCGAGTGGTTCCTGCATTTTCAAACACAAGTACAAACCCATGATCACACACTGAATATAACGCAAGCGCACTGCAAGCACATATGCAAAGTTACAGCTACAGCTTCAAGCATGTTCAGTGGTATGCTTTTTTCAGATATGTAACTCAGTGGTGTGGTTTTTTCAGAACCAGAACTCAATGGTATACTTTTTCCACAAGGACATTGGCCATGAACTGTAAGCAGTACTGCAACAACATTAGCTTGCTCAAGGACAAGGTATCACAGGTTACCTTGGCTCTTGGGGATAGACCATTTGATTCAACACCTCTTTCTGTGTAGGTGCTAGCCTGTAGCTTGTACCAACCGTATCCATATGAGCTGCTTTTACTTTACCCTGTTCTATATTTGGCTTCAGAACTGCCGCCCTTGTAGCATAAGTGGAACGTGCACGGAGGCTGGCATTAATAAGCAAGCTTTGTCAGACTCCAAAAATCTAACAAGGACATAATGAGCAAAACAGTGAAGTCATAATGTATATGCAGAGTCATATTTGTAGTACAACTGAAAGTATAATCTTCCTGAAGAAAGAGAGAGAGAGTGTTCGTACTGGTGGAGATCTGGCACCGCGAGATTCAGGTAAAGTAAATCTTGTGGGTAGAACCGAAATAACAGCGAGAAAACAATCACAAAAAAAAGGAGTTTTCTCTATGGGCGCACCACATAGCTTTGTATCCCTATCAGAGCAGGATACTTCTAGGAATCTTTGTATAACAACTCTGTATACTTAGCTGAAAACTGAATCCTGTAAGAAATTGAGGTTAGAGTATTAGGGTTTTGTTGCTGGTTTTTGGTACTGGTGTCTGCTTTGTCGTAGGTCTTTCGTTTTCTACAGGAATTCGGTTTGTCAGGGGGCTTCCATTTGCTACTACCAATTGGTTTCTCTGTGGTCTTTCATTGGGTGAGCTGCTCTGGTCCTTCAGCCAATACAGAAAAAATTAGTGAGACAAGGATAATGAAAGACTTGTCGATTCAATTAGTCTGAGTAATGAGTAAACTTCCAACACTTGCATTGCAGCAGGCTTAGTAGTATTCAGAGACTTATGAACTTGAGATATGGGTACAATTCCTTAAGACAAATGAACGGAAAAAAATGTATCACAGCTAGCGGTAGATCGTAGCAGCATAAGTACCTCAATATCCTTTGTAACAACCCTGAAGATGTCACCGTGCAGTTGCCTTACATATGCTTGCACTTATTCTGGACAGACTGAAACGATCAGAGACATGTTCAATTTCCTGGTGGGAGAGTTGAGAACATTCAGCTGATCATGGTTGCTTTTCGTGCTGTTTTCAGCAAGTACTTTGATATCATTTTGTCCTTTAATCTGTGATGACATATTTGAATGCATCAAACTTTGTTGTCTGCGCAAGCAACGGAATAGGAGGAGCAAGAATGGAGCCATCGACAATCCTTAGAATTTTCTGAAGTGAATCCTCTAGGAGATCAAACTTTTTCTGCACGCTACCAGCTGCACATAACAGATAAAATACGATTCGGTTATTATTATGCACCAGCTTTCACATTAGTTTGACGCACCAGTTATCAAATACTCTACTAGAAAAGACTGGGATGCAAAAGGCCATAAGCAAAGCCGAAGCTGCTGCAGTTCCTACTATGGTCGACAGTACCGGTTTCATGGTACGTACCTGCGCACGAGAAACGACCGAGTCGAGTCCTTTGCACGCATGCGAAAACAAAACAAAAAAGAGAAGCCGCTGGCGAAAAAGCCCTACAGCTGCTTCCTCTCTATCTAAACATGTACTATGTACTGCTAGAATTTGGCTTTTTGTTTGTTTGTTTGGCTTTATGTATGCAAAACTGCTGGGTATACTTCCTCCACAGCTGCTTGCGGTAGTTTTAATTTTAGAGTCCTTTTACCGTACATCAAATATATTTGGACCGTTCATTTTGTGTGATTGGAGGGTCCAGACGAGTCAATACTACAGTAGGTTTCCAGTAAGTAGTTAAGGGCATTTTAGGTAGTTAACTACTTCCTCCGTACGAAATTACTTGTCGCGGAAATGGATTAAAATGGATGTATTTAGAACTAAAATACGTCTAGATACATCCATTTCTCCGACAAGTCATTCTGGACGGAGGGAGTATTTATCAATCAAGCTTCACGCACGCGGGTCTCCTAATGACCACATAATTTAGATTGAGTGCGAGCACTACCGGGATTACTGGCTTGGCCGTCGGCATAGGTCCAAATCCCGCCAGGATGGACCTATGCCGACGGCTGCCGTCGGCATCGTATACGTCGGCGTACCTGGGCCTGCCGTCGGCATAGATACCTATGCGGACGGTGTCCGTACGGCCGTCGGCATAGATTGGCCGTCGGCAAACTCATACGTATGACGGCGGCAGACGGCGCCATCGTTAAGTTACGCCCAATAAAAACGCGCCACGTGTCAGCACTATACCGACGGCTAAGCCGTCGGCATATGTTCAAATCTATGCCGACGGCTAAGCCGTCGGCATAGTGCTGACACGTGGCGACTGCTGGCATTCCCTGGCGCCAGCATATGCCGACGGCTAAGCCGTCGGCATAGATTTGAACATATGTCGACGGCCTGGCCGTAGGCATATACTGGTGCCAGGGAGTACAGTTGGGCGACACGTGGCACCTAAGTCGTTGGCATAGATTTAAACATATGCCGACGGCTAAGCCGTCGGCATAGGTGCCACGTGTCGCCCACTGGTGCCTCGGCGGGTGGCTATGCCGACGGCAAAGCCGTCGGCATAGATGCTGCCTTTTTTTCTGATTTCTATTTGAATTCATTTCAAATTCATAGCACATATACATATACATATATTCAAATTCACAACACATATACATATAACATCATCATCACAATAACATCATCATCACAATAAGTATCATCATCACAATAAGTATCGTCATCACATAAGTATCATCATCACAATAACATCATCATCATCACAATAACAAAAACATAAGGAGAAGCACACAAGTCCTACGAGCATACAAAGGGCTTAAGCCCTACGAGGTCCACTACCAAGGTCCTCACCGCCCAGACGGCCAAAGCCCAGGTCCTCACCGCCAGGACCGGCACCGCTACCGCCACCTCGGTGGATCGAAGTGACCGGGCTCCGTGACTCGGGAGTGATGCCATCATTGGCACCACCACCAACGGATGATCCATCGGTTCCCTGGATGTTCGAAAAGACATGTTAAGGGAATATATGATTGTGTTGAATAAACGGTAAGCAGTGGTTGATGAGTTTGGGGATGTACTAACCGGAGTCTCCATGTTCTGTGCCAGAAACTCCTCAAAGGTAAGGAGCACTGGTGCAGGTCCAGCAGGTGGTGGTGGTGGTTCCATTACAGGAACCGTGCTGGCTGCCATGCTCTCAAAAACGCGCTGCATGTGAATTGACCAAGAAAACACGAAGGTCAGAAGAAATGAAAGTGCAAATATGGAAGTGAAATGAAAGAGGCTAAACTAACCGTCATCATGCGACTGCTGTGCTCCTGGACTGATGCAACTCTCGCCTGCCACGCCATGGTCTCCTAGCGTGTGTACTCCATGTAGGCCTACGATATGACATGATGAACTCATAAAACATCTCAATGCGGAAAAGAAAGTGAGCAAAAAGGAAGATAAGAGGGAAAATACTTACGCTGGTCTGCTGGGCTAGGAGGGAGTGTGACTGTGCACTGGTCGTGCTCGTGCGCTGGCTCAGGCTCGGGTCGGTAGCTCGGAGCCGTGTGAAGGAGATAGAAGGAGTACACACGGCATCCAGAACCGCTTGCCGACCATGAAGCTTCAGCCCTATGCCCACCACCACCCTCTCGTCCGTAGCCTGCTTTAAGGGGTCAGGTGTGCCAAGATTTGGCTGTAGTAGTCGCCCTTGCCCTCCTTGGACTTATTCCGCGTATGGGCGATCTGCCACGCCTCTATGTCAGAGAGTGGCCGCTTCAGTTTCTCCTCCTGCACCACCAAACAGAGGTTAGTGACACATAAGAAAGTGACGGTAAATAGAAGAAGAAGAATGTTTCATGTAAATAGATATACCTGAACTTTCTTGTGGCTAAAGTGGTTCCGGTTTTCCTGACCATGTGTTCCGTCGGTCCCTTGGTTAGCCCGGTTTTTCTTGCTCTTAGCAGCCCACTCTACATCCTGACCGAGCCACAGATCCACCAATGCCACCCATCCATCGTCCTTTCCATAACACCAAGCAGGACACACCTACATAATGAAAGCATAATGGCATGTCAACACGAAACGATGAAATTTACCACAAACGCCGGAATGAAAAGTCTGTTATACTTACGGCCAAGTACTCCTCCCTCTCCAAGGTAACATGCATCCTCCACGCGTCTTCCTTGGTCATCTTCGTCTCAAGAGCGTCGTGATGATATTGCGAGATGGCCACCCAGCGCACCTCGTACTGCATCTGACGGGCCTTCTTCCTCGCTTGGCGCAGCACGATCTCGTCGGCAGTGGACTTGTGCTCCTCAAGAAGTCGATAGTATTTCTACAATCATTCAGAAAGCCAGAATGGAAGAAGCCATGAGTTAAACCATTCGATGATAAACTACGAACGAAAATCAAGACTCGTGCTTCTGAAGAGAATTTACCCAAAAATTTGTGATCACGGCCTTAGCATACGTGGTATGGTCCGGGTGGGGGGCCGCTTCCCAGTGGTCCCAGCTCGTGGCCAAAACCCGGCTCTCAGGCTGCCTGACTGGATCCGGACGGAACAGCCCCGGCCAGTGTTCCTTCAGCAAAACGGTGATGACGCCGTTTGGAAGACGGGCCCCTTTAGGAATTATCCAGTTGCTGCAAAAGATAGAATGAATGAAAATATGAGCATGTGTACAATCAAAAGAATGAAAATATTAGCATGTGTACCAAGCAAAAGAATTAAATTATGATTAAGTGGCTCAATGAGCCACTTCTGCTCCTCGGTAGCAGGAAGGGGAGGGAGCTTTGCATTACCACGCAGCCACCCCTTGTTGTGGGCAACCCCCTCGCTGCCACCACCATCCTCCCCTCCACCACCATCCTCCTCGCCTGCCTCCTCCTCCTCCTTGTCCCCCTCCCCAACCTCCTCCTCCTCCTCCTCCTCCTGAACCTCCTCCTCCTCGCGAACCTCCTCCTCCTCCTCCTCCTCCTCCTCCTCCTCCTCGGCAGAGGGTACCTCACTAGAGGAGGGTACCTCAGTAGAGGAGGGCCTCGAATAGGACACCCCTAAGTCGGTGAGGGAGCGCTGTTTCTGGCCCCGACCCTGTCCTCCTCTAGGGGCTCTCCCCCCACCCCCTCCACCTCTAGGGGCACCTCTCCCTCGACCTCCTTGTGAGGAGTCATCCTCAAGTAGTCGGGGGGGGAAGAGTACGGGGTCGACCACTCCGACTAGTCATCGTGGTGAGCTTCGATAGGAAACCCGTGCCGTCGGCCTTCCCCTTGCCCATGTTTAGCGAACCTGCATTGAAAAGAGAAAAAACAATTAGTACATTAATAATGAAGAAAAAAGCATAATAATAAGGAATAAAAAACACATTAATAAATAAGCATAAAAAGGCATATTAAGAAACCATAGAAAAAAAAGACATGAAACGTACATCTGCTAGAACCCATACGAATGATCACTGTTGTAACCGATTCCTCGATCGGTCTCATCATCACGATCACGCATATCATCTTCATTGTCTGACGGAGGTGGAGGCTCTTCCTCGTCGTCAGCGTCTTCGTTTAACTTTTCTAGCATAAGTATGTCATTTTCATTAACAATGGTCTCACCATCATTCCGTGCATCGTCATCGTTTCGATCCACTTCATCATCATCCAAGGCGTCATCGTCATCGTTTCTAACCACATCATCATCAGGTTGCTCTTGATAGAACACTCCCTCATATGTCATGGGGTTAATGTTGTAGTAATCGTCATCGTTCGGGTCCGGTAGCTTACCATGTGGCGACACCTTGAACACAACTTCCCAACCCTTTAGGTACTCTTTCTGACATGGGTAAGGCAGGTAATAAACATGTGTGGCTTGGGTAGCCGCAATAAAGAGATCGGCTTCGGCATACACGGTTGATGGTTTAACTTCGACCAAACCAACGGAAGGCGTATGTCTTAGCCCCTCTACTGGGTCGAACCATCGGCATTTGAACACAGGGAGACTTAGGGTTTCGCGCCCACGGCTGAATGTAAGCTCGTATATTTTTTCTACCCTTCCGTAGTAGTCAACTGAATTTTGACCTTGCGTGTACACTCCGGTATTTATAGTCTTGGGGTCAGGCCAGCTGTTCTGGTGCTCCTCTGTATGGAAGCAATACCCATTCACATCATACTTTTCACATGTCTTCACCCGAGGGTCAAAACCCATGGAAACCCATCTCAATTCGTCATCCATGGATATGTTCGGATCTTTTCCCTACAAGTTTAATTGAAATTGCTGGGTGCATTAGTTCGGTAAACTAATAAATGTTGAACTAGGTATTTAATAGGGGAATGTGAAAGTTTACTTTCTCCATGAACCAAGCAACAAAATTTTTCCTTCCAGGGTTTCCATGCCGGAGAAGAGTAAGTTCCTCCGCCTCAGTAGGAGGAATCATTCCCGTCCACTCCTCACGAACGAATTGACTAAAAGAAGAAAAGCGGTGTTAGACCGGGACTAAATGAACATAGAACATGATGTTGTGCAAGACATAAATGAATGGTGTAGTGGCATTATCTCATCCACACATCCTCAACTTCCTTGATGTTGTGCAAGACATAGAACATAAGGTCCTCCCACTCTTGTCGTGGCATCTTATAAGATTTCGAGCCCCCAGCCCTGCCACCTTGCCCGCTGAATAGATGGAGCTTGGGTTTATACTTGGGCTCTTCTATATTGTATCGAGGCACCTTATTATGCAGAGTGGGAACCTGGTCTGGATAGTACGATGTCCTGAGGTCTGACACCTCCTCTAGGATAACTGCCTCAGCTATGGAAGCTTCAATCTTAGCTTTGTTTCCACATTTGTGTCGGAGATGCTTGTTCTTTCTCTCAGGGCCGTACTGCCAACGATTCTGCACATGCCCCCCCCCCCAACAATACCTCGTTCGCGAGGTGCAAAATGAGATGTGTCATCGGAGTAAAGAAGCCTGGAGGAAAGATCTTCTCTAGCTTGCATATCAACTCCGGTGCCTTCTTATGCAATTGTCTAATCACCTCGGGACATACTTCTTTAGCACAGAGCGTGTGGAAGAAATGGCTTAGCTCCGCAAGCACTCGCCAGACATGCTCGGGGACATAGCCTCGAACCATCACCGGCATTATCCGCTCAATCCATACATGATAGTCATGACTCTTGAGCCCGGTCACTTTGCCTGTTGAAAGATTAACTCCCTTACTTATATTCGATGCATAACCATCAGTGAACTTCACTATGTGTTTGAGCTACTTCAATACCTCCATTTTTTCTGGGTTTTTAAGTACGAAGTCAGCATCTGGCTTGAACCAGTTTCTTCAACTGCCTGTGGGAGGCTTCATGTTTAGACGTGGTCTATCACAAATTTTCTGTTGATTGGCTCTAGCTTTAACGTTATCCTTCGTCTTATCAGGAATGTTGAGGATCGTGCGGAAAAGGAACTCTGCGACATTCTTTTCGGTGTGCATCACATCGATGTTGCAAGGAAGTTTGAGGTCCTTGAAATAGGGAAGCTTCGTGAAGGGGGTAATGTGAGTCCAGTTGTGCGTCTCACCATATCCCTCGAAGCCTTTGGCTTTGCCTTTGCCTTGGCCTTCGCCTTCGCCTTCTCCTTTGGCTTTGCCTTTGCCTTTGCCTTCCTGAGAGCTTTTGGCTGAGCAAGAACATCTACCCCCGAAAACGTTGGAATCTCGTTTACTTCATGGACAACCCGGCCTTTCATGAAGTTCTTCTTGTCTTCCCTGTCTGGATGGTCTGGAGGGAGGAACTGTCGATGCAGGTCAAATGCTACATACTTGCCACCCTTCTTCAGCCAAATTAAACGTAGAGCCTGCATGCACACTGGGCATGGCATCTTCCCACTTGTACACCATCCGCAGAAAAGGGCATAACCGGGAAAGTCATGCATGCAATAGTGCAACCAAACTTTCATCAAGAAATTTCTCTGCAGATCTCGGTCGTATGTCAACCTGGGGAAGTACCAAGAATGGTGCAAATCATCCACTAGCGGCTGCATAAACACACCCAAATTCTTCCCCTGGTATTCAGGCCCCAGAATGATGAGCGACAAGAACATGGTCTCGCGTTGCATTAGGGCACCGGGAGGGAGATTGAGCGGAATAACAAACACGGGCCAGCAACTGTATGCATTGGACGACATACCATATGGATTGAACCCATCACCTTATATGGCAATTCTGACATTCCCAGCCTCAGCTGCTTCCTCGGGGTATTCTTCATCGAACGACTTCCATGCTTTGCCTTCTGATGGATGTACGATTTTATTTGGATGGTACTTTATACCTTCCTTGTGCCACTTCATCATTTTGGCAGACTCCTCCATGATGAAAAGGCAATGCAGTCTTTCTATGAAATGCAGATACCGAAGAACCTTTGCAGGGATGCCTAGCTGCCTCTTCTCACCATCCTCACCGACCACCTCAAGGTACCGAGAGGAATCGCACTCCCTACAGTACTTGTCATTCGCATACTTGTGCCTAAACAAAAGGCAATTCTTTGAACAAACATGTATTTTCTCATAATCCATAGAGAGTACCTTCATGAGTTTCTTCGTGGCATACATGCTTTTCGGCAGTTCATGACCCTCGGGGAGGCTGTTAGCCCATACTCCCAGAAATGCTTCGAAGCAAGCTCGGCTACAGCTGTACTCAGCCTTGATTGCCATCAGTTGCGAGATGGCATCCAGCTTAGAGACTTTGGCACCCGCATAAAGAGGTTTCTTTGACTAGGCCAAGATCTCCAAGAAGGCCTTTGCGGTTGCCTCCGGCTCCTCCGGTTCATTCTCTGAAGGTGTCGCATGTGCCATCTCTGTAGCAATGACATCATCTAGCATGTCTCTGACCCCATCGTCCGCATAACCACCAATGCATTGTCGCATCACCTCCTCTCTACCACGGTCCCGCTCGGCAAAGTTTATCGGCGGCATGTCAAAGTTTGGCATATATCCGTGCGTGCGAAGGTGCTCAGACATGTCCTTCTGATTTTTACGGAGACGTCTTTCACATTTCGCACAGAGGCATTGTGGGATATTTCTCATTGGACGACAGAATATCTCCTTCAAAAACACATCGGTTCCCGTGACCCACTCTGGTGTAACTCGATTCCGGCGGATAAAACCACTGTACATTCACAGATTATCTACCATCCTCTGCTTTATTGGGAGCCACACAACAAAATTAAGGATTCATTTAAATTAATCACATCAAATTTTTATTTTCTACCGCGTTGACGGCATTGAATCCACCTACATCTCTAATAGGTAAAGATAGGTCCTAATCCCCCGCCGAGGATGTGTAGATTGAGTACGTTCTCCATGCTCTAACCCGTTCCGAGACAAAATTTTGGCAGCACCTCCCCGCTGTTCTCCAGATACACGTCTCGGCAATAAGCCGAGAGAATGTGCATCCGGAGAACAACGGGGTGGCGCCGCCGAAATCTTATCTCGGAACGGGGTAGAGCATGGAAAACGTATCCAATCTACACATCCTCGGGCTATCCGTGGAAAACACTGGACAATCCGAAAAAGTTGCGGTGATAAATATGCAATTGAATGCATATTTATCGATGCAACCCTTTCGGACGAGAGACGCCTAGGTTACGTGACTTGACGAGATAATGAAATCTAGTGACATGATTAAAAGAGCGTAGGAGGTGAAGGTGACTTCGTAGCTCACCCTCGGCAGTAGAGAAAGTAGTCGAACAGCGGCGGGATCACAGACCAACAACTTCGACGACGATGACTCCAAAGAGATGCAACACCACAAAGCCTGTAAATTTTACCGACAAAACAACTTAGATCATCACATCAAATACCTATTTTTTAGCAAGACCATCAACATCTTCATTATTAATATGCGTTTCCCCCCTCCGTGCGTTTTTTTTACCAAGTTAACATTTTTTAGCCAAACGTTTTTTCTCAAATACTATTTTTTCTCAAATATCTATTTTTTAGCAAGACCATCAACATCCATCTAGCAACAGCATCATCATCATCATTCATCATTCATTAACAGTAGACCATCATCATGAATTCATCTAGTAGCAGCATGCATCATCATTCATTAATAGTAGACCATCTTCATCATCATGCATTCATTAACATTTTTTAGCAAGTTAACATTAACAGCAGCAACATCATCATTCATCTAGATAACATCATCATTCATCCATCTAACATCATCAATCATCATCAATACATCTAGCAAATTAGCATAAAAAAAAGAGGAGGTAGAGGGCTGCTCACCGTGGGCTGATGGACGGCCGGCGTTGGAGTCCGGAGGAGGCAGAGGGGTGGCCGACGGCGTCGCTGTCCAGAGGAGGAAGAGGGACGGCGGCCGGGGAGGGGGTGCGCGGGAGGCGGAGGGGGCGGGGAGGCGGCGGAGGGGGCGTGCGGGAGGCGGAGGGGACGGGGAGGCGGCGGCGCGGGGCGGTGCGGGGAGGCGGCGGCGCGGGGCGGGGTAGGGCGGCGCGGGGCAGGGCGGGGCGGTGCGGGGAGGCGGCGGCGTGGGGCGGGGAGGCGGCGGCGCGGGGCGGTGCGGGGCTAGGACGACGGCGGCGCAGGGTGGACGGCGGCGCGGACTGGGTGGCGGCGGCGGTTGCGGCGCGCGCGCGCGCGCGAGAGAGAGAGAGAGAGAGAGAGAGAGAGAATGAGTGGAGGAGGAGTGGCTACGAGTGGATAAGGGTCACCTATGCTGACGGCTTAGCCGTCGGCATAGGTTTTTTTTTTTTTGCTTTTTTTGTCACAATTTCTTTAGCACGTGCCACGTCATCGATCCGGAGCATAGATATGCCGACGGCGCGCTGGGCCCTCTTACACGTCTGGAAGTGTGGTGGCAGGTGCAAGCACCCGGCACGCGGCTCCGTAGTGTGACCCCCCTCACGGACGTCACTGCCGCCGTCGCACGGAGGGAAGAAACGGCCACGTCAGGCAGACACGGAGGGAATCTTGCGTTGGGTTGTGTCCGGACCTTGATCCGAAGTGTACCTATGGGCTGGCCTATCACAGTCAGGTGAAAATGTCCATCGGTCAAACCCCGTCCGGCGAAAGTCAAAGGCCTAGATCCGCCGGTCAACAGTGCCAGGGTTAGATGGGACGGGGTACTTGGGGGGGTAGCTATGCCGCCAGGTCTTGCGCTGGGCCCTCTTGCACGTCTGGAATTGTGGTGGCAGGTGCAAGCACCCGGCACGCGGCTCCGTAGTGTGACCCCCCTCACGGACGTCGCTGCCGCCGTCGCACGGAGGGGGGAAACGGCCACGTCGGGCAGACACGGAGGGAATCTTGCGGTGGGTTGTGCCCGGACCTTGATCAGAAGTGTACCTATGGGCTAGCCTATCACAGCCAGGTGAAAATGTCCATCGGTCGAACCCCGTCCGGCGAAAGTCAAAGGCCTAGATCCGCCGGTCAACAGTGCCAGGGTTAGACGGGACGGGGTACTTGGGGGGTAGCTATGCCGCCACGTCATACGTGTAAGAGGGCCCAGCGCAAGACCTGGCGGCATAGCTACCCCCAAGTACCCCGTCCCGTCTAACCCTGGCACTGTTGACCGGGCGGCAAACTGGGCCCAACAGACACGCGTGGTGTATCTATGTATGTTTATGTTTAAATAAGGCACATTTAAATTAATCAAATTTCAATTTAAAAAAATAAGAAAATAAAAAAATAACAAAAAATAAAATAAATAATACATATCTATGCCGACGGAGCTGTCGGCACAGCTATGCCCTGGATTGATGACGTGGCACGTGCCGCGGATCGATGACGTGGCAAAATATATGCCGACGGCCGCCGTTAGGGCCGTCGGCATATATTTGACGGCGTCAAACGTCAGTTAACCACCGGGTGGCCGGGCCCACATATATGCCGACGGCCTGTTTATGTCGACGGACAGCGTAGGCATATCACGGCCTATGCCGACGGCTTCGTCACGCCTACGGCCCCCGTCGGTATAGATGGTGGTATGCCGACGGCCGAACTACGCCATCTATGCCGACGGCCGCCGTCGGCATAGACGGGGCCGTCGGCAACGTGCCTTATTCCGTAGTGGAGGCTCCTCGCCGGAGGAACTGAACGTCGGCGCTGGCACCGCTGCTTGCCGTGTTCTCGTTCCTTGTCGAAGTCGATGTCAAGCATATCGCCGGACACCTCGGGCACCGGCTGGAGGCCGCACGCTCGCACGGCTTTGATCTCCAGCTTGACTCGCCAGCCGTCTACGTCCATCGTCTTGATAAGGCACAATGCTTTCATGCAAAAAGGCTCCTCCTCGTTGTGTTGCCAATGCCCGGCCGACCAAGAAGGGCCTCCATCTCGCAGGCGAACTCCATGAAGCCAACGAGGCGAACCGCTGAACGGGCGCCCGGAGACGCCGTCGTAGCAGGTTTCATCGATCGGGTTCATCATGGCACGACACGACGGCCTTCGTGGCTTCCTCGAGAGGCGGCGTCGGGCAGAGCTCCGTGGGGGTGGGATCGAAGATGGGAACGCGGGTACAGTAGGTTCTCCTCCAACGTCGTTCTCCTCGTCACACTTGTGCTCCTCCGACGAGCCCGTGCCGGACGGCTCGGGACAACGAGCCACCTCGACGGGAGCTGCCCGGTGCCCTGGCCTGCGAGCACCTCCGGGACGACCAGCCGCCTCGATTGGAGGTGCTCGATGCTCCTGGCCTGCGAGCGCGGAGGCAGCGTCTTGTGTTTCAACCACGCCGGCAGGACCTCGTCGCCGCGGTGGCTCTCCCGCAGAGCCACTCCGGCAGCCCAAGGGAGCAGCGGAGACGTGGGTGTCAGACGCACCAGCTAATGGCTCCACGCAAGGGGTTTCACGGAGTGCACCGAGGTGTCGCACCCCTGGCACAGGAACACCGAACACGTAGTCCGCCGTGGCACGCACGCGCCGCCTTGCTCGCCATCATACTGTCCGCCGCTTTCCGAAAGCTGCTCATGAACTGAAAATCAAAGTGGCTAGCCGCATCGCGCACTGGAGTAGATGCTATTTCGTGTCGCTTTATGCAGGCACTTGACTGCAGTGGCTTCGGTCGGAGGTCCTTTGTGCCGCCGGCATGGAGATTTTGTGGCGGCGTGACGTCTGGAGTAGCGGACGAATGGGACGGCCTGGATGGGATGAGATTAATTTAGATCAATCAGGATTTATTAAACTGAGAAAAGACTAATCTATCTTTAATGTAGAATTACCAATATATCCTAGAGTTTAAATTTTACTGATCCATATTAACCGTTAGATCAACTAAATACTACTCACTCTATTCGGTAGTATGATGTATCGTAAAAATTCTCTAATTTTATGCTTTTCATGAAAAAGAGAAGAAAAGAAAATCTCTATGTCCTCTCCCGCACACCTTTTAATACTGCTTGGAATCCAGTCCAAGGTCCAGGCCTCTGCTTTATTCAAAGAAAAAGAAAAGGAGGAAGGAGGGAGGCAGGCAATTGATCTGTATTCTTTAAGTTGCTCCAGCCTCGAGCAAAGAACCAGCTACACATGCTTGCAGCGATTCAGTTATGTAGAACCAGTGGAGATCCCCAGCTGCATTGTATCAAAATTTTGTCCCGGTTTCTGCAGAGATTCGGTAGCATAATCTGCCTTGTAATTCCCCTGATTCACCAATTGATTGTATTTCAGGTGAATCCGGGTCATGCGTTTTTGTGTTCTACTAACTTTGACGCTCGCATTCTTCGAACCATTTTAGTACAAAATGGCAGATTTGGGCTTATGTATGCAAAATGCTGTATATATATACATACTTCCTCCACGGCTCTTTGTGGCAGTATTATTTTTTGTGTTTTTCATGAAAAGAGAAAAGCAAAGAAAATCTGCACACCTTTTGATACCGCTTGGAATCCAATCCAACGTCCAGCCCCTGCTTTATTCAAAGAAAAAGAAGCAGACAGTTCACTCTTTATTCTTTAAGTAGCTCCAGCCCCTGCTACGGATGCTTTGCTTTGGCCAAAACTAAAACCAAAGACCAAACACAAGCAAGCCCTGCACTGCACTGCATACCAGCAAGTCTTCAGTATCCCCATTCATTCATCCATTGTTCCTCCTTCACCTAGCATAAACATATATATATTCTTTCTTCTGCAATCTCATCATAGATCAGCACACAAGTTGTGTCAGCCAGCCGACTGAGTAAGGTACTATCACAACTATTAATACAATTCTTCTGCTACATACATTTCCCATCTTAATTGCTTGCAGTTTCTCTTTCTTTCCAAAAGAACCAGTATTTTACTTATGCATCCAATAACAATGTTTGTTCAGGAATGAACATAACTAACACCTGCGCTCTTCTGGTATAACTAGGTGCCAACTGCAAATTGATTCATCTGGAGGTGCCGATCGATCGATGGGTTAGATTTCTGGAGCTTCTTGTCTCTGCAAGGCCTTCACTCAAACATTAGTCATCATGCCTCGAGTGGTATATTTTCTAACAATGTAGACTAGAATTAATTTCCACTGGCTGTATGTTATATATGTCAGATTTGGTTGTCTTAATTGGTTCTTCAATACATTCAAGATTTATTTACATCTTCATTAGCTCCAAGGTAAGCAACGGTGGCCAAGATCACACACACAAATAGGGGATGCAGTTCTTGCAGAAATTAATTGACCCTTTAAACCTTAAGGCTTAATATTACAAGAGTCGCTGCCTGCTAGGAGCCTAGCTAGAAGCTTAATATTACGGACTCTTCTTCAACCGCCTTTCCTCCAGCTTAACTAATTTCTCTGCAATTGCTCCGCCATTCCCTTGCTGCAGTAGCCCTAACCACAGAAACACCGCCATTCCTCCGACGGCCCTCCTTTCTCTAGGTGCGTGACTTACACAGTGAGTCTGCCCATCATTGCAGTTTAATTAGTGTTCTACTGTTCCTAACAACAACAAAAACGGAAGGTAAAGAGAGAGAGAGAACAAAATAAAAGCTTAGCAGAAGGAGTTAAGCTATAGTTGATCATGGTGGGGTGGACACATCATCTCACCAGCAGTTTGTACAGTTGTTTTTATCTTTGTTGACCTGCCGTTTGCCATGGGAGGGTCGTGGGCGCCTGGTCGCGGTCAAGCACAGAGAGGGGGCAGCGGCAGTAGATGGCTTGGTCGTGGAAAGCCCAAGGAGGAGGCGGTCCAGGTTGCGGGGGTCAGCAGTGGAAGAGCGTGTGTGTTTGTTTCATTAGTTGGCTTATTTTGGTGGAAAGCTAAACAAACACTAGCTAAGTCTGTGACCACCCACTAATCAATCAAGACACGGGTGCCTGCTAATCGAAACACGCCGCCATCATCTTTTTTCCCTTCCCCAGTGCACACGAGCTGCGCCCACCCTCCATGCCTAATGCACCGTCTGCCCTCTCATCTTCTCTAGGTCCCATGGACACAGAAACACTAATATTGTATGGTCATGGCTTTGCCGTGAGCGTGTATGAGTCTTGTCAGCCATGCGTGCAGTTTAATTAATTAGTCTTGATCCTCATACTAACAAGAGAAAAATTAGGTGCACCTTTTGCATATAGTATGTCACTAGAGGAAAACTGCTAAAGAGAGCGACCTCAACTAATTGTCATCAACTAATTATGCAGAGGATTATTGGTCCGGACACCATCGAAGAAGCCGTGCAAGAGATAACCCCTTATCTGGACGGCACGAGCAATGCTGCACGCAAGGCCATCTATTTTGATGGATGGCTAGGCTTGGCTGCTTCGGCGGTGCTTAGAGCTATAGCTCAAGACCCTCCACCGTCTCTGCTGAAGAAATTCAACAAGACCATCCACGTCGATTGCTCGAGGTGGAAAAGCCGAAGAGTGGTCCAGAGGACAATCGCACAAGAACTAACGCTTCCTCAGCGGGTAATGGATATTTTTGATAGGCAAGATGAAGAAGATGATTTCATGGGGGTAGATGAAAGCTCAAGAGCTGAGATACAAGATGTTGCGGCAGAGATCTATCACGCCATACAAGGCCACGCATGTCTAGTGGTCTTCCATAATGGGAGCGACAACACAATTGACTTGAATGATTTTGGCATTCCTCTGTTTGCATGGTTTGGTAATCAAGTATTGTGGACTTTCAGGGGGAGGCTTCGACTCAACTCAGAAATTAGTGAGAAGGTGGATAATTTCCACATTTTCCTTTATAATGATTATGATTATAACACCTATAATTATTGGTTGGAAGAAGAGGCAAGAGAAATTGCTGGGCACACAGATAATCTTGGTGAAGCAATTGAAGTTGAAGAGTGTTGCATCTATCTGTTGTCATTAAATTCTCAGGGAGGCAACATCATGGACTACAACTGGATCACCCATGCTTCGAGCTATTGGGTCTGTGATGGGATTATACAGGGAGGTCAAGATGATGAAGCATGGAAGGTTGCTGCTGCTCTGCATCACAACATAAATATAGATGATTATTCATCTAATATGCTGCCCTCTTTTGGTGATAAACTGAAGCCTCCTCCAAAACGGTGGATATTTTCCAAGAAAAACTCTGTTGTGCATCCAGAGTCAACGTCATTTTTCCTTGCCGCGGTTGCAAGCGAGTCAGATCCTCCATTAAGACCCTTACCTAATGACATGTTTCAGCAATCAGACAAACTTCGTGTGCTCAAGTTATGCCGCTGCACCTTCAGTTTTTCTTCACCTCCTTTCCGTTGTTGCCACAGCTTGAGATTCATCGGATTAGATAGCTGCCAGGATCAACAATCAGAAGAAGTCGAGAAGCAAGATAGACCAACAATGGATTTTTATAAGAGCTTATGGGTGATAGACATATGCAGCACAGATTGGGATCTGCCTTCATCACCAGAGATAATAAAACAGATGGCTACAAATATTAGGGAAGTACATATAAAGAAGGGAAGGATTCGACACCACAGTTTTACATGGCGAGAACTACAAAACCTTCGCAAGCTTCGAGTAATTGAGCCTACATCCCCTTGGGGGACAGGCGAAAAGGATGAGCTCACCAATATGACAAACTTGGAGTTCCTCAACCTATCTGGGGATAGTACAATACAAGCTTTGCCAAGTATGTCAGGGGCTAGAAGCCTCAAGATTTTGGTTCTTGATGGTTGTGTTGGATTGGAACGTGTTGGTCCGGAAGGACTGCCGCCATCACTTGAATCCTTCAGCTTAGATTCTTGTACAAGAGGGGGTCAGAATAAGGAGGCCAAAATATCTCATATCTCTTTGGCTGGTTGTGACAGATTGGTGAACTTCAGATTGTGTGGATTACTTCCAGGTCTTGAGGACCTAGACCTATCAGGTACATTGGTTGAAACACTTGTCCTCAAAGAGGTAGACACCCCAAGTCTCCAACAAATTGTTCTATTGAGATGTATGCAACTGCATGCCATTTTATGGCCAGAAAAGGACCTGCCAACACTAAAAGTGCTGCACATTGATTCCTCGGCCTGTCATGTTGAAGCAAAACTACATGAAGCGTATGCTACTATAATGGATATAAGGTTTTTTCAGTCCTTGGTATTACAAAGCAATGCTCAATTCTGTTGGAAGAGCGATAGGTTCCATCTAAATCTTTCTGTCCCTTGTGCCACCAATGTTGAGGGACAAAGCTATATGAAAGAGAAGATGTGCCCTGGTAATAGTGGGCGAATAATGGGTCTTCCTCTACCAAAGTCATTAACCCCCAATACTTACAACACCTACATTGATGTCTCTATTGGTAACATAATTATTGATCATGACTACAACAATGGAATGCAGTTTCAGCCGTCAGGCTGCCATGTTGAGATTGGTAAGGGAATTAACAATGATAATGTGGAGAGCATACAAGCAATCAAGGCTGTCATCTTTGCAATGAACAAGGCTAAGTCGTTGTGTGTGCATGACAATTCTTCCATCACCACTGTCATCCCTGAACACATGATGTCTAGTGTTGGGACGAATCTTGACTGGGAACATCTAAAACAGTGCCATGTGGTGAGATGCCCCAAGATGCACACAGTCTTCATGACTAACTATGATTGGTACCCCTTTGAAGAAATGGAGACCTTTTGGGCGGCTGATCTACCGATGTCACATTGCATTTGGAGCAAAGGAAGGACCTACAGTCACACAGACACTCGTTGCTTTGCCAAACTGCGGAGCATACATCTGTACTCCTGCCCGAGGCTCGCATTTGTGCTTCCATTATCATGGGGTATTCAAGGATCATATTTGCAGAACTTAGAAAGTCTCCACATCGTCAATTGTGGTGATCTAAAGACGGTATTCCCTGTTCATCCCGACCTTGAAGAAAGTGTACTCGAGTTCCCAAGCCTGAAGCACATCCATCTGTATGAGCTCTATAAGCTGCAGCATATATGTGAGGTGAAGATGCATGCTCCCAAGCTTGAGAGGGTATGGCTCAGGGGCTGCTGGTGTCTCAGGCGCCTCCCCGCCATCGGCCAAGATAGTCGTCGCCCCATCGTGGACTGCGAGCAGGACTGGTGGGAGAAGCTGGAGTGGGACGGGCTGGAGGCTGGGCACGACCCATGCCTCTTCGAGCGATGCCACTCGTCGCATTACAAGAAGCCCCTGTCCAGAGTTTCAGTGCTTCGGTGAAGTGACTGTAATATCCAGGTACGTGCCCTCTTCATTGTTTTGCATCTTGTTTCATGCAGGTGTCATAATAGATGATAGTTGGTGATATCTTGTGTAGGTTTGAGGCATGGTGGCAAGACCTATGACAGTGGCGGTGGACGCCTTGCTGCTTTCCGTTTGCTTGGCAAGATGGTGGATGTGTGTTTCCTTGCTGAAGAAAGAATAAAGTGGTGCTAGCTTGCTTGATGCCGCACCTGCATGCATGCTTAATCATCTCTTCGTGTGTGTCTCCACTCTCCAGGGAGAGTGAGACGACTTGTGTATCATTGTTGGTGTGGTTTGTTTTCTGTTTATGTGTGTGCTGAGTGTGCCAAAGACCAGAGATGCCTGTGTGTCAGAAGGTGTTTGCCTGTGTGTTTCCCTTCATTCAGATTCAGTACAGCAGCATGTGTACGTATGCTGGACTGAAAATGCATGGCTTGGTGTGATGTACTCCTACATGGATTATTATATAACAACTGAGTATTTATTTGGTTCCATTACCTTGTCAGTCGTGGCGTGGTTAGTATTATTATTTACTACGTACGTACATACTGTGAGTGGGGGTTGTTTTTACATACATCTACTAACTGGGGATAGCATTTCGTTCCTATCAACCTGCTTTGCTATATATACCGGGTACGGCGTTGCTAGCTCGCCTTCAGGTGGGGTGGGGCCTCCAGAGGAAATCTTTGACAACTCCCGCGAGGACATGGAGAGAAGATCAAGGCCCTCACCACCAACTAGTCCGGCGTACTAACCATAACCAGCAGCCGGCCAACGTCGTCTGCTGCTGCACCAACTGCTCTTCTCTCATTCTGTCATCATTAGCTGAAACGAACTTGATTTTGCAGATGGGTTGTTTAAATTTGTAGCACAACTGGCCAGTTGATGATTATTTCAATCAATTGTCAAAAAAAAAAGGGTTCTTATCCGGTTGAACTCCATTCAACAAATCAAATCCTGTCAGATTGTTGGTCATAACTTGGGGGAAGTTTTAGTTTAGTCACCAGTATGTATCTGACATGTAGGCCATAATAAGTCAACAAACATTATAAAAAAGAGACCTGTCGTGCACCTTGTTTTTCTCTCTTCTACATCGCCTTCTCTCTGTTTCGCGTCACTTGGATAAATTGTGCAGACGGCGGTATTAGTATTCGGATTCCACAAAGATGTGTGGGGCACGAGAACTCATCCACCATGTGCTCAGGCAAAACACAACTCTAGGGGAGGTTGTAGCACAAAACTACAATTCTTGCAAAGAATGAGCCAGCTATGGATGGATGGATGGACAGGCCCTGCACTACATACCATACCATAGCATAGCTGGTTCACTGCTCTCCAATTTCCCCATCCATTCATTCATTCGTCTATTGCTCCTCCTCCGTATCATCTCACATAACTATTTTTCTTCTGGCACATAAGGAAGATTTGTGTGCCGGCAAATTAATTAAGGTACTGCTACTAATACTATATGGTGTATGATTAATTATTTTGATATTCAATTATGTATCTCATATGTTAATTGCTCGTAGTATGAGATATGCTTTGCAAGTTGAGCTAGCTTGGACAAGGCAAGGAAAATGGTGAGGCCCCCGCCGCTGCGCTGGGCGGTGACTTTCTCCACCGCCTTCCTCGACGGTAGGCCGGAGTGGCGAGTCGGCTCCCTGCTCCTTGATTGTCTGGATTTCTGCTTTCTGCGGAACAGCGATGGCAAGATCGAGGAGGGGCTGCATCTACGGGCAGGGGAGCGGATCCAGAGCGGGACTGAGATGGTGCTCCTCGATTGCGTTGTGCGTGTTGGCACCCGTGTCTTACCGGATCGCCGGCGGCTAACCCTTGCGCCGGGTGGTCTATCGCCGGCGGTGGGGTCTCCAGGATCTGGATCACGGTTCGCCATCCTTGCCGATCCGCAGGTTGGTGACGCCGATGAGAAGTCTGCGGCGGATGCCAGCGAGTCCGAGGAGGAGCACGTAACTGTGCAGGCGGCGACCCTGGCCGGGGTGTGCCCATCCGTCCGTGAAAGGGACCCCTGCCGCGGCCGAGGCCGGTGCAACCTGTCGCTCTTGCGGCATTCATGCCGACCTCGCCGCCGGCGGCGGCTGAGGCGGACAACGCGCACCAGCCGATCCAGGATCCGCCAATCACGCCGCTGATTCAAAGCCACCAAGGGCCGCTGGTTGGTGGGGTCGGGTTGCATGGAATCGAAACGCTGACGACTCAGCCTGGTGGGGCGCCCGCCAGCGTGGCGCCGCCGTCAAGGTGGCCCTGCCGGGTTGACTTCTCCCACAGAGAAGGGCTCGTAAGTGCCTGGGCCCTGCCGAAGCTGATTGATCCGATCCCTCCTTCGACCTGTACGCCGCCGCCGCAACGCATCTCCTACGCCGACACTGTCCGAGCCAGCTCCTCCGTCGCCTTGTCCGGGCGCCAGGATCCGTCGGCCAAGGGCGGGCCGCTGGCGAGGCATGGAGTCGTGCAACACCCTTCGCCAGCGTCCACCCTCGATGACTCGCCCGCACCTACTGCTGGATGCCAGGGCCGTCTTACCTCGGCCACGACTGCTGCTGGGAACCAGGACCGTTTCGCCGGCTTCGGTCCTTGTGTTGGTCCTCCGTGGCAGGATGCCTCGGCAGCCTCGTCCAGCCCGGCCGCCTTGACTGCCGCACTGATGATCTTTGGTGTGCCTGCGCAGGCGGCTCCGGCTGTTCCATTTAGTCGTCCAAACAACAGTACAAACAAGAGCAAGAAGAAGAAGAAGCGACAGACGGATGATCATTTATCAAAAGATTGCCCTGCTACACACTACTGCTACGTTTGCAATAATTATCGGCACCCCACTCATCGTTGCTCAGTCCTCAAGCAGCCTAAGCCGATAGCGGTGTTTGGCGGGGTGGGTCTGAAGGAGACCATATTTGTGCATCTTCCGAACTCGGTATTTAAAGAACACCTGACACCTTCTCCACCTACTGGGCTGGTTTCCATATCCGGTGGTTCGGTGACCGCAGCTGTTGTCGAGGCTGAGGTCGCAAAAATTGCCTCGGTCTTAACTCCGTGGAAGTGGGAAGCTATCGCTCATGGCGATGATGCCTTCTTGGTTGCGTTCCCGTCTATGCATGGAGGTTTTGCACAGGGTGGCTGCTTTTGAGTTCAGGGTCAAATCTCACAATGTTGTACGTACTTGCTATCAGTGAATGGAAATCCGATTCCGATGTCAGGCCAAGATTTAGTCCGCTCAAGCCACCGCCACTTCGACACTTCCTTGGTTTGTGGGCAGTGGGATCCGTCATCGGTGCAACCCAAGATGTGGACCTAATTTGCTTGCGCCGTCATGGAATTGTGCGCATCCAGGTGGCGGTACTAAACTTAAACATTTTCAAAAAGGGTGATGATGCTGTTGTTTCCTCAGTCTCGGCAGGGGTGTACGTCAAGCTTGACGGTTATGACTTCCGGTTCGTGCTTGAGGAGGACGATTTTATTCCCGATGATGATTTTATTCCTCACATTTGGGAGCATCATGATGGTCCAGACAATGGAGCTAACCGTGAGGATATTTTTCCTGATCGTAATGCAAATAAAAATGGCCAAAGTTTTGGGGTCAATGGTGGTTCTTCATCATCTGGGTCATGGCCTGACGGGACTGTACCCATGGATACCGATGGTCGTTTAGTTCCAGTGAATTGTCTGTGTAATTAAATTGAAATGCAATTGAATCATTTCTAAGATGCATTTTAAAATGTGGGAAGTTTATATTGAAATGCAATTGAATTGTTTATGAAACAAGACTGTAATCTAATGGAACCAATTATGAAAATATGTTCATTTGAAATGCATTTGAAAAATCTGTTGAAATTCAATTGAAACGTTTCTGAAATTGTATGAAATGTGCCTCAAAACATTTATTGAAATGGTTATGAAATAATGAAAAATAATTGAAATGAACATTAAAAAAACTTTGAAATTTAGAATGTTTAATGATTTTTAATTATGGGGCCCACTGAAAATAAATAATGTGCAGAAAGGGCTGAATTAATACAGAAAAACGCAGTAGCCTGGAAAGATGCAGTACTAATCTCGAAACTAATACACCTTATATTTTTTGGAACGGAGGGAGTACTAGCTAGGGCTCCAAAGGCGAAGGGAGGATTCACACCTCCGGTCCGCAGGAGGACAACAACTGGGAGATCCGCGTGGCAGTGCTGGTGAGCCTCTTCCTCCAAATGCTGCTCATCTTCGTCGGCCCCGTCCGCAAGCGTTCATCCTCCCCGGTGCCCCGCTTCCTCGTCTGGTCATGCTACCTCCTCGCCCTCGGCCTCCTCCTCAACAACATGGGCAACATCTCCCCCGCAAAAAAAAAAAAAAAAAAAAAAAAAACAACATGGGCAACATCGGTGGCTCCAACTCCAGCTCCCCCTCTAGCATCTCCCAGCACGCCACCGGCCTCAAGCACGCCGACACCAGCAACAACAGCCCCATCATCTTCGCCTACTGGACGCCGTTCTTGTCGTTGCCGGAGCTCGATCCGCTACTGAAACTGGAAGACAAACACTCTGAAACTGGACGAGAGAGTACACGAGAGATTTTTGTGCCGCGCACACTTCCTGCGGCTTTTCTGTTTTCTCTTTATTCCTTATATATCGAACTACATGCAAGTCGATCCTAAACTCACGCCACACCCTGCACTAACCAACGTGCCATCCCACGTCGAACTGGTGGTGGCCTGCGCGTCCGGTGGCCTAGCGCACGACCCGGACCAACACGCACACACACACGCATGCAGCAATGCATCATGCCCACGGCATGCACATACACGAATGAACATGCTAACAGTTCTTGCTGCTCCACCTGGGCGGCCCTGACACGGAAAAAAATTCTATGAGACCGGGTCTCATACTGAGGCTGGTGAGACCCATCTAGATGGATGCCACGTGGCCACCTCAATCTCAAAGCACGAATCCCACCCGCCATGAGTTTTCAAATCCCAACTATCCATTCCTGTGTACGTATGGTAAGCTGCCAGTTGACATGTACGTACGAAACTACCCGATCGATATAATTAGAGTTCGCTCCTCCGCGCACAACGACCGACCTGGCGCCGGCGGCCAGCCAGACTTCTCGACCGTCGACCATGTTGGCCGCACGCATGTTGCTGGCCGTGCGGACTCTTCTTCGATGGCGGCCGTGCGCCAAGACGTTGTCCCAGCCAGCGGAAGCAGATCCTCTTCAACGACGGCCATGCGCCAAGATATCGTCGCCGGCGGCGGAACGTCGCCGGCGAACTGCATGACACTCGACGTGGTCAGGGTGGGTGAAGTGCATGCATATAAGGAACCGAATATACAGGCGCATATGGTCTAGATTGGTTGATCGATTCTAGTAGTCGATGCCATGCACATATATAAGCAACTTGAAAGTATTTACGCTAATAATATTGACGATTATGCAGTTTCAACGCCAGGAAGAACATATGATATTTTCTGAGTCTGAACTAACTGACGTATCTATGTGATTTTCATACACACAAATCACTCAGAAAATATTCATTCTGAGCAGCCAAATGTAAATGGAAAATATTCGTAGTTGTTCAGAAAAGAAATCATAGCAGTACATGGATTTAATTATGAGGGGACGTCGCGAGCGATTGCATCAGCATGGAACGGTTCGATGCGTCCTGGCGCACACCCGCCGTCGACGAGGAGCTGGTTCCGCCGGCTGCGACGATGTCTTGGCGCACGTCCGCCGTCGAAGAGTAGTCCGCACGGCCAGCAACATGGCATGCGGCCGCCATGGTCGAGCAGTCCGGCTGGCCGCCGGTGACGAGGTCGTTCGGCGCGGCCATGGACAAGAAGACGTAGCCTGGTGCCGCGTGGCCGCCGGCGACGAGGTCGTTCGGCGCGGCCATGGACAAGAAGACGTAGCCTGGTGCCGCGTGGCCGCCGGCGACGAGGTCGCTGGGCGCCGCCATGGTAGAGAGCAATAGGAGGAGTAGAGCGAACCCTAATTAACTCGATCTGGTAGTTGCGTACGTATATGTCAACCGGCAGCTTATACCATACTTACACGGGAATGAGCAGCTGGTACTTGAAAACTGATGGCAGGTGGGATTGGTGCTTTAAGATTGTGACGGCCATGTGGCATCCATCCGGATGGGTCTCACCGGCCTCGGAATGAGACCCGGTCTCATAGAATTTTTTTCCCCTGACACCATCACCGCCTACTCCCTCGAGGACAACGAGCTGTGGCTCTGCCACCTCATCGGCCTCCTCTTCGAGCTCTTCACCGCATCCGTCATCTTCTTCTGCTCCCTCAAGGGCAACCCCATGATACCCGCCGTCCTCATCTTCGTCGTCCGCATCATCAAGTATGGTGAGCGCACCTACTCGCTCTACTGCGGCAGCGTCAACGGTTTCCGCGAGAAGATCCTCGACCCTCCTGACTCAGGGTGGACATGGTCCGGGCCGGTCCAGTCCCTGACCGAGCCGCCATTTGGACCGGCCGCCGGCGGACCGAACCGGACCGGACATGGTCTTTGTTGTTTTTCCTTAGCGTTTTCTTAGTGCAGCATTGTTGCCCATGCAAATATGGTAGCACGTGCATGAGCCCACAAATTTGTGTGCGCGAGTCTTCCGTGATTAGTGGATCAGCCCTGACGTGGAGCTGAGTCCTAGTCGTGGGCGTAGTGGACGCAGAAGCCGGATCAATTTCGTTAGTCGTAGGATGGCAGGAGATGGGACGGCCGTATCGGATCAAACACGTCTTTCTCGTTCTTTCTGTTTCTGCTACGTGAATGAAAGGAAATTAAGGGAAACGGCAGAAAAACTCCAACCTTTTACGCAAAATTTACGCTGAATGAAAGGAAAGGGATGGCCGGCCAGGGGCGGACCCACGTTGATCCAACCGGTGTCACTGGACACCGGGTAAATTTGATTTCAGTGGCGAATGCAGGAATAATTTTTAGATGTGGCGGTCCTTACAAAGGAGAAAAATATGTAAAATGCAACTGTCCAAGAACTCACTAAAATATTAGATATATATCACTTTGTGTTATGCAAATACAACTAAAATCGGAAATTTGAGTACTAGGTCGTTAATCCTGCATGTACTCGCGTTTTTATTCCGTGGAGTTTTACATCATCCCCACTAGCTAGGTACTAGTACCTTGTCCATGCCCAACGTCTAGGTGTACTATTATATTTGCTTCAAATTTTTAGGTGTGGCGGCTGCCAGGCCTTGCCAGATAGCTGGCTTCGCCACTGTTTGATTTGCCTTTGTATATGATCCGCATGTTATGGCTAGGACACCGGTAACTTCTAGACATGGACACCGGCTGAATCGTGTGACTGAAAGCGAGCTAGCCAGCGACGAAGCACTTAGAAGGCGCGGCCCATCTAGAGTCAGCCGCGAGGGCCTGGTAGCGGCCCATCTGGCTAGCAAGGCGTCACCCGCCCCCTGGCGCTATTATTTGATCGATTGGACCGATCCTCTGTACGTGTGCGTGTTCGTGTTTTTTTTTTTGCGAGAAAAGGAAGATGATAATAAAGCTTCGTTCTTACAGAAAGATCCAGAAAAGAGTGAAAATTACACACGGGTCCCTCTGGATCCCGACCACGGCAACGAACAAGACGAGCCGGTGGCGCGCCGCTACCGCTGCTCCTCTTCACGCCTTGGATCGGAGCCAGCCCCTCCGCAGCCGGGAAGTCGCCGGACAATGGATCCGAGGATCCTGCACCCTGAAACGCCGTCGTCGTCGCGAAGCTTCGCCACACCATCTCCATCTTCAACATCAGCACCCGGATCCGCCGCCTATGCAGATCCGGCGAGGGCTTGACGCGCACGGTGGTTCCGACGAACCACGAGCACGGGGAAGACGAGCGCTCCGCCGCAGAGCTCCGTAGAGCGCCACCGCCGAAGGGGAAGAGCGCCGCCACCAAACTCCAAACCGACTGCGCCGCCGCCTCCACAACGCCGCCGGCCGGACCCCAAACAGACCCTACACTATGTACACGCCGAGATCCGGGGCTTCCCCAACCTCCCGCTGCCGGAGCAGCCGACGGAGGAGGAGAAACCCCTGGATCCCCGGCGGGCGAGGTGGATCGACTGGGGAGGCTCACAAATCGCCCCCTCTCTACTGTAGACGAAGAGGGGAACGGCCAAGGTCACGTGTGTGCGTGTTCGTGTTAGCCTGCCCGCTTCCTTTCGACTCTTGTCAGTCGTTACGGCCGAATGCCCTCACGCCTAGAGTCCCCCTCGCGGCCTCGGGCACTCGCAGATCGGTGGAAAATTGAAAGGAAAAGATACAATACTTTGCAAGGTCGTCAATCTCTCTGAATTACAAGTGCACGTATGTATTTTAATTTGTTTTCTCTAATTCACGTTTTACAAATTACATGGTTAGGGATTTCAAAATTTAAGGGTATTACAGGGAAATCGAATTGCCACGACTTGCCAATTTTTCTTAATACCATCCATTTGGATTATTTCTCGACCATACGACATGAGTAAAACAAACGAGTAAAATCTTCATAAACTTGGAACACTTTATTTTGCTAAGCATTTTTACCGTTGAACATTTTAAATTGTCGAGTGCTTTCTATTAATATACTCCCTCCGATCCATATTACTTGTCGCTTAAACGGATGTATCTTCTATATTATTACTTTGTATCTAGTGTGTATAGTATACATGTGGACACGGGGATTTGTATCTAGTGTGTATAGTATACATGTGGACACGGGGACATTTTTGTTCTGGGTCCGCCCCTGTGGCCGGCATTGCCGTGGGCCACGTCGACGGGCTTCATTAGCCCTATCGGATCAACGTTTTACGCAAGATTTACGCTGAATGAAAGGAAAGGGACGTTCTTTCGTTAGCCGTATCGGATCAACGTTTTACGCTGAATGAAAGGAAAGGGATGGCCGCCATTGCCGTGGGCCACGTCGACGGGCTTCTCGCCGCCGCCATCGAACCGCCTCATCGCCACGTCCAGCTGCTCATACGTGAACTGCCTAGCGTTGCCCACGCCGGATTCAGATCCCACCGCTGGTTCACGTCGCCAGAAGGCTACCTCATAGAGAAATGGCCGTGTTTGTTTCGGTCCAACCAACTTAACGGGCTAAGATCGGACCGGGCCGGTCGATTTTCGGGACGAAATTCACAGCTCGGACCGTCCATTTTTTCCAGTGGGCCGGGACCGATCAGTCCGGTCCAGAGCGGTACACAAGCGGGCCGAAAAGACCGCTCGGTATGTCCAGCCCTATTGCTGACCCGGGCCCCAACTACGCCAAGCTCATGACGACCGAGTTCGATGCCAAGGAGCAGGCCGGACTGGTCATCGAGATCGTCTTCGCCGGTGACGACGAAGAGGCCAAGAAAGCCCTGGCCAACCTTGAGGAAGGTGAGGCCGCGCGCCTGGTGAAGAAAAGCACCAGCCTGGAGGTGCAGGCGTACAACTTCTTCCGCATCTTCCGGCGCTTCTTCGCCAACCTCATCCTCAGCTACAAGGAGTGCAAGATCAGCCAGGCATACTTCCTTGAGCGCGACGACGCGACAAACTCACCCGCCACGGCATTCGAGGTCATTGAGGTGGAGCTCAACTTCATCTACGACATGGTGTACACCAAGGCCCCTGTCGCCCACAGAAGGACCAGCTGGATTCTCCGCTTCATCGCCTCCGCCTGCCTCGTCTCTGATAGATTGGAGAGAATAATAACTTGTATTGATTGGGGCCTCAAAGGGCTGTTTATATAGATTACAAGACTTGGGCTCCAAGACTAATAGAGAAAGACTACAATTCCAAACCTTGCCGAATATGGTAACGTAACCGACCTATACTCTAATATCCCCCCGCAGTCTCAGCGTCAGGAGTAACGATGTTGAGACTGGAGCGTATGTCGGTGAAAGATGCAGTCGGAAGTCCTTTGGTGAAAATGTCAGCAAATTGAGCACTGGTAGGTACATGAAGAACGCGGACCTCGCCAAGAGCCACCTTCTCTCGAACGAAGTGTATGTCAATTTCAATATGCTTGGTGCGACGATGCTGAACTGGATTGGAAGCCATGTATACTGCGGAGATGTTATCACAATAAACGATGGTGGCACGATCCAATGGGCGATGAAGTTCCACGAGAAGCTGACGCAGCCACACCGCTTCAGCCACAGCATGAGCAACCGACCTATACTCAGCCTCAGCAGAAGACCTGGAAACTGTTGCCTGCCTTTGAGAACACCAAGAAACAAGATTATCACCCAAATAAACACAAAATCCGGATGTGGACCGTCGAGTATCTGGACAACCTGCCCAGTCTGCATCAGAATAAACAGTCAAGCTTGTCGGGGAAGAAGAATTAATGAGAAGACCATGATCAAGAGTTCCTTTTAAATAGCGAAGAATGCGGTGGACGTGAGCAAGATGAGGAGCACGAGGATCATGCATAAAAAGACAGGCTTGCTGAACAGAGTAGGAAATGTCCGGCCTAGTGAGAGTGGCATATTGGAGAGCACCAGTGATGCTACGATACAAAGTGGGATCAGAAACTGGATCACCATCAGCCGACAACTTGGCACCAATGTCGGCCGGTGTACGAGAGGGTTGACAATCAGACATACCAGCACGAGAAAGCAAGTCTAAAAGATAGGATCGTTGAGAGAGAAAAAGAGAAGATTTTGTACGAGAAACGGTAATGCCAAGAAAATGATGAAGAGGACCAAGATCAGTCATGGAAAACTCATGACTAAGAGAAGAGATTATATGTTGAAGAAAAGAGTCAGAGCTAGCCGTGAGAACGATATCATCAACATAAAGCAAGAGATAGGCAATGTGGGAAGATGAGCGAAAAATGAATAAGGAAGAATCAGATTTGGAGGGAATGAAGCCTACTGTTTGAATAAAGGCAGCAAAACGTTGAAACCATGCACGAGGAGCTTGTTTAAGACCATAAAGAGATTTGTGAAGAAGGCAAACAGAATTGGGAGAAGAGGGATCCTCAAAACCAGATGGTTGCTGACAATAAACAGTTTCATTAAGAGTGCCGTGAAGAAAAGCATTTTTAACGTCTAGCTGATGAATGGGCCAAGAGGAGGAAACAGCAAGACTAAGAACAACTCGAATAGTACTGGGTTTAACAACAGGAGAAAAGGTTTCATCAAAACCAATGCCCTGTTGCTGAGAGAAACCACGACACACCCATCTGGCTTTGTAACGAGCAAGAGTGCCATCAGAATGAAATTTATGACGAAAAACCCATTTTCCAGAAACAACATTAACGCCAGGGGGTGTGGGAACAAGAGTCCATGTATTATTTTGCTGAAGAGCGTTAAATTCATCGCGCATAGCTGAGAGCCAAAGAGGATCAAGAAGAGCTCGTTTGTAAGAAGAGGGAATAGGAGAAAGTGCCGGGGTTGCCGGGGTTGCCGGACTGGACGGACTTGCCGGGGTTGGGGTGGCTGTGAGGTTGAGGCGTTTGGTGGGTAGAAGAAATCCGCGTTTGCCGCGGGTGCACATGACGTGATCATTAGTGGGTGGTGGAATGGGGACGGCGTTGGGTGGTAGTGGTGGCGGGGAGGTTATCGGTGTCGAGGTTGCCGGGGTTGCCGGACTTGTCTGGCGTGCCGGGCTTGCCGGGACCGGGCTTGCCGGGTCTGCTGGTGGCGTGGTTGCCGGGCGTGCCGGACTTGCAGGGTCCTGGCTTGCCGGGTCCGGGCTTGCCGGGCCGGTCGGTGCTGTGGTTGTCGGGCTTGCCGAGTCCGGACTTGCCGGGTTTGGGCTTGCCGGTCGGGCCGGTGCCAGGCTTGCCGGGCTGCCCAGGCTTGCCGGGTCCGGACTTGCCGGGTTTGGGCTTGCCGGTCGGGCCGGTGCCAGGCTTGCCGGGCTGCCCAGGCTTGCCGGCCTTGCCGCGGGAGAGGGAGTGGTGGTAGGGATTGATGCGGTGTGAGTGACAGAAAAAGGAAACGTGTTTTCATCAAATGTGACGTGGCGAGAGACAAACACGCGACCAGAAGATGGATCAAAACAACGATATCCTTTGTGATCATCAGAAAGACCAAGATGAATGCAAGGAAGTGAACGTGGTTCGAGTTTGTTGGAGGCGGTAGAGGCAGTGTTCGGGAAACAAAGACAGCCAAAAACACGTAAAAAAGAATAATCAGGATGAGAGAGAAAAAGAGATTGAAAAGGCGAATAAAGAGGACAAGTCTTAGTGGGACAAATATTTAGAAGTAGAGTGGCAGTGCGGAGGGCTTCGGCCCAAAAACGAGAGGGTAGAGAAGCTTGTAGGAGCAAGGTGCGAAGAATATCATTAATGGAGCGAAGAGAACGTTCGGCTTTACCGTTTTGAGGGGAGGTATAAGGACAAGAAAAACGAAGAAGAATACCTTGAGAGAGAAAGAAGGTGCGATTTTGAGTGTTGTCAAATTCTCGACCATTATCACATTGAATAAATCTAAGGGGCAAGCCAAAGTGTGTAAGAACATATTGTCGAAAATTGAGAAAGATGGCATGTGCTTCAGATTTAGCACGGAGAGGAAAAGTCCAAATATAATGAGAATAGTCATCCAAAATCACAAGATAATATTTGTAACCAGAGACACTAGGAACTGGAGAAGTCCATAAATCACAGTGAATTAACTCAAAAGGGAAAGTGCTAATGGTAGTAGAGGTTCCAAAAGGTAATCTAACATGTTTGCCGCATTGACAGGCATTACAAAGAGAGGGATTATGAGGAACACTAGAACTAGGGATACAAAATTCTTGCAGCAAAGATGACAAGGTTGATTTGTTGGGGTGTCCTAGACGACGATGCCACAAGTCCACTGAAGCAAGCATGGCGCGGGGAGTGGACGTAGGTGTGCCATGAAGCGGATAAAGATCTCCCGTGCTATTGTACCGAGCGAGTACCTCCCCCGTTGCCAGATCCTTCACAGACAAACCAAAAGGATCAAAAGCCAAAATTACTCGATTGTCAATACAAAATTGGCGAACAGAAACAAGATTTTTGATGAGGGAAGGAGAAACCAGAATATTGCGAAGAAGAAAATTGCCGAAAGAGGAAGGGATGTAAGAGTGACCGGTGCCGGAAACAGGTATGGTGGAACCATCACCAATGGTGATCGTAGAAAAAACAGAAGGAGAGCAAGCTGACAGCAAATTCATATTTGAAGACATATGCGAGGATGCACCAGAATCGAAAATCCAATCCGTACCTTCGTTATTGAGTGTAAAGTTGTTCATGGCGTTGAGGAAGGCGGCTTGATCCCAGGCCGGCTGCTGGGGAGGAGCAGAGGGAGCAGGAGCGTGCATGGGAGCGTAGGGCAGGGTCGGCAACTGGTAGTATGCCGTCGGGGCCGGCAAGCCTGGCAAGACCGGCAAGGTGCCGTAAGAGGCCGGCAAGCCCGGCAAGGTGCCGTAAGAAGCCGGCAAGGTATAGTAGGGTGGCGATAGTCCTGGCGCGCTGGGAGGTGGCGTAGGAGTAGCGGTGTAGACATGCGCCGGCGGCTTGGGCCCAAGGAGTCCAGGAGAGCCGGTTGCCGGGCGGAGGCCAGGGCTCCACGTGCCCGTGTAAGCAGGCGGGGCACCGTACGGCGAAGGAGCTGACCAGGGCATCGGCCAAGCTTGAACAAGGCCAGTCCAAGGAGCGTGCGGAGGCTGCCACGGGGAGGGGGCCGGTGGCGATGGAGAGGCCGATGGCGGAGCTTGGGGAGTGCCGGTAGAGCGAGATGCAGGGGGCCGGTAGATCGGATTCTTGCCCCGGTAGTTCGGGCTCGTGCGCCAGCCGGGGGGTGGTGGAGTGGCTGCTGCCGCCGCGGTAGGAGGGGAGGGTGCGGCAGATTGGTGCGGCACGCCAGGCGCGGCCCCGGCAAGCCTGGTCGCGGCAGGAGCGGCAGCGTGAAACACCTGCGGCGGCCGTTGCGCCTTGCGAGCTTGATTCTTCTCTTCTTGCTGGAGGAGGGAGCGAACCTCCTTGAAGGTGGGGTAGGGCTTGAGCATGGGGATGAAGGACTGCTGCTTCTCGAACTGCTCGCCGAGGCCGACGAGGAGAGCGTTGATGAGGGCGCGATCGTCGATGTGATCGCCGAGTTCACGAAGTTCGTCGCCGATCGCCTTGATTCGCTGGCAGAAAACGGTGACCGGGGCGTCTCCTTGGACGATCGTACGGAGCTCGGTGTTGAGGGCGTTGATGCGCGCGTCGGAGTTGTCCTGGAACAGCTGCTGAAGTGACGCCCAAAGCTCGGCGGCAGTGGCGTCGGAGGAGGAGACCAGATTGAAGAGCTCCGTGGAGATGCGTGTGTAAATCCACTGGATGATGGTGAGATCATCTTTCACCCAGCGAGGATTGGCGTGCTGCGGAGGGTAGGATGGATCTATGTGGTGGCGGAGGCCGCAGCGGCCGAGATGGATGGTGAAGAGGTGGCGCCAATGGTAGTAGTTGTGGGCGCCAAGATCTAACGAGATGGGGATGAAGGGGGAGACGTCGGCAATGGTGTCGGCGAGGGAGATAATTGGGAATTGAGGGGGAGGTATTTGGATAGTTGTGGAGGAGGAAGAAGAAGTGGGGGCGCCGGCGGCGCGGAACTCGGCCATGGAGAAGAGGGGCCGAGTCGACCGGGGCGGCGGCACGGGTGGCGGTGCCATGGCAGGTGCGGAAAACCTAGGCGTCTGATACCATGATAGATTGGAGAGAATAATAACTTGTATTGATTGGGGCCTCAAAGGGCTGTTTATATAGATTACAAGACTTGGGCTCCAAGACTAATAGAGAAAGACTACAATTCCAAACCTTGCCGAATATGGTAACGTAACCGACCTATACTCTAATAGTCTCTTCCCTCATCTTCTTCCACCGCGACAAGGGCGGCTTCACGCGCATCGACATCGCCATCACTTACGCGTTGCTCCTCGGCGGCGTGGGGCTTGACATCGCCGCACTCGCCATGCTCCTCTCCTCGGACCGGATGCTCGTCTTCCTCGAGAAGATGCCGCGGCTCGTGCGCGCCGTCCGGTCCGTGCGGTTTCGGCGCTGGTCAGAGACGCTCGTCTTCCTCGAGAAGACGCGGTGGTTGGCGTGGCTCGCGCGCGCCATCAGGTCCATGCGGCTTCGGCGGCGCTGGTCAGAGAAAACCTCGCAGCTGAACCTCGTCAGCTACTGCCTGGGATGTTAGCTAAACTACAGAGTAGCTAGCTTTTCCAGGATCAAACGAAGAGGATCAGAGAGCAGATGTGCGTGGTCGCTGCTATACGAGAACAAAGGAAGACACAAGAAGCTGCAGCTGCACTCTACATGCACACACACACACACTTGCACTGGAGAAGCTCACGTACACTACTAACTTTGAAGCTTGATTGCTTGAGTTTACAAGAGGTGGATACATGCCTTTTTATAGGCGATTACAAGCCGGTTGTGAGCAACACATGCACAGCCACGTACACACACATGCTAGAACCTAGTACCACGTACACACACGCTAGAAGCTAGTACTTGTTTACACCTCAACCTTATTTACTACACGTAAGTACCTTAACTGCTAAGCTACCCAGCCTTACCGACATCCACTGATATTTCTACTCACCAAAGAGTTGTAAATTGCCGACATGTTAGATATGTCCAACAATCAGTTTACTGGTAGTTGCACTTGCCGTCATGCTCTAGGTTTTTTCCAGACAATAAGATTATTTCCAACATGGGAAAGCCGGACACTTTCAAAGGCGGCCTCCGCCGCTGCTTTGGCGGCTGACGGACGGTCTAGTGGCTCGCCAGGGTCGCCGAGACGATGTGCGTTTGGGATATATTCGACGATTTCATCTTTATCCGGCGCGAGCACCTCCGCAGCACACAGGGCCAGGGGCAGGAGAAGAGCCTCGTCCTCGATTTCCTGTTTCGTAGGCTCAAGAAAAGGGCCATCGAAGCCAAGGACATGGACTACGAAGGCATGAAGGAGGCGTGCAGCTGCCGCCGAGAGGGAGTCCTCGAGAGCAAGGAGCTTCGTGAGCAGATCATGGAGAAGCTGACGAAAGCAACACGAGAAGCCGCACCTAAGGAAGAGGAAGAGGCGGTCATCAAAAACAAGGAGAATGAAAAGCTCGCCGTAATTACGGACAACTTGAAGAGGGAGTTCGACGAGTCCCTGCTGCTGTGGCACATCGCGACCAGGGCCGGTCCTGACATTTCGGGGGCCCGGGGCAAAATTAAAATCTGGGGCCCTTAATGTTAAGTTAACATTAATTTATGTTTTGGGATCAGCTCTTGAACATCCAAAATCTGTATAAACCTCTCTTCAAGCTAACACATTTATTATTACTAGGTAAATATGTAAGCACAATTTGGACAAGAAACCAAAATTCTGATGCTCTCCCTTTAATTTGAAATCTGCATCATGTCCTAGACTGATTTCTTGGTTAAATCTTAATAAGCTTTACCAAATCAAGCAAACAAGCATATCACGATATTCAGCAGGTTATTCTCTACATCTTAAATGTTTTCAAAAACTAGTTCTGCCTGAAAATAGATAATCCTTGCAAAACAGAAATCTGCTAACATTTTAAAAACCTATACAACACTGTTCTAGTAATATCTCCAACAACCATTAATCCAAATTGAGCAAATTGGGTTCGATTAGAATGCAATCCGCAACCATTACAAATTTGATTTTGGTGTCATCTCAGAATTAAGCATGGATTGGTACCAGTTTTTTTTGCGGGGAGATTAGTACCAGTTTTGAAAGCACTAATCCTATCCTATGATTGGATTATCAAGAGCAATTCTTGGCATCGACTACATTTAACAAACAACAAATTAGGAACTATAGGGAGTACCAAAAAGGTTACTTTTGAGTTGTAGAACATGGATTTAAAATCAATTGATTGATTCCGGTGCCAATGTAGGCAGTCCCTTGTCTGCTGTTATAACTTGATCATGGCTACTGCTACGCATGCAGGTGGTAAGGCGAGGTGAGACAATCACGATGAGGCGAAGGCAAGGCTACTCGCGTGAGGCGAAAGCATCCATCGGCGTGCCAGCGTCGTGATGCATCGCTCCACCGTGATCTGATCTGGTCGATCGTGCATTTTTTTCTGATGAGAGATCGACAGATCGTCCAAGCATTACGGATGGGGCGTTTACCACAGCACTTGGGCCAGACCTGGTTGCTTTTAATTCTTCTCTATGCAGTTGTTCTTGTGCTAGGCCCAGTTGCTTTTATCTAGGAGAAGCCATGGCCTACTTGCGTATCTGGGAGGGCCCCCCTGGACTTTGGGGGCCCGGGGCTGCCACCCCTCCTGGCCCCCCTCAGGGCGTGCGCATAAATATATATACTAGCAAAAGTGCCCGTGTTGCAACGGGATAATAAAATTGTGGTGTTCAAATCAAGTTTTAAATATTCGCACTCTATGTATATACACTAGTGGAGAAACGGTCTTTAGTCCCGGTTGGGAAGGGCCTTTAGTCCCGGTTCATCAACCGGGACTAATAAATCGGGACTAAAGGCCCCTACCCTTTAGTCCCGGTTGGCCACGACCCGGGACTAAATCTCTGCCACGTGCCGGCAGCGCGCGCCGGGGGCTGGGGACCTTTAGTCCCGGTTGGTGACACCAACCGGGACTAAATCCCTGCCACTTTAGTCCCGGTTGGTGACACCAACTGGGACTAAAGGTTTAGGGGTTAAGGGGTTTAGGGTTTATTGTTTATTTTTCCTTTTCATTTTGTGTTTTTCATTTAATTCTTTTTCATTTCAAACATATTTTACGCTACTACATACTGTACACGTTATGCATATATAATAGAATTTCTCGTAGAACCAATCATATATCATAGAATTTCTCGTACGATCATGCATACACATATATATATACAATTTGGTATATATAATTTCTCCTACAATTTGCAGATCATTACATGCAGGCATTAGGTGAAATGGTATACTCCGTCGGTAGATATGACCTGCTGAAGCAAAAATCCCGCCATTTCCTCTTGAAGTGCTCGTATGCATATATATTAGATCATGATAAAAAAAAATTGTGAATAGTGTTTACGTACCCAAAGATGTCTTGCATCTCTGCTCCTTTCGGTCATAAAGCGAATGTTCTCGCAAACGATGTATCCACATATATTAGTCCCCTTTTACTGCCGCATACACTTTACGAGAATAGAATTCAATCAGACAATAATCAAGCATGATAACGGTATTAAAACTAGAATTAAAGAGATGCGCGGACGTAGTTAGTACTACTTAATTACCTTGGACCGTCGCCATTTCAGTTTTTGTTTCCATTGACCGACAACCTCTTTGATGAAATTTTTCCAAACCCTGCCCGGCAAAGAAAATGAATAAAGGAGTTATTAATTACTTGATATCAGGAAATGAACTAAAGAGGCCGACATAGTGCGATAATGATTGAAATTACCTGTCGAGCATCAAAAACAGGCTTCTGTATTCTTCAGGGTTTTTACTTAGTGAGTCCAGTACTTCAACAGTTCCCTCGTCAACTCTAATGATTAGCAGGATCCAGTGGAATCTGCGCATACGTTTGTATAAGCGGGCATGCATAACTCATCAACTACACTTAACATCGAGTAAGCAAAAATAGAATTTGTAGTATAAGACAGTAACACTCACCTAAAGTTGTAAGGAAAAAGTATTTCTGGTCTGGTATTTAGTTCCTTCAAAAACATTATCAAGTTATTCTCTGTGTCTTGGGGGTAGTCTTGTATCATATTTTCATTAACGGTATTTGGGTCAATGAACCCAATGCCATAGACTCCATCTCTGTTCATTTCATAAATCTTCATTCTGCATAATACCACAGAAAAGAATATAGTGAGGATAATTACAGGCAATGAACGAGCTGAGCTAGAGACTTAAATTACAGAAAGAAATCACTTACAGACAATAGCAACTGACGAGAGATTTGTCGAGTGCGTCTTGATTTAATAACTGAAAAATTTCTGGAAATTCAATCCACACATCATTTCCATGGAAGTAATGCTCTGGCTTGACTTTCACCATGAGGCTCTCTCGCCCGGCATTTACTTCTCTCAGGTACCAGTCATGCAATCTGCGCATTTGCGTTGGTAGAAGATCCACCTCGTCAGGCCTGACCAGAGGGTTCCCGCGGACATATTTCCATGCTAGTTCCTTCGGATTCATCGTGGGGAATTCCTCGATGCCTAGGAGTTGTTCAACAGTGACACCCATCTCTCTAGCCATCTCTCTATCAGCGTCGGTTACCGCCTTATCGGTACTCACCTTGAGCGGGGGGATCGATTGCACTTCCTGTTCTCCGAGCTGAGGAACAGTTTTCCCGCTTTTATTTCTACCTGTAAGGCTCGACTGCTGATTTTTTTTGTTGATAATATGACTGGCTAATAGAGCGTTCATAGTCTGATCGCGGCCTTTTCTCCACAGCCGGTTTAGCAAGATCCACAAAGTGTTGTACGACACTGTCAGGTATTTTCTCCTTTGGCGGCGGGGGCGGTTTCGGTGCAAAATGGGCCTGCACTTCGGAAGCCACTTGGGCTTTGGTTTCGTCCTCAGTCATCTCGTAAGCCAACTTCTTTTTGGCAGGAGGCTCGGGTTTCTTCTTTGGTGCTCCCTTCCGCTTTGTAGTCGGCTGACGCGGCGGAGATCGATATCACGTACTCGCGCTGGGCTCCGTCTCGAGGTGGGGTGGATTCGGCTGACGCGGCGGAGATCGATATTGTGGCGGACTCGCGCTGCGCTCCGTCTCGAGGTGGGTTAGAGTCGGCTGACGTGGCGGACTTGGAGGAGGAGTCGGTGCCCTTGGCGTCGAGTTTGGAAAGACGATGCAATCCTTTCTCCATACAATGATACCACGTATGGATTCTCCCAGTGTCTGCTCACCTTGACCTCCAGGAAAGTCAAGCTGTAGTGAGTCATATGCCGACAGAACTTCATCCACCCCGACACGAGCATAGCCAGGTGGAATCGGATTGCCGTGGAAGGTTGCTTCAGGGGGAATTGGTAAAGCATAGCCGTCCGCCACCTTCATGGAGATATGTTCTTCACTTTCATGTGTAGCTCACAAGTTGTCGTCTCTTGGATATCATCCACGGGGTAGCGAGCCAGCAGTGGATCATCGGCCGGGACCCCCGTGGAACCCACGCTGCTTTTCGGCATAGATGGGACGGTGCTATCCAATGTTGGATCTGCTTGCTGCTGTCGCTGAGACGCCCTTTCCAGGCTAAGTGTGTCGATCTGCTCCTGCTGCCGCATGAAAGCGCGTACCAACTCCACGTGCTTTGATTCTACCTGTTGAAGCCGGTCTGCATCCTGCTTCTTCTTGTCTTCCTCCTGCTTCTTCTTCTTTCTCGCACGGCTTCTGTAACTGACGTTCCAGTCCGCAAACCCCTCAACCCACGGAACAACGCCTTTGCCTCGTGTTCGTCCCGGGTGTTCAGGATTCCCGAGGGCGCGTGTAAGCTCGTCGTTCTCTCTCTCGGGCTGGAACACCTCCGTTCGAGCCGCTTCTATTGCAACAAGTAAAGCGTTCGAGGCTTCTTTAAGACTTGCTTGCACCATAATCTTCCCTGTCTTTGGGTCCAACTTTCCCCCATGCGCATAAAACAAAGTCCTGCACCTGTCGGGCCAACCCAATGTTTGTGGAGTGACCCCTGCAGCAATCATCTTTTCCTCAGATTCATCCCACTTAGGCTGACCAGTCTTGTAGCCACCTGGCCCCAGAACATGGTGAAACTGTTTCTTCTCAGCATTGATCTTGTTTTTCCTCGACCGTTCCTTAGCTGCTTCCGATTCCTTGAACTCCACAAATAAGTCCCAGTGATCTTTTGCATTCTCCAGTGCTCCAGTGAATTCTGGACTCTGCTTTCCTGCTTCGACGTAGCAGGCCCATAATATTTTCTTGTGGTTGCAGAATTGTGTGACCATCTTCTGAAGAGCACTCTTCTTGACTTTCTCCCTTTCTGCATCTGTTAAATGCTCTGGTAGGGTGAAATGTGACATGAGCGTTTCCCAAAGCAGATCTTTTGCTCTTTCGTCGACAAAACTAACTCCTCGATCTCCCTTTGGCTTATTCCATTCTTGAACGGAGATCGGGATTTGGTCCCTGACAATAACTCCGCACTGACGAGTAAATTTGTCCGCATTCTTTTTAGGAGCAAGCGGTTCGCCATTTGGTTTGATCTCATCGATATTGTACTTTATGCCAGCCTGCAACTTTTTGGCCGGGCCTCGTACTGCCCTGCTTGTAGAAGATTTGCTCGATCCGGAGGGCTAAAAGAAGAAAGATTCGTTAATATATATATATACAAATCAATTAATACATGTAATGATCACCAGAGGCCTTATATATACCTCGCCGGTCTTTGTTAATTGAAGATCATTTCCTTCGCCATCATTGTTTCTGTGGCCTTCGTCTGTTGGTTCTTCCTCAAATATTCCCTCACCGGAATTGTTCAGATATTGTGAGCCGTCATCTTCAGGTTCACCCTCTGGGTTTTGGATCATGTCGAACATGATATGCTCTTGATCATGGTCGTCTCTGCCGCTAGCGTCCATAGCTTAACTAATCCAGAAGAAAGATAAAATAATTTAGTATTCAAATTAGAATGCGTCTCGAATAATATCACTAATACATCTCGAATAATCCAGTTAATGCATCATCGAATATTATCGAATATAATCTATTATCACTAATACATCTCGAATAATCCAGTTAATGCATCATCGAATATAATCTCGAATACATCTCGAGTATTATCACTAATACATCTCGAATATTATCATATAACATCACTAGCTAATACAGATCGAATACTATCGAATAATCCAGTTGACTCGCGGTTCCTGAGGCGCGGGCGGTGGACACCCAAAGAGAAGGAACCATCACAGGATCATAGCTCGGGTGAGATCCCTGAAGAACCTGCCAGGTATTGGAGAACCTGGCGTTCAACGCAACCATGTAGCGACGGACGTGCTCGTCCTCCTCCCTGACACGGTGACGTACCACCTCCTCGGGGGCCGGCTGCCTCCGCACCGATAGTGGCCCACGCGACCGCCACCAAAGAAGCTCCGGGTCGACGATGGGAGCCCGGTTCCTCACCAAGCTGCGCGCCCCGGAAGGTAGCACCTCCCAGTGCCAGCCCGGCGGAGCCCAGTCCCGGACATGACGCCTCTCAAGCAGGTTGTCGCCACCGAGTCGACGACGAGGATGCGGGCCGGGCATCGTCGACGCCAAAAATGTTTCTATGCAAATTTAACATTTTTTAAATGCTTGATTATGATTTTTGTAATTCTTGTTCACTTGATTTTGCAAATACATGACAAACTTTTGCAAATACAACATTAAGATATTAACATTTTCCAAATAAGATATTAACATGTTTTTGATCAATATTTTTAAGATACAACATTAAAATATTTTTAATACATGGTCAACTTTTTTCTATGCAACTTTTTTCTATGCAAATTCCACCGTTCATCTACATACATACATACATTGTATACATACATACATATACTAAGCATCTACAACATCTAGTGAAAAAAAAACAATCTATATATGAAAAAAAAGATGAACAAAATTAAGGAGGGAGGCTCACCGGCCGGGATCGTCGGGGCGGAGGGAGGCGGGTAGGACGCCGGAGACGGAGGAGCGGCGCCGGAGACGGAGAAGGACGCCGGAGGCGGGGAGGAGCGGCGCCGGCGCGGGCTCGGGCCGCGGCGGCTTGTGGAGGAGCGGTCGTCGATCGCGAGGCGGGCGCGCGCGGAGGAGCGGCGGCGGCGGGTAGCGTGGCGGCGCCGGCGCGGGCTCGGGCGGCGCTTGGGAGCAGAGCGGCCGGACGGCGAGGTCGAGGTCCAGCAGCCTGGCGGCGTCGTGGTCTTCGGCGCCGTCGGGGGAAACTATAGATGAGTTTGGAAATTTTGGTAAGTGCTGTTTATATACAGAGACCTTTAGTCCCGGTTGGTGGCTCCAACCGGGACTAAAGGCCCCCCTTTAGTCCCAGTGCGAGCCACCAACCGGGACTAAAGGTGAATTTCACCAGGCCGAGCGGCGGGAAGCCCAGGCCTTTAGTCCCGGTTGGTGGCTCGCACCGGGACTAAAGGGGGGGCCTTTAGTCCCGGTTGGAGCCACCAACCGGGACTAAAGGGTTGGTCCTGGCGTGGTGGAAGTTTAGTCCCACCTCGCCAAGCGAGAGGCACTCGCACCTGTTTATAAGCCCCGCTGCGATATCCGTCCTGAGCTCCTCTCTAAAGCAGGCAGTACATGCCTAACGTTCCTCTCTGCCCTGTGGGACCTACTTGCCCTGCGGGCCTGCATCTTGGCCCAAATATAGTTGGGTTTCTAGTCATATGCAGGCCGTGGTGGCCTAGTAGGCGGGCATTTTTTTATTTTTTGCACATTTTTTAGTCCCGGTTGGTGGCTCCAACCGGGACTAAAGGTCTTTTCCAGTTTTTTTTTGTTTTTTGCTTTATTTTTTTTCTTTTGTTTCTACTTAAAGCCAAATATTTAGAGTTTTTGAGTGAATCTTTTTGGTTTAGGTCACAAAAATTATAAACTTTCTGTTAGTGCCAGTAGTTTTCAAATTTGAATATTTTAAATTTGAATTCTTTGAAATTTGTGTGAATCACTAGTTTGTGAATAACTTTACTTTAAAAATAGATTTTTGAGTGATTCTTTTTCCTGCTGTTTAATATTAGTGTGTTTTATCATTATGTTCAATTTGGTAAATTTTAGGTTTTTTTAAATAGGTGTTTTAATCAAAAACAGATTCTGTTTAGCTCTTTTAGTTTTATAGCTCAAAAAATCATTAAATGCATGAAAAATAGTGAATGAAGTCAGAAAGGGTTGAAAATTGATGATATGGCTTTGAATGGTGCATGTTGAATGCACAAAAAGTCTGGAGTTAAAATAAGTTTAAAAAAATGAAATGCCTTTGTAACAGATGAGTTTTCGTCCAAAACCCCGATACTTCGAAAGAGATTGTCCAGTTTGTACACGAAGTGCATCCAGTTTTTGCCGTAACCCTCTCAGCTTTTTAGCACATGCTATGTGGGTGAAATGATGATACCATGCCAAGTTTCATCCTTTTCAGAGTTCATTTGTAGTGCTTTTCAATTTCAGGGTCATTTAGCTCAAAAAAATCAATAAATGCATGAAAAATAGCAAATGAAGTCAGAAAGGGTTGAAAATTGATGACGTGGCTTTGAATGGTGTATATTGAACGCACAAAAAGTCTGGAGTTAAAATAAGTTTATAAAAATAAAATGCCTTTGTAACAGATGAGTTTTCGTCCGAAACCCTGATACTTCGAAAGAGATTGTCCAGTTTGTACACGAAGTGCATCCAGTTTTTGCCGTAACCCTCTCAACTTTTTAGCATATGCTATGTGGGTGAAATGATGATACCATGCCAAGTTTCAACCTTTTCAGAGTTCATTTGTAGTGCTTTTCAATTTCAGGGTCATTTAGCTCAAAAAAATTAATAAATGCATGAAAAATAGCGTTCCTTCGCGTTTCAAATGCCAAAACACATATATACCCTAACTATTACAAAGATTCTCTCCAATTTGTCTGAAGTGGGACTTTCCAGATAAGTCCGGAAACTCACTAGAGAAGAACGTGATGGCGGTGAAGCCGGTCACATCCCAGAGTGGGATCTTGGGGTATAAAACTTTTTCTTCACGTGTGTCCCTTCGCGCCGTAACCATGGACAATCTTCATCATTTAACAGGATGCTTGGGTCAGTCTTCACTGTGAAGGGAGCAATTTCATGAAACTTTTCATAATCTTCTGACATGTCTGTCTTGTCCTCCACTCCCACGATGTTTCTTTTCCCTGAAAGAACTATGTGGCACTTTGGCTCATCGTATGATGTATTCGTTTCCTTATCTTTTCTTTTTCTCGGCTTGGTAGACATATCCTTCACTTAGAAAACCTGCGCCACATCATTGACTAGGACGAATGGTTCGTCTGTGTACCCAAGATTGTTGAGATCCACTGTTGTCATTCCGTACCGCGGGTCTTCCTTTACCCCGCCTCCAGTCAGATTGACCCATTTGCACCGAAACAAAGGGACCTTCAAATCACGTCCATAGTCAAGTTCCCATATCTCCTCGATGTAACCATAATATGTGTCCTTTGGCCTATTGGTGTTTGCTGCATCAAAGCGGACACCACTGTTTTGGTTGGTGCTCTTTTTATCTTGGGCAATCGTGTAAAATGTATTCCCATTTATCTCGTACCCTTTGAAAGTCGATATAGTCGAAGATGGTGACTTGGCCAGTGTCGTGGGAACGACTCCGACAGTAAGAGTGGGGTAGTGTAAGGGAGCATGATCTATCGAGATGCAAATGGTTGACGCAGTGGTTTTAGCGAGTTCGGGCCTCTCGCGGTGGAGATAACAGCCCTACGTCTCGTGCTCCGTAGAGGCTTTGTTTTATCTGAGTATGTATCTGGAGATTACAATGAGTGAGAGCGAGGAGAACGGATCCCCTGCCTGGGCTATGTCCGGAGACTAGTAGAAAAGAGAGAGATGTAGAAGAAAGAGCCCGCCCCCAGTCTAGTGGTGAGGAGTGGCTTATATAGAGTGCGCCACCCCTTCACCTCCTATGTTACAAGTGAGGGAAGTAATTCAGCCCACTACACAAGCATTAATACTATCCATTACGAGGGTGAAGCTTCAATTGCTACGCACGACTGTTCGCCTCCCTCCATCCGAAAGTCTGTGAGGCAACCGAGTGGATTCGTCGTAGCCGAGTGGATTGAGTTCGTCGAGTGGAGTGCTATGATCCGAGTGGTTGTTGTCGTCCGAGTGACTCATACGACCGAGTGGTTGACTGTCTTCCGAGTGGACAGTACGTTGATATGTCCGAGTGGATAGTACATCTGTATGAGATTTATCTGGACCCACATGATGTGTGGACCCCATGCTTTACGATATTTTGACCCTTCGTGGGCCTACCTGTTATGTGTATCCCCAACATTAGCCCCCGAATCGATTGAGATTTTGCAGAACGAGTTTGTGAAAGACACAATTTGGCCCGAGTGATTACAGAAATACTCGGTACCCGTCATCGTGCTTTCGAACAACCAAGGCTTGAACAAAATCCCAATGGATTCTGGTACTGCGCTTCCCGACTAATCTGGGGTAAGTGCCCGCGAGTAGCAACTCGGTGACATTCGTTCATCTCTCGGAAGAGGTTAACTCGTGATCAGAGTATGGGTGTGTCATTAAATCCGGGCAACAAGATTGACGCATGGACTGCTCTTTCGGAGAGATGCCATTCTTATCCCGGAGGAACGTCAATACGAGTCGGTTCTAGATCCAAACTTATGAGTTTCACGCTTTGAGTCCTAGAAGAAGGCTCAAAACAGGTCCACGGAGGAGCGTTAAACTCACCTTATAGCAAATTTTTTTGAGTGGTTTGGTGCTGGTCCTGCATCGAGTAACTGATTACTCGAAATTTCTTCACACCTGGAACGTGTCTTTTTTTGTTGTTTGGCCGTCACTCGGACCGGGCGGACCGTTCCGAGTGGATACCATTCCAGTGGGGGCACGCGGAGTGCACCCACTGGGTGTGGTCCCCGAGACTGCCGTCGACTGCGGGTAGTCGGCGGGAGTCTTAGAGCCTGTCTTTTTTGTTGTTGTTTGGCCGTCACTCGAACCGGGCGGACCGTTCCGAGTGGATACCATTCCAGTGGGGGCACGCTAAGTGCACCCACTGGGTGTAGTTCCCGAGACTGCCGTCGACTGCGGGCAGTCGGCGGGAGTCTTAGAGCTTGTCTTTTTTTGTTGTTTGGCCGTCACTCGGACCGGGCGGACCGTTCCGAGTGGATACCATTCCAGTGGGGGCACGCTGAGTGCACCCACTGGGTGTAGTCCCCGAGACTGCCGTCGACTGCGGGCAGTCGGCGGGAGTCTTAGAGCCTGTCTTCTGGTCTGGAACTGAATTAAACAAGTGAACCCTCGTGCACTCGGCACGGTAAATGACTTCAGCCTAGAACTATGGCGGGTCTTCATGCATTCGGGATGGATCTTCGTGGGCTCGGCACGGTAAATAAGTTCAGCCTGGAACTGGGCCAATCAGCTGAATCTTTGTGCGCTCGGCACGATGAATGAATTTGGCCTCAAAACTGCCGACTGGAGAAACAAGTTGGACACTGCAAGGAGTACTTCTTATATTGACCGTTAGCTTTTGCTCTTGCCAACCAGATGATCGGTTTGGGACCGGGTTGGAGACGAAGAGTGAGCATTAGGTATTGAGCATATTTTGTGAAAAAAGTAGAAAACCGAGTGAGGAACATGCTGACTGGCGGCGCGCCCAAAGGCTTAGCCCCTGAATCTGTTGAGGTTTTGTAGAACGAGTTCACAAAAAACTTGATTTGGCCCAAGCACTGCGGGGGCACTCGGCGCCTGTCGCCAAGCTTTAGTCAACTACGATTTGAACAAAACTTTATCGGATTCTGGACTATACGTTTTCCGATTGATCGAATTGGGTTGATTGCTGGGCAAAACTCGGTGGCATTCATATGTCTCTCGTGAGAGATTGACTAGAGGTCCGAGTGAGGACATGCCACAAAACCCGAGTGACGACGCCGGCGCGTGGTCTGATTCTCCGGAGAGATGCCACTCACTATCCCAGGGGAAAGCCAGTGCAAGTCATCTCTGAGTCCAAGTTTGTGAAACTGACGCCTTGAGGCCTAGAAGGGCCAAGTGTATCCGTAGAGGAGCGCCGGTCTCACCCTTTTGCATGAAAGGGGTATTTGTCTGAGTGGACGTGCTTCCCGACTGATAGGGGTATGTTGACTGCGAGGAAAAACTTGGTGGCACTCGTATGTCTCCCGGAGGAGATAGACTAGTGGTCCGAGGTGAGCGTGCCATGAAAACCCGAGTGGCGAGGCTAGCGCGTGGACTGACTCTCCGGAGAGAGGCCACTCATTATCCCGGGGGAACACCAGCACATGCCATCTCTGAGTCCAAGTTTGTGAAACTGACGCCTTGGAGCCTAGAATAAGGGCCAAGTGTATCCGTAGAGGAGCGTCGTTTTCACCCTTTTGCAGTCCTGAAGATGACTCCAGGTAATGATTTGGGCGATCGTCCGAGTGGACGGTGCTACCCTTATAGATCTTCGGCGGACCGAGCATGTATGGTCAGAAAAATATTCCTGATGTGATCAACAGGTTGATCAAATGGGCGTAACCCCTGAAGGCGGCATGGCCCACGGCTGGGCGCAGCCCCCGAGTGATGCTCGAAAGAGGTAAGCTCGGCCGAGGGGCGAGGATGTGTACAACCGAGTGGCGATGCGCGGAGCGGCCGAGCGGTGATGACGTGCACAACCGAGTGGCGACGCGCGGGGCGGACGAGCGGTGATGACGTGCACAACCGAGTGGCGACGCGCGGGGCGGCCGAGCGGTGAAGACGTGCACAACCGAGTGGCGACGCGCGGGGCGGCCGAGCAGTGAAGACGTGCACAACCGAGTGACGACGCGCAGGGCGGCCGAGTGAAGATGTGCGAGGTGGCCGAGTGAAGGACTACGTGTCCAGCCGAGTGGCGACGCGCAGGGCGGCCGAGCAGTGAAGACGTGCACAACCGAGTGGCGACGTGCAGGGTGGTCGAGTGACGACGCGCGGGGTGGCCGAGTGGTGAAGACGTGCATAACCGAGTGGCGACGCGCAGGGCGGCCGAGTGAAGATGTGCGAGGTGGCCGAGTGAAGGACTACGCGTCCAGCAGAGTGGCGACGCGCAGGGCTGCCGAGCAGTGAAGACGTGCACAACCGAGTGGCGACGTGCGGGGTGGTCGAGTGACGACGCGCGGGGTGGCCGAGTGGTGAAGACGTGCACAACCGAGTGGCGACACGCAGGGCGGCCGAGTGAAGATGTGCGAGGTGGCCGAGTGAAGGACTACGTGTCCAGCCGAGTGGCGACACGCCGGGCGGCCGAGTGGTGAAGACGTGCACAACCGAGTGGCAACGCTCGGGGCGGCCGAGTGGAGACGTGTCCCACGGAGTGGCGACGCGTGGAGTGGCCGAGTGAAAATGGTCCTCGGAGGAGTTAGTCAGATGCTTTCGAAGTTGATGAAGCAACGGAGTCGGTGTAGTGTGGTTGCGGTGCAACAAGACCGGTGCAGCAACTAAGTTTGAGTAGGAACGAAGGTGGCGCGCAGAGCGTCTGAGTGATTATGTAACTTGCCAAAGCGGCGGATCCGAATGCACTCGTTGAAGTGAAGGACCCGACTGGTGATGAAGTACTTCGACCACTCAGGAGAGTGTGATTCCGAATGGGCTGCGGCCCCCGAGTGCGGCATAGCTCCCGAGCGCGCTACAGGCTTCAAGGGTGGACCTGTCGGAACCCGGGAAATATAGTTTTGAATGGATAAATTGTAATTCATTGAGTCGGACTCAGGTAAAGGTGAGGAGGAGCTTCCGAGTGATGCTCGAAAGAGGCAAACTCGCAAAGGAGTGAAGTGTGCAGTTTGATTACAAAAGTGACTTATTTGTCTCATGCCTGACGAGGTCTAAGTCATTGATACGATGAAGAGGATTCCTCAGAGGGGTCGGCCGGATGTGTTTGAAGCCAACGTAATAATTTCTCGAGAAAATTTGATGTGTGCTGAAATGATTTGTGAAAGTGACACCCATAGACACCCGCTGGATGTGCAAGGGGCTTGCTGGTTGAGAACCAACAAGAGTCTAGAAGAGCGAAGGAATTGATCGAACTTGACGAAGTGAATGATCCAACTTGATGTGTTAGAGCGCCGGATTCAAATAAAAGGTAGTGTAGTGTTCCGACTGAGTTGCAGCCCCCGAGGACCGATGCAAACTCGAAATGAAGAACACAAGGTGTTCGCGAATGACGTATGCGTTAAAATGAAAGTTGGACTCGGGAGTCAAATAACCAATACTAAGCAAGTATGTGTATAAATAAGCAACCGAGCGTAAAAGCACACTCGGTGGCGTGGCCTCCGAGTGAACGTGATGTGTGAATTACGGGATACTCGGGAACGCGGAAATAACAGAATGTAGTGCATGTAGAATGACTTAGCTGTCTGAAGGCGCGCGAGTGGCTGAGTGGTGAAGATGTGTTCAACCGATGGCGATGCGCGGGGCGGCCGATTGATGTAGATGTGTCTCACCGAGTGGTGACGCGCGGAGCGTCCGAGTGATGTAGACGCATCCCGCGGAGTGGCGACGCGCGGGGCGGCCGAGTGACGAGGGCGCGTCCAGCGGAGTGACGGCGCGCGGGGCGGCCGAGTGATGAAGGCGCGTCCAGCGGAGTGACGGCGCGCGGGGCGGTCGAGTGACGAAGGCACGTCCAGCGGAGTGACGGCGCGCGGGGCGGTCGAGTGACGAAGGCGCGTCCAGCGGAGTGACGGCACGCGGGGCGGCCGAGTGACGAAGGCGCGTCCAGCGGAGTGACGGCGCGCGGGGCTGCCGAGTGACGAATGCGCGTCCAGCGGAGTGACGGCGCGCGGGGCTGCCGAGTGATGACGACGCGTCCAATAGACTGACGGCGCACGGGGCGGTCGAGTGACGAAGGCGTGTCTCGCCGAGTGGCGATGCGCGAAGCTACCGGTGATGACGACGCGTTCCGCCGAGTGGCGATGCGCGGAGCTGCCGAGTGATGATGACGTGTCCCGCCGAGTGGCGATGCGCAGAGCTGTCGAGTGAAGACGACGCGTCCAGCGCCGAGTGCCTGTCCGAGCGGGCGTGACTGGCCCGAGGGAGGATCCGCTGCGGGTCTGTGTTGCGTCGGTAGTTGATGTCGGAGAATGACGTGGCCGTTGGTTGGGGCGTAGCCATTCCCCGGACAAACCTGCTCATTAGTTAGTCCGAGTGCAATATTCATCTGATGAGTCCGGTAATCGTCCGGACGAAATGCTCGTCCGAGCGAACAGGTGAGTTGGCTCAGTGATGGGTTTGACCGAGTAAGCCTACAAGTTAGCAAGTACAGGTACAACCACGAACCATAGTAGTAACCCGAGAAAACCTGGACGTAATGGTCCGAGTGAAGGATCTGTTGGCTGTGTGAGTAATCTAGTTGCAGGCTAGTCAAGTGAAAAAAAAATCCACTGACTGACTCTACCCATTACCAAGGACAGCAATCGGATCCTTTCGCTGAACTAAAACACGCCCTTGCAATGATGCTATTTGTGAGGCTTTAAGGCAGGGCAGTTATGCATGCATGCATGTACAAATTAACTCTCGCACAAACAGCGAAAGTAGCCAAATGAGTGCGTCTGTTTTGGCTGCAGAAATTAGGTAATTGGTGCTACACCTAATTGGCTGCTTAATGAGGCAATTAATTTAATGAAACAGCCAGCCACTTTACGAAGGATTATGAGGCCTGCAGTATACGTTTGGGATAATGGGCTACGTACTGTCCGATGTAGACGATGCCGCGCACGCATTCGGCTGTACCGGGGTTGGAGACGACGACGGGGCGGACGGCGCCGGTGGCCGCCCACGCACTCGGCTGTACCGAGGTTGGAGACGACGACGGGGCGGACGGCGCGGTGGCCGTGCGTGGAGGCGCGACCGGTTTCTTGTAAGTGCTTGGATTGATGTCGTTGATTGCCGCTGCAACATGTCTTGTCAAGTTGATGTGGAGGCGACTTGGTATTTCAGCTGCAGGGACACGAGCGGTTGATCTCGGCGGCAGGGAGACGAGAGGGCCGTCACCCACGGCGCCAGGAGACCAAGAGTCGAGGCCGTTGGTTGCCGCTTGTCCGCCGCGTTGGATGACGTCCCGACCGATCGCGCTGCGATTGGCGTCCAGGGAAAGCAAACTGATTAAATTATTGATTGATTGTAAAAATGGAGAAGATAAAATGGATACTTCCCCTTTTGCTTGTATGAATGGCGCAATGGACAGAACTCCAACGGCCAAATTCCCTCGGCGATGGTCGTTGATCCGCTGCTGAAGATTGAAGAAAAACCATTTGCACCATGGCTCAACAGACGCCACGCCCCACGGTGGGCGCCAACTGTCGTGGGAACGACTCCGACAGTAAGAGAGGGGTAGTGTAAGGGAGCATGATCTATCGAGATGCAAATGGTTGACGCAGTGGTTTTAGCGAGTTCGGGCCTCTCGCGGTGGAGATAACAGCCCTACGTCTCGTGCTCCGGAGAGGCTTTGTTTTATCTGAGTATGTATCTGGAGATTACAATGAGTGAGAGCGAGGAGAACGGATCCCCTGCCTGGGCTATGTCCGGAGACTAGTAGAAAAGAGAGAGATGTAGAAGAAAGAGCCCGCCCCTAGTCTAGTGGTGAGGGGTGGCTTATATAGAGTGCGCCACCCCTTCACCTCCAATGTTACAAGTGAGGGAAGTAATTCAGCCCACTACACGAGCATTAATACTATCCATTACGAGGGTGAAGCTTCAATTGCTACGCACGACTGTTCGCCTCCCTCCATCCGAATGTCTGTGAGGCAACCAAGTGGATTCGTCGTAGCCGAGTGGATTGAGTTCGTCGAGTGGAGTGCTATGCTCCGAGTGGTTGTTGTCGTCCGAGTGACTCATACGACCGAGTGGTTGACTGTCTTCCGAGAGGACAGTACGTTGATATGTCCGAGTGGATAGTACATCTGTATGAGATTTATCTGGACCCACATGATGTGTGGACCCCATGCTTTACGATATTTTGACCCTTCGTGGACCTACCTGTTATGTGTATCCCCAACAGCCAACAAGTATAGCTCATCTCCAAAAGTGTCGTCATGCATGAGACGTGTTTGCAACCAACCGCCGAATGACGTCATGTGTGTACGTTTGATCCAGGGCTCAGACTGCTCCGGGTTCTTGGAGCGTACACTATCCAGGTGTTCCTCGATATACGGAACCACCAAGCTAGAATTTTGTAGAACTATGTAGTGTGCTTGCGCTCAAGAATGCCCGTCCATACATATTACTGAATCCTTTCCTAGCGTGCCTTTTCCACCCAGTCTGCCCTCATGCCGTGATTCGGGAACACCAATCGGCTTAAGGTCAAGAATAAAGTCAACACAAAACTCAATGACCTCCTCTGTTTCATGGCCCTTGGAGATGCTTCCTTCTGGCCTAGCACGGTTATGAACATATTTCTTTAAGACTCCCATGAACCTCTCAAAGGGGAACATATTGTGTAGAAATACAGGACCCAGAATGGCAATCTCGTCGACTAGGTGAACTAGGACGTGCGTCATGATATTGAAGAAGGATGGTAGGAACACCAACTCGAAACTAACAAGACATTGCACCAAATCATTCTGTAACCTAATTGGTAGGATTTCTGGATCAATTACCTTCTGAGAGATTGCATTGAGGAATGCACATAGCTTCACAATGGCTAATCGAACGTTGTCCGGTAGAAGCCCCCTCAATGCAACCGGAAGCAATTGCGTCATAATCACGTGGCAGTCATGGGACTTTAGGTTCTGAAACTTTTTCTCTGCCATATTTATTATTCCCTTTATATTCGACGAGAAGCCAGACGGGACCTTCATACTGAGCAGGCATTCAAAGAAGATTTCCTTCTCTTCTTTGGTAAGAGCGTAGCTGGCAGGACCTTGATACTGCTTTGGATGCATGCCGTCTTTTCCGTGCATACGTTGCTGGTCCTCCCGTGCCTCCGGTGTATCTTTTGTCTTCCCATACACGCCCAAGAAGCCTAGCAGGTTCAGGCAAAGATTCTTCGTCACGTGCATCACGTCGATTGCAGAGCGGACTCTAGGTCTTTCCAATAGGGTAGGTCCCAAAATATAGATTTCTTCTTCCACATGGGTGCGTGTCCGTCAGCGTCATTCGGAACAGATTGTCCGCCAGGACACTTTCCAAAGATTACTTTTAAATCCTTGACCATATCAAGTATATCATCACCAGTACGGTGGCGAGGCTTCTTCCGGTGATCTGTCTCACCTTTGAAATGCTTGCCTTTCTTTGTTAAGAGATGCTTGATCGGAAGAAATCGACGATGTCCCAGGTACACATTCTTCTTACATTTATCCAAATATATACTTTCGGTCTCATCTAAATAGTGCGTGCATGCGTGGTAACCCTTGTTTGTCTGTCCTGAAAAGTTACTAAGAGCAGGCTAATCATTGATGGTTACAAACAGCAACGCTCGTAGGTCAAATTCCTGCTGTTTGTGCTCATCCCACACATGTACACCTTTTATGTCCCACAGCTGTAAAAGTTCTTCAACTAATGGCCTTAGGTACACATCAATGTCGTTGCCGGGTTGCTTAGGGCCTTGGATAAGCACTAGCATCATAATGAACTTCCGCTTCATGCACAACCAAGGAGGAAGGTTATAGATACATAAAGTCACAGGCCAGGTGCTATGATTGCTGCTCTGCTCCCCAAAAGGATTAATGCCATCTGCACTTATACCAAACCATAAGTTCCTTGCGTCACCTGCAAAGTCTGGCCACTTTCTCTCGATTTTTCTCCACTGCGACCCATCAGCGGGTACTCTCAACTTCCCGTCTTTCTTACGGTCTTCTTTGTGCCATCGCAACAACTTGGCATGCTCTTTGTTTTGGAACAAACGTTTCAACCGTGGTATTATAGGAGCATACCACATCACCTTGGCAGGAATCCTCTTCCTGGGGCGCTCGCCCTCAACATCATCACCAGGGTCATCGCGGCTGATCTTATAGCGCAATGCACCGCATACCGGGCATGCATTCAAATTCTCGTACTCCTCACCGCGGTAGAGGATGCAGTCATTAGGGCATGCATGTATCTTCTGCACCTATAATCCTAGAGGGCAAACAGCCTTCTTTGATTCGTACGTACTGTCGGGCAATTCGTTATCCTTTGGAAGCGTCTTGTTTATCAGTTTCAGCAACTTTTCAAATCCCTTGTCAGATACACCATTCTCTGCCTTCCATTGCAGCAATTCCAGTGTGGTACCCAGCTTTTTCTTGTCATCCTCGCAATTTGGGTACAACAATTTTTTGTGATCCTCTAACATGCGCTGCAACTTCAACTTCTCCTTTTCACTTTCGCAGTTTCTCTTTGCATCAGCAATGGCCCGACCAAGATCATCTGCGGGCTCATCTGATGCCTCTTCTTCAGCTTCTTCTTCTTTATTCTCTTCCCCCATTGTAGTACCATCGTATTCAGGGAACTCAGGATAGTTGTCATCGTCTCTTCTTCTTCATTCTCGTCCATTAGAACCCCTCTTTCTCCGTGCTTGGTCCAACAGTTATAGCTGGACATGAAACCGGACGTAAACAGGTGGACGTGAATGACTTTTGAGCTAGAGTAATTCCTATCATTCTTACAGACACCACATGGACAACACATAAAACCATTCCGCTTGTTTGCCTCAGCCGCACGCAGAAAACTATGCACTCCATTAATGAACTGGGGAGAGCGTCGGTCATCGTACATCCATTGCCGACTCATCTTCATTACACAACACCGAAAAGACCAAATTAATACAAGTTCATACACACTTATTCTCATAAAACAACATAAAACTATCTAGCTAAAGCATTTAAATGCAACAACAAATGCGATCAAAATCGCAACTAAGGTAATAATTGATCCAACAGCATAATGATACCTAGCCTCTTTATTAACGGCATATTTTCTAACCTTTCTAATCTTCAAGCACATTGCATCCATGTTGATCTTGTGATCATCGACGACATCGGCAACATACAACTCCAATTTCATCTTCTCTTCTTCAATTCTTTTCAATTTTTCTTTCAAATACTCGTTTTCTTTTTCAACTAAATTTAACTTCTCGACAAGAGGGTCGGTTGCAATTTCCGGTTCACATACCTCCTAGATAAAAATATCTATGTCAACTTGATGGGCATAATTGTCATAAACACGAAATGCAACAAATAGTTATAAAAGAGAATATACCACATCCGAATCATAAACCGGACGAGGGCCGACGGGGACGGATATGAAAGTCATGGCACTATGTATAACAAACAATCATACAAGTAAGAAAATTATACAATTAACTATCTAAATCATACAAATATGATTTTTTTTTATAAAAAGGATAAGAACAAGAGGCTCACCAAGGTGGTGCCGGCGACGGGACGGTGCGGGCGATCGACGGTGGTTAGGACGGGGATGGGAAGGCACTAAGTAAACCACACCTACACATATGCAAACTAAGAAGTTAATTTGAGCTCAAATTGCATATAAATCAAATAAACTCTCACATAATTACTCTCAAACTAAAACCCACAAATCACTATACTTATAGAGTATTGCACGAGCTAATCTAGCAATGAGAGATGAAAGGACAAAGTTGCTAACCTTTGTGAACACTTGGATAGATGGGGTACCTTCAAATCTTGACAAATCTTTGGCAAAAATGGAGGATGAGCTTGAGCAAGGGGAAGAACAGAGGAGAGAAAGGGGAAAATAGAGAGAATGGGCTCGGGCTGGACGAAGGGTTTATATAGGGACGTCTTTAGTCCCGGTTGGTTATACAAACCGGGACTAAAGGTCCACCTCTAGTCCCGGTTTCTGATACAAACCGGGACTAAAGGGGCTCGTGGGGGCCCCAGCCTGACACCAGCCTGCCACCACCCCTTTAGTCCCGGTTTGTATCACAAACCGGGACTATAGGTAGCAAATGAACCGGGACTAATGATGCCCGTGCCCCTAGCCGTTGGAACCGGGACTAATGGTCACATTAGTCCCGGGCCATAATCAAACCGGGACTAAAGGGGCAGACGAAAGGTTTGTTTTCTACTAGTGATACACGTATCTGAATATTTGTGCACCAACCGGCACACATGCGAATGTAAGACACGTGCATTCTAATATGTTCACAATGTATTGACGTTGGACTTGATCCTTGATGTGTGTATTTTTTTTAGTATATCCTTGATGCGTGTATGAGAAGGAAAAGAAAAGGTCAGTCTCACGATAGATGAAAAACTGGAGGGCCCTACGACGTACGAATAATTCAGAGAAGGAAAAGAAAAGGTCAGTCTCACGATAGATGAAAAACTGGAGGGCCCTACGACGTACGAATAATTCAGAGGAACGCTCATTTTTTTTTTCACTTTTACAGATGGCGGGGTGTGTAATTTACTTCAACCTCAGGGGCAGTTCGATGACAGACGAAAAATCTAAAGAAACAGTTAGCAAAGAGTTTTTTTTTCACTTATGGGTGACGGGGTGGGTAATTTACTTCAACTTTAGGGGCCGTTTCAATGACATGCAAAAAAATCAGAGAAACAATTAACGAAGAGTTTTTTTCACTTATGGGTGGCATGGTGGGTAATTTAGTTTAATTTTATGGGCACATAGGTGGACGGACGAAAAGGCGTACGAAAGATACAGGAGGACGAAAAAAGTGGACAAACGGTCCTCCCTTTAATATTAGGTATATATATATATATATATATATATATATATATATATATATAGGAGTACATAACCTTTTTAAAGTACAAAACAAGTTAAAATAAATTCTAGTCTATCCTATATTTCCTAAACAATCACGATACTCGACATCCCCCGCAGTCACAACGGTAGCAACATAGACGATAAGACTGGAGAAGAATCCGAAGTGTGTAAGCCGACAGACATCCCCCACAGTCGTAACGGTCGATGTAGGGTAACGCAGCAGAAAACAAAAAAATTCCGTCCTACGCACCAGCCCAGGACCACTATGAAGATGCATACAAGGTTTTGATCTGATCATTACCAACTCGTAGCGCAATGGAAGTAGAGTCGGTGAAGATCATCGGTGCAGATCCCCGCAGATAGGATTTTACAACCTCCTAACCGCGAGGATTATCTCCTTCGGACAGCTCCTCGGACGGTCACTCGGACAGCCCTCCGGGAGGACCTCAACCAGTCCCTCGGACGGTCTCTCGGACAGCTCTTTGGGAGGCCCTCAACCAGTCCCTCGGACGGTCTCTCGGACAACCCTTCAGGAGGCCCTCAAACAGTCCCTCGGATAGTCTCTCGGACAGCCCTTCGGGAGGACCCTCGAAAGCCCCTCGGGCAGAAGATCGAAACTACGACCTCTCTACTGGGTTGCAAACATACGGTGTCAGCTATCTGGCAGGGTTTCGCCGTACAGAACTAGGCCCTATCGAAGACTAGACAGTCTTTCGGCTTACGAAAGTATTTCGTGTGAGGGAGAGAAGAAAACCAGATCATTGCATGGCATTGTATGAGAGTTCAAGTGTGAACTTGGGATGACCATGGAGAGCCCTCTCCACCCCTATTTATAGGGTGAGAGGCTATGGGGAAAATACCAAAATGCCCTCAGATATTTTTCACCAAAAGCCACAAAAAGTGGCTTTCCAAAAAACAAATAGTGTTGACTGCATCACCATGCCTACATCATCCCCTAATAGTGTTTTCACTATTCATGAAATATTTTCTCTTAATAGTGTTTCACTATTCATCCCACTATTCATGACATCTTTTATGTGGATGACCTAAGCTTTATCAAATTTTCCCTCAAGTGGATGACCTAAGCTTTATCAATCCGTGGGAGGCGTAGGTTGAAGATGGTATCTCTCAAGCGACCCTGCAACCAAATACAAGAAATCTCTTGTGTCCCCAACACACCCAATACAATGGTAAATTGTATAGGTGCACTAGTTCGGCGAAGAGATGGTGATAAAAGTGTAGTATGGATAGTAGATATAGGTTTTGTAATCTGAAAATATAAAAACAGCAAGGTAGCAGAAAGTAAACGTGCATAAAAACGGTATTGCAATGCTTAGAAATAAGGCCTAGGGTTCATACTTTCACTAGTGCGATCTCCCAACATTGTTGACATAGTTGAATCATATGTAAATCCCTCACGTGCGACAAAGAGTTCACTCCAAAATCACAAATAGCGGAGAACAAACGAAGAAATTGTTGTAGGGTACGAAACCACCTCAAAGTTATCCTTCCCGATCAATCTTATGAGCCATCCCCATTAATTGTCACGAACAACCCTAGAGTTCGTACTAGAATAACACCTTAAGATACACATCAACCAAAACCCTAATGTCACCTAGGCACTCCAATGTCACCACGAGTACCCACGGGTTTGATTATACGATATGCATCACACAATCTTAGATTCATCTATTCAAACCAACACAAAGAACTTCAAAGAGTGTCCCAAAGTTTCTACCGGAAAGTCAAGACGAAAACGTGTGCCAACCCTTATGCATAAATCCCCAAGGTCACGGAATCCGCAAGTTGATCACCAAAACATACATCAAGTGACTCAAGTGAATATCCCATTGTCACCACAGATATCCATATGCAAGACATACATCAAGTGTTCTCAAATCCTTAAAGACTCAATCCGATAAGAAAACTTCAAAGGGAAAACTCAATTCATCACAAGAATATAGAGAGGAGAAAACTCCATATGATTCATCTATATCAACAAAGCTCGCGATGCATCAAGATCGTGCCATCTCAAGAACACGAGAGAGAGAAATCAAACACATAGCTACTGGTACAAACCCTCAGCCCCGAGGGTGAACTACTCCCTCCTCGTCATGGAGACCGCCGATGAAGATGGCCTCCGGCGATGCTTTCCCCCCTCCGGCAGGGTGCCGGAAAAGGGCTGTAGATGAGATCGTGGAGGTACAGAGGCTTGTGGCGGCGTAAAAACTCATCTAGGTTAACTTTCGGGGGTTTCTGAATATATATGATTTTTTTGGCGTTGGAATCACGCGAAGAAGGGCCATAGGGGGACCACTAGGCACCAAGGCACGCCTGGGGGGTGGCGCGCCCTGGTGGCTCGTGGAGCCCCTGTGGGTCTTCTGGCCTCCTCCCGAAGCTTCTAGTGTTTATCTTGGCCAATAAAAAATCTCCAAAAAGTTTCGTGGCATTTGGACTTTGTTTGGTATTGATTTTCTGTAAAACAAAAACAGGGCAGAAAACAACAACTGGCACTGGGCACTAGGTCAATATGTTAGTCCATGAAAATCATATAAAAGCCATATAAAAGTGCACTAAAATCATACAAAACTATAATAAACATGGCATGAATACTTCATAAATTATAGATACGTTGCAGACGTATCAGCATCCCCAAGCTTAATTCCTGCTCGTCCTCGAGTAGGTAAATGATAAAAGAAATAATTTATGAAGTGTGAATGCTAGCATAGTGCATAAGTTTGATCAATAATAATTTCAATCACTTTTCCTAGCATCATAACAACAACTTTTTCTCATAAAAGCCATCATGATAAAGTAGCAATTAAAAACAGAAATTTTGATGTGGAATGCTACCTATCATAATCATCATATAATCTTTTCTTTTGTTGCATGGACATTGGACTTGAATGATTCAAAGCAAGATCATTATTATAACAACAATATTTCGAGGGTGAACTACTCCTTCCTCGTCATGGAGACCGCCGGGATGATGAAGATGGCCTCCGGCGATGCTTTCCTCCCTCCGGCAGGGTGCCGGAAAAGGGCTGTAGATGTGATCGTGGAGGTACAGAGGCTTGCGGCGGCGTAAAAACTCATCTAGGTTAATTTTCGGGGGTTTCTGAATATATATGATTTTTTGGCGTTGAAATCACGCGAAGAAGGGCCACGGGGGCTCAAGAGGCACCAGGGCAAGAAGGGCCTCGTTTGGTATTGATTTTCTGTAAAACAAAAACAGGGCAGAAAACAGCAACTGGCACTGGGCACTAGGTCAATATGTTAGTCTATGAAAATCATATAAAAGCCATATAAAAGTGCACCAAAATCATACAAAACTATAATAAATATAGCATGAATACTTCATAAATTATATATACGTTGGAGACGTATCACCGCGTCGCGCGAGGCCGCCTAGACGGTGAAGAGGCCACACGGACGACGGCCGTTACGGGCCGCCGCGTGGCGCGCGAGGCCACCGTGTTGGAGTAGTGGCGCGCGAGGGCCGACGGACGGCGGCGGACGAAACAAACCGATCTAAGATCGGAAAACCAAAAAGAATCGCCGATCAATACGACCGGCGAGAGAAAGAAAAATCCGAATCAAAGGATTGGAAAAAAGACTCTCTAGGGCAGCCGATCAACACATTCGGCGGACAAACCCTAGGTATGGGCGGCGCAGCCCCCGGTGGAGATCATGGAGATCGACCTCCCGGGGGCGGCGCGGAGCGGAAGCGGCGGGGGCAAGGGTTTAGGATCGAGCTTAAACTGATACCATGTAAGAGGAATAAAGAGGAGAAAGAACCCCCAGTGGGTAGTGAAATAGAACGTGAAACCGTGCTGAGCTCCCAAGCAGTGGGTGGGCAAAGTGATCTCTGACCACGTGTCTGTTGAAGAATGAGCCGGCGGTGGAATTGTTGATGTATTGCTTGAACCTCGTGGGCATATATAAGAATACGTGACTTTCTTCAAGTACAAGACAAGCTATAATAAATCCTAATCTATCCTATAATTCCTAAACAATCACAATACTATACTGAACACTACCCGCTCGAGGTTACGGCGCTGACCAAGACGGCGAGCGATATGAGGCTGATCGGCGAGACTTTGTCGGAGTACATGCTGTATCTTCTGATCAAGCAGCCTGAGATGCTGTTGGCGACCGCGGGTATCGGGCTGCTCCGGTACCGTGACACGTGCACGGAGGCCAAGCGGTTCTTCGAGTGGGCGGCGGCGTGGGACCCCAACCATGTCGACGCGCGGAGGATGCTGCTGAAAGTGAATACGATTGAGAAGCCGTCGGCGGTGAAGGGCGACCGGTGCAAGTCAGTGCTGTTCGACGGCGTGATCCTTGGCAAGGCGCTGAGGGAACTGGGCGGGGACCTTATGTGGGAGGTGGTGGCGAGGGTGTGGGGGGAGATGCTCACGTACGCGGCGGGCAAGTGCCGTGGGAGCACGCCCGTCCGGCAGCTCAGTCGCGGCGGCGAGTTCATCACCATGGTCTGGTTCCTCATGGCGCACATGGGCCTCGGCGACATGTACCGGATCCACGAGGGAGACGCCAAGGCCAAGCTCATCCTCCATGACCAGTAGCCATTGCTCTGCTTTTTCCATCGATTTCTTGTATTCAAACGTACCGTACTGCTTGGGTTTCTCATCGCTGGTCCTTGTGTGTTTGCCACTAGCTCTCAGTCGACTGAGAGTCGTCTGACGTCCGCGAATGTTTGCTCGCTGATCAGCTGTTCTTTGCGTGATGTATCTTGCTTGCTATTCCCCCTGTGTGAACAACGAACCAAGCATCCATGGGCCAAGCTTGCTACCCCCGCCGTGACAAAAACCACGCTGGGTATGCACATCGAAAAAAGTGGTCCAGTTGCCCGCCAATGGTCGGGTGTGCAAAGGTGATATTGAAGCAAATCAACCTGTGGTTGGATGGTTAGGAAGACAGTGGTATCCCCAGCCCACCAGGGTTCAAATCCTAGTGCTCGCATTATTCCTGGATTTATTTCAGGATTTCCGGCGATGAGTTTTCAGTGGAAGGAGATGTTCCCGTCGACTACGAGGCGCCTGCGGTGACTTCGTAAAATATCAAGATAATATGCCGGCTCAGTCTCTCGGAGGTGCTCATAGGCGTAGGGTGTGCGTTCATAGGGATGAGTGCTTGCGTCTGTACTGTGTTAAAAAAAAGGTGATATTGAAAAACAAATGCAACTACCGCCCACCACCCCCCCCCCCCCCCCCCCCCCCGGTCGTGAAAAAACCACGCAGGTTTTGCACATCAGAAAAAAAGTGGCCCAGTTGCGCGGTAAGGGCCGGGTGTGCAACTGGGTTGATATTGAAACAAATGCAACTACCGCCCTCCATGAAAAAAAACTTGCCGGTCTTACACATCGAAAAAAGGTGGTCGAGCTACGTGTGAGGGGTCAGATATGCAACGGAGGTGATATTGAAAAAGAAATGAAACAAACCCCCGCCCCCTCGAAAAAAACTCATCGGTTTGCGCGTCAAAAAGGTTGCCAAGATGAGCACTAGGGGTCGGTTGTGCAACTAAGGTGATATTGAAAAAAATGCAGGTACCGCCTTACGTGAAAAAATACCGCCGGTTTGCGCGTCCAAGAGGTGGCCCTGTACAATAAAAAAATCCGCCGGCTTTGCACATCGGAAAAAGGTTGTCCAATCACACGCTAGGGGTCGGGTGAGCAACTGAGGTGATATTAAAAAAGAAATAGAACTACTACCCCATGTGACAAAATACCCGCTGGTTTTGCACAGGAAAAAGTGGTTCCCTTGCGCGCGAGGAGTCGGATGTGCAACTCAGGTGATATTGAAAAAGAAATGCAACTACCGCCCACCATGACAAAAAAAGCACCGGTTTGAAAAAGGTGGTCCAGTTGAGCGCGAGGGGTCGGATGTGCAACTAAGGTGATATTGAAGAAGAAAAATGCAACTACCACCCCCCGGTTGACCCCCCCCCCCCACCCCCCCGCGGCTCATCATTCTGTCCTACACAGTCACATGACATATGTGAGCTGCCAAAACTAATAGAGCCCACCGGCCAGAAAACTAAAGCCATGGCCGCCGCAATGACTAGCCTACCCGATAGAGAGAGAGAGTCCGAGACTTCTCGTCTCCATCCTCCACCATGAGCGCACCCAGAAGACTTGAGTGGGAGGGGGACAATTCATGAGTGCATACTAGAGCAGAGGTAACCCAACTAAGTGCAATTTACTTTCTGAATAATTCATAATTTCTGTACGTACCACACGGTTCCTTGTTACTACGTGACACCATGCAAGCAATTTCACATCCATATACTCACTCCATAAAGCAAAGGGAACCCCTAAGACTCAGCACCCATTTCCACGTCTCAACAGACCTCCCACCTAGGCAGATTAAAGCGCGGTATGCCTTTTTTTAGAAGCACAGTATAGACGCAGACGCTGACAAACACGCACGCACACTTACTCCTATGAACGCACGCACGCACACTCTACCCCTATGAGCACCTCTGATAGGCTGAGCTGACAGATCTTGAAATTGACGAAGTCGCCACAGACGCCTCGTAGTTGACGGGCACGCCATACCGTTGAAAGAATAGTGCCAGAAAGCCTGAAATAAATTCAGGAAAATGCGACCACACCCGTGCTAAGTCTAGGATTTGAACCCGGGTGGGCAGGTTCCCCCACGAAGAATCTAGCCATCTGAGGTATGCCCAGTTCGCAAAACCCATTATACCATTTAGGTGTACAATGGGTTCGACCCGGAACTTAATTTCGAGAAAGAATAATAGTTCAAGTTAGCAAGTTGGTACGTACACTGATTACTTGTTCTTTTTCTTTGTCTGAAAGAAAACTGGAAGGGGACTTGCTTGTTTCTCCGTCCCTGGTGTCGGCTACGATGAAGTGGTGGCGGGGACCACTAATGAGTGCATACTAGAGTAGGGGTAAACCAAGTAAGCGCAATTAATTTACTTTCTGAAAACTTGTTCATAACTTTTGTACCACCCACGATGACAACTGTTCCGTCCCCGCAAAAAAAAAAAAAAACAACGGTTCTGTATTACTATGTGAGACGATGCAAGCAATTTCACTTCCATTTGCATCCTTTTGTGAGTCCCGCCTGCACTGATACAAGCGGGCGCCAGAAACCTTTGCAAAGAGCAAAGGATGGCAGATTACAAGTTCAGAGTAGAGAGGAAAGGGCTCCGAGAGAGGAGGTCTCCTCTGTCATCAGGATTGACACGGTAAGACCTGAGCTTCAGGGTTGCTGCTGTGCCCTTGACGGACGGCACGGTCAATTTTCGGTCGTTTGTCATGGAAGACGAAGTCATGGCGGTGGTTCCAGATTGTCCACAGCAGAAGAAGTCGCACCATCACCAAGTGGTGTTGGGGGCTTGGGGCGCAGGCAGGGGAGGGGTGCAGCTGCACACAGAGTGGCAGGTTTGCTTGGTGGCCACGCCGAGACCACGCCACACATGCGCGACGCGGGGGCAGTTGAACAGCAGGTGATCCGTGGTCTCGAACGCCACCCCTTGCAGAACTCGCAGCGGTCCTCGTCACAGATGTGCTTCTTCAGGAGATTTTCTTTGGAGTGTATGTGATCCTTCGCCACAAACCATCCAAAAAGCCAAATGCGTGGCGGTGCCGTGAATTTCTAGATCGAGGCCTGGACGTCGCAGCAGACACCCTTGAAGGTCAGAGGCCTGTAGATGGAGGACGAGAACTTTTTTGTGTTGACGCACTTGAGGAGGGCGTGGTCGTCGTCCACACCCGCCCTGAGGGCGGGCAAGCAGCCCTCTAGGTCCGCCAGCTCAATCTGAGCAGCAGAGGAGAGCCAAGGCACCAGATGGCGGCGGATTCCGGTGGCATATACATCAGCAGCGGTGGCCCCAGCGTCGAGAGCATGCATGAATAAGGAAGGGAAGCGGGACTGCAAGGTACCACCGGGGCACCACTGATCAGTCCAGACGGTCGTCCTGGCACCATCACCGAGGTCGACGCAGGTGAGCTCCCAGTATAGAGGAAGAAGCTTGGGCAGAGCGTTCCAAACAGCGGAGGTGAGTGCACGTTTGTCGTCGACGCCGTGGTACTCAAGCCAGAACCAGACTGCCCAAGCAGATTGGCTGGGGTGGTGCAACCGGTGAAGAAGCTTTAGCAGCAGGCTGCGGTTTTGGGCGTCGAGGTCCCGGACCCCCAAGCCGCCGGCGTCCTTGGGGCGGCACACATCCGCCCGGGCCACAAGGCAGTGCGCACCAGAGCAGGACGACTCTCCGGCCCAGAAGAAGGCGCGACGGAGCTTGTCAATGTCTTCTTGCACCCCCACCGGCAACAACAGCGGCGACATGGCATAGTCTAGAAGGCTGGTGATGACGGCGTTGACAAGGACGAGTCGTCTTGCCGGGGAGAGCAGCATCGCCTTCCAGCCCGCCAGGTACTTGCCCACGTTGGCAATCAGGGGGCGGAAATCGCCCTTCCCAAGCTTGCGCATGGAGAGGAGGAGCCCGAGGTAGCTCTGGGGGAAGGAGGCAACTTTGCAGCCGAAGACCTAAGCCGCATCCCGCGCACCGTCGCACGACATGTGCATGGACACCATGGTACTCTTTATGTAGTTGATCTTCAGGCCAGTGGCAGTGGAGAATAGGTCGAGGGCGCGGTGAAGGTTGGCTGCCGCCGCAGGGGTCCCACGGAGGAGGACGAGGATATCGTCTGCGTACTGGAGTACCGGGCAAGGCATGTTGTCTCGAAGAGGGTGCTGGAGGTCGCTGTCCTGGCACATGCGCTCGATGAGCCGCTGCAACACGTCTGTCACCAAGATGAAGAGGTAGGGCGACAAGGTGTCTCCCTGGCGGAGACCTTGCCGGCAGGACATCCAGCGCCCCGGAATGCCGTTGAGGAGTACGGCGGAGCGCGCCGACTGGAGTGTTTGGGCAACCCAGCCAATCCATCGCTGTGAGAAGTCACGAACCTTGAGGATGTCAAAGAGGCTGCTCCAAATGACGGAGTCGAAGGCCTTTGCGAAGTCAAGCTTGACGACGAGCGTGGGCGCTTTGCGTTTGTCACAAACTGTTGGAAGACTACCGTTGTACTAGTAACAGCACGACCTAGTCCCACGTAGCTAGTCCAGCGCACTCCGTGTGTTCCTCCCGCACCCACGTCGTGCATGGCCTCCTACGTAGCACAGTCGGTTACTCCCCTGTACATTGTATAAATCCCCTTCGTGGGCAGCTAATGACATCATCAAGTGTGCCATTATTCAACTTGGTAATCAGAGCCTCTTTCCTGCTACCTCCCCTCCATGGAGACTGGCGACTCCTCGGGCGGCCTGCCGAGCACCACTGCTCCCCTGCCGCCTCCGGTACTCACCACCTCAGAGTTCACCCTTCCCATTGCTACCGCACCACCTGTCACTGCGCCAGCGGCCATGATCGTGCTACCCTTCATCCCACCTCTCCCAAACGCCGCGGCTTCTTCGTCCGCCGCCGTCCCCTCCATCCACAACCTAAACAACATCGGCAATTTGATCACCTTCAAGCTCGACGTCCAGTCCGGCAGCTACTCCAAGTGGCGTGAGCTCTGGCGCTGCGTCCTCTCCATGTACTCTGTCGAGAGTCACGTCGACCACTACTCCGACCCGATGCAGCAGACGCCGGCGTGGCGCCACACCGATCTGACGATCCTCCTGCTGCTCTACGCCACGATTACCGACGCCCTGTACGAGGTCGTCCGCGGCGACGGGAACACTGCGCATCGCGTCTGGAGCCAGCTCCGCGAGTTCTTCCTCGCCAACCAGCCCGCCCTGGCCATGCACCTCAGTGCGGAGTTCCGCGCTCTCACCCAAGGCGATCTGCGGGTTGCCGAGTACTGCGGGCGCCTCAAAGCGCCGGCGGACGCACTGGCGAACGTCGACGAGCCGGTCACGGACCGCACCTTGACGCTGCTGCTCCTGCGCGGCCTCTCCCGCCGGTACCAGGTGATCGCCATGGTCCTCCTGATGCAGTCTCCCTTCCCAACTTTCAATCAAGCCCGCTCGCGGCTTCTTCTTGAGGAGATCACCCAGGATGCGCGCGACCGCGCTGACGGCTCCACCGCCCTCACGATCGGCATCGGCGGCAGCGGATCTTCATCGGGTGCCTCCCCCTCCTCCGGCGACCGCGGCAACGACCGTGGTAAGGTGCTCATGGAACGCAGCAGCGGGGGTGGCGGCGGTCACCCTGATCGCGGGCACGGCGGCACTGGCGGACGCGGGCGTGGGCGTGGGCGTGGCCGCAGCAACAATGGTGGGTGTGGTCACCCCGCCCCTCCTTCTGGCACCAGCCGAACCCCCTGGATGGGCTATTTTGCGCCATGGGGGCTCCTTTCCCGCCGCAAGGGCATGCCCCGTGGGTGCCCCCGAACGCGGCCGGAGTCCTCGGCCCTCTCGCCCCGGCGCACCGCACCAGGCCTACCCCGTCATGTACACCGGCGCTCCCGCACCATCGCCGCCCCAGCAGCAGCCGTCTTGGGATCCCGCCGGTCTGTACGCCACCATGAACCAGCTGTCTCTCCAGCAGCCCGGCGGCTCCAGCCGGTACCTCGACACAGGCGCGTCCTCGCACGTCGCCGGAGACGCAGGTAACCTCGACCTTTCCTGTTCTGTTCCTAAGCATTATCCTCATAGCATCACTGTCGGTAACGGATCCCGCCTCCCCATCATCGCCACTGGCTCCAAACGCCTATCCTCACCCTCGCGCCCCTTTGATCTCCGCCACGTCTTAGTCTCACCTGACATCGTTAAATTTTGATCTCTGTTCGTCAATTTTCTACTGATAACTCTTTCTCTGTTGAGTTTGACCCTGTGGGCTTCTCTGTGAAGGATCTGGCCAGCAAAGCTCTCCTGATGAGGTCCAATAGCTACGGGCCTCTCTACCCGTACTCCGGCTCCAGTCCCTCGGCGTTCTCCATTGGCGGCGGCGATCTCTGGCATCAGCGTTCGGGGCACCCGGGCAGTGCCTCGTTTTCACATTTACTTCGCGATTTCCTTCCCGATTGTAATAAATCCCCTACCCCCTCCCACTCTTGCGAGGCTTGTCAGTTAGGGAAGCAGTGTCGGCTGCCTTTTGCACATTCTTCATCATTTACTACTTTTCCTTTTCAGCTTGTCCATTGTGACCTCTGGACATCTCCGGTTGCTAGTTGTTCCGGCTTTAAATATTATCTAATAATAATCGATGATTTTACTCATTTTTCCTGGACTTTTCCCCTACATGCCAAGTCTGATGCTAGTGATGTTCTCCAACGCTTCCACCATTTTATTCTCACCCAATTCAATGTGTTTCAACCCGGCAATCCGACCCATGGGTGGCCGCGCCCATGGGCACCCGACCCGAATGGGTAGGGTATGGGTCGCCATCTTCACCCATGGGTAAGCCCGATGGGTAACCCGATTAGTCATGGGTAGGGTATGGGCATAAGGTCCTGTCCATGGGTCACCCGATGGGTCGCCCGATTAATATTAGTAATTAAAATATATTTTATTTTATATGGCACATGGACATTTTTGTTAAAGATACATGCTAATTAGTTCAGCCTTTGAGTATATATTATCGTTTAGCCTTACGTATATTTCACTAACAATTGCTAAAAATATCGTGACATGCCTTCTCACTTCTCAGCATCCTAGGCCCATGAAACCAACCACGTTGCAGCCCATATCAAGTGTATTGGCATGTTAGGCTGTTGCAGCCCCTGTACAGCCCATATTCATTAGTTGTGCCTCCAACCAGAGATGGACACGGTAAACTTTAGTACCACCTCGCTTGTTCGATGAGAGCGAACTTGGGTTGCTGCCTATAAAGGCATACTCGGGGGCTGACTGATGCTTTGTTCCGTGCTGCTGAGCCTATTCTCTGTTGTGCACTGTACAGCAACCCGATGGGTAACCCATTGGGTCGGGTTACCCGATGGGTATGGGCGTGGGTCTGGTCCTATGCCCATGGGTAGGATCGTGGGCGAAGGGGTAGACCCATTTACTTATAGGGCATGGATCTGGTAGAGGTCGACCCGATCAAACCCGACCCGACTGCCAGGTTGAAATGTGTTCATCAAATGCGTACAGTGCGACAATGGAGGTGAATTCCTCAACATCTCCCTCCGCTCTTTTCTCGGCGAGCACGGTGTCTCCTTGCGTTTGTCTTGTCCACACACGTCTCCCCAAAACGGTAAAGCCGAGCACGCCATTCGCTCCACTAACGATATTCTTCGTACTCTCCTAGACTCCTAGTCCAAGCGCACATGCCTCCAGAATTTTGGGTGGAGGCCCTTCTCACCGCCACTTATCTTCTAAATGTCTGGCCATCACGTGCCATCTCACATGCCACGCCATACTACAAGCTCTATGGCACACACCCCCCCTTTGATCACCTCCGCACCTTTGGGTGTCTTTGTTACCCCAATACATATGCCACCACCCCACACAAGCTCGCTCCCCGATCCGTCCCATGTGTCCTGCTCGGTCTACCACTCGAGCACAAGGGGTACCGTTGCCTAGCACTAGTGGAGAAACGGCCTTTAGTCCCGGTTGGGAAGGGCCTTTAGTCCCGGTTCATCAACCGGGACTAATAAATCGGTACTAAAGGCCCCCACCCTTTAGTCTCGGTTGGCCACGACCCGGGACTAAATCCCTGCCACGTGGCCGGCAGCGCGCGCCAGGGGCTGGGGACCTTTAGTCCCGGTTGGTGACACCAACCGGGTCTAAATCCCTGCCACATGGCCGCGGGGGCTAGGGACCTTTAGTCCCGGTTGGTGACACCAACCGGGACTAAAGGTTTAGGGGTTTAGGGGTTTAGTGTTTATTGTTTATTTTTCCTTTTCATTTTGTGTTTTTCATTTAATTCTTTTTCATTTCAAACATATTTTACGCTACTACATATTGTACACGTTATGCATATATAATAGAATTTCTCGTAGAACCAATCATATATCATAAAATTTCTGGTACGACCATGCATACACATATATATATACAATTTGGTATATACAATTTCTCTTACAATTTGCAGATCATTACATGCAGGCATTAGGTGAAATGGTATTCTCCGTCGGGAGATATGACCTGCTTAAGCAAAAATCCCGCCATTTCCTCTTGAAGTGCTCGTATGCGGTCCTTTGGTAGGAGCCTATCCCGCATCTCCACCATCTTTAAAGGAGTTCAATATGAATATATTAGTTGTGTGTATATATATTAGATCATGATAAAAAAAATTGTGAATAGTGTTTACGTACCCAAAGATGTCTTGCATCTCTGCTCCATTCGGTCATAAAGCGAATGTTCTCGTAAACGATGTATGCACATATATTAGTCCCCTTTTCCTGCCTCATACACTTTACGAGAATAGAATTCAATCAGATAATAATCAAGCATGATAATGGTATTGAAACTAGAATTAAAGAGATGCGCGGACGTAGCTAGTACTACTTAATTACCTTGGACCGTCGTCATTTCAGCTGTGGTTCCCATTCACCGACAACATATTTGATGAATTTTTTCCAAACCCTGCCCGGCAAAGAAAATGAATAAAGCAGTTATTAATTACTTGATATCAGGAAATGAACTAAAGAGGCCGACATAGTGCGATAATGATTGAAATTACCTGTCGAGCATCAAAAACAGGCTCCTATATTCTTCAGGGTCTTTACATAGTGAGTCCAGTACTTCAATAGTTTGCTCGTCAACTCTAATGATTAGCAGGATCCAGTGGAATCTCCGCACACGTTTGTATAAGCGGGCATGCATAACTCATCAACTACACTTAACATCGAGTAAGCAAAAATAGAATTTATAGTACAAGACAGTAACACTCACCTGAAGTTGTAAGAAAAAAGTATTTCTGGTCTGGTATTTAGTTTCTTCAAAAACATTAGCGAGCTATTCTCCGTGTCTTGTTTGTGATTATTTAACACAATTTCATTAACGATATTTGGGTCAATGAACCCAATGCCATAGACTCTATCTCTTTTTAATTCATAAATCTTCATTCTGCATATATAATACCACACAAAAGAATATAGTGAGGATAATTACAGGCAATGAACGAGCTGAGCTAGAGACTTAAATTACAGAAAGAAATCACTTACAGACAATAGCAACTGACGAGAGATTTGTCGAGTGCGTCTTGATTGAATAACTGAAAAATTTCTGGAAATTCAATCCACACATCATTTCCATGGAAGTAATGCTCTAGCTTGACTTTCACCATGAGGCTCTCTCGCCCGGCCTTAACTTCTCTCAGGTACCAGTCATGCAATCTGCGCATTTGCGTTGGTAGAAGCTCCACCTCATCAGGTCTGACCAGAGGGTTCCCGGGGACATATTTCCATGCTAGTTCCTTCGGATCCATCGTGGGGAGTTCCTCGATTCCTAGGAGTTGTTCAACAGTGATACCCATCTCTCTAGCCGCCATCTCTCTATCAGTGTCGGTTACCGCCTTATCGGTACTCACCTTGAGCGGGGGGATCGATTGCACTGCCTGTTCTCCGAGCTGGGGAATAGTTTTCCCGCTTTTATTACTACCTGTAAGGCTCGGCTGCTGATTTTTTTGTTGATGATATGACTTGCTAGTAGAGCGTTCATAGTCTGATCGCCTTTTCTCCACAGCCGGTTTAGCAAGATCCACAAAGTGTTGTACGACTTTCTCAGGTATTTTCTCCTTCGGCGGCGGGGGCGGTTTCGGCGCAAAATGGGCCTTCACTTGGGCATCCACGACCCCTTTGGTTTCCTCCTCAGTCATCTCGTAAGCTAACTTCTTTTTGGCAGGAGACTCGGGTTTTTTCTTTGGTGCTCTCTTCCGCTTTGTAGTCGGCTCACGCGGCGGAGATCGCTATCGCGTACTCGTGCTGGGCTCCGTCTCGAGGTGGGGTGGATTCGGCTGACGCGGCGGAGATCGATATGGCAGACTCGCGCTGCGCTCCGTCTCGAGGTGGGTTGGAGTCGGCTGACGCGGCGGACTTGGAGGAGGAGTCGGTGCCCTTGGCGTCGAGTTTGGAAAGACGATGCAATCCTTTCTCCATACAATGATACCACGTATGGCTTCTCCCAGTGTCTGCTCCCCTTGACCTCCAGGAAAGTCAAGCTGTAGTGAGTCATATGCCGACAGAACTTCATCCACCCCGACACGAGCATAGCCAGGTGGAATTGGATTGCCGTGGAAGGTTGCTTCAGGGGGATTTGGTAAAGCATTGCCGTCCGCCACCTTCATGGATATGTTCTTCACTTTCATGTGTAGCTCACAACTTGTCGTCTCTTCGATATCATCCACGAGGTAGCGAGCCAGCAGTGCATCATCGGCCGGGACCCTCGTGGAACCCACCCTGCTTTTCGGCATAGATGGGACGGTGCTATCCAATGCTGGATCTGCTTGCTGCTGCCGCTGAGACGCCCTTTCCAGGCTAAGTGTGTCGATCTGCTCCTGCTGCCGCATGAAAGCGCGTTCCAACTCCGCGTGCTTTGATTCTACCCGTTGAAGCCGGTCTGCATCCTTCTTCTTCTTGTCTTCCTCCTGCTTCTTCTTTCTCGCACGGCTTCTGTAACTGACGTTCCAGTCCGCAAACCCCTCAACCCACAGAACAACACCTTTGCCTCGTGTTCGTCCCGGGTGTTCAGGATTCCCGAGGGCGCGTGTAAGCTCGTCGTTCTCTCTCTCGGGCTAGAACGCCCCCGTTCGAGCCGCTTCTATTGCAACAAGTAAAGCGTCCGAGGCTTCTTTAAGACTTGCCTGCACCATAATCTCCCCTGTATTTGGGTCCAACTTTCCCCCATGCGCATAAAACCAAGTCCTGCACCTGTCGGGCCAACCCATTGTTTTTGGAGTGACCCCTGCAGCAATCATCTTTTCCTCAGATTCATCCCACTTAGGCCGACCAGTCTTGTAGCCACCTGGCCCAAGAACATGGTGAAACTGTTTCTTCTCAGCATTGATCTTGTTTTTCCTCGACCGTTCCTTAGCTGCTTCCGATTCCTTGAACTCCACAAATAAGTCCCAGTGATCTTTTGCCTTCTCCAGTGCTCCAGTGAATTCTGGACTCTGCTTTCCTGCTTCGACGTAGCAGGCCCATAATCTTTTCTTGTGGTTGCAGAATTGTGTGGCCATCTTCTGAAGAGCACTCTTCTTGACTTTCTCCCGTTCTGCATCTGTTAAATGCTCTGGTAGAGTGAAATGTGACATGAGCGTTTCCCAAAGCAGATCTTTTGCTCTTTCGTTGACAAAACTAACTCCTCGATCTCCCTTTGGCTTATTCCATTCTTGAACGGAGATCGGGATTTGGTCCCTGACAATAACTCCGCACTGACGAGTAAATTTGTCCGCATTCTTTTTAGGAGCAAGCGGTTCGCCATTTGGTTTGATCTTATCGATGTTGTACTTTATGCCAGCCTGCAACTTTTTGGCCGGGCCTCGTACTGCCCTGCTTGTAGAAGATTTGCTCGATCCGGAGGGCTAAAAGAAGAATGATTCGTTAATATATATATATATATACAAATCAATTAATACATGTAATGATCACCAGAGGCCTTATATATACCTCGCCGGTCTTTGTTAATTGAAGATCATTTCCTTCGCCATCATTGTTTGTGTGGCCTTCGTCTGTTGGTTCTTCCTCAAATATTCCCTCAAAGGAATTATTCAGATATTGTGAGCCGTCATGTTCAGGTTCACCCTCTGGGTTTCGGATCATGTCGAACATGATATGCTCTTGATCATGGTCGTCTCTACCGCTAGCGTCAATAGCTTAACTAATCCAGAAGAAAGATAAAATAATTTAGTATTCAAATTAGAATGCATCTCGAATAATATCACTAATACATCTTGAATAATCCAGTTAATGCATCATCGAATATTATCGAATATAATCTCGAATATTATCACTAATACATCTCGAATAATCCAGTTAATGCATCATCGAATATTATCGAATATAATCTCGAATACATTTCGAGTATTATCACTAATACATCTCGAATATTATCATATAACATCACTAGCTAATATTGATCGAATACTATCGAATAATCCAGTTCACTCGCGGTTCCTGAGGCGCGGGCGGTGGACACCCAAAGATAAGGAACCATCACAGGATCATAGCACGGGTGAGATCCCTGAAGAACCTGCCAGGTATTGGAGAACCTGACGTCCAACGCAAACATGTAGCAACGGACGTGCTCGTCCTCCTCCCTGACACGGCGACGTACCACCTCCTCAGGGGCCGGCTGCCTCCGCACCGATAGTGGCCCACGCGACCGCCACCAAAGAAGCTCCGGGTCGACGATGGGAGCCCGGTTCCTCACCAAGCTGCGCGCCCCGGAAGGTAGCACCTCCCAGTGCCAGCCGGCGGATCCCAGTCCCGGACATGGCGCCTCTCAAGCAGGTTGTCGCCACCGAGTCGACGACGAGGATGCGGGCCGGGCATCGTCGACGCCAACAATGTTTCTATGCAAATTTAACATTTTTTAAATGCTTAATTATGATTTTTGTAATTTTTGTTCACTTGATTTTGCAAATACATGACAAACTTTTGCAAATACAACATTAAGATATTAACATTTTTGAAATAAGATATTAACATGTTTTTGATCAATATTTTTAAGATACAACATTAAAAGTATAAAAAACTAAAAAACAGAAAAAAAAACTAGCTAGTGAAAAAAAAACAATCTATGCAAATTCCACCGTTCATCTACATACATACGTACATTGTATACATACATACATATACTAAGCATCTACAACATCTAGTAAAAAAACAATCTATGAAAAAAAAAGATGAAAAAAATTAAGGAGGGAGGCTCACCGGCCGGGATCGTCGGAGTGGAGGGAGGCGGGGAGGACGCCGGAGACGGAGGAGCGGCGCCGGAGACGGAGGAGGACGCCTGAGGCGGGGAGGAGCGGCGCCGGCGCGGGCTCGGGCCGCGGCGGCTTGTGGAGGAGCGGTCGTCGATCGCGAGGCGGGCGCGCGCGGAGGAGCGGCGGCGGCGGGCAGCGTGGCGGCGCCGGCGCGGGCTCGGGCAGCGCTTGGGAGCAGAGCGGCCGGACGGCGACGTCAAGGTCCGGCAGCCTGGCGGCGTCGTGGTCTTCAGCGCCGTCGGGGGAAAACTAGATGAGTTTGGAAATTTTGCTAAGTGCTGCTTATATACAGAGACCTTTAGTCCCGGTTGGTGGCTCCAACCGGGACTAAAGGCCCCCCCTTTAGTCCCGGTGCGAGCCACCAACCGGGACTAAAGGTGAATTTCACCAGGCCGAGCGGCGGGAAGCCCAGGCCTTTAGTCCCGGTTGGTGGCTCGCACCGGGACTAAAGGTGGGCCTTTAGTCCCGGTTGGTGGCTCCAACCGGGACTAAAGGTCTTTTTCAGTTTTTTTTGTTTTTTGCTTTATTTTTTTTCTTTTGTTTCTACTTACAGCCAAATATTTAGAGTTTTTGAGTGAATATTTTTGGTTTAGGTCACAAAAACTATAAACTTTCTGTTAGTGCCAGTAGTTTTCAAATTTGAATAGTTTAAATTTGAATTCTTTGAAATTTGTGTGAATCACTAGTTTGTGAATAACTTTACTTTAAAAATAGATTTTTGAGTGATTCTTTTTCCTGCTGTTTAATATTAGTGTGTTTTATCAGTATGTTCAATTTGGTAATTTTTAGGTTATTTTAAATACGTGTTTTAATCAAAAACAGATTCTGTTTAGCTCTTTTAGTTTTATAGCTCAAAAAATATCATTAAATGCATGAAAAATAGCGAATGAAGTCAGAAAGGGTTGAAAATTGATGATGTGGCTTTGAATGGTGCATGTTGAATGCACAAAAAGTCTGAAGTTAAAATAAGTTTAAAAAAATGAAATCCCTTTGTAATAGATGAGTTTTCGTCTGAAACCCTGATACTTCGACACTACTAGGAGAAAGCTTATAGATAGAATTTTAGTAGTAGCGCTGGTTATGGGGCCAGCGCTACTGCTACTTAGTAGTAGCGCTGGGTGCCAACAAGCGCTACAGGTACAAAAGTAGCAGTAGCGCGGGGTGGCCGGACAGCGCTACTGCTAAGTCGTCCCACCGCCACCGACCGGGGCTACCCTTAGTAGTAGCGTGGCCCGAAACCAGCGCTACTACTAAGATCCATAGCAGTAGCGCTTGTCGGTGGCCCACCGCTACCGCTATCTGTGCACGGGGCCAGAAGGTGGGCCCAGATTAGCAGTAGCGCTGGGCCACCAACACGCGCTACTGCTACGAATCTGAGCAGTAGCGCCGGTGAGGTACCAGCGCTACTGCTAGACGTAGCAGCCACCATTTTTCTGCCACCCTCCCCTCCTCCCCCTCCCCTTTCCCCTCTCCCTCCTCTACCTCCCTCACTTACTTCTTCCTTCTCCTACCTCTCTTCTCTCCCCATTAATGCCCCCATCCACCATCTCCTCCATTAATGAGCTCCATTAATGTCTTCTTCTCTTCCTCACTTGAATTTATTTGTCTCTCCCTCCTTCTCTCTTTCCCCACTCATGCCTTTGTCTCACTAGCTAGCTTTCCCTCCCTCTCCACTAGTTAGGTAGAGCAGCTCCTTCCAACTAGATCTACCATGCTAGCTAGCTAGCTTTCCCTCCCTCCTTCCACTACTTTCGATCCCTAGCTAGCTAGATAGCGGCAACGGCCATCTACCGTACTTGTGTGCTCGATCCCTCTCTCGGGACGATAGGTGAGCAAAAAGTTGTGCTTTGCAAGAATGAAAATATTTGTGTTTGCACTATGATGGTGAGAATGTGCGTGTGGCATGAGTTGCCGCCTATGTGTATTTGTCGGATCGTGCGTGACATGAGTTGCTTATGTTTTGCCGAAATGTCGATTTATTTTTGTTTCGGCGAATTTCGGGCAAACTCTATATGTCCTATTTTTAGGGAAGGTCATGCCGAATTTTTGTATGACTTTGATGCATGCATGCATGGATGCGTTTATAATCCTTTTGCTTATTAATTATACCACGCAGGCGATCATGAAGGTCAGTGGAACGATGGTGGAAAGATGGTTGCGATCCACGGTGCACGACATGTATGAAAATAACCGGAAGGAGATTTTCTGTCCGTGTCGAAGATGCAAAGGAGGAGTCTTGCTCGACCCCTTTAAGGAAGGTCGTTTGAAAGCGCACCTGCTCATGACTGGTTTCATGGATGGCTATACTCGGTGGATAAGTGAAGATGATGACGTCGATGGGGCAGCCAATGATGACATTGGACCAGACGAAGAGATGACCGATAATGGTGGCGGAGAAGAGGCCGAACATGGCGGCGGAGAAGAGGCCGGACATGGGGGCGGAGAAGAGGCCGGACATGGGGGCGGAGAAGTGGCCGGACATGACAGAGAAGACGCGGACACGCCGGAGCATTCGTCGCTACTAAGTTCAGTCGTGCGGGACCCTCATGTTCGAGACCTGCTTCGCAAGAAGACGACTAACGACGGAGCTGCTTGTAGAGAGGAGGCCAAGCTGGAGCAACTAGAAGTAGACTCTCATACTCCATTGTATGATGGTTGCGATCCCGAGGTGACCCGCTTGAGTTTCACGCTCGAACTTCTAAAGACAAAGGCTAAAAACAAATGGACCGACAGAAGCCTCGATGAGCTTCTCAAGTATCTAAAGAAGGTTCTTCCCGCGGGGAACCTGTGTCCTACTAGTGTCGATGAGGCCAAGAAGATCGTGTGCCCTCTTGATCTGCCGCACATTAGATACCATGCATGCATCAACGATTGCATCATATATCGGAAGGAGCACGCAGAAAAAAACAACTGTCCGGTGTGCAATGCTTCTCGATACAAGAAGGCCGGAAAGAAATCTCCTCAGAAAGTTGTATGGTACCTACCGATCACTCCCCGTCTGAAGCGTTATTTCGTAGATCCTAAGGAAGCAAAGCTCATGCGCTGGCACGCGGAGAGGGTGAAGCCTGACGATGGAGATGATCCGAAGCTGAGACACCTCGCGGATGCAAGCCAGTGGAGAGCATTCAACGCCGAATATCGATTTTTCGCAGGTGATCCAAGGAACATCGTGCTTGGCGCGAGTACCGATGGCATGAATCCGTTTGGCAACCAGAACACCAACCATAGCACATGGCCCGTGTTTGTATGGATGTACAACCTTCCCCCCTGGAAGTGCATGAAGACAAAGTACATACACATGAGCATGCTGATTCAAGGGCCGAAACAACCGGGAAATAATATTAATTTGTATCTGGGGCTACTTCAAGAGGAGTTAGACACGTTATGGAAAACACCGGCCAAGACATGGGAGGCCAGCAAAGGCGAGTATTTCTATATGAGAGCCGCGCTGATGACGACGGTGCACGACTATCTCGGTTACGGATATGTCGCAGGCCAGGTGTGCCACGGATATTGCGGATGCACGCGGTGCATGGATGATACAATGTCTCAGCAGCTAATGAAAGATGGCGGGTCTGGGAAAATCGTGTACATGGGGCATCGAAGATGGCTCGCGAAGGACGACCTGTGGAGAAACCGTGGAGATCTATTCAATGGTGAGGCTGAGCATCGAGGACCTCCACGTAAGAGGAGCGGCGCCGAAATCGATGAGCTATTGAAAAACTGGGAACAGTGCCCCGCGCCGGGAAAGATGAAAAAGGTGTCGGAGCCGCTGCTGATGGTATGGAAAACGCGGTCTGTTTTCTCGGACTTGGAGTACTGGCCCAAACCCGACACGCCTCATTGCCTTGATCAAATGCATATCACGAAGAATGTCCTTGAGAGCTTGCTTGCAACACTGATGAACATGCCGGATAAGACCAAGGATGGGCCGAAGGCAAGAAGAGACTTGGAAGATTTGAACATCAGGGTAGATCTCCACATGCCGCCCCGTAAAAAGTCGGAGGAGACGGAGACGGAGACGGAGGCGCGGGACTAGGGAAAAAAAGTCAACAAGAAGGAAGAGAATTATTGCCCCCCTTCTTGCTTTACCTTAAGTCCGAAGGAGATCGATCAATTCTTCAACTGCCTTACCGGAATCAAAGTTAGTTCTGGTTACTGTGGGAAGATAAGCAGATTTCTAGACACCAAGAAGGAAAGGTTCAGCGGGATGAAGTCTCATGACTGTCATGTGATGATGACGCAGATACTTCCTGTTGCCCTTAGAGGGATAATGGACAAGCACGTCCGTGACACGCTTATTAGTCTCTGCAACTTTTTCGACGTTATCTCTCAAAAGTCGATCAGTGTGAAGCAGCTCCGAAGGCTACAGGAAGAGATCGTTGTGATACTAAATGAGCTTGAGATGTACTTCCCGCCCGCGTTCTTTGACGTCATGGTGCATCTGTGTGTCCACATTGTGGACGACATCATAGACCTCGGGCCGACATTCCTGCACAACATGATGCCGTTCGAGAGGATGAATGGGGTCATCAAAGGATTCGTTCGTAACATGTCCCGTCCGGATGGAAGCATCATCGAGGGCTATCTGACCCAAGTGTGCACCTCTTTCTGCGAGAATTATCTATATGGCGGAGACCCTGTTGTTGGTTTGCCTGTTAACAAGCACCTTGGGAGGCTCGGAGGAGAAGGTCATACCAACGGCCGGAGGGAACTGCATGTGGACCACTCGGGTCGACGCAATGACTTTGACAGAGCAAACTTAGTAGTGTTACAGCACCTAGACGTGGTAGATCCTTTCGCGACACTGCACAAAGAAACCATCGCAAAGAAGTACCGTGACCGGGGGCTATGCAAGACGAACGCCGAAGTTATTAGAGAGCACAACTCCACTTTCCTGCCTTGGTTCAAAGAGCATGTTCTTGCTAATCCCCCGGAAGAGGGCTCTACGGACGGATTGCTCATATATGCCTTAGCACATGGCCCCACGGCCAACCTCGCGACCTATCAGGCATACGATATCAATGGATACACGTTCTACACGGAGGCCAAAGATATAAACAGTGATTTTTAGAACTCAGGGGTGACGATGGAATGCATGACCGGTGACAACGCCGCAACTCAAAGATTCTACGGAAGGGTCGAAGAGATCTGGGAGCTTGACTACTCAGGACTGCACGATGCGACGATGTTCCGTGTCAGATGGGCTAAGAACGTCGAAAGAGAAAACCGGTATTTCACTACCATGTCTATACCCGACGCCAAGAGCGCTACCGTGAACGCCATCGCAAAAAATGAGCCATGGGTACACGCTAAGCACGTGACACAATGCTTCTTCATAACCGACCCGAGCAATCCCAGCCGTGTTGTCGTGAGGAGAGGCAAAAGGAACATTATCGGAATGGATGGAGTCGCCAATGAGGAAGACTACGACCAGTACGGCAACCCGATGAGGGAAGATGACGATGACGATGAAGCATACGTCAAAAGAAGAATCAATACTACATTACCTAAGAAAGATCGTACTCCATGGAAAAGGAAAAGTCACAACGAGGGGCTCAATTATTCGACAGCGAACAAGAAGGGAAAGAAGCTCTCTCAGAAACGAAAACGTCGACGCTGAGAAACCATCATTTATATATATATATGTATTTATTTTGTGTACGCACTTAATCGTTATCGGTCAAATGGTGTGTAATATATATCGTTGTCTGAGTTATATACATTGTATCTGATCCCCTTCTTCCCGGCTCGGTTGTCTTTCGGAAAAGAAAAGAAAATGAAAAGAAATAGAAAAATGAGAAAGGAAAGAAGAAAATGAAGGGATTAGAAAAGGAAATGAAAAGAAAAAGAAAAAGGAAAAAGAAAAAGGAGAAATGAAAAGAAAAAGAAAAGAAGAAAAATGAAGGGATTAGAAAAGGAAATGAAAAGAAAATGAAGGGATTAGCAGTAGCGCGGGCCTGGACACGCGCTATAGCTAACTTATCTGTAGCACATGTTGGGTTAACACGCGCTACAGCTAATTTAGCTATACCGCGGGTGCAGACCAGCGCTATTGCTATTTTTGACTTAACCCACCGCGCGGGCCTTTCTTCCCCAATTCCCCATTCTCCTCCTCACCCTCACCCGAGCCCCTGCCTCGCCGTGTTGTTACCGTCGCCCGAGCCCCTGCCTCACCGCCGCCCGGGACCCTGCCTCGCTGTCGCCCGAGCCCCTGCCTCACCGCCGCCCGGGCCATCGACCTCACCGCCGCCGCCGGAGCCCGCCCTCTACCACAACGCCGCCGCCCGAGCCCCTACCCTGCCGTCGTCGCTGCCCCACCGTAAGTCTCTCCCCTCCCCTCTTCCCTCCTCTCCCATCCCCTCCCCTCTTGTTAGTGCTAGGGTTAGTGCTAGGGTTAGGCTAGGGTTAGGCAGAAAACTTAGGGTTAGAGGATTATGAACCCTAGGTCTTAGTGAATTGTTGCTAGGGTTAGGCAGAAAACATTAGCTAGGGTTAATTAGGCAGAAAACATTAGCTAGGGTTAGGAATAAGCAGATTAGGAATAATCAGTTTATTAGGACAGAAATTTTATTAGGACAGAAATTTTATAATAGATCATTCAGTGGTGCATATGGTTGTGGTGATGGTGATTTAAAGTTTGAAGTTGGCAATGAATAAAGAGTCCAATTCAGTCTAGTCAGTAATATTCATGTACAAAATTTTCTACTTTGTGTGATAACAACATTGCTGCGACGAAACCAACATTTTATACTTTTGTGCAGATATACCTCGAGGTGTGAGAACAACATTGCTGCGACGAAACCAAGTCCAAGAGGAACAGAACAGAGAGGTATTCATTTTGCGCTAATCCACCAACTTGCCTAGCATTGTTGAGATTGGTGATGGGCGAGAAACCTACTCCTAAATTGTGTGCTGCTAGTATCATGATGCTACATGATGTTGGCTGTTGATGGTGAACATAATTTGAATAATTAAAGTGCCAAATGATGTTGGCTGTTGTTGTTGCCATATGATGTGCCAAATGATGGAGATGATGTGCTATTGTTGCCTATGTTGGCTTTTCTTGTTTGCAGGGAAATGATCCGAGTGGCCTATGTTTTGCCGGAATGTTGATTCATTTCCGTTCCGGCGAATTTCAGGCGCTCGATATGTCCACTTCTTAGCAAAGGTCATGCCGAAATTTCCCGTGAATTTCGGCATGACTTGTGCTAGAAAGTAGGCATATCGAGTGCCCGGCATTTGCTTGGACGGGAATGAAATGGCATTCCGGCAAACCATAGGCCTTTTTTTCATGTCATTACTCATTTTATTATAGTTTAAGAATTAAACGAGCAGGCTTAATCGTAGGAAACATGTCGAACAACGACGAGACCGGGCCTTCTGACCACGCTGCCGACGATATACAATATGACCGCGAACATGATTACCTCGACTTTTTGTCTAGTCAGCAAACAGAAGGTTTGCAGGGCGACCTGGTCATAGCGGACGATGGTACTGCCGCCGACATCGACACCGATGGCACCGATGGCACCGGCACCGAAGGTACCGGCGCCGAAGGCGGTAATGAAAAGAAGAAGCAGAAGAAGCAGAGGACACGATGCCCTAACAAACTCGGCATCGGAAGAATCCTGGTCACAGAGATGCACCCCGGCAAATTCGAGCCAATAGCGCCGGATGAACCTCGCAAGTGCTACGGCAACCAAGTCGGATGCATCCTACGGGAAACCGTGAGCATCAACGACAATGACTTAAGGAAGAAACCACATCTGGAGCACTTGCTCCTAACGAAGCTGCACAAGAGATTTCAGTTCCTCGGCCGGGATGACCGCATAGAAAACCCGTGGGATGATGCTGCCATGAAAGGTATCAATAACCACGCCATGGGCATGTTCAGCAACGATTTGGCCGCCTGGAAAGGGAGGGTGAAACGAGCGATTGAGGCTAACGAACCCCTGTCCAAGATTTTGGCGGACAATCCGACACTGATGGCAGAGGAGTTCGAAAAGTTCAAGGACACTTCCGCTACCGAGGCAGCCAAGATTAAGTCTGAGAAATACAAGTCAATGCAGCAAAGGAACACGGGGAACCAACGCCTCGGAAGCCGTGGCTACATTGGCAAGAGGCCCATATGGGATAAGGAGGACGCGGAACGTGAAGCCGCGGGGATCCCAGACCCCTACGTGGAGTTCACCGACCCGCAGGAGCGTGACTTCATCAGGGCCCGGTACAAGTGGGACAAGGAAAAGAAGGTTTGGTACACGGACCCGATCACGAGGAAATTGATTAGATTACTGGTAATTATTCTTTTACCACCTTACATTTAGCTTCTGATCAAGTGGACTACACGTTGTAGTAACATTCGTAAACGGTTCACATTCCTTTTGCAGAAGGAGCAACACAGGCTTGCGGCCCAAAGCGACTCGTTGTCTCAGTCGTCGATGAGGCCCAAGTGGGACACCCCTCTCAACCGGGCCTTGAACCAACTGAAGGGACTCCCTTTGGACCAGCGGCCGCAATATGGATGTGTGCACGGCGTCGGAGACGGCGCCACGTGGAAGTACTACTACAACGATGGCCCGGAGGCCAAAAGGCAGAAAAAGAAGTTCAGTCAGTTGAACATCGACGAGAAGGTGAAGCTTGCGGTCGAGAAAAATGCAGCTGAGGCCGAGAAAAAAGCACCTGAGGCCGCAGAAGCGAACAAAAATGAGTTGGTCCAGCAGGCAATCAATGCAGCTGTAGCTGCCTGCAGAAATGATTTCGCTACTAACTTGATTCCGGCTATTATCGACTGGACGAAGCAAAATCCAGACAAGACGGCACAGGATTTTCCCATGCCCAGCTTCGTCGGGAGCAACTCGGAGAACATCGCACCACCACCACCTGCTGCCGCTACCTTACAAGGTCCTACTCCCGCACCCGCTCATAGCAGCCCGTCCTCTGTCTCTGGTGTGCTAGGCGGGCCTTCGTCTTTGGCTGACCTCGACGCCCTCACGGTAATTACACGTCGCACCAACATATATATAATCTTCCGTTTTTCATTGCCTTTCGGATGTCTTACGCCGCAGACATGTCTTCGCAGGCCGACGAAACCCCGTGCACCATACTCTACATGATCAACGGCCGGAAGGTGGACGTGGGAAAGGCAGTGATAACGAAGCCCTTGGAACTCACGTTCCACAGCCAGTCGATCCCCGTTGGCACCTTCAGGGTTACCTTGTCGAGTGTGAAAGCGGGCCACGAGGATTTGACTCCTCCAGTACGGCTCGGGGGAGAGGAGGACGAGACCCCGATGCGGCTTGGAGAATGCAAGGGTTGGATGCTGCTGTGGCCGAAGAATCTTCTTCGTCTGGAGGCGGCCGAGAGCACACCAATGCAAGGCTTGGAGAATCAGCAAGGTATGAACACCACCACCCCGCCTACGCAATTACCAGCGCCTCTCGTGCCGGGTGAGAGCGACGGACGATGCGAGGAAGGGGGTCCAATAGTGGATGATGTAGTCGGCCCCGTGGAACAAGGAATGGATGATCAGATGGAGGAGGAGGACCCTCTCCGGTTCCTCAATACCGGTGCCGCCTATGACGACGGACAAATGATGAGTCAGCTGCCATATGACTCGGGCTATGAGCATGCGGATGAGGAGATGGATGATGTGCCCGGGCAGGAACGTCCTAGAGTTGATTGCAAGAAGTCTCTCTTCATGCAATCCTCACAGGACACGCCTCCAGATGCCGCCTCAACGCAGGGTCATCTAGCCGAGGGTCGTAAATTGCTTAGCCCGACGACACTGGTGGTGGGCGTAAGGAAGGGTCTGGACGGTGAACCCAAGAAAAAGGAGAGGAAGAGACCGCCGAGGAGAGGCACTGCTGCCGCCAAAGCTGCCAAAGCTTCTAGCAGCCAGCCGACCGATTTTGCAGACTGTGTACCGGTCAAAGGTGCGGCGATGTACCATGTCACGGGCGAGCCGATCCTACCGCCGAAACCGCTACAGGCCATATCAGGGGATCTCAGGAGACTGCACGACCATGTGCTGTCGACTGAGAAAAGCCTTCTCGCCTCGGAGGATCAAGGATATCCGCTTTACGCGGTTCGTGTGCCTCAGGGCAAGTGCTATGTCGACACAGTGCCCGCGGAGGTGTTCTTCCTGCGGTTTGATCACATCTTTGAGATGTTTCTCATGAGCCGGCTTGATTTTACGATCGTCCGCCTTTTTGCGCTACATATGAACTTTGTCATCAGGAGAGAACAAATCTCGATAATCTCGGTGGCGGATCCATACTACATGCATGAGTCCTTCTTGAGTCTCGGCGAGTTTGAACGTAAAGCTGCTAGGGAGTACATCGAATACTTCATGGTAACGAATAAGGACAAGGAAACGATTCTCCTGCCTTATCATCCAATGTAAGTCATTGCCGGACAACCCTTTCGTACGTTTCAATCATTCCTTCGCTCATATGGAGACTAATTTGAGGTGTCTTTATTTTCCGCAGCAACGGGCGCGCCGTCCTTATCGTTCTTTTCCTGCGAGTCTCCCACGCTGTGTATTTCGACTCGTCTAGAAACTTCGAGAAGAAAGACTACACCCACATAATGGATATTCGGGATGATGCTCTCCACGGCTTCAGCATGAGGGGTGGCAACATGCTGATCAGGAAACAAAGGAAGAACAAGCCGGGTTTCTCGCATAAAACTACCTTCTGCTCCATCCATCAACCGACAGCAAGCAAGAACGACGGATTCTACCTCCTCCATCTCATGATGGAGTACAGAAGGGATTACCAACATCTTCGCATGACAACAAGAAACGATGAACATATACGCAAATGGGCAGAATCCTTAGGACACGAACTGGATTATAGAATCAGAGATGACTTCTTTCGCATCCAGAAGGACATTGCAATGATCATCATGAAAGAAGTTGTCGAAGAGAAGGGGATGTTCCACCACGGCCCTATATCGCGAGCTGACGTCAGAACTCGCATAGGCATGCAACGTCAAGACCTGACGCCGTTCACGAAGCTAGGGTGCATCCTCACGGATATGGATGGGTGGAACTTCCAGTGATTGACGATGCCGATGATGATGTGTCGGTTGAACTTGTAGTTTCTGTAGCGATGAAACTTTGTGATGTCAACGGTCCTGCTGAACTTGCGTAACGCTAGTTTGTTAGTTTGGGTACGATGACCTGCGTACATCTAGTTAATTAGTTTGGGTACGGTGAACCTGCGTTGATTAATTATGTTTACTATATGTTGCATCTCTTAGCTAACTCTTTCTTTTCGTGTTGCTCAAATATATTATGTTGCATATTATTGTTGAATTCGCTTGATGAAGATGCATCTCTAACAGGTACATAGGTCCTTGATGGCGAAGAAGTGCTATGCCGTGTACATAGGGAGGGTTCCGGGAGTGTACGATGAGTGGCCCGAGTGTCAGGCCCAAGTGTCACGGTTCTCGGGCGGCAGCCATAAAGGGTTTGATAGCAGACAAGAAGCAGAAGCTAGTTACTTGAGGTTCACGCTAGCGCGAGAGATGAATCACAACTGGTGACTCATGTACTGCATAATTCCGCTCTTACTCATAGTGATAGCTCTTCTCTTCTATATCATCGTTTCAGATGGATGATGAAACATGTGTATGGGATTACGATGTAGTTGCATGTATTCGAGACATATCATAACTTGTATCGCTATTTCGAGATCGATGATGATGATAGACATCATTTGTGTTGGATGATGATGGCATGATTTGATGAGAATATTTGCATGTGTATGATATGATGAGACTATTGTGTGTGATATGATAGGCTATTGTATAAACCTATTAAAAACAGAGAAAAACATTGCAGAAAAAAATTTACAGACAATAGTAACAGTAGCGCAGGGTATGTGTATCAGTAGCGCTGCTTTAGCAGTAGCGCGTGTTAAATAGGCGCGCTGCAGTTTTTAGCAGTAGCGAGATTCACCTAAACGCGCTACTGCTAAACTCTGTTAGCAGTAGCGCGGGTGGAACAGCACTACTGCTAATAGTTAGCTGTAGCGCCGTAGCAGTAGCGCGCCCACCCGCGCTACTGATATTACAAAACCCCGCGCTACTGCTAGGGTTTTCCCTAGTAGTGTTCGAAAGAGATTGTCCAGTTTGTACACGAAGTGCATCCAGTTTTTGCCGTAACCCTCTCAACTTTTTAGCACATGCTATGTGGGTGAAATGATGATACCATGCCAAGTTTTAACCTTTTTAGAATTCATTTGTAGTGCTTTTCAATTTCAGGGTCATTTAGCTCAAAAAAATCAATAAATGCATGAAAAATAGCGTTCCTTCGCGTTTCAAATGCCAAAACACATATATACCCTAACTATTACAAAGATTCCCTCCGGTTTGTCCGAAGTGGGACTTTCCAGATAAGTCCGGAAACTCACTAGAGAAGAAAGTGATAACGGTGAAGCCGATCACATCCCAGAGTGGGATCTTGGGGTATAAAACTTTTTCTTCGCGTGTGTCCCTTTGCGCCGTAATCATGGACAATCTTCATCATTTAACAGGATGCTTGGGTCAGTCTTCACTATGAAGGGAGCAATTTCATGAAACTTTTCATAATCTTCTGACATGTCTATCTTGTCCTCCACTCCCACGATGTTTCTTTTCCCTGAAAAAACTATGTGGCGCTTTGGCTCATCGTATGATGTATTCGCTTCCTTATCTTTTCTTTTTCTCGGCTTGGTAGACATGTCCTTCACATAGAAAACCTGCGCCACATCATTGGCTAGGACGAATGGTTCGTCTGTGTACCCAAGATTGTTGAGATCCACTGTTGTCATTCCGTACCGCGGGTCTTCCTTTACCCCGCCTCCAGTTAGATTGACCCATTTGCACCGAAACAAAGGGACCTTCAAATCACGTCCATAGTCAAGTTCCCATATCTCCTCTATGTAACCATAATATGTGTCCTTTGGCCTATTGGTGTTTGCTGCATCAAAGCGGACACCACTGTTTTGGTTCGTGCTCTTTTTATCTTGGGCGATCGTGTAAAATGTATTCCCATTTATCTCGTACCCTTTGAAAGTCGATATACTCGAAGATGGTGACTTGGCCAGCATGTACAGCTCATCTCCAACAGTGTCGTCATGCATGAGACGTGTTTGCAACCAACCGCCGAATGACGCCATGTGTGTATGTTTGATCCAGGGCTCAGACTGCTCCGGGTTCTTGGAGCGTACACTATCCAGGTGTTCCTCGATATACGGAGCCACCAAGCTGGAATTTTGTAGAACTGTGTAGTGTGCTTGCGCCCAAGAATGCCCGTCCATACATATTACTGAATCCTTTCCTAGCGTGCCTTTTCCACCCAGTCTGCCCTCATGCCGCGATTCGGGAACACCAATCGGCTTAAGGTCAGGAATAAAGTCAACACAAAACCCAATGACCTCCTCTGTTTCATGGCCCTTGGAGATGCTTCCTTCCGGCCTAGCACGGTTATGAACATATTTTTTAAGACTCCCATGAACCTCTCAAAGGAGAACATATTGTGTAGAAATACAGGACCCAGAATGGCAATCTCGTCGACTAGGTGAACTAGGACGTGCGTCATGATATTGAAGAAGGATGGTGGGAACACCAACTCAAAACTGACAAGACATTGCACCAAATCATTCTGTAACCTTGGTAGGATTTCTGGATCGATTACCTTCTGAGAGATTGCATTGAGAAATGCACATAGCTTCACAATGGCTAATCGAACGTTGTCCGGTAGAAGCCCCCTCAATGCAACCGGAAGCAATTGCGTCATAATCACGTGGCAGTCATGAGACTTTAGGTTCTGAAACTTTTTCTCTGCCATATTTATTATTCCCTTTATATTCGACGAGAAGCCAGACGGGACCTTCATACTGAGCAGGCATTCAAAGAAGATTTCCTTCTCTTCTTTGGTAAGAGCGTAGCTGGCAGGACCTTGATACTGCTTTGGATGCATGCCATCTTTTCCGTGCATACGTTGCTGGTCCTCCCGTGCCTCCGGTGTATCTTTTGTCTTCCCATACACGCCCAAGAAGCCTAGCAGGTTCACGCAAAGATTCTTCATCACGTGCATCATGTCGATTGCAGAGCGGACCTCTAGGTCTTTCCAATAGGGTAGGTCCCAAAATATAGATTTCTTCTTCCACATGGGTGCGTGTCCGTCAGCGTCATTCGGAACAGATTGTCCGCCAGGACCCTTTCCAAAGATTACTTTTAAATCCTTGACCATATCAAATATATCATCACCAGTACGGTGGCGAGGCTTCTTCCGGTGATCTGCCTCACCTTTGAAATGCTTGCCTTTCTTTCTTAAGAGATGCTTGATCGGAAGAAATCGACAATGTCACAGGTACACATTCTTCTTACATTTATCCAAATATATACTTTGGGTATCATCTAAACAGTGCGTGCATGCGTGGTATCCCTTGTTTGTCTGTCCTGAAAGGTTACTAAGAGCAGGCCAATCATTGATGGTTACAAACAGTAACGCTCGTAGGTCAAACTCCTACTGTTTGTGCTCCTCCCACACACGTACACCTTTTATGTCCCACAGCTGTAAAAGTTCTTCAACTAATGGCCCTAAATACACATCAATGTCGTTGCCAGGTTGCTTGGGGCCTTGGATGAGCACTGGCATCATAATGAACTTCCGCTTCATGCACAACCAAGGAGGAAGGTTATAGATACATAGAGTCACAGGCCAGGTGCTATGATTGCTGCTCTGCTCCCCAAAAGGATTAATGTCATCTGCATTTATACCAAACCATAAGTTCTTTGCGTCACCTGCAAACTCCGGCCACTTTCTCTCGATTTTTCTCCACTGCGACCCGTCAGCGGGTACTCTCAACTTCCCGTCTTTCTTACGGTCTTCTTTGTGCCATCGCAACAACTTGGCATGCTCTTTGTTTTGGAACAAACGTTTCAACCGTGGTATTATAGGAGCATACCATATCACCTTGGCAGGAATCCTCTTCCTGGGGCGCTCGCCCTCAACATCATCACCAGGGTCATCGCGGCTGATCTTATAGCGCAATGCACCGCATACCGGGCATGCATTCAAATTCTCGTACTCCTCACCGCGGTAGAGGATGCAGTCATTAGGGCATGCATGTATCTTCTGCACCTCTAATCCTAGAGGGCAGACAGCCTTCTTTGCTTCGTACGTACTGTCGGGCAATTCGTTGTCCTTTGGAAGCATCTTCTTTAACATTTTCAGCAACTTTTCAAATCCCTTGTCAGATACACCATTCTCTGCCTTCCATTGCAGCAATTCCAGTGTGGTACCCAGCTTTTTCTTGTCATCTTCGCAATTTGGGTACAACAATTTTTTGTGATCCTTTAACATGCGCTGCAACTTCAACTTCTCCTTTTCACTTTCGCAGTTTCTCTTTGCATCAGCAATGGCCCGACCAAGATCATCAGCGGGCTTATCTGATGCCTCTTCTTTAGCTTCTTCTTCTTCATTCTCTTCCCCCATTGTAGTACCATCGTATTCAGGGAACTCAGGATAGTTGTTATCATCCTCTTCTTCTTCATTCTCTTCCATTAGAACCCCTCTTTCTCCGAACTTGGTCTAACAGTTATAGCCGGACATGAAACCAGACGTAAACAGGTGGACGTGAATGACTTTTGAGCTCGAGTAATTCCTATCATTCTTACAGACACCATATGGACAACACATAAAACCATTCCGCTTGTTTGCCTCAGCTGCACGCAGAAAACTATGCACGCCATTAATGAACTGGGGAGAGCGTCGGTCATCGTACATCCATTGCCGACTCATCTTCATTACACAACACCGAAAAGACCAAATTAATACAAGTTCATACATAAAGTTCATACACACTTATTCTCATAAAACAACATAAAACTATCTAGCTAAAGCATTTAAATACAACAACAAATGCGATCAAAATCGCAACTAAGGTAATAATTGATCCAACAGCATAATGATACCAAGGCTCTTTATTAACGGCATATTTTCTAATCTTTCTAATCTTCAAGTGCATTGCATCCATCTTGATCTTGTGATCATCGACGACATCGGCAACATACAACTCCAATTTCATCTTCTCTTCTTCAATTCTTTTCAATTTTTCTTTCAAATACTCGTTTTCTTTTTCAACTAAATTTAACTTTTCGACAAGAGGGTCGGTTGCAATTTCCGGTTCACATACCTCCTAGATAAAAATATCTATGTCAACTTGATGGGCATAATTGTCATAAACACGAAATGCAACAAATAGTTATAAAAGAGAATATACCACATCCGAATCATAAACCGGACGAGGGCCGACGGGGACGGATATCAAAGTCATGGCACTATGTATAACAAACAATCATACAAGTAAGAAAATTATACAAGTAACTATCTAAATCATACAAATAAGATTTTTTTTTTTATAAAAAGGATAAGAACAAGAGGCTCACCAAGGTGGTGCCGGCGACGGGACGGTGCGGGCGATCGACGGTGGTTAGGACGGGGACGGGAAGGCACTAAGTAAACCACACCTACACATATGCAAACTAAGAAGTTAATTTGAGCTCAAATTGCATATAAATCAAATAAACTCCCACATAATTACTCCCAAACTAAAACCCACAAATCATTATACTTATAGAGCATTGCACGAGCTAATCTAGCAATGAGAGATGAAAGGACAAAGTTGCTAATCTTTGTGAACACTTGGATAGATGGAGTGCCTTCAAATCTTGACAAATCTTTGGCAAAAATGGAGGATGAGCTCGAGCAAGGGGAAGAACAGAGGAGAGAAAGGGGAAAACAGAGAGAATGGGCTCGGGCTGGACGAAGGGTTTATATAGGGACGTCTTTAGTCCCGGTTGGTTATACAAACCGGGACTAAAGGTCCACCTCTAGTCCCGGTTTGTGATACAAACCGGGACTAAAGGGGCTCGTGGGGCCCCAGCCTGCCACCACCCCTTTAGTCCCGGTTTGTATCACAAACCGGGACTAGAGGTGGACCTTTAGTCCCGGTTTGTGATACAAACCGGGACTAAAGGGGTGGTGGCATGCCCCTTTAGTCCCGGTTTGTATCACAAACCGGGACTATAGGTAGAAAATGAAGCGGGACTAATGATGCCCGTGCCCCCGACCGCTCCTAGCCGTTGGAACCGGGACTAATGGTCACATTAGTCCCGGGCCGTAATCAAACCGAGACTAAAGGGACGGACGAAAGGTCTGTTTTCTACTAGTGTAGACCTGGCCACACGCAAAGTTTTCACTTCCAGGCACGTGATTTTCGACGAGAGCGTTTTTCCGTTCGCCCAAGCGACACGCCGCGCCTCACCGACCCCCTCCGCAGATGATCCCGCGCCAGCGCCCTGGATCCACCTCGGATCACCCGCTCAACCCACCTCGTCCAACAACCCCACCTCCGGATCCCGAGCCGCTATCCGCTGTCCCCCACCTACCTCGTCCCGCGCACCGCAGCTACCGAACCCACCCGCCTCGCCCACGTCACCGCAGCCCACGCGACCCCACCCAAATCCCCCTCCGATTTCACGCCGGATATCTCCTCGTCTGCATGCATGCGCCCGGATCCCCGCGTTGATCCTCCCACCCAGCCAGCCTCTCCATGCTCGCCACCTGGCCGACCGCTACCACCTCGCGCCGTTCCCATCCAACCACCAAAAAATGCCCATGCGATGCGCACCCGGGGCAAACACGGGTTCCTTCAGCCCAAAAATCTTTTTGACCTTTCTGTTACAACCACACCTATCTCTCCTATCCCTACTTCGTACAAAAACGCCCTCAAGGATCCTAACTGGTATGCTGTTATGCGAGAGGAATATGATGCTTTGTTACAGAACAAGACTTGGTCTTTGGTTTCTCCTCCTGCAGGTGTCAATCTGGTGACCGGCAAATGGGTCTTTCGCCACAAGATGAACCCCGACGGCTCCCTCGCATGGTACAAAGCTCGCTGGGTCCTCCGCGGCTTCACCCAGCAACACGGCGTTGACTTTGAGGAGATCTTCAGCCCCATCGTCAAGCCGGCGACCATCCGTGCCGTGCTCAGCCTCGCCATCTCCTCCGACTGGCCCATCCACCAGTTGGACGTGAAGAATGCGTTCCTCCACGGCCACCTCGACACCGTCGTCTACATCCAACAACCGTCGGGCTTCATCGACGCCGCTCGTCCCTCTCATGTGTGCAAGCTGCATCGGTCGCTCTATGGTTTCAGCGGTTCACGCAGTACCTCGTCAGGCTCGGCTTTGTTGCTTCCAGAAGCGACTCCTCCTTGTTCGTGCTCCATCGGGACAATGCCACCGCCTACCTCCTCTTGTACATGGATGACATAATCCTCACCGCTAGCGCGCCATCCTTGCTCCGCCACATAATTTCGCAGCTCCACTGCGAATTCGCCATGACTGACCTCGGTGAACTTCACCACTTCCTAGGGGTCAATGTCTCCCGCAGCAAGCATGGTCTTTTCCTATCACAGCAGCAGTATGCCACCGAGATCCTAGAGTGCGCCCACATGAGCTCATGCAAGCCTATCACCACTCCAATTGACACGCACGCCAAGCTTTCCGCCTCTAACGGTCCGCCCGTCTCCGACCCGTCGCTCTTCCGGAGCCTAGCAGGCGCTCTACAGTACCTCACTTTGACGCGTCCGGACATCGCTTATGCCGTCCAGCAGGTTTGCCTGTTCATGCACGATCCGCGTGAGCCGCACTTCGCCGTCCTCAAGCGTATCTTGCGGTATATACGCGGCACTCCTCAGCTGGGTCTGCATCTTCGCCGCTCCACCGACCACCGACTCGTCGCGTACTCCGACGCGGACTGGGCCGGTTGTCCCGACACGCGCAAATCTACATCAGGCTACTGCATCTACGTCGGCGACAACTTGGTGTCGTGGTCCTCGAAGCGGCAACAGACCGTCTCGCGCTCTAGCGCGGAGGCGGAGTACCGGGCTGTGGCTAACGCTGTGGCAGAGGCGTGCTGGCTCCACTAGCTTCTCCACGAGCTCCGGCGCCCCCCCTGACGCGGCGACGATCGTCTACTGCGACAACATCAGCGCCACGTACCTCTCCACCAACCCGGTTCAGCATCAGCGGACGAAACACATCGAGATCGATCTACATTTTGTTCGCGAGCGCATCTCCTTTGGCGATGTGCGCGTCCTACATGTGCCAACGACGTCCCAGTTCGCCGACATCTTCACGAAGGGGCTCCCTCCTGCCGTCTTCCTCGACTTCCGGTCCAGCCTCAACGTCATCGACGATCCCGTTTCGACTGCGGGGGGCTGTTGGAAGACTACCGTTGTACCAGTAACAGCACGACCTAGTCCCACGTAGCTAGTCCAGCGCACTCCGTGCGTTCCTCCCGCACCCACGTCGTGCATGGCCTCCTACGTAGGTTACTCCCCTGTACATTGTATAAATCCCCTTCGTGGGCAGCTAATAACATCATCAAGTGTTCCATTATTCAACTCAAACTTGGGTGATCTCGGATGCGTAGAAGAAGTTTTCGGCTATTTAATACTATGGGTCGAGGAGAGCGGGTATCTCAGCCTGCAGCCTGGACGTCAACCCTTTTGTGAGCCCCTTGACGCGCCTGGAGCCAGCACGCCTTCCTTTTTTTGGGAGCAGAACGACATGCGCCCTGTTGATCTGCTCAAGGTCCGCCATCCCGGCATGGAATTCGGAGGCGAGGGCAAGCAGCTGTGGCAGCACAAGAGGCTTGAATGCCCGGTAGAAAGCAGGTCCAAAGCCGTCCGGACCGGGCTGCTGCCACACCGCATCCCCTGGAAAGCTTCCCAGACTTCGTCGTCGTTGAAAGGGGCGTCCATGCGGCCGTAGAGTTCGTGGAGGTCAAAACCCCACGACGGGGTGCCCGCGGACGACAGAAGGTTGGAGAAGAAGCTGAACAGGGCCTCCTCTTTCCCAGCATGAGTGGAGGTGGGCACTCCATCGACCAGCAGCGTGGGGATGTGGTTCTTGCGCATGCGTTGAGAGGCATGAGCATGGAAGAAGCCAGAGTTTTCGTCCCTCAGGACCACCATCTTGATTTTCCCTCGCTGGCGCCAGAGGGCGGCCACGTCCGCGTTGGAGTCGGAGAGAGCCTCCTCGGCATCAGCCCTGAGAGTAAGCTCTCGCGCCGACAGAGGCCGCCCCTCCTCCAGGTGGTCGAGAAGCTTCAGGATCCACCGGCAGTCCGCGACGGCCACCGCTGGTGCCCTGGTTGCCTTCGCCCAGGACTTGCAGGCCGAGTGCACTGCTTTGAGCTTTGCCACAATGGCTCCTACCACACCACCACCGCGTGGGGAGGTGCTGTTCCAAGCATCAGCGACCACATCCCGGAAGCCTGGGTGGTTTAGCCACCATCGCTCGAAGCGAAAACACCGGGTAGTAGGGACGCCGGTGGAGACCGTGACCCCCAGCGGGACGTGGTCGGAGACATGCCTGGGAAGCGAGGTGAGCGTTGACCTGGGGAGGGCCAGGTTCCACTCCTGGTTGAAAAGGGCATGGACGCATGGTCTAGCCGCACCAAGGTCGGGACGTCCTGCCGGCTGGACCAAGTGAACAAGCGGTCCAGCAGGGGAAGTTCAAACAGCGAAAAAAAATGTTGATGCAGGCGTTGAACCAGGTCGCTTCAGTCTGATTGAAGAGGTTTTTGTTTTTGTCCGCCGGTGCCCGGGTGAGGCAGTGAGTATCCTTTTGCTAACTCCTGTTGAGCCCATTTACACATCACAACAGACTTCCTAGCCTCCTAGCCACCACACCCCACAATTAGAAGGTGGGTTCCACTGGGAACTGAATTTCAATTACTTGTTTTTTCTTTTCTTAAAGAAAACTGGAAGGGTAGTACGTGCTCCATTAATCACTTGTTTTTCGCTAGACCACAGCCCGGTCTACGTTTTATTACAAGAGAAAGTTGTGCGGGACGACTCCAGCTTTACACACAGCTTAATTACACCGCTAGCTAGCCGGTGATGACTCCAGCTTTACAGTACTAGTAAAACCACAAGGATCACAAGGATCGACCGACAAACTTAAAACCGCTGGACGTACTCAGGCTCTTCAGCATCGGCAAGGTACGTGTGGGCAGCGCATGCCACCAGTTCACATTTAGTTTCATATAGTTGTATTTGGTCTGGGTACTCGTGGTTCGCATGAGGAATCTGATCCAAGGTCTAGACATGCCCTGCCCCTTTGCTTTATTCAAAGAGAAAGGAAAAAGGAGGAAGAAGCAAAGAAGCAGGCAAATTCCATCTTTGTTTTTTACTTTGCTGCAGCCCCAAGCAAAGAATTAACCAGCAGCTATGGATGGATGGATGCATGCTTTGGCAAAAGCAAAGCCAAAACACAAGCCCTCCAGTATCCACATTCATTCGTTCACTGCTCCTCCTTGCCTCGCCACAGAGTCTCTGAGCTACCGGCCACTTGGTGGCCCTTTTTCTTCTTTCTTTATTTGGGCATGTTTGTGCTCCAGCAGACATTTTTATTTACTTTACTACACTTGGACTTGTTGGATGGACTTGGTGATTGCCTTATTTATAAAGCGGGGCGAAAGCTTGTTTCGAGTGTTGCTTTTGCCGTGTACATTGCATCGGCCAGCAGCGAGGTTGATCGGGAGCGGAATAGTCAGTGTCGCGTCATTGTCGGCGTTCATTGTCGGTCATCGCTTGTCGCCGGAAAGTACTCGGCGGAGCGGACTGGGCCAACATACGTCACCGTGCCGTGGGGGTCGACTCCGACCAAGTGGTGGCGAGGCTAGCTGTGGGTGGGGACAGTGCCACGATGCAAGCAATTTCACTTCCATACATAAATCAAAGGGAACCCCAGTCAGTCAAACCCACTCACTCACTCTGCACTGCGCCTCCGTGTATCATCAACAGCAGAGACGACGTTCTGTGTTCGCTCTGTTGCGCCGGCCGGAACAACTTGACCAACAATACTACTCGCTGATGAACACCACAGCAACAATTAGCTGTAAGTACGTAGTGAAGACAGATGATGGGGAAACCCAATTAGCTGGACGAATTTGTTGCATGCAGAGCGTTCAATCGAATGTCAGCTCGCTGTTATCTCCAATTGCTGAAACATTGGGCGGGTCCCATTATCCGCCTTGAGCTGCTCAAGTGCCTGATGCATTGCCACGTCGACTTTCTTAATTACCAGTGAGCTGCACCTTTTTAAGCTAGCTAGGCTCACCGAGTGTTGGCGTTGTAGTACTCGTGATTTGCATTAGGAATCTATTCCAAGGTCCCTTTGCTTTATTCAAAGAAAAAGGGAACACGTCCATCTTTAATTTGTTCTTTGCTTAGCTCAAACCGCAAGCAAAGAACCTGTAGGCTGCAGCTTTGGCAAAAGGAAAGCCAAGCACAAGCCCTGCACTGCATTACCATGCAGAACTAGTCAGCCACAATTGCCCTCCAGTATCCCCATTCATTCGTTTCATTGCTCCTCCTTCATATCACCTCACATCAACATCTTTATTTTCTTCTGGTCCAACGAAGCAGTGTCTACAGCTGCAAATCTAGGTACTATACTTGTAATGCTACATATACATGATTAATTCTTCTGCTATCTAGATATCTTTTGTTAATTGCTCGCTAGCAGTATATTATGCATCGACCAGCAATGTTTCTTGATGCACAAACATAACTAACTTCTACGCTCTTCTGTTAACTACCTATGTACTAGGTGATAGCAGCTAGCAAAATAATTCATCTCTGGAGGCGCAGATCCATGGGGTAGATTGACATCTGGAGCTTCTCTAGTCAGGCACAATTGCTCTCCAATATCCCCCCATTCTTTTTTTTCTTTTTTTTTTTGCGGGTGACCAATATCCCCCCATTCATTCCTTCATTGCTTCTCCTTCATATCACCTTACATAAACATCTCTCTTCCTGTGCCACTACCTCTTGTGCAGTTAACTATTATCGACGGATATATACCAATTCTTCTGTTATTCATCATCAGCACACAAGATCTGTGTGTCTGCCTGCCGAGTAACGTACGTACTACTGCTACTATTATATGGTTTCGCTTCTTATGCTCTCGTTACTCGCACTTTTAGTTTGTTTGCAAAATGGAAGTGTATTAATTATGCATCGTCTGACAATGTTTGTTCATGCACAAACATAACTAACTCCTACACTCTCCTGATATCCACCAGCTGCTAGCAAAATAATCAGAGATCCGTCTGGATGTGCAGATCGATGGGTTAGATTAACCTCTGGAGCATCGTTTCTTTACCGGGCCTTCATTGAAATATTAGTCATCATGCCGCGAGAGGTATTTTTCTACATATACATGCATGCAATTCTCGGAGTCTAGACTGCTAGTACTACTATTTCAATTCTTATTGTTCAAAATATAACAATTAAGCATGTGAGGGATGGTTGTATTAATTTGTTCTCGAATAAAAAATTATACGTTCAACATTTACATGTTCATTAGTTCGCTCCAAGGATGAAGCTAGCAATGGTGGCCAAGATCAAACACACACATACAATCAGTGCACACACACGCACGCGCCGGGAGTTGAAGCATTAAAACACACTTGTTTCCCTCTCGTCCCAACTCAGCCACCACCAGCGTATCAGTTCTCACACTCTATACTAACCTATATTAAAGACGGACTATCATTTATATATGGATACAAGGGAATGCATGCATAAATGCTGCAGTGCGGCTGAACGCCTACCTGGGCTGATCCACACCTAATTAATTAACGGGAGTGTCTTATCATCTGTCTGATTTTGTATTCGGCGTTAGTCACATTTTTTTGAACTAGACTCAGCGTAGACTAGCAAAAAATATGTCTGACTGTCAATTCATTATCAGTCGAATTCCCGTCCCTGCAATGGGCCCGAAACCAAAAATCCAGCTAATAGGTTTTGGGCTGAAAACCCGGATAAACCAGTACGTGTGCCTCGTATCATTTTTAGCTTGGCTAAGCTGGGTTGTGCTACGTGTGTCTCCTATCATTTTTGTCTGTGCTAAAGCTTTTTAAGAACGAAGGCGCAAGAAGCGCCCGGCTTCATAACATAAAGTCTATAACGGAAACCAACCAAGTCTTACAAAACAAGAAGTTCAAACATAAAATAAAACGCTGGGGTTGCCAACTTACAATAACAGCACCATCGGAGTACGCAGAATCCCAAAAGACAACTAAGAGCATCTCCAGTCGCAAACATCAAATATGGCCCGCCATTTGTCCGCGGATGTCCGGATGTGTCCGCTCCTAACCCCCATTTGTCCGGGTACACAACGGCACTCCTTAATTTATCCTCAAATTGTTCGGACACATGCATATGATTGGTGGAGATGAAGAGAGAGAGACGAGAGAGAGACAAAGTGGTCCGGGGTTGGCCGGGTCCAACGTGGCGGATTGTCAAATGTCAATCAACATTGCACGATTAAAGAAAAAACCACCCACAACACATATGGAAGCCGTAATGAACTAGTGATAGCATGGGAAAACAATCCGGACCATCTACTGTCAGACACAAGGTCCTTTTAGGAGTCAATTGGGCATTAACGTCAACTGCCACGACAAGCGATTTACCGGTTACTATCCCAATCCTTCTGCTAAAAAAAAGGTTACTATCCCAATGATATATGCATAATTCTAAAATAATTTGCAAAGAAACAAAAATAGTCATTGAAAATCATACAAGCCACCTAAAAAGCACTCTCCAGATGAACTATGAAATAGTATACTCTTTTCACTATATACCATTAAACTATAGCAAGAGACATGGAACTATCTATTGCTCAACATAATTATCACTGCTGGTGTTGCATATAAAGAACTTTTGAAGACACTGCATTGCTAAGTATCACAAAACATATTCCTAGAGCCAATTACAAACTATCTTGCAATCGACATCAAAGAGACCACCTAAAGGGAATTCAGTAGCTAGATCATGAGCACTAACACAAAGACACTACATATATCGGCCGTGGGAAAACGTTTTTAAGGATATAAAGGAGATGAAAACAAAAGCTTAACAAATATACACACATATCCTTATCAGCCTAAGACATTGTGTGTAAGAAATCATCATTAAGCAGATGATGCAGAGGAAATATATAAATATATCAATGTTTGACACAAAATAAAAATATAGGGCGTGCCAGTGCACCTAAGTACACAAATAAAATATATAGGGAAATGTGCATTTTATTAATCTCGTGTCGAGAAACAAAATTACAAAGTCCCTATTAACGATGCGCTCCGTGGCCTGCTAGCGCGGCCAATATGACTTCAGCGATGTGAAGTTCTGGTTCATGGGGCCTCGGAAAGCTCCCGCTTAATTACGTCCATGAGTCGAGCTCACAGACCACCTCCGATTAAGCTGCTGCAATGGTCGTCGTCTTCAGGCCTCGTCTTCTCCGTGAAGTTGGTGTAGATGGTGGTGATGTGGTGATGAAGTGGAAGGGAAGAGCGATACGCCCATCGCTACGGCTATGCTTAGCCATATCCCTCCGCCGTGTCGGTGTCTGATGATGAAGCGGGCGGCCTTCGCCTCGTCGGTGCCCGGCCTGGTGATGTCCGCCATGTCGGTGTCGGACTGGATGACTTGACATTGCCTCGTCGGCATATAAAGGGGTAGTCTTCTTCATCGGAGAAAGACGTGTCGGTGGAGTATAGCTTCGCCTCGCCGGTGCTAAGACGATGTTGATGATGTGCATTGGTATGGATGTTGGAGTAGACATGGGCACTATTGCCTACTCAACAAGCGTGTCGGTGTAGCCAATGGACTGATCGAGCCGAGAGTCGGCGCGAACGACGCCCAACGATGGGCCGTGTCTGCGGTGATGTAGACGGTGCCCTCTCTGGGCGAGCTTCGTGTTGGCAGCGGTGTAAAAGGCGCGCCCGCCTCGGGCGAGCTCTAAGGTGATGTAGACAGTACCCGCCCTTAAGCGAGCTCTGTGTCGGCGCGGGGTAAGGCATCCCTGCCTTGGGTGAGCTCCATGCCATTGGTGGTGTAGATGGATCCCCGCCTCGGGTGAGCTCTCTGTCAGCGGAGACGTAGACGATGCCCGCATTGCACGGGCTCAGCGGCGGCGGCGGTGTAGATGGCACCCCGCCCTGACCGAGCTCCGTGTCGGTGGAGGCGTAAACGGCGCTCCGCCTTGGGGGCACTTGATGTCGGCGAATGTGTAGATGGCGTCCCGCCGTGGGTGAGCTCCACGGCGACGGCAGCGACGATGATGGCTTCCCGCCGGCGTCCGACCAAGAGATAGGCGCCGAGCAGTCGGAGAGTCTCTCTTGTGCTCCGCGTAGCCGATGACGGCAGCAACAAGGCCCACCATGAGAGCTGGGTGTTTGTTTTCGCTGGCATAACACCACCGTTCAGCACGGCGGACGTTGTCGTGGCTCTAACGAGCCGGATGAGTCGCACGCCAATGAGCGTGCACCACCAACACGGAGTGTCGACGGTCCTGCCGAGTTCGCCTCCGGAGCGGATGCATCTGGACCGAGAGCCACTACGCGTGAGTGGACCCCGGTGCGTGTAACACGCATCGGTGCTGGATGATGTCTCCGCTATCGGTTACAACAAGGCGCCGTGACACGTCAAACGACGTGTCGCCGCCAGCACGTCGAACGACACGTTTTGCCGAGTCTCGGCGAGCCCATGGCACCTTCACGGGCTGACGAGACGGATGGCGAGCGAAGCCAAGCCCTCCTGATGCGGCGGAGCCTTGCATAGGCACCGCCGGTGGCGTCATCTTCGTCTTCAATCGAGTCCGGAGCTAATGAGCGTCCGGCGGTTGAGCCGGATAGTGCGGGTTGCACATGAACGGGAGCCCCGACACGTCGCCGTCGTCTTCAAGGCGGTCCGGCACGAGGGAGTTGCCGGCGGAGAGTGCATCGAAGGCTGCACACGGATGGCAGCGCCGGTATGTCGTCGCGAGCGGCGGGTGCACCAGAGGCTGCACACACACGGCAGCTTCGGCACGTCGTCGCCTGAGCGGAGGGTCGCCGGTGGAGAGTGCATCGGGGGCTGCCCCGCCCCGGCACATCATCGTCGTCGTCCTCGCGGGAGTCGCCGGTGGAGAGTGCCCCAGGGGCCACACATGGACGGCATCCCCAGTACGCCGTCGTCGTGAGCGGCGGGTGCACGGGAGGCTGCACACGCACGGCAGCCCCGGCACGTGAGCGGAGTCGCCGGTGGAGAGTGCACCGGGGGCTGCACGGCCCCGGCACGTCATCGTCATTGTCCTCGAGGGAGTCGCCGGTGGAGAGTGCACCGGGAGGTGCACAGCCCCGGCACGTCGTTGTCCTCAAGGGAGTACCGCTGGAGGGTGCACCGGGGGCTATACGCAAACGGCAACCCCGGCGCGTCATCTTCAGCGGCCAGAGATAAGGCCGATGGCCGGCCTTGTCTCCGGCCGTCCGATCGCAGCTGAGGGAGGAGAAGAGATGGGAAGAAGGAGAGCTAACCATTGAAAAGTATGATCGTCATGACCTTGTCGGTCTCCTCGGACAGCTTGCCGGCTCGCCTCGCCCGCGCGTCTCGCCTGCGCGAGCTCTCTCGCAGCTGCGATCTGATGCCGCGCACGTCGTCAACGTACGCGGGCTCTGGTGGCGCCTACGTACGCTTCTGGCTCCTCCTGGTGCGTGCCTTCTCCTGCTGGATGCGTGAGTTGTCCAGTCGCCACCGGTGGCCAGCACACCTGCTGGCCGGAGGACTAGGCGTGTGGGAGGCGCTGCTGTTAGCCCGAAACTACTAGCTAGCTCTAGTGTACACTGATAGACTGAAGAAATAATCTACAGCTGCTGTGCAGGCTGCTAGCTCGGACACACACTTGAACGAGAGAAGCTCTTGTACTAGTATTGAAGCTGATGGAGTGATTTACATTGGAAGGACTCGGGGTCCTTTTATAGGGATTACAATCCGCCTACTGAGCTGCACAGCACACACACACATGTAACGACCAGGAACATGCATAACCATTACGTGACTACTACTAGGAACATGCACAGCACCTTCCAAGAAACTGCTACGTACTTGGATGCTTGCACTAGTCTACTTCCGGTCAACTTACTTACCACCTAAGCTTCCATTGCTTGGAGACAGGGGTGAAGCCCACAATCTCCCTCTCAACCCTGTCGAGCGGGTTGGATGTTGACGATCCCGACCTTGTCGCGCAACTCTTGGAACCGGACGCGGCCAAGAGCCTTTGTGAGGATGTCCGCCTTCTGCTCACCAGTCCTGATGAACTCCATAACCACAGTGCCCTTCTCGACGCAGTCACGTATGAAGTGATAGCGGAGATCGATGTGCTTGCTGCGGTCGTGAAGCACTGGGTTCTTGCAGAGGGAAATCGCCGATTTGCTGTCGACGAAGATGAGCGTAGGGGCAGTGTCTTGGTTCAGCATATCGCCGAGAAGGCGAGCCAGCCAGATTCCCTTACATGCCGTTGTAGCTGCCGCGATGTACTCCGCCTCGCACGAAGAAGTGGCGACAACCTTCTGCCTCACCGATTGCCAGCTGATGGGACTGCTCCCGAGGAAGAACAACACGCCAGAGATGCTCTTCCTGGAGTCCACGTCACCAGCGTGGTCGGAGTCGCTGTAGCCGACCAAGCTCTCGCCATCACCACGACGATACACGCATCCATGCGTGAGTGTACCCGCGATGTACCGGAGTAGGTGCTTGACGGCAGCGAGGCGATCGCTTGCCGGGGCTTCCATGAACCCACTCAGGTATCCGACAACAAATGTAATGTCCGGTCGGGTGTGCACGAGGTACCTGAGGCTCCCGATGACGCTGCGGTAGAAAGTAGCATCCACCGCCTTCTCGGGACTTTCTTTGCTGAGCTTCAGCCGTGCCTCCATTGGAGCGTGCACAGCATGGCAGTCCTCCATGCCTGCTCGCTCGAGCATCTTGGCGGCGTAGGCCGCCTGCGTGATCGTGATGCGACCACGCTCCTGGTTCACCTCCAGCCCGAGGTAGTACCGGAGCAGCCCGAGGTCGCTCATGCTGAAGAGACGATGCATCTCTCCCTTGAAGCGTTGAACCTCTTCGGGCTCTGCCCCGGTGATGACCAGGTCGTCGACGTAGATGCCGATGATGAGCAGCGTGCTCGCGGTGCCACGTGAGTACACGCCGTGTTCAGAAGCGCTGTGTGAGAACCCAAGGGATGCGAGGCTTGCATCGAGCTTAGCGTTCCACGCCCTTGGGGCTTGCCGGAGACCGTACAGAGCCTTGTGTAGCCGGTACACGCCCTGCTCGTGGTTCCCGGCAACGAATCCAGGTGGCTGGGAGACGTACACCTCCTCGTTAAGGTCCCATTGAGGAACGCCGACTTGACATCCATGTGGTGTACCTCCCACCCGCGGTGAGCAGCCACGGCAAGGATGAGCCGCATAGACTCCAGCCTTGCCACCGGAGCGAAGACTTCCACGAAATCCACCCCCTTGCGCTGCACGTAGCCTTTTGCGACGAGGCACGCCTTATGCTTGACAATGGCGCCGTGCTCGTCCTTCTTCACCTTGAACACCCACTTGAGCCCAATGGCTCGGTGCCCTGCAGGCAGTGTGGTGAGTGTCCAAGTGGCGTTGTCGTTGATCGACGCCAGCTCGTCCAACATCGTGCGACGCAAGCAATCCTCTTGCTCGGCCTCCGCGAACGTGGTCGGCTCCTCGCCGGCCATCAGATGCAGGACGTCGTCGTCATCAACGTCCTCGTTCTCAAGCTGCTGCGGCGTTGTCGCAGGCTCGCTGAGAAGATCCCCCATGCGTCGGAACCTGTGTGGGGCCCCAACGCTGTCGTCGGCGTCGAACAACTCCGACCTTGGCGTTGGCGGTGTTGCGAACCGCCTCCCGGGAACCACCTCGCTTGATGGCGGGGTGTCCGGGGATGCTGTACCCGGGGACGGTGTTCTCGGGATTGCAGTTCCCGGGTCCACACCTCCCGTGCTTCCCGGGGTCGCACTTCCCGAGGTCTTGCTTCCCGGGGTCGTAGAGTACATCGGGTACTCCACGGTGAAGGAGCTGCTTGTCGGGGCCTCCCAACTCCAGCGCGTGTCCTCGTCGAAGATGACGTCGCGGGAGACGTGTGCACGCTTCGCGACGGGGTCGTACATCTTGTACGCCTTGGTGCCCGTCTCGTAGCCCATGAACACCATTGGGGTGCTCCTGTCGTCGAGCTTCTTCAACTGTGGGCGCGCCGTCTTGACGTGCCCGACGCAGCCAAAGGTTCGGAGGAAGCGTATGTCGGGCTTCCTCCCATACCACGCCTCGTAGGGCGTCTTGCCGTCGACGCTCCTCGTGAAGGATCGGTTGAGGATGAAGACGGCCGTGAGTACGGCCTCCCCCCAATACGGGCTCGGCACCTGCTTTGCCTTGAGCATGCAGCGTGCCATCCCAAGCACGGTCTGGTTCTTCCGCTCGACGACGCCGTTCTGCTGCGGCGAGTAGGGGGCCGTGAGATGACGCTGCACCCCTTTGTCGTCACAGTGCTTGTAGAACGTGGCCGACGTGAACTCGCTGCCACGGTCCGTGCGTAGCACGTGCAGCTTGTGGCCGCCTCGACCTCTGCTGCCACTTGCTGCTTGATGATGGCTCGCTCCGCCTCGTCCTTGGAGGCGAGGAGCAGCACCCACATGAACCTGATGTAGTCGTCGACGAGAAGCAGGATGTAGCGACGTCCTCCTGGCGTTGCCGGGGTGATCGGGCCGTAGAGGTCCCCGTGAACTAGTTCTAGGGGTTTCTGCGCCCGGAAACGTGCCTTCTCGGGAAAGGGCAGGCGCCGCTGTTTCCCGGCAAGACACGCATCGCATAGTTTGTCGGCGTGCTCGATGTGAGGCAGCCCGCGAACGAGATCGCCACGCACCATTTTCCGCAGCCCGTCGAAGTGCTGGTGTCCTAGCCGGGCATGCCAACGCCAAGCATCGAAGACATGGCCCACGGCAAGGCACATAGGATGCACGGGTCGAAAGAAGAACTTGTAGAGGCGATTCGGTGAGCGGGTTACCTCGATGAGCAGCCTCTTCTGCTGATCGCGCAGGGTGAGAACACCGCGGTGGATGCAGATGTCGAACCAGCCCTCGTCGAGCTGTCCGACGCTCACGACGCTGCTCTTGAGTGCTGGGATGAAGTAGACGTCCGTGAATGCCCTGTGATCACCCCCTTTGTCGGTGAAGACGACGGTCCCGCGCCCGTGGATGTTCACCACAGATCCATCCGCGAACCGCACCTTCCCGGTGATTGAGCGGTCCAGCTCCGTGAACGCGTCGACCGAACCAGTCATGTGGTTCGTGGCGCCGGTGTCGAGGAACCAACCCTCACTTTGCTTGCCGCCTGCAAGCGTGGGTGTGGTCACGGCTCTCTCCTCGTTGAGGAAGATGAACCCGCACGCACATGCCATTGTCGAGGAGCCATTTCCCGTCAACGCAGTAGACCCCGAACAGCTCGTTGTCGGGGTGTGGGTGACCTGAGTCGCCGTGTGCCCTGCACGGACTCGATGGTCGCCAGCATCATGGATGAAGCGTGTTCCTCTAGATGCGCCGTTGCCGTGCCAACTTGCACGGGCTTGTCGGGCCCCAAGGTTGTCGGGGACACCATTGCCGGGGTGTGGCTCCCCCACACTCAGGCCTTCATCTCCTCCCAGTCGACAGGCCCCAAGAATGTCGTTGTCGGGGTGTGGGCTGTCACTGAAGGTATGTTACCCGTGGACGTGCTCCGTGCCTCTTGCACGGAATGGGTGGTTGTCGAGGCCGTGGTCGCGGGAGACGCTGAGCTCTCCTGCACGGGCTCGACCCTTGCCAGCATCATTGCCGGTCCACCATCCACGTCAGCCTGGACGAGGTTTGCCGATGCTGCGGTAGCCTCGTCGGCTATCCTTGAGCAGCAATCCCGGGACCAGTGTCCCGGCTTGCTGCAGTAGTGGCACGTGCTCCGGTCGCCACCACCGCCAAAGCCTCGCCCAGGCCCGCCCTGCTGCCAGGACTGACCTGGCTTGCGGCCACGGTTGTCGCCGCCACTCTGGGCGCGGCCTCCGCCTCTGCCGCGGGCTCTGCCTCCCGTGGGGGCGCCTCCCCCACTGCCAGAGGAGCCGTCGCGGGCGCGCTGCTGAAAGCGCGCATCCCACTGCTCCCTGGTGAGCAGTAGTTGGCCGCCAGCGCGTTCGTCGGCTTCGTCGCCGCGTTCCTTGACGACCTTGAGCTGGCCTACCAGCTCCTCGATTGTCATGGTGGAGAGATCCACCAAGCTCTCGATGGACCAGGCCAGCTGCTTGTACTGCTTGGGGACGACACGGAGGAACTTGAGAAGCATCCTCTTGTCGTCGATGGGATCCCCGAGCGTAGCTAGCTCGGTGACGAGGCCTTGCAGCCGCATGGCAAAGTCGTCGACTTGTTCACCGGCCTTGAACCAGATCTCCTCGTACTGAAGGCGCAAGGTCTGAACCTTTGATTCCCGTACGCGCTCTACGCCGATGCGCATCACCTTGATGGTGTCCCACGCTTCCTTGGCCATCTTCTTGGCGCCAAGGGTAGGCACCATCTCCGGTAGGACGGAGCGCAGGATTGCCTCCATCGCCAGCCGGTCCTCATCGTAGTCGACATCGCCGGTTTCCACAGCTTTCCACATATGCCGCGCCTCCAAGATGACTTTCATCAGGAGCGACCAACTGGGATAGTTGGTCCGCGTGAGGAGAGGGAAGGAGGTGCTGGACATACCCACGTCGCGCACGGAGCGTGGCGCACCCAACTCGCCTCCCGGCCTGCCTTGCAGCGCAAGCACATCGGCCGCGCGCGCCTCCTCAGCCGATCTCTGCTCGGCGGTCTTGGAGTCGTCGCCGGCGACGCCGTCTTTTGGCATATGCTTCAGCATAACCTGGGGCTCTGATGCCAATTGTTAGCCCGAAACTACTAGCTAGCTCTAGTGTACACTGATAGACTGAAGAAATAATCTACAGCTGCTGTGCAGGCTGCTAGCTCGGACACACACTTGAACGAGAGAAGCTCTTGTACTAGTATTGAAGCTGATGGAGTGATTTACATTGGAAGGACTCGGGGTCCTTTTATAGGGATTACAATCCGCCTACTGAGCTGCACAGCACACACACACATGTAACGACCAGGAACATGCATAACCATTACGTGACTACTACTAGGAACATGCACAGCACCTTCCAAGAAACTGCTACGTACTTGGATGCTTGCACTAGTCTACTTCCGGTCAACTTACTTACCACCTAAGCTTCCATTGCTTGGAGACAGGGGTGAAGCCCACAGCTGCTGCAGTCTCCTTGGCGCCCACGCCTAGCGAACGCTCCGCCATGCCCAGGAGATGCTTCTCCTGGACCCTCGTGACGCTTACACGCACATGCGTATGTGTATCATGGCCTGCGTACAAGAAGAATAGATACATGTATATGCTGACCTGAGACGGAGCTTCATATTGTGTCATCGACGGCATATGCTTATCTCCGCGGAGCTGCCGGCGCAGGCTCCGCATTAGTGCACACCCCTTCGACTGGGCATGCTCCTTCACGCGGGCTCCGCCACGTCGTAGCGGCAGCCGTCGACATCTTCCGCTCGCTGCCGTGCGCCCTCCTCGGCACACGCGCAGCCACCGGACAGGGCAGGCAACGTGTGTGTTGCTCGGCGAGAGCGCCGCCGCAATGGGCGTGTCCTTCCTCTCTGCGTGGGTTCCCTCCGGATGCCCTCGACGCTGCCATAGGCGCGTCTCCTCCTGGCTGGGTCCTCCTCCGGTGCGTGAAAAGGAGAGGGGTAGGGCGCTTCGCGCAGCCGCCATCCGGTTGTTCCGATCTTTTTGGAAGAGATAGACGTGAAGCTGTTTAAGATAGCTGTATGTATCGGTGCTTATATATTTTTTTTTTGATGCCAGTACAGACGCAGGCGCTCATATATACGTGCATACACTCATCCCTATGGACACACACGCGCACACCCTAACCCTATGAGCACCTTCGAGAGACTGGGCCGGCATATCATCTTGAGATTGACGAAGTCACCAAAGGCGCCTCGTAGTCGACGGGAACGTCTGCTTATCTTGTCGGCGCCCGGTGCACGCGTACGGCTAAGTATTGCAGCACACGGCACATCATTGATCGGGTACTCGAGTACGTATACATGTATGCGTACTTTCCGGCCGGCAAAGTATTTGGGTATTCGGGTAGGTTTGATCGCTCGTACGATCCGGCGAGACGCCTACAGGCACGTTAACTGCACAAGTCTTGATGCATGCGTGTGCGTGGGTAGTTTGGCCATACATATGCACGTGTTAAGCCAATCATGCATGGGCCATGCAATACCTGAATCGATCAGCCCATGTACTAATTAAGCGCACACGTAGGCACATGTTCTTTAGCATCACAAGTGCAGGTTAAATGATTGGGCTAGCTAATTGACCATTAACCCTCACTTTGGATCAAAGGTACTTCAAGATGTATACGTGTAGACATGTACACGTGCAGGGGCACTCCTTGCTCCATGTGTAAAATTATATTATCTGTGCAAATTATCATCAAACAACTCCTTTTTTTTTTTAGAAATATCTATTCTCTTTATTTTCATACTATATGTAGTACAAAATCTGGTCGAACAATCAACAGATGAAATAACACAAGACCAAATCACATACTATCATCAGTTTTCAACAATCCGATTCAAGACCGCAAAATACAAAATTAGAAAAACCACAACCAACAAATACAAAGTTTAACTGAATCACGCCCCGCAAAATCATCTCCCCTTTCATTAGGGTGTAATCCATATGCTTCACACAAAGGCCATATCTCAGCGCCCTTGCAACAATAGTCGTGGACCAATGGCCACTGGGTAAGCATACATGTCAGGATGACCGATATCGCTGCAAATCAAACAATTCAACCAAGCCATTAGCTAAGGCACCTACAAAAGCACCTACATATCAAGTAAATAGACTTACAGAAGGATATTTATTGCACCCAAATTATTATGCATAGTCAATGTAGTATAATCTAGTATAATCCCATTTTCGTATGAAGACTAACTTTATTCAAGCATTTAATGTTAGATCATGCATCCTCTTTTTATGTAAAGAATCATGCCATATTTTTGTCTAAATCTATGTCAAAGCACCACATGCACAAGTCTGTCCACTTGTGATGGAATAAAAAGAACAATTCTTTTTTTATCTTCAGTAACACAAACCAATGAGATAAAACATGGAAGTATTTAGTACCTGCACTACGACAATTAATGTTTGTTCCAGCAAGCAGCAGAAATAGCTCAATATATTTGCTAATTCTGGCCTGCTGGAGCTAGAAATTTAAGTTGTGGATATAATAAAATGATTAGATGCAACGAAATTCCACACAACAGAAGGGAATGGAGCAAAAGATTAGCCATGAGCTGTAAGCCAAACAATATGAACAAAAAGGCTACTACTTTGCAACATGGGTAAAAAGTGTTCTGGTAATTCTGACCTACACATTAAGGATGATATATTAACAATAAGCTTTGAAAATATTACATCTCACCTGCTATCACCTAAAGAGTGGATATTGCCACCTCAGTAACGAGCTGAGAACGGTCCTTGCAGGCCCCAGCTGAAGGATGGGACTAAATCTGAGCATAAAAAGTGAAGATGCCAAAAGAGAACCTACTTTCCCAATTTGCTATAAATTCGTAAAATCAGTATGTTTCAAACAAATTATGCTTCTAACAAAAGAAAGGAGCATGCCTTATTATATATTCAGCCAAATCAAAACAATACATAATTTCTTAGGAGTTATTGGAATTCAACAAAACCTATAAATAAATCCGAATTGCATATTATAAAATACAAACCGTGCATGTGTTTCATCTATAGAGCAAAAATGCTCAGCGAGTAGCTAATGGCAGAGTAACATTTAGAGTAGAAGAAGTTTACATAGCTATACCGGCGCAACTCGCGGCAAAGGCAGGCAATGCTTCTATTACATACAAATCCCTTGTCAAAGAAATTTCGTACATGAATGTAATTTTTAGCGCATTAAATGGACACAAATGAGCAGTACCATGTAATCTTAGCTTGACCACACATTGTGATGCATAAATACAAATATACTATATTATGTTGTAGGAAAATAGAGTTCTCAAATATGTTTCCACACTAACCTGCACTTTGATGCCATCTTTATCAGCCTGTAGGAGATCAACAACTCTGACCAAATGACACTTGAATGCATCTGAAATAGGATTTGTAATCCAACAACGTAACGGTGATTCATAATTCTTTCTAATAGAAGAATAATCATTTACATTTTATACTTTAGCAGGCTGGACCAGGTAAGAAGAAATCATTACAAAGTTAAACAAATCAAGACATAGGAGATAATAAAAGGTTCAGTTTTGAACAAAGAAAATTGGCATCATGCAGTGAATTCAATATCTAGATGGCTCTGAAAAAAGAGGCAGGTATGATACCTGGACGATCGGTGATTGGCATATTACAGAATCAAAGTTAAGGACCATGATAAATTGTGGTAATGGCAGGAGTATGCCATAATAGATTAATTAGCAGCCCAAATCCTTCTCCCACAAAAAAAAACAAGCTAGTTCTTTTTTCTTTTGATGAATATATTGTTTTAATTTATCCTCTTCAGTTCATGCCAAGGAAAGCAAAAAAAAAAGTAATGTACCAACAATTGCAAAAAAAGATTAATGTTATGGATGACTAAAAGAACATGCATCAACACTAGCACATAGCGGAGAGCAAATATGCACCAGGTAAATGCACTGGCCCATAGTGGAGAGCATAGTAAAATGATAAGAGAAATAAAATGTATCAAATATATACAATAAACTAACATGCACCTGACGTGTAAACTAAGACATTGCATTTTACACATGTCAAACTATTATTAACTGGCGACGGCTCAGTGGCTCACCACGGCTCAACGTGCTTGTACATTTATGAGAGGGTGGTGCACTCCTCCTGTCGAGCGCTGAGGTGGAGGCAGAGGCAGAGCATCGCCAGTGGTGGAGCAAGAATTTCCAACATGGTTATGGGGAGTAAGATTTCTTTTGATTTTCTCCCCTACAAAAATACAATATATAAATTAGATATTGGATGGTGTGGACACAAAAAATGTTCATAATACGTTGATTCATGAATTCAAATACATAAAACTCACCTTGGCCCTGCTCCTGTTCCTTTGCTCCTCTTCTGTTGCCCACTGCCAGCGACTCCTCAATGAGCAATGCAATTTGCAAAATTGGTGCACTTGTGGAAACCACAATACATGATATCCTAGAATGGCGGCAATTTCCCATATCCAGGAACAAATAACTTGCATCAAGCAGAACTGAACCCAGGAGTGCAAATCTATTTAGGGAAACTAAATCAATTAAGAGTATGAAGGAAAATCATCTACGCAAACCATAATACTGACACCTATAATGTATTGCAGCGTGGCCCTCCACTTTGCACAGAAAACACAACGGCGGGAAATCGCACTCCGCTTGGAAGTGGCAGCCTGGCCAGAGCAGAAGCACTCGAAATTGGTGGCTGCACCACTTCTCGATGCCGCCTTGCCTTGAGATTGCCTAGCCCCCTTATTCACATGTGGCTTTGAATTGAATTGCTTCTTGTTAACACCATAGTTGTTGAATCTGGCGTTGTGACCGCGACTCCCACTGGCATTGCCTCCCCAGCTGCCGAAGCCCTGCTATTGGTAGTTGCCTGCCCAGCTCCCACCGTCCTGCAGAGGATAGTTGATGGAGTTGCCGAAGTCACGTGACGGACCACCCGTCCCCTTGGACGGTGGAGACGCCTCCTTGAACCGATAGGCCTTGTCCTCCATCTCCTTCTCAAGCTTCTGCCTCAGATCTGCTTCTCGCCGGCGATCCTTCTTCGGCGCATAGTCCTCCTAGTGTCTTTTTCCCGCCCGCTCATCACCATGACCTCCTATAGCTACCACTTGAGTGAAGGAACACTGGAGAGCAGGTGGATCTGGTACACGGCAAAGAGAGCGAGCAGTATGCGCTAGCCGCCGCACCTTGGAAGTAGAAGCTGGAAACCCTAGCACTAGATCGAGTGAACCCTTGGGGATCCAGAGCCACCTTATATAGGGATCTTTTGGGCTAGACTGGGCTAGTTTTTCCCCGCACTTCCAAAGCGGGCTTAAAGGCATCTCTGGCCCAGGCCCAGGTCGCACTTGGTCCACCAAACAATTTTCTCCGGACCCCGCTCCCACCAGATCCTTACTTGGGCCCCCAACGCAATCCGGTCCACTAGCCACCAGCCCCCACAGATTCCTGGGGCCCATCAAGTGAAGTGGGCCCCTGATTCACCAACCGGGACAGAAGAGGTGGATGCGAAGAGCTCACCGCTTCCACGCCCGATGGAGCCCTCGGCAACACAATCCTTTTGGGATTCCTCTCTAAGGGCGGCGAAGCCAAGGGAGCCCCTGAACTCCCACTCCCATGACCAAATCTGGCACTGCCAGCGCTGCCCTGGGTCGCTACCGACAACGGGAAGGGAGAACCCCGTCCTCCTGGAGCAAAGGCCGACCGACGACTCTTACCGGTGACCGGGATCCACTCCGCCTCGACAAACTCGGCGAACTTCAGCGGCGCACCTACCTGCCTCCCCGGCAGCTGGGGATCCTCCACAAACGCCGCCGAATCCCACTCATCCTCTCCGTCCGAGTCCCCCTCCGACACCGCTAGTGCCCAGAACGTGCTGCCCCAACCCCCACGTCCCGGTGATGGGTGTGATAGGGCATGCGCCGGCGATGAGCTCCCCGCTCGCTTCCCATCAACACAGTCGCCCTCACAACCGCCCTTTGATTTGCCAGATAATGGTTCGCTAGCCATATTATGTGCTCAGGTCTGAGCTAAAGCTGGGCTGGGTCCAAACACCCTAATCTGAAGCAAGAGGAGAAAATGAACACTGAACAAAGAATGGCTGAAGAAGACTGACACGAGAAGAGAAAATGAACACTGAAATACTGAAGCAAGAATGACTGAAAAAGAGTGGAGACTAATGTAGAAAGGCTGAAGAAAGAAGAAATAGGGAGTGAGAGACTGAAGAAAAAATGACCAATGAGAAGAAATAAAAATGAAGAAAGAGAAAAATACTAAAAATATGAGAGAAATAACCAAAAGAAGAAACTTAAGAAAGAAAATGAAATAAAGAATGGTGACTTAAAGAAGAGGGACCAAGAAATAAAGAATGAAGAAAGAGAGAAAATGACATAATAAAAAAAGACTAACCAGATAACATAATAAATTAAGACTAAGCACAAGTCTGCATTCAATTTGTGGCTACAATGCTATTACAATTCATCATGTACAAATCGGTTGCGACTGCTAAAGTGATAGGTCGTTGAGGTTCAAATTCACCATCTACGCAAATTGACCCTGAAAATGAAAATCATCATCAACAAAAATTCAACCCTACAAAAAAAGACCACATAGAAAAAAGGAAATTAATAGAGAATGAACAAGTTAAAAAAACAACAACATAGGAAGTATAAATGAAGAACTTTGCTTACCATAGGATCCTTGATCCGTGCATGGAAATCAGAGTTCATGTCATATAAAGAGTCCAAGAAATCAAACAACCTATACTGGAAATCAACAGCAAAAACAAACCAATGCCGACCTTCGCATATTGGGAAAAAGAGATGCAAAAAATGCGGAGAGGGGAAAGAGTAGAGCTCAGCAATTGCGCTTGGTTCCTTCTTCCACACGATAGCTCACCAGTGCAACAGCCCAGGTCTCTGGCGGCTGCTTGCACTGACCAACAAATCAAAACACACTGGGTCACCCCCTATGACGACGGTTCCACTGCTGGTCCATCTGATTAACACACACACACACACACACACTGAAACTATGGTCTAATGGTCATGGCTTACTGTGAACCTGTAGAGTGCCCATGCATGTAGTTTAATTAATTTGTGTGGCCCTAATAATAGCAAAAAAATGTGTACCTTTTGCATATATGTTACTAGAAAAAAACTGCTAAAGTGAGTGACCTCAGCTAATCGCCGTCAACTAATTATGCAGAGGATTCTGGTGTACACCGTCCAAGATGCGGTGCAAAGGATAGTCCCTTATTTAGAGGGTACGAGCAATAAGGCCATCTATTTTGATGGATGGCATGGGCTGGTTGCTTCGGCGGTGCTTCGAGCTATAGCTGAAGACCCTCTGCCATCTCTGCTGAAGAAATTCGACAAGATCATCCACATCGATTCCTCGAGGTGGAAAAGCCGAAGAGCACTCCAAAGGACAATCGCGCAAGAACTGAAGCTTCCTCAAGGGATAATGGATATGTTTGATAGGCAAGATGAAGAAGATGATTTTAGAGGGGTAGATGAAAGCTCCAGAGCTGAAATAGGATTCATCGGGGGACAAATCCTTCGAGTCCTACTAGAGTACAAATCCTTAGTGGTCTTTCATAATGGAAGTAATGATATGGTTAATTTAATTGCTTTTGGCATTCCTCAAGCGGAATTTTTTGGTACTAAGGTATTGTGGACATTTCGAGGAAGGCTTCGGCTAAACCCAGGAATTACTGAGAAGGTGGATAGTTCACATATTTTCCTTTATGATGAGTGGAGTTTCAATGGGTGGAATTATTTGCTGCAAAATGAGGCTAGAGAAATTGTTGGGTACACGGATAATCTTGGTGAAGCAGTTGAAGAGTGTTGCTTGTATCTGCTATCACTAAATTCTCAAGGAGGTAACATCATGGACTACAACTGGGCCACCCATGCTTCTAGCTATTGGGTCTGTGATGGGATTATACAGGGAGGTCAAGCTGACAAAGCATGGGAGGTTGCATCTGCTCTGCATCAACTGATACATTTAGAGGATTATTCATCTAATGTACTGCCCTCTTTTGGTTATGAACTGAAGACTCCTTCGAAACGGTGGATATTGTCCAGAGACAACTCTGTTGTGTATCCGGAGTCAACGTCGTATTTCTTTGTTGCAGCCGCAAGCAAATTTGATCCTCCATTAATACCATTACCAAATGACATGTTTCATCAATCGGACAAACTTCGTGTGCTCAAGTTATGTTCTTGCACCTTCAGTTTTTCTTCACCTCCTTTCTGCTGTTGCCGCAGCTTAAGGTTTCTTGGATTAGATGGCTGCAAGGATCAGCGAGGAGAAGAAGATGAGAAGCAACATAGACCAGCAATGGAATTTTTTCAGAGCCTATGGGTACTAGACATATGCCACATGGATTGGGAATTTGCCTTGTCCCCGGAGATAACAGAGCAAATGGCTCGGAACATTAGAGAGGTACACATAAAGAAGGGAAGGTTTTGGCACATCAGTTTTGCATGGAGACAACTGCAGAATCTTCGCAAGCTTCTAGTAATTGAGCCTTCACGCCCTTGGGAGACGGGCGAAAAGGATGACTTTACAAATATGGTGAAGATGGAGTTCCTCGACCTTTCTGGGAATAGTACAATACAAGTTTTGCCAAGTCTGTCGGGGGCAACAAGCCTCAAGGCTATGGTTCTAGATGGTTGTGTTGGGTTGGAGCATGTTGGCCCCAAAGGACTACCTCTGTCACTTGAATCATTCAGGTTAGATGCTTGTACGAGAGGGGATCATAATAAGGAGGCCAAAATCTCTCATATCTCTTTGGCTGGTTGTGCAAGATTGGTGAACTTCAGATTGTGTGGATCACTTCCAAATCTTGAGGACCTAGATCTATCAGGCACATTGGTCAAAACACTAGACCTCAAAGATCAGGTTGTGCAGGCCCCAAAACTCCAAAAAATTATTCTATTGGGATGTATGCAGCTCCTTGCTATTCTATGGCCAGAATTTGGTATGCCAAAACTTACAATGTTACACATTGATTCTTCAGTTTGTCGTGTTCAATCAGAACAACATCAAGCATATGCTACTATAATGGACATAAGGTTTCTTCAAACCTTGGTATTAGAGAGTAATGTTGATTTCTGTTGGAAGAGTACTAGGTTCCATTTAAATCTATGTGTCCCTTGTACAAGCAAAGTTGAGGAGCAAAGCTATAAGGAGAAGACTGCCATTGGTCATAGTGGGCAGATGATAGGCATGCCTCGACCGAAGTCATTGATCCCTAGTAGTTACATCACCTACAAGGATGCCATTGTTGACAACATGACTATTGGTCATGACTACAATATTGCACCACAGTTTCAGCCATTCGGCTCTGATGTGGAGATTGGTGATGGATTTAGTTTCACTAGAATGGAGAGCACACGAGGAGGGAAGGCTATCATCTTTGTGATAGACAAGGCTGAGTCATTGCACGTGCATGACAATTCTACCATCACCACTGTCATCCCTGAACATATGATGAACATAGAAGTGGAGGTACTTACATGGCGACATCTGAAATGTTGTCACGTGGTGAGATGCCCCAAGATGCATACAGTCTTCAATATTGACTGGAGGTACTACCATTTTGAAGAACTGGTGAACTTTTGGGCGGCTAACCTTCTGATGGTCCATTGCATTTGGAGCAAACAAATGCCGTTGGTTATTGAAGACGATCGTTCCTTTGCGAAACTGCAGAGCATACACCTGTTCTCTTGCCCGAGGCTCACATTTGTCCTTGTGTTGTCGAGGTTATACACCTTGAGAAGCTTGGAGACCCTCCACATCGCCTTCTGTGGTGATCTAATGCAGGTGTTCCCCGTGGATCCAGAGATTCTGAGAAGAATAGCTACAGATTACTATAATTGTGTACTGAAATTCCCAAACCTGAAGCATATCTACCTGCATCAACTCTTCAAGCTGCAACATATATGCAAAGCCAAGATGTTTGCTCCCAAGCTTGAGACCATCAGGGTCAGGGGATGTTGGGGTCTTAGGCGCCTCCCGGTCGTTGGTCGAGACAGCCACCCCGTCGTGGACTGCGAGAAGGACTGGTGGGAGAAGCTGGAGTGGGATGGGCTGGAGGCCTGCCATGACCCTTCCCTTTTCCAGCCGCGCCACTCAGCATATTACAAGAAGCCCCTGCCTAGAGTCTCGGTTCTCCGGTGAGCTGACCAGACGGTATTCAGGTACACACACTCATGTGTTCTCTCTTATTTCCGATCTTGTTTCACGCATCTATGATCATAGTTTATGCATGGCGCACACACACACACACACAACAGAGACCTTGGGTGATTAAATACTCTGTTACGTACTATCTGAATAATTGCAAATAAATTGCATACACATATATGTTGAGCAACAACTAAGTAATCCCTACCCCCTCTGTGTACCAAGTTGCTTGCTTCATCCATTCCGTTTCTATTAATCAGTTGTATCATCTTTTCCCTATGTTGTGTAGGTTTGGTTGTTGCAAGACAGCGGCGACATCTTGCTGCCATCGACTGCTGCCGTTGCCGTAACAGTTCAGGTGTTTGCTTGCCAAGATTGTGTTGGTGTGTTTTCTCAAAAATAAATTGGTGCTAGTTTGATGCTTCGTGTGTGCACCTACTTAATTATTTTCCGGTGTGGAACGATACGGCGTGTCATCTGTGTACAGTTTGGCTTGGTTTGGTTTGTGGTTATGCTTGTGCTTGTAATAAGAAGGGTTGATGTGCGTGTGGGCGTGGTGTGCCTACCACGGTCACACAACCCCATTGGTGTGATGATGTAGTGTTTGCCAAAGATAGTGAATCAAATTTAATTTGTGTGTGATTGATTCAGCGGCGTGCATTTTGCTTGATGTGATGAACCAAGAATTTATCGGGTTCCATTGTTCAGCTCCTGTGTACTACACATAAATGGATTGGGAAGTTAATTAGCAAGTCCGGTAACTACAGCTGTAAGTTCAAATACATTGGATACCATTTTTATTACTCTACTGCTAACTATAGCCTGGCAGGCAACCGAAAGTGCTCTTCTTAGCTCGAGCTCACATGAGCTTGGTTGAACAGTAAAATAAAAAAATAGTAAAAAATTTCAAAAAATTCTGAATTTTTTTGGCAACAAACATCGATGTGTGCTTCACATGCATGCAAATTTTCGCGATGAAATCACATTCATGGAGGCGTGGGCAAAAAAAATAAAATCAATGCTCCAAAATGCTTCCAAAAAGAGTCTTTGTGGAGCATTGATTTTTTTTTTGCCCACACCTCCAAGAATGTGATTTCATCACGAAAATTTGCACGCGTGTGAAGCACACATCAATGGTTGTTGCAAAAAAAGTTCAGATTTTTTGATTTTTTTTACTATTTTTGGGATTTTACTGTTCAAATGAGCTCATGTGAGCTCAAGCTAAGAAACTCCATGTCCGACAGGCAACCTGCTTCTACGTACGGTCCTCCCCTTTTGAACATTTGGGAATTTTTTGTTTTGGCTTACATGCCTATCAACTCAATTAGCTCTTCAAGTTCAAATACGGGCACTATTTTTATTACTCTACTGCTAACTCTCTCTGCACGTACTATTAATTGATAAATAAATAAGCACCTGAACTTGTCTGTTTTGCTCAACTGATGAGACCAGTTCCAGTTTGATAGACCCTTTTGATAAAAATACAGTGGGGGCTCGTAGTCATAGTTCGCCTTGTCACCAGTAATTTACTTCAAAACCTTGACACTAACTGCTTGTATGATGTTTTTTTTTTTTTTGAGTAAGAGGCTTTCGCCCAGTTCCATTTCTCATTGAAATGAAACGATCAACAACATTCAGTCATTACATTCCCTAGAGGGACGGAAATAAAGCAGGGACATAGTTTTGCTGCTTACTGAAATTTGAAAAGCTACAGTTTTTACCTAGGTACTGAAGATTACAAGCTTGATATAGTCTGATACATATTTTTGCCCCCTCCCCACTCCATCTCCGGGTGAAGCAGTTCGCACATGCCACTCTAGGTACTGCATACCAATGTAGTTGGCTTCATCTCTGCATTGTTCGGTGTCCTCGGTCCCAGCTCCGGGATTGACATTTTTCTCTTTTTCAGCTTTGACTTGTTGGGGGATTTTTCAGTGTGCGTTCCATCAGTTGCAGGCCTCTGTCTAGGGTGCTCAGATCTTTTTTCGGACATAATAGATGCCATCGCTTTAATAAGCGGAATAGTCTCATCCATATCACCTGCAATTCAAAGTGCGCGACCCGGCCAAAATGAGTGTCATTTCTATACTTCCAAGTAGTCCACATCATTGCAGATGAAAACATGTTACAAACTGTATTTTTGTTATTGCTAACCCAGAGACGGGCTACCGATTCATAATCATGACCAATTACTTTACCCATGATAGGATGTAGTTGTTGCCAGATTTGAGTTATATGGGGACACTCAAAGAATAAATGAGCCATTGTTTCTTCTTTGTCACAGAATAAGCACTTCGTATCCGGTATATTTTGTCTTTTCGCCAGGTTATCACGGGTAAGTAGTTTATTGTGAGACACTAACCAGAGAAAAGCATGTATCCTAGGGGGCACGCTCAGGCACCATAAAGAAGGAATGTACATAGGTGTAATCCCTCTAAAATTTACCACCGCATACATAGATTGGACATCGTAAACTCCTGATCTGTGTAGTTTCCAAACCAAGCTGTCATCATCCTCGGTTAATACTAAGGATGATGCAATTTGTTCAATTTCATCCCATTGTTGCATCAGAGACCTGCTGAAGACTCTCCTAAAGGTGAGTTTCAGAGTTTGGGTTTCCATGTCCCATGCGTCCTTGATTGTAATGGTTTTTTCATTGCAAAAAATATAGACCTCCCAATACTGGATGGCTAGGCTAGTGCCTCCAAACCAGTTGTCTTCCCAAAATTTCACAGATTTTCCATCCCCTACCAACCATTGGTAGCCAAAATGAGCAGCACGACTAGCCCAGAGTACTCCTTTCCAGAAGGAGGAAATGTTCCTCTCATTGCAATTAAGGATATTGGGACAGTTAGTATCATACTTAAAGTCAATGATTTGCTTCCAAATTTTGTTTTTGTCCATTTGATATCTTTTTATCCAGGAGGCTAGTAAGCAAATATTCATGTCTCTAATGTTGGGTATGCCTAGGCCTCCATACTCTCTTTTCATGGATACAAGTTCCCATTTTGCAAGGTGGTACTTTTGGTGCCCATCGTAATTGTCCCACAAGCAGTGCGCCATATGTGAGTTGATAGCTTTTATGGCCCAGGATGGAAATTTAATAACTGACAAAAGATATATAGGTATACTCGCAAGGCAAGACCTGATTAATATCAGTCTGCCCCCGTACGAAAGTAGTTTTCCTCTCCATCCCGCCACTCTCTTAATTATCTGATCCACCACTGGTTGGATATCTTCTCTTCTCAACTTACTATGATGTAGGGGTACCCCCAAGTACTTAAGGGGAAAACTAGAGATTTTGCAGCCAAAGATTTTGGCCAATACCTTCACCCTTTCCTCGCTGATGTTAATCGGGACAAGATCACATTTGTCAAAGTTAATTCGCATACCAGACATTTGCTCAAATATAGACAGGAGCCATTTAAGGTTCTTGGCATTATCCACATCGTTGCGAAGGAAAAGTAAAGTGTCGTCAGCATATTGAAGGCTGATGACACCTCCTTCCCTAAAATTTTCCAATAGTCCAGCTATGGAACGCTGGTTTGCTGCTCTAATGAGCATTTCAGTAAACACGTCCGCGACTAAGTTGAACAAGATGGGAGATAGCGGGTCACCTTGTCTCAAACCTTTTCCGGTCTCGAAGTAATGACTGTCATGTCCATTAATTCTAACTCCGACCGACCCTTTGTGGATCAAGCAATTAATTTTATCTATCCATTTTTGGCTAAAGCCTCTCTGTGTGAGGGTTGTTTCTAGGAATTGCCAGCTTATTCTATCATACGCCTTCTCGTAGTCGAGTTTTAGCACTAACCCTTCTTCCTTTTTTTGGTAAATGTCATGTATAATTTCGTGAGCCGTTACTACGCTCTCTAAGATATACCTGCTTGTATGATGTAGTCTTAGCAATAATAATTTTTGAAGATATAATCCTTATTTTAAGCACTCCTACGTGTAAGTTAGAGCAGAACCTGCCCATTGGAGCTACATGTGTCCGTGAGATTGTTAACAAATTTGGGCCACATTGACATCTTCAGACAAACAAATGACCACCATCTCTACATATCTAACCTTACGGATGAAAGCTGCAGAAACAAATGCGAAATGGCCTTGAACTTTGTCAGCCTTAGATGATCAATCTGTTGATCGAAACCTTGACTGAAAATAATGTGGAGATGCATGCACCATCCGAAAATAATGTGGCTTGCCGGCAACTTTGGATGGAACCGGTTGTCAACATCAAAAGCTGCTAGTATACTCTTCGCAAAAAACAAAAAACTGCTGCTAGAATATGGAATGACGTACCTTTTTTTCTCTTTCTGATGATGAACTGGTACGATGTATCGAATAATCAAGGGCAGCTTTTCTAATGACCTTAGGTTAAATTAAACGAGACAGTGTTGAAATAGTTTATGTAGGTGATGAGTCGTGTTAATAATCAATGCTGTCAGGCCCTGCCCGATCGTATGTTGCCTCCTGCTCTCCAAAAGTTGTCATTTTCAGACACCGGGATAGTAAAAATCAAAGAAAAATTTGTAGAAGATCATTTTTTAAGGTGCCAAGTTAGGGCATCTCCAACGCCCTGCATCAAAACGCCCATAAACATCCGGACAGCGCAGTCCGGACACTTTGGGCCATCCAACACCATGCAACAAACGTCTGCGGACCAGTCCGTACGTCCGAGTTCCCACAAACTGTAAGCAAAGCTGTGGGAGGTTTGCAGGCATCCGGACAGCCGCCACGTAGGCGTCCAACACCCCGGACCCAGTCAAAACCGAGGTGGAGCCTGCTCATTTGGACATTTCCACCACTTCTCCACGCGTAAGCCCGCCCTTTCCCACCCTGTCCGCCCAAATCGCCGCCACCCCACCCTCGTAGTTGGATCCCGATGCGGCGAAATCGTGCAAGACTACCGTGCTAGGATGTTGAAGCACTTGGAGGCCAATTTGGAGGAGCAGGCCTATGACGAGGAGTCAGCTGCACAGTGAAGAATTTGGCATAGACAACTGGACTAGGAGGCAAAAAAATGAGATTTTTTTGCACAGACAGCCGGACTGGCAACTTTTGGGATCGGCCGCATGTAAAAACTTATGAACATCCAGCGCTTTTTGGTTGTGATTGCATATGTTTGCACTTATGTTTACATATGCTAAATTGCTATTGATCTACACATGCATGTCAAATGGAGGAGGCCGGACCCGGGGCGGACATTTGGTGCACAGGGTTGGATGGCCGCCCCCCTATCCGATGTCTGCGGACACGCCGAACGTGTCCGCGAATGTTTTGCATGTCCGATTTGATGCACGCTGTTGGAGATGCCCTTAGCACTAATTCTTTAAAACTGCAGTAATGGGTCCTAAAATTAATAATAAATCCGTTCACCACAGGTCCTTGGAAAAAGTTGACCACGGTCGGTTACAATGGAGAAAACGATTGGAACACTATTCAGCTCCAGTTTTGAAACTATTTTGAATATTACAGTCCCTAGGTTTACAAAATCGACTAGAATATTAGTAATTGCGTCCTGTTTCTTTTATAAAACCGACTAGAATATGTTTCTTGTACAAAATCGACTTTAAATTGTAATATCAATTTGAGGTTAATTTAGGTTTAGATTGAAAACAAATTGCATTTGCACAAGGACAAAACATAAATAGCGCCAGTAGACAGTGCATTCCATTCAATAAAATAGTCATTGCATAAATATCTAAATCGCGCGCGCGCGCTGCAGCGCTCACTTTCGGACATGCAGATTTGGAAAGTGTCGTTATTAGAGTATTAAGTGAGGGATTTGGATAAATAAGGGTGGGCCCCCCCCCTGAAATTCGGGGGGGGGGGGGGGGGGAGATTAGAAGGCGCGCATGCAGCAGTTAAGCTGATCGATTAGTGGTGGGGCCCAAGGGATTCACCCGGCCGTATCATGCGCGCCTCATCCATGTGGTGGGGCCCAAGGGATTCAGCCTGTTGGCTGAAAGACTAGTTTTAGATGGATCGCTCGCTCGTGAAAGAGTTCTTTCGTACATTATCATTGCATTGCATTCCATCCCATTCCGTTCCATTCCATGGCATCGTTGCATAGTTCATAATACATTTTGTTAATTAGTATGACTTGCTAGATATCTCTTTCATGCTTGAAGTAAACGAATACAACCCTACTGATCTCTAGGTGTGCGTGCTTAAGTGTGAAATTTGAGGGAAAACTGAGTAGGACAATGACAAGAAGTGCTCGAGCACATCCATGTCACTGACAAAGACAAACATTAGCGCCTCTCCTGTTGTCTTTCTTCTTATATATCTTGTGTAGATGCATGCGTAATGGAAGGAAGGATGGATGAATCTGGTCCCAAAAAAGGGAAAGTGCTAATAAGCCGCCACCACTTGGCTTTAATTGGGCCTCCTCTCCTCTTAAGGCTCAGCTCATGCAGCCACAACAGTACATGCACATGCAGCACACCAAAAAGCGTGCTAGTAGAATGCATGCATGAATTGGCAAGCTGCTGATATAAACCGTGGGCGCATGCATGGTGGTTTGGTTTCCAATAGTACATCTCCAATACAGATCTTTAAATGTCTGGATCGACCTTTAGATCTTCAATGTGAACCCCTACTTTTGGTCAGATTGGTCCGGACGTTCGAAATCCCTTAGTTCCGATCTCAGGCTCTTGGGGTATGCTTTCCGTGCCCGCTGGCTTTGGTTGCAGCGTACCTCTGTGTGCTACTGGGACAGCTTGCAGCCGGCTGCTGAGCCTGAAGTGCAGGAGGTATTTGATGCATCTATCAGCGTCGTTCTTGGGGACGGGCAGAAGGCCCTTTTTTGGTCTGATCGTTGGCTGGAGGGCCGATCCATCAAGCTCATTGCGCCAGACCTATACGCCGCTGTCGACGCTGCCGCCCGTGGCTCTCGTACAGTGGCTGAAGCCTTGACTAATAGGCGTTGGATCAGGGACATAAATGGGGCTCTAAGCATCCGGGTTATCACGCAATTCCTACTGCTTACTGACGCCTTGCTCACCGTGCAACTTTCGCCGGGGACCCCGGATCGACTCGTCTGGAAGTAGACTGCGGAAGGTGTGTACTCGGCGAGCTCTACCTACAGGCTGTTCTTCGCCGGCCTCGTGCACTTCCCCGGCAGGAAAGCCCTCTGGAAGGCCTGGGCACCGGCCAAGTGCAAGTTGCACTTCTGGTTGACCATGCGGAGGCCGCACTGGACGGCCGACCGGCGTCTACGACATGGCATGCTATCCCATGTTATGTGTCCACTGTGCGACCAGGAGGCGGAAACTGCGGACCATCTCGCCTTGGGCTGTGTCTACGCTAGGGAGGTGTGGCATTCGACACTTGCTCACTGCGGGCTAGGCCATTTCGTGTCGGCACCTAACGATTTGCTCATCGAATGGTGGCCGGGTAGTCGTGTTCTAGTTCCTCGTGCGCAGCGCAAGGGTTTCGACTCTGTGGCCATCCTCACCGTGTGGATGTTGTGGAAGGAGCGCAACAGCCGCGTCTTCCAACGCTCAGCGGTCGTGGCTCGGGAGCTTTGTCGGCGTATCGAAGAGGAAGCCGGGCTGTGGAAGATCTCTGGAGGAAAAGGGTTGGCTCATATTTGGAGATAGTTTTCTCTCCTTTGTAGGGCGTTGTCTTTCTTACTGCGACATTCTAGTTGCCTGCCAGGCACAGTCGCGTCGTCCCCTGTAACCGCGGCCTGCCGCCGGACACTCTGTACTATTTTCCTTCCTCTAATACATCGGCACGCAAGCCTTTTGCGTGTTCGCAAAAAAAAAATCCCTTAGTTCAGCCCGAAATCAAAGGACAGAGTAGGGGAGTTTGAACGCCTGCCACCGTCGGCCCGAATGCCGGATCCTTGCCATCGCTTTTTAAACCCCCCCCCCCCCCCCCCTCACTCTCACTCCACTCTCCTCCCCTCCCAGAATCCTAGCCGCGCCCCGCCTCGATGGACAAGAAGAAGATGACATCGGAGGAGCTCGCCCGCAGCCGCATGATGTGGTACCTCGATGGGTACCTTTCGGACGTGCCGCTGCCCCGCCACGGCGACAGGTGCAGCGGGAGCGGGAGCTCAGACTCCCCTCCGCATCCGCGCACCCACCTCGAGTACTATCGATCTCGGCGGCGGTGGGTCGCGCGGCGCGTCTTCCTCCTCGTCCGGGGGCTCGCAACGCCTCACATGTGGTGGTTGCTGTCATTGTACATGGATGGATGGATGGATGGATCTCCTATGCATGTTTTGGTTGGTGGTCATGGATGGATGATGCACTGCATTTGGCCCCAATGCAAAAGCAAGATGCCATCCCAGCTCCAGCTCCTGGACCGTTCGAGCAGCCACGGCACATGCACCGTACGTACGTACCGCACGGTCCACAGGCTAGCTAGCTGCCATGATCGATCTCCAAATCGAAATACTCCCATCTGTATTTACTAGCAAATATGCCCGTGCGTTGCAATGGGAGAGAAAAATACTACGACATACTCTTGCCATCTCTCACACTCGATAATGCCATCACAAAGATTAGAGGAAGTTGACCATGGTAAGGGCCGAGACATAATCAAGCTTGTTCTGCCCATCCGCAAATCCATACTCACTCACCAGCTTTCAGCTCTACACCAAGTCGCTCCTTCTCACAAGGTTGCCTTGGTTTCTTTAGTGCCTTACCATCTGCAATGGAAAGCATTATAGGTAAAATGAATAGGCAACAGAGCAGAGCAGCAGCAGCACACAGCAAGCCTCCCTGTTAGCACTAATCTTGATATTTGTATATGCATGTTTAGTTCGAGTTTTGCATGTAGTTAGATGCACTTCTGTAGCCTGTTGTAGTCCGGCAAGATGTACGTGTGATACGTACGGATCCGGCGAGTTTCAGCGGATGCACGCGAGGGCGAGATGCCGGGCCTGTCGTGGGATGCGGCGAGTATGGCGAGATGCCGATGGCAGTGAGAGGCTGCCGTGCAAGTGTTGAACCAACGGGTTGTAGGAGTACTGGCCGAGAGAACGAGTGTGCTAGTTAGTTAGCTGCACGCAAGGTTGTCAGCTAGCTTGGTGCGTGTATTTGCATGTTGGCCTAGTCTTGTGCATTCTGGAGCGATTCTAGGAGAGAGAGATAGGGTCATATAGTTAGTGGTTTGTTAGTGCGTGGTGTTAGTGGCCGAGTATGGTGGATGGCCTATGTGTACGTGTAGGTGTTATTTAAGCATTGTAACCAGGTTGTGGTGGGAATATGAAAGAGGAGGCCGTGAGGGCTGGAGAAATAATGTAGCGTTTGTGGTTGCCAAGTAAGAGTGCCTCTCGGCAAAGCCTTTGTGCTCTTCCTAGGTATGTGTGTGTGTGTGTTCTTGAGAGAAGAAGATAGAGAAAAACCACAAGAGAGAGTTGAGAGGAAGAAGAGGAGGTGCTGAGCGATTCAGCGCCAACACTCCCCATCCACACGTCGAGCAGCAACAGTACACAAACTACAAACTCTCATAGCCTGGCCTCTTTCTTTTTTTTGAACGGCGGGAGGGTCCCCGAAGGGACCCGAAGCTTTATTTAATAGGGAAACATTAGTACAAAGCGACTATCAGACAGACCCAAAAGCATAGGGAAACAAGTACATGCAACCATTCTTTGCAGTACCATTGTCACACTGTATTGCTCACGGTATGCACCTGTACCTTTTCCTGAAGTGTTGTACTGGGATATGTTTTTTTGACCTGATTGTACTGGGATATGTTACTTGGAGATTGAGATAAGAAGCTCGGCTTTTTGTTCCATCCTTTTATTGCACTTGCCTTGGATGCTTAATAAGCTGAAGAAATGCAATGCCATTCCAACAGTAGTTGTGCCTCTTCATGCTACATACAACTTTTCTTTTACTTCGGATGCATTCTATTGCAATGGAATGGAATTATGCACTGCAGCTACAGAATTGTGGCTCTATAAATCAGGTCATTGTGCTGGGGTGATACATGACCTTGAGGTTTTCGATCCATGGCCACCACCACTGTACTTGAGTATTCTGGAGCTCAGTTCCTTTAGAGGCAACATGTGCGCAGCAACTTATGACCATTCTTGGAATTATCAGTGTTGTTTTCAGCATGTCCAATGGAACATTACTTGGTCTGCCCAGCCACTATTTGAAAAATCAGTGCAACCTTCCCTGTCGCAATGGAGTATTGCTTGGTCAATCAGTGATGCATTATTGCAGTATGCATTTCTGTTTTGCACTCCTGGAGGGGTTTCCTTTTCTGTTCCAGAACAAATTTAGTGGAAAATTGCTGGTGAGATTTTCAAGAAATTATTGCTCCCCAGGATGGGTGAGGAAATCCTTCCAGCCAACTTAATTGTCATCTGCTATAGCATTGTTGGTGTTACTGTCAACGGTTTTGGCTACACCGAATGACTTGTTGTTACTCGCATAGAGGACTGCGTGATCATAATCACAGTGAGTGGTTTATAGATGCTGTCTACCACCCTTAGCTTCGGGAATAATATTCTTTTGACATATAATATGCTCGGTAGCTTCTTAACATGCCACAAATAGTTTGCATCATTGATGATGCCATGGTTGTCCTTTAGGAGCTTTTCCACGATAAAGCTCCTTGCGCGAAGGTGCGAATGTAACATGTTGTGGAATTCTTAATATCCACACACCTCGCCAAAAAAATGTTTAGCTGACCCGCAATTATGAGGTTATCAAACTCATTATAAGTGAGCATGTAATAATCATCACCTTGCATATACTGCAAAGCTTGATAACGGCTTTCCAGTGGTCCAGTTCTGGATTAAACACATTTTGCCAAGTATCCCGATCATAATTAAGAGGGCGCATTCATAATTAATACATAAGGTGCTTCTGACAGCTAAAGCATAAGGAATCGACATTATCTGATCAGTTTAAAATTGGTTCCTCGGACACTTAAATGTCCAACTTTATCACCCTTGACTTTAAGAGCGGGTGAAGCAGAGTACCGGCGTATAATGTATTTCTTTCATACTCTGTTCATGTATTTGTTGGAAATATGCCCTAGAGGCAATAATAATTGTGTTATTATTTATTTCCAAGTTTATGATTAATGTTTATATTCTATGCTATAACTGCTATGGTTCTCGAGTCTGCGAAAACCAAGAGGCTCAGAGGAAAACTCATGTGCACGTGTAGAATTATAAACGGTAAAATAGATTCCCAGTCTAGCCTCTAGGACTAGCTCAAGTGTTGCATGATGGTTCTGTTTTCCTGATCATGGGCAGGAGTTAAGTGTAATGATGATGCCGGCAACATTGAGGGCACGATGTTAGAAGAACACTTGTGTTGAATTGACCCAAGTTGTATGTTATACTAAGAGATGATTTCATCGCAAGTCTATAGTCCATAACATGGGAAAGTTAACGTATGCACAATTCCTTAGACCATGAGAGTATCAAGTCACTTCATACTGGACGATGCACTTTGGGGTTGTTCTAACGTCAACCGTAATAGGGTGATCATAACGGCAACTTATGAGTTCATCGGAAACATAGGACCAGGGACTTGATAGTTTGAGACTGGGATTTGCTTCTCCGCCGATGGAGAGATATTCTTCGGGCCCTCTCGATGTGACAGCATCCATCATCGTATGGCCAGACATAGCGCGACTTGCTCACGGGGATGCCGGAACACGAGAACGAGAAAAGAGAACAAAATTGGCAATGAGGAGATTGGCATACTGATCATGTGTTGACTCACAGGGATGCCGATATATCTCACCTCGGTTTTTGTAAAGTATCGCGAAGCAAAAGGAATAGCATACGGTAGCTACAGGTTCCGCTATTGATCATTGAACGGAAGGAGTTCCGGTCATGTCTATATTTTACCGAACCTACATGGTCACACACTTAACGTCTAGTGGTTTGTTAGAAAGCTAGGAGATAATGGAGAATGGGAGAATGGACATCGAAAGAGTTTCGGGTGGTTTCGAAAGTGTTCCGGATGTTCCCGGAAATGTTCTGGGAGGTCCCGGGAGGGTCCTGGAAACTTCTGGTAGTGTCCAAAAGATTCTGGAACCTTCCGGATAAATTCAAAGGGTCCCTGGTGCGAGGACTCCTTGGCGGGGCCAAGGGGTAAGGCCCACGAGGCCTTAGGTCGGTGCACCAAGGAGTTGCTTGGGGGCAAGGGCAAGATGCCAGGGTCCCTAGCGTTTACCCCTAGGCCAAACGCCGGAGTCCATAGCATTTTCTGAAATGCCTGGATTCATGGCGTTTGGTAAAGGAGTCCAAGGAGGACTCTTCCTCATGATGCAAACCGACTTTGGGGAGGCCCCCTCCCCAAGTTGTGATCACAGGCTTCAACATATAAATACAGGGGCAGGGGCAACCCCTTTGACACACCAAAAACCTTTGGAGGTTGCCTCGTTGCTGCCCTGCACCCAGTTTCTTTCTCGCATCTAGTTGATCTAGATGTCGACGCCGCTAAACTACTTCTCCCTCTAGTTTTCTCAGCGGTTCTTCGTTCTGGACGGCGGAGCTCTGCTGAACCACTACTTCGGCACGTGTGCAGTCCGTAGAGAGATTGTGCGTTCGATCTTCATTCGAGTGAACTGTCCATGGGACGGTTCGAGGGACTTCAAGAATGATCTTCACCAACTCTTCTTCTGCTGCAACTCAAAGTTGGTAACGATCAGATCTAACCTTGTATGGATCTTCATAGTGATCCTGGTTCTTGATTTGTAGGGCGGATTTTTTTCTACTACGTTTCCCAATAGTATGTCATCATAATAGGACTTATACTCCTTTTGGACCTATGTCTCGATGAATCTTCATACAATTAATGCACAAGACAATACCAAGATCATTTATGTCATTATTGGAAGATAGAAAACACCTGGTTTAGCCAGTGGGCTTTCATCTACATGAGGTAGTGAATTTACTCCTCTGAACTTATGGTAACATTGTCTCAACGCTTGTCTTAGTTCATAAAATAAATTCTTCAGACAACATGCCTTATGTTATTTTACCTTTCATGACAAAACCTTTTGGTTGAGCCACGTAAACATCCTTAGTTAAGTGGACATAAATGCATGTCATGATGATAACACAAACATCTTGACAATTCCTTAGTCCATACAAGAGGGAAGATGTCATACGACAAATCTCTCCTCTCTTTATTACAAGCATTTTAACATTTCAAGATTTCCCTCAGAGTCACTTACGAATTTGTAAAGCGTTTATAGCCTACCATATTTAACTCATTCAGAAAACTCTATTGAGTCCCATACACTGTACGAGCTCGTAGCCTTCATCCTACATGGCAACAAGTAACTAAGATGAACATCCACACACATTATTTATCATAGGGAAATGATGAGGATCAACCCTAGGTGTTGCATTAGTGATTTCATAATCCTCATTTCACGTGATGCGCGGAACAAAGATCTCATGGATAATCAGTTTCTCCTCAAGATTTGTGCTCCTAAACTACAAGTTCCAAGTGATTACTTTATTCATATAGAACATATATCATGCTCTAGAGTCAAATGTCATAGGAAGCATAAATTTCAGTTCTAATCTGCATCACCGTAAGGCAGAAGACGGAAACAAAACTTAATGAAGTGTGGCACATAATTACAAACAACGTTGGTCAAAAATATAATCATAAGTCACAACTTACATTAACATCATAATCGACATTAGACTCACAAACTTGCCACTTTATCATTAATGTGTGCTTCGTATTATTCATAAGGGGGTAAGTAGACATAAACATGATAAAAGGAGTTTAAAACATCAGTGTGACTTTCATTCATTCTTCCAAATAAGACTTGTTGCATCTTAATCAGAGAATGAACATTAGTGTGATTTTTCATTCATTCTTCTGAATAAGACTTGTTGCATCTTAGTTAGAGAATTAACACACTTTTGTTGTTCGTGTTATGGTCTTAGAAAGAGATGTGAGTGTGATATCTCATCTAAAATGAGACGTCCATTCCCCCCCTCGAAATGTGGTCTACTAAAACACAACCACAATTTCGATGAGGTTTCATTAGGTACACTTCTCTTATGACTTCCTTGTACCATGACACACATAATGATTACAAAAGAAAACATAAGTTGTCTTGCCTCTTGGCGAGAATAACATCACATAATTGGAGTCGGCTTAATCATACATTTAAAAAAATGTATAATCATGTCATCCATTACATAGAGCAAAAAAAATTCTCCAATAACTAGGACCATAAGAAAATACCATCATTAAGATGAAGAATTAAAACATCTCCAAAATCTAATGGAATTAATCCAATGGCTTTGCTTTAGTCTCATTTTACCTTAGTAAAAGGCATGGTGTCACACAAAACACTCCCAATTTCCGACTTAACATCATCATTAGTCTTCTTCAACATCAGTGGCAGAATTTGAGGGAGCTTCATACATGAGACATTGATCTCTACTCTCCATGTGGGAAAGTCATTTACATTAATTTGGTCTATGGCGAAACAAAAATTGGCATCATTATTAATATTCATTGCTGAAAAGTGGAGACAACTTTATAAGCACCATAATAAAAGCATCAAGCATGAACTAATCATACAATAAGATGACTTAGAGACATGCTTAATTATTATTCTCATATGTATCACCGTTGGATAGAAAACAGAAAAGAACCTTATTTACCCATTAATGACATATGAAAAATAATCAACGTTGGTCAAAATATTACCATATGCCATTGCAACATTTGCTCATTAAATCTCTAATCAAAACTTCTCGTTTGTTTCATTTTTATTAGAGAAACATAAAATCACATCATGACCAGCAAGAACATTAGCTAAATTAATAGCCATCATTAACATAAACACAACAATATGACGCAATCAAATGTGTCATGGGACACAAGGATTCAAAACCTGTTATAGACATCTTGGACTGAAATTTGGACACATATTTAACATTGAAAATAACATTAAACAGTGTCAAAATTATCATAAAAAATCTCAAAGAAATTCACAATGAAAATGACATTGGAATTAACATCAATAATATAAATGGCATTACCACTGAGTAAACATTAAACTTGACATTCACAGTGAAAATGACATTTATATTAATCGTTAAAATATCATAAGGTTTACAAATAATGAAATTTGGACATCAAATTACATGAGGGTTCACCAAATAATAATGTTTGGTAAATTATAACTGCAAGTAAATGCCAATATTTATCTTGGAAAAATTTCATCAACAAATGTCATACAATGACCATGATATTACATAGCTCATAAGATTCTTTAAACAAATTTCTTTGTTTAGAGAATAAACCATAATTTTATCAATAACATTCTAGCCCATTATACTTATTTTGCAGTGCATTAAATAGCATAGAATGCACTGATAGAAAACATTAATTTTTTCCATTAGACATATCAGCAGAACATTATTGTGCCACATGGTGCGGTGCGAAAAACCGAACCACACGATAATCATCATTTTCCTTAACGTGGCATGTGCCCGTTATTAATGATCACATCATTAAAAAAATGCCACAAAAATGGCATCAACATAAACATCGCACTCAACTCAAATTTCCAAATACAATATTCAGAATCTTTTAGGGAGTGAATCATATTTTGGAGGTAAACATCATCTTACAACGTTAATTTCATCATTAAAATGACATAAAAAATGACCACCATTAAAAAAATGCCATAAAATGACATTTAGCATTAATACTATATTATTTTTCTGAATAAAAATTTCCTGTTGGTTCATTATATTTATTTAGAAAATTCAAACATGATTTTAGCATAATTTCAAGCAACCAAAATTATTAACAGTGCATAAACATTATTACCAAAGTCGTAAACAACATATGGTGCACTAAAAATAAAGAAAATGCCTGAAAAGATAATTTAGCCCATAATAACCCACGGCAAAATATTAGGAAAAACTCCCTCATCATTAGCATCAATATTTCACATAATTTTGGGAACGTTTTGTTTTTTGTTTCCATGGTGCATAAATCATTATAAGAATACTCAAAATCCATAAAATGCACTAGAAAAACGAAAACAGCCAAAAACATTATTTCGGCCCAGAACAGCCCAAGGGAGCTCGTTAAATATCCTGCCCAGCAGCAAAATCCTAAAAGAAAACGCACGGGGGCAACGTAACCTGGGCCATAGACCGTGCTCAGATTCAGCTCAGAAAACCCATCAAAGGGCTGCCATTTCTTGGCCGTCTGATGTGATCATATTGTCCAGATCTTTCCTGGCTTGGACAAAACCGTGGTCGGTCAAAACCCTAGCTATTTACCCCCCTTCTCTTCCGATTTATCTGCTCGCCTGAGAGAGAGCGGCGGCTGCCATGGCGGCGCATTGGCTGTGCTCGCCGGAGAATTGTGCAGCGGACTAGGTCTCGCGCGCTCCTCTGTCGAGCGTGGCTGCCGGCACCGCGCACACGGCACAGCGACGAGGTCAGGGAGATCCGCGCCGGTGCCGGGCATCATTTGGGGTCGACAACAATGCGCACGACGCGGAGGTGCGGCACGTCTTCGTCCATAAGGGTGGCACGCGGCGCATTTCTTGCCGCACGTCTTGTCCGACGGGGGGCGACGGCGCGACCATGAGGTGAAGCCCTTGTCTCAAACATTTGGGGATTTTCATTTAGGTTTTCGGTGGAATTTGTGGAATTTTATTTACTATTCAACAACACGCAATTCCCCTCCTAAATTCTTACCCAAGCAAAACTCATGTGATTAGCAACTAACAGATCTCATTTAGGGAATAAACCGAGAGCCATAAGCTACCAAGACTTGATTAGCACATGATTAACCACTGACAGAACATTATTGTAACTTAACTATCGCAGTAAGTACTCAACTGAAGAGCATAAGGGCTAATCATGATCAAGAAGTGCTAACAAAATAACATTAGGCTTTAACCGAATCCATTAGAGCTGGACTAGGAACTTTAGTAATTAAACGTGAGCAGTTTGTTCCTACTGACTCATAATGGATCATTAATCCTAAGTGATTGAACCCGCAGCTTGAGTAATTATTGTTAACATGGTTCCTTTTAGGGTTCTAACCGAGATCAACCTGGCCCTGATACCATTGTTAGAATAAATCCTTTAGGGGTTAACATAATTAGGATCTGGATCTCTAGGTAAGAACACCAATACATGTGCGGAAGCGTGAGAACTTACAGGTACTTGACGAAGTCCCATGCCTGCTTGATGCAGGCTCTGTGTAGCCCATGGCGTTAGTCGGGGAAGATGGGCAACATCTGGGGCAGTAGATATCAGCAGCAAGCCGCCGGCACAACCCTGTGGTGCCCGGTGGTGGAGATGCCCTTCTGATCCCCTCTAGTACCCTTTTAGGATTGGTAGTTAGGAGTCTGGGGGGTTTGCCCCTGCGTGTCTATCTCACCCTGAAGGGATACGACCTCCTCGTATATATGTGGTGCTAAGGGGCAGGGACCAAAACCAATAAGCCGGTTTGCACCTTCAATCATGGTGCATATGTACGTTAGATGTGTTGGACTACATCTCCTTGACCTCTCTGGGCTGTTAGCCACATCAAAATCCAACAGTATCCAGTGCCAACGCCTTGGGAGGAAATAGCGCCATGAACAGCTTTTGAGGCTCTATATGCATGCATGCAGCATCATGCACACAAGGTCTTTTAAACCTCCAACCATACATAATTAAAAGTATTTTTCACATTTAGGATTAAGGAAGTTGCTAAGCAGGCAACGGCATATATCCCAGGGCAAAATCAGAAAACATTGCGAAAAATATGGAAACTGAAACCTATTCAGATTCTGTAAAAACTCGTCGGCCGGCGGGAATGGCATGGCGTGGAGAGCTAGGCATGGCGGTTTGGTGAAGGACAGGATGAGCTGGGAATTACGTAGCGTTTTTAGTTATTGCGTCTAAGGACAATATGGTGAAAAGACAGTGGTCCGCCGCCCCTAGTGTTGTTTCTGCCAAGAATCGTTTTCCCTGAAAAGAGGCGAAGAGGCGGGCGTCCAAGTAACCCTAGCCGCCACCGTCATCTACCCCTCTCGTTGCCTCCAGGGCACCCGCTGGGCAAAGCCCCCGCGGCGCCAGCACCGGCGGGGAGGTCCGGATTGGGGGGCTGCTATGGAGGCGCTGGAGGGTTGCTGTGGGACAGCGAAGGAGATGTGTGCTCGAGCGGCGGCCTTCGTTAGGCGGTGCGCGGCGGTGGTGCTGGTGAAGCCGCCGGCGGCTGGAGGAATCCAGCGTGGAGTTCTTCATTGGTGGTCCGGCCTGGCTGTATCATCGGAGAAGAGGGCGTCGGTGCACGGTTTTGGACGGCGGCAAGCTCGAATCAGACCTAGACCTGTCGTACAGTGACATAGGTGATTCTTTTCAGGTTTGCTTTAGAAAGTCTTCGTGTTTGGTTTGGGGCGGCGAAGCGGCAGCGTTGCCCCAGGGTAGGAATAATGTTCTCCCCGCCTATCCCCGTTCCGTTGGTGTGTTTTTCGTCGGCGAAGGGCGTGTGGAGCTGTGTCTCCGGCGGGTCTTCCGGGATCCGGTCGGTTTAGGTTTCCGGTGGATCCATCTGGATTCGACCGGCTTTCATGGTCTTCGGAGTTTCTACAGGCCCTTATCGGCGTTTTTTTCTCCGGGGAGGTGATTTGTTTCGCAGATCACGGCTGCCGGAGTCTCCTGGTCTGCCTCGACAACTTCCCGGCCGTTGCTTCCATATACAAGCTCCTGAGTTTCAAAAAGTTTGCTTCGCCGAGGCGGAGGCCCACAGGCGACATCGAGCTATGCTCACGGCGCGCTGCCGGTGGATGCAGAAGGAAGAAGACTTCGGCACCCCCAAGATTTTAAATGTTTTTTTTTGTAAGTGTGTGTTTGTAAGGACCTGTGATACTTAATATTTGGCCTCAGGCCTTTTCGCCCAAAAAAAAAGTGTCGTTTCTGCCCTTGTGATGGAACTATAGGCCATTTTTTTTTTTGCTGTCCAAGCAGCTAAATATATGTGGGGGTTGTGAGTAGGGTTATTGGGGTCATGCTGATGACCGCCGGGAACGTTTGTTTGAATGAGTGTGCATTACTAATGGCGGGAGGAGGAAATAGGGGAAAGTTTTCAGGGACAACTTACCAGTGGAAGGGAACCTCCAACACAATGGACGGCAAATGGATACATGCATGCTATCTAGGGTGCATGCCAGAATCACATTTCGATATAGTAAGTCGTTGCCAGCGCGTACGCCATTTTAATTTGTGAAAGTAACACAGATATTGAGTAGTTGCCCGCGCACATGCGCCCAGACTGCTACTGGTAGTATAAAAGGGTGCACAATCGACTTGGATGGCAACACCAAACCACTAGCTAAACCAAATTGCAGCTGATTCAACTGCATACTGCAATGGCCAACAATCAAGGACAAGCAGCGGAGTTTGAGAGTAACTACACCCATAGGCTAAAGAGGATCCACAGGTTCCCTCCGGGGCTACGAGCTCTGGGCACCGGTGTTCGTAGCCATCGGTCCTTACCACCGCCACTTACCCCACGTCCAGGAGATGGAGCGGCTGAAGCGCCTGGCTGCCGACCACTTTATTCACGACTCGAGACTCGCGGAAGATGTGCTGCGCGCGGCGGTCGGCGGCCAGGCGGGCGAGGCCCTCCGCCTCTACGGCATCCCGCAGCCACCACCCCCCGGTCCCAGGTGGTGGCGTCCCCTCACAAGGTCCTTCGGCAATGGATGACGCTGTCTTAGAAGAAATGCTTTTCATTGATGCTTGCTTCTTGCTGCAGTATATTAGGATGCGTGCCGGAAACATTGGGCCGCCGTCCCTGGTTCACCTTTTCTACTCCAAGCGCTCTCTCATCAATAATGACATCATGCTACTGGAGAACCAGATCCCCTTCAATGTGCTGAGCTGGCAACCAGTTTCCATGATCGCAGGAGTACTCGCCCGGCCGGAGCCTTTCCAGTCGCTGATTACCAGCCGGCTCATCTCCTTGCTCTCCTACGATTCTGCATGAAAGAGCCCGTTGCCGGGAGAGGCGTGCAGCAGGGAGCCGCCATTGCCGTTGCCGGGAGAGGCGTGCCCGTTCCCGTGAATATTCCAGACGATGTCACTGTATCCTTTACTGCCATCGGGCTCGAAGAAATCGGCATCAATCTCAAGGTCAGCGACCGAAACAGGTTCGCGGACATGGCCATCAAAAGAAGAAGCCCCTGGCCCTACCTCTTTAAGGCGCTCGGCCGCGAGCTCGTCCTGCCACAGCTGTTACTGGGCGCTGTATCCACCAACTGCCTCGTCAACATGGCGGCTTGGGAGGTATGCACAGCTGAATCTTATGTGGACAAAGACACTCTCGTCTGCTCGTACATCCGTATCCTCGCCATGCTCATGTACCGGGAGGATGATGTGCACCACCTGCGAGCTGAGCATCTCGTGGAAGGACAACTCAGCGACAGGGAGACGCTCGACTTGTTCACCAGCCTTGGCAAGCACTTGCCCATGGGCGAACGCTCGGCGCGTATCCTGGCAAGTATTGAGGAGTACAAGCTCGGCATGTGGCTTTGGATCGCAGTGTACAACTTCTTTTACCTATACGCTAAGAAGATCGCGACGGCTTTTGCTGCCATGGGTAGCCTAGCTTGCTGGTGTGTTCAAGCTGTTCGAGCTCATTGTTGTCAAGCATCAAGAAGCATTGAGGGAAGTTACCAAGATGCCCATCTTCATTCCCGCTTGATTATGATGCACGCATGGTTTCTGCATGTTTAATTACCAAAATGTGCAGTCACTGATATGAAACAAGACAACTCTGACTTAGACATGTTAGAAGCAGAGAGAAGCTGGGGCTGAACACAGGATAGTGTTATTTCTAAAGTTGTAGCTTGTATTGCTGCTCTAAGGTCTATATATAGTGCAGGGCAAGTTGGTTGCTAAACCAAACCGACCATGTAGCTCTAGTAGCTGCCAGCACAAGCAAAATTCAAATTGACTACTAGCTGTCTACCTGCATACACTATCTTACTAGGTAAGAAAGCTCTAACCGACCTATACTAATACTAGCTAACCAAAAGGCACAAGGATTACAGCTAACAGGACATTCATGACCACAAATAGCTAATAACATATACTTTGCTTTACTTCAGTATGCTCTACATTTTTCTGGGTCTAATAAAAGACTGACTGTTGATGGTGTTACATGGCATGACTTTGTTGTATTAATAACAGTAAAAGGTAAGTAACAAATCAAAACATTCATTAAAGGTAAAGGTACATTGCTAATTCCAAACCAGAACAAAATGAACCGCCATTGATAAACAAAAAAGGAAAAATAATAAGTAAATACACAGGAAAATGTGTGGGCAGAGGGTAGAAAAAAAAAGCTCACGTCATTGTCACTTGACATGTTGTTCCATTCATTGTTCCCATCATCGGGATGGGCGTCCGTTGAATCGTTTGAGATGGGATGGATGATGCATATATATAAGAACAGAAAGATAAAATTTATTATTCATTAACAAACTACATACACCACAACATATTAAAAAAAATCTTGATTCTCTAAGTGATGACATTGAAAACAAATCATTGCGGCGTCTGTGGTGGGCGCATAAAACACACAAGTGAAATGCTCAGGAATGATACAAGCCTTCACAGTACACAACACAAAAACAACACAGGTTTACAGAGTGGTCTCATGTTAGATACCTCGATAAAGTCCTGTTCTATTAGGGCTCTACTAATTATATATGTAAGTGTCACTTAGAGCACTTATCGTTTGCATTTTAAGATATGCAAAAGAAAAACCATTGTTCTATCCACAAAAACCAACCAAGTGAACTGATGACAAATCGGTTCATGCGCTGCTTTGTTTGTCACTTCATAAGGAAGGATAGACCACATTCAGAATCATCGCCCCAAAAAATATATGAATAAAACACTACAAGGCCCCTTGGACAAAAACATTCCTTTACCTTATAGTGCTACGAGGGCCAGATAAACAAGAAGTGCTCCATTCCTGAATTATTCAGTGTGTGTGCAGTGGCAACAGAAACACTACAATCTAAACAAAATCAATCATGTGGGGATAAAAAATAAACTCTCTTTTATTAAAACCATATCAACACCTAGGAGGTGGACACACCATAAATTTAATTTGCTTGGGTATATAACCAAAACAAAAAAAAATTAGCTGAGAGAAATGTATACTGTATGAAATCTGACAACATGAATAGAAAAAGGCCATTAACTTCAGATAAAGGGGTTAATCCTACAATAACGAGACACATAAAACTAACACTTGGGAAAAAATCCTAACACTTCATTGGCAAAATCCTACAAGCAAATCAAGCCTAATCTACTCTTCATTGGACCAAAAGCAAAAAATGCTCACTGAATTCGATTGCAACAATTAGGAAAATTAGGCACAGGAGACACAAAAGTCACATGAAAAAAGCTATACGAAAGAGTGCACAGCGACGGAGCCGCAGCTACGTGTGCATCCCAGTTACATAGATATAGCAGTATGGAACAAAACAAATCAGCAGACAGATATGGCATCACCGGGGGACTGCTAGAATGTGAGTTAACTGAACCAATTAAGTCACAGTTGGAACAAAAAGTAGAGTTGCAGAACAAGTCTAGCAACAACAATCGAGCATGGCCAGGAATTCCTACAACCTAACTTGAAGTGCTTGGCCCTCTGGTGCCTGCCGGCGCGAGGACCACCGATCTTGTGGTCGTCCAACTCCCAGCCGCCGCGAAACTTGGGCGCCCAGCGGCGGCAGCGGATGCGGGGGCGCGACACTCCGGCACCCAGCAGGCGCTCTCTCCGTGGGTCGCTGGAGACCCGGGGCTTTGAGGGAATCCAATCCACATGGGAGAAGAGGAGCGGCGGCGGCGACAGATGTGTGCGGCGGAGTAGTAGTCGCTGCGGAAAGGGTTGGGAACAGAGGAGGCGCCCGTGGACCTGAAGCTGGGTCCACGGCCATCGTTGCTAACGCTGCCCTCTTATCTTTAGACTCAAGCTGGGTCCATCCGATTCCGACTGAAACAAGATAAATATCTTCTTTTTTTTTTTTTTGAAATTAACAAGATAAATATCGGTGGCAAGGTCATGTACTGGTTCACATTTTGAGTCGAAAGCTGCGGAAAGCACCTCCCGGCCTGTTACCTGCTGTGGAGTGTGGAAAGCTAGCTGCTGATCAATTTTCAAAAAAAAAAAAAAAGCTGCTAACCAAAACACGCCTGCCGCCACCATCTCCTTTCCCTTCCCCAGTGCACGCAAGCTACGCGCCGGCTAGGCCTCTCGTCTTCTCTAGGTCCCACGCCCCATGCGTAACGCACCACCGTGGCTTGCTGTCCTGTCCTGTGAGCATGTATGAGCGCCGGCCATGTCTGCATTTTAATTAATTAGTCTTGATCCTAATAATAACAAAAAAAGTAGGTGTACCTTTTGCATGTAGTATGTTACTTGTCCAAAACAGCTAAAGTGAGCCACCTCAACTAACTGCCATCATCTAATTATGCAGTATATTGGTTCGGATACCATCGGACAAGCGATGGAAAGGATAATCCTTTATCTGGAGGATACGAGCGGTACTGCACACAAGGCCATCTATTTTGATGGATGGAAAGGGCTAGCTGCTTCGGCGGTGCTTAGAGCCATAGCCGAACACCCTCCGCCATCTCTGCTCAAGAAATTCAACAAGATCATCCACGTCGACTGCTCGAGGTGGAAAAGCCGAAGAGCACTCCAGAGGACAATCGCACAAGAACTCAAGCTTCCTCGGCGGGTAATTGATATTTTTGATAGGCAAGATGAAGAAGATGATTTCAGAGGGGTAGATGAAGTCTCAAGAGCTGAAATAAGATTCGCTGGGAGGGAGATCCATCAATCCCTTACAGTCCACAGATGTTTAGTGGTCTTTCATAATAGAAGCAATGATATGTTTAATTTAAGTGCTTTTGGCATTCCTCAAGGAGAATTTTTTGATACTAAGGTATTGTGGACATTTCGAGGAAGGCTTCGGCTCAACCCAGGAATTAGTGAGAAGGTGAATGATTCCCATCTTTTCCTTTATGAGACATATAGTACTCGAGGGTGGAATTTTTTGCTTAAAGAAGAGGCTAGAGAAATTGCTGGGTACATGGATAATCTTGGTGAAGCAGTTGAAGAGTGTTGCTTGTATCTATTGTCATTAAATTCTCAGGGAGGCAACATCATGGACTACAACTGGGCCACCCATGCTTCTAGCTATTGGGTTTGTGATGGGATTATACAGGGTGACGAAGCATGGAAGGTTGCTGCTGCTCTGCATCAACACATAAATATGGAGGATTATTCATCTAATGCACTGCCCTCTTTTGGTGATGAATTGATGACTCCTCCACGACGATGGATATTGGCCAAGGACAACTTTGTTGTACATCCAGAGTCAACGTCTTTTTTCCTTGCTGCAGCTGCAAGACCATTACCTAATGACATGTTTCAGCAATCAGACAAACTTCGTGTGCTCAAGTTATGCCGCTGCACCTTCAGTTTTTCTTCACCTCCTTTTCGTTGTTGCCACAGCTTGAGATTCATCGGATTAGATAACTGCCAGGATCAACAATCAGAAGAAGTCGAGAAGCAAGATAGACCAACAATGGATTTTTATAAGAGCTTATGGGTGATAGACATATGCAGCACAGATTGGGATCTGCCTTCATCACCAGAGATAATAAAACAGATGGCTAAAAATATTAGGGAAGTACATATAAAGAAGGGAAGGATTCGACACCACAGTTTTACATGGCGAGAACTACAGAACCTTCGCAAGCTTCGAGTAATTGAGCCTACATCCCCTTGGGGGACAGGCGAAAAGGATGAGCTCACCAATATGACAAACTTGGAGTTCCTCAACCTATCTGGGGATAGTACAATACAAGCTTTGCCAAGTATGTCAGGGGCTAGAAGCCTCAAGATTTTGGTTCTTGATGGTTGTGTTGGATTGGAACGTGTTGGTCCGGAAGGACTGCCGCCATCACTTGAATCCTTCAGCTTAGATTCTTGTACAAGAGGGGGTCAGAATAAGGAGGCCAAAATATCTCATATCTCTTTGGCTGGTTGTGACAGATTGGTGAACTTCAGATTGTGTGGATTACTTCCAGGTCTTGAGGACCTAGATCTATCAGGTACATTGGTTGAAACACTTGTCCTCAAAGAGGTAGACACCCCAAGTCTCCAACAAATTATTCTATTTGGATGTTTGCATCTCCATGCCATTCTATGGCCAGAAAAGGGTCTACCAACATTGACAGTGCTGCACATTGATTACTCAGTCTGTCCAATTCAATCAAAACTACATGAAGTGTATGTTACTATAATGGACATAAGGTTTCTTCAATCCTTGGTATTACAAAGCAATGATCGATTCTGTTGGAAGAACAATAGGTTCCATCTAAATCTTTGTGTCCCTTGTACCACCAATGTTAAGGGACAAAGCTATATGAAGAAGAAGACGGGCCTGGTAATAGTGGACAAATAATGGCTCCTCCTCAACCAAAGCCATTATCCCCCAATACTTACAATGCCTACATTGATGTCTCCGTTGGCAACATAATTGTTGATCATGACTACAACAATGGGATGCAGTTTCAGCCGTCAGGCTTCCATGTTGAGATTGGTAAGGGAATTAGCAACGCTAATGGGGAGCGCAAAGAAGCAATCAAGGCTATCATCTTTGCTATGAACGAAGCCAAATCGTTGCATGTGCATGACAATTCTTCCATCACCACTGTTATCCCTGAACACATGATCTCCATAAGTGGGATGTATCTTCAATGGAAAGATCTAAAACAGTGCCACGTGGTTAGATGCTCCAATATGCAAACAATCTTCACCACTAACTATGATATCTACCTCTTTCAAGAAATAGAGACCTTTTGGGCGGCTGATCTCCCTATGGCGCGCTGCATTTGGAGCAAAGGAAACACCCACAGTGGCAAGGACATCGATTCATTTGGGAAACTACGGAGCATACACCTGTACTCTTGCCCGAGGCTCGCATTTGTACTTCCATTATTGTGGGCTATTCAAGAATCATATTTGCGCAACTTAGAAAGTCTCCACATTGTCAACTGTGGCGATCTAAAGACGGTGTTCCCTGTTCATCCTGACCTCCAAAACGGTGTACTTGAGTTCCCAAGTCTGAAGCACATCCACCTGTATGAGCTCTATAAGTTGCAGCATATATGTGAGGTCAAGATGCTTGCTCCCAAGCTTGAGAGGGTATGGCTCAGGGGCTGTTGGAGTCTAAGGCGCCTCCCAGCCATCGGCCTAGATAGCCGTCCCATTGTGGACTGCGAGAAGGACTGGTGGGAGAAGCTAGAGTGGGATGGGCAGGAGGCCGGCCACCATCCTTCCCTCTTTGAGCCGCGCCACTCATCTTATTACAAGATGCCTTTGGAGAGAGTCTCTGTTCTCCGCTGAAGCGATGCAACAACCATTCAGGTACACGTGCACACCACTTTCTCCTGTTGTTTCTTGTTTCATGCATGCACCGTATGAAGTTATCGTTTACTATATGATAATCTGAACTTGAAAGAATACTCTGCATGTAGATCAAGTGTACATGTATAGCAACAAGAAATTAACTTGTACCATCTGCTCGCTTATGCATTCTGCCCTCAATAATATCGGTTGCATGCTTGCATCATGCCCTGTGTTGTGCTGTGTAGGTTTGGTGGTGCAAGATGACAGCGTCGTGTTGCTTCTTCTGATTGCTGCCCGTTGACGCAACAGTTCAAGTCAGTGTTTGTTTCCCAAGATTCTGGTTGTGTGTTTTCTGAAGAATAAACGGGTGCTAGCTTGATGCTGTGTGTGTGCACCTGCTTGATTGTTTCCAGTGAGATGGAGAGACGTACCGTATGTGTGTGGTTTGGTTTGGTTCGGTTTGGTTTGTGATTGTCATAAGGAGTGATGTGCCTGTGGGTGTGGTGTGTCTGGCACAGTCACACAACCTCATTGGTGTTATGAGAGTATTGTTTGCCCAAGACTGTGTACCAAACAATGTTAATTTGCATGCAATTGATTCAACAGCTCGCACGTATATGTGTGCTGCCTGGAAATGTATCGCTCTGGTCTGTTTGCAATTCTTCAGTCTGTTTCTCATGTGGAGCTCGTGTAAACAACAGTTGAAATGGTTGGAAAAAAATAGGACTTTACTACCTCTCTGTAGATCTATGATGTACATGTGTTGAGTTGTGGGGATCATATGTCAAGTTACACTATGTGCATCGATTTTGCCAAAGTTGAACAACCTTTGTTCTATCAGTGTGTGTGTTGCGTCGTACTTGAGGTTGCGCCGTCGAGCCCGCTTTTCTAATGCTGCTTCAACGCGGACAGCTTCATCGTCCGCCTGCGCTTCTGGTTCATGTTCCCGCTTCTTCTTCTCACCTTCTCTTGTTACATCTGGCAGCAAGACGGTAGCATCAATGGACAGCGTCTCACTTCTCGTCCTCACCCCCCACACAAGCTGCGGCCCCTTCGAGGCAGAAAGGACAGCGTCTCACCTTCTCTTGTTTCTGCCTCGAATTGGACGATTTGCTAACAAAGGACAGCGTCTCACTTCTTCATAATAAAGGACGATTTGTTTCTTCTCATTTCCTTTTTTTTTCTTCTGTGCTGCAAATGATGGTTTCTTGCTTATTTGGTAACACCAATGCATGCCGCAATAGACACTAGTAATAGTAACTAGTAAGTGGTAATTGACAATGACTTCCTCTCTGTTCTGAATTATTACCTGCCAGAGTATCCCTCTCCAATTCGAGGCTGAGACATAAGAAAAGCATGTGCAAATAGGAATGAATTTTACCTGGTTTTGTCTTCAGGATCGCACTGTCATCATCTGAGTTGATGATTATTCTGACTGGTTCCTACATTTTCAAATAACACAAGTACGAAGCCAATACTACACAATGAAAATACACAAGCGTAACTTTTCAGTCTACTGCACAAGAACACATGAAAAGTTACAGCGGCGGCTTCAAGGATGTTCCAGCTAATTCTGTCGTGTGCTTTTTTCAGAACCATGAACTACTGTAAGCCGTATGGCAACAGGTGCCTTTTCTTTTTTCTGTTAACAGGTATCGTCGGTGTCAATCCTCTGTTAACTGGCACCTAGGGGCAATACAATGTGTACCATTTTCAAGATTTGAATTGTCAGCATTGGTTAACAGAAACCTTTTTTTGACAATATTTAGCACTTGCGCTTGAGGATTTCAACATTTAAAGACTCAGATGACATATTAACAGAAACCTTTCTTTAACACATCCATCCTGAAAACTATCACTTCAATGCTCAAGATTACAGGGTATAATATTATATATGTTGTGCTGTAACGTCCCTTCTATGTGCAACAACACAAAGATTCAGGTAAAGTTGATAAATCTGGCATCATGAGATTCTAGTAAAATATATAAATCTTACATAACATCTCTGTATACTTAGTTAGCAACTGAAAACTGTAAGAAACTGAGGTTTGAATAATTACGGTTTCTACAATAATTACGGTTTTGAAACACTACCATCATCAGGCACACCAAACAAAACATACCCACAGCTTAATGGTGGTGGAGTCTAGATAAAGCACTCACCACTCCAGTTTGCATGCCCAGAAAATGAGATAAAACAGAGGTTCTGGGCGATGCATGCAGCCATTTTATTAATTGTTCACAAAGACCTTACAAAGTAGTACATCAGGTAGTCTGAGGCCACCATCTTAGCAACAGCCGTCGCTACTCCTATTCACTTGATGAAGGGGTGCTGATAGTCCGAGCCTAATACCAAACAGACATTGCACCAAAGCTTAGCATCTAAAGCCGGAGGCCCCAACCGAGCCACATACTGGGTTTGGGCTACAAACCAGTCCGACGCACTCTTATGTGTTGTCGCCGCCGTCTTCCACCAATTCATCTTCAGAGCAGAAACTAACGCACCAACCTTGCCAGGCCTCTCTGCCATCGACGCCACCATGACGCCAGACAGCGTCCTCCTCCTGCGCGAGTCCATTCCCGCGCATCGAACGCTGAGTCTCCACTGTGCCACGCTGTAACACCCCCATGTATTAGCAACAGTGATCACCCTTTTGATAATGCCAAGTCACCATGATTAACGGTGCTTGATCATCATTTGAGTCATATCTCATTTCAAATTCCAAATTCAAATTGAGAATTCAAATTTAAAGTGAATTTAAAAGTTGTTCAAATCCAGGAACTAAATAGTTCATAATATTGCAAATATTCCCAAGGCAATTATAAAAATAAAATCAACATTAATTGAATTATTTAAATGACTCTAACATCATGAAACAGTACCAAAACAGCACCGTTTAAACCCATTTCATTTAATAAAAATTCAAATGAAATTATCTTGCCTCAAAACCTTTTTATGGCAGTGCTAAAAATTGCAAAGTAATTATGTGGCATAATTCCATATTTTACAAAAGTCCTTTTGTGACCTAACAATTTGCAAAACAGAAAGAAATGAAGAAATCAGAAAAAGAAAAGAAAAAGAGCAAAGCTTCACTGTGCCTACGGGCCTAAGTCGAATAGTAAACGGCCCAGCCCATTAAGCCGGCCTTCCCCTACCTCTTGCCGCGCCACTGCAAAGGCCGACGCTCGCCGGCCACCGACGCCGCGCTCGCACGGCCATCGAGGGCCGGGGATGGATAAGAGCATCCCCACGGCGCTCTCCCTCTCCCCCCGAAACCCTAGACCCATCAGAACCCCCTCTCGCTCTCTCTCTCTCTCTCTCTCTCTCTCTGTCCCGAGCTCTCCTGTACGCAACCGTCGCCGCTTCGCCGTCGTATGCGCATCCAGGAGCCACCTCGCGCAGCTCCGACCTGTCCAGGAGGACCGCCGGCGTCGACTACTTCGTCTGCGGACAACAGAACGAGCCGGGACGCCGTCGAGCCGCCGGATCGAGCCGATCCCCTCCACTGCATCCGCCGGTCGCCGCCGCTCGACCCGCCGCCTCACTGTGCCCCCGGCCTCCCCGAGCACGTCATCGAGCTCACTGTGAGCTACCGCTCCTCTTCCCTCTCTGCCCTGTGCGTTTTCGCCACCGCATCGCTTGTGGCCGTCGTCGCCGTAGCTTGCTCCGCCGCATAGCTCGCCGCCGACGCTACCGTCCTTCCCCGGCCTCCCTGAGACCACCATTGGACGCGGCCGATCCCCAGCTTCCCGTAGAGCTTCTCCGCGCGTCGATCCGTGCCCCATGCGTGAATTCCGGCGAGGTCCCGCGCCGCGCCGCCGTTCGGATGGTCGCCGGAGCGCGCCCCGGCATTTAAACGCCGGCGGGACCCACTCGTCAGCAGTTAACACTAACCCGGCCCCTAATGGCCACTGACACGTGAGCCCCGGTTACTGTAGCATTAGGGTTGATTTAACTAACCTATTAACTAAACTGGGTCACTGACAACAGGGCCCTACCTTACTAATTATCTGGTTAGATTAAATAAAACATGTTTAAATTAAACAGTCACTGTCAACTGGGTCCCACTGGACCCAGTTGACTAGTCAGCGTGCTGACTGGGCAGCGCCCAGTCTATGACATGTGGGACCCCCATGGGCCCCTTTGACCAGTCAACGGCCCAGTCAGCTACTGACTGTGCAGTTGACCTGGTCAACTGGGACCCACAGTGACGGTGTCCTGGATTAGGGGGTGCTAACTGGGCCGACCTGTCTCCTCGGTTCGGCCGAGGTACCCCCGTACGTGACCAAGATGGACTCCGGAGACTGTACGTGGGAGACGTGATCGACGCTGTCTCTACCGAAGACTTGCAGTACACTTCAAGATTTGTCCAGCCGCCTTATTCCTAGATACCGACATTGTAACCCTAGGTGCCCTCCCTGGCGTGTATATAAGCCATAGGGTTTAGCCCGTAGGGGGGATATCAACACAACATTACTTACCTAGCCATAGAAGTTAGAATCATATTACGATCTCGAGGTAGATCAACTCTGTACTCGATACATCTCTATCAATATAACAGAAGCAGGACGTAGGGTTTTACCTCCATCAAGAGGGCCCGAACCTAGGTAAAACACTGTCTCCATCGTCTCTGTTACCATCGATCCGAGATCCACAGCTCGGGACCCCCTACCCCGAGGTCTGCCGGTTTTTACACCGACACTGGTGCTTTCATTGAGAGTTCCGCTGCGTGATCACCAGAAGGATTGATGGCTCATCTGCAGATCAACTGCATCAATGGCTGTGGGGATGTCTACGCCCCTGGACAGCTTTTCGTCATCGGCAGCATGGTATTTTGCGCCGACTCGACGGGTCATTTGACCTCTGTCGAGAACTACGCCCCAGGTCGGATTGTGACCTTTGGCGGCCTCGAGTACACTGCGGACTCCCGTGGCGAGCTCGTCTTATCGGGATGGACTCCCGGCCGGATCGAAAGCTCGGCCGGTTCTGGAGGCTCGACTCTGGAACCGAACTCCGTCACGGTGCCCCTTGAGACCCCGGACGCCGCCGCTCCGGCCAGTCTCTCCCCGATTATCGGTTCGGAGATAGATCCGGCACCCACTTCTGAAACTACGCTGGCGCCAGAAACGATCCCGGCGCAGAAACCGGATCCATGCTCGGATTCCCCTCGCACTGGAAACACGTCCGGTTACACGCCGGGGCTACTCCAAATCAGCCCTGCCTACGGCACATCCATGGATCCTGGAGAGCTATCTCAGCTCGACGAGATGCTCGACCGTATCCGGAGCATGTCCATCTCGGACGGCAAGACTTCGGTTTACAATCAGATCGGACTTAAAGCCGACAACAGGGAAATTTATACCCCTCCCACCACCCACCTAGTCGCCACGGTCGACGATTTAACCAACGTGTTGGACTACGGCGAACCTTCCGACATGGAGGAAGATGCTGATGGCCCCATTGAGAACACCTTAACCCCGGTCAACACGGGCAGGTGGACGGCCACATCCGCCTACGATGTCTACATGGTGGATACCCCCAAGTCCCCTCCAAGACGTCGACGAAGACGCCGACGGGGCAATAAAGGGGAACCTAGTGGCAACGACGCGACAGCCGATAACAATGACGCGGAGGACGGTGATGCCAACGACCATGAGGAGGACATTCAAGCCTCCCCCGCAAGGGACGGCACACTAGACCGACATCTCGGGGACTCCGACCCCGATGACCTATTCGAAGGGGCCGACGACAATTACATGCCGGAGTCCGAGGAGGATGAGAGCCTCGGCACCGAATACTACATCGTCCCTGAAGACCCCTTCGAACAAGAACGCTTCCGGCGACGCCTCGTTGCGACGGCCCGGAGCTTAAAACGCAAGCAGCAGCAGCTGCAGGAGAATACCGACGCGCTTAATAAAAAGTGGGTCGAAGTGCTTTCCGCCGAGCAGGATATAGAGAACCGACGCCATAGTGCGCCGAAGTCTTACCCACGTAGGCGTCTCCTACCGGAATTCGATGAAGAACTCGCTGACGACCTCGACCGGCCCCCTAGAGGCCGAGACAGGCCAAGACGAGAAGACCATGGTGAAAGGCCACCTCCACGCCGTCATGGTAAAGACCCTGTGGACTACCTGGATCCTCGCGACACTAGACGTCGTACTGACGAGAACAGGGCTCCCCCTCGGTCCATCTATGGATCAAGGGGACGTGCCCCCGCTGGGCCTAACGGCTACGATGCCTGGATGGACAGGAACGACCGCGCCCGAGATCAAGCCTACTCACGGCTCTCTCCCGAGACCCGACGAGATCCTCCTCGGTCCCGAGGTCCAGCTCACCCAATCTGCTTTACTGACAGGGTAATGGAGCATCAATTCCCGGAAGGGTTTAAACCCATTAACATAGAATCATATGATGGTACCACGGACCCAACAGTTTGGATCGAGGATTTCCTCCTACATATACACATGGCCAATGGAGATGATCTCCATGCCATTAAATATCTGCCGCTCAAACTAAAGGGGCCGGCAAGACACTGGCTTAACAGCCTACCTCCTCATTCTATCGGCAGCTGGGAGGCCCTAGAAGACGCCTTTCACGCAAACTTCCAGGGCACATATGTCCGACCTCCGGACGCTGATGACCTCAGCCGTGTCACCCAGCAGCCAGGCGAATCAGCCCGTAAATTCTGGAACAGGTTCCTCACTAAGAAGAACCGGATTATAGACTGCTCCGAAGCAGAAGCCATCACCGCTTTTAAAAACAATATCCGAGATAAATGGTTGGCTCGACAACTTGGACAGGATAAACCGAGGACTATGGCAGCCCTGACCTCACTAATGACTCGCTTTTGCGTGGGAGAAGATAGCTGGCTTGCCCGAAGTACTCATAACGGCGAGGCAGGCACCTCGGAAACTCGCGACGCCAATGGAAAGCCAAAGCGCAATAAAAATAAGCGCAGGTATAAAAATGGCGGAAGCGACACTGAAGATGCCGCGGTCAACGCAGGATTCACCGGACCTAAATCCGGGCAGAAAAGAAAACCCTATAAAGGGAACAAAGACGGACCTAGTCAGCTTGACAGACTCCTGGACCGCCCATGTGGGATTCACGGTACCCAGGAAAAACCAGCAACCCACACTAATAGGAATTGCTGGGTGTTTAAGCAAGCAGGGAAGATAGCGGCAGAGGGACAAAGTAAAACCCAACACCGCAGCGACGACGAGGATGAACCTCGGTAGCACAATAATGGAGGGCAGAAGAAGTTTCCAAACGAGGTAACAGAGGTCAATATGATCTACGTCACCCACATCCCCAAGAGGGAACGGAAACGTGCACTTCGGGACGTATACGCGCTGGAGCCAGTCGCCCCGAAGTCTAACCCGTGGTCGGCTTACCCGATCACTTTCGATAAGCATGATCATCCGACCAGCATCAGGCATGACGGATCGGCGGTGCTCGTCCTGGACCCCATCGTTGATGGTTATCATCTAACACGCGTCCTGATGGATGGGGGAAGCAGCCTTAACCTCATTTACGAGGATATAGTTCGGAAGATGGGTATCGACTCATCTCGGATCAAGCCGAGCTGTACCACCTTTAAAGGTGTCATCCCGGGCGTCGAAGCCCGTTGTACGGGAACAATAACCCTAGAGGTCGTCTTCGGTTCGCCCGAGAACTTCAGAAGCGAGGAGTTAATCTTCAACATTGTACCCTTCCGGAGTGGATACCATGCGCTCTTAGGGCGCACAGCCTTTGCATGCTTCAACGCAATCCCACATTATGCCTACCTCAAGCTCAAAATGCCGGGACCCAATGGCGTCATCACTGTCAATGGTAACACAGAACGTTCACTCTGGACAGAGGAACAGACCGCGGCTTTTGCAGCCGAGGTTCAAGCGTCCGAGGAGGCAGCCCGCAGCAATAAACGCGTCGCCCGCTCTTTGAAGCACGCCAGGGCTGCACAAGTCGACCTCGGCCAAGTACCCCCGCACCTGAAATAGGGATGCGGGCTCCTCGTGTGCCCCTTCTGTGGGCACTACGTCCCCAGAGTACATAACTTTGCACTCAAGATTCCCTGGGACGCCGAGGAGCCTACACAATTACCAAACGTCAGGCGCGGATTAACCACGCAAGGACGAGGCTTAGAGCCCCAGCACAGGAAAGCATCTGTAAATGAAGCAGCCAAATATGAACACATCTAAGTGGTTTTAACCACAGAGAGACTTCGGTCACACCTCCCTTTAAGGAATTTGGTCAATCAAACACTTCGAGTGTATAAAGGGCCAGAAGGGCATCGACCTTCGCAAATTCTTCGTCTTCAATCGGGACGATCTGGTCAACAGTTCGGAAACGCAGACGTGTGGCAGGCCTCGGTCCGGATCCTTTAAAATCCGTTAGTAATTATCCGACCTGTTTGTTCCTCTTCCTTCTTTACCATCTACATTGTATTCTTTCCATTACTCTTGTCGACAGGGCATGTACATGATTGATATTATGAAATAAAGAAACCGTGCCCTTTCAAGGTCCCTATTGTATTTCTTTATCAGCATAGCTCTGGAACGATGAAGTACTCTAAAAAAGATGCAATTGTATGACAAAGTCCGATGTGTTCGGCGTCTCGGATTTTGGCCTTATATGCATCAGTTTCGAACCTAGATTTCGGTCAATAGTTGGGTTGCCCGGCTCCTATGTGTACCCCTTACGTTTTCGATGAATTCGGCTAAGGGCGTAACGGGAGAACCACTGCGATTGCGCCGCCAGGTCAATTGGCGTGGCGCCTCAGTGGAGAAAGCCAAAAACTGACTATCTAGGTGAGCGTAAACTGGTCTGCCATCCGGAGACCGCGTCAAGCGATGTGATCGTAAAGATCACCCGTGTTAAACGAAGGGCTCTTATTTTTTTAGCTGAAGTGTCCTATGGCCTAGACCTCGGCCAATTAGGCCGAACACTTGCCACACCGGGGGCTGGTCATCAACCCCCCCAGTCAAACTCCTATGACTAAGTGAAAGACATCAAGCCACTATAGTCCGATTGCCTAGTTCCTCTAAAGTCATCGACCGCCTATGGGTACCGACACATCGGCTAAGGGTCAAGTATGGCTTAGGGAACACCCTTTGTATGACCTACACTGGGGCTGAAGCCGACGGCTGGCCACTCTCATTTAAAAAAAAGTCATATCGGAGGAATAATCGAATTATTAAATACACAAATATGGAACTTCAAGCCATCTTCATTTAAACAAAAGATAAAGTTTTTACATACTACACTCCGGCATTCTGAAGTATCATCTAATAATAAAGATTGTCTTTGGGGCACATGGCCTCGGTGGTCCGAGCTCCCGCTTCCACTTCGGCGAAGAACTGCTCGGCGGTCCGCGGCTTGTCGGCAGGAGGGCCAGCAGCACAAGTCGCCGCATCAATTTTGCGGAAATGTGTCTTCATGCAAGCGTATGCCCTCCGAGCCCCTTCAAAGCACGCGGACCTCTTCCAGCGGTCAACACAGGGCACGGCATCTCGGAGACAAGCCGTCAAGCCAAAGAGACTCCTCGGCATGGCTTCGGCCGGCCACAGAGCAACGCAGAGGTCCTGGAGTGCTGGCGTTGTCATGCGAAACAGTTCGACCAGCTGCTTCACTCGATGATTTAGCAGCTGCGCGGATGGAGACCCTGGGAATTGACCCCAGAAGGCCTTCTCCGCCTCATGACCCGCCAGCTGGCCGAAATAGGCCACCGCATCCTCCGCGCTCTGCGGGAGATCCTCGAAGACCTCTGCGGAATGCCATAACTGGGTGAGCTCGACACACCCTTTGCTGCCAAATGCACACTGCAGCAAAAATATCTTACCCGAGGCGATTTGCTCCACTTGCTGGAGCACCTCGCGGTCCGCACGAGCCGAGGTGTTGAGCTCGGAGTGGGCACGTTGAAGCTTCTCGAGCTCCTCTTTCGTCCGCTGCCCCTCGTCCTGAAGTTTGTCGCGCGCTTCAAACACGCCCTTCAGGGTCTCCTCGACCTCTAGCACCCGCGCTTGGTGCTTCCCCACGGCCGCCTTCTCGGCAAACCGCGCCCTCTCGGCTGCGGTGGTAGCAGCCTTCTGCTGCCGCACCTCCTTCCGAGCCCTTTCAAGCTCGGCTTTGAGCGTCTCCAGCTCCGCTGTCAACATATTTAAGTCTTAGTTGTTTTCCTCAACATACAACACACAAAGCAAGTTTCATCTTGTTTACCTTGAGATCGCTCAAGTTTCCGGTTCATCTCCGCCATCTCTTCGGAGACGGAGTCCGGAACCAAGGTCGAAACCTGTAATATAACAAAATCCTTATTAGAGGGAAAATGGTCTAGACCATCAACATGCTCCAGGACAGCCACTTCGGGTAGCGTCCTTGGGTTACTCAACAGGCTCCTACTTACTCAAGCGACCCCGATGACGGTTTCTTGAAACCGACTTCGGGCTCGGGGGCTACTCACTCATTACGCCACTCAGCAGGCTACACTTTTTATGTCCTCGGACAAAATTCATAAAGACAAAGCAAACCGAATGCGCAGAAGACGTACCTCGAAACCTGCTACGAGGTTGTTGAAGACCTCGTGCAGGCCGGCCTCTGCGGACCGGTAGCCTTCCAGCGCCGTGCCTATCAGGGCACGGTGTTCCTCTTTAAGGAAGCAGCCCTTTAGGGCCTCCTCCACCTCCTCGGCCCACCCCGCGCCGGTCCGTCCTCGGACAGCAGGCTGGGGTGGAGGGATGACCTCGGATGGATTCACCCGAGGAGCCCCCGTCTGCGAAGGCGGTGCCGAGGTAGACTCCTGCTGGGCCGATATCTGGCCCAGTCCTTCTTCGATGACCTCGGGGCGCTTCGTCCCCTGGTCTTGTTGGGCCGAGGTTTCAACCTCGGCCATGACCGCCGCATCGTCGGCCCCCGCCGTGTTGACCTTGGGGGCCAGGGTGGATGTTGCCTCCCCCAGACCGTCTTGCATCGAGGGAGAAGCAGCGGGCTCTGGAGTCCCGCTGGCGGACGGCAACCCGTTCGAGGAGCCGCTGGGGATCACCTTCGGCGGACTGTGTATGAAAAGTTGCTTCTGTGGAAATTTCCCTTGACGAAACAATGACTCAAGCAAGGGAGATAAGAATAAGGGCTTACCCTCGAGGCGCCGGCTTCTTCCTCCCCGTTTTGAGGGGGTCTTCCTCTGAGTCACCGGAGAGCTCAGCTCTCTCCAATGACTTGTTGGCGGGCTCGGATGAGGCTCGCCTCGGCCTCTTTTGGCCCTTGGGCGGCATGCCCACGTCGGCGTCTTCTGACACTGACCTCTTCCCCTTCGGGGGGGGGGGGGGGGAGGAATCTCCTCCTCGCCCTCCTCGGCGCCGCCGTTTTGAGCGGCGGAGGTGTGGGTCTCCTCTGATCGGGTGACCGAAGTCCCCCGGGTCCGAGCACTGGACTTCCCCGTTTGGGTCTTCGTCCCTTTGGAAGCCACCACATGTGGCTCCTCGGTCAGGAGCGCCGAGAGCAGGGGAGTTTGGGGCTGTTCCGGCAATGGGGCTGTGCATCATACCCCTTTTACCCATGCCGACCACTTCTGCAAAATGTCAAAACACGACGGCCCAAATAAAGACTTTACTCCTCGGAGCAATAAGCAAAGAATGAAAGATTGAAGGACGGAACCGCTCACCGGGGGGCCTCATAGCCGTGCTCGAGGCCGCGGTCCTCTCCCTCCTGGGGAATCTTGTCCTTGGCCAGCTTCATGAGCTTCGTCCACATAGTGGCCAAGGTGGAGCGGAAAAAGGTGTTGATGGTGTCCATGTCCTTGGGCTTCTGTGCCCACATCGGGGTGGCCCGAAGTTGGAGCGGGAGGATACGGAGGTTGAGCATGACATTGATGACGTCGGCAAGCTCAGCCTTCCCCGTGGTGGTCCACCACGCGATCCTCTCGACCAGGGTCTCTACCTCCTCGGGTTTCCCCCAGGCGACGCCCTTTTCTTTCCAAGACTTGAGTTTCTTGGGAGGCCCAGCCGAGAAGGCCGGGACCTTGGTTTGACCAGCGGCAAGGGGCTCGGTGATGTAGAACCACTCCTTTTGCCATTCCTTCACCGTTTCAATGAAGATGCCCTTGAACCAGGTGGCCCCCTGGTTCTTGCTGATCATTGCCCCTCCGCACTCCGCGAGTTCTGAGCCGCTTGACTTCGGTTTGATCCCGAAGAGCTTCAGCCATAGGCCGAAGTGTGGCTCACAGCGGAGGAAGGCCTCGCAGACTGTTGTGAAAGCGGCGAGGTGGAGGATGGAATTGGGGGCTAGGTGATGGAAGTCTAACCTGTAGTAAAACATGACCCCCCGCACGAAGGGGTGCAGCGGGAACCCCAGGCCTCGGATGAGGTGGGGGATGAAGACAACCCGCTCCTCAGTGTTGGGAGCGGGTACCAGCTCGTCGGCCGCTGGAGCACGGGCGGCGGTGGCAGGGGCTAGATACCCCGCGTCGCGCAGCTCGGCGATGGTTGCCGCCGTCATGGTGGAGCCGCCCCAGTGCCCCTTGAGGGTATCGGCCATGGCTGATGGGGAAGTCGAGCTTACGAACGAGAAAGGCGTGAGTGCTGGATCTGGGCGTTGGATGAAGCAGCAGCGAGGGAGGAATGGGAACGCAAGCTATCGCGTTGTTCTCCCCATTGCTTTTATAAGCCTATGGAAGGCCAAGAGCCCCCTTCGCTGTGCCGATAAATTCGTGATTACTATCAAAGACGCCGTTGAAGCATATGGGGGGAAATGAAATTTTGATGATATCCCTAAGAAAGCGGGCACGATCTCTGCTTCGACGGGACGTGCCAGTAAAAGGGCCGCCTCGAAGCGCGATTTGAGGGGAAGCAGTAACTGCTCAACCTGACGTGGGGCGAGCCTCTCCGATAAAGCTGTCAGGCCGGATTGGATTGTTCATACCTGTATAGCGGGCCTTCGAGGCTAAGATACCTACACCCCTCAGGCAGGGTACCTGCTCGGTTGGACCACGGATATCGATGTTCCGTTAAGAGAATCCGAAATACGAAGTGGAACTCGTCTGTCAAGCCAAAGACTCCGGATCCGAAGTGTTACCTGTCGACCATCGTCCTCGGCGTAGAAGACCAGTTCGGGGGCTACTGACGGTGTCCTGGATTAGGGGGTGCTAACTGGGCCGACCTGTCTCCTCGGTTGGGCCGAGGTACCCCCATACGTGACCAAGATGGACTCCGGAGACTGTACGTGGGAGACGTGATCGACGCTGTCTCTACCGAAGACTTGCAGTACACTTCAAGATTTGTCCAGCCGCCTTATTCCTAGATACCGACATTGTAACCCTAGGTGTCCTCCCTGGCGTGTATATAAGCCATAGGGTTTAGCCCGTAGGGGGGACATCAACACAACATTACTTACCTAGCCATAGAAGTTAGAATCATATTACGATCTCGAGGTAGATCAACTCTGTACTCGATACATCTCTATCAATATAACAGAAGCAGGACATAGGGTTTTACCTCCATCAAGAGGGCCCGAACCTGGGTAAAACACTGTCTCCATCGTCTCTGTTACCATCGATCCGAGATCCACAGCTCGGGACCCCCTACCCCGAGGTCTGCCGGTTTTTACACCGACACACAGTCAGTCTCAGTAGCACATCTCTGGGTACACTTCTGTGTACCCATAGCAATTTAGTATTTAAATAATTCGAATTAAATTAAATCCAGAAATTCCAGAAATTGTTTAAAACTTTGAAAAATCATATAAAATAAACCGTAACTCGGATGAAAATAATTTATATATGAAAAACGATCAGAAAAATATGAAGAATCCGAATATGCCACCCACATACCTGCCACACCCCTCTAACATGATGAACATGGAACTTTCCCCTCTGATTCATGTGTCCGATAAATGCCCGGAGCTGGTAAAACACCTCCAGATGATTCCCGCTCCGACTAACTTGCGTAGTACTGCATTAGGGCACCCCCTCGAATAACGTGCTGCCATGCCATGCATCTGTGATTGCATTTGTTGCCGTGTATTTATTGTTTCTCCCCCCCTCTTCGCTCCGGTAGACCCCGAGACCGACGCTGCTGCCGAGTACGACTACGCCCCTGACGACCAGCCCCTTTCAGCAGAGCTTCCAGGCAAGCAAAACCTCCTTGATCATTCCTATATAACCTATTCCTTCTCCCCCGTGCTTGCATTAGAATTTGCTACTGTAATTGCTTGCTCCTATTCTGATGCATAGCCTGATTTTGTAACCTGCTGTTGTTACTTTACCTGTCATCCTAAACTGCTTAGAATAAGTTAGTTAGTGATCCATCAGTGACCCCTCACCCTTGTCCCTGTTACCCCGCTTTGTTACCGGTACCTCGATCATTGTGATCAATGTGCAGATACCGTCACATCACCGCACACCCCCCCTTAGTTGTACGACTCTACAGGGCTACTATCGAGTGCCGAGCACTACTAGAAAAAAGCACATTAGTGGCGCACCACTTTTGGGTATTAATGGCGCACCATAGGTGCGCCACTATTACCACGCCACTAATAAGAAATACTAATGGCGCACCTCTGGTGCGCCATTAGTATTGCAGGTAATAGTGGCGCACCTCTGGTGCGCCATTACTATTGCTACAGGTGCGCCACTGGTAACTTTTTTTTTTAATTTTTTTTGATTTTTTTTGAATTTTGAAGGCGGGAAAATAGTAGTGGCGCACCGTCTAACCCCCACCGTGCGCCATTGCTATTTTTGAGTTTTGAATTTGGATCTGGATCTAGATCTGGCTCGTTTTTTTGGCTCGTTTTTTTGCTCGTTTTTTTGCTCGTTTTTTTTGCTCGAATTTTTTTTCAAATTTCGTTCTGGTACGTTCTTGTGTGTTTGGGTGGTTGTGTAACGCGCACCGGCGCAGACGGCTGTGGACAGTGGCCGGGATGGGGAGCACGGGCGGCGTCGGGGACAACTCCGGTGATGTGGCTGACCACCGGCGGGCGTGCGGGGCGGCGCCCTGGCTCCGTTATTGGCACAAGGGGTGGTCGGGGACGTCGGGGTTGACGGGAACGGCTTGGTGCGGAGGCGGGGTCGGTGGTGGCTCTTGCAGCTCCTCCGGGCACCTCCTCGGCGTGTCCTGCAGAGCCACGGTGGGGCAAGGGTTAGCTAGGGCGGAGGAATGCAGAGAGGGAGCAGAGTGGAGCGAGGGCAACCTCCTTGTTGCCGGAGAGCTCCGGCTCTCTCCTTCTCTCGGCGGCTGCTCCTGGTGAGCAGGGCTTCGCCCTAGGCTACTAGTTACTGGGGAGAGGGGGGAGATGTGGTGCGAGGTGAGGAGGGGCTCGGGCTGGCCTTATGTAGGCGAGGGGTTACAGACTTAGCAATGGCGCACCATGGGTGTGGTGCGCCATTACTAGTTTTGAAATTTCAAACTAGTAATGGCGCACCACCCCATGGTGCGCCATTGCTAACTTGTTTTTTATTTTTTATTTTTTTGAATTTGGAAGGCGGGAAAGTTAGCAGTGGCGCACTATGCACTGGTGCGCCACTGCTAATTTTTTTATTTTTTTTTATTTTTTTACCTCCAGATCTTAAAATGGCTGTAACTTTTTTTCTGTTAGGTTTTTGAGGATTCTAAAAAATCGATAACGGGCATAGCCCGTTGAATTCGGATGTATCTTTTCGAGTAGATGCTTTTTCATATAAAAAACTTTTTCATCGGAGGTCGTATGCAAAAGTTACGGCCATTTTACCGAAACACGACGGTTTTTTTTTTGCAAAAAAATTCAAAATTCATGTTTGTTAATTTTCGTAACAACTAGAACACATAACACATGGGCATCTATTTTTTTGATTTTTTTTGAATCTTTTATCATTTTCTTTTTTTTTTTAAACCGAAAAGGCGATCCAGGGGGTGTGTGTGTTTGTGTGTGTGTGGTGGGGTGTGGTGTGTCTGTGTGTGTGAGCAATAGTAATGGCGCACCCTCCCTGGTGCGCCATTGCTAACCTTAGCAATGGCGCACCAGGGAGGGTGCGCCATTACTATTGCTCACACTATGTCTGGTGGGGGTGGGGGCCTGCGTGTGTGTGAGCAATAGTAATGGCGCACCCTCCCTGGTGCGCCATTGCTAACCTTAGCAATGGCGCACCAGGGAGGGTGCGCCATTACTATTGCTCACACACACGCAGGCCCCACCCCCACCAGACATAGCAATGGCGCACCACACCTAAGTGCGCCATTACTATGCTACATAGTAATGCCGCACCTAGGTGTGGTGCGCCATTGCTATGTCTGGTGGGGTGGGGGGATGGACAAAAAAAATAGCAATGGCGCACTGCTCAGGTGGTGCGCCACTACTAAAAAAATAACAATGGCGCACCTGTTTCTGGTGCGCCATTGCTATATAGCAGTGGCGCACCACCACTATGATGCGCCACTAATAGGGATATTGGCTATAGCCATTTTTCTAGTAGTGGAGGGTGATACCTTGTACTGCACTCCTGATGATATCTCTGTAGTATAGCACATCGGTGGTGATTGCAGAGGGTGATTCCTCGCTCTCCCCTTCCCGATGATGACTCTGTCGTGCAACCCCTCAAGTGGTAACCATCGAGGGTGATTCCTCCTGGTTCTCCCTAGCGGATACATCGAGTAGGAATCCATCGAGGGTGATTCCTCGGATTTCCCCCTTGATGTCATGGCCACACTGTTACTTGGACATTTATCTCAGACCCGTGTTAAAGTCGGGTCGACCCCGAGGGGTACCCGCGAGAGATGTGAAGTCGGGTTGACCAAGAGGGTACTCGCGAGATAATTACGAGGCGCGGCCGGGCAGGCAGAGACCGCCCTAGAGAGGGATGGGCCTGGCCCTTGCCGCACTTCCTCGAGACGGGGCGACAGGAGTACTGATCGTCACCGCGAGCTCCTAATAATTCGCTAACGGATTTGGGTATTTGATCTGAGTTGGCCACTGGCCTATACGCACTACCACCACGCGGGATAATGGTTTAATGGGGCCCTCGGCGCCGTATGTATCAGCCGAAAGTTCTGTCAGACGTCCAGTTCAGCATTGTGGCTGGGTCGGGCCGGCGCCATCCATGACAGAGGTGGTGCCTGGTTCCACCCTGCACACAATGACCCGGAGTGCACAGGGCGATGGCCCAAGACCCCTGGGCACTTAGGATGTAGACCGGCGGGGACCTCTTTGCTGAGCTCTAGGTAGGGCTGCGGTGTATCGATCAGCCGAGGTCGGGCATGACCCAGGAAAGTGTGTCCGGCCAGAGTTAATCGAGCGTGTTGGGTAACAGTAGTGCACCCCTGCAGGGAAGTTATCTATTCGAATAGCCGTGTCCACGGTAACATGACGCTCAGTGTTGTATCCCGATCTACTACTACTTGAACTGGATACATGTTAATTAATCGTAAGCTCGGGGATCGCTTTCTCGCAGGGAGTCGAGGAAGGACCTCTGGGCTTTGCTTCTACATGCTTGTTACTTTATAATATGCTAATCTGCACTCTTCTAATGCTGCAAGACGCTGAAGATGCTAGTCTTCGATAGACTAGGCTCTTCCCCCTTATTCTGGCATTTCTGCAGTTTAGTCCAAATATATAGCCCCATTCCTTTGATACCGATGCATACTTAGTATAGTTCTGATGTCGGTCTTGCGAGTACTTTGGATGAGTACTCACGGTTGCTTTGCTTCCCTTTTTCCCCTATACCCGATTGCTGAGACCAGATGGCGGAGCCCCGGAGTCAGCCGCCACAGTCGACGACTACTACTACCCCTCTGGAGGAGCCTACTACTACGTGGAGACCGCCGACGATCAGGAGTAGATAGGAGGCTCCCAGGCAGGAGGCCTGCGCCTTTTCGATCAGATGTCGCTGTTATGCTAGCATTCTTAAGGCAAACTTGTTTAACTTTGTATCTGTACTCAGATACTTTTGATTCCGCTGATGCTTGTATGACTCGAGCTTATGTATTCGAGCCCTCGAGGCCCCTGGCTTGTAATATAAAGCTTGTATGACTTTTATTTGTGTAGAGTTGTGTTGTGATATCTTCCCGTGAATCTCTGATCTCGATCGTGTGCATTTGCGTGTATGATTAGCGCACGGTCGGGTCGGGGACGTCACACACGCCGCCGAGATCCGCCGCCATCAATGAGTAAGATGAAGCACCGCTCCACCAAATGAGATAAAACAGAGGTGAACAAGAGAAATGTTCCTGAAGTTTGTGTGAGATGTTAAATCAACTGGATACACTACTTGGGTTTCAGAGCTTACATCTAGTGTCTGTACGAGAGAGCATACATGTACTTGTTGCTGCTGTTCGATATCACACATGCCTGACTGGAGTGGCGAGTGCTTGTTGCCACTGGACTGTAATAGTGGAGATCTACATATTAGATAATTTGTTCTATTTCCCCTAAACATATTTAAGTAAATACATAAATTCATGCTTCAGGTCTTACCAGTCTTTTCATTAGTGCTTTAAGGCCTAAACACCCTTGTAAATTTATTATTTGGCTAGCTACCCTACAAATGGAGCATTGCTGTTCCTTTTATTTCTAATTTCGATTGTGCAGATTGAATGCTGGTAAAGGAGCATTTAGTATTTTCTTTTTTTATGAAATTAACTACTTCAATCTTCATTTTGGTGACGTGGTATATGGATCGGGCAAAATGTGTGAACTTCCCATTTGCCGTCTCTATGTGTTAGAACTTCTGGAGGGATATGCGGATCCTACCAGAGGGCAAAATCTGGCCTAGCCCTGCTTAAGCATTACACTGTGTACAAGTGAAGCTACAGTATCTTTGCTCCCTGATGTTCGGGGCATGTATTATTGGGATGACGAATACTATAAATAGAGCTATGAAATCTCCCTGATGCTTTGGCCCGGGATATTACCTGTCGGGTACTGTGGGTGGTGGAAGGGGTCAGAAGGGAGATATATAGAATGGAGGGGTTGGAAATATTTTGTTTGCTTCATTGACTTAAAGATGACAGTCCTCTATAAATAGAGCTATGAAATCTTACCTTTCTGGCTAAGCTGATTACTCGGCAACTGGATACATTTCTTATTCATAGTCACTGAACGTTTTTTTTCTGATGGCGCTGGAAATTGGTTGCAGGTGCTGCAGGAGTACCACCTGTGCCAGAATTGGTGTTCAATGCAGCAAAAAGCTTCAACTTCTTGTTCAACAACCTGGTTCTGATACTAATAAAATAACAGCAGTTGTTGAAAGTATGAATGGATCCTCAATGGTCATAGAGAGTGAGAGCAATTTGAATGGACAATTGAAGCATTCTACAAGTCAGCGGAGGAACAAACTACTAGTGGGCTCCAATTATCAAGCAGTGGTGCCACAGTGGACCGGTGCTCTGCCTCACTAGTAGAAAACAGGGCATTGGTTTTTGCCAGATCAGAGCAACAGTCCCGGTCTACTTACGAACCGGGACTAATGCGTGCATCAGTCCCGGTTCGAGCGGCCAGGACGCCGGCCGGGCCTCGGCAGGCACCAGTCCCGGTTCAGGCCTGAAAATTACGGTGATCCGGAAACCCTCAAATGGTTGGGAACAAAAATCTGGCCTCCGGAAAACCAGCACAAAATAGCACCAGTTTATTGTGACCCAATTGGCAAAGGCAGAGAAGATGTTTGCAGCTGCAACATCCCACGATCAGTCGAATGTGTTAGGTTTCATATTGCAGAAAGGCGACTCCAGCTGAGATGTGAACTCGGTTCTGCTTTCTATGGGTGGGGATTTGATCGCATGGGCGAGGAGGTTGCGCTTTCTTGGACAGATGAAGAGGAGGCAAATTTCAGGGCTGTAATGCAAATAAACACACCATCTTCGGGAAGGAATTTATTGAACCATCTCCACTCATCCTTGCGCTGGAAGCGAAGGAAAGAACTTGTGAGCTATTATTTTAATTGTTTTCTGCTTAGGCGGAGGTGTTACCAGAATAGGATCACACCAAAGAAGATAGATAGTGATGATGAGGAAGAGACAGAGTTTAGATTTTTGGGAAACCGTATGGGACAAAGTGCAACCAAGTATGATAGCACCAAGCACACCGTTTGCATTCAAAGTACTCACTGCATGGATCTTGATCAGTAGTTGCTGATCACATTCTAGGAGGCTGGTTGAAGCCTGTTAATTCCAGTTTCCTCCCTCCCTGTTAAGGAGTTTGAATTTATAAATGGTCCCCATTCATTGATTTGGTTATGCCCATGACATTACACATCAGTTGCTTTGAGCGAAGAGTTAGACCATTTTGCTCACTGTTTTCAGAGCCTTGCCAGCAATCGAAGTTTTGACATGGACTTGTATCCCAGAAGTAAACAAATGCACTGGTATTTTTTAAACAGAGAACTGCAGGGGAGACCCCAACAGTAAACTTGATTTGTACAAGTGAGAGATGAGGAGGATATATAGAGCTGATCCAAGGCAGTTGGGATGGGCTGATCCAAGTGAGAGATGAGGAGGATATATACATTGTGGAATAGTATGTTATGATCAGAGGGAACCTGACTGGTATCATCTTGTATACCTGCTTTCGCCCCCTCGCTTTTTATCCTCTGTGGATTGACATGTACATTGACCAGTAGGTATAAGTATAACTGACAGTAGCCCGTTCCGGTTGTATTTCTCTCTCTAGAGTGATGGCATAGGAATAGTATGTTGAGGTTAGTCTTCTGAAACTAATGTTGCAGTTGTTCTTTGTTGTAGACTCAGCATATTTTATCTCTTTGGGAATTTTGTTGTTTCGGCATCTCAATAAGAACATGTCTGTTTTAGTCTATGAGTTGTTTCAGGCGGCAACGTTTTTCTTTTCTTGTGAGCTATAAATAAATGTCAAATATCATCAACCTAAGCACTTATTTACTCCTCTGTCACATATTAAGCGACAGATAAATGGGAACCCAGGAATCGGCATTAGCATAGTCTGATCTGATGTAGTACAATTTAGTTCCAAATAAATACTTTGAATTTTGGCCATTAGCTTTGGTGGTGCTGTGCTGTGCTGTGTAGGTTTGGTGGTGCGACCATGCAAGATGACGGCGTCGTCTTGCTGCTTTCGACTGCTGCCGTTGCTGCAAAGGTTCAAGTCAGTGTCTGTTTCCCAAGATTGTGCTTGTGAAAAATGTTCGTAATTTTTTTTTCTTGGATTTGGAAAAAGATCATGAATTCAAAAGATGTTCATGAAATGAAAAAATGTTTATGGATTTTAAAATAGTTCACAAATTTGAGAAACATTAAAAAATTCGAAAAAAAGTTCACCGATTGAAAAGTGTTTGTGGATTTCAAAGAAGTTCACAAATTCAAAAAATAATTGTGAATTGAAAAATATTTATACATTTGAAAAAATCACAATATTGAAAACTGTTCATGGATTTGAAAAAAGTTCATGAACTTGAAAAAAGGTCTCAATTTTTTAATAAGTTTGCGAATTTGAGTAAAGTTCATGAACTTGAAAAAATATTACCGATTTTTTTTTTCATCATTTCAAAATGTAAAAAAAAGAGAAATGAAAAAAGAAAAAAAAATAAGAAAATGAACGAGTAAAAAGAATAATGAAAACAAAACTGAAAGATAAATCAAAATAGTACTAAAAAAGAGAACGACAAATAAAGTGAAAACCAAAAAGGAAAAAACCGAATAGAAAACCAACAAAAAACCATGGCTGGAAATTACAGAAAGACTGTCAAAAAACAAGAGAAACCCTGCGAAAGAACATTCTAGAATGTTCCCAAAAGCGGCAATTAACCACACTGTTCCATGGGCCTGGCCGTTAGAAGTAGCAGCCCCCACCTGAGCTCTCGCTACGAATAAAGAGCTATCACCAGATAGGATATGGCTAAAACTTGCGCGTCTCAAATGTTTTTGTTGGATCTGATGCAAAATATTATATTTTTGAGCCCGGCAAAAAATATTTTATTTTATTTTGAGAGACATATCATTTAGTAGTAATTTTCACACGAGTCGCTTCTTTTGGAAATCGTACACAACACATTGTTTTTATTTACATCCTCGTCTTCATCTTTTTGAGAAGATAACAATACTAACTTGCACAAATGACCAATGGTGGCCGGGCTCCAGTGAGCTCATTTTAAAAAAAACATATTTCCATAGCGCAAAAAAAATTTGAAAAAAATTGCACATGCAGAAATACATGTTCAACACGTCCAAGAAAAGTTTCATAACATTATACTTTCACACGTGGCATACAAAAAAAAGACAAATATGTATTTTCAAAATGGGCTGACTTTTCTTTTTGTTGGGCCAGAATTTTGTCTTTTCTGTACGGCATACAAATCACAATATTTTCAAACCATTTTTTACACGTTCATGCGGAAAACACATAAGTTTCCATGGAAAAAATTTTGACTTTTTTTGAAACTTTTAAATATGATTTTCGATTTTTTTTTTAAAAAAGGGGCTCCATGGAGCCCAGCCTCCAAAAATTCGCACTCCTACTAACTTGTGCCCAATGGGTCTGAATAGCCCCCACACACACTAAAAGACATGTCACATACATACATGACATAAACTTATGATACATCATGATGAATGTATTTTACATTCCTTTCCACCATTGTTTAAACCTGGTAATCCTGGATATTCCGAGAGAATCACTCTAATATTCGGATAAGGATTTGTGGCTCACGGGTGCCACACACGCCTATATGAATATAGTATTAAAAGCAAATATCAGGAAATTTCAAAAAATTCTGAAACTTTGAGATATCAAACCTGGGTGCCCATTCTACTCGCATGTTTTGTTTCATGAGGAATGGGTGTATGTGGTACTCTCAGTAAATAAAATCAAAAAATTCCTATGTATCAAAAAATATTTGGATGGATCGTATATCAGACCTATTTTCTTCGCCACGTTTACCACGGGTATCCATTCCTCACGAAACTAAACTTGGAGGTAGAGTTGGCACCCATGTTTGATATCCCAAAATTCCAATTCTTTTTGAAATTTCTGGATATTTTCTTAAATACTATATTCATATCGGGCCGTGTGGTACCCGAGAGCTCCCATGCATTTCCCTCTCATATTCCCACTAATGACTAATAAAAGCAAGAGATTGCAAATTTCTCCATTTATTTTGTTTCCTTGCAGAAATGGACCATTTTGAGGAAGGAATTGAAGAATAAAGGAAATATGAACATAGACAATTAATCCAGAGAAAACAGAGGCATTGGAGCGCAAATAGGAGAGAAAACAACGCTTGGTATGAGCGCGCTTGCTCGTACCAGCGCTCTTACCACCCACCGGCGGCTCTGTGATGCAAGCCAACTTCATAAACAGGGTCGATCCCCCAGTCGCAACAGAGAGAGGCCATTTGCAATAGAACACCGAAGCCTTAATCCGTCTCCATCTCATAGTCGTCGCCGCTCCCTATCTCCATCTCCATCTCCATAGCAATCATCCCCAGCCATAGCCATCACTTGTAATCGAGATACGTTGTAAGACAATTATCAATCATTCATCTTCAAGTTCGATCTACAATGTCTTTCTTCTGTGATTCATCTACGATGTGTGAGTAGTCCACTCGGGCTATGGGCTGAGACATAGCCTTGCAACCCTATGTACTTGTGCACGGGATTGTTGGTATTGACTTTAGTCCAAATGTATTGTGTGTATCGCAACAGATTTGTCTCTTCGCTTTCTTGTTCTTAGGCGGGATCTCGATCCAAGAGGAAGTAAAATTCAGGGATGAGTGGAAAGCTATGCCGAAAGCTGGTGACAGTAAGGATGAGTATGGTAGCTGAAAACAATTCCTTGGGGAAACCAGAGGTGCAGTCAATGAACGCCCAATGTGTTTTTATGGAAAAAAAAAATCCTTCATAACCGAGGTAACCCGGTGCAACAGTAAGGACCTTGATTGAACATTAGAATCACGATGCAGCATGCTCATCGGTCGATAGGTTATTAGGACGCATATCCCACATATACACGTTGACAACACAAAGTAGTCGGTCGGCCAGCCAGCCGTTGGATTGCCGCGATCAAATGGGTGACGTGGAGATAAAGGGGTAGGTTGGACGAAGCATTATCTCATGTCTATCCTCTCGCGCGATGGGGTCTTCTCCTCCCTCTCTCTCTCCTCCTACTCAGGCAACGCCAGTTCGGGTCCCTAATTACCCACCCAAATCCTCTGGCGTGGAGCTGGCTGCTGCAAGAACTTTCTGAGCCATCCGCTCCGCAATCGACGAATGCTATATATCACTTACTATGATACCTATCGTAGCCTCGCCAACAGGGACTGTTGAAATGTGTCGACCCATTTAGCACGGTTTTGGGAAGCTTCTACCCCGTTTTTGCCGGTTCGAGGAAGGTTCCGAGCCCTTGTTTTTTTTCGTCTTTGAGATTCTTTTTGCCGGCTTTCTATTTTTTATTTTGGTTTTCTAATTTTTTTGGGGGGTTCGGTCTTTTATTCTTCTTATCATTTTTTCTTTTTTCTTTTTTTTTTTCCAAATTCACGAATCTTTTTAATCCACACAGTTTTAGTATATGAACATTTTTTCGAATACACTTTGAACATTTTTCAATACATGTTAAACATTTTCTAGACACACATTGAACATTTCTCTTCAGTTCTTTTTTTGTTTTATTTCTCCTTTTATTTTTTCTGCATTTTCCATATACATGTCGACTTTTTTGAAATACACGTTGAAAATTTTCGTATACAAGTTTAACATATTTCAGATACACATTAAACATTTTTATATACGCCATGAACATTTATCCAAAATACATATTGACAATTTGTAGAATGCACATTGAACATTATTTTGAATAAATAGCGAACCATTTCAAACACATGTTGAACATTTTTCAGAAAATGCCATGAACATTTTTTTCAAAACATGCAAACATTTTCTTAAGTGTGTATGGTTTTTTTTTTTTTGAAATGGCACAAACATTTTCTTAACTTAGCAACTTCGTTTGTAGCAAGTAATTGTTTTTGAGCAGTTTTTTGGTTTCCAGTCGGTTGTTGAAAAAAAATTAAAACAATAGAAAAACACAAATAAAAAAAATGGAACGAGAACCTTCTATAAGGTGGGCCGGCCCACTCGCGTATCGCTCTGTGCGATTGGCCGACATCTTGTGACACAGAGTGAGAAATAGGATTTGCCGCACAAAGATCCACCTGCTCCTTCGTCCTCATATAGGAGAATATCTGGTGCTACCGTGACATAAGTGCTACATGCTCCCATTTCAGAATACTCAAAAATTTGGAAGTTCGAGAATTTCGGGTTTTTGGGATGTTCGCAAGACAAATATGTAGAACCCCTACAAAATCCAACATCAAACTCAATATACACATATATAGAGATAAAAAAGGCAAATACAGGTGTGAATTAGGCACACCGGGTGGTCCTTGTATTTAGAAGTTTTGACTTATTCCAGCCGATTGATGGTATATTATTGACCAAAGTAACTCAATTAATTTCATAGTTCTATTTGATCTGGGCTAGGCTTCACCCTCTCAACCCGATACTGATGGCATTGTACTACTAGTGATTTTCATTAGGAATCTGACCCTGCCCTGCCCTTGCTTTATCCAAAGAAAAAGGAAAAGGAGAAAGAAGCAAAGAAGCAGACAATAATTCCATCTTTGTTCTTTACTTTGATGCAGCCCCAAGCAAAGAATGGCAAAAGCAAAGCCAAACACAGGTCACAGGCTAGCCGGCCACAATTGCTCTCCTGCATATCCCCACTCATTCGTTTATTGCTCCTACTGCATATCACCTGACATCAACATCTTTCATTTCTTCGGCCCAACGAAGCAGTACCTGCAACTGCAAATTTAGGTAGTACCATACTATCAATGCTATATATACTAGTAGAATGCCCGTGCGTTGCAACGGGCTGCATTGGCGACTTATTTTTTTTCCATGAAAGCGCTCTTCTTTTCTTCTTTCCCTCAACTAAAAATGTTTCTCGGAGTGATGTGAATTGATAAATTTACGACATATTTAAATATTAAGAGCTAAATACATATTTATCGAAAACATTTTTATAACAGATTCGACATGAAAGTTATGGTGTCTGACAGATTGGAAACAACCACAATGGTGACTTGCCACCAAATCCCATTTTTATTTCAGAACATGGTTGTCCTATCAATGTGTACCTGCAAGATCTCTCTCCCCCTTCCTCCCTTCCTCCCTCCCACGATATCTCCCAGCTCCACCCTCTCTATCCCACACTCTCTCTCGATCTCTCTTGATCTGTAGTGTGTTGCCTTCTCAAGAAGGCTCCCGCGCTCTAGTAGCCGTCTCATGAGTTGGTCGTCATTGTTGTTGTTGGTGGGGGCGGTGGCGATGAGGAGGAACACCGCAAGAGGTTGTTGATGTTCTTGATCTCTTCATCGTGGTCACTGTCGCCTCCGCATGGGGAGTCGTTCATCAAGGGGCCTTCAACCAAGAACCATAATTTGGTTGACTACCCACAAAAGTCAGAACTATTCTTTACAACTTTCTAAAAAGATAAATTTAATCCAAAATAACTTATGAAGAGAGGTTAGTAAGTAAAACTATAAATCATGACTAAAATATTAAAGGGAGAAAATGATTGTTTTTTTTTTACCTCATAACTGATACCGTGGCATACTATCTTCTAATATTTCTTATTTATTGCCAATTCAAATTCCATACATTGAATGTCTAGATCATCTGAAATGGCCATCAAATTACAAAGTGGAGAGGTGCAACAACATTTACACAAGTATAGCATGCAAAATCAGCAACTTATGTATAGTCTACAACTTCATAAGGGCAAGTAAAAAAAATCAATCCAACCTATAAGCTGTACATAACTAACTAAAGTTATACTAACAGACCAATTGAAATGGTGCCTACAATGTCACAATAGGTTGCATACATAACAGAAGGCCATCAAAAGATTAAAGTGGCAATGTAACATATATAAACATTAGACTTAAATGGTTGGTTTACCTGAGCTATTGTGAGAAAAGAACCTTGTGAGTAGGTTGTGCTTCTGTATTTTACTGTCAGAAGTTTACTCTTGTAAAATATACAACAAGTGAAATAATTAATTATGGCAAGATGGTATGTTAGCCCTGCAATTTAGAATTTCAAGATCTGCACTTCAGTTTTCTCTTTCATGCATTTTCCTTGGAAACTCAAACTTGAGTCGAACTCCACTATCCTATTAGAAAACATGCCATGATGAAATTATGATCTATGCTGCTTTAGGTTTATGGCAGCAAATTTTCACGGTCGCTTGGGTGGGGTAGCGACGGAAATGGCACGATGGCTCACAGGAGTCGATTTTCAGGACTGACCTGCAAATGATGTTAAGCTCAGGAGCTGTTCAGAACCAACAATCAATTGTTTGTTAACAATCCAGATATATGATGATAATTCTAAATGTTTTGCCTTGTGAGTCAAGAAGCAAGGCCATGTTAAGAATTAATTTGCAAACAAAAATGTTAATAATTTCGCAAGGTGATCACTGCTAATGAGAACTAACCTGAAATTGTGTTAATTTCAGAAGATCACAACATGCAAATTAGTTTGGCATTTAGTGAATGAGAGCAAACACGTAACTGCAATCACAGAGAAGGTCTGGTGCTCTCCTGTTGTAAGACCATGGGTTGGAATTTGACTATTCTTAATCTTACCACATCAAGTCCTGCATGAAACTGAAAACATGATTTGATATGCAAAAAGAAAAAAAAAGTGAACAAAAAACTTCATTATAAGTTCATCGTTACCACTTCAGATATGATAATATTTACGAAACCTATATTTATGAATACATATAGATTAACCAAACAAAAAGAAATCATCTTAAACTGGCATTGTTTTCCCATCATAGAAGTCGAATCAATTCCCTGCAGTTTCATTTCCCCGCACAACAAGTTTCTGCATTGATTTCGAGATTTCGGCACCCACGGGAAACATAGTTATTGTTGTATTGGTGTTTCTTCTTTCTGATGATGAAACTTCTGTAGCAGGAAGGAGATTAGCGCACATATAACACTGAGCTCTCGATATAGCAAGGTTCTTACACAAATAGGCATGAAGATAAGTACACCCTTACTGAAGGTTGCTTGAATCTATGGATTATCTCGTCTCAATCAATAAGAACATCAAATTAATTTAATGAGTGACCGCACATAATTGAATTTTTAAGAAAATAGGTATTGGATCTGAGTACCTTACTGTCCATGGAGCCTGCCTTCACGGCTGTTGCAATCATGGTGAGGACCAACGCCGCCACCTGTTATGACTTGTTGATGTACTGGAGGATGACGAGCGAGTTGCACACATCTCGGCGAAGGGTCAAACTCGTTGGACTGCAATACCTATATGTTGGAGTGGCCAAAGGTGAACCGCTCAGTGCTACACCACGATTACATGCTACGTTTTTCAATTATTTATGCATACTCGTTGTATCCCCATATGGTTGTTTCTGGAAAATGACATATCGCGTATCCCCGTGTTTGTAACTCTATATCCTTCTGTTGGTGCGTCTTAGCTCACAGGTAAAACAACATTTTTGGACGAAAAATTTCAACAATGGACAAAATGGCCTTCTAAAGAGATATGATCGTGGAGTATAAAAGATGTGTGGTGGTGTAAAGTTGCAGCTGGGAAAGTTGTGTTTTGAAGTACAACATTGTTACCAATCAAATGCCACAAAACACGGTGTGAATTAACCAGAAAAGGCCCACAATGGACAATCACCCTGATTTCCCTAAAAAACAATCACCCTGATCATTTACTGAATCATGAAAGACCCCATTAGCCATTAACTCGCAGCAGCTAGAAAGAGTGGTTGTTAGAAGTATAAGAATGCATTACCATTCATCAATACCATACAGTGCACAAAAATGGAGCTACCTATACATTACTGATTAACAAAGTAAAGCTAAGGAGCAAAAGAAAATCAAATGTTTCTCATGCTCGTCATTTCAGTAATGGATATATCACCAGGTTGTCATTTCTTAATCCTATTCCTATACAAACAGAAATCAAATCCATGTACCAGCCAACGCTCAGCTGGAAGCTCCCCAATCTAAACACGCAACAATCATGCAACCATGCCACAAGCAATCAGGATGGAAAGGGGGGATTGATCGGGAGCTGACCGGGGAGAGCACGAAGAGGTAACCTTCGAACGCGGAGGTGGGATGACCACACGTCGGCGACGGACGGCGAGTACTTGTGGGCACACGACACAAGGTGCTTGTAGGACTGGATTTATTGGAAGAGGAGCACGTAGCTGAGGTCGGCCCCCACGCGCCGTCCGTGGCGGGGCCGTTGTCGCGACCGTGCCGATGGTCGCCGGGGAGGACCGCGGCGAGAGTCCCGACCGCCAGCGCGGCCTGGTCAGCGGGGATCTCAGCGCCGCGGCGCCCACGCACCTGGCCCCTGGCGCCGTGAGCTTCGAGTTTGCCCTGAGTTGCACCAGGGTTTGCGCGATCGTGCCCTCCGGGAAGACCGGCTTGGGGATCGGCAGGAGCCCATGCTCGAACGACTCCCGCCGCGGCCGCCGCAGGTTGGGGTGCGGGTGCGGGGGCGACTACGGGTGGCGCAGAGTGGAGACGTGCCTAGGTTTTTGGTCGTGCAGCGGTCCATGCATTAGCACAGGAGGGAAGACGTGCCTTGTTTCAGCTGGGCGGTTTTCCCGGTTTTTTGGGTCCGTTTTTGTTGTATATTGCGCGTGGCTCTGCGGGAAGAGAAAATCGGTGGCGGTGAGAATCGTACGAGGGGTGGAACGAACGAAACGAGCGACGACTTACGTACTGAGACTTTAGGAGTAGAGATTCATGATTAATTCTTCTGCTATCAATAATATATCTTATGTTAATTGCTCGCTAGCAGTATATTATACGCCGACTGACAATGTTTGTTCCTGCACAAACATAACTAATTCCTATATATGCTCTTCTGAACAGCTAGCAACATAATTCGTTTGGCGGTGCAGATCGATGGGTTAGATTCGCATCTGGAGCTTCTGCTCTTTCCCTGGCGCGCCTTCATTGAAATATATCAGTCAGCATGCCTCGGAAGCAGGGCCGGCCCTGATGGGGGGGGGGGGGGGGGGGGGCAGGGGGGGCGGCCGCCCCGGGCCCCCAAGGTGGAGGGGCCCCCAAGTATGTACGTATTTGTTTGCATTAGGCCTACGATTTAGGCTGCAGTAAAAAAAATTCATCAATGCTGGCCCATCCCCCAAGTGGTAGCAGCTATTGTAGATGGAAAGTCTATTATTTTTGCGAAAATTGTAGATGGAAAGTCTGATACATCGCCATATCTCACGCATTGACTCGCGGGATCCATGACCAAACGCGTGCATCGCCATCACGAACGGAGCAGGCGCCGCCTTTTCGTCTCAGGCCTAGATCGTGGCAGATGAACCAGGAGAGGTTTCTCAAGGAAGAGGCCTGTATCTCAAGGGACGCGGTCCGCGCCGGAAATCAGCGGCGGATCGGTGCTGCTGTGTGTCGTCTATAGAGGTGAGTATTGCTGGCCGGTTGACATTTTCCACTATTTGCACAATTAATTATTCTGGTTCTGTGGTTTAATACTGATGTTCAGATGGTGCTATAGATCTCAGTTCTCAAGCGAAGAAAGAGGTTCTCGATGTTGCTCATGGCGGTAAGTTTATAGATGAACTGAGCAATGACAACACAATTGGGTAATTAACTCTTGATTTAATCATTTGCATAACTAGGTGGGAGTAACTTTGCACTATCGCAACACCGTAGATTTGATTTTCGAAGATACGAAGGTATTTAAGTTTTGAAGTTATGAAGAAATATTTTCCACATCAGTCATATGGATATGCTCATCTATCTAATTTCTCATATACTCCTATTTGTAGTAACAGTCTTACCATTGTCATTACGAGAATTCAACATTTTAATTCACCAATGCATTTAGGATGCAAATTGTTTTAGGACTATTCTTGGAGTCTTCTGTCCCTTTTGGTACCTAAAATAATATACTCCTACAGATGTAGTTCAAGCATGACAGTAAACATGTCTTTCATCACGCACTGTTGTATACTTTCTCCATAGCCCGTTATTTTGATGTTTATGTTGAGGGCCCCTAGATTTTAGTTTCGCCCCGGGCCCCCGAAATCTCAGGACCGGCCCTGCTCGGAAGCTATTTGTGTGGGTACGTTACACACGCGTGTTGTTCTCGCATGTATTGGATTGGATCTTGAAAAAGAAAATATTACTCTGGTTCAGGATTTAAGAACAACAAACTCCAATGAGTCATGTTATAATTAGCTATAAAGTTGTGGACTGTATTGCTTTGATCCACCGATGTCATGTTAATCTGATCCACATTACAATTTCCAACATATATAGCCTATCGGCTGTAGCTAACTGAGGATCCGATTCTTGTTGAATTTTATTCGAGAGCTAGCTAGCTAGCTGCTAGGGGACGGGAATCCAGATTAATTTCTCCCACTGTTGCATTAGCATAGCAACATACTAGCTCATCGCTGCCACCTGCTAATCAAAACACACCACCATCATCTCCTAATTCTCCAGTAATAGTCTGTGGCTGATGGCCGGTAGACATGTTGCATTCTTAACGCACTGCCAGTCCTCCGCCTTCTGTAGGTCCATCCAGCTAATAACACCTCTATGAAACTCAAATCGTGGCTCACTGTGACTGTGATCCTGTACGAGGGCCCATGCATGCATGCATGCAGTTTAATTAGTGTTTAGTCTTAATAATAACAAGAAAATAGTACACCTCTTGCATATATATTCACTGCACGAGAACTGCTAATTAAGGTGAGCTTGCTCAACTAATTTCCATCTACTGATGTAGGAGATCTATGTGGCGACCATCGAAGATGCGATTCAAGAGATAATCCCTTATCTAGAAGATACGAGCAATACTGCACACAAGGCCATCTATTTTGGTGGATGGCATGGGTTGGCTGTTTCGGCCGTGCTTAGAACTATTGTGGCGCCCCCGGCCCGACCGTGCACTAATCATACACTCAAATGCGCATGATCAAGCCCAGAGACTCACGGGAAGATATCACAACACAACTCTAGACACAAAATAAAATAATACAAACTTTATATTACAAGCTAGGGGCCTCGAGGGCTCGAATACATAAGCTCGAGTCATTCAAGCATCAGCGGAAGCATCAGATATCTGAGTACAGACATGAAATTTAAACAGATATGCCTTAAGAAGGCGAAAACAAACAACGGCTCTGATCAAAAGAGGCAAGACCTCTTGCCTGGGAGCCTCCTAAACTACTCCTGGTCGTCGGTCTCCACGTAGCAGGTTCCACCGGAGGGGTAGTAGTAGTCGTCGGCTGGGGCAGCTGGCTCCGGGGCTCCGTCATCTGGTCGCAGCAATCGGGTAAAGGGAAAAAGAGGTAGCAAAGCAACCGTGAGTACTCATCCAAAGTACTCCCAAGTCTTACATTAGATCTATTCTATTTATGCATCGATATCAAATGAAGAGGCTGTATCTGTGGACTAGACTGCAGAAATGCCAGAATAGAGGGGAAGGCCTAGCCCATCGAAGACTAGCATCTTGCAACGTCTTGCAGCATTAAAAGAGTGCAGTATAGTAGTATAAAGTAAAGCAACAAGCATGTAGTAGCAAAGCCTAGAGATCCTTCCTTCACTCCCTGCGAGAAAGCGATCCCGGAGCTTACAATTAATTAACATGTATCCAGTTCAAGTTGTAGTAGATTGGGATACAACACTGAGCGTCCTGTTACCGTGGACACGGCTATTCGAATAGATAACTTCCCTGCAGGGGTGCACTACTGTTACCCAACACGCTCGATTAACTCTGGCCGGACACACTTTTCTCGGTCATGTCCGGCCTCGGCTGATTGACACGACGTAGTCCTACCTAGGCTCCGCAGAGAGGTCCCCGCCGGTCTACATCCTAAGTGCTCAGGGGTCTTGGGCCCATCGCCCTTTGCACTCCGGGTCGTTGTGTGTAGGGCGATCCAGGCCACCACCTCTGAGGCACCGACCCGGCCCGGCCACAAGGCTGAACTGGACATCTGACAGAGCTTTCGGCTGATACATATGGCGCCGAGGGTCCCATAACCATTATCCCGCGTGGTGGTAATGCGTATATGGCCAGCGGCCAACTCAGATCAATACCCAAATCCGTTAGTACATTGGGAGCTCGCGGTGACGATCAGTGCTCCTGTCGCCCTGTCTCGAGGAAGTGCAACAAGGGTCAGGCCCATCCCTCTCTAGGGCGGTCTCTGCCTGCCCGGCCGCGCCTCGTAATTATCTCGCGGGTACCCACCAGGTCAACCCGACTCCACATTTCCCTGCGGGTACCCCTCGGGGTCGACCCGCCTGCAACAAAGGTCTGAGGTAATAGTCATGGTAACCGTGTGTCCAAAACATCAAGGGAACCCGAGGAATCACCCTCAATGGATTCCTACTCGATGTAATCCGTTAAGGAGAACCAGGAGGAATCACCCTCGATGGTCCCCACTTGAGGGGTTGCACGACAGAGTCATCATCGGGAAGGGGAGAGCGAGGAATCACCCTCTGCCATCACCATCGATGTGCTATACTACAGGGATATCATCAGGAGTGCAGTACGAGGTATCACCCTCGGCACTCGATAGTAGCTCTGCAGAGCCGTACAACTAAGGGGGTGTGCGGTGATGTGACGGTCTCTGCACATCGATCACAAAGATCAAGGCACTGGTAACAAAGCGGGGCAACAAGGACAAGGGTGAGGGGTCACTGATGGATCACCAACCAACATATTCTAAGCAGTTTAGGATGACAGGTAAAGTAACAACAGCAGGTTACAAAAACAAGCTATGCATCAGAATAGGAGCAATCAATTACAGTAGCAAAATCTAGTGCAAGCATGAGGGAGAAGGAATAGGCGATATAGGAATGATCAAGGGGATTTGCTTGCCTGGAAGCTCTGCTGAAAAGGAAGAAGGGTCGATCTCGGAGTCTACCGGAGAAAAGAGGGAGAAGAAACAGTAAATATAAAGCACACAGATGCAACACAGATGCTTGGCATGGCAACAGGCTGTGCTAGGGTGCCCTAACGCAGTACTAAGTATTTTAAACGGAGCGGGAAAATATCCGGGAATATTTTCCCAACTCCAGGTGCTTATCGGTATATTGATCCGGAGGGGAAGGTTCCATGTTCATCATGTTAGAGGGGTGTGGCAGGTATGTGGATGACATATTCGGATTCGTCATATTTTTCTGATCATTTTTCATATATAAATTATTTTCATCCGAGTTACGGTTTATTTTATATGATTTTTTAAAGTTTTACTAAATTTCTGGAATTATTTTAATTATTAAATCCGAATTATCCGAAACAGTAATAAGTGACATCATCGGTCAAACCCAGCTGGTCAGGGTCAAACCTGACCAGTGGGTCCCACATGTCATACACAGTAGTTAATCCACTGGTTTAAATGTGACATCCCCAAATTACTAAACAGTAGTTATGCTAATTAGTCATGCCAAGTCATCATCATTAAGCCCTATAAAAACAATTAAGAATAATCCAACTTGAAATTCAAATTTTAAAATAAAGTCAAAATTAGTAATTATCCAAACAGCAAAACAAAATGTTCATAATATTGCAAAAATACCCAAAGCAATTATAAAAATAAAATCAACATTTATTGAATTCCAAATTTGACCCCAACATCCAAAAACAGTGACAAAACAGCACTATTAAATCCATTTCTATTTATATAAAATTCAAATGAAATCATCTAAATCCCAAACTTTTTGTGGCAGTGCCTAAAAATGCCAGGGATTTATGTGGACTAGATCCATATTTTTCCTTATCCATTTGATAGCCTAAATATTTCCTTTTCTATCTCTGTTTATTAAATAAAAGAGAAAACAGAAAATGGAAAGGAATAGAAGCTTACCTGGCCTCTGGGCCGTAGCCACAGCCGGCCCAGCCCGCTAAGGCCTTCCCCTACCTACTCCCGCCTGCGTGTCGTCGTCGTCCTGGCTGCACGCGCGCGCTCCGGCCGCTGCTCGCCACCGCGACGAGGCAGGTAGCTGGGAGGATAAGGGCGACCTCCCTCCCTTTCCCCTGGACGACGCTCCCCTCCATTCTCCCTCTCTCCCTCGCGCGCTCGGCTCTCTCCTCCCCTCTCGCCCGAGCGCCACCGCCGACGCGCCGTTGCCACTGTCGCGGCCACCGGCGCCGTCCCGTCCTCCCGTGCTGTCCACGGGCTCCGCCGGCCTCCGCCTCTTCGTCCGGTGCTCTCCGCTGGAGCCGGGGCCCTCCGCTGCTGCCGTTCGCCTTCGTCCCCAACTCCGGCCACCGCGATGCCGTGGCCACGATTGACCGCCGTTCTGCGCTCCAAAACTGTCGCCGGCCTCCGTGTGCCCCAACGTGAGCTCCTCCCTCTTTCCTTCCCCTCGTTTTGCTCTAGGACGCGCTGCTGCCGCCGGTTCGTTCACGCCCGTAGCTCACCGCTGCCACGGCTCGACGCCGGCGCGCTTGCCGGCCACCTTCGACCGTTCCGACGCCATAGATCGACGCGCGGCAGAGTAGCCGTTCGAACGAGCCCGAAAACACGCGTTTTGGCCCCCTGTGGAGCAAATCCGCCGCTGGCCGGGGTCGCGCCACCGTGTTTGGGCTCGCCGGAGCCGTCTCCGGCGCCGCCGCCACGTGGCCTGACCAGTGGGGCCCGCCTAGGTCACTGGCCGATGGGCCCCGCAGCGCCGTTGACCAGGTTGACCTGGTCAACGTGCTGACTCGGCTGGTCCAGTCACTGGCCAGTGGGCCCGTTGACTGGTCAGCCGACCGCTGACGCAATGCTTGCGCATGCATGATGTCATATTCTATTTCTGGCATTTCTGTTTAATTAAATAATTCCAGGAAATTGTTAAAACTTGCAAAATTCGTAGAAATTAATCCGTAGCTCGGATGGGAAAACATTCTACATGAAAGTTGCTCAGAAAAATTCAACGAATCCGATCATGCCGTCTGTTTTCATGTCGGGACCCTCTACGTAGGAGAACCCGCAACTTTTTGTCTGTTTCCGGTAGATGAATAGTGCACACATATCGGTTAATAATTCCAACTTAAAACCTAAAATAATTAAAATGGTTTAGAGATGCATTAGGTCATCCCTGCACTGCATTTTGCCATGTCATGCTCTGTGTTGCATTTGTATGCTGTGTATTTATCTGTTTCCTCCCCCTCTTCTCTCCGGTAGATTCCGACACCGACGTAGCCCCTGAGGACTGCTTCACCTACGACGACCCTTCCTTTGCCGCAGAGCTACCAGGCAAGCAAACCCCCTTGAACATGCCTATATGACATATTCTTTCTCCCTCCTGCTTGCATTAGAATTTGCTACTGCTATTGATTTATCCTATTCTGATGCATAGCCTGTTTTTGTAAACTGCTATTGATACCTTACCTGATATCCTAAATGCTTAGTATAGGTTGGATGGAAATCCATCTGTGGCCCCTCTTCCTTGTCCTAGTTGCCCCGCTTAGTTACCAGTGCCCCGATCGAGGTGATCGATGGGCTGAGACCAGCACATCACCGCACACCCCCCCTAAGTTGCTCGACTCTGCAGAGCTACCATCGAGTGCCGAGGGTGATACCTCTTATCTCACTCCTGATGTTGCCTCTGTGGTACAGCTAGTTGGTTGTGGGTTACCGAGGGTGATTCATCTTTCACCACCTCCGATGAAGCTTCTGTCGCGCAACCCCGCAAGTGTGAATACCATCGAGGGTGATTCCTCAGGGTTCACCTTGACGGATACATCGAGTGGGAATCCAACGAGGGTGATTCCTCGAATCCCATCTTGATGTTATGGACACACGGGTAGCTTGGCCTTATTACAGATACTTGATAAAGACGGGTCGACCCCGAGGGGTCCCCGCGAGATATGTGGAGACGGGTTGACCATGAGGTTACCCGCGAGATAATTACGTGGCACGGCCGGGCATTCCTAGCCCTTGCCGTAAGTCCACGAGACGGGGCGACGGGGTCACATGTTTCGTGGTTCTCTGTTTGTTTCCGCGAGCTCCTAATAAAGCGCTAACGGATTTGGGTATTTGATCTGAGTTGGCCACTGGCCTATACGCACTACCACCACGCGGGATAATGGTTTAATGGGGCCCTCTGCACCGTATGTATCAGCCGAAAGCTCTGTCAGACGTCCAGTTCAACATTGTGGCACGGTCGGATCGTGACATGCCGTACGAGGGTGGCGCTGGTATCCACCCTGCGCACAACGACCCGGAGTGCAAAGGGCGATGGGCCCAAGAACCCTGAGCACTTAGGATGTAGACCGGCGGGGACCGCTCTGCTGAGCTCTAGGTAGGGCTGCGGTGTGTCGATCAGCCGAGGCCGGGCATGACTCAGGAAAGTGTGTCCGGCCGGAGTTAATCGAGCGTGTTGGGTAACAGTAGTGCACCCCTGCAGGGAAGATATATCTATTCAAATAGCCGTGTCCACGGTAACAGGATGCTCAGTAAAGTAGCCCGATCTATTACAAATTGAATTGGAGACATGTTAATTAATTGTAAGCTCCGGGATCGCTTTCTCGCCGGGAGTCGAGGAAGGATCTCTAGGCTTTGTTACAACATGCTTGTTGCTTTAATATTCTAATCTGCACTCTTCTATGCTGCAAGACGCTGAAGATGCTAGTCTTCGATAGGCTAGGCCTTTCTCTCTATTCTGGCATTTCTGCAGTCTAGTCCACAGATAAAGCCCTTCTTTTGAAACCTATGCATAAGTAGAATAGATCTGATGTAAGTCTTGCGAGTACTTTGGAAGAGTACTCACGGTTGCTTTGCTTCCCTTTTCCCCCATACCCGATTGTTGCGACCAGATGATGGAGCCCCAGAGCCAGCCGCCCCAGTCGACGACTACTACTACCCCTCTGGAGGAGCCTACTACTACGTGGAGACCGCCGACGACCAGGAGTAGTTTAGGAGGCTCCCAGGCAGGAGGCCTGCGCCTTTTCGATCTTTGTCGTTGTTTTGCCCCGCCTTCTTAAGGCTTATCTGTTTAACTTTTATGTCTGTACTCAGATATCTGATGCTTCCGCTGATGCTTGTATGACATCGAGCTTATGTATTCGAGCCCTCGAGGCCCCTGGCTTGTAATATAAAGCTTGAATTATTTTATTTTGTGTTTAGAGTTGTGTTGTGATATCTTCAAGTGAGTCCTTAGTCTTGATTGTGTGCATTTGCGTGTATGATTAGCGCATGATTAAGTCAGGGCGTCACATTAAATTAACTAAAAATGATTAATTAGTAGGTGTGCCCCAATTGTCAGTGACAGATTAATTAACAGATTAGTTTTAATTAGTAATTAGTAAAAAAAATGGTGGGGCCTATGTGTCAGTGGCTGACCAGTCAACTGGGGCCACCAGTCAGTGACTGTAGCCGCCCAGTCAGCGGGTTGACTTGGTCAACCGGGCCAACGGGACCCACTGGTCAGTGGCCCAGGGCGTCCACGTGGCGGCCACGTCGGCGCGCGGCCAGCGTTCAGCCGCCGGCGCCAAAATACGCGGCGGCGCGCGTCCGGCTTCGCCGGGATTTCGCTACAGGGGGTCTCCGGACCCGTGCGACGGTGCATTCGAAAGAGGGAGCCGAACCGCGGCGAATGGTGGTGGTGCCGCAGCCGGAGACGGCGTGTAGCGACGGCGGTGATAGCAACGGCGGCGACCGGAGCTCGGTCGAGCTCGGGTTCGAGGTTGCGGGGCGCGGCGCGGGGTTTTGAGGACACGGACGGCATCACCGTGCGGTCCTGAGCACGTTCGCGTGCCCAGCCAGCCATGGCAGGGGCAGAGGCGACGGCGGCGAGTGCATCGGCGGCGGCGAGCTACGGTGGCTACGGCGGCGGCAGCTAGAGCAAGCTAGCGACGGGGCAAAGCGGGGGAAGAGGTGCGGCTGCTCACTGCGGGGTCGTAGGGGACGGCAGCGGGTTCGAGGAGGGCTCGACGTGGCCGGAGACGGCGACGAACGGGGACGGGGATCCGAGTACGACGACGACGCGATCTGGCGATGTTGGTGCTTCCCGGCTCCAACGAGTGGCTCCAGGAGGCGTAGCAGTTGACGGCGGTCCCGGTGGACAGGTCGGCCGGATGGAGCTCAGTGGCCGCGAGCTTCACGGCGGCGAGGCCATCGCCGCGTCGGGCGAGGTGGCAGAGATGGAGAGAGGGAGAGAGTAAGGTGAGGGAGAAGCCAAGGGGGTGCGGGGCGTCGTCTTATCCACCAGGAGCGGGCGCGGCGCGCTGTCGTCCCGAGAGAAAGGGGGACCAGGCTCGGGCGCGCGCGCGCGCTCTGTGTTCGACAGCGAGCGAGGGGGGTGAGCAGTAGGAGGGAGACGACCGGCTAGGCGGGCTGGGCCGCACACTGTGCTGCTCAAGACCAGTAGCATAGTGGTTTTCCTCCTTTTCTTTTTATTCTTTTCTGTTTTCTTTTTAGTTACTGTTTTGCATTTTCTTTAAATAGCAAATGAGTTTAGAAAAATGTGATACTTGCCAAATTAAATACCCTGCAATATTCTGCTCTGTCACAGTGGGTTTGGGATTTAAATGAATTCATTTGAATTTGCTTAATTGGAAATGAATTAAAGTGGCTGTTAAAGTCACTGTTTTTTGGTTGTTAGAGTCAATTTGGGAATTTAAAAATTGCTGGTTTTATTTTTATAATTGCTTTAGGATTATTTGAAATATTATGAACTATTTTGTTTGTATGTTTGATGTTTTTCTAAATTCACTTGTTATTTGAATTTTGAATTTGAGTTGGATTATTTCCTAATGCAATTTAATGAAAATGATCATGATGACATGGCACTTTATTTCTGGTTAATGACTGGACTTAATCCGGGGGTGTTACAACTATAGCTGAGGACCCTCGGCCATCTTTGTTAAATAAACTCAACAAGATCATTCACGTTGATTGCTCGAGGTGGAAAAGTCGAAGAGAACTCCAAAGGACAATCGCACAGGAACTGAAGCTTCCTCAGCGGGTAATGGATATTTTTGACAGGCAAGATGAAGAAGATGATTTCAGAGGGGTAGATGAAAGCTCTAGAGCTGAGATACAAGATGTTGCGGTAGAGATCTATCACACCATGCAAGGCCACGTATGTTTAGTGGTCTTCCATAATGGGAGCGACAACACAATTGACTGGAATGATTTTGGCATTCCTATATTTTCATGGTTTGGTAATCAAAATCAAGTATTGTGGACCTTCAGGGGGAGGCTTCGGCTCAACCAAGGAATTAGTGAGATGGTGGATAATTCACATCTTTTTATTTCTTGTGACAATGGTTATTTTCGGTGGGACTATGTGCTGCAAAATGAGGTTAGGGAAATTGTTGGGTACACAGATAAACTTGGAGAAGCAGTTGAAGAGTGTTGCTTGTATCTGCTATCTCTAAACTCTCAAGGAGGCGACATCATGGATTACAACTGGGCCACTCATGCTTCTAACTATTGGGTCTGTGATGGGATTATACAGGGAGGTCAGGGTGATGAAGCATGGGAGGTTGCAGCTGCTGTGCAACAACAGATAAATATAGAGGATTATTCATCTAATGCACTGCCCACTTTTGGTAATGAACTGGAGACTCCTCCGAAACGATGGATATTTTCCACGGACGACTATGATGTGCATCCAGAGTCAACATCATTTTTCTCTCGCAGCAGCCGCAAGCGGATCAGATTCTCCATTACGGGCATTACCCAATGACATGTTTCATCAGTCGGACAAACTTCATGTGCTCAAGTTATGTCACTGCACCTTCAGTTTTTCTTCACCTCCTTTCCGTTCTTGCCGCAACTTAAGATTCCTCGGATTAGATAGTTGCAGAGATAACCAAGCAGAAGAATCCAAGAAGCAAGATATGACAACAATGGTTTTTCTTAAGGGCCTGTGGGTGATAGACATATGCAATACAGATTGGGATCTGCCTTCATCGCCAGAGATAATAGAGCAGATGGCTGCAAACATTAGGGAAGTACATATAAAGAAAGGAAGGTTTTGGCACATCATTTTTGCATGGGGACAGCTGCAGAACCTTCGCAAGCTTCGAATCATTGGCCCTACTTGCTCTTGGGAGATGGGCGGAAAGGATGAATTCATAGTTTTGCCCAGCTTGTCAAGGTCAACTAGCCTCAAGACTCTGGTTCTAGATGGTTGTGTTGGTTTGGAGCATGTTGAAGGACTCCCTCCATCACTTGAATCATTCAGCTTAGATGCATGACCTAGAAAGGATGATTACAAGGAAGCCAAAATAAGCCGCATCTCCATGGCTGGTTGTGTAAGATTGTCTGACTTCACATTGTGTGGATCACTTCCAAACCTTGAGGAGTTGGACCTCTCAGGCACAAAAGTCAAGACACTTGACCTCACAACTCAGATGGTGCAGGTCCCATGTCTCCAACGAGTCATGATGTTGGGATGTGAGCAACTCCGTGCTGTGCTTTGGCCAGAAAAAGGGATGCCAAAACTAAGTTTGCTATGCATTGACACTCGAGGAGAAGAGATCAGAAGAATACCTCCAGATTCTGAGAAGTTAAAAAAGGGTCATTGTCAAGCATATGTTGCTATGAAGGACATGAAATTCATTCAGATATTGACACAAACAAGTTACATCAATATGTTTTGGAGTATGGACAGCAATCAATTTAGTCCAAACCTTTGCATATCTGCTAGTGGACAGTGGTGCAACAAAGATAAGATGAGCTCTGGTAATTGTGGGAAAATATTGGGGCCAACCCTACCGAAGTCATTAATCCCCAATTAATCTTATAACGACTTTGCTATTGAAAATATAACTAATGATCATGACTACAATAGTGCAGCGCAGTTTCAGCCTTCGACGTGTCATGTGGAGATTGGTGAAGGAATTAGCAACACTAGCGTGGAGAGCACACAAGGAAGCAAGGCTATCATATTTGTGATGAACAAGGCTCAGAGTTTGCATGTGCACGATAATTATTCCATCAACACTGTCATCCCGGAATGTATAATGTCCGTAGAAGAGGCCAAACTTGGATGGGCTAGTCTGCAACAGTGTCGTGTGGAGAGATGCCCCAAGCTAGACACAGTCTTCGCCACTAACTATGATACCTTCTGCTTTGAAGAACTACAGAACCTTTGGGCGGCTGATCTCCGGATGGTGTCCTGTGTTTGGAGCAGAGGAAAAATTCTCAGTTTCAAGGACACCCGTTCCTTTGTGAAACTGCAGAGCATACACCTGTACTCATGTCCAAGGCTCAAATTTGTGCTTCCATTATCATGGGCTGCTCCAGGCTCATATTTTCCCAACTTAGAGGTCCTTCACATTGTCAGTTGTGGTGATCTCGACAAGATATTCCCTGTGGAGCCAGAGTTCCTGACAACAATATCCACCGACGACCGAAAAGGTGTACTGGAGTTCCCAGAGCTGAAGCACATTTACCTGCATGAGCTCTATAAGCTGCGGCATATATGTCTGCATTGGAATGAAAGTTAATTTATCACCCAGCCTGAGCCTGCTGGCTAAGGCTGCAATTAAGGTGTTGGCATAGCCCAGAAATATAATATAATTTGCATTGCTGGTGTGATATCAATATATATAGCTGCAATGCAACTAACTGTTTGACATGCTGCATTTGTATAGTTCTGGAGTGGAGCAGTTTTGCTGAATGATGAAACCACCAGATCTGCATACTCTGCTCCAGAGTACACCGAGCTTTTCAAGAAAGGGATTTGCGTCGTCCATATTTCTTTCTTCTGCTGCTATCTCCACCATGCAAATGCATACACACAATCCCTATCCGATCAACTATATAACACCCCAACTTCAATTTTCAGGAATCTTGTACCATCAACTCACTCTGCACTGCTTCTCCTTACCCACACAGAGTACTGTATGCTAGAGTAGTATTAACGTTCTCAGAGTGTGAAGAGGTATAATATCTCTGCTCGGATTCTACGTCGCCGCAGTGCAGCGCTCTTCTACCTGAGGGGCATGCCACTCCTGTGAAGGGGACGACTCATGCTCGCTGCAGGAGTAATCCAAGTAATTAGTGCAATTTACTCTGTATGTCTTAGCTAACGACTGAACTCTGTAAGAAACTGAGGTTAGAATATTACGGTTTTGTTGCTGGCCTTTTTTCCATTAGGGGCCTTCCGTTTGCTACTAGTGTTGGATCCCTCTGGGTTCCTCCATCTGTTGCTGGTGTTTGGTTCATCTGGGACCTTCCGTTTCCTACTGGTGTCTGGTTGATCATGGCGCTTCCATTTGCTACTGGTGTCTGCTTCGCTGTAGGTCTTTCATTCTCTACAGGCATCCGGCTCATCAGGGGGCTTCCATTCGCTACTACCACTTGGTTTCTCCGTGGTCTTTCATTGGGGGAGCAACTCTGGTTCTTCAGCTAAGACAGGAAACATAGTGAGACAAGGATAGCGAAAGACTAATTCATCCAGTTTGTCGAGTAATGAGTAAACATACTTGCAGCATTGGCATTGCAGCAGGCCCAGTAGTATTCAGAGACCTGATTTCTCTAACAGCCCCCTGTGTAGTGCAAAACTATCCGCGTAGATTTCTTCAGTACAAAAAGAGTGACACTTGATAGACAGGACTGTGTGCTTTTAAGCCATGTCGAAGAAAATATTGTATCATAGGGAGCGGTAAATCATAGCAGCAGAAGAAGTACCTCCATATCCTTTGTACGAGCCCTGAAGATGTCACCTTACATCTGCTTGCACTTGTTCTGGGCAGACTGAAATGACCAAAGACATCTCATTCAATTTGCTGGTGCGACAGCAGCGCTAGGGGACGATGCCCGGCCACCTGTGCCGCGGAATCAGGAGACGCCCTCCCACCACCGCAGCTCCTGTTCCGGAACTGAATCAGCGGGCACGTGTTTCAGCAGCAGCAGCAGCGGGCAAGGATACATGGGGAGGAAACGGAGTGAGGGCGAAAGACATTCGCCTCACAACCAAATAATATATATATATATATATATATATATATATATATATAAGCGTTTGTTAAATGTCAATAATATAAGATGTTTCTTTTCACAGGAGCTCAGCTTCAATTCAAATAATATATGTTGACATCTCTTCTTTTTGTATCAACTACATTATTCAGTAGAAAAACAATATTGCAGTTACAATGCATCACACATCATCATCTAACCAAAATTTGCCCGCAGCCTAGCAGGCTCCTACCAAAAGCTATGCTTCCCTTACAATGGATGAAGTCTTATACAGCCAAGGTTACATAAGAAACTATCTATTGCTGTGCTACATTCACAAGGCGGAGGAGCACAATGTCTTCCTCCTGCCACATTGTTACGTGATGTCCTGCAAGAACAAACAAAGCTGCGGGACAAAGCAAACCAGGAAGGAAGAGAGATGGACTAGAGATTTCGCTCCGGCATGACCCTTCCTTCCGGCGGCACCCTCTTGTCGACGCGGCCCATCTTGCTGGGCGGCCACACCACGTGCGTCACCCTCCCCTGCACCAGACCAAGCGGCACCTGCATACAGCAGACAACAACAGGATAATAAATATGTTCATCATTCATTGCCAGGACTATGTGTGGTTGATTGCCTAGAACGAAAATCATTTTGCCATGCCATAGTGCAACATGCCATGAGTGTTATGATATATGGCCGGTGCCGCAAGATGTTTTTGTCTAAACTCTGTCATGAGGATATCAAACTTAACAGTACATGGTCGGATAGCGAGCGCTCAAGAGGCTGGTGTCGCAGGATGTTTTTTGTGTAAATTCTTTTATGATGACACCAAAATCAGTATATGGCCAGAAAGCAAACGGTCAAGAATATGGATGATATGCAGCATCTGCTGTTGATATCAAACACACAGATATGTTTTCTGCTCTGTTTTCCGACCCAAAATTGTGCAACAAAGGAAATCAAACGTTTTCCTGACTTAACATCAGCCACAAATGTAAGTTGCACTAGCATGTGTGCTGGTGCTTGTTAAACAAAAAATACCAAAAGACAAACCAGCATTCTGGATTTGAATGAATTTCAAACTGCAGGTGGACTGTAGTCCATCAACAGTGACAGTAACCAAATGAACATGACACCATAGCAGCATAAAAAATAGCACCAACACAAGTGCGATACGTTTTCCTTTTAGTACATTACAAGCTGCAGCTAGATCGAAGCGGAAGATATAAGCAGAGGAATACAAGGATGGATAAGAAGAGGTATAAGAAATTCAATAAGATCATCCATGTCGATTGCTCCAGGTGGAAAAGCCGAAGAGCACTCCAAAGAACAATCGCACAAGAACTGAACCTTCCTCAACGGGTAATGGATATTTTTGATAGGCAAGATGAAGAAGATGATTTCAGAGGGGTAGATGAAAGCTCCAGAGATGAGATAGGATTCGTTGGAAGGGAGATCCTTCAGGTCCTTATGGGGCACAAATGTTTAGTGGTCTTTCATAATGGAAGCAATGATATGGTTAAGTTCAGTGCTTCTAGTATTCCTCAAGGAGAATATTTTGATATTAAGGTATTGTGGTCATTTCGAGGAAGGCTTTGGCTCAACCCACGAATTAGTGAGAAGGTGGATGATTCCCATTTTTTTCTCTATTCTGGTGCTATTGCTTACGAGTGGAATCTTTTGCTTAAAGAAGAGGCTAGAGAAATTGCTGGGTACACAGATAAACTTGGTGAAGCAGTTGAAGAGTGTTGCTTGTATCTGCTGTCATTAAATTCTCAGGGAGGCAACATTATGGACTACAATTGGGCCACCCATGCTTCTAGCTATTGGGTCTGTGATGGGATTATACAAGGAGGTCTGAATGACGAAGCATGGAAGGTTGCTGCTGATCTTCATCAACAGATAAATATGGAGGATTATTCATCTAATGCACGGCCCTCTTTTGGTGGTAAACTAGAGACTCCTCCGGAACGGTGGATATTGTCAAAGGACAGCTCTGTTGTGCATCGTGAGTCAACGTCATTTTTCCTTGCTGCAGTCGCAAACATATCTGATCCTCCATTAAGACAATTACCTAATGACATGTTTCAGCAATCGGACAAACTTCGTGTGCTCAAGTTATGCCGCTGCACATTCAGTTTTTCTTCACCTCCCTTTGGTTGTTGCCGCAGCTTAAGATTCCTCGGATTAGATGGCTGGAAGGATCAGGGAGTAGAAGAAGATGAGAAGCAAGATAGACCAACAATGGAATTGTTTCAGAGCCTATGGGTACTAGACATATGCGACACAGATTGGGAGTTGGATTTAGCAACATACATAACAGAGCAGATGGCTGCAAACATTAGGGAGGTACATATAAAGAAAGGAACACTAGTACAAAAGGGCCCATTTGTCCCGGTTCGTAAGGCCCATTTGTCCCGGTTCTGGAACCGGGACTAAAGGGTCAGGACTAAAGCCCAAAACCTTTAGTCCCGGTTCGCTTACGAACCGGGACCAAAGGCCCTCCACGTGGCCGCTGGGGGGAGCCCAGGCAGGAGGACCTTTAGTCCCGGTTGGTAACACCAACCGGGACCAAAAGGCAGGACCTTTAGTCCCGGTTGGTAACACCAACCGGGACCAAAAGGCATCTGTCAGGAGCTGGGGTTTTGTTTTTTTTTTTGAAAGGGAGGGGGGTTAGGTGGTTTTGTAGGGTTAATTTAGGGGTTTCATATTGTGTTAGCTAGCTAATAGAGAGAAGTGTCCTCTTTTTCTCCGTGCTTGGTCGACGCTAGCTACTATAGAGAGAACTCGACACGCTAGCTAGTAAGCAAATGAAGGAACCATTAAGTACATAAGATCGTCATGAACATATACAGAGAGAAGTGATCGACCTCTCTTTCTCCGAGAGATTGGTCGAACAACAAGTTTTCATATATCTATCCGACGCTACTACATATGTACAATATATAACATCCCTTACAACAATTTCAATTTCACATGGTATTCTCCTTGTTCAGGTATGACGTGGTCAAGAAAGAATCCCGCCAATTCCTCTTGAATTGCTCGTATGCGATCATGTGGTAGGAGTTCATCCCGCATCTGCCAGATCTAATTTAAAGAAGGGGTCAATACATATATATGAATGAAACTCAACACAATTGATGGTAATATATAAAATAAAATTGTGAATATTGTTTACGTACTTCAAATTGTTTCTCAGAGGAGGCCCGTTCAGAGGTATAGTAGCGAATGAACTCGCATACGTAGTATCCACATAAATGAGTGTTGGGTGCCTGCAACAAGCACTTTACGAGAATAGAGTTCAATCAAACTGATAAGCAACCATGATAATGGTATTGATGAAACTAGAATCAATGAGAGATGCGCGGAACTAGCTAGTACTACTTACTTTGGGGTGTGTAAATCGCAGCTCCTTCTTCAGACCCGGAACCTTAGCGGTGAACGTTTTCCAAACCCTGGCAGGCAAAGAAAATGATTACTTGATATCAGGAAATGAACGAAAGTTGCCGATATGGTCCCGGTATTGATTGAACTTACTTCTGGAGCATTGCAGTCATGTCCGCATAATACTTGGGATCTTTACGGAGCGAGTCTAAGACAGTTACTAATGCCCCATCAAGGTTAATGGATAGCAGAATATAGTGGAAGCTGCGCACGCATAACTCATCAATTACATTACTTAACCACGAGTAAGCGGAACCGAATATGCAGAAGACAGTAGCACTCACTTGAAGTTGTAAGGAAAGAGTATTTCCCTTTTGTTTTGATGTTTAAGGAACGTTTGTAGTAAGTTGTTCTCGGTATCTTCAGCCGCCTTTCGTACCGACCATTCATTTACGGTATTTGGGCTAATGAACCCAACGTCGAAGATTCCTATTTTTTGGCATTCGACCATCTTCAATCTGCATAATATAGTGAGGATAATTATATATACATGCAATGAACGAGCTGAGCTAGAGACTTAATTATAGAAGTAATACTTACAGACAGTAGCAAGTCATGAGTTGTTTGTCGAGGGCCTTTTGATTGTATAATTGAAATAACTCCACAAATTCAACAGGCAGCAGGTCGACTCCAGGGAAGTCATGCTCTTTTTTAATTCCGACTAACAAACTGTCTTTCCCAGACTTCCTGCAGGTTTCCATGTACCAGTCATGCAATTTTTGCATCATCGTTGTTAGATGAGGATGATCAGGTTTGACGAGAGGCTTCCCGTGCTCGTATCTAAAGACGTCTACTACCTCTGCCGTTTCAAACTGTACATCATCGGGCAGGTAATCATCAAGAGTGGTACCGGGCAGTAGCACCGGATGATTAGCGATATCGCTAGACACCTTGAGCGGGGGGCACGATTGCTTCTCCTGTTCGCCGAGCTGGGGAATTGTTTTCCCACTTCTTCGTTTTTTCGCTCTTGTAGCACTGGAAGTACTTCCCGACTGCTGCGCTTTAGCATGTGTCTTAGTAATTATGCGGTCATAGTTGGAATCCGGCGGAGGCGGTGGTGGTCGCTTCAGGGCATCGATAGTGCGCTTCACTTTCACCGGATCTAGCTTCTCCTTCGGAGGTGGAGTTTTCTTTGCAAAATGGTCCCTCACTTCGGCAAGACATATGTCCTCGTTTTCCTGCTCGGTCCTCTCATATGGTAACTTTTCCATAGGCTTGAGACATGGACCGTATCTGAATTGCCTCCCGCCTCTGCTTGTACTGCTAGCCGCCGGAGCGGCGGCGTCTCTCTTCCGTCGTTGCTGAGGAGGCGGAGAAGGAGGCGGAGTGCTCCGACGCGCCGGAGTAGGCGAAGGAGGAGGCGGAGTGCCCTCACGCGTCGGAGGAGCCGGAGAAGGAGGCGGAGTGCCCTGATCACTCGCCGGAGGAGGAGGAGGAGGAGGAGGCGGAGTGCCCTGACTCGCCGGAGGAGGAGGAGGAGGCGGAGGCGTCCAGTTTGGAAGCTTGATGTACTCCTTCTGCTATAGACATGTACTCCTCAGAGCACGAACCAGCTGATTCTCCCCTTCACCTGTAGAGTGGTAAAGCTCGAGCTCCTCAAATTCCTCCATTACTTCATCCACCATCACAACAGCATAGCCATGTGGAATCGTAAGGCAGTGAAAAGTTCCGTTGGGTTGAGGAGGTGCAACAGAGCCGAGAGCCGCCTTGAAAGTGAGGTTATGGCATTTTGTCATAAGCTCGCAATTTTGAGCCTCCGTGATAGTATCCACGGGGTAGATAGGCTCCGTGAAGTCAGTCTGAACGGGCTCCGTGGAAGCCACGCTACTTCTCCACTGAGATGGCAGGGTAGCTTCTGGGGTAGCTTCGTGCCGCTGAGATAGTTGGCCGGCAGCTCGCTGGCTCTCAGCTTCCTCTAGCTTTTGTAGTCTTGCACTCATCTTCTGCATGTCGCTCAGCTCCGCTTTCCTCTTTCTCTCCCGGCTTCTGTAACCGCCTGCGTCGGGAAACCCAAACTTCCACGGAACGGAGCCTGGTGTGCCTCGTGTTCGTCCAGGGTGCTCAGCATTCCCTAGGGCCTCAGTCAGCTCGTCCTTCTCTCTGTCGGGAATGAACGTCCCTTCCTGCGCTGCGGTGATATACTTCTGAAGCTTCGTGACGGGTATTGCAAGTTGCTCGTCCGTCCAACGGCACTTCCCTGTTTCAGGGTCCAAAGTTCCCCCAACCCCGAAGAACCAAGTCCTTGAACGGTCTGGCCAGTTCAATGTCTCTGGTTCGACCCCTTTAGCAATCAGGTCATTCTCAGCTTTGTCCCACAACGGCCGGGCTTTGAGGTAGCCACCTGACCCCGTGTGATGGTGATACTGCTTCTTTGCAGCGTTGTTCTTGTTTGTCTCTGACATTTTCTTACTCTTGTCTGATGTCTTGTAGGCCACAAATGCGGGCCAGTGATCTCTTATCTTCTCAAATCGGCCGATGAATTCTGGAGTCTCACCTTTGTCGACAAACTTTGATTTCAACTCCTTCTTCCACCTCCTGAATAGATCTGCCATCTTCTTAAGAGCACACGCCTTGACCAGTGGCTCTATAACGGGCTTATTCGGATCCTCCTCTGGCGGTAGGGTGAAATTTGCCTTCAGCAAGGTCCAAAGATCATCTTTCTGTCTATCGGTGACATAATCACCTTCAGGGGCGTCGTCCTTAGGCTTATTCCATTGCTTGATGCTGATCGGGATGTTGTCCCTAACAATAGCTCCGCACTGAGCAGAAAATGCGTCCTTGGTCCGCTTGGGTTCAATCGGTAGGCCATCGTCCGCGAGTGCTGTGATCGTGAACCTTTCATCCTTGCGCAACCTCTTCTTCGGGCCTCGTCTCGTTACCGAAGTTTGGCTCGATCCGGAGGGCTATAAAAGAAGAAAGAAGAGTTAATATATATATGTACATACCAAAACAATTAATGCATCAATTAGCTAGTCAGCACCTCCGGAGCCATCATGATCATGTCACCCGAGCCATCATGATCATGTCCTTCCTCCTCCATTGTATCATCATTTCACCCACATAGCATGTGCTAAAAAGTTGAGAGGGTTACGGCAAAAACTGGATGCACTTCGTGTACAAAACGGACAATCTCTTTCGAAGTATCAGGGTTTCGGACGAAAACTTATCTGTTACAAAAGGCATTTAATTTCTTCACATGTAACTGCAATGATATAGTTGTGCAGAGAAAGTCTTCACTTTTTCTTCGCTTGTGTCCTTTGCTTATTGCTCCGTAACCATGGATAATCTTCATCGTTTAACAGGGTGCTTGGGTCAGCCTTGACTTTGAAGGGAGGAATTTCATGAAACTTTTCATAATCTTCAGACATGTCTGTCTTGCCCTCCAATCCCACGATGTCTCTTTTTCCTGAAAGAACTATGTGGCGCTTTGGCTCATCGTATGATGTATTCGCTTCCTTATCTTTTCTTTTTCTCGGTTTGGTAGACATGTCCTTCACATAGAAAACCTGCGCCACATCATTGGCTAGGACGAATGGTTCGTCTGTGTACCCAAGATTGTTGAGATCCACTGTTGTCATTCCGTACTGTGGGTCTACCTGTACCCCACCTCCTGACAGATTGACCCATTTGCACTGAAACAAAGGGACCTTGAAATCATGTCCATAGTCAAGTTCCCATATGTCCACTATGTAACCATAATATGTGTCCTTTCCCCTCTTGGTTGCTGCATCAAAGCGGACACCGCTGTTTTGGTTGGTGCTCTTTTGATCTTGGGCGATCGTGTAAAATGTATTCCCATTTATCTCGTACCCTTTGTAAGTCAATACAGTCGAAGATGGTCCCCTGGCCAACGAGTACAGCTCATCAGAAACAGTGTTGTCACCCATGAGACGTGTTTGCAACCAACTGCCGAAAGTCCTGATGTGTTCATATGTAATCCAGTCGTCACACTGCTCCGGGTGTTTGGAGCGCAGAATATTCTTGTGTTCATCGACATACGGGGTCACCAAGGTAGAATTCTGTAGAACTGTGTAGTGTGCTTGAGACCAAGAATGCCCGTCCCTACATATTATTGAGTCCGCTCCTAGCGTGCCTTTTCCAGTCAGTCTCCCCTCATACCGCGATTGAGGGAGACCAATCTTCTTAAGGTCAGGAATGAAGTCAACACAAAACCCAATGACATCCTCTGTTTGATGGCCCATGGAGATGCTTGCTTCTGGCCTAGCGCGGTTACGAACATATTTATTTAAGACTCCCATGAACCTCTCAAAGGGGAACATATTGTGTAGAAATACAGGGCCCAGAACGACAATCTCGTCGACTAGATGAACTAGGACGTGCGTCATGATATTGAAGAAAGATGGTGGGAACACCAGCTCGAAACTAACAAGACATTGCACCAAATCACTCCTTAACCTTGACAGGATTTCTGGATCGATCACCTTCTGAGAGATTGCATTGAGGAATGCACATAGCTTCACAATGGCTAATCGAACGTTTTCCGGTAGAAGCCCCCTCAATGCAACCGGAAGCAGTTGCGTCATAATCACGTGGCAGTCATGAGACTTTAGGTTCTGGAACTTTTTCTCTGCCATATTTATTATTCCCTTTATATTCGACAAGAAGCCAGACGGGACCTTCATACTGAGCAGGCATTCAAAGAAGATTTCCTTCTCTTCTTTGGTAAGAGCGTAGCTGGCAGGACCTTCATACTGCTTTGGATGCATGCCGTCTTTTTCATGCACACGTTGCTGTTCCTCCCGTGCCTCCGGTGTATCTTTTGTCTTCCCATACACTCCCAAGAAGCCTAGCAGGTTCACGCAAAGATTCTTCGTCACGTGCATCACGTCGATTGCAGAGCAGACCTCTTGGTCTTTCCAATAGGGTAGGTCCCAAAATATAGATTTCTTCTTCCACATGGGTGCGCGTCCCGCATCGTCAGTCGGAACAGATAGTCCGCCAGGACCCTTTCCAAAGATTACTTGTAAATCATTGACCATATCAAGTATGTGATCACCAGTACGGAGGGCGGGCTTCTTCCGGTGATCTGCCTCACCTTTGAAATGCTTTCCTTTCTTTCGACATTGATGGTTGGTCGGAAGAAATCGACGATGCCCCAGGTACACATTCTTCCTGCATTTGTCCAAATATATACTGTCGGTGTCATCTAAACAGTGTGTGCATGCGTGGTATCCCTTGTTTGTCTGTCCTGAAAGGTTACTGAGAGCAGGCCAATCGTTGATGGTTACAAACAGCAACGCATGTAGGTCAAATTCCTCCTGTTTGTGCTCATCCCACACACGTACACCTTCTCCATTCCACAGCTGTAAAAGTTCTTCAACTAATGGCCTTAGGTACACATCAATGTCATTGCCGGGTTGCTTAGGGCCTTGGATGAGCACTGGCATCATAATGAACTTCCGCTTCATGCACAACCAAGGAGGAAGGTTATAGATACATAGAGTCACGGGCCAGGTGCTATGATTGCTGCTCTGCTCCCCAAAAGGATTAATGTCATCTCCACTTAAACCAAACCATACGTTCCTTGCGTCACCTGCAAAGTCCCCCCACCTTCTCTCGATTTTTCTCCACTGCGACCCGTCAGCGGGTGCTCTCAACTTCCCGTCTTTCTTACGGTCTTCTTTGTGCCATCGCATCAACTTGGCATGCTCTTTGTTTCTGAACAGACGTTTCAGCCGTGGTATTATAGGAGCATACCACATCACCTTGGCAGGAACCCTCTTCCTGGGGCGCTCGCCCTCAACATCACCAGGGTCATCTCGTCTGATCTTATACCGCAATGCACCGCATACCGGGCATGCGTTCAAATCCTCGTACTCACCGCGGTAGAGGATGCAGTCATTAGGGCATGCATGTATCTTCTGCACCTCCAATCCTAGAGGGCATAGAACCTTCTTTGCTTCGTACGTACTGCCGGGCAATTCGTTATCCTTTGGAAGCTTCTTCTTCATTATTTTCAGCAGTGAACTAAATCCCTTGTCAGATACACCATTGTCTGCCTTCCATTGCAGCAATTCCAGTGTGGTACCGAGCTTTCTGTTGTCATCTTCGCAATTTGGGTACAACCCTTTTTTGTGATCCTCTAACATGCGATCGAACTTCAACTTCTCCCTTTCACTTTCGCATTCTCTCTGTGCATCAACAATGACCCGGCGAAGATCATCATCGGGCACATCGTCTGGTTCCTCTTGATCTTCAGCTTCCCCCATTGTAGCATCACCGTATTCAGGGGGCGGGTAGTTGTCATCATCCTCTTCTTCTTCGTTGTCTTCCATCATAACCCCTCTTTCTCCGTGCTTGGTCCAAACATTATAGTGTGGCATAAAACCCTTCTCAAGCAGGTGGAAGTGAAGGGTTTTAGAGTTGGAGAAAGCCTTCGTATTCTCACAGACAGTACATGGACAATGCATAAAACCATTCTGCTTGTTTGCCTCAGCCGCTTCGAGAAAATTATGCAGGCCCTTAATATACTCGGAGGTGCGTCGGTCACCGTACATCCATTGCCGGTTCATCTGCGTGCGTTATATAGTTCTTATTATTGAACAACATATAACTCTCTAGAGCATCTAATTAAAACACACAAATAAGAACTTTTTTCTTTTAGAAAGAAGATAAGAAGAAGAGGCTAACCACGGTGTTGCCAGCGCCGAGATGGGCGCGGGCGATCGACGGCGGTGAGGACGGGGACGGGACAGGACGGACCGCCAAACCTAGACAAATCTTGAGGAAAATGGAGCTTGGACAAGGAGCTTCGAGAGGAGAAAGCGTAAGTGTGGCTCGGGCATTTCATCGAACACCTCATGTGCATAGGAGGTGAGCTAGAGCACCACAAAAGCTCTCCCACGGCCGGGCAAAAAAACAGAGCAATGCATTGCTCTGCTCGCGGGCGGGGGCTATATATAGGCCAACCATTGGTCCCGGTTCCAGCCACAAACCGGGACCAATGGTTGTGGGCCAGGAGCGAGGCGCATTGGTCCCGGTTCGTGGCTGGAACCGGGACAAAAGGGGTCACCTTTAGTCCCGGTTCCAGCCACAAACCGGGACCAATGGTTGTGGGCCAGGAGCGAGGCACATTGGTCCCGGTTCGTGTCTGGAACCGGGACTAAAGGGTCCAGACGAACCGGGACCAGTGCCCCACGAGGCCCGGCCGGCCCCCTGGCCTCACGAACCGGGACCGTTGATCCCATTGGTCCCGGTTCGTGACTGAACCGGGACTAATCGGCTGGCCCGGCCTGGACCAAAGCCCTGTTTTCTACTAGTGGAAGGATTTGGTGCCACAATTTTTCATGGCAAAAACTGCAGAACCTTCAGAAGCTTCTAGTGATTGAGCCTACAAGCCCTTGGCAGACAGGAGAAAAGGATGAATTTACGGATACAGTGAAGATGGAATTCCTCAACCTATCTCGGAATAGTACACTACAAGTTTTGCCCAGCCTGTCAAAAGCAACTAGCCTCAAGACCTTGGTTCTAGATGGTTGTGTTGGGTTGGAGCACCTTGGACCAGAAGCACTCCCTCCGTTACTTGAATCATTCAGCTTAGATGCAAGACCAAGAAAGGGTGATTGCAAGGAAGCCAAAATAAGCCGCATCTCCTTGGCTGGCTGTGCAAGATTGTCTGACTTTACACTGATGGGATCACTTCCAAACCTTGAGGAGCTGGACCTCTCAGGCACAAGAGTCAAGACACTTGACCTCACAACTCAGGTGGTGCAGGTCCCATGCCTCCAACAAATTACTCTATTGGGATGTATGCAACTCCATGCCATTTTATGGCCAAAAGAGGGTCTGCCAACACTGAAAGTGCTGCACATTGATTCCTCGGTTTGTCCTATTCAAACAAAACTACATGATGTGTATGTTACTATAATGGACATAAGGTTTTTTCAGTCATTGGTATTACAAAGCAATGCACGATTCTGTTGGAAGAGTGATAGGTTCCATCTAAATCTTTGTGTTCCTTATACCACCAATGCTAAGGGACAAAGATATATGAAGGAGAAGATGGGCTCTGGTAATAGTTCGAAAATAATGGGTCCTCCTCAACCAAAGTCATTAACCCCCAGTACTTACAACACCTACATGGATGTTTCTGTTGGCAACGTAATTGTTAATCACGACTACAACAATGGAATGCAGTTTCAGCCGTCAGGCTGCCATGTTGACATTTGTAAGGGAATTAGCAACGGTAAAGTTGAGAGTGAACAAGCAATCAAGGCAATCATCTTTGTGATGGACAATGTTGAGTCGTTGCATGTGCATGGCAATTCTTCCATCACCATTGTCATCCCAAAACACATGACGTCCATTGATGGGAGGGAACTTGGTTGGGGACATCTAAAACAGTGCCATGTGGTGAGATGCCCCAAGCTGCACACAGTCTTCACCCCTAACTATGATAGAATCTACCCCTTCCAAGAAATAGAGACCTTTTGGGCTGCTGATCTCTTGAATGCTCACTGCATTTGGAGCAAAGGAAGGAGCTACAGTAGCACCGACAACAGTTCATTTGTGAAACTGAAGAGCATACACTTGTACTCTTGCCCGAGGCTCACATTTGTGCTCCCATTGTTGATGGCTATTCAAGGATCATATTTGCACAATTTAGAAAGTCTTCACATTGTCAACTGTGGTGATCTAAAGACGGTGTTCCCTGTTCATCCTGATCTCAAAGAAGGTGTACTTGAGTTTCCAAGTCTGAAGAACATCCATCTATATGAGCTCTATAAGCTGCAACATATCTGTGAGGTGAAGATGCTTGCTCCCAAGCTTGAGAGTGTATGGCTCAGGGGCTGTTGGGGTCTCAGGCGTCTCCCAGCCGTCGGCCAAGACAGCCATCATCCTGTCGTGGACTGCGAGCAGGATTGGTGGGAGAAGCTGAAGTGGGACGGTCTGGAGGCCGGCCACCATCCTTCACTCTTCAAGCCACATCACTCATCTTATTATAAGATGCCCTTGGAGAGAGTCTCTTTTCTCCGCTGAAGCGACACAACAACCATTCAGGTACAAGTGCACACCACTTTCTCCTCTCGTTTCTTGTTTCATGCATGTACCGTATAAACTTGACATTTACTATATGATAATCTGACCTTGAAAGCATACTCTGCATGTAGATCAAGTGTACATGTATAGCAACAAGTTAATCTTGTTTGTCTCGTGTTCTAATTCCTATGATTCACTCACTTACGCATTCCGCTCTCACTAATACCGGTTGCGTGCTTGCATCATGCCCTCTGATGTGCTGTGTAGGTTTGGTGGTGCAACATGACGTCGGCGCCCTACTGTTTCTTACTGCTGCTCGTTGCCGCAGCGATTCAAGTCAGTGTTTGTTTCCCAAGATCGTGGATGTGTGTTTTCTGGAGAATAAGTAGGTGCCAGCTTGGTGCTGTGTGCGTGCACCTGCTTAAGTTTCGTTTCCGGTGAGATCGAGACATGATGCGGTCCGTGTGTGGTTTGGTTTGTGGTCATGTTTGTGATTTTAATAATGAGGGTTTGTTGTGCCCGTGGCTGTGATGTGTTTGGCACGGCCGCACAAGCCTATATAATGGTGTGCTGCTCGCAGAAAACTATGAAACAATGTATGTGAGCTGCCTGGAAATGTATTACGAACTGAGGTTTCAATTTGGTTTGGTTATTCATTCATCGTTTATTTGTGCATGCATTTGGTTTGGTTGGGGTAACCAAATCTGGGAAGCTAGCTACTGGCATGCATTTGCTTAGCCCGACCCTCTGTTCGAGCAGGAGTCGTGATTTGTGGGCTAGCTAGCTCTGAAATCTGCAACCTGCTAGTTATGTCTGTCATCCAACTTTTTTTTTTTTTGTGTGGTTGCATTAACTTGTAAGCTAATTCTGAAGCAAATGATCTCGGGCTCAGTCCTAGCTAGTGTACTACATGGCCATGATCATGATGTATTGTATCTGGTGGTTTGGTTTGTATTCCTTTTTTGTATCAACTCTGAAGCCACCTTCAAAGTGTATATATATTTCTTTCCCTCTTAACATTTCTCTCGTTTTGAGTGTGTGAAGATTATTTCCTCATTGAGATGAATTTGGACCACATTCGCATGTGCATAGCCACTAGGCCCAGCTCGTGTCAGTCTTGGGGCCGTGAGCGAAGGGTTCCCAGCCCACGAAAGGTCGGCCGCGACTCTGACGACACGGTCTCCAGGTCGGCCGTGATCGACGACGAGCCCAGCAGGGGAAGATTGTTAGCAACCCAAGTCAAGACACGAAGGCGGCAGGCAGAAACGCTGCCATGGCAGCCAATTCAGCTGCCACGGCAGCAGATGACGCCGCAAGAACCAATCAGGGGAAAGGACGCGTCACAGCCAGGTCACCTCGGATCGTGCAACCCAACCGAAAGTACGTGGGGACGGAGTGGAGCAATGGTACTTAAGGGAAGACGTGGGCGCAAGAGAAGGCATCCAAGTTGGATCAGGCACACGGCACCGGCGGCTTTTCTGTTGCTTTTTCACTTTCTTCTTTCCTCCTCCCCAAGTTGTATCTGAAGAAACCTGCTACTGTCTGCAATGTCTATCTGAAACTGAATGTGAGATTGAGTGCCTAACAAAGATGTTCTCGGTGACGAGCCCAACTGGGGATCCCCGGCCTCCCTCTCAACACCTTCTGTGAGTTGGCGTTCCCCTGCTGTGATGGTTTTCGGATCTGGTGATACCAAATCCAAGTTGGTGAAGATCATGATTTGGGCTGGCACGGTATTGGGAATACAGTGATTAGCGACAGATGTGGTCCGGCGCCTCTTGAGATCCCCATGCTCCATCAATAACCATGAAGCTACATATACTGCCTAGCTCACGGTCGCTGCGAGCACAACTGGAGGTGGCGAGGATGACCGACAAACAAGGAAACGGGAGATGAATGTGGGTTTGACTGTTGCTTCTGCCTAGCTTAGCGTTCTCTACTTAATCTTGTGTACCAAAATGCTTCCAGTGTAATCATCAACCACAAATCTTCCGTTGTCACATCGTCCATGCATGACACCAACTAGCCTAACATGAAAACATGACGGGCAGCTTTTTTTTTTTTTTGTTAGCTGGTCACCGTGATCAAAGGAAAACCATGTACGTACATTGAATCTAGCATGAGATCCGTCAGACATCTCTAACAATGTAAACTTGCTTCAGAGTCAAAGGAATCATCGACCGTAGATGATCAGAGGACTAGGAAAAAAAACACTGCTTCAGCTTTTCTTGCGACGGGGGACTGAAACTAGCGCGATTTTGCACAGCGCCACCCTAATTAAACTCTATCAGGTGAACTAGCCTGGCGTTCCTATCCCGATTCTAGAGATTTATAAAGACAACGGCAAGTTGATGCTACACAGCCGTGATGAATACGCCAAAAAATGGTTTGCAAGCGCGCGGTGGAACGGCAGCCCAACAATCAATATAATGGCCATGTCGTAACAAGCCGAGCCGGGTGTATTTTTTGCAAACTTTGATGCAGGAGTAGTTCAAGGACATACTTTCGGTGAGAAAAAAGAATATATCTTCTCATTCAGCTGCTTCACCGGGAATTAATGACGTTTCTCATTCAGCATAGTCTGATATACATCAGTTTAGTTCCAACCACCAAAAAGCTTGCACTCTTAAATATTTGGCCAGTTTTTGCGGTCTTCCATTAGCAGTCCGATGTGCAGTTTTCAGTCTGATGTACAGTTTTCATTTACAACCAAGTGATGGTATTATTGACCTTATTTAGTTCCCCTCTTGCGTACCAATCGAGTGAAAGGGGAGAGCTGTAAGGAATCAGCATTAGCATACTCTGACATACAGTTTAGTTCCAACCAAACAAGCTAGCATTAACAAACATACAGTTTTAAATTTTGGCAGTTTTTATTATGCAGTTTTAAATTTTGTTACTTACAACCAATTGATGGTATTATTGAACTATGCCATGACCAAGATTCATAAAACTGGGGAAAACCTGCTGAACCCAGGTGCATTATATCAAAATTTTGTCCACCTTTTTTTTTGCAGCGATTCAGTAACACTACCAGAATCGCCCCCTACGCCGACGGCCAGACCCCGTCGGCGTAGGCCAGAATACCGTCGGCGTAGGGCTACGCCGACGGGGGCCGTCGGCGTAGGCCCGTCGGGATCGCGAACGTCGACGTACCCGGGCATTTTCGTCGGCATAGGAAAACCGTCGGCGTAGGTCCCTATGCCGACATCCGGGCGTACGACCGTCGGCGTAGATGGGGACGTCGGAGTTCGTCCACCAACCGGAAGCTGCCACGTGACAGGGGCTATGCCGTAACCGTCGGCATAGGCGAGGAGCTACGCCGACGGTGTAACCGTCGGCGTAGCCCTGCCACGTGGCAGCTCCTGGCGCACTTGAAGTCAGGGCTACGCCGACGGTTACACCGTCGGCATAGGTGCTGTTTTTTTTAATAATTTTTTAATTTTTTCCAATTTTATTTTTTTTTCTATTTATTTTTTTCTGATTTTCAAATCTTTGAATTATTTGACAATTTAATCTGTAATCACCCCTGCTCACTGCTCTTGAATTATTTGACAATTTAATCTCTAATCACCCATCATTCCAAATCGTCTAACTTCCCGATAGGTCACCCATCCTCTCACTGCTCCAACCCCAGCACGCTTAACTTTCGAGTTCTATCACCCTTAGTTTCCAAGTCTGCACTTGTTGTTTTCTTGACAATAGTAAGCTGTCAATCCTATTAACCCTTAGGTCTTGATGTCACATGATTTTATTTTCTAAATTCCAAACAATTATTAAAATAAACAACAATAAATGATTAATAATAATATTGAATTTTAATTAAAATAAAATAAGTAATAATATTATTTTATTCATTTTTTGCCATTTATTCATTTAATATGGCATAATTAATATCTTTAAATTCGTAAATCGAAATTCGACAAATAATATATCCATTATTATCAGAAAAATATGAGGAATCCAAATATGACATCATTTATTTATTTTAAATAAAATTAATTTTTCATAACACTTTTTTTCGACATCTTATGCAAAAGTTATAGCCATTTTACTTTTTCATAACACTTTTTAAAACTTATTTCAACTCCAGACTTTTTGTGTGTTCAACATGCACTATTCAAAGACACATCATCAATTTTCAACCATTTTCCACTTCATTCCCTAATTTTCATGCATTTATTGATTTTTTTGAGCTAAATGACCCCGAAATTGAAAAGCACTACAAATGAACTCTGAAAAGGTTGAAACTTGGCATGGTATCATCATTTCACCCACATAGCATGTGCTAAAAAGTTGAGAGGGTTACGACAAAAGCTGGATGCACTCTGTGTACAAACTGGACAATCTCTTTCGAAGTATCAGGGTTTCGGACGAAAACTCATCTGTTACAAAGGCATTTCATTTTTTTAAACTTATTTCAACTCCAGACTTTTTGTGTGTTCAACATGCACCATCTAACATGTGCCTACAAGCAGAAAAAATTAAATTAAAAACAATTTTTAAACTCAAGTTATTCACAATCTAGGGTTTGAAGGAAATTTGAACAAATTCAAATTTAAACCATTCAAATTTGAAAACTAATTGCACAAACACAAACTAGACAAAATTTTGAAATTAATGCAAAAAGAATCACTCAAAAACATCAAATATCCTAAAAGATATAAGCAATTCAAAACAGAAAACACAAAATTGCACCTATGCCGACGGTTATACCGTCGGCGTAGGTGAAATAAAAAAAAATTGTGCCTACGCCGACGGTAGCCCGAAAGGTATGCCGACGGCATAACCGTCGGCGTAGTTACGCCCCCGGATCCGCACCTCCCTCGGATCGATGACGTGGCACCTGCCTCGGATCGATGACGTGGCTCCTGGCCTATGCCGACGGTTATACCGTCGGCGTAGCCCCCTGCCTTCAGATGCACCAGGAGCTGCCACGTGGCAGGGCTACGCCGACGGTTACACCGTCGGCATAGGTGCTGTTTTTTTTAATATGGCATAATTAATATCTTTAAATCCATAAATCGAAATTCGACAAATAATATATCCATTATTATTAGAAAGATATGAGGAATCCAAATATGACATCATTTATTTATTTTAAATAAAATTAATTTTTCATAAACTTTTTTTCGACATCTTATGCAAAAGTTATAGCCATTTTACTTTTTCATAACACTTTTTAAAACTTGTTTCAACTCCAGACTTTTTGTGCGTTCAACATGCACTATTCAAAGTCACATCATCAATTTTCAACCATTTCCCACTTCATTCCCCATTTTTCATGCATCTATTGATTTTTTTGAGCTAAATGACCCCGAAATTGAAAAGCACTACAAATGAACTCTGAAAATGTTGAAACTTGGCATGGTATCATCATTTCACCCACATAGCATGTGCTAAAAAGTTGAGAGGGTTATGACAAAAGCTGGATGCACTTTGTGTACAAACTGGACAATCTCTTTCGAAGTATCAGGGTTTCGGACGAAAACTCATCTGTTACAAAGGCATTTCATTTTTTTAAACTTATTTCAACTCCAGACTTTTTGTGTGTTCAACATGCACCATCTAACATGTGCCTACGAGCAGAAAAAATTAAATTAAAAACAATTTTTAAACTCAAGTTATTCACAATCTAGGGTTTGAAGGAAATTTGAACAAATTCAAATTTAAACCATTTAAATTTGAAAAATAATTGCACAAACACAAACTAGACAAAATTTTGAAATTAATGCAAAAAGAATCACTCAAAAACATCAAATATCCTAAAAGATATAAGCAATTCAAAACAGAAAACACAAAATTGCACCTATGCCGACGGTTATACCGTCGGCGTAGGTGAAATAAAAAAAAATTGTGCCTACGCCGACGGTTACACCGTCGGCGTAGCCCGAAAGGTATGCCGACGGCATAACCGTCGGCGTAGTTACGCCCCCGGATCCGCACCTCCCTCGGATCGATGACGTGGCACCTGCCTCGGATCGATGACGTGGCTCATCGAAGCTATGCCGACGGTGTCCGTCAGGGCCGTCGGCATATCTTTGACGGCGTCAAACGGGCGTTACTCATCGAGTGGCCGGGCCCGCTGATACGCCGACGGGGTGTCTACGCCGACGGCCACCGTAGGCATAGGTGAATCTACGCCGACGGCATTTGTACGCCGACGGTGGCCGTCGGCTTAGGTTGATCTACGCCGACGGTTTTTAGTACGCCGACGGTGAGGCACTGGTGGTCGGCGTAGGGTGACGTATGCCGACGAGGGCCGTCGGCATAGTTTAGGCCGTCGGCAACGACCCTGATTCTGGTAGTGTAATGTAGAACCAGTGGAAATCAGCTGAAAAACCTAGCTGCATGGTATCAAAATTTTGTTCCGGTTTCTGCACAGATTTTTTTTCGATAAGGGGCGCTTTATTACTTAAAAGGTTTAAGCATTACACCACATATTTGGTAGCATAGTCCGCCTTGTAATTTCGCTGAATCACCAATTGATTGTATTTCAGGTGAACGATGGAGGCGGCGGAGCGGTTGCCATTCTACTAACTTTGACGCTTGCATTCTTCGAATCTTTTCAGTACAAAAAGGCAGATTTGGGATTATGTATGCAAATTGCTGGATATACTTCCTCTATGTACGGCTGCTTGCGGTAGTATTATTTTTATGTTTTTCATGAAAAATATAGAAGATAAGAAAATCTGTGGGTCCCTTCCGATAATGCTTGGAATCCAATCCAAGGTCCAGGCCCCTGCTTTATTCAAAGAAAAAGAAAAGGAAAAGGAGGAAAGAAGATGATAGTTCAATCTTTATTCTTTAAGTAGCTCTCCAGCCTCAAGCAAAGAACCAGCCAGCTACGGATGCTTTCTTTGGCCAAAACTAAAGCCAAAGCCAAAACATGAATACATGAATTAGTGTCTCCTCAAAAAAACATGAATTAGTATGATGATCATCACAAAGTCATCAGCTTCAGCCGCGTGGGGTCGACTCTGTGGGAGTGGGAGCCGACAATTAATGAGTGCATCCTGGAGCAGGGGTAAGTGCAGTTTCCTCTCTGAATATGCAGATTTCCATTGTGGCACATCTCAACAGACCTCCTATATATATGCCGATTTTAAGCACAACTAACTCAAGTTCGAGAATAGTATATCTATTTTGTGACAAGCAAATGAAAAGGCCCGTCCATAAGACAACAACTGAAAGGAAAAGTTCAAATGAGCAAGCTCGTACGTACATTGATTACTTGTTCCTTTTTGTCTGAAATGAAAGAAAACTGGAAGGGTACTCATTACTGCGCCTTTACACACATCACAAGGATCGATCGACAAATGTAAACTGCTTGTATCAGTTGTTGCTCACGCCGGCCGCAACAATACTCCTTGAAGAATCATAAACAATACTACTCCTCGCTGATGAAAACCAGCAGCAACCACCGTAGTGAGAAAACCAGAAACCTGTTTTAGTCTATGAGTTCTTTATATATAATACGGCCATGTTTTTTCCTGTCGAGCTGTAAGGAATAAGCATTAGTGTAGTTAGTCTGATGCAGTACAATTTAGTTCCAATCACACAGTTTGCATTCTGCAAATTTTGGCAGGTATTTGCAGTGTTTCGTTAGTACAGTACACAGTTTTCACTTACAACCGATTGATGGTATCATTGACATAAGTGATTTCTTTAGTTCCCTATATCGTCAATCAATAGACTCACAGCAGGGAGACGTACTATAACATGCCCAAGATTTATAGATCTAGTGGAAATCAGCCGAACAGCCCAGATGCACTATATCAGAGTAAGGAGAAGGTAAAAGCAATAAAGTGGAGAATAGGCCTTAAGCATTGCTTGACCCATGATGGAAAGGGCAAGGGTGCGGGTATTGCTCTGTACTGGGTTGATTCAATAAAAATGAAAATTTTATCATATGGACCGAGGTATTTTGATGTGGTTGTCTCTGAACCCCATGGCCCGAAGTGGCGGGGAACCTTTATGTATGGAGAACCAAGAGGTCAGGATCGACATCATATGTGGAGACTGCTTAGGGCTATTGCCCCGAACTCAAATGAACCGTGGCTGATGATTGGCGACTTTAATGAAACCATGTGGCAACATGAACATTTCTCCTGTGCGAGACAGCCAGAGAGATACATGGCTAACTTCAGAGAGGTGTTAACTGTTTGTGACGTGCATGATTTGGGATACTTTGGCCCTGCCTGGACCTATGACAATAAGCAAGGAGGGGATAGGAACATCCGGGCTAGGTTGGACAGAGCCCTAGCATCGCCGAACTGGACTGACCTATTCCCGGATTATAAAGTGTGACACACATCTGTTCTACCCGTTCCGATCATTTTCCCATTTGGTTACAGCTCGGATGCAGCAAGAAGAGGGCCAGAATGCAACGTACTTTTAAGTATGAGTGTATGTGGGAGAGAGAACCGAAGCAGCAGAGCATTATTGACGAGAGCTGGAAGGACCGTGGCCAAGCATCTAATTTGTCTGATGTAGCGGCGAAATTAGGATCCATGCAAGGGTCGCTAAAAAGGTGGAGCAGTAGTAACTTTGGGTCAGTTCTGAGGAAGTCAAATAAGATCAGGGGAGAGATTAAGAGGCTGTTGGAAGGAGCATGGAACAATGCAACTGAAAGAAAGGTCAGGAAACTCTCGAGTGAGCTCGATGAATTACTTTTGAGGGAGGAGATAATGTGGAAGCAAAGGTCGAGGATGGCATGGCTGAGAGAAGGGGACAAGAACACGAGATACTTCCATCGGAAAGCTACATGGAGACAAAAGAAGAACACCATTAGTAAGATCAGAGATGAGTCCGGGGACTGGGTAAATGACACAGATAAGATGAAGGCCATGGCGGCCCAATTCTTCAAGGATCTATACAAAGAGGACACTGAAGTTTACCTGAGTACAATTCTGAGCTATGTTGACTGTAAGGTGACAGAGGCCATGAACTCAAGCTTGACTAAAGACTTCACGGATGAAGAAATAGCAAATGCAGTTTTTCAAATTGGGCCGATGAATGCCCCGGGTCCAATTTGAGACCGGGTCCAATAGAAAAACTGGAACACCCTGAAGGCGGACATACTCAAGGCTGTGCGTATGTTATTTGAGACCGGGGTGATGCCATCTGGGGTAAATGACACGGTGATTTGCCTGATTCCGAAAGGAAAGGATCCCCAAACCCTAAAATACTACCGTCCGATCAGTTTATGCAACGTGATTTACAAAGTGGTATCCAAATGCTTGGTAAACCGCCTCCGTCCGTTGCTTGATGAGCTAATTTCAGAGACTCAAAGCGCTTTCATTCCGGGGAGAATGATAACAGATAATGCAATTATCGCCTTCGAGTGTTTTCATAAGATTCAACATAGCAAGAATGCCAACAACACTCATTGTGCGTACAAACTCGATCTAGCAAAGGCTTATGACAGAGTAGATTGGCATTTTCTTGAGGAATTGCTGAAGAAGATTGGTTTCTCTCCTGTTTGGATTGGTTGGATTATGAGTTGTGTGAAGTCAGTGAGGTATGCTGTTAAATGGAATGGGCAACTGTTGGACTTTTTTCAACCATCTAGGGGTCTGCGTCAAGGAGATCCGTTGAGTCCGTACTTGTTCCTCCTCGTTGCGGACTGTTTGACAGGAGTTCTAAACAGGGAGGTGTCAGGTGGCAGGGTGACGCCGGTCAAGGTGGCAAGGGGCAGCCCGGGTATCTCAAATCTGTTGTTCGCAGATGATAGTCTATTGTTCTTTAAAGCTTCGGTGCAAGAGGCAATGGTGATTAAGGAAGCTCTCGACCGCTTTCAGAAGGGATCTGGGCAACTTCTCAGCCCACAAAAGTGCTCCCTATTGTTCAGCGAAGCATGCCCGGATGGGGTGCAGCAGGGTATTAAAAATGTGCTTGGTGTTGTGGCATCCTCTTTTGAGAGCAAATATCTCGGCCTTCCCACTCCAGAAGGAAGAATGAAAGAGGAACAGTTTCAGCCGATAATGGAGAGGTTCTCCAAGAGATGCACGGGCTGGTGTGAAAGATACATGTCTCATGCCGCGAAGGAGGTACATGTCAAGGCAGTAGCTCAAGAACTCCCCACCTACCCCATGGGTATCTTTAAAATGACTAAAGGTTTTTGTGAAAACTATGAGAAACTTATACGAGACTTTTGGTGGGGAGATGAGCAAGGTCATAGAAAAGTACATTGGATGGCGTGGGAGAATATGATCAAACCAAAGAAGGGTGGGGGATTGGGATTCAGAGATATGCATCTTTTCAACCAAGCTCTGCTGGCTAGACAAGGATGGAGAATTCTACAAAACCCAGAGAGTCTTTGTGCTCGAGTGCTCAAATCAAAATATTTTCCGCATGGGAACTTTCTAGATACCGTGTTCTCATCAGATGCGTCACCAACTTGGAGAGGCATCGAGTTTGGCCTCGAGTTGCTGAAAGAAGGAATTATATGGAGGGTAGGGGATGGGAGGAAGATCAGTATTGAGAGAGACAATTGGATTCCTCGACAGGTTGGACAGAGGGCAGCAAAGTTCGCCAGAAGGACAAGGATCAGATGGGTAAATCAATTGATCCAAAATGATAAAAATGAATGGGACATTGATTTGATCAATCAGCTGTTCCCTATGTATGGTGCAGAAGCTATCTGTGACATCAAGCTCCCAACCCGGAAAGTGGAGGACTGCATAGCCTGGAGGCCGGAGAGATCCGGTGTGTTTTCGGTCAGAAGCGCTTATAGACTTGCTACAGAACTAAAAGCAAAGGAGAATCCTACCGCTTCGAGCTCTTCAAATGATGCAAATAATAGGAGCATCTGGAATCTCATTTGGCAAGCTAAAGTCCCACAAAAGGTGAAAATCACTTGCTGGAGAGTCGCTACTGAGTCACTAGCGACGAGGGAGAACAAAATGCACAGAACCCTGGAGAAGATGGCCACATGTACTATCTGTGGAATGGAAGACGAGACTGAATTTCATGCTGTCATTACTTGCACCAAAGCCAAAGCATTGAGGTATGAGATTCGAAAAGCTTGGAAGTTACCAGCGGAGACAGGCCCCAGGCAGCCCGGGCGGCGGCCTGGGGCGTGAGGCCCATCTCCTTCGAGCACTGTAGCAAATACTGTAGACTTGGACGAAGGCGGCCTGGGGCCTTTGCTTCGTTGCCTGCCTTGGCAGCCATTCCTGACTTGGACGAACCAACCGGCCGTCCGCCGCCCCTTCCCCCGACTTGGACGAATCCTAGGCGGCTAGGCTTGGCTGCGTGACCTGCGTCCCTGCCCGCCGCCACCGTCTGCGATCTCGTGCCCACCCAGCCGGCCAGCTCCGTCCAGCGCCGTCCCCCTTCGATCCCCTTCTGCGGCATCAGGTTGCGCCGCTGCGAGCTGCTGCCCTGTCCGGCGAGGCGGCTACCCCGGCGAGGCGGCAGGCTGCCGGCGTCCGGCGAGGCGGCTGTTGTTTGCCAGGAGCAGCCAAGCCACAGCACAGAGCAGACAGCAGAGCAAACAGCAAAGGTATCCCTTCCTAGGCTATGTGCTGTGAATTTGAGTGAATTTAGTTCCTGCATAGTTACATAAATCAGTGGGTTACTTGTTCCCTTGCATAATAGAAGGTCTTGTCCTCTGTTAGATTCAGATTTCTTGTTCAATTTCAGAGAAAACCAAAGAAAATTAGTGTCCTGTGTGTTCCTGCGTGCACTTGTTCTGAACTTTTGTGCTGCTGTTTTATTTTATTTTTAGTTTCGTCAGAGTTCTGTCTTGGTTAGCTGAGAACAAGCAAGATCTTCACCTTCCTATGCTTTTCTTTAATTTCCTTGTTGCTTATTCCACTAGCTACAGAATTAGTTTTGCATTTGTAGGAGAGATCTTTCACCCTGCTTCAGAGTAGCTTGGCTTTAGGAAATTGCATAGTAAACTGTTAATAATCTGGAGGTGTAGTAGCCTCATAGGTCATGTATCTGCAGCAGTTTCTGCATAAATTTAGTCATATAGCTTGCAGTTTCTGTAAAAATGTTGATCATGATTTCCTGTAATGCACTGTTAGATAATGATGAAACATGGCAGCGTGCCAGCGTAGTCCAATTTTGACTACTTTGAATGGGCTCGATTTTATCAAAGAGGAGCATGTCCTTTAACACAGTACTTCCTATTTCACATGTTAGTCATTCTTCCAAGTTTATTTAGAGAGGTAGTAGAAACAGGCCAATGGGTCATTACAACCGATCCAGCTAAGCTGCTAGCTCCAAATCTTTGCGGAACTGATCTGGATGCCACTGTTTGATGATGATTTTTGTTGCTAGATGCCACCGTTGTTGCTTGATGCCACTATTTGCTAGATGTGGAAACCGATTTAGTCATTTAGTAATTTTTGTTTCAATATAATTTTACAGGAAGGCAAGATGAGTAAAAGAAACAAGACATTGAATTCTTTTTTTCAAGTTCGAACCACAGGATCCACGGAAACAGGTCCGTCTTGTTGAGATGTGGAAACCAGTTCTAAAGGTATTAGAAAATCTACACAATGATGCAGATAATGTTGCACAAAGAACCACAGCCGCGGGGTTTTGATCCACATTTGATGAATTGCAATGACCTTGGTCATCTTGCCATGAATATTGTTATAACTGATATGCACACAACTTTTCCCTTGGTTTACCGTCTTGTTGAGTTAACATTGATTTTACCTGTTGCAACCGCAACAGTGGAAAGGGTATTCTCAGCAATGAGCATTATCAAGACTGGATTGAGGAACAAGATGGGTGATGATTGGATGAATCATAGAATGGTATGTTACATTGAGCGAGATGTATTTGTTAGTATTGAAGAATCAAAGATCATAGAGCGATTTCAAGGTTATCGCACACGCAAAGGCATTTTGCCTCGTCCTAGACATAAGTTTTTACATTTTGCATCTGTTATTAACTATTTTTACTTGCTATATTATGCACTGATTTGCATTTCAAAATTTATCCTTGAAGGTTTAGCTTCTTCTGCTATTGAAGATGTAGTCATGGGAGGCTCAGATCAACCAATCCTTTGATTTGGTATCAATCTTTTGTATCATCTATGCTACATATTGTCTTTTGATTTGTCTTACTTTATTAGTTGACCCATCATGGAACAAATACTGCCTTTGAATATTATGTTTGGTTCTTATTAGTTATGCAACATAGATGGACTTTTGTATGCCTTGAAACTGGAGTTTTTTGGGGGGTAGTTTTTAGCCCTTAGTTTCTCGCCTGGGGCGTCGGCCAATCCTGGCTCCGCCACTGAGCGGAGAGACAGTTCAGATACACGGGTAAGGATTGGCTACTCTGCCTACTGGACACTTGCGATGAGGTCACGCGGACCAGAATCCTTCTGCTTATTTGGAGAGTGTGGCACCTACGAAATGATTGCGTGCATGAGGGTGGTAAAGCCTCGATCTCTGTATCGGTCGATTTCCTCAAGAAATATGAGCAGGAGCTGAACATAAGCATGGCCTCGGATGGCAGACCAGGTGGTAAACAATCTCTGTTCCCTGACAAACCTGAAACCCCAAACACCCTAGTCAGACAAACTAGGTGGTCCGCGCCCCCGGCTGGATGGTAGAAAATAAACACAGACGCAGCTTTCAATCACTCAGATGGTCAGGCAACTGTCGGCTGGGTGACCAGAGACCATAACGGCATGATTGCCTTATCGGGATGCAGACGCATCAGAACATGTTCTGACGCCGAGGAGGCGGAGGCTGAGGCTGTCCGACAGGGCCTAACTGATATAGCACTAAAATTCAGAGGAAGAATCATAGTGGAAACAGACTGTGTGTCACTAGCTCACCGGTTGAAACCTGACTCTCCGAACAGATCAGTGCTCCGACACACAATAATTGACATTAAGGAACTCATGTTGAACTTCCAGGAGGTGAGGATTTCGGCTGTTGGGAGAACCTGCAATGGTGTTGCCCACGCGCTAGCAACACACGCACGTAAAGATGGTGAATGTTCGACGGTACGAAGGGTGCCTGATTGCATTGCCCAGTTAGTGGCAAATGATTGTAAGGGCCAAAATGGCAGCGTGTAAGTTTTGTGCTGTCTTTTTCTCAAACAAAAAAAAAAAAGTATTGTCATGGTTTTTTCAGCGATCCGGTTGTTACAAGTAATCTTGTGTCAATTAGTTAGTTCAGTTTGAACTATACTAGTATTTCAGCTGAATTCCGATTGTGACTTTTTGTATTTTACTACAAACTGTGGTGCTTGCATTCTTCAAACCTTTGCACTGCACCACATATTTTCAGCACAAAATGCTAGAATGGGGCTTATGTATGCAAACTCGGTGGGCAGTGCTGGTGGTGTGGCTGAGGTGGTGGAGGTGCGTGCGCATCCTGGAGTCCGGTCCGGCCTTTCTCCCTGGCTTCTGGATGACGGTGTGCGGCACGGGCGGGCTTCTCTTGGGCCCATCCTTGGCGGTGGTGGCGACGGATCTACCCCCCTCTTCGGCAGATGGGCAGCTGTTGCTGGCCTCTCGCCGGTCCGCGCCAGTAGCCGTGGTGGGGCGAAGCAGGGGTACTTCGGGGGGGGGGGGGGGGGGGGGGGGGATGGAGGCTCCGACGTGGTCGAGCCGCCCGTTGCCGGCACAGGGGATGCTGGTAGTGGCCGTGTGCCGCTCCTCCCCCTTCCCCTTTGCCTAGCTTGGTGCTTTCTGGTCGCCGACCTGGCGATGCTTGAGGCGGGACGGTCGCTGCCGGTTCCGGCGGTGGATGGGGTTGGCGGAGCTATTCAAAGCCACCCCCTTTGATGTTCTCGGAGTTGTCTGGGTGCAGGGCGGCGGCCTTGGCGGTGGGAGGCGCGTTGGTCTTTGGTGGATTGAGCGGCTCAGGTGCTGGCGAGCAGACATGGCCGCTCGGGCGGGCTTCTCTTGGACCCATCCTTGGCGGTGGTGGCGACGGATCTACCCCCTCTTCGGCGGACAGTTGGCTATTGGTGGCCTCCCGCCGGTCCGCGCCAGTAATCGTGGTGGGGCTAAGTAGGGGTGCTTCGCGGGAGGGGGGGGGGGGGGGGAGGTCGGTAGGAGGGATGGGGGCTCCGACGTGGTCGAGCCGCCCGTCGCCGGCACAGGGGGTGCTGGTCGTGGCCATGTACCGCTCCTCCCCCTTTGCCCAGCCTGGTGCTTTCTGGTCACCGACCTGGCGATGCTTGAGGCAGGACGGTCGCTACCGGTTCCGGCAGTGGTTGGGGTTGGCGGAGCTATTTAAAGCCACCCCCTTTGATGTTCTCGGAGCGGTCTGGGTGCAGGGCGGCGGCCTTGGCGGTGGGAGGCGCGTTGGTCTTGGGAGGATTGCGCGGCTCGGGTGCTGGCGAGCAAACATGACCGCTCGGCCGGCATGGATGCAGGAGGTTGGCAATGCGGGGGAGCGACGGAGGGGTCGGAGCATCGGGGTACATCACTTGCCCAGTCTTTGTACTGGCCGGCGGCGGCCGCCGCCGCGGACGTCGTTTCCTCCTTGGAGGCTCGGTCGCGGTGCTCTCACTCCCTTTGTGTTGCTTCGGGTGAAAACTTGATCCGTGGGATCAGACCGTGGCAGTTATCCATGATCGTGCCCTTCTTGGAGGCACCGTTTTGGAGTCCCCGCTCCGGCGTTGGCCGTCTCACCTCTCCTCGGTGGATTGCTCATGTGGTGGTCTCCGTCAGCTAGAAGCGGTTTCTTCTTTGCTCATTCGTAGTATGGTTGATGTGGTTTGTCGGTGCCCGGCACCTTTGTATCTTGCTTTGGGTGTGTGTGTTGAGTGCGGTGGTGGCGTGTGTTTGTATCGGTATTCCCGGATGTATGCGGTGATGGTTGCTTTATAATATAAAGCGCGGAGCCCTTTTTGGTCTTATGTATGCAAACTGCTGGATATACTCCATCCAAGGCTGCTTGTGGTACTGTTATTTTTATGGTTTTCATGAAAAAGAGAAGAAAAGAAAATGCGTGGGTCCCACCCGCACACCTTTCTATACCTTCTGGAATCAAAGTGTCCTGCTTTATTCAAAGAAAAAGAATATGAGGAAGAAGCTGACAGTTCAATCTTTATTCTTCAAGTAGCTCCAGCCTGAAGCAAAGAACCAGCTAGCTTTGACCAGAACTAAAGCCAAAGACCAAACACAAGCAGGCCCTGCACTGCATGCGTACCAGCAAGTCTCCACTACCCCCATTCAGTCATCCATTGTTCCTCCTTCACCTGGCATAAACATACATCTTCTACTGCCACAAGTTGTGCCAGCCAACCTACTGATTAAGGTACTATTGAACTATTAATTAATACGATTCTTCAGCTACATATATTTCTCATCTTATAATTGCTTGGAGTTTCTTTCTTACCAAAAGAACACGTATTTTAGTTATGCATCTACTAACATGACTAATACCTACTGATCTGTCGTGGTGACTAGGTGCAAACTAGCAAATTAATTCATCCGGGGGTGCAGATCGGTCGATGGTTTAGATTTTGAGAGCTTCCTGTCTTACTGCAACTGCACCGCATCATAGATAGATCAGCGCACAAGGTGTGCCAGCCTAACCAATAAGGTACTATCAAAACTATGATATGATTCTTCCGCTACATATATTTCTCATCTTAATTGCTTCAAGTTTCTTTTCTTTCCAAACGAATAGGTATATTTAATCTTCTGGAGGTGCAGATCGATGGGTTAGATTTCTGGATCTTCTTGTCTCTCTCTACAAGGCCTTCACTCAAACATTAGTCATCATGCCTCGAGTGGTATATTTTCTAACAATGTAGTCTAGAATTACTTTTTCTCTGGCGGTATGTTATATATGTCAGCGATGGTTGTCTTAATTGGTTCTTCAATACGTACATTCGAGATTTAGTTACATCTTCATTAGCTCCAAGGATTAAGCAACGGTGGCCAAGATCACACACACAAATAGTGGATGCAGTTGTTGCTGAAATTAATTGACCCGTTAAACCTTAAGGCTTAATATTACAAGAGTCGCTGCCTGCTAGGAGCTTAATATTACGCACTCTTGTTCAACTGCCGCTCCTCCAGCTTTTTTTGGATAAAGGAAATTTCATTAAATTGATTTATCAAGGTGATACAACCGCATCTAAAGATTGCCCGGCCTCTGCATAACATGATGCACACAGCCAACAAGTCCAAACGACCGAAAAATAAACATTGTTTTGCAGCAAAAATAAATCAATCCAGCCTAGGGTGGGGCAAATCCTATACGAAGATTACACCGCCATCCATGAAGGGAGAAAACCTCCCTGGCTGTACGCTCCAGCCGTGTAGACGCCATCATAAAAAGGTATCTGTCCTCCGGCTCTGCAGGATAGACCAAGTACGGAGCCATCGCGTGCATGCATGAATAACCTGCACAGGAGAAGAAACACATTTATTATTAAAAACCACATCATTTCTGCTAAGCCACAATGCCCAGCATAAGACAGCCGCCCGCACAAGAATATGTGCAGAAAATTGTTTATCAATACCCGGCAATCAATTACCGAACATGTTACGTGCACTACGTGGGGGGTACAGATTTGAAGCTACTTGAACTATGGCCCATACTGCACGAGCGAACTTACACTCAAAAAATAAGTGTTTAATAGACTCGTCATGTTAGCAAAAAACACACGTCTTTCTACCTTGCCAGTTACGTTGTGTCAGGTTATCTCTAGTTAAGATGACCCCTCTACTTAAAAACCAGAGGAATATCTTCACTCTTAGAGGTATTTTTAGCTTTCACAATTTTTTGTTCAACGGAACGTCAATTTGAGACATCGAGTCGTACAAGGACTTGACTGAGAAACTACCGTTCTGATGCAGTTTCCATTGAAACTTGTCCGGCTCACTTGTCAGTTGAATGTCCTCCAGACGAGAGAGTAATTCATTCCATGCTGCCAGGCAAGGGCCAAAGAGGTCCCTACGAAAAGAAATATCGGGGTTTTCTTGTCCCAAAACTTGTTTGATTGTGACAAATTTATCTCTGGCAATCCTGTACAAGCTAGGGTACTGCACCATAAGTGGGGTGGCGCCTAGCCAGGTATCTTCCCAGAATCGAACCTGAGAACCATCCCTAACTGAGAAAGTACCTAATTGAAAAAAGAATTCATTGGCCTTCATGACACCATACCAAAAATGTGAATCACCGGGTTTCCAATGAACTTGAGAAATGTCTTCGCACCCCACGTATTTGTTACGAATGATTTCCTGGCACACTCCATTCTCAGTGAGTAATTTGTAAACCCATTTACTCAGAAGAGCGATGTTTTTAATCTCAAGATCTTGAATTCCAAGGCCCCCTTGACTTTTAGGGCGGCATAATACAATCCACCTAGCCAGCCGATATTTCTTGGATTCATTATCGCATTGCCAAAAAAATCTGGATCTAAAGTAATCCAGATGATGAAGAACCCCTTTCGGTAAGTGCAAGAATGACAACATGTATAGAACCATATTGCTGAGGACGGAATTGATCAAAATCAATCGCCCCCCATATAACAAGAGTTTGGCTTTCCAGCTGGCTACCGTTTCTCAAGTCTCTCTTCCACATGCTTCCACTCAGCGATAGTTAAGCGCTGATTGTGAATCGGAATACCGAGATACCGAATCAGGAACTACTCGAGCTGGCAGCCAAAAATGTCAGCATACTCTGCAGCGTCGCCGAAGCAGAAAAGCTCGCTCTTATGAAAATTAATTTTGAGACCAGAGAGCTCCTCATATGCGCATAAAAGTAGCTTGAGGTTTTTTGCTTTATCTAGGTCATTATCCATAAAAACTAAAAAGAATAGTGTCATCCGCGTATTGTAAAATAGACAGACCTTCTTCTACTAAATGGGGAATAACACCGCTAATCTAACCGGCCACCTTAGCCCTCTGAACAAGGATAGCTAACATATCTGCCGTGATGTTGAACAAAATAGGGGATATGGGGTCCCCTTAGCGAAGACCCTTCTTAGTCTGAAAATAGTTGCCAACATCATTGTTGACTTTGATAGCCACACTACCTCCAGAAACAAAACACGCTACCCATCAGCACCATTTTGGTGAAAACCCCTTCATGCGTAAAGTTTACAACAGAAAGGGCCGTTTTACTTTATCATAGGCCTTTTCGAAGTCAATTTTAAAGATGACTCCACTCAGCTTTTTATGGTGAAGCTCATGTATGGTTTCATGCAGCACAACCACTCCATCTAGTATGTTGCGCGTCCTTGCATAAATGTTGTTTGAGTGGGTTTGACCACATGGTCAGCCACCCCGTTCAAAGGATTTGTTGCAACCTTCGTAAAGATTGCTGACGTTTAGAAGGCAAATCGGTTGATTGTTGAATATGACTAGCCTCCTTAGTCTTGGGCAGTAGAATAATTTCCCCAAAGTTTAAACAAGCAATGTCAAGGTCTTAACCAGGATGTGGAATCCCTCTCTAGTGAGCCATCCCAGTTCGAATTTAAACTGTGGAGTGTTAGAGCTTGGAGTTGTTTGACCAAAATCAGTTAGCAATGGAGCATGATCCGATAAGGCATCAATTGTTTCTAGCATCCGTACCGAGGCATGGGGATATTTATATTCCCAGTCGGTGGTTACTAGCACCCGGTCAAGTTTTTCTTAAGTTGGAATAGATCGGTTATTGGCCCAGGTGTACTAACGACCAGACATAGTGAGCCCCCTCAACTCCAAGCTATCAATAATAGCATCGAAGAGGAAAGGCCATCTAGTGTCAAACCGATCATTGTTTTTTTTCCTGCTGACATCGAAGGATATTGAAATCCCCCCCTGTTAACATGCGGTGAGGATTGTCCCGACAGGTATTAACAAGTTCCTTAAGAAAAGCGGACTTAAACTCCTCTTGAGCGGCACCATATACAGCCACCAGGCGCCAAAGGAAGTTGTCGGACTTGTTTCGAAGGTGAAATTTGATGTGATATTCACCCTTCGACGTGGACAAAAGTTCCAGGTATGTCGAGTGGATGCCAAGCAAGATTCCACCTGACCTTCCGGACGGGGGTAAGACATGCCATACATAATCATTGATGGAATATGCCCTAGAGGCAATAATAAAGTTGTTATTATTTTATATTTCCTTGTTCATGATAAAGGTTTATTATTCATGCTAGAATTGTATTGACCGGAAACTTAAATACATGTGTGAGTACATAAACAAATACCGTGTCCCTAGGAAGCCTCTACTAGACTAGCTCGTTGATCAAAGATGGTTAAGGTTTCCTAACCATAGACATGAGTTGTCATTTGATAACGGGATCACATCATTAGGAGAATGATGTGATGGACAAGACCCATCCGTTAGCTTAGCATATGATCGTTCTGTTTATTGCTACTGCTTTCTTGAATGTCAAATACATGTTCCTCAGACCATGAGATCATGCAACTCCCGGATACCGAAGGAATACCTTGTGTGCTATCAAACGTCACAACGTAACTGGGTGATCATAAAGATGCTCTACAGGTATCTCCGAAGGTGTCCGTTGAGTTGGCATGGATCGAGACTGGGATTTGTCACTCCGTGTTTCGGAGAGGTATCTCTGGGCCCTCTCGGTAATGCACATCATAAGAAGCTTGCAAGCAAAGTGACTAAGGAGTTAGTTACGGGATGATGTATTACAGAACGAGTAAAGAGACTTGCCGGTAACAAGATTGAACTAGGTATGGAGATACCGACGATCGAATCTCGGGCAAGTAACATACCGACGGACAAAGGGAATTACGTATGTTGTCATTGCGGTTCGACCGATAAGATCTTCGTGGAATATGTAGGAACCAATATGGGCATCCAGGTTCCGCTATTGGTTATTGACCGGAGAGGCGTCTCGGTCATGTCTACATCATTCCCGAACCCGTAGGGTCCGCACGCTTAACGTTCGTTGACGATATAGTGTTATATGAGTTATGTGAATTGGTAACCGAATATTGTTCGGAGTCCCGGATGAGACCCCGGACGTCACGAGGAGTCTCGAAATGGTCGAGAGGTAAAGATTTATATATGGGAAGTCATATTTTGGGTTCCGGAAAAAGGTGCAGTTTTTTTTGGTACCGGGAAGCTTCCAGAAGGTTCCGGAGGATTCCAGAGGATTCCGGAGGGGTCCGGAAGTCCACAAGTGGGTCCACCACGTCCCAAGGGCTGGCATGGGCTAAGGGGAGGCGCCCTGGCCTTATTGGGCCAGGCGCACCAAGTCCTCAAAAGCCCACGCAGCTAGGGAAGGAAAAAGGGAGAATCCTAGTAGGAATAGGATTGGACTTTGGAGTCCAAGTCCACGTGTGTACTATTCACGGTTACTGTTCACGTGGCATTATTCCTTCTACTCCAAGCCCCTACACATATATAAATAGAGGAGAGGGGGCGCCCCAAAAGGAGACACAACATTGTCTTAGCCGTGTGCGGCGCCCCCCTCCACAGTTCCGTCCCTCGGTCATATTTTCGCAGTGCTTGGGCGAAGCCCTGCGGAGATAGCATCACCATCACCGTCACCACGCCATCGTGCTGCCGGAACTCATCCACTACCTCGTCGTCTTGCTGGATCAAGAAGTCGAGGACGTCACCGAGCTGAACGTGTGCTGAACGCGGAGGTGCCGTACGTTCGGTGCTCGGTCGGTTGGATCGTAAAGTTGTTCGACGACATCAACCGCATGGTTCTAACGCTTCCGCTTACGGTCTACAAGGGTACGTAGACACACTCCCCCTCTCGTAGCTATGCATCTCCATGGATAGATCTTGCGTGTGCGTAGAATTTTTTTTATTTTCCATGCAACGTTCCCCAACAGTGGCATCATGAGCTAGGTTTATGCGTAGATGATATGCACGAGTAGAACACAAAGAGTTGTGGGCGGTGATCGTCATACTGCTTACCACCAACGTCTTATTTTGATTCGGCGGTATTGTAAGATGAAGCGGCCCGGACCAACCTTACATGTCCACGTACATGAGACCGGTTCCACCGACAGACATGCAACTTGTTTTGCATAAAGGTGGCTGGCGGGTGTCTGTTTCTCCTACTTTAGTTGAATCGAATTTGACTGCGGCCGGTCCTTGTTGAAGGTTAAAATAGCAAACTTGATAAATCACCGTTGTGGTTTTGTGCCGTAGGTAAGAACGGTTCTTGCTAGAAGCCCGTAGCAGCCACGTAAAACTTGCAACAACAAAGTAGAGGACGTCTAACTTGTTTTTGCTGGGTATGCTGTGATGTGATATGGTCAAGACATGATGTGATATACGTTATTGTATGAGATGATCATGTTTTGTAATTTATCGGCAACCGGCAGGAGCCTTATGGTTGTCTCTTTATTGTATGAAATGCAAGCGCCATGTAATTGCTTTACTTTATCGCTATGCGTTAGCAATAGTTGTAGAAGCAATAGTTGGCGAGACGACCACGACGCAACGATGGAGATCAAAGTGTCGAGCCGGTGACGATGGAGATCATGACGATGCTTTGGAGATGGAGATCAAAAGCACAAGATGATGGCCATATCATGTCACATATTTTGATTGCATGTGATGTTTATCCTTTATGCATCTTATTTTGCATAGAACGACGGTAGCATTATAAGATGATCCCTTCACTAAATTTCAAGATAAAAGTGTTCTCCCCGAGTATGCACCGTTGCTAAAGTTCGTCGTTTCGAAGCACCTCGTGATGATCGGGTGTGATAGATTCTACGTTCACATACAACGGGTGTAAGCCAGTTTTACACAAGCAGAATACTTGGGTTAAACTTGACGAGCCTAGCATGTACAGACATGGTCTCGGAACACTGGAGACCGAAAGGTCGAACATCAGTCATATAGTAGATATGATCAACATGGAGATGTTCACCATTGATGACTATCCCATCTCACGTGATGATCGGACATGGGCTAGTTGATTTGGATCATGTATCACTTAGTTAACTTGAGGGATGTTAATTTAAGTGGGAGTTCATTAGTAATTTGATTAATTGAACTTAATTTATCATGAACTTAGTCTTGATAGTTTTTGCATATCTATGTTGTAGATAAATGGCCCGTGCTACTGTTCCATTGAATTTTAATGCGTTCCTATAGAAAGCTAAGTTGAAAGATGATGGTAGCAACTACACGGACTGGGTCCGTAACTTGAGGATTATCCTCATTGCTGCACAGAAGAATTATGTCCTTGATGCACCGCTAGGTGATGGACCTGCTGCAGGAGCTGCTGCAGACGTTGTGAACGCCTGGCAGGCTCGATCTGATGACTACTCGATAGTTCAGTGTGCCATGCTCTACGGCTTAGAACCGGGACTACAAAAGCGTTTTGAACGCCACGGAGCATATGAGATGTTCCAAGAGCTGAAATTGATATTTCAAGCTAATGTCCGGGTTGAGAGATATGAAGTCTCCAACAAGTTCTTCAGCTGTAAGATGGAGGAGAACAGTTCTGTCAGTGAACACATACTCAGAATGTCTGGGTACCACAACCACTTGACTGAGCTGGGAATTGATCTTCCGGTTGAGAGTGTCATTGACAGAGTTCTTCAGTCACTGCCACCAAGCTATAAAGGCTTCGTGATGAACTATAATATGCAAGGGATGGAGAAGACAATTCCCGAGCTCTTCGCGATGCTGAAATCAGCGGAGGTAGAAATCAAGAAAGAGCATCAAGTGTTGATGGTTAACAAAACCACTAGTTTCAAGAAAAAGGGCAAGGGAAAGAAGGGGAACTTCAAGAAGAACGGCAAGCAAGTTGCCGCTCCCACGAAGAAACCCAAAGCTGGACCCAGGCCTGAAACAGAGTGCTTCTACTGCAAAGGGACTGGTCACTGGAAGCGGAACTGCCCCAAGTATTTGGCGGATAAGAAGGATGGCAAAGTGAGCAAAGGTATATTTGATATACATGTTATTGATGTGTTCCTCACTAATGCTCGCAGTAGCGCCTAGGTATTTGATACTGGTTCGGTTGCTCATATTTGTAACTCGAAACAGGAGCTACGGAATAAGCGAAGATTGGCTAAGGACGAGGTGACGATGCGCGTCGGGAATGGTTCCAAGGTTGATGTGATCGCCGTCGGCACGCTACCTCTACATCTACCTTCGGGATTAGTTTTAGACCTCAATAATTGTTATTTGGTGCCAGCGTTGAGCATGAACATTATATCTGGATCTTGTTTATTGCGAGACGGTTATTCATTTAAGTCAGAGAATAATGGTTGTTCTATTTATATGAGTAACATATTTTATGGTCACGCACCTTTTGTGAATGGTCTATTCTTGTTGAAACTCGATCATAGTGATACACATATTCATAATATTGATGCCAAAAGATGCAAAGTTGATAATGATAGTGCAACATACTTGTGGCACTGCCATTTAGGTCATATTGGTGTAAAGCGCATGAAGAAACTCCATGCGGATGGACTTTTGGAATCTCTTGATTATGAATCATTTGATACTTGCGAACCATGCCTCATGGGTAGGATGACTAAAACTCCGTTCTCTGGAACAATGGAGCGAGCTACTGATTTGTTGGAAATAATACATACCGATGTATGCGGTCCGATGAATGTTGAAGCACGCGGCGGGTATCGTTATTTTCTAACCTTCACAGATGATTTGAGTAGATATGGGTATATCTAATTAATGAAACACAAGTCTGAAACATTTGAAAAGTTCAAAGAATTTCAGAGTGAAGTAGAGAATCATCGTAACAAGAAAATAAAGTTTCTACGATCTGATCGCGGAGGCGAATATTTGAGTTACGAGTTTGGCCTTCACTTAAGAAAATGTGGAATTGTTTCACAACTCACGCCACCTGGAACACCACAGCGTAATGGTGTGTCCGAACGTCGTAACCGTACTTTATTGGATATAGTACGTTCTATGATGTCTCTTACCGATTTGCCACTATCGTTTTGGGGTTATGCATTAGAGACAGCTGCATTCACGTTAAATAGGGCACTGTCTAAATCCGTTGAGACGACACCGTATGAACTATGGTTTGGCAAGAAACCTAAGCTGTCGTTTCTTAAGGTTTGGGGATGCAATGCTTATGTGAAAAAGCTTCAACCTGATAAGCTCGAACCCAAAGCGGAGAAGTGCGTCTTCATAGGATACCCTAAAGAAACAATTGGGTACACCTTCTACCACATATCCGAAGGCAAGGTCTTTGTTGCCAAGAATGGGTCCTTTCTAGAGAAGGAGTTTCTCTCGAAAGAAGTGAGTGGGAGGAAAGTAGAACTTGATGAGGTAATTGTACCTTCTCTCAAATTGGAAAGTAGCTCATCAGAGAAAACCGTTCCCGTGATGCCTACACCAATAAGAGAGGAAGATAATGATAAAAATCATGAAACTTCAGATCAAGTTACTACTGAACTTCGTAGGTCGACCAGAGTACGTTCCGCACCAGAGTGGTACGGTAATCCTGTTCTGGAAGTTATGTTGTTAGACAACGGCGAACCTACGAACTATGAAGAAGCTATGATAAGCCCGGATTCTGACAAATGGCTTGAGGCCATGAAATCTGAGATAGGATCCATGTATGAGAACAAAGTGTGGACTTTGGTGGACTTGCCCGATGATCGGCAAGCCATTGAGAATAAATGGATTTTTAAGAGAAAGACGGATGCTGATGGTAATATCACTGTCTACAAAGCTCGACTTGTCGTGAAAGGTTTTCGACAAGTTCAAGGGGTTGACTACGATGAGACTTTCTCACCCGTAGCGATGCTTAAGTCTGTCCGAATCATGTTAGCAATTGCCGCATTTTATGATTATGAAATCTGGCAAATGGATGTCAAAACTGCATTCCTTAATGGTTTTCTCAAAGAAGAGTTGTATATGATGCAACCAGAAGGTTTTGTCGATCCTAAGGGTGCTAACAAAGTGTGCAAGCTCCAGCGATCCATCTATGGACTGGTGCAAGCATCTCGGAGTTGGAATATACGCTTTGATGAGGTGATCAAAGCATATGGTTTTGTACAGACTTACGGTGAAGCCTGTATTTACAAGAAAGTGAGTGGGAGCTCTGTAGCATTTCTAATATTATATGTGGATGACATATTGTTGATTGGAAATGATATAGAATTTCTGGATGGCATAAAGGGATACTTGAATAAGAATTTTTCAATGAAAGACCTCGGTGAAGCTGCTTATATATTGGGCATCAAGATCTATAGGGATAGATCAAGACGCTTGATAGGACTTTCACAAAGCACATACCTTGACAAAGTTTTGAAGAAGTTCAAAATGGATCAGTCAAAGAAAGGGTTCTTGCCTGTCTTGCAAGGTGTGAAGTTGAGTCAGACTCAATGCCCGACCACGGCAAAAGATATAGAGAAAATGAAAGTCATTCCCTATGCCTCAGCCATAGGTTCTATTATGTATGCCATGCTGTGTACCAGACCTGATGTGTGCCTTGCCATAAGTTTGGCAGGGAGGTACCAGAGTAATCCAGGAGTGGATCACTAGACAGCGGTCAAGAATATCCTGAAGTACCTGAAAAGGACCAAGGACATGTTTCTCGTTTATGGAGGTGACGAAGAGCTCGTCGTAAAGGGTTACGTCGATGCAAGCTTCGACACTGATCCGGATGACTCTAAGTCACAAACCGGATACGTATTTATATTAAATGGTGGAGCTGTCAGTTGGTGCAGTTCCAAGCAGAGCGTCGTGGCGGGATCTACGTGTGAAGCGGAATACAGAGCTGCTTCGGAAGCAGCACATGAAGGAGTCTAGATGAAGGAGTTCATATCCGATCTAGGTGTAATACCTAGTGCATCGGGTCCAATGACAATCTTTTGTGACAACACTGGAGCAATTGCCATAGCCAAGGAGCCCAGGTTTCACAAGAAGACCAAACACATCAAGAGACGCTTCAACTCCATTCATGAATATGTCAAGGATGGAGACATAGAAATTTGCAAAGTACACACGGATCTGAATGTGGCAGACCCGTTGACTAAGCCTCTTCCACGAGCAAAACATAATCAGCACCAAGACTCCATGGGTGTTAGATTCATTACTATGTAATCTAGATTATTGACTCTAGTGCAAGTGGGAGACTGATGGAATATGCCCTAGAGGCAATAATAAAGTTGCTATTATTTTATATTTCCTTGTTCATGATAAAGGTTTATTATTCATGCTAGAATTGTATTGACCGGAAACTTAAATACATGTGTGAATACATAAACAAATACCGTGTCCCTAGTAAGCCTCTACTAGACTAGCTCGTTGATCAAAGATGGTTAAGGTTTCCTAACCATAGACATGAGTTGTCATTTGATAACGGGATCACATCATTAGGAGAATGATGTGATGGACAAGACCCATCCGTTATCTTAGCATATGATCGTTCTGTTTATTGCTATTGCTTTCTTGAATGTCAAATACATGTTCCTCAGACCATGAGATCATGCAACTCCTGGATACCGAAGGAATACCTTGTGTGCTATCAAACGTCACAACGTAACTGGGTGATCATAAAGATGCTCTACAGGTATCTCCGAAGGTGTCCGTTGAGTTGGCATGGATCGAGACTGGGATTTGTCACTCCGTGTTTCGGAGAGGTATCTCTGGGCCCTCTCGGTAATGCACATCATAAGAAGCTTGCAAGCAAAGTGACTAAGGAGTTAGTTACGGGATGATGTATTACAGAACGAGTAAAGAGACTTGCCGGTAACGAGATTGAACTAGGTATGGAGATACCGACGATCGAATCTCGGGCAAGTAACATACCGACGGACAAAGGGAATTACGTATGTTGTCATTGCGGTTCGACCGATAAGATCTTCGTGGAATATGTAGGAACCAATATGGGCATCCAGGTTCCGCTATTGGTTATTGACCGGAGAGGCGTCTCGGTCATGTCTACATCATTCCCGAACCCGTAGGGTCCGCACGCTTAACGTTCGTTGACGATATAGTGTTATATGAGTTATGTGAATTGGTAACCGAATATTGTTCGGAGTCCCGGATGAGACCCCGGACGTCACGAGGAGTCTCGGAATGGTTGAGAGGTAAAGATTTATATATGGGAAGTCATATTTTGGGTTCCGGAAAAAGGTGCAGTTTTTTTTGGTACCGGGAAGCTTCCAGAAGGTTCCGGAGGATTCCAGAGGATTCCGGAGGGGTCCGGAAGTCCACAAGTGGGTCCACCACGTCCCAAGGGCTGGCATGGGCTAAGGGGAGGCGCCCTGGCCTTATTGGGCCAGGCGCACCAAGTCCTCAAAAGCCCACGCAGCTAGGGAAGGAAAAAGGGAGAATCCTAGTAGGAATAGGATTGGACTTTGGAGTCCAAGTCCACGTGTGTACTATTCACGGTTACTGTTCACGTGGCATTATTCCTTCTACTCCAAGCCCCTACACATATATAAATAGAGGAGAGGGGGCGCCCCAAAAGGAGACACAACATTGTCTTAGCCGTGTGCGGCGCCCCCCTCCACAGTTCCGTCCCTCGGTCATATTTTCGCAGTGCTTGGGCGAAGCCCTGCGGAGATAGCATCACCATCACCGTCACCACGCCATCGTGCTGCCGGAACTCATCCACTACCTCGTCGTCTTGCTGGATCAAGAAGTCGAGGACGTCACCGAGCTGAACGTGTGCTGAACGCGGAGGTGCCGTACGTTCGGTGCTCGGTCGGTTGGATCGTGAAGTTGTTCGACGACATCAACCGCGTTGTTCTAACGCTTCCGCTTACGGTCTACGAGGGTACGTAGACACACTCCCCCTCTCGTAGCTATGCATCTCCATGGATAGATCTTGCATGTGCGTAGAATTTTTTTTGTTTTCCATGCAACGTTCCCCAACAATCATAAGCACATGAAAAGTTGTCAACATCAAGTGTTTAGAAATCACTTTTACCCAACTTAGTGATGGCCACAAAGTCCAACACATGATCCCTTACACAATCGGCAATATGTTTGTGTTTAGCCACGTCATCAAGACCTCTGCTATTCCAAAACATACCTCTCATGATGAACCATTTTTATGTTTAGATAACTTCGCCCTCTTAGACGAGCACCCTCTTTTCTTCGCTGAAGTAGACTTGTTTTTTCGTACCGACGCGACAAGCTCACAAAGCATAGTGTCGCGTACCGTATCGTCCAAATCTACTTCATTCGTGTCTTTAACCAGATGGGAGAGAAGCTTGCCATCATGATTGGCATCAGCATCCTCATCCTCCTCATCCGGCCCGAGAGGATCAGAATAAGTCGACAACTTAGGAGCAAGTGTAAGCCGGTCGAACTCCATTTGTTTAAAAGCCCTAACAGAAAATTCTACCTCTTTCTCATTACGTCCCAATGAAACTCCAAGGTCAGCAATATTTGAAGAAACTCTGGAATTATCAAAGGACAAAAAATATTTAGAGAGGAAGTACCTTCGAAGTCGAGGTTGCGGGATGCCGTCCTACGCATGGCCTTGGTCAGAGAGTCCTCGTCAGTAGCTGTTGTACCATCAACACCAATAGAGTGACTACCGCTGCGTCTCAGCGGTGAGGGTGTGAAGTCGCCTGCAGCCATGGTCACAGCGCCCCTGGGTGGTGGGGTAGAAGGGCGCGGCGAAGCTGAAGAAGACCAAGAGGGCTGCACAACAGCCCCCGTGCCCTCGAACGATGGTGACGACGTGGGCGGCGTCGAAGCCCTGGGCGTCATCGCCCCTGGAGGTGTCGAAGGCGTAGAGGACAATCCTCACTGCTCCGCCATCGCTGACTCACAGTCAGCCCGAACTGACGGTGAGAAAATCGCTCCCCGTCGAGTTGACGATGCCGGCGTGGGTGACTGTGGTAGGGTCAGCGGCGAAGAGGACGCAGGAGATGGCTCCTCCTGAAGCCTAGGCCACGCCTGGGACCCCTCGTCGAGGTGAGTGATGGCCTGGAAGTGCACAGGGCTATGTAGCAATTTCGTGATAAGTAAGGTTTGTCGATCCCACAGGGAGCGAATAGGATGGCATCACAATCCCCGCAGCTATGTTGTCACTAACACAACCACGCTCACACCCAAACCGGAGTTTGGAAATAGCTCACTTAAGTAAGTTGCAAGGGAACGGTAGAAAGCAGGAATTAAACTAAGTACTAGAGAGAACGGAAAATAAATACTAAACTAAGCAGAAGAAATAAACTAAGAGAAGTATGTGATGTTTTAGATGAGATTGTTGGCATCTAGGTATGGCCTCATTTGGTACGGGCGCAGAATGGAGTTAGGGTTTTACGACTATGTCACGTTCTGACTAAGTCAGTACCTGCACTATAGGATACGGTGGTCTACTTCTGGTGGGCGGTCCCTCACATAACATTATCTCTCAAGACGCGCTGTTGAGATAACTCATTCATCCTACTTCGTGTCCCATACCAGAGGCGGCTAACACAAAGATATTAAGGTCCTCGTTGTTTGAGGACCGGACGAAGGCATTAGGTTCTATGGACAACCGTGCTCTTAGAATAATTGTGTTCCCCTCAAGATATCTGCACCTGTCACATCGCAGATCAATCGGTTTGCACAACCATCTATATACTTCATGTGTGGCCTGGGGAGTTGGATGTCTCCAACTACGCCAATGGATAGGACATCTCCCATCACTAAATTACCGAAGGTAAATAAGCAGCACAAAGCAACACGCATAATTAGACAACACATATCAAATAACCACTTACTAATCGACCGACCCATAGCCAACAATTACTCAAATAACATCACATATAAGGGGGTTCAAGAGTTGTTACAACCCACACGGAGACCGTGATGGAGGAGGAAGAAGGGATGGTGATAGTGGTGTTGATAGCGGCGGCGCGTATGGTGATGGTGATGACAGCGGCGTGATGGCGGCGGCCAATGGCCGCGCCCCACCGTGGCGGCTCCCTTCCGGTCTCCTTCATGGTTGCAACAATGGTGTTCTTGTGGTGGACGGTGGCTGGACTTGGAGATGAGATGACGAATGAGGGTTGATGAAGAATGATTGATGTGGCGGCTAGGGTTGAAGATGAATATATAAGAGCTCTCCCATAGCCTCCTCCCTTGATGTGGCTCCTCTCCTTTGATCCAAGGACTCTAGATGAGCCTTATCCTATCCCAATCCCTTCATTAAGAGCCAAGGATCCCGTGGGTACAATTGGGGACGAAATCGGTGAAGAATCCCGTCTGGAAGGGCAACTTTCGGAGCTATCTGCATGTCAAACGACCGCCGAAATGACCGCGCGCGGTCGTTCGAAAGGTCGTCTTTTGGTATGTCCTCTTCCGGTAAAACGGTCGCCATTTCTTCATACGAACTCGGAATTTAACGTTATTGGGCTCGTTGGATTCATATGAATGACGCCAATCCATTTCTGGTTTAAGATCTTGACTTGGAGCACTTTGGAAAAAAATACTTTTTCCACCTTCGAAATGACTAAGTCTGGGTCCTGGATGTCCACCGTTTGAACTCCTTCCATCGTGCTAAGTACTTGGGAAGTCCATCACACCTACAAGACACACAAAGACAAAGAAAACTAATAAAAACTAACAAAGAATAAATATTAAGCAATGCTCGCGATGAAAAGGACAAAAACTGGAAATCATGCATATGGACATGTAATTGGCTCAATGGAACATGATATACAGAGATAATGTGTAACAAATGAGCTCTAAAGATGCGTAGAATATGGAGCCATCAACCTCCCCAAGCTTAAACCTTGCTTGTCCTCTAGTAAGTAGGTTGACCATCTAAGCTTATTGTTGCTAACTCTAAGCACACATTGAAAACCAAAGTCCAAAAGTGATATCCATGTTCAGCTTGCAAGTTTGCAAAAGTTAGCTAGCATGGGAGTAATACCTGCAATCCTCTTAGTTCCATTGCCATGAAGGTTAAGAAAGAGGAAATATTTTTGTGGAGTCCAAATTCCCATTGCCAAAGGTTTAGAGAGGTTGTCAATATTATGTTGGGAACATAGTAATGACTATCATAGACAAAGAAATCATGCATCAGCGATCGCTTCAAAAACACCAACCCAAGGCATACCAGGTACAATAGCAAGATCGTCTGTCTACGTTATTAAACCACTCAACTACCTATGCAGAGCTGAGCGCAAGCCTATGCCTCACACTTATAGGGAAAATAGAATAATGATTGGGGTTTGAGAAGTCAAAAATAGAGAAAGTCTTGCATCAACGCAGCTAACCATTAGGCAGTGGAGAAGGCCTTATGATCGATGCCAACGCAAGGAGTAGTGATCGCCATGCAATGGATGTTGGGGAACGCGACAGAAAACAAAAAAATTCGGTATAGCGAGCACGCCCAGGATCACTATGGAGATTGCATACAAGGTTTGATCTGATCCGTACCGACTCGTAGCGCAGCGGAAGAAGAGTCGGTGGAGATCGTTGGTGCAGATCCTCGCAGCTAGGATTTTACAACCTCCCAACCACGAGGATGTACTCCCTCATCGGACAGCCCTTCGGGAGGCGGTCGGACAGTCCCTCGGACGATGTCACGGACAGCCCTTCGGGAGGACCCTCGAAACTCGAATGGAAACTCGGACAGCCCTTCGGGAGGACACACGAACAGCCCCTCGGGCAAAAGATCGAAACTACGACCTCTCTACGGGGTTGCACACATACGGTGTCATCTATCCGGCAGGGCTTCGCCGTCCAGAACTAGTTCCTGCCGGAACCCAGACAGCCTTTCGGCTCTACGAAAAACTCTTTTCGTGGGAGGGAGAGAGAGAGCTAGCAAAGCATAGCATGTGTATGAGAGCAAAAGGATGATGAGATGGCAGCCCACTCACCTCCTATTTATAGGAAAACCAAGGGGTAGGGTGGTTTTACAATAAAACCCAAAATGCACATGAATGAAGTCCTTCCACAAGGGCATAAAAGTGAAACCAAGGAACAAGAGGGACTCCATGAAGGAGTCCACCATGTGGCCGGCCACACCCCCATGTGGGGCCCCAAAATTGGCTCCAATCCATCCATGTCATCCCCAAGATCTTTTGGAGCAAAGCCCCAAAAGGTGGCTTTCCATAAAGTAGTCCAAAAAGCTCTTTCACTATTCACGACGACATTTTTCAGCGTCCAGTCGAACTGAAAATATTTATGTGGTCCTAGAACATTTCCAGTACCCACAAAAAATAATTTTCAACGCGATCCGGAACAATTCCGGTTTAGTGATTTTCATCTGCGAAAAGCATCTGAAGCGGTTTCGGCAGCTCCGGAACATTTCCGGTTTTCATCCCGGAAAATTCCAGAAAGTTTCCAGAATGATTCTGGCACCCTCCAAGAATTATCAGGCATGTGCCGAAACCAATTTGACTTTTTGGTATCCCCTGAAACAACTTTTCAGTTTCACCGGAACTCATCCGGTGACCTCTCTCTGCGGAACTTTTCCGCTGTCCGAAACTTTTCCGGTGTCCGAAACTTTTTCGGTGATTTTCTCTCAGACTCCCAGTCTAGTATTCAACAGATAGATGACCCTTAAGCGTGTGACCCTATAGGTTCGGTGAAGCATAGACATGACCCGGAACCCCTTCCGATCAATGATCAACATCGGAGCCGTGGACACCCATATTGACCCCTATACCCACACGAATGAATATTCGAGTGAACCTCCAGTTGCCGTGTGCTATTCCTGTTGCTTCACGATATGTTACAATTACCCGAGGTGAGACATGTTGGCATCCCCGTGGATCAACAACTTGTCCACTATGCCAGTTACCTCGTTGCCGGTATTGTTCTCTTTTCTCGTTCCCGTGTTCCGGCATCCCTGTGATCAAATCACAAAGTGTCTGGCCAGACGATGATGGATACCGTAACACCGAGAGGGCCCAGAGATATCTCTCCATCGTCGGAGGAGCAAATCCCAATCTTGAGCTATCAAGTTACTTGACATACTTTTCCATGAACCCGTAAGCCGCCGTAATAGCCACCCATTTACGGATGACGTTTAACAAACCCCAAAGTTCATGAAGTAAGCATGAAGAAACTCGATACTCTCATGGTCTAAGGAATTATGCAAACGTTAACCATCTCTGTGTTATTAACCATTAACTAGTGACGAATGTATCTCATAGCATAACATCAATTCGGATCGATTCAACACAAGTGTTCTACCAACATCGTGCCCTCAAAATTGCCGGCATAGCCATGCCCATGATCAGGAAAACAGGATCATCATGCAATACTTGAGCCAGTCTTAGAGGCAAGACTAGGAATACAATTTACCGTTTATTATACCACACATGCACATGAGTTTCCCTCCAAGCCTCGTTTAATTTGCAGACTCGAGAATCATTGCAGTTATAGCATGGATCATAAACATTCATTACAAACTCGGAGATACAAAAGTAACTCAAATTACTGCCTCTAGGGCATATCTCCTACAGACTCCCACTTGAACTAGAGTCATAATCCAGTTACATGGCTTCCCTAACACCAATGGCTATCCGGTGTTGCTCATGCTTTGCTCGTGGTAGAGGCTTAGTCATCGGGTCTGACACATTCAGATCCGTGTGAACTTTGCGTACTTTCACTAAACCTTCTTCGACATGATGTCGAATGAGTTTAAATTTGCGTTGAATATGCATTGTCTTATGGTGCGAATATGGCTCCCTTGCCTGAGCCACGGCGCCACTATTATCACAATAGATCTCCACCGGGTCCAGAGCACTTGGAACCACACCAAGGTTTTCAAGAAATTGCTTGATACCGACAGCTTTCTTGGAGGCTTCTGAAGCAGCAACATATTCCGCCTCCGTCGTAGAATCCGCCACAGTCTTTTGTTTGGAACTTTTCCAATCAACTGCGCCGCCGTTCAATATGAAAACATAGCCAGATTGAGATTTGAAGTCATCTGGGTCAGTCATGAAGCCTGCATCAGTGTAACAACTTACAATGAGCTCTTCATCACCTCCGTACACAAGGAGTAAATCCTTGGTCCTTCTGAGGTACTTTAGAATACCCTTGACTGCGGCCCAGTGTTCCAATCCTGGATCACCTTGGTACCGGCTGCTAACACTTAGCGCATAGGAAACATCCGGTCTTGTACATAGCATGGCATACATAATAGAACCAACTGCCGAAGCATATGGAATATCATTCATTTGTACTCGCTCATCAAGGGTCCGAGGACACTGATTCTTGCAAAGCACTGTGCCAGGTGACATGGGGAGTAGGCCTTTCTTGGAGTTCTCCATGTTGAACCTTTTCAACACCTTGTCAATGTACGTGCTTTGGCTTAGCGCTATCAGGCGTCTTGATCTATCTCTATAGATCCTGATGCCTAATACATATGCCGCTTCGCCTAAGTCTTTCATTGAAAAACTCTTCTTCAATGAGTCTTTTATTTCGCTAAGAAAATTCACGTCATTTCCAATCAACAATATGTCATCCACATACAAGATTAGAAATGCTTTTGCGCTCCCACTAAACTTCTTGTAAACACAAGATTCTTCATCGTTCCTGATGAAGCCAAACTCTTTGACCACTTCATCAAAACGAATGTTCCAGCTCCTTGATGCTTGCTTCAGACCATAAATGGCTTTCTGAAGCTTACATACCTTTCCAGCATTCTTAGGATCGACAAAACCTTCTGGTTGTATCATGTATACATCCCTTTCAAGGTTTCCATTTAGGAAAGCCGTTTTGACATCCATCTGCCATATTTCATAATCGAAATAAGCAGCAATTGCTAGTAATATCCGAACAGACCTAAGCATAGCTACGGGCAAGAAAGTCTCGTCGTAGTCCACTCCTGGAACTTGCGTGAACCCTTTCGCGATAAGTCTAGCTTTGTTGATAGTAATGTTACCATCCGCGTCCGTCTTTCTTTTGAAAATCCATTTACAACCAATGGGTTTTACGCCATTTGGAAGTTCTTCCAAGTTCCAAACTTGGTTTTCGTACATGGATTCCATTTCGGATTTCATGGCCTTGTGCCATTCCCTTGAGCTAGGCCCCGCCATCGCTTCCTTGTAGTGCGCAGGTTCATCGTCTTCAAGAATGAAGATTTCGTTATGAAACCACTCAGGTGGCTGGATAGCCCTACCTGATCTGCGCGGTTCAGTTACAACATTGTCTGAAGTCTCCGCATCATATGCGACAACTTCCGGCTCGGTTGTAGGGATAATTAGCGGAATTTCTTCCGGTTCCTTAGCCATATCAACGGTTGCCGAAGATTCACTGATCTCATTAAGTTGTACTGTCCTCCCACTCACTTCTTTAGCGAGAAACTCCTTTTCAAGAAATATTCCGGTTTTTGCGACAAACACTTTGCCCTCGGATGGGTGGTAGAAGGAATACCCAAAGGTTTCCTTTGGATAACCTACAAAGTTACATTTGTCTGATCTGGGATCGAGTTTGCTCGGTTGTAAACGTTTTACATAAGCTTCACAACCCCAAACTTTGAGATGCGACAAATTGGGTTTCTTCCCGTGCCATATCTCATATGGCGTCGTCTCAACAGACTTAGACGGTGCTCTATTTAGTGTGTGAGCAGCAGTTTCAAGTGCGTGACCCCAAAAAGATATCGGAAGATCTGTAAGAGACATCATCGACCTTACCATGTCTAACAGGGTTCGGTTACGTCGTTCCGACACTCCGTTTCGCTGTGGAGTTCCGGGAGGCGTAAGCTGTGAAACGATTCCACGGTCACTCAGATGTTGGCCAAACTCGTGACTAAGATATTCGCCTCCGCGATCAGACCGCAGAAACTTAATCTTTTTGTTACGATGATTTTCCACCTCAGTCTGAAATTCTTTGAACTTTTCAAAGGTTTCCGACTTATGCTTCATCAAGTAGATATAGCCATACCTACTTAAATCATCAGTAAAAGTCACGAAGTAGAAATACCCACCCCGTGCGATTGTGCTCATTGGACCACATACATCACTATGTATTATTTCCAATAAATCACTCACCCGTTCAGGATGACCCGTGAACGGCGTCTTGGTCATTTTTCCCATCAAGCAAGCTTCACATGTGTCAAATGATTCAAAATCAAAGGACGGTAAAACTCCATCTTTATGGAGTCTTTGCATGCGTTTCTTTCCGATGTGGCCAAGCCGACAGTGCCACAAGTAAGTGGTGGTGGTATCAGCCTTCTTAAGGCGTTTAGCATTCACGTTAAAGACATCATTTTCACATTCAAGATTTAGTATGAAAAGGCCCCCAACAATGGGTGCAAATCCATAAAACATATCCTTACAATAAAGTGAACAACCATTGTTCTCAGACTTGTAGGAGTATCCATCGTGCACTAAACATGATCCTGAGATAATGTTTCTACACAACAACGGAACAAAATAACAGTTACTTAGTTCCAAAATAAATCCTGAAGGGAGACGTAGAGGCATAATGCCGACGGCTTGAGCGGCGATCCCAGCGCCGTTCCCGACACACATCACGACTTCATTCTTTGCCAGCTTGCGCACCTTCTGAAGCCCCTGTATCGAGTTGCAAATGTGAGCAACTGATCTGGTATCAAATACCCAAGACTTAGAATTTTCGCTAGCAAGCAAAACGTCAATGACATTAACTTGTATAACAATTATACCTTTTCCGGTTTTCCAGGACTTCTTATCTTCCAGATACTTCTTGCAGTTTCTCTTCCAGTGACCTGTGCCCTTGCAGTAGAAGCACTCAGTTTCATTCTTGGCTCCGCCCTTAGAATTGCGTTGGAAGCCGGTCTTACCGGTGCCCTTGCCCTTCTTTGGCTTGCCTTTCTTTTTGAAACTGGCAGTTTTATTCACAAGCAACACTTGCTTGCGATTTTTCTGCAGTCCTCCTTCAGCAGTTTTCAGCATGGCAAGCACCTCATTTGCTGTTTTGTCCATCCCATTCATGTTGTAGTTCATGATAAAACCGCCATAAGACGGGGGGAGTGAACCTAGCAACAAGTCCATAACATGCTCTGGCGGAAGTGGGAATTCCAGGGTTTTAAGCCTTTCAGCGTAGCCAATCATATTGACTACGTGCTCGCCAACTGAACTGCCCTCAGCCATCTTGGTCTCCGCCATCATTTTCATGATATCAAAACGTTCAGACCGTGCATTAAATTTGTATAGAGCATCCAGATCCTTGATCATATCAAAGGAGTTATGGAATTCAAAACGTTTTTGAAGCTCTGAACTCATGCAAGACAGCATGAGGCACTGCACTAAGTTGAAATCATCATCCTTAGTGGCCCAGACATTTTGTTCGTCTGCCGGGGCGGTTGCCGCCGGCTTAGGTGGAAGAGTTCCGTCAAGCACGTACACTTTCTTAGCACTCCTGAGGACAATCCTCAGGGTACGGACCCAGTCCGCATAGTTGTTTCCATTCGCAGCTAACTTCTCTTTCTCTAACATCGGGCCTAAGTTGAACGCGCTATTGCGAGCCATTTGATCTACAACGGAAAACACAAGTTCACTTAGACTTTGTTCATAATGATTTTTGCACTAGTGAATAAACAATTTTATTCTAAAGTGCGCTCCCACTCAAATCAATATCTCTCAAAATTGATTATGAATGATTCAAGACACAAATTTAATTTCAACGCCATTGATGGTGAGCATCACTGATGACGAGAACTTCAATCGTTAGGCAAACTTGCCGATCACATCTCTATGTGACTCTTGTTCATCTTTCGATGCGTGTGTTCCGAGCTCATGACTTTCATGCCTGAACGTCAAGACAACCAAGTGATCTTGCTGCGAGGTCTTAACTCACCTGCCTCACACATCCCTAATCGTTCGTACCCATGTCAGCATGGCGCACCCCGAAAAGTTAGGTGCCGTGACGGTGCTACACTTGGGAGAACACTGACTACTTGATATTTTTAGTGAGAGATCACCCTAATAAAAGCGACTACCGCGCAATCAAAAAGGGTGCAACATAAGGGATAAACATCTCAGGCAATTCATAATAGCATGATATGGTATATCCCCTTCTGACGGAGAAGTCAAGTATTTCTTCGTCTTCGGCATTCGCGTCGGTGTTCACCTTTGCGAAGATTGCCACCACCTTGTTGATGCACAAAATAATATTGCTATCTCTATAGCTAATAAAATAAGTGCATTACATAAGGTTGACACGCAGGTCATTAAAGTGCAATCATATAGCTCCAGCCATCATGCCGAATCATGACACGCAGGTCATGTTAATTACATCATATAGTCATCTCATACATAATCGAATTAATATGAGCTTTGCTATACCACATCACATCTAATGCACATCCTGCAAAACCAAGTTAGACGCCTCTAATCGGTTTATGCAAAATTTTATTTTACGTGGCTTCTAAGGTTTTGACTTAAACCGCAGTTACCAACATTTCATCATCAAGTATGATAATTCAAAATTGCTAGATTAACATCTCGGGGTGTATGAAACACGAGATAATTAAATCTCGAGCCCCATACTAAACTTCGTCATACGCATGACCCCCGTGCAGATCATATCTGCAATGCCCTTTCATCTGCGAATTTCATCTTTCTTTTGACTATGGCGAACCCAAAGAACTGATAGCACTTCCTTGATCAATCAGGATCGCGGATTGCCAGAACTTTGTGAAATTCCACCATGCTGTCTCAAGATTGAGCAAACGCAAATTTCAGGGAAGCAACAAGAACATCGGGTAACAGACTTCTTCGGCTACCTGCATAAATAATTTTCAGCAATAGATCTCATCTACTCCAAAATTATATTATGCAATACCCATACATCACCATGTATTCTAGATCGTAACCTGCATCTACGCATAGCCTGGCTCTTGATGCCACTGTTGGGGAACGCGACAGAAAAAAAAAATTCGGTATAGCGAGCACGCCCAGGATCACTATGGAGATTGCATACAAGGTTTGATCTGATCCGTACCGACTCGTAGCGCAGCGGAAGAAGAGTCGGTGGAGATCGTTGGTGCAGATCCTCGCAGCTAGGATTTTACAACCTCCCAACCGCGAGGATGTACTCCCTCGTCGGACAGCCCTTCGGGAGGCGGTCGGACAGTCCCTCGGACGATGTCACGGACAGCCCTTCGGAAGGACCCTCGAAACTCGAACGGAAACTCGGACAGCCCTTCGGGAGGACACACGAACAGCCCCTCGGGCAAAAGATCGAAACTACGACCTCTCTACGGGGTTGCACACATACGGTGTCATCTATCCGGCAGGGCTTCGCCGTCCAGAACTAGTTCCTGCCGGAACCCAGACAGCCTTTCGGCTCTACGAAAAACTCTTTTCGTGGGAGGGAGAGAGAGAGAGCTAGCAAAGCATAGCATGTGTATGAGAGCAAAAGGATGATGAGATGGCAGCCCACTCACCTCCTATTTATAGGAAAACCAAGGGGTAGGGTGGTTTTACAATAAAACCCAAAATGCACATGAATGAAGTCCTTCCACAAGGGCATAAAAGTGAAACCAAGGAACAAGAGGGACTCCATGAAGGAGTCCACCATGTGGCCGGCCACACCCCCATGTCGGGCCCCAAAATTGGCTCCAATCCATCCATGTCATCCCCAAGATCTTTTGGAGCAAAGCCCCAAAAGGTGGATTTCCATAAAGTAGTCCAAAAAGCTCTTTCACTATTCACGACGACATTTTTCAGCGTCCAGTCGAACTGAAAATATTTATGTGGTCCTAGAACATTTCCAGTACCCACAAAAAATAATTTTCAACGCGATCCGGAACAATTCCGGTTTAGTGATTTTCATCTGCGAAAAGCATCTGAAGCGGTTTCGGCAGCTCCGGAACATTTCCGGTTTTCATCCCGGAAAATTCCAGAAAGTTTCCAGAATGATTCTGGCACCCTCCAAGAATTATCAGGCATGTGCCGAAACCAATTTGACTTTTTGGTATCCCCTGAAACAACTTTTCAGTTTCACCGGAACTCATCCGGTGACCTCTCTCTGCGGAACTTTTCCGCTGTCCGAAACTTTTCCGGTGTCCGAAACTTTTTCGGTGATTTTCTCTCAGACTCCCAGTCTAGTATTCAACAGATAGATGACCCTTAAGCGTGTGACCCTATAGGTTCGGTGAAGCATAGACATGACCCGGAACCCCTTCCGATCAATGATCAACATCGGAGCCGTGGACACCCATATTGACCCCTATACCCACACGAATGAATATTCGAGTGAACCTCCAGTTGCCGTGTGCTATTCCTGTTGCTTCACGATATGTTACAATTACCCAAGGTGAGACATGTTGGCATCCCCGTGGATCAACAACTTGTCCACTATGCCAGTTACCTCGTTGCCGGTATTGTTCTCTTTTCTCGTTCCCGTGTTCCGGCATCCCTGTGATCAAATCACAAAGTGTCTGGCCAGACGATGATGGATACCGTAACACCGAGAGGGCCCAGAGATATCTCTCCATCGTCGGAGGAGCAAATCCCAATCTTGAGCTATCAAGTTACTTGACATACTTTTCCATGAACCCGTAAGCCGCCGTAATAGCCACCCATTTACGGATGACGTTTAACAAACCCCAAAGTTCATGAAGTAAGCATGAAGAAACTCGATACTCTCATGGTCTAAGGAATTATGCAAACGTTAACCATCTCTGTGTTATTAACCATTAACTAGTGACGAATGTATCTCATAGCATAACATCAATTCGGACCGATTCAACACAAGTGTTCTACCAACATCGTGCCCTCAAAATTGCCGGCATAGCCATGCCCATGATCAGGAAAACAGGATCATCATGCAATACTTGAGCCAGTCTTAGAGGCAAGACTAGGAATACAATTTACCGTTTATTATACCACACGTGCACATGAGTTTCCCTCCAAGCCTCGTTTAATTTGCAGACTCGAGAATCATTGCAGTTATAGCATGGATCATAAACATTCATTACAAACTCAGAGATACAAAAGTAACTCAAATTACTGCCTCTATGGCATATCTCCTACAATGGATGCACTAGAGTTATAAGTGTATGAAAGTTCTCCTAATGTAGCTAAGTGGGTGTGCATCCAACTTGCTTGCTCATGAAGACCTCAAGCATTTGAGGAAGCTCGTAATCGGAATATACAAGCCAAGTTCTATAATGTAAAGATCCCACTAGCATATTCATGAAGTATATGAAAACTCTCTATATGAAGTACATGGTGCTACTCTGAAGCACAAGTGTGGTAAAAGGATAGTAGCATGCCCCTTCTCTCTTTTTCTCTCATTTTTTCTTCCTTTCTTTTTTCTCTTTTTTTTCTTTTCTTTTATTCTTTTTTCCTCCTTTTTTTCTTTTTTTAGAACAGTCTCATGGACCTCATCCCCACTTTTTCGAGGACTCATAAGTCTCCACCATTCTTTTCCTCACTGGGGCATGCTCTAATAATGATCATCACACTTCTATTTACTTACAACTCGATAAACTAAAAAGATGACTACATATGAATGCCTCTGGCGGTGTACCAGGATGTGCAATGATCTAGCATAACATGTATAACAATGATGAATAGTGGCTGCACCACAAATATCATGTCAGCTCTATATGATCATGCAAAGCAATAAGACAATGAATGCTCAAGTCATGTGAATAGTAACGGTGGAAGTTGCATGGCAATATACTCGGAATGACTATGAAAATGCCATTGTAGGTAGGTATGGTGGCTGTTTTGAGCAAATGGGGTGTTTTATGTGTAGGAGAACAAGAGAAAGTCCTCCCACATGTTTGGATGTACCTGCGGAGTATGCGCCAAGTCTCATTGTGAGAGTGGGCAATGCACGGTACCATAGAGGCTAGCAAAATAAGATGAAATGGAAGTGCTAAGGCTTTGAACTCGCATTAGTCATAAAGAACTCAAACACTACACAAGAGCATCGCGGTGTCATGTTGCATAAGACTCAAAAGCTAAGTACCCTGAGGGGATAGTTTGGCTGGGATAAACCCCATTATGCATCCCGGATCAACCAAAGATGCTGGGTTCATTAGCAAAAAGGCTCTCCAATTATTCAATCTCTACTCGAGTCACCACTAGAGTCCCCGACTTAAGTTATTAGGTGAAAGAAAGGCAATAGTTCAAAGGACTCCTTTATTGGTTTTTTGAATAAAAAGAACATGACAATGTTTTTCAGAGGGTCACAAGATTTCATCATGCTAGGTGAAACTAGAGCCAAACAAGCATGTCAAAACAGCGGGACACACGATTGCACGAAAACCCTATGATAATGAACATTGCATAAGACCCTACGCATGGAAACATAACCTCCCCAAGCTTAGAACTTTGCAATACTAAACTCGAGAAAATTACAAAAGAAAAGAGAAAATGCAGTTTTTAAAGGAGAGTGCGAGAAGTGGTTACCTCCCTGAGCTTAAGTTAAAGCAAGGGTTATTAGACACTTTTACCGTTGAGGTTAAAATAACCTCTCCTTCAATGGACATGGACCTTGCTTCTACGATTTCCTTGTTGTGGTCCGGTGGCTGCCCTCCGATAGAACCTGCTGAAAACAAACTAAAAGGAAAACAAAATATTTTTGTGCTTTTTGAAGTTTTTCAATTTTTTTGTAGCACAAAGGATTAGCAACACAAGTGATAAAAACATCTGCCTCAAAAAGATCGGTTCATCTACCTAAGCACCATGCTCAAGTTGATAAACTAGGTCTAGGAGCGTATACTCTCCCAGTTTAGGCGAAGGTCATAAGAGACAAGATATAATACACGAGTGTACAGCTTCTAAGTGCCTAATTTAAAAGAGGGTTCTCACTTAAGGCGAGAAATTTACAACTAAGCAACTTTTATTTGAGCAAGGTTCAAATTGGAAAACATTATCGGGCACTAGTAGTTGAGATATATCGAACCGGAAACAACCAAGTGGCTTGTGCGGATCTTCATACGATTGGCACCATACCGTACACATCACCACATAAGGTTCAAGTCGCTGCGAAAATAGCACACAAAATAAAAGCATCGATTCGGTATACAAAGAAAGCATAGGTTGCTAAAGATTTATTGGTCAAGGAGCTTCGAAGGTAATTAAATGACATTACAAAGCAAATAATCGGTTAGAAAATTCCCCATCGACCTCAGACGTCGAAAATGAATCAGTTGGAGGTATTTTTTCCCTCATACGACCGTACGTACGACCGGCTGCGGTCGTTCGGTACGCCGTCTTTCGCTCTGGAAGTCCTTGTCCGGCGTCACCCTCTCATACGGGCGTGTATACAAGCGCAAGCGCTTGTATGGAATGCCGTCTTTTGCTATGTAGGGTTGCTCTTCATGGCCACCAGGTCATACGACCACACAGCGCTCGTATGGTAGGCCGTCTTTCATTCTGGTCCCCTTGTTGCTCGCGGCCACGAGCTGATACGAGTGCAAATACGACCGGAAGCAGTCGTATGGTATGCCGTCTTTTTCCCTGGAGCTGCAAAACTTCGCGAAAGTTTTTGTGCTTCCTCCTCACGTTAGTCACATAGTATTTTTGCATCAAAAATAAGAGGAGGTGTGCAGCAAAATATTGGGCTACCGATACGCTAAATTTTTCTCAACAAAGATTATTCCAACACCAATTCTAATAGCAACTATGCAAAACAAAATAGAAGTGCCAATGCAAACATGAATGCAACTAGACTCAAAGACACAAATCTAAGAAAGACACCTACTTACTTTCAGGTTGCCTCCCAAGCAGCGCTTTCTTTATAGCCATGTAGCTAGGCTTCGGTGCTCCGATAGGTCATCCACCCGGATCCCAAGGGATATCATCCCCGAGTTGGATGCCTACCTCCGACCGGGGTTTGGAGCACCTCATAGCAGAGCTTGGTCGGAGGCGCACTCGCTTACGGTGCATCGGCATCATATAAGTAAATTCATACTCGCTCTTCGGCGAGTACCGATGCACCGAGCTTATTGATCATGTCTCCCCATATGTCTGCAACGAGAGGGTTAGAGAGATATATAAATTTAAATTCTTACCATTTCTATCATTGTGGGTGAACACTTCATGATTTTCTGTTGAAGCCAGTGATTCACCCTTTGAAGATTGCAACTCTAGCTCATCATTATGAATGACTTCAGTAAATTCATTAAGACAATCAAAGTCCTCTCGAGACTTTTCATCGAGGATTTGGGCATCATATGAGTCATCACTAGAGATGGCATTGGTAGGGGGCGCATCCTCTTCTTCATTTTCCTGCAAGTCATGCAAAAGATTATTTTCCTCCCAAGCGGTAGCTACTCGCTTCGGCATGTCAATCACTAAAGCATTATTGCAGAAATTATCAATGCAAAAGAGACTAATAGGATGCAATTGTACATAAGCGCTATGAAGCACAATGCAATCAGCCCCTGGCCCTCCTATTCGTTGTGAAACCTCATGGGCACCCATATAGAGTACAACTTGTATGAACTCCATAATAGCATTGCATTTATCTTCACTATTATAAAGCTGCTAGCACTGGATCATAATTGTACTTACATAGATAAGTGAAATGCCCTTCGGTTCCACAATCTTTACAAGTGATTTAATATTCTTCATATATTAGTGATGACCACTTGTCCAATTTTTGGAGCCATTCCTTTATCTTCTTGTCATCAATAGCCAATGGTGGGCTTATGTCTCTCTTGTCCTCGATCGCAGTTTTCATCTGTCCATTAAGAGAAATCTCGGAAGACATGATTAGTAGATTTTTGCAACAAACAAAAGCAAACTAAATGTGAACGGGAAAGTAATAGCCAAGCGCTATGCTCCCCGGCAACGGCGCCAGAAAAAAGCTTGATGGCCTGCAAGTGCACAGGGCTATGTAGCAATTTCGTGATAAGTAAGGTTTTTCGATCCCACAGGGAGCGAATAGGATGGCACCACAATCTCCGCAGTTGTGGTGTCACTAACACAACCACGCTCACAACCAAACTGGAGTTTGGAAATAGCTCACTTAAGTAAGTTGCAAGGGAATGGTAAAAAGCAGGAATTAAACTAAGTGCTAAAGAGAACGGAAAATAAATACTAAACTAAGTAGAAGAAATAAACTAAGAGAAGTATGTGATGTTTTAGATGAGATTGTTGGCATCTAGGTACGGCCTCGTTCGATACGGGCACAGAATGGAGTTAGGGTTTTACGACTATGTCACGTTGTGACTAAGTCAGTACCTGCACTATAGGATACGGTGGTCTACTTCTGGTGGGCGGTCCCTCACATAACATTATCTCTCAATACGTGTTGTTGAGATAACTCATTCATCCTACTTCGTGTCCCATACCAGAGGCGGCTAACACAAAGATATTAAGGTCCTCGTGGTTTGAGGACCGGACGAAGGCATTAGGTTCTATGGACAACTGTGCTCCTAGAATAATTGTGTTCCCCTCAAGATATCTTCACCTGTTACATCGCAGGTCAATTGGTTTGCACAACCATCTATATACTTCATGTGTGGCCTGGGGAGTTGGATGTCTCCAACTACGCCAATGGATAGGACATCTCCCATCACTAAATTACCGAAGGTAAATCAACAACACAAAGCAACACGCATAATTAGACAACACATATCAAATAACCACTTACTAATCGACCGACCCATAGCCAATAATTACTCAAATAATATCACATATAAAGGGGTTCAAGAGTTGTTACAACCCATCACGGAGACCGTGATGGAGGAGGAAGAAGGGATGGTGATGATGGCGGCGGCGGCCCATGGCCACGCCCCACCGTGGCGGCTCCCTTCCGGGCTCCTTCAAGGTTGCAACAATGGTGTTCTTATGGTGGACAGTGGCTGGCCTTGGAGATGAGATGACGAATGAGGGCTTGATGAAGAATGATTGATGTGGCGGCTAGGGTTGAAGATGAATATATAAGAGCTCTCCCATAACCTCCTCCCTTGATGTGGCTCCTCTCCTTTGATCCAAGGGCTCTAGATGAGCCTTATCCTCTCCCAATCCCTCCAAGGATCCCGTGGGAACTATTGGAGACAAAATCGGTGAAGAATCCCGTCTGAAAGGGCAACTTGCGGAGCTGTCTGCATGTCAAACGACCGCCGAAACGACCGCGCGCGGTCGTTCGAAAGGCCGTCTTTTGGGTCTGTCCTCTTTCGGTAAAACGGTCGTCATTTATTCATACGAACTCGGAATTTGACGCTCTTGGGCTCATTGGATTCGTATGAACGACGCCGATCCATTTCTGGTTTTAGATCTTGATTTGGAGTACTTTGGAAAATTGACTTTTTCCACCTTCGAAATGGCTAAGTCTGGGTCCTGGATGTCCACCGTTTGAACTCCTTTCATCGTGGTGAGTACTTGGGAAGTCCATCACACCTACAAGACACACTAAGACAAAGAAAACTAATAAAAACTAACAAAGAATAAATACTATGCAATGCTCGCGGTGAAAAGGACACAAACTGGAAATCATGCATATGGACATGTAATTGGCTCAATGGAACATGATATACAGAGATAATGTGCAACAAATGAGCTCTAAAGATGCGTAAAATATGGAGCCATCAGTGAGGCGGTGCTGCCAGGGGCGACGCGGCTGATGGCGTTGGAGTCTGCTGCGCCATAGTCGTCGTAGAAGCCGGCGGCTCCAAAGTCCTAGAAGCCGGTGCCGTTGTGGCCGATGGAGAAGACCCCTCAGGTGGCGTAGAGACGGCCTTAGTAGGTGAACATCGAAGTGGGTTCGACGGTGTGACGGCGATGAAGAAAGTCTTGTCCGACGGAGAAGATCCCCCCGAAATAGACGGAGACATGGACAACTGCATGGGCATCACGCCACCAAAGGTGGGAGCAACTGAAGGCTCCTTGGACGACGAAGTGGGTTTGGGCCTTTTACTTGGATCATCGCCCCGCACTGTGTCCTCCCTGTCATGTCCCTTGTCGCCTCCTGGATCATCCCCGTGCCTATACTCGAGGCACAAAATCAGCATCAACACGGAAGTCCTCTTTTTCCATGCCGTACCGTAACTCATAAGCCTTCCTCTGAACGACCACGTCAGAAGGAAGAGAATCAATTGTGCTTCTCTTGAAAGCATCGACGTTCAGCACCGCTACCTGAATACGAACAATTCCTCTGCGACGCAAACATAGAAGATCAACATCCAGAGTAGCTCCAATAACCGAGCCGACCGCCCAAAGACTCAAGAAGTGACAAAGAGCGTGAGGTACACCGTGCACATGTACCCAAATAGGAATAAGCTCGAAACGATGTGGTATCTCCTCTGACTTCCAGGGCTTGAACTCGATGGTGACATTGTGATACTTGAGGAAAACTGGAAAACCGGTCACCCTCTGCAAAACCTCCTCACTAGGAAAGGACATCAGAAATGCATCCTGACCATGCGGTACAGCCTCCCAAGTCCACTCATGCTGAAACTGAGCGATCTTGGCCACCTCTACCTCCACAATATTGGCAGAAAGTGAACCGCCACAAATTGATACCAAAGCTGTCAGTGAGTCCTGCGGTGAGAGATCCTTCCTCCAAACATTATCAGGCATCTGAAAAGACGGCATGCTTTCAGCTCCGTAACCACAGAGCATCGCCACCGGCTTAGGTAACTTTAAGGCAGGGCACCGTCTCCTGGTCATCGAGTGATTGGTCTTGTTACAAATGAAGCAGTATTGCTGCGTCTCGCAATCGTCCGCCTTGTGTCCAGCAGATTGGCATTTGGAACACCATACTTTTTTTGGGTACTGTTGCCTCTTGGACAGCACCTGTAGACTGAATATGCTGGGCGTCCAATAGCAAAGTTGCAAACTGCACCTGCGTTGCTGTCATTGCGGATGAAGAGGACGAGTTGGGCACTTGAGCCATGGATTGCATCGGTTGTATCAACACATGATGTCTTATTTTATCAAGAGGATGGGCTTGAAGGTGAATTTGTCATTGACTTGGGTGGTTGCCTAGAAAGTCTGACTTCATTTGTGTCAGATGAGATCACTGATCCAAAAGAACTAGAAGTTTTGGAGAAGCTGCGTGTTGGAGGTCAACAAGATGAAGGCGAAGAGGAATCAGATGATGAGGAGGATTCAGATGAAGAGGAGTTTGCAACACCATCTTATGATGAAAATGATTTCTAGTCTCATGAGTTGTTGTATTTTCTGTTAGTTTAAGTTTCTGTGATGATTGTAGCCAAAACTTGAGTGTTTTATGTACTATTTTGTGCATGTATGTTCAGTGCAACTAAAACTTGAGTGTTTTATGTACTATTTTGTGCATGTATATTGAGTGCAACTAAAACTTGCTACTTTGTTTGGTTGTATTTATGGAGTATGGCTCGAACTTGCTTACTAAATTGCAGGCTTGTGCTTTGTAAACTTGAACTAACATCTGAATTTGTGCAGAAGATGGTTGTGCTGCGTCACAGACGTACTAGCTGTGGTGGCAGCCATGCTAACCGGAATGCTCTTGTTGGTTCAGGCAACCCCAACAACGATAGCTCACAAAGGTCCCGATCTGATGGTGTTAACTCCACTGGTCCTTTATCTCAAAATAGTGATATGAGCACAAGGCAGCCAACATCTCGTCAAAGAGGGAGGAAAAGGAGGGCCACAACAGAACTAAGAGTGCCTCCACATGGTCACAGAGTTGGTCTTGAACCGGAAGGTGACATGTATGGTTGTTTCTTAACACGTGCTTAGTTTTATGCTTGACCCATATTGTCATCCTCTTAGTTAATGGTGCTTATCTTGTTGTTTAGGCAATTTTAATATGCTGACCCTAATTCCAAGCACTACAAGTATAATATGCAACTTGGAATCATTCTTAAACGAGAACACCCAGGGATAATTGAGAAGAAGAAAGGCGATATTTTCATTAAAACCCGCCCAGCTTTGGAGTGGTCTGATTATTATGATAATGATACTCTAGATGATAAGGGGCAGACAGCTGCAGATCGTGTGAAGGAAGTTTTTTGGGTACGTTCCAAGTACTTGGGAGTTAATTTGAAAATTTGTATTGCACATACATATTTGACATGAAAATTTGTATACTTGTAGAACTTGTTTGAGGTCCATGTGAAAAGATGATGAAGATCCAGGCAAGGTGGAAGACGATGCTGATCGTGTGTTGGACAACTACGCAATGAAAAAAGTGAGGGACATGATATACCAACTTTGTGTGGATGCTGTGAAGTTCTACTTTGAGAAACAAGGAGAGCGGCTTGATGACACATCGATTTAAGGAACATGCATGGCCTCATCTTGGAATATGCCCAATACTTGGAATGCAGAATACCATGGTTTAAGGAACATGCATGGCCTCATCTTTGTGCTTATTGGTGCAAAAAAACGTTCAAGTCCTTAAGGAAGAGAGGGCAGGAATCCCGATTCAAGAGTGAAGATGTTGCTCAAAATTGGGGAGGTTCACTACCATTTGTGGAGGCTCGACAAATTCTGGTGCGTCAAGCTTGTATGATATCTTTTGTAAATTGTAACAGGTTATGATTAATTTAATTTTTACGGTTTTGAAGGCAGAGAAATATGGACCTGAGAAGGCTACCACGCTGAATACATATGCTGCAATGAAATCTGGACTCAAGAATTGGGATGGCAGTGGTAGCACCAGCACAACCCTCAGTGGGAAGGCAAAAAAACGCTTCGTACGTTCTTGCTTATCTTCTTTTCACTAAGTACTTGTTCTACATGCATCTATACAAGTTAATACTGCTAGTGTTCTAGGATGATTACTCTGATTTGGCTAGAGCCGCACATCCTGATGATTGGGAGCAGCGAGAGTTGGATGGGCAAATATTATATGAATCATCAGGTGGCATTCCCCATGGGCGACTAGCAATAGCAGATGGGGCAATTAAGAAGGCTGATGTTATCTCAACAGCTAGAGAAAAGAAATTGAGGTCGTCAACTTCAGCAGCACATCGACGAACTGTTCAAGAAAATGAAGAGCTGAAGCGACATAATGAGAGCCTGCAGCGACATAATGAGAACCTGCAACATAAAGTGGATATGCATGAACGAATCCTGGTGGTACTTTAAAATTTCTCCACATATTTCAAATTGGTGATTGAAAAAACTAGCTATTCTAATGCTGCATATTTTTTCATAGGCCCTTTTTAAGGAGATGGGAAAAGAACTACCAGCGGACCTACGACAAGGAGTGAGTTCCCAACAACATGTAAGTTTTGGCACATAGCCTTCTCAACATACTGCATTTCCCAATTGCAACCTTGATATCTTAAAGCTTCGTATCTTAATTATAGGAATATATATACACACATGATTTTCTGGACCATGGTGCACCCAAACCTACGCTCAACGCGGTTGGATCCATTTCTGTTTTCTTCAGGATCTGTGCCAAGTTAATGCTGTGCAAACCCTATTTGCTTAACCATCAGCTAAAATTATTCTTGTACTAGGCCTGCTCGGGATTGATTTTTTTTCATAGTATATTAAACTGACACACAACCCTAAGCTACAATGCCAATCCAGTCCATGAGAAGATTTTAAAGAAATAATTTTAACCTTTGTGTCATTCCTGTACTACACGAATGTACACCCTCATATCTAGATATATACTTAGAAAATAGTGTATATTTTCAGTCTCAACAGTGATGATAAAAAGTCGTGTGAAGACCATGATTCAAAAGTAGTAGACTGATTAGCATCTTATATGTCTCTTACCACTTGTGCATGGTTCCTGAAACAATCTGCGCATTGTGAAATTATGATATCCAATTCCTTTACCAACTGAGGAACATATCCAGATTATTGTACAATTAACTACTACTTATTTTGCTATTTTTCTTAAAGAAACTACTCCATAAGCTCTCCTGGTGTGTCTAAATTAATGCTCTGATGTAGGGGACACCTAATTCATCTCATATTAGACCCCAATCCGCCAATGACAACACTGGTGATGATGATTTGGGTGCAAATGGTGGTGCTGACAACTCCAGTGGGAATACCAGTGACCAGGCCACCGCCGCAACTAACCTTCGCACGAAAAACATTAGTGCTGCTGTTGGCGACACTAGTTCCAACAACCGTGAAAGCGAGACCTAGAATTATAGATGGTGGTTGTAACCTTGGCAGTGCCTTTTGTTGACTTAGAGCCAGACTTTAGAACTAATGGTGGTGTTGGCAACAAAGCAGCACTTTGGTAGTTGCAAGACTTTAGAACTAATGGTGGTGTTGGCAACAAGGTAGCATTTTGGTAGTTGCAAGACTTTAGATGAACTGTGATGTACTTTGCTTGTAATGCTTTGGATATGCAAAACTGAAGCTTATCCTTGCAAGCTGAACAATTTATCTTTTGTTGTCGCTGAGAACTGTTATGTACATTGCTTCTGATGCTTTGGATGTGCAAAATTGAACCTTATCCTTCCAATTTGCGACTGTGGCTGGTAGATGTATCTAATGCTTATGATTTGTATTGATGATTAGATGCAGTGTAAATATCCTCTGGCTGTGTCACACTAATTCCTGTCGGGCATGAACTGACAGTGAAATGCATGCTAATTCCTGTCGGGCACTAACTCACAGCGAAATGCAAGCATATTCCTGTCGGGCGTGAACTCACAGCGAAATGCAAAGAACCGACAGGAATGACCCATAACCCTGGCAAGCCTAAAGCTGACAAAAAAAAGTATTTTCCTGTCGGTCACCGTCAGGAATGCCCGTCAGGGAAAATGCTTCTGTCGGCTGGCCGACAGGCAAAGTGTAATTTCCCTGTAAAGCTATCCCTGTCGGATTTCCCTGACAGTTGGCCGACAGGAAATATTTTTCCTGTCGGTTTGCACCCTTTTCCTGTCGGTTTCCAGCTCACAGGAAAATTTCGGTTTCTGGTAGTGAGTGGAACCCCCGGTTGATGCTTCAGTCGGAGGGAAGGGGGCGTGTCCGCTTCCGTGAAGCCCAGGCGGGGGCCGACGATGGTCTGAGATAAAGAAGAACCGGGTGACACACCGGCTGTGTACGCTGACGTTGCCTCAGCGGTGGCCTTCCTGGGACTCAAGCGGTGGCGGCTTCCCGTATTCTACTTTCCCTTGATGTTGGCAGCGGACGCGGAGGCGCTGGCCGCCGACTCGTCGATCTCCGCGCAACCCGATTCTTTCTTTGCCTGCATGGCGCGGATACGCGCGCGCCGACGGCGGATGGCGCGGCCGATGGAACTGGAGGCGTGGTACGACGCAGCGTCGTCGACCGCAACGACGATGCTCGTGCCGCCATGCTCCCCGCCGTGTCGGCCTGGAGCAACTCGCCACCCCTCGGCGAGCTGGCATGGAGCGGCGAGTTGCTGAACCACGCGCGGGCTTGGGACGGCGACTTGATCCGTCGGGCTAGGTGAGGGAGGTGGAGCAGCAGCGAGCTGCCTCGTTCGTATCCGGCGGGCTCGGCGGGCCACCCAGCCGGCTTTAATGCCGGAGAACTGGTCATCCTGCTCATCAGATGCCATCGAAAGGGTGGAGAAAACGATGGAAGGAGGAGATGGGGAGCGGCGGACTTGGTGGTGTGATTCTTGCCCGACGTCTGGCCTCGTTTAAATAGAGGGCGGACGGGAGGAGCTTGTCCGGTGTTGTGTTTTATGTCGGCCCACTCGTGAACGGACATGTGGCCGGAGTAGGTTCCTTGGCTTCCACGCGGGATTAATGGAGACGTTTGAATGCGACGAGGAGGAGTGTCCGGTCGGGCGTGCAGTGGGCGGCGCCTAATACGTCTCCGACGTATCTATAATTTTTGATTGTTTCATGCTATTATATTATAAATCTTTTTTAACCCGAAACAGTGAGAGAGCCTCTCAGTGTGATTTTCAATTGTAACATAACATATAAAGGATGAGATGGGTGCTAGGCACAACCGCGCCATCCACGTCGGCTATGAATAGTTCACCAGGCAGTAAAACGATCGCGCGAGAAAGAGATAAGCAGGGCCGCAGGGGCGAAGCGAGCGGCCAGCGACAGAGAGACCTAGCCCGCGTCTCCGCGACCCTCGTTCCTCTTGCCGCCGCCGCCGCCGCCGCCACCGCCGCCCCCGCCCCGTGCTCTGCCGGTGCCCGTCGGCCTCGATCCAGCATCAGCAGGAGGAGCTCGAGCCGAGGAGCGCGGCCTCGATCCGGACTCCGCTGCAGGGAAGAGGGAGGAGGCTGGCGAAGGGTGAAGGAGGAGGCTGGCCCTGGTTCGTCACGGAGGCGGCGCCGCCGGCCAGGAGCGGCGCCGGCCGTTGACTTTCACACCGCGCTGGAGCAAAGATGCCTCTACAACCCTCACGCCCGCAGGTTCCTCCTTCCTTCCTGCTGCTCCCTTCCTGGCTTCCTCACGTCGCGCCCTTTCCTTCCTTCATCCTCGCCCCTGCCACGAGCCCCTTCTCTTCCTCCTCCCGCCGGCCTCGTCCTCTGTTACTCTCCCGTTGGCCGTCGCTCCAGGTCGCGGAGGAGGATCTGCAGCCGGGCCCGCGCAGTTGAGGTTGAGGAAGACGGAGGTGAGGGAAGCAGCTGGCTGGTTGAGGAATACTCAAGCCCCCCTGTCAACTAATATTGTACTGCTAAGAGCTCCCTATCCTGCTCTCTCTGTTCATTCAATTACTTGCTGCTACATATATGATTTCTATAGCATTGTCTATTAATTGTGGTGTGAGCATGTAATTTATATTATCTCCCATTTTTTGTTCCATATTTCAAATCCTCATAATACTAGCAATAATAACTATGCTGGTCAATGTCTGGCAATAATAATTACTTATATAACACCTTTGGTATTTTTCTTAGCAAGTGTCTAGCTGACCATGTTCTCAGCGGTAGGATGAGGGCTTGCAGCGGTGGGGATGCAGCCATTGGCAGTGATCTAGGGGGCTTGCGGCGGTGGGGAAAGTTCAGTTTATGCGTAGACATAGTTGGCAAGCCGGCAAGGGTCACAAGTAGTCAATTTTGTCCACATCGACCTTGTTCGCCGTCTTCTTCTCGCACACAATGCCCAGGTAGGCACTTACTAACTCCTCTCTCTATTTTTTTTATTGTTAGATTCATGAGAGCTAAAACTGAACCGTAATTCCAGGTTTAGGGACGCAACAATTCAGTTTAGACATCAAATAGCCGTTGGGTTCAGGTTCTGGCTGTTTTGCATAGCTAGCTGCAGCTAATGCGAAGCCTTCACCTAAGGGAACTACTTGTTGGTATACCGAAGGTACAACCTGCAACAGCACTAGCACATTTCTGATGTTTCTTTCAGAAGTTGTCTTGTTGGACCTTAAATTATTTTATGGATTCTGTCTTTTAATGGTGGCGGTATAGGCGTGAGATCTGATTTCAGTGAATTCACTGAGTTTGGAGCTCAGAATTTTCTGAATTTTCACATCATTTATTTCATTCTTTTCAGCTGAGCCATGGTTGCGGACGATGTAAGGAGCGAGCAGTGGCGAGTGTTTTCTTATTTCCAATCTGTTTAATATTCAGTCCATAGGAACATCCTGGACCACCTCCTGAAAAATCACAGCCTTCACTACCCCAGCAAAGCATGGCTAGGTACTGACCTTTAAAACACATATGTGCTTGATGCTTCTACTTGATTGGTGGTAGATGTGTACTGATATTTATGATTATGCTTCTAAATCCCCTATTTTTTCTTGTTCATACCTGCAGAAAAAATTGTGGTGGTGATGATTGATCTAAGTATCATGATTCGTTGTATGGAAATAGGGGATTTAATTCCAATGATGTGGGTAGTGGTGGTCTTCTCTGCACTCTTGTGTTCCATAATTTTCCCCCTTGGACACCCTCCTATCTGAAATATTTGTCTTACCAATTTGATGTTGATTCACATGCAGGTTCAGAGAGTAGTGCCATGCATGATGACTATTGTTGATCTTTGTATTGCGAGACAATGCTTTCGAGTTTCATGAGATATATATGCTCATTCTCAAAAGGTACATCTGTTACATGTTGATTCAAAATGGCATAGTTGTGCTCTTCCGTGACCACCTGATGTGTTATTTATTTTATTTATTTTTCATTGCAAAGTTATTGTACATAGGATAAGGAAGAACTTTTGGAGACTCTTGCTTATTTTCTTCAGGAATAATAGGGTGTCTTTGATTCCAGCTTGCAGAGGCCTGCTAGGTATCCTAAATAAATCTCCCAGATGGGTATAATTTGGTTTCACAAATAAATATGCCACCTACAAATTCAATAATCGATGAAGCATACGGTAGCATCACATGGCATTGAGTGGTATGTCAGGAGACACCGTCTCTATTTTGTTCATCTCTGGATTCTAATTTTTGTTAGTACTCGCCTACTCTTCACGTACTAATAGCCATTTATTCTTTGTTGCATTGACTGAAGACTGGACCAATTTGTGCTTGCCATGGTTCATCTATGGTGTTGTCGTGGCTCTTGGTTTTTCCGATTTGTTGTCCTTATTATATTCTTGCATTATATTGTTTTCCCATTTGCATAAATTCAGTTTCTGTAGTGTCCACTTTTGTCATGTTTGCGTTCACTGAAGAACCATCTGCTACTTGCAGGATTTTGTCACAGTTGGAGTGCAGTACACTTAGAAGGATGATAGGCTCTATATATCCAGGGTCTGCATGATATGACTGAAAGATTACCTATGTTTTGGGTTATTCAAAAGCATGAACTGTTGACTTTTCAAAATCCCTAGCCCGTGCAAGGAGAAATGAAAGAAACCAGTAGGTATCTAATGTGTTTATATTACTTCCTATTGTGTTTTTTTTTTCAGATTACAAATCCTTACATGATCTACAGGTGTCAACCAAATAGTGAACTCAAAATTGTGTTTTTGCTAACCTGTTACATGCCGTTCTGAATCTAGATTTTCATCTATATGTATGACTTCTTGGTATGCCTCTGTTGTTGCACTATCACATGGATCAAATACACTAAAAGATGCTTGCAGTATTTACTGTTGGACTTCTCTTGCACAAAAGAAAGAAATGTGTTGTCAGATAAAGCAATGCTCGGCCCGGCGGTGACCTTGGTAGCCTGCTTAGTGTTCCTACTCTCTACACTCCATGGAATACCAGCTCATTTTTCAACCAGCCCGGAAGTAACGACAAAAATGTAGGCACCGCAAATAATTTCTTTGCATGTTGCTTGACTCATTTCTCTGAATTTTCTACAGTCGCGTGTCACTCAAAACAGAAACCGAAGCAGAAGATTGTCAAATAATGTCACTCAAACATCAACTTTCTTATGATTTTTCTCTAGCATGTTGCTCGCTGGTTTTGATTATTGATTTTGGTAGACGGTGTCCAGTTTAGGACATGATCCAACTCTCAATTACATACATGGACCTTCTCTTTCTACATCTCTATGGTAGTAAACTTTCTTACTTTAGAGACGGATCAGAGGGCGTTTCTTTTGCTTTTGGTGTTGAGGATGCACCAACCTATGCACAAAGTGCACTTTTAGATGGTACACTGGTGCTGATGAATCAAATTTTTTTGTTATCTACTTTATGCTTCTGAAAGTGTGCGCTAGCTTATCTATTATATCAGATAATGTTATCTCACACATGTAGTGCATATTGGTTATTTTCACTTGATTTGGATAATTAAAGTGCGGCTATATTTTTCTTAATTGTTCCTATTCTTTGACAATCTTCTGCTTCGGTTTCTGTTTCATTCTTGGTTCAGGTTCTTCATATCGATGGCCTATTAATTAGTCACATGTCCATGGGTACTTTATTATGTCCATTAATGATCTCATCTCATGCGATTCACATATGAGTTATACATATGCATGGTCGTGAGGATTGGAGGGACAATTAGTGTTCCCTTGAAAAGTGCAAGCATGATCTACTTTAAATTGGAATACTTATGTTAGAAAACATGGTCGATGGACTGTACAACAAAATCATTTTTTTAGTAATTTGTGGCAGATCCAAAATAACCAACCAAAAACAACAAAGGGGATTAAGGATGCCTCGTAGACATGTTTTCACTTAGATTAGAACGCCTTAAGAAATATCCCAGGTAAGATAGGTTCTAAAGTAGCAGTTGTATATACAGATAGCTGCAGTGTGTTTCCTGAACATCACAACTTCATGTTATTATGTGCTCACTGTAATCATATTTTTTGTTTCATGTTAAGTAGTAGTAGGTTCTTTTGATGCCAATGATTCATTATCTGATCCCATGAGGCATTAATATCATGCTAGCTCTGTATATTGTTGGTGGTATTCCCACTGTAATTCACTCTCAATATGCCGGTAAGTTCGAGTTTTCTTTCTTTTATTCTCACATGTAATTTCTTTGTTCCATCTTTGCTATGAGCCAGTGCTGATGTTCTGTTTTCTTGCTTTTGTCGCCACTGTACTTTGTTCCTTGCATGAACAAAAGAAGATTAATGAAACAACATCCGTGCTGAAGAAGAAAAAGGATATGTTGCGCATCAATTCTATCATACTCAAGAATTGCCATTCATTTTGTGAGGTTAAAAGGATTGCCCGCTTCCTTCCTTGCATGATAACCACATCAATGGATTGGTGTTGAACATAACAAGGTATAAGGCCATCCATACTCGTTTTCCTTAATTATCTGTATTTTTTCTTGTTCATATCTGGAAAAAAAATTGTGCTGGTCATGATTGATTTGAGTATCATGATTTTGTAAATTAGATTCAAATGTTAGAACCAGCGCTGATTTTGTAGTCAATTGGTTTTGTGTTGTAGTGAGCTGAGGGTAGTATACATCTCATGTTGCACTCTCAAATTTGATTAGTAATTTTGTCAAATAATAAATAGAAGCATTGTTATCATAAGCTGTTGATTGGTGATGCAAGCACTGCAGACCTTAAAGAAGGGCTTGTGAAATATTGCTCGAGCTACATCGACATATGCTAGCTAAATATAAGAATGCAGAACATATCGAACCTCATCTGTCCTTGCTCATATTGTACATATAAATGACGCTAGGATAGCAGCCACTCTCAGGCCATCCACGCGTCCGACCTTTGAAAATCGCGTTCGTTTTCACCTCACTCCTTGCCTAGCCTCTGTCGATGACGCCTGGCCCGGTCGTGTGGCCCTCTGTGTCCCGCGCGTGCGCGCGCGAGCAGAGAAGCGAGCGAGAGAAAAGGGGTGGACTGCTGGGTCGCACCGCACGACCAGATAAAACCTAGCCTCCAATCCGCGACTGCCTTTCCCCTCCCTCCTCCTTTTTCCCTCACTCGTCAGCCGCCGCCGCCACAAATCCGCGGTGCGCATCCCTCCGGTCCTCAAGCCCGAGCCCCCTTCGCCTTCGTGCCATCGTCGTCGCTTAGGCTAGGGCAGCGGCCAGGTCAGGGTGGTGGCAGAAGCCCGTGGCGGGTCCGGCGGCTGCGGGTAGAAGCAGGGGTTGTGCAGCGGCGGATGTGGTCCGGCGGCTGCGGGTAGAAGCAGGGGTTGTGCAGCGGCGGATGTGGTCGGGGTCGGCGATTGAGGGAGGTTCGCCGGTCGGAGCAGCAGGAGCAAGGATTGAGGTGGTTCAGGCTCCAGAGGTGGGCCGGAGCGGCAGGAGCAAGGAGCTCCCTCGGCGCGCGGGCCACGGGGCCGACGAGGACGCCGTTGCTGTCTTCCCCGCTCTTCCTAGGCAGTGTCTCACCCGATCCACCGTCGGCGGGTGGCTCTGTCCTCAGCAGCTCGGGCCTCCTTAGTCCTCGTCAGCTCACCTGCCTTCTCCCCCTCTCAAAGCTTCCCCATCCCCAGCTCCAGCAGGAGCTTGCCGGCAGCAAGCAGCAGGAGCTCGCCGGCAGCAACTCCTAGGTCCTCGCCTCCCCCTCTTTTTCTTATCCCTTTGGTGTGCCTGGTTTCCCTCCATCCTGACTCTTATTTTTCTTCCCCCATGTTACCTGAATAACATAACAAATTATGCATGCTGAAGTATATATTTTGAAAGATAAGTCTTTTTTAATTTTTCATATAAAAAGGGTTACATCGTCTACCATATGTGCTTGCTCAAACCTAAAGTTACTAACAAATACAATATGGGCATTTAAAAATATCTTTCGAATTAGATCAGATGTGAGAAAAATGTCGAAGATGGTGATGTTCTCTATTGTGGCTAAGGGTGCCAAATAGCTATGTATATCACTTAATAAAAAGCAAGATTAGTGTTTTCTTTTTTAGTCCATCTCTTCTCCCTTTTCCAGATCTTTGTGTTTAGATGCCACTGCCACACCACTTGCTAATGTGAAGTTCTCATGCTACAGAACTTTTCAGGAGAACAAAAACAGAAGGAAGATATGGTTTTACTTGCAGCTCATTTTTATATTCTTCCAGGTTAATCTTCACTATTTGATTTAGCTCAACTTAATGTTGCCTTTTCTCTGTACGCACCTCATCAAAACTGAACCAAGAGGCATCATATTTGTGTAGATGGTTGCCTTAGGGTTTTGACAATTGTAATGCTCTAATTAATTTTACTCTCTTATGCAGGTTATGCACTCTAGGAATTTGTGGTTGCTTGCCATGATCCCTATACATAATGATGTGTAAAGTTTCAGCAGATTCGAAGAACCTGTGAGCGGGCCTCTCCCACATTTCTTGGAATTTTGAGAATCAATGCTCCTTGGACCACTCTTACTTGCACATGCGATGGTTCCAATACTTGTGTTCAAATTCACTACGTATGAACATGCTACCTAAGTATCTATTTTCTTATGCTTCAAGGATTTGATTATCAGTCTTTAAACAAATCTCACTTGCATGGTTTGAATACTGGTTTGCTTTCGCTTTTTGCATGAGGGGCGCAACGGTTTGTTCTTAAAAAGTCACATACGCATGGTTTGAAAACTTGGCCCGCTCTCGCTTTTTGCGCCATGGGCGCAACGGGTCATCTATCTTTCAACACTATGTATCATCGCTAGGTATCTATCTACCAGCAGTAGGTATTTATTTTCATATGTTTCAATCTGTGTCTGAATGTTTTTATGTGGACTCTTTTAATACATGGCTTACTCTCGCCCTTTGCGCCATCGGCGCAACGGGTCATCTAGTTAAATGAAAGAACAAGTGTACATGATAAAATTACATGGTCCTAGCCACTTTGGGCCTAGGAGTGGGGGAGGGGAAGTTGTTACAAGGAAGCAACAAAAGCAGAGACAAAGGGTCTATATTTTTCCTTCACCCTATGGGTGAGTAAGGAGAAGTCTGCAATAAATCTAGCACGCCAAGATGGGAAGCTAGGCTGAGTTCCACGGAAATGGTTATTATTCCTTTCTTTCCAAAGACTCCAGGCTGCCACAAAGAAAATTTCCATAAACAGCGGACGTGTGGACGATGCCTTGGCTTGTTCGATCCAGTCTGCCATAGATTCATGCTGGGGCCAAGCAATCCCTAAGGAAGACCAAAGATCATATGAGCTACTGTTTCTTCGATGTGAAGGCTGCAGAGCAGACAGTACAAGTTATCTCTAATGTGAAAGTGCCTTCTCTTCAGCATGTTACGTGTGTTGAGTCGGTCTTGTAATAACAACCAGCCGAAAACCTTTATCTTCATGGTACACCTGGATTTCCACAACCAGCGAAAGACCTGATGGCATTGCCATAGCCCCTCGGTCGGCTGATTCCCTCTCGAGCCGGCTCCTTTCGCAGCATTGGCGCTTCGAGCATATCTGAGGGCTCTAGTGTCTCGTTTTCTTACTCGTTGAGCTATGTGGGTGCTCCTAGACATCCATGTATCTTGTCGGAGCTTTTTATTTCGCTTTTTTTTGTTGCTTTATGTTGTATCGTCGGTTGTAAGGACTTCATGTCCTTATCTGTAAGGGCGTTATTAATTTAATGCCGGGCCATGGGCCTCTTATCTAAAAAAAAAGGATGGTCCTGTAGCTGGCAACATAGGCAACATTTTCACCTTCTCAAAAAAAAAAAAAAGGCACCGCATGGCCCACCGTACAGCTTCTGATGTCACGATCACGGTAGGGTGAAGATGGAGAAGGGCCCTCGCACCAACCGGCGATGCAGACATGAGCCATGGACCACGCTCCATAACATCACACTTGTATGGATGCTACTCCGGCTTCAATTCTGCTCAAAGGGACTGTGCTTCAGTGACGCTATATGTCACTGACTTTGTATGCATGACATGTGGGCCCAACATATGGTTGGCCCAAATGGCATAAACCCAAAGTCAGGTCAAATTAAGTCGCTGAATCTGCATCCCTGCTCTAGTAGTAGTACTATATTTTCTTGGCCAACCGCCAACGGCCTATTGAGCTGGCAGACGTCCTCATCGTTCCTATTTAAACCCGATGGCGATGTATTTTGGGTGTGATGACTATTCCTCAATCGACTGAGATATAAGAACAATTCATTATTTCTCAGTCACAATCTTTTCTTGTAAAGTTACAAGTAGTTCATAGTAATAACCGAAAATACATGATGAACATGGTTCCACGCGCACCCACTTGAATAGTATATTCGGTAAAAATACTAAAAGAATTTGAAAAATTCTAAAATTTTGGGGTATCAAACTTTTTCGACCATTGACTCACGTGTGAAGTCTTGTGAAGCATTGACCATACTATTCATCAAATAGTGTTTTTTAATATAGCTTCAATTTTGTCATTTTTTCCCGGATTTTCATGGATGTCATTATTTCATGAAACTTCATACGCAAGTATCACGGTTGACTAGGTATGTTACAAAAAAAAATCCAAATTTTCTGATTTTTTCTAGTTTTCTTTTTGAATTTACTATTCATAAGGGGTGCGCGTAGAACCATGTTCACCAAATTCACGTCCTTCATAATACCAAATAAATTAAATGTAAAAATACATTTAATGGATCTAATGATACTAATATGGTACTGTAGATATTGATTGTTTTTCTTCTAAAAACTTGAATAAACATAGAAAAGTTTGAATTTTTAAGAAAATTAATACACCTTATAGCTTAGAGCAGAGGGGGTAATATTATTTTTATTGTTGGTTGGAATTATTAAGAATTAATGGTTATGATTGCATTTCAGGATGATGCGATCTCATCAATTGGATGGCTAAAAAATAGACACGTCTTTTCCTGTAGGGCTTTTTTCTTTTTGAAAAGGAGGATAACCCCCTGCCTCTGCATCAGAACGATGCATGCAGCCACCTTTTTCCTGTAGGGCTTGATTTGTTTTGTTCTTCTTCTCTACTTTTCAAAGTTGTGAATTTATTTCGTGTATGGAAACTGTATTAGCTAGTGTGTGTGAACTCAAGGGACTATTACTAGTGGTACCTCGCTCGGCCAGACCGGCACCAACCAGCTATGAAGACGTGGGCCATGCTCCGTTACTCCTCCTGCTTTGCCGGCATAGTGTAATCATCTATCCCCTTGCCTCAAGCCCTGCCTCAAGTACTCCATCCTCACACATCGGAGCTTCTATGCATTGCTAGCAAGCGAACACAACTCTCCATCTTTTTGCGACAACACAGCTCTCAATCTTTGCATGCACTTGGTTTGGTAGCCACAGGTTGGTGGGGGAGGCAGGTGAGATCATGGCCTCTATCGCAACAAAAAAAAGGTGAGATGATGGCCCTTACTAGATGTCTCTTATCTATGGTTTTGATTACTAGCCAGTATTTTTGGTTACTGGTAACCAAGCGCACTAGATATACATCATTTTGTGTGAAAACCATCAAAATTTTGGCCATCAATGAAATTATCATATTAATTTGTCTTCGATTCTTTAGGGGAATGCACGACTATATTGTGGATGAATCCAACTGGGACGAAGTAAGGTTTATCAACCCCTATGCCCTATTCATGGGTTACCTGTCCATGGCCATCAGGGGCCTAGGTTTCCTGGCGATTACTTGGACCACTGTTGTTCTCCTCGGAGGCTTTGTTTCCACGCTGGACAACAAGGACTTTTGGTGTCTAACAATGATTAGCCTCCTGTAGACAGCTGGGTTAGTCCTTGTAACCCTCAATTCATACATATGCGCTGCGTAATTTCTTGCCTTTCTTGTCCTTGGGTGGCCCCATCATTGTAAGATGCATCTACATATGAGTCCGATGCATTTTTTGCCCGTAGTGTGACGTTAATTGCACGAGTCGCCAATCCGTTCGAATTAGTCATACTTTTGTTTCATGGGGTTTATTTGGCTTACATGAATCTTATACTATGTTTTCCTCTTAATTCTGGTATTTCATGATATGTTGAAGATATTCTTTTGTATTCTGCATATTAAATTATGCACTCATAAATATATATTTTTTGAATTAATTTGGTATCTTTCTACCTTATATTTAGAATATATTTTAATTTTTTTTTGTAATGCCTTTGGGCTTCAGCCAAACAATGCTTTAACCCATCACTCTTTCACACCTTTCAAACTTTCAGTATATATGTTGGAAATATGACGAAATGACTTATCATAGTAATTTATGCATCTTAGATTAATTATTATTTTTCTACTTTTTTGTTGTTGAGAAAATTACTTTTTCGTAGTTGATTTGCTATTTTTTGTAGCTGGTGCTTCAAACCCAATTGGCCCACCTACCTTTTGCATTCATCGCCAACCAAAAAAAGCTCTAGCCCAAACATCATTTTGCCTTCCCCTTTTTTCTTTTCTAGGGCTTTGCCTTTCCTTTAAGCCGGTTAAGGATCCGAATGGATAATCCGTATACTGTATCCTATTCCATATTTATTTTCGGATTCGCAAGTGGAATGGATGCGGATTCGAATGCTGGCTTATGTGGATTCGAATACTGGATTATACGGATTTAGACATGGTACGACAATAAGAATATATAAGCCAAACAATGGAACGATGTCGGATCAGAAACTGTCATTTACCATATTCATATACGAAGAACATATAAATGTTTTAAACTAAAATTATTCGTGAACAATGAGCAAAAATAATACTTATGCACTTTGAGAATACATAAAGCACTCGATGGTATTAAATTTGCCAAATAAATCACCAACAAGCATATGTCTTGTCTCATAAGCAAAGATAGCACTCACGTATTGCTAGTTACTAAACTTCGCTCATAAATCGGATTGAGAATTTAAAAGGTCGGATTACGCGGCTATAAATGGATTATCCTATTGCGCATCCTATAGCGTACCCTATCTCTCGAAACAGGCTTTCGCCCCGCTTTATATATAAAGCAACAACCAAAGAAGTACACGGCCGAACGATACAAGATGGTGAGGTAGCGTACCCTATCAACCAGACTTGGATCCGGATCGGGTTGTTGTCCTATAAAAAAGGATTCAGACGGAAATTATCGTATCCACTTTCACCCTTAAAGTCGGTAATCCCTATTTCCCGCTCATTGTGACAAATTGGCAGCCAAACGCACATGGCGTGTGCACCTTGGGCCGGCCCATTACCGATTTTATCAGGGGGTTTCTTCCTTTTTTTTTTCTTTTTTTTTTTTGGGTTTTCTGACGGCTTCTATCTTGCTTTCTTTCAGGGGTTTTTTCCCTTTTCCCCTTCCGATTTTTGTTTTTTAATTGTTTTTTATTTTATTATTTTTTGTTTCTTTTTTCTTTCTAATTTTCATTTATAAATAATAATTCTTGTGTATACATGAGCATTTTCTCAAGTACACAATGAACATGTTTCAAATACATGATGAACATTTTTTTTCTTTTGTTCTTTTTTCCTTATTTTTCATTTTGTTCGTTTTCATTTATAAATAATAATTATTGTGTATACATGAACATTTTATTTTTTCATTCACTTTTCATTTTTTTCATTTATAAATAATAATTGATGTGTATACATGAATATTTTTCAAAATACACAATGGGCATGTTTTTTTAGAGAACATGTTTTAAATACATGATGAACATTTTTCTAATAAATGATGAACATTTTGAATATACAATAAATATATTCCATTTTTTTACAAAATTTCTAACATTTTATAATATTTAAACTTGCTGTAACAACGTTTTGAAGAAAATATTTCCAAATATTTCAATTAAAATGGGAAATCTGAAAAAATGTCATTTGGGCCGTACCTAAGGGGCAGGCCCAATTTTTCTGGCCTGTGCGCTAACTGGACTACTTGCCGCATAGAGCGGCAAATAGGAGGACTCTTTAAAGTTCACTCAGTTTCTTTTCCTCTTCAGGCCAGCTAGCCTACTAGGCCGAAATTAAGCATGGTTGACATAAAATCTAGTTCCACAAAATATAGATGGCCAATGATTTTTTTTGTCTATTTTTCCTACTAACATGGGAATTTCTATGTCTATTATTAGTAAAGTAAAGTAATAGAATAGATGTCCACAGTCGGTGCATGTATAGGAAGTCTCGAAGACGTACGACCATACTATTTCAGATTTAAATAGTTTCATTTTAGGTTTTGTATAAAGCTTTCATTTGTTGCAACGAAACGTTCTGCCATTTTGTACCCCTTTGCTTGAATTTACTGCTGTCCAATCTCGTCATCAAAAGAGGTGAAGTAAACGGCCTTGTTGTTCATATAACTAGTCCATGTGGCGCCTCTAGGGGGGCCTTATCTATGAAAATAGATATACATAAATAAAGATGATGATGATTGTCTTTAAGATGTGAGTGAGAAATGAAATAACGAACTTAATGTTTATGCCAACAATGGAAGAGTCTGTCTACCAAAATTATTGACAGATATGTCGGTGAGTCGAGGCATGCAGTTATTTCTTATGACGCCAAACTTCTCTTCCCGCCGAGGTGGGAAAACCATCCAATTAAAGTTTGCTTATTCTTCTCTACTCACTTCAAAATCCGTTTCGATTATTCTTATTCTATTTTATTAAACAATAGAATAAATATATTTCAATCTGAAACCATAGTACTCCTGAATTTTCGTGTTGGGGTCCGTCTAACTTTATAATGTATTTGGGATCTCGCCTACAATTTACAGGGTGTATGATGTCTTTCTGAATGAAAAGCTAGGGTATATTAATCAATCAGTGATGGTCTTTTGGGCGGGCCCTGTTTCTAGACTGGAGGGAAATGACAACAACCGGAGACCGGGAGTGCATGACAGGTACCGGAGATTTGGATGCTTCATGCTAGATTATTGTGCAGGGGTGGTGAAAACGCTCGTGTTCGGCATTGTATTGTGCCCTCTGATGGCTCTATACATGTTTGGACTGTTGATCTCCACGGGTATTTCGCTGTGGCGTCTGATAGAGAATGATTTTGGGGATGGAGAAGCACACCTGAAGCCAGTGCTGCGGGTCTTGTACTCCCTAGCTGTGCTCCAGGGGTCGCTCTTCATCTACCGATTCATCTTTTCTCTCAAAGAAAAAGCTCTAGTTAAACAAGTGTCCACGGGATACAAGTTCGGCGCGGATGAAGAAAAGTTAGTGTGGGACTACGCACGCAAATTACGGATTGGATGCGACAAGGACCCAACGTATGCCAAGGAGAGGAACCTCATCACATTCGCCGTGGAGTTGATCAAGACTGAATCACCTGCCGATTACATCTCCGGGGTAACGATCCTGGACAGAATCGAATGCCGGATGTTCCTAGGCATAGATCATGTCACAGGAGGGGAGCATCACAAGCTGATAGAGCAGCTGATAGGGACGACGTCCTCTTGCACCATACTGCAGAAGCTGGTGCAGACGCTGCATGGAAGAAGCCCATATGACCAGTACACGAGGATACGCACCGCAAGGATAGTGGAGCACTTTGCCGATCAAATCTATTTGGAGCAGTTCCCACGGGGGACACAGTGCATACTCTCCCTGCTGAGCGAGGGTTGCTACCTAATGAAATATGTCATGGATATTCCAAGTTATTCTAGGCAATCCCTGAAAGACCGCGAAAACGATAATGACGAGGCCGAGCGTTCCAGTCTGCCCTACCGCTCAAACTTGCTGGCGGAGCAAGGTTTACTCATCCTTCACAAGCTCGCCGCCAACGAGGACAACTACAGACTTATCAGTACCACCCATGGTCTGGTCTCCAAGATCATGGCGCCTGTGAGCTTGCAGGGCCTCCATGACGGCTTTCATGAAGAATGGTCCAGCATAGCATTCAGATCACTCGCACTTCTAGCAAGGCTGATGAAGAATGCTCCAGATTGATCTCTTCCCCAATGGGCTCAACGGCCCATTGGACCCTTGACCCACGCCCTGATCGGGGGCGTCCAGCCCAAGCAAGGCTGGTGGGCCCCTGTCGCGCAGTGCCATATAGAGGAGGTGGGGACCACGGCACAAGGTACGAGGTTCGCCGCCGCCACTGTTCCCCACTCCTAACCCTAGTCCGATCGAGAGGGAGGCGCTGAAGCGACGGGAAGCGCTACCAGCCACTTCACCGTCGACCTCTACGCAGAGCTCCTCGCCGTTCACCACCGGCACTGGAGTTTACCGCCGCTTGGACGACATCGTCACCACCACGTCGCTACCGGCACCATGGCCGGCACGACGGGCTCATCTAGCCAAAGTGAAGGTAGACCACCGATCTAACCTAGCCTACCCGATCCAGAGGATCTATCAATGGTTTCAGAGCCATCTAGGCTTAGTTTTTTCGGGTAGAAAGAAATCAAAGCAAAAGTTTTTCCCCTCCCCAAAGAACCCCACTGACAGGGCAAAGAAAAATTCCTCGCCGGAGAAAGTAGCGCCGCCGTCATGGTCGCGCCGTTCCTCTCGATCCAAATGGGCATCGGCATGCCGAGCCATTCGGAAGAAGAACACGGGCAGTGGGGGGCACCACGCCTTCGCCACTGCCAAAAGAACAGACCCCATCGGGGCAAAGGGCACCCCACCAAGCCGTTTGACGGCGGCGCGTCCACCCTCGAGGTGCTCGCGCACGCCGGCAAAGGGGCCAGCGGGGGCGCCGTCTCCACATCCTCGCGCGGCGCAAGGGGGCAGAGGGTGCGCAGCAGTGCCTCTCTCTCTAGTCAGCAGGTGGAGGTGGATGGAAAAGCAGAGAGGAGAGGAAAGGAAAAGAGGAGGATGCGCGGCGCGGTGGCTTCGGCGCCGTCGCCGTCGCCGTCTGGTGATAGAGATCGAACAGGGGAGCAGAGGAGGGCGCAGCGCGTCTCTCTCTCTCTCTCTCTCTCTCAGCCACAGAAGAGAAGGGGAAGGGAAGAAGAGGCTGGCGCGGCGCGGTGGCCTTCGGCGCCGTCGCCGGCGGCCGGGCCGTCGCTGTTGCCCATACGGGAGAGAGATCGGAGAGATCGAAGAGAGAGACGAAGGGGGCAGAGAAATGAGCTAGGGTTTCGGTCGGGAGTCCCTCTCCCACGTTTTTGTTCAAGAGAAAAGTGCGGTGGACCGTCCGATCAGATCGGACGGCCACGATGCCAACCCTAGCTCCGCCCCGGGCCAGTGGGCCGAAAGTCAGTTGGGCCTTTGGCCGGCGGACCAGGCCAGAGAGGCACGCGCCCGCGCCGGGCCATTTGGGCCGAAAGTAGAGGAGGCGCAGCTGCGGAGGCCCAGCGCGCGCGGCTGTTTCCTTTTTTGTTGTTTTTTGTTTTTCTGTCCAGTGTTTTTGGGCAAATTTTATATATAGTTTTTTCTGTTCAAATTTATCCAACGAAAATTTGTCTAGAAAACAGAAAGTAAAAGAAATGTTTATGAAAAGAATAAAGTTCATGGATTTTTATTCATGATTTTTCCGCTGCAAATAAAAATAAAAGTGCTCTTTTAAAAGTGAATAGAACTAAAGTAAAAGATTAAATTGTTGCTTCTCTAATGCAATTTTGAACCAACCGGTTAAAATTGCTTAGAGAGTAAAAGAGTACAGAATTGTTTCTGAATAGAATATTGTAAGTTTCCGCTGCAAAGTAAAAGTTTTATCCTCAAATTAAATTGGAACCAACGGGAAAATTTAATTGGCAGAACTGTTCTTAGCAATGTTTTTCCCCTGTGGGTGAAATCAGATTCAGATAGTTTCCGCTATGACAAAAGAAAGATATTTGTTTTAAAGTTAAAATATGGTATTGTTATTTTCTGACCAACGTTGATGATAACAGTGCTATAATTCTATGAGTCTTATGTTCAAAGCTTAAATCTCTGATAAATTTTGTATCAAAGTGATCAATTTTCAGAGAACAGATAAAGATCAAGAAATGCTCTTGAACTAGAGAAATGTATATTTCTTGTTCCCGCTGCAATAAAGTTGATGATGATGTTTATTTCTTAGCAAAGTTGTTTAATAGACATACTATCATCACATTGTTTATGACTTATATGCATTATTTCCATTTCCGCCCAACGGTGATATGGAATTAATGTAGAAGGATGATGTTTTATTCTAATTCTGCCCAACGGTGATTTAGAATATAAAAGAAAGTTTTAAAAGTTTAATGTGCATATTTTTTAACCAGATCAACATGGGGTTATTTTTTATGCTCATGATTGTTGATTATTGGCTAATTTTTCTCAGACTAAAAGTTTTCCATGCTTTCATTCGTGAAAGCGAATGGCTGGGTACTTGTGACCCGAAAGATGACCAAGAAAGGTCATAACGTGAGGGAGTATGTTCTCTCTAAAGAATGGCTTCAAAAGAAAAGAGATAGATCATTGAGAGTCTTGGTTGACGAATGTCTTTCATGTACTCTCTATGAAGAAGATTTTTCAGTCAACATGATTTGAGATGAAACAAGCAACATGCGTGTTTAATTTGATCAACGTCGGATCAAGCATGTGTGTCAAAGAGCATTCAGATTTATTTCTAAATTTGATGATTGAATATGCAGTCAAAAGAGCCAATTCTGGCACTTATGTCCCTTATAGGGAATTACCCGCATGGCGGGAAAAGATGATTATGATAAAACCCGCATGGCAGGAAAAGTCTGGGAAAATACCTGCGTAACCCGTATGGCGACAGAAATTTTGGCAAAGGACTTATCCTGTATGACAGGAGAAACATATGATGACTCATGTGCTTTTAATGTGTCCCACTCTGGGAGAAAAGTATGGAGTAGCTATTATGCTTTCCTAGTATCGACCGTACACCTTATGTGTAACGGTCATTAAGCACTCAATAAATCCAAAGAGAATAAAAGTTACAGACGAACCTAAACATAAGAATGATATGCAAGTGTGACTTGCAAAAGTACTAATGATAAAGAACTCTGTTGAGTTTCTGAAATGGAATGAGGAAAAAGTACTCCCATACCAGTTAACAGATAACTTCATTTCGTATGAAGTAATCAGATAAATGAAGTAGATAATCGAAGTTTCCTCAATTCACAAGAGTTATGAATGGTTTTTCGAAATTGTGGCAGAAAAGTTCTTGCCACATTTCGAGGGGGAGAAAGAAATATGAGATAAATTATGAATGATGAAACTCCCCTATACTTTAGATAATGTGATGCACATTATGCATCTAAAGTGATCCATTAATGAAGAATGTGATCGTCTGGGGGAGTACGACGGTCATAATAATACCCCTAAAGAAAAGAAATAGCTGTATTCCTGGATCTTTTACAGTTTCGAAAGCAGACTAAGGAATACTATGACGGTGCTTAAAGTGCCATAAAGAAGAAAGTTTTAACAGAATAAACCCAAATAATAAAGTTTAAAGATACACCATTTTTAGTGAAGATGGAGGAATCTGGGGGAGCATGTTGTATGACCTATACAACACCTGTTGTTAGCTCTATAAAGGAGGAATGAGTAAACATGGATCTTGTGATAAAGGTCCCTGTAAAACCTATTGCCTCTTGGAAATGAAAGACCATACAATTAATTTGCCTCTTGGCAATGACAGAGCAACAACAACCCCATATGAAAGAAGTGCCAGTACCTGAGACACAGATGGTCTCAAGGAATGAGAAAATCAGATACTTCTGATTACTATAAAGTCTATGTTAGTGAAATTCAAATGGAGGTTGCTCCCACCTCATTTAAAGCGCTCAATTGAGCTTTGAGAAGTGTCTGTTTGTCTAAATGATAAGAGACTATGTGAGATGAAATAAAATTGGTGAATCCCGACGATGTTTGGGACTCATAAGTAATTTCCAATGGAGCCAAAACAGTAGGCTGTAAAGGGTCTACAAGGCTAATGTGACTCCAAAGGAAATATGTAAAGGTGTAAAGCGCGACTTAAATCGAAAGATTTTGTGCAAAGAGAATGAATAGATTACAATGAGTGTTAGTGGCACATCATGATCGACATCATGATCTGAGTTACATCAGATGAAAGTAAAGAACACAAGGGATACTGCTTCAAGAAGTCTTTTATGGACTAGAGCAAGTCTCTAGACAGTGGCATTTAAAGTTAGAAGAATCAGATGTTATTTTGGGTTAAAGAAAATGAGAGGACAATTGTATTCATTCAAAGTTATAGAATAGGAAATTCATTCTAATCCTGTGCATGTGGATGACGTCCTACTTGCTAGTGGTCATGTCAATCTACTGCAGGAGGAGAAAAGAAGTTCTTGTCCTCAAAGTTCAAAAGAATGTTCTCGGTAGAGTGTCTCTCGTTATAATTATCAAGATTCACCAAGAAAAGAATAAAAGGGGGTATTAGGAATGTCGCATGGACATGCTAAGAAAGGTCTCTAAAGTATGCATGCGAGAAAACCTACGCCTGTTCTTATAGTCAAGGGTAATGGAACTGGAAACTTTGGTGTTCCAAAAGTTGATAAGAAAAGATTGAAAAATGGATATGGTGCCATATGCTTCAGCTGTTGGAAGCTCAATATATTACACTGACACAGTTCACGTATCCGGGTTGTTTTGGCAATGTCCAGTCCATATATAGATCACTGGAATGGAGTCAAAGATATCGGCCTCATGCTGAAAGAAATAAGTGCTCTCAAAAGATTGTGAGTACAAAGACAGGACTTGTGAAATGTATAGCGAAATCCACAATTGTCGCTAACTTTCACACTAGGAGTTTTTGTGTGGAAAAGCTCCAAAGAATGAAACAATTATCATCAATGTGATGCAAAAACATGTTATAGCTTGATATGAGGCTGAGGGACAGGCAAAATGGTTAAGGAGACCTGTACCCGGAGTTGATAATGGTTGACAACAGCGATAACCATTTTAAGTTTTTCGCTCCTATGACAACGAGTCAAGTGTTGATGCCAAACACACTGACACAGAGTTATGCGTTGTAAAGGAGAAAGTCCGGAATTATGTAGAAATGCTTGAAGCATAAAAGCAACAGACAAGTGTTTGCAGATCTGCTTATTAAAGGCTTACCGCCCAGTGTGTTCGGAGAACACACAGTCGACATGGGTTTTATGGTATAGTCTAAGATTTCCGGACAATAAAAGGGCCCAAGGTTAAAGAATCTGTTTCAAAACAGAGGAGTGTGTTGTAGGTGTTGATTCTATCGGGGATGGACCGTGATGATGAGACATGCTCTACATGCAAATCTGTGATGGAACGAGTACTTTGAAAAGAGTTATTTCAAAGTATAAAGTTAAAAGTATGTGATGAGATCAAGGGGGGGAATGTTAGATTGATCTCTTCCCCAATGGGCTCAACGGCCCATTGGACCCTTGACCCACGCCCTGATCCGGGGCGTCCAGCCCAAGCAAGGCTGGTGGGCCCCTGTCGCGCAGTGCCATATAGAGGAGGTGGGGACCACGACACAAGGTACGAGGTTCGCCGCCACCACTGTTCCCCACTCCTAACCCTAGTCCGATCGAGAGGGAGGCGCTGAAGTGACGGGAAGCGCTACCAGCCACTTCACCGTCGACCTCTACGCAGAGCTCCTCGCCGTTCACCACCGGCACTGGAGTTTACCGCCGCCTGGACGACATCGTCACCACCACGTCGCTACCGGCACCATGGCCGGCATGACGGGCTCATCTAGCCAAAGTGAAGGTAGACCACCGATCTAACCTAGCCTACCCGATCCAGAGGATCTATCACATACAAACTGCTTTCACGTGTGAAGGTCGCGAGTGTAGTAGCAAACTGCCGCAAATAGCTGTGGAGACTCTCATATATATGCCCCCTGCAACTAAAGAAAGATTCACAAAAATCATTGCAAACATGATGGTTGACGGCACTAAAAAAGATTCAGCCAGAACAAAGGCATGTGAATACCTCAAGGACCTATGTATTCAGTGCACCGAGAATGGTGAGTTTCTTCAGCAACTGGTGGAAGCCCTAACCGATGTGATGCCAAAGGTATGTAAAGTAAAACACATCAACTCCAGACTGGACTCGAAAATGTATACATCCTATTTTTGCCAACTTCATATAGTGTTATATATATACTGCCGTACGTTATTGCTAAACTGCAAATGAAAATACTGTTAATAAATGTTGCAGGTCTTGAATGAAATAGCACTTCCTTACGGATTGGAAGCAAAAACTGCAGGAGATGTAACGCAAACAAGCACTGAAGGATTCTCAGCGCCAGGTACTGATGTTTCCCGTGCTGACGAGCAACACCTCTACGACGTCTACACAAAATTGTGCTCTCTGCCATACTATTTCTCTCTTTGTGTGGCGATACGCGATACGTTGATCAGTGCATATCCACATTTGGCTCGTCAGTTCGATGAGCTTGCTGTTGTTATCCGTGCGGGAGAAGTCAAGAGTTTTGCCTGCCTCGTCAATGAGTCACAGCAGTTTGTAGACGAAAATAAGAATAGACGTTTCTATTTCGCCCCCAGGATAATCCCCTATTTCATGAGGGAAGGGCAGATGAGGAAGCAAAGGGCAGAAGAAGGGGACACAGCTTCTGTCTCTGCCAAATCTCGGCACCCATCACGAGATCAAAAGCCTGATCCAGTATCGTAACACATTCACCTCCATCATGCCTATCATGTTTATCCTTATATATAAAAATCATTATTTGTGCGTACTGTGAGGCCATGAATAATGTAAATCAATTATCTTGTGTACATCCTTATGTCTGTACCCCAAAAATATCTGGTTATTGTCTGTACAAACTTCAAAGATTGCTCGAACAATTGCATGTGATCACCTTTAAATGATTTTCGAAGTATTGTGAACATAATTAATATTTATTGGATAATTCTAAACAAAGAATTTATCCATATGTTTTTTTTTTCTCATTTTGAGCGTATCTTCCGTATTTTTATATTCGCAGAGGACAAGTTATGAAGTCGATAATTTGTTGTAAGAAGAATAATTAAGATGGAATACATACTGAACTTTTATGTGTACCAGCTGAATGTCATTGCATTGCCACGGAATAACGAAAAAATATACAGACACACTTATAGGAGGAGGGTAACTAACTTGACACAAGAGGGAGGTGGGTAAATACTTGGACACAAGAGGACCATAGGTACTGAGGGACAGGCTGCTCATCCTGCTGAGGCTCCTGCAGACAAGGGGGCTGCACCCACCTTGACTCCGATGACTACTCTGAGGTTTTCCTCATTTGGGGCCTCATCTGTACCCAGTCGTCTTTGGGGTGACCGCGTCGAGATGGAGGAGCTTCAGGAGCAGGAGCTGCCGCCGATCTCGCGGGTGCAGCGAGAGCCACCCATGATTGGGCGTGTGGCGGCACCTCTTGCAGTGGCTAGCGATGTGAACCCGAGGCAGGAGGCCTCGGTCCGGTCTGACCAGTCGCCTCGGCGGTGGCTGGGCCCTTCTCAGGTGGAGGAGATGGTGGGGAGCCCCAGGCAGGAGGCCGTAGACTCCCCCCCCCCTTCTCAGGTGGAGGTCACTGTCGACGCCGGTCCGGGCGCCCACCCCCTTTTCGAAAGGTGGGATGGGGGGCTCGGCTAAGACGGCCTTGACGTTCACCGAGGGGAGTCCAGTTTCGGTGGCGAGTCCCGGACAGCTGGCCTCGCCTCTTTCTCCCCGTCCGCAGGTACGGGAGCCAGCACCAACAGCTGTGGGACCAGTTGGGCACTTGGCAGGTGGCCATGCCCTGGCTAGGCCCACGACGGAGGACGTAATCGCTTTTGGAGGGATTCCGGACCCGACGTCCGGTGACAGACGTGTGAGTCACCGGATTCAGGCCCAAAAGGATGCTGATGACCTGCAGTTGAGGCGTGCCATGCGAGCGGCCAAGCTTCGTGACATCGAAGCCACTACAGGTATGTCAGTCAATAGGAGTTGTTCTATTCTGCACTTTTCTGAAGATGAAATCGTAAGTAATGCTAATAAGTTGGGAGTTTCACTATGTAACAATGGGAACGAAGTAGCTAAATCAGTGAATGACTTGCTTGACTTAGAAGTTGATAGAGCAATGGAGATGCTTCGTAATATTGTAGCCGTAAAACCAATGAATGACAGTGATATTAATGCTCTAGGGGTTAGGACACTAGAGTGCTTGTGTGAGGATTTAGTACCCACTAGCATGTTAGAGGAGGAGGATGCTGAGCCGGTTTCAGAGGGGTATACAACCCCTATGCAACCAAAAGTTGGCGCGCATACGGACCTCAGTCATGAGGAGCAAGAGGTGGTGCAGGATAAGCCAAAATGATCCTGGAAGAGGAAGGTTTATGCTACATCGGCCGTGCATAGAAGTGCGAGAATAAGGTTCAAACGAAAATTTCATGATGAAAATTAAAAGGAATCTTTTGGAATAGCAGAGGTCTGACTGACTTGGCTAATAGATGGTTCCTTGCACAAGCATCATTAGAACACAAGTTGGACTTTTATTGCCTTACTTGAGACAGGTAGGGATAATTATACGTCACATATTCTTAGCACCATTTCTGGTGGCATTGACTTTGATTGGCACTGTCTACCGCCAAGGGGCAGATCCGGTGGGACTTTACTTGGGGTCAAGTGCTAGACGCTAGAAGTGATGAACGTCGTTCTTGGAGACTTTGCCGTCAAATTCCGAGTGCGCTCGAAAGTAGATGGCTTCAGATGGTCGCTGGTCGCCGTCTACGGAGCTGTACAACCAGAACTAAAATCGGATTTCCTAGCTGATCTTGTGCGGGTCTGTGGGGATAAGAGGTTACCTATCCTAGTGGGAGGCGATTTCAACATCATCAGGAGGGGAGAAGAAAAGAATAATGACAACTTCGATGTAAGATGGCCATTCATGTTTAATACAATTATTGAAAGTCTTGACCTGAGGGAGATAGATCTCACAGGTAGACAATTTACTTGGGCAAACTCACTGCAAAATCCAACTTACGAGAAGTTGGGTCGAGTCCTCACCAGTATTGAGTGGGAACAGAAGTTCCCTCTGGTGACAGTGCAAGCTTTACAGAGAGGAATATTAGATCATACTCCTTTGCTTGTCGACTCTGGGGATGAGACCCATGTGGGCAACAAAACTATCTTTTCTTTCGAACTAGCAGGTTCGAGAGAGAGGGCTTCATTGATCTTATAGCCCTGGAATTGGCTAAGGTGACAGGGGGTAATTCGAGTATCGATCGCTAGCAGAATAAGATTAGGCATTTATGGCAACTCCTGAGGGGCTGGGCAAAAAATGATAGCATGATTTATAAGGTGGAAAAGGAAAGACTTATCCACCTTATAAATGAGCTCGATTTAAAAGCCGAATCCAACTTACTAGATGCGCTCGAAAGGGCATCTAAGACAGAGGCCGAGTAGAAACTATGTGCACTCCTCAGAGAAGAAGAGATGAAATGGGCACTTAGAGCTAAAGTGCGGCAGGTCGTCCAAGGTGACGACAACACTCTTTTTTTTCATTTGATTGCAAATGGAAAACACAGAAAGAAAAAAACCGAGTTAGAGCAGGATGAGGGTACATTTGTAGGTCATGAGAACCTAAAATTATACATCTCTAACTACTATAAACAACTTTTTGGAGCTCCTGGGGACAATTTCGTGTCACTCGATGAGCACATGGTGGGGGATGTACCTCAACTCGGGACAGACGAGAATGAGATTCTATCCGCACCATTCACTGAGAAAGAGGTGTTAGAGGCGATTTCACAGATGAAAAATAATAAGGCACCAGGGCCGGATGGCTTCCCAGTAGAGTTTTATATGAAATGCTGGCATATCATTAATGGTGGCCTCTTGCCAATGTTCCATGACTTGTTCAACGCCCAACTGCAGCTATTCCACCTAAACTTTGCAATGATAATGTTATTGCCAAAGAAGGAGGAGGGAGTGCATATTGAGCAGTTCAGACCGATATGTCTGCTTAACGTGACCTTCAAAATTTTTACTAAAGTTTGCACTAACCGACTGACGCGGATTGCACATAGTGTCGTGCAACCAACTCAGACGGCTTTCATGCCGGGAAGACACATACTAGAGGGTGTTGTCATCCTACATGAAACACTTCATGAAATCCACTCGAAGAAACTGGATGGGGTGGTCTTCAAAGTGGACTTTGAGAAGGGGTACGATAAGGTTAAATGGCCGTTCCACCAGCAGTCCTAACGTATGAAGGGATTCGATGATTCATGGAGGAAATAGGTCGATTCATTTGTACAAAAAGGTAGCGTCTGGATTAAAGTGAATGATGACATAGGTCATTATTTCCAGATGCAGAAGGGCCTCAGACAGGGGGACCCGATGTCTCCTATCTTATTCAACATAGTGGTAGATATGTTGGCAATTCTTATTGGTAGAGCTAAAGAGGATGGCCAAGTAGGAGGACTAGTACCCCATCTTGTAGATGGTGGGGTGTCCATACTACAGTACGCTGACGACACTATTATTTTCATGGAACATGATCTCGCAAAGGCCAGCAATATGAAGCTAGTGCTATTCCTGTTTGAGCAATTGTCGGGATTAAAGATCAATTTTAATAAAAGTGAATTGTTCTGTTTTGGGAGAGCTAAAGATGAACAAGACTCTTATAGACAATTGTTCGGATGTGAACTGGGTGCCCTTCCGTTTAGCTATTTGGGCATGCCAATTCATCATCGCAAACTATCCAACAAAGAGTGGAAGTGCATTGAAAATCGATTTGAAATAAAAAACTAAGCTGTTGAAAGGGTAAGCTTATGTCTTATGGTGGGCAGCTGGTACTGATAAATTCAGTGCTCACAAGTATGCCGATGTTCCTATTGTCTTTCTTTGAAGTACCCGTAGGGGTATGGAAAAGGTTAGACTTCTATCGATCACGATTTTTTTGGCAAAGCGATGAACTGAAGAGAAAATACAGGCTAACTAAGTGGGATATTATTTGTAGACCAAACGACCAGGGTGGGCTCGGGATTGAAAATTTATAGGTAAAGAATATATGTCTGCTCAGTAAATAGTTGTACAGGCTTTCGTTGGAGACCGAAGGTACGTGGGTGCATATTTTGCATAATAAGTACTCGCAATCTAAGACCTTGGCTCAGGTTACTGTTAGACCCAATGATTCACCTTTCTGGAAGGGGCTAATGAGGACGAAAACAACATTCTTCCATAAGACTAAATTCAACATTGGAAACAATAATTCGACTAGATTCTGGGAGGATTGATACGTCTCCAACGTATCTATAATTTTTGTTTGTTCCATGCTACTATAGTATCAACCTTTGATGTTTTATATGCAATTATATGCTATTTTATATCATTTTCTGGTACTAACCTATTAACCCAGTGCCAAGTGCCAGTTGCTGTTTTTTGCCTGTTTTTGGTTTTCCAGGAAATCAGTACCAAACGGAGTTCAAACTTTTTGATGATTTTTTTTCTGGACAAGAGACCCTAGAAGCTTCGAGAGGAGACCAGAAGGCAAACGAGGAGACGACAAGGCAACAGGCCGCGCCCTGGGGAGGGGCGCCCTGTTACCTTGTGCGCTCCTCTTGGCTCCGTCTGACCTAATTCCACCTCTATAAATTCTCTAAAATCGGGAAACCAACAGAGAGCCACCCAAAAAACTTTTTCCGCCGCCGCAAGTCTCTGTTCTTCCGCGATCCCATCTGAATGCCTTTTCCAGTACTCTGCCAGAGGGGGAATCGATCACGGAGGGCTTCTACATTATCCTTGCTGCCCTTCCAATGATGCGTGAGCAGTTCACCACAGACCTACTGTGACGCCCCCATTTACAACCGTGCACTAACCATACACGCATCATGCACGATCACGAACGGTGGCTCACGCCAATATCACAACACAACTCTACGACACAAATATAAACATAAATCTTTAAATTACAAGCCAGGGCCATGAAGACCCACAATACATCAGTCATCAAAGTAAATATTATCTGAGTACACACATAGTTAGACAAGTTTTGCCTTAAGAAGGCTGAGCAAAACAACGACACTAGATCGAAAGGCAAGGCCTCCTACCTAGGACCTCCGGACTACTCCTGGTCGTCGGTCTTCACGTAGCACGCACCATCGGGGGAACCTGCATCCGCGGTGCTACCAGCTGTTGCAGCAACCGTGTCGATTGAAAAGAGTAGCAAAGCAACGGTGAGTACTCATCCGAAGTACTCGCAAGACTTACATGAGATCTATACTAGATATGCATCGGTATCAAAGGAAAGGGGTAGTATCTGTGGACTAAACTGCAGAATGCCGGAATAAAGGGGGAGAAGCTCATCCTATCGAAGACTACATCTTTCAGCAGTAGAAGAGAGGAGCGTATATAGTATCAACTTGCACATACATATAGCAATAACCTGCCTAGAGATCCTCTCCTCGTCATCCTGTGAGAAAGCGATCGGGGGTATCTGTCTGTTATCTGGGTGTGTTTTATCAAGTATCTGGTTTTACTTATAAGAGGTCGGGATACAACTCTAACAAAATTATTACGCAATCTCGGGTCCGCTAACACCCGCGTTCCGACCCAGCTGCATCACCAGGCCCAACCGGAGAGCAACACCGACTTATGAGAGGCCTTGGGCCCTCTCCCCCAAAAGACTAGCCTGTTAGGAGGGGACACCCCCGCCCTTATAAATCGTGTTATGTCTCCCCCCACAACCGATGTGGGACTAAACCCAACAATCTTCCCCTCACACATCGGTCACCCATGGGCCTGCTAACACCAGCGTTTCCAGCCCACCAACCATGACCGACCACCCGTGAGTCCACCGAGATTTATTCCAGGTACCTGGGCTCTGATACCAATTGTTACGCAATCTCGGGTCCGCTAACACCAGCGTTTCGACCCAGCTGCGTCACCAGGCCCAACCGGAGAGCAACACCGACTTATGAGAGGCCTTGGGCCCTCTCCCCCCAAAAGACTAGCCTGTTAGGAGGGGACACCCCCGCCCTTATAAATCGTGTTATGCCCCCCCTCCCCCCCCCCGGCAACCGATGTGGGACTAAACCCAACAAGATTCGTGCTGGAAAAAAAATACAAATCTGTACGCCTACCCTGATTTGGCACTTGTTTTTTTATCAGTAGACTATCAAATACTTTGTCTTGCTGATTAGACTACCAAATACCAAAGTCTAAGTCAAAGCTTTTGCTTACATCTCCCAGGTTACAGGACTTCTGAAGTTATTTCACTTGTTGACGAGATAGAAAACAGAGTTAAACTGCTGATTGTCAAGGTAGTGGTCAGTACTGCATGCTTGTTGTCGTTTAATATTGGTCGATTTCCCAAATATATATGCATGTCTTGTTTTCTGGTCTGATAATGCTTACCAAAGGTTTTTATTATTTTGCTGTTGTGATTGTTTTTTGAGCTCTTTCTTTTTCTTTTCCTACTATCCTTATGCTAATTATCTTAAATTGTTATGCTGTGTGTAATAGGATTAGATCTTGGATTTGCTAGTGGACTTTGGGAGTTTCTTAGCCAGCTTGGTGACTCCACATTTTTCACTATTTCAGCAAGCCTTTGGTAAGCATTAAACTTTCAGCATTACATTTTTATCTTATGTGTACATCTGTTTGCTTCCAATTGCTATATATGTATTGTTGTTGCTAAATAGCTCATCTTAAGTATGATGTGTTGAGCTTAAATAATCAAATAGCTGATCTCTATTCCATTTCCAACACATAATTTGTTAAATGGCAGATCGTGCATGGATGTATAGTGGTTGGCAGTATGGTCAAATTCCTTCTAACCTGTGGCTTGAACAAACCAACCGATTTCTAGAGCATGCATTCTCTTTTCCCGGCGTAGCCGAAGGTGGTAAAATCAAGTGTCCATGTGCCAAGTGTCGTAATTATTATAAGCGCAGTAGGGATGAGGTAGAGAAACACTTGTATAAATACGGGTTTAGGGAAAACAATGAAACGTGGATAAAACATGGTGAGAAGTATGTTCCTAGCCAAGACGGATCTTCCTCTGCCACAAATTGTGCGAGGCATGATGAAATTGTCCGAATGGACAATATGTTAGTTGACCTAGGTGGCAACTGTCCTCCACCAATTGATGAAGAACCAACCTCCTCTGCCAAGGCTTTCTATAGGATGGTTAGCAGTGCTGATGAAATTGTCCATGAGAACACAACACACTCGCGTCTTTCTGCAGTAGCCCGTTTGCTAGCACTGAAATCTCAGTATAATATGTCAATTGCAGAATATGATGATGTGTTACAAATCATCCATGAACTTATGCCTCCGGGTGCTAACTTGTCCAAGCACTTCTACCAATCTAAGAAACTCTTAGAAGGCCTTGGTATGCCTTATGTCAAGATTGATGTGTGTAAAAATAACTGCATGTTGTACTATAAAGATAATGAGCATAAAGAGAAGTGTGACATCTGCGGTACATCTCGCTATGAGGAAGGCCAGAATAAATTCCCACGTAAAGTGTTGAGATATCTCCCTCTTAAAGATAGATTACAGAGGTTGTATGCACATGAGGAAACAGCAAAACATATGCAGTCGCATAGTCGTTCCAATTCTGATAAGATGGTCCACCCTATTGATGGTGAAGCTTGGCTCAGGTTACTCAGGTATATTATTGGGAATACCAGTGTAAGTCTAGACCAGATCTGCAAGACTGGTCAGTTATATACAAGGTTTCTCCATGGGGCTACATTCCTCCAAGTGAAAGTGACAACCCTTCTCAAGGATCAACACATGATGTCTTATTTTATCAAGAGGATGGGCTTGAAGGTGAATTTGTCATTGACTTGGGTGGTTGCCTAGAAAGTCTGACTTCATTTGTGTCAGATGAGATCACTGATCCAAAAGAACTAGAAGTTTTGGAGAAGCTGCGTGTTGGAGGTCAACAAGATGAAGGCGAAGAGGAATCAGATGATGAGGAGGATTCAGATGAAGAGAAGTTTGCAACACCATCTTATGATGAAAATGATTTCTAGTCTCATGAGTTGTTGTATTTTCTGTTAGTTTAAGTTTCTGTGATGATTGTAGCCAAAACTTGAGTGTTTTATGTACTATTTTGTGCATGTATGTTCAGTGCAACTAAAACTTGACTGTTTTATGTACTATTTTGTGCATGTATATTGAGTGCAACTAAAACTTGCTACTTTGTTTGGTTGTATTTATGGAGTATGGCTCGAACTTGCTTACTAAATTGCTGGCTTGTGCTTTGTAAACTTGAACTAACATCTGAATTTGTGCAGAAGATGGTTGTGCTGCGTCACAGACGTACTAGCTGTGGTGGCAGCCATGCTAACCGGAATGCTCTTGTTGGTTCAGGCAACCCCAACAACAATAGCTCACAAAGGTCCCGATCTGATGGTGTTAACTCCACTGGTCCTTTATCTCAAAATAGTGATATGAGCACAAGGCAGCCAACATCTCGTCAAAGAGGGAGGAAAAGGAGGGCCACAACAGAACTAAGAGTGCCTCCACATGGTCACAGAGTTGGTCTTGAACCGGAAGGTGACATGTATGGTTGTTTCTTAACACGTGCTTAGTTTTATGCTTGACCCATATTGTCATCCTCTTAGTTAATGGTGCTTATCTTGTTGTTTAGGCAATTTTAATATGCTGACCCTAATTCCAAGCACTACAAGTATAATATGCAACTTGGAATCATTCTTAAACGAGAACACCCAGGGATAATTGAGAAGAAGAAAGGCGATATTGTCATTAAAACCCGCCCAGCTTTGGAGTGGTCTGATTATTATGATAATGATACTCTAGATGATAAGGGGCAGACAGCTGCAGATCGTGTGAAGGAAGTTTTTTGGGTACGTTCCAAGTACTTGGGAGTTAATTTGAAAATTTGTATTGCACATACATATTCGACATGAAAATTTGTATACTTGTAGAACTTGTTTGAGGTCCATGTGAAAAGATGATGAAGATCCAGGCAAGGTGGAAGACGATGCTGATCGTGTGTTGGACAACTACGCAATGAAAAAAGTGAGGGACATGATGTACCAACTTTGTGTGGATGCTGTGAAGTTCTACTTTGAGAAATAAGGAGAGCGGCTTGATGACACATCGGCATGTTCAAAAGAACTTGAATATGCCCAATACTTGGAATGCAGAATACCATGGTTTAAGGAACATGCATGGCCTCGTCTTTGTGCTTATTGGTGCTAAAAAACGTTCAAGTCCTTAAGGAAGAGAGGGCAGGAATCCCGATTCAAGAGTGAAGATGTTGCTCAAAATCGGGGAGGTTCACTACCATTTGTGGAGGCTCGACAAATTCTGGTGCGTCAAGCTTGTATGATATCTTTTGTAAATTGTAACAAGTTATGATTAATTTAATTTTTACGGTTTTGAAGGCAGAGAAATATGGACCTGAGAAGGCTACCACGCTGAATACATATGCTGCAATGAAATCTGGACTCAAGAATTGGGATGACAGTGGTAGCACCAGCACAACCCTCAGCGGGAAGGCAAAAAAACGCTTCGTACGTTCTTGCTTATCTTCTTTTCCCTAAGTACTTGTTCTACATGCATCTATACAAGTTAATATTGCTAGTGTTCTAGGATGATTACTCTGATTTGGCTAGAGCCGCACATCCTGATGATTGGGAGCAGCGATAGTTGGATGGGCAAATATTATATGAATCATCAGGTGGCATTCCCCACGGGCGACTAGCAATAGCAGATGGGGCAATTAAGAAGGCTGATGTTATCTCAACAGCTAGAGAAAAGAAATTGAGGTCGTCAACTTCAGCAGCACATCGACGAACTGTTCAAGAAAATGAAGAGCTGAAGCGACATAATGAGAGCCTGCAGCGACATAATGAGAACCTGCAACATAAAGTGGATATGCATGAACGAATCCTGGTGGTACTTTAAAATTTCTCCACATATTTCAAATTGGTGATTGAAAAAACTAGCTATTCTAATGCTGCATATTTTTTCATAAGCCCTTTTTAAGGAGATGGGAAAAGAACTACCAGCGGAGCTACGACAAGGAGCGAGTTCCCAACAACATGTAAGTTTTGGCACATAGCCTTCTCAACATACTGCATTTCCCAATTGCAACCTTGATATCTTAAAGCTTCGTATCTTAATTATTGGAATATATATACACACATGATTTTCTGGACCATGGTGCACCCAAACCTACGCTCAGTGCGGTTGGATCCATTTCTGTTTTCTTCAGGATCTGTGCCAAGTTAATGCTGTGCAAACCCTATTTGCTTAACCATCAGCTAAAATTATTCATGTACTAGGCCTGCTCGGGATTGATTTTTTTTCATAGTATATTAAACTGACACACAACCCTAAGCTACAATGCCAATCCAGTCCATGAGAAGATTTTAAAGAAATAATTTTAACCTTTGTGTCATTCCTGTACTACACGAATGTACACCCTCATATCTAGATATATACTTAGAAAATAGTGTATATTTTCAGTCTCAACAGTGATGATAAAAAGTCGTGTGAAGACCATGATTCAAAAATAGTAGACTGATTAGCATCTTATATGTCGCTTACCACTTGTGCATGGTTCCTGAAACAATCTGCGCATTGTGAAATTATGATATCCAATTCCTTTACCAACTGAGGAACATATCCAGATTATTGTACAATTAACTACTACTTATTTTGCTATTTTTCTTTTAAAGAAACTACTCCATAAGCTCTCCTGGTGTGTCTAAATTAATGCTCTGATGTAGGGGACACCTAATTCATCTCATATTAGACCCCAAGCCGCCAATGACAACACTGGTGATGATGATTTGGGTGCAAATGGTGGTGCTGACAACTCCAGTGGGAATACCAGTGACCAGGCCACCGACGCAACTAACCTTCGCACGAAAAACATTAGTGCGGGTGGTGGCGACACTAGTTCCAACAACCGTGAAAGCGAGACCTAGAATTATAGATGGTGGTTGTAACCTTGGCAGTGCCTTTTGTTGACTTAGAGCCAGACTTTAGAACTAATGGTGGTGTTGGCAACAAAGCAGCATTTTGGTAGTTGCAAGACTTTAGAACTAATGGTGGTGTTGGCAACAAGGTAGCATTTTGGTAGTTGCAAGACTTTAGATGAACTGTGATGTACTTTGCTTGTAATGCTTTGGATATGCAAAACTGAAGCTTATCCTTGCAAGCTGAACAATTTATCTTTTGTTGTCGCTGAGAACTGTTATGTACATTGCTTCTGATGCTTTGGATGTGCAAAATTGAACCTTATCCTTCCAATTTGCGACTGTGGCTGATAGATGTATCTAATGCTTATGATTTGTATTGATGATTAGATGCAGTGTAAATATCCTCTGGCTGTGTCACACTAATTCCTGTCGGGCATGAACTGACAGTGAAATGCATGCTAATTCCTGTCGGGCACTAACTCACAGCGAAATGCAAGCATATTCCTGTCGGGCGTGAACTCACAGCGAAATGCAAAGAAAATTCCCGTCGGTTGTGACCGACAGGAATGACCCATAACCCTGGCAAGCCTAAAGCTGACAAAAAAAAGCATTTTCCTGTTGGTCACCGTCAGGAATGCCCGTCAGGGAAAATGCTTCTGTCGGCCGGCCGACAGGCAAAGTGTAATTTCCCTCTCAAGCTATCCCTGTTGGATTTCCCTGACAGTTGGCCGACAGGAAATATTTTTCCTGTCGGTTTGCCCCCTTTTCCTGTCGGTTTCCAGCTCACAGGAAAATTTCGGTTTCTGGTAGTGAGTGGAACCCCCGGTTGATGCTTCAGTCGGAGGGAAGGGGGCGTGTCCGCTTCCGTGAAGCCCAGGCGGGGGCCGACGATGGTCTGAGATAAAGAAGAACCGGGCGACACACCGGATGTGTACGCTGACGTCGCCTCGGCGGTGGCCTTCCTAGGACCCAAGCGGTGGCGGCTTCCCGTATTCTACTTTCCCTTGATGTTGGCAGCGGACGCGGAGGCGCTGGCCACCGACTCGTCGATCTCCGCGCAACCCGATTCTTTCTTTGCCTGCATGGCGCGGATACGCGCGCGCCGACGGCGGATGGCGCGGCCGATGGAACTGGAGGCGTGGTACGACGCAGCGTCGTCGACCGCAACGACGATGCTCGTGCCGCCATGCTCCCCGCCGTGTCGGCCTGGAGCAACTCGCCACCCCTCGGCGAGCTGGCATGGAGCGGCGAGTTGCTGAACCACTCGTGGGCTTGGGGCGGCGACTTGATCCGTCGGGCTAGGTGAGGCAGGTGGAGCAGCAGCGAGCTGCCTCGTTCGTATCCGGCGGGCTCGGCGGGCCACCCAGCCGGCTTTAATGCCGGAGAACTGGTCATCCTGCTCATCAGATGCCATCGAAAGGGTGGAGAAAACGATGGAAGGAGGAGATGGGGAGCGGCGGACTTGGTGGTGTGATTCTTGCCCGACGTCTGGCCTCGTTTAAATAGAGGGCGGACGGGAGGAGCTTGCCCGGTGTTGTGTTTTATGCCGGCCCACTCGTGAACGGACATGTGGCCGGAGTAGGTTCCTCGGCTTCCACGCGGGATTAATGGAGACGTTTGAATGCGACGAGGAGGAGTGTCCGGCTGGGCGTGCAGTGGGCGGCGCCTAATACGTCTCCGACGTATCTATAATTTTTGATTGTTTCATGCTATTATATTATAAATCTTTTTTAACCCTGAAACAGTGAGAGAGCCTCTCAGTGTGATTTTCAATTAAATGAAAGAACAAGTGTACATGATAAAATTACATGGTCCTAGCCACTTTGGGCCTAGGAGTGGGGGAGGGGAAGTTGTTACAAGGAAGCAACAAAAGCAGAGACAAAGTGTCTATATTTTTCCTTCACCCTATGGGTGAGTAAGGAGAAGTCTGCAATAAATCTAGCACGCCAAGATGGGAAGCTAGGCTGAGTTCCACGGAAATGGTTATTATTCCTTTCTTTCCAAAGACTCCAGGCTGCCACAAAGAAAATTTCCATAAACAGCGGACGTGTGGACGATGCCTTGGCTTGTTCGATCCAGTCTGCCATAGATTCATGCTGGGGCCAAGCAATCCCTAAGGAAGACCAAAGATCATATGAGCTACTGTTTCTTCGATGTGAAGGCTGCAGAGCAGACAGTACAAGTTATCTCTAATGTGAAAGTGCCTTCTCTTCAGCATGTTACGTGTGTTGAGTCGGTCTTGTAATAACAACCAGCCGAAAACCTTTATCTTCATGGTACACCTGGATTTCCACAACCAGCGAAAGACCTGATGGCATTGCCATAGCCCCTCGGTCGGCTGACTCCCTCTCGAGCCGGCTCCTTTCGCAGCATTGGTGCTTCGAGCATATCTGAGGGCTCTAGTGTCTCGTTTTCTTACTCGTTGAGCTATGTGGGTGCTCCTAGACATCCATGTATCTTGTCGGAGCTTTTTATTTCGCTTTTTTTTGTTGCTTTATGTTGTATCGTCGGTTGTAAGGACTTCATGTCCTTATCTGTAAGGGCGTTATTAATTTAATGCCGGGCCATGGGCCTCTTATCTAAAAAAAAAGGATGGTCCTGTAGCTGGCAACATAGGCAACATTTTCACCTTCTCAAAAAAAAAAAAAGGCACCGCATGGCCCACCGTACAGCTTCTGATGTCACGATCACGGTAGGGTGAAGATGGAGAAGGGCCCTCGCACCAACCGGCGATGCAGACATGAGCCATGGACCACGCTCCATAACATCACACTTGTATGGATGCTACTCCGGCTTCAATTCTGCTCAAAGGGACTGTGCTTCAGTGACGCTATATGTCACTGACTTTGTATGCATGACATGTGGGCCCAACATATGGTTGGCCCAAATGGCATAAACCCAAAGTCAGGTCAAATTAAGTCGCTGAATCTGCATCCCTGCTCTAGTAGTAGTACTATATTTTCTTGGCCAACCGCCAACGGCCTATTGAGCTGGCAGACGTCCTCATCGTTCCTATTTAAACCCGATGGCGATGTATTTTGGGTGTGATGACTATTCCTCAATCGACTGAGATATAAGAACAATTCATTATTTCTCAGTCACAATCTTTTCTTGTAAAGTTACAAGTAGTTCATAGTAATAACCGAAAATACATGATGAACATGGTTCCACGCGCACCCACTTGAATAGTATATTCGGTAAAAATACTAAAAGAATTTGAAAAATTCTAAAATTTTGGGGTATCAAACTTTTTCGACCATTGACTCACGTGTGAAGTCTTGTGAAGCATTGACCATACTATTCATCAAATAGTGTTGTTTAATATAGCTTCAATTTTGTCATTTTTTCCCGGATTTTCATGGATGTCATTATTTCATGAAACTTCATACGCAAGTATCACGGTTGACTAGGTATGTTACAAAAAAAAATCCAAATTTTCTGATTTTTTCTAGTTTTCTTTTTGAATTTACTATTCATAAGGGGTGCGCGTAGAACCATGTTCACCAAATTCACGTCCTTCATAATACCAAATAAATTAAATGTAAAAATACATTTAATGGATCTAATGATACTAATATGGTACTGTAGATATTGATTGTTTTTCTTCTAAAAACTTGAATAAACATAGAAAAGTTTGAATTTTTAAGAAAATTAATACACCTTATAGCTTAGAGCAGAGGGGGTAATATTATTTTTATTGTTGGTTGGAATGATTAAGAATTAATGGTTATGATTGCATTTCAGGATGATGCGATCTCATCAATTGGATGGCTAAAAAATAGACACGTCTTTTCCTGTAGGGCTTTTTTCTTTTTGAAAAGGAGGATAACCCCCTGCCTCTGCATCAGAACGATGCATGCAGCCACCTTTTTCCTGTAGGGCTTGATTTGTTTTGTTCTTCTTCTCTACTTTTCAAAGTTGTGAATTTATTTCGTGTATGGAAACTGTATTAGCTAGTGTGTGTGAACTCAAGGGACTATTACTAGTGGTACCTCGCTCGGCCAGACCGGCACCAACCAGCTATGAAGACGTGGGCCATGCTCCGTTACTCCTCCTGCTTTGCCGGCACAGTGTAATCATCTATCCCCTTGCCTCAAGCCCTGCCTCAAGTACTCCATCCTCACACATCGGAGCTTCTATGCATTGCTAGCAAGCGAACACAACTCTCCATCTTTTTGCGACAACACAGCTCTCAATCTTTGCATGCACTTGGTTTGGTAGCCACAGGTTGGTGGGGGAGGCAGGTGAGATCATGGCCTCTATCGCAACAAAAAAAAGGTGAGATGATGGCCCTTACTAGATGTCTCTTATCTATGGTTTTGATTACTAGCCAGTATTTTTGGTTACTGGTAACCAAGCGCACTAGATATACATCATTTTGTGTGAAAACCATCAAAATTTTGGCCATCAATGAAATTATCATATTAATTTGTCTTCGATTCTTTAGGGGAATGCACGACTATATTGTGGATGAATCCAACTGGGACGAAGTAAGGTTTATCAACCCCTATGCCCTATTCATGGGTTACCTGTCCATGGCCATCAGGGGCCTAGGTTTCCTGGCGATTACTTGGACCACTGTTGTTCTCCTCGGAGGCTTTGTTTCCACGCTGGACAACAAGGACTTTTGGTGTCTAACAATGATTAGCCTCCTGCAGACAGCTGGGTTAGTCCTTGTAACCCTCAATTCATACATATGCGCTGCGTAATTTCTTGCCTTTCTTGTCCTTGGGTGGCCCCATCATTGTAAGATGCATCTACATATGAGTCCGATGCATTTTTTGCCCGTAGTGTGACGTTAATTGCACGAGTCGCCAATCCGTTCGAATTAGTCATACTTTTGTTTCATGGGGTTTATTTGGCTTACATGAATCTTATACTATGTTTTCCTCTTAATTCTGGTATTTCATGATATGTTGAAGATATTCTTTTGTATTCTGCATATTAAATTATGCACTCATAAATATATATTTTTTGAATTAATTTGGTATCTTTCTACCTTATATTTAGAATATATTTTAATTTTTTTTTTGTAATGCCTTTGGGCTTCAGCCAAACAATGCTTTAACCCATCACTCTTTCACACCTTTCAAACTTTCAGTATATATGTTGGAAATATGACGAAATGACTTATCATAGTAATTTATGCAACTTAGATTAATTATTATTTTTCTACTTTTTTGTTGTTGAGAAAATTACTTTTTCGTAGTTGATTTGCTATTTTTTGTAGCTGGTGCTTCAAACCCAATTGGCCCACCTACCTTTTGCATTCATCGCCAACCTAAAAAAGCTCTAGCCCAAACATCATTTTGCCTTCCCCTTTTTTCTTTTCTAGGGCTTTGCCTTTCCTTTAAGCCGGTTAAGGATCCGACTGGATAATCCGTATACTGTATCCTATTCCATATTTATTTTCGGATTCGCAAGTGGAATGGATGCGGATTCGAATGCCGGCTTATGTGGATTCGAATACTGGATTATACGGATTTAGACATGGTACGACAATAAGAATATATAAGCCAAACAATGGAACGATGTCGGATCAGAAACTGTCATTTACCATATTCATATACGAAGAACATATAAATGTTTTAAACTAAAATTATTCGTGAACAATGAGCAAAAATAATACTTATGCACTTTGAGAATACATAAAGCACTCGATGGTATTAAATTTGCCAAATAAATCACCAACAAGCATATGTCTTGTCTCATAAGCAAAGATAGCACTCACGTATTGCTAGTTACTAAACTTCGCTCATAAATCGGATTGAGAATTTAAAAGGTCGGATTACGCGGCTATAAATGGATTATCCTATTGCGCATCCTATAGCGTACCCTATCTCTCGAAACAGGCTTTCGCCCCGCTTTATATATAAAGCAACAACCAAAGAAGTACACGGCCGAACGATACAAGATGGTGAGGTAGCGTACCCTATCAACCAGACTCGGATCCGGATCGGGTTGTTGTCCTATAAAAAAGGATTCAGACGGAAATTATCGTATCCACTTTCACCCTTAAAGTCGGTAATCCCTATTTCCCGCTCATTGTGACAAATTGGCGGCCAAACGCACATGGCGTGTGCACCTTGGGCCGGCCCATTACCGATTTTATCAGGGGGTTTCTTCCTTTTTTTTTTCTTTTTCTTTTTTGGGTTTTCTGACGGCTTCTATCTTGCTTTCTTTCAGGGGTTTTTTCCCTTTTCCCCTTCCGATTTTTGTTTTTTAATTGTTTTTTATTTTATTATTTTTTGTTTCTTTTTTCTTTCTAATTTTCATTTATAAATAATAATTCTTGTGTATACATGAGCATTTTCTCAAGTACACAATGAACATGTTTCAAATACATGATGAACATTTTTTTTCTTTTGTTCTTTCTTCCTTATTTTTCATTTTGTTCGTTTTCATTTATAAATAATAATTATTGTGTATACATGAACATTTTCTTTTTTCATTCACTTTTCATTTTTTTCATTTATAAATAATAATTGATGTGTATACATGAATATTTTTCAAAATACACAATGGGCATGTTTTTTTAGAGAACATGTTTTAAATACATGATGAACATTTTTCTAATAAATGATGAACATTTTGAATATACAATAAATATATTCCATTTTTTTACAAAATTTCTAACATTTTATAATATTTAAACTTGCTGTAACAACGTTTTGAAGAAAATATTTCCAAATATTTCAATTAAAATGGGAAATCTGAAAAAATGTCATTTGGGCCGTACCTAAGGGGCAGGCCCAATTTTTCTGGCCTGTGCGCTAACTGGACTACTTGCCGCATAGAGCGGCAAATAGGAGGACTCTTTAAAGTTCACTCAGTTTCTTTTCCTCTTCAGGCCAGCTAGCCTACTAGGCCGAAATTAAGCATGGTTGACATAAAATCTAGTTCCACAAAATATAGATGGCCAATGATTTTTTTTGTCTATTTTTCCTACTAACATGGGAATTTCTATGTCTATTATTAGTAAAGTAAAGTAATAGAATAGATGTCCACAGTCGGTGCATGTATAGGAAGTCTCGAAGACGTACGACCATACTATTTCAGATTTAAATAGTTTCATTTTAGGTTTTGTATAAAGCTTTCATTTGTTGCAACGAAACGTTCTGCCATTTTGTACCCCTTTGCTTGAATTTACTGCTGTCCAATCTCGTCATCAAAAGAGGTGAAGTAAACGGCCTTGTTGTTCATATAACTAGTCCATGTGGCGCCTCTAGGGGGGCCTTATCTATGAAAATAGATATACATAAATAAAGATGATGATGATTGTCTTTAAGATGTGAGTGAGAAATGAAATAACGAACTTAATGTTTATGCCAACAATGGAAGAGTCTGTCTACCAAAATTATTGACAGATATGTCGGTGAGTCGAGGCATGCAGTTATTTCTTATGACGCCAAACTTCTCTTCCCGCCGAGGTGGGAAAACCATCCAATTAAAGTTTGCTTATTCTTCTCTACTCACTTCAAAATCCGTTTCGATTATTCTTATTCTATTTTATTAAACAATAGAATAAATATATTTCAATCTGAAACCATAGTACTCCTGAATTTTCGTGTTGGGGTCCGTCTAACTTTATAATGAATTTGGGATCTCGCCTACAATTTACAGGGTGTATGATGTCTTTCTGAATGAAAAGCTAGGGTATATTAATCAATCAGCGATGGTCTTTTGGGCGGGCCCTGTTTCTAGACTGGAGGGAAATGACAACAACCGGAGACCGGGAGTGCATGACAGGTACCGGAGATTTGGATGCTTCATGCTAGATTATTGTGCAGGGGTGGTGAAAACGCTCGTGTTCGGCATTGTATTGTGCCCTCTGATGGCTCTATACATGTTTGGACTGTTGATCTCCACGGGTATTTCGCTGTGGCGTCTGATAGAGAATGATTTTGGGGATGGAGAAGCACACCTGAAGCCAGTGCTGCGGGTCTTGTACTCCCTAGCTGTGCTCCAGGGGTCGCTCTTCATCTACCGATTCATCTTTTCTCTCAAAGAAAAAGCTCTAGTTAAACAAGTGTCCACGGGATACAAGTTCGGCGCGGATGAAGAAAAGTTAGTGTGGGACTACGCACGCAAATTACGGATTGGATGCGACAAGGACCCAACGTATGCCAAGGAGAGGAACCTCATCACATTCGCCGTGGAGTTGATCAAGACTGAATCACCTGCCGATTACATCTCCGGGGTAACGATCCTGGACAGAATCGAATGCCGGATGTTCCTAGGCATAGATCATGTCACAGGAGGGGAGCATCACAAGCTGATAGAGCAGCTGATAGGGACGACGTCCTCTTGCACCATACTGCAGAAGCTGGTGCAGACGCTGCATGGAAGAAGCCCATATGACCAGTACACGAGGATACGCACCGCAAGGATAGTGGAGCACTTTGCCGATCAAATCTATTTGGAGCAGTTCCCACGGGGGACACAGTGCATACTCTCCCTGCTGAGCGAGGGTTGCTACCTAATGAAATATGTCATGGATATTCCAAGTTATTCTAGGCAATCCCTGAAAGACCGCGAAAACGATAATGACGAGGCCGAGCGTTCCAGTCTGCCCTACCGCTCAAACTTGCTGGCGGAGCAAGGTTTACTCATCCTTCACAAGCTCGCCGCCAACGAGGACAACTACAGACTTATCAGTACCACCCATGGTCTGGTCTCCAAGATCATGGCGCCTGTGAGCTTGCAGGGCCTCCATGACGGCTTTCATGAAGAATGGTCCAGCATAGCATTCAGATCACTCGCACTTCTAGCAAGGCTGATGAAGAATGCTCCAGATTGATCTCTTCCCCAATGGGCTCAACGGCCCATTGGACCCTTGACCCACGCCCTGATCGGGGGCGTCCAGCCCAAGCAAGGCTGGTGGGCCCCTGTCGCGCAGTGCCATATAGAGGAGGTGGGGACCACGGCACAAGGTACGAGGTTCGCCGCCGCCACTGTTCCCCACTCCTAACCCTAGTCCGATCGAGAGGGAGGCGCTGAAGCGACGGGAAGCGCTACCAGCCACTTCACCGTCGACCTCTACGCAGAGCTCCTCGCCGTTCACCACCGGCACTGGAGTTTACCGCCGCTTGGACGACATCGTCACCACCACGTCGCTACCGGCACCATGGCCGGCACGACGGGCTCATCTAGCCAAAGTGAAGGTAGACCACCGATCTAACCTAGCCTACCCGATCCAGAGGATCTATCAATGGTTTCAGAGCCATCTAGGCTTAGTTTTTTCGGGTAGAAAGAAATCAAAGCAAAAGTTTTTCCCCTCCCCAAAGAACCCCACTGACAGGGCAAAGAAAAATTCCTCGCCGGAGAAAGTAGCGCCGCCGTCATGGTCGCGCCGTTCCTCTCGATCCAAATGGGCATCGGCATGCCGAGCCATTCGGAAGAAGAACACGGGCAGTGGGGGGCACCACGCCTTCGCCACTGCCAAAAGAACAGACCCCATCGGGGAAAAGGGCACCCCACCAAGCCGTTTGACGGCGGCGCGTCCACCCTCGAGGTGCTCGCGCACGCCGGCAAAGGGGCCAGCGGGGGCGCCGTCTCCACATCCTCGCGCGGCGCAAGGGGGCAGAGGGTGCGCAGCAGTGCCTCTCTCTCTAGTCAGCAGGTGGAGGTGGATGGAAAAGCAGAGAGGAGAGGAAAGGAAAAGAGGAGGATGCGCGGCGCGGTGGCTTCGGCGCCGTCGCCGTCGCCGTCTGGTGATAGAGATCGAACAGGGGAGCAGAGGAGGGCGCAGCGCGTCTCTCTCTCTCTCTCTCTCTCAGCCACAGAAGAGAAGGGGAAGGGAAGAAGAGGCTGGCGCGGCGCGGTGGCCTTCGGCGCCGTCGCCGGCGGCCGGGCCGTCGCTGTTGCCCATACGGGAGAGAGATCGGAGAGATCGAAGAGAGAGACGAAGGGGGCAGAGAAATGAGCTAGGGTTTCGGTCGGGAGTCCCTCTCCCACGTTTTTGTTCAAGAGAAAAGTGCGGTGGACCGTCCGATCAGATCGGACGGCCACGATGCCAACCCTAGCTCCGCCCCGGGCCAGTGGGCCGAAAGTCAGTTGGGCCTTTGGCCGGCGGACCAGGCCAGAGAGGCACGCGCCCGCGCCGGGCCATTTGGGCCGAAAGTAGAGGAGGCGCAGCTGCGGAGGCCCAGCGCGCGCGGCTGTTTCCTTTTTTGTTGTTTTTTGTTTTTCTGTCCAGTGTTTTTGGGCAAATTTTATATATAGTTTTTTCTGTTCAAATTTATCCAACGAAAATTTGTCTAGAAAACAGAAAAGTAAAAGAAATGTTTATGAAAAGAATAAAGTTCATGGATTTTTATTCATGATTTTTCCGCTGCAAATAAAAATAAAAGTGCTCTTTTAAAAGTGAATAGAACTAAAGTAAAAGATTAAATTGTTGCTTCTCTAATGCAATTTTGAACCAACCGGTTAAAATTGCTTAGAGAGTAAAAGAGTACAGAATTGTTTCTGAATAGAATATTGTAAGTTTCCGCTGCAAAGTAAAAGTTTTATCCTCAAATTAAATTGGAACCAACGGGAAAATTTAATTGGCAGAACTGTTCTTAGCAATGTTTTTCCCCTGTGGGTGAAATCAGATTCAGATAGTTTCCGCTATGACAAAAGAAAGATATTTGTTTTAAAGTTAAAATATGGTATTGTTATTTTCTGACCAACGTTGATGATAACAGTGCTATAATTCTATGAGTCTTATGTTCAAAGCTTAAATCTCTGATAAATTTTGTATCAAAGTGATCAATTTTCAGAGAACAGATAAAGATCAAGAAATGCTCTTAAACTAGAGAAATGTATATTTCTTGTTCCCGCTGCAATAAAGTTGATGATGATGTTTATTTCTTAGCAAAGTTGTTTAATAGACATACTATCATCACATTGTTTATGACTTATATGCATTATTTCCATTTCCGCCCAACGGTGATATGGAATTAATGTAGAAGGATGATGTTTTATTCTAATTCTGCCCACCGGTGATTTAGAATATAAAAGAAAGTTTTAAAAGTTTAATGTGCATATTTTTTAACCAGATCAACATGGGGTTATTTTTTATGCTCATGATTGTTGATTATTGGCTAATTTTTCTCAGACTAAAAGTTTTCCATGCTTTCATTCGTGAAAGCGAATGGCTGGGTACTTGTGACCCGAAAGATGACCAAGAAAGGTCATAACGTGAGGGAGTATGTTCTCTCTAAAGAATGGCTTCAAAAGAAAAGAGATAGATCATTGAGAGTCTTGGTTGACGAATGTCTTTCATGTACTCTCTATGAAGAAGATTTTTCAGTCAACATGATTTGAGATGAAACAAGCAACATGCGTGTTTAATTTGATCAACGTCGGATCAAGCATGTGTGTCAAAGAGCATTCAGATTTATTTCTAAATTTGATGATTGAATATGCAGTCAAAAGAGCCAATTCTGGCACTTATGTCCCTTATAGGGAATTACCCGCATGGCGGGAAAAGATGATTATGATAAAACCCGCATGGCAGGAAAAGTCTGGGAAAATACCTGCGTAACCCGTATGGCGACAGAAATTTTGGCAAAGGACTTATCCTGTATGACAGGAGAAACATATGATGACTCATGTGCTTTTAATGTGTCCCACTCTGGGAGAAAAGTATGGAGTAGCTATTATGCTTTCCTAGTATCGACCGTACACCTTATGTGTAACGGTCATTAAGCACTCAATAAATCCAAAGAGAATAAAAGTTACAGACGAACCTAAACATAAGAATGATATGCAAGTGTGACTTGCAAAAGTACTAATGATAAAGAACTCTGTTGAGTTTCTGAAATGGAATGAGGAAAAAGTACTCCCATACCAGTTAACAGATAACTTCATTTCGTATGAAGTAATCAGATAAATGAAGTAGATAATCGAAGTTTCCTCAATTCACAAGAGTTATGAATGGTTTTTCGAAATTGTGGCAGAAAAGTTCTTGCCACATTTCGAGGGGGAGAAAGAAATATGAGATAAATTATGAATGATGAAACTCCCCTATACTTTAGATAATGTGATGCACATTATGCATCTAAAGTGATCCATTAATGAAGAATGTGATCGTCTGGGGGAGTACGACGGTCATAATAATACCCCTAAAGAAAAGAAATAGCTGTATTCCTGGATCTTTTACAGTTTCGAAAGCAGACTAAGGAATACTATGACGGTGCTTAAAGTGCCATAAAGAAGAAAGTTTTAACAGAATAAACCCAAATAATAAAGTTTAAAGATACACCATTTTTAGTGAAGATGGAGGAATCTGGGGGAGCATGTTGTATGACCTATACAACACCTGTTGTTAGCTCTATAAAGGAGGAATGAGTAAACATGGATCTTGTGATAAAGGTCCCTGTAAAACCTATTGCCTCTTGGAAATGAAAGACCATACAATTAATTTGCCTCTTGGCAATGACAGAGCAACAACAACCCCATATGAAAGAAGTGCCAGTACCTGAGACACAGATGGTCTCAAGGAATGAGAAAATCAGATACTTCTGATTACTATAAAGTCTATGTTAGTGAAATTCAAATGGAGGCTGATCCCACCTCATTTAAAGCGCTCAATTGAGCTTTGAGAAGTGTCTGTTTGTCTAAATGATAAGAGACTATGTGAGATGAAATAAAATTGGTGAATCCCGACGATGTTTGGGACTCATAAGTAATTTCCAATGGAGCCAAAACAGTAGGCTGTAAAGGGTCTACAAGGCTAATGTGACTCCAAAGGAAATATGTAAAGGTGTAAAGCGCGACTTAAATCGAAAGATTTTGTGCAAAGAGAATGAATAGATTACAATGAGTGTTAGTGGCACATCATGATCGACATCATGATCTGAGTTACATCAGATGAAAGTAAAGAACACAAGGGATACTGCTTCAAGAAGTCTTTTATGGACTAGAGCAAGTCTCTAGACAGTGGCATTTAAAGTTAGAAGAATCAGATGTTATTTTGGGTTAAAGAAAATGAGAGGACAATTGTATTCATGCAAAGTTATAGAATAGGAAATTCATTCTAATCCTGTGCATGTGGATGACGTCCTACTTGCTAGTGGTCATGTCAATCTACTGCAGGAGGAGAAAAGAAGTTCTTGTCCTCAAAGTTCAAAAGAATGTTCTCGGTAGAGTGTCTCTCGTTATAATTATCAAGATTCACCAAGAAAAGAATAAAAGGGGTATTAGGAATGTCGCATGGACATGCTAAGAAAGGTCTCTAAAGTATGCATGCGAGAAAACCTACGCCTGTTCTTATAGTCAAGGGTAATGGAACTGGAAACTTTGGTGTTCCAAAAGTTGATAAGAAAAGATTGAAAAATGGATATGGTGCCATATGCTTCAGCTGTTGGAAGCTCAATATATTACACTAACACAGTTCACGTATCCGGGTTGTTTTGGCAATGTCCAGTCCATATATAGATCACTGGAATGGAGTCAAAGATATCGGCCTCATGCTGAAAGAAATAAGTGCTCTCAAAAGATTGTGAGTACAAAGACAGGACTTGTGAAATGTATAGCGAAATCCACAATTGTCGCTAACTTTCACACTAGGAGTTTTTGTGTGGAAAAGCTCCAAAGAATGAAACAATTATCATCAATGTGATGCAAAAACATGTTATAGCTTGATATGAGGCTGAGGGACAGGCAAAATGGTTAAGGAGACCTGTACCCGGAGTTGATAATGGTTGACAACAGCGATAACCATTTTAAGTTTTTCGCTCCTATGACAACGAGTCAAGTGTTGATGCCAAACACACTGACACAGAGTTATGCGTTGTAAAGGAGAAAGTCCGGAATTATGTAGAAATGCTTGAAGCATAAAAGCAACAGACAAGTGTTTGCAAATCTTCTTATTAAAGGCTTACCGCCCAGTGTGTTCGGAGAACACACAGTGGACATGGGTTTTATGGTATAGTCTAAGATTTCCGGACAATAAAAGGGCCCAAGGTTAAAGAATCTGTTTCAAAACAGAGGAGTGTGTTGTAGGTGTTGATTCTATCGGGGATGGACCGTGATGATGAGACATGCTCTACATGAAAATCTGTGATGGAACGAGTACTTTGAAAAGAGTTATTTCAAAGTATAAAGTTAAAAGTATGTGATGAGATCAAGGGGGGAGAATGTTAGATTGATCTCTTCCCCAATGGGCTCAACGGCCCATTGGACCCTTGACCCACGCCCTGATCGGGGGCGTCCAGCCCAAGCAAGGCTGGTGGGCCCCTGTCGCGCAGTGCCATATAGAGGAGGTGGGGACCACGGCACAAGGTACGAGGTTCGCCGCCGCCACTGTTCCCCACTCCTAACCCTAGTCCGATCGAGAGGGAGGCGCTGAAGTGACGGGAAGCGCTACCAGCCACTTCACCGTCGACCTCTACGCAGAGCTCCTCGCCGTTCACCACCGGCACTGGAGTTTACCGCCGCCTGGACGACATCGTCACCACCACGTCGCTACCGGCACCATGGCCGGCATGACGGGCTCATCTAGCCAAAGTGAAGGTAGACCACCGATCTAACCTAGCCTACCCGATCCAGAGGATCTATCACATACAAACTGCTTTCACGTGTGAAGGTCGCGAGTGTAGTAGCAAACTGCCGCAAATAGCTGTGGAGACTCTCATATATATGCCCCCTGCAACTAAAGAAAGATTCACAAAAATCATTGCAAACATGATGGTTGACGGCACTAAAAAAGATTCAGCCAGAACAAAGGCATGTGAATACCTCAAGGACCTATGTATTCAGTGCACCGAGAATGGTGAGTTTCTTCAGCAACTGGTGGAAGCCCTAACCGATGTGATGCCAAAGGTATGTAAAGTAAAACACATCAACTCCAGACTGGACTCGAAAATGTATACATCCAATTTTTGCCAACTTCATATAGTGTTATATATATACTGCCGTACGTTATTGCTAAACTGCAAATGAAAATACTGTTAATAAATGTTGCAGGTCTTGAATGAAATAGCACTTCCTTACGGATTGGAAGCAAAAACTGCAGGAGATGTAACGCAAACAAGCACTGAAGGATTCTCAGCGCCAGGTACTGATGTTTCCCGTGCTGACGAGCAACACCTCTACGACGTCTACACAAAATTGTGCTCTCTGCCATACTATTTCTCTCTTTGTGTGGCGATACGCGATACGTTGATCAGTGCATATCCACATTTGGCTCGTCAGTTCGATGAGCTTGCTGTTGTTATCCGTGCGGGAGAAGTCAAGAGTTTTGCCTGCCTCGTCAATGAGTCACAGCAGTTTGTAGACGAAAATAAGAATAGACGTTTCTATTTCGCCCCCAGGATAATCCCCTATTTCATGAGGGAAGGGCAGATGAGGAAGCAAAGGGTAGAAGAAGGGGACACAGCTTCTGTCTCTGCCAAATCTCGGCACCCATCACGAGATCAAAAGCCTGATCCAGTATCGTAACACATTCACCTCCATCATGCCTATCATGTTTATCCTTATATATAAAAATCATTATTTGTGCGTACTGTGAGGCCATGAATAATGTAAATCAATTATCTTGTGTACATCCTTATGTCTGTACCCCAAAAATATCTGGTTATTGTCTGTACAAACTTCAAAGATTGCTCGAACAATTGCATGTGATCACCTTTAAATGATTTTCGAAGTATTGTGAACATAATTAATATTTATTGGATAATTCTTAACAAAGAATTTATCCATATGTTTTTTTTTCTCATTTTGAGCGTATCTTCCGTATTTTTATATTCGCAGAGGACAAGTTATGAAGTCGATAATTTGTTGTAAGAAGAATAATTAAGATGGAATACATACTGAACTTTTATGTGTACCAGCTGAATGTCATTGCATTGCCACGGAATAACGAAAAAATATACAGACACACTTATAGGAGGAGGGTAACTAACTTGACACAAGAGGGAGGTGGGTAAATACTTGGACACAAGAGGACCATAGGTACTGAGGGACAGGCTGCTCATCCTGCTGAGGCTCCTGCAGACAAGGGGGCTGCACCCACCTCGACTCCGATGACTACTCTGAGGTTTTCCTCATTTGGGGCCTCATCTGCACCCAGTCGTCTTTGGGGTGACCGCGTCGAGATGGAGGAGCTTCAGGAGCAGGAGCTGCCGCCGATCTCGCGGGTGCAGCAAGAGCCACCCATGATTGGGCGTGTGGCGGCACCTCTTGCAGTGGCTAGCGATGTGAACCCGAGGCAGGAGGCCTCGGTCCGGTCTGACCAGTCGCCTCGGCGGTGGCTGGGCTCTTCTCAGGTGGAGGAGATGGTGGGGAGCCCCAGGCAGGAGGCCGTAGACTCCCCCCCCCCTTCTCAGGTGGAGGTCACTGTCGACGCCGGTCCGGGCGCCCACCCCCTTTTCGAAAGGTGGGATGGGGGGCTCGGCTAAGACGGCCTTGACGTTCACCGAGGGGAGTCCAGTTTCGGTGGCGAGTCCCGGACAGCCGGCCTCGCCTCTTTCTCCCCGTCCGCAGGTACGGGAGCCAGCACCAACAGCTGTGGGACCAGTTGGGCACTTGGCAGGTGGCCATGCCCTGGCTAGGCCCACGACGGAGGACGTAATCGCTTTTGGAGGGATTCCGGACCCGACGTCCGGTGACAGACGTGTGAGTCACCGGATTCAGGCCCAAAAGGATGCTGATGACCTGCAGTTGAGGCGTGCCATGCGAGCGGCCAAGCTTCGTGACATCGAAGCCACTACAGGTATGTCAGTCAATAGGAGTTGTTCTATTATGCACTTTTCTGAAGATGAAATCGTAAGTAATGCTAATAAGTTGGGAGTTTCACTATGTAACAATGGGAACGAAGTAGCTAAATCAGTGAATGACTTGCTTGACTTAGAAGTTGATAGAGCAATGGAGATGCTTCGTAATATTGTAGCCGTAAAACCAATGAATGACAGTGATATTAATGCTCTAGGGGTTAGGACACTAGAGTGCTTGTGTGAGGATTTAGTACCCACTAGCATGTTAGAGGAGGAGGATGCTGAGCCGGTTTCAGAGGGGTATACAACCCCTATGCAACCAAAAGTTGGCGCGCATACGGACCTCAGTCATGAGGAGCAAGAGGTGGTGCAGGATAAGCCAAAATGACCCTGGAAGAGGAAGGTTTATGCTACATCGGCCGTGCATAGAAGTGCGAGAATAAGGTTCAAACGAAAATTTCATGATGAAAAATAAAAGGAATCTTTTGGAATAGCAGAGGTCTGACTGACTTGGCTAATAGATGGTTCCTTGCACAAGCATCATTAGAACACAAGTTGGACTTTTATTGCCTTACTTGAGACAGGTAGGGATAATTATACGTCACATATTCTTAGCACCATTTCTGGTGGCATTGACTTTGATTGGCACTGTCTACCGCCAAGGGGCAGATCCGGTGGGACTTTACTTGGGGTCAAGTGCGAGACGCTAGAAGTGATGAACGTCGTTCTTGGAGACTTTGCCGTCAAATTCCGAGTGCGCTCGAAAGTAGATGGCTTCAGATGGTCGCTGGTCGCCGTCTACGGAGCTGTACAACCAGAACTAAAATCGGATTTCCTAGCTGATCTTGTGCGGGTCTGTGGGGATAAGAGGTTACCTATCCTAGTGGGAGGCGATTTCAACATCATCAGGAGGGGAGAAGAAAAGAATAATGACAACTTCGATGTAAGATGGCCATTCATGTTTAATACAATTATTGAAAGTCTTGACCTGAGGGAGATAGATCTCACAGGTAGACAATTTACTTGGGCAAACTCACCGCAAAATCCAACTTACGAGAAGTTGGGTCGAGTCCTCACCAGTATTGAGTGGGAACAGAAGTTCCCTCTGGTGACAGTGCAAGCTTTACAGAGAGGAATATTAGATCATACTCCTTTGCTTGTCGACTCTGGGGATGAGACCCATGTGGGCAACAAAACTATCTTTTCTTTCGAACTAGCAGGTTCGAGAGAGAGGGCTTCATTGATCTTATAGCCCTGGAATTGGCTAAGGTGACAGGGGGTAATTCGAGTATCGATCGCTAGCAGAATAAGATTAGGCATTTATGGCAACTCCTGAGGGGCTGGGCAAAAAATGATAGCATGATTTATAAGGTGGAAAAGGAAAGACTTATCCACCTTATAAATGAGCTCGATTTAAAAGCCGAATCCAACTTACTAGATGCGCTCGAATGGGCATCTAAGACAGAGGCCGAGTAGAAACTATGTGCACTCCTCAGAGAAGAAGAGATGAAATGGGCACTTAGAGCTAAAGTGCGGCAGGTCGTCCAAGGTGACGACAACACTCTTTTTTTTCATTTGATTGCAAATGGAAAACACAGAAAGAAAAAAACCGAGTTAGAGCAGGATGAGGGTACATTTGTAGGTCATGAGAACCTAAAATTATACATCTCTAACTACTATAAACAACTTTTTGGAGCTCCTGGGGACAATTTCGTGTCACTCGATGAGCACATGGTGGGGGATGTACCTCAACTCGGGACAGACGAGAATGAGATTCTATCCGCACCATTCACTGAGAAAGAGGTGTTAGAGGCGATTTCACAGATGAAAAATAATAAGGCACCAGGGCCGGATGGCTTCCCAGTAGAGTTTTATATGAAATGCTGGCATATCATTAATGGTGGCCTCTTGCCAATGTTCCATGACTTGTTCAACGCCCAACTGCAGCTATTCCACCTAAACTTTGCAATGATAATGTTGTTGCCAAAGAAGGAGGAGGCAGTGCATATTGAGCAGTTCAGACCGATATGTCTGCTTAACGTGACCTTCAAAATTTTTACTAAAGTTTGCACTAACCGACTGACGCGGATTGCACATAGTGTCGTGCAACCAACTCAGACGGCTTTCATGCCGGGAAGACACATACTAGAGGGTGTTGTCATCCTACATGAAACACTTCATGAAATCCACTCGAAGAAACTGGATGGGGTGGTCTTCAAAGTGGACTTTGAGAAGGGGTACGATAAGGTTAAATGGCCGTTCCACCAGCAGTCCTAACGTATGAAGGGATTCGATGATTCATGGAGGAAATAGGTCGATTCATTTGTACAAAAAGGTAGCGTCTGGATTAAAGTGAATGATGACATAGGTCATTATTTCCAGATGCAGAAGGGCCTCAGACAGGGGGACCCGATGTCTCCTATCTTATTCAACATAGTGGTAGATATGTTGGCAATTCTTATTGGTAGAGCTAAAGAGGATGGCCAAGTAGGAGGACTAGTACCCCATCTTGTAGATGGTGGGGTGTCCATACTACAGTACGCTGACGACACTATTATTTTCATGGAACATGATCTCGCAAAGGCCAGCAATATGAAGCTAGTGCTATTCCTGTTTGAGCAATTGTCGGGATTAAAGATCAATTTTAATAAAAGTGAATTGTTCTGTTTTGGGAGAGCTAAAGATGAACAAGACTCTTATAGACAATTGTTCGGATGTGAACTGGGTGCCCTTCCGTTTAGCTATTTGGGCATGCCAATTCATCATCGCAAACTATCCAACAAAGAGTGGAAGTGCATTGAAAATCGATTTGAAATAAAAAACTAAGCTGTTGAAAGGGTAAGCTTATGTCTTATGGTGGGCAGCTGGTACTGATAAATTCAGTGCTCACAAGTATGCCGATGTTCCTATTGTCTTTCTTTGAAGTACCCGTAGGGGTATGGAAAAGGTTAGACTTCTATCGATCACGATTTTTTTGGCAAAGCGATGAACTGAAGAGAAAATACAGGCTAACTAAGTGGGATATTATTTGTAGACCAAACGACCAGGGTGGGCTCGGGATTGAAAATTTATAGGTAAAGAATATATGTCTGCTCAGTAAATAGTTGTACAGGCTTTCGTTGGAGACCGAAGGTACGTGGGTGCATATTTTGCATAATAAGTACTCGCAATCTAAGACCTTGGCTCAGGTTACTGTTAGACCCAATGATTCACCTTTCTGGAAGGGGCTAATGAGGACGAAAACAACATTCTTCCATAAGACTAAATTCAACATTGGAAACAATAATTCGACTAGATTCTGGGAGGATTGATACGTCTCCAACGTATCTATAATTTTTGTTTGTTCCATGCTACTATAGTATCAACCTTTGATGTTTTATATGCAATTATATGCTATTTTATATCATTTTCTGGGACTAACCTATTAACCCAGTGCCAAGTGCCAGTTGCTGTTTTTTGCCTGTTTTTGGTTTTCCAGGAAATCAGTACCAAACGGAGTTCAAACTTTTTGATGATTTTTTTTCTGGACAAGAGACCCTACAAGCTTCGAGAGGAGACCAGAAGGCAAACGAGGAGACGACAAGGCAACAGGCCGCGCCCTGGGGAGGGGCGCCCTGTTACCTTGTGCGCTCCTCTTGGCTCCGTCTGACCTAATTCCACCTCTATAAATTCTCTAAAATCGGGAAACCAACAGAGAGCCACCCAAAATACTTTTTCCGCCGCCGCAAGTCTCTGTTCTTCCGCGATCCCATCTGAAGGCCTTTTCCAGTACTCTGCCCGAGGGGGAATCGATCACGGAGGGCTGGTACATTATCCTTGCTGCCCTTCCAATGATGCGTGAGCAGTTCACCACAGACCTACTGTGACGCCCCCATTTACAACTGTGCACTAACCATACACGCATCATGCACGATCACGAACGGTGGCTCACGCCAATATCACAACACAACTCTACGACACAAATATAAACATAAATCTTTAAATTACAAGCCAGGGCCATGAAGACCCACAATACATCAGTCATCAAAGTAAATATTATCTGAGTACAGACATAGTTAGACAAGTTTTGCCTTAAGAAGGCTGAGCAAAACAACGACACTAGATCGAAAGGCAAGGCCTCCTACCTAGGACCTCCGGACTACTCCTGGTCATCGGTCTTCACGTAGCACGCACCATCGGGGGAACCTGCATCCGCGGTGCTACCAGCTGTTGCAGCAACCGGGTTGATTGAAAAGAGTAGCAAAGCAACGGTGAGTACTCATCCGAAGTACTCGCAAGACTTACATGAGATCTATACTAGATATGCATCGGTATCAAAGGAAAGGGGTAGTATCTGTGGACTAAACTGCAGAATGCCGGAATAAAGGGTGAGAAGCTCATCCTATCGAAGACTACATCTTTCAGCAGTAGAAGAGAGGAGCGTATATAGTATCAACTTGCACATACATATAGCAATAACCTGCCTAGAGATCATCTCCTCGTCATCCTGTGAGAAAGCGATCGGGGGTATCTGTCTGTCATCTGGGTGTGTTTTATCAAGTATCCGGTTTTACTTATAAGAGGTCGGGATACAACTCTAACAAAATTATTACGCAATCTCGGGTCCGCTAACACCCGCGTTCCGACCCAGCTGCATCACCAGGCCCAACCGGAGAGCAACACCGACTTATGAGAGGCCTTGGGCCCTCTCCCCCAAAAGACTAGCCTGTTAGGAGGGGACACCCCCGCCCTTATAAATCGTGTTATGTCTCCCCCCACAACCGATGTGGGACTAAACCCAACAATCTTCCCCTCACACATCGGTCACCCATGGGCCTGCTAACACCAGCGTTTCCAGCCCACCAACCATGACTGACCACCCGTGAGTCCACCGAGATTTATTCCAGGTACCTGGGCTCTGATACCAATTGTTACGCAATCTCGGGTCCGCTAACACCAGCGTTTCGACCCAGCTGCGTCACCAGGCCCAACCGGAGAGCAACACCGACTTATGAGAGGCCTTGGGCCCTCTCCCCCCAAAAGACTAGCCTGTTAGGAGGGGACACCCCCGCCCTTATAAATCGTGTTATGCCCCCCCCCTCCCCCCCCCCCCCCGGCAACCGATGTGGGACTAAACCCAACAAGATTCGTGCTGGAAAAAAAATACAAATCTGTACGCCTACCCTGATTTGGCACTTGTTTTTTTATCAGTAGACTATCAAATACTTTGTCTTGCTGATTAGACTACCAAATACCAAAGTCTAAGTCAAAGCTTTTGCTTACATCTCCCAGGTTACAGGACTTCTGAAGTTATTTCACTTGTTGACGAGATAGAAAACAGAGTTAAACTGCTGATTGTCAAGGTAGTGGTCAGTACTGCATGCTTGTTGTCGTTTAATATTGGTCGATTTCCCAAATATATATGCATGTCTTGTTTTCTGGTCTGATAATGCTTACCAAAGGTTTTTATTATTTTGCTGTTGTGATTGTTTTTTGAGCTCTTTCTTTTTCTTTTCCTGCTATCCTTATGCTAATTATCTTAAATTGTTATGCTGTGTGTAATAGGATTAGATCTTGGATTTGCTAGTGGACTTTGGGAGTTTCTTAGCCAGCTTGGTGACTCCACATTTTTCACTATTTCAGCAAGCCTTTGGTAAGCATTAAACTTTCAGCATTACATTTTTATCTTATGTGTACATCTGTTTGCTTCCAATTGCTATATATGTATTGTTGTTGCTAAATAGCTCATCTTAAGTATGATGTGTTGAGGTTAAATAATCAAATAGCTGATCTCTATTCCATTTCCAACACATAATTTGTTAAATGGCAGATCGTGCATGGATGTATAGTGGTTGGCAGTATGGTCAAATTCCTTCTAACCTGTGGCTTGAACAAACCAACCGATTTCTAGAGCATGCATTCTCTTTTCCCGGCGTAGCCGAAGGTGGTAAAATCAAGTGTCCATGTGCCAAGTGTCGTAATTATTATAAGCGCAGTAGGGATGAGGTAGAGAAACACTTGTATAAATACGGGTTTAGGGAAAACAATGAAACGTGGATAAAACATGGTGAGAAGTATGTTCCTAGCCAAGACGGATCTTCCTCTGCCACAAATTGTGCGAGGCATGATGAAATTGTCCGAATGGACAATATGTTAGTTGACCTAGGTGGCAACTGTCCTCCACCAATTGATGAAGAACCAACCTCCTCTGCCAAGGCTTTCTATAGGATGGTTAGCAGTGCTGATGAAATTGTCCATGAGAACACAACACACTCGCGTCTTTCTGCAGTAGCCCGTTTGCTAGCACTGAAATCTCAGTATAATATGTCAATTGCAGAATATGATGATGTGTTACAAATCATCCATGAACTTATGCCTCCGGGTGCTAACTTGTCCAAGCACTTCTACCAATCTAAGAAACTCTTAGAAGGCCTTGGTATGCCTTATGTCAAGATTGATGTGTGTAAAAATAACTGCATGTTGTACTACAAAGATAATGAGCATAAAGAGAAGTGTGACATCTGCGGTACATCTCGCTACGAGGAAGGCCAGAATAAATTCCCACGTAAAGTGTTGAGATATCTCCCTCTTAAAGATAGATTACAGAGGTTGTATGCACATGAGGAAACAGCAAAACATATGCAGTCGCATAGTCGTTCCAATTCTGATAAGATGGTCCACCCTATTGATGGTGAAGCTTGGCTCAGGTTACTCAGGTATATTATTGGGAATACCAGTGTAAGTCTAGACCAGATCTGCAAGACTGGTCAGTTATATACAAGGTTTCTCCATTGGGCTACATTCCTCCAAGTGAAAGTGACAACCCTTCTCAAGGATCAACACATGATGTCTTATTTTATCAAGAGGATGGGCTTGAAGGTGAATTTGTCATTGACTTGGGTGGTTGCCTAGAAAGTCTGACTTCATTTGTGTCAGATGAGATCACTGATCCAAAAGAACTAGAAGTTTTGGAGAAGCTGCGTGTTGGAGGTCAACAAGATGAAGGCGAAGAGGAATCAGATGATGAGGAGGATTCAGATGAAGAGAAGTTTGCAACACCATCTTATGATGAAAATGATTTCTAGTCTCATGAGTTGTTGTATTTTCTGTTAGTTTAAGTTTCTGTGATGATTGTAGCCAAAACTTGAGTGTTTTATGTACTATTTTGTGCATGTATGTTCAGTGCAACTAAAACTTGAGTGTTTTATGTACTATTTTGTGCATGTATATTGAGTGCAACTAAAACTTGCTACTTTGTTTGGTTGTATTTATGGAGTATGGCTCGAACTTGCTTACTAAATTGCTGGCTTGTGCTTTGTAAACTTGAACTAACATCTGAATTTGTGCAGAAGATGGTTGTGCTGCGTCACAGACGTACTAGCTGTGGTGGCAGCCGTGCTAACCGGAATGCTCTTGTTGGTTCAGGCAACCCCAACAACAATAGCTCACAAAGGTCCCGATCTGATGGTGTTAACTCCACTGGTCCTTTATCTCAAAATAGTGATATGAGCACAAGGCAGCCAACATCTCGTCAAAGAGGGAGGAAAAGGAGGGCCACAACAGAACTAAGAGTGCCTCCACATGGTCACAGAGTTGGTCTTGAACCGGAAGGTGACATGTATGGTTGTTTCTTAACACGTGCTTAGTTTTATGCTTGACCCATATTGTCATCCTCTTAGTTAATGGTGCTTATCTTGTTGTTTAGGCAATTTTAATATGCTGACCCTAATTCCAAGCACTACAAGTATAATATGCAACTTGGAATCATTCTTAAACGAGAACACCCAGGGATAATTGAGAAGAAGAAAGGCGATATTGTCATTAAAACCCGCCCAGCTTTGGAGTGGTCTGATTATTATGATAATGATACTCTAGATGATAAGGGGCAGACAGCTGCAGATCGTGTGAAGGAAGTTTTTTGGGTACGTTCCAAGTACTTGGGAGTTAATTTGAAAATTTGTATTGCACATACATATTTGACATGAAAATTTGTATACTTGTAGAACTTGTTTGAGGTCCATGTGAAAAGATGATGAAGATCCAGGCAAGGTGGAAGACGATGCTGATCGTGTGTTGGACAACTACGCAATGAAAAAAGTGAGGGACATGATGTACCAAATTTGTGTGGATGCTGTGAAGTTCTACTTTGAGAAACAAGGAGAGCGGCTTGATGACACATCGGCATGTTCAAAAGAACCTGAATATGCCCAATACTTGGAATGCAGAATACCATGGTTTAAGGAACATGCATGGCCTCATCTTTGTGCTTATTGGTGCTAAAAAACGTTCAAGTCCTTAAGGAAGAGAGGGCAGGAATCCCGATTCAAGAGTGAAGATGTTGCTCAAAATCGGGGAGGTTCACTACCATTTGTGGAGGCTCGACAAATTCTGGTGCGTCAAGCTTGTATGATATCTTTTGTAAATTGTAACAAGTTATGATTAATTTAATTTTTACGGTTTTGAAGGCAGAGAAATATGGACCTGAGAAGGCTACCACGCTGAATACATATGCTGCAATGAAATCTGGACTCAAGAATTGGGATGACAGTGGTAGCACCAGCACAACCCTCAGCGGGAAGGCAAAAAAAACGCTTCGTACGTTCTTATTTATCTTCTTTTCACTAAGTACTTGTTCTACATGCATCTATACAAGTTAATATTGCTAGTGTTCTAGGGTGATTACTCTGATTTGGCTAGAGCCGCACATCCTGATGATTGGGAGCAGCGAGAGTTGGATGGGCAAATATTATATGAATCATCAGGTGGCATTCCCCACGGGCGACTAGCAATAGCAGATGGGGCAATTAAGAAGGCTGATGTTATCTCAACAGCTAGAGAAAAGAAATTGAGGTCGTCAACTTCAGCAGCACATCGACGAACTGTTCAAGAAAATGAAGAGCTGAAGCGACATAATGAGAGCCTGCAGCGACATAATGAGAACCTGCAACATAAAGTGGATATGCTTGAACGAATCCTGGTGGTACTTTAAAATTTCTCCACATATTTCAAATTGGTGATTGAAAAAACTAGCTATTCTAATGCTGCATATTTTTTCATAGGCCCTTTTTAAGGAGATGGGAAAAGAACTACCAGCGGAGCTACGACAAGGAGCGAGTTCCCAACAACATGTAAGTTTTGGCACATAGCCTTCTCAACATACTGCATTTCCCAATTGCAACCTTGATATCTTAAAGCTTCGTATCTTAATTATTGGAATATATATACACACATGATTTTCTGGACCATGGTGCACCCAAACCTACGCTCAGTGCGGTTGGATCCATTTCTGTTTTCTTCAGGATCTGTGCCAAGTTAATGCTGTGCAAACCCTATTTGCTTAACCATCAGCTAAAATTATTCATGTACTAGGCCTGCTCGGGATTGATTTTTTTTCATAGTATATTAAACTGACACACAACCCTAAGCTACAATGCCAATCCAGTCCATGAGAAGATTTTAAAGAAATAATTTTAACCTTTGTGTCATTCCTGTACTACACGAATGTACACCCTCATATCTAGATATATACTTAGAAAATAGTGTATATTTTCAGTCTCAACAGTGATGATAAAAAGTCGTGTGAAGACCATGATTCAAAAGTAGTAGACTGATTAGCATCTTATATGTCGCTTACCACTTGTGCATGGTTCCTGAAACAATCTGCGCATTGTGAAATTATGATATCCAATTCCTTTACCAACTGAGGAACATATCCAGATTATTGTACAATTAACTACTACTTATTTTGCTATTTTTCTTTTAAAGAAACTACTCCATAAGCTCTCCTGGTGTGTCTAAATTAATGCTCTGATGTAGAGGACACCTAATTCATCTCATATTAGACCCCAAGCCGCCAATGACAACACTGGTGATGATGATTTGGGTGCAAATGGTGGTGCTGACAACTCCAGTGGGAATACCAGTGACCAGGCCACCGACGCAACTAACCTTCGCACGAAAAACATTAGTGCGGGTGGTGGCGACACTAGTTCCAACAACCGTGAAAGCGAGACCTAGAATTATAGATGGTGGTTGTAAGCTTGGCAGTGCCTTTTGTTGACTTAGAGCCAGACTTTAGAACTAATGGTGGTGTTGGCAACAAAGCAGCATTTTGGTAGTTGCAAGACTTTAGAACTAATGGTGGTGTTGGCAACAAGGTAGCATTTTGGTAGTTGCAAGACTTTAGATGAACTGTGATGTACTTTGCTTGTAATGCTTTGGATATGCAAAACTGAAGCTTATCCTTGCAAGCTGAACAATTTATCTTTTGTTGTCGCTGAGAACTGTTATGTACATTGCTTCTGATGCTTTGGATGTGCAAAGTTGAACCTTATCCTTCCAATTTGCGACTGTGGCTGATAGATGTATCTAATGCTTATGATTTGTATTGATGATTAGATGCAGTGTAAATATCCTCTGGCTGTGTCACACTAATTCCTGTCGGGCATGAACTGATAGTGAAATGCATGCTAATTCCTGTCGGGCACTAACTCACAGCGAAATGCAAGCATATTCCTGTCGGGCGTGAACTCACAGCGAAATGCAAAGAAAATTCCCGTCGGTTGTGACCGACAGGAATGACCCATAACCCTGGCAAGCCTAAAGCTGACAAAAAATATTTTCCTGTTGGTCACCGTCAGGAATGCCCGTCAGGGAAAATGCTTCTGTCGGCCGGCCGACAGGCAAAGTGTAATTTCCCTCTCAAGCTATCCCTGTTGGATTTCCCTGACAGTTGGCCGACAGGAAATATTTTTCCTGTCGGTTTGCCCCCTTTTCCTGTCGGTTTCCAGCTCACAGGAAAATTTCGGTTTCTGGTAGTGAGTGGAACCCCCGGTTGATGCTTCAGTCGGAGGGAAGGGGGCGTGTCCGCTTCCGTGAAGCCCAGGCGGGGGCCGACGATGGTCTGAGATAAAGAAGAACCGGGCGACACACCGGATGTGTACGCTGACGTCGCCTCGGCGGTGGCCTTCCTAGGACCCAAGCGGTGGCGGCTTCCCGTATTCTACTTTCCCTTGATGTTGGCAGCGGACGCGGAGGCGCTGGCCACCGACTCGTCGATCTCCGCGCAACCCGATTCTTTCTTTGCCTGCATGGCGCGGATACGCGCGCGCCGACGGCGGATGGCGCGGCCGATGGAACTGGAGGCATGGTACGACGCAGCGTCGTCGACCGCAACGACGATGCTCGTGCCGCCATGCTCCCCGCCGTGTCGGCCTGGAGCAACTCGCCACCCCTCGGCGAGCTGGCATGGAGCGGCGAGTTGCTGAACCACGCGCGGGCTTGGGGCGGCGACTTGATCCGTCGGGCTAGGTGAGGCAGGTGGAGCAGCAGCGAGCTGCCTCGTTCGTATCCGGCGGGCTCGGCGGGCCACCCAGCCGGCTTTAATGCCGGAGAACTGGTCATCCTGCTCATCAGATGCCATCGAAAGGGTGGAGAAAACGATGGAAGGAGGAGATGGGGAGCGGCGGACTTGGTGGTGTGATTCTTGCCCGGCGTCTGGCCTCGTTTAAATAGAGGGCGGACGGGAGGAGCTTGCCCGGTGTTGTGTTTTATGCCGGCCCACTCGTGAACGGACATGTGGCCGGAGTAGGTTCCTCGGCTTCCACGCGGGATTAATGGAGACGTTTGAATGCGACGAGGAGGAGTGTCCGGCTGGGCGTGCAGTGGGCGGTGCCTAATACGTCTCCGACGTATCTATAATTTTTGATTGTTTCATGCTATTATATTATAAATCTTTTTTAACCCTGAAACAGTGAGAGAGCCTCTCAGTGTGATTTTCAATTAAATGAAAGAACAAGTGTACATGATAAAATTACATGGTCCTAGCCACTTTGGGCCTAGGAGTGGGGGAGGGGAAGTTGTTACAAGGAAGCAACAAAAGCAGAGACAAAGGGTCTATATTTTTCCTTCACCCTATGGGTGAGTAAGGAGAAGTCTGCAATAAATCTAGCACGCCAAGATGGGAAGCTAGGCTGAGTTCCACGGAAATGGTTATTATTCCTTTCTTTCCAAAGACTCCAGGCTGCCACAAAGAAAATTTCCATAAACAGCGGACGTGTGGACGATGCCTTGGCTTGTTCGATCCAGTCTGCCATAGATTCATGCTGGGGCCAAGCAATCCCTAAGGAAGACCAAAGATCATATGAGCTACAGTTTCTTCGATGTGAAGGCTGCAGAGCAGACAGTACAAGTTATCTCTAATGTGAAAGTGCCTTCTCTTCAGCATGTTACGTGTGTTGAGTCGGTCTTGTAATAACAACCAGCCGAAAACCTTTATCTTCATGGTACACCTGGATTTCCACAACCAGCGAAAGACCTGATGGCATTGCCATAGCCCCTCGGTCGGCTGATTCCCTCTCGAGCCGGCTCCTTTCGCAGCATTGGCGCTTCGAGCATATCTGAGGGCTCTAGTGTCTCGTTTTCTTACTCGTTGAGCTATGTGGGTGCTCCTAGACATCCATGTATCTTGTCGGAGCTTTTTATTTCGCTTTTTTTTGTTGCTTTATGTTGTATCGTCGGTTGTAAGGACTTCATGTCCTTATCTGTAAGGGCGTTATTAATTTAATGCCGGGCCATGGGCCTCTTATCTAAAAAAAAGGATGGTCCTGTAGCTGGCAACATAGGCAACATTTTCACCTTCTCAAAAAAAAAAAAAGGCACCGCATGGCCCACCGTACAGCTTCTGATGTCACGATCACGGTAGGGTGAAGATGGAGAAGGGCCCTCGCACCAACCGGCGATGCAGACATGAGCCATGGACCACGCTCCATAACATCACACTTGTATGGATGCTACTCCGGCTTCAATTCTGCTCAAAGGGACTGTGCTTCAGTGACGCTATATGTCACTGACTTTGTATGCATGACATGTGGGCCCAACATATGGTTGGCCCAAATGGCATAAACCCAAAGTCAGGTCAAATTAAGTCGCTGAATCTGCATCCCTGCTCTAGTAGTAGTACTATATTTTCTTGGCCAACCGCCAACGGCCTATTGAGCTGGCAGACGTCCTCATCGTTCCTATTTAAACCCGATGGCGATGTATTTTGGGTGTGATGACTATTCCTCAATCGACTGAGATATAAGAACAATTCATTATTTCTCAGTCACAATCTTTTCTTGTAAAGTTACAAGTAGTTCATAGTAATAACCGAAAATACAAGATGAACATGGTTCCACGCGCACCCACTTGAATAGTATATTCGGTAAAAATACTAAAAGAATTTGAAAAATTCTAAAATTTTGGGGTATCAAACTTTTTCGACCATTGACTCACGTGTGAAGTCTTGTGAAGCATTGACCATACTATTCATCAAATAGTGTTTTTTAATATAGCTTCAATTTTGTCATTTTTTCCCGGATTTTCATGGATGTCATTATTTCATGAAACTTCATACGCAAGTATCACGGTTGACTAGGTATGTTACAAAAAAAAATCCAAATTTTCTGATTTTTTCTAGTTTTCTTTTTGAATTTACTATTCATAAGGGGTGCGCGTAGAACCATGTTCACCAAATTCACGTCCTTCATAATACCAAATAAATTAAATGTAAAAATACATTTAATGGATCTAATGATACTAATATGGTACTGTAGATATTGATTGTTTTTCTTCTAAAAACTTGAATAAACATAGAAAATTTTGAATTTTTAAGAAAATTAATACACCTTATAGCTTAGAGCAGAGGGGGTAATATTATTTTTATTGTTGGTTGGAATGATTAAGAATTAATGGTTATGATTGCATTTCAGGATGATGCGATCTCATCAATTGGATGGCTAAAAAATAGACACGTCTTTTCCTGTAGGGCTTTTTTCTTTTTGAAAAGGAGGATAACCCCCTGCCTCTGCATCAGAACGATGCATGCAGCCACCTTTTTCCTCTAGGGCTTGATTTGTTTTGTTCTTCTTCTCTACTTTTCAAAGTTGTGAATTTATTTCGTGTATGGAAACTGTATTAGCTAGTGTGTGTGAACTCAAGGGACTATTACTAGTGGTACCTCGCTCGGCCAGACCGGCACCAACCAGCTATGAAGACGTGGGCCATGCTCCGTTACTCCTCCTGCTTTGCCGGCATAGTGTAATCATCTATCCCCTTGCCTCAAGCCCTGCCTCAAGTACTCCATCCTCACACATCGGAGCTTCTATGCATTGCTAGCAAGCGAACACAACTCTCCATCTTTTTGCGACAACACAGCTCTCAATCTTTGCATGCACTTGGTTTGGTAGCCACAGGTTGGTGGGGGAGGCAGGTGAGATCATGGCCTCTATCGCAACAAAAAAAAGGTGAGATGATGGCCCTTACTAGATGTCTCTTATCTATGGTTTTGATTACTAGCCAGTATTTTTGGTTACTGGTAACCAAGCGCACTAGATATACATCATTTTGTGTGAAAACCATCAAAATTTTGGCCATCAATGAAATTATCATATTAATTTGTCTTCGATTCTTTAGGGGAATGCACGACTATATTGTGGATGAATCCAACTGGGACGAAGTAAGGTTTATCAACCCCTATGCCCTATTCATGGGTTACCTGTCCATGGCCATCAGGGGCCTAGGTTTCCTGGCGATTACTTGGACCACTGTTGTTCTCCTCGGAGGCTTTGTTTCCACGCTGGACAACAAGGACTTTTGGTGTCTAACAATGATTAGCCTCCTGCAGACAGCTGGGTTAGTCCTTGTAACCCTCAATTCATACATATGCGCTGCGTAATTTCTTGCCTTTCTTGTCCTTGGGTGGCCCCATCATTGTAAGATGCATCTACATATGAGTCCGATGCATTTTTTGCCCGTAGTGTGACGTTAATTGCACGAGTCGCCAATCCGTTCGAATTAGTCATACTTTTGTTTCATGGGGTTTATTTGGCTTACATGAATCTTATACTATGTTTTCCTCTTAATTCTGGTATTTCATGATATGTTGAAGATATTCTTTTGTATTCTGCATATTAAATTATGCACTCATAAATATATATTTTTTGAATTAATTTGGTATCTTTCTACCTTATATTTAGAATATATTTTAATTTTTTTTTGTAATGCCTTTGGGCTTCAGCCAAACAATGCTTTAACCCATCACTCTTTCACACCTTTCAAACTTTCAGTATATATGTTGGAAATATGACGAAATGACTTATCATAGTAATTTATGCATCTTAGATTAATTATTATTTTTCTACTTTTTTGTTGTTGAGAAAATTACTTTTTCGTAGTTGATTTGCTATTTTTTGTAGCTGGTGCTTCAAACCCAATTGGCCCACCTACCTTTTGCATTCATCGCCAACCAAAAAAAGCTCTAGCCCAAACATCATTTTGCCTTCCCCTTTTTTCTTTTCTAGGGCTTTGCCTTTCCTTTAAGCCGGTTAAGGATCCGAATGGATAATCCGTATACTGTATCCTATTCCATATTTATTTTCGGATTCGCAAGTGGAATGGATGCGGATTCGAATGCTGGCTTATGTGGATTCGAATACTGGATTATACGGATTTAGACATGGTACGACAATAAGAATATATAAGCCAAACAATGGAACGATGTCGGATCAGAAACTGTCATTTACCATATTCATATACGAAGAACATATAAATGTTTTAAACTAAAATTATTCGTGAACAATGAGCAAAAATAATACTTATGCACTTTGAGAATACATAAAGCACTCGATGGTATTAAATTTGCCAAATAAATCACCAACAAGCATATGTCTTGTCTCACCAACAAGCATATGTCTTGTCTCATAAATCGGATTGAGAATTTAAAAGGTCGGATTACGCGGCTATAAATGGATTATCCTATTGCGCATCCTATAGCGTACCCTATCTCTCGAAACAGGCTTTCGCCCCGCTTTATATATAAAGCAACAACCAAAGAAGTACACGGCCGAACGATACAAGATGGTGAGGTAGCGTACCCTATCAACCAGACTCGGATCCGGATCGGGTTGTTGTCCTATAAAAAAGGATTCAGACGGAAATTATCGTATCCACTTTCACCCTTAAAGTCGGTAATCCCTATTTCCCGCTCATTGTGACAAATTGGCAGCCAAACGCACATGGCGTGTGCACCTTGGGCCGGCCCATTACCAATTTTATCAGGGGGTTTCTTCCTTTTTTTTTTCTTTTTTTTTTTGGGTTTTCTGACGGCTTCTATCTTGCTTTCTTTCAGGGGTTTTTTCCCTTTTCCCCTTCCGATTTTTGTTTTTTAATTGTTTTTTATTTTATTATTTTTTGTTTCTTTTTTCTTTCTAATTTTCATTTATAAATAATAATTCTTGTGTATACATGAGCATTTTCTCAAGTACACAATGAACATGTTTCAAATACATGATGAACATTTTTTTTCTTTTGTTCTTTTTTCCTTATTTTTCATTTTGTTCGTTTTTATTTATAAATAATAATTATTGTGTATACATGAACATTTTATTTTTTCATTCACTTTTCATTTTTTTCATTTATAAATAATAATTGATGTGTATACATGAATATTTTTCAAAATACACAATGGGCATGTTTTTTTAGAGAACATGTTTTAAATACATGATGAACATTTTTCTAATAAATGATGAACATTTTGAATATACAATAAATATATTCCATTTTTTTACAAAATTTCTAACATTTTATAATATTTAAACTTGCTGTAACAACGTTTTGAAGAAAATATTTCCAAATATTTCAATTAAAATGGGAAATCTGAAAAAATGTCATTTGGGCCGTACCTAAGGGGCAGGCCCAAATTTTCTGGCCTGTGCGCTACCTGGACTACTTGCCGCATAGAGCGGCAAATAGGAGGACTCTTTAAAGTTCACTCAGTTTCTTTTCCTCTTCAGCCCAGCTAGCCTACTAGGCCGAAATTAAGCATGGTTGACATAAAATCTAGTTCCACAAAATGTAGATGGCCAATGATTTTTTTTGTCTATTTTTCCTACTAACATGGGAATTTCTATGTCTATAATTAGTAAAGTAAAGTAATAGAATAGATGTCCACAGTCGGTGCATGTATAGGAAGTCTCGAAGACGTACGACCATACTATTTCAGATTTAAATAGTTTCATTTTAGGTTTTGTATAAATCTTTCATTTGTTGCAAAGAAACGTTCTGCCATTTTGTACCCCTTTGCTTGAATTTACTGCTGTCCAATCTCGTCATCAAAAGAGGTGAAGTAAACGGCCGTGTTGTTCATATAACTAGTCCATGTGGCGCCTCTAGGGGGGCCTTATCTATGAAAATAGATATACATAAATAAAGATGATGATGATTGTCTTTAAGATGTGAGTGAGAAATGAAATAACGAACTTAATGTTTATGCCAACAATGGAAGAGTCTGTCTACCAAAATTATTGACAGATATGTCGGTGAGTCGAGGCATGCAGTTATTTCTTATGACGCCAAACTTCTCTTCCCGCCGAGGTGGGAAAACCATCCAATTAAAGTTTGCTTATTCTTCTCTACTCACTTCAAAATCCGTTTCGATTATTCTTATTCTATTTTATTAAACAATAGAATAAATATATTTCAATCTGAAACCATAGTACTCCTGAATTTTCGTGTTGGGGTCCGTCTAACTTTATAATGTATTTGGGATCTCGCCTACAATTTACAGGGTGTATGATGTCTTTCTGAATGAAAAGCTAGGGTATATTAATCAATCAGTGATGGTCTTTTGGGCGGGCCCTGTTTCTAGACTGGAGGGAAATGACAACAACCGGAGACCGGGAGTGCATGACAGGTACCGGAGATTTGGATGCTTCATGCTAGATTATTGTGCAGGGGTGGTGAAAACGCTCGTGTTCGGCATTGTATTGTGCCCTCTGATGGCTCTATACATGTTTGGACTGTTGATCTCCACGGGTATTTCGCTGTGGCGTCTGATAGAGAATGATTTTGGGGATGGAGAAGCACACCTGAAGCCAGTGCTGCGGGTCTTGTACTCCCTAGCTGTGCTCCAGGGGTCGCTCTTCATCTACCGATTCATCTTTTCTCTCAAAGAAAAAGCTCTAGTTAAACAAGTGTCCACGGGATACAAGTTCGGCGCGGATGAAGAAAAGTTAGTGTGGGACTACGCACGCAAATTACGGATTGGATGCGACAAGGACCCAACGTATGCCAAGGAGAGGAACCTCATCACATTCGCCGTGGAGTTGATCAAGACTGAATCACCTGCCGATTACATCTCCGGGGTAACGATCCTGGACAGAATCGAATGCCGGATGTTCCTAGGCATAGATCATGTCACAGGAGGGGAGCATCACAAGCTGATAGAGCAGCTGATAGGGACGACGTCCTCTTGCACCATACTGCAGAAGCTGGTGCAGACGCTGCATGGAAGAAGCCCATATGACCAGTACACGAGGATACGCACCGCAAGGATAGTGGAGCACTTTGCCGATCAAATCTATTTGGAGCAGTTCCCACGGGGGACACAGTGCATACTCTCCCTGCTGAGCGAGGGTTGCTACCTAATGAAATATGTCATGGATATTCCAAGTTATTCTAGGCAATCCCTGAAAGACCGCGAAAACGATAATGACGAGGCCGAGCGTTCCAGTCTGCCCTACCGCTCAAACTTGCTGGCGGAGCAAGGTTTACTCATCCTTCACAAGCTCGCCGCCAACGAGGACAACTACAGACTTATCAGTACCACCCATGGTCTGGTCTCCAAGATCATGGCGCCTGTGAGCTTGCAGGGCCTCCATGACGGCTTTCATGAAGAATGGTCCAGCATAGCATTCAGATCACTCGCACTTCTAGCAAGGCTGATGAAGAATGCTCCAGATTGATCTCTTCCCCAATGGGCTCAACGGCCCATTGGACCCTTGACCCACGCCCTGATCGGGGGCGTCCAGCCCAAGCAAGGCTGGTGGGCCCCTGTCGCGCAGTGCCATATAGAGGAGGTGGGGACCACGGCACAAGGTACGAGGTTCGCCGCCGCCACTGTTCCCCACTCCTAACCCTAGTCCGATCGAGAGGGAGGCGCTGAAGCGACGGGAAGCGCTACCAGCCACTTCACCGTCGACCTCTACGCAGAGCTCCTCGCCGTTCACCACCGGCACTGGAGTTTACCGCCGCTTGGACGACATCGTCACCACCACGTCGCTACCGGCACCATGGCCGGTACGACGGGCTCATCTAGCCAAAGTGAAGGTAGACCACCGATCTAACCTAGCCTACCCGATCCAGAGGATCTATCAATGGTTTCAGAGCCATCTAGGCTTAGTTTTTTCGGGTAGAAAGAAATCAAAGCAAAAGTTTTTCCCCTCCCCAAAGAACCCCACTGACAGGGCAAAGAAAAATTCCTCGCCGGAGAAAGTAGCGCCGCCGTCATGGTCGCGCCGTTCCTCTCGATCCAAATGGGCATCGGCATGCCGAGCCATTCGGAAGAAGAACACGGGCAGTGGGGGGCACCACGCCTTCGCCACTGCCAAAAGAACAGACCCCATCGGGGCAAAGGGCACCCCACCAAGCCGTTTGACGGCGGCGCGTCCACCCTCGAGGTGCTCGCGCACGCCGGCAAAGGGGCCAGCGGGGGCGCCGTCTCCACATCCTCGCGCGGCGCAAGGGGGCAGAGGGTGCGCAGCAGTGCCTCTCTCTCTAGTCAGCAGGTGGAGGTGGATGGAAAAGCAGAGAGGAGAGGAAAGGAAAAGAGGAGGATGCGCGGCGCGGTGGCTTCGGCGCCGTCGCCGTCGCCGTCTGGTGATAGAGATCGAACAGGGGAGCAGAGGAGGGCGCAGCGCGTCTCTCTCTCTCTCTCTCTCTCAGCCACAGAAGAGAAGGGGAAGGGAAGAAGAGGCTGGCGCGGCGCGGTGGCCTTCGGCGCCGTCGCCGGCGGCCGGGCCGTCGCTGTTGCCCATACGGGAGAGAGATCGGAGAGATCGAAGAGAGAGACGAAGGGGGCAGAGAAATGAGCTAGGGTTTCGGTCGGGAGTCCCTCTCCCACGTTTTTGTTCAAGAGAAAAGTGCGGTGGACCGTCCGATCAGATCGGACGGCCACGATGCCAACCCTAGCTCCGCCCCGGGCCAGTGGGCCGAAAGTCAGTTGGGCCTTTGGCCGGCGGACCAGGCCAGAGAGGCACGCGCCCGCGCCGGGCCATTTGGGCCGAAAGTAGAGGAGGCGCAGCTGCGGCGGCCCAGCGCGCGCGGCTGTTTCCTTTTTTGTTGTTTTTTGTTTTTCTGTCCAGTGTTTTTGGGCAAATTTTATATATAGTTTTTTCTGTTCAAATTTATCCAACGAAAATTTGTCTAGAAAACAAAAAAGTAAAAGAAATGTTTATGAAAAGAATAAAGTTCATGGATTTTTATTCATGATTTTTCCGCTGCAAATAAAAATAAAAGTGCTCTTTTAAAAGTGTATAGAACTAAAGTAAAAGATTAAATTGTTGCTTCTCTAATGCAATTTTGAACCAACCGGTTAAAATTGCTTAGAGAGTAAAAGAGTACAGAATTGTTTCTGAATAGAATATTGTAAGTTTCCGCTGCAAAGTAAAAGTTTTATCCTCAAATTAAATTGGAACCAACGGGAAAATTTAATTGGCAGAACTGTTCTTAGCAATGTTTTTCCCCTGTGGGTGAAATCAGATTCAGATAGTTTCCGCTATGACAAAAGAAAGATATTTATTTTCTGACCAACGTTGATGATAACAGTGCTATAATTCTATGAGTCTTATGTTCAAAGCTTAAATCTCTGATAAATTTTGTATCAAAGTGATCAATTTTCAGAGAACAGATAAAGATCAAGAAATGCTCTTGAACTAGAGAAATGTATATTTCTTGTTCCCGCTGCAATAAAGTTGATGATGATGTTTATTTCTTAGCAAAGTTGTTTAATAGACATACTATCATCACATTGTTTATGACTTATATGCATTATTTCCATTTCCGCCCAACGGTGATATGGAATTAATGTAGAAGGATGATGTTTTATTCTAATTCTGCCCAACGGTGATTTAGAATATAAAAGAAAGTTTTAAAAGTTTAATGTGCATATTTTTTAACCAGATCAACATGGGGTTATTTTTTATGCTCATGATTGTTGATTATTGGCTAATTTTTCTCAGACTAAAAGTTTTCCATGCTTTCATTCGTGAAAGCGAATGGCTGGGTACTTGTGACCCGAAAGATGACCAAGAAAGGTCATAACGTGAGGGAGTATGTTCTCTCTAAAGAATGGCTTCAAAAGAAAAGAGATAGATCATTGAGAGTCTTGGTTTTTTTAATTGACGAATGTCTTTCATGTACTCTCTATGAAGAAGATTTTTCAGTCAACATGATTTGAGATGAAACAAGCAACATGCGTGTTTAATTTGATCAACGTCGGATCAAGCATGTGTGTCAAAGAGCATTCAGATTTATTTCTAAATTTGATGATTGAATATGCAGTCAAAAGAGCCAATTCTGGCACTTATGTCCCTTATAGGGAATTACCCGCATGGCGGGAAAAGATGATTATGATAAAACCCGCATGGCAGGAAAAGTCTGGGAAAATACCTGCGTAACCCGTATGGCGACAGAAATTTTGGCAAAGGACTTATCCTGTATGACAGGAGAAACATATGATGACTCATGTGCTTTTAATGTGTCCCACTCTGGGAGAAAAGTATGGAGTAGCTATTATGCTTTCCTAGTATCGACCGTACACCTTATGTGTAACGGTCATTAAGCACTCAATAAATCCAAAGAGAATAAAAGTTACAGACGAACCTAAACATAAGAATGATATGCAAGTGTGACTTGCAAAAGTACTAATGATAAAGAACTCTGTTGAGTTTCTGAAATGGAATGAGGAAAAAGTACTCCCATACCAGTTAACAGATAACTTCATTTCGTATGAAGTAATCAGATAAATGAAGTAGATAATCGAAGTTTCCTCAATTCACAAGAGTTATGAATGGTTTTTCGAAATTGTGGCAGAAAAGTTCTTGCCACATTTCGAGGGGGAGAAAGAAATATGAGATAAATTATGAATGATGAAACTCCCCTATACTTTAGATAATGTGATGCACATTATGCATCTAAAGTGATCCATTAATGAAGAATGTGATCGTCTGGGGGAGTACGACGGTCATAATAATACCCCTAAAGAAAAGAAATAGCTGTATTCCTGGATCTTTTACAGTTTCGAAAGCAGACTAAGGAATACTATGACGGTGCTTAAAGTGCCATAAAGAAGAAAGTTTTAACAGAATAAACCCAAATAATAAAGTTTAAAGATACACCATTTTTAGTGAAGATGGAGGAATCTGGGGGAGCATGTTGTATGACCTATACAACACCTGTTGTTAGCTCTATAAAGGAGGAATGAGTAAACATGGATCTTGTGATAAAGGTCCCTGTAAAACCTATTGCCTCTTGGAAATGAAAGACCATACAATTAATTTGCCTCTTGGCAATGACAGAGCAACAACAACCCCATATGAAAGAAGTGCCAGTACCTGAGACACAGATGGTCTCAAGGAATGAGAAAATCAGATACTTCTGATTACTATAAAGTCTATGTTAGTGAAATTCAAATGGAGGTTGCTCCCACCTCATTTAAAGCGCTCAATTGAGCTTTGAGAAGTGTCTGTTTGTCTAAATGATAAGAGACTATGTGAGATGAAATAAAATTGGTGAATCCCGACGATGTTTGGGACTCATAAGTAATTTCCAATGGAGCCAAAACAGTAGGCTGTAAAGGGTCTACAAGGCTAATGTGACTCCAAAGGAAATATGTAAAGGTGTAAAGCGCGACTTAAATCGAAAGATTTTGTGCAAAGAGAATGAATAGATTACAATGAGTGTTAGTGGCACATCATGATCGACATCATGATCTGAGTTACATCAGATGAAAGTAAAGAACACAAGGGATAATGCTTCAAGAAGTCTTTTATGGACTAGAGCAAGTCTCTAGACAGTGGCATTTAAAGTTAGAAGAATCAGATGTTATTTTGGGTTAAAGAAAATGAGAGGACAATTGTATTCATTCAAAGTTATAGAATAGGAAATTCATTCTAATCCTGTGCATGTGGATGACGTCCTACTTGCTAGTGGTCATGTCAATCTACTGCAGGAGGAGAAAAGAAGTTCTTGTCCTCAAAGTTCAAAAGAATGTTCTCGGTAGAGTGTCTCTCGTTATAATTATCAAGATTCACCAAGAAAAGAATAAAAGGGGGTATTAGGAATGTCGCATGGACATGCTAAGAAAGGTCTCTAAAGTATGCATGCGAGAAAACCTACGCCTGTTCTTATAGTCAAGGGTAATGGAACTGGAAACTTTGGTGTTCCAAAAGTTGATAAGAAAAGATTGAAAAATGGATATGGTGCCATATGCTTCAGCTGTTGGAAGCTCAATATATTACACTGACACAGTTCACGTATCCGGGTTGTTTTGGCAATGTCCAGTCCATATATAGATCACTGGAATGGAGTCAAAGATATCGGCCTCATGCTGAAAGAAATAAGTGCTCTCAAAAGATTGTGAGTACAAAGACAGGACTTGTGAAATGTATAGCGAAATCCACAATTGTCGCTAACTTTCACACTAGGAGTTTTTGTGTGGAAAAGCTCCAAAGAATGAAACAATTATCATCAATGTGATGCAAAAACATGTTATAGCTTGATATGAGGCTGAGGGACAGGCAAAATGGTTAAGGAGACCTGTACCCGGAGTTGATAATGGTTGACAACAGCGATAACCATTTTAAGTTTTTCGCTCCTATGACAACGAGTCAAGTGTTGATGCCAAACACACTGACACAGAGTTATGCGTTATAAAGGAGAAAGTCCGGAATTATGTAGAAATGCTTGAAGCATAAAAGCAACAGACAAGTGTTTGCAGATCTGCTTATTAAAGGCTTACCGCCCAGTGTGTTCGGAGAACACACAGTCGACATGGGTTTTATGGTATAGTCTAAGATTTCCGGACAATAAAAGGGCCCAAGGTTAAAGAATCTGTTTCAAAACAGAGGAGTGTGTTGTAGGTGTTGATTCTATCGGGGATGGACTGTGATGATGAGACATGCTCTACATGCAAATCTGTGATGGAACGAGTACTTTGAAAAGAGTTATTTCAAAGTATAAAGTTAAAAGTATGTGATGAGATCAAGGGGGAGAATGTTAGATTGATCTCTTCCCCAATGGGCTCAACGGCCCATTGGACCCTTGACCCACGCCCTGATCCGGGGCGTCCAGCCCAAGCAAGGCTGGTGGGCCCCTGTCGCGCAGTGCCATATAGAGGAGGTGGGGACCACGACACAAGGTACGAGGTTCGCCGCCACCACTGTTCCCCACTCCTAACCCTAGTCCGATCGAGAGGGAGGCGCTGAAGTGACGGGAAGCGCTACCAGCCACTTCACCGTCGACCTCTACGCAGAGCTCCTCGCCGTTCACCACCGGCACTGGAGTTTACCGCCGCCTGGACGACATCGTCACCACCACGTCGCTACCGGCACCATGGCCGGCATGACGGGCTCATCTAGCCAAAGTGAAGGTAGACCACCGATCTAACCTAGCCTACCCGATCCAGAGGATCTATCACATACAAACTGCTTTCACGTGTGAAGGTCGCGAGTGTAGTAGCAAACTGCCGCAAATAGCTGTGGAGACTCTCATATATATGCCCCCTGCAACTAAAGAAAGGTTCACAAAAATCATTGCAAACATGATGGTTGACGGCACTAAAAAAGATTCAGCCAGAACAAAGGCATGTGAATACCTCAAGGACCTATGTATTCAGTGCACCGAGAATGGTGAGTTTCTTCAGCAACTGGTGGAAGCCCTAACCGATGTGATGCCAAAGGTATGTAAAGTAAAACACATCAACTCCAGACTGGACTCGAAAATGTATACATCCTATTTTTGCCAACTTCATATAGTGTTATATATATACTGCCGTACGTTATTGCTAAACTGCAAATGAAAATACTGTTAATAAATGTTGCAGGTCTTGAATGAAATAGCACTTCCTTACGGATTGGAAGCAAAAACTGCAGGAGATGTAACGCAAACAAGCACTGAAGGATTCTCAGCGCCAGGTACTGATGTTTCCCGTGCTGACGAGCAACACCTCTACGACGTCTACACAAAATTGTGCTCTCTGCCATACTATTTCTCTCTTTGTGTGGCGATACGCGATACGTTGATCAGTGCATATCCACATTTGGCTCGTCAGTTCGATGAGCTTGCTGTTGTTATCCGTGCGGGAGAAGTCAAGAGTTTTGCCTGCCTCGTCAATGAGTCACAGCAGTTTGTAGACGAAAATAAGAATAGACGTTTCTATTTCGCCCCCAGGATAATCCCCTATTTCATGAGGGAAGGGCAGATGAGGAAGCAAAGGGCAGAAGAAGGGGACACAGCTTCTGTCTCTGCCAAATCTCGGCACCCATCACGAGATCAAAAGCCTGATCCAGTATCGTAACACATTCACCTCCATCATGCCTATCATGTTTATCCTTATATATAAAAATCATTATTTGTGCGTACTGTGAGGCCATGAATAATGTAAATCAATTATCTTGTGTACATCCTTATGTCTGTACCCCAAAAATATCTGGTTATTGTCTGTACAAACTTCAAAGATTGCTCGAACAATTGCATGTGATCACCTTTAAATGATTTTCGAAGTATTGTGAACATAATTAATATTTATTGGATAATTCTAAACAAAGAATTTATCCATATTTTTTTTTTCTCATTTTGAGCGTATCTTCCGTATTTTTATATTCGCAGAGGACAAGTTATGAAGTCGATAATTTGTTGTAAGAAGAATAATTAAGATGGAATACATACTGAACTTTTATGTGTACCAGCTGAATGTCATTGCATTGCCACGGAATAACGAAAAAATATACAGACACACTTATAGGAGGAGGGTAACTAACTTGACACAAGAGGGAGGTGGGTAAATACTTGGACACAAGAGGACCATAGGTACTGAGGGACAGGCTGCTCATCCTGCTGAGGCTCCTGCAGACAAGGGGGCTGCACCCACCTCGACTCCGATGACTACTCTGAGGTTTTCCTCATTTGGGGCCTCATCTGTACCCAGTCGTCTTTGGGGTGACCGCGTCGAGATGGAGGAGCTTCAGGAGCAGGAGCTGCCGCCGATCTCGCGGGTGCAGCGAGAGCCACCCATGATTGGGCGTGTGGCGGCACCTCTTGCAGTGGCTAGCGATGTGAACCCGAGGCAGGAGGCCTCGGTCCGGTCTGACCAGTCGCCTCGGCGGTGGCTGGGCCCTTCTCAGGTGGAGGAGATGGTGGGGAGCCCCAGGCAGGAGGCCGTAGACTCCCCCCCCCCCTTCTCAGGTGGAGGTCACTGTCGACGCCGGTCCGGGCGCCCACCCCCTTTTCGAAAGGTGGGATGGGGGGCTCGGCTAAGACGGCCTTGACGTTCACCGAGGGGAGTCCAGTTTCGGTGGCGAGTCCCGGACAGCTGGCCTCGCCTCTTTCTCCCCGTCCGCAGGTACGGGAGCCAGCACCAACAGCTGTGGGACCAGTTGGGCACTTGGCAGGTGGCCATGCCCTGGCTAGGCCCACGACGGAGGACGTAATCGCTTTTGGAGGGATTCCGGACCCGACGTCCGGTGACAGACGTGTGAGTCACCGGATTCAGGCCCAAAAGGATGCTGATGACCTGCAGTTGAGGCGTGCCATGCGAGCGGCCAAGCTTCGTGACATCGAAGCCACTACAGGTATGTCAGTCAATAGGAGTTGTTCTATTCTGCACTTTTCTGAAGATGAAATCGTAAGTAATGCTAATAAGTTGGGAGTTTCACTATGTAACAATGGGAACGAAGTAGCTAAATCAGTGAATGACTTGCTTGACTTAGAAGTTGATAGAGCAATGGAGATGCTTCGTAATATTGTAGCCGTAAAACCAATGAATGACAGTGATATTAATGCTCTAGGGGTTAGGACACTAGAGTGCTTGTGTGAGGATTTAGTACCCACTAGCATGTTAGAGGAGGAGGATGCTGAGCCGGTTTCAGAGGGGTATACAACCCCTATGCAACCAAAAGTTGGCGCGCATACGGACCTCAGTCATGAGGAGCAAGAGGTGGTGCAGGATAAGCCAAAATGATCCTGGAAGAGGAAGGTTTATGCTACATCGGCCGTGCATAGAAGTGCGAGAATAAGGTTCAAACGAAAATTTCATGATGAAAAATAAAAGGAATCTTTTGGAATAGCAGAGGTCTGACTGACTTGGCTAATAGATGGTTCCTTGCACAAGCATCATTAGAACACAAGTTGGACTTTTATTGCCTTACTTGAGACAGGTAGGGATAATTATACGTCACATATTCTTAGCACCATTTCTGGTGGCATTGACTTTGATTGGCACTGTCTACCGCCAAGGGGCAGATCCGGTGGGACTTTACTTGGGGTCAAGTGCTAGACGCTAGAAGTGATGAACGTCGTTCTTGGAGACTTTGCCGTCAAATTCCGAGTGCGCTCGAAAGTAGATGGCTTCATATGGTCGCTGGTCGCCGTCTACGGAGCTGTACAACCAGAACTAAAATCGGATTTCCTAGCTGATCTTGTGCGGGTCTGTGGGGATAAGAGGTTACCTATCCTAGTGGGAGGCGATTTCAACATCATCAGGAGGGGAGAAGAAAAGAATAATGACAACTTCGATGTAAGATGGCCATTCATGTTTAATACAATTATTGAAAGTCTTGACCTGAGGGAGATAGATCTCACAGGTAGACAATTTACTTGGGCAAACTCACTGCAAAATCCAACTTACAAGAAGTTGGGTCGAGTCCTCACCAGTATTGAGTGGGAACAGAAGTTCCCTCTGGTGACAGTGCAAGCTTTACAGAGAGGAATATTAGATCATACTCCTTTGCTTGTCGACTCTGGGGATGAGACCCATGTGGGCAACAAAACTATCTTTTCTTTCGAACTAGCAGGTTCGAGAGAGAGGGCTTCATTGATCTTATAGCCCTGGAATTGGCTAAGGTGACAGGGGGTAATTCGAGTATCGATCGCTAGCAGAATAAGATTAGGCATTTATGGCAACTCCTGAGGGGCTGGGCAAAAAATGATAGCATGATTTATAAGGTGGAAAAGGAAAGACTTATCCACCTTATAAATGAGCTCGATTTAAAAGCCGAATCCAACTTACTAGATGCGCTCGAAAGGGCATCTAAGACAGAGGCCGAGTAGAAACTATGTGCACTCCTCAGAGAAGAAGAGATGAAATGGGCACTTAGAGCTAAAGTGCGGCAGGTCGTCCAAGGTGACGACAACACTCTTTTTTTTCATTTGATTGCAAATGGAAAACACAGAAAGAAAAAAACCGAGTTAGAGCAGGATGAGGGTACATTTGTAGGTCATGAGAACCTAAAATTATACATCTCTAACTACTATAAACAACTTTTTGGAGCTCCTGGGGACAATTTCGTGTCACTAGATGAGCACATGGTGGGGGATGTACCTCAACTCGGGACAGACGAGAATGAGATTCTATCCGCACCATTCACTGAGAAAGAGGTGTTAGAGGCGATTTCACAGATGAAAAATAATAAGGCACCAGGGCCGGATGGCTTCCCAGTAGAGTTTTATATGAAATGCTGGCATATCATTAATGGTGGCCTCTTGCCAATGTTCCATGACTTGTTCAACGCCCAACTGCAGCTATTCCACCTAAACTTTGCAATGATAATGTTGTTGCCAAAGAAGGAGGAGGGAGTGCATATTGAGCAGTTCAGACCGATATGTCTGCTTAACGTGACCTTCAAAAATTTTACTAAAGTTTGCACTAACCGACTGACGCGGATTGCACATAGTGTCATGCAACCAACTCAGACGGCTTTCATGCCGGGAAGACACATACTAGAGGGTGTTGTCATCCTACATGAAACACTTCATGAAATCCACTCGAAGAAACTGGATGGGGTGGTCTTCAAAGTGGACTTTGAGAAGGGGTACGATAAGGTTAAATGGCCGTTCCACCAGCAGTCCTAACGTATGAAGGGATTCGATGATTCATGGAGGAAATAGGTCGATTCATTTGTACAAAAAGGTAGCGTCTGGATTAAAGTGAATGATGACATAGGTCATTATTTCCAGATGCAGAAGGGCCTCAGACAGGGGGACCCGATGTCTCCTATCTTATTCAACATAGTGGTAGATATGTTGGCAATTCTTATTGGTAGAGCTAAAGAGGATGGCCAAGTAGGAGGACTAGTACCCCATCTTGTAGATGGTGGGGTGTCCATACTACAGTACGCTGACGACACTATTATTTTCATGGAACATGATCTCGCAAAGGCCAGCAATATGAAGCTAGTGCTATTCCTGTTTGAGCAATTGTCGGGATTAAAGATCAATTTTAATAAAAGTGAATTGTTCTGTTTTGGGAGAGCTAAAGATGAACAAGACTCTTATAGACAATTGTTCGGATGTGAACTGGGTGCCCTTCCGTTTAGCTATTTGGGCATGCCAATTCATCATCGCAAACTATCCAACAAAGAGTGGAAGTGCATTGAAAATCGATTTGAAATAAAAAACTAAGCTGTTGAAAGGGTAAGCTTATGTCTTATGGTGGGCAGCTGGTACTGATAAATTCAGTGCTCACAAGTATGCCGATGTTCCTATTGTCTTTCTTTGAAGTACCCGTAGGGGTATGGAAAAGGTTAGACTTCTATCGATCACGATTTTTTTGGCAAAGCGATGAACTGAAGAGAAAATACAGGCTAACTAAGTGGGATATTATTTGTAGACCAAACGACCAGGGTGGGCTCGGGATTGAAAATTTATAGGTAAAGAATATATGTCTGCTCAGTAAATAGTTGTACAGGCTTTCGTTGGAGACCGAAGGTACGTGGGTGCATATTTTGCATAATAAGTACTCGCAATCTAAGACCTTGGCTCAGGTTACTGTTAGACCCAATGATTCACCTTTCTGGAAGGGGCTAATGAGGACGAAAACAACATTCTTCCATAAGACTAAATTCAACATTGGAAACAATAATTCGACTAGATTCTGGGAGGATTGATACGTCTCCAACGTATCTATAATTTTTGTTTGTTCCATGCTACTATAGTATCAACCTTTGATGTTTTATATGCAATTATATGCTATTTTATATCATTTTCTGGTACTAACCTATTAACCCAGTGCCAAGTGCCAGTTGCTGTTTTTTGCCTGTTTTTGGTTTTCCAGGAAATCAGTACCAAACGGAGTTCAAACTTTTTGATGATTTTTTTTCTGGACAAGAGACCCTAGAAGCTTCGAGAGGAGACCAGAAGGCAAACGAGGAGACGACAAGGCAACAGGCCGCGCCCTGGGGAGGGGCGCCCTGTTACCTTGTGCGCTCCTCTTGGCTCCGTCTGACCTAATTCCACCTCTATAAATTCTCTAAAATCGGGAAACCAACAGAGAGCCACCCAAAAAACTTTTTCCGCCGCCGCAAGTCTCTGTTCTTCCGCGATCCCATCTGAATGCCTTTTCCAGTACTCTGCCAGAGGGGGAATCGATCACGGAGGGCTTCTACATTATCCTTGCTGCCCTTCCAATGATGCGTGAGCAGTTCACCACAGACCTACTGTGACGCCCCCATTTACAACCGTGCACTAACCATACACGCATCATGCACGATCACGAACGGTGGCTCACGCCAATATCACAACACAACTCTACGACACAAATATAAACATAAATCTACAAATTACAAGCCAGGGCCATGAAGACCCACAATACATCAGTCATCAAAGTAAATATTATCTGAGTACACACATAGTTAGACAAGTTTTGCCTTAAGAAGGCTGAGCAAAACAACGACACTAGATCGAAAGGCAAGGCCTCCTACCTAGGACCTCCGGACTACTCCTGGTCGTCGGTCTTCACGTAGCACGCACCATCGGGGGAACCTGCATCCGCGGTGCTACCAGCTGTTGCAGCAACCGGGTCGATTGAAAAGAGTAGCAAAGCAACGGTGAGTACTCATCCGAAGTACTCGCAAGACTTACATGAGATCTATACTAGATATGCATCGGTATCAAAGGAAAGGGGTAGTATCTGTGGACTAAACTGCAGAATGCCGGAATAAAGGGGGAGAAGCTCATCCTATCGAAGACTACATCTTTCAGCAGTAGAAGAGAGGAGCGTATATAGTATCAACTTGCACATACATATAGCAATAACCTGCCTAGAGATCCTCTCCTCGTCATCCTGTGAGAAAGCGATCGGGGGTATCTGTCTGTTATCTGGGTGTGTTTTATCAAGTATCCGGTTTTACTTATAAGAGGTCGGGATACAACTCTAACAAAATTATTACGCAATCTCGGGTCCGCTAACACCCGCGTTCCGACCCAGCTGCATCACCAGGCCCAACCGGAGAGCAACACCGACTTATGAGAGGCCTTGGGCCCTCTCCCCCAAAAGACTAGCCTGTTAGGAGGGGACACCCCCGCCCTTATAAATCGTGTTATGTCTCCCCCCACAACCGATGTGGGACTAAACCCAACAATCTTCCCCTCACACATCGGTCACCCATGGGCCTGCTAACACCAGCGTTTCCAGCCCACCAACCATGACCGACCACCCGTGAGTCCACCGAGATTTATTCCAGGTACCTGGGCTCTGATACCAATTGTTACGCAATCTCGGGTCCGCTAACACCAGCGTTTCGACCCAGCTGCGTCACCAGGCCCAACCGGAGAGCAACACCGACTTATGAGAGGCCTTGGGCCCTCTCCCCCCAAAAGACTAGCCTGTTAGGAGGGGACACCCCCGCCCTTATAAATCGTGTTATGCCCCCCCTCCCCCCCCCCCCCCGGCAACCGATGTGGGACTAAACCCAACAAGATTCGTGCTGGAAAAAAAATACAAATCTGTACGCCTACCCTGATTTGGCACTTGTTTTTTTATCAGTAGACTATCAAATACTTTGTCTTGCTGATTAGACTACCAAATACCAAAGTCTAAGTCAAAGCTTTTGCTTACATCTCCCAGGTTACAGGACTTCTGAAGTTATTTCACTTGTTGACGAGATAGAAAACAGAGTTAAACTGCTGATTGTCAAGGTAGTGGTCAGTACTGCATGCTTGTTGTCGTTTAATATTGGTCGATTTCCCAAATATATATGCATGTCTTGTTTTCTGGTCTGATAATGCTTACCAAAGGTTTTTATTATTTTGCTGTTGTGATTGTTTTTTGAGCTCTTTCTTTTTCTTTTCCTACTATCCTTATGCTAATTATCTTAAATTGTTATGCTGTGTGTAATAGGATTAGATCTTGGATTTGCTAGTGGACTTTGGGAGTTTCTTAGCCAGCTTGGTGACTCCACATTTTTCACTATTTCAGCAAGCCTTTGGTAAGCATTAAACTTTCAGCATTACATTTTTATCTTATGTGTACATCTGTTTGCTTCCAATTGCTATATATGTATTGTTGTTGCTAAATAGCTCATCTTAAGTATGATGTGTTGAGGTTAAATAATCAAATAGCTGATCTCTATTCCATTTCCAACACATAATTTGTTAAATGGCAGATCGTGCATGGATGTATAGTGGTTGGCAGTATGGTCAAATTCCTTCTAACCTGTGGCTTGAACAAACCAACCGATTTCTAGAGCATGCATTCTCTTTTCCCGGCGTAGCCGAAGGTGGTAAAATCAAGTGTCCATGTGCCAAGTGTCGTAATTATTATAAGCGCAGTAGGGATGAGGTAGAGAAACACTTGTATAAATACGGGTTTAGGGAAAACAATGAAACGTGGATAAAACATGGTGAGAAGTATGTTCCTAGCCAAGACGGATCTTCCTCTGCCACAAATTGTGCGAGGCATGATGAAATTGTCCGAATGGACAATATGTTAGTTGACCTAGGTGGCAACTGTCCTCCACCAATTGATGAAGAACCAACCTCCTCTGCCAAGGCTTTCTATAGGATGGTTAGCAGTGCTGATGAAATTGTCCATGAGAACACAACACACTCACGTCTTTCTGCAGTAGCCCGTTTGCTAGCACTGAAATCTCAGTATAATATGTCAATTGCAGAATATGATGATGTGTTACAAATCATCCATGAACTTATGCCTCCGGGTGCTAACTTGTCCAAGCACTTCTACCAATCTAAGAAACTCTTAGAAGGCCTTGGTATGCCTTATGTCAAGATTGATGTGTGTAAAAATAACTGCATGTTGTACTATAAAGATAATGAGCATAAAGAGAAGTGTGACATCTGCGGTACATCTCGCTATGAGGAAGGCCAGAATAAATTCCCACGTAAAGTGTTGAGATATCTCCCTCTTAAAGATAGATTACAGAGGTTGTATGCACATGAGGAAACAGCAAAACATATGCAGTCGCATAGTCGTTCCAATTCTGATAAGATGGTCCACCCTATTGATGGTGAAGCTTGGCTCAGGTTACTCAGGTATATTATTGGGAATACCAGTGTAAGTCTAGACCAGATCTGCAAGACTGGTCAGTTATATACAAGGTTTCTCCATGGGGCTACATTCCTCCAAGTGAAAGTGACAACCCTTCTCAAGGATCAACACATGATGTCTTATTTTATCAAGAGGATGGGCTTGAAGGTGAATTTGTCATTGACTTGGGTGGTTGCCTAGAAAGTCTGACTTCATTTGTGTCAGATGAGATCACTGATCCAAAAGAACTAGAAGTTTTGGAGAAGCTGCGTGTTGGAGGTCAACAAGATGAAGGCGAAGAGGAATCAGATGATGAGGAGGATTCAGATGAAGAGAAGTTTGCAACACCATCTTATGATGAAAATGATTTCTAGTCTCATGAGTTGTTGTATTTTCTGTTAGTTTAAGTTTCTGTGATGATTGTAGCCAAAACTTGAGTGTTTTATGTACTATTTTGTGCATGTATGTTCAGTGCAACTAAAACTTGACTGTTTTATGTACTATTTTGTGCATGTATATTGAGTGCAACTAAAACTTGCTACTTTGTTTGGTTGTATTTATGGAGTATGGCTCGAACTTGCTTACTAAATTGCTGGCTTGTGCTTTGTAAACTTGAACTAACATCTGAATTTGTGCAGAAGATGGTTGTGCTGCGTCACAGACGTACTAGCTGTGGTGGCAGCCATGCTAACCGGAATGCTCTTGTTGGTTCAGGCAACCCCAAAAACAATAGCTCACAAAGGTCCCGATCTGATGGTGTTAACTCCACTGGTCCTTTATCTCAAAATAGTGATATGAGCACAAGGCAGCCAACATCTCGTCAAAGAGGGAGGAAAAGGAGGGCCACAACAGAACTAAGAGTGCCTCCACATGGTCACAGAGTTGGTCTTGAACCGGAAGGTGACATGTATGGTTGTTTCTTAACACGTGCTTAGTTTTATGCTTGACCCATATTGTCATCCTCTTAGTTAATGGTGCTTATCTTGTTGTTTAGGCAATTTTAATATGCTGACCCTAATTCCAAGCACTACAAGTATAATATGCAACTTGGAATCATTCTTAAACGAGAACACCCAGGGATAATTGAGAAGAAGAAAGGCGATATTGTCATTAAAACCCGCCCAGCTTTGGAGTGGTCTGATTATTATGACAATGATACTCTAGATGATAAGGGGCAGACAGCTGCAGATCGTGTGAAGGAAGTTTTTTGGGTACGTTCCAAGTACTTGGGAGTTAATTTGAAAATTTGTATTGCACATACATATTTGACATGAAAATTTGTATACTTGTAGAACTTGTTTGAGGTCCATGTGAAAAGATGATGAAGATCCAGGCAAGGTGGAAGACGATGCTGATCGTGTGTTGGACAACTACGCAATGAAAAAAGTGAGGGACATGATGTACCAACTTTGTGTGGATGCTGTGAAGTTCTACTTTGAGAAATAAGGAGAGCGGCTTGATGACACATCGGCATGTTCAAAAGAACTTGAATATGCCCAATACTTGGAATGCAGAATACCATGGTTTAAGGAACATGCATGGCCTCGTCTTTGTGCTTATTGGTGCTAAAAAACGTTCAAGTCCTTAAGGAAGAGAGGGCAGGAATCCCGATTCAAGAGTGAAGATGTTGCTCAAAATCGGGGAGGTTCACTACCATTTGTGGAGGCTCGACAAATTCTGGTGCGTCAAGCTTGTATGATATCTTTTGTAAATTGTAGCAAGTTATGATTAATTTAATTTTTACGGTTTTGAAGGCAGAGAAATATTGACCTGAGAAGGCTACCACGCTGAATACATATGCTGCAATGAAATCTGGACTCAAGAATTGGGATGACAGTGGTAGCACCAGCACAACCCTCAGCGGGAAGGCAAAAAAACGCTTCGTACGTTCTTGCTTATCTTCTTTTCACTAAGTACTTGTTCTACATGCATCTATACAAGTTAATATTGCTAGTGTTCTAGGATGATTACTCTGATTTGGCTAGAGCCGCACATCCTGATGATTGGGAGCAGCGATAGTTGGATGGGCAAATATTATATGAATCATCAGGTGGCATTCCCCACGGGCGACTAGCAATAGCAGATGGGGCAATTAAGAAGGCTGATGTTATCTCAACAGCTAGAGAAAAGAAATTGAGGTCGTCAACTTCAGCAGCACATCGACGAACTGTTCAAGAAAATGAAGAGCTGAAGCGACATAATGAGAGCCTGCAGCGACATAATGAGAACCTGCAACATAAAGTGGATATGCATGAACGAATCCTGGTGGTACTTTAAAATTTCTCCACATATTTCAAATTGGTGATTGAAAAAACTAGCTATTCTAATGCTGCATATTTTTTCATAAGCCCTTTTTAAGGAGATGGGAAAAGAACTACCAGCGGAGCTACGACAAGGAGCGAGTTCCCAACAACATGTAAGTTTTGGCACATAGCCTTCTCAACATACTGCATTTCCCAATTGCAACCT